>CATOUR010000081.1:2500000-5000000 GCA_951848785.1 Callosobruchus maculatus | reverse complement strand
AGCGATTTTAAAGGCTTATAAAACATAGTTAAAAAACTAAAAAGATGCAAAAGTCCTTATACACAAATTTTTCGTGTTTTAATTATGGTCAATATTCGACATTATTTGCTGATGAACTATACAGAGTTTTCCTGAATTTCCTTGACAAGTGATATTCTCGTAAAAAAAGTTCAAACGAAAACTGAGTGGAATTTTTGAAAGTATTATAGGGTCTATTATACCATGCTTTTAATTTTTTGTACCTCAATCCTTAAAACTCACCCTCAACCTTTTCTTTTTAAATAGCACCCCATAGGTTTTCCTACATTAATGATAAACATATTTTTGATTGAAGTCATAAGCATAATATAGATAAAATAAGAATTTGACGCAAAAAAATGGATAAGAAAGAAAACTAAGTGGGTTTTAAAGGGTATTTAATACATACTTTCGAAAACAAATGTTTTTTTCTCCTTTTCTATTACGAAAATGTTACGCTTCAAAAAAATCCTTATTTTATTTACCTTATGCTTATGAAATTGGGACAAAAATTGGTTTTTGTATGAAATTAAGACACTACAAGATTTTAAATGAAATAATTACCTCATTTATACACAATCTCAGCAAGATATGGGGTGCTGTTTGTAAAAAAAGTTGCAGGTGTGTCTTAGGGGTTGGAGTATAACAAAAGTATTTTAAGAGCATGGTATGATAGGCCATTCAGTACCCTTGAAAAATCCACTTAGTTTCCTTTTCAACTATTTTGCTTGCAAAAATATTACGCCTCACACAAATTCTTATTTTATTCAACTTACGCAGTTGGCTTTACGAAAAAAATAGGTTTGTCTGTTAAATAAAAGGTACTACGAGATTTTAAATAAAATAAGGACTTAATTTGGGTAAGAAAAACTATTAAGTGCTATTTGAAAAAAAAGTGGGTTTATAAGGGTTGAAATACAAAAAAATGTTTTGTATTTATGCGGTTTGATAGACCCAATAGTACTTTCAAAAATTTTACTCAGTTTTTGTTTGAATTTTTTTTTTGTTACAAGAATATCACGTGTAAAGGAAATTCAGAGTATCAGTATCAGAGTATCCCACATGAGGACATAAACAAAAAAGAAAGGAAAAAAAAGAGTATAGGTTTTAAAGCTCATTTTTTTTTGTTACGAGAATATCCCACATGAGGACATAAACAAAAAAGGAAGAAAAAAAAGGAATGTATCATGTAGGTTTTAAGACTGATAATTCCGATTTTTTTATTTATTTTAAAAGGAAGTTTTAATTCAGATTTCGTGATGATACAATACTGGTTGTTCTAAAGTAAGTTTCAATAAATGAATACAAATTTAGAAGAATGAGTTGTAGCCGATTGGCTTTAAGCACACTTTGGGGTTGTCACATTTACATTTATATACTTAACGATATAATCATAGAGAGGCTATATAAAATCATAGTCAGTGATTCATCAGTTACTAAAGTATTGTTTATATAATGATACTCGGTAATCTTATACACCTAAACATGATATTAACTTTAAATAATTCTAAAAGAATTTTTGCTCCAGACGCTTATGAATGTTCATTGTACTTACAGTACAGTATTTACAGTACATAACAGTCGGTCGTTATCACTAATAAATAATTGGCAAATCCGACCATTAAAACTAGTTGCCTGAACTGATGAAGCTATAACGTTCAAAGCCAAGACAGTTTTGAAGGTGCAACAGACATAAATAAGGCGACTGGGCCCGGCATGATCTCCGCTATTGTTGTGAAGATCTGCGTACCGGAGGTCGCTTCCATACCTACCCGCCTCTCTCGGCTATCTTACAACTCCAGCATCTTCCCAAAAGACTGAAAGTCAGCTTGTATCCAGCCATTGCAAAAAAGATATCCAAAACTGATGGAACCAACTACAGACCTTATAGTTCTGCTCTTTTTGATCAGTAAAGTGATGGGGAAATGCATCAACTAAGGGTCCATGAAATGCCTTAAGCTACATCAATTAGTCAAGAGAGATCTCCTGGCTTATGTCATATACGTGTGGGGCAAACTCTTCGAGTCGGTTGGCGAAGCTCACGTCATTACTCTCGATATGACATGTGAAAGGCATTCGGCAAGTGTGGCATGCAGTTCTCCTAAACAAGCTTCCGTTCTACAACCTTCCGTTCAACTATGCAGTTGGTTAGGAGACTTCCCTCTGGCTTCGACTCTTTCTTTCATAAATCAATGCTGGTGTCCCGCAGGGATCGGAATTGGCTCCGACACTGTTTTTGTCCACAATAATGATCTGTTTTCTAGCACCATAAACAGTACCTTGCACACTGGCATCATGATCAAAAAAGCAATATCTGTGGTCAAGCTCGAACGCAGAAGGTTGGCAACGGCTGCTTCGCTGTCAAAGGACCTAGAGATCACCACTGCCTAACATACATTACCATCATTATATGGAGGCATACTATCTTGTAAAGCACAACGGAGTTTCACAAATAAAACACTCACTACTAAGTAAACATTTAATTCTAAAAATATTCGAGTAGGAAATTTACATATACAATGGTAGGGAAGAACTAGGCCATTCACTGCTTTCGCCTAGTGATGTATACTGTATCTCCAACTGCCACTTTGCCTGTTCTCCTTATTTCTAAGCGTACACCCATAACTGGAGAGTCTGAAGGACCTTTACTGGCTCTATATCTGCAACACACAAAGACAGTTACAAGCCTGGTATGTCAAGTCACAGAGTTTGAATGAGAACCAGAGACGCTTCAGACAAAAAAAATTAAGCTATCGTTATCCGGATCACGATCTCAGCAAGTACAGCCTGACAAGTGTAGCAAGAGACTTGGGAATTTCGCCGCTGTCTCACACGCACACGCTATTTCCTATCCTCTCATCTCTTGCTATCCTTGTCTGTTTCATATTTCTCACGGCTCTTGTTACACTTGTCAGGTTGTATTTCGCTCCATGAGTACGTTCTGGAAGAATTACCTTGAGAATTCATGGACATTCTCGAGAATCAACAAGAATGTTAGAAAAATTCGGAAAATTTAGAAATTAAGTACTTATCTAGGACTAAAGTATGTGAAGGGGAATAGACAGATGTACACAGGAATTCAATTTTTGTTCTGGACCCCAACAAATAAAATATATCTTTTCAAATGACCGGTGGTATCACACTATTTAGAAGCGATCATAAATACATTTGTTATTTGAAAGTAAATAACGTGCCAGTATGCTTTATACACGGACCATTTTCTTTATAGCTAAGCAACCGCGACCGCTAACGTAGCCATGGAGAGGGGGTTAGGAGCCCCCATTAACAAACACCTGTAATTAATTTTAGTGTAATTAATTCATTCATTCATAATATAACTTGCAACTGTATTCTTTTTAGTCAATTTCACGTCATTTGAAAGAGAATGATGTGAAGGATTGAAAAAAAATGGTTGCCAGTTCTTAGTGAGCCGCATCGTTATGTATTCCAGATGTGAACAGGTATATTACTGATAATTATCTGCACTCACCTGTTTATTTTTTAAATTTAATAAAAAAAATAAAATTTGATTCATATTAATTACAGAAATCCATGATTGCCAGTTGGAAAATAGCTACAAACAGAGGTTGCCATAGTTTTTATGGACGATTCTCACTCCAGGTAAGTGGAAACGCAAGGGAGAAGATGCACGCATTGTAATGTGCGATAAATAAGGACAAAGCATGGCAGCTGTGACACTTATACTATTGCGATACTTTATAGATAGTATGCATCTTTCGTTGCTTATAAATGTGAACACGCTACTATAATAAGTAAAAAAATACTGTAACTACATTTTTACGATGTTATACTCTCCTTTACAGCACGTATCAATGAGTGCATCTGTCTTCTCTCTTGAGTTTCAATCATGGAAACCTCTGTTTGCGGTCATTTTCCCATGGGTTTTTTTAATTCATGTGGATGAAACTTTAAATTTGTATCTAAGTTTAGAAAAATTCAGATAATCAACAGTAATATGTCTGTTCATACTTGGAAACCTTATTGTTGAGAGCTGGCAACCATTTTTTTTTTCAATTTCCGACACCAGTTTCGTTCAAACGACGTAAAATTGTTTAAAATAACATATAGTTGCAAGTTATATTAGCGAACTAATTACATTAGCATTAATAACAGGTAATTCCGGCTTTTCCTTTTAAGGTAATCTATAGTTAATCCATTTTATACTTTCTCAAGATTCATCCAAAATAAGTTTTATAGGAACAGACAGATACCTGCAGGATCAAGCAAGAGTCACGGAACCATGGAAGATAGCTCAGATGAGCAGATTCCATTGAAATACCTACCGGTTGAACGTCTAAGGTCACCTACCGGACACCGGTGACAAAGTGGGTGGCGGTGAGGCGTCAAAGCGGTGTTGCCGGTTAATCGAATTGCTCTGGACTATGAGTAGTAGAGATAGAAGCTCCAAAGGTGTGTGTCATCTTTATTTTCTGGCTCTGGGTACAAGTTTTTTACCAGCTAGCAATGGATGGGGGGCGTAAATAAATAAAAGGGCTACACGCATAAATATTTAATGTTAAAAATATTCAAAGGAACATCACAAAATGTTTATTATTGCTTCCACAGGGCGAGGGAAGAACTGGAAGTAGATTCTTCACTGTTTTCTCCTGGTTACGTAGACCTTGTCTCCAACTGTCACTCTTCCAGTTTTCCTCACTTCTAAGTGTACACCCATAACGGGAGATTTTGACGGGCCTTTACTAGCTCTATATCTGCATCAAACGAAAACAGTTTCATAAATAACATCCAGCAAGGGATTGTAGATGAGAATGAGAACGAAGTGGTTCATCGATATCTCTCTGTCGATGTAAAAATGAAATGGATTAACACGATTTGGTATGCTTCTCAATAAGCTCAAGGTCAGCTATATTGTGCTTTCCTTCTTATGGAGTCCCATCTTCGCTAGGACTACAAAACAAGTTTCTTTCACATCTTCTGTTAATGACGTTGACGTGATCAAGTTGAAGATACTACGTGGCATCTAGCAGCCTAACAGAGTATTTTAAAGTTATTTGTATTTTCTAGAATACCCAATCCAGAATTTGTTTGTGAAGCTTCCACACTAGTCCTAGTACTGGGTTCAAATCTATTGGTTTTAGCCTAGATTTTTTGTCTATTTTGATCTAGCTCTTCGCACTCACAGAGTTGATGGAAGGCTGACTCTATTCCTCTAACTCATAGTGCTGTAGAGGCAAGAAATAATAAGACCAGTTGCTATTCGGAGCTGATCCCTATTCAAAGAAGCCAGTCCTTCAGCTATTTTCTGACATAGGGCTTTGATTAATACTTTCACATGACGACATCCAGGCGTCCAGTCCCAGTATACTTTGTGCTGGAGTTACCCCATTACATCCTAAGATGGGTTCTGCGCCAATATAACGAGCACGAGGCCGACCCTTTTCTTGCAAGTTCGTCTACATTTTTAATTCCAGCTATACCTGAATATACTGCAACCGACTCCAGTTTTACTTTGTTGAATTCTGCCAGTCTACCCACCTCTTGCTGACATACCCAGACTAGTGCAGATGTCACCTTGGGGATTTCAGAGACAACATTCTTATACATGGTATGCAGGGGTGGATAATTGTATTGCAAATACAGTTGATGAGTCATGACTTTGACATTGTGACTTATGAATGATGATAAGAATTGCTATATTAAGTAAATTTTCTAGGAAAGGAAAAGTTTTTTCTTGTCGAATGATCTGATGACATTTGTTTTACTCTGTTGAGTAGACATTTAACGAACCTTTACCTGCATCTATTGTGCTATTGAATTTCAAATTCAAATATCTGTTGATAAGTGTTGGTTTTCTGTATACTGATGTTATTAGTTCTTTACAAAGTAAAGAACGCCTTTCATTTCTATTCCCTTTCTAAATTTGACTGATGATTCTTTTCGGCTAAAAAAATGTTCCCCTAAAGATGATAAGACCTCGATAGTATATGGTTTTTGCTTCCAAAAAATACTTTGAAGTTTCATACAATAAAATTGGTGTTTTACATAACTAGCATGGAGTGTTCAAGCAGGTAAGGTAATACACAATATCTTGTAATAGTGAATGTTTGTGGTAAAAAGTAGCTGAAAACAATTCTTTTGTTAATCATCAAAAATGTTTTTACACCTTCATACAGACTGAAAATTTACGCTTGGTTATATCAGAAAAATTCGTTTCAACCTTGGGTGAGTAACTTGACAACAGATTAAGATTGTACTCAGAGAATGTAAAATATACTGATAAGAATCAGGATTGAACAATCTAATGGAAAGTCTTACTTTGAAAGTTACGCCTAGCAACGAATTTTACCTTAAGGCGCGCGAAACTGAGAATCCAAGAAAATACGTATTCCCGTGTTAGCCAGGAGGCGTGGTCGCCTTTCTCCAGTGTTTGTGTCTAAGGTGAGGGAAGATAAGTCCAAAAATCCAAATATAAGGTCAAAAGGTCCAAAGGTAAGGACCAAAGGTCACCATAAAAATTAATTTCGCATTTCGAAGCTCCTGACGTTACTTTTAAAGTTACTGCAATGGTTCAAAAAGCAGATTGAAGAAGAAAGCTTGTGCTTTGTCATTGTGGTGGCTTTTTTGATATCGTGTTTGGTAGTTAAATTACAGACATTTGAAGAATGTATGATTTTGCATTGCGAGTTTTTTTGCACACTAAAAAACTTTTTTGGAAAGATTGCTGTTAGATGTCATTTATTAATATCTTAACTATCACCTTCTGAAATACTGTGTATGCAATTTGAAAAACAAGGTGAGTTCGAAATAAGAATCCATAATTATGTGTAACTGTGTATATCCAGGCCCCTTAAAAAATAATTTTAAATTGTGTACCTGCGTGAGTACTCAACACGAAATAAAATAAAGATACTCACTGCTCTAAGCTTTTGAGCGGTTCTCTATCAGAGCTTCTGATTCCATTTTCTGGATCAATGGTAGTCATGATACATCTGGTGCACTCAGCTACGTTTCTGAAGACGACGTTGCCAATCTTCACCCATTCCCAGTTATCTTCATCATAGGGCGGTGGGCCCTCCACCAGAAAGTTTGGTCGGAAGTTCTTTACGGTTATTTGATAGTTGTTCATCCTTTTGTTCAAATCTTGGACCGAAGCCTGGATACATATTGGAATGATAAGAATAACAGTCATTCTGTCAAATGATCCACACTAATCATATAGTACAGTGTGGAACAGCCAAAGCAAGAAGAAATCCATGTTATGCTGGGTATGATGATAAGAAGTGTCCAGGGTATTCTATTTATCTCTGTTTTGTAAGACAGTCCGTTAATCTTGACATATGAAGGCTGTATGATAATAAGTACCCGTGTTGGGAAGTGAATAAGCTCCAAGAGAAAATAAAAACGATTTCTATAAATTTCTGTTGTTCTTGTTCTTTCCAAATTTTCCATTTTCTCTTTCATATAAATGCAAAACTTTCCCCCCCTCCAAACGACGACCTTGAATCTCTTGTATCCCAATGCCTCCAGTAGGCAAAGAACTCCCCTCAGTATTAACCAATTATTATTATTAAATCAAATATATATACCTATTATATTTTGTATTATCATACCTTGTTCATCAGCATGATACTAGTAAGATCATGATACACTCCGCCCGAGAAGTTGGTGAGATATTTGTAATACTGCATCAATTTAGACTGAGATTTGGTCATATCTCGACGCTTAGAACAATCATTGTAGGCTAGACGAAGTCCTGAATCCTTCTCTAGAAGATATCTGGAAAGCCATAGGGCAGCCTCATCTCCACAGTCAACCCCATTCACTGCTTCACCTGAATGTACACTTTAAGAAAACATAAATGAGAATGTTTAAATTGCATATTTATCATATTTGTACATTTTTCAATAATAATTTTTATACTGAAAGCTCCATGGTTTATACGATACAGTTGACTTCATGAGAATAAAAGTAGTGCTATTTTACACGAAAAATGATCACATAAGCTTATTTCATACATAATAAGCATACGTATCAAACTTTCATTCTCAAGTTTTAAGGAATCTTTGTAGTTCAAAAATTTTAACGAATACATTTAATAACTTTAAATTCAGTTTATAGGTTAATGAAAAAAGTTATAGTCTTTACGATGAATTTATATGAATGTTTATAAACCCCTAGGTTACTTGAGATTAAATAAATGTTGCCTAATGTGATAAAAGGAATTAGCTGGCATATGGATAGCTGCTAAGCGACTAACCTGGCAAGACTAGTAATCTACACCGACAGTAGACAAGCACTTCTAACCCTAAAAAGACCTCGCGTCACATCGGGACTAGCAATGAAATGCCACCAATCATTAGTCCATGCTTTAGACAAAAACAATGTTGTCCTGAGGTGGGTTAAAGGGCACAACAGCAACACCGTATAGCTGACGGTCTAGCCAAGAAGGCTGCTTACCGATGAATTTTCGGACCATGCAACCTTTCTGGATTGCCGACAACCACAATTGCGGAAATAGCCAAAAAACTCTCCCAAGATCAACTGGTAAAACGGTGGGACGAATTACAAGAATGCCGATTTTCCAAGAAAACCCTTGCATGCTTTGGCATGGCAATATCCTAATAGAAGTACTTGGCGATTGCCAGATCAAACCTACGTAGTAGGATACCTGACTGGCCATTGTCAACTCAGAAAACATCGCCACATTATAGCGTTAAGTGACACATAGGTATGCAAAGTGTGTAAAAGCGAAGACGAAACTGTAGAACACGTCATTCGTGAGTGCCCATAGTTATCTTCTATTAGAGAGTGTGCGTTCCTAGAGTCTTGGCCTACAACTACGCGCGTAAGAGATATGTCCCCAAGCGACTTGTACATCTTCCTAAAATTGGGCGACGACCTGAGAAACCAACTCCTTCGGAGGATGCACAATGAGCCAGTTGTGGCCAAAGAGCAGTGAAACTACTCGCCCACCCCACTCTATATACAGAGAGACCCGAGACTCTCGGACTAAATTTCTGGCTACGTACACTGTTAAATACAATGTTGTATTATCAAATTCAAGTGACATCAATTCAATTAAAAAACTAAAAAGAGGTAACGATTTACAAATCAATTTAATAAAATATAAAAACTTATTCTGCGACTGCCACCGGCAAATATAAAATTAATGAACTATGAACCAAGAAAAGCTAATAGCTGAATCAGCAGTTTCTTCGATAATTTCAATACACTGTCTATCAACCAAAAAAAAAAGTAATAATTGCAGATAATCCAGATCAATTGCGTTCGTTTCATTTTTGGTCTACAAAAATATGACTATGCTTCTCGAAAATATATCTGTTGACATAAGTTTATAGTTCGATAGATGTATTCCGCATGTCGTGAGTGTGAGCTGAAGCCATAATTGTATAAAAATAACGTTGACAGCATGGTACGAAAATTTTCTATTTTGAGATAACACGCTTTTTGGGCGTCACTCATTTCCGTCGGTCTGTTTGTCTGTCTGTCTGTCTGTCTGTCGATCTGTCTGTCTATCGGTCTGTCTGTCGGTCTGTCTGTCTGTCGCGTTTTTCTACCCTCGTAATCTTTCAGTAACCGCTGCATGGATTGTGATGAAATTTGGGCGGCGCTATGCTGTGGGGTCGTAGTAGCTAATGTTCCTATAATTTTGAAAATCGTTATACGGTGGGCGGAGTAATTAGCAAAAAACGAAAAATTTCAAATATGCCTCAAACTTCGTTTTTAGGCGTTTTAGGGGTTCCTTATCATTTTCTACTTTTTCTTGGGTGGGGGTGAATTTGGGGTGGTTGGGAGGTAGGGGGTTGTAATACTGAAAAATTTGTTGTATTCGTAATGGGCTGTCCATTGATATGTGAATGAAAAACCTAGCAGCGTGATACACTTTTTTAGGTCCATCCAAACGTCGCATGCTTATTATAGAAACCACAGGAATTTGTGATGTATACATACGAGTATTGTTTTAGATCGCTCGATATCTCAGTAACCGCTGCATGAAATTTGCGCAGCGTTATGCTGTGGGGTCGTAGTAGGTAATGTTCCTATAATTTTGAAAATCGTTATATGGGGAGCGGAGTAATTAGCAAAAAACGAAAAATTTCAAATATGCCTCAAACTTCGTTTTTAGGCGTTTTAGGGGTTTCTGATCATTTTCTACGTTTTTTTGGGTGAGGGTGAATTTGGGGTGGTTGGAGGGTGGGGGGTTGTAAGACTGAAAAATTTGTTGTACTCATAATGGGTTACCCATTGATCATTGAATGAAAAACCTAGCAGCATAATACACTTTTTACGTACATCCGAACATTGCCTTGCTTATTATAAAAACCAAGGGACTTAGAATTTGTTATGTATACATACGAGTATTGTTTTAGATCGTTCTATATTGTGTAACGCGAAAATTATTGAATTGATTTTTATGAAATTTTGTCACAGTATTACTACCTTTTTTTTTTTTGCTTTTTGAATCCTGACCGTCGGTACTAAATATTTAGTAAAACAATCTTGGGATACGGTCACTTGTTATATTTCCAAATTATAAAATCTTACTACGTTTCGACGCTTCTATTAGGCGTCATCTTCAGGTACTTCGTCGACGTATCTTTTATAGAAGTTTTAGTACCTGAAGATGACGCCTAATAGAAGCGTCGAAACGTAGTAAGATTTTATAATTTGGAAATATAACAAGTGACCGTATCCCAAGATTGTTTTACTAAATATTTAGTATTACTACCGTAGCGAGGATGGAAAACGCGTATGTTTTGGAAAAATAGTGTCAGTGGCGGCGCAGTAATAATAAAAAAAACTGAAAATATGAAAACAGCTCAAACTTTGTTTTTAGGTGTGGATTTTAGACTACAGCTTCATGCAATGGGAAATAATCATCATTATGTGTGGGAAGTACTGAGTCAATCAACTTGACTTCATTTTTTCACTTTTGTGATAGAGGTGGACCGCACATTAACATAATGGACAATAATTTTTTTGAAGAGAAAATTCACAATATTAAAAACACGATGTATACCTTGTTAAATACTCTCTCTGAATTTTTAGCCTTTTCATATACACATACAATTTACTTACGTGACTTTAACTTCCTTATGAGGTTTTTGAGGAGGCACTTGCACATACAGTGTCCTCATTGTTGGAGCGTCTAGTGATACATGGTCTGCATCATGGGCCGCTACCTCTATTAGCACCATTTTGGGGTAGGTACGAGCTGTACGAAACTCATTTTCCTTATCCGAATACACAATTAGGAATCTGAATAAAAGAAAGAGAAGTAAATAATTAATCCTTATAAACGTGTGAAACGAACAAAAACATGTTTGATGACTTTATATTTTCAGGAAAAGCATTCTTGTTAGAAACATGCCAAACATATCTCTCTAAAATTCAATGCAACAAATAAAATTGAAAGACACATCCTCCTACCTATCTCTCAGAACCAATCCTTTCTGGTCCTCAGGAGCTTGCTTAAGACCGACTTCAGTTACATCAACCTTGTTTAGTTCAATTCTATGCCCACTCTTAAGAGGATAGAGATCAATCTCCTTCAAAGTACCTGCTTCTTCCCATGCCCACGGAATCATTTCATTTCTCCTTTTCCAGTAGATCAAAGTTCCAAGTATAGCTGCAGCAGTTGCCCCTCCTGCTATATACAGGGTCGTGTTGTTGGCCATAGTTCATGTACTGATATGCAGAGGCCTAGATGAAAAAGGGATATCAAATGGAGTCGAACAAGGGCGGAATTTTTCTACGTAATGGGCTAGACTTTGGATTATGGATGGGGGATTTGTTTACTTCTTCTTTACTTTTTTCCCAACTTTACCGCAAAGCTATGCCTTTTAACGTATTTATTACCATATTTTTTTGCTTCAAACATCTCAAAGGTGAGGGGGAAGAGGTGAGAGCTGCATTGACCTCTATGAAAAACAAAAAGGCTCCAGGACCGGGAAACATTAATCTTGAATTACTGAATGCAGCGCCTGACATTGTAATAGAAATTCTAGTCAAAATTTTTAATCAATGTCTAGACGGGGAAGAACCACCACGTGAATGGAAAAAAGCTGTGGTAACATCAATATTTAAAAGGGGAGACAGGCGAGACTGCACGAATTATCGAGGTATAAGCGTAATGTTTTCGGTAGCACGTTTATACGGCAGAGTGTTGAAACGTAGAATTGATGGTCAGTTTACGGAGTTGGAAGAACAAAATGGGTTCAGAGCAGGAAGATCATATATCGACGGAATTTTTACTCTGAAAAATGTAATCGAGAAACGGGTAGAAAGAGGAAGAGCAATCCATTTGATATTCATTGACTTGATGCAAAAGGCATATGATACAGTGCCATTAAGTAAGTTATGGCCATGCATGAGAAATAATGGTATCTCTAAAGCCTATATCGACGCAGTCAAGGCATTATATTCGAACACTACGAGCTCTGTGAAAATAGGCACACGTCAGGAAGCTTTAAAATCATGGGCGCAAAGGTGCAATAAAATGGGTCTGCACATAAATGACGATACCCTCTACACGCTGTTATTTGCTGATGACCAAGTTATTATAGCAGAGGATGAAGATGATGCAAGCTATATGTTTCGCAAGCTGCGGACTGCTATAAGGACTGGGGTCTCAGTATTAATATCAAAAAGCCGAGTATATGGTTGTAGGGGAAAAAGGACAAGATTTGGATGTAGAGGGCGATAAAATAAAAAGTTGTGACTCGTTTAAGTATCTGGGTGTTACCCTCTCTTCAAATGGAAGCAGTACGGCAGACGTCACAAACAAGAAGAGCAATTCGTCAGCTCAATTGTCTACTCTGGAGCTCATCAATAAGAAAAAATACAAAAATTACCATGTACAAGTCAATAGTAGAGAGTATTGCCACTTACGGAGCTGAAACCCGGGAACTAAACAAGAGAGACAAAAATAGATTGATGGCCCTGGCAATGGATTTTTGGAGGAGAAGTTGCCGAATCTCTAGACTGGATCATGTTAGAAATGATGTCATAAGAGGGACAATGGGTCTAGAATCTAACATTCTAGACACTATAGACATAAAAAGGTTACTTTGGTATGGGCATCTCCAAAGAATGAACAACGACAGATGGCCTAAGAAAGTATGGCAATGGATACCTCCAGAACGTCGAAAGTGTGGAAGACCACCTAGAAGCTGAAAGAAAGATATAGGGGAAGCTATGGAGGCAAGAGGTCTGCAAGACGGAGGTTGGACAGATCGGAGAATCAAAGACTTTCACGACTCTGTCTTTAAATTGACATGACTGATATGATACGGTACGTTGTTCTGAACGGCAGTCGGAATGAGAATAATTTTCGCTTCGTATAGTATCATAATGCCGAACGAGGTGCGATACGCCGACATGTTATGATAGGCTGTTCGGATACAAATCTGTACATGGCTTTATATTGACACAAACCCCCAGCATCGAGACTTATATCCAGGAAGAATTTCATTATATCCACAAACCCACTGACAGACTCCACCAAGGCTCCAACCGAAGAAGTAATGTGGAAGCGACGGCTAACAGAGAACCACATAAGACTTGGAATCCAACTGAAAGCCTCCCTGCCGGATCACAACTGGAATGGAGGACCTGGAAAAGTCTCAACAGGATTAGATGCCAAATGGGCATGTCTGGGGATAACTTAGTGATACGGGAATATGCTGAGGATGATTTATGTGCCTGCGGGGAGAGCCAGACGATGGAGCATCTCCTATCTTGCCCATCTTTGGAAACTTCTAGCACAACACAAGACCTATGGGAAGCGAACAACATGGCAGTGCGGTGTGCCAGACACTGGAACGAGATATAAGCAAATACAGACAACAATTTCTCACTTGTGACGTTTGTGATCGTCACATATATGTGTTTTTTCTTTCTGTAATAATTACTAATTAATTTATTCTAATATAAATGAAATAAAAGAAAAGAAAAGAAATACAATCGAAAAAAATTATATAAAAGTAACCAATTAATTCAAGTGTAGCTCAGACATCATTAAATAAAAATAAAGTATGATACCTGCTCAGTCATTAAAGCGGCCACACACTACCATTTCAGACAATTTCACCACCTAATTAAAGAAATTTCAACTGTTTAACTAATATCAATAACAGTATAATAATTTAAACATATTAAAGCATAAGTCAGTGTCAGCAATCATTCCTCACAGTTTTCGGGATTCGTCCTGGGACACGGTTTATTGACATTTTTTTCGCCGATAACCAACACATGGAGTTGATGTCATATCTATATTACACAGAATACGAAATACTAAACGCTA
Source organism: Callosobruchus maculatus (assembly GCA_951848785.1). Lineage (NCBI taxonomy): Eukaryota > Metazoa > Arthropoda > Insecta > Coleoptera > Chrysomelidae > Callosobruchus > Callosobruchus maculatus. The sequence continues at coordinate 4,985,674 of CATOUR010000081.1, read as the reverse complement.
GGAAACCTACAGTCAAGTCAGCGTTGATTGGCAGAGCAGTCCGTGGGACCTGAGCTTTTTGGTCTTAATATCATTACCCACTTCTCACTGTAAGAGAGCTTACGCTGATCCTCTGTCCGTCCGTTGTTAGGTGCTAGGCAAAACTAAATACAGATTCGGAATCAGCTTGAAAAAACTAATCCGGGAAAAATCCGGTTTTGTCAACATCGCTTCCGGTTCACAGTGAGAACGCCATTTGAATTTACTCGAGTAAATTCTTTCCTACTTTTTTTAATATGTTCATCTCCATTGTCGAACGAGTTAGAATGAAACAATTACGCATTTATTACTTAACCAATAAATACCATCCTTGAAACGGCTGCATCGGCTCATTACTAGTTTCTCTAGGTCGCAGAGATAAGAGCGTCATTTTTTATTGCCACTTTGGTTTAAATATATAGCACTACGAACCATGTGATTTGAATCCCGTCATAATAATGAAAATAAATTACGTTCACCGAAGGCAAGATAAAAAATTAGGTTCCAATACTCTGCTACTGTTTCTATGATTAATACAGCACCGATTTTGATAAGTAGAGTCATGGAAATAATTATGAATATTCGTCAGACGGTTGTTGAAATCATGCGGTGACAAGGGCGTCAATAAGCCGACAAGTAACCACGCAAAATATATGCTGAGCCACCCAAATAAAAGTGACCCGAAGAATATGAAAAAATTGGTCAAGAGTTTTTGTATATGTATAGCAGAAAAAAATATTTTCAGTTTTACTCAAAAAATACTGAGAGCTCAAAATTGTAAGAAAATCAAATTCGTGCCAATTTTTTTGCTAATTTATTACTCCATTTTCAGTGATACTATTTCCAATGATACGTATAGTCATTAATTATAATATATAACCCTATATAATATAACCCTAATTATATGGAAATAAACATTTCAATATTAAATGATACCCTAAATGACTAGGACAGATTTTTTAAAGTTAAATCATAACGTAAGCTAGTAGTTTCTCCTATGGTTAAAAGAAATATACTGTGTGACCAAAGTAAATTGACCAACGAAAATAATGCGGTGACAGAAGTAAAGACGTTGTGGCTTTTATTCTTTTATTTTATATACAGGGTGAGTTTTTAGTACCGGCTTGGTCGATAACTCCACTACTGTAAATGATAGCGAAAAAAGTGGTATATAAAAGTTGTAGCCACGGATATGCTCCTTGCTTAGAAAATATTTAGATTTATACAGGGTGATCCATAACTACATGGTGATGGAAACATGCACTTTTTAAATGAGACACGCTATATATTATTCCATATTCAAATTTTGCTAATGATTTTCGTTCTTCCAATATAGGGTATTGTTACATTATACAGGGTATTTCGAAAGTTATGACCATTTTTTATATCCAAATCGTGATGAAATGAACATACTGTATATCAAAAATTAATGAATCAAACATTATTTTTTCTACATGAGAAGATTAAAAATATCTTCTAGTTTTAAAATCGGCTATAAAAAAGCCCGTGATGCATATTTGTATATAGGGTGATGTAGAATGCAAAATCCAGATTTTCTCTTTTTTCTTAAATGTAACCCCCAATATTTTATTATCCCAAAGAGTTGCTTTTAATATGCTTTTTCATCTTTGTATAACACTTGTTGTACCTAGGTCCATCAGTTTCCGAGGTATTTCAATTTTTCGGTAAATTTAAAATAAAGCTTCTATTTGTGTACTGAAATTCATTTATTTTGAGAAAGTACTATCTAATTTGTTTTTTATTTAACGAACAACCAAAATATAAGGTCAATACTATTTGATGAAGTCAAAACCCTAAATCATCGAGATAATAAGGTCAACTATGCTGAGGAAACAATTTTGTAGACGCGATGCATAATTATCAAGCAGATTTATCAGGTAGGCTTTGAAAAATCGAAAGTTTTCATAACCTGCTCAATAATTCCGTACTGTGTGAAAAACCAGCTTTAAAAATTAATTTTTCCATTGAGGGTATTTAGGAGAATCTTTGAGAAATTGTCTACTTACCTCTAGAATATATCAACTATAAACAGCTATATCCAGAACGGAGGCACTCTAAAACTAATACGTTCGAAAGATGGAAGAATCGTTTTATTTGGACCGTGTCGTTTAATATTTCATAGCCTACCTGATACATCTGCTTGATAATTATGCACGACGTCTATAAAATTGTTTTCTCAGCACACTTGACCTATATTATGTCGTTAATTCATGTTTTGACTTGATCAAGTAGGTACTATTATAGCCTTGCATTTTAATCGTTTGTTAAGCAAAAATAAAATTTGATAGTATTTTCTCAAAATAAGTAAATTTTAGTAAACAAATAGAAGGTATATTTGAAATTTGTAGAAAAATAAAAATATCTCAGAAACTAATGAATGCAGTCATAACAATGATTTTATATTTTCGTGACCGTAGATTTCAAACTTGGTTTTTTCTAATGGTATTGCGGTCAATTAAATGAAACAATTTTCCTTTCCACGACGAATAATAAACCGAAACGTCGTGGAAAGGAAAATTGTTTCATTTAATTGACCGCAATACCATTAGAAAAAACCAAGTTTGCAGTCATAACAAGTGCTATACGAAGATGAAAGAGCATAATTAAAGGCAATTCTTTGGTATAATAAAATATTGGGGGTTACATTTAAAAAAAGAGAGAAAAGCTAGATTTTGCATTCTACATCACCCTGTATACGAATATGCGTCACGGGCTTTTTTTATAGCCGGTTTTAAAACTAGAGGATATTTTTAATCTTTTTATGTAAAAAAATCTTTTTTTGTTTATTATTCTTTGATATACAGTACGTTCATTTGACCGCGATTTGGATATAAAAATGGTCATAACTTTTGAAATACCCTGTATAATGTAACAATACCCTATATTGGAAGAACGGAAATCGTTAGTAGAAGTTGAATATGGAATAATATATAGGGTGTCTCATTTAAAAAAATGCATGTTTGCATCACCACGTAATTATGGATCACCCTGTATAAATATAAATATTTTCTGAGAAAGGAGCATATCCGTGGTTGTAACTTTTGTATACAACTTTTTTCGCTATCTTCTACAGTAGTGGAGTTATCGACCGAGCCGGTACTAAAAACTCACCCTGTATAAAGGAAATGCAAATAATTTATATTCACTTAATACCCCTTAACTACTATTAGCAACAGCAGATTTTATTCCCCACCTTAAAGACGCTCCAGCATCGGGATTGGATAATCGCAGCAGACGATATTTAATGTCTCTGTTACACTTATGTGTTTTCTATCCTTTTTAGACTCGACATAGTAATGACAATCGCTACCTGAGGGAATCTCCCGCTACCCTTTCTCATTTCACGCTGGACAATTTAAGATGGTCACACAGTTCTTCGATATATCTTCATACTAGTCAGTACGCCACTGTTACGATGATATCCATATCAAACTGCATCAATTAACATACACGACATTATATCAATTAATTTCTAAAAATAGCATTCCTTTGGTTTCATCGGACAAATATTGCAAAATTATCACAATCACATGACAAAACGCACAATAAAAATTTGAGAGTACAGAGAAATGATGACATTGGAAACAATACAATTTGGAAAAAAATATTTAGCGACTAAAACGGCAAATGCAATATAAAATATATGGACATATTATAGCAAAACACTTACCGTTGAAAATCCAGACAATGATGAGATTCACATGGCACGATGAATGCCAAAATTGACTAAAACAAAATCAGCATTTGACTAGATAGCGTTTTCAGACAAACTAAAAACACGTGATAATTGTTTATCAGAAGTAAACAGTAGTATGGTATCGTTCGTTATTAAAAAATTCGGAACGCATGCGCGTGTCCAATTCCAGTCATTCGCATAGAAACTGTGAACGATATTGGAGGTATATTGCAGTCAAGTAGATTCGCTCAGTTAGCTCTGGACAAAAATAATTTAGTTATTTCTCTCGAAGGGTAAAGACACTTAAGGATACGTACTTAAACTTTGACAGGAGACAAAAACTTGAAATAATACTTATATTCTTTTATTCAACATAAATATCAGTTCTTTGGTCTATTAAGAGAACTAGAAGAAACATAACACATTTTTCTTGATATCTACATAAAAAACCACAGACTCTTGCAAACTCTAGATTCAAGGAGTATGCCAGTGTTGGCCATAAGTGTACGCAGGTATTCTCAACAAAAATCGCATACAAGTTCACCAAACCTCATAGGCGTAGTTAGGTGGGGACTCGGGGGGCTTAGCCCCCCCCCCAAGAATGAAATTAGCCCCCCAAAAATCCTAAAATAATTCGTTCTGTTACATGTTTGTATCTAGGGCGGGAACTTGAGCCAGATCCAGGTACTTAACCCCCCCCCCCCCCAGGTTTAGGGACTTAACTACGCCTATGCCAAACCCTGAATAATGGATACACAAGAGTCACATCTAATCCATTTCGAAGTGCTGTAATGTTCCATGTAGAAGGGACAGGCAACATTATTTACAGAGCCGGTAAATCCTTTAGATGCTGAAAATTTATGCCTTTTTGGGTGGTTCTCTGAGTTCTTGTGTTTTTCACCGAAGCCCTTTTCCTCCACAATATTTCCCTTTGACTCTAGTTTTTCTGTAAACATATCTTTGTATAGTGTGGAGGGTAATATTTCTGATTTTTTTGAATTCTTTCGCCTATTCTGTGCATGTTTGGCATTAGGGAATGGAATAATAGGTCCTTTATTAAAAAAAAGGCCAATAATAATAATAATATACTATAACTGGTGGTGAAGTCGTCTACTCTGCTTAATATCGGATGGTCTTACACTCGTAGAACTAATATCTAGTATATCGGAAACAGATGTACTATTGAAATTCGATAGAGATCTGTGATATTGCGTAGTAATTCTTCTTTTTTGTCCGTATTATGTTTGGTAATCGCATTTTTTCCGGGGTTCTGTGGCTCATTCCGTTAATATTTTGTGTTATTTTACTCTTGCAAAATTATTTTTATTATATTTAATTATTACTCTTAACTATTATTATATTACTAGAAAAAATCAAGGAGCGGAAAGAGTATGCTCGTACTCTGTGGACGTATACTCTTTGGGACACGATCAAGGAGACAAAAAACACCATTTCGTCAAAACATGCAACCACATTTACAGTATTTACACAAAATGGACGATTTTTTAACCCATAAAACCGCTACTATGCCGAGTAGTCAATATCGGGTATGAAACTTCAATTTGATGGAATACTAGCTATCGTAATCTCGCAAAAGTTATAAAATAATACGCAAATTATTTCTACATACATTTTTTCCTAAAATTTTTTCGCAAAACACTGCCTTATTTTGTACAACAATACATTCCTTTAGATACATCTAAACTGTAGACTACATCTATCGGACACCTTTTGCCTCTGCGTACTGTTACAGACTGTGTACTCTTAACGTGCTCTTACCCAACAATTTTATTGCAAACTGGGTCATTCTCACCAACAACGAAAAATCCGCGTCAGGTCACTGCGTGTTATCTACAAAAAAAACTCAAAGCTAAGTATTTCTGAGAATGATTCGTGCAGTTTTAGGCCTTCAGAATGTTTCCGGATATAGGTAATAGTGACAGTGAGGAAAATATATTGAAAAAAGTAATAAAGGGAGAAAATTCTCCCTTCTCACAATGAAGAATACGTTTGCTGTACTTGTTGTTCGTTCTTTTTGAACTAACTTCATGTGATACCCCTGATGTCGAATTATTATTGTCTAAGGTTGGCTATATTATTGATAAAATGTGAAATATCAAACGTCATCAAACGTACTTTCTCTCGTCAAAATCCCTCTTCCGTTAACGAATTTAATAAACTCATAAAATTCGCATACAACTGCAGAGCCAACTGGTTGAGCAATTATTGCAAATTCGCCTCGAAAATGTAAGTAAAACTATATCGGTAAAGCATACTACTCTTCTCCTATATCACGAACAGACATAATTTGTAACTTAGGTGAAATGTTTTGATTTAGTCAGAATTATCATCGAACGAAAAAATACTCCGCTCCGTTAACTTTGAAGGTAACGGAGGGGGAGACTGTTTAACGGAGTGGATAAATAGTACAAAAATTTGAATCCTGCTGATACGATGGGCAAGACACAGATTAAAACAGACAGTGATAAACAAAACAGAAATAGTTCAAATATGGACAATCTATGCGTAAACTCTGTGAAATTTTTTTTCCAAAAATGTCAGTTTTTTTTCTAAGAAAATAATTTGGGAGCTCGACGACTTTTGAAATCCTATGAATGAAATCCTATGAGCTGTTGCTGTTGTTATCTTTACTTTCTGACTCTCAATAGGTAGGTACCTAAGTTTTCTACCAGCTAACAATGGACGAAGGGCAAAAATGCATAAAGGGCTATACTCGCATAAATATTTAATTTTAAAAATATTCAAAGGTACATCACATAAACTGTTTATCATTGCTTGCACAGAGCGAGGGAAGAACTAGAGGTAGATTCTTCACCGTTTTCTCCTGGTTACGTAGACCTTGTCTCCAACAGTCACTCTTCCAGTTCTCCTCACCTCTAAGTGTACACCCATAATTTGGGACTTCGAGGGACCTTTACCAGCTCTATATCTGCATCAGACGAAGACAATTTAATGAACAAATGAACATAGATGGTAATGAAACTGAAATGTTTCATCGATATATGTGACTCCTGTCAGTGTCGAAATAAAATGGATTAACATGATTTGGGATGCTTCTGACTAAGCTCAAGGTTAGATATTTCGTGCTTTCTTCTCATGGACCAGTTTTTTTTACATAACTTCTGTTAATGACGTTGATGCGATGGTCTCCGGTCAAGTCTAGGATACTACGTGACATCTACCAGCCTATCAGAGTTAAATTGTTTATATGAAATAACCTATTATTGATACAATGATTTTTCCCATAGGAGTCGTCTGATGAAATTGTCAACGTTAATACTACAGCCTTAAGGCTTATCATATGATAACTCCTATTTTATGGAGTACCCATTCCAGAAGTCTAGGTTCCTGCGTTGGTTTGTGCAGCTTCCCTATTGAGTTAAAATCTATTGGTTCCAACCTGTGCTTCCCAAATAGTGGTCGTCTCTTGTAGTCTAGCGCTTCGCCCTGACACAGCTCATGCCTCTGTCGTAGAGCCCCATTCTCTTCAGGTTTTCCTTCAGGTCACAATGCCCTGTAAGGGACCAGTTGCTATCGGAAGCTGATCCCTTTTCAAAGAAAGCGGTCATTCGGCTATTTTCTGACATAGGGTTTTGATGATTACTTTCCCATGCTACATCCAGGCATCAAGTCTCAATATACTCTTTATGTTGGTGCTTCACCCATTCCCCGACCTCTTGTGTTTTAATTTTTTGGTGCCACCTCCAAGGCGGGTTCTGCATCAATGTACAAGGTGATCCTGTTCTTGCAGACTCATCTGCTTTTTTATTAGCAACTGTACCTGCATTTCTTGCTTGCAACCCACTCCAGTATTACAGGCTTCATTTTGGGGCTTTCTAGTGCCCTGAGTGTGGTCTGACTCTGTAAGGACTGCAATCCAATTGCTTTTGTACACCCGCACATTGTTTATCCTTACACACCTCTGACTGAATTACAGAAGCGTATTTTTCAAGTGGAATGCTTTGGTGGGTCTTTGATGCGTCTGTGTACCAGACTCTCAAGGCAAGGCTACTAAGTGATATCTAGAAGCCTAACAAAGTTAGTGCCTATACGAAATTAACTACTATTGTTATAATGATGACTTTGAAGAACATGGTTCCGATTATTCCTGAAGCATATCAAACCATAACTGCTGGCTCTGAGTCTATTGACAATTTTTAGAAACAGAATTGTGTTTCAACTTTACAAATGTAGCTGTCTTTACTTCCTCTCTTATAACTATTTTCCTGACTGCCAAATATCTTCACTGAGTGCTGATTTTGGTATCTCCCGTAACATTTGTTTTCTTTGATTCTACCTTTGGAAGTTACGCCTACCAACGTGTTTTACCTTAAAAAATGATTTTTATTTGTCTGCCTCCGTAAATACTCAACAAGAAATAAATTAAAGATACTTACTGCTCTAAGCTTTTGAGCGGCTCTCTATCAGAGCTTTTGATGCCGTTTTCTGGATCAATGGTAGGCATAATACATCTGGTACATTCTGCTACGTATCTAAAGACGACGTTGCCAATCTTCACCCATTCCCAGTTGTCTTCATCATAGGGCGGTGGGCCCTCCACCAAAAGGTTTGGTCGGAAGTTATTTGCGGTTATTTGGTAGTTGTTCATTCTTTTGTTCAAATCTTGAACCGAAGCCTGGGAACATGTGAGAATAATAAGAATAGAAACCATTCTACCTTTGAAGTTGAAGGACCCCACAGTAAACAATGTTGAACAGTTGAATAGCTAACAGCAGCGAAAAAAACAACCCTACATTGCACCCCCTTCCGTGATACTTCTTTTTCAATGGAAAGTAATAGGGGCTTATGATACATAGGATGAAAGATATATTGAAAATGTATTGCAAAAAGGTAATGTTACAATAACTAAAATTATGATTGGCCCAAGTTGTTCTAATAATGAAAACGGCAATAAAAATTCCTGTGCATATTTACTGAAAAATCCAAAAAAATGTCCCTTTTAGATTATGCAATACAACGAAAAAACATCCATACATCCCTGTGAGTATAAGTATAAGTAATAACCAACATTCTTTTAAATGTAGATGGTTGTCATACGTCATTTAAAAGGTATCTTCATTATCTGTCAGTTTTAACTTTAACTTCCCCAACAAATGAGGAGTAAGTTATTAGAATTGGCTCGTTTTCGCAAATTTTACCAAAATCAACGTACGAGGTATCATTTCCAAGATAAAATAGCCTCCTGACTCATTTTCTGAAAGGAAAATGATATGTTATATGATTATTCTTCCGAGTACCTAACCCCCACCATTAAATCATAGATTTACACCAAAGTGGACCAAAAGATGCAGAACCAAACCTTCTTTATGACAGTAAAGTCTGAAATTATTAGGATCATTTTTGTGACAGTTTCTGCCTTTTTACAGTTCGAAAATTTGCTACTTTTATGAATTTTTCCTCTGCCATTTTGAAAATTTTGCGGCATGCGCGGTAGCGTTTTCATCATAAGAAAACCTGCTTTTTATTGTGGCAGCATTAGAATTTCACGTTATTATTCATTATTTTTTGAATTACTCCCACCCCCACCCCTTCTTATCATCGCTGCGGAACCAAAATCTAGACTTTTGTTTCTAATAATAACCTTTATAGTAACCAAGTTTGAAGAAAATCGCAAAACTTTGTTTTGGTGTGTCTGTCCACGATTCCATTCTCCAAGGGTTACTTAAAAACGCCTCAAGCCGCCATTGCTCCCAAATTTGGCCAACTTCAATTAATAAAGGTCCTTCCGAGTTGAAAAGGTTTTGGTGCCGATCGGACAATGTAGGTGGAAAAGGATGGATGTGCACAAAAAAATTCAATATAACATGTATACATTTGATAGCACTAGTTGGAAGAAAATATGTCTTTATGTCTAAAACGATATATCACATGCTATTTTTTTTAAATGGAGGCTAAAAAAATTAAATAAACTCAAATGTCATTAACTGCTGTATTTGTGCACTGAATCATTTGATATTCTTCTTTCGGTGCCATATCAGGTCGCCCTAACGTTGGTAATTACAATGGCGAGTTGTTCACGGCTTTCGGCTATTCTGGATAGCTGTTCTGCACTGCTTATTCCTGTCCAGTCTCTAATGTTCTCGAGTCATGACATCTGATTCCTTCCAATTCCTCTTCGTCCCTCGATTTTTCGCTTCATTATAAGTTGAAGGATTTTGTATCGGTCACCTCTAAGAACATGTCCCAGATATGATATATTTCTTATCTTGATCGTTTCGAGCAGCTCACGGACTGCATTGGCTCTATTCAATACTGCTTCGTTGGTCTGCATAGCTGTTCACGGTATACGGAGCATTCTTCTATGTAACCACATTTCGAATGCTTCTAGGCGGTGGATTGTAGCGGCTTTTAAAGTCCAGTCCATTTGATATTAGGCAGTGTAAATAACTTAAAGATATCTACCTCAAAATTATATTACTATTCGATGGGACTCTTAAGGGTTAAAGGGAGTGGGGATTACACAAAAAATGTCATATAACATATTGGTACATCTTACCAGTCAAAAGACGATGTGCTTTTATGCTAGAAACGATAATCTCATGTCACTTTTTTCTTAAAATTACGGCTAAAAAAATTAAATAGGTTGAAATGTACGGGAAATGTCAATAACTGCTGTAACAAGGTTATTGTAAAACAAGGACAGGGGATGAACAACAACCACTTGAGTCAGATAAGTTCCTAGAACGAGGTATACTCGGTCAACGTCTACATTTTTTTAAATGTTCTTTTAAAATTGAGCGCACAAATTTTGTTAATAAGACCCAACTAAATAACCAAAACAAAATTTCGCCTGGTCCATTATTAGCTAACATAACATTTTTTTTATAAATCCCGAAATTTCGAAATGCACCCCCCTACCATCGGCTAATCTCTAAAGAAAGTATAGCCAAAAAAAATTATGAATAAAAATTAAACTCCGCGTTATAGCATAACTTTAAATAAAACACGCCTTAAAGAAGCTAATTTGGCCTTAAGAAACCCCGCTCTTAAGGCTCAACCCTGCCTCCATATTCCCCAATACGAGACAAGAGGGGGCTGGCAAAACCCCTAAAATTGTCTGAAAAAGGCCAAAAATAATCTAACAAATTACTACAATTTTTCAGAAAATTTTTAATCATGAACAAATATCGCAAACATAAAAATGATTTTACCTGTAAATAATTTTAAAATTATTTTTGAATGATAAATCATACTAGTACCTATTTTTCGTTCATTGTTGTTTTAAGCTAATTTTAAAAATTTTTTAAACTATACTTATTCTCTTTTTTGTCAAACTGTCCGTTCATCTTGACGTACGAGGGCTTTAGGAAAAGTAAAAACGGCTTCTATAAATTCCTATTCTTCTCGGAAATACTCCGGAATACTTTCCAAATTTTCTTTTTTGTGTATCACGTAAACGCACAACTTTGCCCTTATTCAGCCGGCCTTGTACCTCATGCATCCTAAGATCTTCAATTGGCAAAGAACTCCCCTCCAATTATTATTGAATAAAATATATTCTATTTTGTTTTCATACAAAAATCTGTATCATCTTACCTGGTTAATCAGCATGATGCTAGTAAGATAGTGATACACTCCGCCTGAGAGGTTGGTAAGGTTAAGGTAGTTGTGATACCGCATCAATTTGGATTGGGATTTAGTCATATCCCGACGCTTAGAACAATCATTGTAGGCTAGACGAAGTCCTGTATCTTTCTCCAGAAGATATCTGGAAAGCCATAGTGCAGCCTCATCTCCACAATCGATACCACTCACTGGTTCACGTTCGAAAACGCTTTAAAGAAAATATAGATCGGAAATTAATCATTATTTATTTATCCTAGATCACACATTGACGAAGGCTTTAGCTAATAAGAATGAAAATCGTTGATTTATCTTACATATAAAATATTTCCACCCGTATGCACCGTAACTCAATTGCGCGATTAGTTACGTAAACCTGGATTGGGTTACTTGTTTACTATGCACCGCAAACTGACAATTTTGACACTGTCACTGTCAAAACAATCTTCCGAACACAACCTTGCCGTATCTCCAATCTGGATTAGATAATCTCTTGGCGGTGCATGGCTAGATGCCAAAGATTAGCAAAACGCGATTGGGGAACTAGAATTAGAATCGCCAAACGGTGCATACGGGTGTTCAAGAACCATGAGTAACAGGCAAAATGTAACAATGACTACCAAATTTTGACAACTTAAGTAAAACTTAAGGGCCGGTTGTACAATGCAAGCTTAAGCTTGGGCTTAAGGTAAGCCCACGTTAAGCCACGTCAGTTGCAGAACGTCCGTTGTACAATGCTGGCTTAGCCCCCCACTCCAAGCTTAACACGAGCTTACGTAAGCCGATGCTTAACGCGAGCTTAGCTGAGGTTTAATCCTAACCTGATACAAGTGACATGATATGTCAAGGAGGTACCTTCAAATTGCTTGTCACTTTATTAGGTCATATTTTTTGAAAGATTTGTGTCTAATTTAAAGAGAACAAATGAAAGAACAGAGATAGAAACGGTCGTTGACGAAATTTGACACAAACTGTCATAAGTGCCTAACCAAAAAGGGTAATTTTTCAAAAGATTATGTCAGTACGTGTTGCTTCATTGATGCCAACTCCAGTGAATTTCATTATCAACCAGGTTTAACTAACACCCGTATGCACCGTAAGTCAATTGCGCGATTAGTTACGTATACCTGGGTTAGATTGCTTGGTTACTATGCACCGCAAACTGACAATTTTGACACTGTCACTGTCAAAACAATCTTGCGAACACAACCTTGCTGTATCTCCAATCTGGATTAGCTAATCTCTTGACGGTGCATGGCTAGATGCCAAAGATTAGCACAACGCGATTAAGGAACTAGGTTTAGAATCGCCAAACGGTGCATACGGGTGTAAGCCGACGATTGTACAACGGGTGTCGATTTTAAGCCTGAGCTTAGCTAAGCTTAAGCTTAACAAAGCTCGTGTTAAACCCGCATTTGTACAACCGGTCTTAAGTGTAATAGATGTAGTTTAAACAATCTTGTACATAGTTATCGAAAGAACAGAATTTGTTGTTCACTATAGATGTGTTCTGAATGTGCTATCGTATAAAAATAATGTTGACAGCCTGGTACTTCAAATTTCTTATCGAATGCACCCTAGACGATGGACTTCACATTAATATAAAGAGAAGTCGGTTCTGAGGAGAACATTCACAACTTTAAAGACACGGTTTATATCTTCATATATAAACCATATGCAATTCGTGATGTTTACGTTCAGCCTTTCTTTACACATTCACTTACGTCACTTTTACTTCTTTATGAGGTTCTTCTGAAGGTATTTGCACATACAGTGTCCTCATGTTAGGAGCGTCTAGTGACACATGGTATTCATCATGGGCCTCTACCTTGATTAGCACCATTTTGGGATAGGTAATACTTGTACGATACTCATTTTCCTTGTCCGAATATACAAGTAAAAATCTATAAGAGAAAGTGAAGTGATTGATTGAAAAAAGTGTTATTACCAGAAACGAGCCAAAAACATTTCTTTAAGATTTCAAATAAAATTCATCAAAAAATACATTCTTTTACCTATCTCTGAGAACTAATCCTTTCTGGTCCTCAGGAGCTTGCTTAAGACCGACTTCAGTTACATCCGCCTTGTTTAATTCAATTCTATGCCCACTTTTAAGAGGATAGAGATCAATCTCCTTCAAAGTACCTGCTTCTTCCCATACCCATGGTATCATTTCATTTCTCCTTTTCCAGTAGATCAAAGTTCCAAGTATGGCTGCAGCAGTTGCCCCTCCTGCTATGTACAGGGTCGTGTTGTTGGCCATACTTTATACATTGCAATGCAAAAGCCTTGATAAAAAAGGATTGTTAAATGTATTCATCCACGTGCGGGATTATTCTACGTAATGGCCGAGAATCTAGATTAAAAGAAGAAGAAGAAGAAATAAATGCCACCGTAGATAGCAATGGTATTTATTCATAAACTACAACCAAATTTCTCGGTTATCGTTAGACAGCGATATGAATTACAATCATCAATAATATCTGTGAAGAAATAAATAAAAGCTTTTATGGTATCTTGCAACTAAAATCCAACTTTACATTTTAAACTTCACAACTTATTCGTATGTACTTTGCCACAGTCTTTCACACCTGTCCTATAATTGTATATCATTGCTGGAACGAAAAGGTTATTTGTGGTGCCAAAAAAATGATGAGGTTAATTTTCAATTTAAAACCCAGAGAATCCTGTAAAAGCGTATTTAAAAGACATTCCTGTATACAGGGTATGAAAACTTAGTACCACGAATTTATCGAAAACCACTGATTACAATAAAAAACGTCTAGCCACGTCAAAATATTTGTCAGGGGGGACAGCTTTTTAACTAAAAACCTTCCCCCTTGTACAAACTATAACTCGATACCCCTTGTCATTTGAAAGCTTCAAGGGGATGACCCTGGGAGTCAGGGGGTGCAAGGGGGGAGTAGTTGTTTTTAGTCAAAAAGTTGTCCACCTTGACAAATCTTTTGACATGTCTCGGTGTTTTTTTATTTTTTCAATCAATGAAATCAAGTATAGACAGGGTAGTAGAGATAGCAGCTCCCCAGCCATGAGAGCAATGTTCTAAGGCAGTGAAGAAGAAGAATATGAAAAAATCGATAAGTTTTTGTATACGTAGCAGAAAAAAATCATTTTCAGTTTTCAGTTTTGAAATACTCAACAAATTCTGAAAGCTCAAAATTGTAAGAAAATCAATTTCGGGGAAGCTGATCCAATTTGTTTTTTTTTGATAATTTATTACTCTTTCGTAAATGATCCTATTTCCAAAGATACGTATAATAGTCATTATGTAAACCTAGCCTAATTATAGAAAAATTAAACCTTCGAAACTAAATGATACCCTAAATGACTAGGGCAGATTTTTTAATGTTAAATCATACAGTAACCTAGTAGTTTATGCTATGGTTAAAATTTCAACGCATGATATATTAATTGTTCTCAAAAATAACATTCCTTTTTTTCAATCGGACAAATGTTGCAAAATGATAATCTGATAATCACATGACTAAACGCACATTTTAAATTTAAGAGTACAAAGAAATGATCACATTGGAAACAATACAATCTGAAAAAAAATATTTAGCAACTAAAACGGCAAATGCAATATTAGATATATGGATACATTATAGAAAAAACTTACAGTTCAAAATCCAGCAATCATAGGATTCACATGGCACAATGAATGCCAAAAGTGGCTAAAATGAAATCAGCCTTTGACTAAATAATGTTTTCAGACAAACTAAATACATGTGATAATTGTTTATCATAAGTAAACAGTAGAGGTATTGTTCGTTTTTAAAAGAAATGGAACGCATGCGCGTGTACAATTTCAGTCAACCCCATAGAAACTGTGAACAATACTGGAGGTATAATCAAATCAAGTAGATAATAACCCATTTATTTTCAGATAAAAGTAATTTAGTTATTTCTCAGGAACGCACTTTTATTGCAACTGTCCATTGTCCAATTTATCATTGGCGCAAATGTGCGTGCAGGAGCAAACTTCATCAGAAAAAATGGAGTCAAGTTAATCGACTCAGTACCTGCTCCCACACATCACATTTTCATATTCCGCCGCCACTGGCACAATTTTCGAAAGCAAGACAATTCTTCTATCTCCATCGAGGTAGCAATGGTTCATTATAGTGATGTTAATGTTTATGTATCATGCACAGATAGATGTAACGCATATTATTTATTTCGAAAATCAGAGTTGGTCAACAATACCAGGAAAACGAAAATTATTGCACAATATATGCTAAAATTGAAATACATACATTGTGCTAGTAGTAGTAGTAATAGTAGTAATGGGGAGGCGAAGCCAGGCAAGTAGGCCACCTTTGGCCTTTTTTGCCAACCCCACAACCAATCACTGAAAACACTAAAATTCTACAACCTAGAAAGCTCTTTGTCGCACCTACCAGACCTCCTAACGAAAGTCAGTATGTCCGACCATTTCGCTGAATATAGTGGCTCCTCCCCAAACTTCGTCGTGCCGAATATCTGAACCCTAAGGTTGCGATAAACTGCACATCTGCCCAGGAAGTGGAACGCTGTCTCGTCCTCCTCCCAGCATCTGGAGCAAATGGAGTCCCCTACCACTCTCATAAGTGACAAATGTCTATTCAGCCGGCAATGGCCAGTAAGAACCCCCACCAGAAGGTTGAGCGTTTCTCTGCCTTTATTCAAAAGCCATAGCGTTCGGCCCTGCTATGAATCTTTTGGCTTGCCTGCAGTCGTCTCTCTCTAGCCAGGCTTTCGCCTGTTCCTTGTAGGCC
The DNA here is from genome assembly GCA_951848785.1 of Callosobruchus maculatus. Taxonomy (NCBI): domain Eukaryota; kingdom Metazoa; phylum Arthropoda; class Insecta; order Coleoptera; family Chrysomelidae; genus Callosobruchus; species Callosobruchus maculatus. Next base: position 4,969,576 of record CATOUR010000081.1, on the reverse strand, counting down.
CAGTTGTCCAGGGCAACACTGACCTGGCGTCTGCTAATTCCCAGCATAGGTTCTGGGCCGATGCAGGGGCTGCTGGCCCCTATCCTAGCTAATCGGTCCGCTCTCTCGTTACCCGGTATACCAATATGTCCGGGGACCGACAGCAGGGTCACCTTCTTATGGCTTGCTAACTTCTGGAGGGCGGCCGAGCATTCTTGAGCCAGAGCTGATCTGGCCCTCGGAGCTGCCACCGCTTTCAGAGCTGATTGGCTGTCAGAGCATATATATATTTGCTGAGCATATATACATATGCTCTGTTCAGAACACTGTTCGACTTCCGTCGAGTATGCCGCCATCAATATCGCATACACTTCCGCCTGGAAGACAGTCGTGCAGGTTCCCAGCGCGAAGCTCCGCCGCACTTCTTTACCCTCCAGACATACTCCTTCAAGAGCGATCCGTCAGTGAAGCATACCAGACTATTGTGCTAAGATCGATATTTTTTGCATTTTCTGCATTGCTTGGGAGAATCAATGGAATAAATTTTTGCTCAAAAATCTTGGGGGGTATAATCAGTTTAAAAACAGTAGCTGATACTCTATTGCCTGCATATAGATCTTCTTAACTGTTGATGCCAAGGCTGACTGAGAGCCGGCGACCATTTTTTTCAATTCTCAACATCATTTCAAATGACGTGAATTTGACAAAAAAAAACTTATAGTTGCAAGTTATATTAGCGAATTAATCACACTAAAATTAGCAGTGGGATCCTGTACTATTGGATGATAGCAAAGATGAGTAGATTCCATTGAAATACCTACCGATAGAACGAAGTAGGGATAGAAGCTCCCCAGGCATGTTTGTGTTATCTTTACTTTCTGGCTCTCAACAGGTAGGTAGGTACCTAAGTTTTCTACTAGCTAGCAATGGACGAAAGGCATAAATAAATAATAGGGCTACTCGCATAAATATTTAATTTTAAAAATACTCAAAGGTACATCACATAAACTGTTTATTATTGCTTTCACAGAGCGAGGGAAGAACTAGAGGTACTTAGATTCTTCACTGTTTTCTCCTGGTTATGTAGACCTTGTCTCCAACTGTCACTCTTCCAGTCTTCTTCACCTCTAAGTATACACCCATAACGGGGGACATCGAAGGACCTTTACTAGCTCTATATCTGCATCAAACAAGAACAATTTGATAAACAAAAAATGATCGTAGATAAGAATGAGACTGAAATGTTTCATCGATATATGTGACTCCTGGCGATGTAGAAATGAAATGGATTAGCATAATTTGGTATGCTTCTGACTAAGTTCAAAGTCAGCTATTTCGAGCTTTTCTTCTTCACATGAGCTTTTTTACATACCATTTGTTAATGACATTGACGCGATATGCTCTCAGGTCAAGTCAAAGATACTTCGTGACATCTACCAGCCTATCAGAGTTAAATTGTTTATACGAAACGAACCATTATGATACAGATTCTTCCCTAAGAGGCGTCTCATAAAATTGTCTACGTTAATACTGCATCCTTGAGGCTTATCGTATTATAACTACTATTTTATTGGAATACCTAATCCAGAAGTCCAGGTTCCTGCATTAGGTTGTAGCAGTTTCCCTATACTGAGTTAAAATCTATTAGTTCCAACGTAGGCTTCCCAAATAGTTGTTGCCTCTTGTGATCTAGCGCTTCGCACTAACACAGCTCATGGAAGGTTGACTCTGTGCCTGCGTAATACTCAACAAGAAATAAATTAAAGATACTTACTGCTCTAAAGTTTTGAGCGGTTCTCTATCAGAGCTTCTGATGCCGTTTTCAGGACCAATGGTAGTCATGATACACCTGGTGCACTCTGCAGCATTTCTGAAGATAACGTTGCCAATCTTCACCCATTCCCAGTTGTCTTCGTCATAGGGCGGTGGGCCCTCCATCAAAAGGTTTGGTCAGAAGTTATTTGCGGTTATTTGGTAGTTGTTCATTGTTTTGTTCAAATCTTGGACCGAAGCCTGGAGACTCGTTAGAATAACGAGAATGAAAGCCATTCTACATTTAAAGCCAAAAGTCCCCACAGTAAATAGTGTTGAACAGTTTAACATCCAACAACAGCAAAAAATCATCCCTACATTGCACTCCTTCCACATACATACATATCTTTTTTTCAATGGAAAGTAAGGGCTTATGGTACACTGTTTGAAAGATATATTGAAAAATGTATTGCATAAAGGAAACGTTACAATAACTAAAATTGGTCCCAGTCGTTCCAACAAAAGGAATAACAATAAAAATTCTTGTGCATATTTATTGAAAAATTCAAAAAAATGTCACTTTCAGTTTATGAAATACAACGAAACAAACATCCTTACATTGACCCTGTGAGCATCAGTATTAGCTAACGCTCTTTTAAATAGGTATTAGACGCTTGTCATACGTAATTTAAAAGCTATCTTCATTATCTATCAGATGTATTTTTTTAATTGTCTTCCTAAAATTAAATACCTACTTAAGGGTCTAGGGTATGGCGCGCGAACTTTATAATCCAAGAAAATACGTATTCCCGTGTTAGCGAAGAGACGTGGCCGCCTGTACCCTTTCTCCAGTGTGTGTGTCTAAAATAAGGGCAGGTAAGTCCAAAGGTCCGAAGGTAAGGTCCAAAAGGTCTAAAGATAAGGTCCAAAGGTCACCATAAAAATGCATTTCGCATGCAGAAGCTCCTGACGTTACCTTTAAACTTACAGCAAACAGCAATGATTCAAAAAGCAAATTGAAGAATAAAAGCTTGCACTAGGGCAACATAGTGGCCTCATTTTGATATCGTGTTTGGTTGTTAAATTACAGAAGAATGTATAACTTTTCATTGCGTAGGAAGAACTATTGGTGATATTTAAAAAAAAGTTAGGGTAGTTGAAGTATAAAGAAAATGGTTTGTACCCATGGTATGATAGACCCAATGGTACTTTCAAAAATTCCACTCAGTTTTCGTTTGAACTTTTTTGTTACGAGAATACCATGTGTCAAGAAAATTCTTTCATGATATGATCGGTATGATTATAAGGGGTGTCCAGGGTATCCTATTTATCTCTGTCTAGTCGAAAGGTTCGTTAATCTTGACTTACGAGGGCTGTATGATAATAAGAACCTCTGTTTACCGGTGTTACCTACGATGTGGGAAAAAGTAAAAAAGATTTCAGTAAATTTCTGTTTTTAGCTCTGACTGAAGAGAGCGTATGCAGAGGCTCTGTCTCCGTCCGTCCCTGTCCGTATACAAAAGATAACCAAAACAAAAGTTTACGGAATACATATAAGTTGGATCACTCCGCAAAAATATCAAAACGGCCTGCCCCTTGCTCCGTCTCCCCGGTCCACCGGTAGCAGTGTACCGACGTCAGCCGGGAGATACGGGGCGGCGCAAAATAGAGGTTGAATGTGTTTAACGCGAAGTGTATACAGTGTCTCAAAAATATCGGATTTTGTTATCTCGGATTTGTTTGCAGGAAATGGATAATATTTTTAAAAGTTTGATTTTATCAATTAAATTTATTAACGGATGGAAAATGACAATCAGATCCATCCTTATTTTGTGGTAAACCTTGAAATGTAAAGGATATAAATACGGGGTGTTTCACGACGATTAAGACAAGCAATATATCGGAACTGGGCAGAATTATAATTTTGGGGATGTAAATTAGAGCAGATGTTGTGTCTTTTTTTTGTCATTGTACTATCCAATGAGGTACCTATTTGTTTTTGATCACATGACATTCGATTCAAAATTATTAATGGGACACCCTGTACAGTTGTGCCTTTCTGTGTTCCTCTCGATTAAGTAATTCCAACAAACTAGCACACTTGGGGTATAAAGTGATTAATTCAAGACCTATACAGGTACTTAAGGGATTGTATCATGCTAAAAGCGTATAGTGAGACAAAATATTCATTCGGTGGTCTTACCTCCCAGGGACATCCTAAATTATATATTAGAGCTCGAGAATATTTTTATTGATAAATTTAACAATTTAGTTTCTACAGTAGCAATTGGAATGACACTGAAAAGCAAAATGTCAAAAATAATTTATTCACATCCAAGTAAAGCATTTCCATATCTTTTAAAATTGTACATACGAGTTCGTATATACTATACCATAAATTTTATAAGCTGCGGTCTCAAAAATAAGCCAAATAAACGAAACATTAAGGTAAAAGTACTACAGCACCTTTGAACGAATTTTTACTTATCTACAAAATAGCTACAATATGTGAAATCATTTGAGATTCATTAGTAATAGTTTTACTAGGTTTTATTTTTGATATCCATTTATGTAACTTTAGTGTATTAGCAAAATAAACGTTATATTTGTATTTGTATGTCTAAATCGGCTGTCAATACATAGTCGTTCAATGACCCTCGTATATACGTAAAACCCAGGCGTTTGCAAGTCTCCGCTAAACGACCCTCGTACTTGGGCAAAAACCAAAGCAAAAACTAATTGCCGCGTGCGGCAGAGGCATCGCTTTGATGTGAGATCTTCGAAGTGCCGACGGAGAGTGATCCAACTTATATGTATTCCGTAAACTTTGCCAAAACTAGAGGTGCTAGAGAAAAACTAAATACAGGGTCGGAATCGGCATAAAAAACTAGTCCAAAAAAAATCCGGCTTTTTCAATATCGCTTCCGGTTCCACAGTGAGAGCGCCGTTTGAATTTGCTCAAGTAGATTCTTTCCTATTTTTTTTATCTTCTGAATGAATGAATGAAAGAGGGAAAGAGGCTATCTGGTGGCTGGAACCACCAGTGCATAGGCCTACCAACGGGCCCTTTTGCACCTCTCCTTACCCTAGTTCCCAAGTCCAGCACTCATCGCAAAGGTGTGGATGACCTTGGTTCCTGCCCATCTTAGATCCTCATGTTCAAGAACGCTTGAACCGAGTTTAGTCTGCCTGTAATACCCATAAGGGCTTCACAGCGACAAAGAATGTGTGCCGAGGATCCTTCCTCCTCGCCACAGCGTGTACACGTCGGATCATTTACTACCCCCATCACATACAAATGGCGCTTGAAGGTGTTATGGCCGGATAGCAGGCCAACAAGTAGTCTTAGTCCGCTTCTGTCCAGCGAGAGACAGAACCGTCCCACCTTAGCCAGAGGTCCTAAAATAAGTTCTCTAGCTTGACGGAGGTGTCAGGAGATTCCTCTCCATCTGATAAGATGCTGATTTTGCAACCACACCTCTGTTTTCCTTCTGATGGTACCTGTTGCCAGCCCCAAAGCCGGCTCAGGACCCAGGAAGATAAACCTCAACCCTCGCCTTGCGAGCGCGTCCGCTATTTCATTACCACTAACTCCAGCATGACTCGGCACCCACATAAGTGACACCTGATGTCTCGCCGAAATGTCATCCAAAACCTTTCTACATTGCAGAACGAGCCTTGATGTAAACCTGCAAGCACTTAATGCTTTTAATGCTGCCTGGCTGTCAGAACAGATGGTAATTGCATAACTTTGCACGTATTCAACCGACCTTGAATCTCTTTTGCATCACAATGCCTCCAGTAGGCAAAAAACTCATCTAAGATATAACCAATTCTTATTGAATAAAATAAATTCTATTTATAATAACCATACCTTGTTCATCATCATGATGCTAGTGAGATCGTGATAAACTCCGCCTGAGAGGTTGGTGAGATAGGTATTTGTAATAATGCATCATTTTGGATTGGGATTTGGTCATATCCCGACGCTTAGAACAGTCATTGTAGGCTAGACGAAGTCCAGAATCCTTCTCCAGAAGATATCTGGAGAGCCATAGAGCAGCCTCATCTCCACAGTCGATGCCATCCACTGCTTCACGTTTACGTACACTTCAAAGAAGATATAAATGGGAATGTATAAATTGTATAATAATAATCTTTATTCAGGGATCATCCACGATGATATGGAATGCGAATAGTGACATAACCAAATTAAGGGTACAGGGGAAGAACGGCAATAGTCCATCCGGACAGATTTGGAGAAAAGCGAAAATATATGTTCAACTACTCATGCCACTATTCCCGGGTATAGCCTATCTTGTATCTGTTATTTTGCGGACTCCAACTGTTTTCACCATTTAACGAAAAATGAACTAATGCTGTTTTCCCCTGGACCCTTCATCATTTGTATATAGTTGTATAGGTACAAATAAAAATACATAAAAAGAAAGAAAACAGTGAACATTAGCCAACAACATATAGGTCAAAATGTAAACAGCGCACTAGTAAAGCAAAAAAAAAATAAAAACACTTATAGGTAGCAATAAATTTATATTTTATCATAGGGCAATTTTGCACATCGTATTTCTACATTTTTTTATTATAATTGTTATACTAAAGGTACTAGGACTATATAGCTAGTCAAAGTGTCCTTAGTAGGGTTACCAACCGTACTATCAATTATTGTATTGTACTATATTTCGGGGTTCCGTGTTGAAAAAGTATATAGTACGCGAAAATACTATATTCCTGTACAATGGATGATTATTTATATTTTGCAACCAAATTTGTTCAAAATAATTTCATTTCAGCTGTCTATTCTGCCACTTCGGCATTCACAGAAAGAGTATTTATTGTTATGAACGCCAAGTGGCGGGACGAAAGAAACAGAGCATGTTTTATATTTTTTTTATTATTTTATTCTCTCTTTCATATAATTTTATTTTATTTTTTTTAATTTATTCATGAGCTGTTGATTTATATTAACTCACATATTGGGTTCAATAAAGCGTATGCCGAGGATAATAAACTGTAAAAAATTGCACGAAGTGCGAAACATATAACATTTAGGTATTAAAAATAAATTAATAAAAATATAAAAGCCTATTTTTATTCTTCTCTACCAAAGTACTATATGTTTTTGAAGCGTACTATATTTCTATAGCCTTTAATGAATAATACTATATTTAGACAAAAGAGTGCTGGCACCCCTAGTCCTTAGAGACAACAGCTTTTCCCCCCTTTTCTTCTCGAAATTCAAAGGGACTATCCTTATGGTCTATACGATACAGGTTGCTATCATTAGCATGAGCATGCTCTTATTTTATACGAAAAGTGGTAATATGCCGATTCCACACTTTATAAATATCAGATTCTTGATTTCACTATCGCTAAACCACAGGAATCTAATTATTGTATCAAGAATCCTAATAGCAATCAAGCTTTAGTAGTTATAATCCGTAAAAAAAATTCCGAATTTAACGTATATAGTTTCCGAAAAATGTTAACGAAGAAATTTCAAGCCACAAAAGCACTTCATGGACTGCTATGGAATAACACTGCCACTAAAGAAAACATAAAAATAATATTTCAAAGCATAGTACAGAATATTACCCTATATGGAGTATAGCCAATGACAACAACAACAGAAAATAAAATAACCGTCCATACAAAAAAGATCAACAAAGAATACCTACCTAAGCCTTCACTGTTGGCTTTTAATTAACATTATTCCTAGAGTGGCGCCGGGAAATGGTAACAAAGCCTGCACAGAACACGAGGCTAATGACCAGAGCAGTCGATCCAATGACACAGAAGTAAAAAAAAGAATTGTTGAATTAGACCATATGAAAAGATGCCTGCAAGTCACAAGAGTTGACAGAATAAGAACTGCAGAAATATGGCAAAGAATATTGGAATGGGAGCCTCCAGCAAGGAGACGTGGAGAACGACGGGCACTAAGATGGGAGACTTACATTGGACATGATATGATAGATAGAGACCTGAGAGGGCTTATAGTAGGAAACTGGAATGTAAGAGAGCTTTGGAGAATAAAAACTTCGAATCCCGTAAGGGAAGATGCCGAAGAAAAAAAAGAAGAAGGAGACGGCCATAGATTTATAAATTAATTTTAATGAATGTTTATGGACCTTTAGGTTTCAACGATTCAATATGCTATGTGTCAGGCAAAAAAGAATTTATTGAATTATTTTCGGTGCACAAAAATATGACTATGCATCTCGAAAACATAGCTGTTGACATGAGTTTAGTGTTCAATAGATGACATAGATGTATATCAAAATAACGTTGACAGCATGGAACTTCAAACTTATCATCAAATCAATTTTTTTCTACTTTTGCGGTAGACATGGACCACACATTAACATAAAGGGTAGTCATTTTTAAAGAGAAGATTCACAGTATTGAAAACAAGCTGTATATCTTGTTAAATACACCATGTGAATTCCGTAATGTTTACGTTTACCTTTTTACTTACATCACTTTAACTTCCTTATGAGGTTTTTGAGGAGGCACTTGCATATACAATGTCCTCATGTTTGGAGCGTCTAGTGATAAATGGTCTGCATCATGTGCAGCTACCTCGATTAGCTCCATTTTTGGGTAGGTAGTAGCTGTACGAAACTCATTTTCCTTGTCCGAATATACAATTAAAAATCTGGATAAGAGAAACAGAAAGTAAGTCTTTAAGCTTGCTTCAGCTTCAGCGAAACACATGTTTCTAATTTATGAAACTAATAAAAACATGTTTAATGACTTCATACATTTGTATCATCAGGAAAATAATTTGTCATGAAAGTATTATTACTAGAAACGTGTCAAACGCATCTCTCTAAAATTTTCTGCATCAAATAAAATTAACGTATCTCTTACCTATCTCTAAGACCCAATCTTTTCTGGTCCTCAGGAGCTTGCTTAAGACCAACTTCAGTTACATCCGCCTTGTTTAATTCAATTCTCTGCCCACTTTTAAGAGGATAGAGATCAATCTCCTTCAAAGTACCTGCTTCATCCCATGCCCACGGAATTATTTCATTTCTCTTTTTCAAGTAGATCAAAGTTCCAAGTATAGCTGCAGTAGTTGCCCCTCTTGCTATGTACAAGGTCGTGTTGCTGGCCATACTTTATATATTGGAATACAAAGGCCTAGATAAAAAAGGATTGTCGAATGGATTCATCCAAGTGCAGAATTATTCTAGATAATGGCAGAGACTTTAGATTAAAAGAATAATAAGTAGAAATAAATTCCTGCGTAGATAGCAATAGCATTTATTCATAAACTACTACCAAATTTCTCGTTTTATCATTAGACAGTGATACGAGTTACTCTAGCCACATTAGTAATATCTGTGAAGAAATAAATAAAGGCTTTTATGGTCTCTTGCAACTAAAATCCACCTTTACATTGTATCTTCAGCGAAATTGTGAAGATTGAGATAGCACGATGGTTACTTGTATCAGATTTATACCCTGCTTTAAAATGGTACAAAGTGGACCCTAAAAAACATTGCACTGCCGCGACTAAAAAAACTCGGTAAGGAGTCCTTCCCAGATGCAAGTTTGTTCCCCCGTAGCCTTTTGAGACAGTGTAAAATCATTTCCTCAGTATTTCAATTTCAGCAAAAGAGGTGGCAAAGTCAGTATCAAAACATACTCAGCTTTACAGGCCATCAGAAATCCTCCCCCTTTGCTTTTATTAGTTCTCGCCCGAATCACGATCAGTTCACTGAACAACATAACAGGGAGGAAAGAGTTCAGTATCAAGAACATCTTCAGTTAATCTTCAGCCAGACCCACAAAATCATACTTGCTTAGCGCTGCATATAATTCATTCACTTTTAGTATTCAGTGCCCTATAGTTCTGGAAATAGCAAGACTCGTTTTTTGAACTGTTAGGCAGGTTCAGTTTTCCACTAAAATTCTAGGAACACCTCTAATATGCTCAATTTTCAGGTTCGCTTCTCCATTTGCAAGTCTTCCATTGAGCTCTGTCTTAATCATCTTGTAAAACTCGATTTGTTTTGGAGTTCTATCAGGAGAAATACGAATGTGTGAAACCACCTCATAAGAATTCAGTTTAGTGGCACCACGGAGACATCTGTGCACTCGACTTTGGTCTATCAGTTATTTTATTTGGTCAAGGTCTGGGGCTAGTGCAAATTTTCCTAATCTTATTTGTTTTACGTTCGTATTAATATCTGGTGAAAGAAATTTTAAAATTTTAATCACATGTTTTGTTTCCGCGAATTTTTCTCCACAACTTCATTTAAAACTTCCCCAAAATCCTGCTGTATGGTACTGTTTTCAGGTGGGGTGACAATTGGAAGATGTTATGATTTTAATTTAGACTTGCCAAAGGCATATTTTACTTTTATAAATTGCAATAAATTCCTCTAAAAATTCGGCCTACGCGCCTGCGCAGGCCTATCGAATGGTTTTTCAATTCTACATCCGGCGGCCTGACAGTCCGACAAAACCGCCGGCGAACCTCCACTTACACTCCGATAATCCTTGAGGCCAGGACTGTGCAGTTTTTCCTTTCAAGCTTTCCAGAGCGTCTGTGGGCCGCTTTAGGCTCCGTTTCTACCAGAGATGTGCTAGGAAAATGAGCTCAGCGAGCATCTGTAGCGGAGCGAAACTGTGTGGGTGTTTCCACCAGGGATGTAGTAAGAAGATGAGCGGTGCGAAGATGTGTAGCGGGCTCTTTCAGATTTTTTTTTTGCTCGCCTACATCCACAGCACACATCCCTCGCCCACATCCCTAGTAACGCATTTCTAGCACACATCTCTCGATACACATTCCTAGCACACATTCCTCGCCAACATACCTTGTTTTGTACGAATACAAAAACCTTGCTCCGCTAAGCCGTTTCCACTACAGCTGTACTGACCGAGGCGAGGTAATTCAAGCAATTCTATTGGTTCGTTAAAAACACATTCCTCTTAACACATCCTCGCGCATCTCTGGTGGAAACGCAGCCTTAAGCCGGCGCCATATATGCGGTAATCGGCGAGCAACGAACCCCGATTAATTGCTATTCGGCTATGTAGCTGCAGGATTTTACCCGAATACTCGCCATATGCCGAGCACCGAGCATTCAGCCGGCGCCATAGCCGGCACTACACATGCGGCATTTAGGGAACAACGAACAGCGAATATTCGCAATTCGGCAAACGCCTACTTTGCCGAACACAAATAAGTACCGAATACTGACACAGAAACACGAACAGGGCCGGACTAGAGAATTAAAAACTTTATTCGCATTGTTTATTTGTTAGCATGTTAGCATTTTTGAATTCTGTGTGTTCAAAAACCCCCAAGTATTGAATTTCACCGCCCCAGCTGAGGCAGTTTTGGAAATATTTAAGCCTTCCGGTACTGTTTACTGAGAAGGCGTTGAGGAACACCAGTTGAAACTTGTTCATGCTATAAACCATTATTAGGGAATACTTCTATATTAAATAAAATATGTAGTGTGTTCTATTAATAAAAATCGGGGATATTTGTTTGTAAATTTAGAAAAATAATTTATAACTGGGCAATGTCGCAAACGCGAAAAAAATTACAAGGCGAGATAGGGTATTAGTAGATATTTCGATTTAAAATAAAACGTACAGGGTGTTACATTTAGAAAAAACAAAGTAAAATGACCTTCAAATTACCGTAATTTAAAATTCTACCAATAACACCCTGCACATTGCTGGGTAGATATTCAAAATCTTCGGAAGGCATTCTTTTAATAAATCGGCAACTAGGTGTGGTCCGCCATACCTGAAAATGTGTTTAACATTGTGGTTTGATGTTATTGCTAATTATTTTATTACCTCTCTCGGCTTCTATTTAATGAGACCATCCACCATCGCCTCCTTCTTGGTTGATTTTTTCTTTTCCTTATTAACATATAAGCACTACACATAACAAAAACGGCACTTGCTGCCACGACTACATCATTATTATTTTCCATTGATGATGACGTTGATTCTACTGTCGATAAATTTTAATAACAAATAAGTTTCAATTTGCTACGAATATTCGGGCTGTCCCATTCCCTTTCTTCTCGAAACTAAACATAGCCAACTACGCACATGTAGGGCGATACGTGCTCGCTATTCGGCGAGCAAGATTGAAAAACGGCGAGTATTGATACTCGGCAAATACCCGCATATGTGGCGCCGGCTTTAGTAGGCATGCACAGTAGCGGCAGTTAAGTCGGCGCCACATATGCGGTACTCGGCGAGCAACGAACCCCGATTAATTGCTACTCGGCTATGTGGCTGCAGGATTTTACCCGAATACTCGCCATATGACGAGCACCGAGCATTCAGCCGGCGCCATAGCCGGCGCTACACATGTGGCATTTAGGGAACAACGAACAGCAAATATTCGCAATTCGGCAAACGCCTACTAGTGTGGCTGGAGCAGTTTGTGCGAATGGTCGGAATTTGCCGAACACAAATAAGTACCCGAATACTGACACAGAAACAGGAACAGGGCCGGACTAGAGAATTAAAAACTTTATTCGCATTGTTTATTTGTTAGCATGTTAGCATTTTTGAATTCTGTGTGTTCAAAAACCCCCAAGTATTGAATTTCACCGCCCCAGCTGTGACAGTTTTGGAAATATTTAAGCCTTCCGGTACTGCTTACTGAGAAGGCGGTGAGAAACACCAGTTGAAACTTGTTCATGCTGTAAACCATTATTAGGGAATACTTCTATATTAAATAAAATATGCAGTGTGTTCTATTAATAAAAATCGGGGATATTTGTTTGTAAATTTAGAAAAATAATTTATAACTTGGCAATGTCGCAAACGCGAAAAAAATTACAAGGCGAGATAGGGTATTAGTAGATATTTCGATTTAAAATAAAACGTACAGGGTGTTACATTTAGAAAAAACAAAGTAAAATGACCTTCAAATTACAGTAATTTAAAATTCTACCAATAACACCCTGCACGTTGCTGGTGTCATCCAAAATAATATTTATTTAATATTTAAGTAACCCGCTGTATAATATTTTTGAGAAAAGTTAAAGGAATATATCAATTGGAGGTATTACTTGCGACCTTGCAAATCCGGAAATTAATAGAAAATAAATTATAACTTGGCAAGAGCGCAATAATATTTTAGGGTTTAATAGAGATCAATGATGGAAACTAGAAGAATTTAAAAAAAAAGTAATAGTACCATATAAAAAAATCAAGTTGATCACTATCCTACTTTCCCGAAACACCCTGTATATTTCAGAATATTTTTAGGATATGCAAAACTTTGGTGAGAGCTTAACAAACTTCGGGAACGATTTCAGAAATGAGTTGATGTGATATTTTGAATAGATATTGAAGGCTTTGATAACTGTAGCCGGTCGCTAGAAATCGAAGCGCCAGAGCTAGTCGTTCTTTAGCAGGAACAGCTTTTCTCCATTTTGTGTCTTTTTTTGATATCAGTGGTCCTGTTTTGCTGAGTAGATATTCAAAATCTTCGGAAGACATTCTGCAAAAATTTTCAAAAAATCCAGACGGTTCTTTTAATAAATCGGCAACTAGGTGTGGTCCGCCATACCTGAAAATGTGTTTAACATTGTGGTTTGATGTTATTGCTAATTATTTTATTACCTCTCTCGGCTTCTGTTTAATGAGACCATCCACCATCGCCTCCTTCTTGGTTGATTTTTTCTTTTCCTTATTAACATATAAGCACTACACATAACAAAACCAGCACTTGCTGCCACGACTATATCATTATTATTTTCCATTGATGATGACGTTGATTCTACTGTCGATAAATTTTAATAATAAATAAGTTTCAATTTGCTACGAATATTCGGGCTTTCCCATTCCCTTTCTTCTCGAAACTAAATATAGCCAACTACGCACATGTAGGGCGATACGTGCTCGCTATTCGGCGAGCAAGGTTGAAAAACGGCAAGTATTGATACTCGGCAAATACCCGCATATGTGGCGCCGGCTTAATAATAAATAAGTTTCAATTTGCTATGAATATTCGGGCTTTCCCATTCCCTTTCTTCTCGAAACTAAACATAGCCAACTACGCACATGTAGGGCGATACGTGCTCGCTACTCGGCGAGTAAGGTTGAAAAACGGCGAGTATTGATACTCGGCAAGTACCCGCATATGTGGCGCCGGCTTTAGAAGCGTTGGAGAGCGTTGGAGTGCGTTGCCCAGCGCCGAGTCCCCTCGGCAGGTAGAAGCAGGCCGGCGCCGGTTCCGCACGCAGTCAAGCACACCAGTGCATGGTACAGTGAAAACAGACAAGAAGAAGAGTACAAAGATTGGCCAGTCGCATCTAGACACGGTATAGGAAACATGCAATAAGGGTTCAAAGTGTTGCCCATTATTAGCAAAACAATGAGGGACAGTTGCAAAAACACTGGAAATGATTCCCATGAGGGGCTAGGGGGTACAATGGGGTGAAATAGTTTTTGGTTAAAAAGTTGTCTCTCTGGGCAAATATTTTGACGTGTCTTGGCGTTTTTTCGATTAATCAGCGGTTTGTGATAAATCCGTGATGGAATGTTGTCAAATGAACTATTAGTACATACACATGTAGATTCACATCATATACATTAGAACCATTTAGTTGAAATTTGTCAATCAGATGAATATGTGTACTGTACATGTTCAACGAATCCTTGTGCGCGTCTTATTAAGGAAGCTATCTACTCTGGCAAAGACTGTTTGAATCGCTTTGTAAACAAGTTTTTGGTATCAAAAGGTAGAAGTGTTGTATCATTTTGGCGCCAAATTGAGATATGACCGCCGCATGACTGATTTGTTTGGTTTGGGAATTATTGTGGCACCTAGCCTATATCTAGTGTTGTGGTTATGTATAAATGTGTTATGCTCATTTAAGTATACCTATGATACTAAGTGATAGTACGTAGTGAATATAATTGCCTAACGTTATATATTTTGGTCTCGTAATATGGTTGGTCGGGTACATTGTTATTTTGTTAATAACGAATTACATATCGAATATCAGACATAGTTAAAGTATATACAGAAGAATATATACAGTTTGCACAGGAATGCCTAATACCCCATTATCTCGGGCTAGAAAATGGATTAGGCGTAATTACCAGTAAATGGCTCCAAATGAGGTCAAAACAATTCGAGAATATTTTGCAGCGCACCTTTTATCCTATCTATCACTACCACATTTATAACAAATTTCTTGATGTATTATCCCAGTTCCAAGCTTATGAATAATATATCTAAATAAATATTGTATATAAACTAACCGTCTGCTTTCATAACTGCACTTATTTCCTTCCAATATTTTTCTATCGCAGTGCGGCTATAGTGCAGCTTGTGTCTTTTATCCCAAATAGGGGTTTTCGCAAACACTGAAGCTATAATAAGTAACTCTTAATCGATACGAGATCGATACTCATCTTCGACTGGCACAGACGAAACCAGGTAGCAAACTAAATTTCTGTTACTACAAAGGCGTTCAAGTGGGCTTCCGACACTGGTAAGCGGTCGAAAACACAGTTGAGCAGGTTAGCCTGAATGCGGTACCTGCCAACACCGTACCTGCACGCCTTCGCACGCAGTTGCACGCACACTAAAATGCCGCACTATTTGCGCACTTACACTGTACGAAAGGATAATAACGCGATTTCAAATAGCACTACCGATTAGTCTTGCATATTAGCTGCACGTAACAATATTAATAGCCTATAGTTTAAGTTAGACAATAAACAAGATTTTATGTCACTTTAAACTCACACACGCTCGAGCGAATTAAACGCGTGTGTTTGCGGTTATACTCGGTTACCAATAAATAAAAATTCAATGATCTCTAAAAATAGCATTCCTTTGGTTTCATCGGACAAATATTGCAAAATAATAGCAATCACATTACCAAACGCACAATAAAAATTATTTAAAAGTAGAACGGAATGCTGACATTGGAAACAATACAATTTGAAAAAAAATAGTTTAGCAAGTAAAGCGGCAAATGCAATATTCGATATATGGACATATTATAGCAAAAAACTTACAGTTCAAAATCCAATGATGAGATTTACATGGCACGATCAATGCCAACATTGACTAAAACAAAGTCAGTATTTGACTAGATAGCGTTAGGAAATGTTTTCAGACAAACTAAAGAAACGTGATAATTATTATTGTTTATCAGAAGTATGCAACTTATTGTATCGTTCGTGATTAAAAAATTCGGAACGCATGAGCGTGTTCAATTCCAGTCAACCGCATAGAAACTGTGAACCTCAGAGTAGAGATGTTAACTCTGTGCTGTGAACGATACTGGATCTATAACCAAGTCAAGTAGATTAACTCAGTTAATATCGGTAGAGAGCATATAGAAATTCAAAGATTACCCAATACCAAATATTTAGGAATATATGTTGATGAACACATGAAATGGGATATACATATTAAATACATAGTAAAAAAATTGAGATTCATTTTACACAAATTAAAATATATATCAAATATCCTTCCTGAAAATTATTTACGTATATTATATTCTGCTTTAGTAGAAAGTCATATGACATATGGGATTTTAGCTTGGGGGGCTGCTAGTAAAAACCATATACATGAATTAGATATTATACAAAGATATATCATTAAGGTGATTAGTCATAAACCACGACTTTATCCTACAACAGCTCTCTATGAGGAAACCAAGATATATGACATCCGACAGCTGTATTTCTTACATTGCAATTTACATTATCATAAGAATAAGTATGATCAATCAAAAATTATACACACCCATGAAACAAGATATAAATTATCCTCCAACCTTGTTTTCAAACCGCATAAAAGTATAATGCTTAGGTCATATGTTTATCTATCCTCAAAGCTATACAATGTATTACCATCAATTATTAAAGAAATTCGAAGGTTAAGCCATTTCAAGAAACAAATAAAAAATTGGATTCATGAACTACCCCGTTTTCAAATGCACAAATATATTGAGCTTATATAGAAGCAATATAATTTATTAAACTTAATAAAAAATAATCATCCGTCAAAATTACAGTTTAGCTTATTTTTATACTAAAAATGCATTCGGATTAAGTAGGTATCCCTCAAAATGCAAATGTAAACTTACATAATATTATGAATTTACATGTTTGCTGCGTTCAAGGTGTTCCACCTTCTGCGGCTTTTGATGTTTATTTAATTTATTACATATGTGGAAAACGTATTGTAAATTTTTATAAATAAACATTGTTATTATTATTATTAAAAAAAGATCCGGACAAAAGTAGTTTGGTTATTCCTTACGAACACTTTTATTGCAACTGTCTGTCAAACTTCATCATTGGCGCTAATATGCAGGGGTGAACCTCATCGGAAGAAATGGAGCCAAGTCAATCAACTCAGTACCTCCCACATATTTTCATATTCTTAGTTTTTTTAGTATCATATCCCGCCGCCACTGGCACGGTTTTCGAAAGCAATACAATTTTTCTATCTCCGTCGAGGTGTATAGCAATGGTTGTCAAGCCTTCATTATTTATAGTGATGTTAAGGTTTGTCCATGCCTTTGCTTTCCCATTTTCTGCAATACCCTCGTCGTGGCAGAATTTTATACTTTGAATTCAGTGATACCTGACGCATATTATTTATTTCGAAAATAAGAGTTGTTCAAAAATAAGAGGAAAACGAAAATTAGCGCTAAAACAGGACTATACATTATGCAATATGCATTGATCTATTATTTTTTACGTTTTTCATAAAGATTACGTAACTCAAATTCTTTGGGGAAAACAATTAAATATTTTTTTACTCAAAAATCTTGGAGGAATAATCTACTCCTGTCACCCCCCCCCCCCCCCCTGTAAATACTGTATCTCGGTCACTTAAAAAACAAGTAGCTGATACCGTATTATCTGCATATTAAAGCAATGTAAACATAAATCAATTGCTAAAACACGGTATATGCAGATGATAGCCCTATATTTGAGTGAATAAAATAATTTATTAAAATTTTTGAGATCTACAGAACCAATATGTCACGTCCGTGGACCGTGATATCGAACTTAGGAAATAGTAAATCTACTCTACCCATAGATAATAACCCACAGTAACTCTGAATCTACCGTTGAAAAAGTAGATTTGGCAACGACGCCACGAAATCACGTGACACATATAACATGCGACCTCTATTAGAAATAAAGTAAACTATTTGATATATGAACAAATCCTCAAAAAAGAACTAATTAATTTTAGTTGTCAATTTAAGTACAAGATTGTGCCACATAACTACCGCTAGTAAAGTAAAAATAGAATAATATAATTCGAAATCGAAATTCGAAATTATTAAGTTCCAGGTTCCAGTTGCTTGTCTGCCACATGCCATCAGCCGTCACTTCTATTTCTGATCGAAGGTTTGCCAAATTCAAGGACGTTAAAACAATATTGTTTTAACGTCCTTGGCCAAATTAGTACGCCTATATACTCTTTGCCTATACTATAAGCAACAAAGGAACTATAGGCAACCAACAATCCATATTATAAGAGAAATAAAAAAACAAAACATTGCTAGAATAATAATATACTGCTTACTGCTACTTTGGCTGTGTGTTAGTTTACAAATTGATTATATTTTAGATTCATTGGCATGCAAAAAGTATTATATTATATATTTACAACAGCAGAAGACTTTTAAGTAGGTAATGTACACGTTACAAGCCATATTACAACTATGGAGTTGCCCAAAAGGGGTCAAAAGCGACATGCAATTTACCTTGTGCTACTTTTGTTCTCGGTTTCTGCAGCTATATATATTATACAGATAAACGAAACAGAATTCCAATCTGATTAGACACGCTATTGAACTCACAAGTATTGATAACGATAATTATGTTTGATGATACATTATTTACTCAAAAAGTAATAAGTATGGTTCACCTACAAGTTTGATATCTGGGTCATTCAAACTCTTACAAGTTGACAATCTTTCAACAGGTTACTAGGTGCATAGTAAGGAGAGATCACAATGCGTCTTGTAATTTTGGATTCGCCAAAAGAAGTGTCTGAATGGGCTGCCAAGTATGTTATGAAGAGCATAAACCATTTCAAGCCTACTAAGGATAAATACTTTGTACTTGGGCTTCCAACAGGTAGGTGTGATCATAAAGTCGTAGTATCATGGTGTGATCATGACAATCATTATCTATCAAACAGCTGATACTTTCTTATGACAATAGAATTTATGATGTATTTCAGTAAAATGTTTCTTACTTCAGCAATTCTAAAAATGAAAACAAAATTCAACTATATTGAATTTAAAATGCCAAAGTAAAATGTATGCTCTGTAACTATTTCTAAATGTAGCCAGTCAGCCACTCACATAGAGGGAAGAATGTGTAGGTTTGACTACATACCCTGCACACTTTTACATTAAGTTAACCCTTAACTGGTAACGTGCCGCCTGTGAGACTGCAAGCAATCTTAAATTCGATCCTACAACAAAAACTTACTGCATTTCTGGCACATGACCTTATCTAATCTACCAGCCATTGGTATCCCTTTTATATCCTGTTTATTAATAAGTTTGCATAAACAACATTCCAGATGTGCTTAGTTGTTAGTTTGGTTCAGTCTGCGAGACAGAACGTTACAGTTTATGTTATAATTTTTCTCAACTGGTAGTCATGGCAGGTCCGTCATTTTTTAACAAAATATTTTTATAGGTGTATTGCTTTACTTATTATCAATCACAAAATATATAGATTTGAGTGTGGTCAAATTTTTTTTATTATCTTGGCCCTACAAATTTGTGTTCTAGTTAATAATTATCATAATTTTTTTCTTTACATCACATGTTCTGCTACTTTATACAAAATTATTATTAAAGGATATATATCCAACACATCTTCATGCATTTTTTTCAAAAAATAATTAGGAGAATTTGATTTTTTAAGCTTCAAAGAGGTTACAGTCTCACAGGCTGCATGTTACCAGCTATGCCCCGAACTTGCACGTTACTGATTAAGTGTTAAACGTGTAGAGTGTCTTTCTCTTTCTCCACACACACAATGGGTAAGGTTGTCAGTTTTGTGTAAAATGGCATCACGAAAAAGACCTTATGTTAATAACAGTGGCATGCTTAGTAGTAAAAAGCAAAAATCATGATGGGTGAAGGAATGGTTACTGAAAAGATATGAATATTCTCACGTGAATTTATTATCAGAATTATGGCTACATCTTGCTGACTGGCATAGTTACTTAAGACTGGATTAAGACCACAAGACCCTTATTTGGAGTTGGCTGTTGTGGGTTCCCTAATAAAAAAGTTTGATACTCAAATGAGGCTACCTATAACAGCTCATGAGAAATTAATGGCTACTCTATGGTTCTTGGCAAGACTTATGTCAACTATAATATTGCCTCAAAACCTCAAGCACTGTTCATAAACGCCACTGCTCCAATCTGAAACTTGTACAGATTTGTTTACCACACACAGACATATTTTCCATGCAACTCTAACTGCGCATGCCAAAAATCAAAAAGTGTTTGATTCCCAACAACTTAACTGTACATGCTACATGCTTCCCCATACACAGTGAGTTTTAACTGTACATGTCACATGCTCCCCCATATACAGTGAGTTTTAACTGCACTCTGTGGCCTGCACATTCAAGTCTTGAGCATAGAGAAAACAAATTTATGTTATCTCTGGTCTTGAGTTATGCCTTTATGTGAGTGGGGGGCCTTAAAATTATTAGCTTGGAAAGAAAGAGTTGATGACCTTTTTTGGAGTTTTATACCTAGTCTTTATATTTTTTCAGGTAGCACTCCATATGGCATGTACCAAAAATTGATAGAATTCTACAAGGCAGGAAAAGTCTCTTTCAAATATGTGAAAACCTTCAACATGGATGAATATGTAGGTCTACCAAGAGAACATCCAGAAAGTTACCATTATTATATGTTTAACAACTTTTTCAAACATATTGATATTGATCCTGAAAATGCTCATGTTCTGGATGGTAATGCTCCTGATCTAGTAGCAGAGTGTAATGAATATGAGAAGAAAATCAGTGAAGCTGGAGGAGTACATCTTTTCATTGGAGGTATATTTTTAGTTAATTCCAATAAATGAAATGCACCTGAATCCCATTGAATAATGTATAAAAGAAGTACCTAGAAAGTGAAGAATGTTTTAGTATCACTAAATGATAGGAAAGATACAAACATCAAATTTTATTAAAAAAAGTCTTAAGTACTGTACTATAATCCTTTGTTATTTCAAAATATCCCATACATACAAAGCTGGTATAGTTATTGAAAATAACTACATACAGCCTAAAAAAAGATAAAAAGCTTCATTTTAGCTGTAGCAAAAATCATATTATTCATAACCTCGTAAGCAGCTAAGCCATATAGCTCCGCGTTTTTTTAATTTTTGTACAATGACAATGACAGAGATATTCACTGCAACATTTTCTTTGGAGCATTTATTGGATATAGCAAATATAGTCGCATTCAAGTGTTCACAGCGTTGGTATAACTCATCAAATAATAATTTTGTTCCTTGTATAAGTTGTTTTCTTCTTGAAAACTATTATCAGATTCAATGGCTCATATGTAGCTGTACTTTACTTGTTTAAATACAATACTATGTCATCTAAAACTAGAAAGACCCGATTTTTTTTATCCCACAACTAAGATTCTTGGTGTTTCAGAGTCTGATCATACCAAGTTGCCAAGTATGTTTGAATAACTTTTGGTTCACTCTGTTTATTGGATAAATAGACCTTATAGGTTTCAATATTTGCAGTAACTGAACACAGGTATAACAGAACAAGATATTATAGAGCAAATGTTTAAATATACAATTACTTGAAGATAGATGGAAAATTACAAATGTATAGGTCAAATACACTAGTAGATCAGCTAGTTCTTGGTAGTTAAATTCTATAAAGATATATTTCTGTAAGGAATGCTGGCATTATTATGCTTAATAAGAGTTCCATTAAAAATATTTAATATATTCATGATGTAATAAGTTTTGTTAAAATCACTATTTTGTATCTATTATAGGAGATCTGGCATTTCAATTACGACATTGGACAAGTTTATTTAAGTGATATGAAGGTACATTGTAGAAATAAATTCTATTAGAAGCTGCATTTGATAGGTGTACAGTTTTGTCTTTGGCCTTAGAAGAACATAACAATAGAATAGAAAATTGGCCTAACTATAGAACAAGAGTCTTATCTGCTTATATTCATGATATTAGAAAAAAATTCGTACTGTTATATTTTGTTTATTTTATGACAAAAAATTCTTCACTTTCTTAAAGCCCCTCATATTTACATCTCAATAGGTACGTATACTCAATAACATATATATTTTCAGGAATCGGTCCAGATGGTCATATAGCATTCAATGAACCAGGCTCATCCTTAGTATCAAGAACCAGAGTAAAAACTCTAGCACAAGATACCTTAGAAGCAAATGCAAGATTCTTTGGCAATGATATAAGTAAAGTTCCTAAGCAAGCTTTAACTGTTGGTGTTGGAACAGTTATGGATGCAAAAGAGGTTAGTTCCAGGTAGAGTGCGCCATCTGGTACCCGAAGGTAACGGCAAACCAAAGAAAATCGCTGCTAAACAGCCGCAGACTTCTTGGTGGGGCGCCACGGCACGTCCGCTTGGCCACCAGAGAGCGCAGGTTCTATATGCTACTGCATATGAAAGCAGATATACGAGGGTTGCTCTAACCCAATAAACAATGGACATAAAAGTTACATAACTTTTACGTGCCCCTCGGCCATTGTTACGTCACAAATGAAGTCACATTCAATCTCTTTGTTACGGCGTTGTTACCGCATAATGTCCGCCTCATTGTTACGTAACTTTTACCTACCCTGGTTAACCTGTCAGTTACGTAACAGGTATACCTCATTGTTACGTAACTTTTACGTACCCTGGTTGACGTGTAAGTTACGTAACAGGTATACCGCAAAATGTCTGCCTCATTGTTACGTGACTCTTACCTACCCTGGTTGACGTGTAAGTTACGTAACAGGTTACATCAGGTATACCTCATAATGTTCGCCTCATTGTTGCGTAACTTTTCCCTAGATATATAGTAGATACAAATAAATGAAACAAAAGTACTGCACCTGAACTTTTCTATTTGTAAGTAAAAATGATAAATAATTCATTGGTTCATTAATTCATTTATATTTAAGACACCTTTGCTTTTCTACTGAGCCTTTGTCGGCTTAGTCAAAACCATTCTATGCAATGTCTCTCTACACACGTTCAGTTGTTCTATGGGCTGATACCATTGAGTCTGAAAACAATAAAATTTTATAATAACAAAAAGGAATACCAGATCAATGAAATTTAATTCAAATAAGGCTGTAGGTATAATAATATTCAATATAAATGTTCAGTTACACCACTGATTTATTTATACAATAAATTCAATAAGCTCCATCTTGTAATTATGTATAGTTTTCTGCTTTTTCATGTGAATTATAAAATACGATACATTAAACAGTTTCAGCTTCAATAATTTTCCATTTCTTCAGTGAGAGCTAATTGAAAGCACAAACCCCATCACCTCATATTAACATTAAAAATTTAAAAGTTATAGTTATAATTTATGACCATGTCAAAGAGTAGGTAACTAAACCATGTCATTACTACACAACCTTAAGCCTTGAATACGTTATTGTCCACAGATTTCTTTCGAAATTATTTGGCAGTTTTGCCTGTGAGCCTTGTTGATTTTGGACGGACAATACAATAGATTAGAATAAGTCAAAATAATACTTGCCTATTGCTTGCTGCGTAAATTCCCCGGTGTGACCACTATAATATATAATGGCATTACAAAATTACACATCACAAATTCACAATGCCACACTCGGTAATAAAACTACGAACTGAAATACACGACTGAAATGCTATTGTACAAATTTCAAAATGGCGGAACAGTGATGGGGTAGCGTCGGAGACATGTGACAAATATCACGGGATGTCATTGGTTATTTGTATGAGTTCGCTCAGAGTAAGAAATGTTACCTCGCAGATACATAACTTTAAGAGAAAAACGTAGAGGTACCTCTAAAGTAAAGGTGTGCCTAATTAGTTACGTAACTCTGAGATAACAAAGTGGATGTACGTTTTAAAGGTGTCTGGTTACGTAAATATTACATTCAACTCATGCAGCACTGAGAACGTTGTTATATTACATAACAATGACGTGAAATATAAGGAATTTACTGAACGTAGAATCCGTTCTTTAAAAATTACCTATAGCTTACGTAAATTTAACGTAACAAAATTGTTTACTGGGATATCTATAGAGCAACCCTCGTATGAACTTGAATATTTACACTATAGGATCTGATGAAAAGATATGGGACAGAATGTTATGTTTTGGGTGGATTTGGTAAAATGGAGGCAACACTTGTTGTATTTAGTAGGCTCCGCCAAAAACTTGATGATCACAAAAGCAAAAAAAAATATTATTAGTGTCCGACCGAACATTTGGTTTCTGTCTCGGATTCGGCCTAGTTTCGGCAAAAAACGAGTTTCGGTTTAGTTTCGGTTTCGGCTGAAACCGAACCTGTATTCGATTGATTTCGCGATGCGATAGAACGCTCTCGGAGCAGCTTATCACAAGTTAAGAAGCCTATTTATCGGAGCCAAGGTTGCAAAGAAACGCAGATATTTATTCTTACTGGAATTCTAGTACACTTCTATCTTTGAGAAAGGTTCCCCTAAAATTCAGGTTAGCCTTACCCAGTGGTGTATATAAGGGGTGTGCCCAGGCCCACATTTCTAATATACATTCGTTTATGTCTTATTTATAATTGTTTTCATTAATATTTGTTATTTGTACATTGTTATTTTATATATCGGTTAGGATTATAATGCGCCAATATTGTTACTTAACCATTTCTGATCAGCATTTAGAATTAAGGTTTTTCCAGGTGATGATATTGATTACTGGTGCTCACAAAGCATTTGCTTTGTACAAGGCTATAGAAGAGGGTATCAACCATATGTGGACTGTATCAGCTTTCCAGCAACATCCTCAAACTGTTATGGTGTGTGATGAAGATGCCACTTTGGAATTGAAGGTCAAGACTGTAAAGTACTTCAAGGTATTTACATCTAAGACATCTTTCTGTTATTGGGAGTTTGCATGCAACAATACGCTATGTGTGTCTAACACTCACAACTCTTTTTCTTACATGTTACTTCACTTGCCAATAAGCCAATCTTATCACTTAGGAACCCTTAACATGATTGTAAAAAAATCGCATTACTGTGGTGGGAGAGAAGTTGTGGAGAGATTTTTGCAAGAAAAATAAGTATGTTTTATGTGTAATTTAAAAATTGTTGAAAGTTGAATGTTAGGGAGGTACGACACTAACATAACATAACTTGCTTAATCATGCTTCTGTGGCTGCTGTTTGTGTATGCTTTACGTGTGACAGTGATTGAGTATATTTTTTGGTGTACTGGTGAAATAACATTGACTGAAAATTCGTTCTGTTGAACAGGCCCTGAGTGACACTCATCAAAAGATGATAGAAGAAGGTGAGCCATTACATCTGTATAAAACTGTTCATTAATATTACTCCAATGCCAATGAGACTTTATACGCAATATAACATATGTTTCCATTATCTGATAAATCATATACGGTTTTGTGTAGAAAATGTGATGATTCTTACATGTTATACAAGAAACTAAATATTTTTTATAAAGAAGAGATATTGAAGAAAACAAAGTGTTTTGATTTACCCCAGAATGTTCCGACTCTGGTAATTGGCAAATAAGAGAAGAGGCGGCCTACAGGATTATCGATGCAACCGGTCTACCAAGCTTGGATAAATCTCACTCCGACCTATTCCTTGTATCGAGGAGTAGAAAAGAGGAGTGATTAAGTTTCCCGAGGAGGCATTGCATAATATCTCTGAGGATTTCCCATATAAAAATGGTTCCCACAGAATTTGACCGTGGGATGATTTTATGCCTAAGCTCACGCCTGGCACCGACAAATCTGGAGAACAGGCCGCCTTTCTTGAAGAATCTAATACACAGCTGTTTGTCGACGCCTCCTCATAATATGGCCGCGGTCGTATTGTGGTTTAAACAGGTTTGCCAAACATCGAAAACACATGAACATAGACATCACATTTTTTTGTTTCCTGTTTCTCCGCTGCATACATACATATAGCAGTATTATAATCCACAATATGTGAGATGTACACCATTATTGAAAAACTATAAGTCATTAGTATAGATTGCTAGATGAAATATGATATCAAAACTGCACAACATCAGGTTGAACGTATATTCGTTGGCAACGATGCTACTGTTAAGGAACTCATATGGTCAAAATCCTACGACGGTCATAATGTTAAGCTGGTCTTCAAGCTCATTCACGTTTTGCATAATCATCTCTCATTTGAAAGAATCTCCAAAGTCAAGATTTTGAAAACATCTTGGAAGAAGTGGTTGTGATTCAGATTCAGAGATTGAGGAAAAACAACTGTTAAACAACACTGTTAAACTCAGCGTACTTCAGCTTATTTGGGTAGATAGGTGGTCCCATTCCGCTAATAAATCTTATGTCGGGTTTGGTAATTTTTTCCTAATTTTATTTGAATATAAAAAATTATAATAAGACTGTTTTTTAACTAGAACAGTCCAGAAGGCAGCTTACAGAGCTAATTTTCTCAAAACAACAGATCAGTGGCTCACGTCACTTTTGTGTGACACCGTCCATTTGTCGTTCCAGGAATGACTGACTGTTACCGTCGGTAGTTACCGCGTAAGCAGGTCTCGCAAATATCGAGAGCACGTGAACACCATGAATTTTTTGCGCTCTTTTTCTTCGGTGGATCTAGTATAACACCCTCGAAACAAAAAAAAACTAGAGTACTTTGGTCATGTTATAAGAGGGCCCAAATACACTCTACTACAAAACATTATGGAAGCGAAGATCAAGGGCAAGAGAAGCCAAGAAAGAAGAAGAACGTCTTGGCTGAAAAACTTGAGGGATTGGTTTGGGATGACATCAAATCAACTATTTAGAACAGCGGCAAACAATGTTAGAATTGCCATAACAATATCCAACCTCCGATAGGAGATGGGACTTGAAGAAGAATGCACTGTTCTTTGCGCTGCGATCAATACCGGTATACCGTGCAGCGGCGAAAATTTGACCGCGAAAATGCCCTACGTCTGCTTAGGACACGTGGTGATCCGAGGGCCCAGTTATTGCTTATCTGACGGCGTGTGGTCATTAGGGATGGAATGGAACAGCATCTTCCTGTATCGGAGCCCGAGAGTTGCATGCACTTTTTGTTTTTAAATATTCAAGTGAGACCCTATCAGGTACTTCAGATATCACTTACAGGCTCTTATGGAATTTCAATATTATGACGTTAGGTGGTTTATTTGCTCTCGATTGCTGATATGTCGAAAATGTTTAAAATTTAAATCACAGAAGCTTTAGCTAACTATTTTATACTATGAAATGGCCAAATGTCTTGACAATTGAAAGTAAAAGTGCAACGATTTTGTTTTTAATGCAATTATACCAACTTTGATTTATTGTTCTTAAACTAGAGTTTGCAAGGTGATCCTCAAAAAGTAAGGATGTATGTGGTATTATTATAGTTTTTCAGGGCCGTAGCTAGGCGATGACCATGAGAGGGGTCATGTTGACATTGGGGGGGTTCCTGTTGACCTGGGGGGGGGGGGGTCATGTTGACCTTGGGGGGGGGGGGGTTCATGTATAAAAGAAAAAAACTTTTAATGTCTTAGGTCCGTATTCATAGTCGTTCCTCAAGTATCCTTTGAGTATTACACTCAAGGGATACGTGAGGGTTATTTGAGCGTTACTCAAGGGAGAAGGGACCCTCAAATGTGACAACATCTACCAGACGGCGGGATTCATTTGGCGACGTTGTCATATTGCAAATATAAGTCAATTTGTTATGCCCATGCCCACGCATTTTGATGTTTTCTGTTATTTCTTTTTGTATTGTACCAGTATTTCGTGTTCTGTGGCGGACGTTTTTCCGGATGTGACAGAAACTGACAACACCGTACTCCAAAATTAACCTACAAAATTGACGAAATGTCATGTTGACGTTACTTGAATAACTCAAGGGAGCCTTACGTAAGAGACCCTCAAGTAAGATTTCGAAACACAAAACCTTAAGTATCGACTATGAATACAACCCTAAATTTGCTTAAAAGCTGTATATATTGTATCGCTGCTAATGTGGCATGAGCGCCGAGCGATTAGTTAGTATTAGAATAAATCACTAAGCTTGGAGAAAGCATTTTGATTATTTTTATTTTGTATTATTTTAGTAGTTATTTCATTAATGGAAATACTCATGGGGGGGGTTTGAACCCCTTAACCCAACGTGGCAACGTGGCTTAGCTGTCAAATAGTGGCCCTATAGTTTCAGAATAATTATTACATTTTATATGTATGAGAGTTCATCTCGGTTAATAAACTAAGAAAAATACTTTTTAGAACTACTACTACTAATATCACTTACATCTGATGTCTGTTTCATCACAGTCAGACACTACAAAATAAAAATAAACGCAACCTGTTTCCTGCCGCCACTTCCAATTCCACTTAAATGAACACTCAATTTACTCTGTAAATTATCACTTGAGCTAGAAAAATTCACTATTAGGTCACTGTGAAGCCATTCTTGCTGGTCTTGATTTCCCTTTCACTATCAAATGCTTTCGTAGGTATGCCCCAGGCCATGCCCTGATGAGTTCTATTAACTGTGTTTTTCTGTGATATTTGGGAGGTCCAGAAAACATTATAGGTACCACATTGTGCTTTAAAATAGGTCTTATCCTTTGAAATGTTTGTCAATTATTGTCTTTAACCTTATAAATATAACCAGCCCTTCCGAGGAATACCTTTCACCCACTTCTGTTTATGTCCCTTATCGAACACACAATTGCTAGTGCAACCTGGTACTACACACTTTGCAGGCATCTTGTTATCTTTATAGTTTCGTTTGTGCAGGTAAATAAGTAGAAACACATTAAAAATCACCTTGCAACGTTCTTTTTACTCTGGAATAAGGTTATGTTGGGCCATGGTTTGATATGTCCTCTACTGGGCTGCAACCTGGTACTACACGCTTTGCAGGCATCTTGTTATCTTTATAGTTTCGTTTGTGCAGGTAAATAATTAGAAACACATTAATAATCACCTTCCAACCATATTTTCTGCTCCTGGAAGAATACACATGACATAACAACAAATGAAAACTCGGCCCGCTGATTCAGTGTTGCCATATTTCATGCTCCGGCCTAGTGAGTAAAGTCGGCCATGCCTATTCATATCACTCTTGTGTAAAGCTGGTTGCATAAACTGTACCTCCAAAAAATTTCTAGTCAGCCATGGCCGTCTCTACTCACTAGGCCGGAGCATTGAAATATGGCAACGTTGGAGATCAGCCCATGTTTTCATTTGTTGTTATGTCATGTGTATTCTTCCAGGTGCAGAAAATAT
Organism: Callosobruchus maculatus; assembly: GCA_951848785.1. Lineage (NCBI taxonomy): Eukaryota > Metazoa > Arthropoda > Insecta > Coleoptera > Chrysomelidae > Callosobruchus > Callosobruchus maculatus. The sequence goes on along the minus strand of CATOUR010000081.1, from coordinate 4,940,280 downwards.
GGTTGGAAGGTGATTATTAATTTGTTTCTAATTATTTACCTGCACAAACGAAACTATAAAGATAACAAGATGCCTGCAAAGCGTGTAGTACCAGGTTGCAGCCCAGCAGAGGACTACCAAACCATGGCCCAACATCACCTTACTCCAGATTAAAAAGAACGTTGCAAGGTGATTTTGAATGGGTTTCTACTTATTTACCTGCACAAATGAAACTATAAAGATAAAAAGATGCCTGCAAAGCGTGTAGTACCAGGTTGCAGCCCAGTAGAGGCATGAGTAGAGGACTACCAAACCATGGCCCAACATAACCTTATTCCAGATTAAAAAGAACGTTATATTTATAAGGATAAAGACAATAATTGACAAACATTTCAAAGGATAAGACCTATTTTAAAGCACAATATGGTACCTATAATGTTCTGGACCTCCCAAATATCACAGAAAAATACAGTTAATAGAACTCATCTGGGCATGGCCTGGGGCATACCTACGAAAGCATTTGATAGTGAAAGGGAAATCAAGACCAGCAAGAATGGCTTCACAGTGACCTAATAGTGAATTTTTCTAGCTCAAGTGATAATTTACAAACTAAATTGAGTGTTCATTTAAGTGGAAATGGAAGTGGCGGCAGGAAACAGGTTGCGTTTATTTTTATTTTGTAGTGTCTGACTGTGATGAAACAGACATCAGATGTAAGTGGTATTAGTAGTAGTAGTTCTAAAAAGTATTTTTCTTAATTTATTAACCGAGATGAACTCTAATACATATAAAATGTAATAATTATTCTGAAACTATAGGGCCACTATTTGACAGCTAAGCCACGTTGCCACATCTAAAGCTAAATTCAGATGCATACGACATCCGACGATACGACGGTACGAAACTGTTACTATTGGTTGAAATATTCAAAATGATGTCAAATCAAAATATTTCAACCAATAGGAACAGTTTCGTACCGTCGTATCGTCGGATGTCGTATGCATCTGAATTTAGCTTAAGGCTCCGGCCTAGTGTAGAGTCGGCCATGAGTCAGCAAACAACTCTTGAAACACTGTCACCTTGTCAATAATGTCAATTGTCAGAATGACAGAAACTTAACCCACCTATTTTCGTATTTTGTCTTTTGTCATTTAACCGTAAACAAATAATTTCATTGTAAGGTAATTTCTATTAATAATTTTAACTACAAATAAACTTGATCGATATACCCCTATATAAAAGGCGCCAAAATGTACAGCGTAAGTGAAATAATCATACCTAACCTCAAAACCACATTACAAATAAATTTCCCATACACAGCCCCAGGGATTTGGGGGGTTTCCTGACCACCCCCCGGCCATAAGCCCCGAAGTCCAGCAGTGGTTCCAAGCAGTCGATAAGGATAAATCCGGCCAGATCTCGTGGGAGGAATTACAATCAGCCTTAGTGAATGGTAGAGGGGAACACTTCTCCCCAACATGCTGCAAACTCATGATAGGGATGTTCGACAAGGACAAAACCGGCACTATTGGCATCAATGAGTTCCAAATGTTGTACGCCTATATAAATCAGTGGTTGACAGTTTTCAGAAACTATGATCGAGACCAATCAGGCAGCATCGAAGAGCAAGAACTGAGCATGGCATTCCAGCAAATGGGCTTCAGGTTTTCAGAGGACTTTATCAAGTTTTTAATCAACAGAGCAGATTTGAAGAACCATAAACAGATTTCTGTAGATCAGTTCATCACAGTGTGTGTGCAAATCCAGAGGTTCACTGAAGCTTTCAAAGCTAAGGATACTGAGATGAAGGGTATTATTACATTAGGTTTTGAAGAATTTATCAGTATTGCACTCAGCAGCTCTGTATAAGTTTATAAGGCATTTAATTGATTTTTAATAGCTCCGTCATTAAGGGATGGTTTTGATATTCATATGGTCAAAAATTGTGCTATGCGATTTTTGTGTTTTAATAGTTCTAAGTTATATCACCTAAATAGATTTATATTTTTTATATTAGAATCTTTGATGCTCTTTAAATTTCCAGCCCTGGTCTAGCTTACTTCAAGAGTTGGTTGTATAATTCCCAAGTAATGTGGTTTTAATAAAAAATATATATATCCATTGACACAATATGTGACAGTGTTTTATATTATGTTAAACATTTTTGAGTTGAAGTGTATCAAGCACCTTCCAATCTAACAAAGGTCAAGCATTTTTTCTAGATCTGTGTAAGTATACCTTACATTAATTTTAAAGTTTTGCTGTGATAGCTGTTAGCTTTTTCTTTGACTATCTACATGGCCTCCTGGCAGAAAATAAAAAATAAACGAAATTTTGAACCACTCCAAAAAGCTATAATTTGTGACTTACCACAGATATATTTCAAAAAATTTGGAGCATCAACAACAAAAATTAAAGTTTTGTTTAGAGAGAGAGAGAGTGTTTCAAGGTACATACAAGCAACATGTACAAGAATATTTTGCCCAAATCATGTGGAGAAGCAGTTTTTAGATATTGATATTGTGAATATTAATATATTTTAGAAGTGTTTAGTATATTTATAAAAAGAAGTTTATCTTGTTTATAAGTTATTCATTGATACAAAGCTGAATAGTTTGTGCAAATCATTTGAAAATTCTTTCATAGAAATAAACAAATTTTGTAATAACCTTTTATTGCACCACTCAATAAAAAAGCTAAATCTGCATAACATTTTGTTTAAAATGGTTGATGAATTTTCAGACAAGTTGAAATACATTTTAATCATGTGGTATCTATAGCATTAATTCTAAGCACAACAGGAACACTGGTGCAAGGCAATATGGCGATCTCAGTAACAACTGCAGTAACAAAATCTGGTGGGGTGACATCATATAACAAATTCAAAGGGGTGAGCTTGTTGTTTTCTTTCCATTTACTCAAAGGACTAGGATCTTCCGTACCAGGAGTTTTACTCAGCAGATCAGGATCCCCTAAAAAAAAGGAAAAAATATAACTCCATCAGTTGAATAGTTGGCTAGGCAACACATGGTTCTGAATTAGCAGTAGACAAATTACAAGGCTTTTCACATACATATTTTTATTTTTTGTGCATAGCTAAGAGGCCACTTGAGTGGCAAAAAATACATAATTTTTTGCAAGTTTGCCAGTTAGTTCATGAGATGCTATAATTATTCAGGTAAGTGTTTGTGCTTAGATAAACAAACAGTGATTATTATGAACTTACCAATTTCATTATAAACAAAAGAGTCAGTTTGCACTCTTTCGCTAAATTTGTATGTCTCACAGCATACCAAAACAGGCTTGTTATAAGCCTTAGCTACTAATGCAATCTGTGCAGTTCCTATCCTTGACATCACGTAACCATTAGTCAATAATGCATGGGCACCCAGCAGTACTTTTGTAACAGAGTTCATTACATAACTCGCACCATTTAGAAAAATGTATGTACATTTGATTCCAGCTACCACAAGTCTTCTAAGCATTTCTTTTCCTTCCAGTAGTGGGCGACTATCTGCGACAATAACTTTGAACTTTTTTCCATCTTTGTGGGCATCAACAAGGATTTTTTTTAGCAGAGATGAACTACAAAGAACGACAATAGATCAATAAAGCAATTGTTTCGTAAATCATCACACTAATATTACTTCCTACAATCCATTTCTAACTGATCATGGTGCTTCATATTTTGTTTCAGTTCACTAACTGACAGTGAAGCTCAAAAGGAGTTATGAAAATGTGTTTTAGCTGAGCCATTCACTGCATTAAATAAAGACAAAACAATTGCATAACATTTAGACATAAGAGAGACAAATTGTTTTTGGGAGATGAAATCATACTGCTTTATATACCAAAAAAAGTTGTTCATTGTTTATATGAATGCTTTTCATATCTATTGCTAGATATACCAAATACAAATTGCAATTTCTACTATCTATGCTTAGTAAAGTAGTAATAATACTCTTAAAAAAACAGAATTTTAGATCAGAAAAAAATATATTGTCACATAATGTCTTAAAAAAATGTGTTCACTCACCAACCATATATCAAAATGACATCTCCATCAGATATCTTCTCATTAACCTTCAAACTGATTGCATCACCAGCTTTGTAAATATCATCATTTATATAAACATCAATGATATCTTGTAGTCTAGCTTTCTTCTCACTATCTATTAAATTGGTATCTATCTGAGTTGAATGTAGCTTGAAATTCCTTAAAGCATTCACCATAGACACTGCAAATGGTCTACAGTTCTGAAGGTAGTTTGTACAAGTTTGTAGCACATTTTCAAGGTATCTGAAAGGTTTTGAATCATATAGCGAGGCTAACCACAGAATGTAAGGAGTAGACAATAAGACTCACCTACAAAGTTCTTGTTTTGGTGGTGTTTGGATATCATATATCAAACGCTTCAAAGCTGCCATTAAAGCTAAAGTCCTTGCATTGGAACCTAAAATGGTTTTGTTCAAATACTGAGATCCCAACTTAACAAATGCTGGATGTATATTATTGTAGACCAGTAACTTAGAATCTTGTTTTTGTGGCATTTCAGCGTAAAGATGCTGTACGAGCTGTACTCGATGAAGATCAATTATTTTTTTAGTTTCCTTTTTTGGAACAGTTTTCTTTCCTACCTTGCTTACTTCTTTTGCAGTGTCTTTTGTAGGAGTAGTTGAAGGAGGCTTTTTCGCCTTTTCAGCTGCTAATTTTGCTTGTCGTTGAGCTTCCTGTTGCTCCCTTCTTTTAGCCTTTAATTCAGCTTTACTCAGAGCTGAATTAGCTGTATCACCTGCTTTTTGTTCCTGTAACTTCTTTTCCCATTCTAACTTACGGAGCTCCTTTTCAGATAGCTGCTTCTGCTGTTGAGTTGTTTTGTTGTTTGAAATTGTCGTCACTTCTTTGTCCCCTTTTTCAGATTGTAATTTTTTCTCCCATTCCAATCTTCGAAGCTCTTTCTCTGATAATTTTTGAGCAGTTGCATCATTTTTTGTAGAATCATTTTTTTCATTCACAAGTTCATTCTTATTATCTTCACAAGAAACTTCATTACTGATAGGCTTTACATCATCTTGACTATCCTTTGATTGTCTCCTTTTATTTTTCTTTTCCTTTTTGGTTGAACCATCTGTACTTGCTACAAGGAAAACAATGAAACTGAGAAAATGCAACAATTAAATCTTACCTTTACTTTTCATTTTATCCATTTTCAAGTTGTTATTCAATTATTAGAAATTATTTTTGAGTACAATATGCTTTTCATCACGTTTTCAGCATCCAAGAAGTCAAAATGTCAAAAAAAATCATGAAGCTCTAACCTCAAATTGGCTCAAATCCAAAATAAAAGATAAAACAACGACTTTTGACATTGAAACCATGAAACAGCAACTAATGGAAAGTCGAAGTCGTCTATTTCGGGGTACAGAGTTACCAGTGATAGTCCAAGAGCTTATTGCAGTAAATGATTTTGTTTTATCAAACCGCTACAAACGACCCAATATGAAAGTATTTATTCAATCTTTTGAAATTTTATTTCATGTAAAGTAGTGAAAAGGCAAAATATCTACACGTATTATGTTATGTAAAAGTAAATTATGTCAATATGTGTCTAATTTTCGACGATACGTTCTGTCTTCTGGCGAAGATTTAGACTGAAGATTGAAATGTCTTTTAATGCTTGAACTCAGCTTGAATTATAACTTATTTGCTAGAATGAAAATCCGTGTAAGCACAACGGCATTTTTTAACAAAAAGACTCTAAAACCTAAAAATCGTTTATTCTTTCATCAATGACATCTGTATTAGCGGTATAACAGAAATAGAAGACAAGTCCGCCAGAACGGCTTCCATGTTTTGCAACGTGGAGACTTTCATGAGGTTGTCCTTCCTAAAAACTACAATAGCGGCTGCTAGAAGTGGTATGATTTCCAATGAGTCATACGCTAGGATCAGATCCCAAAGCGTGAGCAGCTGTTCTGGCGGCAGATGACCACTGAAGGCTCTCATTATCCATTTGATGCCCACCCGCAAACTGGAAGAAAAAATAGCGTCAAATGGCTTCACCCAGTACTGAGCTCAAATTATTGCTAATATTAAAAATTTAAGAGTTTCCATATGATGAAGTCAAATTTTATTGGGCTAATCTGCATAGGTACCTTAGATCAGGGACTCTCAACTTGCAAAGCTTCAAGGGCCACAAGCAAAACTTCCAAAATGAAAAAGTATTTCCGATGAATGATCACCACTTTTATTTAAAAAATTTGCGACAATTGTTTCGACACACAGTGTCTTTATCAAACAATGTCAGAGCCTACTTTAATAAAAAATCTAAATCTGAAATCTTGAACGTATCTTGAATGGCGAGCACAAATACGCACTATTTATGTGAAGTTAGTAGAATAAAATATGCAACTATTATGAACATATAATTTTCACGTCCATAAAACACCAAGTTAACATTTTACAGATATTTTGAAAAGTGTTCGGTTAATTTATTTTGAGCAGTGTATTATGAGATTATTTGCGAGAACTAAGACTTTATAAACGTCCTTGTATACTCTTATAATGTATTATAGTTATAGCGAAAAGGAAAACACTTACGGGTGGATTCTGTATTTCTTGAAATGATTCCACAATAAAGGTTCAAAGCACTGCAACAGTCTTTCAAACAGCAAGCAAAGTGAGACGATACCTTGTGAGTTGGCGCAGACTCTGTGTAATCGATGCCAATATCTCAGATAGAATGTTCTGAAGACGAAATAGAGCTCTATGGGGTTCTCAAAAAGGTAACAGAATGGAGCAGCTGAAAATTACATCACACAGATTTATTAATACGACATAATAATAGTTAAATGGGTTGGATATATTTGGAATTCGTCCTCTATTGTAAGATATTTCAGAAAATACATCAAATATAATGTTTATGCTTCTTGAAGAAACATGTGGTAGGTATATAAATGCATTTATATTTTTTACTTGAAAATTGTAGGGTGTCTAGGAAACGTAAAAAACCTATATTACGTCATTAACGAAGAATTGGGAGTAAAGGAACCGAAAACAGGGCTCTCGACAAACAAATCTATAAGAATCTTTTCAGATAGCCAGTCTGCACTGTGCTTCAAACGGGTTGGCTCAAAACTCGTATGGAACTGTATACATATCCTCAACGAACTTGGAACAAGGAACGAAGTAACTTTTGTTTGGGTTCCAGGTCATAGCGCAGTAGAAATCAATGTATTAGTCGACACATTCTCAAGAGGAGGAACCGGATCAGTATTCATAGGACCAAAATCATTCGCGGGCATTTCGAAAAGTACTCCTGTACTAGCGAGATACACCAGGGCTGCTACACTCGAAGGTGCTCATACCATGCCCCTCTAGACAGGTCCCCTGAGGATCATAGAATGGAACAGGAATGATCTCCGCATTCTGGTTGGTCTGTTGACGGGACATTGTCGTCTGAGGAACCAATTGTGGATTGTGGAAGTTAGATCTAGAACTAACAACGAACTGTCGTTTCTGCTATGTGGAAGACGAAACAGCGGAGCACATTTTGTGCTCCTGACCAGTACTGGAAAGAGCTCGGTTTCAGACTTTCGGATTCACCCAACTGGAACCTTCTGACTTCAAGGAAGTTTCACCCATCACGACCATCGCCTTCGTCAAGAGGTGTGGATTGTACGGTGAACTCTAAATAGGTGTGAGCCACAATACACACAATAGGGTCGCAGTGGAAGGAGGCATAATCAGGCACGTATTTGGGGGGGGTCCAGGGGGTCCGGGTCCGAAACGTTATAAAATGCCGTCTCAAAAATGGAATCCACAAATCTGCACCCCCCGCAAATTTAAGGTGGCAACTCTAATCTGGACCCCCCGAAAGTCAACCAAGGGACACCCATAATCTGAACCCCCCCCCAAAACCAAATCCTGGATATACGTGCCTGGGCATAATCGCCTCAACCCAAACCAAATTTTACAGAACTGGTGTAAATCGGGCATACCATGAGAAAACTGGGCTCAATCGCGAAACTATATGAAATATCAGGCAGTTGATAAGCCAGTCTTATGAATTTTCTCTGAAACAGCAAACACGCAATTTGTTACGTTTCGCCTAAAAGTATGAAACTGTTTGAAAAATATGTCCATTCGCATTTGGATTCATTGAGAAAAGTTTCTATACAATCAGTAAACCTGGCAGAAATTCAAAAAAACATACAGATGATGTGCATTTCAGGTTTGGGCTGCAACCACATTGGAAAAAGTAGATTGATTTAATGTCTCCATACTAATTAAAATAATTATTCCAAATGGGAAATAATTATCAATTTTTTTTAGATATGAATTATAGATAAATTTATATTGTTGGCTCTACAAGATAATATGCCTCTTGAAGACGATGGAAAATTGGCCCAAGAAAGGCAGAAACAACATCCGGATCGTGCATAGCAACTGGTAACACAAATAATAAAATCTTAAAGAAATACGTACAGAAAATTTTCGCGTTGCTCTGATTCCTACATTTTGTGAGAGAGAAAACAGGTAAATTGGACGCGAAAACAACAATTGCTGGAAAGGTATTATAGAGTTAAGAAACTTACCATACATAGTAAAACCGTGAAATGGAATGACACCACTAGGTGGAAAAACAATAGAACCTTCTTGGGTATTCTGTTTCCCTTTGACAAATACTTGCATGAAAGCGGGCTGATTTGGCAATCTTCTCAATATGTCTGAATCTCGCGAAAAACATAGCATCACCTTGAAAATAGAGTACCAATGTAACTTATTCTACTTATTACAAACTTTCAAAAGTAATAACCGCCCATATGTAAATAATACATTTACTGAGTACGTAAATGATTTTTGAAATGTACCAGATGAAATATTATTATTCTGTAACAGAGATGCTAATAATAATAATTCTGAAGACCTGTAATATCGTACGATCCTTCCTAAATTCAAATCAGTAATAGTTCAGGTGTTGACTTGGCACAGCCCGTCAACATTTGTCGCTACCGCAGTCATGCGAGAGAAACTTGGAAAATCAGAATAGGAGTAATAATAATTCAATAAAGGGAATGACATTCCGATTTCCCCAATAGTTCCAAAAATTTATAATAACAGTCATGTCAGCTGCTCTAAATTATTTTGTTGTTTTAGCTGTAGAAAAAATAAGCTTGATTGATAGAACATCGTCTTACCGTTACTATATTAGGATATCTACTTATGTATATCTTGTTATTATAGTATTTCTAGCCATTACTAAAGAAAACATGAGTATTTTCCAGCATTTTACTCGTAGGAAAAATTTCGAGCAGACTAATATATTTTATATAAACATATACTGACAACTGACCTGGTATAAAACATCTTCAAATACGAAATATTGGTCATCATTGGACGCCGTAAGATTGATATCTTTAATTATCAATTTATCGATCATCATGTCGTATTGAAGAACATGTCCCTTCAGTGATTCATAGTAAATCTTTTCCTGAAAATGAAATGAAAATCTGGAGTATTTTTACAACAAAGAAAGAGGCAGAAATAGAAAAAAATAAAAGTAACAGGCAACCCTACTGACGTATTTCTATCAACTGCATTCATTCGATGCATTATATACACATTCTGAAAATAATCTAATTTCTGTAACACGCAGAAGGTTGGGGATGTGTGCGCGATGAATACTGGAAAGTAATTCTTTTTAAGTAATAATTGTTGTCTTATGTTCTGTTTTGCTAGATAATACATTAAAATTTTGTAGATAATTAAAAAAACATCACTAGGTAAATTTACTATACTATAAAATGTGTAGGATAAATCAATGTATAAAGGCATATTGATGAAATTGCTTGCTGAATTGAGGTTTTGAATTAAGAAAAAAAGTACTTTTTTGTGATAAATGGAAAGATCATATATAAGTTTTATAACAAAATAAATTTTATGAAAACAAAAGGGCTGGGTTTCGATCCAAAGACCCCAAAGACGCTGAGATCCACTATCGGACTCTCTAACCACTGGGCCATCCTTCGATTGAGGAGATCTTTTCAATGAAACATATTTGATTAGGTACTTACTTACTGGAATCTGTAATCTGACTTCAACTTCAAACATTCAAAAACATATTTATTTCGATCGTAGACTTCGTCTCAAGCTGCAAACTTCATTCATCGACTGTGTTGCAAGAAATACACACTAATTACCAGTTTAGCAGTACGTATTTTCGCGATTGGCTGGGAATCTAGAATCTAGTATCGGAGTAGGACGTCGTTGGTCAAAGGATCATCCTTACCGCCATGGTGACGTCACACGGGTTCGGGAGCCGTCGGCGTGTTTTCGGTACTCGATTCAAAAACCCATTTTTATTTTCATATAACTTTTAAATTATTGCGAAAAAAAGAAAACAAAAACAGTTTTGTTATAAAACTTATGTATGATCTTTCCATTTATGACAAAAAAATTTTTATTCAAAACTTCAATTGATAGACTTTGGTAATTTGACATGTTGATGGAGGCACTACGATTCCACGATTAACTTGACGATACCTTTTTGCAAGTTTCAGCTTAAAAGAAATGATAAAAAATGGTCTGGTGTACCCCTGAGAATAAGATTGAGAGCACACTCGCATTCACCATATTTTCGATAAATTATTTGAGTGGCGCATCCACCATTTCTAACAACCGACAGCCGGAAGTCACAGTCTTCTGTTTTGAAAAACGAGGAACGTTGGAACAAATTACATAACATGGAGGTTGGATTGGTGTCACTAGCCCTGGCATCTTTCAACACAACCGTTGAAATTGACTGTTCAGTGCCCATTTATATTAGTGGATTAATAAACTCAGCTAAACAATAAGAATTAGCAACTAAGAGTTCATAATAAACTACCTCAACTAAGGATTAACACATTGTTGGACACTCAGCTGGCCGGAAGGCCGTAATATGGCACCTCAAAACATTCCCATTTTTTTGCGTTTGTTGCATGATTTGCGTTATCAAAATATTTTAGGGGTATTCATTTTTGACTGTTTTTTTTTTCATTTTTGAGGTTTCTGGTGACAATAAAAAAAGACGGCTATATCCGTCGTGTCATATCACAGCAGACTTTATGTTCTAGAATGGCAACCACGGCATTAGCCGTCTGATCAGTGTAATCGTAAAACACATCTTGTGGGAAGAAAAGGACAATTTTCGAGACAAAAGCTAAAACAAAACAACATTTTATTGTATCAAATTTATAAACAAAAACGCATCTCTCAGAATATAGACGGTACAAAAACAAAAAATCAAATTTATTAGCAAACAGAGGTATTCCCGAACAAAACAGAATTAGGCACAAATTTATGTTTGACGCCACTCTTCAAAGCAGTCTGGACACAAAGCAGGTTTATTTTCACAACCCTTGCATCTATAGCTAGTCTCTTTGCATTTTCCAGACTTGAAACATTGTTTGCATCTAAGAAAATATGATTTTATTTTATGATCCTCTGGTAGGGGCAGCTTCTCTGGAAAATGTCTCACACGTGCTTCGAGTTTTATATTGATATGAAACAATATATATATTCTATATGTAGGTATAATAGGTGGACGACGAAATCTGTTTAGGATGAAAATATCTGTTACCTACCTACCTCAGTACTGAAAACATGAAAATCAAACAAAAACACACTTGCAATATGGCAGCTATACACGTGGTCAATGCATCACATTGGAGGTTATGGACGGTTATAGCCGTCGTGCCGTTTTACCCATGCACCTTAAAACATGAATAGCTGGGATAGCGTATAGTGGGTTAGAATTTGGCAATTTCAGAAATGACGAACTTCACGTTACGTCACTAACATTACTTAACAAGGCAAATATACCGACATTCTGACGGTCGTCGCCGTTCTGCCGTAACAACCAGATAACTTTTTGACTGATATAGCCGTCGAGGCGTAACACGATCACTCCCCGCAGACGGCTATAGCCGTTGTGTCCAACAACGTGTTAAGATTAATGCTAATTTGAGCTAACAAAACAAGAATATTAAATGAAATGACTCATTCCAAATGATCGAATCCTTAGAGAATCTATGTTTAATTTTAATATCAAAAATATCTCGTGTGATTGAACCTTGTTGAGTTTCTAGCATTTTGTTACCAGTTGACATTATGGAGCCGTGGGCGTTAGAGCACCTCCATACCATTAAGATTAACTTCGGATTTTGGGATAAAGATAAAGATCAGATACAATGAACCTTTTCTACTAAATAATTAAAATACTGGGATAAGAATTACTTTCTTCTCTATTAAGATGAACTTGAGCTTCATCAAATAAGGTTCTCATTTTGCTCGGTAACTACTCTTATCTCACGTGCGTAGTTCATTCGATGCACGTAATCACGTAATCCGAACGCTCACACTGAGTCGAAGCTTAGCAGTATGTTGCCCAGCTGATCGCTTCTGACGGCGACGAGGGGTTCCAAATTTTCAGGGTTTCGAACCGTATATGGAGCTCCTGATGGTCATTTTTTGATCAGTACACCACGAGTGCAAAGAGCTTCATCCCATTAAAGTAAGGTGTTTCGATTAGGAACAGTTCGGATGAATGTTGAAGTAGCGACGAAACTCACGCTGTACAGCCGTGCTAGACTCATTATTTCGAACAAGGCGGTCTTACGTAAAAATGCGGTTCTCAACAGTTCACGCCTCCATAATGCGAACTGGTAACAAAATGCTAGAAACTCTTGTATTAAACAGTACCTCCACCGCCTCTCTCGCCCTGATGGGGGAAGAATACTAGTCAAAACAACCATCCTTTGTGCCGGATCCTGTACATCTGAACAAAGTAGTAGTAGCAGCAGTGATGGGGAGGCGAAGCTAAACAAGTAGGCCAACTTTGGTCCTTTATGTTAATCCCACTGAACCAACACTGACAACACTAAAATCCTACGTCCTAGGCATCTGGAGCAGATGGGATCCCCTACCACTCTCATGAGTGACAAATGTCTATTCAGCCGACAATGGCCAGTAAGAACCCCCACCAGAAGGCTGAGCGCCTCTCTGCCTTTATTTGGTCGGTCTCGGCTCTCCTCATACTCCAGAAAGCACTATCACAGTAATACGAGAATACGTATTTTCTTGTATTCTCGAGTTCGCGCGCTCTGCCCTAGCCCCTTTAGGAATCGCGTGCTATACCCTAGCCCCTTAAGGAATCTTTGACTCCTTTCACCCTGAACGACGATATCGGGACATCTGATCAAAAGTAATATCTATGCTGCTTTTGGACCTTCTACTAACAGTTTAAGTTGTCATGGATGAATCGAAGTGTCGCAGACATAGCGAGACAACAAGATATTTCAAACTAAAGTGAGATTGTGCTGAGCACATTAGTGATGTAACGAATATTCGCATTTGCGGATATTCGCATATTTTTACATATTCGCATTCGCGAAATTACTGCGAATGCTTTGCCATGGTTAATAAACCAAAATCCATTATTTTCTTGAGTTTTTTCATGTCAAAAGTAACTTAATCTTGTAAGCACATCAGTCTTCTGTTTATCACTTGGTATTATTTAATAATAATAATCATAATTATCATTAATTTATTTAACATTAGGCAACGAAGCTTAACAATTAAATTTTCATAAAAAATGGAGTCAAGTTGATTGACTCAGTACTTCCCACACATAATAATGATACCATTTTATTGTTTTCCCATTGCATGAAGCTATAGTCTGAAATCCGCTTGCAACCAAATCATCGCCCACCCGCCCGCAAAAGAACATCCAACATAAAAACTCTCGTAGTTTTTTGCGTCTCCCTCCTTAGAAACTAGGACGCCACAGTTTTCATTCCGCATGCTTCAACTGAACGATGCGAAACAATCAGGAGCCTCTAAACTAGTATGAGCTGTTTTTAAATTTTTAGTTTTTTAATTATTGTTGCGCCGCCACTGACACGATTTTTCCAAAACATGTACGCGTTTTCCATCCTCGCCGCGGTAGTAATACTGTGACAGAGTCTCATTAAAATCCATTCCATAACTTTTACGTTACTCAATACAGAACGTACTAAAGCAATATTCTATGTAAGTCCATTGGTTTCTGGAATAGGCAAAGCAATGTTCGAATGAGCATAAAAAAGGGTATTATGCCGCTAGGTCTTTCTTTTACAGGTCAATGGATAGCCTATTATGAATACAACACATTTTTGAGATTTACAACCCCCCGCACCCCCCCCCCACCCCAATTTCACCCCCATCCAAGAAAAAGTAGAAAATGATCAGGAACCCCAAAAACGCCTAAAAACGAAGTTTGATGAATATTTGGAAATATTTGTTTTTTGCTAATTACTCCGCTCCCCGTATAACGATTTCCAAAATTATAGGAACATTACCTACATGACACACCACAGCATATTGCTGCCCAAATTTCATCACAATCCATGCAGCAGTTACTGAGATTACGAGGCTAGAAAAATGCGCACAGACAGACAGACAGACCGACGGAAATGAGTGACATGGATTTTCGGTATGTAGACATCATAAAACGCCCAAAACGCGTGTTATCTCAAAATCTAAAATTTTCGCGATCACAATACTCCTCTCACCTAGCGGTGTGGGGAGTAAAAATTTAACAAACAAAAATATATACTAAATGCGATGTAAACAGACAAAAATAAGTCTTCTATGAATTTTTACCGAAGTTATAATGTTATAATTATCTTCTTGAACAAAACTAAAAATATTAAATACTTTTACAGTAAATCATCTATAAATAGAATTATTTTACATACACTTACCAAAAAACCAAAAAAAAATTAAATTAGATTTTTTATTTAAATAAATATAAAACTGAATATTCGCATTCGCCAATGTTGGCAGCAGATATTCGCATTCACATTCGCGAATGTCCAAAATATGACATTCGCTACATCACTATAATAGAGCACAGTTGATCGGAGAGATTATCTGAGATTTGTGTGAAACGGATGCGGCTAAGGACGTGTAATTCTGTCGTTCCGTAACTTCAAAAACTACCTGAGTTAAACACTGGTCAACACAAAAATCTAATATCGGTAGGTATATACATACGTGATGTTTAACTTCAGCTCCCAGAAGCAACGTCCAAATCTTGGCCCTCAAACATCGGGGACAACCTTTTTTAAGGTACTCTTGTGCTAATGGGGCGTAATGTTTCAAGATAATTTTCTCACCAATCGCTGTTCTTTCTGCTTCGAATGCTGCAAAACTTGCGGTTGTATTGAGGGAATTTTCAGGGCAAAGTATTTGCTCTCCTTTTGATAATTCGGAATAAAAGCATCTCTAAAAAAAATTAGGAAAGAATTTACTTGAGTAAATTCAAACGGTGCTCTCACTGTGGAATGGTACAAAAATTTAATTCTGTTATTATATTGACAAAACTGGTTTTTTCCCGGACTAGTAATCAACAAATTCAACATTTAATCTTAAAAAAAAAAGAAAAAAAAAGTTGTTGACCTCGGTGAGTTTCGAACCCACTCCTTTTCGGACTGCGTCTAGCGTCTTAACCGCTCGGCCTGTGCCTCATCAATATCAATACACCGTACATATTGCGTCGTCAGGTACGTGTCGTAATTTGATTCAATTTTTTTAAAACCGGAAGCGATATTGACAAAACCGGATTTTTCCCGGACTAGTTTTTTTCATGCTGATTCCGAATCTGTATTTAGTTTTTGTCTAGCACATGTAGTTTTGGCTATCTTTCGTATACGGAGAGACGGACGGACGAACGATCGTTTATGTGAATCCTGCAGCTTGTTCTAAGGGTCTTTTTCTGGCCAGCATATAAAACCACACCGAATTAGTTTACCAATTTTTCAGCCGCCTCTTTGATAGTTTGAATAATACAGAATATTTGAAAATTTTGAAAATGGGCGTTAAAATGACAGTGACATTAATTGATTGGTGGCTTAGATTTTTCAAAAATTCACAACTCCGTAATTTTTGTTGTTATACACTTGGCAATTCAAGTAGTCATATATTTATTATATATGTTAAAACCAATAATTCGCAGAGACAAAGTCTGATAAATTAGTGAAGGTTTTTGTTTTATAAACAAAAGATTTAAATTTCTGAAATTTATTTCTCTGATTTACGGGCTTCACTTTAATAATTAAAGCTACATATGTTAAAAGATACATTTTTTAATAATCTATCTGTGAGAAGAATTCGTAATGATCTACTAAATTAATAATTTTCTACTTTAATTTTCCTGGTTAAATAATTAATACCTTATTATATTGAAGACGGTACGGGAAGCAGAAACATTTTAGTAAACTGTTTTTTTTTTTCATCACTGAATGTTATTGTAGTCTTTACCATTTGAAACGCGACGGATGAAGTTTTCTTTCACTTTTTCGAAAAAGTTGTATGCTTTTAGAAAGACTGTGCTTGTTTTTCAAAATCCTGTATTATCAGTTTTAATAAATTGTAAATTATTTATTATGAATTACATATATAATAAATAGCATCATGGACAGTGATTTCATTGATAAATAGAGTTGATAGAATATATATGGATTTATGAACGAAATCTTACCAGGTCTCCTAAATTTTTTACTTTCAATGGCAGTTGTGAGAATTCCCACTGGATATTGTCCCTAAAAATAATGACATGTATTTAAAATTAGCTGCGGAAACAAATGGTGGGATGGTAAACATTAGTCCCCTGAACCTATACCTAAGTTTGCAGCCTCGAGGGGTTGCCGATTGAGGGCGTGAGGGGGATGGAAAATCTGCTTTGCGACGATTTTCGAAAAATAGTCGTTTTGGTAAGTGATTTCGAAAAAAAGTTCAAATGATTTATAGTCAGAACATAATTCTGCATAATTTTGGTCTTTACATTTTTCGTGTGCGACTAATAGTTTCCATTCTACAGTGCCCCAAAAGTTAGGGGTTGGTTTGTGATTTTTATAAAATCAGTATTTTATCGCGGATTAAGTCGAACAACGGTATCAGAAAGTCCTGTAGCCCTATTTCTCCTAAAAGAATAACATTCCTCATTTCTCTATTATCTGGCATTTAGGAACATCGCTACCTACCTACTACCGATAAGTGCATTCCTATCTTTTTTTTTGTTTTATATAAAGTATTGTCCACATTCTGAACGTATGAACAGGATCCACTATGCACATAAATAATAAATCTACTGTCTAGGTCAATTCATCAAGTAACATTGGCCTTTGATAATATGATAGATAATAATTAAGAAACACAGCAGCACATATCGCTAGGTGGTGATGTGTTCCTAAATGTTTTTTATAAACCCAAATGTGAGTTTAGGCATCAGCTGCAGATAATAATAATAATAATAATAATAATATTTATTTGCATTTTTCAAATATAAATATAATCTTAGGTAAAACAAATAATTCGCAAATAAATATGACTAACTCACAGAAAGCAAAGAGCTTGTGCGTGAGTTTACATCTAAACTAATTGTAAAAAAAAATGAATCAAACTGTAACTTTACACATGTGCCCACACATTCTCAAATACACACAACACACACACACACATATGTAATAATTAAAAAAAATGTTTACATTAACGGCCGCAATGTTTATACACATAGACATACAATTGACTACAGTCCATACATTAATATGCAGTGTAAATGAATTCTGACGCTTGGTCACTAGCTTATATAATCTATAAAATATCTATAAAATACCTATATAAGAGCTAAGTAATACTTAGTATTTTCACAAAATAGATGTTCATCAAGTTGAATACTTCTAGTAATAAAGGTCCTAGAGATCTCGGAGGTTACGCAATTTCATTATTATAATAAATGTTTTTTATGTCGACATATTGGTGAATCGTCTGCCTTGGTAAGTTGGCTATCCAATTCTTAAGCCTTTTTTTAAATAGAGTTATTGAATGGAGTTTTTTAAGTTCTTCTGGTATTAAGTTATAAGATCGAGGTCCAAGGAATACGAATGATCTCTGCATCACGTTTTTCTCTGGCTTTGGTACCTCCATTATATTTTTATTACGTGTGCTGTAATTGTGTTGAACATAGTTTTCATTGTTCTTATTTTTATATTGAGAGACTATTATCTTATAAAAGTACTGTTGCCTTATGTCAAAGAATTTCACTTCCTTGAAAAGATCTATTGATGGGTAGCGTGAGGGTTTATTATATATTGTTTTTAAAATAATTTTTTGGGTAGTGTCTAATAATTTCATATGCGTAGGATTAGCCCCTCCCCAAGCAGTAATACCATAGTTAATATGACTCTCTATCAGCAGGCTGTATATAATTTCTAAAGATTTAATGCTCAAAAATGATTTAAGGTACCTGATCTTAGGAAGAATTGATCTTAGCTTCTTTACTGTGTGTTGTATGTGTATGTCCCATCTCAAGTGGCGATCTACGTACAGTCCCAGGTATTTAAGGTTTTCTGTGGAATTCACCACTAATTGTTCATCGTTTTCAGATTGTATCAAAAGTGTGTTATAATTTGGTAAAGAGTTTATACTGCTAGAAAATGGGATGAAGAAAGTCTTATTGAAATTTATTGTTAATGATCTATGGTCAAACCATAATTTGATGTGACTTATGTCATGTTCAGATTCCTTCTTAAGACTTTCCCAAGTATTTGAGGTGTTTATGATGACAGTGTCGTCAGCAAAACTAGTTATAATCCCCTTTGTTTTTTGTCTATAAAGATCTGCTAGATAGATATTGAATAGTATTGGGCCCAGAACGGTACCCTGAGGAATCCCGTATTTAATTATTTTATAGTTGCTTACACTGTCATCAATTTTCACACGCTGAAATCTGTCAGTAAGGTAACTGGACATTAGGTTAAATTCGTTACCTCTGAATCCAATATTGCCTAGCACATCCAGCAAAAGTTTATGGTCCACGGTGTCAAACGCCTTTGCTAAATCAATGAAGGTACATATACATGGAGAGCTTTCATCTGTATGCTTGGTAATTTTGCTCAATACGTGTTCTATTGCATCCTGAGTTGATTTTCCTGTTATGAATCCAAACTGTGTTTCAGATAAAATTTTATTAGTTTCTAGGTAGCCAACTATTCTTTTTTTTAGTACCTTCTCGAAGATTTTTGACAAGGATGAAACAAGGGATATGGGTCTGTAATTGGATAGGTGTAGTTTGTCCCCCCCTTTATATATTGGTGAAACGGAACTGAGCTTAAATATTGATGGAACGTATCCTTCCATAAAACACCGATTAATCAAATAACAAAGCGGTCTAGCTATTTGTTGCGTTATTATTTTTAGCACTTCAGCCCGAATCCCATCAGTTCCTGGCGATTTTTTGTTTTTGAGTGATAAAATAGTTGATATTATCTCTGTCTCATTTGTTTCTTCGAGAAAGAAAGAATTGCATGACATAATTTTATCAAATTTCGTAGAAGGTTGTTTATTTTTTATACTATTAGCAAGATCCTCACCGACGCTGCTATAGAATTCTGCGAAGTTATTGACTATTTCATGTATATTAGTTGTCAGGTCACCTTGTAATGATTTTATTTCTTTTATAGTACCTTTGTTTTCCGAGTTTGTAATTCGTTTGATAGTTCTCCATAGCGTGGAACTATCACTACCATTTTTATTTATTTCTTCTTCACAATATTGTCTTTTAGCAGCCTTGATGAAATGTTCTACTTTATTTTTTATTTGTTTGTAATTTTTGTTGTTTTCAGTGGTAGGGTTCCGCTTCATTATTTTATACATTTTGCTTTTTTCTTCGATCATTTTCAAAATTTTGTTTGTTATCCATGGACTTCTTTTAATTTCGCTACGTTTCAGTTTGACTTTATTTGTACTTATTTGGATTAATGTTTTAATTTTTGCCACAAATATATTTGCTGCTGATTCCAATGTGTCAGACGTATATACTTCTGTCCATTTCTCTAGTGACGTATTTGATAATAGCTTACTTCTATCGAGGTAATATTTAAACTTTGGACTGTTATTATGTGGATCTTTTTCTGATGATAAAATTTGCACAATGATGGGATAGTGATCGGAGATATCGTAATGCATTATAATAGGGACATATTGAAGCGACAAACTAAGATCTTTTACGAATATGTGGTCGATACAAGATTTTGTTTCCCCTTGTACACGCGTGTAACCATTTATGTAAGGTTCAAATCCTAACGACCCTAAGACATTTAAGTAATAGTTCGAAACCTCAGAATTACTTGATATATCTATATTCATATCTCCAACTAGTACCTGAACATTGGTTCTGGTTTGGTCCAGGTAATTATAAAGATCATTGACGAACGTTTTAGGACATGTTGAGGGCGAACGATACACAGCCGTTATAGCTACATTCTTGTCTATGAAATTTGTTTTGATCTCAATTATTTTGATGCCAGATAAATCCACAATTTTATATTGGTAAGGAACATCTTTTTTAACATATACAAGCACTCCGTCGTTTTGATTTAAGGTCCCATGGTTATATAAAAGACTATAGTTTCGTATACTCAATAAGGATAAATCTTTTATCTGCCAACATTCTGTTAATACAATAAAATCGAAATCATGTCCCGTCTGCTGTAGATAATAGAGAAATGTGAAATGTTATTCTTTTAGGAGAAAAAGTGTTGCAGAACTTTTTGACAGTGTTCTTCGACTTAATTCACGCTAAAATGTGAAGACCAAAATTTTGCAGAATTTTGTTCTCTCCAAAAATCATTTGGACCTTTTGAAAAGGTGGGGGGTGCATATTTGCGAATTAATTTTTTTTAGGCGGCATTATATAATGCATTATAATGTCCGGATCCCCTGCACCTCCCTAAATACGTGACTGAGTGTACCTATACTCACACTGCAATATCTATTTAAAAAGTTGAGTCAAAAAGATAGACAAGCCAAAATATAAGTACAGTCAGAGGGATAATATATAAGAATTTGGGACACTTCAAGACCATTTTAATTGCGTAAGCCGCTTAAAGGTATAAAGCGTGGTAGTAGACAAACTGCAAAGTACGTTGTACTAATTTCTTAAACATTCAATAACGTGTAACGTTACGGTGACCATTCGTCCGGAAAATTCCGGACATATCCGGAAATTTGGAGCTAAATTTCGTATCCGGACGCAATTACAAAAATCGGTAAAATGTTCGGAATTTGAGCCGCAATCGAAAATAGTTGGCACAACATACAGCAAAATGCACAAATACAGCTAATGGGTAGGCAAAAAATAAAAAAAAATCGGTAAAATGTCCGGAATTTGAGCCCCAATCGAAAATAGTTGGTACAACCTACAGCAAAATTAACAAATATGGTTAATGGACAGGCAACAAAGTACTACTGTCGCTTGATGGCCCATCTCTCTTCATTCACAGACCAACTCCCCCTCCGGTAAGTCAAACGCCCAGAATTGATCTATGAAGTATATGGTCACCCTATTTAACGTTCAAGTTGCGAAAATAATTGGAAAATTGGTTACTGAAGTGGATAGACGTTTCACAATAAACGCGTGTCATCTTTTGTGTAAAATGAATCGGATAAGTAACTCTTGTCTCATTAGTACAGCATTAGCTTACCCTTACCCCTGACTTCGAATCCTAGTTGGTCCCTTCAGATTCAACAGAACTTCCAAAAAATCTTTGGGAGCATAAACCGGCCGGTACTTGTGAATATCTACCTAGAAAATCGAAATAGATGAAGCACTAATAAAACAGTACTATCGCTGACAGAATTACTTCAACTGCAAGTTATTAAAGTGATTACAGCTCATTGCAAGGGCGAATGCAGGAATTTTTATAGGAGGGGGCACCATTAACAGGTTCGGAGGTATAAGGGAAAAGTCATTATTCTAAAGTATAAACATAAAAACTGATCTTTTAATTATTTTGGAATTAGTATATCGGAGGTTAAGGAATAACACTGTAAATTGTAAGGATGTACAGTATTTTCGAAATGCGCTTTTCTAAATATTATGCAAACGATGCTTCATTTAACAAAAGAGTTTTATATTCAACAAATATTTTAGAGATACAATACTATAAATATTATCGATATACAAGCAAGCCTAAATATACGCTAACGCAAGCTTACTCTTATGTTTGCGGCTGAATTTTGATAAATCCAACAAAAAGTATAAATTAGGAAATACTGAATTAAGAAGACGTTAATAAATACAAATAATACTCAATCCTATATTCCACCTTACTTTCTTTTTATGAGTCGACTTTTGTTATAACTGGAAGATTTTGAGACAAATCAATATTGAAAAAATGGATGCACACTTTTTGTAGACACTAAGTGCGAGTGAGTGGTTTGGGATTTCGGGGGGGGGGGGGGGGGAGGGGGGGGGGGGCACGTGAATCCGCCTTTGGCTCGTTGAATAATATACTATTAATACATTGTTCAATGCTAACCATAGAGTAGGTACTGAGCCAAGTGAATAAAAATCTAAACTCTTGTTCAACAATCAACCACAAACTAACCTAAACTTACACATTTCTACAGGGTGTTCTATATGACGAGTGGAAGATACTTTTTGGTGAAGACATTTCCAACAAAAAATGGTCATATAAAGTAGGGTCCGGTTTTCAACTGTTTCAGATATAAATTGAATTCAGAGATTCTCATCAAAATGCAGACCTACAAACGAAAACCCAAATAAAACAAAATTTTATTTGTCGGATTTTGGAATTTTTGGTATTAGTCCTTAGAAAATATGCTATCATGTCATTATCGACTAAAAGAAAGTGATCATGTATCAAACACTGCTCTAGATGGTGTCAAAATCAGCAAGTGTTAAAAAGTTACTTCAAAAAAAATGAATTTAGGTATCTTAAAAAATGTTCAAATAATTAACAGAACGCTTTACCGTAAAAACATTGTACAACACCACATTTTAAACAAAGATTGCATTTAAGCTCCAAAGGCACATTGGATCTCCGAGAGCGCAAAATTTCAGCAGGCCGTTTGGAAAAAACTACTTGTCATCGGATTTTTAATTTTTGTTATGGGACTTAATATGCTATTACATCATGTTTAGTCATAAAAAGTGATCGGTTAATCAAAACTTCGGTATAGGGTCTCAAAGTTGAATAATTTTAGAAAAAACTTTTAAGTTGTTATTTAAAATTGTTTCGTCTTAGAAAGTCGCTAGGTAAGCAAGCAGAACATGCAGGTCACGTTATAAAGTATCTTGTTTCCGTTGATTCTCAGTTATGTATGGACTCATCTGTCCAAAGAATGCTACTTAAAAAAAGTCTACTTCGTCGTCCACAAGAAGCATAAATCGACAAAAATCCATTCTTCTGACAGGACCGCCTTCCTTAAAAATGTGTACTGGCATGTAATGGACGGATACATACCAGTTGTTTGCGCAGTGAACCACACCTTCCACTACGAAATACCGTATTGAGGCGATTTGCAACAACGTAGATGGATGCTGTAGGATCTTGTTCGACTATTTTTGAAAAATTTGGTCCTTATCTTTGGCATCATATAGACAAGGCCTACAGGTATCACTGGGATGTCGTCGAAATGTTCTTGCCTCGCATAAACGTCGGAAGGGTCCAGAAAAACTCTTTCGTTGGGTTGACTGTGATTAGGTTATCGCTGTCTGCGCTTTCATTGCATAAACCGTATACCAACACAATCTCTGCATATTCTTCATTTCTAAACATAATGAGCACTAGTGAACACAATGTAGATCGATCATGCACGTACTTACGCTAAAACTGAAACTGTAGATGATTTCCGTGCACGCGTGGACACCGACGTCGTGGCCCATTCTAAAAGTAGACACACAGTTGTCACAACCCACTGGATCTTAATTTATGCAGGCGTGTGTTTATTATGGTCGATCCACAGCACAAAATCTACAGTTCCAGCTTTAGCGTACGTTCGCTCATGATTGATCCATAGTGTGTTCATTAAAGATATGCATAATTTTAGACCTACGTGGTTCTGGATTATTTACGACCTCTCATTTATACATGAGTGAAAATCTACGGATACACGATACTTTATAACGTGGCTTGGATCTTCTGCTAGATTACCTATCAAGTTTTAAGAGATTACCTAGCGACTTTTCAAGACGAATCCATCTTAAACTACAACTTGAATATTTCTTTCGAAACTACACAGTTCTAAGACGCTATACCGAAGTTTTGGCCAACAGATCACTTTTTGTGACTAATCATGATGCAATAGTAGAGGGTGTCTCATTTTGGGCACTTTTACGGGGTATCTCGGTTATTTTTGAAGATAGAGAGCTGCAGTTTTCGCGACTGTGTGCTACTTTTTTGCCGTCAACAAAATTATCATGGCCCTCTTGGTTTTTGAGATACAGGGTGAAATCGAAAATTATCGATTTTGAGACCACCCTCGTATCTCGGTTGTCTTTTATTCTATTGAAAAGTTTAAACCATCCGTTGAAACTTTTTACACTCGGAGATCCATTATACTTTTAGATCTTAAATGGAATCTTATTGCCTGTGTTTACCACATTTACAAGTTGTTTGGTACCAATGCCACCAATGGATAACTAGAAAGATGGGCATGTTTTACGTAAAGTTTACGGTTAATGATTTGGAGATTTTTTAAGATAAATTCATTTTCTTGAACGTTTCTTGATGAACTCACTTTTTAACGCATGCTGATTTTGACACTATCTCGCGCGGTGTTTGATACATTATCACCTTCTCTTAGTCGATGGCATATCTTCTAAGGAATAATTCCAAAAATTCGAAAATCCCACAATGAAATTTTGTTTTATTAAGGTTTTCGTTTGGCGGTCTGCATTTTAATGAAAATCTCTAAAATACAATTTCTCTGAAACGGTTGAAAATCGGGCCCTACTTTGTATGACTTTTACTTCCCACACCGATAGGTGAGGGGAGTATTGTGATCGTGAAAATTTTCGATTTTGAGAAAATACATTTTTTGGGCATTTTATGATGTCTACATAACGAAAATCTACGTCACTCATTTCCGTCGGTCTGTCTGTCTGTACGCGTTTTTCTAGCCACGAGGAAATTGTTGAACTGATTTTAATGAAATTTTGACACAGTATTACTACCGTGGCGAGAATGGAAAACGCCTATGGTTTTTATAAATCGTGCCAGTGGCGGCGCAGGAATAATAAAAGAACTAAAAATATAAAAACAGCTCAAACTTCGTTTTTAAGCGTTTTAGAGGTTCCTGATCATTTTCTGCGTTTCTGCGGGTGGGGGTGAAATTGGGTAGTTGGAGGGTGGGGGATTGAAGAACTGAAAAATTTCTTGTATTCATAATAGGCTGTCCACTAACCTGTGAAGGAAGACCTAGCGACATAAATCACCTTTTTAGGTCCATCCGAACATTGCTTAGCCCAGGGGTTCCCAACCTGTGCGCCGCGGCGCCCTGGTGAACCATAGAATGTAAAGAGGGGCGCCGTGAGTCGATCCTCTTTAACTCTAAAGCACAAATATTTGTAGGTGCCTAAAAAGCAGTACTTATTCTGACGCTCGCCACATTTTGAAACTACTGGAGAAGATTACAACGTTCAGGAAGAAACTACAAGTTTGGATAAAAAAGACGAATGAAGGCGGCGGCGGCGGTCAAGATTGCTTTCCACAATTGTATAAATATGCGGGATCCAATGAACTGGTTGTCTCACAAGACCTGATGGCCCTTTTCACGGAACACTTATGGAAGCTCACTGAATGGATTTCGAAATACTTTGCAGATGATGATGTGGTCGAAAGATTTGCGTGGATCCAAGATCCTTTTTATACGCAAGCTCCGCCAGAATTCTCCAAATCCGATTTGGTGGAGTTTTGATTATCGATTCAAAATGAATATCCAAACCTAACTTCAAAAGCTTTAAGAATTTTTATTCCGTTCGCAACGTCATATTTATATGAAGCTGGTAGCTGTAATCAAGAACAAATATCGCTCAAGGATCAGTGAGAAGCAAGAAATGAGAGTCGCAGTGTCGAATTTTATTCCCCGTTCTGAAAAACTATGCGGAGATCACCAAGTTCAATCGTCACATTCATTTGACTGTCGTATTTTATTTTTGTTTTTCTTGAGTCTTTCTTTTTATTTTCTGTTTCAATTCTGAATTCTTATAAATATAATAAGATCAACTCCATTTCCTATTGAGGAAGTTTAAATTTTTGTGTCTACTATTATTGTAGATACTTATTTGTTTCGACAGTATCTATTTACAATAGCTGTCTAAGGTAGGGCGCCGTGAAAAAATGCCAAACTTGAAAGTGCGCCGCGGGTTGAAAAAGATTGGGAACCCCTGGCTTAGCCTATTATGGAAACTAAGGGACTTTTCTGTATACATATGAGTATTTATAGCAAGCAATAATCAAAAACCTAAAAGTATGAAAACAACTCAAACTTCGTTTTTAGATGTTTTACGGGGGTTCCTGATCATTTCCTACCTTTTTTTGGGTGGGGGTGAAATTGGGTGGTTGGGGGGTGGGGCGTTGTAAAACTGAAAAGTTTCTAGTATTGATAATAGGCTATCCGTAGGCCTGTGACGGAAAGACCTAGCGGCATAAGACAATTTTAGGAGGCGGGGGGGGGGGGGAGGGGCAGGCGATTATTTGGTTGCAAGGGGTCTCAGACTAAAGCTTCATGCTATGGGAAAATTATAAACTGCTATCACCGTAATGTGTGGGAAGTACTGAGTCATTCAACTTGACTGCATTTTTTTGTTGGTTTTGTTGGCCATGAGCTGTACAGGCTTCTCCTAACGCATTTTCCACTCGTCGTAGAACAGCCTGTATAATCTAATTAACATTTTTATGATACGTAAGTGATTAGGTATCTATTATGTAAGCATAATCATTTTACTTCAAAATGACATATACTGGGACAATGTAAATAAAAACTCTTAGCTAAGTAGCTGTGTTACCCACATCAAAATTGCTCAACTCTGTCCACTTGCTGAGTATCTCTTCCTTCTCGGTAAGGCCTCTGATCTTCGCCAGACTGATACCCAGCTCACTGCACATAGAATTCAGAGACTTATGTATCCGTTTGTCCCAATGGATCTGGCTCTTTCTGAAGAACGAATCGTAAACGTTGACCTCCTTCTTTCTGTTTTTCAACCACCTGAAGACATTGTTCCTGAGTTCTGCGTCCAGGCCATGGTCTTGCATCGCCTTCAGGAGTGTGCCCTTGAATTCATCAGGTCTGACGGTCGGAGCGACTACTAATTTCTGGAATTATGACAAAAAGTGTCGAAACCGTGAAGCGAAAAGTCAAAATCAGATGATGTTTGGACTACTGACAAACAGTAAATGCATTGATGGACAAGGTGCTCGTGGAAAAGTGTAATACATGAGAAAAAATGGAGCCAAGTTGGTTGACTCAGTACTTCCCACACATAATAATGATTTCATGTTATTGTTTTCCCATTTCATGGAGCTATAGTCTGAAATCCGCTTGCAACCAAATCATCGCCCACACTCCCGCAAAAAACATCCAACACAAAAGCTGTCGTAAATAGTTTCTTGCGTCTCCCTTTTTAGAAACTAGGACGCCACAGTTTTCATTCTGCATGCTTCAACTAAACGAAGCAAAATGATCAGGAGTCTCTAAACCGTCTAAAAGCGAAGTATGAGCTGTTTTCATACTTTTAGTTTTTTAATTATTGTTGCGCCGCCACTGGCACGATTTTTCAGACACTGGCGCGTTCTCCACTCCCGCCGCGATTGTCAAATCTGTGTCGAGATTTCATTAAAATCAATTTAATAATTCTTGCTTTACGCAATACATATACATAGAACGAAATTAAGCAAAACTATATGTATACATCACAAAATTCTAAGTCCCATGGTTTCTGTAATAGGCAAGGCAATGCTCACATGGACTTAAAAAAATACGCCACTACGTATTTCTTCCATAGGTCAATGGACAAACTATTATGAATACAACAAATCTTTCAGTTTTACAACCCCCACCCCCCCAACCACCCCAATTTCTCCCCCCACCCAAAAAAACGTAGAATGATCAGGAACCCCTAAAACGCCTAAAAACAAGGTTTGAGTTGTTTTTATATTTTTATTTTTGCTGTGCAGCCACTGACACGATTTTTCCAAAACATACCCGTATTCCATCCTCGCCGCGGTAGTAATACTGTGTCAAAATTTCGTTAAAATCAATAATTGAATAATTTTCGCGTTACGCGATCTAAAACAATACTCGTATGTATACATGAGACAATATTCCGTTGGTTTCTATAATGAGCAAGGCAATGTTCGAATGGACCTAAAGGAGTGCCGCTAGGTTTTTCGTTCAGAGGTTAATGAACAGCCCATTATGAATACAACAAATTTTTCAGTTTTCCAACCCCCCACCCCCCAACCACCCCAAATTCTCCCCTACCCAAAAAAAGTAGAAAATGATCAGGAACCCCTAAAACGCATAAAAACAAAGTTTGAGGAGTTTTTATTTTTTTGTTTTTTTATTATTACTGCGCCGCCACTGACAGGATTTTTCCAAAACATACGCGTTTTCCATCCTCGCCGCGGTAGTAATACTGCGACAAAGTTTCATTAAAACCCATTCCATAACTTTTACGTTACTCAATACACAACGATCTAAAGCAATATTCCTATGTATTTATCAGAAAATTCTAAGTCCCTAGGTTGCTGGAATAGGGAAAGCAATGTTCGGATGAGCCTAAAAAAAGGTTATTATGCCGCTACGTCTTTCTTTTACAGGTCAGTGGATAGCCTATTGATAATACAACACATTTTTGAGATTTACAACCCCCCACCCCCAACCACCCCAATTTCACCCCCACCCAAAAAAAAGTAGAAAATGATCAGGAACCCCTAAAACACCAAAAAACGAAGTTTGAGGAATATTTCATTTTTTTGTTTTTTGCTAATTAGTCCGCCGCCCATGGACCGATTTTTAAAATTATAAGAACATTACCTACTACGACCCCACAGCATATCGCTGCCCAAATTTCATCACAATCCATGCAGCGGTTACTGAGATTACGTGGCTAGAAAAACGCGTACAGACAGACAGACCGACAGACCGACAGACCGACAGATCGACAGACCGACAGACCCACAGACCGACAGACCGAGAGACCGAGAGACCGACAGACCGACAGACCGACAGACCGACAGACCGACAGACCGACAGACCGACAGACCGACAGACAGACAGACCGACAGACCGACAGACCGACAGACCGACAGACCGACAGACCGACAGACCGACAGACCGACAGACCGACAGACCGACAGACAGACAGACCGACGGAAATGAGTGACGTGGATTTTCGTTATATGTAGACATGATAAAACGCCCAAAAAGTGTATTATCTCAAAATCGAAAATTTTCGCGATCACAATACTCCCCTCACCTATCGGTGTGGGAAGTAAAAACTGAAAATATAAAAACAGTCAAAACTTGGTTTTTATGCCTTTTATGGGTTCCTGATCCAAGTGTCTATTGGCCTGTGAAAGCATACCTAGCAGCATAACACACTTTTTTACGGGCGGGCGATGTTTTGGTTGCAAGGGGATCTCAGACTATATGCTACGCTATGCTAACGGTGATACCAGTTTATTATAAACGTAATGTGTGGGAAGTACTAAGTCAATCAACTTGTCTTCCTTTTTTTGACATTTTTAGTGCTTTATAGAGACGATCGAGTAAATAAAGAATAAATAAAGCTGACTCTCATAAGGAAAGTACCGAATCACTCATAGACTTCAACACAAGTTGACTCTTACCTGGATATCATCATATAAAGTGATGTATGAAGTACATTTCTTTAAATCCTCACAAATTTTCACGGTTATCTGATTAATATTTTTGTCTTTGAGCTCCTCCATTCCTAGTAAATTAGACTACTAACAATTGATACTATAGCTGTCTTCGAATCGCACTGTGTATGGGTCGCATAGCAACTACTTTATTGATTGACGATTTTCCGAAGAGGAAAACTATAGACCCTGCAAGTGGCATACCAGGGAGAAAACGGACGCGTTCAACTTTTAAGAAACAGTCGGTCGTTCATGTTTTTTAATAATCTTTATACTAATGGAAGGAAGTTTGCAGTGTACCGGATGGATCATTGCAGATTACAAAATGACTTATACACTACACTGTTTTTATGTTTAAATGACCCCTCACCTTAACACGGAAGATACACAGCCCTCGCGAGGGGCCTGGGTACACACATTTATACATTATACAGGGTGGTCCAATAAGCGCGCGGTCATACCGTTTAAACTAGACGAAAATGTTTGAAATAAAAAACGTTTCTTTTCAAGTGCTCTACCAATTTCAAAGATGGCGGACTTCCGGATATACCGGGAGTAGGTATCAACTTCCTTATTTGAAATGGAACACCCTGTATATTATTACGTTTTTGAATTCAGCTTCGATTTTTAGGTCCAGTTTGTTCACCATTGTTTACGTCTGCGAAGCCTGTTTTCGGAGTTATTCAGCAATTTTTACAAAATTTGACGTTTGTAGTACCGTAAACACGGGCTACTTTGGCCCACTTTTCAGTAATTATTGATGTACTTTTCTATAGAAACTGTTGTTTTCACTGCCCAGAAGTTCTGGTAATCTTTTTTACAACTATAGCATCTTAAATTTTAATTCGTGAACCTGTTTTTGCTCACAAAATGTTTTTTGAATTAATATACTTTTTTTAATTTTAGGCCAATGTTATCCTGTGGTTAGGGTAACTTTGGCCCAAGTCAATTTTTAGCGTTAAAGCATGATAAAAATGGTATGGACAAAAAAGGACTTGGTTATTGACTAGAACAGGTTCTTCAACGAAGATTATATTATCAAATGTTATCAAGTTTCGTCATAATTATGAATGTTATCAGGTGAATTATCTTTGACCACCTCTTTCAGATTTTCAATATACTCTATGATGATTTGTTCATGAATCTGAGTACGATTTCTTTTGATGTTCGACGAAAACTTAGTTGAGGGTGTCTCTTTAGAAACGATTTGACCCAGTCACGTCCTGGAATATAGTTGCAAAAACACTGCACAGTCTACCACTGCCTAGCCAAATAAGATTTTATAATGAATCTTAAATCTAGTGCATCGAGAATGCTAGTTCTTCTTCTTGCAAAAAAACCGTTGGATGGCCTGGTGGACTTGAAAACAAATTTTTCAACTTGTTTTTATAGGGGTATCTTGAAATGATCAGCAGCCTGCCTTTGCGTCATATTACCAGATCTGATTGCTTCTAGACAAGTTAGAAGTTGTTCGTTATTGCTATAGCCAGTGTATATTGGGCCTCCAGGAAGCCTTTTACGGCATCCTGAACAAGCTGATGACGAGAGTACCCAATATAGATACGAAAATAAAATTTTTCAAGGTTTTTATAGCAATTCACAACTTAGTATTATGGGTTTTGGCCCAAAAAAGGTTGGGCCAAAGTAGGACGTTTTTTATAGATTATCGGGTCTGATTTAAAAAAAAAAAACATGAAAATAAGAAAACTTGTTGAGTTTAACAGTGTTGTAACTACAGTACGACTTAAAGAAAGGAATATTGTTTAATAGGGGTAGTTACCACTTGTTCAACAAGAAATACGTTTTTTGTGAATGGAAGTTTGGAAGGTAAAGATTGCACGTAGTTTCACTAGTCAAACAACCATAGGTGCTGCTTTCTAGTGGACAGCAATGGAACCACTGGACTTATATCAGACAGCCTGTATAGTGCGACTACCTAGCGGAATGAGCAGGAAGTATTTTAAATACAGTCACAAATATGTTTGTAGAGTACGAAATTGTTTTGTTTTCATTTGGGCCAAAGAAGGACGTTAGGGCCAAAGTAGCCCATGTTTACGGTACTTTACAAGAAACTTTAATATCTCGGAAACTAAACGCGATAGAAAGATGCGTTTTCGGTTTTGAAACAAGCAAGGAACGTATTTATGTTTCAGTAAGATCGCTGTTTCAAAAGAGCATTAAATCAATAGACTAGCAATTTTCAAATTTGCAAAGTTAAAAACGTTAAACACTTTTTTTTCAAATGGGAATGTTTAATTCCTTTGTGCAAAGTACAATTACATATGGGTCGGAGGTCGGAGGTTTGGACAATGTCTAAGGCTATGAAAGGAAAGGTTGCTTCTACAGAAATGATGTATTGGAGGAGGTGTTGTAGAACCACATTAATGGATAAAATTAAAAATGAAGAAATTTTGAACAGAATGAATGTAGAAAAGAGACTATTAGATACTGTTGAGGAAAAACAGCTAATGTGGTTTGGACATATGAGTCGAATGGGCGAAGAGAGAATACCCCAAAAAATTTGGAAATGGAAGCCATCACAAAGAAAAAAAAGAGGCAGACCCCGGAGAAGCTGGAAGGCAGAGATTACCGAAGCAAAAGAGAGGTCTCACGGAGGATATGTATAGAGGTCGAGATGCATGGAGGTTGGGATGCGGTAGACGGCCAAGGCTGTAACAAGACCACTTATATATATATATATGGTCTCACAAGTTTCAGATCGGTGGATGCGAAATTAAATTCTCTTTTACTTTTATCTAGGCACATGTGGTTCTATCTTTGATGGTTTTTAAGATATTTACGGTTTTGTAATTATTGCGTATGAATTGGAAAAATCGTAGGTTCTAAATGTAGAGCATTTGAAAAGAAACGTTTTTTATTTAAAACATTTTCGTCTAATTTAAACGGTATGGCCGCTAAAGAGCACTGCGCGCTTATTGGACCACCCTGTATATTTGCCATGTAAAACACGGATTCGCAAGTTAACGCGCAACTCACTTGTTTTTCAAATCACATACACAGTATTTCAGAAAACATATGCCTATGGCGCTGTACAAGCGCTGCGAGAGGATAAGTGTCGGTGCGCGTTAGACTTGAAACGCTGCAGGTTGTAGCCGTCGGGAAACAAATTCCCCGGTAGCTCATTCCACAGCGTCGAAGTTCTCCAAAAGAAGGAATGCTGGAGGAGACCTTAATGAATGACATCTAACGGCATTTTTTCAAAAAAGTTTTTTAGTGTGCAAAAAACTCGCAATGCAATATCATACATTCTTCAAACGTCTGTAATTTAACAACCAAACCAGATATAAAAACAAGCAGGCCACCGAACTGACATAGCGCAAGCCTGCCTTCTTCTTCAATCTGGTTGTTGAATCATTACTGTAAGTTAAAAGGTAACGTCAGGAGCTTCTAAATGCGAAATTCATTTTAGGGCGACCTTTGGACGTTTTGACTTTACCTTTGGACTTTTGGACTAACTTCCCATCATTTTAGACACAAATACTGGAGAAAGGGAATAGACGGTCACGCCTCCTCGCTAACACGGGAATACGTATTTTCTTGGTTTCTTATTTTCGCGCGCTATATCCTACTCTAGAACTTAGAACAGCCTGGTGGATGTTCTTGTTGTAGTTTTTGACGGGAAATTTACCTTTGTGGACCTAGAGCACGTCATAGGAAAGTCGGTGAAGCTGGAAAAGCATTAGGATTTATCGTGCGCCGTTGTAAAAGCCAGTCATGTTTAAAAACCATATGTTGTGCTCTCGTTCGGGAAACGTTAGAATTCTATTCTGTGAGAATGGAACGAAATATGTAGCCATACAGCTACTCAATATTAGCTTTAGTATCAAAACATATTTAATTGCTTCTCTTTTGTATAATAATGCCATATTATTATAATTATCAATTAATTATATCGTGCTGTATCAGTAATAATACATGCTTATACAGAGTGTTTATCTGAAAACTTCCCACCACGAACTTCTTAAAAACCACTGATTAAAAGAAGAACGCCGAGACAGTTCAGAAGATTTATTAAGGGGCACAAATTGTTCACCAAAAGCTGCTATCCCCCTTGTACCCTTTGCTCCTCAGGATTATCCCCTTAAAGATTTTGGAATTTTGGAAAATACCTTAAATCAGCTTATCACTGGAACTAGTGAAAACCAGATAAATGGATAGAGCGAAGATAGCCTATAGAATGGCCTCCTAGATCTCACAATTTAGCGCAATTAGAATTTTTTTCAATGGGGCCATTTAAAATCTATTGTATTTACTTCTCAACCTGTTTGGATTACCTTCGTTACCAAATCATAGAAAGCAGCCATGATATTATCCCACAATATGTTTTTGCAACTGTTCGTGAATAATTTAAAAATTGCCTATTATATCACTGTTTGGCCAATAGGGCAACATTTTGAACACTTATTGCAATAAAAAGTCATATTTTCGTGTGTTTTTGTTTTCTTATGTCGGAGATGTGAACAAATTAAGATACATGAAGATTTTTCTAATTTTCTCGAAAATGAATCGACCGTTTTAAAAAAATCAAACTTACAATTTTTTTAAGAGGATGTCCCTGGGGGTAAGGTTACAAGGGAGAAAGTAGTATTTGGTTAAAAAGTTGCTCTCCTTGACAAACCCTTTGACGTGTCTCGGCGTTTTCTCCTTTAATCAATGGTTTTCGATAAATATGTGGTGGGGTGTTTTCAAATGAAAACCACGAACATTCAAATATAGACTTCTGTCCACAAGGGCGTTACCAGGTAAGGGCAGAGGGGACACAGCTCGCCCCTAGCAGGTAATCTCGTGTTAAGTGTCCGATCGAACCGAAGAAAA
The DNA here is from genome assembly GCA_951848785.1 of Callosobruchus maculatus. Taxonomy (NCBI): domain Eukaryota; kingdom Metazoa; phylum Arthropoda; class Insecta; order Coleoptera; family Chrysomelidae; genus Callosobruchus; species Callosobruchus maculatus. Next base: position 4,905,690 of record CATOUR010000081.1, on the reverse strand, counting down.
AAACCGAGTTTAGGTAGTTATAGTTTAGTATATGCGGTGGATTGATAGCCAAAGATTCAGGCATATTGGACCCTGCTGCTAATGCGTTACGCTCAAAGACGATTGACATGGACACATTGTCATGCATAAATCAGATCAAAAGGATAACGCCTATCATAAAAGATTATCGTAGCAAGAAAATTTCAAATTTTTCCGAGCAGTTCGGCTAGAACTGCAACTGCCATTAGAACTCATTTACAAGTTCTGCAGTATCGCTCCAACCACCGGTATAAATCTCCAGGATTTTTGGCAGCGATCGATTTTTCTTCTTTTTTATTTTATAACTTATATCCACACTGGAGCAGCGTTTTTCTAATAAAATTTTGTTTTGTTGTGTTTTCATGTCACTACATCCCAGTGTAATGTTAAATATGTCTCTGGTTGATGATATTAAATTTAGAAATCACAATTTTTCTGCCAATACCAACATTTGGAAGCTTTCAGTAATGAAGCCGAACTATAATGTGACCTGTGGCAGTACAAGGGTGTAACAAGAGAAAATGTAGGTACACAGAAATATGCCACACAGAAATGGAGATAAAATTGTAAGTGCATCATTGAAACGGTTTTGCAAAAAATCTCGAATATTGCTGCTAATGTAAAAAAATATATATGTTTCCATAATAAACGATTTTTTTGTACCGTACCACCTTTGGACTGAACCGTCAACACATTTGAACAGCAAATAAAAAAGTAGGAAAGAATTTACTAGAGTAAATTCAAACAGCGCTCTCACTGTGGAATTTGTTTCTTCATGGTGATTCCGAATCTGTATTTAGTTTTTCTTTAGCACCTGTAGTTTTGGCTATCTGTTGTATACGAACAGACGGACGGACGGACAGACAGAGGCTCTGCATAAGCTCTCTTCAGTGACAGTGGGAGCTAAAAAAAGTCTTCCAATCCAAATAAAAATTAAGTCTTCTATGGGCCCCTGTCAATATCAACTATTACTGACATTAACTAACACACTTATTCAAAAAAAGTGTAAAAAATGCCTTCGTTGGGGGGGCTTCTGACCCCCCAAGGCCCCCCTCGCTACGCCCTTCCACCTTACACAGATTATAGTAATAAGGTTTTGAAACAGTCTCTCTGTACATGGCGACAAACTTAGTCCTTTTTTTAATTATCTCAAAAGTAGTATCTATAGGGCCGTAAGCACTGGCGGGTCTAGGGGGGCATAAGGGACGACCAGGCGTTATAGACTACATAAATTAGACTTATTTTTTGATAATATTATATTTTAAATTGCGCAGCTTATCCAGAGTCGTAGCCAGGACATTGAGGCCCAAGGGAGTCTACATATGTATGACCTACACGTTTTTAATTTTTTTTTTCGAAACCCAGAAACATTCTTCAGCGGTTTGCATCTAGAAATAGTAACTTAATTAAGACTACAGAGTACTACTTTGTTTTTTGACTGACTCAATTTTGAGTACGTTATGCGATAATTGTGTCTCCGAATTCAATATCATAAACAATATAGGTATTTTTTTAATGTATGAAAGTTCAGCCTCAATAATAAATAATCGTATTCATTTTATCCTTATTATTCTAAAAATTCCATAATCATGATGACGCACATATGTTGTCAAATGTTAAATACTCCTCATTTCCCTTGATCAAATGAAATAAAACTACGATATATAACATCCGATTTACTTTTATTCAACAAATATAACAAAACAATCATACATGATTCGTTGTTACACGTGATTGTTCGGATTGTTCCTAAAATTGTACGTCAACTGTCATCTGTCGTCCGTCAATCCGCCCCGTCGCGCATGCACTCTCCCTAGCCGCATCGCTCGATGTGGCCTTGAACGGTTGGCTTCTAGAACAAGCGCGCGCGGAGCAAGGGACGTCACGGCACACAGAAGCTCTATATTTGTTTCCGCGCGGCGAGAGGCGACGTATGTCGAGTGTTATTGCAGGCGATGCGACGTTCAGCTGCCGTTGAAATTATTTTGACGCGACTGTACGCTCGTCCAGCAACCTTTGCGAAACAACGTTTCGTAACCTGAACGATAGCGTGCGGGCTGAAATCACAATCATTATCAGGGTTCGAACCAGTAGACTGCGCTGCCGCCTTTCTTTGTCCTTGTTTAGCGGAGGAGTGCGAAAGAGATCGATGCTATTGAATACTATTCTATGTTTAGATTAGACCACGTGATTCTGGCTTGGAATGTTAATGTCCGAACATGATTCATATTGCGGTGAAACAAGCTTGTAGATAACGATTGACATGTTGGTCTTTACGTTGCCAGCAGATTATTTGTATATGCGCAGACACATCTAAAATTGAAATGGGAGATGATATAGAGATAGAATAATCTATGGATTAAGACTGGAGGTTTGGAGGACAGCTTTTTAAAAGGCTATTTGCACTTTGAGTTTTTCATAGAGGGAGACATACGTAGAACGAGCAATTACCATTGCATATTAGACGTCTAAACATATTGTCCTAATAGGTACTCTACTGAGATAGAATGGATATCAGCTCTTCATGCCTGACCAAATAGAAAGATCGAGGAGGATGACACAGCAAAGCACATGCTAGAGATGGCTTGCAATTGGATAAATCATGTTCATGTCTGCAAATTATTTGTAATACCTATTCAGAGCAGATTACCTGAAAAATGGGCTTGTCAATAAGACTGCTATTAGCACTTTGGAAGCAATTCAATCAGGCGCGAAGCACAATACACAAAGAGCTACAGCGAAGAATTAATCTCATTAATATCCATGCCTACTTTATTTACATATACAGGGTGAGTTTTTAGTACCGGCTCGGTCGATAACACCACTACTACTATAATAGATATCGAAAAAAGTTGTATATAAAAGTTGTATCCACGGATATGCTTGCTCAAAAAATATTTTTATTTATACAGGGTGATCCATAACTACGTGGTGATGCAAACATGCATTTATTCAAATAAATATATTATTCTATATTCAAATTCTACTAATGATTTCCGTTCTTCCAATGTAGGGTATTGTTTCATTATACAGGGTATTTCAAAAGATATGGCCATTTTTATATCCAAACCGCTGTAAATTGAACGTACTGTATATCAAAAAGTGATGAATCAAAAATCATTTTTTTTACAGGGATGGATAAAAAATATCATCTAGTTTTAAGATCGGCTATAAAAAAAGCCCGCAACGCATATTGGTATACAGGGTGATGTAGAATGCAAAATCTCGATTTTCTCTCTTTTTTTAAATCTAACCCCCAATATTTTATTACACCAAAGAATTGCCTTTAATATGCTCTTTCGTCTTTGTATAACACTTGTTATGGCTGAAGTCATTAGTTTCTGAGATATTCCAATTTTTCTGCAAATTTTAAATATACCTTCTATTTGTTTACTAAAATTTATTTATTTTGAGAAAATACTATTAAATTTTATTTTTGCTTAACAAACAACTAAAATATGAGGCCATAATAGTACTTGATCAAGTCAAAACACTGGATTAACGAGATAATGTAGGTCAAGTGTGCTGAGGAAACAATTTTATAGACGTTATGCATAATTATCAAGCAGATCTATCAGGTAGGCTATGATATATTGAACGATACGGTCCAAATAAAACGATTCTTCAATCTTTCAAACGCATTAGTTTTAGAGTGCCTCCGTTCTGGATGTTGCTGTTCATAGTTGATATATTCTAGAGGCAAGTAGGCAATTTCTCAAAGATTCTCCTAAATACCCTCAATGGAAAAATTATGTTTTAAGCTCGTTTTTCACACAGTACGGAATTCTTGAGCACGTTATGAAAACCGTCAATTTTTCAAAGCATACCTGATAAATCTGCTTGATAATTATGCGTCACGCCTACAAAATTGTTCCCTCAGCATACTTGACTTTATCATCTCGATGCTTCAGGGTTTTGAGTTCATCAAATGCTATCATGACCTTATAATTCAGTTATGGATCACCCCGTATAAATCAAAAATTTTCTGAGCAAGGAGCATATCCGTGGCTACAACTTTTATGTACAACTTTTTTCGCCATCTGCTACAGTAGTAGAGTTATCGACCGAGCCGGTACTAAAAACTCACCCTGTAGGTAGCCCCCCAAAAATACAAAGTCAACTTTATTGTATCTAGGGCGGGGACTTGAGCCCCCCCAGATCCAGGGACTTAAGCCCCCCCAGATTCAGAGTCCTAACTGCGCCTACGTTGTGGGAACGTTCGCTCATCCAAACACTAAAGCTGAGTTATATATTTTCTATTCATAGTTACTATGATTCCAGTAATGGCAACTACCAGGAGTAATCAACACCAACAATTTCATTAAAGCGACTTAAAAAATGGGTTCAAGTTGACTGACTCAGTATTTTCCTCACTCATTCCACCTCAATAGGCAGAGGAATTATACAAAATAGAAATTAAATTTGGGATAATATGTGTTTTGAACGTGAACATCTAACACTGCGAAAACCATAAGTCTGTTTGTCTCTGTCCGATTGACCTTATGTTTCTTGTTAACCCCAGTAACTGCTGCAGTATAGGTTTGTAGGCTGAATACCTACGTAGTGTTGCTAGGTATATTTTTTATTATAATTTTTTTTATTATAATTTTTTTTTTGTTTTAGTTAGAGATGAGATCCCATTGATCTAATGAAAAAGGTAGGTCCCTACTGATAATATGTCCGACCTTTTCAAACCAATCCGAATATTACTTTCGAAAACATATCTGTAATTTTTTATTACTTCTGTGTTATCGGCATCGACTGCTTTGGTCCTTAGCCTCGTGTAATGTGTAGGCTTTTTTTACTTTTATCTGGCGCCACTCTAGGAAGAGCACTGTTAATTAAGAGCCAACAGCAGGCGCGTATTTAGAGGGGGGGTCCAGGGGGTCCGGACGCCCCCCCTCCCCGAAACGTTATATAATGTCGTCTAAAAAATGAAGTCCACAAATTTTTGCAACCCCCCTCGACGGAAGCAAATTTAAGGTGGCAACTCTGATCTGGACCCCCGAAAGGGACACCCATAATCTGGACCCCCCCAAAACCAAATCCCGGATGGGTGCCTGGCCAACAGTGAAGGCTCGGGTGGGGATTCTCGCTGTGCTTTTTTATGGATATTTATTTGTCGTTTAAAAAACCAAACATAAATTTCCTACTAGTTATAGACATTTTCTTACTACTACACTGTTACAGTGGAGAAAAAATAGTTGTACCGTTTAAAGCCGGCGCCACATATGCGGGTATTTGCCGAATATCAATATTCGCGATTTTTTCAACCTTGCTCGCCGAATAGCGAGCACGTATCGCCCTTTAGCCGACTAGCGTATAATCGGAGTTCGTTGCTCGCCGAATACCGCATCTGTGGCACCGGCTTTTTAGCCAAATAGCAAATAATCGGGGTTCGTTGCTCGCCGAATACCGCATATGTGGCGCCGGTTTAGGAAGAGGTGATGGAATAATAACTTATTGAAAAACAAGGTGTGTATACAGGGTTATTCACGTTATGCTACACGGAGCATTATGGCTAAAGTATTTGATAAAAAAGAAAATAATAATTTGGGATGGAATGAGACCCATAAAGGCTACATTTTAAAAATATTTTCATGTTATACAGGGTGTCCCAAAAACACAAAATGTATCAAAGTTATGTTTTTTAAATGGAACACCCCGTATATTATTGCATATTCAGATTCCTTGGTAAATTCTAGTGTCACTTTATGTATCATACATGGGACTTAAGGCGAACCGCTTAGGTGTAAATCACCATTTTCGGTATAAGTAGATACCAGGAAAAAATTGAATATCGCAGAGATTATAAAATTTGGAAGGCTGTAGCTCTGCCGTATTACTAAGCATAAAATGCGTCAGCTTTGATAAGACTGTCAAATTTAAATTACGTTTATGCTTGGAGAAATCGGTCGATTAATTAAGGAAACTTCGATCAGCGATAACTTGATTTTTTCAAATGGGAATGCCTAATTTTTTTTAAACGGTTAAACGTATAATTTGATAACCTTTCTAATGATATAAGGTTGTGAATATCAATCTGTGGTAGTTTCCATTTAATTTTAAATTTTCAAACAAATCGGCGTTTTTCAATTTTCCTAGCTATAAGCAACGTAGCAGGCCATGAAATATAAACAAAAACCTGTTCAGGTAGAAGAAAACAACTATCTTAGCTGAAAAATACACACGAACTAGACTAAAGGGACAAAATTATGAAAATTACTCACAACAAACAAAGTCTAACCAGAAACAACGGCGGTAACATATCTTTGGTCAAAGAGAAGCTGGAGTATGGCAGAAATGGATTGTTTCACGGCCTATTAGCTACTGCAATGTACTACAGATTGGCAATTTCCAAAACAATTAAAAATTTTGAAATAAAATAAAAACTATTAGCATTGATTAACACATTTACGGCTAGCTAGCTAAGTACCTCTGATTGGAGTTCTGAAAATTCTTCAGTATGATCGCAGAAAATGAGGAATGAATTAAAATTTGTTCAAACTATAAAACATAACTTACATGGCAGAAAATTTAAATCTGATTTGTCAGTATTCCTTTTTTGCAATATTGCTAATAGATATTGAAAAATAGAAGGGCTCCAGTCAGAGATATCGACTTCGACGCAAATTAGTACTTTTTTTACATCATTACATATGATTGATAGTTGCGTGCTGGAGCAACAGTTGTTTTTGTTTCATATCAGGGTTTTTCATTGTCTTGGAAATTTTTAGTCTCTAGTAAATTGCGGTAGCCAGTAGACTGTTAAAAATATCTATTACTGCCATACTCCAGCTTCTCTTTGACCTTATAGAGATGTTATCGCAGTTGTTTCTGGTAGAGTTGATTTGTTGGAAGGAATTTTTATAATCTTGTCCCTTTAGTCTAGCTAGTGTGTATTTTTCAGTTTTCTTCTACCTGAACAGGTTTTTGTTTATATTTCATGGCCTGCTGCGTTGCTTATATGTAGGAAAATTTAAAATCGCCGATTTGTTTGAAAATTTAAAATTAAATGAAAACTAACAGAGATTGATATTCACAACTTATATCATTAGAAAGGTTATCAAATTCTACGTTTAATAGTATAAAAAAATTGGGCATTCCCATCTGAAAAATCAAGTTATCGCTGATCGAAGTTTCCTTAATTAATCGATCGATTTCTCCCAGCATAAACGTAATTCAAATTTGACAGTCTCATCAAAGATGCTTAGTAATACGGCAAAGTTACAGCCTTCCATATTTTATAATCTCTGCGATATTCAATTTTTGGTGATTTACACCTAAACGGTTCGCTTTAGGTGCCATGTATGATACATAAAGTCACACTAGAATTCACCAAGGAATCTGAATATGCAATAATATACGGAGTGTTCCATTTAAAAAAACATAACTTTGATACATTTCGTGTTTTTGGGACACCCTGTATAACATGAAAATATTTTTAAAATGTAGCCTTTATGGGTCTCTATTCATCCGAAATTATTATTTTCTTTTTTATCAAATACTTTAGCCATAATGCTCCGTGTCGTATAACGTGAATAACCCTGTATAAAAACCACACAAATTTCGTTTTTTGATACCCACTTTAGAGGTCCCCGATGATTTTGTATATATGTTTTTCCAATGAGTCATATTTGAGTTTTGAGAAAGAGGTTGAAAAAACGCCAAAATTTTTGCGATTAATTCTCCTTGGTAACAATTTTATGAGTGCCGAGAATTTGTGGGAAGTGGTGAGTCAATCCACTTGGCGTATTATTTTAAGTGCAATCGAAAAAATCTATGAGGAATTCCTTTTTCAGTGATTAAATTCAGAATAAATATAAACGTAATTTTTGAGCAGTAATACTTGATTATATAACCGAAAATTTGGATGGAATGAATTACCTACTATACTTGTCAAATTGACAGGAATATCCTAAATGAACATGAAGGATTGAAGGTAATTGACAGTATTATCTAAATTGGAAATGTTTGACAAATATTGTTTCTGATTGCCATTTTATATGAAGTAGTACATATTATCTTCGTGTATTTAGCATTTAACTGATGTGGGAGGTTCAATATACAATTAGGTCCATAATTATTGACCTCAAATATTTCCAAAATAAAGAAAATTCCAAAAAATCTAATTAATCAGGTGACAAATGACATTTGACGTTTCTATAGATTCCTGTATTATCGGCATAAGCTAGCGCTATCTCTCTCTTCGCGGGCTAGGCGTATTGACCTTGAGAGAGACCGGTCACGATTGACAATCTGCTGAAGCTAGTTTCGACATACGTTTCCAAATTACGTCCTCAGTAAAATTTATGGACAATATTAGCTTCCCAGCATTCTAGTTGTTGGGGAATATCCAAAGCCAGTTTGCGGCAGTGTTTGCCGCCTTTTGGTCCTGTACCTTGTAATAAAGTATCTTAAACTGAACACGTGTCGGTACTTTAGTGATAGTGTTTTCGACGTTGTTAAATTGTCCTAAGTTTGTGCTTAGTCGGGTGTCCACACACACATTAGATTTCCTTACCTACTCTTATAAATTATACCTATCCAGAATTTGAAAATTGTCGGTGTGCCTACATTGCAGATTGAAGGTTAGTGATGGGTCAAATCGAATACTGTTTGGGAATTATTCATTTCATATCATAAACATTTCATCGTTTTTGTTACTTCACTGTTTTATTTTGATACGAGATATAAAAATAGACTATTTGTAAACATACTATCTTTGATTTGTTCTGGCAGTTTTGTTTTCTCTTAGTTGCATTATGTTAATAAGCGCATTTATACAGTAGGTACCTATTTTTGTCGAATTTTATTTTTCAGCAGCGTCAACAGCTTATTTCAGATAGGATCTGTGATTGCGATTAGTGAATGTAATGAGAAGGAAGCCACAAGTGAAAAAAATGTATATATTTATGTTATTTATTTACAGAAATACATAAAAAATATTACTAGTATAAATTATTATAGATCAATTAGATAATGCCATATATCGTATTCCTTTCATAATATTTCTACCATTCAGGACATTTTGGAAACCTTATTTTTTTGTTCTTCTCTGTCATAAGGTGGCATACCTACCTTGCAGTCCTTGCACATTATTGCTTATTATTCAACTGCTTCATAATATGTTTTACAATGCCTTGTTATAGTTTGTTTCGTAATTTTATACTGGGGTGTATAAATACTTGGGTGATTCTAATAACCACTTTGCACGATCAACAAATCGAAAAAAATTGTGAGCTTTAAGAAATTTGTGAAAAAATTAGAACATGCTCTATAATTCATTAAACTCTTTTGGGGAATTCTGGCGATATCCGGGTCTGCCGAAAATACCAACTTCGTAATGACCGGTCTTGATTTACGTCTAGGTAGTAATAAATTAGATTAACACTGTGATCAAAATAACAGTTGGCATCATTATAAATTCCCTACATATAGTATGTTGGAGAAACTTTTTATATGACGATAAATTGTTGTAGGATCCTTTCTGTCAATTTTCTTCAAGAATTTCTTCAAGGTCACAAATTTAATCGATTTTTTGACTGTGTAAAATAGTCTTAAGAAGAAAATACTGTATCAACATTGTCGGTGTTGTCAAACCTCTGGTGGCTGTTAAACTACAGGATATTAGAGTTGTAAGAATTTTTTTATTCAAACGCGTGACGTGGAAACTAATTTTCCGCAAAATATCTAGATAGTCATTATAACGGGCTTTTCTGAACTAAAGACAAATGATTATACATGATGTTTTAACTTCTTTATGCGAAAATCAGCGTGTCGCACAAAAAATGGCAGGCATACAAATTTGCCCCAAAATAGATGTGGATTTAACAATTTAAGAATCACAAAATGAGTTGCTGAAAAATGTTTCCCTAGGATCGATTACTGCTGGTTTGCGATATTCGAATACTCCCATCACTGAACTGAAATCTGGGGAAATTTATATTTGTTTTTCTTACCCTTGTTGTCAGATCAGATTTGACTTCCGAAAAGAAATCTTAAAAATCGCCGGTAAATAAACAACACAAAATTTTATTTTGAATCTTAATTTGGTTTCTTAACTGGAAAATATGGAAACTGGTAACACTTGTCCGTTATTAAAAATTTCCTAAGTCATTTTAACTTTCCTTTATTATTTTCCAGAGACGATTACAACTTATGAACAGACCAAAAACAAACATTTTGTAGATACCATGGACGGCACATTCAAAGAAACCGGTAAAATTTTTAAATATTTTGAAGTTCATAAACTATAACACTCTGTATTTTAGAATCGGCCAGTGACTCCAATAACTGCAGTGCTGTTAGAGATGAGGGTGAGTTTTGTTTAAAGTCTAAAGTACCTAAACATTTTACAAAATGCGAAAATCTGGGAGAGCTTTCTTGGATAGTTACTTGTATATTCAAAGTTTAGCGTTTTTTCCAAATTCTTAATGATTGCTACAATTGTTTTGGGTTTACAAAAAGTAGAGTATCTACCTACCTACCTTACATGATTTTTTTGATTTTCACCTTTTTCACATTGTTTTTTTTTTCATTGGGCTCCCTAATTAAATAACCACGAACAAGACTGTTTCTTCAATTTTAAACTTTGTATACTTGCGACACATTATCCCCCATGAATTATTTTTATCATGGTTATTCTTCAGGTAATCTTATATAATTAATTTTTTTTCTGGTTTAAAGTCTAAAATCCTTGGTTTACTGTTATATACACATATAAACTGTACAATAGTAAAAGTGCCTATTCAACAAAAAATGCAAATTGTAGGTGCTGCTGCATTCATGGAAGAAAGTCATACTGATGATGAGGAAGATGTAAGGTTAAATCTTGATTGTTCAAAAAGTGATGATGAAGATGATCTGGGTGAATCAGATCATCATGAGGCTAGTGATAATGAGAATAATACTGAAGGAGATTTAATTGGTAAATATAATATAAACAAGCACTAACATTTTCTGTTTATTTGATTTTCAAATAAATGATAACATTGTTCTACTCGTCTGCTTTTTTTCAACAGATGCACTTCAAATACAAATTGAGGAATATATATTTTCAGATGCTGATGTTGAAATAAAATGCTGTAAAGATATAGAAGATGGCATTATTTGTATCAAAGGCTTGTAAAATCCAAAACAGATAACTTTGCTAGTTGCAGATTTTCCACCTTATGATTTGAGACCAAACAAAGCATTTTTATTCTTTCAAATATCAGTAAATGTTTTATTTTTTATTTATTATAGTTTATAATGGTTAGGGGCCATCTGCTGCTGCTGTAGACAATTTTTATATTGTATCAGTACTACATATCGTACTCACATGTTGAATGGCACTGTTGGACCAACTAAGACTACAAAGTTTTATGTATGGGAAAATATTGTTATGATAATGCCTTTGGATTATATGGGTATATTTTGGTTTGGCTGTCAGATTTATCAACAGATGTTACTTTCAGGTGCTCAAAATAGTACAGATGAGGGTCAAATAAATACATCTAAGGAGAAAGTACTGGAGGATAGTGACAAAAATCATACTGATGACAAAGAGGAGCTTCAGAGTGCAGGTATGGAAAAATGATCTGTACCTAATTCCTATGCCACATTATTCATTGTTTTACTTTTATTCTAGACAATCAAACTAGTGGCATAGTGGAAGAAGAAGCATCAGAAAATACTGACAAAGACCATGCTGCTGACAAACAGCAAGAAGATAATGGCCCAGCTAAATCTGATGATGAACCTGATGGCAATAAAGCAAAAACTACTGCTGAAGTTGAAGATGTCCATATGGAAACAGTTGATAGTCAAAATGAAGACGTTACTGAGAAGAGCAAAAGTGAGGAGGAGACTCAACACAAGGATTGTGAAGGTGAAGCTGAAGTTGAGACAAAAGGTTAGTGGTAACCTGAAACAAAGTTCAAATTTTGATGTTATGTTTCATTATTGTCAATCCTGTATCCCTGTGTATTTTAAAATAGGCAAAACTAATTTTGGCTGTATTAGTCAGTATTAATTTCTTTCTGAAAATGTTTTATAACATGGATGAAGGGAAAACTTCATAATATAAAAATTAAAAAAAAAATTCTCATGCTTTGCTAGCTATTCTATTGAAGTGCAGGTTGTTTTGAATAATTTGTTTTTTTTGCCGAAATGTTAATATGGTAATTAAATTGATACTAAATACACAATAAGTTATCAGTGTGTCAAATTTTTTTTATAGAAAAATTTCGCAACATTAATCCTGAAAATTCCTTTCAATTTCAGCAGCTTATTTAATTCCTATAATCATCTTACTAAATCATATACAACTATAATGTGTTTTAGTTTACCTGTCATCATTTATCAACATAATCTGTTACTTCCAGGTGATCAGAATAGCAAAGAAGTAGATAAACCTAATGAAAAATTACTGAAGAATCTTGAAAATCATACTGATGACAAAGATAATGAGGATTCAGGCAACCAAACCAAAGATGAAAGTGAAAAAGATACAAAAAAAGGCACTGATGGAAGTCATGATGGTGTTGAACAGGATGTATCTCCTAATTCAGTTGATGACCCAGATAAATCTGATCACGATGTATCCAAAGATGATAAAACAAAGACTGTTCCTGAAATTGAAGATAATACTGGATCAAAAGAGAGTACTCAAAATAAAGAAAATGAAGAGAAGAGCAAAAATGAAGAAGAGACTCCTAAGACAGATGGTGAAAAAGAAGCTGAATCAAAAGGTAAGTTTTTCCTTTCCTCAAATTACAAAAAGACATAAAAGAAACACACCTACACCAAATTAATGAAGTGTTTTTATTAAAGACATTAACTTATTCTTTAAATTGTAATCAACATTCAATATTATATATTATGTAATCTATACTGCTAATAATATGGTTGAGGCAGTTTTAAAGGTTAAATAAAAAAAAATTATATGCCTTGCCACTTTTCATGTTTGCAATATCCAAGAAACCACTACAACCAGTGGTGCTTAGAATGTATACCAGGGGTGATTTTTTTATTGCAACCTGCTTAAGTGGAAATAATGAACTACTAAAACATAAAAAAGTAAGGGGGAACAATAATTAAAATCTGATATGTTACAAGAAATAGTCCAGGGGGGGGGGTTGACAGCATGACAGCAAAAGGTAGGAAAGATATGGAACTTGGTGGGATGGTCATTGGTCCCCTGAACCTACACCTAAGTTTACAGCCTCAGGGGGTTGCCGCTCGAAGAGGTTGGGTGAAAACTGCTTCGTGACGATTTTCTGAAAATAGCGTCGTTTTGGTGACATCGAAAAAAGCTTCATATGATTTATGGAGAGGATACAATTCGGCATAATTTGGGCCTCTATATTTTTCGTGTCCGACCAATAGTTTCCGCCCTACAGTGCGCCAAAGTGAGGGGTTGGTTTCTCATTTGCACTAAAATTAGGATTTCATCGCGGATTAAGACAAAGAACGTTATCAAAAAGTCGTGTAACATTTTTATCTCCCTAAAAGTATGATATTTTCTCATTTTTTTATTATCTGCACCAGCCTAAACTGACGCATTGGTTTAAAAAAAATTACGACATTTAGCAACACACCACTACGTACTACTGATATGTGCTGTTGTGAAAAATATTTTATTTGTGCACACTTTTAGTGGAAATGATACTACCTTGGCGTATCTTAGTTAAGGTATGATACAATATGCGACCTCTAGGGGTTGTTGCTCGAGGGTGGGGTGGAGGATAGTGAAAACTGTTTCGTGACACTTTTCGACAAATAGCGCCATTGTGGTAAGTGCTATCGAAAAAAAGTGAAATGATATATGGAGAAAGCAAAACTCTACATAATTTTGGTATTTACATTTTTCGTGTGCGACCAGTGGTTTCTAGTCTACAATGCCCCAAAGTTAAGGGGTGGTTTGTGCCTTTTACTTTTATCGCCTATTAACTCGAAGAACGGTATCAAAAAGTTTTGTACAATTTTTCTCCTAAGAGAATAACATTCCTTATATCTCTTATCATATTCAGCTGCCTAAATAACACATCAGTACCTACTCCCGATATTAGCCTATCGTTAAGTCCTACAACAGTCAGGTCAGCAACTTGGGCGTACATTCAGGGGAGCAATCAGGCACGTATTTAGAGGAATACGACGCGACGTAACGATTGTACTAAAAGTGGTGAAAGCTTTCTTCACAATACTTTTTTTGTATTTCAGTTACTGTAACAGCAATTGTGGTTCTAAATAATTTTTCTGATCTGTTAAATGTCAATCTATAACAATTGAGTTTAGTTACTAAAATATAATTTGTCGTATTATCCGCGTATTTGAAGTATACATTAGGGTACTTGCAGAAAAAAATATTATGTCGTTTACGCGTTCCTTAGAGCCTAGTAAATATGACAAAATCACTTGTTTGGTTTTTTGGAATCGGTTGTGAGAGATATTCCAAAAATTATTCCAAATGCCGGAAAATGCCGCGCAAACAACCTCTGACGTCAGTGATATCCTATAGTGATGGGATGTAAAGTATTGATATTCGATATCGATAGACAGTGCTAACCTAACATTTTGACATTGATCAACCACAAAACACAGTCACACACAAAAGTATATAAGTATACAAAAGTCAGGCTAGATTACTAATTCACTTTGTAGGGATGGGCTTGAATTAGATTCTATCTTTGGATTTATTCATAATGGGATCTGTTTTTCAATATTTAATTAATCATATCCTGGACTGAAATTTTTCAGCCAACCCACTCGCGGTATGTTTTTTAATTTAATTTAATATAAAATGCTTTTCACCCATTAACCAGTTCGGTGAAGGTCGCCTTATATTCGGATCTTAGACTAAAATAAAATGATGGCTTCGATTCGAATCTCGTCACAAACAGGATGAACTGTGATACCTATCAGATATAAAAATTTATTGCAACGAAAATGCTAGTGGGTTAATTGCCTGTCTCAAATATGTTTAAGTAATTAATAAATAATATATAAATAAAAATAAATTGAGTCGCATTGTTAAAGAATTCAGATCATCTCTAGTTTGCAGTTGAATCTCACTGGCCTGCGCTGTAGCAGTATCGATGGTCGATATCGATAACATACCTGTGACGTCAGCCCTTGTTTTAAGTCACGTGGAAAAATTTGAATATATCCTTATTTTATTTTGCAAATTTTTGTTTTGGCCGTCACTAAAATCATGTTTTTTGTTTCCTCGTGCCTCTTGATATGGTTTTCTTTACGCTATGTATACTCCTGAGGCGATTTCACAACCTCTGCAAGTACCCTAACATTTGGTGACTTAAAAATAAATTGTGTATGATGGATTTCTGCAGACCAGTCAGAAAAAAATGACGATAAAGGAGATAAGTACTCTTTGTTGAAAGAGACTTTGTCCAAGCCTAATGACGAAGCAAAAGAACAGGAAAATAATGAGGAGGAGATGGACGAAGATTTTGACCCTTCGGATTTTGATCCGTCATTGCTATGTCCAGAAGTAGCTATGGAAGTTGACGAAGCACCTGTCATATCACCTGCAAATGGTAAGTTAAACATATATTTGCTCAATAAGTCGTCAGTTGCTTGATACTAACTTTACCTTGTGAAGATACGAAGACAAGATAAAGTTTGAGGAGACACAGGTTCTTGCTACCAACAAATTCGAATAAGTTAGAAAAAGCAACGCCCATGCTCTAACAGGCGTGTCAGTGTTCCCAAGATCCCGTTGTTATTGTTAACTGTGTTCAGAAACATGATGTTATTTTTTACAGGATTTAAATCTTGTGGAATTGTTTAAAATAGTCTTTTAACACTTATGCTCCACTATAACAATTAACCCGAAACGATCAACCAAAACAAAGTTGCTATTTTTATTAGGCCACTACAATAGTGCTGTTATTTTTAGGGTTCTTTACCTTCTATCTCGTCGCGGATATACAAAGGGTATACGGGTTTATCACCGGTTAAGCGGTCAGTGTGCCAGCATTACCAAGCTGCCGCTCTACAATAGTGGGGACAAACAAAATCCTTGTTTACTTCTTCTAACCTATTCGAAATCGTTGCTTCCTACGACCTCCTCTTATTATGCCAGATTGTGCAGGGAGTCCATCGGGATTTAAAAACATAAAAATAACTTCAACAACAAAGAAGAAGCATACAAGCTCAACAGAATATGGATACCCGCCCTAAGAGACGCAAGGATTCTAAGACGCGCAGGAGTGCCTTAGGGATCGGCGGTGCACAGGCAGCCGCCCCCACTCCTAATCAGGGATATATAAGTGCTGAACCCGGTGACGCAGTCTCAGTTTCTCGGAACGCGCTGAACAGGTAACAGCTTCTGAGATTGCTAACCACTCGTGTTGACGAAATGTCAAGCAGCGAAGTGCGCCGACGCCAAGGTGGCTGAATGTATCGAAGCCGGTCGAACAGCCCAAGAAGCAATAGTTCATCGGATCATGGCCGCGAAAGCCTTACACAATATCTCTGTGCTAGGTACGCGGAATTTCGATATATTAGAAATTCTAATCAAGCATACATGCGCAACCGGCTTCATACTGGCTGACAAATTCATCACTCAGTATATTGCTAATCAAGCAAAGTACTTAAATACCAACACATAGTAATCTAGTGTGCCTAGATTGCGTCACTGAAAAGTCAAGGTAACGTTGATAGATTGTCAAATCTGTTTGTCAGATTTGTACGAATTTTTTTGGATTTGATGTCCTTCAAGTTCTGCCAGTTTTAAGACTAACAATTTTACTCTTGCGTTCCATGCCGCAAATGACAGGAAACGATTTTTTTGTAGATTCTCAAAACGACGACGGCGCGAAGAGTCCCATCCTTTTTGATGCTGTATTTTCTACGTATGTTGATGAGATGACTGGAACAGAAAGTAGGTTTCACTAATTAATCAGCAATGATAGCTATGTTTACAATGATTTTTCTTTTCAGCATGCTTTGATTTAACACCTGAGGAAGATAAACTCAGACAAGAGACTTATGGACAAAGTGAGTATATTCAATGTGTTATTAATTCGAGAAAATCTGTGAATTTAGGATTTAGGCAAAAAAGGTGCATTTAACTTTATTCCTAATGACCCCAACATGTTTTGAGCTTCAAAAATCTCAATTTTTTATATTAACTTGTATTGGCAAGGTATTTCTATCAACTATATTGCACTTTTAACTGTATGGGGAGCCAGGTTTCATAATAGAGATTAAAGAAATATGGTATATAATTTTATAGATTGAAATAATACATTTTATTCAGTATTGTCTGGTTTAGTTCTGTTTTGCCCAGTTCGGTCCGGTCTAAAATAAAAAAAATTGCTTCTCGTAGCATTTTGACATTCTGTTACATAAATAATTCGCAAGAAATTTGAAATCCGAAAAGAATTTAACAAAAATTATAGTCAAAAGGAGCTCAAAAAGATAGCTAATTTGAGAGAAAAATAAATGAAGGTTGAGACTACACTGTTAGAACTACCCAGCTGACAAATATTCCCCCGTCTTCCTCCAAATTTCCCCACCATCATGATCAGAGACCGCAAATAGTCCCAAAGCGAAATTTGAGCATTTTTTCCACTATTCGTTTGAATGTTTCAATGATTCGTTTACCGTCACTGTGGCGACTCTTGAAGACAACTAAAAACTATGCATTAAAAACTGAAATCAGATGTTTACAATCAAATTAAGAAATAAACTGTATCGTCCTAGTTCCTACAGAGAGAGATGCAAAAAACTATTTGCAAAAGTTTTTGTGTTAATATTTTTTTGAGAGCAAGTACTGAGTCAATCAACTTGACTTCATTTTTTGCATCCAAATTCCCTTTCTTACAATACTTCACACATCGTCGTGAGAAGCCAAATTTTGCATAATTGGAAATCTAATTTTTCAGTCTCTAATAGGCTGCGGTCTCACTGAACAATCGTGATCATTCGAACACAAGCAAGCAAAGTTCTTTGGGTGGTCTCTCAGAGTAATAACTGAACATAGAGGTAGTAAACATTTAATTCTAATAGGCCAACATCTTTTCTTACGTTGTCATATTGACCACCAGATACGGCAATCATAATTGTTTACTATCGTCTTAATCTCTTCATTGTATAGTATCCAGAAATATTCCATTCTACGTTAACAAAGACGGTATTTTGATGGTTCAGGAATGATTACAGCAAAATCAATAGATATGTTGACCTCTACTGCGTTACTACATGTTTCTTCATCATAAACGAAAATTCTATCTTACATAAATTTTGAGGAGCTGGCAACGCCTATATAATTTTCCTGCGATTTGTTTACGGTAAACTCCGACTGTCAAACGTTTGTTTTGTTTGTGCGTCTTTTATGCTTGGTCAGTAAAATCGAATTCGCTATTTGTTGATAACTGTAGTGAAGCTTTACGGACTTGCTGTGCTATATTCGAGTGTAGTTTAACAGTTTTTCGAGATGGGACAGTGCGGAGCAGTGTTTGTAACATGGGTTGCATTGGAATAATTTTCAGGTTAGTTGGCAATGTTTGGAGGCTAAAGTGTCAAAAGATGATGGCTTTAAGCACGCCATGCTGAAGTGGTTTGTTTACTACCTCTGTGTTCAGTTGTTACTCTGAGGGTGGTCTCATTGGTCGAGTAAAATCGAGTACTATCAACCAAATAACCTAAAATATTGTTGTATTGTGTAAATATTGATTTACATTTTTATCTATCTTGTTAAAATGTCTAGTCAATGTAATCGGAAATTCCTTGATATCTTTGCACTAGCAGCATTAATAAGATCATTGCCTCAGAGGTTGATATTGTACCAGCAGCATCGAGGTAGAATCCCAAGGAGACGCTATAAGGTTCAATTTCGCATAACAAAAACGGTAGCAGGAGGCGTGGCCAAGTGTGGTAACAATATGGACGCCTCGCCAGAGCCGGATTACTTTCTTATGTAAATAATTTTGAAAACTAATTACAATGATGATTCAAATATGAAGTATTGGGTTGATGTTTCAATGTAATGCGAAATTCATAGTTAGGCATATGAAAAAAAAACAGGCTTCGTAGACGACATTCATCATCAATTGAATAATACAACTGTATTATTGCTGCGATACGTTACACTTTATTGAGATAAAGATTACAAATGCGGTCCTGTACATTGTTATTTTTTTGCATACATACACCTATGAAATGTAATTCCTGTCGATTTCTTCTCATCCATGCCATCTCTGCTAGAGCAACTACGATAAGCACATAAAACCATTATTTTCTTCATGAATTCACTAGAATATCACTTAAAAATAACTAAAAATCTCAGTAAAAACACTCAAAAAAGCAAACACGAAATTGTCAAAGAAACGTCAGCTGTTTGACATAATTGTCGAATCAATATGGCCAACCTGCACCTGCTTTCAGCCACGTTATCGCGCCTCCATGAGATTCTACCTCGATGACCAGCAGTGATAACCGCAAAAAGGTAACCGTGCTAAAAACCTCGGTTTACCGATGTAAATTTATACCATGTGAGAAAAGATCTGCCGAGCAACCCTCGTAAATTTGTAGCGTTTTTCTCTGGGCACATTTTAGTGTACTCCGTGTGAGTTCGGAATACTGAAAAAGTTCACCTAGGGTAACAATTTTGCACTGGGTTTGTTCCAGTGGAATACACATCAAGAAACAACAACTTGTTTTGACAACAATCTTTGCTCATATACTATTTACTCGTTTGTCTGAACACTGTTCAATAGTTTCCATGTAATTGCTTATTCTAGAAATTTTTTCTCCCGAATTTCTTCCTAAAAACATTATTTGTTCATCCTCAGAAGATGAGCTGAATTCTGCCAATTCAAACAGGAAAAGTCTGATTTTTTTGTTCACTTTACTCATTCTGACTGAAAATAGTGAAAATTAACTAGGCATTATCGTATCCAAAGATCGAAAGTTCAACACCATTCTGTGGTTTGAGGTTTCCCGCTCAAACCTACTGTCATATTCTTGGTTCACTTCCACGACACTCACTTTGTTGAAATCGGTGCATAATAATTGTACTTATTTTGACCGCTCCGAGTGCAGAAATGCCAGTAAAATGCAAAATAGAAATCCAGTGCATCCCGAGTGCAACCAGTGAAAACGCTATTAAACAAACATCCTCTTCAAACTCATACGCATGCGCGTACCGTCAAACGTCGGCCTTTTACATATTTATATTTAGTTATATTTCATTCCCAGAAAACCCTGTCCAGTACACAAAGATCCACTGCACTGCGTGCAACGTCCATTTAGGCAGCGCTCTAGATGGTCAAGGCAACCGGTTCGTGCATCCGTTGCTCAAAGTGCTCATCTGCAAGAACTGCTACTACTTCTACAGCAGCGGCGAGTTCGAAAGGGACGAGGACGGCAGCGAGCTGTACTGCAGATGGTGCGGCCAGGGAGGTCAAGTTATGTGCTGTTCCAAATGCGAGATGGTGTTCTGCAAGGTGGGTGTCCACATACTAAGGCCCGATTGTACAATGCGAGCTTAAACTTGGGTTTAACGTAAGTTGCCGTTAAGCCACCGAAGTTGCTAAACGACAAATTAAGCTGAACCAGAGCTTAAAGGCCGATTCACACCAGTGGCGTATATAAGGGGGGGCCGGGGGCCCGCCTCCCCCCCCCCCCCTCCGAAACCAGCCAAACATTCAGTTTTGACGTCTGGGAAGAGGCTGAAGTAGTTGTCAAAAAATATAGTACTGAATAAAATTAGCAGCGACATCAGAATGTAATCAAATAATAAAGCAAATAGGGCAACTTTAACGATGATAGATGTCCGATTAGGAAGTACACCTTGGTTTCTTTGCTTCAATTTAGAATTATTATCTATAAAAATAGAAATTTACATTTCTAATATCCATATGTGTTATAAATAGGGTGAGTTTTTAGTACCTGCTCGGTCGATAACTCCACTACTCTAGAAAATAGCGAAAAAAGTCCTATATAAAAGTTGTACTGAATAAAATTAGCAGCGACATCAGAATGTAATCAAATAATAAAGCAAATAGGGCAACTTTAACGATGATAGATGTCCGATTAGGAAGTACACCTTGGTTTCTTTGCTTCAATTTAGAATTATTATCTATAAAAATAGAAATTTACATTTCTAATATCCATATGTGTTATAAACAGGGTGAGTTTTTAGTACCTGCTCGGTCGATAACTCCACTACTCTAGAAAATAGCGAAAAAAGTCCTATATAAAAGTTGTAGCCACGGATATGCTCCTTGCTCAGAAAATATTTAGATTTATACAGGGTGGTCCATAACTGCGTGGTAATGCAAACATGCATTTTTTTGAATAAGATTTCCTATATATTATTCCATATTCAAATTCTACTAATGATTTCCGTTCTTCCAATATAGGGTATTCTTACATTATACAGGGTATTTCAAAACTTATGACCATTTTTATATCCAAATCGCTGTCAAATGAACGTACTGTATATCAAAAAGAGTAGAATCAAAAATCATATTTTGTACACGGTTGAATAAAAAATATGCTTTAGTTTTAAAATAGGCTATAAAAAATCCTGCGACGCATGTTCGTATACAGGATGATATAGGATGCAAAATCTAGATTTTCTCTCTTCTTTTAAATATAACCCCCAATATTTTAATATACCAAAGAATTGCTTTTAATATGCTCTTTAGTTCATTAGTTTCTTAGATAGTTTGATTTTTCTACAAATTTTGAATAATGCTCCTATTTGTTTACTAAAATTTATATTTTTTTTTGAGAAAATACTATCAGATTTTATTTTTGCTTAACAAACAACTAAAATATAAGGCCATAATAGTTGATCAAGTCAAAACGCTGAATTAACGAGATATTATAGGCCAAGTGTGCTGAGGAAACAATTTTATAGACGTCATGCATAATTATCAAGCAGATCTATCAGGTAGGCTATGAAATATTTAACGACACAGTCGAAATAAAACGATTCTTCAGTCTTTCAAACGCATTAGTTTTAGAGTGCCTCCGTTCTTGATATTGCTGTTCATAGTTGATATATTCTAGAGGCAAGTAGGCAATTTCTCAAAGATTCTCCTAAATACCCTCAATGGAAAAATTAATTTTTAAGGCCCGTTTTTCACACAGTACGGAATTATTGAGTAGGTTATAAAAACTGCCAATTTTTCAAAGTATACTTGATAAATCTGCTTGATAATTATGCATCAGGCCTACAAAATTGTTTCCTCACCATAATTGACTTTATGATCTCGATGATTCAGGGTTTTGACTTCATCAAATCTATTATGACCTTATAATTTAGTTGTTCGTTAAATAAAAAACAAATTCGATAGTACTTTCTCAAAATAAATAAATTTCAGCACACAATTAGAAGCTATATTTTAAATTTACCGAAAAATCTCGGAAACTGATGGACGTAGGTACAAGTGCTATACAAAGATGAAAGAGCAAAAACATTAAAAAAAAGAGAGAATCTCGATTTTGCATTCTACATCACCCTGTATGTGAGTATGCGTCGCGGGCTCTTTTTATAGCCGATTTTAAAACTAGAGGATATTTTTAATCTTTGCATGTAAAAAAAATAATTTTTGATTCATTACTTTTTGATATACAGTACCTTCGTTTGACAGGTATTTGAATATAAAAATCGTTATAACTTTTGAAATACCCTGTATAATGTTATAATACCTTATACCGTGAGAACAGATATTATTAGTAGAATCTCCACGTAGTTATGGATAACCCTGTATAAATCAAAATATTTTCTGAGCAAGAAGCATATCTTTTACAGTAGTGGAGTTATCGACCGAGCCGGTACTAAAAACTCATCCTGTATAATTATTTTCGTTAATATTAGTACATGGTTATTTTATATTTAATTTTTCCGATGCCCCACCCCCCTCCGAAATCGATTTCTATATACGCCACTGATTCACACATACGGTACTGTGCACCGACTGTGCGCCGACTGTGTCATGACCGCGCATCGGCTGTGATATTCACACCAGGCATGTCGTGTCCGTACTGTCCGTCAGTTGGCGGTATGGATCGAACAGAGGAGGACGTAATTATAGCGTGCGGAACGTATCTAGTGTTTATGGAAGAGGAACAAAAAAAAAAGGAGAAAGATTTGGGTTAACCGTTTGTGGAGGGCTAGGGAGGAAGAAGGAGAATTTCACACGGCATTGGCTCGACTCAAAGATGATCCAGAACAATTTTTTCGATACTTTCGTATGAATTTCTTGAAATTTGACAATCTGTTGAAACTTGTGAAACCGCACATACAAAAGTAGAACACTGTTTTACGCTGGTTCAGGGTTCTTCTATAGTACGAGCGGAGAAAAGCCCACTTATTTTTACACTCTTCGGACGTTGAGTTCAATTTATGTGCAATTTCTCTCCAAATATTGTCTTTTGTTAGATTATTGTCGTAATCTTTATGTTTTAGATCGTATAAACATTCATGCTCTTGCACATAGATAATCAAACAATCTCCATTAACAGGCATTTTTTCCGCCTATTCACCTCAGCAAACGAATTTTCTTGAAATGCCAAGAACACGGTGGTCCGTACGAATATAATGACGAATCGGGACACCCGAAAATCAACGAGCGCTGGCCGAATCATGACGGGCGCCCAGTGGTCGCCTTTCAAGAGTTCATACTACGGCGGTTGTGCACAAGCCATGCTCCTACCGTGTCGGACCGTAACCTTGAGAAATCACTTTCAGAGCGGTCGGAAGCAGCACAGTCGGAGCACGGTCTGCGCCTAGACCTGTATGTCTGAATTAAAAACAGTTAATCCAATACATTTCAATTAAAACTTTGGATGACCGATTCAATTCAAATCAACACAGTCGGCGCACAGTACCGTATGTGTGAATTGGCCTTAAATGTGCTTTATCGTTAATGTGGGGTAGCACTAACCTTCAAACTGCTTGACACTTTATTAGTAAGAAAGCTAAGTTGAAGTTCGCATTGTGATATAGCCGGCAACAAGGCAATATGTCACTATAGAGCTGCCCTAGGAACTGGGGGTTGAAACAAAGACAAATGTTCTAGCTGTACTCCATCACTACGCCCATGATATTAAACGGATCTGCACCATGGTGGAGCACTACCTAGACCAAACTGATCGCTTTACAGAAAATTGATCAGTGGTGCCTTTCGTACTGCACCAACTGCTGCCATAGAAATCTTTCTTAGAAAAACATTTTTCCTCTTACATCTGGAAAGTAAGGCAAGACCCTTGAAGTGCAAAATGCCTTTAAAAGGGGTGACACACGTACGAACTTTAAGTACGCGGTTTTTAAGTTCGCGAACTTACTCGGCTCGACGCGGTGACACACGTGAAGCTGAAATCACTCATTTTGATAATTTTCCTAAATAAACAAAACTTTTAACAAACGCCAAACACAACAAGAGTCGCGCATCGATGGCCTGCCGAAATAAAGTAGAGGCTCGCTGCTCGCAGTACGAGCCGAGACAAGCTACGAGCAAGATTTCAAACCAGTTGGATCGCCGGCAGTTTGCGCGACGGTTTTAAAGTACGCGTACTATCGGTGACACACAGGCGAAAAATGTCGTCGAGCCATAAGTACGCGTACTTGCTCGTACGTGTATCACCCCTTCAGCACGGCGTCGTAGGGCATCATAATGGAGGAGTTGAATAAACGTGGTTTTCACGGAATCTGATCGGCAGCTACTTTAGTGACAGAGCTATAAAAGCAAGCGTAGGGCTGAAGATGTACACATGAGCTCCTCAGGGATCGGCGTTGGGTCCTCTTCTTTGAAATGTCCTGTATGACGGGGGATAGATCTTCCTCGAAACACAAATACTTTGGCTTTCGCGGATGACCTTACTCTGGTAGCCTCCACCAAAAACGAGAAAACTTTGGTGCAACGACAAACGAGGCGCTGAGAAGGATAGATGAGTGGATGCCCAAGCACCAACTTCAGCTGGCACCTAGCAAAACTGATGCGGTCATTGTCCAGCGTTCTAGGACCACTAGTAGCCAAGTGAGTTTTCGTCTTCGAGAGGTGCAAACAGTACCCAACAAATGGATAAAGTACTTGGAGATTACTGTAGACAACAAGCGATGTTTCAACGAGCATACAAAGAGAACTGCAGTAAAAGCAGAAAGAAAGGAGGCTTCACTGCCACGTATAATGCCAAACGTAGGCGGCCCAAGTATGAGAAAAAAGACAGATCTTGAACGTAGTTATCCACACAGTTACGTTATACGGCGCTCCAGTATGGTCTAAAGCGATGGAGAGGAAAAAGCACCAGCAAACTTTAGACAGGGTGCAAAGAATGTCGTTGTTGAGAGTAACAAGTGCGTATCGCACTATCTCAACCAAAGCGCTGCAAGTTATAACAAGACCACCAATGCATCTATTGGCCAAGGAGAGAAGATAGATATATATATCGCGCAAGGTACACCGCCAGAGCGGCGGAGGACCGCCAGGCAGAAATCAATGGACGTGTGACAGAAGATCTGGTCCAGTACAAGGAGATGGCGCAATGGCGCAAATATGCGAGAGTAGGCAGAATGTAAACACAGGACAACCTATAATTACATAACATGGGCGTTGATGGGCGTTGTCGGCCTACGGTCCCTTTCGGGTATATAGAAACAAGATAGGGCGAGCGACGGACGATCGTTCTCTACATTGCGGTCAGAGTGACACAGTCGAGCACACCCTTTTTGAGCGCGACACATGGTCCTTTTAGAGAACATGGTGCCTATGATGATATCGATCGAACACCGCTGGAAGATAGTTCATAAGACGTTTCAAGGTATTTGAAAATCGAAACATATTAACTCATGTTGCACTGTGAAGAATATCGTTCATGATGATGCCCGGTGCAGATGGAGATAATAAAAAAATCCGACCCTACCGTAGTTACTACAAAACGTTGCTACAGACATGATGATTGATGTTATAAATTTCTTACTAGTTGGTATTTCCTCGAAAGTTGGTTGTTACAATTTTAATGAAACTGCGGAAAAAACCTTATTGATATTATTATTGCAAATTAATATAATAAATGGTATATAAAATATAGGTTGCTTATATTTTCAGAAATGCATTAGGATCAACTTCGACAGAAAGAAAATCGCAGATATAAGGGATAGCGATGATTGGTTGTGTTTTAGATGTAATCCATCCCAGATTACTCATCTGAAGATTCACTGTGCAGAATTCATGGAATATGTGCGACGTGAAAGATCGTAAGTCATCAATATAATCTCCGAAACCTTTCTTTGTATATTTTAGTGCAATAAATAATTGGCTTCAAGATTTGGCTTCTAAAGTTGCATTAAACTTTTAGTAGCTATTGTCTATAGCTGTGTATATATCAACCCTGCTCAGATGAGCTAGGCGTTTGTGTATTGTTTTTGGAAATTAAAAATTGATTGATTTTTTCCTTGCATATATAATCTCAAAGAAAAATGTGTGAGAACTCAGTCACTGAACAAGACATTTAATGAGGAAGGTTTGGGTAAAGATGAATATTGAAGTTCTCTTCTTTTAGTCGGGCAGTTACATTGGAAAACTACTCTGCATTTACGAATGCTGATCATGCTCTTTGTTGTCAATCGATGAAGAAAAAAGCAACCGACACTCCTCCTGAACAACCAAAGAGAAAGAGGAGAAGAGCCGCTCCTGTTGATCCTGATTATAATCCTTTGAAGGATGAAGAGGATGACAATGATGTGATTGAAAAAGGTAGGTTTACTGTTTTATGGAATTATGTTTGTATTTCTAATTTCTTATACACGGCTATTTGTTAACTTCCAAGAGAGCGACACCGATGTCAAAAGAATCTTATATTTATCTGGTTGAAACGCTTGCTGCAGCCATATATCACATACAGAGTGAGTTTTTAGTACCGGCTCGGTCGGTAACTCCACTACTGTAGAAGATAGCGAAAAAAATTGTATATAAAAGTTGTAGCCACGGATATGCTCCTTGCTCAGAAAATATTTTGATTTATACAGGGTGATCCATAACTACGTGGTGATACAAACATGCATTTTTTTAAATGAGACACCCCATATATTATCCCATTTTTAGATCCTACTAATAATTTCTCTTCTGACAATATATGTATTATAACATTATACAGGGTATTTCCAGAGTTATGACCATTTTTATATCCAAATCGCTGTCAAACGAACCTACTGTATATCAAAAAGTAATGAATCAAAAATTACTTTTTTTACATGGAAAGATTAAAAATATCATCTAGTTGTAAAATTGGCTATAAGAAAAGCCCGCGACGCATATTCGTATACAGGGTGATGTAGAATGCGAAATCCGGATGTTCTCTTTTTTTTTAAATGTAACCCCAATATTTTATTATACCAAAGAATTGCTTTTAATATGCTCTTTTATCTGTGTATAGCACTTGTTGTCCTACGTCCATCAGTTTCCGAGATATGTCGATTTTTTTGTAAATTTAAAATATAGCTTCTATTTGTGTACTGAAATTTATTTATTTTGAGAAAGTATTATCGAATTTGTTTTTTATTTAACGAACAACTAAATTATAAGGTCATAATAGTATTTGATGAAGACAAAACCCTGAATCATCAAGATAATAAAGTCAAGTATGCTGAGGCAACAATTTTGTAGGCGTGATGCATAATTATCTTTCCTCATGATGTGAACCTGCCACGTACAACTAGCGCCTTATGTGATATTGTGTTTACAACTGATGATGTGGAGGAGTTGCTGCGCAGCTTGAAGACGTCATCCTCTCCTGGCGAAGATGGTATATCCGCTGCGACACTGAAATTCTGTGCCTCATCTAGCGCTGTCCCGCTAACTCTCATCTTCACGTCATCGTTTCAGTCTCATACACTCCCTCAATCCTGGCTCTCTGCACGTGTGACCCCCATATTCAAAAAGGGCGATAAATACAACGTTAAAAACTACCGGCCGATTAGTCATGTCTCCATCGCCTGCAAAATAGCTGAACGTATAATCCTGAGAAACATGCTATCTTTCGCTGCTGATAATAATATTATCCCTCCTAACCAGCATGGTTTTCTACCAGGACGTTATCACTAACCTTCTGCAGTGCGTCGATAGCTGGACAAAGTCTTTCGACTCTAATTTTCCCGTTGACATCGTCTATTTAGATTTCTCTGCAGCGTTCGATAAAGTACCTCATGTTCTGCTTGTCAAAAAACTGGAGCACTTGGGATTTCGCGGTAACCTTTTGAGATGGATCGAGGCTTTTCTGTCCAACAGAGGTTTTGTTGTTAAAGTTGGCAATAGTACTTCTCTAGAAGACCTGTTATTAGTGGTGTGCCGCAGGGCTCTGTCCTCGGACCAATGTTGTTCATCCTCTATACTTGCGACCTCTCTAGCGTCTTCAATTCGACCTATTCCTGTTATGCTGACGATACCAAACTTTTTGTCAACCCTTTAACCTGTGCACAATCTTTGCAAAACGACCTCACCTGTATCGCAAATTGGTCAAGGGATTGGAACCTACCCATGAACGCATCTAAATGCTGCGTTCTACATATTGGTAAGAACAACCCAATGATGAGTTTCTCGCTCCTTAATGAGACAATTCCCGCTGTCACTAGTCATTGCGACCTTGGAGTAATTATTAACACTACTTTAACTTGGTCTGACCATGTGAACCACATATGCTCCAAAACCAAAAGGTTCATCTACCTACTAGAGAAGTCGTTTAATGGTTGCGACACTTCGACGTGTGGCCTACTCTATAAAACATATGTCAGACCTCTGTTGGAATTTGCTGGGCCAGTTTGGTGTCCAATCCTTGTTCGCGATCAAGACCTCCTGGAATCTCTGCAACGCAGAGCGACTCGTATCCCGTATGGGGCGCAACTCGCCCGGACTATAGCGAGAGGCTCAGAATATTCGGTCTAACTTCATTTTCTGACCGACGCCGTCGCGGTGACCTGATTATCACGTTCCGAGCCATTCGTGGTCTCTTTGGCATAGATCTGTCCCATCTTTACAAACGGAGCACTAACAATCTTCGAGGACATAACTACAAACTGCAAAAAGAAGCCTTCAGGACAACCGTGCGACAGCATTTTCTGTCAAACAGAATTTTTGAACACTGGAACAGTTTGCCAGACTATGTAGTGAACTCCGGGAGTGTGAACTGTTTTAAGAACAACCTAGATAAGGCCCTTAGCTCTTAAGTTTCTTTTTTTTTCTTAATGTTGTACACCGTACCTTTACTTTTTTTTTCTCACAGTTTCTGAGTTTATAGCCATTGTTGGCTCAGCTCTCTTTAAAATAGTAAATTATTATTATTATCAATCAGATTTATCAGGTAGGCTTTGAAACATTGACGACGACGAGCTTTAAAAATAAATTTTTCTATTGAGGGTATTTAGGAGAATCTTTGAGAAACTGCCTACTTGCCTCCAGAATATATCAACTATGAACAGCAATATCCAAAACGGAGGTACTCTAAAATTAATGCGACTAAAGAATCTGTTTATTTGGACTGTGTCGTTTAATATTTCATAGCATACCTGATAGATCTGCTTGATAATTATGCATGACGTCTATAAAATTGTTTCCTCAGCACACTTGACCTATATTATGTCGTTCATTCAGTGTTTTGACTTGATCAAGTACTATTATGTCCTGTCCGTCACAGCAAAAAGTAATCCGCCTCTTAGGTCCCTGAATTTCGTGAATACGACAGCAACAATCTAAAATCGCATATATTTGGAATACCGTGGTGTGACCCCAAGAGAGAGGGAGAGCTTTATTTTTGGTCTTGGAAGGACTTTTGATTTATGTTGAAAATGTGATCCTCTGGAGTTTCTTCCGAATATTTCTAAATGCGCTTTTTGCAGTTCCTCATACTATCGCCCCAACACCGGCTGCTAAAGCCGCGAGCACACCGCCGGCAGTAGCCCCTCGCGCCAATGGCGTTCCATCAAGGCCCCTCGTCCAAAAGGTACGGCCTGGCATGACGTCGGTTAGGCCGAGGACCCCCCAGCAGCAGTTTAGGCCCAGATTGCAGCCTCCTGGTGCGGTTTCTATGCAGGCGCAAAGTAAGTACTAACGATGGGATTTTCACAGTCTTATGCATTTGTAATAAGCTAGTCGGTAGCATTATTAGTTTATCATTCATGTGAATAAAATTTGAATTTGAATTATCATACAGCTTGTAGTGAGCAGGTCACTGTCAAAACCGATACCAAATTTAGAAATAGCCAAAGTGATTAAGATGTCTATAGTGGTGGAATTTAGAACCCAATGGTGTGTGTGTGTGTCCGTGATAACCTGATTCTTTTAGCATGCGTGTGTAGCAACTCAGAGAGAATGAAATCAAAACACAGAGATGTTATGACAATTGTTTTTTATTATTTGTTTCTTAACATTTGTTTTGTATTTATGAATCATGAGTGCTGAGTGTTTATACGATTCAAAATGTCTCAATAATAGTGGCAATCTGGCTCTTAGTAATTGATATGGCATGATAAAGAAATAGTTATAAACATTCACAGTCTAAATGATAAATAATAATAATAAGAATACATGGTGGGCTAGGTCTCTGTTCAACGTCAGGGAGAGAAATGTGGATAGAATGTGGAAAAATGTAAAATATCAGCATATATAAATAAATATAATCAACACATAAAGGAGTAAATAAAGGGTGTAAATGGTATAGGGTTATAAAATATAAACATAGCATCGCAAGCATAGCAGCATAGCAAGCCTAATAACATAGCAAGCATGGTATCTAAGCACATAAATAGATCAATAAATAAATATAAACGATAAACGACATATAAAAGGGTTGATTAGAGGAAACGTATGGTTCGTGTGAACGCGTGATCGTAACCCACTTCCACCTACGGTAAGTGACGTCGTTGTGATAAGTCGCCCCGGGGACAGTCACCTTGGTTTCCACAACCATAAAATAGATATTGTATGTACATAAAGAGGATCAATAAGGGTTGAAATAGATACACCTAAATAAGACAGAGTTATCTCTGTTCACCATCAGCCTGCAATCCCTCAGGACCTAATACCTAGAGTAGACGTAAATCAGATACCCAACACCATATACAGTCGTCTTAAAAACCCGGATATATAGTATACTTTGTCAAACGCTTTAGATATCGTAGCCAGTACACAATAGTTAATAATACAGACTCAAAAGACAACATACCTGCAAATATTCGTGAAAAAGACTCAAAAACCCTTTTGTTTAAGTTTTAGTCTCCAGCTTGTTACGTTTTTCCAAAAACAATCCCCGCTCGTCATAAATAAACAAACTATCAACAAAACTATGCCAACGATTACCACAACCCACTACTTTATTCAAGTGACAAAACACAAAACCCAAAAGCATCACAGGACTGTAGTGTAGCTTTGAATCACAGATTGAAAATTAACACGGAACTATTTCCTCTATGAAAAGTCACTCATGATGTGACAAATAAATATCTGAACAATATAGGATGTAGTAATAATCAAATACATTACTTATCTTAACTTCATCGACTAATTACACTCATACTCAGATATTACATTTTTTTATAAGTCATCCTTCGATGACATCAATGTCAAACTTCGATCACGTGACCGCTAAGGGTACGTTCTAACGTCTGGCAGCCAGGAGCGCGTTCCGGATCACCACAAGCTTTGAAATTCTGGAAAATGACAAGACGTATCGAAAAATATCTCATACGGTAGCTATTGCCATAGGCTCCAGGGATCCGTTGTGGAGAACGAAAGATTCTGGACTGGAACTACTCGTTCCATACGCTCGAGCTTGTACAGGCAAAGAAGCTTGACATAGTCCTCCTCAGTTTCTAATAGAAGATCAAGTATAAGGAACTGCTTGGACAGCTCTGACCAGACTACACTGTTAGTCTGCTGATAATGGTCATTGGATCTCTAGATGGAATGAGGAATACACTATTCGCTGCACTGCGCAAAATACCGGTGTGCCGTACGGCGGCGCACATCTTGGTCGCCAGAATACACAAGGCAGTCATCCTTGTGTCAATTCGTCCCTTAGGACGCACCATTCGCGGACCCAGTGGTGGCTCCTCTTACCTTGTGAGGTGTAGTCACTGGGTAACGGAACAGCAGCCCAGTGTGCCGAAACTCGAGCTTAACCTTTTTTGTTTTTGAATTAATGATAATAATGACATTTTGAATCCGCTACACCATTTTCCAGTTACAAGGAAAAAAATGGAGTCAAGTTAATTGACTCAGTACTTCCCACACATAACAGTTGCAACCAAATCATCGCCCGCCTGTCGTCAAAAAACATCCAACACAAAAACTAGTAAATAGTTTCCTAAATCTCTCCGTAGGAACTAAAACGACACAATTCAGCTTCAACTGGACGAAACTAAACAATCAGGAACCCCCAAATTGCTTAAAAACGAAGTTTGAGCTATTTTTATATTTTTAGTTTTTTTATTATTGCTGCGCCGCAACTGACACGATTTTTGAAAACCATACGCATTTTCCATCCTTGCCGCGGTAATAATACTGTGTCTAAATTTTATTAAAATTAAATCCATAATTTCCATGTTACTAAATTCAGAACGATCTAAATCAATACCTACCCCTACCAATACCAAGTCCCTTGATTTCTGTAATAGCCAAGGCAATGTTCGGATGGACCTAACAAACGTCTATTATGCCGCTAGGTCTTTCTTTCACAGGTCAATGGACACTATTATAAATGGATTATTTTTTTAAGTTTTACAACCCCCCACCCCCTAACCACCCCAACTTCACTCCCACCCAAAAAAAAAAGAAAAAAATGATCAGAAACCCCTAAAACGCCTAAAAACAAAGTTTGAGCTATTTTTAGTTTTTTTATTATTGCTGCGCCGCCACTGACACAATTTTTCCAAAACACACGCGTTTTCCATCCTCGCCGTGGCAGTAATACTGTGTCAAAATTTCATTAAAATCCATGCAATAATTTTGGCGATACGCAATAAAGAACGATCTAAAACAACACTCGGATGTATACATCACAAATTATTCTAAGTCCCATGGTTTCTATTATACATAAGCAGGGCAATGTTCGGATGGACCTAAAAAATTGTATTATGCCGCTAGGTCTTTCATTGACAGGTCATTAGATAGCCCATTAAAAATACAACAAATTTTTCAGTATCACAACCCCCCACCCCCCAACCACCCCAAATTCACCCCCACACAAGAAAAAGTAGAAAATGATCAGGAACCCCTAAAACGCCTAAAAACGAAGTCTGAGGCATATTTGAAATTTTTCGTTTTTTGCTAATTACTCCGCCCCCCGTATAACGATTTTCAAAATTATAGGAACATTACCTACTACGACCCCACAGCATAACGCTGCCCAAATTTCATCACAATCCATGCATCGGTTACTGAGATTACGAGGGTAGAAAAACGCGACAGACAGACAGACCGACAACCAGACCGACGGAAATGAGTGACGTGGATTTTCGTTATGTACACATCATAAAACGCCCAAAAAGCGTATTATCTCAAAATCGAAAATTTTCGCGATCACAATACTCCCCTCACCTATCGGTGTGGGAAGTAAAACCAACAAAAGTTCAAAAATTTGTTGATTTTTTGGCTACCAAAAGTTAAGTTTATCAGCTGGCATGGTGCAAACTCAGATTTCACGCATTTAGCTAAGCGCGCAATGGGTCGGACGGAACGGTACGAACGGTACGCACCTTCGGCACTTTTTTTGGGTGCCTGCGCTCACTGGGTCGGTCGGTACAGAAACGGACGGACGGACGGACGGACGGACGGAAGGTCGGACAATGGGGTATTTTCCGAACAAAATTTTATGACGGAATATTGATGTTACGTCCCCAAAAACCATGTAACTAACATTTTTACTTTTTACTGTGAACGCGAAGTGGCTTAAAAACACCTACAAGGTTCAAACATAAAATTTCGCGCCAAAGCTGTGACGTAATGAATCTAAACGTGACGTAATAAGTCTTTCGTGGAGCTATCCTTAGAATGTGACTGTACCTTGTCGTCTGACCTCCTTTTCTCCATCTACAGACATAACCTCCGCTTCGTATTGACATTGACAGATGTTTGTTTACATCATTTCATATTGATCTACCGTGATAGTCGTGACACCAGGGGAGGTTATGTATGCATGACACTAGTACAGTAAACTGTTAATTACATAACAATGCAAAAAATGGAATAGCTGTGCAATATAACATTTATAGTCTACAAAAAGAGGCAAACTAAATAAACATTAAATAAAGTTTACATCCTTTATAGAAAAACTATGCAAAATATTAGCAAAGTGACAACCTTGAATCTACGCTCAATTCAAATTAAAATAGTTACATCCTATCTACATCCGGCATAGAAATCACTTTTGATTGGTTGATTTCTTAGGCGGGAGGTTTAAGAGATTTAAATGAGCTCTTTTCAAAAGGATGATTTTCAAAGACTATCTCCACTCCAAGTGGGCAGAAAAAAATTGAGCAAAGACTGCCATCATTACAAATTAGATACAAGCAATCCATTTCAGCCATTAAACAGGCAATATTAGCAAGTTGGAAAATACCCCATGGAGACAAGCGGTCTCTTAATAGGTTTTGTGCTGTTATGTATTGTGAAAACCAAAACGATATGTTGAGTGAAGAAGAAATAATTCTAAGTCTAATGTTGGTAGCAGTTGGCAGTTATCCCGTCGCGCGTCGTACGTTGTTGAAGTACTTAGGGTGCCGCATATCGAAGAGCTCGGGTGCTCGGGGTAGTTTTCCAATTTTGGGAACATCCATGCTCGCTTTGCAACCGGATTGCTCAACTGAAGCGGCTGAACGTCTGTACCGAAGCACGTGCAGGCACGCGCTGAAGGCCTGATGAAACATCGGTACGGCCGATCGAGATGCCTAGAAATCTTTCTTTCGGGATTTTATCGGACGGCGGAAGGTGCGGATGGTCCTGTTCCGACAGTGACGACCCAGTGCGCGCACCCATGGGCAAATCAATGCTAAATATTTTTGAAAAATCCCGTGCGTACCGTTCGTACCGTACCGTTCGACCCAGTGCGTTCAAGGCTTTAAGGACCAAATAGTGGTATTCAAATTATTTCCAGCTTGCTAGAAATTAATTCCTCTAAACGGTTTTTCCCCTTAATTTTATTGTCCTACATGAAGAGTGAATGTTTTCATATTTCAATAAAATTATCCTGTGAAAATTGGAAATGAAATCTATAAAACATGTTTTTATAGTGAAATTAGTCCACTGGCAGGCACGTATTTAGGGGGGGGGGGACAGGGGGGTCCGGACCCCCCCCCCCCCGAAACGTTATAAAATGCCGTCTAAAAAATGTAATCCACAAATTTGCACCCCCCTCCCCCGCAAATTTAAGGATTTCAGGTGGCAACTCTAATCTCAACCAAGTGACACCCATAATCTGGACCCCCCCCCAAAACCAAATCCTGGATACGTGCCTGTCCACTGGATAAAGTTTACGCAAAAAAGCGTTCTTCTAATCCTAAGGTTGATATCCGCACTATCTTCTGAAACTTGTGCCTTGAGACAACCAATGATTCAAGGGGCGGTTTTTCAAACTGTAATTAACTATTAATTAATCTCGAATCATGAAATTACGAATTACGTCTTAATTACCAATTGAACTCCAGAAGTGTATTTCATAGCACATGTAAATTGATATTTGCTAATTCTTGATTACGTAATGTTGGCTACACTGGTGATCACCATTCTATTAAATTGTGTGTTGTAAGTTTGGCGATATTTGTCTTAATTTTGTAGTTCTGTGGTATTATGGCTTTTGTAATGGTGATATATGTCACAATTAGTCATCATAACGTCACTTTTGGAAATATTATTTCGCTAATTTCACTTGAAATCACGTTTAGTTTTACGGCTATTTTGTGATTTACACTTCCGGAAAAACAAATTACATTCTGATGAAAACATAACTTGATCATGGACTCTGACAGTATGTAAGCATGATATTCTGTATCATATATTCTTGTCTTTCAGTAATTCCTCAGAAAATATAGCTGTGTAAATTTTAAATATCGCAGAGGTAAAAATGTACATCGAAAGAGGTTACCAAACTCCGCAAGTCAAGAAGAAGCCCTTGTAAAATTAGTGAATAAATATAAATGCACTATTCGACTATTGAGTGTAAAAAGAGCGGAACTATACACTATATGGAAGGAAAAAGACAAGAGTTTAATGTGAATGAAAATGAATTTAAAAATTTAAAGATTGTAGAAGTTATATAAATCAAATATAACAATTTGAAACGAAAAACCAAGCTTAAGTTTGCTCTTCATCACTTGAATGGGCATTTATGTCATAATCCATATTGAATTCAGCGATTATAGGTTATCAGAATATCGTAACTTGTGGCATGTAACTGTCAAATCTATTTTAATTAATAATTACTCTTGGTTATCATAACTAAAACCTCTGATTAGCTTAATTTGTAATTAATCTCCAGTTGCGAGCAAATTATGAATTAACCGCCAATTGAAAAACGCATATTTTGCGCTAATTTCAAGATTAATTTTAATTTATACTTAATTACACTTTGAAAAAGCGGGCCTAAGGGCCGTATTCAATGTCATCTCTTGAGTAATACCCAAGGTCCCCTCGAGTAATACCATTGATTAACGCATTTATACGTAATACCATTGATTAACTTATTTAGGGGGGAAGATAGACAGCCACATACAAACGCCGGGCGCCCGACTTTTGTTTCTTCTGGACGGCTGCCATCTATATGAGCACAAATGTACCTCTACCGATACAGCTTTGATAGTATAAAGGCTCCCTTAGAGTGCTGTAAGGTAAGAGGTAACGTAAGACGTAAGAAAATAAACCTGTGGAATCAGATGAGATTGGTTATAGTCGTAACGTAAGAAGTAACGCGACGTAAGAAATTCATTTCTAAAGGTGACTGGACATGAAATGAGAAGATTGAGAAGCGATTTCGGGTGGAAATCGGCCAGGATCGCTAGACATTTTCATTCATTTATTTGTACTGTACAATACAAATATTGCCACCTCGAAGGCTAGGCCTTGTGTGAGATATTGGCGTGCATAAAACACGCAGGAATTTAGAAATATGCTCGTGAAATACTGCTTACCTCGGAAATAAACCAAATTCATTTTTCTTACGGCATCGGGTGAATTCCGGTGAATTCGGCCATGGTCGCCAAAATGAATGCAATCGCCATAGGCTGGAGTTGGACATGTGATCAAAGATTTGAATCACCGACGGGTGATTTGAACCGACTTTTTGCAAAAAACGTTTGCACACCAAGGCGTGCAGGCCCGGACCAAGTCGTGCAGGACCTGCCTATACATTATTACATGAACAACGAAATGAATGATTACACGTTACTCCAGGCAGACTATGCACTAGAGAGGCTGTTTCACAGCTATAACATGATTTGCAGTATTAGAAAATATTTTCGTTAAAAAATAGATGGAACCAACATACATATAGTCCCACAATATTCTAGTCATGATTTTGCTGACGTTTTTTATATTCTGTGTATACGTGAAGAGGATTTTGAGGAGTTCCTCCTTCCCTAATGATGTACAGTTAAGTACTCCATTGATATATGAGTATATAATAATATATGTAGATATAAAAGCTCATTCCGCCTAACAAAAGGCAGAGCCCTTATTACAGTTTTAGTATGATGCTAGGTATACTTTAACTGATTGTATAATGGAATCATATACAATTTTTTAAACTGCGAAAATATTGCAGTCAGCTCAACTTAATAGTGAACTAATAAGTTCGTTGTTGCTGAATAGCAGGTATTATCAAAAGTATAAGCATTATGTATCAGAAATCGATTTTTTGACAATAACTCACCTGCACTGCATGCTTGTTCACATTCAATTTTGCCAGAGCAATCTATATCTGAATCAACCCAACAACTACACAGTTTGCTTTTGGGTTTACAGTGTAGTGAACATATTTTGGGCATATCTCTTGCACAATAATATGGTAAAGAGTCAAAATATCATTGCAGTCAAGTAAGCATGTTCAAGTTTGTAAGAATATCATATATGAACAATGCTATAACTTCTTAGGTATGACTTGAAAGTGCTGTTCAGGAAGGTCTGAAAACTTTACTCAGGCCATCGCAAAAGTTTTATAGACACAAACGTTTTTAGGATTCTCCCATATGTTAATGTTTTCCTACAAGTTGTAAGGTGTTACATGTATAACAGGCCACTTGTTTCCAATTCAGCTGTTCAAGAATAACTTACTAACTTGCCAGCTGCACCTCACATTTTGAAGTCTTGACATACTCTATAAAAGTTGTATGCTCTGTTACAATTAATAGTGTAATACTGTAATGTAATGTGTATGCTGTTATGAATATGGAATATGTGTTCATTTGAGAGCATTATGTGGTTCTAAAGCTGACAAACAAGGATATGTATTTTATTGAATCTCTTCAGAGATAATCAAGGGTGTACCAATAAATCAGCTGCACTGTATGCATGTCCAGATTCAATATTGCCACAACAAAATACTTAAACCAACTTAACAACTACACAATTTTGTTTTGAGTGTTAGTTATCATCTTTGTAATTTGAAAGCTATCATATAGCTAAGCAATATACTTACTTCATAGGTATGACTTCAAAGCGAGTGTTCTGAATGGGTTGAAAACCTTACTCAGGCCACAGCAAAACTTTTATGGACACAAACATTTTAGGATTCTGCCATATGTTACTTTCACTTGATTCTGATTCAGCTTTTCAAGAATAGCTTTACAAAATTGCCAGCTACATCTCACAGTTCAAAATTTTGACATACCTTTTGTATCTGTAAAAGCTGTGTGCTTTATTTATTTAATCGTGTCTGAACTACAACTTGTAACTAGGAATTATAAAATATCCATAAAAATAAAATTATGATAATATGTTGTAAATATAACTACAGGGTTATTTAGTCCAGTTAGTGTGTATTTGTCAGCTAAGTTAGTTGTTTTCTTCTACCTGAACAGGTTTATGTTTTTATTTCATGGCCTGCTACGTTGCTTATAGGTAGTAAAATTGAAAAACGCCGATTTGTTTGAAAATTTAAAATTAAATGAAAACTACCGGAGATTGATATTCACAACCTTATATCATTATAAAGGCTATCAAATTCTACGTTTAACCGTGTAAAAAAAATTAGGCATTCCCATTTGAAAAAATCAAGTTATCGCTGATCGAAGTTTCCTTAATTAATCGACCGATTTCTCCAAGCATAAACGTAAATTAAATTTGACAGTCTCACCAAAGCTGACGCATTTTATGCTTAGTAATACGGCAAAGTCACAGACTTCCATATTTTATAATCTCTGCGATATTCAATTTTTTCCTGATATCTACTTATACCGAAAATGGTGATTTACACCTAAACGGTTCGCTTTAGGTCCCATGTATGATACATAAAGTCACACTAGAATTCACCAAGGTATCTGAATATGTAATAATATACGGGGTGTTCCATTTAAAAAAACATAACTTTGATACATTTCGTGTTTTTGGGACACCCTGTATAACATGAAAATATTTTTAAAATGTAGCCTTTATGGGTCTCTATCCATCCGAGATTATTATTTTCTTTTTTATCAAACACTTTAGCCATAATGCTCCGTGTCGAATAACGTGAATAACCCTGTATAAATGTTCATATATCACTCCAGTGTCTGGCGCATTTCACAGCATTTTCATTGCACGTCCAAAGGTCTCGGATGGTACATGGGGCTTGTAGAGATTGACACGATAGAAGGTGCTCCATTGTCTGGGATTCTCCACATTCACATGTGTCCTCTTCCACGTATCCCCATTTCAGGAGGTTGTCCTTGGATCTCCCCATTTGGCACCGGAGTCGGTTGAGGGTTTTCCAGGTGCCCCAGTCTAAATCTGAGCCTGCAGGAAGTTTTTCTTTTGTATTCCAGGTTGGGATGTTGTTGACTGCTAGGCGCTGTTCCCATTTTGCCTCCTTGGTAGCAGTTTTAGACGCTGTGAGGGGCTGTGTGGTTTGCATAAAGCCTCGCCTTGATTTCAGTCTGGCCGCTGCCGGTATACCGGGTGTCCCAGAATTTCCTTGACACGTGATATTTTCGTAACGAAAAACGGTTCAATCAAAAACTGAATGGTACTTTTGAAGGTACTATAGGGTCTATCGTACCATGCATTCGAAACGTTTTTTTTGTACGTCAACCCCTAAAACTCACCCCCAACTTTTTTTTCAAATAGCACCCCATAGGTTTTCCTACATAAATGATATCCCCATTTTATTTAAAATCTTGTGGTACCTCTAATTTTATATGCAAACTTATTTTTTCCATAAAATCATAAGCATAAGACAAATGAAATGATAATTTGTTTGACGCCTGATATTTTTGTAACAAAAACGGATAAAAAAGAAAAGTAAGTGGGTTTTTCAAGGGTAGTTTTTTCTTTCTTAAATCCCTGGAATCCACCTCTAGCTAGTTCTTCCAAATTTCAATCCACAATTTTGCCTGGAAAAATAAATTCTTCACTTGAATTTAATTATCGTAGTGCCTTACTTTTTATGCCCCTACTGCAATTTATCGTTAATTTTAGCGCCTGTGTGCGGGGCACACCCTGCACACGAGGTTGGCGCGACCCGATGTAACCATAAAACTTTTTCACGTTTTTGCACTTAGTTTTGTTGTCACATTTTTTTATTAGTTGATTCATGATAATAAAAAAATATTTTCCATACATGTGTTTTAATTAACTTATGCTTACGATTTCATGGATTAGACGAAAAAAATTAACGATAAATTGCAGTAGGGGCATAAAAAGTAAGGCACTACGATAATTAAATTCAAGTAAAGAATTCATTTTTCCAGGCAAACTTGTGGAACGAAATTTGAAAGAACAAGCTAGGGGTGGATTCCAGGGGTTTAAGTAAGAAAAAAATGGTTCATAAGCAAGAAATGATAGGTCATTCACTACCATTGAAAAACCTACTTACTTTTCTTTTTTATCCGTTTTTGTTACAAAAATATCAGGGGTCAAACAAATTATCATTCCATTTGTCTTGTGCTTATGATTTTACGGAAAAAATAAGTTTGCGTATAAAATTAAAGGTACAACAAGATTTTAAATAAAATGGGGATATCATTTATGTAGGAAAACCTATGGGGTGCTATTTGAAAAAAAAAAGTTGGGGGTGGGTTTTAGGGGTTGACGTACAAAAAAAAATGTTTTGAATGCATGTTATGATAGACCCTATAGTACCTTCAAAAGTACCACTCAGTTTTTGCTTGAACCGTTTTTCGTTACGAAAATATCACGTGTCAAGGAAATTCTGGGACACCAGGTATATTGGTACAGAGGATGTCTGGTGTCTTCACATTGTCTGCTTTGTTCGGCCATGGCTAGGGTTTCCCTACGTATTTGCGGTGGTGCTATTCCGGCTAACATGTAGAGCTGATCAAGGTTAGTGGGTTTTAGGCATCCGGTTATTAATCTACATGTGTCATTCAGGACAGGGT
The DNA here is from genome assembly GCA_951848785.1 of Callosobruchus maculatus. Lineage (NCBI taxonomy): Eukaryota > Metazoa > Arthropoda > Insecta > Coleoptera > Chrysomelidae > Callosobruchus > Callosobruchus maculatus. The sequence continues at coordinate 4,864,139 of CATOUR010000081.1, read as the reverse complement.
CCAGTCTTCGGACATGTGATGATCTCTCCATACGGGGGATGCATACTCGGCTGCGGAGTAGCACAGTGCAAGGGCCGAGGAGCGCAGGACGTTAGGGTCTGCCCCCCATCGAGCACTACTCAATTTCCGGAGAATGCCGTTTCTGGTGTTGACTTTGGCCTTAGTTTTGTCGATATGTTTTCTGAACGTCAGGGAGCGGTCTAACGTAACAACTAGATAGCTGTGTGCTATTACAGTTAAATGAGCATTTGTTCATTTAAAAGTTGTATGGTGTTATGAATATGGAATATTTGATCATTTGAGAGCATTATGTGGTTCTAAATTTGACAAACAGGGATATGTATGTTATTGCATCTGTTCAAAGATAAATGAATCTCGAAGTTGGCTCTGTAGCGACAGCAACCAACTAGTTATTTTATTGTAAATGTTAAGAAATAGATAAGTAAATTTTAGGCTCTGTAGCAACAGCAACCAATTGTTTTTGGTCAACATTCACTTATTCACTAGCTCACTAACCTGCCCCAGGCCAACCTATAACAATACCCAAGTTTGACTAGAATATTTTCAATAGTTTTCTATTGCCTCTGTTCTGAGTCACAATATTTTAATATTTTCATGACATGGCAAAAACAATAGTTTTAGAAATGGTAGTTTTGACCTGTTTATTATAAAACTAAAAAGTTTGTCATACAGAGAAGGATACATACTTGGTTTACAAACAAATACATTTTCGGGCCAAATACTCTTAAAAAAATCACATCATAATGTGTACAATAAGTCCTTTATGAACAGTCACAACTCGAATTGTATTTTCTATTTCTATAGATGCTTCATGAAATTTGTTTTAAGTCACACAGTCACTGTCCTCAAATTTTACACCGATGGACAGCGATAGATATGTACACTTTCTACTTGGGAAGAAATATATCCACAATTGCCTATTTTGTAATTTTATTAGAAAACTCCTCCACTAATTTCACATATATCTTCGTCACACAACCACAACCTGCTTTAACATTCCAGGTATGTGTATGCGTCAATTTCTTCTATGGAGTACACTTGATTAAACAAAGTACATCGCTACATCCTATAAACAGCTGCACTGTCACAGTCCTTCAAAATTGTTTGACTAGATATTGCAGCCCTATTGGCAATTCGAAAAATCGATGAGACCTCTAGCGGCAAAAATCTACACTGACAAAGCAGGTACTCGAATTTCGGACGGCACACAATTAACATGCCATTAACCGTTTATATGCCGTTTATGTTTCTTCGTTCAGTCGTGTTTTCGAGTTTGTGCTTTGTTAATTGGTATATAGTGTGTTAGAATATTTATTCGGACCTTCTTCATACGCTATTGTCAAGAATATGGCATCTACTTCAGGCTTCAAATCAAGAAAGGCTAGCAAGTTTAATACAAACTGTAGTGTTTATGGTTGCCACTCCAAAAAAGACTATGATAAAAGCATTCATTACCACGCATTTCCTCCAAAAGCGTGTCAAAAACCTGCTATCCTCCATATTTGTTTACAAACGCCAGCGCCCTCATCGGTAATTGGAATCGCCAATAACTCCTATGAGACATGTATAGCTCTTCGAAATATACACTAGTCAGCTCGGCACCCATTGCCACCTGTAAAAAGCAGTTTTCTTTAGAATCCAGAAATTCATTGTATTTCAGACTATAGCGCCTTACCTCTATCCAAACCCCGTATGCACTGGTACCGTATTGATCGTCAGACCTTCAACAAAGTTCCAGTAGTAAACAAGTTACAATAAACAATCAGAGATAACTTTAAACAATTAACAATATTGCCCTAGGGTCATTGACATTCGACATAACCATAAAAATTAAAAAAAAACAAAACAATCATAAAACATCTCTCCAAGAAGAAGCTTAAAACATATAGCCCCTTCTATGAGTCACATACCAAACTTGGCTACCCTTGTCACCCTTCTGTCACTTAAGCCGTAAGCCGCTTACGGCACTATAGCATACCCACTTTTTTCTTATTCTTACACTCTTACGTTACCTCTTACCTTACCGCACTCTAGTTAATACTTAAATCCTCCCTAAGAACCATCGACTTTGGTAACAAAGGACCCTACCTCTCAACCACGTATAAACTCTACTTGCTATTATCTACTCCAGGTGTCGCCATCGTTGTAAATTGACAACTGACATCAATAGTGTCAATTTTTTAATTTTCTAATATTTCCATGAACGACGATCAAAAGATATTAGGTCTGTTTTTACAGAGAATCAGAAACAAGTCAGAGCCAATCAGTATTCGCCATTGCAGTTGTCAAACTATTTCTGACTAGTACTGGCCAATCAAATTGACGCTGACTAGTTTGTGATTGCTCTGCGAACAGCCCTAATGATTGATTATATTGGCTTTGTTCTAGCATCATATTTCCAACTGTTTATAACAGTTTCAAACCATGTGAGTGTGCGCAGAAACAAAATTATCTGACGATTTCGTCACTGCGCACACTCAAACGGTTTGAAACTAGGGATGGGACATCGAAAGAAAACATCGATGTTGGACATCGATATCAACATCGACGGACTGCCATCGATAGCAACGATATATCCATGGCCGACTGTACTCACTAGGCCGGAGCATGAAATATGGCAACACTGAATCTGGGGGCCGAGTTTGCATTTGTTGTTATGTCATGTGTATTCTTCCATGTGCAGAAAATATGGTTGGAAGGTGATTATTAATGTGTTTCTAATTATTTACCTGCACAAACGAAACTATAAAGATAACAAGATGCCTGCAAAGCGTGTAGTACCAGGTTGCAGCCGAGTAGAGGCATGGGTAGAGGACTACCAAACCATGGTCCAACATAACCTTATTCCAGATTAAAAAGAACGTTGCAAGGCGATGTTTAATGGGTTTCTACTGATTTACCTGCACAAATGAAACTATAAAGATAAAAAGATGCCTGCAAAGTGTGTAGTACAGGTTGCACTAGCAATTGTGCGTCCAATAAGGGACATAAACAGAAGTGGGTGAAAGGTATTCCTCGGAAGGGCTGGTTATATTTATAAGGATAAAGACAATAATTTACAACCATTTCAAAGGATAAGACCTATTTTAAAGCATAATGTGGTACCTATAATGTTTTCTGGAATTCCCAAATATCACAGAAAAATACAGTTAATAGAACTCATCTGGGCATGGCCTGGGGCATACCTACGAAAGGATTTGATAGTGAAAGGGAAATCAAGACCAGCAAGAATGGCTTCACAGTGACCTAATAGTGAATTTTTCTAGCTCCAGTGACAATTTACAAAGTAAATTGAATGTTCATTTAAGTGGAAGTGGAAGTGGCAGCAGGAAACAGGTTGCGTTTATTTTTATTTTGTAGTGTCTGACTGTGATGAAACAGACATCAGATGTAAGTGGTATTAGTAGTAATAGTTCTAAAAAGTATTTTTCTTAATTTATTAACCGAGATGAACTCTAATACATATAAAATGGAATAATTATTCTGAAACTATAGGGCCACTATTTGACAGCTAAGCCACGTTGCCACATCTAAGGCTCCGGCCTAATGTAGAGTCAGCCATGATATATCGTATTCAAAACATCGATGTTTGAACATCGCAAAAACATCGATATATTCGGGTACTAGTGTTCTTCAATTTAAATGTTAGAAATAAATAATGATATTTTAATAAAAAAATAAAAATAAGTTTTGGTTGTCTATTTCCTTTTTTAAATTGCTTTGCAACTTAAGCGAATTTGAGAAGATGAAAAAAACAATTCACATAGAAAGCTCGATTGTGAGGATGTGAGCCGAGGTTTTTATCAACTTACCAAATCTAGTAGCTTGTGATTATACCCCCTCCCATAAATTCGTAATGACGTCAATCAGTCACCATCGCATCGGTGTTGTTTTGGTACAGAATAGTAGTAACTAGTTCACTGAAAGGAAGTAGAAGAAGACCAGAAAACTGCAGACTCGCTAAGTTTACTTTTTTGTATATTTTCAATTTGTAATTGAAACTTTAAGAAAACATCGATGCAGATTTTTAAAAACATCGATGTTTTCATCGATGGTTCAGGTTAACAACATCGATGGTAAAAACATCGATCATCGGACGTGAAACATCGATGTTTTCCAAACATCGATCATGGGACGTGAAACATCGATGTTTTCCAAACATCGATAATTGTCGCCCACCCCTATTTTAAACCCTTGGAAATCTGATGCTAGAACATAACCATTGATTTCGATTTATCGTCGTTTGCATTGGATTTTTCGCGATTTCGGGAAGCAAAATGGTTTACAGGTGTTATTACTATAACTGTCCAAACAACAAAACTCGTAATCCAGAGATGTCGTTCTTTGCTTTTCCAAAAGCAACAGCTACACGTGATATCTGGATTAAGAATAGTGGCAATGTGGATTTGTTCGAACATGTTGGAAAGCCTGAGCCACTGTCCAAACAAATAGGTGTCTGCGAACAACATTTCAAACAGATCTATATCCAGAAATCAGATACAAAAAAATTCTTGGTCAGACACGCAGTGCCGTACGAGTATAATTCAGGTAAGTACCTATACCGTTGAAACCAAACTATTGCCTTCTATTACTCATCTAGAACAGTAAAAAACTTTGAAGCAATACGTAAATTTACCATACTCTGCCGTTTTCTCAAGCCTATGGGGCATTCCACCACAACAATTTCAAACAGAACGCTTTTCTATCTTGACTGAACTTATATACTTGTCTGCCCAGCAAAAATGCATCAGCAGAAAGAGTCTTTTCTTCAAGGGTCTAATTTTGAATGCCTCAAAAAACCCAGTGATTCATTCTGGTTATTAGGACGATGTTGATACCTAAAATGGATATTGAAAAAACCTTCTAAAAATGTAATTCCTACTCAAAATCAGCACCAGCTGCATCGAAATAACTAGGTATTTTTCAATAAATAAAACAAAAACTTTGTGAACACTTTTCAATAAACCAATGCCGGTAACGTTTCTCAATGCAGTAACTCCAATTTCATGTCACAATTTAAACTTGCTAAATATTATGGCAAACTGAGCAGCAAAATGAATTTCTTTTATTACTGATCCCAAGAATTTGGCAACAAACAGACACGAGTGGTTCCAAGGCATGGCATAATCATTATAAAGATGTAGGAGTGGCTGATTAATGGTCACTTTAGGTATACTATGCTCAAGCTGGTGGCTCAAGCTAATGTGTGGGTTTATTAGTGTGGGTAACAGTATAAATCTGCCATACTTCTGGTATTTCTTTTTGTTTTGTTGACAGTCCAAGATATCAATGGAGCATTCCAATGATCACTAAACTAGATGCTCGCAATTACAGCTATTTAGAACATGACAAACAGTATGGTCTCACTAAATTTCAGTTTAAAAAAAGTTGGCGAGAAAAATGCAGAACAAAAAAATGCTTGTTTTATTCTTAATTTCAAGTGGCTGAACCACTAGTGAATACACCTCTCTTTTTTTTTCTTGTCAGAAAAAGTAAAAAACATTTCTACTTATTTCACTCAAAGTCTTACTGGGTGATACAAATTGGCCTGAGCATTTTTTTATAATTTTATTTCATGTAAAATTAATACAAAAGAACAAGCATGTGTAATGTAGAATATCCTTGTTACATGATATTTATGTCAAGTCAATTTTTCCATGTTGTTATGTGAAGCGAGAAGTAGTTTTGTCATGGTTCTCATATGGATATGTTATTATACAATATGTTAATCAATGATATTACATAAAATTATTATGATATAATTATTTTTCGAATTTGATTGCCTCAAATGTGGAGTCAGAAAAGGGACATATCAAATAATGAACTATTTTAATGTGAGGATTTTTCAAAATGAATGAAACTTGGTATTCATACAGTATCATTGTCTTGGTATTAAATAATGAACATTTTTTTTAAAAGTGAAATTATGTTGCGAGTATATGAATTTTAACAATTACCTCATACAGCTTAGCTTGGTGAAGCTGGGAATTCAAAGTTGGCAAAAATGAATACAGAAACTTGAGAGGTTTGACTACCGATTAATTTTGTTTGACCACTCGCAGTTTTCAAAAAACATATACATTTGGCTTCTTTCAAATTTCGATTTTGGGAAAACAAACATACACATATAGATTTTTGTTGGATCATGTTTGACCACCAATTGATTTTGACCTCCCATGGTTTTCAAAAAAAAAAATTATTTTGATGCTTCTAATTTTTAATTTAGGGAATACGAAAATATACACAGATATATATTTGACCATGTTTGACCAGTGATTAATTTCGTTTGACCATCCGCGGTTTTCAAGAAAAAACTTATTTTTTATTTTTTCAAAGTTTTGGGAAGACAAAAATATACACATACATTTTCGTTTGACCATGTTGTTTGACCAGCAATTTTTTTAGTTCAAATGTGTATGTGTATACTGATTTCCCAAAATTCAAACTTTGAAAAAGTCAAAATCATTTTTGGTGCGGGTGGTCAAGCAATGGTTGAATTTCTCAAATTTTTGCATTTTTACCAACTTTGCATTCCTAGCTTCACAGATCAATACAGCTTGGTTGGCTTCACATAAAATTCTGGAATAATCAGGTGCTAACTTCACACCACTTTGATCAGTTACATTTATAATAAATATAATTATCAATTTTAGTTAATGATGACTCTGACAATGAATCTTTGCATGTATACATTGGCCCAAATTTCAAAACATATGGATCCAAACATTGTTTGATAAATACTGACATCTGTGGTTCAGAGGACTTGGAAATCATTAATAATCTATGCAGTCAACCAGTATTCAAAACATCCTCTGCTTCTCAAGATGCTGATAGGCCACAGACACCAGTATCAAATATTAGATGTGGTTTGTCATCAGTGCAAACAACTCCAAGAAAAAAAAAAGGCTCTCTTACAGAATTGCCGATTTAAGGAAAAAGCTCAAAGCAAAACAAAATGCTCAATCTAGGGAATTTTTTTGGCAGGTAAGCAGCTATGTCAATTAAAATGATGTAATTTATGAGATAATGCATGATGAAAAGTTGAATGCATATTGAGAACAGTTAAGAAAAAAACGTTTATTTGCAAATTGCAGTTATCTCATTCATTAGGGTGACAAAATAACATAATCAATGATGCTTTCTCCAAGCCTAGTGATTTATTCTACTACTAACCAATCCCTCGGTGCTCATAACACATTAGCAGCAATACAATCTATACAGATTTTAAGCAAATTAAGACATTACATATTCTTTTATACATGAACCCCCCCCCCACTAAAATCACCATGAACCCCCTCCATGGTCATCGCCTAGCTACGGCCCTGCCCCTAAATATGTTAATCAGTGGCTAATGATATTGTGAAATATTTTCAATTTGATCATGTGAGAAGCATACTTACAAGGTTAATACGTTAATCAATGTAAATACCTAATTCATTTTTCTTCACCATTTATTAAAAAATATATAGATAGATAACATGAGCATTTATTGGTGCTGTTAGTATACACAGTATGTGGAATATACCAGGATCTACTTTCTAGAAAGTCAGCACTCTCTTCGCCTCCTGGTATCGGTCTGCCTCTTCTGTCTCGAATGCTTGGGAAGCTGAAGAATTTTTTTCACACCTATAATGACAAAAACGTAGCATTTTGAAATAGTGTGCCTATTATTTGAATAGAGAAGTGAATAGTCATAATATAATGTACCTATTTTTTTGGTGCATATTTACATAATCAATATTCTTGTTCCAGAAACTCAACTTTTAGGTTATGTCAAAAGATTAATGTATTAAATGATCCATTCTTTGAACTTGCCTATATGTACATAGGTATACATAGGCAATTATTACCTACGGATGGACGTTTTTGCTACTTTAACATAATCCACCAAAGGTTGGCCACTACAACTTCATTACTTCTATATACTTCACAGATAAAATTTCAAGTAAGAAATGCATTATTTTGGAGTATCAAGTGACAAAGATGCAGTATGACTATAACAACTATCGCTCTAGTGAATGTGATAACTGTAATTGGCGAATAAACGTTTTTTTTTTCTTCGCTGTTTTCAGTATGCATTCAAGTTTTCATCATGCATTATTTCATGAATTACATCATTTTAATTGACAGATGTGCTTACCTGACAAAAAAGGTTCCTTAAAAAACACCTCACAACAACAATTATGGTGAAAATGCCCAAGAAATTGTAAAAAAAAACAAATAAAAGTCCTCGATTTCACATGGCGGTATACGGACAACAAGGTCAACAACCGCTGTCAGCTGATCATTTCGAACACAAAACATATTTCGGATGTTAGGTCCACCGACGAACCGACGATGTTTTTTTATCGTCGGTGGTTAGGTAAGTGCTATGGGTCAGTGGCACTTCAAGGTCGTATTTTAATAGCTGGATGCTCCATCTATTGGGCATATTTATAAAGTATTAAGGAATTTGCGAAACTTGTCAGATTCTTTGAGAGGGCGCCAGGTGACGGTGATTGTTTTCTATGAAAGAGTGAGTGAGATAGACTAGAGTGAGTGAGATAGACTGCGAGCGCGTTGTTTTCCTATGCGGCTGCCTATCTTCCCCTAAATAAGTTAATCAATGGTAATACTTAGGTATGCCCTTCCCTGTGCATCTGTTTCCTAGACAGCAGACGTTGTCATCTTTCAAATAAAAATCAATTTGTTATGCCTATGCCTACATATTTTGATGTTATCTGTTTTTGTTTTGTGCCAATATTTCGTGTTTCGTGCCGGACATTTTTCTAGATGTGATAGAAACTGACAACACCGTACTCCAAAATTAACCTACAAAATCGCCTTGACTGCAACGAAATGTCATGTTGATATTTCTTGAGGGACGCTCAAGTAGCTGCAGAAACACAAAAAACCATACTTAAGGGACACCCAAGTGGGTCTATTGCGCAACGGCGCCTCACGCGATTTGGGACAATTTTTTTATCAATGTTAAGAGGATGGTCTGTTATGTGATTTTCAAAAATAAAATTTGCGAAAGAAGCACGTTTTTTTGAGGAAAAAATTGATAAAACTATATTTTCAACATACTTCAGTAACGCACGCGCACAGAACAATACTATTTTAGAAGCGAGATACTGCTTGAAAGATGAAAATCGGTGCGGTGTTGCCAACATTTGCTCTACATTTAACATCGCTTCGACGATACATGTACTAAAATTGAAACTTTAAAGAGAAGAAACAAGGATAACACACAAAATCGTGAATGGTTCTACATTTTTAACTACCTAAATTTAAAGATATCTTATTTCAAATGTTCATTTGTTTCTAGCTGGTGTTTGTGATTAAGTATTATTGTTTGTTTTATTTAGTTTGTATACTAGCTTTTTTATGTAAAATCGGTGGATTTAATATTGTTTGTGATTAAGCTTTATTGTTATATTTGGCCGATATCTGCTCCAATAAATCATTGAAACGTGCGACTGACGTTGGACCGTTGCAACTAAAAACCGAACAGGTGACAATCTTACCTGAGATCAGTTGGTTAAAGTTTTCAAAATATTTGATATCAGTAACCACCTGCTACAAACCTAATTCAACCTAAAATAGTCTAAATTTAGATATCTTTTATATTTCACCCAACCTAGGTAGTAAGTATATTGACACCAACTTCAACCTCGATTTCAGTTTCTGCTAAAACGAAATCAGGTCAAACTTAATTCCTTTTGAACACCCGTGTATGAAATTCCCGAAATTATTTGTTTTTCATTTTTTCCAAAACACATTGACTGATATGTTGCACAATCACTAACCTAAAAAAATTGCAATTGCACAATTTCGTCAAGTACATTAACTGATAACTGCTGCTCGCTGGCAACACCGCATCTTTGTGACACTATTGATGTCTGTCATGCGGGTTTTCGATTCTAAAATTGTCATGTAATGTTCGGTTACGTTTAGAAAGTTGGTGAGAATACCAAGTTTAAACTGTTTTTTTTTTTCAAAAAATGCACCTTTCGCAAATTTTCTTCTTTAAAAGTGCATAGTAGACCATCCTCTTCAATTCAAATATGACATTTTTCCAAATTACGTGGGGCGTTGTTGCGTTGTAGCACCCACTCATGCGTTAAGGGACTCTTTTAAGTATAAACTATGAACATATTTGCAACTTGCTGCGTTGCCCAAAATACTGTATTCAAGTCAATAATGGTACAAACGTGCTAAATACAATGATCATCCGGGCACTTGATTTCACTTGTGCATTCAAAATATGTTTTTTCTCAAATTCAGGACCTGGAACTACACCTTCTCCGGGTTACATCAAGATCCTACCCGGTGGCGTAGTAGTACCTGGTAACACGCCCCGACCAATGAGAGTAATGCCACCTAGGCCGCAGCATACGGTGATACGACAACAGGCACCTACACAGGTATACCTATTCATTCATTCTATCTTTATTTGCAACATAATTACAAATAATGCCACCCCTAGAAGGCTCAGCGTTGTCGCAGTGTATAGGCGTCCATTAGATAATTGAGGTTTTGAATTAAGAAAAAAGGTTTTATGACAAAACTTTTTGTTTTTTTTTGCAATAATTCAAAAGTTATATCAAAATAAAAATGGGTTTTTGAATCGAGTACCGAAAACACGCCGACGGCTCCCGAACCCGCGTGACGTCACCATGGCGGTCAGGATGCTCCTTTGACCAACGACGTCCTACTCCGATACTAGATTCTAGATTCCCAGCCAATCGTGAAAATACTTACTGGTAACTAGTGTATATTTGTTGTAACATAGACGATGAATGAAGTTTGCAGCTCGAGACGAAGTCTGCGATCGAAATAAATATGTTTTTGAATGTTTGAAGTTGAAGTCAGATTACAAATTCCAGTAAGTAAGTACCTAATCAAATATGTTTCGTTGAAAAGATCTCCTCAATTGAAGGATGGCATAGTGGTTAGAGCGTCCGATAGTGGATCTCAGGGTCTTTGGATCGAAACCCAGGCCTTCCAAGTTTTTTTTTATCAAAAAATTTATTGATGTGCTTTTTGCACTTCTTACTCACATTTTTTCTACAATCAACATAAATACATATGTGTTTGAATCAAATTTTGTTAGACATATTACTTGCACTGCACAGTGCAAAAACTAAGTACAGGAGGCGGTGGACAATTTAAAAAATCAGTGGAAATGAGGTTTGTCCGTCAATATCAAACTGCCATTAATTTTTTTTTTAAATGTAATAGTTGGTTAATAAAACAAAATCCCTTCATCCATTCCATCCATTCATTTTTAAGTTTTTTAATGTAAAAAGTAACTCAAACTCGTAACTACATTCTGTCTATCACTTGGTATTATTATTTATTTAACTTTGGGCAATGAAGCTTAACAATTAAATTTTCATAAAAATTTAACAAGCACTGTGCAGTGCAAGTAGTAGTAGTAGTAGTAGTAGTAGTAGTAGTAGTTTATTTGTGTTTTTGCATGAGTATGCTTACACACGTCAAAAATGTAGATACATACTAAATAAATTAAATAATAGTTTTTACATAAAAAGCTGATATACAAATATAAATATAACGAACAATAACAGGTAATCACGAACAACAGCCAGAAACAAAAACATTTAAAAAGAGATATCTTTGAAGTTATCTGAAAGGTATTCATCAAAAGAATAAAATGCCTTTGACAGAAGGTAATTTTTGATGCTACACCTGAATTGTGCATCATTTAGAGCTTTAACACTGTTTGGCAGAACATTATAACACTTGATACCATAGTAATTAATTCCATTTTTAGATCTTTCGAGTCTTAGGTAGTTGCCATGAAAATTATTTTTGTGCCTTGTATTGTACATATGCTCATCAGAATGTTTGGTGAACTTACGCATGTTACCCCTAACATAGCAGAGGCATTCTAAGATATAAATGCAGGGTAGTGTAAGTATACTGAGATCTATAAATGCATTTCTGCAACAAGCATCGTAAGGAAGATGAGATATTATTCTTATACAACGTCTCTGCAGTGAAAATAGTGTTTTGACATGGCAAGAGTGACCCCAGTTTATGATGCAGTATTTTAAGTGAGAATAGAAATGCCCATAATATGCCGCTTTTACTGTTGGTTAACTAGTGATGAAAGAAAGATTTCTGATTAGATAAACACTCTTTGACAGTGTTTTTGATACTTCCTTGATATGCTGCTCCCAAGTCAAGGTACAGTCTAAATGAACTCCCAGATATTTGACAGGTGTAGTGTCCTCTTTCAGATGTTTCATATTGAAATTCAATTGTTGCGTCTTCAGATGATTTATTTTTAGTGAGTTCGCCAGGCACCAAACTTCTAATTCTGAGTGTTGTGCGTTGGTATGCTGGCTTAGTTCGTCAATAGTCTTAAATTGATTTAATTTTGTAGTGTCATCCGCAAACAGTATAAACTTAGAATCTGTATCACAGTTCTGTAAGTCGTTAATATAAATCAGAAATAGTGTTGGCCAAGTACAGACCCCTGAGGCACCCCATACGTTATATAGTCCCTGGTGGAACTGAATCCATTGACTGACACATATTGACAACGGTCAGTCAAATAAGTTTGCATAAATGCTACACAATGTTCATCAAAGCCATAAGTAAGTAATAAGTCTAACAAAATTTGATTCAAGCACATATTTCGATCGTAGACTTAGTCTCGAGCTGCAAACTTCATTCATCGTCTATGTTGCAACAAATATACACTAGTTACCAGTAAGTATTTTCACGATTGGCTGGGAATCTAGAATCTAGTATCGGAGTAGGACGTCGTTGGTCAAAGGAGCATTCTCAACGTCATGGTGACGTCACACGGCTCGGGAATCGTCGGCGTGTTTTCGGTACCGGATTCAAAAACCCATTTTTATTTTGAGGGCAGACAGAAATAATTCTGCCGGTGCGCCATCTAGTACCCGAAGGTAACGGCAAACCAAGGAAATCGCTGCTTAACAGCAGTAGACTTCTTGGTGGGACGCCAAGGTGCGTCCGCTTGGCCACCAGAGAGCGCGGGTTCTATACGCCGCTGCGTATGAAAGCCGATATACGAGGGCTGCTCTATACCTCCGTCAATCCACCAGTACGCAGACAGCTGTTTCACGCTTATTAGCGATCATCAGTGCGCCATAGGTCGATTGACGGAAATAGAGAGCATCAATTTTTTCATGTTTACTAAACATGTGAAACATGTGAGGGCAGACATTAGTGCTTCGACTGTCTGCCCTCACATGTTTCACATGTTTAGTAAACGTGGAAAAATTGATGCTCTCTATTTCCGTCAATCGACCTATGGCGCACTGATGATCGCTAATAAGCGTGAAACAGCTGTTTGCGTACTGGTGGATTGACTGAGGTATAGAGCAGCCCTCGTACATTTTTATTTTGATATAACTTTTGAATTATTGCGAAAAAAAAAGAAAACTAAAACAGTTTTGTTATAAAACTTATATATGATCTTTCCATTTATGGCAAAAATTTTTTTATCCAAAACCAGTTTTATATCTTGTAAAGCCAATGACAATCTTGATCTCACTCTTTCATATCAGAACTGGATGGTAATTGCTCAGGTTCTTTGGTTCAGTTTGTTATTTTTCTATTAGTTCAATTGGATATCTTATAGAGCTCTGTTTCGCAAAAAAACATACTTTATGCTTATTTATTTTTAGGTGTATTTCGACGTATGGGTTTCTGAATACTGCATTAGTTGTGTACCGTGAGCACAACCTAACCTTTGTATTCATATTTTTGATTTATGTCACCACAAAGTATAATCAAAATCCATGTTTTTATAGCCGCCAAAGTAAGCTATTTTCGCTAACCGCTAGCTTTTTTTTAACCACCAGTTAACTAACGATTGTGCATCTGGGCCATAAAAGTTACTTCTGACTTGAGAGTTTTGAAATATCTATGTAAGTCATTGGGTATTTTCCAACTTGCTAACATTGTCTGTTTGATGGCCGAAATGGATTGTTTGCATCTAATTTTTAATAATAGCACGGTTTATTCAAGTTTTTTCTGCCCACGTAGCGTAAAAATAGAGTTTCAAAATCATCCCTTTACTATAGACTACGCACCTACTTAACTTTGACGTCGCTGTTATCTACTTAAGTGAAATGGACCGTACGTTATGAGTTGTGATATTAATAACTGTTCATTACAATCTGTAGTCAATGGTGAGACCGAGGGTGCAAGGTTCTGCGGCTCAATCTCAAACGAAGCACGAATGGTTCGAGAAGACGGTGCGAGCTGCTGCTCGGGTCAACTCGAACCTCTCTTATACGTTGACGAACCTGAACAGAGCACAGGCGGCCGCTACCAGTGTTGAAGCCTTGGCCGTCGTCCACAACAAGCTGCAGGAGATCCTCAGCACGTCTATCAACTCCCTGATACAGATCAGAAAGAATCTGAGAGCGGAATTCATACAAGGTAGGTGCAACGTTGTGGAAAGAAAACCCTTACCTACCCTATGAATATTCAAAATTAAACATTTCGTATACTACTACTTTGTGTTGTTACGGTTTTCCTGCGGATGAACGAGTTAAAAAGCTAACTTTCAAACTCGGATTATAAAAACTTCCATCGCACGACTGGACTGATATCCATTTATTTTCAGGTATAAAAAACGCTCGGTTTCCAACGAAACCTCAAGCCCCAACCACCTCCACTACCCCCACCACCAGTACTTCCAAGAACTGCGATCAGGATGACGACGTGATAATCATCAGCCCTGCGAGTTCGCCTAAACCAGCCACCAAAGCAGGTTCCTTGCTCAACACCAGTACTCCCAGTACAAGGTAAGAGTGTAATTTGTTAAAATCATTTTTTTTCTTAAGTGGAGGTTATAGTAAACTGCTGGCGGACAACACATTTGCGGGCTAAGGGGAGAGGTAAAAAGTCGAGCTCCAGTGGGCGTGGCCTATTTACAATAATTTCTACTACAAGTCATAAAAAATATTTGCAGGCGCCGGTCCCCTTTGCTTAGATGCCGCTGACCCTAGACCGATTGCCGTCGCACAAAAATTATTCAACCTTTTTTGATCGTCCGTCGTTGAGAAATAGACATTGTATAATTTATACGTGGCATCACAGTCAGTGGCGGCGCGTCGGGGGGGCATGGGGGGCCAAGATCCCCACTTTTTATGAGGAGTTAAAAAAGTTGTCGATTTTTTAGCTTTATTATATATATTATTAAATTTTATTGTATACGTACATATCTATTTTTGTATTATTACATTATACTGCATCATTTTCCAATTTCCAGCACTCTGCATCTTTTATTCTTATCATTTCTGGAAGATTCTCGTATATTGGTTGTTTTTGGCCCCCCCACTTTTTCGTGGCACGCGCCGGCCCTGATCACAGTTGAACCCTTTTGTGTGTATTTCAGGCATATACATAATAATAAATACAATATGAGTAAAAAGAGTTGTTTATAAGTGCAACTGAGTTGTCACACAAGAAATGAATTTATCCTATGTACAAGAGCGAAAATAAGACGGAAAATAGGGTGAAAATATGAAAAATCAACAAGAAGTACGAATGAAAATATGCGTGTATATGTTATTTGTAAAGCAGCTGAATTCAGTGAAGTTCACTGTACATTGAGTAGTTCTTTAGATATGCCAATGCCGTTGCAAAACTGAAAGATATAGACGTATTACAGAATTGGCGTAAATACGGCGGATAGGGGGGACGTGCCCCCTCTTGGAACTATAAATTAAAAAAAACTATCATCTCTCATACTTTTTGCCTATAGCACTCCCAGAAGGCGCCAGAAAAATTATTGTTAGATTCACAACAAACTCCAGAAAAATAAACCAAATTATGCCTGCCCCCCCCCCTCCCCTCACCGGTAGGCCTCCAACAATATATCCCCCCATAGTGAAACTATATCTACCTGCATTCTGAATTACAGTCGCCAAATTCGGTATTTCGATGAAGTATTCGAAAAGAGGACGCATTCTAACAACAACTGTAAAATCTACACACCTCCAAGACAGATATACCTATGCCAAGACGATCATGTACTCTGAAGAAAAAGAAAAAATTGCTTTCTCTGATGTTGAACCATTAATAAAAAAATGCGAGTATTAATTGCGGACTATAATGGATGCCTATATGACCTCTAATGCTGCCACACCAAGATGGTGTCCTTATTTTACCTGATATATGACACCTGATGAAGAAGGTATTCAGAGAAGAAAAATGACTTTTTGGATGAAAAATGGTGCGTTAAAGAGAAACCAGAATTATTGGTTTTATCAAGTTCAGTGGCAGTTCCATGTCACAAAAAATTACTATTGCTACTTTGCCGTCTGAACACAAAAAATCGTGAAAGTGGAGAACTTAGCAAAGGAACATGACTTCCCAGCAAACACGATGTCGTTATACTAACGTCATTTTGACGACACTCCATTCGTCATTATCACGTCGATAAAGATGAATATATGACGTGTCTGTGACGGCACAATATCACAGCCCAAAGACGTCATTGAGTGCCGTGCTAGTAACGTCACCAAACCACCGTCCCAATAACGTCACAAACGTGTCGTCTCAATATCGTCATGTACGTGTCGTTCCGTCGACACTATTTTATACAGCAACCAAGCATTGCACCAAGGCTGCACCAGAAGGTATCGTTAGATCAGCACTGATTATTGGCGATGGTTACTTTGTCTTACTTTATGTCTCTCCAATAGTCAATGCTGATCTGACGATATCTTCTGGTGCAGTCGTAGTTGCTATATAAAATAGTTTGGACGTTAATTACCTTATAGGATAAATGTTTATGAGATAATGCTGTGAGAAATATGTGTAGCATTAATTATTAATTTGAGTAAGGGTAATAAAATAATAATTCAAAATAAATTAATCATGTATTTCACAGTAAAGACAGGATACAAAAATAATGATCATAGCTTTGCTAGCCTTCTAAAGAAGCCTGCCTAAATCACAAAGTACTTTTTATTTTCAATCGGCTCAATTCATATAATAAGAGGGTACAATCTAATACCTTTGAAAACACTGGACACTATACTTATACCTATTATTATTTATGGTGGAATCCACACATACAGACACTGCACACACTGCACTTAAGGTTAAAGTCTCCGTCCCCATGTCACAGCTTCATCGTAGAAAACACAAGTAGAAAATTATCTTTGGAAAAGAACTGCAGAATGCAGATCTCTTCTAGCTTACATATTAAGCCACCCTGCTTCTGACAACTTATGTGATATAGGCTCATATTTTCTGACACCAAATATGTATCTAAGACAAGACTTTTGTACTTTTTGTATCCGATCTCTGTCATGCTTCTTTAGGCAAGGGTCATATACTACATCACAATAGTTAAATAAAGACGTAAGCATCGCATCTTGAACATATTTGGTGAAATTTCTAGAAAAATATAAATAGGCCGGTATCATACAGCAAATTGTTTGAGAAGGGTAAATTGAACCAAAAATTGCGTAGGAAATGAAAAGTTGCTCCATTGACAAGACGCTTCACGACTCAATGTCAATTATATTCTAAATGCGCATGCCTCCAGATCGAAAATTGAATGGAAATAGAACATGTTCCATTCATCATACAATATATGTACGATCATTGTCTGATGAGGGGCTGAATCATTGTGTTATGTATTTTCTATTGCAGCCGATCCGTAGATTCGGGTAGAGTTGGCAGCGGCGGCGCAAGACCGTTTCTGAGGGTGAAAAGCCTGACGGCATTACAAAACGTAACTGCAGAATGTATTACGATACCTGACGATCCCCCAGAGATGGAGAAACCACCTGAGGTTGAAATAGATGGTGAGTACATTTAGGGAACACAAGCTTCGTTTATACTTTGCATAATCCATATTGTGACCTATCGCATGTCCTCTTTTTTTAATGGTGTTTATCCTAGACCACTTGTGGTTACACAAAAAATTAGTATTCTTGTTCAAGTTGTATAATGAAAATGCAAAAACATTAAGTTTATAAATTATATATAAAACGATCAAAAAGCTTAGAAATTATTAATTTTTTTAAATCATAAAGTTTCTCGAACCCTAGTCAAGAGTAGTGTGATGGATTTCCCTTATATGAATTGACGGATCATTTGGCT
Organism: Callosobruchus maculatus; assembly: GCA_951848785.1. Classification (NCBI taxonomy): domain Eukaryota; kingdom Metazoa; phylum Arthropoda; class Insecta; order Coleoptera; family Chrysomelidae; genus Callosobruchus; species Callosobruchus maculatus. The sequence goes on along the minus strand of CATOUR010000081.1, from coordinate 4,846,004 downwards.
CCTAGTTAACTAAATACACAACTTTTAGTTCAGCTCGAGAGATTTCTGGCTTTGTTTAATTCTCCTGTTTTTTTTTTATTTCAAGCTAAAAAGAAGGGGCTAGATACAACGAAAGTAATCAAAGTAGATATCACGAAAATCTTGGCGGGTGAAGATCCTGCACTGGAGTCAAGCAGTAGTAAAGAAGAAAAAAGTAAAGAAGCTGACAAGAAGGGTAATGATGGTCTAATAATCATCATAATAACTCTATGCCTTATGCCTCTATACATCAAAGATAAAGGACATTATGTCACTTTCCCTAAGTATTCAGGAAAGCGCATTTTTATTTTTGTTCATCTTCAACTAGTAGTTACTCGAATTTTATTTGAATGTTGAACATGTTGAACCAGATGTCACTAATGCCTTCATTTTTTATTGTATCCAAAGTTATTACCCTTATTACCCACGGTAAGTTACTTTCATAGCATAGCAGCATAGCATACATTTTTGGACATAAGTGTCCTGTCTATACGTAGATTGCGCACAAAGTAATATGTTATATCAAGATTATATGGTATTTTTCTCAGGATAATTTTTTTTCCAGCGCTCAACGTTTTAGGTTATGAATAATCTTCAGAAAAACCGCATTAGATGGTGATGAAATTTTCGGTAGTGTAGTTTTAAAGTTTATAAAATAATTTTTTCTTACCTGATAAATAATCGCATTAAATACTCATTATTTTATTATTATTATTAAATACATAATAACTTTTTAATTTGAATACAAAATATTTTTTGCGTAACATTTTTCTAATAATCTGTTTTTAATTTTTACAGAGCCAAGAAGCGCTAAGGGTAAATCTCAAGATAAAAAGGCAAACTGTGAAGATAAAGGTAAAGCCAATATAGAGGAAACTTCAAGTGATAAAAAGAAGACAGATTCCAAAGAGAAAAAAATTAAAGACAAGAGTAACGAAGAAAACACGTCCGAGAAAGAGACATCGGAAGAAAAAGGAATATCTGATAAAGAAGAAACTAACGACAAAAGTAACGTAGAAAAAACGTCAGAAGTAAAGCAATCAGAAAAAGAAGAAAAAACGCCTGGAGAAGAAAAGACTAATTTAGATGTAACTTCTGATGAAAAGGAAGTAGGCGATGAAGAACCTGCCAAAAATTCTGATGAAAAGGAAGTAGGCGATGAAGAACCTGCCAAAAATTCTTCAAATCGTTCCTCGCCGGAGCCGGAACCTCTACAAGGCTTCGAAAGCGTAGTAAAACCGTCTGATAAAGAAGAACCTGTAGAAAACGAAGTAATGTCTGAAGAAGAACCTACGAAAAGTTCTTCGAAACGTTCCACGCCAATTCCATCAACTATGCAGGACTGCAAAGTCGTACTAGAACGAACGAAAGATGTCGAAAGGGAAACAAATGAAAAGACTGATTGAGATGAAAATATCTCCGCTCATGTGTGAAGGTGGTACTTGTTTTAAACCGGTAATTTCTCAAAGTTGCCGTTCCGGATTTCGTAAGGTTAAGCAAAACTGGGACAATATACCGTTATGCACGGTACTGCTATGAAGAAGATAAAAATGTCAACGTCTATTACCCGTATCGCGTATAGTCGGTGCCACAAAAAATATATCGTAGTTAGCTGCAATTTGACAATTTGGGGTAGTGTAAATATGGCTTTTTTGTTATTATAGTCCACAGAGTTAAAATCTCTAGAGGGAATGCAAACAACAAAATGCACAGGTCGCTGACCAGCCAACATGTAACGGAAATTTTGACAGCTTGAGGGCATTACCAGTGGCGTACGATTTTATATTAAAATTGGATGTTCATTAATAGATCCAATTATTACTGTGATGTTACAAACTGATACAATAAGTTGTATTAGTATTTAGGTAAACTTAGAGAGTTGCTCTTATTATAATTTGATTGTAACAGTTGATAATTTATTATGTTACATGTTATGTATACATCTAAGTCCCTTGGTTTCTGTAAAAGGCAAGGCAATGTTCCGATGCACCTAAAAAAAGAAATTATGCCGCTAGGTCTTTATTTCACAGGTGAATGGCCAGCCTTTAGGAATACAACAATTTTTGAGTTTCACAACCACCAACCACCCCAATTTCACCTTTCAGCTGTAATGCATCAAGCCACTTGTTTCTCATCACTATATTCGGAGGAAACCTACACAAATGCACATAATATACATTAAACACAACCATTATTATTCCTGAAACAGGAGTGAAGTTACTTTTGTACCCAGTTATCCTCATATTTTACGCTACTGAAAACAAAACAACACCTATACTAACCTATTATAAGTGGTGTTCACCGATTCGTCGCTATTGCAGCAAACTATGCACTTTTTATTTCGTCCAATCATGCAATTATGACAATGTTGTTCATAAATAATTTAATTGACACCACGAATAGTCACAAATTCACTCAAATATACACTAAAACAACAAAAATCTCAACACACGCAATAACCACAACTACAATGACAGCCACATGACAGCTTAAGGACACGCCGATAGTAGGTTGCCAGATTTACGACATATTAGAAGTTATTGCGACATTTCGCTATGAAATTTACCATTTTTGAGAATTCGTTAAATCAAAACAAATTAACTTCACGTAAATCAGTTACATTGCAAGTATATTGGAATGTATAGTTAAATACCCAGTTAAATATTTTGAGGGACATGTGTTCAAACTGCGGAAACTGCCAGATTTTGAAGAAACTGGAAGGTCCCTAAGCGGACGAAGAAGAGTGGCAATAGCGCTATAGATCTTGGCTGGCCAATATTCAAATTAGGCTCCCTCTAGAGATGTTAACTTTGTGTTATAGTCTTTATTTGGCATTATTGACAGATGAAACATGGCACTGAGATTTAGGACGGTGTTGTCACTTGAGGATACTTGAGGGTCCCTCAAGTACTGTTCTGTGTTTCACAGTCGTTTGACAGTCCCTCGGGTGAGGCAGCTCACTTTAGGGACACTCAAGACTCAACCAACGAATTGTCAACATGACATTTCTTTGCACTCAATGTGATTTTGTAGATTAATTCTGGGGTAAGGTGTTGTCAGTTCTGACTGCTTTTGTCACATGAAGAAAACGTCCGGCAACAAATACAAAACAAAGACAAATAACAGAAAACATCACAGTGCGTAGGCATAAGTATAACAAAAGGCCTTTACGGAAACTATGATGGGGGTGGATTACAGATCTTTATGTTCGGAAAAGGCTCTACGATCAGTTCATTGTTGTACGGAAAGTGATCGCGATCGGGTTATTCAGTTCAGTAGTATGAGTGATATCGACTGTCGTATTTGGGTTAATAAACGCTTCACTCCTTTTCTTCCCGTTGCACGTAAAATGGGGTATTTTCCGAACAAAATTTTATGACGGAATATTGATGTTACGTCCCCAAAAACCATGCAACTAACATTTTTACTTTTTATTGTGAACGCGAAGTGGCTTAAAAGCACCTGCAAAGTTCAAACATAAAATTTCGCGCCTAAGCGTGACGTAATAAGTCTTTCGTGGAGCTATCCTTAGAATGTGACTGTACCTTGTCGTCTGACCTCCTTTTCTCCATCTACAGACATAACCTCCGCTTCGTATTGATATTGACAGATGTTTGTTCACATCATTTCATGATCTATCTTGGTTAAATGAGATACCGTGACAGTCGTGACACCAGGGGAGGTTATGTATGCATGACACTAGTGACAGGCTGTTAAAGACGAGTGTTGCCGAATGACGAGTAAAATTGTGAAAAGTAACTATGAAACATTCTCAGAGTAAACTGCTAATTACATAACAATGCAAAAAATGGAATAGCTGTCCAATATAAATTTATAGTCTACAAAAAGGGGGAAACGAAATAAACATAAAATAAAGTTTACATCCTTTATAAAAAAAACTATGCAAAATATTGACAACGTGACAACCTTGAATCTACGCTCAATTAAAATTAAAATAGTCACATCCTGTCTACATCCGGCATAAAAATCACTTTTGATTGGTTGATTTCTTAGGCGGGAGGTTTAAGAGATTTAAACAAATTAGATACAAGCAATTCATTTCACCCATTAAACAGGCAATATTAGCAAGTTGGAAAATACCCCATTGGCTGTCGCGATTTTCATTTTGTTTTTGTAGTGGATATACCCTTAATGTGTGTTTCACCCTTTGGAGAATAATTTAAAATAAGGAAGGAAAATAAGGAAGCTATAAGTATTTGCTCTTAGTTTTGTTTTTATTATTTGAATACATACAAAGATCAACACATTAGACTTTTTATGAGATAATTTGACATTTGAAAAATCAATTTATTATAATTAAATTTAGAGTTCTCACACACGTCATATATGTACTGAATTTGCATATTGTATTATGCATACCTTCATTGGGCCTGCGTCAAGGTTCCTTTAATCCGAATACTGTATTTCATTCGTTGCAATCTACGATAGGGTACTTGCAGAAAAAAATATTGTCGTTAACGCGTTCCTTAGAGCCGAGTAAACATGACAAAATCAGTTGTTTGGGTTTTTGGAATCCGCTGTGAGAGATATTCCAAAAATTATCTCAAATGCCGGAAAATGCCCCGCAAACAGCCTCTGACGTCAGTGATATCCTATAGTGATGGGATGTAAAGTATTGATATTCCATATCGATAGCCAGTGCTAACCTAACATTTTGACATTGATCATTATAACCACAACACACCCAAAAGTACCAAAGTCAAAAGAATAAAAGTTAGGCTAGATTACTAATTCACTTTGTAGGGATAGGCTTGAATTAGATTCTATCTTTGGATTCATTCATAATGGGATGCGCTGAAATAAAATGATGGCTTCGATTAGTTGCGAATCTCTGTCACAAAAAGGATGAACTGTGATACCTATCAGACATAGTAGTAGTAGTAGTAGTAGTGATGGGGAGGCGAAGCCAGGCAAGTAGGCCACCTTTGGCCCTTTTTGCCAACCCCACTGAACCAATCACTGAAAACACTAAAATTCTACACCCTAGAAAGCTCCTTGTCGAACCTACCAGACCTCCTGACGAAAGTCAGTATGTCCGACCATTTCGCTGAATATAGTGGCTCCTCCCCAAACTCCGTCGTGCCGAATATCTGCACCCTAAGGTTGCGATAAACTGCACATCTGCCCAGGAAGTGGAACGCTGTCTCGTCCTCCTCCCAGCATCTGGAGCAAATGGGGTCCCCTACCACTCTCATAAGTGACAGATGTCTATTCAGCCGGCAATGGCCAGTGAGAACCCCCACCAGAAGGTTGAGCGTCTCTCTGCCTTTACTCAAAAAAGCCATTGCGTTCGGCCCCTATCAGGGCCTGCTATGAATCTTTTGGCTTGCCTGCAGTCGTCTCTCTCTAACCAGGCTTTCGCCAGTTCCTTGTAGGCCCAGTTATCCAGGGCCACATTGACCTGGCGTCTGCTAATTCCCAGCATAGGTTCTGGGCCAATGCAGGGGCTGCTGGCCCCTATCCTAGCTAATCGGTCCGCTCTCTCGTTACCCGGTATACCAATATGTCCGGGGACCCACAGTAGGGTCACCTTCTTATGTCTTGCCAACTTCTGAAGGGCGGCCAAAGTCAAAAGAATAAAAGTTAGGCTAGATTACTAATTCACTTTGTAGGGATAGGCTTGAATTAGATTCTATCTTTGGATTCATTCATAATGGGATGCGCTGAAATAAAATGATGGCTTCGATTAGTTGCGAATCTCTGTCACAAAAAGGATGAACTGTGATACCTATCAGACATAAAAATGTATTGCAACGAAAATGCTAGTGGGTTAATTGCCTGTTTCAAATATGTTTAAGTATCAATAAATTGAGTCGCATTGTTAAAGAATTCAGATCGTCTCTATACTGTATTCACAGCCAAGCTAGACCAAATGAAAACAAGCCCGCGTGCGTGATCGGCACGTGTCGGTGGGGTCCCTAAGAGTCCAGTAGATCATGTGTAAATTGTGTGTTATAATCTGGCAAGTCAAAATCTCCAAGGCTGACTGGAAAGTAGATTCAAATATGCAATGTCAAGTGTTCATTGCATAATGATCATTTCAAACTGGCAACTGGTTACTTTTGAGTTGCAATGGGCTCATAGGGCAACTGTTTTAAATAGTCATATAAAATTTCGTAATTGCACTGGACTATAGCTGGCACGTTCGCAGACGTTAGCGGACAGTAACCACCCGAATGTTGCATGCGACTGTTTATTTGAAGTCTATCTTGGGATTGAATATACTTTAGTTTGCAGTTGAATCTCACTGACCTGCACTGTAGCAGTATCGATTGTCGATATCGATAAGACACCTGTGACGACAGCCCTTGTTTTAAGTCACGTGGAAAAATTTGAATATATCCTTATTTTATTTTGTAAATATCCTTTTTTGGCCGTCAGTAAAATCATATTTTTTTGTTTCCTACTGCTTCTTGATATGGTTTTCTTTACGCTATGTATACTCCCGAGGCGATTTCACGACCTCTGCAAGTACCCTATTCTAAATAGTAGGAAATTGAGTATTGTATATCACTGTGAGCATGGTTTAACATGTTTTTTGTATGTTGCATGTTATATATGAACATCCTGTTAGATGCAAACATTTGGAAAGTCTGGCATTCAAGCATTACAACGTAGCATTCAGACTTAAAACGCGTCATTATTTACTCAGCATGACTCATCTTCAACATATCTTGAGTTTAATGTTTAATGTCATCTCTCAATAATGACTTTTTGCAGCAAAATCGGCCACCTTGAGACTGACAATTGTGGGCAATGGTATTTAGTCAGTATAGTTTATTTAGATATCAATATCAGTTGCAAACATGGCTTTTCACTGACGTGAAAAAACAACATAATTTTCTTTATATTTTTATCTTCTGAGAAATTCACACAGCTATTAGTTCGTAAACCTATGATTTTCAAAACTTCAAATACATGATTAAATGAAGTATGTTAATGGAGTATTCGCATGTAAACTGTCAAACAAATAAATAAACAATCAAAGACACAACTTAGAAGAATGGTAAAATCTTGAAAAATATACAGTTACTGCTTTAGATTATTTGATCACAAAATCTGCATTGTATGGATTTTTTTGTTATAAGTTGTCTGCTTGTCACATATGCATGTCTATCCTTTTACTTTGATGCACTGTGTACCGAATACACTGCATTTGTATAAAGTTAATATTTGATGTGGCGGTATCACCTTTTTGATCTGGAACGAATGTGCTACTGAGAAATAAGTTTTGTTGTTTTATAAAAATCGAGGTTTTAAGTTTGATAGTATTATTTCTGTATAGCATTTGATGTTTATTTTGCAATGGATGTACCTTTAATGTAAATAAAAATAAGCCAATAAAACATTTTTTTAAGAGATGTGGTGGAGTTACCTTTTTTTATCCTATTACAAAATTAGTTGCAAATTTATGTTTCTTGCGCTTATTAAGACATTGTTGCAGAATCTGACTGTCGGGAATGGAAAAGAATTTGGAGGAATCATTGATTAACACATTTATACCCCTAAATACGTTAATCAATGGAGGAATCTTTGCTCCTATCACAACACTGACGATAAATTCAGCTGTCAAAATACCTCTTGCTTTTTATGCGATCCTGATAACGATAAATTCACCTATTGATCTCTTGCTATTTCTGTATCCCTGATAACTGAATTACTATCAATTAATACAGTTGTCAAATACCTCTTCCCGTTTCTGTAATCCTGATAACAGGAATAAGGATGAATTCTGCTATCAAATATCTCTTGCTGTTTATGCGATTCTGATAAAGATCATGAAAATTTGGATCACAAATGCATCCTGCTCTTTCTGCGCTCCTGATAACAATTATGATGAACTCATCTGTCAAATATCTCTTTGTTTTTGTTATCCTGATAAAAGGGAATTGCAATACATTGAGTTGTCTGTTGCCTCTGCCGTTTCTGTAAGCACAATAACAAAAATTTTGATATCAAATACCTCTTGCTGTTTCTGTGATCCTGATAACAGAATATCGATGAATTCGTCTGTCAAAGCCATATTTGTTTCTGTTATCCTGATAACAAGAATTACGGTATATTCAGCTATCAAATACCTCTTGCCGTTTCAGTGATCCTGATATTGCATTGAATCTCCATTTGTCGTTAGGGCAATAAAATGCTTGTCGAGGTGGAATTATTTTATTATGAAATAAAAAACAGATAATTACAAAACTTTATAAAAAAATATATATAACAAAAATCATAAAGCATGCGTGGAGGTACGTACATTCTCTTGAGAATCGAAGCTAAAAACACGTCACACTGTATATGTCAAAAAATAGTGTCCATGTTAAAAGTCCATATGTACAAAATTGAGTAAAAAATATAAATATTTAAAAATATACACATACACTGTGAATACGTTCTAATATTGAAAGATGCGTTTTCATGTGATGCTCCAGTAACATGGGAGGATGATGAATTTGACATCCATATAGATCGCTTTCAAAGCCAAACGTGTGTCAAGCAGGTTACTCATTCAAATTGATATATTTGCATTATATATGACTAGTTAAATCTCAATGCTCTATTCGTATGGCCAGAAGTAATGTAGCGTACAAAGGATTAGGGGGTGCTAAGAGACGTATCATGTATATCTAAAGGATTATGAAATACTGATGTACGAAAAAAATCAAACATGCTTTTCGTAACAAGCTCATTTATAGTCAATGGAACATTCAGCTTTTCAACAGACTTAGAATACTTCCGAAAGACTGAAGTACTGCTTGATAGATTTTTGCTAGTATCATGAGTACCTTAGAGTTTACTTGATCGGGCTAAGAACCGACCGTTTTACGGTGAAAAATCATAATTATATATTTTATATGATAATTCTTATTCAGACGACACACATAGCAAGCTGCCAAATTTTCGTGCATTTAACATGACTTAATCAGCATAAAAAAATACATTCAATTTTACGTGAAAACGCATCTGGAAGCTTTAAGCTATTTTCAAAAAAAAAATAACATCTCAAACTAATATCTAAAATGCCCCTTCTTGGATTTGCTGTTGTGATACACTTTCAGTGGCGCGTATGAACCGTTTTCATTTGTACCTGAAATGTAAGATCAACATAAGTTTGTTTTCCTGTAACGTATAAATGTGTTAATCAATGCTGTAATCTAGGCAAAGTTCAACACGAAAACGAAGAAATGAAATATAAACTATGTTTTCGAAAGAACAAAGGAAATGAGACTCTTTCATCCTATCTATGGGTACTCATTTGACCACAATTCTGATTAAAGGTTAAAAAACCTTACAAGTATTTTTTGGTAACAAAGAAGTGGCTTTTGTAGAAATATTTTTCGCCACAGCAAAGCCGTTCTTAAAAAACCATCAAAGGAGAAAATATCATAAAAAAACATCCACAGACATGTTTTCCAGTTATGTATCTTGATTCATGCTAGTCCCATTTAAATATCTAGACAGTACTATCATCATCATCACATAGTCACAATGTCTTAACAGACATGTTGTAAACTCGTAAAATGCATTTACTCATTCTATGAGTTTCTCTTGGGATATCTTTAAGATCTTTAATGCAGTTAGTTTCCCATTTGCTTTCTGCATTCTCATGCCGTTGACCAGATAGTATCTACTGGTTCATCCGCCTTTACGGGCAATTTCTCACCCCAAGAACAAGAGGGTGTCGCGACTCTTCTCAACTCGTCCACCCAAAGCTGTTGGTTCAGAAGAGGTTACTGCTTATACCGACAGTAGTTCGGTTCCTTTTAGTCGCCTTTTACGACACGCAGGATATACGATGGGAGATATTCTAACCCGCCCCCACACGGGTAGATAGTACTATAGTTCCCTTCAATTAAGTTTTTTAAATAATACTCAGTAGAAGTTATGGGGAGGCAAGTGACCCTTTTTTCTGTTAAATAATACTTGCTGTGTAGGCTTTGTTACAGTTTCCCGGCGCCATCGTAGGAACAGTGCTGTTCCTGCAGAAGACGAGGCTAATGACCTCAGCAGTCGATGCCGTTGATGCCGAAGAAAAAAAATACTTACTTTGTACTACAGACGGGGCCGGATCAGGAGGCAGATGTAAGGGTGCCGCACACCTTGGCTTCATGTAGAAATGGTATGCGATGAAATATACTATTGCGATTATCATTGCAGCAATTGTGAAGGCTCTATGCACATCTTGGAAGTTTTTCGGGTATTCTGTGAACGCCATTCCACCTAGCACGGCGCCAATGCTACGACCTGAAAGTATTAATTACTTAGAAATAGGAATGCTTGTTTAAAACCGTCAAATTTACACGTCACTCTGTCAGTTGATTCAAATTTGACCTTTACCATTGACCATAGGGATCTATACTGTATTCACAGCCAAGCTAGACCAAATGAAAACAAGCCCGCGTGCGTGATCGGCTCATGTCGGCAGGGTCACTAATAGTCCAGCACACTATGTGTGAATTGTATGTTATAATCCGGCAAGTAAAAACCCCCAAGACTGACTAGAAATCAGATCCAAATATGCGATGTCAAGTGTTCATTGCCTAAATGATCATTTCAAACTGGCAACTGGCTACTTTTAAGTTGCAATGGGTTAATAAGGCAACTCTTTTAAATAGTAATATAAAATTCCATAATTGCACTGGACTATAGCTATCGCGTTCGCAGATGGCAGCGGACAGTAAGAGCCCGTCCAGATAAGGCGATTTACGCGCGAGTTCACTCGCGCGTAGGCATTCGCGCGTTCCCGAGATACTAGAGTTACATACATCCCGTCCAGATGCTCTCGCGCGTTGTTGTACTCGCGCGTAAAACGCTTGTAACGAGCGGGACTCTCGACTCGCTCTCGACTCTGGCGACATTGTTGCGTCCAGTACGACGCGCGAGTCCGTGGCGTGTGGACATATTTGTTTCGGAAAATGGAGCGTGATAACTTCGATTCAGAACTTTTCATTGACGAAGTCGAAAAAAGAGTAGCCATATGGGATATGGAATGGATATGGAATCATCCGATTATTCCAATACTCATAAAACGTAGGAACTGGGAAGAAATAGTTGAAATATTTCACTGTGTTCTCTCAGCTTTGGGTATAATGTTATAAACATACTGTGCGTCATTCTGTCACGTAGAATTGGATGCACGCTGAATCGTCACCTTTCTCTTTGTTTATGAAGCTTCCATCGCCGGTATGCACGCCACAACACAACTGCTGTATCCAACTCCATGCTTTTGACTGGAAGGAAATCCCTCCTAGCGTAGAAACGCGCGTAAAACGCGTGTGAAACGCGACATCTGGACGCAATGTAAATTGACTACGCGCGAGTCCACTCGCGCGTAAAGCGCCTTATCTGGACGGGCTCTAACCACGCTAATGCTGCATGCTTCGATCATATATAACTAGATAAATTATGCAGAGGATAGTTCCGAGTCCAAGACAGGGATAGATGCACATAAGCGTCAACTCGCGTATACATTGGTAAATTTTAAATTTGGCGCGCTTTGTCTGTCAACGAAGAAAGAGACAGAGGTTAACCGGCCAGCGTTTAGGCGACATTTCACGATTTAATCTTTGTTTACGTTGGTGGCTGAGTGTGTTTTGAGAAGTATTGTGCAAATTGTGATTAAAAACAATGGTTGGAACCTGTTCTCTGTGCAAAAAGGAACATATACCGGGTGAGGGTCGATCTTGTCACACGTAAGTAATGTTTATGTCATATTTGCAGTGGCGTAACTTTACGGTATGTGCTTGCAACAGTCTCTTAGCGCCTGACGTTCCTTTATCAAGTTTCCATTTGAAAAAAGCATATGGGCAGTTAACAAATAATGCATCTCAGTTTACTATAAATATTTGTAAATCTGCGGAAAAATATCTCAAAGTCCAGTTATCTTTTAAAAAACTGAGTCCACGATTTTCAAAAGTACCGACTTTTTGTTACATCATGCAATGAGGAATCTACCTCATACAGCTTTTGACACATTTGACAATCATTTATCTGATCAGGAGCACTGTCTTGATCTAACAAAACTTGTTTTAAAAAATATTTTAGTTTGAGATTTCACCATGAAACCTCTAAGTTGAAGTCAGTTGAAAGCATTTTATTTAAAAATCAATGAGAAGTATGGCTTGTAGATGAATAATCTTGAAATAGGTAAGGCACGAGCTGATGTAAGTTCTAACTTAGGACATACAGACCTACTTCAAAAATAATTAATTTTGCTGAAGGCAGCTTACAATGTCTAATCATCAGAAAAGTAAAGTAGCTTATTAGTTGAAAATGTTCAAAATAGTTGTCTGTACTCTGTACCAGTCCACTGAATATATTGAAATTCATAATCAGAAACTTTCCGTTAGGTAAGGCATACTATGATTGCAAGGATTCTTGAATGATCAACTAGTACTGTGATAACTGCTCAGTTTATTTACTTTTGTTTCATATGAGGTACTGTTGAACCTTTAATGTGAATATGTATTGTACACAATTTGACGAATATATGGAAGAGTATACATTTTTGTATGTTTGTATGTTTTCATTAATTTTAATTTATGTATGTAATTTGTCTTATTCTTTTGATAAGTTCTATACCCTAATACGGTTATTTGGAACCAATAAAGATTATCTGTCACTCTATATCCTTTTGCATTCTGCTGTCTTTGTTTATAACACAAATTATATCTATTATTGTTGAGTGATATACTATGATGATTTCATTGACTTTTTTTGTCCTCAACTGTAAGCTAATTTATTACTTTTAAAGGATTAATAAAATGTTTGTTTTGTATAGTGCTTCATTCGTAACTATTTTGATGTAACAGAGCTAACAATCAACTCCCATATTCAGTATACTGTCTTGTTAAAGGCGGACTGACGACACTGAACACATTTATATATCAATCTCAGATAGAAGTTCGTGACCCCCTTTCAAATATATATGCACCCGCCTATGTCCTCTCTAGGGTAAACGTCTTGGATGTTTACAAAATCCACTAAGATGATGCAAGCAAACAATCACTGTGTTGAGTAGCTACCATTACTTATCTAGTTATATATGATCGAAGGCTGCATGCGACTGTTTATGCGGAGTCTATCTTGGGATTAAATATACTGTAGGAAAACGTAAGAGGTAAGAAGCCGGTTCTGTATTCTGCATTGTAAGAATAGCAATCTGCTAAGATCCAAGGACCTCTTATACATCCTGCCAAGCATCCCTCAGAACTGAGTGTTCGGCCATTCCAACCTAGAGAGAAAGGTGGATTTCCCTCTCAGAATGGATTCTCGCACAGCAGGTTCTGAACAGTCATCATGTTTCTGATGTTCACATCCCCTGCACAGGGGTGTTTCACCTAATATTGTAGAGGTGTTTCCTTAGCTGACAGTGTCTAATAGCAACACTAGTGTCAATTTGGAGCAGGGCCGCCACATCGCAAGGTCGGTCCCAGGACCAGATTCTGACCACGGGCCCCCAATACCATAGCCGTCTCAAGTGATGAGGCAGTGACCTTCGAACTGGCAACGAGATGGCTTGCCAATACCATGTTGAAAAACTATTGATTTCCTCTATCCACACAAAACGTCATTTGTACTTGCTTTCAAGTTTCAGTGATTGAAATGTCTTACATTTTTACTGACCTATGTTTTTCATCCTTCATTTTCTCAAATAAATATAAGAAACTGTAACTGAAAATTGGAAACACTAGTATGCACGTACGTTAAGTAGTTGTTAGTTATGGGATTTTGTAATTTTGTCGTCTTGGAATAGTACGAATTGCAAATAGAAGTCGTATTCAGAGAAATTCATAATCACTCACTTCTTAAGAGTAGCTGACAAAAAATAATGGTTGACTAAATTTTATAATCAACACATTCAATCAGTTATGTTCAAATTTTGTAGACTGATTGGAAAAAAAGAGTCTCTGTGTACAACATGGCTAAATGGTTTGATCGAAACAGCACTTGAAAGAATATAGGATGTCTATTAAGTGAAAAACCAGAACAAAAAATAATTGTTACAAAAATGAAGCTTCATTATAGTTTATTCACAATTCATTATAGTTATTTGTAATAAAGTTACTCAGAAAAGAATTAGATTATTAACAAAACAAATGAATGAGTAAAATATGAACTTCGTTTTGTTGAATAACATAACATACACTGTTATAAAAATTATTTGTAACTATAAGAGTTGTCAACTTTAAAAAATATACAAAACTCTAATACAGTTTTATTAACTGAATAAAGAAAACTACTGTATTTTCTTCATTTGAAAAATACAAGGAACTTAAAACTTTCGTGCCTCTTTAAGTGAAAATGTAATAACATTAGAAAAATCGAGCTTGGAGGCTAATCGGTGCTCAATGCTGAGGCCCGGACCGGTAGGCCTATTAAGCCACAGAGTACAGCCGCCCGCCCACAGCGTCCACTAAGATTCAGGCCCGAACCGGGCCCCTACGGGGCACCAGTACCCAGTTGCCCCCCCCCCCTTGTGGCGGCCCTGATTTGGAGGTATTGCCGGGAATTAAGGCAAAGACGCGTAATTTCAATGTCCGTAAAGAAACCACGTTGACGCTTGGTGTTTGGGTTCGTCTAGAGGCAGTTTGGAAACTTTTTTGTCGTTGCACCATAACTCTAAAGTGGGAGGGATCGGAGATCTATCTCGTGTGGGGGGCGGGGGGGGGTATTAAAACGTGAAAAAAATCCAGCTAATGTTAAAAAAAAACGTCATCCGAAATCTATGGGCGGTTTGCGCGTACCGATTTTTTTTTTAATGAAAATAAAAAAATCGTTAAAAAATGTTTATATTGTTTAAAACGGATGATGTTTTTTATACATGTTCAACAAAAAGTTGGGGGTGGATTTTCGGGGATGACATACAAAAAAATATTTTGAATGCATGCCATAACAGTATAGCTTCAGAATTACAACTGATCTCTTTCTCGAGCCGTTTTTTTCGTTACGAAAATAGTACATGTTTTCTGGGACACCCGGTATAGATTAATTTGGTAATTTTATTTTCGTTTTACTGTTGTAGATGAGTAGATGTGTGTTTCTATAGTACCTTGTATGTCGACAACGAAAGACTATTGGAATACACAAATTAGCGTTCATTTTCTGAAATTTTATCATTTGTTTTCATTTGTAGGCATCCCCTATAAACCTAATTTTCTAATTCAAGTTTTCAAATACAAAAATATGACTTACCTAGACAGAAATGAGCAACGATCGGCAGTGCCTGACCCAGGGCAGTGAATTTTCTAGGCACCAAATGTCGCAGATATAAAACAGCAGTTATATACATGATGTGAAGTGTGAAGATCTCCATCCATTCGCAAAGTAGCACGTAGCTGCCTTTCTCTATAAACATCAACGCTGAAAAAGACCGCGTAAATGAGATACCTGTTGATGTAAAAGAAAACAAATGTAAAATGTTATTGTATATTTGTTTTGCAACTTTTACATGAGCAGCCTAGAAGAAAGAGGTTTGCAGATAGTTAAGACAAGTCTGAGTGAAGCAGGTTTTCTTTTTACAGTGCTCACTATTGAAACATGCTTGCTAAATTCATTATCAGATAGGTGGATTAAGTGATTTCTAAATGATTAACATCAGCTTTTTGAAAGATTACCGCCTGTTCATTATGGATCATGTGTGTGTCAAATTAACCAAAATATGAATACGTTTTAGATGTTTCGGTCATCTAGAATAAAAGTATCTATCCAGACAAGAAATTTCGACTTTTCTTCAACAGCATGAAAGCTATAGTCTCAAATCCCCTTGCAACCAAATAAACCATGGCCCGTCCACCCACAAAAAAAATGTATAATGCCACTAGGTGTCTCTTTCACAGGTCAATCAACAGCCTAATATGAATACAAAAAAATGTTCAATTTTGCTACCCCCAACCACCCCCGTTTCACCGACACCCAAAAAAAGTAGAAAATAATCAAAAACCCCTAAAATGCCTGAAAACGAAGTTTGAGCGGTTTTTATGTTTTTAGTTTTTTGATTATTGCGCCGCCACTGACACGATTTCTAAAAGCCATACGCGTTTTCCACTCTCGCCACGGTTATAATACCGTGTCAAAATTTTTTGAAAATCAAATCAACAGTTTCCACTCTACACGACAATACCTACACTCGTATGCAAGACAATGTTCGGATGAACCTAAAAAAGTGTATTATAACTCTAGGTGTTTCTTTTACAGGTTAATGGACAGCCTATTATGAATACAACAATTTTTTTCAGTTTTACAACCCCCGCCTCCCAACCACCCGAATTTTATCCCCATCTAAAAAATAATGTGTTTTTTGCTAATTACTCCGCCGCCCATGTATCGATTTTCAAAATTACGGCAACATTACCTACTACGACCCCACAGCATATCGCTGCCCAAATTTCATCACAATCCATGTAGCGATTACATGTAGCTATTACGAGGCTAGAAAAACGCCAACAGGCAGACAGATCGACGAAAATGAGTGACTCGCGTAATATTTCAAAATCAAAAATGTTCGCTATCATAATACTCCCCTCACGGTTACGGTGTGGGAAGTAAAAAAGAAGTCGCAACTTCACACGAATGTAGTCAGGATAAACCTATAAAAAATTAAAATTTCAGCCGATATGACCAGAACATGAAATATCCGGTGTATGTTAGATATTGAGAATTTATAACCATAAAGGATAAACGTGGACATACTATTATGAATCGGAACCAACATGTAATTGGATTCAGTATTTTCTATTTGACTAATATAATCCTCAAATCACAATATGCTTTATTATTAAAGCTAAGCATTTATTTGCACCTATCGTTCGAAAAAGGCTACAAAGTGCTAGTAGGCCTGAAAGCAAGTCTATATTCAGAAGGACTTTACATGGATACTGAAAAAAGCTAGTGCATACATAAATAAAGCAGATTAAAAAAATCGAATAAACAACTTTTCATACACTCATATTGTACAAATTGTAATTTGTAATTTTGATTGAACATTGATAAAATCACAGACAGAATAGTTTAGTATAGCAGCCTTATACAAATTAAAATTGCATGGTGGCGATAGGTATATTCGATTTTTTTCAAATGAACACAAATTTTGCTACATCACAAACTTACCTAAATGATGATAAATATAGTTGATGAAGCAGAATATCAACAGATTCGAGTGGCCACAATAATCAACAATCTTCTCAGCGGCTATTAAGAAAAGTACGGCTGGCAGTGCACCTGCTGTGATTGAGAGGCCAATCACTAGGTGAACGTTGGATGCGTTGCCACTTGCCATGTGCTCAGCTTTCACTTTGTCAATGTCGACAATGTGCCTGAAATATCACAAAGTACTTATTATCTAATGCCGGCTACATACACGATCCGGTAGGCCTGTCAGTTCGAACTGAACAGTCCGCCTGATGGAGTCCGGTCGCCTGAGCGTGTGTATATTCCGGTCGACTTGTCAGTTAAGACTGTTCAGGCGGCCGGAGAAAAATAAAAAATATGTTCGTCCATCCGTCCGACCTGACATACCCAAAGGCAAGCCGAACGTGTGTATGGCACAGCCACCTGTCGGGACATCAGGTCGTGAGGGCAAACAGTTCAGTACAGGAAAAAGAAAATACGTGTTTAGAAGAATTTATCGCGATTTATCACAATGAGACATAATGAGTAAAAGTAAAATCGAAAGATTATCATGACCGTGGCAAGTATTTGAAATTGATAGAAAAAATGGAGTCAAGTTGATTGTCTCCAGCCCAGCCGCCCGCAAAAAAACATCCAACACAAAAACCTCTCATAAATAGTTTCTTGCGTCTCCCTCCTAATACAAGTAGGACGCCACATTTTTTTTCTGCATGCTTCAACTAAACGATGCGAAATGATCAGGAGCCTCCAAACCATCTAGAAACAAAGTTTGAGCTGTTTTTATATTTTTAGTTTTTTTTATTATTGCTGCGCCGCCACTGACGATTTTTCAAAGATAGACGCGTTTTCCATTCTTGCCGCGGCACTAAATTCGGTGTCAAAATAAATCAATTCAATAAAGTTCGCTTTACGCAAAATACATAGAACAAAATAAAGCAAAACTCGTATGTATACATCACAAAATTGGTTTCTGTAATAGGCAAGCCAATATTCAGATGTACCTAAAAAAGTGTAATATGCCGCTACGTATTTTTTCAACAGGTCAATGAACAAACTATTATGAATACAACAAATTTTTTCAGTTTTACAACCCCCCACCCCCCAACCGCCCCAATTTCACCCGCAACCAAAAAAGTAGAAAATGATCAGGAACCCCTAAAACGCCTAAAAACAAAGTTTGAGATGTTTTTATATTTTTAGTTTTTTTATTATTGCTGCGCCGCCACTGACATGATTTTTTCCAAAACATACGCGTTTTCTATCCTCGCCGCGGTAGTAATACTGTGTCAAAATTTCATTAAAATCAATTCAATAATTTTTGCGATACGCAATATAATAATATATCGATCTAAAACAACACTCGTATGTATACCCTTGTCCCTTGGTTTCTGTCACCGACTATTTCTGTAATCGGCAAGGCAATGTTCGGATGGACCTAAAAAAAGTGTATTATGCTGCTAGGTCTTTCTCTCTCAGGTCAGTAGACAGCCCATTATGAGTACAACAAATTTTTCAGATTTACAACCCCCCACCTCCCCAACCACCCGAATTTCACCCCACCCCAAAAAAAGTAGAAAATGATCAGGAACCCCTAAAACGCCTAAAAACGAAGTTTGAGAGGCTGTTTTCATATTTTTAGTTTTTTTTATATTGCTGCGCCGCCACTGAGACGATTTCTAAAAATCAGACGCGTTTTCCTTCCTCGCCAAAGTAGTAATACTGTGCCGAAATTTCACTAACATCACTCCAGTAATTTCAACATTATAATATACAGAACGATCTAAAGCAATACTCGTATGTATACATCGGAAAATTCTCTAAGTCCCTTGGTTCCTGTAATACAAAAGGCAATGTTCCGATGGACCTAAAAAAGTGTATTGTAGCGCTAGGTCTTTCTCTCTCAGGTCAGTGGACAGCCTATTATGAGTACAACAAATTTTTCAGCTTTACAACCCCCTACCCCCCAACCACCCCAATTTCACCCCCACCCAAAAAAAAGTAGAAAACGATCAGGAACCCCTAAAACACCTAAAAACGAAGTTAGAGGCATATTTGAAATTTTTCGTTTTTTGCTAATTACTCCGCCGCCCATGCACCGATTTTCGAAATTGTAGCAACATTACCTACTACGACCCTACACCATATCACTACCCAAATTTCATCGAAATCTATGCAGCGGTTACTGAGATTAGGAGGCTAGAAAAACGCCAACAGACAGACAGACCGACAGACCGACAGACCGACAGACTGACAGACAGACCGACGGAAATGAGTGACGTGGATTTTCGTTATGTAGGCATCATAAAACGCCCAAAAAGTACTTTATCTCAAAATCTAAAATTTTCGCGATCACAGTACTCCCCTCACCTATCGGTGTGGGAAGTAAAATGGAAGGAAATTGATCCTTCTTGTACGAAGTCGACTGTTCTCGAAAAAATTAATAATTTGAGGAGTAGTTTTCGAAAGGAAGCAAAAAAATTAAGGATTCAATGAGGACGGGATCAGGTGCCGATGAAGTCGGCGCGTCGTCGTCAGTAAAGGTCATGATGATTGAGACTGATATATTTCAGATTCGTCTGAACGTGTGGAGGGTCGTCAGTCCATCAGGCGACCGGTCTTCAGGCGAACTGTTCAGTTCGAACTGACAGTCCTGCTGGATCGTGTGTAGCCGGCATAATAGCAAACATGTTTGCGGTGCTAAAAATTATGGCATTTTTAAAATTATCTTGCGACAGAAGACAAACGCAAGGGCAAATCCAGACAATAATCGCCTCCGATTTTATGCACTGTGTAATATATTTTATTACCTCAATCATAAGACTTTTTCAATTCCCAGATCATTCTATCAAACTACATATACATGGCGTTCAGTATACGAAATTTTAAGCAATTTTCGGAGATGACATAAATGGGGTATTAATAGCCTCAATTTTTGCGTATGATACGTAACTGACGATATTTAAAAAACATATGAGAATATCTAACGGATCTTCGTACATTCAGTTTAAAATAGATTAATTTGCATGCATGCTTCTTGTTAATACTCACCATGGCAAGAACGTATCAATTGCATTCCAAAAAACTCCAAGTAAAAATAAGGCCACACCCAGTGCTCCAATTTCCATTCCATACTTTCTCACGGAGGACATCGGAAGTGCTAGCAGTCCACATCTCGTATGCCACCACCATTCTGGAGGGCTCAGAGGCATAGAGCTATAATAATTAAAAATATATAATATAGATTTCCAAAAAAAAAATTAAATTTTAGTTTTATAATTTGATTATACGACATCGTCATAGTTTAATTAATCTAGAGTACATAGAACTAATGACAATTTTCAACTGATACTTTGAATACTAGGCATCTTTGGACCATTATTTAACAAAATATGCCTCAAATGATCACCCTTATTTAATAAATTAAAGGCAGAAGCTATAATGTATTTTTCACTTAACACTATATTGCTATAATTTTAGTGTATTTGAGAGTGTAAGCATCGCAACTTATTCCATTGACACAATTATTATTTGTTGCAGGTCAAACCCGATTTCAGGATAAACTAGTTTTTCCTAGGCTCAATTAGTCTATCCGAAGAGCTATAGGATAACAAAATATAGTTTCTTCTAAATTAAATTCATTCAATATTAAATAGTAAAATTAAATTAGCCTAAATTTATTACAGTCGTACTTGTCTCTAGATATTTACTTATTATGGCATTTTGAGTTGCAGAGAACGTTTTTTTTCTTGCAGAGGCATCTTATTGACATACTCTTTGGTGCAACTGCACCGAAGAAACCTTGGTCTGTTTCGACTGAATGTCTGATTGCTGCTGTTTTCAAAGAAATCTCATTATTCAGGTAAAAAACGTTTATGTGCAAATAATGAACCAATGTCTGCTTCCAACAAGTTCAAACAAGTCAAACAGCAGGTCGAAATAGTTTAGACTAGGACAAATCAGGATTTCCTAATTGATTTCAGGACAAACTATAGTTTATTATGTTGAGACTAGGAAAAACTGATAAAAGCTGAAATTCAGTTCGGCCGGTAACATTAATATATGAAAAAAGGAAAAGTGCTCATATGTAGCAAAATTTTGCTTGTATGAAGATTGATCACACCGAGAGTATACTTTTTTTTTAATGATTTGCAAACTAACCTGTCAACTAACAGTATCACAACCGCTATAGCCATGAGGATAGTGAAACAGATCATAGCTTCCAACATTCTGCCGTTCGCAGCACCACCAATAATAGGAGCAAAAATAGCCAGTCCCAAGGCCCCAGCAGCAAATTGTTTACCGACATCTCCTCTACCTGAAAAATTACGATCAGTTTAGAAACGTCGATCTAAGGCTAAAGGCCCCCAAACACATACTAATACGGGGCCTACCAAAGCACGCTATGCCTCTGGTCC
Source organism: Callosobruchus maculatus (assembly GCA_951848785.1). Lineage (NCBI taxonomy): Eukaryota > Metazoa > Arthropoda > Insecta > Coleoptera > Chrysomelidae > Callosobruchus > Callosobruchus maculatus. The sequence goes on along the minus strand of CATOUR010000081.1, from coordinate 4,824,426 downwards.
CTATTAAACCCCTTTAGTAATTTTGCGCTGAAAGAGAAACTGTAAATTATGAAATAGAAACGGGGGGAAAATGAAAGGCGTAGTAGTAGAGTACGAAAATCAGGCTAAATGAGGTAAATTTAATAAAAATGTATTCTAGCGCTACTTTTCCAAACTGCCACAAGTCGCCACTGGGTCAGAGATACGGGCTCGATCCCAGAATTTTTGTCCATATTTTTTAAACAATAATTTGATTATCCATCCATTTATTATGTGACCCTGCACTCACCTGTGGACGTCTCCCTGGTAGCTATAACTACAGCGGTAGCAAGTAAAGTGCAAGCAGCTGCTGGGAAAATGTCAGCTATACACCTGATGAATAGATACAGCCAATAGCTGATGTTGTCGTATCCGCACTGTGATCTTTTGAGAAGGCTGTCTCGATTCCCATATGGATTTTCGATCTTACACAGCACCAACGGATTGCAACTGTCTTGACCGTCGTTCGTCAGATTTTTTCGCACGTCAGGGCTGATGCGACAGTTGAAATCTTCCGCTGAAATTATCGTTAGATAAATTTATTTTTCTAGACAAACGTAGTTAATAAAAATGTTTTAAAAAAAATACAGCTTTTACTACTCACAAGTGAAATCCGAGCACCTAGAAAAAAGGGATATTTGCATTGAAAATTTATTCACAGCTTCGCAATACAATCTCTAGTACATATGTTAACACTTTTTCTTCGTTCAGACGCTATTTACCTACATGGAACCTCTAAAAAACTCTAGACATGTAAAAACAGAGCATGGAGTTTTGTCGATTCAAAAACGACGATATCTGTTGCAAATGTGGCGAGAGACTAGTTGGCTGTGTGAAGATGCCCTCTAGAAGAAGACAGCTCCAGTTGACGCAGTTAAGCCCCTTTGAACGGGGTCGAATTGTAGGTCAACGATAACGTGGTGCTTCTTTCAGAGCAATTGCTGTAACCATGGGGCGTAGCGCGGCTACAGTTGTAGCAGCATGGTGCACATAGATCGCAGAAGGGCGAATGCAGTGAGCTACATAGCTTCTGGAGCACGTAGAAGAACTGCAGACCGGCAAGATCGTCATCTATGACTACTGCTTGGTATGCAGCTATGGGGAAGCCCATTCAAATCCGCACGGTATACCACAGATTGAGTAAAATGGGCTTAGGATCATATCGTCCGCATCTAGTGCTTCTACTCACTGCAACTCACCGTTGTCAACGGTTAGAATGGCATGCTGAATGGCAACAGACGGCCTTCTCCGACGAGTCCAGGTTTTGTCTAAGGGAACATGGACGCCAACGCGTAAGACGACAGCGACGGGGTGAACGACGAGATCTCCAGTTTGCTGTTGCGCGCCATAATTATGTACACCGTCATATTGGCGTGATGGTTTGGGGTGCCATTGCATTCAACAGCAAATCGCCTTCACTTGTGATTCGTGGCACAATGACTGCGTTAACATTATATGAATGAGGTGTTAGAACCAATTGCTGTTACATATGTCCGAGGCCTCGAAGAGGGAAGACATAACAGCACTATTATAGTGGCCTAATAAAAATAGCAACTTTGTTTTGGTTGATCTTTTTGGGTTAAGTGTTATAGTTTTGGGTGATTCTTCGGTTTTAACAGTGCATAAGTGTTAAAAGACTATTTTAAACAATTCCACAAGATTTAGATCCTGTGGATTTTTTGTAAAAAAATAACATATCGTGTTTGTGAACAGAGTAAATTAATAATAACAACGGGATCTTGGGAACGCTCACATGCCTGTTAGAGCATGGGCGTTGCTTTTTCTAACCTAATCGAATTCGTTGATTATATACTTACCAAAAGGATATTTGCAGGTGGACTCGGTGTCGTTTTCGTCATTTACATTCGCATGTAAGCCTATTCTGAAGTCTATCGGTTTTGAGAATTCGGTGTAAACTTCGCATACTATGCCACCGCTCGAATTTTTGAAACACATATGTGGATGAGGGATGAATTTAGCTGCTTCACTGGTAGGAGCCTGTAATAATGGAAGCTATACGTTACAAATACTTTTTCTCTAATAAAAAGTGTAAGTAAGAACGGGTTAGAGTTCATAAACACAAGAAACCAATACGCTGATGTCCCTTGACTGTATCATAGACTATACAACTTAAATATTGCAAACTTTGAAGCAGAAGATAAAGCACCTATCAGGCAAAATCAGAAGGGAATTCGATATCTTCAACAATATAATGTACGACCACTCATGTCAATTTGTTGCCTTAGCCCCTTTAGGCGGCTCCTACGGAGAGCATAAACGGTCATTTTCAAGTAATTTCATCCCAATTCCTGACGCTCTAGTTTTCGATATTTTTGCATGAAATTTTTACATGACGTTTAAAAGGAAGTTACACAGGGGGCTATCGAAGCATTTTTTGAAAAAAAAAATTAATTGAACATAAAATATGATCGCTTGAAGTTGCCTATTTTCTTCGTCAACTTTGTAATTTTTTTAAGAAAAGCCCAGAAGCAAAAATTAAAAAGTGCTTCGACATCACTCTGGGCAATTTCCTTCTAAACATCATGTGAAAATTTCGTGTAAAAATATTGGAAAATGAAGCGTCAGGAATTGGGATAAAAAACATCTGCAAATCGCCTTCCTCTTCAATTTTACAAATTTCGGGCGACGCGCTAACATCACTGTTTCCATTTCTTTCTAATGTAGCGCGCACCTGTTTATTTATCACGCCCATCGTCGGTTCCTTTTCAGCTCCCCGCATCTTCCGGATTATTCCGGAGAAACTATTCCAGATTGTAGGAGCAGCGTTAATCCTTTCTCCCGAGCTTTCATCCATAGAACATGTCTGGGGCAAATCGACCATCGTATTAGGAGTACGTTCCGATGTGTTTCTGATTGTGTAAGATATCGTGAAGGTCCAACTTATAATTTTTCACTTTTTTCCAAGATGTATTTGGATGTTTTTTCCAATTTATATAATATGCTTAAAATAAATAAAGCTGAAATATCTTACTGGAAACTCTGGTTCCAACGGCGCATTTTCATCTAAATAATCAACAGAATCGACGTTGTACAGTGGCTCCTCGTCAGAATAGATCGGTGTCACAGCCCCTGCATACGATGAAGAAGCATTACACGTGAATATGCAGTCCGTTACTAACACTGACCCTTTCTGCAAGAGAAAAAAAAAATAAAAAGTTAATTTATTTAACACCATGTATTTATTGTATATTGATTTACAAGAGTTGTCGGTTTATTTATGTTAAATTGATGCTAGTGATTAAGCAACGTTTTAAAGGTTCGAGCTCAACGCCAAATTGGCCAATGCTGTAAAAATGACATAGTATTATGTGTAACGTAGGAAAACGACTCTAAACTCATGTATGCATGTTCGTATAATATACCGTAAATGCAAACGTAAAATGAATCTCCTGGAATAATATACTATGAGCATACGTGTATTTCCACGAAAAAAAAGGATAAACAGGCATATACAGGTTGTTTGGTATATACCTCACTCATTCATCATTTTACATGATTATTTTTTTCCTAAGTCTTGCACGTTGTCTAATGTCTTACGTTATGTAACTCTGAGCGCTCCTTAACTCTTACTTAGAAAAATATTCTTGGTCATTAGAGACTAAAGGTATGTATAAGTAATATGCATTTATGGTAGGTATACATTAATAATGTTATAAAGTTCACATACACTTGATCCCCAGTCGTAACATGTCTTTTCTGCTCCGCATCTGTCCTGTAGGATGAAACCACCATTTTCATCACAGATAAAGGCTACATTTGGAGGGCTTCTTAGCTAAAAGATAATTGTATTTTGTCAACAAAAATGCTACTTAGATACGTCAAAATCATCAAATAATACAGTATTGTAGAGAGACCACATACAAATTATCTCGAATCTCGAGTTTTCCCAAGTTTTGATACTCAGAGGCGTAACTAGGCATTTAGCCTGGGGAAACCTAAAAGAAGAGGTTTATTTAATAGTAATTAAGAGCTCAGAAATTGAACATTTTTAGTTCCTGAAAGGGGGGATTTTTTTGAAAATATAACAATATGCATTGTAGAACGAGTGCCGGAGCAAGATATTCTAGTAAGTTGTAGGTATAGCAAATCATTATTCGAAAGATGATTTAATTAGCATTGATATATTTGTATTTCCTGTTAGGTTATACATGTTAGTCCCTTTATACATCTCAATATAATATTTGCATTTGAATATGATGTAGTATAATAATAACTAGAAATTTGCTGTTTTGCTAATTCTGCTTTTGCTCTCCGTACACAACCAGATACGGTATTGACAGAACCTAGATATATGGATTAATAAAAATAATGTCCGGCACGATTTACATATAGACTTCATAAATAAATGTTTGTCAACAGTAACACTAGATAACTTTCGATGCAAGTACATGTTGCCAAATATTTGAGAAAATCGGCCGAGTGATTTATGAGATACGTTCTCTACATTTATATAATTGTTTTCAGTATCATATATCTCGAAAACGAAGCATTTAGACATAATTGTTTATAATGTTCATTTTCGTAGGCTCCACCTGTTTATAAAATACCTACAATCAATCTTGCAAATAGTAGGGGATGGTTATTTTGTTGAAATGGCAATTTATATGAAATACTTATTTACGACACGATTTTATTTCGTAAAGATGAAGTCAGGAATATATGAGTTGTTTACATTTTTTGTGCTCCTACTGAGTGCCGACACTACAAAGTATGCCTTATGCCTTCACAAGACGCCCAACGAGTCCGACGATGGTAATCCCCTTTCGGCATTTTTTGCTGGGCTGGCTAGGTGACTGGCGCGGTCATTAGTGTAGTCAAAATTTTATATTGTCTGTGTATAATCAGATATCAATATACAATAAATAGTTCAATTTATTTTGTTTCTATCTATTGCAAATTGGTATTTGCGATTATTTTGATCTCCTACCACCTTCCGAATTATTATAATATATATTTTGTATAGATAACTACGTTTTTGTCATTACTCAGGTCTACATAATAACGTAACTGCGCTATAGAATTGTCGGCACTGATTGAGACCTGAAAGAAATGTAAGGATCTAATATATTTCTGACTTCATCTATAATGGTACATAAAATGGATCACAAATGCTACACTACAATTATTCATGAAAAGAGGTGTTTTCAAAAAAAATATATTAGCGATTTCTGAATTCAGCAATGGTCGTGATGTCGTGAAGATATTTATTTTTAATACATGGCGTTTCCTAAGTTGGGACTTTTTTTCAAAAGGCATATAGTGCTCGACAAAAGGAGTGATTCTGCACAGTAACATATAACCGAAATGTTTAGGGACATCAAGGTATTGACCGATAATGAAATCCTCATTGCTAATTGTGCATTGTAATGTGATTTGATCAAAACATAGGCAAAAAATGAAAAACCCAGTTTACAACGGAGCGGAGCATAGATATACGTAGCAGCGTGCGTTTGAGTTCTCTCGAATGTTGATACGCTACATCGGATAATGAACTGGTGGATATGGTTTTAGTGCAAGTGAACGTAGTCAAAATGCGAGTGTATGCTGATCGTTTCCCGGACCGTATTTACCCCAGCCCGTCGATTTTTCTATCTCGTGTAAAGAGCTATACACACAGGATATTTGTATTCACATCATAGTGGAAAGGCTGGATGACTATATGACTATAGAGTGACCATCCGCCCGGAAAATCCCGGACATGTCCGGAAATTTGGAGGTAAATTTCGTGTCCGGACGGAATTACAAAAATCGGTAAAATCTCCGAAATTTGAGCCGCAGTCGAAAATAGTTGGCACAACATACAGCAAAATGAACAAATACAGCTAATGGGTAGGCAAAACATAACAAAAATCAATAAAATGTCCGAAATTTGAACCCCAATCAAAAATAGTTGGCACAAGATAGAGCAAAATAAACAAATACCGTTAACGGACAGGCAAAGAAAAGGCACAACTCTCGCTTGATGGTCACCCCATTTCAAAAGCTTCTGAAAAGTCCCAACTTTATAATAAACGAAAGTTGTGAATATACACATTTCTCGAAAGTTTGAGGGACCTAACGGCCCCATAACCTAAATCGTTACGCCTCTGGATACATATATATATGGTTTATAAAAAGATCCTACTCACAATGGGCGGAATGGCCAAAAGCAGCCAGTACATGATGGTCCCTAGTACCAAGCAAACGGCGATCATGACCCTCAGGTACCGTCCATTTTTGCTCCTCTTGGTACCCCCCACACCTCCAGCCAGCCGGTCGGCCAGTGGCGCCGCTACAAGGGGTCCCACAAGGGCCACAATGGGTGCTACTGCTGAGATCAGGATGGATTCGTCTTTCGACAGGCCTATGGAGTCCATGTGCAGCGGTAGGAAGGGAAAAAGGCTGCCAATAGCTGTAAAAAGATAATTATCCATTAGTTGCCTAATTTCAGCAGATTGTAGGTTGTGTAATTCAAATTAAGTAAGGGTCGCAACAAAAATTATGATGGAAAACTTTTAGTTTATTTATTTAATTTCTATATTATTTGATTTTCTACACAAGTTGAAAATGCCTAATGTAGGCATTGGCTATACCTTGAAAATTCTAAAATCGCGAATCGGATAATAATTTCTCTTTAACCATTTCAATTTCGTGAACTGAAAAACATCCTCGAAAAAAGCAACCAGTTTTGAAGCTCTATATCATAATTATATTTCTCTATTTTTCATTTTTATATCTGGATCATTCTCGAAAAAGTATGTCACCGCGTGTTACATACAAAAAAACGAAAAATCCAGGTATTACTGAAAGTTATTGGTGGAGTTTTTAGGCTTCTGAATGTTTCCGATATAGCTAAAAGTGACACAGAGGAAAATATTTTTTTTTCTTTTTTTTATGGTCAGCCTCCAGCAAAGGCCGAAAGCCTATGGCACTGTAGAAGCGCTGCGATAGGATATGCAGAAAAGCCCCAGCTTGTATAGTCAATGAAATCTGTCAATGCAGTAGATGCAGTACTGCACCTGATTTTTTTATGGTCAGCGTCCCTCAAAGGCTGAAAGCCTATGGCGCTGTAGGAGCGCTGCGATAGGATAAGTATCGGTTTACGTTAGATTTGAAACGTTGCAGGTTGTAACCGTCTGGAAACAAATTCCCCGGCATCTGATTCCACAGCGTCGGAGCTCTCCAAAAGAAGGAATACTGGAGGAGACTGGTTCGGGGAGTAAGGACCTCGACCTGGTAAGGATAAGCTCACAGAACTTCTCTAGTGTTCCTGGTTCGGACGGCCTTTGGTGTTATTATCTGGGAGAGCTCACTCGAACATCTTCCGTGTTAGAATCTGTAAAACAAGGATAGGTCAGCCACCCTCCTTCGATGTTCCAGGCTGTGGAGGTCCTTTGTGACGTTAGCCGTATCGATCAATCTAATTGCTCTTTCCTGGATAGTGTCCAGAAGCTTTAGAGAGTGTTTCGGAGCGCATCCCCACACATGGGAGGAATACTCTAGCGATGGTCGGATCTCTGCCTTGTAGAGCATCAGCAGTTGCTCTGGTGTATACAACTTCCTACAGCGGAACAAAACTCCAAGCTTCTGGGATGCGGTTTTAGCAATACTGACGACGTGGTCGTGCCAGGACATGTTATTGTTGATGTTGATGCCCAAAAGCTTGACGGAAGGTGATTCGACTATGGGGTGGCCCTCCATTTCCACGGTTGGTAACCCATCGTGAGACTTCTTTGTAAGTGTTGTTGCCTGAGTTTTTTGTACGTTGAACTGTACTTTATTTGCTAATCCCCACTCGACAATTGTTTTGATATGTGCGTTGATCTGTGAGGCATGCTGCTGTCGCCGACGTACCGTCTCCTGGGATGACAGCGGCTTGCCTGTTTCCATGCACGACACTATAATATACTGTCATATTGAAAAACAACAATAAAGGAGGTAAAATCTCCCCTCCGTTAGCTGTCTTCCCACCTGTTGTTCCACACAATGAAGTATTTGTTTGCCATATTTGTTGTTCGTTCTTTTTGAACTAACTTCATCTGATACCCCTGATGTTGAAGTATTGTCTAAGGTTGACATCGGGCAATCGAAACTAACAACGTATTTGTAGTTACGTGAAATGTTTCGGTTTTATCAGAGTTGTCCTCGAATGAAAAAAGTCTCCCCTCCGTTAACCTATCCTCCGTTAACTTTCAAGGTAACGGAGAAGGAGAGTGCTTAACGGAGTGGCTACTAAGCACAAACGTTTTTAATAATGCGATTATTAAAAAAATATTTCCTGCCGCCACGAGGCGCAAGTCACAGATTGAAGCAGACAATAATAAACAAAACAAAAAAAGCTCAAATATGGACGGAGTTTATGCGTAGAATCCCTGAAATGATTTTCCTAAAAATAAAAATAATTACTTTGGAGCTCGACGACTTTTGAAATCCTAAGAATTACATCAAATAAGATCAGCTGATCAAAAAGTATTCAAAAAAAAATTATAATTCTCTTAGAATATTCTGAATTTTAAAACAATAAACAGAAACTGAATAAAATGGTGAAAGAGCCAAGTAAATGGCTCGTCACATAGACCAGTGGTTCCTAACCTGGGGGTAATTACCCCCGCGGGGGTAATTAGCTATTTTACGGGGGTAACGAGGAACCTAATAATTAGGATCGTAAAATAAAAAAAAACAGAAAAAAGTTACACAGCACTGCGCAATCTCAGCACATTTTGGCTCAAAGCAGGTGCCGAATATCCTGTTTTAGCTAACAGAGCTTCAAAAATGCTAATACCATTTGCCACCACCTGTAGATGTGAGAGTGGTTTTTCTACTTTAGTAACACTCAAAACAAAGGCCAGAAATCGTCTCAATGTGGAACATGACTTGAGATGCGCTTTAAGTGAAACAAAACCTAACATCAAAAAACTTGTGAATGCAAAACAATACCAACCTTCACATTAAGCCAACATTCATTAGTTTTTTATGTTAGAATTAGTTTCACTACTAGTCAATGTAACTGGGTATTATTAATCCATTGTTTATACATATAAATTAGTTGAAATTGTAAGGCTGTTGTGCAAATTATGATAAATAAAGATGGTTGTATTTGCTTGTACTGTTTGTTTTGATTATTAGTTGAATTAGTTTTCCTCATAAGTCATAGGGGTAACAATATTGAAAAGGTTAGGAACCACTGACATAGACATATGTGATTGAGGAAATAATGATTCTGAATGACTTACCCCCGAAGAACAGGAATAGAACACATTTTAGTGATATCAAATTTTGGTTGACGTGAAACATTTTGGCTATTTTTAAGTCTTTCAGGTATCTATCACTAAGTAACTGGTAATGTTGCTTCTACGTGTCATGGTCGGTTTCTTCAGGGTTCCAAGTATGTTTCCTTCATTACATCTGAAAAACAAAGAAAAATAGTTATCATAAAGCTCACTAGTCATATATAAAATCATATTAGATGCAGTTTTCCCACTTTTTACTTCCCACACCGATAAGTGAGGGGGTACATATTGAGATCGCGAACATTTTCAATTTTGAGATAATATGCTTTTTGGGCGTTTTATGATATCTACGTAACGAAAATCCACGTCACTCATTTCCGTCTGTCTGTCTATTGGTCTGTCTTCTGGCGTTTTTCTAGCCTCGTAATAGTCGTAATCTCAGTAACCGCTGCATGGATTGCGATGAAATTCGGGTAGCGATGTGCTGTGGGGTCGTTGTAGGCAATCATGCTATAATTTGGAAAATCTGTGCATGGGAGGCGGAGTAATTAGCAAAAAACCAAAAAAATTTCAAATATTCATCAACCTCCGTTTTCAGGCGTTTTAGGGTTTCCTGATCATTTTCTACTTTTTTTGGACGGGGGGTTGTAAAACTGAAAAGTTTGTTGTAATCATAGTAGGCAGTCCATTGACCTGTGAAAGAAGACTTAGCGGCATAATACACTTTTTTAGGTCTATCCGAACATTGGCTTGCCTGTTACTGAAACCTAGAAACTTGGAATTTTCTGATGTATACTTAGATACATAAGGGTATTAAGATCGTACTGTATGTTGAAACTATTGAATCGATTTTAATGAAATTTCGACACAGTACTATTACCTTGATGAGGCTGGAAAACGCGTATGGTTTTCACATATCGGGTCAGTGTCGGCGCAGCAATATTAATAAAACTAAAGACATAACTTAAACTTTGGTTTTAGGCGCTTTAGGGCTTCGTGATCATTTTCTACTTTTTTGGGGTGAGGGTGAAGTTGGGGTAGCTGTAACACTGAAAAATTTGTTCTATTTATGTCCATTGACCTATGAAAGAAAGATCTAGCGGCATAGTACGTTTTTTAGGTCCATCTGAACATTGTCTTGCCTACAGAATCTAAGGAACTAAGAATTTTTTGATGTATACATAAGCAGGGTATTGCTTTAGATCGTTCTGTATTGAACAACGTGGAAACTATTGATTAATTTTAATGAAGTTTTGACACAGTATTATTACCTTGATGAGGATGGAAAACGCGTATGGTGTTTAGAAATCGTGTCAGTGGCGGCGCAGTAATAATCAAAACACTAGAAATATAAAAACAGCTCGAACTTCGTTTTTAGGCATAATAGGCTGCCCATTGACCTACGAAAGAAAGAGCTAGCGACATAACACAATTTTTTGAGGGCGAGCAATGATTTGGTTGCAAGAGGATCCGAGACTATATACGTCCCACGACGATTAAGACAAGAATATCGGAAGCGCGCAGTAGTAGCGAATTATAATTTTGGGGTGTAAATAAGAGCAAATATAGTATCTTTTCTTATTATTGCGTCATCCAACGAGGTATTCGTTTTTGGTCACGTGACGTCCGATTCAAAAATTTTAATGGGACACCCTGTATATTTGTGACTTATTGTATTCCTTCCAACAAAACAATTCCAACAAACTAGCATACTTGGGGTCTAAAGTAATTCAAGAGCTACAGGTACTTAAAGGACTGTACCACTACCATTATGAAACATTACCGAAGTAATTTAACTGTAGGGGTACATGTTATAATCAATGGTAGTGGTAACATCCTTTAAGTACCTGTAGCTCGTGAATTAATCATTTTAGACCCCAAGTGTGCTAGTTTGTTGGAATTATTTTATCGGAAGGAACACAAAAAGTCACAAATATACATACATTAAAAAAATTGAATCGGACATCACGTGACCAAAAACAAATACCTCGTTGGGTTACACAATAATAGGAAAAGATACAACATTTGCTGAACCCTTCGCTATCAGATGCGGCTTGGAGCAGATAGTCAAAGAACCAACAAGGATTCCCAGCCGCCACGGAGATTTTGCTAGTCTGTTGGACCTATATCTCACAACTGCTCCAACGGTCTACACAGTGAAGGTAACCGCCCCACTAGTATCGTCTGACCACAACACCGTCTCGACGCTATGCAGAATGTATTCTCCAGATCTCTACCATGCAAAGCCTCGTCGGGTCTGGCATTACGGATCAGCCAAGTGGGACGACCTAAGGGAATACTACCAGTCCTTTCCCTGGAACGACGTCTGCTTCAAGTCACGAGACCCATCAGCTTGCGTCCAAGAAATAACAGAGGTATTAATATCCGGCATGGAAGCCTATATTCCTCATGTCGTCAAGCATCCCTCCAAAAACATGCCATGGTTCAATAAGCGTTGTAGAGATGCAGTTACCTCTAAAAACCAACATTACAGAGAATGGAGGAAAAATCCAAATGCTGAGAGCCACCGCAGTTTTATCGACGCCAGAAATCACTGTAAACGCGTGACTGACAGCAGCAAGGAGGAACACAACCAAAAAACTAAGAACAAGCTCCTCTCATGTCCTAGTTCGTCCAGAACATTCTGGTCTGTAGCTAAGGCTGTTAGTCAGAACTTTTCCTATTCCTCAATACCACCCTTGACCAGAAAGGATAAATCCATCGCTTCTGCTCCTAAAGAAAAAGCAGACATCTTGGGGAAGCTCTTCGCAGCCAATTCTACTGTAGACTTTCAAGGAAGTACTCCGACCACCACCATAAGCGTGAACTCGAGAATGGCAGAGGTCAAATTTCAACATCGAGATGTAAAAAGCATCCTCCAAAAACTGAACACCAATAAAGCTACTGGTCCTGACCAAATTCCAGCCATTGTCCTTAAACACTGTGCCGCTGAGCTTGCACCTATTCTTTGCAAGCTCTTCAAACTTTCGTATCAACGAGGCGTGTTTCCCGCTTCGTGGAAGATTGGCTGCGTACAACCCATCCCTAAGAAAGGCAAAAAAACTGATCCCACCAATTATAGACCTGTGGCTCTTCTCAGCATCATGTCTAAGGTTATGGAGACTGTCATTCACACACAGCTCCTGAAATACCTGGACAACAATAACATCATAAATGATCGCCAGTATGGTTTCCGTAAGCGCAGGTCTACAGGTGACCTCCTTGCCTACGTCACTCACTTGTGGAACAGAGCAATAGACAACCATGGCGAATCCCGTTTTGTTGCACTTGATATATCCAAAGCTTTCGACAGAGTATGGCATGACGGACTTCTGGTCAAGCTTGCTGCTTATGGACTACCACCTGGTCTGCGCCAGTGGCTGAATAGCTTTTTGAAAGACCGATCTCTGTTCGTTGTAGTCGAGGGCTGTTCGTCAGACGTATTTTTAATAAACGCCGGTGTTCCTCAGGGATCTGTCCTACCCCTACACTATTTCTACTGTACATCAACGAGCTGCTGGAAATAACATCCAATCCAATCTACAGCTTCGCAGATGACAGTACATTAGTGTCGTGCATGGAACCAGGCAAGCCACTATCATCCCAGGAGACGGTACGTTGGCGACAGCAGCATGCCTCACAGATCAACGCAGATATCAAAACAATTGTCGAGTGGGGATTAGCAAATAAAGTACAGTTCAACGTACAAAAAACTCAGGCAACAACACTTACAAAGAAGTCTCACGATGGCTTATCAACCGTGGAAATGGAGGGTCACCCCATAGTCGAATCACCTTCCGTCAAGCTTTTGGGAATCAACATCAACAATAACATGTCCTGGTACGACCACGTCGTCAGTATTGCTAAAACGGCATCCCAGAAGCTTGGAGTTTTGTTCCGCTGTAGGAAGTTGTATACACCAGAGCAACTGCTGCTGCTCTACAAGGCACAGATCCGACCATCGCTGGAGTATTGCTCCCATGTGTGGGGATACGCTCCAAAGCACTCTCTAAAGCTTCTGGACACTATCCAGAAAAGAGCGATTAGACTAATCGATACGCCTAACCTCACAAAGGACCTCCACAGCCTGGAACATCGAAGGAGGGTGGCTGACCTATCCCTGTTTTACAGATTCTATCACGGAAGGTGTTCGAGTGAGCTCTCTCAGATAATAACACCACAGGCCGTCCGAACCAGGACCACTAGAGAAGGTCTGCGTGCTCATCCTTACCAGGTCGAGGTCCTTACTCCCCGAACCAGTCTCCTCCTGCATTCCTTCTTTTGGAGAACTTCGACGCTGTGGAATCAGCTGCCGGGGAATTTGTTTCCCGACGGCTACAACCTGCAGCGTTTCAAATCTAACGTGAACCGATACTTATCCTCTCGCAGCGCTTCTACAGCGCCATAGGCTTTCAGCCTTTGCGGGAGGCCGTCCATAAAAAAAATTTGCTCTAATTTACACCCCCAAAATTATAATTCGCTACTACTGCCCAGTTCCGATATATTGCTTGTCTTAATCGTCGTGGGACACACTGTATAAGCTTCATACTATTTCAAAATAATAAACTTGACATTACTTTTGCCTAATTCGTGGTACAATTCGGAAAACAGTCCCATCGTATATCAAAGTATCGTGAGCAGTTTTGTCCAATTATTACAGATAGGTATATAAGTATGGGTCTGAAATTGAGGTGCTTGAGAGAGTGTTTAATTTAGTAACTGTGAATGCGTAGGAAGTACTGAGTCAAACAACTTGACGGCCTTATTTTCAGAATTTATATAAGAATCGTGCCACTCTACGTGACTACAATTTTACAACTTCACATTTGCATAATGAATGTTATCCGCCAGCATGTTTCGTTTATTGTAAAACGTAAAATGACCCTACAAACATAGCGATGACATAATTCGCGAAGGATTCACTGACTCGTAACAAACACATGAATAATTCAACAAGCGCCACAATCAATAAGTTGATAACCCTTTAAAGTCACTAGGACTGATAACAGCCAATTTCGTGCAACTACTTACTTCCATATTTAGCAATGACAGAATGATTATTGTTTACATGTACTAATCGATAGGCGAGAAAGTTCCTAACTTAATTAGAACTGCGTTTGCAATGGCGTAACAAGACATGGATTTACTTCTTTCGAGCCAGCGACAGAGGTAAGATAGCATTGGTACGATGTTGGTGCATAGGAAATTAAATTATCATTATCATTGTCACCACGTCTTAACAGACATGTTGTGAACTCGTAAAATGCATTAAGTCGGAGCTAGAGTATTGCCGACACGAATATTATCAACAGTTTTGAGAACTGTAGCTCGCCATCGTCCGCGATTTACTGTCAGTTCAGTGGCGCTCTTGATACTCATATCCAGCAACTGTTTCCTCGTATCCACCTAGCGTGTAGGGGAATGGCCACGGCGCCGCCCACTCGGAGCATGACCCTGAACTACAAGTTTCTCCATATTATCGCTTCTGTGTATATGTCCGAAGAATGTAAGCATTCTCGTCGACACAATGGAGAATAGTCTAGCTTTAGTGATGTTATGGTCACGCCATATTTTTAGTAAGCTTTGTCATGGCCATACGTGCCTGTTGAATGCGCCGTCGCGTCGAATCTGTGTATCGATTCTGTAATTTTCGCTATAGTAACGAAAGCAGGCGAAGACGAAGCTAATCAATTACGAAAACGATTTTTGACGGCATTCCATAACTAAAGTTTAACGCTTCGTTACGCTTTCGGCTGGAGCTCGATGACTCACGAGCAATCACGAGTTGGTTTAAATATCTCTGGATGAGACTTTGCAAAATCCAGCAATGCCGACCATTACGAAGGATTAGTTTTTCTCTTCGATTCATTGCTTGTTAATTAAGTACACAAATAAATTTAAGAAAATTGTCACTTTGACACACAGCAATAATAACGTCAAAGCTTGACAAACAAGATCCAAAATCTTTCGCTATCGCTTATACCGTTCGTCTGCGTTCGTTATGTCCGAGTCGGAACGAAGACATTTATGGAATACCGAAACGAGCGAAAGCATTGAAGCATGTCGCTATCGCTTCGCTATCGCTTCGCTTAGAGTTATAGAATTCCCCCACAGATTTTCGCAGCTACCCGAATTGTCGATCAAAGAACCGAGGTACAAAACTTTGAACTACTTCACAACGGCCTACTGACTTTATTGCTCGATGATTATCGTGCTCTCTATCCACGATCATAACCTTGGTCTTGTTGTAGTTAATACCAAGACCATACGCCGCATTGTGTTGTTCTAAGATGTTTAATAGAACTACTAGTTCGTCCTGAGAAGCAGCAATAAGGGTTGTATCGTCAGCAAATCTTAAGTTGGATATTTTGCTTCCGCCAATAGTTATACCGCCATTCCGGTTGTCTAATACCTGTCTCATCACAAATTCAAAGTAAGTGTTAAATACACATCCTTGACGAATGCCTTTTCTGGTTGCAGTTTGACCACACAGGTTACCATCAATTCTTACAC
This sequence comes from Callosobruchus maculatus, assembly GCA_951848785.1. Lineage (NCBI taxonomy): Eukaryota > Metazoa > Arthropoda > Insecta > Coleoptera > Chrysomelidae > Callosobruchus > Callosobruchus maculatus. Next base: position 4,808,665 of record CATOUR010000081.1, on the reverse strand, counting down.
GAGACGAATTAGACTAGTAGAGTTGATGTATGAGCAACACTACGAGTAGGTGATAAGGAACTCCCACAGAGATGAGGATTTTCCACAGTTTAGGCCACTTTACGTCATCAAACGCCTTAGAATAGTCCACAAAGCAGATAAAAACTGGAAAATAATGCTCTCTGGCTTTTTCAATAATTTGTCTTAAGTTTAAGATCTGTTCACGCGTACCGCGTCCTTTCACGAAACCTGCCTGCGCCTGAGAAATTTGCCAGCCAATAAAACCCTCTAAACGAAATTATAAAATGTATTATAGTAGAACCTTACTTGCATGAGAGTTTAACGAAAGTCGGCGATAATTGTCTGGGTTTGTTGGAGATCCCTTTTTATGAAGTGGAACAAAAATTGATGTGCACCATTCATCTGGCCAAACACCGGAGGACCATATACTCTTACAAATATTATGTAAAAGAGAGATGCCGATGCCATTTTAACGTTTCGGCAGAAATAACATCAATGCCTGTAGCTTTATTAGTTTTTATCTTGTTGAGGGCATGTTCCACTTCAGACAAAAGAATATCCGGTTCATGTTCAAAATCCAATGAGAGGGCCTAAAGGTCATCCTCATGGTATAGATTTTCGCAATAATTTCGGCATACCTGAATAACCTCATGCAAGTTGGTAATTAGCTCTCCCTCAGGATTTTTAATAGCCGAAGATTTGGGTTTAAAATCCCGACTGAGGCATTTGACCTTAAAAACATCTCTTTCGGATGGTTAGTATTGGCATGCATCTCTATTTCCCTGCACAATTGCTGTAGATAAGAGTTCTTATATTTTCGGCATAATCTTTGAATCTCGCGTGAGAGCTGTCTATATGCGTTTTGCTCTGTATATGAATCCAGACCTGAAATCTTAAGGCTTTTACGTGCCTCAATAACGGACAGTGTGTGGCTACTAATCCATTGTTGTTTTTGGTTGAGTGCTACCCTTTGGTTGGCTTATCTGGGCAGCATGTAAAAGCACATTTTTGAATGATAGCCACATATCATTTGAACTTGACATATCTATTATAGAGGCATCCCGAAAAAGCTCTGATCACTTTGACCGAAGAGAAGCAGGGTCAGCGATCTCCATCCGTACTATCCGCTTAGAACGTGGACATATACCTTCAGTTTTAGCTGAAGTTCGCACAGAAGTAATTGATGGTCTGAGCCGCAATCAGAGCCTGGTAGAGTCTTACAAAGGCTAATATATGACTTCTACCGTATACGACCTAAAATGTAATCAATTTGATTACGAAATCGTCCCTCGGGACCCTCGGAAGAGGTCCAAGTATACAAGCGCCGTGGTTGTTGTGAAAACATAGTGTTGGCAATTGAGAAATTATGGTCAATACAGAATTGAAGAAGACGTTGACCCATTTCATTTCAATTTGCCAATATGTGCCCTAAGATGTTCATCATCTATGGTTTGAGTTAAAATCGCCCAAAGTAAGGACCATTTCCCTATTCGAAAGAGATTCAAGTGCAGACTCAAGATCGTTATAAAAAGATTCGATCGTTTCCTCATCCGAATTTGACGTAGGTGTTGGGTGGTTTGAGGGATAATGCAGGTACTGTCTTGTGTGCGTAGGTTTTCTGTACACTTTGGTTTCTATTTGAGTATATCTTCTCATTACCTAGACATCCACAAAAGAAAGGCTGCTGTTGTTCTCCTCTGCTTTAGAGAATTTTATGGATGGTTTCAAGTTGTTGAGATGCGAAAAGAACGTTTCCAGTTTATCCTCAGGGTTCCAGATTATGAACGTATCATCCACATAGCGAAGCCAAAACTTTGGTTTGACGTTTGAGATTTTAATGGCAGTTTATTCGAACCATTCCATGTATTTACCTGATGCGCGCCCTGATACTCAGATATGCAGCTCCTTGTACTGTTGATAGTGTGGTAATGTTTTCACGGTCCTAGTTTGCTGGGCACCTTATCACTATACGATATCCCTGCAACCAATTGACGATCTAATTACTTTGGCCTACAGCTAGTTTACCAATGGGGAGGGGGGGGGGGGTTAGTTAACCACCAAGTACATACATCTTATCGCTCCCAACTTAATTAGAATTGCGATTGCAATGGCGTAGAAGGTTACGGTTAACTTCCTTCGTACCACGACAGGTGTACGGTTATAGATAAGGTTTCCAATTCGGGTACCGGAAAACTTTTGGGTCCCGAAAATCCTGGGATTAATTAAATGGGATCCCAATAATCTCCATTTTTTAAACGTTAAGATTTTAGTCTTTTTTTCATCCGCGTATTATTTGAGCTTTGCTCCGGCAGTGGCGTAACTTCAAATTCGGACTCTAACTAGCAAGAAACTTCTCGGGGCCCGTGGCGTAGTTTTGCAAGCAAAAAAAGGTTCTACACATCTACCTACTAGTATTATGGAAGCTGGAAGAGCCTTTTCCTCAGCGGTTTCATTCGCGAACAAACTTAGATCGCGACTCTTATTTTATTATTACTGAGCAAATCGCAGAGGTTTAAAAATTTATTTTAATTGCACATTTAAATGAAACATTTCTTCCTATTTTTGTTTTTAGTTCCTGTTTCTAATTTTATGTTTTATAACTAAAGTTGATTTACTTTGCTATATTACTATTCAAAAGTAAAAATGTGTTTTTGTGTTTTTTAATAAGAACTTACTTTTGCTCACTATACAGGGTGGTCAGCATCGAATTTTAGGTCCAGTTTGTTAACCATAGTTTATGTGTACGAAGCCTATTTTCGAAGTTATTCGGAAATCTTTAGAAAATTTGACGTTTATAGTCATCATCATAGTCACAATGTCTTAACAGACATGTTTCTCTTTGGATATCTTCAAGATATTTAATGCAGTAGTTTCCCATTTGCTTTCTGCATCCTCATGCCGTTGACCAGAAGGTATCTACTGGTTAATCCGCCTTAAGGGGCAATTTCTCACCCCAAGGACAAGAAGGTGTCCTGACTCTTCTCAACTCGTCCACCCAAAGCTGTTGGTTGAGGAGAGGTTACAGCTTTTACCGACAGTAGTTCGGTTCCTTTTAGTCGCCTTTTACGACACGCAGGATATACGATGGCGATGGGAGATATTCTAGCCCGCCCCCACACCGGGTGACGTTTATAGTTCAAGAAATTTTAATATCTCGGAAACTAAGTACGACAGAAAGATGATGCGGTTTTCGGTTTTACAATGAGCAAGAAACATCGTTTGGTTCAGTAAGATCATTGTTTCAAAAGCGCGTTAAATCAATTGACTAGCAATTCTCAAATTTGAAAAGTTTAAAACCTTAAACACTTTTTTTTCAAATTGGGTGGTATGACAAGTTTTACATCAATGGAAGCGAAATTAAGTTTTCTTTCGATGAATGTATTTTGTACAAATTCTCTTTCACTTTTATCTGGGCATCTAAGCTCTCTATAAGAAGCAAGTTCACGATCTGATACCTTAAAGTTTAAAAGGGGAATGAGTCGAAACTTTATACGTGTGAAAATTAAAAAAAAACTGATGCGATGGAGAGGTTTCAGAGATAAAATAAAATGTATACACGTAAACGTGATGCCACACATTTCAAAGTTGCTGACCATCCGTTACGCTACTGACTAGTTAGATCATTAGTTCCTAAATTAAGGCTGAATGAAGAAATAGCAAGGTCAACATAGATTGTTGCCGTTTATACCTAAACGTAATTACGTCATCCAGTCATCCAGTATATATACGTTTTTTATAATTGTTTTCCAATGGAGTCTCAACACTAGTATTGCTCCGCCAGTTGCCACTGTTGTTATAAGCGAATTTTATGAACTTATTAAATGCTTTACCGGAAGAGAGATTTTGACAAGATACAATATATTGGACACTGAGAAAACCTAATTTCAAATTTTATCAATAATATAGTAAACCTTAGACAATCATTCAACGTCAGAAGTATCACATGAAGTTAGTTCAAAAAGAACGAACAACAAATACAGCAAACAAATTCTTCATTGTGTAGAACAACAGGTGGGGAGACAACTAACGGAGGGGAGATTTCAATCCCTTTATTGTTTTTTTCAATATATTTTCCTCAGTCTAACTGTTACTATATCAGGAATATTGAGAAGGCCAAAAACTCCACGAATCACTCTCAGTAATATTTAGCTTTTATTTTTTTTTTGTATATATACAGGGTGGCCAATCGGGTGACGATAATAATTTTTTTTAGGTAGCCCGTACCAAGACCTATCCAAAACATCCCCATGTATGTGTACCGATTATTGATAGTTTTCGAGTTATGATTTTTTTTTTGAAAACTTAGAGAATTTCCAGTTTTTCCGTACATCCGAACAATAATTAAGTACATTTTGGGCCCAAAGTTTGAAATCTCTGTTTTTAGTCAGGAGACGAAAACCTTCAAAATAAAATTAAAAATACTTATGCCTGGTTCTGGAGCTTCAAACTAATCTTAAAAACTTTGCAAGACATTGCAATTTCCAAATAATAATGAAAAAGTAGCACTTATGAGGACATTTTGCGCCGTACGTGAGTGGTAAAGGTAAAAAGGTGATAATACACGAATTTCCAAAATGATTTAAAAAACTATTCTTTTGCTTTATTATAATAAATTAAAGAAAAAAAACTCGTAACAACTAATAAACCTGAGAATAATTGATGTTTATTAATAAAAAGACTAATACCTAAATTGTGATTTTTGAATTGTTTTTGCTATGTACTATTGAACTTCTGCTAAATTAAGTTGTATGGAAAGTTAACAAAGGAAGGGAATAATAAAACAATAATCTGACTTCCACTTTCATAGCAGAATAGAATTACCTGGGAAGCGATGTCGTAGCATACGCCATCTCTTTCTTTCAGAGTAGCGAGCTCATGTCGGCTAAGCGCAGTTGTGTTAATTAATTTTCGGTAATTGGCAAGGCAATGTTCGAATGGACCTAAAAAGGTAATTTATATCGCTAGGTCTTCTTTGACAGGTCAGTAGACAGCCTATCATAAATACAACAAGTTTTTCAGTTTTTCAACCCCTCACCCCCCAAAGACCCAAATTTTACCCCGACCCAAAAAAACGCAGAAAATGATAAAGAACCTCTAAAACGCCTAAAAACGAAGTTTGAGGAATATTTGAAATTTTTGTATCAAATACTCCGCCGCCCATGTACCGATTTCCAAAATTATAGCAGCATTACCTACAAAGACCCCACAGCATATTGCTGCCCGAATTTCATCACAGTCCATGTAGCGGTTACTGAGATTACGAGGCTAGAAAAACGCGTACAGACAGACAAACCGACAGACAGAACGACGGAAATGAGTGACGCGAATTTTCGTTATGTAGACATCATAAAACGCCCAAAAACCTATTATCTCAAAATCGAAAATTTTCACGATCACAATCCTCCCCTCATCTATCGGTGTGGGAAATAAAAGGGATGGCGTATGCTACGATAACGCTTCCCAGGTAATTCTGCCATGGAATTAAAAGTCAGATTATTGTTTTATTATTCCCTTCCTTTGTTAACTTTCCATACAACTTAATTTAGCAGAAGTTCAATAGTACATAGCAAAAACAATTCAAAAATCACAATTTGGGTATTAGTTTTTTTATTAAAAGTCATCAAAACATCATTGATTATCGGGTTTATTAGTTGTTACGAGTTTTTTTTTTCTTTAATTTATCATAATAAAGCAAAATAATAGTTTTTTAAATCATTTTGGAAATTCGTGAATTATCACCTTTTTACCTTTACCACTCACGTACAGCGCAAAATGTCCCCATAAATACTACTTTTTCATTATTACTTCGAAAGTGCAATGTCTTGCAGAGTTTTTAAGGTTAGTTTGAAGCTCCAGAACCAGGCATAAGTATTTTTAATTTTATTTTGAAGGTTTTGGTCTCCTGACTAAAAACAGAGAGTTCAAACTTTGGGCCCAAAATGTACTTAATTATTGTTCGGATGTACAGGTTCTCTTTATTGGATATTAAAATGGGCTTAATACTGATTATAATTGCAGAAAAAAATAAAAGCAAAAAAGCATTCTTGTTTTTGTTTTTGACGGTTTCTTGGAAAAACTGGAAAATCTATAAGTTTTCAAAAAAAAATCATAACTCGAAAACTATCAATAATCGGTACATATGCATGGGGGTGTTTTGGATAGGCCTCGGTACGGGCTATCTAAAAAAAAGTTATTATCGTCACCCGATTGGCCACCCTGTATAACACGCGGTGACCTACTTTTCCGTTTTTGGTGAGAATGACCCATTGACGTGTTTATAGGGACGTAACTCATATCTTAGCCAAAGAGATTTTTCTGATTTTGTTCAAAATATTTAATCAAATAATAGTCGGTGGATTATACGACCTACAAGATATTCAAATGAATGCGCATTTCATATCTGCCGCGTTTTTGCTTCGAGGCTTTCCTACTTAAAGAAATACACAAACACAACTCATCGACCATTCACAGATAAGCTAATATACCCTATTAATATAAAAATCTAGGTCAAACATACGCTTTGGCAGGCGCTTTTTACGGAAAAGTTGTAGGCAGAAAAACAATGCGTGATGTAGGCAGTTTATTTTAGTTAAGCCAATCCCAAAAAGGAAGGCGCTTGATTTAGGCACACGTAATTTTTTTATTAGTCTTGTCACGCACCAACAGGCAATAAAGGCGAGTATAAAAATATTACAGCTGTAATTACGAATCAATTAAACAATAGTTTACTTTCGGTAACATTTACGCGGCATTTGTTTGTATCGTTTTCATTTCCTGTCACCGACATCCTTGGGTATGGCGATGCTATTGGATCCACTCTATTTGTTTTTAACACGCTTTTATTAATTTCACCTGTATGTTTGTTGATTTGTTTGTGAGCTTGTGACTCACTTTTTTAACATTGAACGCTCCAACTTTGCCGCGAAACGATTTTGACATCTTCAAATCCGTCGGACCAGAAGCGGTCGTATCCGCGCCACTAAGAGATGGCGCAGAGTCCTTAAGGTTTGTTAATATTACATAGAGGCGTAGCAACGAGAGCTTAAATTGTGAAAAGTCGACAGTTTTAATCGTCGTTTATGCAGGAACAGTAAATAATGGTTATGGTAAGGTGTTGATAAAAAAATGGTTCATCTTCATTAGACATCATCATCATCATAGTCACAATGTCTTAACAGACATGTTGTGAACTCGTAAAATGTACTCATTTTACGAGTTTCTCTTGGGATATCTTTAAGATCTTTAATGCAGTAGTTTCCCATTTACTTTCTGCATCCTCATGCCGTTGACCAGATGTATCTACTGGTTCATCCGCCTTTAGGGACAATTTCTCAACCCAAGGATAAGAAGGTGTCCTGACTCTTTTCAACTCGTCCACCCAAAGCTGTTGGTTGAGAAGAGGTTACTGCTTAAACCGACAGTAGTTCGCTGTTCCTTTTAGTCGCCTTTTACGACACGCAGGATATACGATGGGAGATATTCTAGCCGGCCCCCACACGGGGTCTTTATCACAGACACAGTATTAATAAATACAGTTTGAAAAAATCAAATAAACATGATTTAATGATAACGTTAGCTAAGAAATTGAAAATAAATATAGTTCAAAAAACTAAAAAACACGCTTTTAAAGAACATCGAACTAAAAAGTTAAAAACAATTTTTCAACACAATAATCAACGAAAAATACTAGCATGGTCTACAAGAGTACGATTGTGTGAGACAACCTCGAACGGTCCAAATTTAAGAAGAAATACTTAGCTTTTCCGTTTCGCGTCTCGAACTTCGAACCATGTCTATAAGACTCATGTGACAGGACCGCACTTAAAACTTCGCAGCGAGCGAATAGTAAGTATTTTCTTACCATTTTTTTTATTTTTCTGCTGCTGATTTACTGTATATTAGCTTTTTCATTTCAAAGGCAGATGTTTCTGAAAAGGAAAGTCCGAACTTTGAAAACACCCTGTATTATTAGGATTATAATATAAGTAAATAACTGGAGGAGTGGCAAAAACTGTTACCGACAACTGCAGCTGCTTCTATGAAAAAAATTGGAGCTAATCATATCATATTTTAGAAAACGGGACCAACAGAAATACCTCAGTAAGTCCCACGTATTATTATAGATTAGTCCTCAAATTTTGAGTGAATCAACTTTTTGTACTGGCGTCAAAAATAGAAGCCAAGTATATCGGAATATTGAACCAAGTGATTAGGACGGTCCTAACATAGGGCTCAATACTATACATACTCAATACCTTTTCTAATTATTATTCAGCCTGGATATATCTGGCTTCATGGCCCCCTAGCCTACGCCTATGCATCATTACCTTACATTGCCTGTCGCTATAAATTCAAACACGTAATTTGTAGAATAAGAATAAGAATTCTGCATGTACCGGGGCATTTCCATATTATTCAAATATTTTACGTTACATAATCCTTATAATACTATCAAATGAAACCGCACCTGTTTCTCTTTTCGCTTTCTTAGAAATTCTTCGTGCGAACGTGACTTCACCCTTATATCTATATTAGTTCCGTAAATCCCCTTCCGGTTACTTTCATGCCCCATATTAACAGACGATCCGAAATCCCTTTCAAATGTTAATGCAGCTTAATATCACTTCCTCGGGGTGATTCCCAAGGACAATGACAGCGAGCAAATAACCCCTGGAGAGTGAGAATTTCCTATTTACTCGATGTGCATTTTTGCATACAGGGTGGCCCTATTATTTATGACAGATCTGTTTTGAGGTGTAGAGTGTAAATGCCACCCCTTCTTTAAGGTTAAACTATGAGTTTTGAGTTTTTTTAATAAAAGTGATAGCTGTCAATCTCAGACCAACTGCCACAAACAGTTATCATAGATTTTTTCTTGCAGAACAGATGGACATGCGGCTCATCGTTAGGTAGGTCACCTCATCCTTACTATCATACCCAAATTCCAAAATAAACGATTACGAAATGAAAGACTTTATGAAAAATCAATGAATTAAGAGCAAATAAACCTTTATAGCTTTATATAAATGCTCTAAAGAAAGGAAAATAAAATTTGATTTTAAAATATTAACTATCAACATGTATTGTGTAAATTATTATTATTAAATACTTACAAGTACCTACCCCAAACCTCGCGACAAGCTTTTATGATTATATAAATTGTGTATAATGAGGCCATAAGTTGATTCAAGTCTTTTTCCCAAGAGGTGTATCCGGTCATAGATGAGAAGTAGTAATAATATAAAGTAACAATATAAGACAAGAAGAATGCCTTTTCAACCATCCGACCAACAATGGACAAAATATAACCATCAATTATGATCAAATATACAGTAAACTTTTTATAGAGGCGGTCAACTTTTCTCAATTAACACAGATCAATACACTGCTGCAATTAACTGAAAGCCAATTATTATAATGAAAGCGTTCGTTTGCTTACCTAGTTAACACTCTGATATCCTAAGCGTGTATCTGCAACAAAAAAAAAACATTAAATATTAATCATTCAAACAAAAACAGATTAGAAGAACTAGTTATACAAGTCATTACGTAAGCAGATTACATCTGCTCCAAACCTATATAGTTTAAATAATAAGTAGTTGACAATTTCATACAATGTCCATCAATGATGATACCTTTTATAAAGAGGTGAGTGTTAATATTGAACACAAATATCATCTGAAGATTTTTTTAAAAAATTTATAAAGTTAACACACAATGATACTTTGAGAAACCATAGCTCATTTTCATTTTTCTCTAGCACGACGACGTGTGCACGCTGTAGCGTGGAGGAAGAGTTCTCGGCTGTGAAGCCCTTGGATATCACAGGCAGACTATACTAGGTTCAAGAGTTTTTGAACCTGAGTATATAAGATAGGTACGACCCAAGGCCATTTTTACCTTTACGATGAGGGCTGGACTTGGAATCTAGGGTAGGGAGAGGACACATAAGGGCCCGCTTGTAGATGTATCATTGTTGGTTCTGGTCACCAGAAAGCCTCTCTCCTTCTTTCATTCGAATCATTTCTCTGATAATTTTCTGGCACCAAGAAACAATGTGCAGTCAGTGTTCCTAAAGCCAGTACGTTCTACGTCTTCTAATAAAAGAGTAAGCTAGGAAAGCATGTTAATATCTCCTCTCTTTTTCTTTTCTCTAATGAAAATACGTACTTTCGCAATAATGAACTTGGAAGAAATTACCTACCTATATTGCAGCTTGCATGAAGGTGGTATAACTACTATTCGTCGATTCTTGTCAAAGCGGTCCCGTGGACCCCTGCTCTTAGTTACGGCCGTGTCGGTCGTGATGTCTGTTAATCACAGATTAGAGTCATGGAGATGTAAGGGAAGTAACGACTATAGGTCAATATAAGTGCGCAAACACAGTGGGGCGTTTTAGTGTGCGTGCAACTGCGTGCGAAGGCGTGCAGGTATCTGGTTTCGTCTGTACCAGTCGAAGATGAGTATCGATAAAGAGTTACTTATAGCTTCAGTGTTTGCGAAAACCCCTATTTGGGATAAAAGACATAAGCTGCACTATAGCCGCACTGCGATAGAAAAATATTGGAAAGAAATAAGTGCGGTTATGAAAGTAGACGGTTAGTTTATATACAATATTTATTTGGATATATTCATAAGCCTGAATCTTGGAACATCAAGAAATTTGTTATAAAGGTGGTAGTGATAGATAAGAGGTGCTCTGCAAAATATTTAACAAGGATATCTCGAATTGTTTTGACCTCATTTGGGGGCATTTACTGGTAATTACGTCTAATCCATTTTCTAGCCCGAGATAATGGGGTATTACGCATTCCTGTTCAAACTGTATATATATTCTTCTGTATACCCGGTTTTATTCTTCTGTATATATTTTAACTATTGTCTGATATTCGATATGCAATTCGATATTAACAAAATAACAATGTACCCGACCAATCATATTACTAGACTACGTACTATCACTTAGTATCATAGGTATACTCAAATAAGCATAACACATTTATATACAACCACAACACTAGATATAGGCTAGGTGCCACAATAATTCTCTAACCAAACAAATCAGTAATGTGGCAGTCATATCTCAATTTAGCTCCAAAATGATACAACACTTCTACCTTTTGATACCAAAAACTTGCTTACAAAGCGATTCAAACAGTCTCTACCAGAGTAGATAGCTTCCTTAATCAGACGCACACAAGAATTCGTTGAACACGTACAGTATCAGTCATCCGATTGACAAATTTCAACTAAATGGTTCTAATGTATACGATGTGAATCTACATGAGTGTATGTACTAATAGTTCATTTGACAACTTTCTACCACGGATTTATCACAAACCGCTGATTAAACGAAAAAACGTCAAAATATTTGTCCAGAGAGACAACTTTTTTACCAAAACCTATTTCACCCCATTGTACCCTCTAGCCCCTTATGGTAATCATTTCCAGTGTTTTTTGCAACTGTCTCTCATTGTTTTTCCAATAATGGGCAACATTTTGAACCCTTATTGCATGTTTCCTATACCGTGTCTAGATGCGACTGACCAAACTTTGTACTTTTCCTCTTGTCTGTTTTCACTGTACAATGCACTGGTGTGCTTGACTGCGTGCGGAACCGGCGCCGGCCTGCTTCTACCTGCCGAGGGGACTCGGCGCTGGCCAACGTACTCCAACGCTCTCCAACGCTTCTAACTTCCGCTACTGTGCATGCCTACTAATTGTAGCTTGCATGAAGCTGGTATGACTACTATTCATCAATTCTTGTCAGAGCGGTCCGGCGGACCTCTGCTCTTAGTTAAGTTTGCGTCGGTCGATCGGTCTGTCAGGTCTGGATACCCAGAGACCAGACAAAGTCATGGAGAAGTAAGGGAACAAAAATGAAGGAAGGAAAAGATCAAAGAGGAGCTGGTATGACGTGACGTAGATGACATAGGTGAGGTGCAAAATACTCCTCTGATTATAGTCAGACAGAGATTTGTATTTTTGTAGCTTGCATGTAACCAGCAAATTACGACGCAGTGGTCAGTTAGCCTAAGATTTCTGGATTCACTCTTCAAGAGGCAGAATGCTATATGAACTGTGTCAAGGATCTGGAATCCAGTTAAAGGATCTAAGCTGGTCACAACGCTTAGGTTCGGGAAGCTACAAAATAGATCGGCAAGGCTCGAAGTGAGATTCCTTTAGTATGTAGTCGAGGTAACCGAAATCACTGCTTGCTTAAAAACTGTGCTTGACCACCCTGTAAAAGGGCTGCGTGATTTGCCGATGCACTGTCATTCAAGGTAATCCCTAATTCATTTAGTCGCTAAGGGGGGTTGTCCCGAAGGACTGAAGACCTTATTGAAGCCGACAGCGGTGATAAACAGAGTGGTTTTTCTTACCACAGTGAAGGAAAGATAGTTAAAAAGGGAAAGAAGTCGGGGATGATAGCTGAATCTCGCAAAGGTCGGTGAGATTAATTTAATCAGGTCTGTAAAGATACCTGAAAATAAAGAAACCTGGTAGTGGCAAAATACAGATGAAATAAGTGTAATTAAAAATGGGGGTAGATAGAGGGGAATCAGAAAAAATGTATCCACTTCTATGGACCAATACTACCTACGATACAGGAAAATATTTTGTTCACAGAGTCGATCAATTTTTTTAATAAAAAAACTATGAGCGCAAAACATAAAAGCCTACCTTCTCCATCGATATAATTTTAGCATTCATTAAGTAAAAGATTGCTGATTGTTAAATAATCTGCCCAATGTTTATAACAATGATTTTGTTGTCATTGGTCCATGAACAGCAAACATAAAAATTGCTTGGATTAGACAATAAGGCTTTGATTTTACGAAACTAATCATGGCCTCCCCAAAACGCCCTAAAGTTGATAGTGACAAGCCATAGATGAATCACTTTTGAAATAAATTTAATAATAAGTGGCTTTTTTTAAATTAAATAATACATTATCTTGTTACCCCTGTTAACTGAACATTATTGATTTTTTTTATGGTCGGCCTCCCGCAAAGGCTGAAAGCCTATGGCGCTGTAGAAGCGCTGCGAGAGGATAAGTATCGGTTCACGTTAGATTTGAAACGCTGCAGGTTGTAGCTGTCGGGAAACAAATTCCCCGGCGCTGATTCCACAGCGTCGAAGTTCTCCAAAAGAAGGAATGCTGGAGGAGACTAGTTCGGGGAGTAAGGACCTCGACCTGGTAAGGATGAGCTCGCAGAGCTTCTCTAGTTTTCCTGGTTCGGACGGCCTGTGGTGTTATTATCTGAGAGAGCTCACTCGAACATCTTCCGTGATAGAATCTGTAAAACAGGGATAGGTCAGCCACCCTCCTTCGATGTTCCAGGCTGTGGAGGTCCTTTGTGAGGTTTGGCGTATCGATTAGTCTAATCGCTCTTCTCTGGATAGTGTCCAGAAGCTTTAGAGGGTGCTTCGGAGCGCATCCCCACACATGGGAGCAATACTCCAGCGATGGTCGGATCTGTGCCTTGTAGAGCAGCAGCAGTTGCTCTGGTGTATACAACTTCCTACAGCGGAACAAAACTCCAAGCTTCTGGGATACCGTTTTAGCAATACTGACGACGTGGTCGTGCCAGGACATGTTATTGTTGATGTTGATTCCCAAAAGCTTGACGGAAGGTGATTCGACTATGGGGTGACCCTCCATTTCCACGGTTGGTAAGCCATCGTGAGACTTCTTTGTAAGTGTTGTTGCCTGAGCTTTCTTGTACGTTGAACTGTACTTTATTTGCTAATCCCCACTCGACAATTGTTTTGATATCAGCGTTGATCTGTGAGGCATGCTGCTGTCGCTGACGTACAGTCTCCTAGGATGATAGTGGCTTGCCTGGTTCCAAGCACGACACTAATGTACTGTCAACCATTTAACTGTAAGTCTCATGCAGAAATCAAGTTTTTTAGGAATGCAAAATGCACGTAGGACTAGGGAGTTCGTAGTGGTAGAATGAAATAATCTAAGATACTTATTTCTGAAAATAGAGAACCATTTGTCTCATAATACCCGAATAATACGTTAGTTCTATGATCTGATGAAGCACTTTTTTGAAATTGAAATAAAAACAATTAATTGCAATAAATATCGAGCCGAGGAATTGAAATATTCGACTAAAAATTCGATAACATTTCCTTATACAATATAAAGGGTCTCAGTACGAGCACTTCTTTAATATTGCTTCAGTATCTTCATTCTAGAGTGTTTGAAACCCGTAAAATAATAAGAGGCTGTCTAACCTGGAACATTTTACGAAAAGCATTGCGTTAATCTTCAAATTTTATCTGATTTTTTTTGTATCTATCTATTCTGAATCTATGGTAGTATACTCCGGAAGCATATATTTTTTTATCGACGAATCTCTCCAATCCACATCTGCTTCCTGATCGTAACGAGATATTCAAGTAACATAAATATGTAAGTAGATACCCCATATGTGGATTACATGTAACGCCTAGTCATATGAACAGTTACCTAATCGTTTGGAAAAAGTGTAGCATATCGTATATGGTAGTGAAAGATACAGTAATATTAATCTGTATATAACATGGTAATTATACAAATAGTTGCTAGAAAAATGTGAAAACTTTCTTCGGTACTATAGCAGTATGGAATAATCTCGATATGCAGGGTGTTGTATGATGAGTGGAAGATACTGTAGGCGGCAGGCACGTATTTAGAGGGGGGTCCGGACGTTATATAATTCCGTCTAAAAAATGGAATCCATAAATTTTTGCACCCCCCCCCCCCCCCCGGACGAGAGCAAATTTAAGGTGGCAACTCTAATCTGGACCCCCCGAAAGGTCACGCAAATGACACCCATAATCTGGATCCCCAAAACCAATCCTGGATACGTGGTGCCTGATTGTAGGAAACGGTTTCCAACAAAAAAAGTCATATAAAGTAAGGTCCGATTTTCAACTGCTTCAGAGATAAATTGATTTTTAGAGAATGCAGACCTCCAAACGAAAACCCTGATAAAACAAAACGTTATTGTCGGTTTTTGGAACTTTTGGTATTACTCCTTAGAAAATGTGCTATCACGTCATTATAGAAAGTGATCATATATTAAACACTTCGCGAAATAGTGTCAAAATCAGCATTTGTGTTGAACAATGACTTCAAGAAAAGTTAAAAAAAAATTAATTTATCTCAAAAAGTCACCAAATAATTAACCGTGCACTTTACGGTAAAAACATGTCCGTCTTTCTAGTTATCCATGCGTAACACAAACTTGTTGTAAATGTGGTAAACACAGACAATAAGATTCCGTTTAAACTCTAAAAGCATAACTGATCTCCGAGAGTACAAAGTTTTATCAGAGCTACTTGTCATTGGATTTCTAATTTTTCTAATATGGGTACTTGAATAATGTACTATGGCATCACGATTAGTCATAAAAAGTGATCCGTTAACTAGAACTTCAGTATAGGGTCTTAATTTAAAATAAATTGTATAATTTAATAAGAAATATTCCTGCTGTAATTTAAGATGGATCGTGTATCCGTAGATTTTTAGCTCATGTATATAAATGAGAGGTCGTAAATCATCCAGAACAAAGCAAGTTTAAAATTAAGCATGATATTTTTAGAGAACACACCATGAATCAATGGACTAGTATCATGAATTTTTTTGGTTGCATATGATAGTGTACGTCATAAAAAGTATCTCATTTTTTTCTCCGATTTTTTTGGGCACAGGAAAGCCGTGAAAATAAGGAAAATATTTGAACTCTCCTAGGGCAGTGACGTCACTGCCCTAAAGGCGAACAGCCAATCAAAAGACAGATATGTGTGCTGTGTTGCCGCATTCTGATGGCGCGCGAAATGCCGGAGCTGTACGCGGGCTGGCTCATCTATCTTGTCTTCTGTTCCCGTCTGCGAGTCGGAGCTGTTCCTGGCAACAATGCAGTGCTGATATGATTCGCGCGGTTGGCACTGATTGGCTGAATTTGAATTCCTTTCTTTAAACTTTAGAATGGAATTACTGAAAAACAAAATGATGTATAAAGTAACGAAATGCGTTTATTTTTGTATGCACTAAGCGGTTATAACAATTAAATCATTGTTCTTAACCTCGTGATACTAGTCCATTATGAACGTACGTACGCTAAAGCTGGAGCTGTAGATTTTGTGCTGTAGATCGACAGTAATAAACGCACGCCTGCGCAAATTAAGATACAGTGGGTTGTCACGGAAATCATCTACAGTTTCAGCTTTAGCGTAAGCACGTTCATGGAGGCCCGCGTGGCTTCGCGATGAACATCGTCTGCCTTTTAAAGTCCGATGTAGCACGTGAACATTCGAGAAACGTCAAACACACGCTACTACCTACATCAGTGACCTACATCTAAATGCTCCATAGTAAACTGGGTTTTTCGTTATTGTCTGTGTTTTGATCTAATCGCACAGGGGCGGAATTGAATGAATAAGGACCAGAGGCTATCCAGCACGGAATGTGGCTGGTGCATAGGCCACACGATGGGCCCTTTTGCGCCTCTATCCGCGCTAGTTCCTAAGACCTGCCCTTTTGTCAAAGGCAAGTACATTCTTAGGTCCTATCCATTTCGTCTCTATTGGTTCCAAGGTTATTGAGCCCAGCATAGTCTCCTCACCACACCACGTGCACGTTGGATCGTTGACCACCCTCATCACGCACAAGTGACGCCTGAAGGTGTTGTGACCCGTTAATAGGCATACTAGCAATCTCAAGTTACTGCTATCCAGAGAGAGAGAAAATAGTCCTATTCTCTCTGCAGGCCCTGCTAATAGTTCCCGAGCTTGACAGAGATGACCAGAGATGTTGTTCCATCTCAGAGAGTGTTGATTCTGGATCCACTCTCCAGTTTTTTTCCTAATCAGGTTTGCAGATAGTCCTAAGGCTTGTTCCGGGCCCACAAAACTGTTGCCGGATCCCATCCTAGCCAGATGATCAGCCATTTCGTTACCCTTTACCCCCGCGTGCCCAGGTGATATCACATCAGTGATACCTTGTGTTTAGCTGAGATGTCGTCAAGAGCCCTCCTGCACTCCAGGACCAGTCCCGACGTTATTTTCCAAGCACTCAGTGCTTTGATGGCTGCCTGACTGTCAGAGCAGATAGTAATCCGCCTCCTAGACCCGTCAATTTCCCGAATACGATTTACACAAACAAGTATCGCATAGACCTCAGCCTGGAATACTGTGGTGTACCCCGCAAGAGGGAGTGAAGGTCTTGTATGGGGTCTGTAGACTCCCGAGCCCGCGCCCTCTCTAGTGAGTGAACCGTCTGTGTACCAGACCTGTCCTCCTCCTCCGATGAGCTGTCTTTTCCTAGACTCCCACTCTTCCCTTGACGGAAACACCACCGTAAATTTGCGATTGAAGCGATGCGTAGGAGAAACTATATCGCTCCTCGCCGACAAAATAGGACTATCCTCTTGCAACTCTGCTAGAATCGTCGAATGTCCTTTGCCTGGATTCATAAAAGTCCAGTCCTGACTCCAGAGACGGAACCCAATTTTTCTAGCTTCCCCTTGAATTACCAGATCCAAAGGAGGAAGATTCAATAGTGTTTCAATGGCTCTCAAAGGTGTTGTGCGCACTGCACTGGTTATACTAAGACATGCCAAACGTTGAACATTAATAAGTTTGGCTCTTATTGCCTCCGTCTTTATACAGGTCCACCACACTATGGAGCCTTATATTAATGACGGTCTGACTATTGTAGTATAGAGCCAGTATACCACTTTTGGGCTCAGGCCCCAACTACTACCGACAACTCTTCTTCAGGCCCATTATGAGTTTCGAGCCTTGTTTACCTTATAATCCACGTGCTGCCCCCAAGTCAGCTTGTAATCCAGTATGACTCCGGGAATTAGAAATGAGTATTACATTATCGGTCAATATTTTGATATACCTAAACATTTCGGGTATATGTTACGGGAAAAGATAACTCCTTTTGGCGAGTACTGTATGCCCTATGAAGAAAAGCTTAGTAAACACCCTGAATGGTCAATGAGATCTGTCAGTACAGTAGTTGCACTACTGCACCTGATTGGTGCATTGGAAGATAATTATTACATAATATCAGCCTTTACATAAACTTCAAGACTAAGATGAAATGTTAACGCTAATTATCTACAGTTTTGGCGTATACTGTTAATTTACATACAACATAAATGTCGTTGTTCCATGACACGCTGCACTTTTAGGTAGGTACAAGATTTTTCAGAAACAACCATAAAGTGACTGCACTGTATGTGAGATACTGAATTGCTACCAGTTTATTTAACTCGAAAAGTAGAGCGTTTGCAGCTCGTAAATTCACACATTGTCAGTCAATAGATCAAAACAGTTTTTAATGACTAAATATTTAGAGCGTGGCAAAGCGGCTTGTTCTATGGATGAGTTTATTATGTTTACGAGAACGGGCAATTATTTTTTTATACTCTCATTTAATTCCTAATTATTTGTTTACGGAATTGGTGATAGCGACAAGCAGCTGAATAAATAAAATTGAATTCAAATCACAAATTTTATTGTTGTGGTTCGTTGAAAATGAAGCAGTCGTTCGTAGTAAATGAGTCTTCATGGTAAAATTGAAAAGTGTGGCTAAATCATAAGGTCATAAATTTTTATTTATAGAAGTTTTGCGTATTATTATATATTATTTCAAGACGCATATTTACCTAAGCCCTAAGCACTGAATGCTGGATTACAATTCATACATTTTATGAAATATGAAGTGAGATGCGTATAGGGAAAATAAAGCTATTATTATGTTATGAAGTTTCTCTCGTATGACTGCGGTAGCAACAAATGTTGACTGGCTGTGCCCTGCAAGGTCTGCGTATTTAAATATCTTTCCCGCGTAGCAGTTTTGGATATTTATATCATTGGGAATATCAATATCTATCAAATAGGTAACCTGAAAAACTAAATATGGCCTATTGGCTGGGATAGTCTTGTCTGTATATGTATTACAACATCCCGGTCTAGTTTGTATTGATTGTTTTCGAGTATGATGTTGCTTTATAATAATTATAATATGGATCTGTGATTACTATTTGTAGTTTGTTTGTTGTGGCTAATGCTTGGTATAAGACTTTGGCTGCAAAGTTGTGTCTAACTGTGTACTCGGTTCAAGCGAGAGTTCTCCATGCGCTCTATGGTTTCTTTCTGTTGGTGACATTTCCTGCAATTATTGTCGGTTATGGATGGAACTTCAATTATGTATTTCACGTAATTTCGTGTCGCAATCACTTGGTCCTGGATAGCAGGCATACAGCCCTCAGTATCTGGAAAGAGTTGGCCATTCTGCAGCCAGGTGTATGACCGTCTTTCATTAATGTGGTCTTGTGTAACACGGTATCTGTGCTTGCCATGGAGTGCTTTCTGCGACCAGGTACTTTTTATTTCTTGTTGTGATTGTATGGGGTTGTGTGTGTCTGCTGGATGATCTGGGCCGGATAGGGTGAGTGGTGTATAGTTTATATCTGCTTTTACTATTGAGTAAGTTTCTCTGTTTACTTTGGAAAAATTGTCCCGAGTGTTTTTATTTGTCTTGTGTGCAGTGACTGTATGTATTGTAATTATACACTATTGAAAATTATAACTTTCAAACCTAAACTATTTTCCTCATCCAGTTTATATCGTGAAATTAACGTACTAAATATAAAACTCATCTATGCGTATGAATCCATAATAAGGATATATAACATGAAGCCAAAAAATGTAACTCAATCAGAGAGAATAACCAGATTCACCACTAGAAATGACTTGCGTAGTGAGAATTTCAAAAAAACGTTAACACAGAGAACCATATTTTACTTTGGCCCAAAATTTTATAATCAAATACCATCCGAATTAAAGCAGATACTTACATTAAAGAAATTCAAAATTTCAGTAAAAAAATTCATGACAAAAAATCAAACAATATTTCTTAGGATATTGGACAGGTCCGAAGCATGAAATTCTTAAAAATGATGATATGTAAATAATTGTAAATAATTTTAGATAGCTAGTTCCATTTTAGTGCAACCTGATTTCCATGGTATACAGTGACATCCTTCCTATCATTATTTTAAATTATATCCATGTTTTCAATCACCCACATACATTGTCAAATTTGTTCTTTTTTTTCTATTTTAATACACATACAATACTCATAAGCTTCAAAATACAACTGTAAAAACCCCTAGACTGGGTATGAGGCAAAACAGGCTTTACTGCCTAGGTAGTAATGCCCAACCTCTAGGGTCTCTGTAGTAGCTTTTATCTACTAAGAATATAGGACCATCTCTAAAATGAATCTAGAACCCATTGTTGTAAATATTTAATCATATTTCTGATTGTGCCATTATCTAGCATATGATGTGGCTATACATATAAATATTAATATAATAATTACCATGTCTACTACAGTATTATCGCTGCTGTTCAACTGAAAATGAAGCTTTACTGATTTGTGTAATTATAATTCATGTAGTTATATTTGTTAAATAAAATACTTTTTTAAAATACTTTTTATATCGAATTTAGGTGTTTTTGTACAAAAAAACCCACTTATAGTAATTTTCGGGAAATGAAGCGAGAGTACTATTTTATAGAACACTGAAAGAATAATGACATGATGTGAATTGCAGTCTTTGAGTTGCACGTTATAATAAGATGAACTGGTATGAAAACTTGTTAATGAAATCGAGAATTTTAGGAAATGCTGCGAAAAATATTTCTGTGTATGTGTCACAATAGTTGTACTGTTACATCTAAATTGCAGTTATAAAATCACCAATAATATTGAAGAAAAAAGCATGTTATGTTGCAGGACATGGTGAAGTTATTAAATATCAGGCAGGGTGACAATATGTAGCAATGTTGGGAGAAACACAACAGTCCAGGTAGATGCAGCACTTCAGCAAGTTGGGTTAGCTAAATTGTAATGTATACATTCAATATGTAAAATATTGTACAAACCTCATACAAGGCCTGGTATTCGAGGTGGCGATATTTACATAATATATTGTATCCCAATAAACAATAATAATTATTATTAGATTTTATTCTGAAACTTTTGACTAGCTAAACATAATGCTGAAAATAATAACTGCATAATTTCAGTTTGTGTAGAATAATTTATATATTCAATCAAGAATCACAAAAAACGAACATATATTAAAAATAAAAATTCTAAAAAACAACTAGCTCCCTCACATTATCCCATTGCTGATAAGCCTGTCCTTCACTTTGAGTATGTTGATTTTTTTCTTTATTCTGATTAGCAGACGTCAGCGTCACACATAAACTATGATCTACATTTTGCAGTGAATCCATCTAAGGACGTTAAAATTCGTTTAACTCTAAAGCAAGTAAGGCAATAGAAAGCTGACCGTCTTCGTTGTAAGAATTGTTATGTATAATTTCTTTCATAAGTGGTTTTATCCTCATTTGAATGAAACTATGCCGAACTTCACGATATTTGGACATGCTGTATATGAGGGGTAGCACAACAATTACATGAGGGTTTATTTGGTTTTCCCTCCCCCTTACGTAATATTTACCCAAAGTATTTAAATAATTTAGTTTATTTGATACGTTTATGTATTCTCCTTCACACCATTTTGAATACCTAATCGATAATACCCAACAGTGGGTTCTATGTAGTTAATAAATTTGTTCTGTTGAGAAAAGTATACGCAACAGATACTAAACAACTATATTGTATAATTCTGGAGATGTAACAGTTCAAGAACTAAGGTATGGTTGAGTCGAAACTCTCAAGGCCAGCCGTAAAATGAGGCGCAGTTTGGTGAGGTGACACAGGGTGAGTATTTATAGCAAGAATGTCGCTTCGCTGTTTTTTTAATTGTGAAGTATAGTTGCGGCAAGAATGGCGAATATGTCACCTAAGTGAATACTGGATTGTTTGAGTTCATACTCGGATTCAGACAGCGAATTTGAGTTTGAAACAATATGTTTACCTTAAGTAGGGAATTTGATGATGGAAAATTCAAGAAACTATTTAAGATTTCATCGTGGTCAGGTCAGAGAAATCCATGGTATTATCAAAAGTGAAATTGGTAAAGGATGCAACGCTACAAGGGCCATTCCGTTTTGGGTCGTACACTGCCACTGACGCCGTGAATCTTGAGCAAAACTGCGTCACTGGCCTGGCACTGCGTTGCGCAGATTTACGGTGAGCATAAACTGCTTCACGTCAAACTGCATACGAATATGCGCAGTTGCAAATGATTTTGTGGTTAACGAAATTTTAGTGCGACTCACCTTGCGTCACCTCACGAAGCTGAGCTTTATTTTGCGAGTGGTCTAACCGACAATGCCTCATCTCTTTTATGACCTCGTTAATAACATTGCTATCAATGAAGTCAGTTGAATTACTGTTTTATACAAAAAATAGCTATATCGTCTGTTTTTATCGCAATCGGGTCAGATTGGGTCAAAAAAATCAATGAACTGACACTTTAAGGCCGGGTTCACCGGTTCCTGATAAGTGCCAAATAGCCTATCTGGCAGATAGGTCCATACAATTTATATGGCGTTATCTGATAGATAGGCTATTTGACACTTATCAGGAACCGGTGAAACCGCCCCTTAGTCTTATTTATGCCTCAACTATTCTTGTTTCAAATTAGGGAAAATGTCTGTCTTCGGAATCACGGCTGGGCAGTACCTGTTTGCCTAGTACAGGTGCTTGAATCACGTAAGGGACCTGAAAGCACTGTGACTCAAAAAATGTTATATACCTAACTGTAAAGACTGGTTTAGACTAAGCTTCTTTTTGAAGAACATTTTGGTTGAATTATTTGAACAATATAAATTGGCTAGTGTGTATTACAGCAAATTAATTCAAAAGCGTATATTGAACAAAAAATTGAGTGGAAAATAGAACTCAACATTTACCATACCCATTTTATGCGTCATAGAACATTAACCCTTTGTTTAGAAGGAAATGCAGCCGAAACTGCAAATGTGTCATTGATTCTCCCATATTTTTCAGTTTTTATCACGCTTTTATTAGCTTCACCGGTGTGTCTGTTTGTGCTTGTAACTCTCCTTTGGACGGCCGAACATTGAACGCTTCTTTGGTTCAAGAGGTCAGACCGAACACTGAACGCTCCAACTTTGCCGCGTAAACGATTCTGACGGCGTCAAATCCGTCGAACCAGCGGTCTTATCCGCTCGGCCACTTAGACGAAGCGTCGCGAACGGAAGTGGCGCGAAGAAAATTGTGGATTTGACGCCATAAAAATTTACATTAGGTTATGTGGCAGCCCGCATACTCAGGCTGCGCGAAGCGAAGAGACGCGTCGTTTGACGCGCGAATTCTCTTTGGACCAACTAGGCGTCGTTTCTCTTGACGCTTCCAGACGCTACGCTTCGCTTTGCCTGAATGCGCGGTACCAGGCGGCGAGAAGCTCTAAATATTTCTTGATACCTCTCGCATATTTTCAATGCTTAGAAGTATTTTGTAGGACGTGGTGCTAAATTGCAGTCTCTGGCCGTGATGCAAAGGCATCAATTACAAAGGTAATTTAATTAAGTCATGAATCCAACATTTTCTTTTTGTTTTTTTTCTTTTCTTCTTCCTCCATAGAGGCAATTAAACTCAAGACAAAGAGTTCCTCTTCTGATGAACTGCTCATCGTACCTCACTAGACAATGTACCTGGTTCAACTGCTTAAAAACAAATAAAATTCGCGTCGCGCCGCTTCGCCCCAGTGTGCGGACATCGGTTAAAGGACGCTTCGCCTCGCGCCGCTTCCGTTCGCGACGCTTCGTCTAAGTGGGCAAGCATGCGCACAGACACCTTCAAGTTTATTAGTCGTCGTGACGAGAGCTTAAAATGCGTGACACCCAACTGTTTGGGAATTAATATTTTTGTGAAATTTATTTAAGAAAGTCGACAGTTTTAATTATCGTTTATGCCGTAAGATTATGCTATAAATATTGACCAAAAACAATTGTTCATCTCCATTATACAGAGTATTAATAAATACAGTTTAAAGAACTAAAAAAAAACTGATATAGTTAACTAAACATCAAAAATATGTATATTTTAGAAATAGTAAAAAACAGTCTTTTAAGGAATTTAATTATTGTATTTAGACCGATGTTCTTTAAAAGCATGTTTTTAGTTTTTTCAAAAATATATTTATTATTATGTTCACGCCCGATCCCCTTTTCGTACCAGCTATTTAATATCTAAAATGACTGGGCTATTATAAAATCTCCATCGTCCGTGACTTTCATTGTTGATGTCCTGATATACAGCATCTAGCGCTGCTTGGTCTTCCGAATAAACCTGAAAGACCAGTTATGTCTCTTCATTTTGGCCTGGCTTCATGACACATCTCCCAATATAGCAAATAGCATCAAAGCTTCATAAGCATGCAAGTATTCATAAATAAATTCAAGTAACGGTGATTCACACCCAACTCATATACAAGATTATGCCTTAAATGGTTATCCATTTTTTATGTTATGCTTGCTGCAAGTACAAGTATTGCGAACCTACGTGAGTTATGTGATTTTAAAGAGAAATACCATCGGAATCATTTATACGTTTTTCTTAGTCGAGGAATACTTATGAATCATGTTGGAACATATAGAATACTCGTAGAATAATAATATTTATTTTCATTAGAGATATTTATACAATATACAAATATCTGAATATAGTCAGTAAAGTGGTAAAAATAATACAGAAAAAAAACACGGGAATACAATCATAATATGAACGTTCATCATCATAGTCACAATGCTTTAACAGACATGTTTTGAACTCGTAAAATGTATTAAGTCGCAGCTAAAGTATTGCCGAAACGAATATTATCAATCATAGTTTTGAGAACTGTAGCTCGGCATCGTTCGCGATTTACTGTCAGTTCAGTACTCATATCCAGCAACTGTTTCGTCGTATCGACCCAGCGTGTAGGGGAACGGCCACGGCGACGCCCACTCGGGGCATGACCCTGAACTACAAATTTCTCCATATTATCGCTTTTGTGAATATGTCCGAAGAATGTAAGCATTCTCGTCGACAGAATGGAGGATAGTCTCTTTGGACTACCGAGCTCATCCAGTGTGGAAAAGTTAGTTCGATGGGCGTTATAAGGAACTCTCAGCATTCTCCTCCACGTCCATATTTTAAAAGCATCTATGCGAACTCGATCTGCCTTTCTAACAGTCCAAGTTTCCGAGGCATACAAAAATATAGAGAATACAAGAGAATGAACCAGCGACATTTTGGTAGCCTTACTTATGTTATGGTCACGCCATATTTTAGTAAGCTTTGTCATGGCCACACCACACGTGCCTGTTGAATGCGCCGTCGAATCTCATTTTCACAGCTACCTGAATTGTCGATCAAAGAACCGAAGTACACAAAACTTTGAACTACTTCACAATGGCCTACTGACTTTATTTTTCGATGATTATCGGGCTCTCTATCTATGATCATAACCTTGGTCTTGTTGTAGTTAATACTAAGACCATACGCTGCACTGTGTTGTTCTAGGATGTTTAATAGAGCTACTAGTTCTTCCTGAGAAGCAGCAATAAGGGTTGTATTGTCAGCAAATCTTAAGTTGGATATTTTGCTTCCGCAAATAGTTTTACCGCCATTCCAGTTGTCCAATACCAGGCCCAGGGGGTCCGGACCTCCCCTCCCCGAAACGTTATATAATGCCGTCTAAAAAATGGAATCCACAAATTTGCACCCCCCTCCCCTCACCCGCAAATTTAAGGTGGCAACCCTAGTTTGCAACCCCCCCCCCCCCCGAAAGGTCAACCAAGTGACACCCATAATCTGGACCCCTCCAAAACCAAATCCTGGATACGTGCCTGTCCAATACCTGTCTCATCACAAATTCAGAGTAAATACAGCAATTCCATGATGACGTGGCAATCTGTCATGATCAGCTGATATCTCCGACCACCACCATAAGCGTGAACTTGAGAATGGCAGAGGTCAAATTTCAACATCGAGATGTAAGAAGCATTCGCCAAAAACTTAACACCAATAAAGCTACTAGTCCAGACCAAATTCCAGCCATTGTCCTTAAACGCTGTGCCGCTGAGCTTGCACCTATTCTTTGCAAGCTCTTCAAACTTTCGTATCAACGAGACGTGTTCCCCGCTTCGTGGAAGATTGGCTTCGTATACAACCCATACCTAAGAAAGGCAAAAAAACTGATCCCACCAATTATAGACCTGTGGCTCTTCTCAGCATCATGTCTAAGGTTATGGACACTGTCATTAACACACAGCTCCAGAAATACCTGGACAACAATAACATCAAAATGATCGCCAGTATGGCTTTCGTAAGCACAGGTCTACAGGTGACCTCCTTGCCTACGTCACTCACTTGTGGAACAGAGCAATAGAAAATCATGGCGAATCCCTTGTTGTTGCACTTGATATATTGAAAGCTTTCGACAGAGTGTGGCATGACGGACTTCTGGTCAAGCTTGCTGCTTATGGACTACCACCTGGCTTGCGCCTGTGGCTGAATAGCTTTTTGAACGACCGATCTCTGTTTGTTGTAGTCCAGGGCTGTTCATCAGACGTATTTTCAATAAACGCCGGTGTTCCTCAGGGATCTGTCCTATCCCTTACACTGTTTCTGCTGTACATCAACGAGCTGCTGGAAATAACATTCAATCCAATCTACAGCTTCGCAGATGACAGTACATTAGTGTCGTGCATGGAACCAGGCAAGCCACTATCATCCCAGGAGACGGTACGTCGGCGACAGCAGCATGCTTAACAGATCAACGCAGCTATCAAAACAATTGTCGAGTGGGGATTAGCAAATAAAGTACAGTTCAACGTACAAAAAACTCAGGCAACAACACTTACAAAGAAGTCTCACGTTGGGTTACCAACTGTGGAAATGGAAGGTCACCCCATAGTCGAGACACCTTTCGGCATAAAACGGCATCCCAGAAGCTTGGAGTTTTGTTCCGCTGTAGGAAGTTGTATACACCAGAGCAACTGCTGCTGCTCTACAAGGCACAGATCCGACCATCGCTGGAGTATTGCTCCCATGTGTGGGGTTGCGCTCCGAAGCACTCTAAAGCTTCTGGACACTATCCAGAAAAGAGCAATTAGATTAATCGATACGCGTAACCTCACAAACCTGACCTGACCTATCCCTGTTTTACAGATTCTATCAGGGAAGATGTTCGAGTGAGCTCTCCTAGATAATAACACCAAAGGCCGTCCGAACCAGGAACACTAGAAAAGCTCTGCGAGCTCATCCTTACCAGGTCCAGCATTCCTTCTTTTGGAGAACTTCGACGCTGTGGAATCAGCTGCCGGGTAATTTGTTTCCCGACGGCTACAACCTGCAGCGTTTCAAATCTAACGTGAACCGACAGTTATCCTCTCGCAGCGCTTCTACAGCACCATATTCTTTCAGCATTTGCGGGAGGCTGACCATAAAAAAATAATCGGAATACCAAAAATAAAAACTATCAAATGACGACGGAAACATTTAGCTTCCGAATTTTCTCATAAGACTGCTAATCCAGATGAAATTAGTTGAAAACTGAAGTTTTTAAAAGTCGTCTGTCTTCAGATTAACAACTTCTGGCTAGCGTCAAATATACTTAATTGGAATATATTGAATTAATGCCTCTTACCTATTGTCGTAAATATATTTGACTACTACACTACAAATGTTCGAAATGTCACTGGTAATTTGAAAAATATACAAAATGAAATAATCAAAAACATGAAAATACCAAAAAATGTTGGTGTTTCTCTAACTGCCCATATTTTTGTTAGTTTCACTTCCCACACCGATAGATAGGTATTGTGATCGCGAAAATCATAGATTTTGGACCTCCATAGCCTGGAACATCGAAGGAGGGTGGCTGACCTATCCCTGTTTTACAGATTCTATCACGGAAGATGTTCGAGTGAGCTCTCTCAGATAATAACACCACAGGCCGTCCGAACCAGGAACACTAGAGAAGCTCTGCGAGCTCATCCTTACCAGGTCGAGGTCCTTACTCCCTGAACCAGTCTCCTCCAGCATTCCTTCTTTTGGAGAACTTCGACGCTGTGGAATCAGCTGCCGGGTAATTTGTTTCCCGACGGCTACAACCTGCACCGTTTCAAATCTAACGTGAACCGATACTTATCCTCTCGTAGCGCTTCTACAGCGCCATAGGCTTTCAGCCTTTGCGGGAGGCCGACCATAAAAAAAAATATTGGGCAAACATGGCTTGTTTTCCGTATACCGCCATATAAAATTGAGGACCTTTATTTGTATTTTTTTACAATTTTTTAGACATTTATCCATAATTGTTGTTGTGTTGTGTTATTTAAGGAACCTTTTTGTCAGGTAAGACTTGAATGCATATTGAAAACAGCAAAGAAAAAAACTTTTATTCGCAAATTACAGTTATCACATTTACTAGGGCGACAGTTGTCATAGTCATACTGCATCTTTGACAACTTTATTGTTTGAACGTTTATAGCTAATACAACTAAATATAAATTAATGTTTTAATTGCGCGTCATGTTCATATGTTTGATGTACAAGATGACAAAGTTACATTCTTTAATACTGGCTCTTTATTTTGCTCGCGCGACGTACTTACAATACAGAAAGTATTTAGTTCAGCGGAAATGCCATACGACAGGCGTGATTCATTATGTATGCAATTTAAAATACAAGTATAACCTTCACCTCGAAGTCGTGTGCGTATGCCTGGTGGCCGTGTACCCTAGATTCTGCGAACTTCAAACTCCGGCACGGACTGCACTCAAGATTCATTAGCGATCCATTAAATCATCAGACCGCTAAATGGAGCGGCTAGTGATATTATTCGTCTCATCGTCGCCCGACAACCGTTTTAACAGAGGGTGGAATTAAAGAAATCTTGGATAAATATACAGTCATCATCATAGTCACAATGTCTTAACAGACATGTTGTGAACTCGTAAAATGCATTAAGTCGGAGCTAGAGTATGGCCGACACGAATATTAACAATAGTTTTGAGAACTGTAGCTCGCCATCGTTCGCGATTTACTGTCAGTTCAGTGGCGCTCTTGATACTCATATCTAGCAACTGTTTCGTCGTATCCACCCAGCGTGTAGGGGAACGGCCACGGCGCCGCCCACTCGGGGCGTGACCCTGAACTACAAGTTTCTCCATATTATCGCTTCTGTGAATATGTCCGAAGAATGTAAGCATTCTCATCGACACAATTGAGGATAGTCTATTAATAGGATTACCGAGTTCATCCAATATGGAAACATTAGTTCGATGGGCGGTATAAGGAATTCTCAGCATTCTCCTCCACGTCCACATTTCAAAAGCATCTATGCGAGCTCGATCTGCCTTTTTAATAGTCCAAGTTTCCGAGGCATACAAGAATATGGAGAACGCAAGAGACTGAACCAGAGACATTTTGGTAGCTTTAGTGATGTTATGGTCACGCCATATTTTAGTAAGCTTTGTCATAGCCACCCGTGCCTGTTGAATGCACGAATCTCATTCTCACAGCTACCTGAATTGTCGATCAAAGAACCGAGGTACACAAAATTTTAACTACCTCACAACGGCCTATTGACTGAAATATACAGTACAAGTTCGGTAATATGATTTTATATTTTCGTGACCGTAGATTTCAAACTTGGTTTTTTCTAATGGTATTGCGGTCAATTAAATGAAACAATTTTCCTTTCCACGACGTTTCGGTTTATTATAAATCTAAACCATCGTCAGGTGTCTATAAAGAATGATAAAAACAGGTAAATATGGTGTCTAGTCAATGAAATGTTTTCTTATATATATACATTTCATTGACTAGACACCATATTTACCTGTTTTTATCATTCTTTATAGACACCTGACGATGGTTTAGATTTATAATAAACCGAAACGTCGTGGAAAGGAAAATTGTTTCATTTAATTGACCGCAATACCATTAGAAAAAACCAAGTTCGGTAATATGAACACAAAAAATCCTGATGCATTCATATTACGGAAACTGTTAATGGAGGACTCGAGAATACTAAAAAAACAACTGCCAGTATGAACCAGTTTCGTCATCTATTAAGTTGTGTTTTTGAATAACTCTCCTTAATCTTGCTTTAAATGGATCGATGTGTTGGACTTGAAAGTTTTTCTCCACTTATCTCTCTATGTATAATGTTACGCCGTGACCATGTTTGAAACGCTGCAGTCAACCATCGCTTGCTTTCAAACCATCAACATTTAAACTCACACTCAAACTCGAGGCTTTTTGCATGATCAAGACACCTCCTGAAACTCAGGGGCGGATTTATTTCTTCTAGGGAGGGGCGGACCAGTAGTGCTGCTGCGCTCGAGTAGCTGGAAATTGAGCCATAAGGATCTGAAGAGCAAAAAAAAAAGCTCTCAAACCAAACGTTTCCTATTTATATAAATATTGCGCGTTTCTATTACAGGCCTAGCAAAAAAAGGTTAACTTTTGGTATTCCTATAAATATAGCATGCTTCCGTACGCCTCTAGGGGGGGGGGGCGTACGCTATCTGCCACTGCTGAAACTGGCATATTTCTCTCGATTTGAGCAAGAAACCATCTATAAAATCATCCACTTCCGGCAATTGAGTCTTTTTTAACGCACATTTTTGGGTTGGTTTTAATGAATTGCTAACCTTTTCAAGAATTTGATCTCTTTTGTTTTTATTAGGACAAGCTGTGGATTCAACAATGCCATATTTCTTCGCCAGCATGGTAACGTTCAAACTTTCTTTAGCGTCTTCTAGAATTTGTGCTTTTTTCGAAAGCAACAAACAGATTGATTCTCCCTTCACTTTAACTCTTTCAAGTTCAATGTTTCTCAACTCCACGCGAACACAACGATAACTACATAGGTACATACACCAAGCTAACAATGACAAAACTTACTAGGTAATATGTAACCCAGACAGGCTAAAAGGAGCTTATTTGTTCCGTTCATATTACCGACATTGAACGATGTTCATATTTCAGAGTAGCCTCAATAAAAAATATTGTGTTCATATTACTGGGCTGTTCATAACAGCGCGTGTTCGTATTACCAAGCCTGTACTGTAGTTTAAAAAACTAGAAAACATGCTTTTAAAGGACTTAAGACTAAAAAGTTAAGAACAAATTTTTAAATAAGCTCAAAACAATAATGGCACGCGGCTCAAAAACTTTATGGGTGCGCTTTATCAACAGTCTTGTCACTGTCACCAGTTCGATATCGAATGAGAACCAGAAGCGCTGGGACAGAGTAGTGGGTCATGTTCAATCTAACAGGATGCTGACGAAACCCTTGTGTTCTACCACAGATGCTCTAAGAATGAGTAGGAGGAAACTAGAAAAGGTGGACAAATTTATTACTAGCCATTTGAAGTTCAGTGCAGACCTGCAAAGGTTGAGGATTGAAGTGGAAAATCCTCTATGCAGGAAGTGCGGTGAAGCAAGGAAACTAACAGCTAAGCATGTCATCTTCGACTGTACTGTCTTGAGCGAAAGCAGGAAGTCCTAGCTGAATGTAGGCCAGAAGGGAAGCCAGGAGAGCATAGTCCAACGCATCTCAAGGTGCGCAAAGAACTTAGAATAGGATTCCGTCTGATCCCTTTGATCGGGGGTGCACAATAAGCCTTAAGGCTTAGCGGTAACCATTAGGGTATTTGAAGCCTAACCCCTCACTAATAAAAAAAGTCTCGTCATGGGGGGTGGGTTGGTCGAGGGCTCGTGACCGGAACGTCCCGGGTTCGATTCTCGTTAGAGGCGGAAATTTATTTCTGGTTTTTTCAACCAAAAAATAATAAACATAAAAAAAGCTCAGCAAGAGTCCCCACGTGAGCCTTCACTGTTGGCTTCTAATTAACAGCGCTGTTCCTAAGTGGCGCCGGAAAACAGTAACAGTCGATGTCGATGACACAGAAGTAAAAAGCACAGTCTCGTCATGCAAGACACAAGGTGGCTGGGTCCCAAGATTTTGGCCTCGGCAACCCTTTTTGCCAACCTTGTCCTGTTAATGTCCTTTTCCCATCTATTATACAGAGTGACTCTAAATTGTGGACGTTTGCACGATTTTCATGAATTTCGAAATATGGGGGTTTTTGCAATACAGCCGTTCTTTGATGGTATTTATAATGTTGTCATATCTACCATTTTTTTTTTTAATTATTTCAAATGGATCACTCTGTGTATATTTCCACATTTTTGAAATCCTTGAAAAATAATCCGAAATTATGACGTTTAGGTATAGGAAATATTATACAAAAGATAATCAGTATTTTTCAAGGATTTCAAAAATGTACAAATATACAGGGTGATCCATCCAAAGTTTATTATATTTCCGTAAAAACGGTAGATCTGACCACATTGTAAATACTACCGCAAGATAGACTGAGTTGCAAAACCCTCCTATCCCAAAATTCATGAAAACCGTGCAAACCGTTTCCGAGATAATTGAGGCGTTCCCTCAGAGTAACAACTGAACATAGAGGTAGTAAACAAACCACTTCAGCATGGCGTGCTTAAAGCCATCATCTTTGACACTTCAGCCACCAAATATTGATCAGCTGTGACCTAGCAGTGACAGTTCAAATTGTAAACAATGCTGTGTGGCGCCAACTAACCTGAAAATTCTTCCAATGCAAACCATGTTACAAACACTGCACTTTTTAAGTTCCATCTCGAAAAACTGTTAACTACATTCGAATATAGCACAGCAAGTCCGTAAAGCTTTCCTAGAGTTACCAACAAATAGCAAATTTGATTTTACCGACCAAGCATAAAAGACGCACAAACAATAAACAAAGCAAACGTTTGACAGTTGAGGGCATGCGGCGTTGCCAGCTCCTCAAAATCAAGCAAGACTTCAGAATTTGCGTTTATGATGAAGAGGTATGCAGTAAGGCAGTAGAGGTCAACATATCGATTTTGCTGTAATCACTCCTGAACCATCAAAATACCGTCTTTTTTAACGTAGAATGGAATATTTCTGGATACTATACAATTAAGACGATAGTAAATAATTATGATTGCCGTACATGGAGGTCGATATCACAACGTACGAAAAGATGTCGGCCTATTAGAGTTAGTTGTTTACTACCTCTATGTTCAGTTGTTACTCTGAGGGCGTTCCATACTTTGGACTCACTCTGTATTGTTCCCGATGTACTCTGTGGTTATGTTAATGGAAATTAAATATTGTAAGAGAACTGAAGTGCCACCAAACTAGTTGTTGGTACTCAGTTTCCCGAAAAACAAGATTGGCAAAAAACAAAACAATCAAAACTCCTTCAAACTTCGTTTATTCGGGTTTCATCAGTCCACATTGCTATTAAAAATTAGTCTGGAAGTAATCTATCTTTTTTAGAAGATATGAAACTATACATTTTTTGTGAGGTATTATAATTATCTAATGTACGCCTAAATCCTGCCACAAGGCCGAGCCTTCTAAGGGTATTATTTTGTCTTGCAAATAAATTTAATGAAATGAGTTTCATTTTCATTTATTTGTAATAAGTACAAATATTGCCACCCTCGAAGGATGTACCTTGTATGAGGCGATTTGGCATAATTATGATATGTACATTACATTAATTTGACAATACAACCTATTACTCCAACCATTGCGTCGTTCTTACTGAAGCTGATTGAGGGCATTGGGTCCTGTCATCCTTCGCTCTCTTTTCTTGCTTTTATGCATAACAGGGCTCCAGCAGCTGATAATAGATTTGTTTTTTCAATAAGCACTGACAATATCAAACAAGCTACCGCACTAGCCACCTATTCACCTCGGAAATTTGCATTTAGTTACCGTTTTCCTTGCAAAATAGTCGCGCTGTAAGATAAAAGATGGATCCCACTTCTGATCCAAGAAGTAATAATGTAAAAAAGTTATTTATGGTCTGCCTGTTAATTTGAGGAACAATTACATTTTTCCTTGAAGCATAACTAATCAAACCAAATCACAGAGAAAGTGGGAAAGGTGACTAGCAATATTGGGTCAGCATTATTTACGAGCACATTGGCGTACCTAAAATTATTTCACTATTCATCAAGACAGAATGACAACAACGTGAGCACCTCATACTGATAGACAAAATGTTCAGTAAAAACTCTTTGGCCCATGAAATCAGGACCGAGCTTCATGCACTGAAACATAAAAACAT
Organism: Callosobruchus maculatus; assembly: GCA_951848785.1. Taxonomy (NCBI): domain Eukaryota; kingdom Metazoa; phylum Arthropoda; class Insecta; order Coleoptera; family Chrysomelidae; genus Callosobruchus; species Callosobruchus maculatus. The sequence continues at coordinate 4,774,492 of CATOUR010000081.1, read as the reverse complement.
TGTATTAGTATGGGTACCCTCACATGTTGGAATTCCTGGAAACGAGATGGCAGACTGTAAAGCCAAGGAAGCCTCTAATAATGCGATACAGGTGACAGAACAAGTACCAGTAGGTGATGTCTGTGTTCACTTGAAGCTCAAAGTAATAGAGAACTGGAATAATATGTGGAGAAGCAAACCATCGAAACTACTAGAGGTGAAACCCAACTTTGGACCATGGCAAACCGTAACCAGCAACCGACGACTGCAAACCACCATCACTCGACTAGACTTGGACACACACGAGCCACCCATGGTTATCTTCTAGCTCAAGAACCAGAGCCTATGTGTGTTATGTGTAATGTGCAGTTAACAGTGAAACATGTTTTAGTGGAGTGCCCAATGTACGAGATATACAGGTTCGCGCATACACTGCAAAAATCGCTACCAGAAATCCTGGGCCCACACTGTGATATGATAAAACTTACTAACTTCCTAAGATCATGTGGTTTTCTATATAAATTGTAATATTAATAATTTCCCCGCTAATAACCCTTGCGTTGATGCGGCTAATTAAATAAAAAAAAACGTGAGCACCTAAAATGTCACCATCCGCGGGATAGATAAATAAGTTTTTGCAGTTCAATAATAGTTACTGCTTGAATTATTTATGAAGAAGATTCAGTAATTTCTTTCGACCTACATCAGCCCTGAATAATAGAGCCATTGCGTTTTTTTACCAGATGAACACATAAAATTAGGTCACTGAATAACGCGATACGAAGAACCAGTTCCTTTTTCGAAGTACATTTACATATATTCCAAACCACGCATTTTTCACCATGGTGATATACCCTCCAGCTCAACGCTCCAGCTCGACTCCCCGGGTTTATGACCAAATTGCGTGTTCACATCTATTTATAGCTGATGACTCTTTGTTTGTTGGTATAGTCAGGTATAGTGGAATGAGAATTTAACAATAAGATGCGGCTCTATAAAAAGTGTTCCTTAAGGAAGAGATGACATAACTTTGTTAGGAACCTTAAGAGCATTTTAACGATGATGGTGTTACATCATAGCAAAAAAACCGATCCATACTTACGACGTGCTACAAGCTACAAGAGCAGTTTCTAACTAGGGGTCCATCTGAGGGTCCATCCATTAATCACGTGATCTTTTATTTAACATTTTTCAACCCCCTCCCCTTTGGTGATATGTGGTGAGATTTAAGACTACCACCTCACATCAGGTGTCTTTTTAGTACACCTGATTATACCTGATTAAGCATGAATGGAGCGACACTTATCTATGTCCCATCTAATGGTGATCTTTTCGAAGTTATGAGGTGGAACAACTACTTAAGAGAAAAACAATGGTAAAACCAATGGAAGTACATGGCCAGAAACAAGCTGGCGGCTGTGCAACGCATCTCGCCTGCTTGGCTAGTACTGGTGCCATACCTAGTATCTACTAATCAACACTGGCCATGGAGATCCCTCTAAACTTAACCCCTCTATACATTGAGGTAGAGAGAGGTGCCAGAGTGATCGTCTACAGACTGCTATAAGCTGGCAAAACAGGACAGCAGGCACAACGGGTATAATGGGTGAAATTACGAATCACCATATTCACGGAATGGTCTCGGACCCATGTCACCCTCCGATCTTACACTATACACGGAAGGCTCCAAGTCAGAACTGGGAACAGGAGCGGGAGTAGCCAAGAGTTGAAATCTCAGTAAACCTTGACAAAGAAATTTGTTTATAAAAATCTTTTCAGATAGCCAGGCTGCCCTAAAAGCGCTTAGCTCCAAACGGGTTGAATCAAGACTCGATGGAACTGCATATACAGGGTGTTCCGGTTATTATGTTACAGACTTCTAGGGTACATCAAACACAAGAAAAGAAAAAAAAAGTTTATATGAACATGGGTCCAGAAACGCTTCCTCAGGGAGCTAGGACCCTTCGAAGATGACCTTCAGAAACTACTCTTCGTTTTATAGCTTCGGTACTACTGCAGCTATCGCCACCAATTTTGAAACATGAAATGTAGTTGGTAGGTTCATCAATTTGAGCCTTCCGGACTTCGTCATTTTTAACCAGGGGCGTACAAACCAGGGGGTATTTGGTAAATTTGACCCTACTCCTCTAAGGCGTCAATTTCTTGCCATTTTTATGTCTGATTATGATTCTCCAATGCCTTTTACCATTGATTAAAGCATTAACCGTTAACGCTTTAATCAATGCCTTTACATAAAAAAGGTACTCTTAGTAATAGTCGCTGCAGTAGTACCGAAGCTATAAAACGAAGAGTAGTTTTTGAAGGTCATCTTCAAAGGGCTCCCTGAGGAAGCGTTTCCGGACCCATATCCATATGAACTTTTTTTCTTATTTTCGTATGTTTTATCTACACTAGAAGTTTGTAACATGATCATCGGAACACCCTGTATATCCTCAAAGAACTTGGAACAAGGAACAAGTAACTTTGGTTTGGGTTCCAGGTCATAGCGGAGTGCAAGGCGATGTATTGGCCGACGCACTCGCAAGAGGAAGAACCGAATCTGTGTTCGTAGAACCTGAACCATTCACTGGCATCGCTTAAAGTACCGCTAAGAAAACCATCTCAGATTGGGCAATGGAAAGCACTCCTGCAATGGCGAGATACACCAGGGCTACGACACTCGAAGCCATTTATACGATACCTCTCTAGTCAGGCCTTCCTGCAGATCACGGAGTGGAACAGGACAGATCTCCGTCTGTTCACGGGACATTGTCGCGTGAGGAACCACTTGCAGAAGTTAGGATAGTGAACTGTCACTTCTGCTATGTGGAGGACGAGACAGCGGGGTACATTTTGAGCTCTTGTCCAGTAGTGAAAACAGCTCGGTTACAGACTTTCTGACTCACCCAACTGGAACGTATACTGCCTTCAAGAAAGTTTCACCCATCACGACCATCGACTTCGTCAAGAGGTGTCGATTGTACGGTGAACTCTGAATAGGTGTGAACCATAATAGGCACAATAGGATCGCAGTGGAAGGAGGCATAATCAACTCACTTTCAACCTAACCAGGTAGAAAAAAATATGAACAAACAAGTAATTTACAAATTAGATGCAAACATCCAGTTCATTAAACAGGCAATACTAGCAAGAAGTGGAACATGCCCTCTACATCCATCTTTGTTCCACTTCATAAAAAAGGATCTCCAACAAATCCAGACAATTATCGCCTACTTTTGTTAATCTCTCATGCAAGCAAGGTTCTACTATATACTTTACAGTCTCGTTTGGAGGGTTTTATTGGCTGGCAAATTTCTCAGGCACAGGCAGGTTTCGTAAAAGGACGCGGTACGCGTTAACAGATCTTAAACTTAAGACAGATTATTGAAAAAGCCAGGGAGCATTATTTTCCCGTCTTTATCTGCTTTGTGGACTATTCTAAGGCATTTGATAACGTAAAGTGGTCTAAACTGTAGGAAATCCTTATCTCCATGGGAGTCCCTTACCACTGAGTATTTCTCATACAGCAACTCTACAAGTCTAGCTCAGCTCGTGTAAGAATTGATGGTAACCTGTCTGGTCAAACAGCAACCAGAAAAGGAGTTCGTCAATGATGCGTATTATCTCCGATGTTATTTAACATTTGCTCTGAATTTGTAATGAGACAGGTATTGGACAACTGGAATGGCGGTATAACTATTATTGGCGAAAGCAAAATATCTAACTTAAGATTTGCTGACGATACAACCCTTATTGCTGCTTCTCAGGAAGAACTAGGAGCTCTATTGAACGTTTTACAACAACACAGTGCAGCATATGGTCTTGGTATTAACTACAACAAGACCAAGGTTATTATCGTAGATAGAGAGCATAATAATCATCGAGAAATAAAGTCAGAAGCGATAATATGGAGAAACTTGTAGTTCAGGGTCACGCCCCGAGTGGGCGGCGCCGTGGCCGTTCCCCTACACGCTGGGTGGATACGACGAAACAGTTGCTAGAGTGCAAGAGTGCCACTGAACTGACAGTAAATCGCGAACGATGGCGAGCTACAGTTCTCAAAACTATTGATAATATTCGTGTTAGCAATACTACGAGTTCACAACATGTCTGTTAATACATTGTGACTATGATGATGATGACTAGCAAGTTGGAAACCACCCCAATAACTTCGCAGAATATCAAATATCGACCACTTTCGATAGGACCTCGGATTGCTTGCAGTTTATCTAACAAATAATAATGCGAACCGCATAGAGTTGCAGATCACCTCCCTTTAGAAGAAAGTGAAAATGACCAAAATATCGGAAGCTGAGCCTGCCCATCTCCGACAATGTCTGGTGCGTGCATCGATCTGCTAGAGCCCCAGTTTTCATCAGTTTGAGTCCTCGGCAGTATCGATTGCCCCGTATATTTTTATATCACTTTGTACGAACCAGACCAATCTCATCAGACGGAAATGAAAGTCTGCCTAATGAGTGGATAGCTCTCAAATCGAAAGGCTATTTCTAGATCGCACTTTTTTAACACGGCTAGATAAAAGCGATAGGCCTTTTATAGGTGCCTTCAAGAAGCATTAAGAGCAGCTATTTATGATTATTCAAATATTCCTGCACTTTTGAACACTGCGATAGCAAGAATATTATTGTGGTTAGCCCCTACTGAACGTTTAAAACAGTTTTAGGCATTTTATAAAAGTTAAAGCGGTTTTTGGGTTTATTTACCTTATTTCTGTAGGTGTTAATATTGTCACCATTGCCAGGTGTTCATCTGCTTCTTTGCAGAGTCGACAGATTTTGTCCTCCGACACCCCAATACTATGAACGTAATAATGGGCCTATACCACATTTTTTGTTTATTGGCCTATTGATAGCATTCTTCGACTTGAATGATGAAATCCTTTTTTTAGTAACATCACAAACCACCCCCTAACTTCGGCGCAATGTAGAATTGAAACTATTGGTCGCACACAAAAAATGTAAAGACCAAAATTGTGAAGAATATTATTGTCTCCATATATTGTTTGAACTTTTTTTCGATAGCACTTACAACGGCGCTGTTTGTCAAAAAGCGTCACAAAACAGTGTTCACCCCCCCCTCCCCCCATCCTCGAGCGGCAACCCCCAAATATCGCAAATTGAATCTTATCTTAGTTAAACAATGCTGAGGTAGTATCAAATCCACTAAAAGTATGCACAAATATGATATTTTTCGCAACAGCCCATATCGGTAGTAGGTAGGGGTACGTTTCTAAATGCCGTAATTTTTTTAAACCAAATTCGTCAGTTTAGGCAGCTAGAGATAGTAAAAAAATGAGAACATATCATTCTTTTAGGAAAACAAAAATGTTACACGACTTTTTGATAAAGTTCTTCGCCTTAATCCACCCTTAAATTCTGATTTTGGTGAAAATCACAAACCAACCCCTAACTTTGACGCAGTGTAGGACCGAAACCATTGGCCGCACACGAAAAATGCGAAGACCAAAATGATGCAGAACTTTGTTGTCTCCATAAATCATTTGAAGCTTTTTCGATATCACTTACCAAAACGACGTTATTTTCCAAAAATCGTCGCGAAGCAGAGTTTTCATCCCACCACCCCTCGAGCGGCAAACCCCGTGGTCGCAAACTTAGGTGTAGGTTCAGGAGACCAATGTCTATCTACCATCCCACTAAAATTCATTCCTTTCCGACCTTTTGCTATCAAATACCTCTTTTTAAGACGTAACGATTGGACTAAAACTGAACTAATGTCTCTTAAAGGAAAGTTGGTAAGTACCGAAACATATATCTTCTTATAGTTGCTAACAATGTGTAACATCGAAGGATGGTGGCTGATCCCTGTTTTACAGATTCTATCATGGAAGGTGTTCGAGTGAGTTCTCTCTCTCTCACTAGAGAAGCTCTGCGAGCTCATCCTTACCAGGTCGAGGTCCTTACTCCCCGAACCAGTCTCCTCCAGCATTCCTTCTTTTGGAGAACTTCGACGCTGTGGAATCAGCTGCCGGGGAATTTGTTTCCCGACGGCTACAACCTGCAGCGTTTTAAATCTAACGTGAACCGACACCTATCCCCTCGCAGCGCTTCTACAGCGCCATAGGCTTTCAGCCTTTGCGGGAGGCCGCCCATAAAAAAAAGAAAATTCGGTACTGCAAGAGACAAACACTTATTATATTTTCTAGTCCAACACCAACACTTTTCCAGTGAAACAAGTGTGGCAGTGCAGGCACTGTATCATTTCAACTTGGTTTTCAATCTTGCGTTCAGTACAGAACCACGAAAATTCAAGTTCAGGAGCATTAGAAATTTAGAATGACCTTAATTGAACCGGAGTTCAATTATTGTGCTTCAATGCGAGCATCTATCGCCAAAATCTAGATTAACCCTATATTTGAATAAGTTTTTGATAAAGCTATTGTTAGGTAGCGCTTTGAAACACTGCTATCTAATAAATAAATTATAAAATTGAAAGAACAAACCTACTTTGCTTTAGTTAGATTTGAAGCCTTCGCCAAATTCATAAAACATTACTTTGCGCTGGTTGAAATCTTCAAGAGTTTACAGATCTGTATTAAGGGCCCCACAGACATCGTTCTTTTTCATCAGGTTTGCACGACGTGCCAACCGATGTCGGTTAAACCGATGGAACGATACCTCCACACACTGTTCGGTTTTCTTTCAGTTTCTCGCAAATTTTTGGTCCGTTAACATGGATAATACTTTAGCATTGGCGGCGGCTTTAGCTATTAAAGTGAAAGGTGTGGATGATATATGTCATCAGAACTTGCGCCTGATTTCTTGGATGCATTTACTTTTTTTAACTCCTTCCTGAACGATCCGTGAATGGAGTCAATCTTCCTTTTCACTGAATCTGTATTTGCAGAGGGATCTATATCTCTCCATTTTTTCAACAGTTCTCCGTAGGTCTTATTTTTCTTGTCTCTGTCTGCATACTCAGCGGATTTGACTTTCCAGAGTCACAGAAAAAATACATGTGTATGAATTCCATCATAAATTGTTTGCTATTTTGCCGTGTATCGCACATTTTTGATAGGTGTTGCTAACCTAGATACGCCTACTCGAAGGCAACCAGAACGACACTGGAAAATCCCGTCGTGATTGCACGATGAACGGCCACACATGTACCGAGTTGCACGATGGCGTTCGAAACCGACGAGTAACATCAAGCTCGGACAGATTTTTTGGAACGACGGTCAACACGACGGTTTTTCGGCACACACGGACCGAAATGAGTGTGATCGGTTGGCACGTCGTGCAAACCTGATGGAAAAGAACGATGTCTATGGGGCCCTTTACGTTGTCCTAATCTAAATATCAACTGAGTCGCAAGAAGGTTCAACAGTGTGGTGTCGAATACCTGATGGCAACATTGCCAAGTGTCACGGAAAGTAACAAAAACGGCAAACGTTCAATTTAGGAGATAGTTCAATAAGGGCAACCGCACCCTACGTTGTCGTTCATGAATCGATCAACCGTTTACATCATCCACTCATATTCCGCATACTCGCACAATGCTTTATGTATGTTCCATGTTCTTTAAAATTCATGAGTAAACGGACAAATTGCATTTACCAGACACCACTTTCCAGCCATCATAACGGAGTATTTCAGCTAAATTAAAACGCTATCTGATGCTCGACACATCCTGTTTCCTTTGTGTCCAGTCGTTATTATGATAATCAAAACTACGATCTTGATACAGAATTATAAGGATAGTGCGTTTGCAGGTGTTGCTCATATTCGTCATGGTAAAGTGAGTTTCGGCCCTCTTTACTTGATATATCAGAAAATTATGAAATTACGTTTCATGGTAACACTTGTGGATATACTTTAGGAAACATAACCTACACACTGATCATTAAGATCACATAAACAGACATAAAACAGTGTTATACAGGGTGATCCAATAAGCGCGCGGTGCTCCCTAGCGGCCATACCGTTTAAATTAGACGAAAATGTTTTAAATAAAAAACGTTTCTTTTCAAATGCTCTACATTTACAAAATAATTTCAAAGATGGCGGACTTCCGGATATACCGGAAGTAGGTATCAACTTCCTTATTTTAAATGGAACACCCTGTATATTATTACGTTTTTGAATTGAGCATCGATTTTTAGGTCCAGTTTGTTAACCAACAACAAAATTTGACGTTTGTGGTACTTTACAAGAAACGTTAATATCTCGGAAACTAAACGCGACAGAAAGATACGGTTTTCGGTTTTGAAACAAGCAAGGAACGTATTTGTGTTTCAGTAAGAACATTAAATCAATAGACTAGCAATTTTTAAATTTGAAAAGTTAAAAACGTTAAAAACTTTTATTTTTCAAATGGGATGGTATCATAAGTTTCACATCGGTGGATGCGAAATTAAATTCTCTTTCACTTTTATCTAGACACAGTTGGTTCTATCTTTGATGGTTTTTAAGGTATTTACGGTTTTGTAATTATTGCGTAGGAATTGGAAAAATCGTAGGTGGCGTGGCTCGCAGACGAAACAATTGGCAGGAAACCTTTCATCCCAAGTGGTTCGACTTCTAATACTAAATGTGCTTTTGCTCCATCTAACTGTGACCACATTATTCTTAAAAACTCCAGTGGTGAATTTTTTCAACAGGTTTTCATGTAAAAAATTTTGGAAAACATTAGTTTATTATGCGGTTTCCAATAATACCACTCCAAATGCTTAGACTTCATGCTGGTTGTCAACAAACTCCTCAAAATTTGGATTTACGTGGGCGTAAAATATGAGAGAAGGAAACATGTTGTAGTAATACATGACGATAGTGAGTTTGACATTCTCTCAATTGTAGTTAAAGATCCGCATAGCGGCGCTACAGCAGAAATTAGTCGCTATTTGGACATTGGTCAACATCTGTGAACATGATCTTAACGGAGTACCTATGGCATTCTTATCACATGCAGCTAAATCAAGCAATTGAAAGACAAGAAATTAAATGAATTTCTGTAACTGGAGTCGTGCTCGAGTCCAAGAAGATGCACTCCTTTCCAAAAGTGTGTTGTTTACGAATGAAGCTACATTTCTTATGAAATTCTTTCATTTTATTTTTTATGAAATGTAGCTACAGCGTTATCATTAACTTCCATGTAAACTGGCATAATTTACATTTTTATACCGACGTAAATCCAAATTTTGAGAGGTTTGTTGACAACCAGCATAGAGTCTAAGCATTTGGGGTGGTATTATTGGAAACCGCATATTAAACTAAGGTTGTCTAAAATTTCCTAAATGAAAATTTGGAAAACCTTTTGGAAAATTTACCACTGGAGTTTTTAAGTTAAGTGGTTAAAGGTAGATGCAGCGGAAGCACATTTCAGTATTAGAGACCGAAACACTTTGGATGAAAGGTTTGCTGTCAATTGTTTCGTCTGCGAGCTACGCCACCTACGATTTTTCCAATTCCTACGCCATAATCACAAAACCGTAAATATCTTGAAAACCATCAAAGATAGAACCACATATGCTATAGATAAAAGTGAAAGAGAAATTAATTTTGCATCCACCGATGTGAAACTTATGATACCACCTCATTTGAAAAATAAAAGTTTTTAACGTTTGACTTTTCAAATTTGAAAATTGCTAGTCTATTGAATTAATGTTCTTTTGAAACAACGATCTCACTGAAACACAAATACGTTCCTTGCTGGTTTCAAAACCGAAAACCGCATCTTTCTATCGCATTTAGTTTCCGAGATATTTCTTGTAAAGTACTACAAACGTCAAATTTTGTAAAAATTGCTGAAAATAGGCTTCAAGGACATAAACAATGGTTAACAAACTGGACCTAAAAGTCGATGCTGAATTCAAAAACGTAATAATATGCAGGGTGTTCCATTTAAAATAAGGAAGTTGATGCCAACTTCCGGTATATCCGGAACTCCGCCATCTTTGAAATTATTTTCTAAATGTAGAGCATTTGAAAAGAAACGTTTTTTATTCAAAACATTTTCGTCTAATTTATACGGTATGGCCGCTAGGGAGCACCGCGCGCTTATTGGACCACCCTGTATACACCGAAACTACTACTTGGAGATAGTAGCTAGTATCATAGACACGACAAAGCTGAAGTGGTGCACACTGTAACGCTTGACGTACGAAAAGCGTTCAACTCAGGCTCATGAAGCAACATCATGGAAGAACTAAGAAGACGTGTCGTGCCTAGATATCGGCCAAATCTTATTAGCAGCTACATTGACTCCTGGATAGTTAGCATTGCGGGGAAAACTCTCAGTATGACGATCGGAGTTCCACAAGGCTCCGCACTGGTGTCTCTTTTATTGAGCATCCTTTACGATAGAGTCCTGAGGATCCGTTTACCCGTAAATAAAAAAGCAGTAGGGTATGCAGACGACCTAGCTATTGTGTCAGTTGCAAGTGATGAGGTGACAACTCAGGCACGTGACAAATAAGACCCTTCTAGCTATACATAGATGGTTGGATGAGAAGCCACGACTTTGAGCTAGCCCCAGAGAAATCGGAACCGATTATTCTGCGTAGTTCAAGAGCCAAGAGAGGCACCGTAGCTTTTCAAACAGAGGAGAGCGGCTTGCACTAAAAAAGTCCATTGTGTACCTAGGCACCACACATGGAATAGAAAATACCTCATCTTGCGCTGCGAAGAATATCGTTACGAATGTGCCCGCTGCAGGTGAAGATAGAGAAGGTAAGGAGAAAGGGGCTTTAACCGGTCGAGCCCTGGTGGCATGTCCTGTGGACGCAACAGCGTAAAAAATAATATACAGGGTGTTCCATTTGAAAAAATATATGTTAGCTTCATAACTGAAAAATGGTTAGAATAACAAAAAATCAAGCTACACGACGGGATTCTACAGAAAAAATTCTATAAGACCCTTTTTTAACCTTTTCAATAAGATAAAAGGCAACCGAGATACGAGGGTGGTCTCAAAATCGATAGTTTTCGATTTCACCCTGTATCTCAAAAACCAAAAGAGCCATGATAATTTTGTTGACGGCATCTTTAGTTTCACAAAAAAGTAGCACACTGTCGCGAAAACCGCAACTCTCTATCTTCTAAAATAACCGAGATACCCAGTAAAAGGCATACTTTGGACGTAACCATTTCATTGCAGTGCTCTGTTTTCTAGTGTCCTTGTTATTGAGCATTCTACTCCCATTTATTTCCATATTTCTGCGGTCTGCGGTCCTTATTTTGTCAGACTTTATTTTGTAACTTAAACGCGTCAAAAAGTATGCTTTTCCATATACATTTAAACATCAACCTCACAAAAAATAGCTTTTTTACAAATTTCCTAATATCTATCCTGATCCCTTTAAATAAAATGAACTCATGTATTACCGATCCTAGCTACCGTATTTCTTGTCAATATTGGAAAAAGGTACCTTTGGCACAATAAGACAGCGTACAGAGCGAGACAGCTGCGAAAAGAATTATATGACCGCAATTCCCCTTTGTCACCTATACCTTTCAGTTTAAAGGTAAGGAACATCTGCAAGTCTTCGTATTTCCAAGAGCACTCTTCTTAGTCACCTGTAGAAACCCACTACAAAGATCTGAGAATCTCAATATCCTTCGCTGAGACTATATATGTCAGCTATGGATTCTGTGTTTCAACGGGCAATAGAGAAATCAAATTTTAGAGTACATAATATTTAAACATAAATAACGCTTCCTTGTTGCTTCTATTTTATAAAAATTACCCTATACCTAAGCACAAGTTTTTAACTTTTTTGGGACACTTGTCTATTGTATTATTTATTTTACACTTACAATAAACGCTATTACTATTACTATCCCTGAGAGCTAGGTGATTGTACAGGGTGGCCAACCGGGTGACGATAATAATTTTTTTTTAGATAGCCCGTACCGAGACCTATCCAAAACACCCCCATGTATGTGTACCGATTATTGATAGTTTTCGAGTTATGATTTTTTTTGAAAACAGAGATCTTCCAGTTTTTCCAAGAAATCGTCAACAACAAAAACAAGAATGCTTTTTGGCTTTCATTTTTTTCTGCAATTATACTCAGTATGAAGCCCATTTTAACATCTAATAAAGAGAACCTGTACATCCGACAAGAATTAAGTACATTTTGAGCCCAAAATTTGATCTCTGTTTTTAGTCAGGAGACCAAAACCTTCAAAATTAAATTAAAAATACTTATGCCTGGTTCCAGAGCTTCAAGCTAATCTTAAAAACTTTGCAAGACATTGTACTTTCGAAATAATAATGAAAAAGTAGCACTTATGGGGACATTTTGCGCCGTACGTGAGTGTTAAAGGTAAAAAGCTGATAATTCACGAATTTCCAAAATGATTTAAAAAACTATTATTTTGCTTTATTATGATAAATTAAAGAAAAAAACTCGTAACAACTAATAAACCCGATAATCATTGATGTTTTGATGACTTTTAATAAAAAAACTAATACCCAAATTGTGATTTTTGAAGTGTTTTTGCTATGTACTATTGAACTTCTGCTAAATTAAGTTGTATGGAAAGTTAACAAAGGAAAGGAGTATTAAAAAAATAATCTGACATCCAATTTCATGGCAGAATTCCATGGGAAGCGATGTCGTAGCATACGCCATCCCTTTCTTTCAGATTAGCTCTTTACGAGCTCATGTCGGCGAAGCGCAGTTGTGTTAATTAATTTTCAGTAATAGGCAAGGCAATGTTCGGATGGACCTAAAAAGGTGATTTATATCGCTAGGTCTTCCTTGACAGGTCAGTAGACAGCCTATCATGAATACAACAAGTTTCTCAGTTTTTCAGATCAATAGTACACAGCAAAAAGCACAGGTATTAATTTTTTTTATTAAAAGTGATTAAAACATCAATGATTACCGTGTTTTTAGTTGTTATGAGTTTTTTCTTTAATTTGCCATAATAATGTAAAATAATAGTTTTTAAATCATTTTGGAAATTCGTGAATTATCACCTTTTTACCTCACGTACAGTGCAAAATGCCCCCATAAGTGCTATTTTTTCACTATTATTTCGAAAGTGCAATGTCTTGCAGAGTTTTTAAGATTAGATTGGAGCTCCAGAACCAGGCATAAGTATTTTTAATTTTATTTTGAAGGTTATGGTCTCCTGACTAAAAACAGAAATTTCAAACTTTGGGTCCAAAATGTACTTAATTATTGTTCGGATGTACAGGTTCTCTTTATTGGATATTAAAATAGGCTTAATACTGAGTATACATGCAGAAAAAAATAAAAGCCAAAAAGCATTCTTGTTTTTGTTTTTGACGATTTCTTGGAAAACTGGAAAATGTCTACGTTTTCAAAAAAAAAGCATAACTCGAAAACTATCAATAATCGGTACACATACATGGAAGTGTTTTGGATAGGTCTCGGTATGAGCTATCTAAAAAAATTATTATCGTCACCCGATTGGCCACCCTGTATATGATAATAGTTGTCTCTGTAATATTAGTGGGTTTTCATATAGTATTTACTGTGTCATTCATATATGAAGTTTAATCTTATATGTGTTGTATGCACATGCGATTTTTGCAGTTATTAGGCTTATGTATGTTAAAATCAATTTTATTATTTTTATTATGCAGAGTAATGGATGAAATAAGAATAATAACAATAAACTTACAGTAAACGGCAAGAATCAATAAACTAAGAATGATATAACTGAAGAAAAGTTAATACAAAAAAGCTCACGCCTGTCTTATAGAGAACGGATGCATCACATTATTCATAGCCATTACTAATGACACTAACGAAAAAGAAACATAAATTTCTATTAAGTACAAGAGGAACTAGGCAGCTATATAATGAACCATTCAAAACATTTGCTTACACTTTAATCTTGTGATTTAAAAATAACTGCTGCCGCTCAAAATAACACCCCTGAATTACCTGAATGTTATATAGACATTTTTCTCTTCTCACATTCCAAATGGGTACATATTGTAGCTGTGGTAAAATATACTTTTAGTTCTGTATTTCAACGGGGAATAGATAAATCATGGATAATTTAAATAACTTAAAGAGTATTATAATTGCGAAAAGTTTCGTATTTGAGATGGTAGTTTTTTGGGCGTTTTATGACATCTATAGCACAAGAAAATCATGTCACTCATTTTTATTCTTGGCACGTCCTTTACTCAAAATGTATTGAAGTAATGATGATGAAATGTTGAAAGAAGGTAATGATAATACAATAAGTGATATAAATAATGTTCAATCTTCGTTGTTCGGCGTCTCATCCCAAAAATTTTGGTTTTGGTTTGGTTCGGTTACTGTAAAAATATTTTTATTTTGCTGTATTTTGACTTTTTGTTGCCTAGTAGTGAAACATACTTTCCAAAACTAGCCGAAAACTCTCCAATATGCCTTCAAAGTAATGATCAAAATAAGAAAACGGAAAATTGGTCAAACTTTCGTTTGCGCGTTTTCATGTTTCGTGATCATTTTCCAAGGTAGGGTCGGAGAATTATGGAGGGATAGTAAAATACCCTCAATTTTCATTTTCAGACTTACCCACGAACTTTTGAATCATTTTTTCATTGTTTCTACAATGAATGCTCATTTTACTTTCCACACCAATAGGTGAGGGGAGTATTGTGATCGCGAAAATTTTCGATTTTGAGATAATACGTTTTTTTGGGCGTTTTATGATGTCTACATAACGAACATCCATGTCACTCATTTCCGTCGGTCTGTCTGTCTGTCTGTCTGTTGGTCTGTCGGTCTGTCGGTCTGTCGGTCTGTCGGTCTGCCGGTCTGTCGGTCTGTCGGTCTGTCGGTCTGTCGGTCGGTCGGTCTGTCTGTCTGTACGCGTTTTTCTAGCCACGTAATCTCAGTAACCGCTGCATGGATTGTGATGAAACTTGGGCAGCGACATGCTGTGGGGTCGTAGTAGGCAATGTTCCTATAATTTTGGAAATCGTTATATGGAGGGCGGGGTAATTAGCAAAAAACAACAAAATTTCAAATATTCCTCAAACTTCGTTTTTAGGCATTCTAAGGGTTCCTGCTCATTTTCTACTTTTTTTGGGTGGGGGTGAATTTGGGGTGGTTGGAGGGTGGGGGGTTGTAAAACTGAAACATTTGTTGTATTCGTAATAGGCTGTCCATTGTTATGAGAATGCAAAACCTAGCGGCATGATACACTTCTTTAGGTCCATCCGAACATTGCATGCTTATTATAGAAACCACGGAACTTAGAATTTGTGATGTATACATACGAGGTTTGTTTTAGATCGTTCTTCATATATTGCGTAACGCGAAAATTATCGAATTCATTTTAATGAAATTTTGACACATCATTACTACCGCGGCGATGATGGAAAACCCGTATGTTTTGGAAAAATAGTGTCAGTGGCGACGCAGCAATAATGAAAAAACTAAAATTATAAAAACAGCTCAAACTTTGTTTTTAGTCGTTTTAAGGGTTCCTGATCATTTTCAATCTCTTTTGGGTCGGGTGAAATTGGGGCGGTTGGGGGGTGGCGGGTTGTAAAACTGAAAAATTTGTTGTTTTCATAATAGTCTGTCCATTGACCTGTAGAAGAAATACCTAGCGGCATATTACACTTTTTTAGGTCTGCCTGAACATTGGCTTGTCTATTACAGAAACCAATTTTGTGATGTGTACTTACGAGTTTTGCTTTATTTCGTTCTATGTATATTGCGTAAAGCAAAAATTATTGAATTGATTTTGATGAAATTTTAACACAGAATTTAATACCGCCCGCCGCGGCGAGAATGGAAAACGAATCTGTCTTTGAAAAACCGTGTCAGTGGCGGCCCAGCAATAATCAAAAAACAAAAAATATAAAATCAGCTCAAACTTCGTTGTTAGACGGGTTGGAGGCTCTTGATCATTTTGCATCGTCCAGTTGAAGCATGCAGAAAAAAACTGTGGCGTCCCTAAGGAGGGAGACTCAAGAAACTATTTACGAGGGAGTTTGCTTGGATGTTTTTTTGCGGGCGGGTGGGCGATGATTTAGTTGCAAGGGGATTTCAGACTATAGCTTCATGCAATGGGAAAAAATAAAATGGTATCATCATTTTGTGTGGGAAGTACTGAGTCAATCAACTTGACTCCATTTTTTATGTAACTCCAAAATGTACGAGAAGTACCGAATCACTTTTTTATTTGAACTCCCCAGGTTTCGATGAGTGCTGAGAAATTCTCATTCTCTCATGCAAAGAGAGGGAGCCAGCAAGTAAAATTAGACGACCTTCGTTATCCTCATTGGGCATTATTTACCATTTTCTTATCACTATTCATGCTCAAAATAAAAATAGCCACGAAGTTTGTTATTTCTGGTGGCCCAAAAACGCCCCCATGTCTCAAAATAAACATTATGTAGAAAGCGATTAGCAAATGACCCTTAGAAGTGTTAAAATGAACTGATCCCACTGGTAAGTTGTTTTAACTCCAATCAGATAGACAGAAAGTTAATAAATAGTGGAATCTTATTTTATTGAAGAAAAAAACGAATACGTAGTAATGTATATAATGTATGTAATAATATATTTTCAACTGTTCACTCGTTTCCACCAATACCCTCGTGGCAGTACCCAACTGAGATGTAAGCGAATGAAAGGTGCTTGCATACTCTGCAAGAGGGAGATGATTCCAATCATTTGGTTTACAGAAAAATCGGAAAAATGAAAGGTACCGGCTGGATGTAAGCATTGCGTGGAGCTAGTAAGCTGAATGTTGAAACAGTCCCATACCCCATACCCCATACCAGTTTTGATGCAATCTCCTCAGGAGTCAGAGGCTCTTCAGCGACCTGAGATTCCCAGGGGATCACAATATGGCCTTAACCACAGGATAATCATAGGATAATTTCAGTTTGACACATTTTTGCAGTTGCGTTGGTCACCTGTCACATTCATAACCGCGAAGTCGCCATTTCTGGCGTTTTTCATTCATACATGCCAAAGTTTCGCGATTTCTGGCAATTATTAATGCCAGAAGCTTGCTACAAGCCTACTTATAATCTGGAAATATGCTACACTCGCTCAGAGTAAGATATCAGTTAGTTCCACCGAAACTGCTTTCTTACTGCACCTGACTGTGAATGTAGTGGGAATGTTGGATGCATGAGGAGTTAGATGTCTCTTTTTAACTATTGGCTTTGCCAGTATAGTATGTATCTTAGTTGCATTGAAGATTTCGCACTCCAGTTCCAATCGTGTATATGGAAGTATGAATTAAATTTTGTACTGTGATACTGTGAGCTGTTCCTGTTTGCTCTTCAGAAAATATTATATTTTCGATAATCATTCCTAAAATGAATATGAAACCATGTGCCATATCTCCATAACATCGTGAAAATATGCATCAATTTTAAAATTTGATGCTGCTCGATGTTCTAAGAATGCCATGTCATGTCATCTCGCCAGACAGTGATGTCACTGCTCCGCGCGTAATAATTCTTGTGTAGGACGGACGTTATGGAGCGACAACAAAAGAGATTGGAATAATACAGGAAATTTTAATAAATCACCAATTCCCCCAACTGTGATTCATCTTGTTGAGATGAGTGCAGTTTAGTCATTGTTTAAGATTATACACCTCTTGCTATAAGCATAAGCACTGGCGGTCATAGCATACTTGATAGGGGAAAAAGAGACCACAGAAAATGCATCAGGTATACAGGGTGGTCCAATAAGCGCGCGGTGCTCTCTAGCGACCTTACCGTTTAATTTAGAAGAAAATGGCTTGGATAAAGAACGTTGGTCTATGGTCTACTTCTCTAAAATAATTTTAAAGATGGCAGACATCCGGATACACCGGACGTAGGTATCAACTTCCTTATATTGAATAGTACACCCCGTATATTAATACGTTTTTTAATTCGATTTTTAGGTCCAGTTTGTTAACCATAGTTTATGTATAATAACTTCGAAAATAGTATTCGTAGACATAAACTATGGTTAACAAACTGGACCTAAAAATCGATGTTGAGTTCAAAAACGTAATAATATACAGGCCATTTAAAATATGAAAGTTGATACCTACTTCCGGTATATCCGTATGTTCGCTATCTTTGAAATTATTTTCTACAAGTTTAGTAGATCATTTGAAAAGAAACGTTTTTTTATCTAAGCCATTTTCTTCCAATTCAGAACGGTAAGTCCGCCAGAGAGCACCACGCGCTTATTGGACCACCCTGTATAGCAGCAATTGTATACTGTCTATAGTACATACCAGGGCCACCTTATATAGACATATTGTTGAATGTTCATTAAAAAATGGAATGCTCCTATAAAATCCATAGGCATTAAAGACAATATTCAGCATTAACCCATTCATAAAAAATCTGCCTACGACATTTTTAGACATCGGTTATGTTTAAATCGTTAATACTAATTGTGATTTTAATTAGGTCATAAAATCCACTTAGATGTCATCCCACACTGTCGTATAGTACGTGCTATATGAAATAAACAAAGAGTCTTTATGAGCTGGAAAATTCTGCAGTGACCAGAATACGAGAGTACAGACCTAATAAGAGCTTTAATATTTTTACCGTATAGTACTAGCAGTCTCAATTGAAGAGTGATGCAACTGGTCAGCTCCATTTTTCCAAATTTTATCGTATCAACAGAAAAGTGTTTTCCAAAGAGGAAACACGCGATAAGACACCGTTTGCATTTTTGAATGATACTGCAGGGCGTTTCTAAATGAAAAACAAAATTTAATGCCTTTTCCTTTTGTTAAATAACACGGAGCTGTCTATTTCTTGTCCTAAAGTAAAACAACGTGATCACTGAATGACACAAGAACTTATTTATTCAATAGTAAAAATTACAACAACCTCAAAACATCTCAACTTCTACCTCTTCGTCATCGCTGTGGTGAGTTTCTGAGGTACTTCAGAACCAACTGCTTTGAATGCAAAATCATAGTACCATTGGTCATTCTTAGGTACATACTTGTCAGCCAGGCACCGAACGTTTTCAAGTTTCAATGGTTTTATTGGTAGTGGATAGATGTCACACAGTTTTTTTTATGGTAAAAAGTATAACATGGATGGTTTTTTGGAGGAAAATTTGGAAATGTTATTCCTGTAGAAATTATAAACTTTAATTGTTAAAAGGTTCCAACTTGAAAGTGATTTACGAGGGTTGCTCTATATCTCCGTCGATCCACCAGTACGCAGGCAGCTGTTTCACGCTTATTAGCGATCATCAGTGCGCCATAGGTTGATTGACGGAAATAGAGAGCACCAGGTCTTTCATGTCTACCAGACATGTGAAGCATGTGATAGCAGCAGATATAGAGCAACCCTCGTATATCGGCTTTCATATGCAGCAGCATATAGAACCCGTGCTCTCTGGTCTCTGGTGGCCAAGCGGATGCGCCGTGGCGTCCCACCAAGAAGTCTGCGGCTGTTTAGCAGCGATTTCCTTTGGTTTGCCGTTGCCTTTGGATACCAGATGGCGCACCGGCAGAACCTTTCTTTCGCCTGCTATTGAAAGTGATTGTCAGAAAAAAATGAGAGTTGTGTGAGTGGTTTTTGTACCAAACCCTTCAATGCACTTAATCTTTCGACAGTTTGATACATTTATGTTTGTAGTTCCTGTCCTGCTATAGTTATAGATATTTCGGTAGCTTGATCAATCGACTGTTCGACATTATGTAAAATGATATGCTTCAAATCCATTATTTTGATCTAGTGTTACTGGATTCGAATTCAAAAATCATTGTACAAAAGCCCATGCGGTAGTGCTTTTACTCTTTTAGTATTCCAGTTTCTTCATCCATTATTCGACCCTACCAATGCGTTGTGTTTTTAAAATAATTCAATTCAGCAGATAAACAAATTAGGTATATACGATCTCATGAATAAATCAAATACCCCCATAAATATAGCCGCATAACTAGTCTTAATTCATGTCGTCTGCGCTGTGAATAATAACAATAAACAACGCAACGCGGCAAAGCTCGGGAGGTGTTACTAAAAATATTCCGGTGACAAATCTTTCAGGAGTCAAATGTCACGGAATTCGAAATTAGGTAATCGTCTATTTTGAGTTTCTGTGTCAATAAGTAGTTTATGCTGTACTAATCAGGTCAAAACACAGATTTGAAGAGGCTACCCATGTTGCTGAAATTTGTGATGCGACACAGTCATGTCGCTAGGTAATGTCGCTATATTCTTTTATTCTGGGGGAGGGGTGGATTATAGGACTGGTGAAAACTGTAGAGAATGGGGATCTCCATTTTCGTTTCTATTCATGAAGCACTTTTGTATGCTGTCAGAAGTATCATCCCACGCCGCCTTGAATACTTTATGTGTTGTCCTAGCTCTGGAGGGCAAGCCACGAAGAGGCTTGGTACCAACATTCTACACCTGTGTTCTACACCTTTTCCAAGTGATAATTCAAAACGGTCAAGTTCATTTTCCAACTTGTCAATGGTAAATTTAAACTGACAGGTATAAATTACTCCTGACAGTTTGAAATGACAAGTGACGCGTTGGAAAATTAACTTGGAACGTTTTGATTTATCACTTGACGCTTTAGAAACTACAGCTGGAAAAAACGTGTAGTCTCGACAGCTCTTTTTGCCAACCAGTCCATGAAGTTCTTTCTATGTCATATGGCATTAATTGGGACACTGGTGAGCCCTCAGAGTAACAACTGAACATAGAGGTAGTAAACAAGCCACTTCAGCATCGCGTGCTCAAAGCTATCATCTTTTGACACCTCAGCCTCCAAACATTGTCAACTGACCCGAAAATTCTTCCAATGCAACCCATGTTACAAACACTGCACTGCACTATCCCATCTCGAAAAACTGTTAAACTACACTCGAATATAGCTCAGCAAGTCCGTAAAGTTATCAACAAATAGCGAATTCGATTTTACTGACCAAGCCTAAAAGACGCACAAACAAAACAAACGTTTGACAGTCGGGGTTCTGCCGTAAACCGTAAATAAATCGCAGGAAAATTATGTCGGCGTTGCCAGCTCCTCAAAATTTATGTAAGACTTCAGAATTTGCATTTATAATGAAGAAATATGCAGTAACGCAGTAGAGGTCAACATATTTATTGGGTTTGCTGTCGTCATTCTTGAACCATCAAAATACCGTCTTTTTTAACGTAGAATGGAATATTTCTGGATACTATACAATACCACATTTTTGGTTTATTCATGACGTCATCATCGGCTATTTCAAATTACAGTACAATTTTCTTTTTAGTGTTATTCTCATTTGGATCAAGTTTTCTGCTGACTTTTTACAGTAAACGGTCCTATGTATCATCAAAAATAATACCGCAGTAAATAAATTGATCAATTTGAGGTCACGGTATAGGCCCATTAAGACCATAGTAGATAATTATGATTTCCGTATCTGGTGGTTAATATGACAACGTAAGAAAAGATGTCGGCCTATTAGAATTAGTTGTTTACTACCTCTATGTTCATTGTTACTCTGAGGGTAACCCTAATATTATCATGTGACTGTGTGGGAAATTAAAATAAATACATCTGTATTCATGTTCTTAAGAATGAAACATATAGGGTGTTCATTTGAAAACTTCCCACCACGGATTTATCGGAAACCACTGGTTAAAAGAAAAAACGCCGAGACACTTCAAAAGTTTTGTCAAGGAGAAAACTTTTTAACCAAAAACTACCTCCCCCCTCGGCCCACCCCCTTCAAAATTTTAAATGGCAAGTGGGGGAGTAATAGCTTGTTTTAAAGGTATGTCGAAGTCCTTTATTTTGAAGTTTGATTTTTTAAAATCGGTCGATTCATTTTCGAGAAAATTTTAATTTGTTCAGATAGGAAACAAAAACATACGAATATACCCCTTTTTATTGCAATAAGTGTTCAAAATGTTGCCCGTTATTGGCCAAATAATTATATAGGCGGTTGCAAAAACAGTGGAAGCAATTCCAGTTTTATGGACCTCGAAATAAATGTGCTCGGCGCCAGATATCCGGGGAAGATAACTTCGTTTTGGACCTTGTCACGAAATTTACTCAAACTGGATTTGTTGCAAATAAAAAACAGAGAGTTCTGGATGAAACCGCTCAAGTTGAAGTTTTGGGTCATTTTGTCATAAATCCTAATACTTCATTACGCAAAATTGTGAATCCGACTGATATTTCATTTGGCTCTATACACACAGTTACTAAACTCCGTAAACTTTAACCATTCCAAATGAAACTAATGCAAGAGTTAACCAAAGACCATTTCGATCGGCGAATTGAGTTTTGTAAACAATTGACTACAGTCATCATCATCATCATCACATAGCTCTACAACCCCGGGTGGGTCTTGGCTGACTGCACAACTTGCATCCAAGTCCTTCGGTTTTCTATTGGGTTGTGATCGAGTGGTACATTCATTGTTAAGAAGTCCGCCCTGATATTATCCTTCCAGCGCATTCGCGGGCTTCCTGGTGGTCTCTTTCCAGTTGGTACCTCCTCCCATACGAGTTTCGCCAGTCTTTCGTTGTTCATTCTGTGGACATGTCCGAACCATCTCAGGCGTTGGGACTTGATTTCCCGGACAATGTCTCCCTCGCCATACAGTGCTTTAATCTCGGCATTATTTCTAATGCGGTGTAGGTTCGTGTCGGGGTGATAACGCGGGCCGAAACTTTTTCTAAATACTTTTATTTCAAAGCATCTGAGCTTACCCTAGGTTTCGCATCCATAGATGATTATGGGTCGAATCTCAGCCTTCTGGATTATAATTTTCGAGGTTCTTGATATGACCTTCGACCTAAATATTGACAATAATAATTGACTACAGTGATTAATGGTAATGCCATTCATGTAAAGAATATCTGCCTTCCTGATGAATGCACATTTTTTATCTGACTGGATCTGTTAAGGAGCATAACTGCTGGTTTTGTAGAAGGGCATACCCAGCACATACAACATACCTCGGCTATACTCTAAGAAATAACAAATACGAACTACTGCAGACTATCATGCAAGGACGAGTAGATGAAAAAAAGGGCATAGGAAGAAAAAAGAAATCCTGGCTGAGAAACATTAGAGAATGGACTGATATGAGTGTAGAATAACTGTTCCACATTGCAAAAGTCAAAGATGCAACCAGAGAAGTGGTCGTCAACCTCCGCTAGGGGACGGCACTAGAAGAAGAAGATACCCAGTAACCCCAAAACATTCATGGGCAGGCATTTTAAAAAACAAAGTGACTGGTTCATTGTTTATTAATGAGAATTTAAAAGGAAGCATTTATTTGGGTATTTTGGGAAATACCATCAATCCACTTGTCACTGAAATCATTGAAAGCCAAAACGGAGAGGATGGAAACCCTATACTTAATGAGGCTGAAATCTATTTCCAGCAAGACGGGGGCTCCTTCTATGTTCTTCCGGTTCAGCAATGGCTAGACAACGCATTTCCAGAGGAATGGATAGCTAGAAGTGCTAGATCTCCTGAGTTAAAGCCATTAAACTTTTTTCTATGGGGCCATTTAAAATCTATTGTGTTTACTCCTCAACCTGAAAGTCTGGATGACCTTCGTCATCGCATCATCGAAAGCAGCCATGATATCCCACAACATGCTTTTGCAACTGTCCATGTCCCTCACCTATGTATATCAATGTTTGGGCGATAGCGCGCGATATTTTGAACACTTATTGCAATACAAAATAAATAAAAAGTGAAATTTTCGTATGTTTTTGTTTTCTATTTGAAAAAATTACGATACATGAAGGTTTTTCTAATGTTCTCGAAAACGAATCAACCGATTATAAAAAAGTCAAACATCAAAATAAAGGACTTCAACATACCTTTGAAACGAAGTTTTATACTCGATACCCCTTGTCATTTAAAATTTTTAAGGGGATGACTCTGAGGCGCGAAGGGTACAAGAGGGTGAAGTAGTTTTTGAATGAATAGTTTTTCCCCTTAACAAATCTTTTGACGTGTTTCGGCGTTTTTTATTTTATTCAGTGATCTTCAATAAATCCGTGGTGAAAAATTTTCAAATGAACCTGCATGTGATAGACAATATGTACCTTAATATACAACCAAATTTTTATTTTGTTGCAGTGAAAAACGGATATAATATAACGTAACTACACTTAAAACGGCAATATTTGGTACACTTACTTTATGTGAAATTAAAAATTCGTTCGCCTTGAGAAGTGTTTGGATGAATTTTGCATCCTGGTATTCCTGGTTATAATCACTATTTCAGAGAACTTTTTTAATACCTCTGTCATGTGAGTTTAGTATTTTTTGACTAAATATACATGGTAGAAGTATTACGAATTCAAATTTTTGTAGAACATGCGCAAAAATAAGTAATATAGCATATAGCGGAAATCAGTATTGAAAAAAATTAAACCAGAAAAATATATAGACCCTGTCCTAAATATACGTACATTCGAACTAGTTACATATTTTTGGACCACAGTTTTTAATAGTGACTTCCTATTACAATGGCGTCAAACAAAAATGATATCCATTGGATTCATTTTATTTTTACAGATCTGTGTCAACGCTTGGAGACCGATTTAGAAACCTTAATTTTAATATATCTCAAATGAGATCAAAGCTTCCGAAGAACCATAAATACATAACAAATATATAAAATTTATACAGGCTCGTGTCTATAAATATAGAAATGAAAATAGGAAATGCTGTTCTTGATGGAACACAGGAATAATGTGTTTTGTAACAGCCTGTTGACTGATTAATGCACTGGAGGATGGATGAATCGTATTTATAAAGAACCGGGAAACGCTACTCAGTATCCTATTCAGCTAGAAGAGTGCAGTTCTCTTAGGTTTGCAGCCAAGAATAACTTTTGATAATAGGGCTTTAAAATCCACATATAATTACTCTCCGTCCTCGTTGTACATTAGACTATACCGTCAGTGCTGCCGCGGTGCGTTTCTGAAATGTACTGAATGAAAGTAATACGATGTACTAGATTGTACTAAATTGTACTAAAACCCGTGAATTTCATTATGAGCTGCAATTGAAACCATATGGGCGCTCTATAATTTTGTGAAGTGCAAAAAAAACACAAAAAAAACTATCAAACCTCTGCCTTCTTGCATTAGACATCCATTTAAGAAGTTACAACGTATGAAATGAAGATTTTTATTGATTTCTTGAAAACTGGACATGTACTAGAATTCAGCCTTCATGTACTTTTGTACTTTGACGTCGAAATAGAAATAGTACATGTGCCAAAACGGCATCAGTGTATGCCATCTGTATCTGCACTCACATGACACATTCCACAGTTTCGTCTTCGCTTTCACACATTCTCCATATTGGTGTGTCGCTTAACCCCATAATGTGGAGGTGTTTCCTGAGTTGACAATGGTCAGTCAGGAATCCGACTATGAGACGTAGGATTGGCCTGGTCATCGCCAAGTATTATCTTGGATATTGCCATGCCAAAACCTGCAAGGATTTCCATGGCAAATCGGCATTTTTGTAGTTCTTCCCATTTGGGGATGGGAGTGTTT
Source organism: Callosobruchus maculatus (assembly GCA_951848785.1). Taxonomy (NCBI): domain Eukaryota; kingdom Metazoa; phylum Arthropoda; class Insecta; order Coleoptera; family Chrysomelidae; genus Callosobruchus; species Callosobruchus maculatus. The sequence continues at coordinate 4,749,022 of CATOUR010000081.1, read as the reverse complement.
TTTGGCTATTTCCGCAACTGTGGTTGTTGACATTCTAGAAAGGTCACATGGTCCTAAAATTCTTTGGTCAGCAGCCTTCCTGGCTAGACCGTTCGCTATACGGTTGCCTTTGTTGTTGTGCTTTTTGAAACAGATAATGATAAACAAAACAAAAAAAAAAGTTCAAATATGGACAGAGTCTTAGCGTAGACTCCGTGAAAAATGTTTTAATTTAATTAAAAAATGTAGCTCATTTCTTAAAAAAATATATGAACTGCATCAAGTCAAATCAGCTGACCAAAAACTATAATACAAAATAAATAGAAAATTATATAATTCGCTTACCATAATATTCTGAATTTCGTCCATATCTTTGTGTATGTGACGGTTAAAGTGTCTACTTGGATAATCTGTAAATTAGCTAAATAGTATCTAAACTATCCAAATACCTGGTTAATTTAGTGGAAAGTTACCCTTCAATTAAAATTGCAAGAAACGTTGGTTAGTTTGTATACATCCAGCGAGTTTGTAAACTAGTCAAGAATTGCCATTAAAGTACAAACCACAAAAGAATTATACAAATTGGCCGAAATTTTTAGTTAGTTTACAAACGGTCTACACTCGGGTCTACAGTATTTGAATAAAGTGTAAACTGAATATCTCTAGTAATGTATAACAACCACCCTCGCAACCACCTCATTGGTAAACCCTATTTTTGCTAGGAAGTATTTAAATTAAATTAAAACCAAAGGAAATGGCTAAGTTTGCACGCTAACCGACGAGTTAGTTACTACATAAGAATATTTAGTTCACACTTTATCCAAATACTGTGGTTAATCTGTAAACTAGCCAAAACCTCCGGTTCATTTGAGGAGTTCTTTTGTGGTTTGTACTTAGGCTACAATTCGTGGCTAGTTTAAAAACTATCTGGATGTAATACAAATTAACCTACGTTCATTGATATTTTAATTGAAAGGTAACTTTCCACTAAAATAAGCAGTCGTTTGGATAGTTTGTATACTATCCAGCTAGTTTATAAAGTAGCCAAGTAAGCACTTTAACCGTAACATGTACATACTTCATGGATACTATGTTGTGCCTTTTTGTTATTCCATGGTATTTATATTGTTCTAGAAATGGAATCAAATCTTGTTCAATGAACAGTGGTCTAAAGCAGTCTTAACATTAGCATGAATCTGTTACCGTTTGAAAAGCCATGTCCCTCCAGACACAACCTACGTCAAATTTAAGCCTATGAAAGATTTCGGCATGAATATAACGGATGGTGACTCATACGGATTAGAGCGGATTTTCTGCAGCTGTGCAGCTCTTATTCGTAGAGATGTTTACTTTAAAATCACGCCGCTCTTCACATATTCTTATCTATAAGAAGCTCTTTGTTCAAATTCGCGCGTTTTCAGATTTGCATATTGCATATGTAAACTGAACAGATAAGAGTAAGCATACAATAGTAGACTGTTTTATTTGTTCAATTTGGCGGATCAAAATACATATTCCGACATTCTCGAAAGGGAATGCGATGATTATATCCATGTTAATTAAAAAGCGAGTGAGTTGAATAAATATCTGTTCTTTAATTTGAAACGTTATACCTAAACGTACAATGTGCAAAATTAATGTATACAATTTTTAAAATAACTATTTTTTTATGCCAGTGCTACCTGCAGAGGTACCTCATCATGTAGCACGACTGTAGCACGTAGCATTAGTACGAAGTGGCGTACCCCCTCCCCAAAAGTTACCGCCACCGATTTTTGCGTTGGGCTCACATACATTATACAAAGACCTCAATACTTGACACATATTATATTACTGATAAGTAAATATGTTGCATTGATATATTCAGAATTTTTTACGTAATTCGACAGATAAGGCGTGGAAAATACAGTCAAGCTACTTGAACCCATTTTTTTAGCCGTCTGATCTCACTTTTTTAAATATATTATATGGAATAGGCTTTCCTTTCCACGTATTTTTCTAGGACAGATTGTTGAATACATATCAATTTACGCGCGCTCAAATTGATTCGAAAAATGTTAAACCTGTCCAATATCATACCTCCCAAAAAATTGTTTCCTTTAATAAAACATAGCAGCTACCCTGGTATGGTTCTACAACATACTGCACCCCAAATTCAATAAAAATCCATACAGCGGTTACTGAGATTAAGTATATAGGAACAAAAATGGCATCAGACAGACCGACAGGAAGACAGAACAATGGAAGTGGGCGATGTAGGCATCGTAGAACGTCTAAAAAACATTCTCAAGATCGAAATGGTTAGTGAAATGAAAAGGAAGCTAAACAGAAAATATTTCTTCTAAATCTAGTTTCACTTTCTGGGAAATTTTGTTTACTTCCCACACCGATAGGTGAGGGGAGTATTGTGATTGCGAAAATTTTCGATTTTGAGATAATACGTTTTTTGGGCGTTTTATGATGTCTACATAACGAAAAACTACGTCACTCATTTCCGTCGGTCTGCCTGTCGGTCGGTCTGTCTGTCTGTCTGTCTGTCTGTCTGTCTGTCGGTCTGTCTGTACCCGTTTTTGTCCTCGTAATCTCAGTAACCGCTGCATGGATTGTGATGGAATGCTGCTATAATTTTGAAAATCGGTGCATGGGCGGCGGAGTAATTAGCAAAAAACAAAAAATTTCAAATACTCCCCAAACTTCGTTTTTAGGCGTTTTAGGTGTTCCTGATCATTTTCTACTTTCTTTGGGCAGGGTAAAATTTGGGGTGGTTGGGGGGTGGGGGGTTGTAAAATTGAAAAATTTGTTGCATTTATAATATACTATCCACTGACCTGTGAAGGAAGAACTAGCGACATAAATAACTTTTTTAGGTACACCCGAACATTTGCCTACTGCAGAAACCAAAGGACTTAGAATTTTTTCTGGTGTAATCATACGAGTATTGCTTCAGATCGTTCTGTATTGGGTAGCAGGAAACTGTTGAATTGATTACAATGAAATTTTGACACAGTATTACTACTGTGGCGAGGATAGAAAATGCGTATGGTTTTTATAAATCATGCCAGTGGCGGCGGATAAATAATAAAAAAAAATATGAAAACAGCTCATACTTTGTTTCTAAGCGTTTTAGAGGTTCTTGATCATTTTCTACGTTTTTTCGGGTGGGGGTGAAATTGGGGTGGTTTGGGGGTGGGGGGTTGAAAAACTGAAAAATTTGTTGTATTCATAACAGGCTGTCCACTGACATGTGCAGGAAGACCTAGCGACATGAATCACCTTTTTAGGCCCATCCGAACATTGCTTTACCTATTACCGAAACTAAGGGACTTAGAATTTTCTGTGTATATACGAGTATTTATTACTTTAGACCGGTTTGTATTTTATAACGTGGAAACTATTAAATTGATCTAATGAAATTTTGCCACAGTATATTATTACCGTGGTGAGGATAAAACGCGTATGGCTATTAGAAATCGTGTCAGTGGCAGCGTAGCAGTAATCAAAAAACTAAAAATATGAAAACAGCTCAAACTTCGTTTTTAGATATTTTAGGGGTTCCTGATCATGTTCTACCTTTTTGGGGTGAGGGTGAAATTGATGGGGGGTGGGGAGTTTCAAAACTGAAAGAACTGTTGTATTGACACTAGGGGGGTGGTGCTGGCAATGGCTTGGTCGCCAGGGGATCTTAGACTATAGCTTCATGCTATGTGAAAATAATAATATATAAGTATATATCACCGTAATATGTGGGAAGTACTGAGTCAATCAACTTGACTTCATTTTTTTTACTATACCCGGTATGATGAATGAAATGCAAATACCGTTACAAAAGTTGGGTGTACATCTCAGAGTGATGTAATAAACAGACATACAAACGATTTCAAGCAGCGATTTGCATTGTATTTATATTTAATTTGAATGGCAATCTTTTACTGGGTTTTAATAGAGATTCCAAGGCGATCTTAAAATAATGCATTATACACATATTCATGTTATCAACCGGTTTTGTAATTATATGTTTATACATCTGTCAATGCAGAGCACCATTGTAAATGTTGCTGGTTCAGTGTTATGAACAAATCTTAATCATTGCAACTTTCGATATATTTTGCGGATTAAAAATTGAAAATAAAGCAGTAGCAGTTTGACTCTGTCTTCGAATCACCACTAAGAATACAGACGAGGTAATGTTCGGATGGACCTAGAAAAGTGTAGTATGCGGATAGGTCTTTTTTCACAAGTCAATGGACAGTCTACTATTATGACTACAACAAACTTTTCAGTTTTAACCACCCCGATTTCACCCCCACCCAAAAAAAAGTAGAATATCAACAGAAACCCCGCATACGCCTAAAAGTAAGTTTGGGGAACATTTTTTTTTATTTTTTGCTAATTACTCCGCCATCCATGCACCAATTTTCAAAGGTAGAGCAGCATAACCCCACAACATATCACTACCCACATTTCATCACAATCCATGCAATGGTTACTGAGATTACGCTAGAAAAACGCCAACAGACAGACCGACCGACAGGCAGACAGACAGACCGATGGAAACGAGTGTCGTGGATTTTCACACACCTATCGGTGTGGGAAGTAAAAATAGGTATGTGTATAAAATTCAAAGGTACCTACTACTTACTAGAAAAAACTATTGGGTGCTATTGGAAAAAAATGGGGGTGAGTTATAAGGGTTGAAGTCCCAAACATTTTTTTTTGAAAGCATGGTATGATAGACCTATAGTCATAGGCGTAGTTAGGTGGGGGCTTGTGGGGGCAAGCCCCCCAAGAATGAAATTAGCCTCCCCAAAAATCCAAAAATAATTCGTTTTGTAAAGTTTATTGTATCTTGGGCAGTCCCCAGATCCAGGGATTTAAGCCCCCCCTCCCAGATTCAGGGACTTAACTACGCCTATTCCTATAGTACCTTCAGAATTACAACTTAGTCCTTGCTTGAACCGTTTTTCGCGAGGTTTTTCGTTACGAAAATATAACGTGTCAGGGAAATTCTGGCACACCCTGTATAGATATAAATGTGCAGTGGCGTATATAGAAATCAATTTCGGAAAATTTTTCATACGTTATACCTAATATTGGCATATTATAATCCTAACTTCAGCCTCTTCCAGACGTCAAAACAGAATGGGTGGCTGGTTTCGGGGGGGGCGCCCCCCCCCCTATATACGCCACTGTAGATGTGTATATTATTAGTAGTTAGTCCGGTAATCATTTCTATTTCCTATTTCCTATATTATTATAATATGGAAGGAACTGTATTTATAAAAAATTGGTTCAGTACAGTGGTGGCGGAATAATAATAAAGAAGGGATACCTACTCCTTGGTGTCCTTCGATGACTTCGAAATAACTAATCTGACGACGCCAATGAATCATTTTATGGTTGGTTGCTACTGATGGGGCAGACAAAAAATGCTCTTGAAAATCAATTCAGTAGCGGCGGAGAGATAATGAGAAATAAGAAAATTATTAATATAATAATTGGTACTCAATTTCGGTTTTAGGTGTCTTTTTAAATATCACTATAGTTAAATTTCACATTGCATGATACCTCCGCTAGCGGTAAATCGGCGCAAACAATGTTGTCACGCGCTTATATAACAAAATCGTAAGATCCCTTAGATGCTCAGCTAACGAATAGATATTACTGTATGCTTGATTGTATGCATAATCTGTGAGCAAATATTCAACAGTGTTTCTCAATTTTCTATTATTTGGAGTCAAACATTAATTGCAATCCTTAATTTCTAATATGCCTAATCCACGTCCAATCATACCAACGGTAGCACGACTGCTGAAACATACGTACACTTGGCAACAGCGCTTGAAATGGCGGCATGCGAGCTCTCGGCGTTGCCCCTTTGTGCAGGTCCTTTAGCCATAGCTTAGAGATCGGTACAGGCATGCACACGCATACTGTGGGAAGCTATAGATGTGCGAGTGTACTCAATATATTCGCACTCAGAACGTTCATCGCAGACTTGTACTGTCGCATATCTGTGCGAACTCAAGTCGCTTGATCCATTCGGTATCGTGATAAAAATTTCTGAGGAGCAAAAAAACCGTAAATTAGAGCACCAACGCACATGTATGTTTCTTTCATGTTAATCAAAAAACCGACACCAGTTTTAGGCTCACACCATGTCGCTTATCTATTTTGCGCGATGTGACGCATTGTGAGAGGGGCCATGAAATCACAGCAGTTTCGCAGCAATTACGCACGGTTTGACAATGCCGCAAGATCCGCCGAGGGTCCGGCTTGCCGCTTCGCGGTGGCCGCCCGTTTAGATTTGACGCCAGTGATGCCAATTTAGCTATTTTATAGCTAGATCTAGCTATTTCGCAACAAGGTTTAGCTAGTAAAATATCGTCTAGCTATCTAGCCATTTTCTCTAGCTATTTCCCTTTTCTGCTTTATTTAATAATAATCGCTTTTATTGGCAAATCTATAGAAAAAAAAACATAATGACAACAAGAAAAAATAAATTATAAGTATATAGTTTGCCAAAAGGCAGAGTTCGGGACTTCCCGTTCTTCTATTATTGTTGTGCACTTCCTCTATACCATCTATGCTTTGACTGTTCTGCGAAGCTATCAAGATCATTTCATATTTGTGCGTCACAGTTGTGCGTGCTCTATGAATTTCGTTTAAGTGTTTTGTGGTACAGGTGGTGTCAACTGTCAAGCCGCGTGTTGTCGATTTGTCATTTGTCAGGTTCGTTTCCCGCCTTAACCCTTCAACCTTTAACGGTTGTATGAATATAATTTAAAAACATTTTCGATTTTTCGGTTTTGAAAAACAAAAATCGTGGATACTGAATTAATTCTGAACGGTAGGTTTGAAATATATAGTATTCCAAGGTGAAAGGCATATAAATGTATAAAATGGACGACACTTTATTGTTTTTTTCGTAAATTGTTCCTGTTCTAATCTACAGTCTCATCATTTATATTTAAAGTTAAATATCAAAGTTCAGTGCAATCAGCAATGACAAATTTGACAGATGACCTGTAACATGAAACAAATAATTGAACTGTCAAAAATTATGTGTCATTTGATGTGAATGGTCTGTTAGAAATAGCAACTTATTCATAGATAAAAGATTTTTGGGTTTATTATACAAATGAAACTACAAGCATCCCCTCCGGTCGAAAATGATGTAATTATTATAATATTCTATAACAGGAATAAATAAAATATTAAAAAAATCTAGCTATTTTCTAGCTATTTTTCTACAGTGCTCTAGCTATTTTAAAGTCCAATGAGTTGGCATCACTGTTTGACGCGCCAGTCTTAGTCAGGTGCGTAGCGATATAGCAGGTGTGGTAAGTTATTCTTGAAGTTTGCGCGGGAAATTAGACGATACAATTAATAACAATGCAGCAAGGCACATCGGTTAGCAATACAGCATCCAAACGACATGTTTTATCAACCGGTGAACGCAATATAGTGAAGAATGTTTACGATGGTGTACGTACACGATTTCCTGAAAGGCCGGTGAAGGAAATCGTTAAACTTTGCAGCGATCTGACTAAGGTCTCAGTTGCAACAATTTTCAGAATTTTGAAGGAAAAGAAGCGCGACGTAGTATTTGTGGTAAAATCACTTAAACAAAAAAGAGGAGTTAAAAAGATTGTTTTGGATGGTGACGTGAAAAATGCGATTCGTCGAAAAGTCCATTCATTTTATCTCCGTAATGAACTTCCAACGATAAAAAAACTACAACAGGAATTACAAAATGATGAAAGTCTGCCAAAGATATCTCGTCGGGTATTATTGAGAACATTACGCGAAATAAATATCAGATATTTGAAAAGAAAGCGGAACAGCGCATTGATTGAAAGAGACGATATAGTATTATGGCGTAGAGAATATTTAAGAAAAATACGTAGTATTCGTAACGCCGGGGGAATAAAAATCTATTACTTGGACGAAACTTGGTTGAATGAAGGGCACACGGTTACTAGGTGTTGGCAGGATTTGAATATAGCGAGTCGTAGACAAGCCCATCTTGAAGGCCTAAGTACGGGATTAAAATGCCCTTCAGGCAAAGGCCGTCGGCTAATAATAACGCATATTGGCAGCGAATCTGGGTTTGTGGATGGGGGATTGAACGTCTTTGAATCTCGGAAAACTGGTGATTATCATGAGGATATGGACGCTGTAGTTTTTGAATCTTGGTTTAAATCCATATTGACAAAATTAGAACCCGGTTCGGTTATTGTATTAGATAACGCGTCCTACCATAGTCGGCGTTTAGAAGCTCTTCCGACTTCTAATTGGAAAAAAGCGGATATCTATGACTGGCTCGTGTCAAAAAATATAGAATGCGATATGACTATGCTCAAAGCACAGCTGTCACAACTCGCGCGTCACCACAAAGAAAGGTATATAAAATTAGCAGTAGACGAAATGGCTAGGGAAAAGGGTTTTACAGTTTTAAGACTGCCTCCGTATCACTGCGAGTTAAACCCAATCGAGTTAGTATGGGCACAAGTAAAAAATGAAGTAGCGCGTAGGAATACAACTTTTAAGTTGGCCGATATACGTATCCTTTTAGAAGAAGCAATCGGTGCGGTAACTGCAGATAACTGGCAGAAATGCGTATCACACGTAAAAGCAGAGGAAGAAAAGTTTTGGAAATTAGATCCCCATATAGATTCCGTAATAGAGCCAGTCATAGTTAACCTTGGCAGTGATACAACCAGTGACAGTGACGAGTCCTTTGACTGTAGTTCTGCTAGTGATGACGAATTTCCACCGCACACGTCCGCAACTGACTGAGATTCAGAACAAGTATATTTATTTACTTTTTATTTGTTTTTGTTGTTTTTTTGTTGTTTATTTTTTTAATTTATTTTAATTTATATATTTACTTTTTTATTCGTTGTTTATTTTTAAGACGTTCATAGACAATTTAGTCAATCACTTTTGTTGCTGTTGCTCCAGTTTCTTAAGCAGAATATATTTTTTGTTCATTGTAACTTTTAAGACTTTACTTCTTACTCTGAATTTAATTTGTTGGATTCTAAGTTCTCCTTTGAAGTTTAGAGAGTTTATTTATTGTTTCATTTTCGTATTCATGCACCTTTTCAGTTTCCTATTCATTTTGTTAAACATAAAAGAAGGGTGGGAGGAGTGGTGGGACTCGATATGCAGCCACCTCCTCGTGGTGAGTCCTGGGTAGTCCGCATAAAGACTAGCTGAGAGCTGCATTACTGTTGTAGATTATTTCAATTCCACTTCCAGTATGACCGAATGTGAGAACTTTACTATTTGAAATCTTTGGCTGACGTCTAACGTAATATAATGTTTCCATTGAAACTGTACCTGTGGTTGCCTGCCCCTACCAAGCCGCTGTGCTGATGGCCAATAATTAAGCCCATAGCTATTTGACAATATCATACTTGCATTTTTGAGAAAGACTGCACATTTATGTAAACGAAACATTAGCAACTACTCAACTAGTTATAACTTCCAATATCTAGTAGCATATATCTAGCTTTGATTCGGATAAGTAATATTTTATCATTAAAATATATCTTTACATTTCAAAATAAAATCGGGTACACCTATTTGTAAAAAATGAATACAGAACGTATAGAATTTTATGATAGCTTTAAATTGTATATTGGCTCTGAATCCCTATCTAGACCTTCAAAGAAATCGAGCGCGCCACTGCTACCCGGCGTGACCAGGCGTGACGCAGGTATCATCGAATGTGGAACTTAACTATAATCATGTTTCAAAAATGTTGGGAGGCAGTAGTTTACTCATAAAAAATATTCTATTATTTCCTCGAAGTAGGGTGACCATATAGGTACTTCATAGACCAATTCCGGACGCTTGGCTTACCGGGGGGATATGTTGCGCCAACTAATTTCAATTGGGGTTCAATTTCAGGGAATTTTCCCGATTTTTGTGATTTTTTTCCTGCCCATTAGCTGTATTTTTTTGCTGTATGTTGTGCCAACTATTTCCAATTGGGATTCAAATTCCGGGAATTTTCCCGATTTTTGTGATTTTTTCCTGCCCAATTAGCTGTATTTGTTCATTTTGCTGTATGTTGTGCCAACTATTTTCGGTTTCGGCTCAAATTCCGGGCATTTTACCGGTTTTTGTAATTCCACCCGGACACGAAATTTAGCAAGTTTCCAGACATGTCCGGGATTTTCCGGACGGATGGTCACCCTACCTCGAAGGTGTGAATGGAAAAAAACTAATCGAGAAATTAAAAAAATTCTTATATTTAGCTTTTTGCTTTTAGAGATGTCTTACCTCCCATTTCTCAAGATATGGTGGAGCAAGACATTTTGCGATAGGGGAAATATTTGAAGGAATGTTAGCAAAACTTATCTTTTATGCAACAGACTTTTTTCCTATATTTCATGATTTTTTTGAGCGCAGGCAAAAGCTTTTCGCGGTGTTCAGAACTTACTATATTTATACTCTACCGATACCGAGTCGAATTACTATACAAGTATTGTTATTCCTCAAAAATATGTTATCATACTTGAATGTTTGATTATTTGAATATCACATTAAATCTTAAATTACCAATTATAAAATTCCAAACGAGCAGGTATCCAACCTAATTGGTCTACCTATTCTTCCTCCTATAATTATCTTCAGTTTCCAGTTCCAACGACAAAAAGCATGCAACGGTAAATCAAAAAGAACAGTATACTTACAGACAATGTGAGAGGCTTTAATCCACTGAGAAAAAAACACAAACGAACAATATTTGAAAAGCACTGAATCGAAATCTTGGAAATGCCGGAGCGGGTCAGCTAAAGCTTGAAAAAAGCTGTCGAAGTCGAAACTTCTTCTGCGTCTTGCCCTACTATCGAAATTCGGCGCGTAAAAAGCTGCCAAAGATGCCGAGTTGACCCGATTCGGTCGTTTGTTTACGACTTGGTAGGCCAACAAGTCAGCGACAGCAACTGGTGTGTGGAAAATGTGAGCCCATGAAATGCGGCCTGAATTGCGACGTTGCCAGACAGAAAGCGAAGTCGCAAGATCTGCTGAATGATTATCGTCTTTCCATCATACAGTTTAGTCATTTTTATACAGGGTGAGTTTTTAGTAGCGGATCGGTCCATAACTCTACTACTGTAGAAGATAGCGAAAAAAGTTGTATACGAAATTTGTAGGCAAGGATATGCTCTTTGCTCAGAGAATATTTTGGTTTATACAGAATGATTTTTAATTATGTGGTGATGCAAACATATATTTTTTTAAAACATATATTATCCCAAATTGAGATTTTATTAATGATCCTAATTCTAACAATATGAGGTATTGTAACATATTATACAGGGTATTTCAAAGTTATGATCATTTTTATATCCAAATCGCTGTCAAAAAGTAATGCATCAAATATTAATTTTTACATACCAAGATAAAAAATATTCTCTAGTTTTAACGCCGGCTGTAAAAAAGTCAATATCGCATAATCATATACGCACAGGGTGAGGTAGAATGCAAAATCTAGATTTTCTCTTTTTTTTCAATGTAACGCTCATATTTTTTCCAAAAAAATGCCTCCATTATGGTCTTTCATCTTTGTATAGCATTTCCTATATCTACATTCATCGGTTTCTAAGATATTTTGATTATCTTGTAAATTTTAAATATACCTTCTATTCATTGTGCAGAGAAATTTATTCATTTTGAGAAAGTAGTGAAATTTGATTTTTATTTGACGGGCAACTAAAATATAAGGCCATAATGGCCTTTAATGAAGTCGAAACCTCGAATTATTGAGATAATATATGCCAAGTATACCGAGGGAATAATTTTATAGAGGTCAATGACAGGCCCGGATTAGCATCAATTTACGCCCTAGGCCACAGTCCTAAATTACGCCCCTTCCGGGTGGCCCCAAGGTTGTGAAACTTTTGGCTGTAGGACACTAGCGCGTCGCGATCAGATTGGTCCTAATCCCACCGCTCAAAAGCGCGCAAAATATTTCGGATAAGAGGCAGGTATGTGGACACAAGCGTGCGAGATGGTGCTCGTTTACTTTTGTCATAATCGTAATACCGTTGATTGAAGTACATTGTAATACGTAATGTCATAGATTAGCAGCATTTTCCGTCAGCATTATATATTCGCATAGAACTCCATCACGTGGTTTTTTGCTAACTTGTCGAATGTTGGTAATATTCATACTACGTTTCAAAATCCCATCTATCGAGTGAGCAGATGAATGTTCGAGGATAGTCACGTGATTCCAGATGTTAGGGAGGTTGGAATATTTATGAAACGGCAAAGATCTTTTTTTGACAATTTTGACATATAACCTCAGAGTCAGAGTGAGTGAGGGCCATTTGCACCGCTCACTCTTAAATCTGCAGTTTAGCTATGGTGTACCTTAGAGTTAATCTGAACCTTAGATTAAAGCGGTTTGCTGGGGTTCCTTTTAACATAGCCTTAGCTAAGCGAGCTTACAATTTGGCATCGCCGGAGTTCTAGGGAATTTTAATTTGTACATCTGAAATTTGACTTTGGTCCTATGCCGCAGCTTCAGCTATGTTTTGTGATCCCGTCCACCCTCACCCTACAGTCTCGCAATGTATACTATATGTTTTGTGTTCGCAATTTGCAAGACAAGTCGTTGATTGCAGGGCTCCGCTGAATAACTGTATTAACTGTCTTCCCAAAAATTATTGCATTAAGTATTTGAACAAAAAATGGAGGACAAAGATAAGAAAAGGAGGCCAAATTACACAGAAAAAGAGAAATCAACTCCAAAATGTGCATGGCAGTGAGCTTCGTCGCTCTGAATCTTTGAAAAAAATTAATTCATCCATCGAAATGATTCAGTCGTTCTTTCATTTGCCTAGGTATCCCTGAAATAATTAATTTCACTTCCACCCACTCGTCGTCATCATATATTATTTAATGATTTCTGAATAAATCCATTTTTGAACTTTGCCTTGCGTATATCGATAAGAAATAAGCTGGAAGCAGTCGGCTTTTCAGGTTATATCACTAAGTATCACCTTAAGCCAAAGAAATCTTCGGCTTAGTTTGATGTCACTCTAAGTAAAGCTTAAAACAGATTTTGTGGACCGTGCAAACGAATTTGACAGTTTAAGTGCTACTTAAAGTTAAGGTTCACCTAAGTGTAACCGGTGCAAACGGGCCTGAGTAGTTTCAATCACAGTTTTTACCATCTGAGCCCTGAGGCTGTTTTGCTTTTGTGAAAATATTTTGTGGTGAAACTGAAAGGACATTCAAATGGATTCAAATATTGAAAATATAAGAATGTATGAGCACTGCATCATTATAAGTACATCATGAAAACTGCATAGTGCTGCTAGCAGTTTTCTATAGCAATAAAATTCCTTTCTCATGAAGTACCCACCTTCTTTTACAACTAAAACTTTGTCAGTTTCGGTAAGAATTTGATTATTTTCATCCAAAACATATTGAACTCCGTTTTCCATTGTATTTACTTCTAGACCATAGATAAAAATAAAGGGAAAGTATATAAATAAAGCAGAAGAGGCTATGTTAAGTTGTTAGCTGTCAAGTGAAAAATATCTCTTGACAGTCTTGACACAAAGATCGCTAAAATCTCAATTTGATTTCCGAGCAAAACGATGTCATCCATGGCCTCGGAAATGCAATAATGGACCACAGATTTTTGTTGACAGTTTGATGTTGAGTGAATACTGAAACGCTACAGAGCAAATCGAGGTCTTTGATGGGATTTTGGAACGTAGTATCAATGTATTTAAACAAATAATAGATGTTTTAAATCCAGTGAGTAATGGCATAAAAGTATTTTACAAAGCCTTCAGCAACCTGTCATGATCTAGAAATAATAAACCGAAAGTCCATCTCAACTAATGGCCCACTTCAGAATTAGCGTCTTTATAATTATGCTACAATTAAACTCAAGTACATTTTGAGTCAGGCCTGAATTAGATGAAATCTACACCCATTATTGTACAGTTAGGCCAAACTTGAGTTATTTCTATCTGAGTCATTCCGTTCTTACAAAGTAGCAATCCTACCTACAGGGTGATACAAATATACGTAAACAAATGCTAGTAATGATAATAATAATAGTAAATACTAGTCATCAATAATAGTCACCAATAATAGTTCAACCTCGCGTTACACTCGGCCATCCTGCTCACTTCGACGTCCTCGGCTTCTTAATAGTACTTCGGTTTCCATTTTACAAAGCCTTCAGCAACCTGTCATGATCTAGAAATAATAAACCGAAAGTCCATCTCAACTAATGGCCCACTTCAGAATTAGCGTCTTTATAATTATGCTACAATTAAACTCAAGTACATTTTGAGTCAGGCCTGAATTAGATGAAATCTACACCCATTATTGTACAGTTAGGCCAAACTTGAGTTATTTCTAAATGGATGGCGATTTCAAAATCACAAATTATTTGTGAAGGGTTACATGTGTAGAACTTAATTTTTAGGTGGTAATATAAACACTACTGGTATGTAATGGCCATTTTTGGTAGCGTAGGTTATAAATAATTGATAAAAATTGTTGTACAATAATCAAAAGTGTCATCTACGTATAACTTATTACAGGAGCACAGAAATTTTGAATTTGTTTCACAAGAAAATACAACTAGGTTAAAGTGGTAATTATCAATTAAAAAATAAAAGGTACGTTGTCATTAAGGACATCCAAGCTTAATTTTCTTCCGGCACGCAAGTGATCGGTGCCGATTGAGACACCCTTTTCGAAAACAGGTAAAAATCAAACCGTGCGCGCTTGTGACCGATCACCAAATTTTTGTGCTATATTATCCGCATATAACTCCTTTCGCTTTATAGTTTCTTTTGAACTATTTATGATACTAAAACGTTTTTTTAGCTTGCTCCGAAAGTATAGTTAATGTCGTTTTAGCGCAATACTAGTCAATGACATTTTAAAATATTTATATAAAATCCCAATATGTAGTTGCAATTTGTAGTAAGCAGATATTTAAATTGAATGATATTGAAAATTACATAGTTTTAAAATTTCTTCTTTCTTGCTTTAACTCACGTAAGTGATTGTATTGTGCTGGTGGACTTTTTTTCGTTTTCAATGCTTGGAAGAGCGAGGACGATGAGCTTTGCTTGAATCATATGTGATCTATGGTTATGCTTGATATTTTTTAAATAGGAAAATGGCCTTAAACGATACGATTGAGTTGGACACTAACAAACAAATAATACGGTAGGTAGTAATAAAGAAAGAAGACTATTAATGCATATGAAGTAATTACAGACTCATAATATATTGAATGATTGACATGATCTTTTTGTTTTGGATTAATTGCTTCTTATAGCTAATTACGTAACGTGTGGGTTAGCAGTAAAAAAAAGATTGTCGTTTTCTTTTCATGACCTGCGCCCCCGTAAGATTGCGCCCTAGGCCATGGCCTAGGTTGGCCTTATGGGTAATCCGGGCCTGGTCAATGACATGATGTATAATTATCAAGCAAATTTATCAGGTAGAGTTGAAATATTGACTGACTCAGTATGAATAAAACGATTCTTTATTCTATAAAATGCGTCATTTTCTGGGTACCTCTGTTCTGGATATCGTTAATGTTAATATATATTCTAGAGGCAAGTACGCAATTTCTCAAATATTCTCGTAATACCCAAATCATATCTATTTGTCCTTCCATAGAAAAATCCATTCTTAAAGCTCGGTTTTCACACAGTACGAAATCATTGGGGTGTTATGAAAACATTCCATATTTCAAAGCATACGTTATAAATCTGCTTGATAATTATGCATCACGTCAATAAAATCAATTCCTCAGCATACTTATATTATCAAGGGCGTACCCAGGATTTCAGTTAGGGGGGGGCAGGGGGCTGCTTAGTGCTTATACCTGTTTCGAAAATTGACTTTTATTCATTAACTTTTATGATGACACAAAACAAATATTATAAGTACATAATAATTATACTATACATTATGTATAATATATAATATTATATATGTTTATTTTAATTTAACAGTAATCTTCTCGGATTTGCCGAAAATTTGTCTATGACAATCTTTTCAATAAACTCACTGTTGTCTTTTAAATAATTGCGATGTACGCTCATCAGACATAAACCCGTAAGCCTTTCTTCACCCATGGTGCTTCTTAGCCACGTTTTAACTCTTCGCAGCGTACTGAAGGACCGTTCTACGGTCGCCGTGGTGCATGGGATAGTGCTTCAAATAATTAATGCCTTTCTGACAGCAGGGTAAAAAATGTTCGCTTCTTTGAACAGATCAACTACTTCTATGTCTTTTAATTGATCATCTGATAAAGCCTTCGTCACCCATAAATTATGCCAAAGGTTCAGTTCCCCGGTGATATCCAGGTTATAAAATTCTTGGAATGATTCTGCGTTTTTGTGTAGGTCTGCAATGCTGGTTTTTGTCATATACAAGGGATGTAGCCTGCTTAAAGCAAACGCCGGAGTATTTTCTTGGGAGAATCGAATATTCAATGATGAAATGAGTGAATCAATGTATGGTATTATCAGGGAACGCCGCCAATATTCGTTATCATTGTCTGATGGCGGATTACTTCTATGTGTTTGCTTATGAGCAAGACGTGGAACCGAAATTTCTATGTTCAAATCCATTGCAACAGCTCGTGCTTTTTGAAGTATTTCATTACTTATTCTATCAGGAAACTCGCGGTCATTTCTGAGAATGTCCTTGATATTTTTAATGTGTTTTCCTACCGAGATCATGTGGATCGATTTAGCTTGCAGTGCGTTAACTACTGGTTCTATAACTGCTGAATATTTGGCTATTGTTTGTAGAGAAACAATAAACACTGGTTTTGTAACGGCTGAATGCAACTGATATGCAGATTTTCTGGTGGCATAATTTCCCTCTACAGATAACGTTTCTAGAGATTTCACGAGCTCTGAAAAATGTTGAGAAAACTTTCTGATTGATTTATATTTTTCGGACCATCTCGTCTCACATAATCGTGATAGGTTTGGAGCGTAGTTTCGACGTGTAGTCGATTCTCTGAAAAACGTTATAACATCCTTTACAGTGGCGACAGTATTTCTAATTTCTGGCACTGCGTTCGCATCATTCACAACAAGGTTGAGTTTGTGACTTGAGCAATGAAAATATAAAGCACGAGGATATTTTTTTCTCAAAATGGCTTGTACGCCACCCTCTTTTCCTGCCATTGTAGAACAGCCATCGAATCCAAACCCTACGCAATCTTCTTTGGAGAGGTTAGAACTAATTAAGAAATTGTCAATTGCTTCGGCGATTGCGGAAGCATTTTGTGCTTTTAGTTCAACGAACCCTACAAATTCTTCTCTGATTTTACTTTTGCTTTCGTCGTAGAACCGCACGCCTATTGACAGCTGTTCTTTCCCAGATACGTCTGCTGTTTCATCAGCTAAGATTGAGTAAGCCATGGTCTTCCGAACCTCACTAATTACATTCTCCTGAATAACTTCGCCACATAAATTTATTAGTTCGTTTTGTATTCTTGGCGAAGAGTAAATTGCATTTCGACGGCACTTTTCAAAGTGACTCTTTAATTTGTTGTCCCCTGAATCGATTCTCAACTTCAATAAATCTAATAAAACACCCTCATCTGCTTGTTTGCCCCTAAGAGGCATATCATGTGTACCGCAAAATACTATACAAGAAATAATTGATGACAATATTTGTCTGTTTTCATCGATTGCTTTTTGGTGTCCACTTTGCAGTTGGATGTCTACAGGAACATTTTCAAGAAAATTTTTTGCAGCATTTGTCGCCGTTTGGTGAAGGTTGGTCGTTGCATGCTTTCGGCAGTCTTCATGCATATTTTTGAACTTTAAATATGGCCTGACCATAAACGATCCCAAAATTCCTCTCACAGTGCTAATGGGCGGAGGAAACAAAACACAATACTTACAAAGAGCACCTTTTAGTCGCTTGGAATATACTAGCCATGGTGAATATTGATCCAACCAAGCATGATTAAATTTTCTTTTTAAATGGCTTGCATCACTTTCAAAATCGTAATTTCTGGGCGGGATCCAAGGATTTTGTAACAACTCCCTCTTCTTTTCCGTCGATAGCTGGGTAGCCAATCCAACATAACGACCCAGATCATTTTCATGACAGCCATCGTCCACTATAATTTCAGGATCGACGTTGACGTCATAAGTTTGTTGGGATGTCGATGGAGAAGAATAGTCGGCAACAGATATATTAAGAGGTTCTACTGAAGAATTTGACGCTTGTCCAATGTTAGCATGCAATGATATTGGCATTACATGAGTGGTTTTATCATGGTTGTCATTTTCATCGCTTCCACTGCTACTTTCCCGACCTTTTTTTCTTTTTTCGCGTGGCCTCCCTAAAAAATGGATACACAGAATTACCCTTACAGTGTTTAGGCGGGTTGCATAGGACGAAAATCAAAGATCAAGTTTCACATTCTCTTGCATATGGTTTGAACGCCAAATAATCAAAACTAGGTAAGTAATTTGAAATAATACACTTGTTGTGACGTTAGAGAAAAGGGATTTTGTTGTCGGTATGATCTTATTAATAAATCCAAAATATTGCAAGGATCTTTCTTTTATGTTTTTTTTTTAACTTTTTTATCACAAAATATTCACAAATGTTATTTTAGCTATTATAACAAAACCACGTGTTGTAATTAATAAATTTAAATATTGTAAGTAATGCCTAAGATATACACTTACAAGAGAGTCATAGCCCCCCTTAAACAAATCAAATAATCATATTAAGTATGTACTTAAGTGTTTTGTTTTGACTCACCTCTTTCAAAGAATTTCCTGATATCCATTTGACGGAGTAATATTTCCAGTTGTTGCGCAGTAAACGTAAATCTCGTGTCTCCGCAACGAAACTATAAGACACTATCTATGGCGTATGAAATATTCGCTCGTATTCCACTCCGAACTGAATTGTATTCGAACTAAATTCACGTGCTCTGCCTTACGTTCCGCTTATATATTGAAAATATTCTCGCTCCCGAAATATGTAGAAAATACTCGAGCTCGACTCTATTTCCATCCTTGTCTTATAATACATGCTATCACTGTCTTTTCTTTCCGGAATAGTCCATGCTAGAATATTCTTCGTGATATTGCTATTCAATACTAGATGTCTCTATTGACCGTATACAGTATACATTGAGCCTATTTCTTTTTACTGGAAAAAGTACTGCCGTCCGAAACTAGATGGCGTTAGATGTTATTTTCTTCCAATTATATTCAGCTTTAATCCTATATGGCTCTGATTGTCTCGTCGGAAGCGGAAACTACGAGATACCACGGTTTTGTGGGAGATTTAAATTATATTGCATCGCTAACAGTATACTAGAGTCTGTCTAGTGAGTCGCGGCACAGAAATAACCGCTGCAAATTTAAAAATAATTTAGTTGTAAGCACTGAATAGAATATGCTATGAAATTTGAGTTTGATACTTTCACTATTTTATTTTATGAACACTAAGAATCTTAAACTAAATCTGTACAGATATATACTACTTAAAATAATATGCAACATATTGAATATTATTTTATTTTAGCATAGCATTGAAAACAAAAATTATATAATAAAACCAAACTTGCATCAAAACCGTACTTAATTTTTATTTATTCTGTCTCGTAATCAAAATCAGATTCTAGAAATTAAATTATCGACTATAAATCATTACTGACACTTTCATTTGTTAGTGATAACTAACAAATAATAAAAACGAAATAAAGAAATAAATAAAGTGTATCAAAACTTGATCAAAACATTTTGCGTTTCGTTTGACGGCGGCTGAAGGTCGCCATATAAAATATTCTAATAAATACGTTGTGACACGACCGACACGACTCACTATACAGACTCTATATCGAATGTTGTAGAATATTTAACTATAGAAAATAAAGAACAAATCTGGCTGAAAAGATATTTTGTTTCCAACACTTCATTTTGCGCAGAGTAGGTAACACGTTTTTAATTTTTATTTGCCAAAAAAAATTACATTTATTTAATCTTCTAGGGGGGGCAGCTGCCCCCCCCTGCCCCTACCTGGGTACGCCCTTGTATATTATCTCAATAATTCGGGGTTTTGACTTCATCAAATACTATTATGGCCTTATATTTTAGTTGTTCGTTAAATAAAAATAAAATTTGATAGGGATTTCTCAAAATTAATGAATCTCAGTACACAAATAGAAGATATACTTAAAATTTGCAGAAAAACTGATGAATGTAGGTATAGGTAATGCTATACAAAGTTGAAAGCCTATAATTAAATCAATTTTTTGATGAAATCAAATATGAGGGGGTACATTTAAAGAAAAGCAATCGACATTTTGCATTCTAGCTCATCCTGTTTATGAATATGTAAGTCGACTTTTTTTACAGTCGGAGTTAAAACTAGAGAATATAAGGCGTTGAGAGCTAGAGTGGCGTATCCCACAAAAACGAGAAATGTGAAAAAAATTAAATACTGAACACTCAGCTCATGTATTTTCAATACTACAATGGCCTATGGCTGATTTCGCTATTATTACAGAGATATCACTGCATATATCATTATAGCATAACTATATAGTCCCCGTTATTTGCAAATCTTTAGTCTTTACCAGCACTTTTCTCAGCTCCTGAATTTTGGGGATAGCTCTCAACGCCTCATTTTTCATCTAGCGATGTAAAGAACAAAAATGTTGGTCCATTACTTTTTGATATACCTACATTAAGTTCATTTGATAGCGATTTGGATATATAAATGGTCATAATTGATATTTTTTGAAATACCGTGTATAATGTTACAATACCTCATATTGTTAGATAATACATAAGGTGTCTCATTTAAAAAAATATGTGTTTGCATTACCACGTAGTTATGAATCACCTTGTATAAATGTATTTTCTGAGCAAGGAGCATATCTTTGGCTCTACAACTTTTGTTTAGAATATTTTTCGATATCTACTACAGTAGTAGTGTTATGGACCGATCCGGTACTAAAAACTCACCCTGTTGTTTATGGTTATTGGCTATAAAAAGTGTAGGCAAATTACATGAGGAAATATTACGTCTTAAATCAATTTTCCAAAATTGTAGTCCTTCAGTCCCCCATATTTCAATCCGATGACACAACCTTGCATATGATGAGAAATTCTGAATCAATATATTCCAATGTTTATTTTTGAACTTATAGTAGATGATCATTCGATAACCACCTATTTTTAGAGATTATCTGAGAGTTAGACGTGGCAACAGCGCAGGACGCTCACTTCTCGCCTCGACGCCCAGCGGCGCTTCTGATATTTTTGTTGCTCATTTTTCTTAACTGAATACGCCGTATTAGGCAAATCCAAAACATATTTCCATTAACATAATTGCCCCACTGCTCTTTCCTTCTATGTATACCGTTTTGACCTTAGCATAGTTCCCTTTTACAGGGCAGTGCGTGTTTTCACCACTCATTGTACTGAAGAACCTGAATTGGGAATAGGGTTGCAGACCATAATATATTATAATGGTGTTGAGTCTAGTTTAAGGAAAAAAAAGGTATAAAGGTATGTCCTGAAGGCAAAGCAATACCAATACTTTGGAGATACAGCATGGTAAATTTTAAAAAATAGTATATTGTTCAACCAGTGGTAACGACCATGCATGTAATGACGGTAAGAACTGACGCAGTTGAAGTGCAAAATATACACGTGATATTCTCGTAACAAAAAAGTTCAAACGAAAACTGAGTGGAATTTTTGAAAGTACTATAGGACTCTGACTAATCATACCATGCTTTTAAAACATTTTTTTTAGTCCTTCAACCCTTAAAACTCATCCTCAACTTTTGTTTTTCAAATAGCACCAAACATTTTTTTCTACACAAATTAAGTCCTTATATTATTCAAAATATTGATGTGCCTTTGATTTTATACACAAACTTATTTTTTCGTAAAATCGTTAGCATAACATAAATAAAAAATAAGAATTTGCTTGAGGCAAAAAAGGATAAAAATAAAACTAATTGGGTTTTTAAGGGTACTGAATAACTGGGTACTGATGCTTTCCAAAACAAATGTCATTTTTATGCTTTTTCATTATGAAAATGTTACGCCTCAAACAAATGCTGTTTTTATTTATCTTATGTTAATGAGTTTATGAAAAAAAAAATAGTTTGTGTTTGAAGTCAAAGGCACTACAAGATAGTAAATAAAATAATGACCTCATTAATGTAGAAAAGCTGTGGGGTGCTAGTCTCACTTAGTTTTCTTTTTTATCTGTTCTTGTTACGAAAACATTACACCTCAAACAAATCACTATTTTATTAATTTTTTTTATTTTATGCTTATGATGACTTTACAAAAAATAGCTTTTTGATAAAATTGAAGGTACTACAAGATTTTAAATAAAATAAGGACTAATTTTTGGTATGACAAACTATTAGGTGCTATTTGGAAAAACAAAGTTTGGGGTGAGTCCTAAGGGTTGAAGTACAAACAAATGTTTGAAAGCATGGTATGATAGACCATGTAGTACTTTCAGACATTCCACTCAGTTCTCGCTTGAACATTTTTTTGTTACGAGAATATCACGAGTCAAGGAAATTCAGGGACACTATGTATATTATGGGATGAGTTTTCTTCCCACGTATTCTTCTAGAAAAATAATGTTGGTTACATATTAATTTTAGAAAAATGTAACTAAAAGCATGTCCACATCGTAAACACACTGACATCGGGCGTGTATTAACCAGACAAATTATGGACTTCCCCCATTTTTCCCTTAAAAAAAAGGTAAGTAATTTCCTAAAATTCCTAAAAAATACTTCATCTTGCGTTTTGTGTCTTTACTGTTATTTAAAAAACGAAACACATAATTTATGATTTCTAAACGATTTATCGATGTTTAATGTAAAACGGAACGGAGCAATATAAATAATGGTCATTTATTATTGGTCGTAAAGGCAGATATCAGGATCATCGACATCAAGTGTCAATGATAACACCGCCAAACAAAAAAATCTGAGCCTTATAGATAATATAATAGCATTTCTGCTCGTTGTTCACGTTTGCGCCTTCTCGATGGCCTTCACCCTTCAGTTTTCGGAAAAAAGCTGAATAATATTCAATAATTTTACTGACTATTGAATTGACAGCAATTTTGACTGCAGATTCTTGATCAGGAAGTAAACATATTTCGATTTATGGTTATTATATGTTTATGACTATTTTTTTGTGCGGCGGTTTCAATTTTTGTGACATTCCATTTTTCTTACATTTCAAGGACGTTCGTTAATCACTAAGCTAGAATCCAATGAGTACTATCATTTAATGACTGTAATGTATTCAGAAAAGTTGCAAGGTATATTAAGCCTTGAACGCACTGGGTCGGACGGTACGGTACGAACGGTGCGCGCGGGATTTTTCAAAAATGTTTAGCATTGATTTGCCTATGGGTGCGCGCACTGGGTCGTCACTGTCGGAACAGGACAGGACCATCCGCACCTTCCGCCGTCCGATAAAATCCCGAAAAACAGATTTCTAGGTCTAGATTCTAGGCATCCCGACCGGCCGTACCGATGACTCATCAGCCCTTCGGCGCATGCCTGCACGTGCTTCGGTACAGCTACAAATGTTTCGCCGTTTCAGTTGAGCATTACTGGTTCCAAAGCGAGCATGGATGTTCCCAAATTAATTACGGTGGTGCTCTAATCTCTTGCGATTTATTCTATGAATCCAAAATCTGGGTTTTCCTCGAGTTCTTGACCTTTCTTCTTCTTCTGCTACCAACATTAGACTTAATATTATTTCTTCTTCACTCAACATACCGTTTTGGTTTTCACAAAACCTATTACGAAACTGCTTGTCTCTATTGTCCGACCTTCCGTCCGTCCGTACCGACCGTACCGACCGACCCAGTGAGCGCAGTCACCTAAAAAAAGTGCCGAAGGTGCGTACCGTTCGTACCGTACCGTCCGACCTAGTGCGTTCAAGGCTTTAATAGCCTTGCAACTATTTATAAATTCTTGTATAGTAGATATTTATAAGGTCTCTATTTTGAAAAATCAGTTATAATCTAAATTAGTTATTTGACTCCATTGGAATTACGAAGATAACACCCACACGATAATCAACGAAGCAACCTTACCTAATTGACGAGCACTGCGCACTGACGTCACTGTCACTGTGGCTGAGGGCAGGCTTTGGGTTTATGAAAGACCGCGCTGTTGCCGGATTTCAATATGGTATTTTATTTACCGAAACAGTTTTTACTACCAGGACTAAAATAATTAATAATCAATTCAAACGGTCGTCAGTCCTATTTTTTTAATGCAAGAATATAAACTACATGTTCCAAAGAATATTTTTAAACATTATTTAATTTTGTGTCTACTCTTAAAACATGTTTACCTTAAATACAAAATAACGCTAATGTGTCATAAGGACCCAATTCTGATTTTTAATCGTTAATAACTTTCTGAAATGATCAATAAGAAGTGTTGAACTGTTATGGGTAAATACTTACGTGAATGAACTTATCAAAAATGAAAAAACATGTTCTAACCACTGTCGTTTGCGAACGTCTTTAATGCTTATAATAAGGTATGTGTACCAAAAATTGCCATAGATCCTAATAATGTCACCTCAAAAAAGGCATATTATTCAGGCGTAGGCATTGCATCTCAAATAGCAACAGTGGAAGCCAGTTGTGAAATTGTGAAGGGTATGATACGCTATACAAGGTGTTTAGCCTGAGCTGAGATTAGGCATCTGCCATAAATGCGCGACAAGAGTTGTGTTAATTCTCTACTATAAGTCTTTAAGTGGCCTCTGTATCTGACAGTCTAACTATTCCTTGAATTCCTACAGTAGGGGCCGGTTAGAATATCTCACATCGTATATCCTGCGTGTCGTAAAAGGCGACTAAAAGGAACCGAACTACTGTCGGTATAAGCAGTAACCTCTTCTCAACCAACAGCTTTCGGTGGACGAGTTGAGAAGAGTCAGGACACCTTCTTGTCCTTGGGATGAGAAATTGCCCCTAAAGGCGGATGAACCAGTGGATCTGGTCAACGGCATGAGGATGCAGAAAGCAAATGGGAAATTACTGCATTAAAGATCTGAAAGATATCCCAAGAGAAACTCGTAAAATTAGTACATCTTACGAGTTCACAACATGTCTGTTAAGACATTGTGACTATGATGATGATGATTGTGACATGTCTATAGGTGATGTTCCATATAGATTGTATTGCTGATGCTATACGTTATTACGTTTTCTTAACAAAAAAAGGAAAATATCCCACCATGCTATTTGTTCCTAATATGGTCATGTAATGGTATAGGTACTATATAGCCACTGGCAGTATTCGGAACACTGGTGGCAACATTAGGAGTGCTTGCGCATTTTTTTTTACAACACTCTATCCCCAACATGACACTGTGTGTGTTTTACGTCCTTATTTGCTCATTTTCCATTATGGTAATAGTTTTTTATCAGTTATGTAACATGGCAATAATAGGAACACTAGTGAGCTTATTTTGTCATGTGAGTCCCTAACAAAGATCTATGTACAATAAATGCATTTGTGCTCATTTTATCAATGTGTCTGAAACATTATGTGATAGACAATATGTTCTTTAATATATATTTGCATTTTTATTCCTGTATAATGAAAGGCAATATTGGGTACACCTACCTCAATTAACCAACATTTTACAACTAGGTATTTGTTTTACAAAATTTTATAAAACTGCATTTTACGGACCCTGGAACGACCAGAATGTGATCTGATATGCTTTGATGAATGAATTTTCTGGTGGGTCCTCCGGGGATAGCCCTGTATATAACGCCCGCGTACCATGAATCGTATTTTAATAATAGACGGCCAAGCCACAACACAGCCTTCGGCCTCCAAAAGGCCCAGTACGAAAGAATGAGAGTAACCTACCTGGCAGGCTTTTGGATTTAAATCTGCTGTTATTCTATTCTGTTATGCCATCATCCCAAACCTTTAATACTTGTGTGTGATGCCACTGGGTACGTATAGAGCCAGTGGCGGCCGATGAATGTTTAGCATGGGAAAATTAAAAAATTAGGTATACTATATTTTGTGAGTAAATCATCTCAAATCTCCATAGATCAAGTAGATATTTCAAAAAATATATGTATAGAAAACGTGCAAAGACGATTTTCAAGAACGCAAGTTATAGATAATTAGATTATTTTATCCAAGAGAAGGAGCAGGTACCATATGACATAATATGACACTGTTAGCAAAATTGTATGTTCTCTACGAAGAAAAAATCATAGCTAGGTTCCAGTTCCAGCTTATTCATAACCAGGTGGACTCAATATAATTTTGTGAAATTTATTCAGGAAGGTCGATAGTTTTAATTATCGTTTAACCAGTAATAATAGTGATTATGCTATGAATATTAATCAAAAACAATTGTTCATCTTCATTACATAGAGTATTAATAAATACAGTTGAAAAAGTTGAAAAAACAAGCTTCAGTGATAAAGTTAACTAAAAAATTAAAAATAAATAAAAAATAAGAATCACGCTTTTACGGACTAAAAATTTCAAAGTAATTTATAAAATAAACTTAAAACAATAATAATAAACCAAAAATACTAGTACGATTGTGAAAAAAGCGTGGGCGCTTTGTGCCACATAATTCGTAAACTGAGCGCTCGATTTTTCATTCATTATTGTTTTTACCTTATTTAAAAATTATTTTTAGCTCTTCCGTCCGATGTTTTTTTAGTTTCTTTAATGTATTCTTTGTATCTTAGGTAATCTCATGATACTGAGTTATTATCTTATTGGAAGTACCTGTCGGGCATTAAACCATATTTTATCAATATTATTACCATTATTAAATCACATTACTGATAGGGTGAAGTTGGCCCTTTAGACATGCCTGGCGAACTTCCGGGATACATAATTCACTTGATAGTCCTATAGCCAGTACCTAACTCATCGGAAACTACTAACTTGATTGTAACAAAATTTGTATTCCGTCTTACTTTCGTAGCAGAGACAGGAAAACTATTTAGCTTTTGGCATTGGCACTAGCAAAAAACAAAAAAATGGAATATTACTACGTTTATTTAGACCGTCCCAAAAATAGATAAAAAATTAGAGACTTGAGTGTTTCGATTCTAGACCTCATCTGTTTGTTTGACCATGTTTAACATAAGCGTCGATTAAAAACATACATACCCCATCATTCCATTAAGAAACATAGGGCCTCTACAAGCTGACGCAAGTCTTATCTATTCTTCGCAAGCGCTTTATTATCTCTCTCCATGTCTTGCCCATTCTTCTTGCCTCGATGCCTCGTCTGTAACTGGCTTCTCCAGGTCACTTCCTACGTGGCTCTCTCTTCGCAGAATGTGACCTATCCAATTCCACTTTCTCTGTCTGATCTTCGTCCCTACTCTCTTCAGCGTTGATATCTTCTACAATTCTTCATTCCATATTGTCCTTGGCCAAAAAATCCGTGTACGACCCTCTGTAGACATCTATTATTCCATTACTGAAAACCAGGAGTTTTTGCTTTGGTTATGATATAGTACGGGGTAGATTGCCAAATGCCCTTCTTGCTTTGAGTAGACGCTGTTGAATACCTTGATCTGTCCCTCCTGTGTTATTAACTATACTGCCTAGGTATTCAAAGTAGTCAACTCTGAATCGCTTTGCTGTAAAGAAGACGAGGTTTTTCATGTTTACTCTTAGTCCCATATTTGAAGGTATGTATAACTTTGGTGCGTCTGGTATTATTCTTGCTTGTAGAGGTTTCTTTGATGAGGTGGTTCAAGGTGAGGAGGTCATCAGTCTCCTGCACCCGAGAGTTTCCCCTTAATTCTGTTCCATCCGTGTGCCAGTGTTGAGATGTTCTCCTTGATCCTTCTCATTTGTCCTGTTCGATAGCCTTGTCGTTAGCCTACTATATCCTCCGCGATTAAAAACATGAGATATAAATTATTGGCAAGTAGATTTATTTAACTTTTAGAACATATACCCTTCTGAGATTTTAAAACTTTACCAACAATTTGTTGTTGCCGAATCAGTTGAATATTGAGCCGTATTTGGAAAAAAATGTTCAAAATTAATTTAATTTCAGCCAGAGGTTTTCTTATGCTTGTACTCTTGTTTCAACTAAAATATTAAGTACCGTATTTTGTCCGATTATTATCAGCATATAAGCATAAGACGACTATGGATATTGGTGATTAGTCATTATGGTGGTTATTTGGTAATTAGTTGGTTTAATATTGAAAAAACTGAATTTAAAATAATAAATGTAAAAAAATTATATAAGGGTCGATTTACGCAAAAGTTCACAGGATAAATATTTGAAAAAGATCCCACACCCATGATATCCTGGATGACCTAAATGTATGGGACGTATTTATGCCTTACTGTTACTGCCCAACCCTAACAAACACACGTAGGTATGGCAAGGATAATTGCCCATTACGTTATAAGCCAGCGCTGACCCAATTCAACGAAAAATTCACGAGCTGTCGCAAGCTTCCATTCTGGCTGCATATTCAGACGTTGTAAAAACCGAGCAAATTATGGAATTAGGTTTATTCGTCTTGATTCGGAAATTGCCAGTTTACGATGTATTGTCTGATGTCCTTGGAAAAGGATTGCTTGTAGAAGCCGATGGTGATATAATGATGCGTATACATACAGCTAACGGTTTGATCTGTATCGTTTGTATCATAAATCTTCTTCTTAGGTACGGTTATCTGAGACTGAAGTTCAAATTTTTGTTGGTAAGAAATTTTCGCAGTTTCAGGAAAATTGTCCTGGCATATTATCTCCTGATCTGGGTTCCATCTTTCGTTCATCATGTATCCCAAATATTTAAATTTTCTGATCGTTCCATGTCATCTCCACGCAAGTGTATTCAGGATTCAGGTGTTTGGGATATTATTTCTGCTAACAACCATGAACTTGGTTTTGTTGATATTTATCTTCAGACCCAACCTTTGAGTTTCCTCGTTAATGCGACTCAGTAGAGTTTGAAGGTGTCATCTGCATATCGGATATTGTTGATTGGAAATCCATTTATTTCAATACCGATAGGGCTATCCGAGGTTGCCTCATCAAATGCTTTCTCCACATATAAGTTGAACAACATTGGTGACAAAATACAACCTTGCCTAGCTCCCTTTTGTATTTCAACGTCATCTGTTGATCCTGCATTATGGACTCGAATATTTGCTTTCTATGTCCGGGACAGTTTACCGATCAGCCTTATATCCTTGCCATCAAGTCCCAAATCGACAACATATGATATGAGGATATCACGTTTGACATTGGCGACTGATACTGGACAGACAAACATCATTTCTACTGATTTTTTGCCTCGGGTACTTACTTTTTACACTACACCTTTTCCAGTTGTAGTTTCTAAAGCGTCAAGTGCTATATTCAAAACGGTCAAGTTGCTTTTATTACTCCTGACAGTTTGAAATTACAAGTGACGAGTTGGAGTTGGGAATTAACTTGACCGTCTTAAATTATCACTTGACGCTTTAGAAACTACAGCTGGAAAAGGTGTAGTGAAGTAAAATGTGTAATAAAATTTGATTCAAAAATGTTGATTGTAGAAAAAAAAAAATGTAACATGTGCAAAAACATATCAATACATTTTTTGGTAAAAGAAAATTGAAAAAGGTTGTCAAGGCCTGTATGGCGATTCTGTAACTTTCGCTATAGTAACGAAAGCAGACGAAAGCGAAGCTAATCATTTACGAAAACGATTTTTGACGGCATTCCATAACCGACGTTTAACGCTTCGTTACGCTTTCGGCATGGAGCTCGACGACTCACGAGCATTCACGAGTTAGCTTAAATATCTCTGGGTGAGACTTTGCGAAATCCAGCAATGCCGACCATTGCGAAGGATTAGTTTTTTCTCTTCGATTCATTGCTTTTAATTAACTTTACAAATAAATTTAAGCGAATTGTCACCTTGACACACAGCAATAATAACATTAAAACTTGAGAAACAAGATCCAAAATCTTTCGCTATCGCTTATAACGTTCGTCTGCGTTCGTTACATCCGAGTCGGAAGACATTTATGGAATACCGAAACGAGCGAAAGCGTTGGAAGAATGTCGCTATCGCTTCGCTTGAGTTACAGAATCGCTACACTGGTCTCGAACCAACACCGCTTGAACACGGACATTGTCGGGTCGGAAGGCTGACGCGCCTAGACATTGCGCCACTACGGTCCTGCCGAAAAACTTGATTCAACAAAATATATTTGATTAGGTACTTTATTACTGGAATTTGTAATCTACTTTCAAACATTCAAAAAAATATTTATTTCGATCATAGACTTCGTCTCAAGCTGCAAACTTTGTTCATTGTGTATGGTGCAAGAAATATACACTAGTTACATAAGTAACTATTTTCATGGTGTCAAACGTATTCTTATATTTGATGAAGCACATGAAGACATCTTTTCTTTGGTCTTGGCAGTTTTGTACTGATATTTGGAGACTAAATATGGCTTCTCTGGTTCCAAATTCACTCTGAAATCCAAACTGACTGTTTTCAGTTGGGTACCTCCTCGCATTTTTTGTGGAGTCTGGTATGTAAGATTTGAAGGAAAAGCGTTAGGAAGTGGCTCATTAAACTAACGAGACTATAATCTTTACATGATGTTGCATTATTTGATTTAGGTATTGCGATAAACGTGGAGCGAGGCCAATCTTCAGGTATCATACATACTTGGACTTGAAATAAGTGAATGAGATTAAGCTTTCAGTTAGATACCAGACCACGAAGGTATTGGTGGCGATTTTTAGGTCCAAGCTGTGGCATAAGCAAAGCTACCGCCCACAAGGCTATCCAACGAGGAATATCGCTCACGATGGCGATTGGCGAGCATACTCTGGACAAGGTCTAGGCAAAAAGCTGCTTATACGCGCCTAAACGAGCGGTTAACTAGCTGGCTAGTGAAGCTAAAAAGGAATGATGTTAGGCAGGTTACTGCATCAATTTAGGTATGTTTTTTTTAAGGTCAGCGTCCGGCAAAGGCTGAAAGCCTATTTTTTATTTTTCTTTTATTTATTATTTGTACCGTACAATACAAATATCGAAGGCTACGCCTTGTATGGGGTATGGGCTCTGACATGTAGAAAATATACACTAAAATGGGTGACACACGTACGAACTTTAAGTACGCGGTTTTTAAGTTCGCCAACTTACTCGGCTCGATATGGTGACACACGTGAAGCTGAAATCACTCATTTTGATAATTTTCCTAAATAAACAAAACGTTTAACAAACGCCAAACACAACAAGCACTGCGTATCGATAGCCTGCCGAAACTAAGTGGTGGCTCGCGGCTCGCAGTACAAGCCGAGACAAGCTACGAGCAAGATTTCAAACCAGTTGGATCGCCGGCGGTTTGCGCGACGGTTTTAAAGTACGCGTACTTACTGTGACACACAGGCGAAAAAGGTCATCGAGCCATAAGTACGCGTACTTGCTCATATGTGTATCACCCCTTTAAAATTTTGCTAACCCAACTTCACGGCTGCCTCTCTTTGGATTGCTACATCCGTACGCCCTTCCATGATTTGCTTCTTCTCCTTGACCTTCTATGGATCCATCCTCAGCAGCAGTATCGGTGCACGTTAGATTTGAATCGTTGCAGGTTATAGCCATCGGGAAACAAATTCCCCGACAGCTCATTCCACATCGTCGAAGTTCTCCAAAAGAAGGAATGCTGGGGAAGACTGGCTCGGGGAGTATGGACCTCGACCTGGTAAGGATGAGCTCGCAGGGCCTCTCCAGTGTTCCTCGTTCGGACGGCCTTCAATGTTATAATCTGGTAGAGCACACTAGAATATCTCCCGTGATAGAACGTGTAAAAACAAAGATAGGTCAGCCACCCTTCTTGATGATGATCCAGGCTGTGGATGTCCTTTGTGAGGTTAGGCGTATCGACCAGTCTGATCGCTCTCTTCTAGATAGTATCCAGAAGCTTTAGAGAGTGCTTCGGAGCGCATCCCCCCACATGGAAGCAATACCCCAACGATGTTGGGATCTGTGCCTTGTAGAGCAGCAGTAGTTGTTCTGGTGTATATACAGCTTCCTACAGCGGAACAAAACTCCAAGCTTCTGGGATGCCGTTTTGGCAATACTGGCGACGTGGTCGTGCCAGGACATGTTATTGTTGATGTTGGTCCCCAAAAGCTTGACGAAAGATGACTCGACTATTGGGTGACCCTCCATTTCCATAGTTGGTAAGCCAACGTGAGACTTCTTTGTCAGTGTCGTTGCCTGAGTTTTTTGTACGTTAAACTGTAGTTTATTTACTTCAGTAGACACGTAAACACTTTTGGTATCTTCAGAATGAGTGCAGGCTTTGCCGTGAGTCTCAAGAGACGACATATCGTTTTTGACTGCGACACTCCAGGCGAGATAGGTTTTGTTTAATGTAACGTAATCAGATGTCGAAGCTGACTATAGTGTAGGAAAAAAGGTCCTGGACCTGATAAAGGGTTTAGTGATTGGCTTATCCAACTATAAACCAGAGCCCCCAAACGACTAAATCCAATCTAATGTAAACCCAAGGCGATCATAGTTCAAGAACAGTTTAGTCAGACTTTTGATAGTTAGTTAGGTAAGTTAGGATTTTGTTTATCCTATTATCGTGTTTTCAAAAACTGCTTAAAAAATCAAAATGAAATCAAACAACAATAATTATTTTCTTTTTCATTCATGTGATCTAACCTCTCTATTGCCGTGGGAAGTGACAGACTATTTGATGTAATTTTACTTAATATGGCAATGGCAAATACGTATTCCTTAAGTCTTGGATGTCTTTTTCTTTTGGCTAATGTAGCAACAATCATCCACATTCTTTTATAAATTAATGAATATGAAAAACCGATGCGCTTTGTTCACATACACCATACAACGGCACGGACCTATTCAATGTCTGGGGCTTGTTTTTAGCGGCAACGATTTGAAAGATAGCCCTGGTTTTTGCACGACCCGGTGGACTTGACGAGACAAGAGCTGCAACTATATGACGAGATTTACTAAAAACAACGTCACTGATTTCACCAAAAAAACATAACGCCATACTCTGCTGACTTCAGTGGCGCACAAGCTATACTGTAAGAGTGTAAGCGATCTCTCCTTCTGGAGAGACTGACTCTGAGAGAAATACGTTAGAGAAATACGGTCGAAAAAAGTATTGAAACTAAACAACTTTGTTCTTCTTAATAGATAGGGCGTAATTCCAAGGGCGTATTCCAGACTGAAATTCAAGTAGAAGTGTTCATATCAACTTGTCTCCTTAAAGAGTGGTTTTCAAGATACAGGGTCTCAAAAATTCAATTTTTTCCCAAACTTTGAGTACTTTTTGACATACCCTGTGGCCTGTATCTTGAAAACCACTCTTCAGGACACATGTTTATAATATGAACTTTTACACTTGAATTTCGGTCAGAAATACGCTCTTGGCATTACGGCGGGTCAACAAGAATAACAAAATTAACTTGTTATACTTTAACAAGCTATGAAGTGATTTTTATTTAGCCCCTCAGAGTAACAACTGAACGTAAAGGTAGTAAACAAACCACTTCAGCATGGCGTGCTCAAAGCCATCATGTTAAGTAAATAAACCGATTTTTGACACTTCAGCTTCCAAACATTACCAACTAATCTGAAGATTCTTCCAACGCAACCCATGTTACAAACACTGCACTTTTTGAGTCCCACCTCGAAAAACTGTTCTCGCACAGCAAGTCCGTTAAGCTTCATACAGTTACCAACAAATTAATAGCGAATTCGATTTTACTGACCAAGCATAAAAGACGCACAAACAAAACAAACGTTTGTCAGTCGAGGTTCTACCGTAAACAAGTCGCATGAAAATTATATCGGCGTTGTCAGCTCCTCAAAATTTATGTAAGACTTCAGAATTTGCGTTTTTGATGAAGAAATATGCAGCAACGCAGTAGAGGTCAACATATCTATTGATTTTGCTGTAATCATTCCTGAACCATCAAAATACCGTCTTTTTAAACGTAGAATGAAATATTTTTGGATACTATACAATTAAAACGATAGTAAATAATTATGATTGCGTATATGGTGGTCAATATGACAACGTAAGAAAAGATGTCGGCCTATTAGAATTAGTTGTTTACTACCTCTATGTTCAGTTGTTACTATGAGTTTGGTGTTCAAAAAGAAAGTAAAATACGACAAAACAAGTTGTAGATATTTTTATCCTTTTAATCTGAAAAACAACATTGAATTTTTTTAAGGTCAGTGGTGAATACAGTTTTTTTCTAATATTAATTATGGGACTATCCCCAGGCGCTATTGGCAACAGTAATCATATTATCTAATTATGTTCTAATTAGTGTTGACTTAGCGTCTTATTGCAGTAAACAATACTGCAAAATTACAGTCGGCTAATGATCTTTAAGAAAATAATAAAATTTTTTCCCAAACTGTATCTTAAAAATTACTATTACGTGCTATTTGAAAAAACAAAGTTGGGGATGAGTTGGAGTACAAAAAAATGTTTTGAAAGCATGGTATGATACTTTCAGAGATTCCACTCAGTTTTCGTTTTAACACTTTCTTGTTACGAGAATATCACGTGTCAAGGAAATTCAGAGATACCGCGTATATATCTGAAATCCAACTTTTGTCGATTATAATACTTCCTGCGACTATTGACGCGTGAAAAAAAAAATTCAATACATCGATTTTACCAATACAAAAAACAAAACAAATGAATACATATGCATATTATGTCTCTCTGAGACAGACAGACCGACGAAAGTAGCTATATTTCTCCCACAGATAAAAATAGATTAAGTGCTCATACATGTCAGAAGTTAAAATTTTAATATATAAGTTCCAATAACTTTTCCCCAATTATTATTTCAATTCTATCTAAATATTATTTTTAGTTGAGCAAATAGGTAGTGTTGTAAGTCAATGAAATGTTGGTAAAAAGTCAAATTGTCGCTCAAGTCTTTCGCTTATAGAAAAGCAGCATGGTGGGCCCTCCTAGAGTTTCTAATTTTGAAATCGGTAAATATAAAATACAAGGAATCCATACTATGAATGAACTGCACAACTCTTTTTTTGTCTGGTCTAGTATTCCGAAAACGGTTATTTGGTTCTCTGTTAAGATGAAACCGCATGTCTTGGATAATTTGAGGATGCTGATAACAAACAAATCGGAAATCTTTTTGGCTTTCTATTAAGATGAAACCGCATTTTGTTGATAATTTGAGGGTTCTGATAACAAATACGGTCGCAGTGTCGCAATTTTGAGTTTATGTCTCGTTTGACGAAATTGTGTTCAACTGAAATGACTATATTTTCCTGAAACGGGTGATAAGTTTATTGTTAAATCATATCAAATATCAGCTGCTTGTGATTGTGTATTTTACAATTTACTATGCACACAAACTTCCAAATGCTATTTTCGCCCGCTATTATATAACAGGATCTCGAGATCTCTTTTATGATTTGTTTTTGTTTGCCAAAATTAGATTGATAAGAAAACCCTCTCAATTCGGTTTAGTATCTAGGTCAGAAAAACAGAACAAAATTGATTGCTAAAAGCTGCGTCCACGCAGCTCTCCTTTGCGATAGGATATACAGGGTCAATCGAGAGGAACGCACCAAACTCTAGGAATGTCACTCTCGATTGAGTATCACGATTTTGAGTATTCTTCATAAGATTTTATGTTAATTTTTATTTTAAAGTTTTGGTCAATAATATGTTCATTTTCGTTTATATATTTTTCAAGTATACCTACCTATATTTATTCATTTCGCTATGGTGTGATGACGAGGAAATTGAAAAAGGTAAGTTCCCACGTACAAACCTTGATAAAAATTTCAGTGGGTTTTCTTATTTGTTTTCCTTATTCTTAAATAAGCGCCCTGTACTATGTAAATTTCGGAAAATGTAGTGAATTTGAATGTATACTACTCGCAAGTGAAATCCGAACACCTAGAAAAAAAAAGGATATTTGCAATGAAAATTTGTACACAGCTTGGCAGTACCATCTCTACTACACATGTAATGCTTTTTATTCATTCGGATGCTATTTATCTACATGGCACCTCTAAAATACTCTTAGGACCGGTTTCTCAAAGTCCAGTTAAATATTTATCTGCAAGAGTGCAAGATAACAGCAACTGTTAGATAAATTGTTTAAACAATTGAAGGCTAAACCTACGAAGTCATGTAAATCTTATCTGACAGTTGTATCCATAGCAACAATATCTGGCAGATACCTATCTGACACTTTAACTGGACATTGAGAAACCGGCCCTTAGAAGTGTAAAAACAAAGCATGGCTATTTGTCGATTCAAAAACGATATCTGTTGCAAATGTGGCGAGAGACCAGTTTGGTTGTGTAAAAGAGATGAATTGGTTGTGTAAAGATGCCTCCTAAAAAACGACAGCGCCAGTTTACCCAGTTAAGCCCCTTTGAACAGGGTCGGATAGACCATCGGTAGGCCAACGAGAACTTGGTGCCTTTTTCAGAGTAATTGCTGTAACCATGGGGCGTAGCGTAGCTTATAGTTGTAGCAGCATGGCCCGCATGGATCGCAGAAGGGCGAATGTATCGAGCTGGAGGTTCTGGAGCACGTAGAAGAACTGCAGACCGGCAAGATCGTCATCTACGACTACTGGCTCTTCGAGGCAGAATGCGATCCACTCGCTTGGTGTGCAGTTATAGGGAGGCCCATTCGAATCCGCACGGTGTATACCACAGATGGAGTGAAATGGGCTTAGGATCATCGTCCGCATCTAGTGCTCCCACTCACTGCAAATCATCGTTACCAACGGTTAGATTGGTGCCAAGAACACCGACAATGGCATGCCGAGTGGCATCAAATGGCCGGACGTTTTTTAAACGTTGCAATTTGATAACATACAAAATGGCACACAAAAGCCTTATCTTTAATGTACTTCCGCAACAAGCAAGCTTTGATTTACCGTACGTTTTGCGTACCCCTCAAGAAATTGAAATTAGAGTACAGATAGTAGTAGTAGTAGTAGTAGTAGTAGTAGTAGTATAGTTTATTTGTCATCAATGTACATCATACATCATATATGCAAATAAATAAAGCTATCGTCCGCGAGAGCAACACTCTGTATGCGGCCATCAACTTAGTGTCAAGAACGATAAATTTTACATACAAGAATTATGTGTTCTCAAAGATTCCTCTTGTTAGTTCTTTGTCCTGAGGTAAAACGATCCATAGAAGAAGTCGTGGGTCCTTCTTATAACTCATTACTTTTGCAGCTTTCCAGCTCACTTGTAAGATTTTGCAGACTTGAAATTTTGACGTGTATAACTTTTGACATCAATCAAATAATGATATGCCATAAAATGTTGTCTTCATTTGTTTGATAACTTATCACGATGTATATTATGTCGTCCCTTTACAGGGCAATAAAGAGCCTACTACTACTGCAACAAAATTTTCAGTTTCATAACTCCCCACCCCCAAGCACCCCAACTGTAACCGCTCTAAAAGAAATAGACAACGTTTGAATGACAAGAGTTTAGAGA
Organism: Callosobruchus maculatus; assembly: GCA_951848785.1. Classification (NCBI taxonomy): domain Eukaryota; kingdom Metazoa; phylum Arthropoda; class Insecta; order Coleoptera; family Chrysomelidae; genus Callosobruchus; species Callosobruchus maculatus. Next base: position 4,711,418 of record CATOUR010000081.1, on the reverse strand, counting down.
CGTTTGAAGTTTGTAGACCAGGTAGATGTTTCAAAAGGTCTGCCTCGAACTTCCGTTGTCTATGCTATATTAAGTACAGCGTTTTGATTGATCTACTATCTTCAATCGTCTTCATCAGGTGGACTGTGTCACCCCCCCCCTCCTTTTATTTTTGGAACAGGGCAACTCAAAAATTTGAAACTTGGGACAAAAAATACTATATTTTGGAGTAAAATAGACAGATGAAACTTGCAAGATGGCGGCTCGGCTCGGAGCCATCTTGAAAATAAAATCAAATTGAAAGGGGGGTCTTGTGATAGGTACATCTTTTTGAAGCTCGTGTCAAAACCTTCATAACCCTAGAATATGAAGTCAATATCATCTCCTACACAATGGCGGAACATTTAATAATTACCCGACACAAAAACGTTCCACCATTCTGTAGGAGACGAAGATATACTTCATATTTTAGGATTATTAAGGATTCGTCAGGAGCTTCAAAAAGATGTACCACAAGACCCCCTTTCAATCTGATTTTTTTTCAAGATGGCGCCGAGCCGCCAAGTTTCATCTGGCAATTTTTCCTCAAAATATAATATTCATGCATCAATTTCATTATCTCAAGTTTCAATTTTTTGAGTTCACCCGTTCCAAAAATAAAAGTGGGGGGGGGGACATTAGAGAAAACCACCGTGTATAATGCCTTCTAAAAAATCTAATCCAAAAAATATGCCCCTCTCCCCACCCAAATACTAAATCCTGGAAACGTGCCTAAAAAGTAGCCCTCAATATGACAACATTACTTTAGCTGCCTTTTCATCCTGGAATACGCATAAGAAATACAGGTACATGAAGAAAGAAGGCAACATAAAATAAAAACTGTATTTTAAATGAAAATATACATTTATCTATTCTACAGAAACTAATTTTAACCATACCGATTATATTTAGCAAAAAGTTTCCAATTACACCAAAGAAAAAGATATCACGGGTGCACAATCTATTATGGGAATACATTCGATATAAAGCTAAAAAAAATCTAGCATAATTCAAACCATTTCTTGTATATTTTATGTTACATAAAAACACAGCTTTATAGGTGAATTGCTTCATTGCATGACAAAATAAACATAAAATTACTTTATTGAATCTGACGGCATAGCAATTATACCAAAGTTAATTTGGTAATAATAGCTGAAATATCCACTTCTTATTTGAAAATAAATTACATATTATGCTACAAATTTTTATCATATCCAAACATATTCCCAGTATTGATTGAAAATTTACAGGACGGATTTGAAAAATTAATCTTTGAATAAAGTTAAAATCATTCTTTATACATAATAGATGGCGAGGTATTTCAGCACATGACAAATGTTTTTCTACGATCTTAACAATATATAACATTTATGAAAGTTATATAGTATTTCGTGACAATGTAAGAAATACATTTCCCAATCAGTTATGTACACTACTTTTCCTACCACCATCAATAATAAACTGACATTTACCTTCAATTAGAACTAATCAGACTGCAGTAACAAATGTAATAATGTGTAAATCCGAAATCACCCTGAGTTGATATTATATCATATTTATAATCACTATGTATTAAAAGGTCAATTATGACTTTTTAGGTCAGGGTAGATCATAGGGAACAACCCTCGTAGATAGAGTTAAGTATGAAATTTCTTCCAATTTTTCTTAGTTATAGTTTATAGAGAGTTCATGTTTAATAATCATTGACATATTATTTTTAACATGAATGTAATTATGGGTATTTAAGTTTAGTTATTCTGTACTTTTAGTATAAAAAGTATTGTTAGGGGGTCGAAGTTGTTTTTTTTTATTTTGTACTTTTTAACTGATAATTTTATAACTAAACATTATTTTGCTGATAAAAAAGAATAAAGAAAACACAGACTGTTGTATAATGCTCAGACTTTTCATTGACTTCTATAATCTCGGGATTATTCGTTTGGAATCCCCAAATCCCGAGTTAGAAAAACTAACAGATCGTTATACTGCCAAACTATTGTAGTCATATGTGAGAGATACAGGGTGTCCCACGACAATTAAGACAAGCAATATATCGGAACTGGGCAGTAGTAGCGAATTATAATTTTGAGGGTGTAAATTAGAGCAAATATAGTATCTTCTCTTATTATTGTGTCACCCAATGAGGTATTTGTTTTTGGTCACGTGACTTCTGGTTGAAAATGTTTAATGGGACACCCTGTATATTTGTGACTTTTTGTGTTCCTCTCGATAAAGCAATTCCAACAAACTAGCACACTTGGGGCCTAAAGTGATTAGTTCATGAGCTACAGGTACTTAAAGGATGGTACCACTACCACTGATTATAACATGTACCCCGTACAGTTAAATTATTTTGGTAGTTTTTCATAATGGTAGTGGTACAGTCCTTTAAGTACCTGTAGCTCCTGAATCAATCACTTTAGACCTTCAGTGTGTTAGTTGCTTGGTATTGTTTTATCGGAACACAAAAAGTCACAAATATACAGGGTGTCCCATTAAAAATTTTGAATCGTCACGTGGCCAAAAACAAATTCGCTACTACTGCCCAGTTCCGATATATTGCTTGTCTTAATCGTCGTGGGACACCCTATATAATACCACGCGTTGTGAGTTACTGTGGGTGATTTCAGCTATTAACTAAATAGGATCGCAAATTATATTTTTATAGATGGTCGTACGAAAACCTTCAAATACTTACCATTTCAGTAAACACATTGTTCGTCACCATAAAAGTTTTCCATTATTCGTTGGATTTTGGCAGTAGGATGAGTTTATATCAATTTAAGAGGCTTGACGTTTTCCTTAATTGCTATGCTTTATTGATCAATAGGTTCATCAATTTTAAAGGTAAAAGCAGTGAAGAAACTTCTCACTAAATTTGGTATATTGTATGTATAATCCAGACATATGTATTTTGTTAGCTTAGAAGAAGAGAGGTACATTAAGTTTAGGTTATATCAGTGGCGTGCAGTCCATGGAAGCGGAGGAAGCACAGCTTCCCTAAAGTATTTTAAAGAAAAAATAATTATTTGAAACATTAATAATACTGTCGTTTTATAACAAAAGATAGATTAATTTGTCAAAACTATTTATTCGAAAACCCACTAAACGTAGTAAATGATTAGCCTTTTACTGCATGGATGCGCGCCTGGAGATCGCCGCCGGGGTCACGAATGCCTCCTCTACGTAGAGGTTATTGACATCGAATATCGAGCACAGTTCCTACGCTGGGCAGCGATCTTTTCGACGCCTTCCGCGACTTCTAATCAGAAAATCTTATCAAGACGAGTTCGCTTGCGATTTTATAGGAATTATTCTATTTTTTAGGATTCTACTTAGTTTCGTTTGCAATGGAGGGTCAAGAAGGACAATCTTCTGCTTCTGCTAGTGTGGACAATAATTTAGACTGTTTTGTGTTGTATGTGTGTTATTAAAAAAGGGATTTTCTATTCAAAACTTCCAAGAAAAAAGTGATATTACCAAGTTTGGTAGGCCTACAGTTCCTAGCAATTGAAAGACCAGTGGAAAAATCGGTCAAAAAATTCATTAGACATTTTCATGTTGGGTTTTACTACAAGTATGAGTGATTAAGCGGCTGCAATAAATTATACAAATTATTTTGATGGTTTGATGATTGTTTTAATATAAATGAGAAGCCTAACTCGAACCTGGAACTCAGCCGGGATTACAGATATGAAGTTTTTTTTTTATTTCTGTATCACTGGCATCGACGGCTCTCGTCATTAGCTTCATGTTCTGTGTAGGCTTTGTAACTGTTTCCCGGTGCCACTCTAGGAGCAGCACTGTTAATTAGAATCCAACAGTGAAGGCCCAAGTGGGGATTCTCGCTGAGCTTTTTTATGGATATTTATTTGTGGTTGAGAAAACAGAATTAAATTTCCCCCTTTAACGAGAATCGAACCCGGGATATTTCTGTCACGAGCTCTCGACTCTAACCACTGAGCCAACCCACCTCCCAATTTGAACAGTCTTCACAAGTGTAAAAATGCACGTTAATAGTAAAGGCCATCTAACTGCCACTATAAAAGAAGAAACTTTTGGAATAATTTGGATTGAACATAGTTTGGACAATCAATTAAAAATTAGTAACAAGCTACATAATGAACGTGCGAAAAAAACAAGGATATTTTGAAACGACTGATAGTTGTTACTTATTTTCTGGGGGATCATGAATTGAGTTTTAGACGCCATAATGAAGTAACTGGCTCGGCTAATTGGGGAAATTATGTTGATATCTTAGAATTTTTGGCAAACTACGATGAAACAATCAAAAACCATTTAAATGAGTCAACGGTTTCACTGAATCGCCTCCCAGGTTATAAATGTCACTACACGCCACTGGGTTGCATTACGCAAACTATAAAAAAATTTCTTACATCTGACCTCATCTCGATAACGATAGAAACAAGACTATGTGAGAGTGTTTCAAAGAATAGTATTAAAATACTTATTTTCTTATGATTTAACACTTGGAAGCTCCTATATACCCAGAAAGACGGTCCCATAGAAGAACCCCCATCTCACTGAGTCAAAATATTGCGAATAAACACAACATACCTATATACCAAGTTGCACCGTTTGACCGTGAGAGGGCTTCATAGTCAAGAATAATTTTTCAATTTTTGTTGATAACTTCACAACGACATTTGCGATTTGAATGAAATTTGGTGAACGTGTAACACCATAAAAATGCCACATTTTAATACTTTTAACTCTAACACTATGGTGTTTTGGAATGGTGAACCGATGTCTTCGCCACTAACATTAACCACTATTTTTCTTATTTTTAGTGCTTTCGGTTTGAAATTTTTCCACAACAACGATACATCATTGACAAATATTTTTTGACTCTTAGTAAATTTTCGTATCTGTCACGGTTTAACAGTTAAAAATAATTCTGTGATACTTTAGTAAAAGCGCACTTCAAAAAATACCGGCGGTCTATTTTACCCGGAAATCAATTGATTGCATTTTGTTAGTCTTTTGCTTGAAAAATTATTGTTATCAGAGTGAAGTGACAATGATGTAGGTGGTTTAAATCACTTGCACGAGCATTATCCTGGAAAATGGATTGGAAGAGGTGCAGATGCTCCAATTCAGTGGCCACCGCGCTCGCCAGATCTTACTCCATGCGACTTTTTCCTTTGGGGGGCCATAGCTGACAAGGTTTATAAGGAGCGACTGGACACAGAAGAACAGCTATGGAACAGAATTGTAACCGCCGTGCGCCAACTTCAAAATGTCGATTCTCCAAGAAGAATGCAGTTCAATTTTTTAAGGAGAATAAATTTATGCAGAGAAGTGAATGGTGATCATTTTGAACAACTGATGACATAAATAAATAATATGAATCTGCTCTAGTCCTACATTTGTTTGGTCAATACATTTAACGGTTTTACACGATCTCATAACCCGATCACAAAAATTGTTACTCTTCATCTGCGATTTGCTTGTAGATTGATTTGGTACAGTTTGACATTAATGAATTTACTATCCGTTCAATTTTTGATATCTAATGTTTGTTGAAATTGCGAAATATCAATAACATTTGTTCAATTTATTTACTGTCAATTTGTGCGAAAAAGTACCGAACCGACACATTTAGAAGCATAACTGATTTACCCTGATAACGATAATTTTACAAGCGAAAGACTAACAAAATGCAATCAATTAAATTCCGGATAAAATAGACCAGTGCGCTACTACTGAAGTATCACAGAATTATTTTTAACTGTTAAACCGTGACAGATACGAAAATTTACTAAGAGTCAAAAAATATTTGTCAATGATGTATCTTTGTTGTGGAAAAATTTCAAACCGAAAGCACTAAAAATAAGAAAAATAGTGGTTAATGTAAGTGGCGAAGACATCGGTTCACCATTCCAAAACACCATAGTGTTAGAGTTAAAAGTATTAAAATGTGGCATTTTTATGGTGTTACACGTATACCAAATTTCATTCAAATCGCAAATGTCGTTGTGAAGTTATCAACAAAAATTGAAAAATTATTCTTGACTTTGAAGCCCTCTCACGGTCAAACGGTGCAACTTGGTCTATAGGTATGTTGTGTTTATTCGCAATATTTTGACTCAGTGAGATGGGGGTTCTTCTATGGGACCGTCTTTCTGGGACACCCTGTATAACTACTGTATACTACACATTTTTGCGAACCTTTTCTGGTAGTTTTTTGAATCACTGAGAATGCGATGAATTTCTCATTAAGCTTTTGATCTTTTCTATTTTTGAGGAAGCTTTTTTACATATTTTTTTGACTAGCGAGTTTCATTGAAAACTTAATAAATTCCAAATGAATGTGTATTTCCAAAGATATAGCTAACAAAATACATACATGTGTGTTTAATAAAGTAACTTTCTAAATACTCCAGAACTAGCCTAGTATTCAGTTTATCTGTAATTTTTTTACTGTAGATAATAGAGTTTAAATATTGTTTGAAATGAGGTGATACGAAAATTGTATTGTAGTTTGATCTGTCTATTTAGTGAATCAAAATGGTTGAACAAGTATTCCGATAGGCAAATCGACAACAAAATTTAAAATTGCGGACAATCCACAACAGGACTGTTTTACGCAAATAACTTCTAAATATTATGTTGTAACATGACAAACATTAAAGTGATTTATCTAATCACATACTTGTTCTAAGGGAACAACAGCAAATACGCCAGTTCTCTTCAAAACGTGTTTAAATAGTTTACTGAGAATCTAAGATATCTAAAACTACAATTCTTTCTGAAAGCAAAACCTGAATATGACTTGAATAGTCATTTCTCTAACGTTTTATTTGACAACACAGCTCTGAATGTAGAAGTTAACTAAAAGCTTTAAACTTGCTTTCAAATGCATAAAAAATTGAATTACGTAATTATATTGTTAGATCAGTGTTTAAGAGGTCTTGATTTAAATGTACCACAATGGGGGTAAGATCTCGACATTCTGAAGATTCACTGTTTTGCTTTCAGAATATTCTATACTACGAATATATTTTTTCTTTATATGCTTGATAAAAAATTGGTGCTACTGTTGTATACAGCGATAGGTGCAATTCCAAACAGTTTGTATTATACGACTACAATTTGGGGACAAATGGGTCAGACAAAATATATATCTCACATAATCATGGGTGTTGTAGATAACGAAAACGCTGTTTTTGAGTTGTGTCCTTGATGAGAAAACATTTATACAAAATCAATACGGGTGTCTCAGAATTGCCTTGACACGCGATATTCTTGTAGCAAAAAAAAATTCCAACGAAAACTGAATTGAATTTTTGAAGGCACTATAACATGCTAATAGAACATTCTTGTTTGACTTTACTTGTTTGAGGTGCAATATTTGCGTAAAAAAAAACAGATAAAAACAAAACTAAATGAGACTTTCAACGCCTATCATATCATGCTTCCAAAAGATTTTTTGTTCTTCAACCTCTAAAACTCCACCCCAACTTTGGCATGACAGACACTATAGTACCTTTAGAATTACAACTCAAATCTTGTTTGAACTAATTTTTAGTTACGAATATATCACGTGTCAAGCAAATTCTGAGCAAGTAAAATCTTAACTTGCTACCGTTTATAGAATAATCGAATGACTGATGCCAATTTTGGAGTAATTAAAGTGTAGTAAAATGCAAAATCTTTCTAAAAATATGTACTGCGTGTACACAAACCTTAGAAAAATAAATACTATAATGATGTTGCTTGCAATGGAGTACAAAACAACTTGAAATGCGGCAGAGCAAAACAAGATTTGAGCCAGGATTTGGAATATTTTCTACGTTTTAGTGTATTGTCGATACAATAAATAGAAAATGCAATGCTATAGTTAATTACACATCGTAAAATCGTCACAAGTTGTAATAATACTTTTTATGACATCGCAATTTCAATTTTTTATAAACCAGTAATGCAAGCGAATATTAACGCAAAGGCATTTTATTAAACAAATCAATAAATATTATTTCAAGCATAAAAACAGGAATATATTGAAATTTATAAATCAAAAACTCGTAATTAAATTGAATGTTTCTCATAGATAGTAACACAAACTCAATTTCGATAATAAAAACATAACACAAACTGACTAATTCTTATTAGTCGAACAAAACAACACAAAAAATTTTATGAACAAATAAAACACCTATCATCAGGCGAGATATATTTTGAAAAAGTAAAACTGAATGTTTGCTGAATAATATTAAATTAGTAAAATACCATCCCTCATAGTCACAACTAAAATGATTTCAACATCAGAACAATAACACCAATAACACGATTATATAAATATATACATATATACGAAAGAACAGAAGCATAAAATATACTTTAATTTCTCACAAATGAATTCACCTCCGAATTAAAAAAAAAAATAGGTATACAAAAATAGAGAATCAAACCATCACAAATATATTTTAAAATAATATAGTCATATAGTAAGCCTGTCCTTTATTTCAAATGCTATTTGTTCGTCTTTTCGACAACCAGTGTATCTTTTCAGAAATACAGGGTGATTCGAAAGTTAATACTTTTTTAACTGTGTATAGAACTCGTTAAAATAAACATATTTTTCAAATAACTTTTTTCCGAAATCCGAAAAATAAGCGAGATACAGAATAAAAAAACTGAATATGGGCTTGTGTATCAAGACGTACCTAGTCTGTTCATGTTTAGTTTTTTGCTCGGATTTTTGTCTAATCGATTAGGCATTGTACCAGTTTTTTTTTATTCTGTATCTCGCTTATTTTTCAAATTTCGGAAAAAGTTACTCGAAACAGTTGTTTATTTCAACGACTTCTATACCCAGTTAAAAAAAGTATCGACTAAGGACTCACCCTATATAATAACAAAGATAGAAAGTTAACCGGAACCAACCAAAAATTACAGGATTTTCAAATCTTTGAATGGAAGTTCTCTCTAGATAAGTCAAAAATGTTGACGTTACTCCGTTGAAATAAAAAGACACACTGGTGTAACATATAGAGAAACATTACATAATCATGTGCGAAAGGACTCAAACGCATCATTTAAAAAAATTGTTCAGCTTTCTTAAGGTCTCCTGTCTTTTGGTACAAACACACATCGATAAATCCTAGTGAAAGGAATAACGTTTATAGTGAGATCACATGTTTGTTAGAAAACCTTAAGTCGTCTTAGAGTTCTTAGACGATTGCAGCTGAAATAAAAGATCAAACTCTTCGCAGTGTGTTGCCTATTTTTATTGTCTTAATAGATATATCTGCATTTTTATAGCCACAACCAGTTGTCGCATTTCGTCCAGGAATTATTTCATTCTTAGATGAGCATGTGTATGACTTCCGGTTAAAAAAAAAACTGAAAACCATGTCACAGAACAATAGATAGCTATAGATTGAAATAGAGCAAGCCACAAAAAATATTTTACATTGAAGTATTGCCACTTTGCTGCCTATATTGCCGATTTTTCAGCAGATCTATACATTTTGATATACTGAAGAAGCTTTTCGATCTATTTAAAACTAACTACAGATAGTAAATGCTAACGTAGTTTATCCTAATGATACACGTATATGTTAGTATCTTAAACAAATTATGAATGAAATACGACAACTATATTGAAGGCTATTTCTTTCGTTATAAATTAAATGGGCAACACTTTGTTTTTGTTGAAGCCAATAGCACGATCGGGTTTGTGCTACGACTCACAGAGAAGGAGGATATATAGACCTACATTGTAACTATGAGCGCTTGTTTAACATATGTACGCTGTGTTACCAATGTGTCCATTTTTATATTTTTTCATCACAGATAGTTACACATTATATACTACTAGATGGCAACTCCAAACTTATCAATGTGCACTTCCGTTTGCGATGAAGAGGTAGTCAAAGTTGCGATTTCATTTGTTACTTTTAGTGGCAAATTTTGAGGAATATTTTCTGTAAGCTGTTTGCTTAAATTCGCGATTTCATTATGAGTACATAAAAAAGTTCAATTCAACTTTAAAAGACGCGAAAAAATGTTTTGAAATGATCCAGTCTGACCAAATTCTAATTACTACAAAATTTGAACTTTACCTAAGAACTCTGATACGTAGTCCGATGGTTTCCAAAATTCTGACCTTTGAAGTTTATGTAGAACTGACATCATACAGCAATAAAATTAATCTGTAGTTTTTGGAGGAGAGGGAGAACTATGAAATGATCTGAATTCACCATTACTTTTTGATGGTCAATAACTAGCGGGTTTAGGACCGGTTTCTCAATATCCAGTTAAAGTGTCAGATAGGTATCTGCCAGATAGCGTTGCTATGGATACAACTGTCAGATAAGATTTACGTGACTTCGTAAGTTTAGCCTTCAATTGTTTAAACAATTTATCTAACAGTTGCTGTTATCTTGCAGATAAATATTTAACTGGACATTAAGAAACCGGTCCTTAGTCGTATCAATATTATGATCTGCGAATGTCAAATCATATATTTTAAGATCAATTCTCGAAATAGAAACACAGAAATCTTCATGTTCATTGAAGATCAAAATTATACACTAAGGCATCAATAATGCTCTTTTCAAGATAAAAATCCATATCAATGCATTTTTTGATTACTTGTCATAATCTAATTATTATGCCGCACTATTTTAATAAACAACATGTCAAACAAGACGAATAAATGGGGTTATTGATAAATAAAAGTATACGATAAATTATGTAATTAAACAGGTGGTAATCAACAACCCAAATTAGATGATTTAAACTAATTTCGACGTCTGTACTTTATTGACCTCATATTTTGATAGCTTACATTGGTTTTACTACTCCCAGTAACATTTTTAGCACGACAAACCTGTTTTTGTAACTGAAATTGAAATTAAAAGCAGAAGAATTATTATATCAAATCGAAACAATGAAAATTTTTGCAAGGCATCCAAACACAAACAAAATGTCGCTCGGTCCTTTCGAGATTCTGCTGTTAGCTTTAAAAAGAAGCGGTAAGATTAACAACTATATAAATCATATTATGTGTTTACTCACCGTCATTATTTGTACACAAAACGTATGAATATTACCGAATCCCTTAGGACTCCGTGAAATCGAATAGTGCCAAACAGCTTACAGCTTACATACCTTCAAAAAAAAAATCACAAAGAGAAATGCACATTTTTTTCCAAAACACACACGCATTCGCCTCATAGATTTTACTTGTATATTGATTTTTTTCACACTCTGGACTAGTTTTACGAGTTACAATAGCAGGCTAGTTGGCTATAATGATCACTTTGTATTCAGGTACCTCATCTTGTCTCGAAACATCCCTATTTACACATGCTTTCCTCTGCTATATCTCTTCATCAATATAATTCGTATGCATATATTAATTAGTTTGTATATTGCTTGTTACCTCTGAATACGGATAATGCTTACTACTAAGAAGCCATTCCACTTGGCAAAGCATTTCATAACTTCTATAGAACACCTTATTTGTATTTTCAGCCATAAACCAGTGATCCTGGATTGATAGGATAGTCCATTTCACGTACTATGTTACTGTTGAAAAGGATATAATTCACATCCAGTATTTTGAATGGAGGGTATATTGCAATTCGAAAGAACAAAACAAAGTAATCTCATAAATTAGTAAATTACTGATTACTGGAAATTGATGAAATCTCAAAATGTTCCATTGTTATTATACTTATGAATTCGATGTGCAGAATTATCAAACCTCGTTTATACAAAAATATTATTTCCTTGTTCAGCAAATTCATATGCTAACAAATTGGTTCACACACAATCATAACAGACGTTTTTATTTATACCCCAAACATAAGGTTACACCTTCTGTCTGGCCTTCTGTGGGTCATGCGATTTATTTATCCTCTTTCTATCGTTGGTGAAAAACTTATTATTATTTCTAACACATTTATCTTGCAAAATAAAAAAGCTTGAAGAAGGGATCTCTGATCATAAAACAGCAGTGTTTAATGACATACTGAACTTCCATATATAACCAAACACTATTCTTAATCATTTGCGTAAATTCATTATGATTTACTTGAAGTTCAAATTTTAACAAGCTCATATTTAGCTCCAATTACTGCACAATTTATCTTTCAAAGATTATACTCATACTTCAATTAAACATTTCAAAAATGACACTGTTCTGGTTTTGGCCGATCCATTTACCAATAATGCATATTTGCAATGTCCATAAGCAAAATATCAAATTTAGTCACACTAAAAACGATTTTTAGTTGTTACAAGTGGAATAGCTACTTAAGTGTTCCAAAAATATATTGAACACAACAACACATAAAATGAAATTTTCCCGACCAGCAAACTATACCATAACTATTAAATTGCAGTATGCCGAATCCAAATTTCATATCAAAAATTCATATAATCCTAAAACCTGATTTCCAGACAAAAAAACTAGGGTCAAAACGAGTGTTTACCCTTAAGTGGTAACAAGGTTTGAGAGTTATACAAACTTTTTTAATCTCACCGTCCAAAAATACAAAGGATTGTATTTTTAGTTTGCTGGTCTGACATTTTTTATGTTTATGTGAGGGGAGAGTTATCATATAATTCAGTATGTACGTGTATCTATAAACAAAAAATACAACAGTCTTCAGGGGTTCTAGTAAAACCTGCATATATGATACTTATTTTCTAATATTTACGTTAATACAGTTAATATTAAAGGGCAATTTCTATTCTATTCAATATCTTCTCGAAACACGGGGTTGTATAGGGAGATGGGATCTGATCATGTTATTCATTTTATATCACAGTTTCAAGATGGGGCTAATTAAACAGCATTATCCGTATTTGATATCCGAGGCCACGTTATTTGATCTATATTCTATACATGTATGCTCCTTATATTCTATACATGTATGCTCCTTAAGGAATATATTACTTGGAATGCTTGTAGCTGTTCTACATTTTTCTTCTACGGTCATTTTCAACTTTAAGTTAGACAAATCATAATTATATTGAACAGATGCGTCATGCCTTCATGCAAAAGCATCAGACACCTCAAATACTGGGAAAGATTTACTTCGCCTCAGTTAAACAAACTGAGCTGTTACAATTTCTGAGTACAAAACGCCATTCTGAAAATTTTAGTCAAATAACAGTACTAAAGAATGTTTTAAAAACTATATACTACAAGATCCCACTGCTCGATCCTGCAGATTTTTTGATAAAATTAATTTTAAATAATAAATAAGAATAATACTGAATTTTCTCCTTAGGTATGAATTTAGAAACCACCCTTACATGATACAGGTCAGAATATTCAAGAGCAACAGTATACACAGCCGTATAAATGCGTTAATCAATGACACAGCTCATTTGTTTAAACTGAAAAGGCTTACTTCTCAAACCACCCTTGTACGAGTATAACAGATATTTTATATTTGTTCATACAGACAAAATTGACTACGAATTAGAGATTCTTTACAACAGTCTAAATAATAAAAAAAGAAGTACTTTTCATATACATATTTTTGAGGCGAAGTATAGTTCAAGTTATGTTAATCAAGCGCCTGATACCTTTCCAAAAGTACGCCGCATGCAAAAATCAAAAAATATTCAGTATGAAAATGAGCGATGTAGTAAAAAACTGTGTGCAACACTTCAGTGTTTAAAATGAAGTGGTGGAAATCATACTGTTTCAGTATTGATAAGTTTACCACTTGTGTGTGTAATAAATACATATACATGTTGGTCTCCTTGATAACTTCGTGTAAAGGACACCATTGATTTTCTCACCAGATGCAGTCTTTCGATTAGACGTGCATGATGTCAAGAGCTCTTATATTAAAAGGAACAAAAATTAAGTGTAATAAACAGGTTGAAACAATCATACAAAAAACATATGGTAAAAATATTCACATGAATATGAAATGAGCAACTTGGTGTTGGCTCAAGATGTAAAATAAATAGATGGTGTTGTTATGTATCAAACCAAAATGTAGCATAGAAAAGATTAACGCGTACATTCTTCTGATACAAAATATGTAAGTCTTTTCAAGCTACAGATGTTAATGAGTCATCTGGTTGTACAGATCTTTGGTTCATAAAAATCTGTTATTAATACTGAGTGGAAGGACAAACCTTATAAACTCATTGTACAACTAAGAAAATAAATAATTCTTCAAATTGCAAAAAACGAATTATCAAAATCACAAAGACTCATAACACAATGAAGCTTCTGTACATCGGGCATTACACTTCAGTAATTTCAATCTCATTATTGCAAAATAAATGTCTGTTTTTATGCGCCCATACTAGTAGAGGATCCGAATATAAAACGACCTTCACCGAACTGAATGAAAAGCATTTTATATTAAATTTAATATGTCAAAAAACATATCGCGAGTGGGTTGGCTGAAAAATTTCAGTCCAGGATATGATTAATTAAATATTGAAAAATTAATTTTTTTAAAACATTTCACTTGTTTGGTTAATAGAACAATCACATACCAATCGAAAGTATGAAGCCCATAGAATATGCAAACGTTAGGATGGCTACGTTTTTCCCTTCCCAACTATAGGGTAGGCAGGTATAAACAGGTAAATCAATAATAGTAATTTGCACCGATGTGGTTAATGCATGAATCTTATACCAAAATAAAGATAATTTTATTGCAAACACACAATGATGCACAGCATTTACGAGTGTATCGCTATCCTTTGTTAATACACGGGATAGTTCGCTCGGACCTCTCTGGCGCACGTATTCACAGGCAGCAATATTTTGATCTTTAAAATTCGACAACCGGAATTCCAGCCTGATCTTTTGCAGACAGCCCTATATCGACGTGTTTGCAATAAAATTATCTTTATTTTGGTATAAGTTTCCTGCATTAACCACATCGGTGTAAATTACTATTATTGATTTACCTGTTTATACCTGCCTACCGTATAGTTGGGACGGGAAAAACGTTGCCAACCTAACATTTGTATATTCTATGGGCTTCATACTTTCGATTGGCATGTGATTTGTCTATTAACCAAACCAGTGAAATGTTTAAAAAAATTAATTTTTCAATATTTAATTAATCATATCCTGGACTGAAATTTTTCAGCCAACCCACTCGCGATATGTTTTTTAACATATTAAATTTAATAATATAATATTTCATCTATTAACCAGTTCGGTGAAGGTCGCTTTATATTCGGATCTTAGACTATACTGCCATATTCAAAAACGTTTTATTCTTTTTTATTGCAACATCTGACACAGCAGATGCTAAAAAGTATACATAAAATTCTGCAATAACTACCTTTATCCGGCCCATAAAAATAAACGTGTAATTTGGACGGAAAAAACCTAATTGCAATCACACTGTTAATGAGGTGTATAAAGTAACATTGCACAACGAGTTTTTAAGGAGTATCAGATATCATACAAACACATTGTAATACAATGAACAAAAAGTAAGAAATTGATCACACTGCTATTTGAGTGGAAAGTGTGTTTTTCCCTCACAGGTACTATTAGTTTTAGCTGGAATTTTACAACTAACCGATTTACACTTGTAACAATCGTTGTTAGCTTTTTCCTTTTAAGAATTTCTATATCACAGATGTTTTACTCCTTATAATTCTACGATTTCCCCCGTTCTCTTTTTATCTTCATTATTACCCACGTATCCTTTCCATACCATAAAAGAAATAAAGAGTTTCTAGCGATGTTCATTATTTTCTTGTTTAGAACTGAACAGATAAATTGTATAACTTAGTTATTATACCTGTCGTATGAAGATAACAAATCATTACATAATAATACATTTATGTATTTTTTAATGAGGATTTTTAGTGACATAATGAGTAAAGCGACCTTGTCCAGTGTTGTGCATCATAATTTCCAGCTTGAGTGCTTAGTGCAGATCAAAATATCATGCAATAGTCTAAAACATTAATTTCTGCCAAAATTCAAAGATTCATGAACTAATATGCAGAGATGCCCATTTTGGATATCATCTTATAGTATGTCCTTAATACTGATAATAATCTGTCAGATAGGAATAGGACATATGACTCTTGATACCTAAAATTCAATTAACACAGCATATAATTCCGCAGTTACTGCAGCGCAGTGTAATCTTCTCAATAAGTCGGAAACTGTCGACTTGTTGGAGCCAAGCTCCACTGTATACCTCCATAACAAACAAAGTCCGAAAAAAAATGGGCATCTCTGCGAACCAGTCCATAATTCCATTAGATTAACAGTCACGGTAAAAATCCCCATTCGAAAGTTCGCGTAAACATGAGTTGATGTTGTTTTTATCATTCTTTGAGAATGTTATACTTAACTAGTATAGGTCTGCAAGGACTATAGGTAGGATGTACTCATCAGAGTCTCCGTCGTTCGGGTTTCTGATTACGGGATGCAGATCGGACTGTTGTACTGGCTTCCAAGGCTTCTGCAGCCTAAGTGGAACATCCTGAGACAAAACACAAACGATCATTATTCGATCGATCATTTTTATTATTTTTTTATTATTTAAAATATAACTTTTAGGCATAATATGTTAATTAGTTAGGATATGAATCAGTGAAATGTGTTTTTTGAAAACTATGATACTCGGTTAAGTAGAGCAGCAATAGCTGGACTTCGCCGAGGCTATTAAAATAGCCGTGTTATTATTATTCTTATCAATGGCAACTTGCAGCAAGAAGTATTGCATCTAAGGATGGAAATTTTTCAAAAAACATCGATGTTTAGACATCTACAGGATGGGTCAATAGTGAGTGGACTAAGGATTGTGGACTACTAAAACGAATTTCAAAAATATGTCACCTGATCATAGTAGGGGGCCTTGAAGCCTATAACCTTAAAATATTTTAACTTAAATTTGACGTTTATACAGGGTGATTCATATCAAATTTACATGTTTCTAATAGAAACCCCTATATATTATTGCCTATTTGAATTCCTTGGTGAGCTTTAGTGTGACTTTATATGGAACTTTAAATGAACTGTTTAGGCGCAAATTATCAGAATAAAATTGAATATTGCAGCGATTATAAAACTTAGAAGGTCGTGACTTTGCGGTGCGACTTAGATTAGACGGTCAAATTTGAATTCTTTTTGTACTTGGAGAAATCAGTAGATTAATTAAGGAAATTTTAATCACATGTAACATGATCATTTCAAATGCGAATACCTAATTTATGTATTCCATCAAACGAATCAAAATCAACCTGATAACCTTTCCAACAATGTAGGATTGTAAATTCCAATCTTTTTTAGTGTTCATTTTATCTCAATTTTTCAGTCAAACAATGTCATTTTTTCAACTTATAAGTAACCTAACAGGCCATGAACAATAAAAAAACCTGTCAAGATGGAAGAAACCAACCAACTTAGCAGAAAGATGCAAATAAACTAGAGTAATGAGGCAAGACTATAAAAATTCCTTACAACATATCAGCTCTAACCAGAAACAACAGCGGCAACAAGAATTTTTTGAAGCCTAATAGCTATTGTACATATGCTTAAGCAACATAATGTCAATAAATATCAATAGACTACCGATATTTATGTCTTCTTCAATAATAAAACATTGATGTACTACTAGCAGTATTTTATTCTGGATAGAAGTATAATCCTGTCTTTCATTAGTCATGTGCTGCAAATGAACAAGATATCAGTCAAAATGAAATTCACAGTTAAGGTAATGTTAATCACTTAAATTTTAATGGTGGATGGTGAAATTGGCCATACAGAACTCTTGAATAACAATATTTTAATAACTTTTATTTGAAAATAGATTATTTCTCCAAACAGCTTAACCATAATGTTAATCCCATTAGCTACGCCACTGAGACTAGTGCTTTGGTACTTTTTTGCAACAGACAACAGACGTTTCCTCCTCTCTTTATTTGACAAAGTTTCTATCTATCAAAAACTCTCATGAACAAACGATCTTGAGACGGAAAAATAAATAGCTACTTGCTAGGGCATGCATTAAGGTCATGTCTACTCACCACCAAGGCAGTCTCCTCCCCCTCCATATGAGAGAAAATGATATCACTCTCAGCGAGCTCGAGTTTCTTAAGTTTCTTGCCCCTCAACCGGCCTATAGCCACCAGGTTCTCCTCTCTGTATTTGTAGCCATACATCACAAATTCCTCCAACCGTTTACACAGCCAAGCAGCCAACACGAACGGATCGGGGCTCTGCTCGAAGATAGGCTTTGAGAAAAACCAACTGTTTTCATCATCACTTTGTGAATCTATCAAAGTGATACTGCGCAACGTGTCCGGATAGTTGGATAGGTTATGGATCAGTTCCATATTCACCTGCAATGACAGATAGATAGATAGATAGATAGTTTACCAATGTTAAAATCAAAACGCTAAATATATTATTTCTCATAGTTTCTGACAAAAAATTGTAAATAGTCGTAGGAAGAAAAAACTTTTTAAGTCGCTACTTCTACAATGTTATAGCCAACGAATTCGAATAGCCTATTCGAATTCGTTGGTTATAGCCCATGCAATTTACTGCAATATAAAAGAAAACCGATGAAAATCGGTTGAGAGTGGACAAAGTTATAGACGTTCGAAGTAAGAAGTGCGCGAAGTACCCTTAAAAAAAACTGATTGCTCGTCGAAAATCACTCGGTTGTGCGAATTAAACGCAGCTGGTGTCAAAATTCGCTAAAAAAAATCTCAATAACTTTTATTAAAAACTTTTTTTTGTAAAATATGCGCCCTCGGCGTAAAAGTGCAAAAACTAGTTGTTGGTGATTTTCAACCCCCTGCAAAAAATGTAGATTTGCGGCTTTAGGCATTTGTTTGTCACATCATGACAAACAAAATATATAAAATTTAACCTCATTAGCCACAATGCGAACTTCCAGAGATTTTACTGGACTAAAAGATAGACTTTGAAAATCACCTCTTTGAAAAGAGCTCATTTTAATATCTTCCATTCAAAAGTGATTTTTATGCCAGATGTAGATAGGATGTGACTATTTTAATTTGAATTGGGCGTAGATTCAAGGTTGTCAATATTTTGCATAGTTTTTCTATAAAGGATGTAAACTTTATTTTATGTTTATTAAGTTTCCCTCTTTTTGTAGACTATAAATGTTATATTGCACAGCTATTCCATTTTTTGCATTGTTATGTAATTAGCACTTTACTCTACGAATGTTTCATAGTTACTTTTTACAATTTTACTCGTCATTCGGCAACACTCGTCTTTAACAGCCTGTCACTAGTGTCATGCATACATAACCTCCCCTGGTGTCACAACTGTCTCGGTATCTAGATCATGAAATGATGTAAATAAACAAACATCTGTCAATATCAATACGAAGCTGCGGTTATGTCTGTAGATGGCGAAGAGGAGGTCAGATGACAAGGTACAGTCACATTCTAAGGATAGCTCCACGAAAGACTTATTACGTCACGCTTAGATTTATTACGTCACAGCTTTGGCGCGAAATTTTATGTTTGAACTTTGCAGGTGCTTTTAAGCCACTTCGCGTTCACAGTAAAAAGTAAAATGCTAGTTACATGGTTTTTAGGGACGTAACATCAATATTCCATCATAAAATTTTGTTCAGAAAATACCCCATTATACAAGACATCAATCACTATTACATTTAAAAACACTAACAACCATTACATGACATATCACAACAGACTAAAATCAGAATTAAAAAATTAACTGAAGTAACTGAAGTGCTGTAACCTAAGTCTTTTCTGAAAGAACCTTAACCTCATCAGGAAGTGCATTAAAAAATGTTATGCTCCAGTATTCTGGGCCATCCTGACACCCCCCTACCCGCCAGTATACAGGAATTAAATTTTTCCAAACACAGCAGTTATAAGTATGAATGTCTTCATGGGTTTGGTACAGATCAATTTTCTGTCTCACATACATGAAACACTCCAATATACAATGTGTCTGGTCTTCGGTGTCAGATCCTTTAGGGGGATAAAATCCGTCAAATATGTCAAACTTTCAGATGCCACAGTAGAAATCAATAAAAAAATGTGAAAGTAATTGCGTTCACCAAAGAACATTCATGTTAACAGCAGTGACAAACATTTGTGACACAAAGCAGAGAGAAGAAATATTGCCTTGTAAATCACTCACCTTTTCACAGAAGAACAACTTGATGTGAGACAGTGGCATCTCCTTCCTGAGGACTGTTTGATGCAGTTTTTCTATATCCTTAAAAGTATGAATTGCGGTAAGGCGCAGTTCACAGTTAGGATGCTTCTCTCTAAATGTTAGCCAACTTTTATTTGTAGGAGGCACCAAACCTTTAGGAACAGCATGCACATGCATAACAAGTCGCTGAAGTTGTTTGGCAGAATCTAAGCTTTTCATTAGGTGATTGGACAGCATGTCGTAGTCTATACTGAGCACCTGTATATTAAAGCACACATTTACCATCAAATTACGAAGTCTTCAAAATAAGATATAGGTGTTCTCAAAAGTTGGGACTCTCATTTTCAGGAACAGAGTAGAAGAGAAGTAGATTTCATTTTTTTATGACAATATATACATTTTTTACATAAGAGAGATAATAATTTAAAATAAACTTCGTCATATGAAATACAATGTTTGCAATCAAATGAACCTTTCTGGCATCTGCATTGCCAACATTACTAAGCTGTATTTCTTGCTACTCAACATTGCCAGATCATAATTGAGGTTTTGAATTAAGAAAAAAATTACTTTTTTTGTGGTAAATGGAAAGATCATATATAAGTCTTATAACAAAACTGTTTTTGTTTTCTTTTTTTTTCGCAATAATTCAAAAGTTATATCAAAATAAAAATGGGTTTTTGAATCGAGTACCGAAAACGCGCCGACGGCTCCCGAACCCGTGTGACGTCACGATGGCGGTAAGGATGCTCCTTTGACCAACGACTTCCTACTCCGATACTAGATTCTAGATTCCCAGCCAATCGCGAAAATACGTACTGCTAAACTGGTAACTAGTGTATATTTGTTGCAACACAGTTGGTGAATGAAGTTTGCAGCTCGAGACGAAGTCTACGATCGAAATAAATATGTTTTTGAATGTTTGAAGTTGAAGTCAGATTACAGATTCCAGTAAGTAAGTACCTATAATCAAATACGTTTCGTTGAGAAGATCTCTTCAATCGGAGGATGGCCCAGTGGTTAGAGAGTCCGATAGTGGATCTCAGGGTCTTGGGGGTCTTTGGATCGGACCCCAGTCCTGCCAACTTTTTTTTTAATTTTTTTTTATCGAAAAATTGATGTGCTTTTTGCACTTGTTACGCACATTTTTTCTACGATCAACATAAATATGTGTTTGAATCAAATTTTGTTAGACATATTACTTGCACTGCACAGTGCTTGTTAAATTTTTATGAAAATTTAATATATTTTTTTTATTTATGTTATTGGCTCTGATCTGAGATCAACTGGCCAGTTCTGAAAATTTAATATTGTTAAGCTTCATTGATCAAAGATAAATAAATAATAACACCAAGTGATAAACAGAATGTGATTACGAGTTTGCATTACTTTTTTTACATTAAAAAAACTTAAAAATGAATGAATTGAATGGATGAAGGGATTTTGTTTTATTAACCAACTATTACATTTAAAAAAAATGATGGCGATTGATATTGACGGATAAACCTCATTTCCACTGATGTTTTGAATTGTACACTGCCTCCTGTACTTAGTTTTTGCACTGTGCAGTGCAAGTAATATATCTAACAAAATTTGATTCAAACACATATTTATGTTGATCGTAAAACAATGTGCGTAACAAGTGCAAAAAGCACATCAATAAAATTTTTGATAAAAAAAAGTGAAAAAAAAGTTGGAAGGCCTGGGGTTCGATCCAAAGACCCCAAAGACCCTGAGATCCACTACCGGACTCTCTAACCACTGGGCCATCCTTCGATTGAGCAGATTTTTTCAACGAAACATATTTGATTATAGGTACTTACTGGAATCTGTAATCTGACTTCAACATCAAACATTCAAAAACATATTTATTTCGATGGTAGAGTTCGTCTCGAGCTGCAAAATTCATTCATCAACTGTGTTGCAACAAATATACACTAGTTACCAGTTTAGCAGTACGTATTTTCGCGATTGGCTGGGAATCTAGAATCTAGTATCGGAGTAGGAAGTCGTTGGTCAAAGGAGCATCCTTACCGCCATCGTGACGTCACACGGGTTCGAGAGCCGTCGGCGTGTTTTCGGCACTCGATTCAAGAACCCATTTTCATTTTGATATAACTTTTGAATTATTGCGAAAAAAAAGAAAACAAAAACAGTTTTGTTATAAAACTTATGTATGATCTTTCCATTTATGACATAAAAAATTTTTATTCAAAACCTCAATTGAGAAGCATAACTTTCAAGTCATGTATAAATAGGATATTTGAATAAAAATATATCTATCTTACTTTAATACTAATATGGTAATTACCTCAAGCTTATTAAATGACGCCAATAATTCTGGATCAAAGCGACAGGGTTGGTAATTTATTGGATCATCCTTGACAGATGCTAGTCCTAGATGGGTCACTTTATTGGGATCAAGGTGCTTTAGGAATTCTTCAATGTAGTAGGACAAGTCTTCTATGCATCCTATACTAAACTTAACAAGATTTGGTAGACAGGGTAACAGAAGGGATATTATTCCCCATGGATCATCTTCATAACTACAATGAAATAGATTCATTGGTTAGAAATTAAATTGCACAACAGTGTTTTGCATCAATACTGCATGTCTTTATAGTAGTAGCAGTTCTTTTAAAGAAAAGCCAGTGACATCTAAAGTTGTGTTTAAATAGCCATAGATATATTTCTCAGCTGGGACCCATTTCTGGAGTTCAAGAGAATTAGTTTCTAGTAGGAGTTTCTCTCACAATGTTCTCCTGCTAAAGTTAATAGGTGTTCTTCATAGGCATCGGAATTCTCAAGAGAATTATGAATATAGTGTGTCTGTGATTAATTGGCTGACACACCAATCAAAATAGAGCATTTAAGAGGCTAGATCATCAGCTGATCAAGTCCGACGTCTGGCCGGCCGAATACTGCCGTAGGTAAAAATGTGTCGTACGAAATGGCAACAGCGATCTCGGCGGCGATATTTGAAGGAGCGTGGACTGGTGGTCGACCCCACTTTTTTTACACAAGCTCTCGAAAACCCTTTGAGACCCACCGCAACCATATTTGCGGATATTACATTCTACAGCTAAACCGTTGCAGATATTAAAAAAACGTAAAGAATAAAAGGTGCTTATAAAGTGTTCGAGAAGAACCCCCCTTCTGGGTTATATTTTAAGAGAAAATTGTTCTTGACATTTTTCTGATATTTGTCATCGTTTAGCTGTAGTTTGTAATATCGTTTTCAACGGGTGATCTAGCCTCTTAAGGTTGGCTAAGCTGTCAGCTGTTATTTATGTTGACTTTAGGTAGCTGTCAATAATTCAAATTCAACACTCAGTACACAAGTTCAATAAATCAACTCACAAGATTTCACTATCACGCTGACATGAATGACACTAATGATAGCTATGACAGATATATTTAGGAGAAACATGGCTTTCTCGGGAAAGAATGTAGGAGAAATTAATTGTTCCTATGCTTTTTAAGGGAATCATTTCTCTCAAAATGGGTCCAGAGCACCAATTACAGATTTTTGGAGAAAATCTGCCATTGTTTCCTATAGGAAATGATTCTCTCCCTACAGTACTTTGCAGTCAATCTTTTGCCTGGTCAATTGTATGATATCACTGGCTTTTTAGAAAAGTGAAAAGTCTGTACCTATTAACACTTTTGTAGGGGACCTCAAACCGACAGTGAGTTGGTTCTAGGAATAGACTTCTTAAGTTATTGTTATCACTGAATAATCTTAACAACTGAATGAATTCTTGCATACACTCATATGATAATGAATTGAATACAATTCGTGCATCAGTCACAATCTTTCCAAATGTGTATATTAAAAATCTTGCTTTCTCTAGATTGTTCTCTTCAATTCTGAATGTCATTTTGGTCCACCATCTGAAAAGAATAAAGAAAGATTTAGCCAAACATCACTAATAACCAGATTTCCAATGCACCTTTTTATAGTTTTCAATTCATACAGAATTGGTGAACAAGGTGTCCAAGAGGGAGGTCAAGCAGAATTTATTGTAGTTTTCCATTTATGAATGTTTTTAAATACAGGGTTGGGACAAAGTATGGAACCAAGCAAATAACTTTGGAATGGAAAGAATGATATTGCTGAAAATTTGCACGCAAGTGTAGTGACGCATAGTGCACCCGAAGACATTATGCTAGCTATTAATGTACTTCCGGTTTAACCGGAAGTACCGTTAACTTTTTTAATTTAAATGGGACACCCTATATATTTTTGCAGATTTTAATAAATATTTTTTTTCCGAATACGACCATAGTGGGTTGGGTATTAGTTTCTGTAAAAATGATAAAGATAAAGCTTCTTCATATGTTTAAAATGCCGGGCATTTACCTCCTGATGTCCTGATCCTGACATGAATTGATTCGACAAGGTAACTCAGCAATTTGTCAACAGACTTGTATATTGTCAGGAAGTAAACTGAGGGCATTTTGAACATTTGAGATAATTCCTGATAATTCATTTTAAATTTTCTTATTTTAACACATCAAATAAAATGAACATTTAAATAAAAAAAGCTTTATCTTTCCCATTTTTACAGAAACAAATACTAAACTTACTATGGACGTATTCAGAAAACAAAGATGTATTAAAATCTGGAAAAATATACAGGGTGTCCCATTTAAATTTAAAAAGTTGACAGTACTTCCGGTTAAACCAGAAAGTACTTTAATAAATAACATAATGTCTTCAGATGCATTATGCGTCGCTACATTTACCTGCAAATTTTCAGCAACATCACCCTTTCCATTTCAAAGATATTTGCTTGGTTCCATACTTCATCCCAACCTTGTATATTTCTCATTACATTGTACAAGAAATTATAGATTACAGATACAGATATGACAATTTTGTTGAGATACTTGAATGACATATCAAAGTTACTATGCCTTTTTCAGACAAAAATAAAGTTGAAAGGAACAAAACTCAAGCAACATAATAAAGCACCTCAACTCAGCATTGAAGATGTTGGCACTGTGATGATGGGAGATGGTGTGAAGAGATCCTCTAAGGTTTCATGAAAGAGAGAAATTGATTATTTTTTAATTATTATGTAATTTTGTAGTAGATACTGTAAAATAATGTGTATGTTAATATACTCATTTAACATCTTTCTACTCTGCCTAAACATATAACAATGTTCCAAATTTTTTTGCCTATTGTGGTACTAGTATTCAAGATCTTGAGGGAAAAAGTAGAGAAAGTCTGGTATCTGACAGCCTTTATTTCTACCAGCTTCAGCTAAACACTGAGGTTTTATCCACAATTACATAGGAAATCCTCAGAGTACTACAAGACTGTCTAAATCAGTATCAGACAAGCAGGTACCATCATCAGGTATTGAAGAATATTCTATTGTATTTCTGGCGTCAGCATGAGAGCTGAAATTTACTAAAATTTGGTGAGGAAGAGTACCCCTAATTCACTCTCAAAATAGACACACAATGCAAGGTTCACTTAATCAGCTTATCAATGATCATCCAAAATTTCGTCAGCAGCAGTCATTAGGTTTATTTGCAGAATATCATTTGATAATTATTTATGTGAGAGTCATCCCTACCCTAGAAATACAATGTCTCAAAAGAGAGTTGATGACATTAGTATGGAATAACATTTTATTTTAGAGAAACATAACTGGATAACAAAATTCTTTGGACTACCACTTTGATACTTATTGCAGATACCTTATTGTATACCATCTAAAATGTACAGTAGTAATCAGGATTGGTTAGAACCATAAGTTATTTGATTATAACCAGCATCTGATCTTAAGCTTCAGTTATTACCTAGTATAATAAATCATCAGGCATATTTACTTACTTTGGATGAAAGCTATTCTGTCTCCAGTGTTTACAAACTAAAGATGCATTTCTTCTGTCTTCATCACTTAACAAATCAAACACATTGTGTAACACCAGTGATGGCAACTGTGCCCAGAATGAGGAATAAGTAATATCTTGTGAAGTCTTGGATTTTTTTGGTTTTGGGTAATCTCCATATGTTGAAGAATTGTCTTGTGCCATAACTGAAATAAGATAATAAGAACATCAACTTCAACAAAACCTTTCCACTATAAATATATGCAATGAATTGTAATTATCAATAAACGACGACAGGCACGATGATCGAACAAAATCAATCATTTACCCCTTCGCATTTATTTCACATGATAATCAAAATACAAATTGATTTTTGATGAAACTACTATACTTACAATTATGTCTACGCTTCATGTTGCTTTTTGTGATACCTTGGACGTGAATTTACTCGGTATCCAGAAAAAAATCTGTTTTGCAAAAGAAATATCAGAATGAAAGGCAAAAGTCTTTTTTGAAGCTAGAACAGATGATTTATTTCTGAAGGACACCTACTACCATACAGTGAAATTGCGCACCAAAATAATCAGGATCCAGATGGTGTATTTAATTCACTCACCTGATTCACATTCGTCGTTCGCTAAAATAATATAATTAATGGAAGAAATTAATATATTAAGAGGAGTTTCTGGATTTTGCACTTATATTTGCTGATTTTATACCTCACTGCACTTTCACAATTCACAAAACAATACCCTTTTTGCACCTTTTTTCTTTTTTGTTCACTTTGTTTTTGCGATTTGCGCACTTTTCAGCTTTCCCCCACCACCAACCACCACACCAACTACTACTAATGTTGGGATAAACAACTACCTGAGTAAGACTCTGATGAAAAATATTCGTTAAATCTTAAATCCGATTATCAGAAAGTAACGAGAGAATTTAACGGAATACGTAAGGATTTATTTTAAAATAAACATAATTTTAATTGTATCTATACGCTACGCAGGCTTAATTTCAGGCGCAACTCGTGTGGAGGTCTTGCAGTAAGGTCAAATTTAATTTTGGGAGAGTGACGCGAGTGAAAAATTGAAGATGTTAATACATATAATATACGCACAAATGCGGCATTTCAGGTATTCAGTGTTCACCTGGATGTGATCCACCTGATTTTGCAAAACCTGTGTGGCTGTGGCTTACAAAATACAAACCAATGCAACTTGAGGCCTGAGCATATATCTGCAGGTAACCTTCAATAATAATTTATTTATTACTATATTTTAGATAAAGGTGAACTTTGAAACTGGAATTACAGGCTTCCATATATAACTGTCAGTACCGAGATCTTCGTTTTTAGACCTCATTAAGGTATTGTCTTGCTATGACAAATAAACCGCATTACCAGACTACTTTTGAACAGGTAATACTACCTATAAACAAGCAGCGTGAAATAAATTTCATATATCTCATGCTCCAGATGTGAATATGAACAATGCCTACTAGACAGAAGTGTGGTTGTCAGTAGTTTGTAATGGTCATATTTTTAAATCGAATCATTTATTGCTTCTGGTTTAGATGAAGTATATAGGATTCAATTCGCCGCAATGGGAATAACTCACTTGTTGTTTTAGAGCACTTGCCTACGTGATGCAAACTGTGTGAGATATTACCAAGTGGCGCAACTTCAAATTTGGGGCCACTCCGCAAGATACCTCCCGCAAGTAATTTTCCATGGCATCTCTTTTCATAATATATTATGTATACATATATACAGGGTGAGTCCTAAGTTGGGTCTTTTTTCGAACTGTGTATAGAAGTAGTAAAATAAACAACTTTTTCAATCATTCTTTTTCCGAAAACTGAAAAATAAGTGACATACAGAATCAAAAATAGTATGAGTTTAATGAGTTTGTGTATTAAGACGTACCTAGTCTGTTTATGATTGATTTTTTGCTCGAATTTTTGCCTTATCATCAGGCACTGTACGTGTCGCAACTAGTGCACTAGTCGCTTTCAGTTTATCGTAGTTAATTCTAAATTGATAAATCGTAAAAGTTGCGTTCATAATAATGTGCCGCATTTGGGATTTACCAATTAAAATTAACAAAGATAAACAGAAAGTGATTATTGACTACTGCACTATCTGATAGGTGCAATCGATAAGACAAAAACCCAGAGCAAAAAACTAAACATAAACAGACTAGATTTAAGTCTTGATACACAAGCCCAGATTTACATTTTTTATTTTGGTATCTCGCTTATTTTTAGTTTTCTGAAAAAAGTTATTTGGAAATTTTTTCCACAACTACTTCTTCTAACACACAGTTAAGAGAGTATCAACTTAGAAGTATATATATTAAAGAGAGAAAATCTTGGGGTTGTGGTCAAAATTTTGGAAATAAACACGGATCATCACTTCATAAAGGAGACTATGGTGTTAACTGCCAAGCTTTCGGCAATGTTTATTGTCATCTTCAGGGCTTTAACGTTGAGGTTTGCTCGCAAAAAACTGCAATGTGCATTGAGAGTCATAAACTTTCAAATGCAATTCTCAAACAAAACGCGTCAAAAAAATGTGACTAATTTAACTCGGTATCTTCCACAACACAGGTCATAGGAAACAACCAACACATAGGCGTAAAATTTAAACTAACCATGTTTAATTCACCCGAAAAATTACGAAATTCGTGGTTAGAAAACACACATTTTTCGATTTAGTTTTTTTTAGAAGGTCGTTGTTGAATTTGTATTTTACATTTTATTTTATTATATTGTTTGTGTGACATGGTGTGACCCGTGTTGTTGTGATGGGGGTGACAAATGACCCGACGTGTACACGCTGTGGCGGGGAGGAAGAATCCTCGGCACACATTCTTTGTCGTTGTGAAGCCCTTGGGTATCACAGGCAGACTATACTCGGTTCAAGGGTTCTTGAACCTGAGGATATAAGATGGGCAGGACCCAAGGCTATCCTCACCTTTGCGATGAGGGCTGGACTTAGGAACTAGGGTAAGGAGAGGTGCAAAAGGGCCCGTTGGTAGGCCTTATGCACTGATGTTCTAGCCACCAGATAGCCTCTCTCCCTCTTTTCATTCATTCATTCATTCGACCCATGTTGTGGAATACACCGTGTTAAATTAGCCAAATCTTTTTTCATATATGCATGTCTTGCCGTATTTTTCCATTTACTGCGGATACTGCGACGATTTTTACGGTTTAAAATGCAATAGGTACTGTCCGACTTTTTCAATGATGGGTATTATCACGGGGTTCATAGGCTGAAGTATTATTTTTAAAACATACTAACATTCAAGGAAGCGACCTTTCAATTTAATACTATCTTGTTGCATAAACGATGGTGCCTGATGACCCTGGGCCTCCAAAACTACGGGGTCTCAAAAGCCACGGCCCCCCTCCCGCAGCTGCGGGCCCTTAGTTACGCCACTGGCCACTGGTAGTACCGTCAGTCACGCTCGTTGAAGTATGTACTATGTACTTTTTCTCATGCTGCAAATTTGAATATCCAGATGCACCAAGTATTTATAACGCGCATCACCACGTATAATGTCAGTAATGTCAATGTCAAAGTACTCACAAAAGTCACAAATTGGCAAGTTGCAAGCTCTGATCTAACCTCAAACCTTCAAACCAAAACTTGTTTGGTCATTCTCAAATATTTAACATCATTTGAATTTTGAAAATGGAATGTCTATTAGGCATCAAATTTAAGGATTTTGTCCTTATAGCAGCCGATATGACTGCCTCCCAGAGCATCATAGTAATGAAAACAGGTATGAGGTGCTAAGCAAAGGTTTTAGTTCAAGCCTAAAATGCATTCATTGTATTGTAGATGAAAATAAGCTCTTCAAACTATCCGATAAGCTGGTGATGGCAGTAGCTGGGGAGTCCGGAGACACTACGCAGTTTGCAGAGTACATAGCAAAAAACATACAACTGTATAAAATGAGAAATACTTATGAACTGAGCCCTAAAGAAGCTGCAAGTTTCACACGAAGGAATTTGGCAGATACCTTGCGAACTATGGTAAGAGCCTTTGAACAATTAATAAAAATCTTAGCAATATCATGTTGATAAGGCTTAATTTATAATTGTATGATAGTTTCAGATATGATCATGCAACTGAGTCACAGTAAATTTATCTACTAGTGACTTCAAGGTACACATAAAATATATGCTCCACACACCTCTCCCCTTTAGTTTGAGAATCAATATTCTTAGTGTCAGTTTGAAATTCCTCTTGGGCACATTTGAGTTACTAAATTAATATTTTTAGCTGCATAATTATAAAACATAGTTGTCTTTCTTTACAGTCTCCATACCATGTTAATCTGCTTCTTGCTGGTTATGATGAAAAGGATGGGCCCCAACTGTACTACATGGATTATCTAGCCTCTGCTGTGAGTGTGGATTATGCAGCCCATGGTTATGGTGGCTACTTCTCTTTGTCAATCATGGATCGAAATTATCTAAAGAATTTGAACAAAGAACAAGCCTATGATCTTCTAAAGAAGTGTGTTAAAGAAATCCAGTTAAGACTTGCAATTAATTTACCAAACTTCAAAGTACAAGCAATAGATAAGAATGGCATACATGATATGCCTAATATTACACTTGCTGATTTAAAATAAGATATTTTGGATGTAATTTTTTATATTAATACATGTTGAGTAAGGAATTATTATTTATTTATCATTAATAAGTACCCATACAACATAGTATAGTTTATTTGCAACATATTTATACAAATATAACAGGCTGTTGTCTAAGAAAGATATCACCTTGTATAGCCGTTCAACCAAGTTGGCTTGCCGAAGGGGAGGGGGGCTGAGACTGTAAGACAATGAAGAGAGATAGGCCATCAAGCGACAGTAGTGCCTTCTTTTTGCCTGTCCGTTAACTGTATTTGTTTATTTTTCTGTATGTTGTGCTAACTATTTTCGATTGGAGCTTAAATTCCGGACATTTTACTGATTTTTGTGATTTTTTGCATGCCGATTTGCTGTATTTGTTCATTTTGGTGTATGTTTTTTGCCAATTATTTTTGAATGGGGCTCAAATTCCGGACATTTTACCGATTTTTGTAATTCCGTCCGGACACGAAATTTAGCCCCAAATTTCCGGACATGTCCGGGATTTTTCGGACGAATGGTCACCCTATTTGAACACCAAAGGTGAATATTATTTGAAGATTATATCCATAGTTGACTTTCTTCATTTCTTCTCTCTCATTTATCTCAACTAGTTAATATTTTTTTGTGTTTTTCAATAGCTTATTATAACAAATTATTCAAACAAATTTCCGAATGTTTTCTACAACTTTCTCATACCTTTAATTTTGACAGATAACAATATTGTTATAGTATAAATTTGAAAAAAATGCTTTATTGGTTTCACTACCAAAATAAGTTATCTTTTGATCAAATGTTACTATCACAAAAAGTTTATAACACAAAAATAACCCCATCAGGATGAAAACATATAAAAAAGTTGCAAGAAATGATGTTCGATTTAATAAAACTAAATTGGACAAGAGATAAAATTGCTAATATATAACAATATTTAATCTTCTTGGTAACATGATAAGAGCATGAAGTGATGTTTTTTTAACCATGAGATAGTTTCATGCAACTTAGCTCTAAAACCCTCAGTTTGGAAAATCATACTTCCTTCAGTAAATTCTCACTTAACACCTTTTCAATTATTTAATTCACGTAAACTACATACAAAGAAGAAGAAATATGTGAAGAGACCTATATGCAATCTAAGAAGGTCTAAAACCAGATAGGTATAACAAAATTATGCGAATGAAAACACTGAAATTGGAATTCTTTTTGAAAAAGAGAGTCTTGATAACAGTTTTAAACTGCAGTCTTTATTTTCATAATAGATCATATTTTTTTACAATGGATCAACAGATCTAGAGAAACTTACACAGAACACACATAATTGACAACTAATTATACATATTAAAAAAACATTTAATAAAAAATTCTTGTATACAGTTCATAACAAATGAATTGCACTCTGATGCTGATGGTTCAAAAATTCACCAGATACAAAAAAAGCTGGCAATAATACAGAACAATATGCACAGTCTTGGGTTGAATTTGGGATAAATTAAATAACACAATACAAATCTGGAATAAATAAATGATTATTTGACTTTCTTCGTTTCTTGCTTAGCCAGCTTCTCTTCTTTTTTCTTTTCCTCTGTTGCTTTTTCTCCATCAGTTGAGTCTTCATATCTGCAATATTATCGATTAAAAAGTGTCAATATTAATGTTCTATAAAAAATGAAAGGTAAAATAGACACTACTGTTCCAATGCTTGTTTTGGACATACAAAAGAAAGTCACTGCTAAGTGGTATACTGAACAGTGCGTGCCTAAAGTCATTGGATCTATAAAGAACCTGTGGCTATTTGAGTAATTCAATTTACTTAATTTTAGACATAAAGACACATTCTTTCATCTGGTACTATCAAATTTATATTTTGTATAACATTTTTTTGTGCGCCCCAACCCTTTGTCCATCCTCCATTGTCCGATCGAACTCAAAACCTTTTCAACTTGAAGGACCTTTATTAATTCAAGTTGGCCAAATTTGGGTGCAATCGCTTGAGGCGTTTTTGAGTAATCGTTGGAGAACGAAATCGCGGACGTACAGACACAAAGACGGACATCAAAAAACTAAAGTTTTCAGATTTTCTTCAAACTTAGTCACTGGAAAAAAGATTATTATTAGAGACAAAAATCTAATTTTTGGTCCCACTGCGATGATAAAAAAGGTGTGGGGGTAACTCATAAAATAATAATGTCATAACATGAAATTCTCATGCTACCACAATAAAGAGCATGTTTTCTTATGTCGAAAACGCTACCGCGCATGCCGTAAAATTTTCATAAGGGCGGAATAAAATTTCATAGAAAGTAGCAATTTTCGAAATTTGAAATGACAGTAACTGTCAGAAAAACGATCTAATTAATATCAAACTTTACTGTCATAAAGAGATTTTGGTTCACAATCTTTTGGTCCACTATTTTTATTTATTTATTTCGACAATAATTCCATTTATGTACATGTCATTAAGTTCTAATGAAAGCGTTACAATATTTGCACAAGTTATTTATCAATCAGAACTATAATAGCAAGCTTAGCAACATACATTAGTGTGCTTAATAGTTCTCTACATTCGACAATATAATTTTAATTATAATCTATAGTCATATAATATTAAGTGCCTTCATCAAATCAAATTCATGATTAAATAAATAAAGGGGGTTCCTAAATGCGATGGCAGCTAACATACATATGTTCCTCTTCTTGAATATAAATATTATGTTTACCAACACAATGGATTTTAAAAATCTGTGTGTGCTGGTTATTTACTTGTTTAATCTTGCATTTATGTCTAGACAGTTGCTTGGTATTATTGTTTGTGTTAGGCTTATTCACTACTTACACTATATACTTTGAAGAAAAGTCGCCTTCAAGGATCCAGCTATTTATTAGATTTTTAACTCTTTTAAATGGTTTGGTTTTAATAGAAATAGGCAACAGGTTAAATATCCTAGGACCAGTGTAGTTACACTAGTTACACATATTAGTTTAATATGCTTCTGAGAGGCTGAATGTCTGACAAAGGATAATGTTAAGTTTTGATTTAAAATCTATGATTTAATTGTGGGGGTTACTAAATAATAATATACCATAGCATTTTCTTTTCAGAAGATGAGTCAAGAGGTGATTTTAACTTGGTGATTTCGATAAAATTTGCGAAAACGAAGCGATTTTAATAAGTAACCCCTCCTTTGTCGCGGTAGTTAAAAATGAAATACTGAAATAAACAAAGCTGTATTGCAAAAGTTTCCTAGTATCATTTGAACATTGGCGGTTTTTCTACTTACTTAAACATGGCGGCAAGATCGCCCTTGACCAGCGCGACGCCCAGCGGCGTCCCTATGCACGCCGGCACCAGGTAGAGCAGCGCGGGCTGCGCATGCTTGAAGACGTGCATCACGAAGATGGTGGCGGTGAGGCCGAGGAAGTAGGCGATCACGGACGCGTGGAAGTAGGTCTTGGTGTCGCGCTTCAGGCTGTGGTCGAAGCGCAGCAGCAGCGCGATGAAGATGCCCGGGATGACGATGTCGCCCAGGCCCAGCATGGCGAAGTTGTTAGCGGCCAGGCCGTTCTGCAGCAAGTCTTGCGGGAACACCACTGAACAAGGGTTGATATGTCAATAGAGCTGCTTTAGATAATTTAGATTCTATAGTAGGGGGGAGGTGGTTGAAAGTACTGAAGATATGATAAAAAGTAATTCAAGTTCTCACAAATTAATATTTTTTTATGAATTAACAGCGTTACAAACGTTTCACTCGTTCATTTTTTGTCTTTAAAATAGTTTAGGGAAGCGACGCTTCCCCCGCTTCCATGGCCCACACGCCACTGCCTCCCACACAGTATCATTTTCTAATAATCAAGCAGTTCCGTTAAATCCTGTCACAAGGTTTGGGAAGACCCAAATCAGCAAAAAAAAATCCCTCATAATTGAGCCAGCGGCCAGTGAGCTGCTAGTATAATGGCTAGATATAGACGACATAGTGCAAATAACTGTTGTATTTTCGACTATATATTTCTTAGTAATCAATTCAGTTAATGGTCTCAAGTGCTATTTTCCGTATTTAAGCAGATATGCTTTTTTTATGGGCGTGTGAATGTGATCAATATTTTATTCTATTCTATGGTCAGACTCTTGCAAAGGCTGAAAGCCAATGGCACTGTAGAACTGCTGCAAGATGAAAAGTGTCTGTGCACATTAGACTTGAAACGCTGCAAGTTATAGCCGTCGGGAAACAAATTCCCCAGCAGTTCATTCCACAGTATTGAAGTTGTCCAAAAGAAGGAAAGCTGGAGGAGACCTGGTTTGGAGAGTAAGGACCTTGATGAGCTTGCAGAGCCTCTTTAATGTCCCTTGTTTGGACAACCCTCACTGTTATTATCTGGGAGAGCTCACTGAAACATTTTCTGTGATAGATTGTGTAAAACAGGGACAGGTCAGCCACCCTTCTTTGATGTTCCAGGTTGTGTAGGTCCTTTGTGAGGTTAGGCATATCGATTAGTCTCTCTTCTGGATAGTGTCCACAAGCTTTAGAGAGTGCTTCAGAGCGCATCTCCACAGATGGGAGCAATACTCCAATGATGGTTGAATTTGGACCTTGTAGAACAGCAGTAGTTACTCTGGTGGATACAGTTTCCTACAGCAGAACAAAACTCCAAACTTCTATGATGCTGTTTTAGCAATTCTAATGACAAAGTTGTGACAGGATATGTAATTGATCCTCAAAAGCTTGACAGAAGGTGACTTGACTAATGGGTGACCCTCGATTTCTACAGTTGGTAAGCCAACATGAGACTTCTTTGTCAGTGATGTTGCCTGAGTTTTCTGTATGTTAAGCTGTACTTTATTTACAAATCTCCACAAGACAATTAGTTTGATATCTACCTTGATCTATGAGGAGGGTTGCTGTACCACATTTAGATGCATAATTCTGTGGAAAAAGATGTCTTTCAAGCAAAAAACTTGATATAGTTTGTTGACAGACTAGATCATTCTAATTTATTGTTTTTTTAATTGTTAATAATTTTCTGAAACGAATAAGAAGTTTTAAATTTATAGACTGAAAAAAAATTAAGTACATCTATCAACAACTCTTGTGAACAAGCATCCTCATCAAATTATACATAAGAGGCCTTGCCTAGGAATATCTCCAACCATCATCAGCACATTTGTTAATTTATTATAAAACTTGTCACTTGTCACAACCATATTATGTGGTGGCAGATAAAAACAAAATTTAACAGTCTATATAAATATACTCACGTTTGATGGGTGCCTCAAAGCTCTTAGCCACAGTAACCATGACGTCTGTGCCAAAGACCCAAAAGATGTCATAGAAGAACAGACCACTGAGCAGAATGCAACCAGTCACAACATTGTTCAAGTGCAGCAATTCCACAGCATTGACAGCAAATGCTAAGCCAAACAGGTTGTTTGCCACCCAGTGTTTTTGTACTAAGTACCATGCTCCTACCAATAGGCATGCAACTAATGCTACTACATCATAAGTCGAGAACCTACAAAAGGATATGTACATTTATAATATTAATTAATTCATTTTTAGTTGTATAGATGAAGTTAAGTATAGATGCAAACCATATTGCAAGGATTCTAGAGTAACTATGACATTACTCTTATCATTATTGATTTGTAATAGAATTACAAATATGAAAATAATATGAACAAGAGAGCCTGTGGTTTTTACTAAATAAAGGCTTACATTAATACCTTTTTGGAATAAAAATATCAACTACGACTCAACTGGTCCTTTGGAGGGTGTCTGTTTCTGTCAAATTTTGTCATTTGTAAGCAACCACTGAGCCAATTCAAAAATTTAATTTTGTTTGGTGTAAAAAGCAGGATGATATCACACACTATTCAAAAGTTAGAGAGGACAATTTAAATTCACATTGAATAACTTTTAAATGAAATCAAGGGAGAATCTTTTTAGGTACAAAGTTTCATTTGCATAGTGTAAGGTCCTTTATCAATGCTGTAGCTACACTAGTTGTTAACAAATTAATTATAGTTTGTATTTGCACATTTGAAGTTAGAAGCATACTCATACATAATAAAAATGATTATCATATGACCAGAGATAAGTGTTATTTCTATAGGGCTAAGGTTAAATGGATAGATGCCAACAAAAAATACAAACCTGTAATCAACAAGGTAATGTGCTGAATCACCTTCTCCTTGCTTAAACATTATATGGTAGGGAATGTTTGGTACTGCTGCAGGTACTAACTTGCTAACAATTGGGCTGTAAATATACATATGGCTAATTCCATCAGTTATTTAAAAAATTGAGTGATCTAGGAGTAAATCCCCAAACAGCACAGACTTCTGTCGGACGTCCGAAACAGATCCCGAATAGGTATGTACGGCTGGGACATAAAGTGGACGTCCGTCAGACGTCCTTCACTGGACCACTTTTGTACTTAAAGTTTAGACTTCCATCGGAGATCCGAAATAAGTCCCAAATAGGAACGTACTAGCAAGTCCCAAAAGTGACGTCGTTTAGACATCCGTTGCTGGACTTCTTATGTACTTCCAAACTCAGACTGGATTCAGAAGTACGAAAATTTTTTTTCTCTTCATCTCTAAATAATAATAATTATCTAACATTGTCTCAAGTTTTTTGTTATTATATGGTAACCATCTTACGGGCAGTTTACGAAAAATATAATTGTACTATTTAGAAGATATATGACTATCATGATGAATCAATAAAAATACAGTTATATACAGAAATTTACCCGGTAAAATTTGCCAATCTCTCAACCTTCGATCATTGACTTCTACTACTTATGACGTTTGAAATTCGCGGGCTCGCGACCAAATCAGGTCCTCAAAATAAGAATAAGAGCAGAAAAAAACTTGACTGATACTGTTACACAATTTTATGTTCTAAGAATTGTTTCCTAGTTATACATTAAAAAATTATTGCCTTATGTTCTCCATTACTTAGACTTTAATTATACTCCCATTAATTTGCATTACACTGTTACTAATTTTGATGTCATTTATTAGCAACCACTTTTAGTATTTGTCCTAGATGGTTTATACCTCTCATTTTACTGTACAATCAAACAAATAATTTCAATAAAATTAAATAGAATATGTATCCCATCATACATAACATAATGTATACTCTGTTACCTGATACTTTAAACTGGCTTGACGTCTATTTGATAGGTATCAGCTGACGAAGAAGTGTATCTCAATTTTAATTTTTTACTAGTGGTGTTGATTGGCAATCTTGCGATCAGGACCGTATTAGTAATATTCTTATTGAATATTTGCCAAAAAGTAATGACTATTGTTGTAAACAAGAAATTGCTTCAATATCCAGAAATTCGCAGCAGCACAGTACTCCCTCAGCAATAAGGACGATTCATTGGATAGCTTGCATCACTAGTGGGATATTTATTGGTTGAAACGTACAAGGTACAATTGGAGAAAAGTATAAAGTAAGTACATGTAAGATTAATATAATAAGGTAGTTTAACTGAAGCTTAAGCTAAAAATGCTTTCATCTTCATTCTTACCTCATTTAAAGTGTACCTAATCATCATCATTCAGACCAGCCATGCTGATATACTGAAAGACACGCCGGATTTTCTGAGAAAATGTAAAATAAGCATAGACCTCAGAGCATAGATGAAAATGTCACCAAGTGTCAATTACTTGTTATTAGTAATGCTTCCACTCAATACAGCCCTGCATTCCTTCAAAGCTTAAGATTGATACGTCATGACTCAATAACTTAAAGTATCGGGTAACAGGGTATATGACCCAAGACCTGACACCTAAG
Source organism: Callosobruchus maculatus (assembly GCA_951848785.1). Taxonomy (NCBI): domain Eukaryota; kingdom Metazoa; phylum Arthropoda; class Insecta; order Coleoptera; family Chrysomelidae; genus Callosobruchus; species Callosobruchus maculatus. Next base: position 4,672,932 of record CATOUR010000081.1, on the reverse strand, counting down.
AGGTTATTGTAAAACTACTTCATTTTGAATGATGGCTAAATTAAAAAAATATGAGCAATATGCTACAGATTTTCTATATTTTAACAGCAGTTTACATACTTTGCATTTAGTTTGTTCTTACTTCCAGATGGAAGTCAATGCAAGATGGTTTAAATTATAGATTACAATATTTCTTACCTCAATAAATGTGTGAGGGCAAGCACTCCAAGGAAGAAAAAATATCCAGTTAACAATAAATTAATATACTCTTTAGAAAACAGTTTAAACACAATATATAGGGCAAAAAGGGCGCAAGAAGCCATTATTGGGAAAATCGCAGCATCCCTCTTTGTCATTTTCTCAGGTTTCTGAAAAAAGCAAATAATACGTTCAAAAACAGATTTTGAATGCTTTTAAATTGGAGAACATATAACTAAAATCATAAATTGTAATAACGTCTGTTACCTTTTCCTTATGGCACACGACAGATCTGTAAGAACCAAAAAAAATAGGTAAAAGTGCCATCACAACCAAACTACCGTAGGCTACGGCCATCCCTTCAGGGGTGCTTGGTGTTTTTCCAGTAGCATTTCTTGCCGTTTCTGTTACATTTTCTGCTGCCTGGGCCACGATTGTGTTGGCAAGGTCTGCCATGTTTTTGATTGAAAGTTGAATGAGGGAAGATGACGTTTTGAAATGTCAGGCGATTGTCACACGTCAGATGATGTTGACAATTTGACAAATACTAGGTAGAGGGGGGTACGTTATGACATGTTGAAGACCAATCAAAGACGAATAAAAGGATTAACACGTCTGTTGCTTCAACCAATAGAAACGGAGGTTTTTTTAGGTGATACTAGAGATGGGATCTTAGATAAGGAAAGAGAGGGGATACCGCACGCCCGTTTGATGCTATATGAATTAGCTGTGACCGAAAATGAATAGCTATTTGACAGCTGTCAAAACATTTTTTATGATATTTAGCGTTTTTAAGACCAATCATTGCAAAATATTGTGGTGTGCATAATGGTAGGGTGTGCAGCTTACGGTTGTAGAAGCCACAGCAGCAGGAAGGAGCCAGGAATCACATACCACAGGTAAATTTAATGACGTTTTGGTACATTTTTGGTGCCATTTGGTAACAAAAATGTCAGTCGCGCGTTCCGTCCTCTCTCTTTCCTTGTCTAAGGATGGGATCTACAGTTACTTTTATTGTTTCGCAACAAGACAGACAGAGATACCTATAAAAATTTTTTGGGTTGGGTTATGCCACAGGTTAGGCAATGCCCAGTTAAATGTTCCAATCACCTACCTGACAGTTTGGCGTAGCCAACAGTCAAAGTCCCTGTTAAGTAAATTACTGTTTATCGTGACTTTCTGTAACTGAAAGTAGTGTCCGACCGAACATTCGGTTTCGGTTTCGGCCTAGTTTCGGCCAAAAAACGGGTTTCGGTTTAGTTTCGGTTTCGGCTGCCATGCAGCCGAAACTACGGCCGAAACCGAAACTAAATTCGATGGATTTGGCGCTGCGATCGGACGCCCTCTGAGCACTAATCTTCAAGCGAAGAAGTGCCATTTTGCTGGGTAGATGATGGTAATAACTTATCACAAGTCAAGAAGCCTACTTATCGGAGCCAAGCTTGCAAAGAAACGCTCTCACTAGAATTTCAGTCCATTTCTGTCTTTGAGAAAGATTCCCCTAAAATTCACGTCTGCCTTACCGACGACTGATTCCACTGAACAACTACTTAAGGCTACTAGTCAAATTTATTCAGACCGAGGAAGCTATTTGCAAAGAAAGTTGTTCAGTTATGAATACTAATCGCAAACAATAGCTGTAGCTCAATCAAGCTCACAACAGTTTCTTAAATTCAGAGAAAACTCCTGTTACGGTCTAGCAACATTGCGGCACTAGGTGGGAGATATGGCAACATTGTGGCACCAGGCAGGAGAGACAGCGAGGATAGACAGATGACAACCGTCAGCTGTCAAGGGGACTTCCGATGATGGCGTTCTGACGTTAACACATATCAATGTAATGTAAACTATTTTTCTCCAAATAAACCACTAATTAGTACAGAGACCATAAATAATTAGCGACGAGAGACCAGCTTCACGCAACACTCCTTACTTTAAAAAATACTTAGTGGTTGTACTTAGCACGTAGGTACAGCAATTTGGTTTTAAGACAACAGTGTCATAAAGGTTGACCAAAGTCTGGAATGTTATTTAGTAGATACAAAATATAATATAAATATAAAATAGTTGATATTTGGTTCAGATTAACATCTTGTTTCAAAAAGTATAAATAATTTATTTGAAATAATGTGTGATAACGCTGATGAAACGTTATTCATTTTTGTATCCATCACGAAAAACTTACTGGCATTATATTGATGTTTCGGTTTCGGTTTCGGCCGAAACTGAGACTGAGGCCGAAATTCGGTTTCGGCCGTAAAAAGTAGTTTCGGTCGGACACTAACTGAAAGTTATGTAGCTAAGAGTTTGCGTTGGGTTGGCCACACTGCTAAAATATCCCTAACTCGTTGTTGAATCCTATTGGCTAGAACAAACTGTCAGTTATACGAAATTTTAATGGCAGATCAGTGTATATGTTTTGTGATGGCAGATGAATAGCAGTTCCTAATCGTAAATATCGGTGTGTATATTATAAATCGGATTAAAATGAGTTCAGCTCCAGAATCGCTAGCAAAGACTGACGTAAAAAATAAAAGGCTTCACTGAAAACAAATTTCACTGAAAGTGAAAGGGTAGCTGCTCATAAAAGTTGTCAATATGTATTATAAGGTAATTGAAAATAAACGCACAGACAGTGCAACATAGAGGGAATGGAATAGGAAAAAGCATGGACGAACGTGAGCATAAATTTAATGCCTATCTATAAAGCTTATTTTATTAAGCAAAATATCGAATTTCTAAAGGATCTTAGGTCTTACCGTTATCAGTTGTCAGAATAATAAAGTGATATAAAAAATCCCTACTCTAGATACAAAGTATAATCCACACTCAAAATATTTATACAGCAGCAGCTTCAGAACCAAAACCAAAGGAAAAAAATAAAAAAGTCAGGTTAAGGCTGCAATCACAAAACATAATACTCTGCTGCAATTAAAATCTTAGCTGCCAGTTAACCGCATAACTGACACTTTCAACTTCCAGTCACTTTAGCAGTTACTTTATCTGGCAGTTAACGGTTAGCAGGAGAAAGATAAACACTATAACTGCTAGTTAACAGATAACTGTCAGTTGAATTAACTTAACTGAGCATTGATAAACCGGCCCTAAGTCACACAAGCAACTGGAAAAACCAATTTCTATTTTATGATGTTTAATCCGTTACACTGAATAATGCTTTAAAGCAATTTGTTTTTTGAGTGCAAGAGGACCCTACTGTTGAAAGAACATCGAGACGCTTCATCAACTGTCTACCAAAAAGTAGCGCTCTAGGATTGCATACTTGTAGAAAACATATGATATATGTATATATTTTTAGCCGATATGTTCGATGTATCGATGGTTTCGTGACGATTTTTTTTTTCAAATCGATGTATTAATTATTGATATTAGATATGTCGATGTATTTGATTTTTTGACATTTTTTGTGCATCTCTAGCTCTACTGGCTGGCCGAGCGACGGTCTGTGGATTGGACGCTATGATTGGACGTCGACTGACAGCTATGTGAGATAAGTTGTTACTGGCAGTGGCAGGCTGGTGACTGGTAGTTACTAACACTCCTCTGTGGTTAGCGGCGACTTCGACGTTCCGAATCCGAAGCTCTATACGACGTGAATTATCTCTGGACTCTTATATATGTTCTTATTATTCTATCCTTATGCTTTCTAAGGGTTTGCTCATTAGCAGGATAATTATATGTTGTCTGTGATATTTGATACGCCCTTTAAAGCACCACCATTAATGGTGGGTTTATAAACTCAATTAAACTAACAATGAAATTAACAAAAAGCTCAGCGAGAATTCCCACCTGAGCTGTCACTGTACTGTTGGCTTCTAATTAACAGTGGTGTTCCTAGAGTGGCGCCGGGAAACAGTAACAAAACCTACACAGAACACGAGACTAATGACCAGAGCAGTCGATGCCGACGACTCATAGTGTTTTCCACTGGGCTGCATTCACCCGCACTGCGTTGAACTGAGTGCAATAGTTATGTTCCACTGGTAAAGTTCTATTGCACTGCTTGATTTTTAGCATGTTCCACTACCCGCATTCTCTGAGTGTAGTGCGCACTCAGGGCAACTTTTTCGCACGAGCCTCGGGATCTCGTGCCGTAGTGCCAGTGCAAATATGGCGAATATGGCTTCAAAAATGTCAGATTTTCTAATTTTAAATGAATTGCTAGAGAGCGATGAAAGTATTGATGATGAAGAAGAAATTGCAATGTTATTGAAGGAAAAGCGAAAAATGCCGTTATAAAATTTGTGGAAACTGTAGTATACAAATTCAGTGATAAAGAGGTATACACTTTTTTCTAATAAAAAAAATTTAAAACTTAAAAAAATCTTTTTTTGTTTAAAAGTGATTTTCGTGTGGAAAGGACTACATGTTACAAGTTCGTAGAAGAATTCAGGGACTCTCAATTCTTCCCCCGGAAGACCACATTTGCCATCATAAATTTCATAATCCTCAGACATTTTATACCTTTCTAACTTAAATAAACAGCTCTATTAACCTTAGAAAAAACGAAGGTCGGCTGTCATTATAAATGCACTGTTCTGCTTGGGTACGTTCCACTCAGGAATTGCACTGATCCCCATCGATATGCACTTTGTCAGAGCAGATGATAGAATTGCACTTGTCAGAAGCGCAGTGAGTGCTGCTCAGTGGAAAACACTATCAGAAGCTTAGATAAGGAAAGAGAGGGGATACCGCACGCCCATTTGATGCTATATGGATTAGCTGATACCGAAAATGAATAGCTGTCAAAATGCTGGTGGAAAACTGACGGTAGTGTCAAGGTGGTGTTTTTTGCGATATTTAACGTTTTTAAGACCAATAATTGTGAAATATTGTGGTGAGCGTAATGGTGGGGTGTGCAGCTTACCGTTGTAAAAGCCACAGCAGCAGGAAGGAGCCAGGAATCACTTTTCACAGGTAAATTTATGATCTTATTTTTTTGGTGTATCCGAAATTCATGCAAATATCTCGATATCTAGTTCAAAGATATATGTGTATCCGAAATATAATTTGGAATGTACCACTAACATGCGAATCATAATGTTTTTGAGCACGTAAAGTCTAAAAATTATGTTTTTAAGGGATTTTTTGGTTCAAATACAATCAGTTTTCCAGTGGCGTATCTATTATAGCTTACATTTTGAATAGAAATATTATGACTTTGCATTGTAATATATAATATACCAATACCCTTATACAAGGTGTGCATTTCAAGGGTGGCCTTTATTTGTAGTTGTATGAATAATAAAATTAATTTTCTTTCTTCCTCGACAGGTTTCCTAAAGATTTTCCTAGACATGATTTATGGATCAAAAATATGAGGATCGAAGGTTGGAAGCCTACAAGCAACGATAGGCTTTGTTCTAAGCATTTTGAACAAAATTTCCTTCATCAAACAAATCAAAAAGTATATCTTCTGAAAGGAGCAGTCCCCACCATATTTGACGAGCTTCCGGAATACTTACGTCCAAAAATTGTAAGTTATAATTCCTAGCTTACATTGTCTACGCTTAATCAATATTAAAATAATAAACATTCTAGGATTATGATAGATGGATAGATGGATAGATGGATAGATGGATAGATGGATAGATGGATAGATGGATAGATGGATAGATGGATAGATGGATAGATGGATAGTTGGATAGATGGATAGATGGATAGATAGATAGATCGATATACTTTATAGTCTAAGAATTTACAAGATTCTTATTGACAAAGCTATATAATAACAAACAAAACTTTTGGGATATTCACTAAAACCTGTGAGGAGGAAGTTTGTTATAAATCTTCACTCCATTGTATATAATTGGATCATTAATGAGTTATGATTTGGGTGTGATATTAATTTAAAATCATTCTTATGCCTTATGCCTATATTCTATATTTATGGTCTCAAATTTGGTTTTATATTTGAGTATTAGTGATGACGTTTCCAAAATAAACAGTGCAATAAAGTAAGGAGAAATACGATTACGAATGGCTGAATAACCATTTAAAAATTGATAGCTATGAAAATCAAAAGGCAGCTAACCTCAAAAATGTAATAATTTCTTGTGTTACAGTTACATTATTAAACAACTATATTTAGGTGTGTTTACTCGATACGAAATCAAAACAAAATGTTACTGTCACTTTTCCTATAAGATTCAGTCACTCATTCACATCTACTTAAATCATAAATTAATTTGTTCTGTCTTTCTTTCGGAAATAATGTTTCAAACATTGTCTAATATACAGCTCTGTTATTTTAGGCAAAAGAAAGAAAAATACCCCGTGAACGTGATGTTCATCCAGAACCATCGCCATCAACCTCAGCTCTGGCTGCACAGGACGACTCTCCCCGGAAAAAGAAACTTAGAAGAGAACTGCTGCTGCAAAAAGATAAGAATAAGGAAAAAACGAAAAAAATCCGTGCCCTTGGTCAATCACTGAAAAGAGCACACAAAAAAGTAGCCTCTTTAAAAATAATTGCTGAGGAATTAGAGCGACAAAATTTACTATCTCAAGAAAATTTAGTTTTACTTCAAAATATGAGCAAGGTTAACATAGAAATATTGAACAGAAAAATGGGGAGAAATGTTCAATATTCACCTGAACTTAGGAAATTTGCCCTGACATTAAATTTTTTTTCACCAAAGGCATACAACTATGTGAGAGATGTTTTTGACACTTGTCTCCCGCATAGCAAAACTATTGCTAAATGGTTTCAGAATGTGGATGCTGAGCCTGGTTTTACCAAGGAATCAATAAATACCTTAAGAAATAAGGTTCAATCATCTGACAGACCAATAATTTGTTCATTAATTATCGATGAAATAGCCATACGGAAACATTTAGAATGGGATGGAAAAAAATTCCATGGTTATGTGAACTGTGGTACAAATTTAAACGATGACTCTAATGCTTTAGCCAAAGAAGCTTTTGTTATAATGTTGGTTTGCATCAATGGAACTTGGAAATTACCTGTCGGTTACTTTCTTACAGATTCTTTGAATGGCAGTCAAAAACATTCAATTGTATCTCAATGCATCCATCTGATTGAAGATACGGGAGCCAAAGTTATGTCAATCACATTCGATGGTGCTCCATCTAATACCGCTATGTGTCATAACTTTGGATTCTTATTTAACATTTCAAATATACAGACAAGTTTCAGAGTTACAGATCACAATGTATATATTTTTTATGATCCATGTCATATGATAAAACTTGTTCGCAATGCATTTGGTGAAAAGAAAATCCTAATTGATTGTGATAACAATTTTATTCAATGGAAATACATAGCGCTTCTAGAGAAGCTGCAAACTAGCGAGGGCTTACATTTAGGGAATAAGTTACGTCGCGCTCATATTATTTTTTTTCAAACAAAAAATGAAGGTTCGGCTTGCAGTTCAGTTACTTAGTGCATCAGTAGCCGATGCTATTGAGTATTGCGAAAAAAAGCTGAATCTTGAGGATTTTAAAGGTAGTCAGGCAACAGTTAAATTTATTAGAATTGTAAATAGCATTTTCGATATTTTAAACAGCAGAACCCTAGTAGCACCAGGTTGTAAAAAAGCATTATGTCAAAAAAATATAGATCGATCTGCGGAATTTATCAATAGTGCAATTTTTTATCTTTCAAAGTTGAAATTATCTAATAATGAGCAAGTAATCATGTCTAACAGAAAAACTGGGTTTATTGGATTAATAATTTCATTATCAAGTTCTTTAGGATTGTACAAAGAACTTGTTTCTGAGAGAAAAACATTACTGTACCTTCCGTTGTATAAGATTAGTCAAGATCATTTAGAATTATTCTTTTCGTCAATTAGATCAAGAGGTGGCTGGAATAATAACCCAACCGCTCGACAGTTTCTAGCTGCTTACAAAAGGCTTCTGGTTCGAGCAGAAATTAGAGAGGGCGGTATGGGTAACTGTATTCCATTAGATCAAATCCCTATTCTAAGTAGTTCTACAAAAAATGTAAGGTCTGAAGATGTAATTAATAGTAGTTTATCTAACCATAGTTTAATAGACATAAATGAGCCTTCTGATGATCTAGAAACTATTTGGAAGGATCATGACTACATCATGAATGCACCTGTGATAAGTGAATGTTCATCCCAAATTGTGCAATATATTGCTGGTTATGTTTCGCACCAATTACAAAAAACAATAAAATGTGAAACATGTGTCACAGCATTGATTGGTACTAGAGATCGGTTTCTCAATTCCCTAATTGAATTTAAAAGCCACGGCGGTCTGACTTACCCATCAAATGATGTTATCAAGATATGTTTGAAATCGGAACATTTTCTGAGAGTTAATGAAAATTGTATTCACACCAAACATTTTGTACCTTTGCTGATAAGCAAAATAATATCAAGTTTTCTAGGCACCCCTATTTTCAGCTGCTTAGAACGTCACGTATTAGAAAATGATGTAAATCATATATATTTTTTAATAAAAGCTGTATGCACAAAATACTTAAATATCAGAATCCATTTTATTGTAAAATCTCGATCACAACAGGACAATCCAGTTCGGAGCCAATTAACAAAAATGATTCTGTTTAAAGGGCAGTAAAATATTGGTAGTTTTTGACCTTCGTGACTGTAATATTGACTGCCATCAATTGTAGGAGCAAGCGAAATGCCACGTTCCTACAAAAAAATTATTTTTGTTGAAGCACACAATACTGAGTTTCACCCAAACTTCCCCATAAGTAAATACATAACTGCAATAAATTAGAACTTACTGGAAGCAAGGGGTTAAGTGATAAAATAGAGTTGTAATTTCTATGTAAGTTATAGGACCTCACCTATATTGAATGAATTGTTCGTTTTTATTTACTACTAGCTAATCTAGGAGTCATTTTCTAATTTTGTAAATGTTTTGATTTTGGATAAGATTAAAGGACCTTTGTATTTCTAGCCCAAAACTTACTTTATTTCATGTCTGAGATAATTTTTATGTTTAACCCCCCAGCTTTTTCATTAATTATTGCCACCGTCGCAAAAAGAAGTTATGTATAAAAAAGCCTCGTTGGAGTAATTAAAAATACTGCTCTTCATTACACACTACAAACAGCAAGTAACAGCGTAACAGCAAGTAGATTTTTTTACTGCATATGGGGACTCCGAGATTGAAGGCATCAAATTCCTCAATCTCGTAAGCTAATCTATAATAACAAAAATGTTTTATTGCTGCTTCTGTTTACAGTATGTAATAGACAGTATTTTATATATAAACATAATGTCAATAAATATAAATATACTATAGGTATTATGTGTTCTTTAATAATAAAAAATTGATTTACTACAAACTACAAGCAGTTTTTTTCTTTCTGGGTAGAAGTATAATCGTGTCTTCCATCAGTCATATACTGCAAATGAACATAACATGTTCATGACTGAATAAAATATATACATTATCAATTTTTATATATTATTGGCCACAAAACAGCAGTCGAATGAAAATCACGGTTACGGTAATGTTAGTCACTTAAGTTTTAATTGTGGATGGCGAAATTGGCCATATAGAAACCCTGAATAACAATATTTCATTAAATTTTATTTGAAAAAGATTATTTCTACAAATAGCTCAACCAGAACGTTAATCCCATTAGTTACGCCACTGGGAATAGCGCTTTGGTGCCATTTGGTATCAGAAATGTCAGTCGCGGGTTCCGTCCTCTCTCTTTCCTTGTCTAAGATCAGAAGTAAAAAAAACTAAGAATTAAGAAAAATACACGGAACCACCATCATCAACCTGTCAATACGTCAATTAACAACTATAAAAAAGATGGTCAACTTTTATCTTTTCAACTAATAATTAACAATTTTACGATTCTATGCCTGTGTTAACAGTCTTATAGAGACAACATGCAAGGGTTGTCCCCAGATATTTTTGATATTATATTATCTAATATGCATTCGATCATTTGGAATTTGTCATATCATTTTTAGTTGAATCTTATAATCACATTCATAATTCTTAGTTGCTAATTCTTAATCCTTAGTTTAGTTGAGTTTATAAACCCACCTTAAAAATTATTAGAACCACCTAATATAAGGTGCTTTCCTTTTACATCTGCACTAACTCATTCATTTAAAAATGAGACGGCTCAGCTTAGTTGGAAACCTCATAGCTCAGATGAGTTAAAGGAACGTGTTTGTGCAGTTAAATGTCTTTCCTCGAAAATTTGTAATATACTATGGTTCTATGATCTGTCGATCCTTTCCATACTCTAGTTTTTTACGTTTTTTGGAAGAGATCGTCGCTCACCATACTATAGACTATCCATACACCACAACACCCGCTGAAATTCAAACTTACAAATAAAGTGTGATGAAATAAAATACACAATTGTACTAACTTTTTATTCAACAATAAATAACATAATAAAAGCGGTAGGTAGATCCTACAAAAAAATGTACAATTGTTCTATATAATATGCTTAGTCAAAACATACTGACTCTTCTTAGAAAACCACCAAAACAACATAGGGAGAATAAGTTAGAACTAGTTTAAAATACGTATATTTAATATACGATACATTTCTTCATAAGATAGGTAACCGTTGCCGAATACTTCAAAATACATACACCTCATCGATTGTATAAATAATTTTATTAAAATTGTGATTCATCGTATCAAGAAATCTTGTCACTTTATCTTGCTAACATGTTATACAATTATCAAAATCATTGCAATAATGCTCTTAAAGGCTGCTTCAGTTGTATGCTTACAATAATACAATACTTTAGCTCCCCAAAACAAATTCGAACTAAGTTCAGAAAGATAAGAAAACAGCTCACTGTTACAATACAATCTTCCAAATACATGAACATTAGAGAAATACATAGGATGGCAAACTTTCAAATATTAAACTACATCAAACAAGTGATGTATAGAAAAATGATAAAATGCTAAATAAGGCATGGTTTTAACTACATAGTAGCCTTCACCGACAAAGAGTAAAGGCATGAAGCGACTAGACATTTTGTCTTAGTGGTAAGTGGTAACAACGAAACAAAATTTCATGAGACGACGTGAGACATTGCGTGTGCTTAGAAATGTATTCATTTATACAGTTATGGTTCTTCTCGACTTAGGATGCTGGCAGTTGTTTATAGACCGGCTAGCATAGCGCGTGGGTCTTCCACAGCTTGTTTGATTTTCCTTAGGAAAAGGACAGCCTCACGCCCATCTATCAGCCGGTGGTCATAGGTCAGGGCGACGTACATCATTGGTCGAATGACAACCTGAAAAAAAAAAAAAATGGAGTCAAGTTGATTGACTCAGTACTTCCCACACATTACGGTGAAACCAGTTTATTATTTTCCCATAGCATGAAGCTTTAGCCTGAGATCCTCTTGCAACCCAATTCATCGGCAGCCCTACACCTAAAATTGTCTTGTCTTTCCTTCACAGGTCAATGGACAGCCTATTATCAATACTACAGACTTTTCAGTTTTACAACCCCCCACCCCCCAACCATCCCAATTTCATCCCCACTCAAAAAAAGGGTAGAAAATGATCAGGAACCCCTAAAACATCTGAAAACGAAGTTTGAACTGTTTTCATATTTTTAGTTTTGTGATTATTGCTCCGCTGCCACTGACACGATTTCTAACAACCATACGCGTTTTGCATCCTCACCACGGTGGTAATACTACAGTGTATGTATTAGACCCGTGGCGAATCTCAAAAGCGACACCGTTGATCTGCGAACGCGCATTTACTTCGACACCGACGGCACGGCGGAGGTTTGGAACATACTAAGGGCCGGTTGTACAAATGCGGGTTTAACACGAGCTTTGTTAAGCTTAAGCTTAGCTAAGCTCAGGCTTAAAGTCGACACCCGTTGTACAATCGTCGGCTTAGTTAAACCTGGTTGATAATGAAATTCACTACAGTTGGCATCAATGAAGCAATACATACTGACATAATGATATGAAAAATTACCTTTTTTGGGTTAGACACTTATGACAGTTTGTGTCAAATTTCGGCAACGACCGTTTCTGTCTCTGTTCTTTCATTTGCTCTCTTTGTTAAATTAGACACAAATGTTTCAAAAAATATGATCTAATAAAGTGACAAGGAATTTCAAGGTTCATCCTTGACATATCATGTCACTTGTATCAGGTAAGGTTTAAACTTGAGCTAAGCTCGCGTTAAGCTTCGGCTTACGTAAGCTCGTGTTAAGCTTGGAATGCGGGGCTAAGCCAGCATTGTACAACGGACGTTTTGCAACTGACGTGGTTTAACGTCGGCTTACCTTAAGCCGAAGCTTAAGCTTGCATTGTACAACCGGCCCTAAATATCGCCACATATCGCCTACGTACGACGCGTACGTTCATTTTGCGGTGGAGATTCGCCACTGGTCTAACACATACACTGTGGTAATACTGTGCCAAAATTTCATTAGAATAAATTTAATAGTTTCCACGTTACAAATTACAAAACTATCTAAAGCAATAAATACTCGTATGTATAGATACAGAAAATTTTAAGTCCCTTAGTTTCGGTAATAGGCTAGGCAATGTTCGGATGGACCTAAAAAGGTGATTTATGTTGCTAGGTCTTCATTCACAGGTCAGTAGACACCCTATTATGAATACAACAATTTTTTCAGTTTTTCAACCCCAGTTTGAGCTGTTTTCATATTTTTAGTATATTTTTAGTTTTTTCATTATTTCTGCGCCGCCACTAGCACGATTTATAAAAACCATACGCATTTTCCATCCTCGCCACGGTGGTAATACTGTGTCAAAATGTCATTAAAATTAATTCAACCGTTTCCTCGTTACACAATATAGAACGATCTAAAGCAATACTCGTATATTTACACCAGAAAAAATTCTAAGTCCTTTGGTTTCTGTAATCGGTAAGGTAATGTTCGGATGGACCTAAAAGAGTTATTTATGTCACAAGGTCTTCCTTCACAGGTCAGTGGACAATCTATTATGAAAGCAACACATTTTTAAATTTTACAACCCCCCACCCCCACCACCCCAATTTCACCCCCACCCAAAAAAAAGAAGAAAATGATCAGGAGCCCCTAAAACGCCTAAAAACGAAGTTTGAGCAATATTTATTTTTTTGTTTTTTGTTAATTATTCCGCCGCCCATGCACCGATTTCCAAAATTATAGAAATATTACCTACTACGACCCCACAGCATATCGTTGCCCAAATTTCATCACAATCCATGTAGCGGTTGCTGAGATTACGTGGCTAGAAAAAACGCAGACAGACCGACGGAAACGAGTGACGTGGATTTTCGTTATGTAGACATCATAAAACGCCCAAAAAGTGTATTATCTCAACATCGAAAATTTTCGCGATCACAATACTCCCCTCACCTATCGGTGTGGGAAGTAAAAACAATAAATTTGCTTATATACAAATGGTAATAAATGCAGAAAAATCGAGTTTTCAAATACAATAACATCTAAGCCACCATTATGCACACCACAATATTTTACAATGATTGGTCTTAAAAACGCTAAATATTATAAAAAAAACATTTTGGTGGCTATTCAATTTCGGCAACAGCTAATGACAGCTAATTCATATAGCATCAAACGGGCGTGCGGTATCCTCTCTCTTTCCTTATTAGACCAGGGTCGATAATTTTTGAAACCAAAAAAAATTACAGTAGGATGAAACCCATTAGAAAAAGAGGGGAATATGATAAGAATGAAAGGAAAAATAAATTACGGTCGATTCGAGATCGGGAAGTGGGAGGGGGTGAGTTTTTAAGGGTAGAAAATGGTTTATCTTGATTTCTGCCAAAACTACACGTGCTATGGAAAAAAGTTAAATGGCAAAGTTATAGGTAATAAAATGGTCTACAACTTTTGTGTTTTCAATTTTTTCACATAACCTCAAAATTTTGGTAAAAAATTCAAAAAACCAAGTTTTTGGTATTTCATTTTTATCTTTTTCAAACCAAAAAAATTTTTTTATTCGTTGGAATCTCTATTTTCTGATGGTGTAAAAAAATATACATTACTATGGAAAATCTTCTCAGAAAATGCAAAAAACTGAAAAAAACTCAAATTCGTAATTTTTTTTAGTCACTATGTACAATTTCATCAAAAAAATGTGATTCCTGCATTTTTTTTTAGTTGAAAGGTTTATTAATTAAATTCGAATTACATTCATGTCATAGAAAATTTCAAAAAATATAAATATACATGTAAATCGCACTATTGAATTTAGATACTTAATTCTGATTACGTTATTCATTATATTTTTTTTTCGAAAACGTTAGTCTTGTCATTTATAAATATCTTATCTGAAGTTCCCATTAGTTATTCATTAGTTTTTGTCTCTTTGAAGGCATTTCTTCATCGTTAGATTCGATAAACCTTTCTATCTCTAGTTGATCGTCGAAATCTTCAAGACAATCATCTTCGTCTCCAATATTATTTCCAGTCTGGCTCTCAACTGTATCGTGTATCATAGCACATTTCAGTTAACGCATTGCGTTGATACAAGGAAGTGCGCCAGCGTTATAGTATCAGCGTATTTAATTTGTCTGCGTTACCCATGACCACTGACTAACGGTTTTATAGCTGCTACGAAATAGCAGGTATGTAGTAAGGCCCAGACCCTGCTAAGTCCGTCCCCACTTCTCCATGAAATACCTTACAATGGGCTAACATTTACCGTATGTCACTCAGGTATATAAATTATCTTACAACAGCAATAAATAAGCATCTAAAAATATTATTTACAGAAGATTCTACAACTTTTTCAAAATATTGTAGATGTCTTATTAAATATTAACTTATTTGTTTGTTAATTATAGTAGGATATTTCAATTTGCAATTTTTTCGTTTATCATTGTAACATGAAATCTTACGTTTTTTAAGTAAATAAGTGTAAATTTTAATAAATAGCTCAAAATTGTACATAGTGAGTAAAAAAATTTCGAATTTGAGTTTTTTTTCAATTTTCTATAGTAATGTATATTTTTTTACACCATCGGAAAGTAGAGATTTCAACGAACGAAAGGCTCCCAAACTTTTTGAAAAAAGCTGATATTTTGACGCGAGAATTTTCGATTGAAAATTGGGGTGCATTTTTGATCTTAAGGTCAAATAAAGCGAAAAAATAAATATTTTAAATCAAATAAATTACAGTGTATTTAGGACATAATAAGGTAAGTTTTCACCAAATTTCGTAAAAAAATTATTTTTTTTGAAAAAGATAAAAATAAAAGACCAAAAACTTGGTTTTTTGAATTCTTCACCAATATTTTGAGGTTATGTGAAAAAATTGAAAATACAAAAGTTGTAGACCTTTTTATTACCTACAACTCTGCCATTTAACTTTTTTCCATAGGACGTGTAGTTTTGGCAGAAATCAAGATAAACCATTTTCTACCCTTAAAAACTCACCCCCTCCCACTTCCCGATCTCGAATCGACCGTAATTTATTTTTCCTTTCATTCTTATCATATTCCCCTCTTTTTCTAATGGGTTTCATCCTACTGTAATTTTTTTTCACTTTTTATTATTTTTGAAGGCTTCGGGACTGGTCTATATCTAAGGTTCAAACAAACGAAATCTTTGTTTACTTCTGCTAACCTATTAGAATTGGTTCGTTATAACAGATTGGAAGTAGTCATTTTAACTTGAATGTTTCGTAAAGCTAATGGCAGTAGACCGGTCAATATTCTACGTGTATAATGTGTTGAAATTTCGATATTGACAAAAAGTAGAATTAATGAGAATTAAACATAATAAAGCATGAGATATGTTCTGCAGGTTTGGACAAACTTAGTGAATAGCCTAATACATACATTTTATGAAAAGATATATTACAAACCTGTCCCTTGATCGCCACCGGTCTTTCGAATATGCCGTGCATGCCCAATATCGAGGATTGGGGTGGATTGATGATGGGTGTTCCCAGTAAGGAACCAAATACGCCTCCGTTACTAATCGTGAAGGTACCACCATCCATGTCTTCTATTGCTATTTTACCTACAAAAAATAGGAGCAGTTAAAGAAAATCCTAATAGGAATGGTTAGAGAGAGAGAGAGAAATGATTGCAGGCAGCTAAAGGATTCATTGCGGGCCTTGACCAGGATCGTACGCTATGGTCCAAAACTTTTGGTGGGGGTTCTTACAGACTAAGGCTATTGCCGACTGAACAGGCATTTGTCACTCATTAGAGTGGTAGAGCACCCTATTTGCTCCAGATGTGAGAGCCCGCGCACACAGACGGCGGTCAGGAGTTCCGAGTTCTGCGTTCAGAGTTTTGCGTTCATTGTTTGGAGTTCTGAGAGCACACAGGCGGCGGTCAGTTACCAACGTTCCAGTTTTGTTCCTAATATTGTTCGTGAAACATGTATTCAGACAGCTCATCTTCCGACGAAGAAGAAGCATTGCTTTTGTTGATCCTGCAGGCGTCGAAGAGAAAAACGAAACACTGGGTGCACCCAATTAACAGCAAGCGAGAAGATCAAGGGGGATTTCAAACGCTAGTTGCTGAATGGGGTATTTTCCAACTTGCTAATATTGCCTGTTCAATGGCTGAAATGGATTGCTTGTATCTAATTTGTAATGATGTCAGTGTTTGCTCAATTTTTTTCTGTCCACGTGGAGTAAAGATAGACTTTGAAAATTATCCCTTTGAAAAGAGCTCATTTAAATCTCTTAAACCTCCCGCCTAAGAAATCAACCAATCAAAAGTGATGTTTATGCCGGATGCAGATATGAAGTGACTATTTTATTTTGAATTGAGCGTAGATTCAAGGTTGTCACGTTGTTAATATTTGGCATAGTTTTTCTATAAACGATGTAAACTTTATTTTTTGTTTATTTAGTTTATCTCTTTTTGTAGACTATAAATGTTATATTGCACAGCTATTCCATTTTTGGCATTGTTATGTAATTAGCAGTTTACTCTGTGAATGTTTCATAGTTACTTTTCACAATTTTACTCGTCATTCGGCAACACTTGTCTTTAACAGCCTGTCACTAGTGTCATGCATACATAACATCCCCTGGTGTCACGACTGTCATGGTATCTCATTTAACCAAGATAGATCATGAAATGATGTAAACAAACATCTGTCAATATCAATACGAAGCGGAGGTTATGTCTGTAGATGGAGAAAAGGAGGTCAGACGACAACGTACAGTCACATTCTAAGGATAGCTCCACGAAAGACTTATTACCTCACGCTTAGATTTATTACGTCACAGCTTTGGCGCGAAATTTTATGTTAGAATTTTGCAGGTGCTTATAAGCCACTTCGCGTTCACAGTAAAAAGTAAAAATGTTAGTTACATGGTTTTTGGGGACGTAACATCAATATTCCGTCATAAAATTTTGTTCTGAAAATACCCCATTGCTTGAAGATGAACGATTTTTTATATATTTTCGTATGTCAATTAATAGTTTCAATGAATTGTACAGTTTAGTGAAACATGATATAGAAAAACAAGATACCAACCGGAGAAAGGCTGTTCCTGCAAAAGAGAGGTTGGCAGTATTTTTACGATTTTCATAATTATTATATCACGATTTTTATAATCATTATCACTTAAATCATATAACAAACGTCTTTCTTGAACCAATTCAATTAATTTTTCTGTTTTCGACATGACGGAGTTCACGCGTTCTTTGTCTTTCTGTGAATAGAAGTCCGGTACGCAAGAGTTCTCAGTGACCGTTACGGTTTGACTGCCGGCAGTGTGCTTTGTTACCAAGTAGTCCATAAATTACAAAGAACGCAGATCTCTGAACGCGGAACTCAGAACTCCTGACCGCCGTCTGTGTGTGCGGGCTCTTAGGAGAAGGACGAAATAGCGTTTCTCTTCTTGGGCAGGCGTGCCTCAGGGTTAAGATATTCGGCACGACGGAGTTCGGGGATGAGTCACTATATTCAGTGAGATGGTCGGACATACATCAAGAGGTCTGGTAGGTTTGACAAGGAGCTTTCTAGGACGTAGGTTTTTAGTGTTTCGTGGTGGGAAAATCGGAAAAAGACGAAAAAAAATAACCACTTCATAGCCCGTCGAATTTTTTTTTAAAACAAAACAAGTTAACTTTGTTCTTGTCTAGCGTCAAGGTCAATGACGTCCGTCTCAAGTAGAAAAGTTCATTTAAACATTAGTCCTAAACTGTGGTTTTCAAGATACAGGTGTACAATTTGAAAAAATGAGTGATATTTTATTAGGTATCTTGAAGAATAGACTGTTGAGGAAACAAAGCTGTTTTGTTTCAAGTGGTTTTTATTTTTCTTTCGGAAACAAAGTGAGATACAAAGAGATATCAAGAGACAAATAAGCTGAGTTCTTATCTGTTTAATTATTTTAAGGCCAGTTGCGTACACTTTTTTGTTAATACTATTCGTGGCACTGCCTCCCGATTCCCGAAACGCCACTGGAAATGATAATTATCTTCTAGTCAGTGCTGAATTAGTGTCTTATTGCGGTGAACAACAATGCCAAATTACAAAAATATCGGATGAACTATCTTTGAGAAATTAATAAAAAAACATTTTTTTCCAAACTTTGATATCCTGGATCTTGATACAGGACTCTAGGGCACATGTTTATATGTACTAGCCTACTTGAATTTGGGTCAGCAATGCGCCATTGGAATTACGGCCTATCATTATATACAGGGTGCGCCATCTTTTACGTCGGTACGTATGCACTAAATAACTTTGAAAAAAAAACAACTGATTTCGATTTATGAGATATTTTTATTCGATTTGGTGCATTGCAATTTATTTATACTATTTTTTGAATACAACATCAATCACGTGGCCGCCTCGATTGGCCCAAGCCAAATGTACACTTTTTGCTGCGTTTTCCATTACCATCTCGAGCATCTCGGGCGGTATAGCGATGATTTCGGCACGAATGTTAGCTTTGAGCTCGTCAATAGTCTGAGGCTTGGTGGCGTACACTTTTCTTTTCAAATACCCCCTCAAGAAGAAGTCCGGGGCAGTCAGATCCGGATATCTGGGTGGCCAGTCAATATCGCCTCTTTTGGATATCAGACGTCCAGGAAATTTTTGTTGGAGAAACTGAATTGTTTGATGTGCAGTGTGGCATGGCGCTCCGTCTTGTTGGAACCAGTAACCGTCACGACCTTCATCACGCATTTGCGGGCAAACATAATAAGCCAACATCCACCGATATCGATTTCCATTGACTGTTTCATTTTCTCTGAAAAGAATGGCCCAATGATGGTTTTGGCGCAAACGCCGACCCAAACAGTCACTTTTTGATCATGCAATGATGTTTCGTGGCTCTCGTGAGGATTTTCCGTTCCTCAAATGCGGCAATTTTGCTTATTAACGCTGCCGGATAGTGTGAAATGGGCCTCGTCGGTCATCAAAATTTGCTTCCAAAAATCAGGTTCAGTGTCAGTCATTCGAGCGACCGTTTGGGCCACAGAGCTAACATCTCTAGAGGGAGCCTAATTTGAATATTGGCCAGCCAACATCTATAGCGCTATTGTCACTCTTCTTCGTCCACTTCCAGTTTCTTCAAAACCTGGCAGTTTCCGCAGTTTGAACACAAAGTATTTCACCTGGGTATTTAACTATACATTCCAATATACTTGGTATGTCACTGATTTACGTGAAGATAATTTGTATTGATTTAATGAAATCTCAAAGATGGTAAATTTCATAGCGGAATGTCGCAATAACTTCTAATATGTCGTAGATCTGGCAACCTACAATCGGCGTGCCCTTAAGCTGTCATCTGGCTGTCATTGTAGTTGTGGTTATTGCGTGTGTCGAGATTTTTGTGATTTTAGAGTATATTTGACTGACTCTGTGACTATTTGTGGTGTGAATTAAATTATTTATAAACAATATTGTTATAATTGCATGAGGAGACAACATAAAAAGTGCATAGTTTGCTGTAATAGCGACGAATCGGTGAACACTTCTTATCATAGGTGAGCATAGGTTTTGTTTTAGTTTTCAGTAGCGTAATATATGGGGATAACTGGGAACAAAATTAACTTCATTCCAGTTTGAGGAATAATAATGGTTGTTTAATGTATGTTTTTTATTTGAGGACGTGAAATGTAAAAATGTATGCCACATTTACTTACAGAAAATCTATCTATGAGAATTTCATAGAACTGGATATTACCTAATGCAATTATTATATTTTATTGCTGAAGTAAAAACACGACGCAGCCATTCCAACAGGCTACCTTTCAGAACACTGATAGATATGTTTTGAAGAACACTTCATGGTAATAATAAATTATCAACTGTTACAATGAAATTATAATAAGAGTAACTCTCTAAGTATAGCTAAATACCAATCCAACTTATTGGTATCAGTTTGTAACATCACAGTAATAATTGAATCTATTAATGAACATCCAATTTTAATATAAAGTCGCACGCCACTGGTAATGCCCTCAAGCTGTCAAAATTTTCGTTACATGTTGGCTGGTCAGCGACCTGTGCATTTTGTTGTTTACACTCCCTCTATAGATGTTAACTCTGTGGTTTGGGCATATTCCAAGCGACGTGCACGGTCTGTAGGCCATAGTTTTTGTGTTAACTGCACTTTATAGGGAAACAAGTCGTTCCATTAATGCCAAAACGCTGAGCGCGGCGACGATACGACACTTTTGGGTTCTGGGCAACGCTTTCTCTGACCGCTTCAACCAGTTCATTGGAACGTCTTGGTCGTTGACGAACAGCATGTGGACAATCTCTCACTATCCCGTGATCAGCAAAATTTGACACTAAACGTCGAATAGTGTGGTCGCACGGTGCTCTTTGGCCACGTTATTTTCGACGATATGCACGTTGAGTTAATACAACTGAACGACTATTTTCAAAGTACAGCGTCACTATTTCAGCGCGTTGTTTTGGTGTGAAGTGATTCATGACTACAATAGGGTACTTGCAGAGGTCGTGAAATCGCCTCGGGAGTATACATAGCATAAAGAAAACCATATCAAGAGGCAGTAGGAAACAAAAAACATGATTTTACTGACGGCCAAAAAAAGATATTTGCAAAATAAAATAAGGATATATTCAAATTTTTCCACGTGACTGAAAACAAGGTCTGACGTCACAGATATCGATATCAACAATCGATACTGCTATAGCGCAGGTCAGTGAGATTCAACTGCAAACTATTTCTGATGTTGCCAAATTTCTTTTTAAATATTTACGTTAGCCATCAATAATTTATTTTACGAGCGTGTTTTGTTATATGGGTATACATATTACCAAATGCAATGAGACCTCTTTTATCCTACTGCAGCCGTAGTTCCTCATTGAGTAATGCTGCGAGATGCAAAATGCAAAACGAAATCATATCAGCTGTTCGAATGCAACCATATTTTCTTTGTGGTTTGCCAACTGCGCATTTGACTAGAGATGATCTGAATTCTTTAACAATGCGACTCAATTTATTGATACTTAAACATATTTGAAACAGGCAATTAACCCACTAGCATTTTCGTTGCAATACATTTTTATATCTGACAGGTATCACAGTTCATCCTGTTTGTGATCGAGATTCGCAACTAATCGAAGCCATCATTTTATTTCGGCGCATCCCATTATGAATGAATCCAAAGATAGAATCTAATTCAAGCCCATCCCTACAAAGTGAATTAGTAATCTAGCCTAACTTTTATTCTTTTGACTTTTGTACTTTTATGTGTGACTGTGTTTTGTGGTTATAATGATCAATGGGTGTGTTCAACGGGACCTAGCGCAGAAGCGCTAGCATGGAAGCGCTTGCAGGCGCTAGGAGTGACCGTTGAACGACTTTCCTTTTGACGTGATAAAACTGTCATATCCATTTCCATATTTTAATATTTATTATTTGTATTGTCAAAAACCTAGGCTATAAAATCACAAAACCTGATATTAAATTGACACTAAACAAAGGTAACTGCTTCTTTCAGAACTAACTTTTTTCCAGTTATGTGCTGCTTTGCTAACCAAACAGCGCGTTCTTAAAGCGCTTACCAAGCTGACTGGCGCATTTTTGACAGCTTGTCGTTCATCCGTTAGTTAGCGCAAAGCGCCCACAAGCGCTGACGTCCGCTAAGTCTCGTTGAACACTACCATTGTCAAAATGTTAGGTTAGTACTGGCTATCGATATCGAATATCAATACTTTACATCCCATCACTATAGGATATCACTGACGTCAGAGGTTGTTTGCGCGGCATTTTCCGGCATTTGAAATAATTTTTAGAATATCTCTCACAGCTGATTCCAAAAAACCAAACAAGTGATTTTGCCATGTTTACTAGGCTCTAAGGAACGCGTAAGCGACATAATATTTTTTTCTGCAAGTACCCTATTGTACTGAACTGACGTTTCAAAAACGTGTCTAATTATGTCAATCGGCTGACAAATGTCAAAGTTATTCAGTATTTACTTGCCGACATAAAAGATGGCGCACCCTGCATAAACGACGCTATTTGAAAAAAGTGTAATCGTCCTACCACTCCTGGCTTTTTCCGCCAGCGCTGCCATCGCCATCTCAATATCGGCGAAGTTCATGCCCTCGACGTTTCGGATGACGGGCACCACGAGTCCCTTGGGCGTGGCCACGGCCACCGAGATGTCCACGTAGTCCCTGTACACGATTTCGTGGCCGTCGATGACGGCGTTCACCACCGGTTGGTCCTGCAGCGCGTACGCGGACGCCTTCAGAAAGGCGGACATGAAGCTCAGTTTCAAGCCGTACTTCTTTTGGAACGCCTCCAGGTTCGCTTTACGGAATTCCATTATGTTCCTAATAAACAGAAACATAGCTGAATATGTTGAATCTATCTTTAGTCGTAACATCAAATTTATTGTTCTATGCATTTTATGTTCAATGATTGACATGACACTTGGATTGGATCATCTGCTGCGCTTAAAACAAGCTCCGCTTCAGAATACAGGACATAAAAAACGTCAAATTCAAATTACTAGCCTGAAGTCCCGAGATATCAAGAAAACAAGTGTTATGACTAGTGTGCTGTGAGTTCCAGAAACAATTGGTGCCCTACAGGAATATAGCCTCCGTCACCAGGCGCAGCGGGTTTGGATTTTTCAATATGGGTGCAATTGAGGTTTTGAATAAAATTTGTCATAAGCGGAAAGATCATACATAAGTTTTATAACAAAACTGTTTTTGTTTTCTTTTTTTCGCAATAATTCAAAAGTTATATCAAAATAAAAATGGATTTTTGAATCGAGTACCGAAAACACGCCGACGGCTCCCGAATTCGTGTGACGTCACCATGGCGGTGAAGATGCTCCTTTGACCAACGACGTCCTACTCCGATACTAGATTCTAGATTCCCAGCCAATCGCGAAAATACGTACTGCTAAACTGGTAACTAGTGTATATTTGTTGCAACACAGTGGATGAATGAAGTTTTCAGCTCGAGACGAAGTCTACAATCGAAATAAATATGTTTTTGAATATTTGAAGTTGAAGTCAGATTACAGATTCCAGTAAGTAAGTACCTAATCAAATATGTTTCGTTGAAAAGATCTCCTCAATCGAAGGATGGCCCAGTGGTTAAAGAGTCCGATAGTGGATCTCAGGGTCTTCGGATCGCAACCCAGGCGTTCCAACTTTTTTTTCAATTTTTTTTATCAAAAAATTTATTGATGTGCTTTTTGCACATTCTTTCTACCATCAACATAAATATGTTTGAATCAAATTTTGTTAGACATACTACTTGCACTGCATAGTGCAAAAACTAAGTACAGGAGGCGGTGGACAATTCATAAAATCAGTGAGGTTTGTCCGTCAATTTCAATCGCCATTAATTTTTTTTTAAATGTAATAGTTGGTTAATAAAACGAAATCCCTTCATCCATTCAGTTCATCCATTTTTAAGTTGTTTAATGTAAAAAAGTAACTCAAACTCGTAATCACATTCAGTTTATCACTTGGTATTATTATTTAACTTTGGACAATGAAGCTTAACAATTAAATTTTCATAAAAATTTAACAAGCACTGTGCAGTGCACGTAATATGTCTAACAAAATTTGATTCAAACACATATTTATGTTGATCGTAGAAAAAATGTGCGTAACAAATGCAAAAAGCACATCAATAGATTTTTTGATAAAAAAAAAGTTGGAAGGCCTGGGCTTCGATCCAAAGACCCTGAGATCCACTATCGGACTCTCTAACCACTGGGCAATCCTTCGATTGAGAAGATCTTTTCAAAGAAACATATTTGATTAGGTACTTACTTACTGGAATCTGTAATCTGACTTTAACTTGAAACATTCAAAAACATATTTATTTCGATCTTAGACTTCGTCTCGAGCTGCAAGCTTCATTCATCGACTGTATTGCGACAAATATCCACTAGTTACCAGTGACCAGTTTACCAGTACGTATTTTCGCGATTGGTTGGGAATCTAGAATCCAGTATCGATGTAGGACGTCGTTGGTCAAAGGAGCATCTTGACCGCCATGGTGACGTCACACGGGTTCGGGAGCCGTCGGCGTGTTTTCGGTACTCGATTCAAAGACCCATTTTTATTTTGATATAATTTTTAATTATTGCGAAAAAAAGAAGACAAAAACAGTTTTGTTATAAAACTTATATATGATCTTTCCATTTATCACAAAAAAAATATGTTTTTTCTTAATTCAAAACCTCAATTACCACAATGCTCCGGCTCACAGATAAGGGTGGGAATTATGGTAAGATAACAAAAATACTTACGACATATCGATTTCGTTGAACGTCGTCAACATAGCATTAACGTTCTGTGCCTCCTTCAATCGTTCTGCTATCTTCAGTCGCATTCTGTTCATTTTTACTCGTTGTTCAGTCCTGGTTCCAGTTATTTCCTTTGTGTAATCCTACAAATACGTTTATCATGTACCAATTGGGAAGATTATTTATCGAATTTAGCCACACTGCAGAAAACATGATTTTAGGACAGGGTGCCAAATAAAACAAACACATTTTTCACAGTTTAACATTGAACTTCAGTGCGACTTTGAAGGTCACCTCAAGGTCAAATCGAGTTTCTTAAATGGGAACCTACATTTTTGATCAAGGAAATGGAAAAGGCAAGTTTTGAAATTCGTCAATGACAATGACATCTACCACCAAGTCGAAATAAAGCTAGAAACCTAATTTTGATAGAACGAGTTGCACAGAAAGACTGACGACACAAGTTTAGTTAGGTTAGGTAGGTGCACTGCACACGGGCGGCAAGCCTACAAGGGCGGCGGCGCGGCGCCCATGATATTTCGTTCATCTGTCTTTTTTGGACTCCATTATTTTGCGATCAGCTCAGTCCTGAATGTCCCGCTTCTCGGTCGATACGCCTGTTACTGTTAAGTACCGCCCCACATATTTAAAAATGATTCATTTAAAAATGATACATTCCCCAATATTTCGATTGCTCTTAAAATCATTTTAAAACTTCCAATATCAGTTGCAAGCTGAGAAAGATCAACTGGTGCATCATATTTTATGTTCTAGGAGTTTTTGTTTTTGTTTAAAGTACATAATTCTCTGTTTTGTTTGTTTTTTTATGTTTAAAATATTAAACTTATAATTTTCAAAAATATTTTGTATTATTTTGTAGGAGCTTTTGTTTTTAAGTTTGAAGTACATAATTAAGTTTTGTTTTTTCACTGTTTAAGTTTAAAACATTAAACGTAAGGATTTTAAAATATTTAATTTTATCTTCTGCAAGTTTTGCTTTTAAGGTCAAAGTAAATAATTATATGTTTCCCTTTTTTTTTGTCAAGGATTTTCATTTATGTGGTATTTGTGTAAAAAAATATTAGATTTTTAACAAAACTTGAAAGCAAACGTCTCTGAAAATTTATTACCGTCTCTCATTGTGCTTGGGGTAATAGGGCGCGGCCACTTATCATTTGCACACGGGCGGCAGAAACACTTGGCGCGGCCCTAGCTCACACCTATTTATAGTTTACCCTACAATTCACACCTCTTGACGAAGGTGATGGTCGTGGTGGGTGAAACTTCCTTGATGTCAGAAGGTTCCAGTTGGGCGAGTCCAAATGTCTGAAACCTAGCTCTTTTCAGTACTGGACAGGAGCACAGAATATGCTCCGCTGTTTCGTCCTCCATATAGCAGAAGCGACAGTCTGTTTTTTGTTCAAGACCTAACTTCCGTAAGTGGTTCATCAGATGACAATGTCCCGTCAACACACCAACCAGAATGCGGAGATCATTCTCGCCAGTGCAGGAGTGCTTTGCCCAATCTGACATTGGCTTGAACTCCGCTATGACCTGGTACCCAAACCAACGTTACTTTGTTCCTTGTTTCAAGTTCGTTGAGGAGATGTATGAAGTTCCATATGAGTCTTGATTCAACCCGTTTGGAGCTAAGTGCTTTTAGGGCAGCCTGGGTATCTGAAAAGATTTTTATAGATTTGTTTGTCATGGATCTTTTGATCAGCTCCCTGACTCCCAACTCTGTGGCTGCTTGGAAGACTGTGGTATATCTCCCAAGATTTACTGAGATTTCAACTCTTGGATTGGTACCTGTTACTCCCGCTCCAGTCCTCAGTTCAAGCTTGAAGCCATCAGTGACATGCGGAAGATCGGAGGGTGACATGAAACCGTCACTCCTCTTCCATTCGTCCCTTTCTGGGAAAAGAACATTGCAGAATCTCTTTGTGTGCGCTTGGGGAACCATAAAATCCAAGACCATTCCGAGTATGTGGTGATTCACAATTTCACCCATGATAACCGTTGTGTCTGGTCCTAGTTCCTGTCTGCCAGTTGATAGCAGTCTGTAGGCGACCATTCTGGCACCTCTCTCTACCTCAATGTGTAGAGGGGTTAGGGTTAGGAGGCTCTCCATGGCCACTGTGTAGTAGACATGACTCCAGTAAGTCCGTTGTAGACATTTCTGCCTCCAGACAACAACGCCAATTGGTTTTACCACCGTCTGATATATTTAGTAAATCAGTTTAGGACAAACGCCCCAAGATTTGCCGCGTATCCCTCTGAGTGTCCAAAGGAAAAGTCGGGCCTTATCGATTCTGTTATCCAGATGGTGGATTAAGGTGAGCCTTCTCTTCTGTCCAATATAAAACCAATATACTTCACCTATGCGAATTGAATTGATTAGTTAACTTTCCTAACAAACCGATGAAACACCTATAGTTGACCTTCTCCTTGACCTTGCAGGACGAGTCAAACCAATAGTGACCCTGACAGTGTTGCCAGATCAATCAGTGACCTAGCCAGTGAAGGTAAGATAAAAAAATATAGGAGTTCATTCAAGAACATCAATTTGACCTAGAAGTGTGCACTATTTTCCTGTGATACTGGGGTATATTTTAATATACAGGGTGTTCTATGAAGAATCGAAAATACTATAGGATAAGACTGTACAGCTCATTTCCAACAAAAAAAAGTCTTATAAAGTAGTGTCCGATTTTCAACTGTTTCATAGATAAATTGCTGTATTAATGAAATATAAATTTAATAATAAATAAATCGTGATAAGATACCTGCGGTGGTAGTTTAACGGTAGCAGCTTCCAAGGTCTGCGCATGCCGGATAGCGGCAACTGGTATCGAACTGGTGGGCATTGCTGGTTTGGGGGCGGCTTGGGCTGGGGCAGCTGGTTTCGGGGGCGGCGGTGGCGGTGGTGGCGGAGCAGCCGCTGAAAAACAAATTTATTTATTACTATAACACATTATCGGCATTGTATTTATTAATGTCATACTAATATTTAAGGCGATATATTTTGGGATCATTTTAAGAAAAGAAATTAAACTATGTCCTAAACCTGACCTAAGGTCTGAGATACATACAGGGTGATCAAATTATACTACGAAGTTTGATACCTCCGTTATTATGAGAGATGTAGGTAACGCTAAAATCTACATTTTGAAATTATTTTACAATGTACAGGGTTATTGATAAAGTCAGGCATACCAAAGTTATGTTTTTTTTAAATGGAATACGCTATATATTATCCCGAATTCGAATTGTGCTCATTTTCCCTATTCCGAAATATAGTGTTTTAGCTATACCGGGTATTTTCAGAGATATGGCCACTTTTGTGTGAAAATCTTAAGGGTCTAGGGTATAGCGCGCGAAATTGAGAATTCAAGAAAAGACGTATTCCCGTGTTAGCCAGGAGGCGTGGCCGCCTGTTCCCTTTCTCCAGTGTGTGTGTCCAAGATGAGGGGAGATAAGTCCAAAAATCCAAAGGTAAGAACACAAGGTCCAAAGGTAAGGTCCACAGGTCACCATAAAAATGAATTTCTCATTTCCAAGCTCCTGACGTTACCTTTAAACTTGAACAGTAATGACTCAAAGAGCGAACTGAAGAAGAAAGCTTGCGCTTGTGCAACTATTTAGCCTTTTTTTGATATCGTGTTTGGTTGTTAAATTACAGGCATTTATAGAATGTAATATTTTGCATTGCGAGTTTTTTTGCACATTAAAAAACTTTTTTGAGAAAATCGAAAATAGTTGTCATTCACTAAGGTCTTAACTATCGCCTTCTGAAATATTATATATGTAGTTTGAAAATAGAGTGAGTTATGCGAGAAGTTGTGAGTCCGTCTTTTATATGGCAAATACGTATGTATAAATGTGTGTATCCAAGCCCCTTAATGAATTCATCTACCTGTATCTTAAAAAATCAATAACTGGAGGCTTGATTATCAATGCTAAAATAATTTCCTGGTTGTCTAGTTTTGTCTAAAATTATCAATTTCCACCTATCTTTGATTTTGTATACAGGGTGAACCAAAACTAACGACCATAATTTTTTTTGTTATTTTAAATGATTTGGAAAATGTTTGCCACTAGTTTATGGCCTACATGTTTTGCTATCGAATGAAACTTATTTTGTGTTTGTAGAACCTCTACATAAGGTAGTTATGACTAGATTAGTACAACAATTGTGTATCAATTAAACAAAAACAAAATGGCTGCCACTTTACTATGGTGCGGAAAAAACTACTTTTGAGGGGTGATTTGTCGATAAAGATGAACGTATTTTATCCCCCTAAAGCAGGGGTTCCCAACCTGTGCGCCGCGGCGCCCTGGTGCGTCGTAGAAAGTAAAGAGGGGCTCCGTGAGTCGATCCTCTATGTCTAAAGCACAAATATTTGTGGGGTGCCTAAAAAGCAACAATACCTATTCTGACGCTCGCCACACTTTGAAACTACTAGAGAAGATTACAACGTTCAGGAAGAAACTACAAGTTTGGATAAAAAAGACGAATGTATGCGGCGGTCAAGATTGGTTTCCACAATTGTATGAATATGCTGGATCCAATGAACTGGTTGTCTCACAAGACCTGATGGCCCTTTTCACGGAACACTTATGGAAGCTCACTGAATGGTTTTCGAAATACTTTGCACATGATGATGTCGAAAAATTTGCGTGGATCCAAGATCCCTTTCATCATAAATCCAGCATTCATCTTTGAACGTTCATGGGTAGTAAATTAATTTAAAATTGTATTCCGATTATTTGTTTTGACTGATACATTATCATCATTGTTTTTGACACTACAGTTGTAAGCATTTAAAATTTATTTGCTTGTTAACATTTTGCTCTATAAATGGTTATACTGTTGGGCAAATAAAGCTTATTATTATTATTATCATACGCAAGCTCCGCCAGAATTCTCCAAATCCAATTTGGTGGAGTTTTGGTTATCGATTCAAAATGAATATCCAAACCTAACTTCAAACCCTTTAAGAATTTTTATTCCATTCGCAACGTCATATTTATATGAAGCTGGATTTTCAGCCGTAGCTGTAATCAAGAACAAATATCGCTCAAGGATCAATGAGGAGCAAGAAATGAGAGTCGCAGTGTCGAATTTTATTCCCCGTTTTGAAAAACTACACGGAGATCACCAAGCTCAATCGTCACATTCATTTGACTGTCGTATTTTATTTTTGTTTTTCTTGAGTCTTTCTTTTTGTTTTCTGTTTCAATTCTAAATTCTTATAAATACAGGGTGTCCCAAAAAATAATGTCAAGCGGAAGTCCAGAGATAGAGCACACCGAGAAGTATCTGAATCATCCCCATGCAATATTTTGTAGTTTCCGAGTTATGAATTTTTTTCTAAATTTTAGACAATTATCTATCTCGACAACTTGAAACTGTTCCAAAAGAAAAATTAAAAGACTTTTCCAAATTCTCTTTTTTGCTAATTAATCTCCAAGAGTTTACTGTTTACACATAAAATAATCGGCTTCGTAACTTTGATGAAAGTAATGAGAAGTTTAGTGTAAAGTGAAAAATTTATGATCTGATAATTATGACTTAAATCTTCGACTCTCAATTAAAAATCCAAAGAGGTGATTTCATGATTTCTAAGCAGGTCTAAAAACTTTTCAATACTCTCAGCTATCACAATCGTTGAAAAAAAGTAGTACTTAATGGGACTACTTTCGCTCCAATCAACTTTCAAAGACAGGAGGTGAAGATTTCTTGAAATTAGCGATGTGATTTTCAATTCATCAATAACTTATGTTAAGGCGCTAATAGCAGAGTGGTTGTCAGTACCGCAACATGAAACGTTAAAAACGTTGCATAAGTTAAACGTTTGTTAAAAAAGATCCCATTTCTTGCTAAAAAAACACAAGGAGCGCATTCTCCGAAACCGGTTTTTACCTGAGCGACAACAAAAAGAGCGCTAACGCATTAAACGATGTTAGAAAGAGATGATATTGTTGTGATGTCTTTTTAAAATGTGTCATTGCATAGGTTTTTTTCGTTGACTTTATTCAGTCGTCTGTCTGTCTTTGCGGCTTTAAAACGATACACTGTTGTTTGGTGAATTATTTTGACAATTGGGCTTTCTTTACGGACTATTGAGTGCACGCAGATTCGAAATTTGGCTTTCTCTACGGACTCTGAGTGCTATCGGTTTGGATTGGTGTTGTTTCTGTTGTCTGACTACTTGGCTATTCCTACGGACCTTGAGTGCACGGCAACTGGATTTAACGATGCTGTTTTCTGCAAGAGACTATGCAACAAATGGATAGGTCGTGGTGGACCCACTGAATGGCTAACACGGTCACCTGACTTAAATGCGATAGAGTTTTTTGTTTGGGGCTAGAGTGTCGAAACATCAGCGAATTACGCAACAAATTAACACAGGCTGAAGAAACAATAAGTAACAATCGAAGAACTTTTGTTAATTTAAGAAACAATTTTTTCAGAAGAAGTAGATTATGCATTGAACAAGAACGTGGATATTTTGAAAACTTCTTGTGAAATTTAATAAACTTTGTGAAGAAATCTGATAATTTCGTTTCATTTTACAATTCCCCACTTACAAAAAACAAGTCATACATGTAAAAAAAAAGCTTAGCAAAGTGACACAGGTGGTCATCTATCGATATTCTGATCGCACTGAATGTTTTTTATTGCGGCACTGACAATCATTCTGCTATTAGCGCCCTAAAATTAGTTATTGTTTCATTTAAAATCATATCGCTAATTTCAAGAAATCTCCGCCTCTTGTCGTTGAAGGTCGATTGGAGCCAAAGTAGCCCCATTAAGTACTCCTTTTTTTTATGATTATGATAGCTGAGAGTGTGAAGAAGTTTTTAGACCTGCATAGAAATCATAGAATCACCTCTTTAGATTTTTAATTGCGAGTCGAAAATTTAAGTCATAATTAACACAACGTAAATTTCTCACTTTACACTATAATTTTTATGACTTCCATCAGATTTACTAAGCCGATTCCTTTATGTATGAACAGTAAACTCGAGAAGATTAATTAGCGAAAAAGAGAATTTGGAAAAGTCTTTTAATTTTCTTTTTTGAACAGTTCTAAGTTGTCGAGGTAGAGAATTCTCTAAAATTCAGAAAAAATTCATAACTCGGAAACTACAAAAAATTGCATAACATATATGGGGGTGATTCAGATACTTCTAGGTGTGCTCTATCTCTGGACTTCCGCTTGACACTATTTTTTGGGACACCCTGTATAATAAAATAAATTTCATTTCCTATTCAGGAAGTTTTTATTTTTGTGTCTACTATTATTGTAGAAACCTATTTGTTTCGACAGTATCTATTTAAAATAGCTGTCTAAGGTAGGGCGCCGTGACAAATTGCCAAACTTGAAAGGGCGCCGCGGGTTGAAAAAGATTGGGAACCCCTGACCTAAAGGCCCGGACAGCGATGACCCGACACATTGATAATATGTTTGTGGCTCTAGAGCAGCACTTGTAGGATGTAAACAGTGGCAACATCCCAAACCGTCTGAGCACTGCAACATCCTCAGTTCACTCGTCTGATGAATCCTCACCTTTTGGTGCTGGTGCCGACGGGGGTGGCGGAGGTGGAGGAGGAGCTGCAGCCTCCGGTTTGGGTGCCGGAGCAGCTGCGGCAGGTTTTGGTGGAGGAGCTTCTCCGGTCACCTTCAACCGGAACAGGTCCTGGCCAGGCTTCACCGTGTCGCCGTCCTTCACCAGGAACTCTTCGATTATACCGGCTGCAGGACAGTGCACTGGCATCGAAGTCTTGTCCGTTTCGATCTCCATCACCACTTCGTCCTGGCCTACAGGGTCGCCTACCTTTTTCTCGATCCTAGTTAAAACATACTCAATATAATAATAATAACACACTCACACACATCAATAAAGGCCAATGGAAAAACCATCCCGAATAAGAAATTTTTTTTTTGTGTGAAAGGGTTGGCATCGGAATGACTCCATTTGCTACAGATATATGTTAAATTAGGAAGCACATACATTTATTTGGTTTCATGATTTTAGAATCTTATTTGTTTTTTATAATCAAATATCTAGTTTAATTCTTTTTTAAAAAGTTGACCGAGCTGGATCTTATTTGTTTTTTATAATTAAATATCTAGTTTAATTCTTTTTAAAAAGTTAAACAAGCTATTAAATACCTGTTTATCATACTCAACAAAGAGGTTATATTGATAGGTAGCTGATATTGTTTTATTTCATCTAGGAGATGTGCACGTTCTTGTGCATAGTTCCTGCATGCAAAAAATATATGGTTTAAATCTGCGGTTGACATATCACAAGTGCATTTGTCAGAGTTAAAAATGCCTATTTTAAAGAGATGGGCAGGAAATTTCCCATGGTTTAATTTCATTCGAGTTACTGAGACGGAATATTGTCTACTGACATTATTATATTTAAAGATATGTGGTATGTTTGTGGGTAAGGTAGGATGGATTAATGAATAGTGGTTTTTGGACTTTTCAACGAATTGGTTCCAATGTATTTCCCACTTGTTTCTGATTTCTCTTTTTCCCACATTGATTGTATCTAGAAATTCTAAACTGCTTCTGCTTATATGTGGTAGGCTAGTGGCCTCTTTTGCTAATGCATCGACAGCATTGTTGCCAGATATTCCAGCGTGACCTTTCACCCATATAAAGTGGATCGTTTGTCCTCTGGTGTTTAAGTAGTGGAGAATTCTTTTGATATTGCAAATTCTGTCAGATTAAGAAAAGCTCTGAAATGATAGATTACTTATTGCCTTGAGTGCAGACGCAGAGTTTGATATAATCAAGGCATCGTGTAATTGAGGTTTTGAATAAAATTTTTTTTGTCATAAATGGAAAGATCATACATAAGTTTTATAACAAAACTGTTTTTGTTTTCTTTTTTTTCGCAATAATTCAAAAGTTATATCAAAATAAAAATGGGTTTTTGAATCGAGTACCGAAAACACGCCGACGGCTCTCGAACCCGTGTGACGTCACGATGGCGGTAACGATGCTCCTTTGACCAACGACATCCTACTCCGATACTAGATTCTATATTCCCAGCCAATCGCGAAAATACGTACTGCTAAACTGGTAACTAGTGTATATTTGTTGCAACACAGTTGATGAATGAAGTTTGCAGCTCGAGACGAAGTCTACGATCGAAATAAATATGTTTTTGAATGTTTCAAGTTAAAGTCAGATTACAGATTCCAGTAAGTAAGTACCTATAATCAAATATGTTTCGTTGAAAAGATCTCGTCAATCGAAGGTTGGCCCAGTGGTTAGAGAGTCCGATAGTGGATCTCAGGATCTTTGGGGTTTTTGGATCGAACCCCGGGCCTTCCAATTTTTTTTTATTTTTTTTTATCAAAAATGTTATTGATGTGCTTTTTGCACTTGTTACGCACATTTTTTTACGATCAGCATAAATATGTCTTTGAATCAAATTTTGTTAGACATATTACTTGCACTGCATAGTGTTTGTTAAATTTTTATGAAAATTTAATATTGTTAAGCTTCATTGCCCAAAGTTAAATAAATAATAATACCAAGTGATAAACAGAATGTGATTACGAGTTTGAGTTACTTTTTTACATTAAAAAACTTAAAAATGAATGAATTGAATGGATGAAGGGATTTTGTTTTATTAACCAACTATTACATTTAAAAAAAAATAATGGCGATTGATATTGACGGACAAACCTCATTTCCACTGATTTTTTGAATTGTCCACCGCCTCCTGCACTGTGTAGTGCAAGTAATATGTCTAACAAAATTTGATTCAAAGACATTTATGTTGATCGTAAAAAAATGTGCTAAACAAGTGCAAAAAGCACATCAATAACATTTTTGATAAAAAAAAAATAAAAAAAAATTGGAAGGCCTGGGGTTCGATCCAAAGACCCCAAAGACCCTAAGATCCACTATCGGACTCTCTAACCACTAGGCTATCCTCCGATTGAGCAGATGTTTTCAACGAAACATATTTGATTATAGGTACCTACTTACTGGTACCAACTTCAAACATTCAAAAACATATTTATTTCGATCGTAGACTTCGTCTCGAGCTGCAAACTTCATTCATCAACTGTGTTGCAACAAATATACACTAGTTACCAGCTCAGCAGTACGTATTTTCGCGATTGGCTGGGAATCTAGAATCTAGTATTGGAGTAGGATGTCGTTGGTCAAAGGAGCATGCTTACCGCCATCGTGACGTCACACGGGTTCGGGAGCCGTCGACGTGTTTTCGGTACTCGATTCAAAAACCCATTTTGATTTTGATATAACTTTTGAATTATTGCGAAAAAAAAGAAAACAAAAACAGTTTTGTTATAATACTTATATATGATCTTTCCATTTATCACAAAAAAAGTAATTTTTTTCTCAATTCAAAACCTCAATTACGATTGATGTGAAAGCCACTGTAAAGCCGCTTCTATAGCAAGAATCTCCGCAGTGTAAACTGTAGATATATTTTGAATTCTATCTGCCAGCTTGTTTTCAATATATACCGCGTATCCAGTCCCATTCTTGTTCTTTGATGCATCGGTATATATTTTCAAGAAGTTGTTGTAATTATCGAAAATAGAATTCAACAAATTTCGAATAACTGGCCAAACGCTGGACAACATGAACAAGGACGGAACGCACAAGCACCTGGAGTTCAAACAGAATATTAAGTGGACGTCAATGCTCACCCACCCACAAGAGTACAGAGACCGCCTAATTAGACTACTAAAAACAAAATTTAATTCCAAAAATCTTACAAAAGTGATTAATATGTCTACGTTGTGGCTTTATAGGCGAATATTGGGAATATCGTACATAGATCATGTTACCAACGAGGAAGTTTTAAGACAGCTCTCCAAGACGAAGGAACTGGTCACAGAAATTAAAATAAGAAAATTACAATACCTGGGCCATATAATGAGAGGTGAAAGATATCAAATTCTCCATGTCATTATGCAAGGAAAAATCGATGGCAAACGTAATGTAGGAAGAAGACGCACCTCGTGGCTTCGTAACTTGAGGGAGTGGTATAACTGCTCCACAACACAGTTATTCAGAACCGCAGTTAATAAAGTGAAAATTGTCATGATGGTCGCCAACCTTCGTAAGAAGATGGCACCCTAAGAAGAAGAAGATGTCTACGTTACCGGCCCCCACATACTCCTTTGGCATCATCAAGTGATTGCACACTGACATTGAAAACATCAATATACTCATACGAACGGAGCTCACGAAACACGGATTGTCACATCCGAAAGCATGCATGAAAAGCTTACCATAGACGTAAAACAAGAGGGCAGAGGAATTATAGACATACAGTCACTTCACACATGAAGTAGTAAAAACACCCAGATGTTTTCCAGAACAAATAGACAAAACTACGTAGGTTAATGGTAAAAGCAGACAAAAACTATACAGCACCGACACTATCCTGCCCAGACCACGCAGCAGACGCACACAATCACATACAAACACAACAAGAAAAAATAAAGACTTGGTCGCAAAAAGCACCCCATGGCAAACACAGATGCTGTGTTACACAAGAGCACATTAATGAAAGGCAGTCATAGACCTGACTACAGAATGGCCAACTCTTTTCAGAAACACAGGGTTTTACGCTTACTATCCAGGACCACCGTACATTAACAAAGACAAGTAGGGTCACTCTAAGCTCCGCCCCCAATGTGGTCTTTCCTGCTGTGCTCTCGGATACTACGCAAGCTGGCGGATTCTGGCGCCCGGCGATCTCGAGCAGTAGCCGAAATCTAACAGCTCTGGTTTACAGGGTCAGTCCACCTAGCACCCCCTAACACGCGACACGGTGCACGGGATACAATCGGTCGGATCTACCTGGGTGCCTAAATAAGTAGTGTTTGTGTGTTATTGAGCGTTTTGCACGCATTTCACAAAAAAATGCAGGCGACATGCTCTGTTTATGGCCCCATGGTGTTTTTTATATTTGTGCCTACTTATTCCCATTGATTTTTAAAATGTCTGTTTTTAATATTTTAATTTTATTATTGACATGATTCTTAAGTTTTTTAAATTCATTTTCCAAATTCGTGTTTCCCGGTTCTTTAGCGTTTTGTTTTTAAATTTTGACTCGGTTTTCAATTATTTCGAGAATTTCTTAATTTATCCAGTTGTTATTTTCACGTATATTATACGTCTTTTTGAATTCCGAATCTTGTTACAAGTAGTGATTAAGTCAATTAGTTCCTGAAATGATTGAACTTTGAATATTCTTCTCAAATTTTGAGATGAATTTTTATGATCTATTCTGTTTGCTTCTTTTCTATATTTTGTAGCAAGTACTTTTATGTTTACACCTAAGGTTATTGACAACAAATTATTATTGATCAGACTGTTACTGTTACTTACTACTTGAATCGTACATTTCAAATTACTACATCTATCTGACAAAACATGATCTATAATACTCCTTGAGCTATTTGCCACCCTAGTAGCTGCACCTGCAGTTATTGTGTTAAATGGTTTATTGAATAATAAATTATATTCTATATATACTATTTCTATTGACCTCCGTATAAGTAAAGTGAACGTCGACCGTTGACGTCGATAATATCGCACAGTCGGATTCCCTGTAAGAAAACGAGATCGCACGAAGGGAACCCCTCTCAAATCGAGGCGGCTCGCATTTGTGAGACTGACATCAAAGTCGGAACGGCGAGTGGCCCTACTTGTCTTTGTTAACGTACGCTGCCAGGACCAAGTAATTGCGATACGAAACTACATGCAATACATAATCAAATATCCATCCATAAACGACGATAATTGCAGGAATTGTCACCAACACAAAGAAACAATATACCACATACGAAGCACATGTAAAACTCTCGCTGGAACTGAGTAAACAGCTAGACATAATTCTGAAGCCAAAACCATACGCCAGACTAGCCACCACAAACAAGCTAAAAAAGACAAACATCCATATCACAATTACACACCAACATCAGTACTCGAAAGCAATCAATACGAACTATACTGGGACGTTGAAATACATACAGACTATCCGATCAAATAGGCCATATATACAGTTTTTCAGTCAAAGGCAGACAAAGTTACCTATTTGATAGATATTGCGATTCTCAATCATATGAACATCCAAAATACCAACGCTGAGAAGATGACATGGAAGTAAAACGACTTTGGTAGCAAAACAAAGTTACTGTTGTCCCTCTCATCATGTTGGTCTCTGGTCTTAAGGGCCCCACAGACATCGTTGTTTTTCATCAGGTTTGCACGACGTGCCAACCGATCACACTCATTTCGGTCCGTGTGTGCCGAAAAACCGTCGTGTTGACCGTCGTTCCAAAAAATCTGTCCGAGCTTGATTTTACCCGTCAGTTTCGAACGCCATCGTGCAACTCGGTACATGTGTGGCCGCTCATCGTGCAATCACGACAGGATTTTGCAGTGTCGTTCTGGTTTCAGGTATGATTTGTAAAGCTTGGGGCGATATCGCAACTGAAAATTTTTAATCCTCGTAGCTTCTACCCGTAGCAAGGAATCTCAATGTAGCTGTCAGACGTTCATAAGGGGAAATACTTTGTCTCATCCAAGTATCCTGTTTTTTTATTAGAGGTGCTACTGAATTAAGTAATTCTAAGTATGTTTCTTCATCCATCTTCAAATAATTGTACCAATCCCCTGGTTCCAGATGCAATTCTTCTAATAGATTTATATGGGAGAATTGGCCTCTTTTTAAAAGCCACTGTTTCACCCATTTAGAACGTTTTTTCTTGCTGTATTTCACTTTAATAGCTAAAGCCGCCGCCAATGCTAAAGTATTATCCATGTTTAACGGTCCAAAAATTTGCGAGAAACTGAAAGAAAACCGAACAGTGTGTGGAGATATCGTTCCATCGGTTTAACCGACATCGGTTGGCACGTCGTGCAAAGCTGATGAAAAAGAACGATGTCTGTGGGACCCTTTACACCAAACAATCAAACACATTTACACCACATCCACAACAGTTATACCTGGACAAAAGATTACAAAAAATATTCCAAAGGTCTGTAATCTTGAAGACCTGTAATATTGTATCATCCTTCCGATCAATAATAGCTCAGGGGTTGGCTTTGCATAGCCTGTCAAAACTGTTGTTACCGTAATCATGCGAGAGAAACTTACAAAATCAGAATAATAATAATAATAATAAAATATCCATGAGCTCCAGAGGATATAGAATCTGTTGTGGGGAACGAGAGATATAGGATTTACTGGAATTATTCATTCCCCACGCTCGGACTTGTACAGGCAAACATAGACCTCCTCGACCACCAGCCGAAGACGATGTTCGTTAACACAGTTTTTGGCACCTGCCAAGGTGAACATCGCCTCTGAGGAAGAGTAAATGCAAACCAAATATACGGAGTTGCTCGGACAACTTCGTAGGGTCTGCTTAGACTACACTGTAAATCTGCTGGTTATGGTCATTGGATCCCTAGGTGGAATGAGAAATACGCTGCTCTCTGCAGAATACCGGTGTGCCGTGCGGCGGCGCACATTTTAGCCGTCAGAATGCAGAAGGCAGTCATCCTTGGGGTCCCTTCGTCTACTTAGGGCGCACGGTGAATCGGAGCCCGGGCTGCACATTTTTGCGTAATAACGATAATAAAATATCTTAATTTTTTGTATTATCTTACGAAAAGGCGAATATAAGCCATCAGGTTATCCAAACCTAAGCTAAAAAGGCAGTGGATGTCCCCTTGCACCCAGCCTGACACCACCTGATACACCAAGAATGATATATTAATTGTATATGTGTAATGATCA
The DNA here is from genome assembly GCA_951848785.1 of Callosobruchus maculatus. NCBI lineage: Eukaryota > Metazoa > Arthropoda > Insecta > Coleoptera > Chrysomelidae > Callosobruchus > Callosobruchus maculatus. The sequence continues at coordinate 4,633,200 of CATOUR010000081.1, read as the reverse complement.
TACAACAACATACTAAACATAATAATCATATGCAGCTATTGAAGTTAATAATTTCGGTAGGTTGTTAGAAAAAACAAAAAGTGATGAAGTCAAGTTGATTACTCAATACTTCCGATACATTGCGGTAATACCAGTTTATTATTTTTCCATAGCATGAGGCTATAGTCTGAGATCCACTCAATCCAATCAAATGATTACCCGCCCACAACAGTGTGCAATGTCGCTAGGTGTTTTTTCACAGGTCAATGGATAACCTATTATGAATACAACAAATTTTTCAGTTTTACAATCACCCCAATTAACCCCCCCCACACAAAAACAAAGTTGAAAATTAACAGGAACCTGTAAAACACCTAAAAACGAGATTAATCTGCGTTTATATTTTTAGTTTTTTGATTATTAATGCGCCACGACTAACAGGATTTCTAAAAACCACACGCACTATACATCTTCGCCACGGTAATGATACTGTGTTAAAATTTCATCAAAATCAATTCAATAGTTTTCACGTTACACAATACAGAACGATGTGAAGCAATATGTATAAATCAGAAAAAAGTCACTTGGTTACTGTAATAGGCACAGCAATGTTCAGATGGACCTAATAAAGTACATGTATTATGCCACTAGGTCTTTTTTTCACAGGTTAGTGGTAGCCTATTTTGAATACAACAAATTTTTCTGTTCTACCACCCCCAACCACCCCAATTTCATCACCATCCAAAAAAGTAGAAAATGATCAGGAACCCCTGAAACACCTAAAAACGAATTTTGAGGGATATTTGAATGTTTTCGTTTTTTGCTAATTACTTCGCCGCCCATGCACCAATTTTCAAAATTATAACAGCATTACCCACAATGACCCCACAGCATATTGCTACCCAAATTTCATCACAATCCATGCAGTGGTTAATGAGACTATAAGACAGAAACACGCCAACAGAGAGACAGACCGACGGAAATGAGTGACGTGGATTTTCGTTATGTATATTCATAAAACGCCCAAAGAGCATATTATCTCAGGATCGAAAATTTTCGCGATCACAATACTCTCCTCATCTGTCGGTGTGGGAAGTAAAATGAGAAATAATCTACCTCAAGAGTTTGAGGTGACAAAACATCTATAATAGGAATGCAAATATGCCTCTAGATTGATTAAAGATTTTTAAAAGTTTGTTCAAAGTTCAAAAATGTTGCTTTCCTGAAAGAAATTTTGCCGGCAAACTCGGACTTCAAAACATAACGTTCGTAGTCGACTGAAATAAAATCAGTCGCGCCACTGCAAAGTTCGAGGGACCCATTTTTGTAGCAGTAGTAGTAATGCCACATTTAACTTCGAGAAAGCTATTTTAAATGCAAAAAAGTCGAGACATTTTAAGTCCCGAAAGTGTGATACACCCTGTATATATTGTACTTGTGTAGAAATGTATAGATACAAGAGGAAACAACTTCAAATTTTCCAAGTTATTTCATTTTTTTGATAAGTCTGGAGATAAAGAAAAAGGTCAGATACTATCTAAAACAAGGTTGCTCCAAAAATCAACATCAATTAAAAATCACGCGAATGTTATATAATCTTCACTGGATAGTTTTTACGCAAATATACTAGTCTTTTCTGTGAAGTCAACAATAACAATCCAAGTTGGGTTTGATGAAAATATATAGGGATTTCAAAAGAAGCATTAAAAAAACACAGAAGTGATGATTGATGATGATGATCTCGGTATAAATAAAACTTTGAATAAGTAATGTTAAATATTCACCCATTTCCAGAATTTAACTGTAAAATGTCTTCATTTTAAGCAAGAAAGCATGTGCCTCCCTGGAATTTATATAAAAAACTGAAATAAATATTCTATTTATCCCATACATAACTATCTAATTCTCCCTCTGTATTAATTTGATTTTATCTGCCAAATGATTTCAGTTACTGTTCATACATTCTATAAACCTATATCAAATCATTTATACAAACAATTACTTTGTGAAAGTAGAGCAGCTGTATTGCTAAATCTGTATCTTACATAACTTCTGTGCAAATAGAATTTCATAAAAATTTCTAAATCAAACCTTTGAGTATCTGACAGCAATTATATAATTATAATATTGATACAGAGGCATTACACATATTTATGATAAGTTAAAAGAGTTTTAAAATGGTATTTTTCAAATATAAATTGTTTCTTTTGAACATAAACCCTGCATGTTGCAGAATTGCTGAGTACCATAGTTTTTATATAATAGATTAACAGGTGCAACTGATGATAATATTCTTCTTGGTTATTTTTTCCTCTGGTTGCATTCTGAAATAAAACACAAATTTGCTTTTTCTAAGATGTTTCATTTAGGTATCTAGACTCTGTCAGCCATTATATTTTTGTAACAATATTTTTTTTTAAATCCACCCTCCCAAATCTCCATAGGTCACTTTTGTCCTAGTTTTTTCAACTATAAGAGATATTGTCCTTTTGGGGGGTAGATTTAAAAAAAAAATTGTTACAAATATAATTGTTGATGAAGTCTAGGTACCTAAACGAATCATCCTAGGAAAAGCAAATTTGTGTTTTATTTCACAATTTAATCAGAGGAAGGAATAACATAACCAAGAAACAACCCAAATCTGATGATAATTTCAAGTTTTGAATATTTTTTTGTTTCACAAAGATAGGGTGAATGTACCTGTTGTCGGCCGTTTAACCAGATATCGAGATTAAAATAGCTACATACATGAAATGATTCAGTTTAGCAGAGTTTGGAACATATAAAATATTACCCTATAGTATATTTTGTGATGATAATATATTAAAAATGTGGGATTTTCATGTATAAAATTTGTAAGGAACATTTTTTGAAAACATGCAATATATACCTGATCTCGGCCGTCCAGTGCAAATTGTCGGCCATGTATTTGCTGGTTCTCGGCCCCGGGGCTGACAAATGGTTTTTTTCGGCCCTATGATATTCAGATGTTCGTTTTTTGATGATACGAGATTGACCATACCCAAATAGGTAAATATATCGGAAAATCTAAAGAAATCGATCTTTATATATGATATAAACTAGTTTTTATTAAAGCTGGAACAAAATCGACTCTCAGGTAAAAATAAATAGGTAAGACTAAGAAAAAATAAACAATAGCAGGTACTCGCTATCACATCATAGATATTTAGACATTTCACACCTGTTATCCATGTTTGCATCATGTTCTTAAGAAAACCCAAATTCAGTGCAACGTAGATTGTCACAGCCTATATTTTTATCAGAATCTTCTGCTCTACTGTATAAGCATTGATTAACGTATAAATGTGTTAATCAATGGTATAAGTCATCTTCACAGAGAAAGCAGTTTAAGTGATTTTTTTTTAGATTAGCTATCTGTTTAGGACAGAAGGCAGAGCCTGATTCATCTGCATTGAATATTCTACTGGAATCTTCCCATATATGAATGCAGTAGACTTTTTCCAAAAAGTAATGTTCAAATCTATAACTTGATAATGTATGGTATCAAAAGTGAAACATTGTATTGTTTGTTCATAATGCTGATTGTTTACTTAATGGAACTACTTTTATAATGCTTCCCAACGAAGCATCTCTCGAAGAGAGCGGTTTCTCTCGATCGGTTTTCTTGTATGTGACATCAAAAAAAATAATCATTTTATTTATCGTGTATTTAAAAAGTAGTGGCCGAGAGGAGGCTGGTTCTCGGCCGTAGCATTTTCTTGAAAATTATTTTGTGTGTAGGCTATCACCTTTCATATAAAATGACGGCCGAAAACTGGTCTCAGTTATCTTGCAATAGTAAATAATCAAATGAAACAATACAGCTTAGATGGGAAGCGTCTGATATATTGAAAAAGGATAGAATATTGTCGTTGATTTTAACCATTTCTCGGCCTCCCGGGCCGAGAGAAGGTTTATGTTCATTTTGACGAACCAGTTAACCGGCCATCCCGAATTTTATTATAAAACAATGTTTTTCTAAATTTTATCGATTTAAACTTGATCTTTAATCACCATCCTTCAAGCTAACATACCTAAACATGCATTTAAGCATGAATTCAATAAAATAATTACTATTTCCTAGGGACCTTTTCATTGAATAAAATGCACATATTCAGTTGTCCTCATCTTACCTCAAAGTAACTATCATTTTGAATATTTTCTGAATCCTGATGCTTCCTTTCACACGTCAGCGCATTACACACCGAAAATCTCAGATATGCAAGGAACAGAAATATACCTATATATACGAGGTTTAATTGTGCGTATATCTATTATATTTGAATTTTGGTGGAAGTGGCCGACAACTGGTGGCGGCCGGACAACCGGTACGTTTACCCTATATTAGGACCATATCACCTATTTCTAATTGTATAATTAGAAAAGCAAACCTTATGAAATTTTCACAGAATGAACAGAATAGGTTTATAGTTTTTGAAAATTATGGTTGGACCAGTAATAAAAAACTGCCTGTTAATAACCACTGCAGTAAGGTCAAATAACCTCAAGGGCCACAAAAACTAACTATAATCAAGGAACTAATCTTAAAGTTTGTTAAAACTAACTATAATCAAGGAACTAATCTTAAAGATTGTTAAAAGGTTACTGTTATATAATTATGAAAAAAGTGAAACTTTCAAGGTACTTACTGATCTACAAAAATAAAAGAATTTTTGGTTTTCTACACCTTAGTAGTAGGAAAGCAGTAAAAAAAAAATAAAAAAATAATAAGTCCTCAAATTCCATCTCGAGAGTATATTTCAAATTTCTCAGGGGTGGTTTACAATGAGGGGTTGATGTCTCAATATGTTATACCCATAATATAAAAATTATGTACCTAATTCAAAATAGATTATGGGGCAAAGATGAAACTGTTGTGTATCTTTGAACAGCACTTTAAAGGTGTGTTATTCTCTAATCCTCAATTTTGACAGCATACTTCCTTCTTGCTTTTTAATAAATTGTTTTAAACTAAAAAAAGTAGGGTAGGTAATACACCTGGTGGAGAAATTTGCCTTCTACATGGAAGTTTATGGAAACTTAATTTTTTCAATGAAAATAGATGATATATACCACTATGCTTTGCTGTATTTCAAAATATTAAAATGTTCAGGTTTAATAATGGTTATATCAATAATGACCATACTATGTATTATGTGGGCAAAGCTGAATACTCGATCATGTACCTAAAATATAGGGTAGTAAGGGTTGTACGTAGCTAGGTTTAGCTTTTTAAATTCTGGATATCTATAGTATAATTATGATAAATACCTAATTATAACATGCATTCTTTGTTTTTCTGCTTACATACCTAACATCACCTTCCGTTACCGATTCTGCAAAGGGCGGTACTTTGACCACAATACTTTCCATACAGACGCTGCTTGTTCGAAAGTATCTCTCAGTACATAGACTGATTGACTTACGAGTCCTATAACACATAACTTTATTAAAGGCCATTCATGTTAAGCAGATATTTTTTTTACCTTGTTGAAATTCCATGACTTGGCTTAATACTGAACTTGCGAACTATTTTGGTACCATGGTATATAGTTCCTTGCCTAAATGGCACCTAAAAAATAGTGATTATGTAATCTTGGAAGCACTGAGGAATTTTATTAATATAGGACATTATGATATATATTTCCGTTGATCACTACGGTAAAGAATGTCACAAGACTTTATTTCTCAAGAACACCTCTATTTTACTTACTTCCAGGGTAACCTTTTCCACATAAGTACCTAAATTTCGTATGGCTGATCTCCGCACATTTCGTATCACTAATGTTAGCATACTAGACATTTCTGATGCAGTATATTGAACAATAAGCTATTTTTTATTTCAAACCCCAATCATATGCTCCAAAAGGTAACTTAAAGCTGCCCAACCAAAAACTTCCAAACTGAATCGCCCACAAACAGAACCACGATTCCACGATTTTTGCAGGCATGTCAAATTCGAAATAGGTTGAATTAAACGTCAAGTGATAAATGTCATTGTAGACCCCTGTTGACAGTTTACTTATTCATCTCAATGGTCAATGGTTAATGACATTTCATCACAGTTTTCTATTCTCTAAGCACGTTCTAGTTTTGAAATTTTCCTGATAGATGTCAGCATTTGTGGCGCCCTCTATTATTCAAACACTCATACAAATATTTATACATTCCTTTATGCAGTTTTCTATCAAGTAATAAGGTCTAGTTCGAACAGCGCACGATAGATGCCCACTTTATATATCTGTACATGCTGCCATCTATTATTGAAAAACATAATTATTTAATTAGGGGCGGTTTTAGCTCTCACGAAGAGTCCGTCCGTATGTCCGTCTGACGCTGACAATATACATTATAGAAAATATAGCCAAAACTATAGGTGCTAGAGAAAAACTGAATACAGATTCGGAATCAACATGAAAAAACTAGTCCGGGAAAAATCCGGTTTTGTCATTATCGTTCCCGGTTAAAAAAAACTAAATTTTTGTACCAACAAATTCCACAGTGAGAGCGCCCCTTGAATTTACTCAAGTAAATTCTTTCCTACTTTTTTGTTTTTGTAAATTTCTGACCCAAACTCCAAACTGAAGTAGAAAAGTTCATGTAAACAGGTCATAAAGTGTATGGTTTTCAAGAATTTGGGAGTGGTGATTTTTTTGTAATTTGGTAGTGTTGTTCATTGCAATTAAGACGCAGCACTGATTAGAAGGTAATTATCATTTCCAGTGGCGTCTCGTGGGCGGTCCCACAATTATAGTATTAGCAAAAAAATGTACGCCCCTGATCTTGAAAAAAATTAATGCTATTTTTTAGATTAAACAGATAAAAACACAACTTCTTTGTCTCTTCATGTCTCTTCGTATCTCACTTTGTTTTCTAAGGAAAAAAATAATAAAAAATATATTAAAACAAAACTGTTAATTTTGTTCTTCTTAGCAGGAAGGAACTACACAAGGTCAAAAGTGATTTATTTAAGATTTATAGCTGCCCATCTGAAAATCCTTTATGCAGGAATGAAGAAGTTTCCATTTATTCAAATTTTAGTTAATCAGATAGTCCTAAAGAGTTAGAGAACAACGGCGAAAAAATTTTGTAATTATCTCCATCAATAGAAAAGTTATAGTCCTTCAAAGTTTGAATTGTCATATCCTCCGCGCGAAGCCGCTAGCGTCATAATAGGCCGTCCACAAATTAGTGGACGGCCTATTATGGATATAATAATTTTTCAGTTTTACAACCTCCCACCCCCCAACCACCCCAATATCACCCGCACCCAAAAAAAGTAGAAAATGATCAGGAACCTCTAAAACGCCTAAAAACAAAGTTTGAGGAATATTTAAAATTTTTGCTAATGACTCCACCGTCCATGCATCGATTTTCAAACTTATAGGAACATTACCTGCTACTACCCCACAGCATATCGCTGCCAAATTTCATAACAATCCATGCAGAGGTTACTGAGATTACGTGGCTAGAAAAACGCGTACAGACAGACCGACGGAAATGAGTTGTGTGGATTTTCGTTATGTAGACATCATAAAACACCCAAAAAGCGTATTATCTTAAAATCGAAAATTTTCACGATCACCTATCGGTGTGGGAAGTAAAAGTCCATAATTATGTCGATATCTACCTTAGGAAGATTACTAGAATCACCACGAACGTAACCTTCCTCCATACTTAAAAACATATTAGCGTCTGCCCGTTACAACAAACACCTTCGCTGTTCCACTCAAGTCTAAATGTCGCATACTGTACAGCGCACCGTATGCATAGCGGAATCCCGACCAGACTGTGGCTGCCGCGAACAATTAATGACATGTCACGTCATACGGCATTTCACCGCCGCGGTCGCTTTACGCAAATATAAAATTGAATAACTCTGGCGTTTTTTGGAATAATCAGATGACTTTTTCGACATTCTTCAAGTGAAGAAATAGACTATCAGATAATAATGAATTTTCCAAATTTTATTTTTTAGGAAACTTCTCGATTGCGGTAAGGTAGAGGAAACAGCTAAGTATGTTATCTGCGACTGTTCTGCAGTGAGCGAAAGCTTGAACTCCTACCTGAATGTCGGCCAAGATGGAAAACAATGCACTTCAGAGTTGGCAAAGAACTTACGATGAGACTCTGTCTAATCACTTTGACTGGGGGTGCACAATAAGCCTTAAAGCTGAGCGCTAACTATGAGGGTCGAGAGCGGCCTCAATCGATGCGGATTGACACCCTGAGTCGAACGATACCACTCCTAGATTGAGAAAACGCCCCGGTAAAATTCTATGACACTTTAAAGTTTCAGTTCCTAACCTAACTTATGCCAAATGGTCAACACTATTTAGGCCAAATTCGGTTTGATTGGTGGTTAAGTAAGTGTTAATCAAATCTGCTTGATATTCTGAGTCGAATTAGACCTTTCCCAGACTGAGGAAACGCTCCGATGAAAATCTGCGCCACTTTAAAGTTTCAAACCTACCCCCAAAATGACTTCGATATTTTGATGATTTTTTCATAAAATATGTGGTCAAGCTATACATGTGCCATGTGCCAGTCCGGCCCTAGACGGAAAACCCAGAGTCGTACACTTCAACAGGTTGGCTTCGTTTGCTGGAGATAATGCGGAAGCGCAAGTTAGAGAACTCCAGCAACTCCACCCAGAGCTGAACTTCGAGGATTTCATGGCCACTCACATTGGTACAGCGAAGGCTAGGTTTGGCGTGACTCGTGAGGAACATCGAGATTTGTTCACGGTGCCGGATGAGTACGCATTGGCACATTGTGTCGCAAGAGATCTTCGGATGTCCCGAGGGATTGCCAGTGAATTCCAACGTCTGTTTGGCCAAGTAGACGAGCTGAAGGGACAGGGTGGACGAGTCGGACAAGTGCTGGAGTTACGAAGTGGCCAGAGGCGACTCTACTACTTGATTTCGAAGGAGAAGTCCTATGAGAAATCGACGTACCGGACTGTATGGGAGGCATTCCTGGACCTCAGAGAGAAGCTGCTAACCGCAAATGTTTTGAAGCTGGCGATTCCTAAGCTAGCTTGCGGACGGGCCGGCCTGGATTGGCGGATCATCCGAAACATGCTAGAAGTCCTCTTCAGGTTCACGGGAATCGAAATTCTGGTCTGCAGCTGGAATCCGAGAGGACCGACAGAACACAGGACCGTGGATTGCTTCTTTTACCAAACTTCTGGCTGCAAGAAGGGACTGTGTCCATTCAGACATGAACATTTCGGGGACGAAACGGCCTTAAGGAGGGGGCAGTGTGCCAGTCCGGCGCTGGACGGCCGAGTATATCTACCTGAAGTCTAGAAAAGTTCCTTCTGCTATGATAGCGAGCTGTCGCGAATGTTCCAGAGATGGCGCCGCCTAATATAAAAGCGCCGTCGCACGAGAGACGGGGACGGTTAGAGTTAGAGTCAGTGCAGTGCAGCAGTCAGTACAATACGCGACGTTCCAGTGGCGCGCGCGAAATAAACAAACTGTGAAATAAATTAGTGAAGTGTAGGACCAATATAAATTAGTGTAGTGACTATAGATAAATTAGACTGTTAAGTATTAGGTAGGAGTAGTGTACATAGTTAGTGAAAATAAATAGTGAAATCCGTACCAAGTGTTTTCGTGCCCAATCGGACTAAAGACTTGTAACAATATCATGCGAAAGCACTAGATGAGTATAGCACAATGACACCAGTCGCAACATGCTAAAATGGAAAATAAAAAAGTTATGATACTTTCTAATGTTCAATGTTAAAGCTATTTAGGAAATATGAATAACTGAAAACCAGGTTAGTTTATGTTGAATTAGGTTCGTGCAGATGTATAACGGGGGGTCTGGGGGGGGGGGGGGGGCGGCTCGGAATAGTCTAAGCAACAGCGTCGGTACTCTCTAACTTAAGAGATAGAAACATGTTTCTATCACCATGACGACCATCTTAGGGCAGTTTCGGGCGCCTATCACGTGTCTACTACGCTGTCACGGCACGCTGTCAAATTTACGAGGCCACCCGATCCCATAGTAGATAGTGCATAGAAACACGTTTCTAAGTTAGAGAGTACCGGCGCAGGTTCCTCAGCTAGGGTTCTCGCCTGTTCGGTTTCTTCCATAGCGTGCGGGGGTCGGCCCCAGAATCACCTTTTTTTGGTTAATTTCTAATTGAGAATCAAAATAAACGGTTGTACAGTCTAGACACAGCATAGTAAACAACCAGCACAATAACTCAAGTTGGCGGAAATTACACCCGCATCCCCACTTTTGGATGATTTTTTGTAGGGATGGTAACGGTACTTCGATACTTGTACTTCTGCACTAATATCGACTATTTTTATCTTAGATACTTTTTGAGCGATTCCAGGCTGGTATCGATACTTTTGTAGGTGTATCGGTACATAATTATTGAGGGGTGTAATTAATTGCACAAAATTCTCTGTACGAACCTATGAGGCTAAAAAGTATCGAGTTGGTACCGGTATCGATATTTTCATTTTCGCATCTCTACCCAAAAATTTTGGTGGGAACCATTTTTATATAGGAAATCCTCAGAGATATTATGCTGGTTGTTTACTATGCTGTGGTCTAGATTTGATATAATACAAATCAAGACATCAAGCCGAGTCGCTTGACATACCTTTTCTATGTTTTTTATGTTAGGTAAGATATACGAATTTGCGAATTTCAGAGTAGCGTAGATTTTTATTAAAATGTTTCCTCACGCTGGTAATGGTAGTTCAACTCAGGATCTGAAGCCGAGTCGATTAGAACCCATTTCATCTTCAATAATTCAACTAGTTTGGTTAACTTAGGTTAGGTTCGGAATCTTCAAAATGCTGCAGTTTTTCACCGGAGCGTTTCCTCAGTCTGGGAGTGGTGTCGTTCAACTTAGGACGTCAATCCGCGTCGATTGACACCAATCTCAATCCCCATTTCGAGTTTCGCTAAAATGAACCCTTACCCTATAAAATACATTTTGTATATTTTGGATTGAAGAGAGTAGGGATTTTTTGAGTCTTTCTCTTTCATGTTGAAGGGCTATCGAATCGAGAGCTATTTTCTTGAACCCGCGTTTTCTAATTCTGCTACAACGTTTTATATCCATTGACCCTGGCAAAATGATCCCTTTCTATTTTAGAAACCCTTCATGACGAGAAATTGACAAGCTTCTGCTATACAGGCTGTCCAGTTAGTGGGTAATTCTTCGATATCTCGCAAAGAATACCTGATAGAAGAAAATGTCAAATACAAAAGGCATTTGGTTACTTAGGACGCATATTCTAAAAATATTTTGAAATATACAGGGCGTTGCGAGAAAGTAGGATAGTGACCAACTTAATTTTTTTATACGGAACTATAACCTTTTTTTAAATTCTTTTAGTTTCCATCATTGATCTCCATTTATCCCTAAAATATTTTTGAGATAGGTTGCGACGTTGCCAAGTTATAATTTCTTTTTTATTAATTTCCGGATTTGCAAGGTCGCAAGTAATACGTCCAAATTGATATATTCCTTTAACTTTTCTTAATAATATTATACAGCGAGTTACTTGAATATTAAGTGGATATTAGACTGGATGTTACCAGCAATTTGTATCTACGGGGTGTTTTTGGCAGAATTTTAAATTACAGCAACTTGAAGGTCATTTTACTTTGTTTTTTAAATGTACCATCCTGTATTTTTTATTTTAAATCGAAATATTTACTAATACCCTATCTCGCATTGTAATATTTTTTTTCGCGTTTGCGGCGTTGCCAAGTTATAAATTAATTTTCCAAATTTTTAAACAAACATCCCCGATTTTAATGTATCTTAAATAGAATCCTCTACTGATTTTTATTGCAATGAATTGCGCATGTCCAATTTAGTAAGATTTCATAATTTCAAAATTTTGTTTCTATTAATTACTGAGATACGGCAATACCGCTTTTTTAGTAAACGGTACCGGAACGCTTAAATATTTCCAAAACCGCCACAGCTGGAGAGGTGCAATTCAATACTTGGGGGTTTTTGAACATACAGAATTCAAAAACGCTAACAGCAGTGTTGTCAGATTTACCACTCTTACGTTAGACTTAGACATAAATAGAGTATTCCATTCAAAATTATCGTTCCAATTCATTGCAATAAAAATAAGTAGAGGATTTTATTTAAAATAAATTAAAATCGGGGATATTTGTTTGAAAATTTGGAAAAATAATTTATAACTTGGCAACGCCGCAAATGCGAAAAAGAATTACAAGGCGAGATAGGGTATTAGTAGATATTTCGATTTAAAATAAAACATACAGGGTGTTACATTTAAAAAAACAAAGTAAAATGACCTTGAAGTTGCCGTAATTCGAGGGGTAAAAAGCTGCTCGAAATGTGTACACCAGAAATCCATTTCTTTAGAATAAATCCAATAAACCCATGGAAATCCACAGAAATCTATGGAAATCCAAAGAAATCCAAGGAAATCCACGGAAATCCAAGGAAATCCACGGAAATCCACGGAAATCCACAGAAATCCAAAGGAAATCCAAGGAAATCCAAAGAAATCCAAGCAGTTCCAAAGAAAACCACTTAAAAATAAAAACAAAGTCAAACCACAAATAAACATTTAATTCCAGAAACTCGAAAATAAAGATCAAACATGAGATATCGTAACAAATAAGTCATACTATATAATACCTAAAAAGTCGATGACGTTAAAACGAAAAAAAAACTTTTCAGCGCACTCGTCATTCACAATTTTCGTGATTAGACCTAAATACCAACGTTTTTCTTAATAGATGGCATACAATTTTCCACATTACGGCTGAACAGGTTGTTCAAATTTTGGAGTTGAGGCGATGAAGCCATTATCGTTGTATGATATTTCAAGGAATATTCATTGCAGTTGTCTATACCGTCAGAAGTTTCTTCCGAAAGGACCTCGGTGTCTGTAGTGTCAGCATATTTAACACTAATTTTTGTTAGAGGTTTTTGAAAACCTTGATATATTTTTTCTTCCCACGCCAATACGTGAGGGGAGTATTGTGATCGCGAAAATATTTGATTTTGTGGTATTACGATTTTTGGGCGTTCTATGATGTCTACATAATAAAAATCTACCTCACTCACTTCCGTCGGTCTGTCTGTCTGTTGGCGTTTTTCTTGTCTGGTAATCTCAGTAACCACTGCATAGATTGTGATGAAATTTGGAAAGCGATATGCTGAGGGGTCGTAGTAGGTAATGTTCCTATAATTTTGAACATCGGTGCGTTGGCGGCGAAGTAATTGGCAAAAAACCAAAAAAAAAATCAAAAATCCCTCAAACTTCCTTTTTTTGGCGTTTTAGGGGTTCGTGATTATTTTCTACTTTTTTTTTGGTAGGTGTGAAATTGGGATGGTTGAGGGGTTTGGGGTTGTAAAACCAAAAAAATTGTTGAATCCATAACAGGCTGTCCACCGACCTGTGAAAAAAGGCCTGGCGTTATAATACACTTTTTTATGTCCATCCGAACATTGCCCTGCCTGTTACAGAAACCAAGTGACTTAGAACCTTCTGATGTATACATACGTTTATTGCTTCTGATCGTTTTGTATCGTGTAACGTGGAAACTATTAGATCAATTTTAATGAAATGTTTACACAGTATTACTACCATGGCGAGGATGGGAAACGTTTATGATTTTTAGATACCGTGGCAGTGGCAGCGTAGTCATAATAAAAAATATGTGGACGTTGAGCGAGATAGACTTCGTTCTAGGAACTTCCCTGACTCAAGTGGTTGTTGTGCATCCCCCGTCCTTGTTTTACCATAACCTTGTTACAACAGTTATTGACATTTGTAAATTTCACCCTATTTATTTTCTTACGCGCTATTTCGGGAAAAACGACATGTGATTATCGTTTTTTGTATAAAAACACGTCGTCTTCTGACTTGTGGGGTCATATGTACCAAGGTACCAATATGACATTTTTTTGTACAACCCCCACTCCCTTGAAACCTTAAGAGTCCAATCGAATAGTAATACGAATAGTAATATTATTTTGAGATAGACAACAACTTTAAGTTATTTACGACTCCCTAATATCAAACAATTCAGTGCACAAATACAGCAGTTAATGACATTTGAGTATTTCAATTTATTTAATTTTTTTAGCTTCCATTTCAGAAAAAATTAACATGTTTTAGACATAAAGACACATTCCCTTTCAACTGGTGTTATCAAATATACATGTTGTATTATGATTTATTTGTGCACCCCCACCCCCTTCCATTACCAATTTGTCCGATCGGCACCAAGACCTTTTCAACTCGAAAGGACCTCTATTTTAATTCGAGTTGGCCAAATTGGGGAGCAATCGCTTGAGGCGTTTTTGAGTAATCGTTGGAGAACGAAATCAGGGACGTACAGACACAGACTGACATGAAAACACTAAAACCTTCCGATTTTCTCCAAACTTGGTCACTATATAAATGTTATCATTATAAACAAAAATATAGTTTTTGGTCCCGCTGCGAGATTAAAAAAGGGGTGGGGTGGGGGTACCACATGTTTTGCTATGTCGGAAACGCTACCGCGCATGCCGCAAAGTTTTCAAAATGGCGGAATAATGATCCAAAGGAGTAGCAAATTTTCGAACTTTAAAACTGTAACTGTAACTGTCACAAAAATAATCCAAATAATTTCATATTTAACTGTCATAAAGGGGTGTTAGTTCTTTTGGTGCAGATCTATGATTTCAAGGTGGGGGGTGGTCACTTTGGAAAGGACACACCTCGCACGTTGATTTCGGTAAAATTTGCGAAAACGGGCCGATTCTAATTACTTAACCCTTTTTTGATTGGCAAGTTAAAAACTAAAAATATAAAAACAGCTCAAACTTCGTATTTAGGCGCCTTAGGGGTTTCTGATTATTTTCTTTTTTTGGCTGGGGGTGAAATTGGGACGGTTGCAGGTAGAGGGTTGGGAAACTCATTGACCTGTGAAAGAAAGACCTAGCGGCATGACAAACTTCTGTCTGCTCGGGCGGCCGATGATTTGGTTGCAAGGGGATGATATGCTATGGGAAAATAATATACTGGTATCACCGTAATACGTATGTGGGAAATACTGTGTCAATCAACTTCACTTCATTTTTCTTAAGAATGTACGAGTATGTGCGCCTTCGCGCCTTCCTTGTTTTACGTTTAAAAGAACCATGACTAGGAGTTCTTGATGTTTTCACTGGTTTATGTAAAAAATCTTCAATTTATTAATTCAGGTAACTGAAATCAAGATGGTTTCAGCCGAGACATCCGTGTTTGCGCATCCGTACTGGCACAGTAAACCCACAGAAATCCACGGACATCCATGGAAATCCACGGAAATCTACGGAAATCCACGGAAATCCACGGAAATCCACGGAAATCCACGGAAATCCTCGGAAATCCACGGAAATCCATAGAAATCCACAAGCGTGTACACCAGAAATCCACAGCTTTTTACCCCTCGCCGTAATTTAAAATTCTGCCAAAAACACCCTGTAGATACAAATTGCTAGTAACATCCAAAATAATATCCACTTAATATTCAAGTAACCCGCTGTATAATATTATTGAGAAAAGTTAAAGGAATATATCAATTTGGACGTATTGCTTGCGACCTTGCAAATCCGGAAATTAATAGAAAATAAATTATAACTTGGCAACGTCGCAACCGATCTCAAAAATATTTTAGGGTTGAATAGAGATCAATGATGGAAACTAGAAAAATTTAAGAAAATGTTATAGTTCCACATAAAAAAATCAAGTTGATCACTAATCTACTTTCCCGCAACACCCTGTATATTTTAAAATATTTTTAGAATATGCGTCTTTTGTATTTGACATTTTCTTCTATCAGGTATGCCTTGCGAGATATCGCAGAATTACACACTAACTGGACACCCTGTATGTTCGTCAGTGATATACTCGTTCACACTAACCCAACCTATTCTGATAATCTGTGGTTCACACATTTCTTGTCCGTCAATGTCACTCACTGTGGTTCACATCACCAGATTTGCACCACGACCGAAATGGCAGAAGCCGAGGGCCTTCAATGTGAGCATCGCTGTAAACTAAAACAGAGAAAAGGACCAGTTATCAACTACTTCATCGATACTGGAGTGCTTATACGTCTCAGAAGAAGGTTAAAATTGAGCATGATGTTGAGCGAGAGTCATCCCCGTTGCGAAGAAGCGTACAAATCGTGGCAAGTTGTGCGATCTGAACAGATAAGGCACTTGACAGCTTACCACAGTACAATTCATCCCTTTAGGTAAATGAGGCACCTGACTGTAATAAACTTAAACCATTGATTGCTGGATCAAATACTCAGAGTTATACGTTAAGCTTCCCATACCGATAGGTGAGGGGAGTACTGTGATCGCGAAAATTTTCGATTTCGAGATAATATGCTTTTTGGGCGTTTTCGATGTCTACATAACGAAAATCCACGTCACTCATTTCCGTCGATCTGTTTCTCTATCGGTCTGTTGGAGTTCTTTTACCCTCGTAATCTCAGTAACCGCTGCATGAATTGTGATGAAATTTTGGTAACAATATGCTGTGGGATCGTAGTAGGTATACTCTGTTACCTGATACTTTAAACTGGCTTGACGTCTATTTAATAGGTATCAGCTGACGAAGAAGTGTATTTCAAATTTAATTTTTTACTAGTGGTGTTGATTGGCAATCCTGCGATCAGGACCGTATTAGTAATATTCTTATTGAATATTTGCCAAAAAGTAATGACTATTGTTGTAAACAAGAAATTGCTTCAATATCCAGAAATTCGCAGCAAAAATGGTTAGTTAAAAGAAATAGATTATTTTATTGATTTGTATATTGTTAGAGACTATGACAATACTCCTATATTTAGTAATAAGGACGATTCAATGGATAGCTTGCATCACTAGTGGGATATTTATTGGTTGAAACGTACAAGGTACACGAGGGTTGCTCTTGTTGCGTACAAGGTACAATTGGAGAAAAGTATAAAGTACATGGAGTAAGATTAATCATTGATTAACTTATTTAGTGGGGATTAATATAATAAGGTAGTTTAACTGAAGCTTAAGCTAAAAATGCTTTTATCTTCATTCTTACCTCATTTAAAGTGTACCTAATCATCATCATTCAGACCAGTCATACTGATATACTGAAAGACACGCTGGATTTTCCGAGAAAATCTAAAATAAGCATAGACCTCGCAGCATAGATGAAAACGTCACCAAGTGTCAATTACTTGTTATTAGCATAGATAACCCCCACTTAGTTATTAGTAGTGCTTCCACTCAATACAGCCTTGCATTCCTTCAAAGCTTAAGATTGATACGTCATGACTCAATCTGGGGTATTTTTAGTTATCACTAGCCAAACAGCTGTGCGCTGTTGACACGGCTGACAGTTTAAAGTATCGGGTAACAGGGTATAATGCTCCTATAATTTTTGAAATCAACGATATTGGCCGGCCATTGTCGTGAATGTCCTATTACAGCGTCCTGATAGTGACCGGCCAATAGCGTGAATATCCATGTAACCTGGGCAGTGTCGATAAACTAGGAATGGATTTATGATTTTACGACTTTGTCCGGCAATCTCGTTGATGTCATTGATGCCATTTTTGGAAAACCTTATACAGGGTGTTTCATAATTTGGGACTTTTTATCATACAGCGGATAGTACTCGCCAAAATGAGTGTTTTTTCCCAGTAACATATAAACGAAATATTTAGAGAAAAGAAGATACTGACCATTAAAGAAATCCTGGCCTACCATGTCATACCACAACAAACAAGGCAGCGCTAGCAGTGTCGATGCCGGTGAGAAAACATTAAAACAGGCAGTTCGTCATACATCGCGTTGCTGTTGCTACATCTGCCGATCGGACTTTAAGAACAACAACAATGGCGCACGCTTATAACGATAATGAACTGGTGGACATGATTTTAATGTGCGGTGAATGTGGTCAAAATACCGCTGCGGCTTCGCGAGTGTATGACGATCGTTTCCCTAACCGTACTCACCCTGCACCTCGTCGATTTGTCTCGCTCATGCAAAGAGCTAGAGACACAGGATGTCTGAATTCACATCGTGGTGCACACGCTGGAAGACCTAGACAACCTTGTGTGGTCCAAATTGAAGAAGACATCGTCGTACTTTTACCCGTAAGACGCCCGCGACAGGACCGCACTTACAACTTCGTAGCAACCAAATAGTGAATACTTGCTTGAAATTTTTTTTTACTCTTTTGCTGCTGGTTCACCGTGCATTAGCTTTGCCGTTTCAAGGGCCGTTGCGTCTAAAGAGTCCTAAAGAAGTCCCAACTTTTAGAACACCCTGTATTATTGGAAAATCTCAGTGACGATATTAAACGGAAAGAAATTTCACTTAGAGAAGCTCTAAGACAAAATACAACTTCTGTAGGCCAAGGAATAAGCGTTGCTATAAGTAAGGGTGGCTGCAAGAACAAAAAATGTGCCGTGCCAGTGGCAAAACCTGCAATTCAAAGTGTCGCGGTTCATTACCATGTTGGAATCAAAATGTTTAGTGGATGCTTTGATCTAGATTTTATAGATATGTTTTAATATTTTCAAGTTGTCATATTTAACGATTAGGTGTTTGATATTTTGAGTTTCCTTCCGATTTTTTGTGAAGCGATTAAAATATATTTTTTTTATTTTCTTCATTTCTTCAAATAGCTGCCCTAATCTGTAATATCAACTTTGCTCGCGCATTAATTGTCGATGTCGTGAATGGCAGCACAAAGATGCAAGAAACTAAAATATTTTCAACCTTGTCCATATAACTGACGGTCATTCTCGTTACAGGCTGAGCAATATTGGCCGTAACATATTGTTACAAATCTTTTTTACTGCCTCAAATTCTAAAGCTCTGGCCAGCGCATCCACCAGACGTTCCGGATGTGCGAGAGCTACAGCTTGACGCATTTCGACATTATGAAGACCACCCACAAATGCCTCCACAGCTAGTCGCTCCATTAGATCTTGTGGAGCCGTCGGATATGCCAGTCGAACCAAGCGGGCTATATCTGCTTCGAATTCCTGTAGCGTCTCATTTGGTCGTTGGGAGCGATTCTTCAGCTGAGCGTGGAAGACGTGACCGAACCTGGCTTGGCCAAACCTCATTTCCAGGTGTCTGACTAGCTGTCCGTAGTCCCCTCGTTCTGTCGGTGATAGCGTCTGAAGCACATCTGTAGCTTCGCCTCTCAGCGCTAACGTCAAAGCTGTCGCCTTCTCACCAGGTAACCAACCATTGGCGTTTGCGGCCGCTTCAAACTGGAGGAGGTAGTTCTCCCAGGATGTTTTCCCATTATACTGAGGAGGTTCTAATCTCAGCTTGCCCGAATCTCCTGCCTTCAGGTCGCTAGGTGTCGTTACGCTTGCAGCCTGAAGCTCCATTCGCAGCTTGTCCATCTCTGCGTCCAGGCGTCGGATGTTTTCTCGCAGATCTTCTTTTTGTTTCTCCAATCCCTTCTTGAGATCCTCTTTTTGTTTTTCCAACCCCCTCTCGAGATCTTCTTTTTGTTTTTCCAATCCCCTCTTGAGACCTTCGTTTTGTTTTTCCAATCCCCTCTTGAGATCCTCTCTTTACTCTTCCATCTTCGATTCTAAGGTGTCAATTCTGGTGCCGATTCTCTCTTCGATGTCATTTTTTAAAGCAGTGATCTCCTGGAGAGACTGTTTAGAGCTTTCTTCGATTTTTGCTTCGAGCTTCTTGGCCCACTCGAATTCAGATGACTCGAATTCGAAGGTATCTAAATCCTCACCCTCTTTAATCATTATTTGTCGGAGTCGATCCTGGAGAACGGCCTTCAGCCCGCTGCTATCGGCACCGCGTTCATCGAGCTCTCCTCAAATCCGCAACTTTCAGTTCACTGAATCTCACCATTTTGACAGTCTATTCACTTAACTGTCCGTACCACGTTGCCCAATCAATCAGTCTACCCCACACCTGACACCACTGTTAGAAGTCTCTAGTCCGATTGGGCAAGGAAACACTTGGCACGGATTTCACTATTTATTTGAACTAACTATGTACATTACTCCTAGCCTAATACTTAACAGTCTAATTTATCTAAAGTCACTACACTAATTTATATTGGTCCTACACTTCTCTAATTTATGTCACAGTTCATTTATTTCGCGCGCGCCACTGGAACGTCGTCGCGTATTACTCGGGTATTGCTTTCCATTGCACCTTATTGACACTAACTGTAACTGTCGCTGCCTGGCGGCGGCTTATATAGATGCCTGTGAACGCCGAGAACCCTAGCGCGCCACTACCGTTGGTTCTGGAAACTTCTGGACGTCTGAATTCTAGATGTTACGCAAATCGGCTTGTCCGTCCAGGGCCGGACTGGCACAATATGTATACATACGAGTATTGCTTTTGATCGTTCTGTATTGTGTTTTAATGAAATTTCGACAGAGCATTATTACCGTGGCGAGGATGGAAAATGCGTATGGTTTTTAGAAATCGTCTTAGTGGCGGCGTAGCAATAATCAAAGAACTAAAAGTATAAAAACAGCTCAAACTTCGTGTTGAGACGATTTGGACGTTCCTGATCGACTCGATTCGTCCAGTTGAAGCTTGAATAAATACTGTGTTGTCTTACTTCCTATGGAGAGAGATGAAAGAAACTATTTACAATTGTTTTTGTGATGGATGTTTTTTTGCGGGCAAGTGGGCAAAGATTTTGTAGTATAGTGTCCGACCGAACATTCGGTTTCGGTTTCGGCCTAGTTTCGGCCAAAAGATGGGTTTCGGTTTAGTTTCGGTTTCGGCTGCCATCCAGCCGAAACTACGGCCGAAACCGAAACTAAATTCGATGGATTTTGGCGCTGCGATCGGACGCCCTCGGAGCACTATTCTTCAAGCGAAGAAGTGTCATTTTGCTGGGTAGATGATGGTAATAACTTATCACAAGTTAAGAAGCCTACCTATCGGAGCCAAGCTTGCAAAGAAACGCAGATATTACTCTTACTAGAATTTGTGTCCATTTCTGTCTTTGAGAAACGTTCCCCTAAAATTCATGTCTGCCTTACCGACTATTGTTCCCACTGAATAACTACTTGATGCTACTAGTCAAATTTATATAGACTGAGGAAGCTATTTGCAAAGAAAGTTGATAAATTATTGTTTCTCGCTTACAATATTACAATATTAGATTGTTCAGTTATGAATACTGATAGCTGTAGCTCAATTAGGCTCACAACAGTTTCTTAAATTCAGAGATAACTCCTTACTTTCAAAAATACTTAGTAGTTGTACTTAGCACGTGGGTACTTCAGAAATTTAGTTCTAAGGCAGCTTACTGATAACAGTGTCATAAAGATTGACCAAAGTTTGGAATGTTATTTAGTAAATACAAAATATAATATAAATATAAAATAGTTGATATTTGGTTCAGATTAACTTCTTATTTCAAAAATTATAAATAATATATTTGAAACAAGGTGTGATAATGCTGATAAAACGTTATTCATTTTTGTATCCACGAAAAAATCACTGACGTTATATTGATGTTTCGGTTTCGGTTTCGGTCGTAAAAAGTAATTTCGGTCGGACACTATTTGGTAGCAAAGGGATCTCAGACTATAGCTTTATGCAATGGGAAATTAAAAAAACGGTAACACCGTTATGTGTGGGAAGTACCGAGATCTATAGTACTGAGTCAATCGACTTAACTACATTTTTTCAAATAACTTTTGCTAGAAGAGATCTTCGTTCAAACATCTTGGTACTTGTCTGTATCATCACAGAGAAAAAAGGCAAAATAGATTGACTTAGTAACAATAATCCTTTTATAGTTCTTTTCAGATGTACTGGGAATACATAATCTGCTCTACCCTTCTGTTCTCTACTGTGATTATGTCCATAAATTCTGCGTATAGTTGGTGCACTAGAAAAGGAGATTTGTAAGTATAACCATTAATTAGTGTCTCTATAAGTTTTCATTACGTTACTCAGTGGTGTCAGCTGTTTGTAGCTCAGTCCTGAGCTAAGGTACTATCTTGCAGCTCCAAAGAACTATTTCCTGGTTGATATTGACTACGAACAGCGTCGGAATTCCAATAATTTTGTACACATGTAAGTCTCTAAATTAACTCAAGTCATGACGTTGGTGGCAATCTGTATTTTATAGACCTATCCGAAGATTAATGTTGAAGACTGCAATGTGCACTGTGGACTGGTACGCTTAAGGGGCCTGGGTACTCACATTTATACATACGTATTTATCCTGCGAAACACGGATTCCCAAGTAAACGCACAACTCATTTGAATTTCAAACTACATACATAGTATTTTAGAGGGTGATAGTTAAGGCCTTGATGAATGACATCTCAGAGCAACGTTTTCAAAAAAGTTTTTTACTATGCAAAAAAACTCGCAATGAAAAATCATACATGCCTCAATTGTCTGTAATTTAACTAACCAAACACGATATCAAAACAGGGCCATCAAAGTGACATAGCGCAAGATTTCTTTCTCAATTTTAATAATAATAATAATTTATTTGCAGTATGAATTACAACAAATAACAAATTAAGTTGATACCTATTGTTCAGTAAGCAGCTGCAAAAAGGACTGGCAGGCAGTCTGCGACTGATCAAAGTGCCAGCCCTAAAGACAATATACAATAACATATAAAATACTACTTTAATAATGTAATGTAAAGATATATCGGCCAAAACATCTAACCAACTAAACAAAAAATATGAAACAAAAAACACCCAAAAGTTATCAATTGGAAGAAATTAAAACTCTGAGTTTGATTTTGGCATTTTATAAGGTAAATAGAAAAAAATATCAGTATAATTAGATGATCTAAACATCTAATCAAAAATATGACACAAAAAGCAAGAAAAAAAGCCGAAGAGTTATCAAATGGAAGACATGAATTCTCTAAGTCGGATTTTGAAAGCTGATATAGGTAAACATTTTAGGTTTATAGGAACTTTGTTATATAATCGACATACGAGAAACACCTAGTGAACATAGCTGATCGATGAGACAATTGTGAGATCAGATCCCTACATCGAACATTTATGTTATGGACGTCACAACGGAAAGTAACTTTATTGTAGAGATAAGGTGGTGTTTTGTATAAAATTATCTTATGGAAAAGAACTACAGAGTGCTTGCATATTAAGCCACCCTGTTTCTGACAACTTATGCGCATATCTTCTCACACCAAATACGTATCTAAGACAAGACTTTTGTACTTTTTGTATCCGATCTCTGTCATGCTTCTTTAGGCAAGGGCCTTATACTATATCACAATGGTTGCATAAAGACAGAACGTAAGCATCACAAAGTAACGTTTTTAGCCTCTTGAATCATTACTGTAAGTTTAAAGGTAAGGTCAGGAACTTCTAAATGCGAAATTCATCTTTATGACGACCTTTGGACCTTACCTTTGGACCTTTTCACCTTACCTTTGGACTTTTGGACTCACCTCCCCTCATCTTAGACACACATAGTGGAGAAAGGGAACAAGCGGTCACGCCTCCTCGCTAACACGCGAATGCGTATTTTCTTGGATTCTCAATTTTGCGCGCTATACCCAAGAGCCTTAACTACGAGGTGTGCGGTGGAATTGAGATTTGGTAACGCAACAAACTTTTTATACGTCTTGAAATTTGGTAGTAGTGTCGATTAGATTGAAGTTGTGACTTTATTTGGACATTAGCATAATGGTTTTGTAAGTTGAATTACGCTGAAAACTGAAATACATCCATTATAACTAAGCTTAGGAATAAATTCTTTTTTTTGGGAATGTTTGACAATTGAAACATATAAATCAATATCAAAAATAATCTGAACTAGGCAGTCGTTGGCAACAGAATGGAAAAGCATCAACAGTTTATGGATTATCGGCAGCACTTCCACCAAATTTAGAAATTAACTACTAGTTACATAGCACTTTCACCAAATTCGGAAATAATCCGTAAGAGCAAAATGATACCAGTTTTCACGCTAATGTTATAACATCTGAGTTAAAATTTTTGCAAATCTAACCAAATGAGCCATTTTTAATACGTTGATGGACAACGACGCGCGACGTCTATAGGCGCTTTCAGTGATTTCGTTTTTTTTTGCTTAGATGTCTATCTAGGCGCTTTCAGTGATTTCGTTTTTTTTTGCTTAGATGTCTATGGGCGTCTTTTAAAAAAATGGTTAGAACTTACATAACGCCTATACACGTTTGTTCTGTCATAAAAAGCATAGATGGGTTACTGTCACAGAAAAGCATTTACGAGTATATCGCTATCCTTTTCAATTTCACGGACACATGACATGCGCACTCTCTTTCATTCAATGGCCGAGCTACAGCAGCTGCTATGCTGCGTCCTTTGTTAATACACGGGATAGTTCGCTCGGACCCCTCTGGCGCACGTATTCTCTGGTAGCAATATTTTGATCTTTAAAATTCGACAACCGGAATATCAGACTGATTTTTTGCAGACAACCCTATATCGACGTGTTTGCAATGAAATTATCTTTATTATGATATAAGTTTCATGCATTAGCCACACCGGTGCAAATTACTATTATTAATTTACCTATTTATACTTGCCTACCCTGTAGTTGGGACGGGAAAAACGTAGCCAACCTACCGTTTGCATATTCTATGGGCTTCATACTTTCGATTGGTATGTGATCTGTCTATTAACCAAACCAGTGAAATGTTTAAAAAAATAATAATTTTTCAATATTTAATTAATCATATCCTGGACTGAAATTTTTCAGTCAACCCACTCGCGATATGTTTTTTAACATTAAATTTAATATAAAGTGGTTTTCATCCATTAACCAGTTCGGTGAAGGTCGTCTTATATTCGGATCTTAGACTATATACCCATTAATTCGATGAAATATAATTGTTTATAGAATTATTACCTTGTCCTTCTGTTACTCTTTTTTTCCTTAATCTTTAGCTTTTGACCCCCATGTATGCAACAGTATTTGATGCAGTAATACTTTAAATTCACATTGGCTTTCTCTATAATATGTGGTACACGTTTTTGGGCAGAAGTACCTAAGAGTTCTATTATCTCTCATCTAGTATTCGGTTAATGTTTGCTTTTTATGTACTTTATGAAACCTTCATGTGGACTAAACTTATCTCCAAGCTTCATGTTCACCAGTAATAAGGGTAAAAACCGAGGTTAAAACTAATAACACCATTCATCAAGGACTGAAGGTAAACAGAGCATCAAGATAACCTCAAACTTCTTATGTAGAAATGCCGGGTGCCGGGATTACTTTTCTAATGTAAAAAATGCCGGTTGCCGGGACCTGAAAATTACAATCAAAATCCCGGATGCCGGATTTCAAATCAAAATGTAAAAAATCCCGGTTGCCGGGATTTTGATTGTAATTTTCAGGTCCCGGCAACCGGCATTTTTTAAATTAGAAAATGTAATTGTATGTAATGTAAAAAATAATGTTATAACATCTGAGTTAAATTTTTTGTAAATCTAACCAAATGGGCCATTTCTAATACGTTGATGGACAACGACGTTTATAGACGCTTTCAGTGATTTCGTTTTTTTTGCTTAGGTGTTTATGGGCGTCTTTTAAAAAAACGGTTAGAACTTAGACAACGCCTATACACGTTTGTTCTGTCATAAAAGGCAATGGCACAGATGAGTTACTGTCACAGAAAAACATATATGTTTTTATGCTGTGTCATTTTCAGTCTGTTTAAGTCAGTACCCTTAGTAATTTTTATCATTTTCAAAATATAACAGGATGCCTTATAACGTCGTTTTCGCCATGAGTAAGTTCGTATTTTGTAATTTAGTGTCCAGTTTGACAACATCTCATAACGTATAACTGACTGCTTGACAACTTAATAACTTACAATCAAGAGATTTATTTTGACCACATAAATATTAGGAGGGGCAACAGCCCAACATAGTCTGTCCCGTAAAAGACACGTTGGCCTAAAAAAAATTTCTGCCACATTAGATCCTTCCAAAAAGGTTTTGTTATAAAAAGTGCAGAATTCGCACAAGAAAAAAGCAGTGAAGGTAAACCAGTTTTGGCAGCAAAGGATTATCCTACGTCTTTTTGTGTCTTTTTTATATTCGAACCCTTAGGTTTAGACGTTCATAGGGAAGGTTATTCGTTGCGTCATATTGTTTCAAATTGTTCTTTTTTGTGTCTTCTTTTATAATTGCGTTTTGCGCTGTATCTGTTCGCAATAGGGTACTTGCAGAGGTCGTGAAATCGCCTCGGGAGTATACACAGCGTAAAGAAAACCATATCAAGTACGAAACAACAAACATGATTTTACAGAAGGCCAAAAAAGATATTCGCAAAATAAAATAAGGATATATTCAAATTTTTCCACGTGACTTAAAACAAGGGCTGACGTCACAGATATCTTATCGATATCGACAATCGATACTGCTACAGGTTTGCCAACTGCGCATTCGACTAGGGATGATCTGAATTCTTTAACAATGCGACTCAATTTATTAATACTTAAACATATTTGAAACAGGCAATTAACCCACTAGCATTTTCATTGCAATACATTTTTATAACTGATAGGTATCACAGTTCATCCTGTTTGTGACCGAGATTCGCAACTAATCGAAGCCATCATTTTATTTCGGCGCATCCCATTATGAATGAATCCAAAGATAGAATCTAATTCAAGCCCATCCTTACAAAGTGAATTAGTAATCTAGCCTAACTTTTATTCTTTTGACTTTTGTACTTTTGTGTGTGACTGTGTTTTGTGTTTATAATGATCAATGTCAAAATTTTAGGTTAGCACTGGCTATCGATATCGAATATCAATACTTTACATCCCATCGCTATACGATATCACTGACGTCAGAAGTTGTTTGCGCGGCATTTTCCGGCATTTGAAATAATTTTTGGAATATCTTTCACAGCCGATTCCAAAAAACCAAACAAGTGATTTTGTCATGTTTACTAGGCTCTAAGGAACGTGCAAACGGCATAATATTTTTTTCTGCAAGTACCCTATTATTATTTGCTGAACAGAAGTACAAAGTAAATACATTTATAGTAATACTGTTGTTTCATTTTAAATGTGTATGACGTCTTGACGATCAGAGTATCCCCT
The DNA here is from genome assembly GCA_951848785.1 of Callosobruchus maculatus. Lineage (NCBI taxonomy): Eukaryota > Metazoa > Arthropoda > Insecta > Coleoptera > Chrysomelidae > Callosobruchus > Callosobruchus maculatus. Next base: position 4,606,081 of record CATOUR010000081.1, on the reverse strand, counting down.
GAAAGAAAGAACGCCTATGGACGTTAGGCGTATATGTGTACGCAGGGCCGTAGCTAGGCGATGACCATGGAGGGGGTTCATGGTGATTTTAGGGGGGGTTCATATATAAAAGAATATATAATGCATTAATTTGCCTTAAAATCTGTATAGATTTTATTGCTGCTAGTGTGCTATGAGCGCCGAGGGATTGGTTAGTAGTAGAATAAATCACTAAGCTTGGAGAAAGCATCCTTGATTATTGTTATTTTATATTATTCTAGTAGTTATTTGATTCATGGGAATACTCGTGGGGGGGTTTGAACCCCCAAACCCCCCCCCCCTTATATACGGCCCTGTATGTACGTCTTGTTATTTTTATCGGGTGTAATATCGTTAAGATACGACAGAACGCCATATGATGTCAAATTTTAGCTTTCAAGATTTCAAACAAAAACAGACTCCTTATGTTTCATGGATCATTTACTTGTACAAAAAAGCTTGGATTTCAGTTTAAAGTGTACACTTCGCGCAAATGTACCTACATGTGGCGAGCATAGAATATGGCTTGTCCTGTATCCCAATCTCTGTCAACAGGTTGCTGATCTTGGAGTCTACTTGCGACACAATTATTACGACAGACATAGTGAAGCAGTTCGTAACAGGCTACTACGACGTCGAAAGAAACAATTCCGTGCTGAGGAAGAGTTCGATAGCTAAGAAGTATATCCTGACATATTTCTTTCCTGACGTGCTGTCCTGCGTTCACACCTATTTGATACCTTTCAGATTTATTCCAGGAATCAGCACCGCCTGCCCTTATATGAAGTTCCACAAATTCAGCAGAATTTTCGCAGGTGAGAGCTGACATTCCTTCTTCGGCACTTTTAAGTATAGGGTATAGGGAAATGAGACCTGAAATCGCGACATATCATAGCAACGCAAAATAGTGCTCAGCTTTATTACATGGTCATTTCCTTTGGATGAATTTTTCTTCATTTTTATCTGCTCGTTTAATTTATGGCTTCTTCAAACAATAGTGTGAATTGCATCGCGACTGTGTAATTTTTTGTTGCAGTGATCTTCAGCATGGTGGTATTGTGTTAGAGTCAAAACTTTTGATTTTCTTTTAAAACTGTTCGCTGTCTTCTCTTGCGGAGTAATTGAAAAAAAATCCTAAAACTCGCATCATTTACCCTAGTGCCGTTCTTTATGCCATATATATTAGAAGTTAGAAGTAAATTATTAAACGATGTCCATTTTTCCTTCTATGAAAATATCGGCTTCATCTGTTAACGACGTGAAAACCGTTTGGAACCTTTCATTTTTAGTTCGCTCGGGCCTCTCTGGCGCACGTATTCTCTGGCAGCAATATTTTGATCTTTAAAATTCGACAACCGGAATTCCAGACTGATTTTTTGCAGACAACCCTATATCGATGTGTTTGCAATAATATTATCTTTATTTTGATATAAGGTTCATGCATTAACCACACCGGTGCAAATTACTATTATTGATTTACCTGTTTATACCTGCCTACCCTCTAGTTGTGATGGAAAAAACGTAGCCAACCTAACGTTTGCATATTCTATGGGCCTCATACTTTCGATTGGTATGTGATTTTTCTATTAACCAAACCAGTAAAATGTTTAAAAAAAATTAATTTTTCAATATTTAATTAATCATATCCTGGACTGAAATTTTTCAGCCAACCCTCTCGCCATATGTTTTTTAACATATTAAATTTAATATAAAATGCTTTTCATCCATTAACCAGTTCGGTGAAGGTCGTTTTATATTCGGATCTTCTACTATAAGCATAGTTATCCTTGAACTGCGCAGACAAGTCGGTGCGTGTAGACATTGGCTCCGTCTTTCGATACATTTTCTTCGCTAATTAAACGAGAATGACACACCTTTAACAACTTCCTAGAAGCTTTTGGCTCAGTTTATCGCGTTGTATGGAAGTTTCTAATAAATTTTTCGCACCCAATCCAACAAATATAGTAACAGAGACAAAAGAGCAGGCATATTAGTTTTTGGTAGAAAAAAAAATTTGACCACAGTTAGGAAATTAATTCTTAAAGGAGTGTTTACGTAAAAGATTAGCAAAAATAAAATATCTCGTCGATTTGAGACTTGACAGTACAATATTACAAGCCATATTTGTTCTATTTCGTTTTGTTGTACTTCTTAAACAATTAAATAGTTTTGCCAATCATTAGGTTCATCACGTAATTTACGCATCTTGAGGAGTCATTTCGTCGACCACCTTGAAAGCTGGACACTTTTTAAGCAGTCCATTTGTTTCCTCTTCTTCGCAAGATAACTTGTAAAAATTGACCAGAGCAGTACTTCCTTCATGATCGATGTCAACAAGACTGTGTAAAAATGAATACAAAATGACACTATGTGGACGCCCTTTTTTTTGCAAGTTTTCATTCAGTTTTAAAACTGCATATACAAAATGTGGTGCAAAACGTAGCATTTGGACCAACACTTACAGTCCAATGGAAAACAGTTACCTATTATTATTATTATACAGGGTGTTCTAAAAGTTGGGACTTTCCTCTTTAGAAGCAACGGCCCTTAAAATGGCAAAGCTAATGCACGGTGAATCAGCAGCAAAACAGTAAAACAAATTTCAAGCAAGTACTCACTATTTGGTTGCTACGGAAGTTGTAAGTACGGTCCTGTCGCAGGCGTCTTACAGGTAAAAGTACGATTTACGATGTCTTCTTCAATTTGGACCATACGATGTTGTCGAGGTTTTTCACCACGATGTGGATTCTGACATCATGTGTCTCTAGCTCTTTGCACAAGCCAGACAAATCGACGAAGTGCAGGGTGAGTACGATTAGGGAAACGATCGGCATACACTCGCGAAGCCGCAGCGGTATTTTGACCACATTCACCGTACATTGAAATCATGTCCACCAGTTCATTATTGTTATAAGCGTGCGCCATTGTTGTTGTTTTTAAAGTCCGTTAGTCAGATGTAGCACCCTCGTACACTATGCCACAGCAACGCGACGTATGACGAACTGCCTGTTTTAGTGTTTTCTCACCGGCATCGGCACCGCTGCCGTGTTTGTTAGGGTGAGCCGTTGCCGAGGGACGGATTTAGAACCATTGTTGTTGTTGTTTAAAGTACTATCGTCAAGCACCCTCGAACACTATGCGACAGCAACGCGACGTATGACCTGAGTATGACGAACTGATTGTTTTCTCACAGGTACCGCAAACGTGTGGCGCTGTTTTGTTGAGATATGACAATACATGGTCATCTCATTGCCCAGGGAGCAGGGACGGACTTAGCATTGAGGATTTCTTTAGCGGTCAGTATCTTGTTTTCTCTAAATATTTCGTTTATGTGTTACTGGGAAAAAACACTCATTTTGGCGAGTACTAACCGCTGTAAGAAAAAAAGTCCCAACTTATGAAACACCCTGTATATGACTGCGTGATTACTCTTTCTGACCACAATATCCTGTTTTGTAGAAATATTGAAAAATTTGGTCGGAAACGTGTCGCAAAAGATATGTGAACATCTTTTATATCTTTATGTGTCGTACCATTATCCTAATTCAATTATCTCAAACTAATCAAATTTATTTATTAGGTTTCAGAATAGTGCGTTTTCCAAGAATGCTGACAGCATTTCGACTGTTTGCACGGAAAGCAAATATGAAAAAACTTAACGCAAAAATACTGGAATATCTGCTGATTGTGGTTATGGTATTCTCGTGGTTATACTTTATCCAGTTCAGCATTGAGAACTTTATCGAATATAAGACTTCTGATCGCGTGAGGTGGAAGATTGTTACATGGGATAGGTAATGAATAATTTGTTACGACTTAAATCAAGCAAAAATAGTTTAACGAAACAATGCAATTTTTCATAGAAGGCCGATTCTGTACCTCTTACTATACAGGGTTATTCACGTTATCCGAGACGGAGCATTATGGCTAAAGTATTCAATAAAAAAGAGAATAGTAATATCTGATGGATAGAGACCCGTAAAGGCTACATTTTAAAAATATTTTCATCTTATACAGAGTGTCCCAAAAACACCAGATGTATCAAAGCTATGTTTTTTTAAATAGAGCACCCAGTATATTATTGCATATTCAGATTTCTTGGTGAATTCTAGTGTGACCTTATGTATCATACATGGGACTTAAAGCGAACCGTTTAGGTGTAAATCACCATTTTCGGTATAAGTAGATATCAGGAAAAAATTGAATATCGCAGAGATTATAAAATTTGGAAGGCTGTGACTTTGCCGTATTACTAAGCATAAAATGCGTCAGCTTTGATGAGACTGTCAAATTTAAATTACGTTTATGCTTGGAGAAATCGGTCGATCAATTAAGGAAACTTCGATCAGCGATAACTTGATTTTTTCAAATGGGAATGTCTAATTTTTTTTATACGGTTAAACGTAGAATTTGATAGCCTTTCTAATGATATAAGGTTGTGAATATCAATCTCTGGTAGTTTTCATTTGACTTTAAATTTTCAAACAAATCGGCGTTTTTCAATTTTCCTACCTAAGCAACGTAGCAGGCCATGAAATATAACAAAAACATGTTAATTCAGATGGAAGAAAACAAGTAACTTAGAAAAAAAGATACAGACGAAATACAATAAAGAGACAAGATGATAAAAATTCCTTACAACAAATCAATTCTCCCAGAAACAACTGCGATAACATCTCTAAGGTCAAAGAGAAGCTGGAGTATGGCAGTAATAGACCAAAGATATGTTACCGCCATTGTTTCTGGTTAGACTTGTTTTGGTTGAAAATTCAAAATTAAATAAAAACTATCAGAGACTGATATTCACAACCTTATATCATTAGAAAGGCTATCAAATTCTACATTTAACCGTATAAAAAAATTAGGCATTCCCATTTAAAAAAATCAAGTTATCGCTGATCGAAGTTTCCTTAATTTATCAACCGATTTATCCAAGCATAAACGTAATTTAAATTTGACAGACGCCCAAAAAGTGTATTATCTCAAAATCAAAAATTTTCGCGATCGCTATACTCCCCTCCCCTATCGGTGTGGAATGTAAAATAATAAAGAAAACAACAAAAAAAAAACAAAAAAAAATAAAAAAAACATCAAAAATCTGTTTTACTTTTTGTATGACTTTTTTCGTGTGCACTATAACCATACGCTAAATAAATAAGTAATAATAAGGACCTCGACTTCTCCATCTGCTCCCTAGAAACTCCGCACTTTCAGTATACTCAGCCGGGTCATAGAGTAATTTAGTACCGGACCCATTGGCCAAGTTGACTGCCATTTGCTTATCATAACCTTAGGATCAAATTTAATGATATTTTTTGTGTCTATTGCAGGTTCTATTCAGCTACATTGCAACTGATGAAAGTTGGTGTCAGTGAAAGTTTGGATAGATCGGACCATGTGGCAAGTGTTATGATAGCCAGCCAATCCTTGGTGATTGGCTGGATACTAGATATCTGTCTGATGGCGCTGGTAAGTATTTTAAGGGCTCCACAGACATCGTTCCTTTTCATCCGGTTTGCACGACGCCGACGTGCCAACCGATGTCGGTTAAACCGATGGAACGATACCTCCACACATTGTTCGGTTTTCTTTTAGTTTCTCGCAAATTTTTGGTCCGTTAAACAGGGATAATACTTTAGCATTGGCGGCGGCTTTAGCTATTAAAGTGAAATACAGCAAAGAAAAAACGTTCTAAATGGGTGAAACAGTGGCTTTTAAAAAGAGGCCAATTCTCCCATATAAATCTATTACAAGAATTGCGTCTGGAACCAGGGGATTTATTTAAGGATGGATGGATGAAGAAACATACTTAGAATTTCTTAATTCAGTAGCACCTCTAATAAAAAAACAGGATACTTGTATGAGACAAAGTATTTCCCCTCATGAACGTCTGACAGCTACATTGAGATTCCTTGCTACGGGTAGAAGCTACGGGGATTTGAAATTTTCAGTTGCGATATCCCCCCAAGCTTTAGGACAAATTATACCTGAAACCAGAACGACACTGCAAAATCCCGTCGTGATTGCACGATGAATGGCCACACATTTACCGAGTTGCACGATGGCGTTCGAAACCGACGAGTAAAATCAAGCTCGGACAGATTTTTTGGAACGACGGTCAACACGAAGGGTTTTCGGCACACACGGACCGAAATGAGTGTGATCGGTTGGCACGTCGTGCAAACCTGATGAAAAAGAACGATGTCTGTGGGGCCCTTTAGACTAAAGTAGTTTGCACCGATCATAGTTGACTTTTGGCTTAACTAACTAATGGTTTACTTTAACTAAAGGCCTATATCCACTTTTATTAGTGATTAATGCAGGTGATTACCACTGCCTTTAATATTTATTTCAGTACTGCTCAGTACTGCTTTCAATTTATTGCAAGCGCGCTTTTGAATGTTTGTCCATATTTGCTCGTTGACGGTCAACAACTGAACTTACTGATTAGAATCACCAACCAAAAAAAAAAAAAAAAAAAAAATGGAGTCAAGTGCATTGACTCAGTACTACTCACATATAACGGTGATACCGTTTTATGATTTCCTAAGGCATAAAGCTATAGTCTGAGATTCACTTGCAACCAAACCTCTGCCCGCTTGCCCGCAAAAAAACATCCAGCACAAAAACTCTCGTAAATAGTTTCTTTCATTTCTCTCCATTGGCATTGGAAGTAAGATAACACAGTATTTATTCTCCAAGCTTCAACTGGACGAATCGAATCGATCAAGACCTTCCAAATCGTCTGAAAGCTAAGTTGTTGCTGTTTTTATATTTTTAGTTCTTTGATTATTGCTACGCCGCAAATGACATGATTTCTAAAAACCATACGCGTTTTCCATCTACCCTACGGTAATAGTGCTCCGTCGAAATTTTATTAAAATCAATTTCAGGTTACCCAATACAGAACGATCAAAAGCAATACTCGTATGTATACATCAGAAAATTCTGTCCCTTGGTTTCTGTGACAGGCAAGGCAATGCTCGAATGGACCTAAAAAAGTTAATTATTCTCTTAGGTCTTTCTTTCACAGGTCAATGGACAGCCTATAATGAGTACAAAATAATTTTCAGTTTTACAACCCTCCAACCATCCCAATTTCACCCCCACCAAAAAAAAAGTAGAAAATGATCAGGAACCCCTAAAACGAAGTTAGAACTACCCCATACAGTACTTCTGCACTAATATCGAGTATTTTTATCTTAGATACCTTTTGAGCGATTCCAAGCTGGTATCGATACTTTTGTAGGGGTATCGGTATCGAAAATAATTATATAATTGAATTTGTGGTTCTTGGGTTTTTAGGCCGGCGTCGTTTAGCGTTAAAGCTTAACGTTTCGCCACCACGAGTGGATTTCATCTTCAGAAGCTATTTCACTTCGGCGACTTCCAAAATGTAGTACAGTATTTTGGAAGTCGCCGAAGTGAAATAGCTTCTGAAGATGCCATCCACTCGTGGTGGCGAAACGTCAAGCTTTCACGCTAAACGACGCCGGCCTAAAAACCCAAGAACCACAAATTCATTGGACGATGGCCGCGAAAGCCTTACACAGTAAATTATATAATTATTGAGGGGTGTAATCAATTGCACAAAATTCTCTGTACGAACCAAACGCGCCTATTTGGCTAAAAAATATCGAGTTGGTACCGGTATCGATATTTTCGTTTTCCCATCTCTACGCAAACTGCACAGCCGTAAAATCATACCAAGGTCAAATTTTGTGGGAACCATTTTTATATAGGAAATTCTCAGAGATATTGTGCTGGTTGTTTACTATGCTGTGCCCGTACTACGAGGCGCAAAGATTCTAAAAGTGGTGATACACGTACGGACTTTAAGTACGCGGTTTTTAAGTTCGCGAGCTTACTCGGCTCGACGTCAGTGACACACATGAAGCTGAAATCACCCATTTTAATAATTTTCCTAAATAAAGGTAAACGCCAAACACAACAAGCGTTGCGCATCGATGGTCTGCTGAAATAAAGTGGTGGCTCGCGGCTCGCAGCATGAGACGAGACAAGCTACGAGCAAGATTTCAAACCAGTTGGATCGCCGGCGGTTTGCGCGACGATTTTAAAGTACGCGTACTTACGGTGGCACACGGGCGAAAAAGGTCAACGAGCCATAAGTACGCGTACTTGCTCGTACGTGTATCACCCCTTTAAGGGTCGTATTCAGGGGTCCCTTAATACTTGAGGGTCTCTTAAGTAAGGTTTTGTGTTTCGACAGCTACTTGAGGGTTCCCCACGTAAGGGTCCAGGCTCCCTTGAGTATTACTCAAGTAACGAAATGTTAACATGACATGTCAACATGACATTTCGTTGCAGTCAGGGCGATTTTGTAAGTTAATTTTGGAGTACGGTGTGGTCAGTTTCTGTCAAATCCGGAAAAACGTCCGACACAAAACACGAAATACTGACACAACAAATTGACTTATTGACTGAATTGACACGTCGCCAAATGAATCCCGTGGCGTCGTAGATGTTGTCTAGGAACAGTAGCGTGCCAAGGTCTTCGAGAGCCCCCCGCAATTTTTTTCACGGGGCCCCCTTCTAGACAAAAAAATAATATTACAAATCGATTTATATTATATGGCCACTATGAAAGCAACCAATGTATCAACTATTTGACCAAAGTCTATGCCATCTGCTCGTTTATTTTCTATTAAAATAAATAAAATTAATGCCAAAGAACTTAGTTGCGATTCACCCATTGTCGATCTTGCAAAACTTTTTATTAGTTTTGAAAATGAGGTTGCTTGAGCCGATGTAACAGGCAGTACTAGAAACAACTGAAGTGCAGTACACTACTAATCAACAAGTGATTTTTTTCGAAAATAAAATTAGACAATTCCCTAATACTGTTAAGATTTTTCAAGATTACATATATAGAAGATCTTTCATTTGAATTAGTTCCGACGCAAGATTTAGTGTGGGATCGTCTGGATATTTTTCAATTAGTTCTTTTACTTTATTAATAATTTCAACTCCTTGCACTTCAATAAGTGTTTTGGGGTTTAGAATATCGAATTTTGACGTTTGTGAATGCCTCACATCTATCTTTTAGTTGTACTAAAATAGTTCTAGGCATGAGTTGAATACTAAAGTACTCAAGGGACGACTATGAATACAGCCCTAAGTCGCGCAGCCACCCCCACTCCTGATCCAGGGTATACATATGTAAGTACTCAACCCTCAACCCGATCACCCATTCTCAGTTTCTCGGAACACGACGAAAAGGTAACAGCTTCTGAGGGTGCAAACTATTCGTGTTGGCGAAACGTCAAGTAGCGAAGCGCACCGCCGCCAAGACAGGCGGAGTGTGTCGACGCCGGCCGAACAGCCCAAGGGCCAACAGCTCATTTTTTGACTTTGTTATTTTCCTTTAATAGGCGCTACAATTGTGGAAACAATACTCGAGTGGTATGAACAGCAACGATGTTGTACGCAAACAATTTATCCATTACGTCAGCTACAAGCGACTTCCGCCTACGTTGAGAAAAAAGGTCTTCGAATTTTATGATTTTAAGATCAGAAACGGGGTGTACAGAGAACATCGTATATACAACAATGCCTCGCTCATCCTCCAGCAACAGATACAGGTAGAATTTGTTCTACATCTCTTGATTATCTGATCCTTTTAAGCATAGCCTAAAATGGAATGTGGTGGCTTATGTAGTCTGTCTGTACTTGCAGAGGTCGTAAAATCGTCTCGGGAGTATACATAGCGCAAAGAAAACCATATCAAGAAGCAGTAGGAAACAAAAACCTTATTTTACTGACGGCCAAAAAAAGATACTTGCAAAATAAAATAAGGATATATTAAAATTTTTCCACGTGACTTAAAACAAGGGCTGACATCACAGGCATCTTATCGATACTGCTACAGCGCAGGTCATTGAGATTCAACTGCAAACTGAATTCTTTAACAATGCGACTCAATTTATTGATACTTAAACATGTTTGAAACAGGCAATTAACCCACTAGCATTTTCATTGCAATACATTTTTATATCTGATAGGTATCACAGTTCATCCTGTTTGTGACCGAGATTCGCAACTAATCGAAGCCATCATTTTATTTCGGCGCATCCCATTATGAATGAATCCAAAGATAGAATCTAATTCAAGCCCATCCCTACAAAGTGAATTAGTAATCTAGCCTAACTTTTATTCTTTTGGCTTTTGTACTTTTGTGTGTGACTGTGTTTTGTGGTTATAATGATCAATGTCAAAATGTTAGGTTAGCACTGGCTATCGATATCGAATATCAATACTTTACATCCCATCACTATAAGATATCACTGACGTCAGAGGTTGTTTGCGCGGCATTTTCCGGCTTTTGAAATAATTTTTGGAATATCTCTCACAGCCGATTTTAAAAAACCAAACAAGTGATTTTGTCATGTTTACTAGGCTCTGAGGAACGCGTACCCTATTGAAGTAAGATCACAGCACTTAGCCCCAGTGCATCTTTCTTCTGCTATGTCAGCTGTTTTCGTCCAACCTGAATAGGCTTTTGTTTCTTTTTCGTGGCCTGCTTGGTTGCTTGCATTTACAAAAATTTGAGAAACACCGACATGACTGAAATTTTGAAATCAAACGGAAACTACAAGAGATAATTATCGATGATCTTATATCATTATATAGGCTATCAAATTTTACATTTAACAGTATAAAAAAATTAGGCATTCGCGTTTGAAAAAATCAAGTGACCTGTGACTGAAGTTTCCTTAATTATTTCTCTGCCGATTTCACCAGGTACAAAAAGAATGCAAATTTGACAGTACTACCCGAGAATAGCCATCACAGAGAAGCGACACAGCAGGGACCGATTTTCATAACGCATGCGCGGGGTTATTGTGGACAAATGTCAAACCGTTAAACTGCACGTGCGGCCGCCCAATATTAGCTGATCAATACGTTTGAAGTTATGGTCGTGGAATTGCTCTATATTGTGGATGCGTGTCAGTTTAAGCCGATTCAAGGTCACCAAATAATGACCCGCCGAACATCAAAGGTGCCGATAGGTTGTGTCGTTGCTCTATGGTTGCTATTCTCGGGTACTACCTAAGCTGACACATTAAATGCTTAGTAACGTCGCATAAGTGACAACCTTCCAAGTTTTATAGACGCTGCGATTTAAAACTTTTTAAAACGTGAATTTGTATGTAAAATGATCATTTGCGCCTAAACGGTTCATTTTGAGTGTCATGTGTGATACATAAAGTGACACCAGAATCGACCAAGGACCCCAAGTATTCAATAACATACAGGAGCTTCTGTTCAAAAAAAATTAACTCAGATAGGGCACACATTTATTGGACACCCTGTATAATGGTATAGATTTTTAAATCTACATTTTATTGCCCTCTACATTTTTCATTTGATGAGTTTTTTCAAATAGGGAACCAGCTATTGACCATAGTTAGTATACCCTGTATACCTATTTTTATAATATTCATTTTCATAGGCCTTCAGGAGGTACTCTTTAGACATGTGGTGAATGGTTTGGTCGTTGGTTCCATATTCCGACTAATTTTTTCTAGGTGTACACGACAAGATACCACATCGCGCGCGTGGAGTTCTTTCACATTCTACCTGAAAGTCTGCTGCTGACGCTGTCAAACAAACTTAAGACGGAAGTGTACCTGACAAATGACGTCATCGTAAGCACTGGAGAAATCGGACTCAACATGTACTTCATAAATTATGGTACTGTGGCAGTTTATACGCCGTCTGGCAAAGAAATGTGCCATCTAGATGACGGCGCTCATTTTGGAGAGATTTCTATCTTGTTCAAAGAAAGGAGACTCGGATCGGTACTTGCGGTAAGACATGTTATTAGTATTAGTATTAGTAGTAAGTATTGCTTACGCAGTTCAAGACAGTATCATCAGCACATGACATAATAGTGCAATTCTCATAGTTGGGAAGCTCATCAATGAAAATTAAGAACACGACAGGCCCAAGGACAGACCCTTGAGGCACACCCACTCTTACTGTCTTCGCCCTACTTGTTTCCTTACCAATGGCAACTTGCTGATGCCTGTATGATACGTAGTTATCAAATATAGCAAGGACGTCACCTCGAATACCTACCGTTTCTAATTTTTTTTAAAGTTTGCAATGTGTTACAGTACCTTTTGAAGAAATCTTGCAATGCTCATTTTGTTGTTGTTAAAGTTGTCAACAACTCAGTATCTCAGTTCCTAGCTGTTTTTTTTGGCTGTACTTGAACTGCCGTTCAACGGCAGCCTACTAAAATGCCGTTAACAGATGTGACGTCATTGAAGTGACGTACTTGACGGCTTTATAATCGCTGTACTTAAGCCGCCGACAAACGAAAGCCCACTGAAATGACGTTCCAACAGCTTCATCAGTATTCCTATGATCAAATATCTACTCTTTATGAGCAGTTAGACAGACAAGATGCATTGATGTCTCTGTGCTGTTCGGTAGGAAATCATACTTAGATTTTATCTGGTTTGGGTTTGACTGAAGTCCATGGATAAAATGCATTTTGATTGCAATTTAATTTTCGTTTATCGTTCTTTCGGGAGCTGAAATAATAGCCGCAATATGTAAGAAAATTGTGCCAAACTAGTGAAGTATGGAATTAAAAAGGAACTATATGTTTTTGATTGCGCTGAGAATAATCAAAATGATTTTATTAAAATAAAATTAATAATCATCTACACATACTGCCCTATGTCCAACAGTTTTTTTTTTAATTTTTACAAGTTGTATTTCAACTTCTTGTACCAAGTTTTGCGATTGAGTTCCATAGACACCATATGATTATATTATCCCAAATATTTTTTATCTATGATTTGGTTTCTCTGTACTGGTTTTTTGCTTCTCCTGAAAATTTGTGATAATGGATAAAACGCAATTTGAAAGTCTGCTTCTCTATCAATGAAATTTAAAATTTGGTTTTCGGTTTCAGACTTTTATTGAAATCTTTACCCAGAGAAATACACCATGCAACATTATGGGATCTTTTCACAGATGTTACAATACTTCTTTTCTTTTTCTATGATGATCCTCTTGTCTTCTCCTCATGGTTGACCTCATTTTTTTTATTGGAACAGACATCTTCATTATCGGCAATGTGATATCACTGACTCCTACTTTTCAATAAAATGATTGCTGAACTGTTGACGTCATTTGGAACTAATTCATTGATATTTAAGCTTCTGTTGTCTTATACCAGAATCGCCTTGTCACCAGGCGCAGATGATTCTCCAGATAACTGGCACTAGGATGATAGATTTGCATTACTTAATATAAAGGCTTTATTCGTATTGCTCTGGCCTGGAGGAAGCACCTGGTCAAATACTCCAGATTGTTCAACAGAAACTTGATTTTCACTTTCAAATACAAATCAGATGCACTCGCGCGACCGCTGCATCTCATCCTAAGGCGCTCCTTCTTCATACATCAAGAACCGAGCGGTACAACCGCACATTCATTCCCAGGATGTCCAAGGCTTGAGACGGACTGCCAAGAGATGTATTTATTGGGCCTGCCTTTTCACAGCAGCCGCGGTAATCTGGTATTTAGGCTCTGCCTACGCAGTCCGCTCAGTTATAAAAAAAACTTCATCATTGCTTACAATGAAAAACTGAGTCTGATTCTCTCCACTATTGTTTACATTTACAATTACGGCATTAGTATCATTGGCCCATAGTGTTTTAAAATTTTTCAATACATTAGGCCCTTGCTCAAACACCAGGTCTGTCCATTGAGCGACTCAAAACTAATGGGAAAACTTACTCCAGTCAATGCCAATAATATCCGGGTTCTCATAATTCAGCAAAAATAGTCATAAATATAATGCAAACAAGTCAAAAACAATATAACCGATAATGAAACATAGCGATTTTTACAAGAAATCGAATATGCTACTAGCAGCATTTCAGTGGGCTACCATTTGATGGTAGTTTAATCACGGCTAATATAAAGCCGTCAAATACGTCACTTCAATGATGCCACAGCTGTAAACGGCATTTTAGTGGGCTACCGTTTGACGGCAGTTTAAGTACAGCAATTACAAAGCCGTCAAATACGTCACTTCAATGACGTCACATCTGTTAACGCCATTTTAGTAGGCTGCCGTTGAACGGCAGTTTAAGTACAGCCTTTTTTTCTGTTTTTGATCTGGTAATTCTTTTTAATTTCAGGCAACACCCTGCGAGTTGTTTGCCCTGAGCAAGTCAGATTTCGAGAAGCTTTTAGCTCCATATCCGGAAATCGAAAACAGGATCAAAGACCTAGCTCGTGATAGATACATGGTGCTCAATAAAGTTATATATGATAGAATCAGGGATCTGAATGCAACACAATGAGGAATGCACATCAGCCATTATATTTAATCACAACATTTTTAATATGGTTACTTTTAGCCGTTTTGGCTATCGTTTTTGTATTTTTATTATAACTATATATTAAATTTGTATTTAAGATGATACAAAAGTAGTCTGTATTAAGAAAGTAATTTTAATTTTCGTCAAAAATACCTAACTAACTCAAAATATATATCAGATTTAAAAAAATGAGTACTGAAGACAGAAAACAAAATTATAAAAAATACACCTACTGCATGCATTGGCGTAGTTGCGAGATGCAATCGCCTGCTTGGCTATTACTGGTACCATGTAATACCAATGGTACAACACTGGCCATAGAGGCCCTCATAAACTTAACCCCTCTACACATTCAGGTAGAGAAAAGTGCCAGAAGGGTCGCCCAGGGTTGCCTATAGACTGCTATCAACTGACAGACAGGATCTTGCGCCACTCACGGATGGCTTCAACCCAGAACTGTGGACAGGAACGAGAGTAGCTGGTACCAATAGTTGAAATCACAGTAACCTTGGGACCTTGGGAGGCGTACCACAATCTTCCAAGCAGAAATAACAGCCATAGAGTTGGGAGTCAGGGAGCTGAACAAAAGACCCCTGACAAACAAATCAATAAAAATCTTTCCAGATAGCCAGGCTGCACGACAGCACGAATACGTCAGCCGGTTATGACTGATAAAACTACACCTAAACATTATCTAAACATACTGTCGATTGACGTAACAATGATTGTTGATTGGGGCCACGCTATCTTACGTTGCTATTCCGCTACTATATCTACGTTTGGTAAGTATGCTGACTAATGGCAACACTTGAAAATAGCCAAACTAATTCCTAATTTCAGATGTTCTTCCAATGAAGCAGTTACAAGATCTACAACTTATGCTATCTCCCACCTGTAGTTCAAAGCACTAGGTCCTGGGTCTTCTGGAAATACCTTATTAGCTGGCAGGCACTAAAGCGAGGTAGCGAAGCATGCATAGAGTAATAGAGCTGTTATGCAAGCGGACATGCAGCGAAGCAGTGCTTCGAGCAAGTATCGAGCTGATTATTAGAGACGACATGCAAGGGAAAGGGTTGGACAGTCCTTAGGGTTGATAGTTGGCGATATGGTTCGACTCAGCCTAAGACTGGGTGATGGTTGACCCGTTCATGTTGGGTGGCTTTGGAGCATTTCCTTTGGAAGCTGTGTGATATGGATTTTATACGAATCCCACAGAAGAGGTTCTACTGACACTGTAAAAAGAAAAATCCAATTCTACACAGGATTTCTTCTTAATCAAATCCGCAAAATATGCGCAATGACCACCTGGTCCAAGTAAAACAGAGAAGTGAAAAGGAAATGGCTTTTTCCCATGAAAATCGGCGCCAAACTCGCCTGTCATATGGTAATGAACTGTGGTGATTTAATTCTATGGTCCGACCTTGGTCCAACTGTCTACAAGGTACAAAGCGATAGATGTCAATCAGAAGCAAGACTAACCTCTTCTTCATCAACATGGACATGTAAACAAGAGTTTTGGGCTGATGGAATGCCATGGTAAGTTCATATGAATTTAGTTAAATGTAATATTGTTATTTTTGTTTTTTCCAGATGACTGCAGCCATAGAAGACCGGAATACTTTGGAAATACAAACGGGACTAGCATTGTACATACATTATGCTGAATAAATGGTCTTGAATACTATAAACGTATATGTGTGTTATTTACAATAAGCCTACATCTGAGTATTTATTATACATATGTTACATTTTAAACTACGTTACCAAAGAGAATGCTTGGCGATATTGACATTTAAATGACATTCAAGTGAATAAGTACAAGATACATTTTTGACACGTAACAAAATATATTCTAGCAAAACAACATTACCCTGTAAAACACCCTGTATTTTGTGTCCTTTGTGCCCAATGTAATAGTGACACTAGCCGCCAAATGTACTTTTTTCACACTGAGAATGGCAGAAACATTACACCTAACATTATCCTTATACGGTTACTTGTGTCGGCTCTCTACAATCACCGGATTAGCAGTACAAATTACAGTAGCGGGCCACCCGTCAAAACTTGCCATTCAAGTCACTTGACAGCCACTGGAGCCTAATCCTGTTCCACTACATTTTTATTATAGCTCAGTTCCGTTAAACATTTCATGGTAACGAAACTAACACAAAGTTTATGAAGAAGATTTTTGAATACCAAGCAGTCATTTGTTCAGTGACTTATTGATAAATTGAAGGGTAATTTTGTGATATATAATATGGACTTTGAACTGCAGTATACGGGCTGCATTTTACAGTCAGGCGCCCGCAGTCTTGTTCAAGCGGAAATGAAATCTCCACAAGAAGTTCATACTGATTGCTAGCTACTTCTGACCAAACCTCATCAGCATCATAGTCATAATGTCTTGACAGACATGTTGGGAACTCGTAAAATGCATTAAGTCGGAGCTAGTGTATTGCCGACACAAATATTATCAATAGTTTTGGAAACTGTAGCTCGCCATCGTTCGCGATTTGCTGCCAGTTCAGTGGCGCTCTTGATACTCATATCCAGCGACTGTCTTCGAATCCACCCAGCATGTAGGGGAACGGCCATGGCGCCGCCCAATCGGGGCATGACACTGAACTACAAGTTTTTCCATATGATCGCTTCTGCGAATATGCTCGATGAATGTTAGCATTCTCGTCGACACAATCGAGGATGGTCTCTTTGGATTGTCGAGCTCATCCAGTATGAAAACGTTAGTTCGATGGGCGGTATAAGGGACTCTCAGCATTCTCCTCCACGTCCACATTTCAAAAGCATCTATGCGAGCATTGCGAGCTCGATCTGCCTCTTTCACAGTCCAAGTTTCCGAGGCATTCAAAAATATGGAGAACACATGAGACTGAACCAGCGACATTTTGGTAGCTTTAGTGTTGTTATGTTCACGGCATATTTTAGTAAACTTTATCATGCCCACACGTGCCTGTTGAATGCGCCGTCGAATCTCATTTTCATAGCTTCCCGAATTGTCGATCAAAGAACCCAGGTACACAAAACTTCGAACTACTTCGCAACGGCCTAATGAGTCTATTTCTCAATGAATAACGTGTTTGCTCTCTATCTGCGATCATAACCTTGGTCTTGTTGTAGTTAATACCAAGACCATATGCTGCACTGTGTTGTTCTAAGATGTTTAATAGAGCTGCTAGTTTTTCCTGAGAAGCAGCAACAAGGGTTGTCTGACCAAACCTATACCGGTTGATATTCGAACCGTATGAGCCAAAAAAACTAGTATTTTGCTCCACTCAGATAATTTTTAAGCCAGCTCCACTCATGGGAGCCAATAGTGGCAGTAATTTTGATGAGGCATTGGTTTCATGTTCTTTGTAGCGTCCACACACAGTGTTGCCAGGTGGAATTTTAAAAAAGCAGTAGGTTACAGATAAAAGAAATCAGTAGATTTTGCAAAAAACAGTAGATTTTTTTTGTAAATAAACAGTGTAACATCAAACGACATAACAAAAATTCTTAGCACATTTTTTATTACAAAACCACAAAAAACATTTTAGAGCACAGAACTCTCAATATGGCTTACCTAATCAAACTAAGAAATAATAAACAATAATACACGCCTTCATTGATCTAAATCTGAATCTGACCAGTCTGCATTTCTTTGGTACATGGTACATATTATATTTGTTATGTAGTTTAATACAATTATTTAAATCCCCATTAAAGCAACTTCGGCTTCTCGTTTTCATTTTGTATGCAAAATGCCACATCACATACCTACACTTGACGTGGATAGATGATAGATAGCGTATATGCATTTGTTTTTTGAAGATTAGCATCTGAGAAAATTCTTTCCACGTTTGCGGATGAATGTGGCAAAAACTTGCGTATTCAACATAAATTATAATACGAAAAACATGGGACTATCATCTCCAAAAGAGACGTGTTTTTTACTTTTATCCAAAACTCAGTCGCACTTTTGCTTTGTTCCACATGAGGTCACAATTTTGTAGAAGTCGCCACTCATTATCGAGCTATTGAAATTTATTAGGATTGACTGAATTTGGAAAATGTTTGGCACGTGGCATCACTGAAGGATATACTGACTGTCCAAAGCTGCTGAGGGCTTAAGCAATGATACGTTCTTCAGAACATCGCTTTGGAAATCAAACCTGTTATACCTGTTGTACCGAAAAAAAATCAGTAGATTCCGCCGTAAAAACAGTATTCAGTAGACAAAGACCCAAAAGCAGTAGATCTACTGAAAAATCAGTAGACTTGGAAACGCTGTCCACACATCAGATGGACGGAATGGAGACGGTCGAAGGTCTGAAAAAAATTGTGTGTGATGTGTATGGGGTGATTAAAAGGTGCTAGAGTTCTTGGAGCTGTAAGAAGCAGCCACGGCAAACACACCCGCAGATGTTGACGCTGGCTTTGACAGAAATGGACTCATATTGCATCAATTCCTCCCCAATTTGTGAAACCTACCAGACGAGGGCTGCGCAGTGCGCACTGCACACTATGACTTTTGTAAAGAGAGAAAAGGCTGTGAGTTTGTAAAACAGCGCCCTGTTGCCAGTTTTCAATATCGTACTTTCCAGGGACAGTATTAAATGCCATGACCAAAATAATCAATAACTGATTCAAACAGTTTTTAATGTAATAACATAAGGGCGATTCCATTCTCGCGGGTGCAACATTTTTACGCATATCAAGTGCTTTTACGAATAAAATAAAACCAGGCTTAATGAAACTTTTCTCTGAACAACTCCATATTAACGTATTCTCTTTCGATTTGGCTAACAAAGTTCAAATGAAATATGAAAGCATTCACCACGGAGCTTCAAAGTGCTATCGCGGGTGTAACAAAATTGGCCCTATCTTTCCAGAACGGAGTACAAAAACACATAAGTCTGTTAATTGTGAAACATTTATTATATTATGCCTCCAGATTTTTGAAGACACTAAATCAAATAGCTGAGGTGAACAAAGGACTTATGGAGAACAAAAATAAATTCTTAATTATTCGATTTTGCAGCAATCGCGGGTGCAACGTCCAATAATCGCGGGTGCAACGCGTCTAACTTAAGTTAACAGAAAGATCATTTTAAGCATACATAAAATCTAAACAAGAGACCAAGCATGTATATGACTAACTATTATACTTAATTTTTCACATAACTTGATTATTTCATTATTTCCTTTCAAATACGTCGATGTTTGCGGAAAATTCCGTAAAAATATGATTGCCAATAAACTTCTTTTCTCGCGCTTCCAATTTTGCAAGAATATCTTCAAATGGAAGGCTGTTTAATAGACAAGGCAATGTTCGGATAGACCTAAAAAAGTAATTTATGTCGCTAGGACTTCTTCACAATTCATTGGACAGTCTATTATGAATACAACAGATTTTTCAATTTTACAACCCGCCAACCCCCAACCACCCCAGATTTTACCCCCACCCAAAAACAAATAGAAACTAGCCGGGAACACCTAAAACGCCTAAAAACAAAAGTTTGGAAAATATTTGAAATTTTTTAGGTTTTTGCTAATTACTCCGCCGCCATGCACCGACTTTCAAAATTATAGCAGCATTGCCTACTACGATCCCACAGCATATCGCTGCCCAAATTTCATCACAATCCATATAGCGGTTAATGAGCTTACGAGGCTAGAAAAAACGCGACAGACAGACACACCTACAGTCAGACAGAGACAGATCGACGGAAATGCGTGACGTGGATTTTCGTTATGTAGACATCATAAAACGCCCAAAAAGCGTATTATGTGAAAATCGAAAATGTTCGCGATCACAATACTTCCCTCACCTATCGGAGTGGGAAGGAAAAACAGCGAAATATCAACAAATTCGCCTATCATACGTTCATAATTAACCCAGTCATAACTCATATTAATGCCAATAAAGGCTTAATAAATAAAAAACCTGATATAAATGACACCATAACTGTAGGGATCAAAAATGTTGCACCCGCGATGCTAACTGCGATCGCGGGTGCAACCAATTAGAATCAACTTTTATTTTAATCCCACTTAGAGCACATATCAATTTTTGAATGACTTAAGTTTCTTTGTAACTTCTTCTTACTTTTACAAAGTTTCAAAGAATTAACACATGATGTCTGTGAGAAAACTTAACTTTTATATCTTTTATATCACGGGTGCAACAAGCTAGCAGTGGCTCCTGATAGTCAGCAATATTTAAAAAATAATAACACGTAATTACATGTTTTTGTATGAGCGAATAGAGAAGTATTTCCACTAGCGACAAAATATGACGTCAAACCGTCAAACTGTATGTAACGGCCATTTCGGGCTAGTATTGCAAGTTGACTATTTTCAGGCAGGAGCTAATATACAAATGTTATCATTTCTGTGCATGCCAGAAGCCTAGCTATAGACATTGGTCGACAAAAACTAGTTTTAGTATTAAATATAGGTCTTTTTCTTTGTACTGACATTAATAAAAGCAACAATAACTGCGATTCAGAATTTGATGTTAAGAATCGTCTACAGCGGAATCGCCCATAAACTACATATTCCAAAGAATATTTTTAAATATTATCTATTTTGTTTTGACTACTAAAACACACTTATCCCGTGTTGTTAAAATTCTGATTTTTTTTCGTTAATAACTTTCTGGAATGATCGATAAGAAGTTTTGAGAGTAGATACAGTTTATCAAAATTGAAAAAAGATTAATTTCATCTGCCAACACTAATATAACTGGCCTATTACATCGGCAACGTTGTTACACCCGGGGCGGTCTTTAGAGACATATTGTACTCTTGTTACCCAATAGACAGTGTTGCTCAGGATGATTATGTTAATTTTATTTTGTTGCATGTGGGGGACCTAACCTCCATCATGGCGGCATGTCTATAAAACGATAAGTTGTTACCTAGAGGGTACATATTTATTGTTATGCTAATTTGATGGCGAAAAAGGGGGTAAGTAAGCTTGTCTTTCATGATTTAATTGTTTACATATTCCGCCGTCTTTTGATCAGTAGGTCATTTTATTCTATTTGTAACATCACTCTAAGCATCCTATTTATCTACTTCTTTCATAAAACTTATAACTATAACTGGCAACAGAAGGTTTTGTTCCCCACTCTAAAGTCGGTCCACCATCGGGTTTGGATAAAATCGGCAGACGATATTTAATGTCCCTGTTTTACTTACGTTTTCTATCCGTTCCTAGACTCGACATGATACTGACGATCGTTACCTGAGGGAGCCTCATGCTCATGATTTTTACTAACTGCTTCCTAAGATATTATAGTACAGAATCCTAGTGCTCGATCTTGCAGGTATCTTATTTTTTTGATAAAATTAATTTAAAAAGGAATGTTGATAAAATAAGGAATGGATTAACGCCTTTTAAAAATTAGCCGCAGTTACCTGTAATTAATTTCAGTGTAATTAATTCGTTAATACAGCTAGCAACTAGCTTTCATTGTCATTGAAAAAAATGATATAAAGAATTGAAGAAAATGTCAGCTCTCTGCAGCTTTATTCAGAGATCATCAATGATGACGTAGAACGAGTCAAAATTGTAAATAAATATAAAAGTATAGTGTACATACATGTTTAAAAATATAATTAGATGATCGTTTGGTATTACTCAAACAGAAAATGGTTATATAACAACATACACAAAAAAACAATAATATACATTCACACAGAAAAGAAATAAACTTCATCACAGAGGTAATCATTGACAGAGTAGTAAGCTTTTCTTAGACGTAGTGACTTTATATTTCTTTTGAATTCTTGGAGATTAGCTTGTTTCAAGCAACTGGGTAATTTATTATATAATGTAGTACCCATATATTTGGGACTATTTTCCGTTAGTGACAATCTATGGTGCTAGGATTTGTAAAGTTGGGTGACTTAAGATTGCCAGGGGTGATCAGGTAGATTACTATTAAAATCATCTGCATTCACCTGCTTTTAAAAAAAATTAATACAATATTAAAGCTTCATCCACATTCATCACAAAAATGCATAGGTTCCAGTTGAAAAATAGCTGTCATGATTTTTATGAGTGATTCTCGCCAGTGGCGTGCCGAAAGGGCCCTCAGGACCCGCGGTGCGGGAGAGTTCCGGACATCCGGGGGCCCCCGCTCAGCCTCGACTACTTCGAGCAAGCTTTTTACATCGTAATAACTATAATACTTGTACTTATCTTATAGCGGCGAAATATGTCTATACCTCATAATTTTCCATAATCAAATTAAATATCTTGCCTTATCGGTACCTATTTTATGGCAAAATTTTTAAACATGACCGTGGTCGAACGTAGACTCCAAAAAGGACTAAAGCTAGTGACAACGTTACACTGACGGGACGCGTATCTGTGCCATTAATCGATGTATGTTCCGTAAGGTCTATGAATTCTTATTCTTCAAACACCCGAAAGAAAAAAATCAAAATATAAAGTTGAGGTCACCAAACTTTTTCTATCCATATTTCATTTTTATTTATTAGTATGGCAGAGTACAGACAATAGAAAATAAATAACATAAATATAAACATAAAAAAGCATAATTAGGTTACATACCTATAAATACAAAAATAAATAACATCATTGAAAGAGCAAACATAAAAAAAACCGATTTGAAATATCAACGTTGATAGCAGTTTCGTTTCGACCCAGTATAGGCAGTACCTATGTATATTTTTTATGTAGAGAGGACCCCCCGAAAAAAATTACTTGGGACGCTACTGAATTTCTCGCTCCAGGTAAGTGAAATTGCAAGGGAGAAGATGTTCTAGTATTTTTTTCCTTATTATTAGACAAAGTGGCGTGTTCATCTTTTGTAAGCAAGGAAATACGTATACTATCTATAAACTGTCCCTATAGCGTAAGTGTCACGCTTTGTCCTTATTTATCGCTCATAACAACCGTGGCAACCTATGTTCCAAATCCAACTTGCACCCATGGATTTTTGAAATTAATATGGATGATTTAATTTTGATTTGAAATTAAAAAAAAAGTGGGAGTGCAGATAATTAACATACCTGTTCACACCTGGCGACTATTTTTTATTTTTCACATTTTTTCCTTCAAATGACGTAAAATTGACTGAAAAATGTATATAGTTAAAAGTATATTATCCAATTAATTACAGGTGCAGCAATTGCGGCTAAGTCTTAGTGGGCAACCTATCTTTAATCCATTCCATACTTTCTCAAGATTTGTATGAAATTATAAAAAAAGATACCTGCAGGACCGAGCAGTGAGATTTAAGACCATTAAGATACAATATAAACACCGATTTATCAAAATTATGATTTTAACGCGTATCTGTATTTTGTAGATAGGATGTTCTCCAAATATGTTAAACAGATAGCAAGGTATAGTGAAAAAAATATAACAGATTTCATATTTTACATATTTCTATCTCTTCAATTCAAGTTTTTAATTTACCTACAGAAGCATAATAGAATTTAGAAGTTCAGATGATGAATAGGATTCTCTGGAACATCAATTAGATATTCAATTTGTATGTAGAGCATAAAGCAGAATTAACATCTTCGGAATTAGTATACACACATAAAATCTAATTTTACGGAACAGGAGCTGGCAGTTTCCAGCAGGAGAATCTAAGGAGCTGGAACTCCAGTGGCGACTCGTCGCAAAATGACACTATGAAAGATGTCCAGAGCACACTACTATATTTTTATGTTAGGTTATTTATTTTTTTAGTATTAGGTCAGGATTAAAACAAAAACTTCTTATTATTCTTCATGCGACGTTTCGACTAATAAGTAGTCATCATCAGGCATCTAGAAACAATAGGGTACTTACAGAGGTCGTGAAATCGTCTCGGGGGTATACATAGCGTAAAGAAAACCATATCAAGAAGCAGTAGGAAACAAAAAACATGATTTTACTGACGGCCAAAAAAAGATATTTGCAAAATAAAATAAGGATATATTCAAATTTTTCCACGTGACCTAAAACAAGGGCTGACGTCACAGGTATCTTATCGATATTGACAATCGATACTGCTACAGCGCAGGTCAGTGAGATTCAACTGCAAACTAGAGATCATCTGAATTCTTTAACAATGCGACTCAATTTATTGATACTTAAACATATTTGAAACAGGCAGTTAAACCACTAGCATTTTCGTTGCAATACATTTTTATATCTGATAGGTATCACAATTCATCTTGTTTGTGACCGAGATTCGCAACTAATCGAAGCCATCATTTTATTTCGGCGCATCCCATTATGAATGAATCCAAAGATAGAATCTAATTCAAGCCCATCCTTACAAAGTGAATTAGTAATCTAGCCTAACTTTTTGACTTTTGTACTTTTGTGTGTGACTGGCACTATAGGATATCACTGACGTTAGAGGTTGTTTGCGCGGCATTTTCCGGCATTTGAAATAATTTTTGGAATATCTCTCACAGCCGATTCCAGAAGACCAAACAAGTGATTTTGTCATGTTTACTAGGTTCTAAGGAACGCGTAAATGACATAATATTTTTTTCTGCAAGTACCCTATTGATGGTGTAGGCTTTACAGCAACTAAAATTGAAAAAATTTCATTCACGAGGGTTGCTCTATATCTCCGTAAATCCACCAGTAAGCAGACAGCTGTTTCACGCTTATTAGCGATCATCTGTGCGTCATGGATATAGAGCAACCCTCGTACATCGACTTTCATATGCAGCAGCATATAGCGCCCGCGCTCTCTGCTGGCCAAGTGGTCGCGCCGTGGCGTCCCACCAAGAAATCTGCAGCTGTTCAGCAGCGATTTTCTTTGGTTTGCCGTTACCTTCGGGTACCAGATGGCGCACCGGCAGAACCTTTCTGTCGCCTGCTACAACATGCTTCACATGTCTGGTAGACATGAAAGAATTGATGCTCTCTATTTCTGCCAATCGACCTATGGCGCACTAATGATCGCTAATAAGCGTGAAACAGCTGTCTGCGTACTGGTGGATTAACGGAGATATAGAGCAACCCTCGTATATCGGCTTTCATATGCAGCAGCATATTATAGAACCCGCGCTCTCTGGTGGCCAAGCGGACGCGCCGTGGCGTCCCACCAAGAAATCTGCAGCTGTTCAGCAGCGATTTTCTTTGGTTTACCGTTACCTTCGGGTACCAGATG
Organism: Callosobruchus maculatus; assembly: GCA_951848785.1. Taxonomy (NCBI): domain Eukaryota; kingdom Metazoa; phylum Arthropoda; class Insecta; order Coleoptera; family Chrysomelidae; genus Callosobruchus; species Callosobruchus maculatus. The sequence continues at coordinate 4,580,539 of CATOUR010000081.1, read as the reverse complement.
GCGCACCGGCAGAACCTTTCTGTCGCCTGCTACAACATGCTTCACATGTCTGGTAGGCATGAAAGAATTGATGCGTCAATCGACCTATGGCGCACTGATGATCGCTAATAAGCGTGAAACAGCTGTCTGCGTACTGGTGGATTAACGGAGATATAGAGCAACCCTCGTATATCGGCTTTCATATGCAGCAGCATATAGAACCCGCGCTCTCTGGTTGCCAAGCGGACGCGCCGTGGCGTCCCACCAAGAAATCTGCAGCTGTTTAGCAACGATTTTCTTTGGTTTGCCGTTACCTTCGGGTACCAGATGGCGCACCGGCACAACCTTTCTGTCGCCAGCTACAAATTTCATTCAAACTAACACAGGAAGAAATAAGCTAGCAGTAACTTTTCGATTGATAATGTTAGACACCACTTGACAAAACGCACATACAATAAATTTTGCCCGTAGTACTAAAAATCAACGAAAATGAACAGCAGAGAGACATACAATTAAAATTTGACTTAAAAAATGAAAAAAAAATTAGATCAAATTTGATGAAGTTTTATTGCTGTGGGCAGTGTTTTTACCTATATCTAGTCATACTCTTGCCATGTTCTTCAATACAAAGAAAACTTCGACTTTCTGGTAAGTGTAGTGGAAATAATAGTTTCTAGATTGTTCTTGTCTTTGGAACAATGGAAAATCTACGTTAAAAGTCACTAACTTGTTCACTTATTTTAGTTCAATACACTTACACTAATTCAATACTATCATAAGTAGGTGATAAGATACGATTCCTTAGAAAAAAGCAGATATTGAGAAAAATAAAATAATTCTCACTTTCGTTATGGTCTCAACAAAATCATATCTAGCTTAAAATATTGCCAAGACAGCATACGAACCCCTGGAAAAGCTTACCAAAAATCTAAGTTACTCAAAAAGGCATAAATTTAATATCTATTAAAAAGCCCACAGTTTGACCGCATCTATACACTCCCTGTATATGATGTATTAAACTCTCCCAGAAAAATATGTATCACTATAAAGATGATAGGTGGATGATGACCCAACGACTAGACTCAATCCCTCAAATTTAAAAAATTTAAAGTTTTTCCAGTCCAGTGGTTTGTATGCGCAGTGTCTTGTCAATATTTTGGGCTAGATATAATTCTGTTGAAAGGAAAACAATAATGAGAATTATTTTATTTTCTTCAACATTTATTTTTTCTAATGTATCGTCACCTATCTATGATGGTGCTGTCTTAATGTAAGGAAATTGAACTAAAATAAGTGAACATCTTACTGATTTTTAACGTTGATGTTTCATTGCTTAGGCAAAAATGCCAGACTAGGGTAATTATTACAATACCGTTAAAATTAAAAAATCTCAAAAACTTTGATTTTTGTCCATACATACAGGGTGAGTTTTTAGTACCGTCTCGGTCGATAACTCCACTATGTAGGAGATAGCGAAAAAAGTTTTCCATAAAAGTTGCAGCCACGGATATGCTCCTTGCTCAGAAAATATTTAGATTTATACAGGGTGATCCATAACTACGTGCAGATGCAAACATGCATTTTTTTAAATGAGATGCCCTATATATTATTCCATATTCAAATTTTACTAATGATTTCCGTTCTTTCAATATAGGGTGTTGTTACATTATACAGGGTATTTCAAAAGTTATGACCATTTTTATATCCAAATTGTTGTCAAATGAACGTAATGTATATCAAAAAGTGATGAATCAAAAACCATTTTTTTTACACAGATGGATGAAAAATATCCTCTAGTTTTAAAATCGGCTATAAAAAGAGCATATTCTTATACAGGGTGATGTAGAATGCAAAATCTAGATTTTCTCTCTTTTTTTAAATGTAACCCCCAATATTTTATTATACCAAAGAGAGAATGCTCTTTCATCTTTGTATAGCACTTATTATAGCTGCATTCATTATTTTCTGAGATATTTCGATTTCTCTACAAATTTTAAGTTACCTTCTATTTGTTTACTAAAATTTATTTATTAAAAAATACTATCAAATTTTATTTTTGCTTAACAAACAACTAAAATATAAGGCCATAGTAGTACTTGATCAAGTCAAAACACTGAATTAACGAGATAATATAGGTCAAGTGTGCTGAGGAAACAATTTTATAGACGTCATGCAAAATCATCAAGCAGATCTGTCAGGTAGGCTATGAAATATTAAACGATAGTCCAAATAAAGCGATTCTTCAATCTTTCAAACACATTAGTTTTAGAGTGCCTCTGTTCTGGATATTGCTGTCCATAGTTGATATATTCTAGAGGCAAGTAGGTAATTTCTCAAAGATTCTCCTAAATACCCTCAATGGAGAAACTAATTTTCAAAGCTGATTTTTCACACAGAACGGAGCTATTGAGCAGGTTATGAAAACTGTCAATTTTTCAAATCCTACCTGATAAATCTGCTTGATGATTATGCATCACACCTACAAAATTGTTTCCTCAGCATACTTGTCTTTATTATCTCAATGATTTAGGGATCTGACTTCATCAAATACTATCATGACCTTATAATTTAGTTGTTCGTTAAACAAAAAACAAATTCGATAGTACTTTCTCAAAATAAATAAATTTCAGTACACAAATAGGAGCTATATTTTAAATTTACCGAAAAATCGAAATATCTCGGAAACTGATGAACGTAGGAACAACAAGTGCTACACAAAGATGAAAGAGCATATTAAGGGCAATTCTTTGGTATATTAAAATATTGGGGGTTACATTAAAAAAAAGAGAAGATCTGGATTTTGCATTCTACATCACCCTGTATACGAATATGCGTCGCGGGCTCTTTTTATAGCTAATTTTAAAACTAGAGGATATTTCTAATCTCTCCGTGTAAAAAAAATAATTTTTCATTATTTACTTTTTGATATACAGTACGTTCGTTTGACAGCGATTTGGATACAAAAATGGTCATAACTTTTGAAGTACCCTGTATAATGTTATAAAACCTTATATTGTGAGAAGACAAATGATTAGTAGAATCTGAAAATCGGATAATATATAGGGTGTCTCATTTAAAAAAAAGCATGTTTGCATCACCACGTAGTTATGGATCACCCTGTATAAATGAAAATATTTTCTGAGCAAGGAGCATATCCGTAACTACAACTTTTATGTACAACTTTTTTCGCTGTATTCTACAGTAGTGGAGTTATTGACCGAGCCGGTACTAAAAACTCACCCTGTATATTAAGTCGAATTTGTTGCATTTTAGCTCTTCTATCATGCCGCGACAGGAATCCGTCGAATTGCATTAAACCTTGTACAATTTGCCCCTTGACGAGTCACCCATGCCATCGCCATCACTTAGCAATTTAAATTTGGGAGTCGTACATGTATATTAGTCGAGGCCGAATTTGAAATTTGAGGAGAGGAACAGATCGAAGCGAGAAGGAGACGATAGGTGTAAGATGGTAGCGGGCTCGTTCCATTCCATCGTTGTAATTCTTGGGATTCTCCGCAAGACCCTTTTCGTATTGCAATATATATTCAAGATCGGTGGCGAATTGAAAATTGTAAACCACCCTAACCGCCAAGTCGCATTCCGTGCAGGGATCGGGGCACCTTTCCCAATATCCAATATTCGGCTACGTGCTCAAGATGAAGCCGATCTGGAAGCAGGGAGACGTTTTAAGAACTGGTGTCCTGAGAAAGGACCCGTGTGGGGGCGGGTTAGAATACCTTCCAGCGTATATCCTGCGTGTCGTAAAAGGCGACTAAAAGGTATAAGCAGTAACTTCTTCTCAACCAACAGCTTTGGGTGGACGAGTTGAGAAGAGTCAGGACACCTTCTTGTCCTCGGGGGGTTCTTGCCCCTAAAGGCGGATGAACCGGTAGATACATCTGGTCAACGGCATGAGGATGCAGAAAGCAAATGGGAAACTAATGCATTAAAGATCTTTAAGATATCCCAAGCGAAGCTCATGAAATGAGTAATGCATTTTACGAGTTCACAACATGTCTGTTAAGACATGATGATGATGATGATGTCCTGAGAAAGCAGGTATTTGTTGTAGGGAATCTACAAAAATGTTTGAGAGATTTTCGAGTTCAGCTTTGTCAGAATGACTGTCCTGTATAAGTTTTTCTTGATCTGAAACGCGCTTTTGAAACCATAAATAGGAATATATTGTTAGCTAAGCTTAAAGTATATGGTTTTAATTCGTTATCTAAATGGAAGGCAACAAAGGGTAAAAATAGGTGACGTCGTATCAGATACATGCTATATCAATGTTGGTATACCTCAAGGGAGTGTGTTAGAACCTATCCTTTTTATTTTGTACCTTAATGACATACCTTTATTTGTAGATTGTGATTTTATAAATCTGTTTGCAGATGATACTGTACTTGCATACGTACACTGCTATTGAAAAAATTAATTATGCCTTAAGTGGTGCTGACAATTACTTGAAATTAAACAAGCTCAAATTAAATGTCCTTAAGACTAAAGCCATGATCATTACCTCAAAACATAAATACAAACAGATAGATTTTTCGAATTTAAAAATTACTACTGATAGTCAAAACATTGAAATCGTTACTTTCGTAAAGTACTTAGGTATACAACTTGATAGCTTCTTATTATTTGATAAACATTTTGATTATGTACACAAGAAAATCTCTAAAAACCTATTCTTTTTCACAAGAATTTCTAATTTTCTGTCTGCCGAGATGAGGTTAAAAGTATATCAGTCCATTATACAACCCCACTTTGACTATTGTTCTTCTATACCTTTTTAACTCAAATCAGCTGTCACAGTTACAAAAGATCCAAAATCGTGGGATGAGAATTATCTTAAGGACGAATCGATATACACCTATTCAATTGATGCTGTCAACCCTTAATTGGTTATCTGTATCACAAAGACTATATTACCTTACCACGGTATTTGTTTTTAAAATGGTGTCAGGTATGGCACCAACGTATTTGCAATGTTTCAGCTATAACAGTGATATATGTACATGCACATCAGATTAGAAAACAAACTATTTATATTTCTAAAACTAACAAGAAAAGTAGCATGAATTCTTTATTTTTTAAAGGATTCAATGATTACAATAATCTTCCAAATACAATAAAACAAAGTTCGTCGCTTAGAATATTTAAACAACAATTACTAAAGTACATAAGAGCCATCTGATAATCTTTAGACTCACAGTTAACTTCTCTCTATTATTGAGGCTTCTAATATTGGCACTGTATATTGGCGCAGTATCAGCATTCATTTAATTATTTCTTAGTGTTAATTTTATTATTTTGGAATAACCAATTTGTATTTTTTAGGTATCACTACTTTATTTTGTATCAGGGTAATCCTATTTTGAAATAAAGCTTCTCCTTCTAATTGTGTCCAGCTTTTTCAGAAATAGTGCCTTGAATAAACTGATATTTATTGTAGAGAACTTATTATAACGGTTGACTATGATTCAGCATTTTTGTATTCTTAAATGTTTTTCTTACAGTTATAATCTAGGAGTCTTAGGTGGACCTTATCTCAAAACTTTGAATCGCACCGCTGTCATTCGTAACTTTAACTTAAGCTTAAAGGCAAAAAATTTAAGGTGAAGATTTCTTTGACTTAAGGAGCACTTAACCTATAGTCTATAAATGCTGTGGTCTATACTCACATGTCAGTTGGTCACATCTCTGGGGCTTGTGGACTAAGAAAAGACGTAGATAAGCCGTTTTTCAAACGTTAAGAAAGTTTTAAACGAGGTGGCCGAACTAAATCTCTTTATGTATAGAATTTCGGGAAGAATATACCAAAGAATGGATCATTTTTATAGTTTTGACAACCGCACATTTTTTCAACGGCTCAGGATGATCAAAGAACCTGCCTCAGTTATATTAGATGTTTTCGCGGATCACGACCTGTGGACTGGTTCGGAACTAGTTCGGATAAAAAGCGAATGCAAGGGTGCGCGCGGTATGTAAATACTTTTACGTCCCGCACCAGTCCGGGATGTGCACTTAAGCAATAACTGGCTCATTGTACATCCTCAGGTCATCGTTTATCCTGCCAATTTCAGGAAGGTGGGCAAGTCGCTAGGAGACATCTCCTTTATGTGGGCAAGAGTAGGCCAAAACTCGCTGAACGCACACTCTATAATAGAAGATCACTCTGGGAACTTACATATGATGCGTTCCATAGTTTGCTCTTTGGTTTCATACATTTTCCATATCGGTGTGTCACTTAACCCCACAATGTAGAGATATTTCTTACTATGAGTCGTAGGTTTGATCTGGTCATCGCCAAGTACTTCTTGGATATTGCCATGCCAAAACCTGCAATGCTGCCCTTGGTAAATCGGTATCTTTGTCCAGATCTATGCAATATGGTACTTTTTGCATCTATTTATAATAGTAAACATCTCATAGATCTTTCTCAGACAGTGTTTGTCGAAAACAATCTCGATATTCCAATTTTGGAAATGACTTTTGCGGAAGAAAATTTAAAAATGGTCATTTGTCAAAATGTTTGTAAAACCCCAAGTTCCGATGAAATCCCTATTGTTTTGGAACAATATCACTTTGGCAAAAAAGATTTACATCGCGGAATAAACGAAACAATCTGAAGAATTCGAGCCAAATATAATTGGCCAGGTTTAACAAAAGATGTAGAAAAGTTTATTAGAAGTTGTGATATCTGTCAAAAAGCCAAAATTTGTAGAAAGAACCTTAGTACTCCTTTAGTTGTGACAGAAAGTCCAAAAACCCCCTTTGAAAGAGTAAGCATAGATAGAAGTACCTACGGAAAATTATGCATTAATCTTGAGAGATGAAATGAGTCGTTTTACTCAAGCATATGTTCATAAGTCAGCTAAATCTGTTGTCAATTCATTACTAGTATTTTTCCAACATTATGGAACTCCGCTACGAATCCATTGCGATTGTGGGCGTGAATTTGATAATGCTACATTAAGAGAGCTTTGTGCATTGTATGATATAAAATTATCCTTTTTAAGTGTAGAACATCCCCAATCTAACAGTTCAGTTGAAAGATTCAATGCTACCTTGTTAGCAATGATAAGAACACATACTTTAGAATACCCAACAGAACATCCCTTTAATATTTTACCGTATGCAATCGTATGCTATAATACGACAAAGAATAAGACACACGGATTTGTCCTTCCCATTGTTTGTTATGGCTATTTCCGCAATTGTGGTTATCGACATTTTAGAAAGGTCACATGATCCTAAAATTAGTTGGTCAGCAGCCGCCCTAGTTAGACGGTCCGATGTGCGCTTGTCTTTGTTGTTGTGCCCTTTAACCCAAAGGACAATATTGTTGTTGTCTGAAGCATGGGTTAAGGATTGGTGGCAGCCCTGATGTTATGCGAGGTCTTTTTATGGTTAGAAGTGCTTGTTTGAGGTCGGTGTAAATTACTACAGGCTTGCCAGATACATCTCTCCTGGCTAGTTCCTTAGCAGCTATGGATATGCCATCCAGTTCCGTTTGAACGACACTGACATTTTTACCCATAGCCCACTTTGTCCTTAAGCTTAGAGACCTGGAGTACACACTATACCCAGTGCTTTCCCTTGTTTTGGAGCCATCTCTATATGCAAATCGAATTTGTCATATTTGGCTCAGCATTCTGTTTAATTTCTTTTTTGTGGGGTATAGCGAATAATAAGAAAAAGTTTGTCGAAATCTCGAATCATTTTTTTCTAGATTCTCCAGTATCGTAAACATTTAGTGGCCAGTGAACATCGTAAGACAGTAGTCGATACTGCTTAACCACCATAATTATGATATATGCGGTTCAGATTTTTAGCGGTGCCGATGAGCAGACGATTGCTCAACTTTTCTAACAAGGCTGAAAGAGAACAGCGAAAGAGTGAAGAAGAATGAACCGTATTTACACCATCGAGGAAAATAATCGACTCCCTCTGGATCTGGAAGAAAGCGTTTCATTATTATTTTTCAAGTATGTGTTTCGTTCGCTGGCGTCGGATGAAATCACTAAGGCAGTGGCGAAGGGGATGTTAGGTAGAGGGCGGGATTGTACAAAAAATCCCTATCCACAGATCACACAGGGGAGACGATAATTATAGTTTAGAAGAATGGCGTTTAAAGCAGCGAATACTTTAAACATTCTTGCGATAGCTTCTATCGGTGTTCTGTATTCTGTACTGGAAGAAGGGTGATCTACCAAGGTCACAGCCCTTAAGGTACGGTTTCAGTGGCGCGTGCGACAGCTGACGACTGCGACGGCCACCCGAATGCTACTCAAGTAGATAATAGAGACCTTTTGCACGTCCGTTGCCTGACGTTATTTCACGTTATCGGCTATTTGTGGCATGCGCAGTTCTCCCGAAATGACCGAATCAGTGAATAACCGATAAAGTTGTACGCTCCCTACGAATTATTACGTTCGGTATTTCCAGGTCTAAAAACCACTATGTGGCAATGAGAACAGAACCGTTATGATTTTAATAGCAATAATACTTACTTTGTGGTTTGTCATTGTAGAAAATGATCAGGTTTTCTTCCATCAGTTTTTATTTGACAGTATTTTCCAATAAAAGCTACAAAATTAGACGTTTCCGCTGTTCCCCGCAACATCGCGTTAGCATCACGGAGCTGAACTATGAGAGCAAAATGTCATGCTTCGGTGGTTCTCAAAACGTCATCTAAAGCTTTTTCCATTCTGAGCGTTTGCAATACAAAGTCTGTAAAAATAATAAAAAATAACACAGAAAGCTTACAGCACGAACCTCACTTATTCTACGCTACGTTAAACAAAGGTGCATGCAAAAAGTCAAAATTGTGTAACGTTAGAATCGTTTGATGACGTCAATACCTGTTAATGTTTTACTATTGACACTTTGGAAAGCGTCCTGCAAGAGGTCCCTATAAGGTCATATTTTAATGTGGTGCTCGGTCAAAGCGTCTCAGCTCGCTGGATGTTGAGTGGGTACTCCATAATTCTTGCTCCTAGAGGACTTTTCGTTTTTCCCATGTTTATGTTCTTGATGTTCATCTTTGGGATTTGTTTTTATTAACAGACTTCGGAGAGTTGAGCTTCTTGAGAATCGTGTTTGGATATTGTTGCTCTATTCTTCTGACTGCTTCTGATAATAATCTTTTCTCGTACCCTATATTGAGTAGTGAGAGACTCAGTGTACTTCAGGACCTATATTTCTGCTAGTACTATTCCCTTGTATTTTTGTTTACACTAGCCTCTTGGGATATGCGTGCTTTGACAGATCTTCTTTAATTTGAGGTAGTTTTCTTCTAGTCCCTGTTGTGTGTTACAAATATCCTTGGCTCGATCGACCAAGGTTCGAAAAGCTCCTATCTTCGTTGATGTTGGATGGTTTGAGGCATTATGCAGGTACTGTCCTGTGTGTAATGGTTTTCTGTACACTTTGGTTTCATTCGAGGATTTTTTCTAATAGAATGACTGGTAAAAACACTTTTTGATAGAAAGCGAAGTAAAAACATAAGAAGAAAGTGCAAGATAGAGAATATCAACGAAAGGGTACAAGGTAGAAGAAAGGAATGAAACGAACACATAAGTAGAATGGACGAAAGAAGACTAGTTAGATTTGCACGCGACAAGTCTCTATTAGGTGGAAAAAGTCTAGGACGTCCCCGAAAAAGATGGAGCGACAATTTAGCAGCGCAGGCAGAGATACAAAGAAAAGAAACAGGCGATTTGTTTAAAATAAAGAAGGAAGAAGAAGAAGAAGAAGAATTGAATGCTCATAAAAGGGAATTGTTGTTCTCTTCTCCTTTTGTGAACTTTGTTTCAAGTTGTCGAGATGCGAAAAGAACGTTTCCAGTTGTTCGTCTCCACGGTTCTAGGTTATGAACTTGTTATCAACATAGCTTTCAATGCAGCAGTTGATTGAAAGCATTCCATGCAAAAGTTGGATTTGACTGGAGGTAGCGGTGATCCCAAGGGTAACTCTCCTTCTTGTATGTAAAATATGTCCATTTCTTCAAAATAGTTGTACTTCAGACATAATCTTTATAGCTCCACTCTCTAGACGATTCGTTCTGTCTTTCATTGTTGGATCTTCTTGTAACCTCTTCTGGATTATCCACAGTGCCTCTTCAACCGGCACATTTGTATACGGGCTATCGATGTCGAAACGCATAAACCAATCTTCCGCATCTAGTTTTGTTTGTGCAAGTATATCGACGAAGTGTTTGTAGCTCTTTACAAAAGATGACGTCTTCCCTTCTAGTGGTTGTATGATGTTTAGTAGATGTTTTGCAAGCTTATACGTGGGAACAGCTTCTTGAAATTGTTATCGATCGCAGTGGCATGCTATATCCTTGTGTATTTTCGGTAAGCCATAAAGGTGTGGTGGTTTGCTGTACTGCGGCGTAGGAGTTGTCATCTCATGGTTTTTGTTCCCCTCATGTTCTTTGTACTTCTGTATAGATGTCCTTCGATTCTGTTTGTCACATCACTTGACCAATTAGAACAAGCCACGAAAAACGACACGTCAGCTATTAGATGAGAATAAACAGGTACATGTTCGACAGTTCACATGAAGACAGCTGAAGATAGCAGATCAATCGAAACTTTGTACTCAAAAACTGTATAGACAATGGATAGAATACCAAAAGGCATTTGTCAAACATAACAAAATGATAGAGGCTCTGAGAACAATCGGCATTGACGAGAAAGACCTACGTCTTATAGTAAATTTGTACTGGCATCAAACAGCAAATATAAGAAGGGAGACTGACTATCCAGAAGATATCAACATAAGGCGCGGTGTCAGACAGGGGTGTGTCTTGTCCCCTACTCTGTTTAACCTCTACTTTGAACATACAGGGTATTCTAAAAGTTGGGACTTTCCTCTTTCCTCCCTTGAAACGGCAAAGCTAATGTACGGTGAATCAGCAGCAAAACAGTAAAAAAAACTTCAAGCAAGTACTCACTATTTAGCAGCTACGGAAGTAGTAAGTACGGTCCTGCCGCAGGCGCCTTACAGGTAAAAATACGATTTGCGATGTCTTCTTCAATTTGGACCACTGTTTGCACAAGCCAGACAAATCGACGAAGTGCAGGGTGAGTACGGTTAGGTAAACGATTGGCGTACACTCGCGAAGCCGCAGCGGTATTTGACCACACTCACCGAACATAAAAATCATGTTCACCAGTTCATTATTGTTATAAGCATGCACCATTGTTGTTGTTTTTAAAGTCCGATCGGCAGATGTAGCAACAGCAACGCGACGGTATGATCAGCTGCCTGTTTTTCTCAACGACATCGGCAGCTCGGGCACTACTAGCGCTGCCTTGTTTATTGTGATTATTATGACATGGTGAGCCATTGCCCAGGGACGGACTTAGAATTGAGGATTTCTTTAATGGTCAATATCTCGTTTTCTCTAAATATTTCGTTTATATGTTACTGGGAAAACACTCATTTTGGCGAGTACTATCCGCTGTAGAAAAGTCCCAACTTACGAAACACCCTGTGTATTCAACAGGGCACTGAACACTGTGGAAGCCGGGGTTTTGATCAACGGAGAGAGATTGAACAATATGCGCTATGCGGATGATACTGTCGTGTTTGCCGATTCCGTTGAGGGTCTCCAGGAACTGACGAACAGCGTCGTTAACGCCAACACTGAGTACGGACTAACCCTTAATATTAAGAAAACCAAGTTCATGGTAATAAGTAAGCGCAGCGCACATCCCGGCCAACTAGTAATTAATAATCAACCAGTTGAAAGAGTAACCAGCTATACTTATCCGGGCACAACGATTAACGAGCAATGGGACCACTCTACAGAAATAAAATGCCGCATAGAGAAAGCAAGAGCCACCTTCGTTAGAATGGGAAACTTGTTCAGGAATAGAGATCTTAATTTACAAACCAAATTAAGACTACTCAAATGCTACGTCTGGTCTGTGCTCTTGTATGGTGCTGAGTCCTGGACGTTGACGGAAGCGTCCACAAGGAAAATTGAGGCTTTTGAGATGTGGCTATACAGGCGAATTCTCAGAATTTCCTGGGTTGACCACGTGTCCAACAACAGAATTTTAGAAAGCCTTCAAAAAGAGACCGAACTCGTGGGCATTATTAAAAAACGCAAATTGGAATACATGGGTCACATAATGAGTAACCAAAAGAGATACGGTCTGCTCCAGCTGATACTTCAGGAAAAGGTCTTCGGAAGAAGAGGACCCGGCAGGCGCAGAATCTCCTGGCTGAAAAACCTTAGAACTTGGTTCTCCTTGTCCACACGAGGATTGTTCAGAGCTGCAGCAAGTAAAGTTCAAATTGCTTTGCTTATCGCCAACGTCCGGAACGGATCCCACATAGCACCGGATGATATGAGAATATTCTGTTCACATTCGCTACAGATATTATGAATATTCTGGGAAAACTCCATGGATAATTGGAATATTTACAGAATATTCTGTAAAAGTTCGAAATGGGAAAAACACGCTATATTCCTAGAATATTCCGCCGAATATTCCGCACGGATATTACATGAACAATCGTGGTAGAATGTTTTTGAATATGCTAGGAACATTTTGTCTAAATTACCTCATATACGGAACATTTTTAGGGAATTATGGATACTGTTCCAAAAATAATGGCACCTACTAGTGGCAGATGGTCACAAAAGTTAAGTGGTTAGACATCTCAGTCCAGATGCCTAAATAAAATGTAAAAATGTAAACTTGTTGCATTTAACCTCAAAATTCTACTCACATTATATAATGAACGCTAACCCATAGTAGGTGACCATAATTTGGAACACTTACACACTTTATAACAACCAGCAACTTTATTGTACAAAATGGGGTATAAATGCAGGCCTTTCAGGAATAAATCTCGTGAATTCGTGAAGTGCTAAAATGCCGACATCCACATGTTGAAGCACAGAATGACAGAACACTTGAAGCGAGTGACAACCAGACAAGATTGACAAGTGACGACACCACACACATACATCAGCATAAGATGCACTTTATCGTCGGTGGATGGCGTATCTGTATGCAATGGCTAATGACTAATAAACTTTTGAAAATTGCACATAATACTTATTAGGTATATTTAGGATGAATGCAAAACGAATGAAGGTTTTTTAATTCACTAAGAAACGTGCAAATATAAATTAATAATACCTCACATTGAATATTTGCCTACATACAGATATTTCTATTACAAATATTACTAAATGTTCGTCAGAAAATAGCTACATCTTGTTCTTAGTAGACTATTAAGATAATATTCTATGAAGAATATTACTGGTATATTCTGGAATAATTCAGACATTAAACGAATAATCACTGATTACCCTGAGTGGATAAAATAATAATATTCTATAAAGAATATTATGTTAATAATCCAGAATAATCAAGAGAAATAACGAATATTCTATGATTCTACTGAATATTCATGGAACATATAGGAGATTTAAAGAATATTCATAAAATATCCAGTGCTATGTGGGATAGGCACACTAAGAAGAAGATCTATGCCTATGCGTACGCCACTGGAACCACTTAATTGATCTCGTTATTTGTACATTGTGGAATGCTTGGAACCGATTCCAGGCGTTGGCGTTGGCGTTGCCGGCACAAGAGGTTCGTTATTTTACACCAGCAATTTGTTTTGGGCCGCCGTTTGAGGCTCTAAACGCACGGAAATACAACTGGCACGTTGCACAAATAAAGGGCCTCGCCGTACCTCCACCGTAACGCCGCGTCGATCTCTCTAACCTTATATCAATTAAAATTATTACGTTCGAATGTTCTGTTCGGTCGTGTCGAGGTTTTCCGCCACGACGGGTATTATTTTTCGTTTTTCCGAGTGGTTAGAGGAGGTAAATCATACCGGGTGCTTCACTTCAGTGCTCCTATGCCGGCAGTTCATTTGGCATTGCGTATTGAACATAGTTGATGATGTAATCGGTGCAATAGGTAAATGATCAAGTTATGGCTCTTATATTACAGTAAAGCATTCGATGTTTTCATATGCTTCATCGACTATGAGAAAGCATTTGACAACGTCAAACATGACCTCCTCATATCATATCTTAAAGATATAGGGTTAGACGGAAAAGACATACGATTTATAGGTAATCTGTCTGGAACCAAAAAGCAGAGATCCGACTAAACAACGCGGGTACAACACAAGAGTTTCAAATAAGAAAAGGTGTTAGACAGGGATGCATCTTATCCCCAATGTTATTCAACTTATATGTGGAAAGAATATTTACGGCGGCAGTTTCAAACAACTCAATTGGCATAAGAGTAAACGGAATTCCCATAAACAACATTCGGTATGCAGATGACACTGCCATAATAGCAGATAATGCAGGTGATCCCCAGATCCTACTAAATCGAGTCACTGAGGCGAGTAGAAATCTAGGCCTTAAAATTAATATTGGCAAAACAAAGATTATGGTGATCAGTAGAAATAACACAACAAACACCCAGATACAAATAAACGGAAAAAACATTGAAAGAGTTTCACAGTTTAAATATCTAGGATGCATGGTCAATGAAACATGGGATCCAGGCCAAGAAATAAAGTGCAGAATAGAACAAGCACGAATAACGTTTTTAAAACTTAAAAAAATTTCTCACTGACAAAAACTTAAACTTCAGCCTCAGATACAGAATGGTAAAATGTTATGTCTGGTCAGTTCTGCTCTACGGAATGGAGGCGTGGACATTGAAAGCAACTACGATCAACAAAATTGAAGCTTTCGAGATGTGGATCTTAAGACGGATGTTAAAAATACCCTGGGAAGACCATGTAACAAATGAAGAGCTGAACTAACAGATCGACAGCTCTTTGACACCATTAAAAAAAGAAAAATAGCCTACCTGGGACACGTAATACGGGGAGAACGTTATCAGTTACAACGCCTGGTACTTCAAGGTAAAATCGAAGGAGGAAAAAGAGGAATAGGAAGAAAAAAACTATCCTGGCTCAGAAACATTCGGCAGTGGGCAGGAATGAGAAGCCTCGGAGAGATACAAAATGCAGCTGTGAATAGAAAAATTTGATAGGAAGAGGATGGACGCCTACGCAGGAATCTGCATGGCACTCTAAGGAGAAGAAGATTCGATAGAATTACTCACTCCTTGCTGCTTGCAATACTTCAGCACATTGGTTTTGCAGAAAGGTCAGTTGGTCTTATGCATAGTTATTTGAGTGACAGGAGTCAAATTGTTGAAATAAACCACCGGCTATCACCTCCAGTAGTAGTATACCTTGTGGTGTGCCCCAAGGTTCCATACTAGGGTCATTCGTACTTTGTATCTGGGTATACTTCTCACTTGCCCAACTGTTTGAGATACTCTAATGTACATTTATATGCAGATGCCACTCAACTATACTACTCTTTTCTGTATAAAGAGTCTGCCAATGCATGTATCCTTCTTACCAGAGATTTGAATACCCTGTTTTGTATCTCTAAGGACCACTGCTTGGAGCTAAATCCTAAAAAGTGCCCTGTTCTGATATTTGGAACAATACGGTCTAAGAAAAAAAGTTTCAGATAACAATCTTCTAATTAATATCCATGGTGAGGGTATGGGTTGGCTCAGGAAGGTCCCGGGTTGGATTCTACTTAGAGGCGGACATCTATTTCTGGTTTTGTCAATCAAAAACAAATATCCATAGAAGCCCAGCGAGAATCCCCACCTGAGCATTCACTGTTGGCTTTTAACAGTGCTGTTTTTAGAGTGGCGCTGGGAAACAGTAAAAAGCCTACACAGAACACGAGGGTAATGTTTGAGTGTTCAGTGTAATTTTTACTTTTTCATCAATTTTTCGGCCACCAATGTATAGATTTTTAAAATTATAGCAGCATTACCTACTATGACCCCACAGTATAGGCCATCCAAATTCCACAATCCAAGCAGCGGTTACTGAAATGACGCAGCTAGAAAAACTCCAATAGACAGACCGACCGACGAAAATGGGTCATGTGAATTATCGTTATGTTTTTAATTTTTACAATCGCAATATGCCCTCACCTATTGATGTGGGAAGTAAAATGTAACATATTATACAGAACGAATATTCGGGTGCCTTAATGTGTGTTCATTTTCCGAAAACAGAGGGAAAACATTCGTGTTCGGGCGAACATGCTGAATATTCAACAACGGACATGAATATCTCATCGACACATACGGTGTTTGCCCCGAATACTGATTATTTGTGGGCGAACAACGCATGTGTGGAGCCGGGGTAACCAGCATTTTTTGCTAAATAAAATATGTATGTTATATCATTGAAGCAATGAATAACTTTTTAAAACCTTTTATTAGCGGCACAAGCTTGTGTCGCTAGTTCAAGTTACAATTTACAATAGTTTACTTACGATTACTTGACATTATGGAACCTAGCCGGGTATTGAACAACTGCGGTACGCAGTACCACCTTTTTATATTTAATTAATGCTGACAGAAGTGTTTGTCTCCTTTGGAGGTAACTTGACAACAAAGTTGCCAACAATAGAATCATTGTTTAAAACTATTACAATAAGGCTCATTGTCAAAGGGCCATATAACTAGGGATTCATCAAGCCGAATAGCTTGAGTTTTTTCTTAAATACTTGCCTTGACTTGAAAGCTCAAGCTTTTGAAAATTTGATACTTGACTTGACCTGATTTTCGATCTGAACTACTTGACTTGATATCAAGTAAAATCAAACTACTTGATATTACTTGATATCGATCTGTAAAATGCGAATCGAAGCGTTAAGATAGGGGAATTATCGAGGTTACGACAGCTAGCGGGCACCCGATGACTTTAAAGCTTTAAAGCCAACCGACACAGAATGGTCGTTAATTGAACGAATTTGCCAGTACCTTAATGTTTTTAAGAGTATTTCCATCATTTTTGCATTAATATGCCGCTCGATAGGCTAGATTCGTGGGCTATGGAACTTGACAATAAACCTGATCGAGATGAAACCGATGAACAGATCATAAATAGTATTCAAGCGGCAAGGGACAGTACAAGATATTTTAGAATGGTGGAAAAGACACGAATGTATTTTTCCAAACCTTGCCGCAATGGCCAAAGACTTTTTGGCAACGCCAGCTTCTTCAGCTCCAGTTGAAAGGCTGCCTTAACTCTTACCAAAACAAGAAATCGATTAGGTGATAGCTCCGTTAGAAGTCTTATGTGTCTCAAATCATGGATGGCAAATGAGGATTTTACATTTTTTTTTGTTACTTCTGTGTCATCGGCATCGATTGCTCTGGTCATTAGCCTCGTGTTCTGTGTAGGCTTTGTTATGATACTGTTTCCCGGAGCCACTCCAGGAACAGCACTTTTAATTAGAAGCCAACAGTGTAGGTTCTTCGCTGAGCTTTTTTTATGGATATTCATTTTTCATTGAAAAAACCAGAAATAAATTTCCGACTGTAACAAGAATCAAACCCGGGACCTTCCATTCTCGAGCCCTCGACCCTAACCGCTGAGCCAACCCACCCCCATTTGAGTTTGTTGTTTTTTATGTATTATTATCAGAATTCAGAATATTTCGTATTTTTATTTCGTATTATTATATTCATTATTTAACTAAGTTTGGATGTCTTTTTTAAATAAAAGATTACATCTTTATATACATAGTTTTCTACTGTTATTGCGTTTTGGCAGTTAATCAGACTAATATCAAAAAATAATTATTTTTTCAAGAAAAATCAAGTAGTTAGCTTGAAAAACTTTGTTTTCAAGTTGCTTGATGTATAACTCCTTAACTTGACTTGAATTTCGAAAACAAATACTTGCCTTGATCTTGACTTGATATCAAGTCAAGTCAAGTAGCTTGAAAATCAAGTCAAGTCGTGAATCTCTACGATATAACATGTATAATAAATTGGTCGAAGGACGCAGGTATGCAAACCGTGCTGTTGGAAAATTTATTAGAAATGTAGAATATGTCACCCTGTAAGGGATTATGCAATTGCACCCGATTTTTCTACTAACGCGAGCAAATATTCAAATGAACTGTAAAATTAGTACAACCAGCACATGTAAAATCGGATTAAAATAGATTCTGGTGTATTAAATGAGTTGGCCAACTGGAAAACGAGGCCAGGTACAGGGTACAGGATATCCGGAAGTACACACTCGTTGTGCAGAAAGTAATATGATTCCTTATAAAGGAATGTCAACAAAAAGCCACGTAAGATGAAGAGACCGGAAATATGCCATATCATAACCTTCATAGGTATATGCTGAGAGATGGATTCGTATTATGCAACGAGAAACTAGGCTCATATACTGACGCAGAAAAATATTTTGTACGTAAAATTATAAACTTTGAAAGTCAACCTACTGGATATTAGTATCATGGATTGGTTATTGTTAGAACGATTTATGGCCATCGATTAATATATAAATACATTGAAACAATGAACGATAAAATAAGGAACAGTGGTTGGATAACATAAACATTTACTTACTTTTAGTTTTTTTGTTTTTTTGATTATTGCTACGCTGCCACTGACACTCTAACAAACATACGCGTTTTCCATCCTCACCACGGTAATAATACTGTGTCAACATTTCATTAGAATCAATTTAATAGTTTCCACGTTACAAAATACAAAACGATCTAAAGCAATAAATACTCGTATGAATACAGAAAATTCTAAGTTCCTTAGTTTCCATAATAGGCTAGTCAATGGTCGGATGGACCTAAAAAGGTCGCTAGGTCTTTCTTTATGGGCTAGTGGACAGCCTATTATGAATACAACAAATTTTTCAGTTTTTCAACCCCCCACCCTACAACCATCCCAACTTAACTTCCACCCAAAAAAAAAAAACGCAGAAAACGATCAGGAACCTCTAAAACGCTTAGAAACGAAGTTTGAGCTGTTTTTATATATAATTTTGACACAGTATTACTAGCGTAGCGAGGATGGAAAACGCATATGGTTTTTATAAATCGTGCCAGTGGCGGCGCAGAAATAATAAAAAAACTAAAAATATAAAAACAGCTCAAACTTCGTTTTTAAGCGATTTAGAGGTTCTGATCATTTTCTTCGTTTTTTTGGGTGCGGGTGAAAGTGGGGTGGTTGGGGGGTGGGAGATTGAAAACTGAAAAATTTCACATATTCATAAAAGGCTATCCACTAACCTGTGAAGGAATACTAGCGACATAAATCACCTTTATAGGTCCATCCGAACATTGCCTAGCCTATTACGGAAACTAAGGGACACTATTAAATTGATTCTAATGAAATTTTCACACAATATTATTAGCATGGTGAGGATGGAAAACGCGTATGTTTGTTAAAAATCATGTTAGTGGCAGCGAAGCAATAATCAAAAAACTAAAAGTATGAAAACAAATGAAACTCCGTTTTTAGATATTATGGGGGTTCCTGATCATTTCCTACATTTATTTTGGGTGGGAGTGAAATCAGAGTGGTTGGGGGTGGGGCATTGTAAAACTGAAAAGTTTGTAGTATCGGTAATAGGCTGTCCATTGTCCTGTGAAGGAAAGACCTAGCGACATAAGACAATTTTAGGAGGGGGCTGGAGATTATTTGGTTGCAAGGGATCTCAGACTAAAGCTTCATGCTATGGGAAAATAATAAACTGGCATCAGCGTAATGTGTGGGAAGTACTGAGTCAATCAACTTGACTCCATTTTTTTAAATCCACTCGAACACGGCCTTGCTTACTACAGAAGCCATGGAAATTTTCTGTTCTACACATGCAAGTATTGCTTTAGATCGTTCTGTATTGTATAATATTGATTTGATTTTGCTGAGATTTGGACTGTGCCGAGGGTGGAAAACGCGCATTGTTTTTAGAAATCGCGTCAGTGGAGGTGCAGCAATAATAAAAAAACAAAAAATATGAAAACAGCTCAAACTTGGTTTTTAGGCGTTTTAACGGTTTTCATCATTATCTACTTTTTTTGGGTGGAGGTGGAGTTGGGGTGGCTCAACTACCGTAGCTGGGGAGTGGGAGGCTGTAAAACTGAAAAACTTGTTGTGTTCACAATAGGCTATCCATTGATCCGTGAAAGAAACACTTACAGCGGAATAAGACACTCTTTTTGCGGGCGGTGGGAGACTAGGTCTTAGGGTGCAAGGGATCTCCTACTACAGTTTGGTGGGTATCACCATAATGTGTGGGAAGTACTGAGTCAATCAACTTGACTTCATTTTTTTTCTAGTTGTTCGGATTTCACTTGCGAGTAGTCTAATAATTGGTCAGCAAATCTAATGTTATCTAAATAATTCTCCCGTGCCTGGTCGTGGAGAGTTGAACGTATTCTAGATTTATTATCAGTTCTAAAAGTCAATTGGATCATTATTCTAGTTTCGAAATCACCTTTACATCTTTTCTGACCGGAAAATGGTGTAACGAAGGGCCTAATTTCTGAATAGACCCATAAGGTTAAGTACGTAACCCGATATTTTTGTGCAACTGCGCGGCCACTCAATATTCTGCTCCAGATTCCATTCCAGAACAAAACCACAGTATACGCAAACAGAATTAAGGATAATGTTACGAAATAAAAAAGAGATCTCTTTCACAATGTCAAGCATTGTCCCCAAACCGCTCAATTTTGTTGGTCGTTGTTCTTTTTGTGAATGAATTAGGAGCAGATCAGTTTATCCTTTCATTGTTAGGGATGATGAAAGAAAATTGGATAATGTCTAGAGTTGAGACCATTTCAGAGAGCGGAAAGTATTGTGTTACCGGTAGAAAGAAAAGGGGTGTTTTGGTAACGGTATATACCATTTGTCAGTTGTTATCATACATTTTGGACCTAGGAGTAAGACAGAAGGAATTCTGCCGGTGCGCCATCTAGTACCCGAAGGTGACGGCAACCAAAGAGAGAAACGCCACTAGAAGCAGTTTACCTCTCCTTGGTGGAACGACAAGGCTCGCTCGCTTTTTGCCACTAGAGGCGCGGATTTTGACGCACGCAGCGTGAAGCCGATATACGAGGGTTGCTCTATACCTCCGTCAATCCACCAGTACGCAGACAGCTGTTTCACGCTTATTAGCGATCATCAGTGCGCCATAGGTCGATTGACGAAAGTAGAGAGCATCAATTTTTCCATGTTTAATAAACATGTGAAAGATGTACGAGTAAGACAGAAGGAATTCTGCCGGTGCGCCATCTAGTACCCGAAGGTGACGGCAACCAAAGAGAGAAACGCCACTAGAAGCAGTTTACCTCTCCTTGGTGGAACGACAAGGCTCGCTCGCTTTTTGCCACTAGAGGCGCGGCAGAATTCCTTCTGTCTTACTCGTACATCTTTCACATGTTTATTAAACATGGAAAAATTGATGCTCTCTACTTTCGTCAATCGACCTATGGCGCACTGATGATCGCTAATAAGCGTGAAACAGCTGTCTGCGTACTGGTGGATTGACGGAGGTATAGAGCAACCCTCGTATATCGGCTTCACGCTGCGTGCGTCAAAATCCGCGCCTCTAGTGGCAAAAAGCGAGCGAGCCTTGTCGTTCCACCAAGGAGAGGTAAACTGCTTCTAGTGGCGTTTCTCTCTTTGGTTGCCGTCACCTTCGGGTACTAGATGGCGCACCGGCAGAATTCCTTCTGTCTTACTCGTACATCTTTCACATGTTTATTAAACATGGAAAAATTGATGCTCTCTACTTTCGTCAATCGACCTATGGCGCACTGATGATCGCTAATAAGCGTGAAACAGCTGTCTGCGTACTGGTGGATTGACGGAGGTATAGACCAACCCTCGTATATCGGCTTCACGCTGCGTGCGTCAAAATCCGCGCCTCTAGTGGCAAAAAGCGAGCGAGCCTTGTCGTTCCACCAAGGAGAGGTAAACTGCTTCTAGTGGCGTTTCTCTCTTTGGTTGCCGTCACCTTCGGGTACTAGATGGCGCACCGGCAGAATTCCTTCTGTCTTACTCGTACATCTTTCACATGTTTATTAAACATGGAAAAATTGATGCTCTCTACTTTCGTCAATCGACCTATGGCGCACTGATGATCGCTAATAAGCGTGAAACAGCTGTCTGCGTACTGGTGGATTGACGGAGGTATAGAGCAACCCTCGTATATCGGCTTCACGCTGCGTGCGTCAAAATCCGCGCCTCTAGTGGCAAAAAGCGAGCGAGCCTTGTCGTTCCACCAAGGAGAGGTAAACTGCTTCTAGTGGCGTTTCTCTCTTTGGTTGCCGTCACCTTCGGGTACTAGATGGCGCACCGGCAGAATTCCTTCTGTCTTACTCGTACATCTTTCACATGTTTATTAAACATGGAAAAATTGATGCTCTCTACTTTCGTCAATCGACCTATGGCGCACTGATGATCGCTAATAAGCGTGAAACAGCTGTCTGCGTACTGGTGGATTGACGGAGGTATAGAGCAACCCTCGTATATCGGCTTCACGCTGCGTGCGTCAAAATCCGCGCCTCTAGTGGCAAAAAGCGAGCGAGCCTTGTCGTTCCACCAAGGAGAGGTAAACTGCTTCTAGTGGCGTTTCTCTCTTTGGTTGCCGTCACCTTCGGGTACTAGATGGCGCACCGGCAGAATTCCTTCTGTCTTACTCGTACATCTTTCACATGTTTATTAAACATGGAAAAATTGATGCTCTCTACTTTCGTCAATCGACCTATGGCGCACTGATGATCGCTAATAAGCGTGAAACAGCTGTCTGCGTACTGGTGGATTGACGGAGGTATAGAGCAACCCTCGTATTTTGGACCTAGTTAAGCAATCGCTTCAATGGAATACAGCATACGATTGTAATACAGTGAATTTGCTAATTAGTGAAGTTGTTAGGATGCTTCTCTTAAGAAACTTTTGACATTATATTTTATAAACTGTGTCTGTATACTTCTAATCTTTATTTTATATTTGGAAATATATATCCTTTTTATTTTCTTTCTTTTATGCAATGAGGTAGATCTTCAACACTTGACAGAAACTAGTAGAAATTACTACCTGCTTGGTGTCGGTCATAGGCGTTGGTAAACTTTACCATCTTATCAATAAAATATCTTCCGTCTGATTCAGTGGTAGTTATGGATAAGGCAAGCTATCATTTACGACGCGTAGAGAAGACTGCAACTTTATCTTGGAGAAAACAAGAAATTATTGGCTGGTTAACCTCAAAAATATTGAATTTGAAGATAATTTGATAAAGAAGGAACTATTACATATAACAACTTTACACAAACATCGTTTTATGAAATACGTCGTAGAAGATATAGCAGAAAAACGTGGTGTAACTGTGGTGCGCACACTGCTATATCATTGCGAACTATATCCTATAGAACTTATATGGGCGCAAGTGGAAGAATTTGTAGCAAGAAATAACACGACATTCAAGATCAAAGACCTTAAGCTACTGTTTGATGAAGCCAATAAGGAAGTAACACCAGAAAACTGGCGAAAAGCAGTCTAGCATGTCATTAACCAATGGAATCTGGACTACTTGATCGATTGGACAGTCAACCTGTTAATTATGACATCAAGAGGAGATGACAGTTCCTTAAATAGGGAAGAATATTATGATTCTTTATAATTTTACTTCTATATAATGTATTTTTTGTAAATTCAATAAAAAATAAGGGTACCTACTACTATGAAAATAGATTTCTTTCCTTATTACAAGTACCCTATCTGCACGTCTTTGATACACCATTTCAAGTGTTACTAAATAGATGACAATAAGCAAAACATTTAACTGCCCTAAACCCGGGTGGCACTACCTGCAATTGATAAAAAAAGAATTATGAAATAAAATCAAAGGCAGGCTATTAGATGTAGGTTAAGTATTTGTTGGCTCACTCTGTAATCCCATACCTAATGAGCTTTTATTGCTTTCTACACTTTTGAAACACACTGTACAGCACAAAAACAAACACAGACGTGTTTTGAGAATGTTCTCAAGGGACAAAAAATTATCACCTCAAATATTAACATCATTAATACTTATCTTACTAGACAATCAAATGGCTTATTGTGAAGTACGCAAATAAAGACTGACACAAAAATTAAGATGTACAATAGTAGAGAGCATCTCTCCTTGTGGAGCTGAAGTGTGGAAAAAAACGAGGCAATGAAGAAAAACTTCTAGCGATAGAAATGGGATACTGGAGGAGTTGCTATAGACTGAGAATCCAGAAAAGAGTGAGGAATAGAGACATAAGAGACAAGCTCAACATCGCCAACAGCATAATTGACACAGTAGATGCGAAAAGGTTGAAGTGATATGGACATATGTCGAATGGTCAACAACAGATAGCCTAAAAGAGTTCTACAGTTGACACCCACTCAAAGAAAAAGGTAAGGAAGACCTAGGAAAAGTTGAAAACAAGATGTTGAGGAAGCCCTGAGGCAGAGAAATGTCGACAGAGTTGTACCCAAATCACAAGATGATGATGATGGTGATGATAATGATGATGAGTTTTCGTGTACATGAATACTACCTCTTGAAAAATGTATCATCTACAACAGACGTTATAGTCAAGCGTAATCGCACAGCAACCCTGTGTTGCGCGAGTAAGTGGACAACACAGTCAAGCAAGTTCGCAATCACACAAGGCCGCGGCCCGCACTGTGATCAAAATCAAATCGTGCAATTTTGTAAACAACTAAATTTTTGTTCTTCTAGACATCGAACTTCAAAATTAACTCTTTTGGTTAAACCTAAAAACTACCGAACTGAAATCGACTATATCAAGCTATACCCTCCAACCGATACACTTCCTCCTCTTTGCTCTTCTCCTTCCTTCCTCTCTTTCTCTTCCCTTACTTCTCCATGATTTTGTGTGGTCTCTGGGTAACCAGACCTGATAGACCGATCGACCGACATGACAGCAACTTAGAGCGAAGGTCCTCCGGACCGCTCTAACTAACAATGACGAATTGTATCATCTATACAACACCGACCTACGATTCCAAAGTTAAGCCAACTAAAATACTTCCCTCGCATGGAAAGAAATAAGTAGGCCAAAAATAATATTCTACAACTTTAAGGCAACTACATCTTTGTGCAATGTGCTAGTAGTAATACTTCAATTAGTGAGAACAAAAAGTTATAGACGCTATATTACTTGACTAACATCGAGCCCCAATACAATACGTTCACCCTTCAGAATCGCGATGATTGTTTTAAGGGGTGTAATGGAGTAATCTGTAGAAAATAGGAGCACAATGGCTTCGAACAATAAAATATCACAGTTTGGACGATATAAAAACGGTTTATACCCATGCGTACGCAGTGCTTTCGAATAATTTAAACAAAGAGCAAAAGCAGTGGGAGGCATCTCGAGTACACATGCTGTGACAATACCCCTGCTATTATACTATTATTTTTCAATGAGGGGATCGTATTGAACGCATGCACAGCGAACTGCTACTGAAAAGGTACACTCGACTTCCAAAGATTTCGGACGTGAACGTTGAAAGGCCAGGGAACAGGGAGAAACTTGGAAATAATTGCATTTTAACAGACCGGAAGAGGTCTGTTAATGTGATACCCTCCTTTTATTTTATTCCTTTTTGTGTAGGGGGAGCTCCAGGGTTATTGCTCGGTGCTCGAACTCAAGACGGTATCGCTTTTTGTCCTTAGAGTATTTTTTTACTGAACTGGGTTTTTTACCTTTCCCTATTCGCCCACCGTGATGCATATAGCCTAGGTTGTTAAAGAGGAAGCATAAGTAAATGCATGATAAATTTTTGTACATATACCGGGTGTCCCAGGATTTCCTTACTACGTGATATTCTCGTAACAAAAAAAGTTCAAACGAAAACTAAGGCCCGGTTTTTCAAAGTGTAATTAAGTATACATTACAGTTAATCTTGAAATTAGCGCAAAATATGCGTTTTTCAATTGGCAGTTAATTCATAATTTGCTCGCAATTAATTACAAATTAAGCTAATCAGAGGTTTTAGTTATGATTACCAGGAATAATTATTAATCAAAATAGATTTGACAGTTACACATGTCAGAAGTTACGATATTCTGATAACCTACAATCGCTGTTATCTTTCGATTTTAATATGAATCATGACATAAATGCCCATTCAAGTGATAAAGGACAAACTTAAGCTTGGTTTTTCGTTTCCAATCGTTATATTTGATTTTTATAACTTCTCCAATCTTTAAATTCATTTTCATTCACATTAAACTCTTGCTCAATTTTTCTCCAACACACGTCTTTTTCCTTCCATGTAGTGGTTCTGCTCTTTTTACATTCAATAGTCCAATAGTGCATTTATATTTATTCACTAATTTTACAAGGGCTTCTTCTTGACTTTGGTAGTTTGGTAACCTCTTTCGATGTACATTCTTACCTCTGTAATTGTATTTAAAATTTACACAGCTATATTCTCTGAGGAATTATTGAAAGACAAGAATATATGATTCAGAATATCATGCTTATCTATTGTCAGAGTCCATGACTATGTTTTCATCAAAATTTAGTTTGTTTTTCCGGAAGCGTAAATCAAAAAATAGCCGTAAAACTAAACGAGATTTCAAGTGAAATGAGCGCAATAGTATTTCAAAAAGTGACGTTGTGATGACTAATTGTGAAATATATCACCATTAAAAAGGCCAAAATACCACCGAACAACAAAATTAGACAAACATCACCCAACTTACAACACACAATTTAATAGAATCGTGTAGCCAACATTGCGTAATCAAAAATTAGCAAATTATCAATTTATATGTGCTATGAAATACACTTATATATACTATAGGGTCTACCATACCATGCTTTCTAAAACATTTTTTTGTACTTAAAGCCTTCCACTTGAAGCATAAATCGACAAAAGTCCATTCTTCTGAAAGGATCGCCTTTCTTCAGAATATGTACTGGGGTGTAACGGTACGGATACAGACCAGTCGTGTGCGCAGTGAACCACACCTTCCACTGCGAAATACCATATTGAGGCGATTTGCAACAGTGTAGGTGGATGCTGTAGGATATTGTTCAAAATTTCGGAGAATTTGGTACCCATCATCGGAATCATATAGACGAGGCCTACCGGCATCACTGGGGCGTCGCCGTCGAAACGTTCCTGTCTCGCGTAGACGTCAAAAGTGCCAGAAAACAAAACGCTTTGGTTGGGCCGACTGCAAGTAGCCGCCACACTTGCACTGCATAAACCGTATATGAACACAATGTCCGCATACTCTTCATTTGTAAACATAATGACCACTAGTGAGCACACTGTATATCGATCATGAACGTACGTACGCTGAACTTGAAACTGTAGATGATTTCTGTGCACACGTGAACACCGGCTGCGTTGCCTGTTCTAAAAGTAGAGATGCAGTTGTCACAGCCCATTGGATCTTAGCTTGCGCAGGCGTACGTTCATTATTGTCAATCTACAGCAAAAATCTACAGTTTGAGCTTTAGTGTGCGGTCATCCATGATCGATTCATAGTGCGTTCACAAGAGATATCATGCTTAATTTTAGACCTACTTCGTTCTGGACGATTTACGACCTCTCATTTGTAAATCTACGGACTCACTAACGTAGCTTGCATGTTCTGTTTGAGTACCTAGCATCTTTAAAGAGATTACCTACCGACTTTTTAAGACAAATCCTATTTTAAATTACAACTTTAATATATATTTTTTAAATTACACAAATTTGCAACCCCATATCGAAGTTTTGCTTAACCGATAACTTTTTATAGCTAATCATGATGTAGAAGCATCATTCAAGAAACCATGACAAAACCTAGAAATCTGATGACGTTTTCGCCAAACGGTCTGTTGAAACTTTGTACTCTCAGAGATCCATTAAGCTTTTAGAGCTTAAATGCAATCTTATTGCCTCTGTTTACCATATTTATAACAAGTTTATGGTACCAATAGATAACTAGACAGATGGGCATGTTCTCACTGTGAACCGTGAAGTGCACAGTTAGTTATTTGGTGACACTTAGTGTTTTTGTAACATTTCCTGAAGTCACTCTTTAACACATGCTAATTTTGACATTATCTCGTGAAGTCTTTGATACATGATCACTTTCTTTTTGATAATGATGACGTATTTTCTAAGTACTAACACCAAAAATTCGAAAATCCGACATGATGTTATGTAGTCAATTTAATAGCTTACCATATCTACTATCACATCCCCAAATTACTGTATCGTAATGTATACCAATCATCCTGTATATGTTTACTTTTTCTGTGAATACCAGAGTTTACGGAAATGCGTTGCAGATCGAAGTAGGGTCAATTTTTTTCCTTTTCCAAAGTGTGCTATAAGAAAGGTTTTTCAGTAATTATGTGGCATGTCTGTCTATATGTTACGGTTAAAGTGTTTACTTTGATAGTTTATACACTAGCTGGATATTATAAAAACTATCCAAATGTCTGGTTATTTTGATGGAAAATCATATTTCTACTAAAATAGCTATGAAGATATGCATCTAAAGTATATACCACAAAGATATCATACATATTAACCAGTATTTCTTGTCAGTTTACAAACTATCTACATCATTTGGATAAATTATGCACCTAATATCTTTAGTACTACATAATAACCGACTCATTGGTTAGTAAACTAACCAATCCTCTTTAGTTACTTTAAGTCAGAACAATAGTTTTTAGTCAAAAGTAAAGTTTATTCATAGATAAAACATACAATTGCTATTCAATTCGATTCTTTGTAAATCATAAGTATTCATTACATGATAATCATTCTTGTTGTGTCAAATGTGTTATATCCTGTTCGCGTATTCTCTTTATTATATGTTGCAGAAGTACATTATAATCACAATTTTGAATTTTGGAACTTTTCGTAACATCCCAATAGTAACTTTTCAAACTGCTCTTGCTGATCCATTTTTGGCAACTAGATACCTGTTCTTGAACAAATTATACAAGGCACGACAGTAAACAATACCAACACGTCACACTTGCACTTGCCATAAACATAACCTCACTTTTCTGTTAAATTGACCAAACAAAATTAGTTAGTTTACATACTAACCAACGAGTTGGTGATTATGTATTACTAGAGATATTAGGTGCATACCTTATCCAAATGATGTGGATAGTTTGTAAACCGATCAGAAACACTGGTTAATATGTGTGGTACCTTTGTGGTCTACGCTTTAGCGGCATATCTTGGATAGTTTGTAGGATAGCTGGATAGTATACAAACCAACCAATATTCATAGCTATTTTAGTTGAAATATGATTTTCCATTAAAATAACGAGACATTTATTATTGTAGTATAGTTTGTATAATATTCAGCTAGTGTTTTGAACTATCCAAGTAAACACTTTAACCGTAACGTATACATTAAATTACCTATTAAGCTTCAAGCACGAAATATATCCGTCTAAAAATATGGCAGCCAATGCATACATTCCATCCCGTTTGTTGTTTAGCGTTTAGATCACACGAATTTATTAATCCACCCTTTGATTAAGCCAGTGTCAAAGCCACCACTACAACACAGACGAGCCCCCTATAAATCCAAATCCCTAACACGCGGCATGTCAAAATGACACCTTGAAAAGCTTAAAGCAACTTTAAAATTCAAAATCTGCTACTGACAGTGGTTAATGTAGTTTTGCTAATCTGTGTGAAATGTGGTTTCACACATTGATCCCAACTCGTTAGGGATAATTGTCTGGTTCGTAAAAATTAAATCAATAGGATTAAAGGGGTGAATCATATTATTTTCGGTTTAATTGGACTGTAACGTATTGCAAAGCTGGTTACACGAAGATTCTAGATAAAACCTATTCACACTCTTTTTGCCTCCTTTATTTTTTTTATGGTTAGCCTCCTACAAAGGCCGAAAGCCTATGGCGCTGTACAAGCGCTGAGAGAGGATAAGTGTCAATGTCGGTGCACGTTAGATTTGAAACGCTGCAGGTTGTAGCCGTCGGGAAACAAATTTTCCGGCAGCTCATTCCACAGCGTCGAAATTCTTCAAAAGAAGGAATGCTGGAGGAGACTGGTTCGGGAAGTAGGCACCTCGACCTGGTAAGGATGAGCTCGCAGAGCCTCTCAAGTGTTACTCGTTCGAACGACCTTTGGTGTTATTATCTGGGAGAGCCACCCTTTTTCGGCTGTGGAGGTCCTTTGTAAGGTTAGGCGTATCGATTAGTCTAATTGCTCTCTTCTGGATAGTGTCCAGAAGCTTTAGAGAGTGCTTGGGAGCGCATCCCCACACATGGGAGCAATACTCCAGCAATGGCCGGATCTGTGCCTTGTAGAGCAACAACAGTTGCTTGACGGAAGGTGTCTTGAAAAAGGGGGACCCTCCATTTCCACAGTTGGTAACCCAACGTGAGACTTCTTTGTAAATGTTGCTGCCTGAGTGTTCTGTACGTTGAACTGTACTTTATTTACTCATCCCCACTCGACAATTGTTCTGATATCTACGTTGATCTATGAGGCATGCTACTGTCGCTGATGTACCGTCTCCTGGGTGGCTTGCTTGGTTCCATGCACGATAATAATGTACTGTCGTCTGCGAAGCTGTAGATTGCATTGGCTCTTATCGCCAGCAGCTCCCTGATGTACAGCAGAATTAGTGTAGGGGATAGGACAGATTCCTGAGAAACACCGGCGTTTATTGAGAATACGTCTGATAAAGAGCCTTCGATTACAACAAAGTTCGACCGTTCAAAAAGCTATTCAGCCACTGGTGTAGGCCAGATGGTACGGTAGTCCATAGCTTGACCAGACGTCCCTCATGCTACACTCTATCGAATCATCATCATAGTCACAATGGTTGTGTTCAACGGGACTTAGCGGACGCAAGCGCTTGTGGGCGCTTTGCGCTAACTAGCCGATGAACGACAAGCTGTCAAAAAAGCGCCAGTCAGCTTGGTTCGCGCTTTCAGAAAGGGCTATTTGGTTAGCGAAGCGGCACAAAACTAGAAAAAATTATTTGTAGTTCTCAGGGAAGCTGTTACCTTTGTATAGTGTCATTTTAATATTAGGATTTGTGGTTTATAGCCTAGGTTTAGGACAATACGGATAATAAATATTGAAATATGGCGATGGATATGACAGTTTTATCACGTCAAAAAGAAATTCGTTCAACGGTCACACCTAGCGCCTTCAGACGCTTCCACGCTAGCGCTTTTGGGCTAAGTCCCATTGAACACACCCAATGTCTTAACAGACATGTTGTGAACTCGCAAAATGCATTAAGTGTGAGGTAAAGTATTGCCGACACGAATATTATCAACAGTTTTGAGCACTATAGCTCGCTATCGTTCGCGATTTGTTGTCAGTTTAGTGGCGCTCTTGACACTCATATCCAGCAACTGTTTCGTCGTATCCACCCAGCATGTAGGGGGACGGCAACGGCGCCGCCCACTCGGGGCATGAGCCTGAACTACAAGTTTCTCCATATTATCGCTTCTGTGTATATATTATGTCCGAAGAATGTAAGCATTGTCGTCGATACAATGGAGGATAGTCTCTTTGGATTACCGACCTCATCCAGTATGGAAACGTTAGTTCGATGGGCGGTATAAGGAACTCTCAGCATTCCGTCCACATTTCAAAAGCATCTATGCGAGCTCGATCTGCCTTTTTAACAGTCCAAGTTTCCGAGGCATACAAAAATATGGAGAACACAAGAGACTGAACCAGCGACATTTTTGTAGCTTTTGTGATGTTATGGTCACGCCATATTTTAGTAAGCTTTGTCATGGCCACACGTGCCTGTTGAATACGCGATCGAATCTCATTTTCACAGCTACCCGAATTGTCGATCAACGAACCGAGGTATACAAAACTTTGTACTACTTCACAATGGCCTATTGACTTTATTTCTCGATAATTATCATACTCTCTATCTACGATCATAACCTTGTCCTTATTGTAGTTAATACCAAGACCATACGCTGCACTATGTTGTTCTAAGATGTTTAATAGAGCTACTAGTTCTTCCTGAAAAGCTGCAATGAGGGTTGTATCGTCAGCAAATCTTAAGTTAGATATTTTGTTTCCGCCAATAGTTACACCGCCATTCCAGTTGTCTACCTGTCTCATCACAAATTCAGAGTAAATATTAAACAACATCGGGGATAATACACATCCCTGACGAACTCCTTTTCTGGTTGCAGTGTGACTAGACAGGTTACCATCAATTCTTACACGAGCCGAATTAGACTCGTAGAGTTGCTGTATGAGAAACACTAGGTGATAAGGAACTCCCATAGAGATGAGGATTTCCCACAGTTTAGGCCACTTTACGTTATCAAACGCCTTATAATAGTCCACAAAGCAGATAAACACTCTATCGAAGGCTTTCGATAAATCAAGCGCAACAACACGGGATTCGCAATGATTTTCAATTGCTCTGTTCCACAAGTGAGTGACGTAGGCCAGAAGGTCACCCGTAGGCCTATGCTTAGGGAAGCCATAATGGCGATCGTTTATAATGTTATTGTTGTCCAGGTATTTCAGGAACTGTGTGCTAGTGACAGTTTCCATAACCTTAGACATGATGCTGAGAAGAGCCACAGGTCTATAGTTGGTGGGATCGGTTTTTTGTACTTCTTAGGGATGGGTATACAGCCAATCTTCCATGAAACGGGAAACACGCCTCGCTGATATGATAGTTAAAGAATAGGTGCAAGCTCAGCGGCACAGCGTTTGAGGACAATATCTGGAATTTATTCAGGACAAGTAGCTTTCTGCGTGTTTAGTTTTTGGAGGATGCTTTTTACATCTTGATGTTGAAATTTAATCTCTGCCATTCTCGAGCTCACGTTTATGGTGGTGATCGGAGTACTTCCTTGGAAGTCTACAGTAGAGTTGGCTGCGAAAAGCCTCCCTAAGATATCTGCGATGTAATTGTCTCCTCTAGTCAAGGGTGGTATCGACCAATAGGAAAAGTTCTGACTAACAGCCTTAGTTACAGACCAGAATGTTCTGGATGAGCTATAGAACATGAGAGGAGCTTGTTCTTAATTTTTTGGATGTGTTCCTCCTTGCTGCTGTCAATCACGCGTTTACAGTGATTTCTAGGGTCGATAAAACTGCGGTGGTACTCAGCATTTGGAGAAATTGTACTAGAATCCAGTTGTTATTGTGATTTGGTTTCAAATTTTCTCAATGTTTAATTGTTTATAGTTATTTGAAAAAAAAGTATGTTTAAGCCTTTCGCATTAAATATCAATGATATTAATAATCATTATCTAAAACACAGAAAAAATCAATAATATATGTTTTTAAAAAATACTAATTAGGTATGGACCTTTTTGCAGTAGTTATATGCGAATAATTAAATTTTACAATACCCCTTAATATTTTTGCCTCATCCCTTTTACTTTGCGGACGAACTAAAATAAATTCACGTTGCCCACAAATTGATTTCAAATAAATTATAGAATGGAAGCTTCGGCTTTTGAGGAGTAAAATCCGTTGGAGTCACGATCGCGACGACAGATCCGATTGTGTTTGTAGAAACTGCTTTCGGAAGAGCGGAAATCCCAATTTAAGAAGTTAATTGCAAAAAATCTGGAAAGGACTGCTGCCAGAAGTATTTACAAAGAGAATACTAATAGTATTTCAATTAACTTTTCTCACTTCTGAAGGAAGTTCCCTGGAAGAGTGTCTGGTCTGCTTGTGACACCCGTTGTGACCAGCGACGGCGTTCAGCTAGAAACCCACATTTCTTTTTATTAAAACCATGATTGTTTCTATTTTTTTAGTTAAGTAGGCACTTAAGGTTCGGGATAGTTGTTGTATTGGCCTTGTATATAGTACATATTTTAGGATATATTACTTTCGCTAAGCTAATGCGAATTATTTGGCAATGCAAAGTCATTCTTCTACATTCATGTTTCATGTTACCTTCTTATAATTGTGTCATCTTATATAACCATCTTCCTGACTCAGTAAAAAAAAAATGACACAAATTCAAATCAAAAGCTTCCGGAATATACAGGGTGTCCCTGAATTTCCTTGACACGTGATATTCTTGTAACAAAAAAAACTGCAAACGTAAACTGAATGGAATTTTTGAAAGTACTATAGAATCTATCATACAATGCTTTTGAAACATTTTTTTTGTGCTTCAAGCCTTAAAACTCACCCTCAAATGTTGTTTTCCAACTAGCACCAAATAGTTTTTTCTACACAAATTAAGTCCTTATATTATTTAAAATCTTGCAGTACCTTTGATTTTATACGCAAAATTATGTTTGTCGTAAAATCATAAGCATAACATAAGTAAAATAAAAAATTGCTTGACGCAAAAAATGGATACAAATTAAACTAATTGGGTTTTTAAGGGTACTGAATGACCTATAATAGAAGCTTTTAAAAACAAATGCCTTTTTTATGCTTTTTTAGTACAAAAAAAAATTTCACGTCAAAAAAATTCTCATTTTTTTATCTTATGT
The DNA here is from genome assembly GCA_951848785.1 of Callosobruchus maculatus. NCBI lineage: Eukaryota > Metazoa > Arthropoda > Insecta > Coleoptera > Chrysomelidae > Callosobruchus > Callosobruchus maculatus. Next base: position 4,546,158 of record CATOUR010000081.1, on the reverse strand, counting down.
TAGACTTTAGGAAAAAATTGATTTGTGTATGAAGTCAAAGGCACTACAAAATATTAAATAGAATAATGACCTCCTTGATGTAGGAAAAGCTGTGGGGTGCGATTTGGAAGAAAGTAGGGGGGTAGTTTTAGGGGTTGAAGTAAAAAATGTTTCGAAAGCATGGTATGATAGATCATTTGGTACCATTGAAAGGTCCACTTAGTATGTTTTTTTTATCTTTTTTTCTTACGAAAATATTACGCCTTTATTTATTTCATACTACTCAGAAAAAAATAGGTTTTTGTATAAAATCGGAGGTACTACAAGATTTTAATTAAAATAAGGACTACTACTAAACTATTGGGTGCTATTTGAAAAGCAAAGTTGAAGTGAGTTTTATGGGTTGAAGTATAAAAAATTAGGTTTTTGTATAAAATCAAAGGTACTACAAAATTTTAAATAAAATATGGACTTAGTTTGTGTTGGTAAAACTATTGAGTGCTAATTGAAAAAACAAAGTTGAGCGTGAGTTTTAAGGGCTGAAGTACAAAAAAAAAAAATACTTGACTACATGATATGATGGACCCTGTAGTATTTTTAAACATTCCGCTCAGTTTTCGTTTTAACATTTTTTGTTACGAAAATATCCCAAGCGTTGATTCAGTGAATGTCCACCTTATAGCGATGCGTTTAGCGTCATTGATCTATGAACATAGACCTTTATACCAAAGATTTTCTTTGTAGAGACATTGATATCATTTATTTGTTTACTTTTAGATATATACAGAGTGGTTTGTTATTTCATTCTACTATTGTACTCTTAATAGTAATGCTTCCATTTTAGCCTACTACGATATATCCTTGAGAGACTATTTCTTAAAAATATATTGATATGCTTATCAGCCTCACTTTAGCTGCATCTGAAAAAACCTATGGCTGTAAACACGAAAAAGTAGTACTAATTTGTTCGGTACAAAATTAGGACACATTGTTGCATTCAGGTTCAGTTGCTGTTTGAAGAACATAAATATTCTGGTGCTAAAAAAAGTCAATTACTAAACATTACATTCGAAGTGTTTCTGTATGGCAATGCATCTTGAATGGACGTATTTCGTTGTCGTCTTTTAATACTCTTAGATTGCAAAAACGTATTAGATGGATCTTTAAAAACTGTGAAGCTTTGTGTCTGGTAGAGGAAGAAAAGGAGACTTCTAGAAAAAAGCCCGCATCTCTGTGGCTAAGATATCATTTCCAATTTTATATCCGCATTCGCGGCATTCAATAAAGTCTCAACACCATCGGCAACCCTTATACAAATAGAACCGTGAGGCAGTGTCGTTCGAAAGATCAATATTCTAGCATATACAGGGTGATGTGAACAGATGAACAAAGGGCAGGTCGACGTTGAAATGAAATAAAACAAACTGTGTGTGAGTTATCAAAGAATTTTTGTGTTTATTTGAAAGGCCCATGTATGCCATTACGTGTGGAATATTACATCGTTCATATATCTGCGCTTCTCACGAGGGCACGGATCCGGATGGTCCAATTTTGAATGACTCTGCCGCATAAATCTGGTTGAATTTGGGGCCATGGCCTGGATTATATTGACTCTAATGCCATCGGTAGTTTTCGGCTTACTAGCATAGACTTATGACTTCATCAGAAAACACCACGAGGAAAAGTCTAGTGGGATCAAATCGCACGATCTTGGTGGTCAATTCACATCACCTCTGCGTGAGATAACCCGACCCTCAAATCGTTCATGCAGAAGGTTCAACGTGGCGTCCGCTGTATGGCAGGTACCTAGCGCCATTCTGCTGGATCCACATGTCGTCCACCTCCATACTGTTCAAATTGGGCCAAATGAAATCAATATTCTTATTAATTACGTTATTGCCTCTGATATGAGATCAACTGGCCACTTGTATCATGGATGGACATCTATTTTTTCTTAATAACTATGAACATTGTTTTACATTAGCTATAGTTGAAAGTTATAGTGTTATTTTTAGCTTTTGTGTGCAATAGTATACACTCGTTTGTATGCACAGTTGTTTTCACTAGCTAGTATAGGGTTCATATTAGCAGGTAGCGGAAGCGAGTTTGACAATCTGTGATACAGGTCTGTTAGGTACCCCATTCATGATCAATTGTCATTCCAATATACAGTGTTGAACAGTGCCAATCTCCCCACAGCTACAGTGAGAGCCAGCGTCTAAACCTATTCTAGTTTTGTGTCGAGGACTTAAGCAGTGCCCAGGTACGTATCCAGGATTTGTTTTTGGTTGGGGGGGGGTCCAGATTATGGGTGTCACTTGTTTGACCTTTTGACCGTCCAGATTAGAGTTGCCACCTTGAAATTGCTCTCGTCCGGGGGGGGGGGGTTACTGCAAAAATTTGTGGATTCCATTTTTTAGACGGCATTATACAGGCTTGGGATAAAGTATGGAACCAAGCAAATAACTTTGGAACGGAAAGAGCGATATTGCTGAAAATTTGCAGACAAGTGTAGTGACGTCTGATGCATCCGAAGACATTATGTCAGCTATTAATGTACTTCCGGTTTAACCGGAAGTACCGTCAACTTTTTTAATTTAAATGGGACACCCTGTATATTTTTGCAGATTTTAATTCATCATTTTTTTCCGAATACGTCCGTAGTGGGTTTAGTATTTGTTTCTTAAAAAATTTGTCTCACAAATTCGTCCGTGGCGGTCTGCGGTCTTCCCGTTTGAGGTAATTTTTTTTTGTATCTTTGTTTTTAGTCACCGTCAAACGTGTTATAGGACCCCTGTCGGGACGTAAATCATTAAAAGTTGACACACTTCTTTGTGAGTTCTCACGCGATCGCCAAAACCGACTTTGAATGACCGGCATTTTAAGCACCTGAAATGATAAAGAAGCTATATCTTTCCCGTTTTTACAGAAATTAATGCTGAACCCACCATAGACGTATTCGGAAAAAAAAGATGAATTAAAATCTGCAAAAATATACAGGGTGTCCCATTTAAATTAAAAAAGTTAACGGTACTTCCGGTTAAACACTTGCCTGCAAATTTTCAGCAACATCACTCTTTCCGTACAAAAGTTATTTGCTTGGTTCCATACTTTATCCCAACCCTGTATAACGTTTTTGACCCCTGGACCCCTAGCTGCCTAGCCAGAATCTGCACCAAACAGTAACTTTTTTGTGGATGCACTGGTGAATCTCATGAGGGTTGGCGTTGTCCCATATCCCATATGCGACAATTCTGTTTATTCACATAGCCTCTTATACAAATGCTCAGACGTCCAGTCAACGAACAGAGTTCTAATTCCGGCATTTTCCCGAAAGACTGGTAAACAGCTAGCATCCAGCCGGAGCCAAAAGAGGGGTCCAAAACTGATCCGACCAACTACAGACCTATTATAGCTCTGCTATCTGTAATCAGCAAAGTGATGGAGAAATTCGTCAACCAAGAGCTCATGAAATACCTAGAGCTCCATCACTCAATCAACGACAGACAATATGGATTCCGACACCAAAGATTAACTGGAGATCTCCTGGCCTACGTCATACATGTGTGGAGTAAACTCATCTAGTCATTTGGCGAGGCTCATATCGTTGCTCTCGATACTTCAAAGGCATTCGATCAACTGTGGCATGCAGCTCTCCTAAACAAGCTCCTCTCTTACGGGCTCCTTGTTAAGCTCTGCGGTTGGCTCGCAGACTTCCTCTCAGGTCAGAAAATTTCTGTCGTGGTAGACGGCTTTTCCTCTTCTTTCCATAGCATCAATGCTGGGGTTCCCCAGGGATCGGTATTGGCTCCGACATTGTTTCTGCTTCACATTAACGATCTACTCTCTAGCACTACGAATCCAATCCACAGTTTTGCAGATGACAGTATGCTGCATGCATGCATCATGAGCAATAGACCAATCTCTGTGGTCGAGCTGGAATGCAGAAGACTGGCAGTGGCAGCTTCACTTTCAAAGGATTTCGATACCATTACCGCTTGGGGACTCAAGAATATGGTAAAATTCAATGCTTTCAATACCCAGCATTGTACGTTATCAAACAAGAAGTACCCAAGCCAACATCAGGTTCTAATGAACCATCGGGCCCTGCCAAGGCGTCACTCCTTCAAGCTGTTAGAAGTTAACATTACAGAAAATCTGATCTGGCACGAACACGTTGCGTCAAATGCAACAGCTGCTGCTAAAAAGCTTGGGTACCTATTTAGAGCCAGAAAGTACTTTTCACCACGTAACCTCCTCACGCTATATAAAGCCCAGATGAGACCTGGCCTGGAGTACTGCTCTCATGTCTGGGGAGCTGCTGCTCCTACTACCCAGTCTATACTTATGCCGTCCAGAGAAGGGCAATTGGAATCATTGGCGACCCGGCATTAACGCGCCACCTCCAGCCACTTTCTCACCGGCGTGTTGTTGGTGAACTCTCGCTCTTCTACCGATACGGAATCTGCGTCGGTACTCTCTAACTTAAAGAGATAGAAACATGTTCCTATCACCATGACGACCATGACGATCGGGCAGTTTTGGGTGCTTATCACGTGTCTACTATGCTGTCACGGCACGCTGTCATATTTACGAGGCCACCCGATCCCATAGTACATAGTGCATAGAAACACGTTTCTAAGTTACAGAGTACCGGCACTGCTTCTCTGAGCTATCCTCTATCATTCCGCCGCTCACCGCTCCTATTAGATGCACCCGCACGACCACTGCATCTCATCCCAAGGCGGTCGTTCTTCATACATCAAGAACCGAGCGGACAACGGCACATTCATTCCCTGGGCATCCAAGGCTTGGAATGGGCTGCCAGGAGATGTATTTATTGGGCCTGCGGGTATTGGCCCATTCAAATCCCGCGTTAACAAACTACCCCTAACATAACCCTTTCATAGCAGCCGCGGTACTTTGGTATTGAGGCTCTGCCTACGCGGTCTGCTCAGTTATATACCAAAATAGTACGCAGCGAGGAACTGACAGTCTTGGCTTCTCCTGGAAACTTTCACGGACAGCGGCGATGCTTTTGGCTGATTTGGAACTCCTTTCATTCTCATGTAACTTGAAAGTGTCTGAAGAAGTACCGAGTCACACTACGTGACGCGGTTTTACGCACACAGCTTATATACAGGGTGTTAATTAAGTATGTTAACAAACTTTAACTACGAATAGTACTCCGAAACATAGAAAGAAAATGTCATATGAACATGGGTCCGGAAATGCTTCCTAAGGGAGCTACGCTCCTTTGCATGGGGCACCCTGAAGACGGTTTTCCCTCGATATTCTCGAAATCGTTCATAACAAAATTACGAAATTAGGTACGATGACGTTGAATCTGATTCTGAATTCAGAATTTCATAATTTTAATCAGAGGCGTATCATACGGGAGGAGTTAAGGGTAAAAATAACCCCATTTTTAAATGGTATTTTTTTGACATTTTGATTTTAGAATATGGTATTTCAGAGATTTCTACGTACAAAAGGTTTCTTGGTACATCTCGATAGGGCTAACCGTTTTCAAGAAAAATGCATTTATTCAAATTTGCATTTTTCTCGAAAACGGTTAGCCCTATGGAGATGTACCGAGAGACCATTTTTACGTAGAAATCTCTGAAAAACCATATTCTAAAATCAAAATGTCAAAAAAATTACCATTTAGAAAATGGGGTTATTTTTACCCGTAACTCATCCCGTATGATACGCCTCTGATTAAAATTATGAATTCAGAATCAGATTCAGCATCAAAAGTTTACCAATCGTACCTAATTTCGTAATTTTGTTATGAATGGTTTCGAGAATATCGAGGGAAAACCGTCTTCAGGGTGCCCCATGCAAAGGAGCGTAGCTCCCTTAGGAAGCATTTCCGGACCCATATTCATATGACATTTTCTTTCTATTTTTCGGAGTACTATTCGTGGTTAAAGTTTGTTAACATACTTAATTAACACCCTGTATAGTTTGAAACGAAAAGTAGTCAAATGCAATACCTTCTAATCTATAAAACAGTAAAATGTAATCCGGGATACCGCTCAGCCTCTGCATGATATATAAACTCCTTTGTGCAGGCAAAGGTTCATTATTATAAAACCGAGAGAATAATATCAAGTTCCTTCTGGCGATTTCAAAACACTGAAGCTGAATACAACTCTAACAAAGATTCTCCTGGAAACATTTTTTTCTTCGTCTTTTATTTGTTAAATGCGTGGGAACACCTACCCGATTGTTTGTATTGTGCGGTATTATGTACGCGTCAGCTAAAAAGTTATATGTATTGAATTATGCTTGGCAAAAAAAGCAGGAAGCCGGTGGTTACCGGTAAAAGAAGGTAATTTAATATTTTAGTGATGAAACTATGAGTATGGGGTCTGAAACTAAGGATCGGTCTGTTGTTCTAACTCAAATGGTCTTCAAATGAGAATGGCATTCATGGCATTTTGCATCTTAACTATACAAAGCTATACTACACTAATTTTACTTCCCACACCGATAGGTGGCGGCGCAGTAACAATAAAAGAACAAAAAAAAAATAGAAACAGCTCAAACTTCATTTTTTGGCGTTTTAGTGGTTCCTGATCATTTTTAGTTTTTTTTGGGTGGGGGTGAAATTGTGGTGATTGGAGGGTGGGGGGTTGTAAAACTGAAAAAATTGTTGTACTCATAATGGGTTATCCATTGATCTTTGAATGAAAAACCTAGCGACATAATACAGTTTTTACGTACATCCGAACATTGCATTGCTTGTTATAAAAACCAAGGGAATTTGTGATGTATACATACGAGTATTATTTTAGATCGTTCTATATTGCGTAATGCGAAAATTATTGAATTGGTTTTAATGAAATTTTGACACAGTATTACTACCGCGGCGAGGGTGGAAAACGCATATGTTTTGGAAAAATCGGGTCAGTTGCGGCGCAGCAATAATAAAAAAACTAAAAATATAAAAATAGCTCAAACTTTGTTTTTAGGCGTTTTACGGGTTCCTGATCATTTGCAATTTCTTTTTGGGTGGGGTGAAATCGGGGCGGTTGGGGGGTGGGAGGTTGTAAAACTGAAAAATTTGTTGTATTCATAATAGTCTGTCCATTGACCTGTAGAAGAAATACCTAGCGGCATATTACACTTTTTTGGGTCCATCCGAACATTGGCTTGCTTGCAATCTTGTGATCTGTGCATACGAGTTTTGCTTTATTTCGTTCTATGTATATTGCGTAAAGCGAAAATTATTGAATTGATTATAATAAAATTTTGACACAGAATTTATTACCGCGGCGAGAATGGAAAACGACTCTGTTTTTGAAAAACCGTGTCAGTGGCGGCGCAGCAATAATCAAAAAACCAAAAATATAAAATCAGCTCAAACCTCGTTTCTAGACAGGTTGGAGGCTCTTGATCGTTTCGCATCGTCCAGTTGATGCATGCAGAAAAAAACTGTAGAAAGAGTAATATAGATTACACAGAAGCAGTATTTGTCGTTGTCTCTTTGTAAAATCTCTGCTAAAACTGAAAGGACACGAATTTCCGCAATTCCTGAGAACTACCCATCTATATCTCAAATGCGCAGGTTACTGGCCTAAAACTTGAATAGAAATAGAACATTTTCCACTTAAGTTTTGGTTCAAATTTTGTTTAGGAAATGGTGTAGTTTAAAATAGTCTTAATAATTTATTCTACTGCGCCTTACGTCACCAAGGATAATACGAAGGATATACGTAGCAAAACCAAAATATCTTAACGAGGCATTTTATCTAAACACAAAAGCAGTTAGAAACCGATAAGTGTACTTACTTTCATCAGCATACGCATGTAAAAAATAAACCAATCGGTGTGTGACATACACAGTATTATGTTACACATGCATTTAATGGATTGGTCAACAGTGTCGTGTTGATATTGCTGCCTCACTCTTCAGCTGTGAACCGGTCAAAGAGAGCCGAAACCTTAAAAAATACATTTTTATTTTCAGAACAAATTGTTTAATATTGTAACCGTTGGCAGATGCTCCTAAGGTTATTTTTATATTTTTTCAAAAAGCGGTGACTGGCTTCACACGTAATGTATTCGATGGGTGACATGTTTGAAGAGGATCGAGTTAGTCGTGATATGGAATTTTAAGTAGGGACATGCCGTGTTTTGGAGATTTTTACGTTTTACACGTCCAATTTGTAAACATGAAGGGGAACATACAATCGAGTCTCAGTTCCTGAATGCTTGATAATTATCAGCGTTTTCGACTTGCCCTATCACTGCACCAATAGGTGCTGAGTGTCAAAATTATATTCATCTTGCATTATTGAGTGAAAAACTAGTCTATTTTTTTGTTTTCGACTTATCCGCTTAATTGCACTTAAGTGCAACTTATCGCCACGGACTTTCTGGCGCTCGTGGCGATTCCAGTGAATTTTTGACATCTATATTAATCATCATTGGATTTTGAACACGAACCGGATATTCTTTTGTCTGAAGTGGAACATGCCCTCAACAAGTTAAAAGCTAACAAAGCTACAGGCATTGATGCTATTTCTGCTGAAACGTTGAAATGCTTGGGTGACGACGGCATCTCCCTTTTACATAATATTTGTAAGAGTGTCTGGTCCTCCGGTGTTTGGCCAGATGAATGGTGCACATCAATTTTTGTCCCACTTCATAAAAAGGGATCTCCAACAAATCCAGACAATTATCGCCTACTTTCGTTAATCTCTCATGCAAGTAAGGTTCTACTATATATTTTACAATCTCGTTTGGAGAGTTTTATTGGCTGGCAAATTTCTCAGGCGCAGGCAGGTTTCGTGAAAGGACGCGGTACGCGTGAACAGATCTTAAACTTAAGACAAATTATTGAAAAAGCCAGAAAGCATTATTTTCCAGTTTTTATCTGCTTTGTGGCGTTTGATAACGTAAAGGGGCCTAAACTGTGGGAAATCCTCATTTCTATGGGAGGTTCTTATCACCTAGTGTTTCTCATACAGCAACTCTACGAGTCTAATTCGGCTCGTGTAAGAATTGATGGTAACCTGTCTAGTCAAACTGCAACCAGAAAAGGAGTTCGTCAGGGATGTGTATTATCTCCGATGTTGTTTAACATTTACTCTGAATTTGTGATGAGACAAGTATTAGACAACTGGAATGGCAGTGTAACTATTGGCGGAAGCAAAATATCTAACTTAAGATTTGCTGACGATACAACCCTTATTGCAGCTTCTCAGGAAGAACTAGTAGCTCTATTAAACATCATCGAACAACATAGTGCAGCGTATGGTCTTGGTATTAACTACAATAACATCAAGGTTATAATCGTAGATAGAGAGCATGATAATTATCGAGAAATAAAGTCAATAGGCCGTCGTGAAGTAGTTCAAAGTTTTGGTATACCTCGGTTCTTTAATCGACAATTCGGGTAGCTGTGAAAATGAGATTCGACGGCGCATTCAACAGGCACGTGTGGCCATGACAAAGCTTACTAAAATATGGCGTGACCAACATTACAAAAGCTACAAAAATGTCGCTGGTTCAGTCTCTTGTGTTCTCCATATTTTTGTATGCCTCGGAAACTTGGACTGTTAAAAAGGCAGTTCGAGCTCGCATAGATGCTTTTGAAATGTGGACATGGAGGAGAATGCTGAGAATTCCTTATACCGCCCATCGAACTAACTTTTCCATACTGAATGAGGTCGGTAATCCAAATAGACTATCCTCCATTGTGTCGACGAGAATGCTTACATTCTTCGGACATATACACAGAAGCGATAATATGGAGAAACTTGTAGCTCAGGGTCATGCCCCGAGTGGGCGGCGCCGTGGCCGTCCCCCTACACGCTGGGTGAATACGACGAAACAGTTGCTGGATATGAGTGTCAAGAGCGCCATTAAACTGACAACAAATCGCGAACGATGGCGAGCTACAGTGCTCAAAACTATTGATAATATTCGTGTCGGCAATACTCTAGCTCCGATTTAATGCATTTTACGAGTTCACAACATGTAAACTGTAAACGTGGAGCATACTTTTAACCTGGCAAAATGAGATACTCGCTTTGAGTAAAGGCTGCCTCAAACGCTACGTTTTTCACCACGTTTTGTCTTTGTTGTTTTGAAACTGAATGAAAACGTTGCAAAAATAGAGCATCCAGATGAGGAACGTATCTAGGATTTAGTTTTATGAGGGGTCCAGACATCCTTTTCTTTAAGCATTAATTTTGTACCTGCGGTCAACAATTTTTTGAATTCTTCTACCAAAATCTAATATGCCTGAGTTTTTGTCTTTGTTATTATATTTGTTGGATTTGATATGCCAAATTCATTGGAAACTTCCATACAACGCGATAAACTCAGTGAAAAGCTCCCAGGAAATTGTCGAAGGTGTGTCATTCTCGCTAAATTAGCGAACAAAGTGTATCGAAAGACGGAGCCAATGTCTACACGCACCGACTTGTCTGTGCAGTTCATGGATAACTATGCTTACCAGCTCAGTTATCGCTGCAACTGTACCGTCTCTGCGCAGGTTCTCAAAAATGCACCGTTCTTCTATCCACACGCAAAATTTTGTCTGCAACGTTTTGAACTGCGCTGACAAAATGTTGTGGATTCTGGACCAGGCTTAAGACATTAACGCGCTCCACCGAAATTGCTTTCTCACTGCGCCTGGCTGTGAATGTAGCGAGAATGTGGGGTGTATGAGGGGTTAAGTGTCTCTTTTTACCTGTTGGCTTTGCCCGTATGTACCTTCTATGTAAAGTTTTAAGTTTCAAGTTTTTATTGACTACATTTTACGTTGTAATTGTAGCAAGTCAAAAAAAGCAATACACTTAGTGGGATACACTACACAAACATATTTTATTAAACAACACATAATATAGTAAATAACAAGAGAAAATGGAAGACAAACAAACAAAGATTAAGATATATAGACAAAATATAGAAAGAGGAGCCTATGTGATAAGATCTGTGTTAGTTTTAGCAACAGTAACATATTCGTTCACTGTATAAAAACAATGGTAAAGCAAGAAGCTTTTCAACCTCTTCTTAAATGCCAAATCACTGAGGTTCTTGACACTTTTTCCGAAAATATTATATAATTCGAAACATAGTGAGTTGTCGTCGGTTGAGATTTTAAGTTTGAATTGTGGTTTGAGCAAATTATCACCATGTCTACTATGAAGCTATGATTATCAGAGTTCTTTCTAATTAGCTGCATTGAAGATCTCGCACACCAGATCCAATTGTGCTGGTCTTGTGTAATGTAGACAATTATTGTCTATGACATGATTTAATAATTTTGGTTATGACTGTACAACCTCCTTGGCAAAAAGGGTTGAACATTTGGTACTGACAACAACTGATAAAACCGCACGTTAGACCCTATACTTTTTAATTCTCCGAGCTTAATAATGTCTTCACGATCCATTTCCATTCTTAAACTTTTCTCTTTCAAAGAGGGAGAGAAGACAATGCGTCGAGTTAGCAGAAGTAAAATTTCTCCTGAATGCCGGTTATAAAATATGATTTCTAACGGTTTCCACCTACCTGAAATCTTTTATACTAGCGGATAAACGGAGGTATTCAATGCATCACGTGCCCACTTTTTGGGTTTATCGAGCTAATGAGGTGTGAAGTGGTGAGAATGGAGCGCGAGGATTGTTAATTGTCCATTAACAAGATCTTTACACGTGGCTAAACGCGAAACTATCTCCTTAAAAAGTTGATGATTATTACGCTATGAACCTACAACAAATCCCTGGGTACTTGTATTGGAGGACTTTGCTGTTATTCGTTTTGCTTTTAGTCTTTTTGTAGAGATCTGTTGGAAAACGTATAAGTATAAAGGGAATGGTTTTGAAGCTACAATAGTGACCCTTACCAATTTATTTGAATGAATGTATGGAATTTTCTTGTATCTCTGATAGTTGAAAAGAAGAATTAGAAGTAAGAATTTTTAGAGTACTTGGTGAAAATCGGCTGAATGCTTTAATGATCTTTTGTCAATAATATTTTCATTCTAGTCCGAGGCTTTTACTGGGAAGTTAAACATTAAACATAGACATTAGCTAGGTTTCAAGCATCTCCTGGATCATCATTGTTATTACTACACGTAGATGAAGTGGAAATCTTTCCTTAAAAAGGTGATTATTACTATGCTATGCCAGGCGCATACACTGAGCTTCGTTCGGGGGGGGGGGGGGGGCACGGCAGAAAAGCACGAGATATCTGTTACTATTGTAAAATAAACAAAAGCAACATAGCACATGTATGAATGGATAGTTGTCACAGCTGAACCGGTCCATATCCAGCCAAGAAAACAAAGGCTGCCAACAAAACAGGAACACATTGAAAGTGTGACTGCGTCTCAACCGTTGATATTTTACATTGCAATTTTTTTAATTTCGGGGGGGTTTCAACCCTATAACACCCCTTAGGCACGCGACTGTGCTATGCACCTAAAAACAGATCTCTGCGTAGTATTTATATTGTTGTTATCCGTCTTGCTTTTAGTCTTTTTTTAGAGATCTGTTGGTAAACGTATAAAGATAGAAGTAAGTATAAAAGTGAATAGTTTTGAAGCTGCATAGTCACATTCACCAATTTATTTAAATATGTGGAATTTTATTGTATATCTAATAGTTCAAGGGAAGGATAATAAGCAAGAATTCCTCTGGAGTACTTGGAGAGTATAGCTACTACAAAAGCGAATGCTTAAGTAAACTATGAAATTCTCTAAATGAATTTTACATGTCAATCTTCAATAATTGTTATTCATAAAAATCTGAAATCCCACAGTGAAACGGTGGGGAATTTCTAGAAAGGGAAGTTTATATAGCCTCTATATACCTCTCATTTAGAGTTGGCACTGGACTGCCAAAAAAAAAAAAAAATGGTGAGTTACATTTCTTTCATTCAAATTAATTTGCAGCATTGCATAGCGGCTTCTAGGGTTCTTACTCAGACGATCACTAGGGGTCGCTATGACATAGCTCTTATTCAGGAACCCTGGATAAGGAATGGCATTATTAGCGGGCTTAACATTCCAGGGTATACCATTTTTAGTAGCGCTCCGGAGACAAAGCCTAGAGTGTGCATATTATGTAATAATATGAATGCATGGCAACTAATGGACTTTACAACTAGGGACATGGTTGCGGTGGTGATTCGCCTTAGAGAACAAGGCATCGAAAGAAGTTTAGTGGTATGCTCAGCGTACTTACCGTATGATTCAGGAGATCCTCCTCCCTCAAAAGAGATGGAGGACCTTGTGTCTCATTGTCGGGATAATAATCTCGAGCTTATCGTGGGGTGTGATAGCAATGCCCATCACACCCTATGGGGTAGCTCTAACACTAATAGACGTGGTGAAGAGCTGATGGAATTTCTAGGGACGTCGAACCTAGAGGTTCTGAATGTTGGCGACACTCCTACCTTCTCAAACAATGTGAGGGATGAGGTCCTAGACATAACACTGAGCACGGTCGGTATTTGTAATGAGGTCAAGGACTGGACAGTATCCTTGGAACCGTCACTGTCCGACCATAGACATATAACGTTTAGGATTGACGGGGAAAAAGAGGGAATCCTTGTTAGAAATCCTAGGCAAGCAAATTGGGCTTCTTTTAAAGAGGACCTAGGCAGCAGGCTCCGTCCTATAGAGCAGGATCTCAGTAAAGGGGAGGGCTTGGAGGCGGCAGTTGATTCCCTGTGTAGGGACCTCCGAGACTCCTTTGAGGATAACTGTCCCCTACGCAAAGTGGGCGTGGCGGGCAATGCCACCTTCTGGACTAAGAAATTAGAAACCAGGAAAAAGTCCCTGCACAAACTACTCACGAGAGTTAGGTACAGGCAAGGTACTCCTGATTGGGAGGAGTATAGGATAAAGCTACAGGAATATAAGAGGGAAGTCAGGAGGGCCTCCAGGGAATCTTGGAGGAACTTCTGCAGGTCCATCAATGATATTCCTGCGACGGCAAGGATGCATAGGATCCTTAGCAAGGACACCAAGTCCAAGTTGGGGACCTTGACGGACTCGAACGGTCATAGAACCAATAACGAGGAGGAAACGCTTGAACTGCTGATGAGTGTGCACTTTCCGGGATCGGTTGCCGCTCAGCAGACAGGTGCACATAGGCCACTCCGCCGTCCTCATAAAGAGGAATGGCAGATGGCAGGAGAAGTCGTCACTTATGACCGCACAAGATGGGCGATAAATACTTTTGCTCCATACAAAAGTCCAGGCAAGGATGGAGTCATTCCAGCCATGCTACAACATGGACAGGATCTGGTACTACCATACCTAGTTAGGATATTTCGCGCCTGCGTGGCTACTGGCTTCACACCGAAGAGCTGGTTGCATTCAAGGGTCGTTTTTATTCCTAAGCCGGGCAGAGGTAGCTATACTCGTCCGAAGGACTTTAGACCGATTACCCTTTCGTCGTTTTTACTAAAAACACTGGAGAGGTTGGTTGATAGATATATCAGGGATGGGCCCTTACAAAGGGTTGAAATCCATGCCTATCAGTTCGCATATCAGGCGGGAAAATCAGCTGAGCTGGCACTTCATCATTTGGTCAGCAGGCTGGAGAAAACGTTGAATCAACGGGAAGTGGCTATGGTAGCATTTCTTGATATCGAGGGTGCGTTCAACTGTACCACTACCAATTCGATAAGACGCGCCCTAGAGAGACATGGAATTGCTCCAATCCTAGTGGAGTGGATTCTTACTACTCTAGAGGGCCGAGTGGCTTCTGCAACGCTTAATGACATAAACTATAGCGTTGCAGTGGCGCGAGGCTGCCCACAAGGCGGTGTTCTTTCACCTCTATTATGGTGCTTAGTGGTGAATGACCTACTCGTGAGACTAAGCAACACAGGGGTCTACGTACAGGCCTATGCCGATGATTTGAGCATAGTGGTCAGGGGTAGATTCATTAATACAGTCTCCGAGGTAATGCAAGGCGCGCTGCGTGTTGTGGAAACGTGGTGTAATGAGGTGGATCTGTCAGTGAACGCTGAAAAGACGGAGCTCGTTATGTTCACTAGGAAAAGGAAGATGGAAGGCCTCGTGAGGCCTACCTTTTTCAGAACGACACTTGAATTGTCTCAGTCAGTAAAGTATCTAGGAGTAATACTGGATCACAAGCTGACTTGGAGGCTGCACGTGGATTATAAGGTAAGCAAGGCTCGAAACTCATTATGGGCCTGCAGAAGAGTTGTCGGTAGTAGCTGGGGCCTGAGCCCAAAAGTGGTGCACTGGCTCTACACTACAATAGTCAGACCGTCACTAATATATGGCTCCATAGTGTGGTGGACCTGTATAAAGACGGAGGCAACAAGAGCCAAACTTAATAAGGTCCAACGTTTGGCATGTCTTAGTATAACCAGTGCAGTGCGCACAACACCCTTGAGTGCCATTGAAACACTATTGAATCTTCCTCCTTTGGATCTGGTAATCCAAGGGGAAGCTAGAAAAACTGGGTTCCGTCTCTGGAGTCAGGGTAGCTGGACTTTTATGAATCCAGGCAAAGGACATTCGACGATTCTAGCAGAGTTGCATGAGGATTGTCCTATTTTGTTGGCGAGGAGCGATACAGTTTCTCCTACGCATCGCTTCAATCGCAAATTTACGGTGGTGTTTCCGTCAAGGGAAGAATGGAAGTCTAGGGAAAGACAGCTCATCGAAGGAGGAGGACAGGTCTGGTACACAGACGGTTCACTCGCTAGAGAGGGCTCGGGCTCGGGAGTCTACGGGCCCCGTACAAGACTTTCATTCCCTCTTGGGGGGCACACCACAGTATTCCAGGCTGAGGTCTATGCGATACTTGCCTGCGTAAATCGTATTCGGGAAATTGACGGGTCTAGGAGGCGGATTACTATCTGCTCTGACAGTCAGGCAGCCATCAAAGCACTGAGTGCTTGGAAAATAACGTCGGGACTGGTCCTGGAGTGCAGGAGGGCTCTTGACGACATCTCAGCTAAACACAAGGTATCACTGATGTGGGTACCTGGGCATGCTGGGGTAAAGGGTAATGAAATGGCAGATCATCTAGCCAGGATGGGATCCGGAAACAGTTTTGTGGGCCCGGAACCAGCCTTAGGACTGTCTGCAAATTTGGTTAGGAAAACAACTGGAGAGTGGATCCAGAATCAACACTCTCTGAGATGGAACAACATCTCTGGTCATCTCCGTCAGGCTCGGGAGCTATTAGCAGGGCCTGAAGAGAGAATAGGACGATTCTGTCTCTCTCTGGATAGGAGTAACTTGAGATTGTTAGCAGGCTTATTAACGGGTCACAATACCTTCAGGCGTCACTTGTTTGTGATGAGGGTGGTCAACGACCCAACGTGCACGTGGTGTGGGGAAGAGGAAGAATCCTCGGCACACATCCTGTGTCGCTGTGAAACCCTGGGTTATCACAGGCAGACTATGCTGGGCTCAAGAACCTTGGAACCAATAGAGATAAAACGGATAGGACCTAAGAATGTACTTGCCTTTGCCAAAAGGGCAGGTCTTAGGAACTAGCGCGGATAGAGGCGCAAAAGGGCCCATCGTGTGGCCTATGCACCAGCCACATTCCGTGCTGGATAGCCTCTGGTTCTTATTCATTCAGAGTTGGCAATGGGCTTGTGCCTTTGATTACCCTGAGAAGACATTTTTAGCAAAATAATTTTTGGAGAAGGTCACTCATAGGCTTAGATCAATTTTTATCCCATTTTTAGTTCCTCTCCTTTAGAATCTTCTTCCTAGAGAACGCATTTCTAATGGTATCAAAGAAAGTCGCAAGATATTGGCCTATCAGTAATCTTTCGGTTATAAGGGCCGAAAGAAAATGAATTTAATTTGTGCAAACAAATAAATAAATTTGCACAGAAGTTCCTACAGAACAAAAAAAAAGACCAACGACGTTCTGAAACGTTATTGTACCGCCAAAAACAGCACGTGTTCAGTTAGTGCGTTAGTGAGTTTATTAAGTTTACGAGGTGACCGGTAGTTAAAATAGTGCGCCATTTCTGATAATTGTATGTTAACAACAACTTTACACATGTTTGGTGTGAAAACATCTCGGTAAAAAAAGATAATACGGTAAATTAGGAGGAATGGCCAACGTGGATTTGAATAAGTTAAAAGTTATTCAAAATTGGATTTTAAAGCTCTTGTACGGTAAACATCACATATATTGAAAGTGGCTTGATGGATGATTGTCAGCAATTGTTCTGCGAACTAGCGTTTAAAAAAACGTTAAAAGTAATATTGTTGCTTATAATGTGTTCCAAAGCGGTAATTTAAATGAATAGAACGCAGTCGTGTTTTTTTTTTGATAGATCAAAAACGGAAATCACAAAAATGGCGGATGACGCAAGCCATCGCCATAGTATTTAGGTGTTACACTTATACATATATCCCAATATATTTCTATGAACTATCTGGAGCATAATTGAGCCACATATATTTATTTACAAGATATAATTATAAAGACACTAAAGACACTAATATCTTGCAAAAATATATAAAAATATGTTATAAGTAAAAGTATATCCAAGTCAATAGTCTCAGCATAAGCGACGCGCGACGTAGGTATTTTCTATGTAATACGAGTATTTCAAGGATTCAGTTTATGATAATAATAATAATAATAATAATAGCCTTTATTGAAGCATATACAGATATACCTCAAATGGCGGAGTTCACTATAGCAGTGCTCTTCCACTAAACCATTTTTACATTACCTAAGTCTATTAACTACCAACTAAACAGGATTTCATAACGTATTTCCATGGTATTTTTTACGGTATTTCTAAAATTTGAATCATTCAACTGTAGCGCCTCAGTTACATTGCATCTATTAAACACAATATTATGACCTCAGCTACCTCTGATCCCATTTAAGGAACAATAATTCAACAAGTGTCTAAATTTATTGATTGAAAAATCTGCCGAAATGACTAATTTTCATTGAAAAATCTGTAGGTACACATTTCTACTGCGCAAATAAACATATAATAGATCAGTGACTAAATAAATCCGCTTCATAAAAGACCTACTCCCATAGCAAATTTTGCTAGAAAAATGTTATTCAAATATACATAATCGTAATAATATACATACCTATTAATAATTATTATTTAAGATAGTTGATATACATAAATTATATAAGATAATAGCGAGGATAATAGAAGATAATTATTCAAAAAATGGCATTTTCAACTATAAATGTTCGGACCCGTCGTTTAAAGGTCTCGACTGAAAATCTCTTAAATTCTGAGGGCAGCATATTATACAAATTATATATACAATATGAGAATGACCTTTCAAAAAAGTAAGTATTGTGCTGGGGTGGACTTATCAACTCCTTTCCCCGTATGTTGACATTGTGTAAATCCGACCTGAATACTATTTTATTATAAAGATAAGAGGGTGTTTTTTCAAGGATTATCTTATGAAAAAGCACAAGACAGTGATTTATGCGTCTCTGTGACATACGGAGCCAGCCTATTTCTTTGATTTTATGAGAAATTGGATGCCCTCTCCTTACGCCACACACTAACCTAGCACATGAATTCTGCATACGTTGAATTCTGTTAGAGTCAAATTTTGTCAAGCATGGGTGATATAAGACATCGCTATAATTGAAAGCAGATAAAACCAAGGAATCGCAGAGAGTTTTTTTCCAGTGGATATTAAGGTACCTTTTTTGGGAATATATTAATTTTAATTTGGGAAAGGATTGTCTTATTTTATTTGATACATGTCCATGAAATCTCAAATCTGCATCAACTTGAACTCCTAAATTTATCGCACTATCCACTAAAGGTACTGGTACTGCATCTATATTCAATCCAATAGAGTTTGCTTTATCATTTCTAATTTTTTTTCTACCAAATAAAATAGCTTTTGACTTTTGCGGATTTAGTTCGAGACAATGATTTCTGGAGTATTCAGAGCACGACACCAAACATCAAAGTGGACGGGAGGGGGCTTTTCTGGAGCACAATTGACCCACATACATATATTGACATGATTTGATGATGATGATGATGATGACACTGCTGCTATCGCGTACATACATATAATATGGTCGGACAATCGGCGGGTCTCTCTATCTCCGCCATGCCCCGCTCTTCGGCTCACAATGCGGAGACAAAGCCCGAATATCCACTCGCCGACGATGATTTGAGGCTACTTTCATCTGGCCGTACACCACATACTCGTACATGTACGATAGCCCGGGAATTTTAGTGATAAGGATATATAGCGCTCAAAAATACAGGATTCCCTCAAAAAGGACTATTATTACTATTTCTTAACCTTGCTGCCGTATAATCCCACACCCAAATACGTAGGTGTCACACTAGATAGAACAATGTCGTTTAAAAAAACATATTCTATTCCTTGCAGCCAAAGTAAACAGCATCCCGCAAAAATTATGTGGTACCTCTTGGAGCGCCTCCGTTTTTGTGCTCCGTACTTCGACCCTGAGCCTCTGCATCTCTGCGGCTGAATTTTGCTCGCCAGTGTGGCTAAAGAGCCCACATATTAGACTCATAGTGATGTCCAGTTGCACTCTTGTATCAGAAAAAGTTTCTTGGTTTCAGGAATAGGCAAGGCAATGTTCGTATGGGCCTAAAAAGGGTATTATGCCGCTGGGTCTTTCTTTTACAAGTCAATGGATAGCCTATTATAAATACAACATATTTTTGACATTTACAACCCCTCACCCCCCAACCACCCCAATTTCACCCCCATCCAAAAAAAGTAGAAAATGACCAGGAACCCCTAAAACACCTAAAAACGAAGTTTGAGGAATATTTAATTTTTTTTGTCTTTGGTAGTTAGTCCGCCGCGCATGCACCGATTTTCAAACCGACGGAAATGAGTGACATGGATTTTCGTTATGTAGACATCATAAAATGCCCAAAAAGCGTGTTATCTCAAAATCGAAAATTTTCGCGATCACAATACTCCCCTCACCTATCGCTGTGGGAAGTAAAACACAATATTTTGCCCACATTATGAGAAACCAAAAAGACGAACTGCTCCGTCTTATCATCGAAGGCAAAATCGATAGCAAGGGAGGACCAGGGAGAAGACGCAGCTTCTGGTTCAAAAACCTGCTACAATGGTCAAATATGACCTCCATAGAATTATTTAGAGCTGCCAGAAATAAGATTAAATGGGCAAATGAAATAGCCAACGTCTTCAAGGAGGCACCTTAAGAGGAAGAAGATGGGGTCAACCTACACCGTTACAAAATAAAAAAAAAGATCTGTTCGACTTTTAACACTTGATCAAAAGTCCAGAGGGCCTGGACTACATGGCACACAGTATGTGCGCGGAAACAATACCGACAATACGGACAATGGGGCCGTGAAGTGACGTGTATATAACATTGATAGACAACTGTGACGCGCCGACATGTCAGGCCAATACGGTCAGGCCGGCCTTTGTGTCCTCTGTGTACTTCGGGAGCGCGTTAGCCTTGCATTTGACACATTATTAGGAGGCCCACGTTTGATTACCGGCGCAAGTATAATTATCGATTCAGTACGTAGGTAGTGGTGAGCGCAGTTCCATTATTCGGTTGGAGACGTTGGAGAAAGCTGAGCAATGAGGATATGTCAAAGTCGAGACAAAAATATTTATATTCAGAAGGTTATCGAAATGATGACACTGAATGTGTCAAATTACAGAAGAAAACATTAGCTATTAAACAGAATCATAATAAATAATAAAAAGCACTATATATAGGGTGAGTCAAGCTCAACGCCTCGGACCATTGTGATCAAACGATATCTCTTACGTAGAGTAGGACTATATTTTAAAAATGATAACTTTTATACATCTAATAATATCAAAGTTATGTTTTTTGAACGGAACACCCTGTCTGATGATGCATATTTAAGTTCCTGGCAGTAGCGTAACTTCAAATTCGTCCCCCCCGCAAGATACTTCACGGGGCCCCCGCAAGAATTTTTCATAATATATTATGTATATATACAGGGCGAGTCCTAAGTTGATTCTTTTTTTTAACTGTATATAGAGGTCGAAGAAATAAACAACTTTTTCAAATAACTTTTATGCAAAACTGCAGAGTAAGTCTGGATCCTGGTCTGAACTTGTGTTGAGACGTACCTAGTCTGTATGTCTAGTTTTTTGCTCGTATTTTTGTCTTATCATCAGGCATTGTACCTACCCGATTTTACCTATCAATTAGTGCACTAGTTACTTTCAGTTTACCGTAATTCTAAATTGGTAGATCCTAATAGTTGCGCATAATAATGTGTCGTTTTAGGAATTACCAATTTAAAATTAACAAACATAAACAGAAAGTGACTACCGCACTATTTGATAGGTGCAATGCCTAATCGATAAGACAAAAATCCGAGCAAAAAACGAAATATATACAAACTAGGTACGTATGTTTTGATACACAAGCCTAGATTTACATTTTTCATTTTGGACTTCTCTTATTTTGCAGTTTTTTGGAAAACTAGTTTATTTTAACGACTTCTATACACAGTTAAAAAAGTACCGACTTAGGCCTCACCCTGTATATATTAGAGAGAAAGTCTTAGGGCTTGGCCAAAATTTTGAAAAGAAACACGGATCATTGCATAAAGGAGACTAGCAAGTTGCTGCCAAGCCTTCGGCAATGTTTATTGCCATCTTCAAGACTTTAACTTTGAGGTTTGCTCGCAAAAAACAGCAATGTACATTGAGTTACAGACTTTCAAATGCAATTCTCAAACAAAAAACATCAAAAAATATTTGGCTAATTTAACTCGATGTCTTCCACAACAGCGACCTTTACATGTTTAAATGGTTGGTCAGATGTATTGTAGTGTGTTGGTTGTTTGTGTGACCTGTGTTGTGGAAGACACCGAGTTAAATTACCCAAAAAATTTTTGACGTACAAGTATGCTGCTTTGCCGCATTTTTCTATTTACTGCGGATACTGCGCCGATTTTTAGGGTTTAGTTTAAAATGCAATACTATCCTACATTTTCAATGTTAAGTATGTGTCATGGAGTTCATAGGTATTATTTGTAAAAAATATTAACATACAAGAAAATCAACCTTTTAATTTAGTACTTTCTTGTTGCATAAACGATGACGCATGAGGACCCTGAGCCTCCAAGACTACGGGGCCCCCAAAACCGCGCCCCTCCCCAGCTGCGGGCCCTGAGGGCTCTTAGTTACGCCACTGGTTCCTGGGTCATTGTAGTGCGACTTTATGTATCACACATGGGACTAAAAACGAACCGTTTAAGTACAAATTTTCATTTTTGGTATTAATATCAGAAAAAATTGAATATCGCAGCTATTATAAAACATAGAAGGCTATTACTTTGGCATATGACAAAGCATGAAATGCATCCGCATAAGTTAGACGGTAAAATTTGTATTACCTTTCGGTTGACTGATTAAGGAAAGTTAAATCCCAGATAAGTTGAGTTTTTCAAACCGGAATGCCTAATTTCTTTTATACGTTCGAATGCAGATTTGGGAAACTTTCTAATAATATACGGTTGTGAACATCAGTCTCTGGTAGTTTACATTTATTTTAAAATTTTCAATTAAAGCAGTATTTCCCAATTTTGCTACCTATAAACAACTTAGCAGGTCATGAAATATAAAAAAAAACTGTTCAGATCGATGAAAACCAGAAAGATACAAACGAACTAGAGTAGATAGACAGGATTATAAAAATTACTTACAACAAATGGACTATAACCAGAAACAACACCGGTAACATATTTAAAGTTAAAGGCAGACACGTATTTAGCGGGGGGGTCCAGGGGGTCCGGACCCTCCTCCCGAAATGTTATATAATGCCGTCTAAAAAGTGGAATCCACAAATTTTTGCACCCCCCTCGACGAGAGAAAATAATTTAAGGTGGCAATCTAATCTGGACCCCCCCCCCGAAAGGGACACCCATAATCTGGACTGCCCCAAAACCAAATCCTGGAAACGTATCTCGTTAAAGAGAAGCTGGAGTACGACAGAGATCGATATTTCTCACAACCTACTAGCTATTGCAATGTAAATTTCGAAATAAAAGAAAAACTACCAGCGTGTGTTGCTTGTTGCTGTTGAAATTTCTGTAGATATCTAAACAAAAATATGTACTACTACTACTAATTCCACAATTTTAAGTAGGCTGTGGAGGGCTTTGACCAATGTTGTCTGTTATTTGTTGCATACTAGCAGATACAGTGATGTTAATATATACATGGTATTCATTTGAAAACTTCCCTCTACGGATTTATCGAAAACTACCGATTAAAAGAAGACACATGCCAAAATATTTGTAAAAGGGGACAACTTCTTTACCAAAAACTACTTCTCCTCCCCTTATATGCATGCATGCTTAACAAAAATACACCTTTAAATAATTGCAATAGGTGTTCAGAATGTTGCGCGCTATTGGCCAAAAAATGATATAGCCGATGTTCAAATTCCTGATTGACAGTTGCAAAATCATGATCTGAGATATCAACGCAGCTTTCAATGATGCGTTGACGAAGGTCATCCAAACTTTTAGGTTGGGGACTAAACACAATAGATTTGAAATGGCCCCCCAGAAAAAAGTTTAATGGCGTCAAATCAGAAGACCTAGCAGGCCATTTTATAGGCTCTCTTCGCTCTATCCATTTGTCTGCAAACATATCGTTTAGACCAGGGGTTCCCAATCTTTTTCAGCCCGCGGCGCACTTTCAAGTTTAGTATTTTGTCATGGCGCCCTACCTTAGATAGCTATTTTAAATCGATACAGTGTACTATAATAATAGTACACAAAACAATAAAAACGTCCTCAATACGAAATGAAGTTTTTTCATTATATTTATGATAATTCAGAATTGAAACAGAAAACAAAAAGAAAGACTCAAGTAAAACAAAAATAAAATATTACAGCCAAATCAATGTGCCGGTTGAGTTTGGTGATCTCAGCATAGTTGTTCAAAGCGGGGAATAGGAATCGACACTGATACTCTCATTTCTTGCTCCACATTGTTCCTTGAGCGATATTTGTTCTTGATTACAGCTACGACTAAAAATCCAGCTTCACATAAAGATACCTGCTGATAATGCTTTTGCGGAATGAAAGCTCTTCGGAAATAATATTATCAGCCAGAAAGCGTACGTGCATCATTATTACTTTCAGTAGTCTCATCAAGCTGCAAACCAAAATCCTTGCTTTTCATCTTTTCCTATCAATTGGTAATTGAGCTCCTCAGCGCGACCCGTTAAAGGCACAGGAGGGGCAGGTGAGGGTATAAACACGGTTTTCAAGCGCGTAGGTCTATGTTTATACTTTTCGGCGACGGCGACAGGATGAAAGTATGTAATACCTATGTTCTTAACCAATGGCGAGCATCAGAATAGGTATTGTTGCTTTTTAGGCACCCGCAAATATTTGTGCTTTACGCTAGTTGCACACACACCAATTTTGGATGGTCGGTTTTATTCCGGCCGTCCAAATTCCAACAGTAAACCACAGGATGGAATGGGACTTTGCACACACGCCGACTGTAAAATACTACCGGTAAAATATCGGCGAGCAGCCGGCCACTGCCACTAAGGACCGCCTGTACCGGACGTCCCGGCGACACAATGACATACGTGGCTAGATACAATCTTGCAGACGTATCGATTGTTTACTGACCGATAGTCGCTATAATCAAACTTACTGGACGACGATAAGCAATCAACTGCTCGTTTGACCGGAAAAAATCCGGCTTGTGTGGTAGCAACGCTCCACCGATAAAATATCGGCCGACATTTTACCGGCCGTCCAAAATCGGTGTGTGTGCAACCAGCGTAAGACGAGGATCGACTCACGGCGCCCCTCTTTACTTTTTAAGGCGCACCAGGGCGCCGCGGCGCACAGATTGGGAACCCCTGGTTTATGCATTGCCGAACCCGAAGAACATATAGCGAGGAGGAGTCCGTCTTTCTGGAAATAGATTTCAGCCTCATCAGGTATAGGCTTTTCTCTTCGAATTGGTTTTTAATCGTTTCAGTGATAAGCAGATAGATGGTATTTCCCGGAGGGTACAAGGGGGAAGAGTAGTTTTTGGTTAAAAAGTTGCCCCCCTTGACAAGTCTTTTGACGTAACTCGGAGTTTTTTCTTTTAATCAGTGGTTTTCAATAAATCCGTGTTGAAATATCTTCAAATGGTAAAACAGTAATAGATTGACCTGAATTTTCAATCTCAGTGTGTGGAGAATAACCTTACATGCTCTAATCAAAATTTTTCGTATATTACGGTTGTTCAATATCAAAAACATCATCCCACAGTAATGCAAATTAACCGATATGATAAATGCAAACACATACTCGAAAATAAATAATCAACTTTAATTCCATTTTGTAATGTGTAATAAACAACGGACACCAAAATAATTTTCCGCGTTTATCCATAGAACGGTAAATCAAAATTCGAGTACGCGTATTATACAAGTCGATATAAATTATAAGCCCCGTATTGTTATGCGATCCGAAAACAATTGCAAAATAATAATAATGATATGGATGCACGTAAATCGCGAGCTTCACAATGGCAGTTTTTACATTAGATTTCAATAACAAATCAGTTGCACGGTGTTAGTGATGAATGATGTCATGGATATTGTCGACATCCGGAACTCTCAATGTTCGTTGAATTATTATTTGAATTTTGTGTATTTTTCATTTAGAGAGAAATATGGCTGATGTAGCGAGATCTGTATTTATAAATACGTACAAAAATGTCGCTGGTTCAGTCTCTTGTATTCTCCATATTTTTGTATGCCTCGGAAACTTAGACTGCTAAAAAGGCAGATCGAGCTCGCATAGATGCTTTTGAAATATGGGCGTGGAGGAGAATGCTGAGAGTTCCTTATACCGCCCATCGAACTAACGTTTCCATACTGGATGAGCTCGGTAATCGAAAGAGACTATCCTCCATTGTGTCGACGAGAATGCTTACCTTCTTCGGACATATACACAGAAGCCATAATATGGAGAAACTTATAGTTCAGAGTCATGCCCCGAGTGGGCGGCACCGTGGCAGTCCCCCTACACGTTGGGTGGATACGACGAAGTTGTTGCTGGATATGAGTATCAAGAGCGCCACTAAACTGACAGTAAATCGCGAACGATGGCGAGCTACAGTTCTCAAAACTATTGATAATATTCGTGTCGGCAATACTCTAGCTCCGACTCAATGCATTTTACGAGTTCACAACATGTCTGTTAAGACACCGTGACTATGATGATGACGCTGTTCAGCAAATATAAAAAAATCTGTGATCGACGTCAATGTTGCCAAATATATTTTCCTGTTTTCAGAAGATGTCATCAACAAAAGTCAGTAGAAATCAGTAGGGTTCTCAGGATTAAAGGACCATTTTCATGTGACATAAGTGACGCGACACTAAGTAGTGACATTTTAAAACATGCCGACCTCAAAGCCGCGGCAGCAATTTGAAGTGGTGGCATTAGTGTCGTGGTATCAGAATCATCAGAATCAAACAACCACCTAAAAATGTTACATTGTCGTGACTAAGTATCATGACATTTATTGTCGCATGAAAACGAGCCTTAAGAAAGCAGCGCTTTTTTATAGCACTGGCCAAGTCAATGAATTCGAATAGATTCTTCTTAAGGTACTAAC
This sequence comes from Callosobruchus maculatus, assembly GCA_951848785.1. NCBI lineage: Eukaryota > Metazoa > Arthropoda > Insecta > Coleoptera > Chrysomelidae > Callosobruchus > Callosobruchus maculatus. Next base: position 4,519,526 of record CATOUR010000081.1, on the reverse strand, counting down.
TCCATTCAACGAAGATCGGCAACAATTTGCTTCTCTATCTTGTGCGCCGTGTGGGGGCGGGTTAGAATATCTCCCATCGTATATCCTGCGGGTCGTAAAAGGCGACTAAAAGGAACCGAACTACTGTCGGTATAAGCAGTAACCTCTTCTCAACCAACAGCTGTGGGTGGACGAGTTGAGAAGAGTCAGGACACCTTATTGTCCTTGAGGTGAGAAATTGCCTCTAAAGGTGATGAACCAGTAGATACCATCTGGTCAACGGCATTAGAATGCAGAAAGCAAATGGGAAGCTACTGCATTAAAGATCTTAAAGATATCCCAAGAGAAACTCGTAAAATGAGTTTAATGCATTTTACGAGTTCACAACATGTCTGTTAAGACATTGTAACTATGACGATGATCCTGTGCGCTCCTGAGTAAAGTATGAGAATCCACACCTGTCCAGTCTCTGACGTTTTTCAGCGTTCTGGCCCCCTTTTGCCTTAGATTTGGTCTTCTACTACCAGTCTCCAAAGGGCATATTTGTTATTCCTCATTATGTGTCCAAGATAGGCGGTCTTTCTCTTCTTTATGGTGACTAATAGATCATGCTCCTTGTTCATTCGCCGCAGAACTTAGATACCTCTAACGCGGTCTGTCCAAGATATCCTGCTCAACATTCGGTGGTATACCCTCCATTCTGTTCATTCTATTAATCTGCATTGTCCTCGCTTCGACTCCATACAGCAGCATGGGAAAACAGTTTAACGAAATTATATTGTGCCAGTCCGGCCCTGTCCGCCGGGAATATGCGTGAATTCTCGAATCCAGTCTTCCAGAAACTGGTCGCGAACGACGCGAACGCCAAGAAGTTTTCGAGAGCCAGAAATGCGTACGATATATAGGCGGCTTGGACGGCCAGACAGAAAAAGAGTTAACAGAGTTCAGTGCAGCGAGAAGTAATCAGCGATATACTAGTGGCGCGCGCAAAATAAATGTACAGTGACATGAATTGGTGAAGTGAAGGGCAAATATAAATTAGTCACTCAGTGACTGTAAATAAATTAGTCTGTTAAGTATTAGGTTAGGCGTAGTGTATTATAGTTAGTGTAAATAAATACTTGAATCCGTACCAAGTGTTTTCTTGCCCAGTCGAACAAAAGACTTGTAACAATATTTTATTTGCACATTGAAATTTTTATCACTTAGCAGACTACACATTTTCAAGGATGCTGGTCTTGCCATCTCGATTCTTGTTCTTATTTTCACATCTGGACTTAAGTCATGTGTAACCTAGCTACCTAAATATTTAAATTTCCAAACCGTCGTAGACGTCCCGTGAACATTTATATCTAGTATCTGATTTGATTTCTGCTTACCTTTCGTTCATTTATTCCTAGTTCCTATTCCATCTGATCACCGACTGAAGACATTCTGTTGATTAGTCTTTGGATAGTGCACGCTCGTTATAAGGGTGTTCCACGCGTTAGACATGATCAGTTTTTGTACATCCTATGAAACAATAGACAAGTAAAAATTTTGTCGCGTTACAAACTTGGATGGTCTTAAAACGGTACAAATCAATGCTATAAAAAGAATAAACAAAATGAATAAACGCTCTTTGATAGAAATAGCTTCTCTGAATCTAACTTTTTTCTTTTCCACTTTAGGTCTAATGAGATGAATTAACATTCGTTGCTTGACGTTTAGCCAATACAAATGACTGGCATCCTCAGAAGCTGTTACCGTATTGATGAACCGTCAGGCAGCGAAGCGTGCCGTCGCTAACGCGGCGGAGCCTATCGACGCCAGCCGAACAGCCCAAGATCCAACAGTTCATCTTATGGTGACATGCGGGCGAAGTTTTTGAATTGACCTGTTGACCCTTCCAACCGCAGGTCACTTAAGGGGCCTAGGTATACACAGTTATACATAATTATGTATTTGCCATTTTATGACACGGATTCCTATTTCGAACAGAACTCACTTGTTTTTCAAACTATATAAACGGTATTTCAGAAGTTGATAGCCAAGACCTTAATGAATGACAACTATTTCCGATTTTCTCACAAAAATCTTTTAGTGTGCAAAAAAACTCGCAATGCAAAATCGTACATTTTTCAAATGTCTCTAATTTAACATGCAAATACGATATCAAAAAAAGGCCAAATAGGTGATAAAGCGCAAGCCTTCCTCTTCAATTTGCTTTTTGAATCATTACTGTAAGTTTAAAGGTAATGTCAGGACCTTGGAAATGCGAAATTCATTTTTATGGTGACCTTTGGACCTTACCTTAAGACCTTCCGACCTTACCTTTGGATTTTTGGACTTTTCTCCCCTCATCTTAGATACACAAACTAGAAAAAGGGAACAGGCGGCCACGCCTCCTCGCTAACACGGGAATACGTCTTTTCTCGGATTCTTAATTTCGCGTGCTATATACCCTAGACCCTTAATACTTAATTCTTCTACATTTTTGTTATCCATCACCATACTAGACATCTTGAGCTATCTGGACTTAGCTTCGGAAGTTACATTTCACAGAACATACCACCCCTCTCCACCTCAAAGCTGGTTAAACACTGCCGCTTAATTGAAGTGGTTTTCCAGGTTGTTTTGCGTTTGCGGCAACTTGTAACGGGGTGCCTTGCTCAGAGCAACACACATAACGCAACTTCGAATGAAAACGCCGTAAAAGCTTCAAAGGTGTCATGAACGATTGCAAGTTTACAGAAACTAATTGGATTGTACTTTGTGCGGGACAAACAAAAGACGCACGAACGTTTCATGGACGCCTTGCTTTTTCAAAACAGTTTGCAATTTTACGAGCTGTGCTTTGAAACGCCAACCTGCCTTTGCCTTTTCCTTCACGTGAGCTTTGTCGTGTATACAGGGTGTTCTATGATGAGTGGAAGATACTTTAGGAGGTCGTATAAAGTTGTTTTACGGAAGATGTTCGAGTGAGCTCTCCCAGATAGTAACACCAAAGGCCGTCCGAATGAGGAACACTAGAGAGGCTCGGCGAGCTCATCCTTACCAGGTCGAGGTCTCTACTCTAGGGATTCATCAAGCCAAGAAGCTTGAGTTTTTTCTTAAATACTTGACTTGAAAGCTCTATGTCATCGTCATCGACTGCTCCGACCATTAGCCCCGTGTTCTGTGTAGGCTTTGTTTGTTACTGCTTCCTGGCGACACTCTAGGAACAACACTGTTAATTAGAAACCAATAGTGAAGGCTCAGGTGAAGAAAACCAGAAATAAATTTCTGCCTCTAACGAGAATCGAACCCTGGACCTTCCGGTCACGAGCCCTCGACTCTAACCACTGAGCTAACCCACCCCCATTTGAGCTTGTTGTTTATCTGTGTATTACTGTCAGAATTCAGAATATTTCGTATTTTTATTTCATATTATAACATTCATTATTTAACTAAGTTTGCTGGAGTTTTCGTTTTTGCATGCTATTTTTTAAATAAAAGTTTACATCTTTATACAGGGTGTCCCACGACGATTATTTTATTTATTTAGCGTATGGCTACAAGGAAACACAAGAGAGAGAGAACACTGTTGCATAAAATCTAAAAAAAAGGACACACGTTCATGGTGTAAATATCAGACAAAAAAAATGAAAAATACAAAAGACAATACATGAAAAAACACTAACAAATATTATATATATTCAAACATTGATGTCTAAGTTGTTAATCCAGGTAACAGCTTCTGGCGCTGCTAGGAAAATATCTTGCCACGGGCCCGAATATGCACGTAAGGAACATTCGGATGCAGTATGTTCCATCGTTTGACGTGCGTGTCCGCAATCACACAGTGATGAAGGGATTTTCCCCCATTTACTAAGAGTGTCGGCGCATCTTCCGACTCCCGTACGAAACCGGTTGAGAGATACCCAAGTCTTACGTTCTAGATGGAAACCAGGGATAGGTTGGCTATACTGAAGGGAGTTATGTGCCTGCATGGTTGCATTCCATTTTTCTTTCCATTCCTGAGCGGGGTCAAATCCACTGGACACAAGCCTTCGAGCTGTTACAAGAGGGGGTTTTCTTGACTTCAGTCTTGACTTTTCTGCAACCGGGATGTCTTGATGGATTGGGAGAGCCGTGTTGGAATCAATTTTATGACACTCCCTCAGAAGAGCACTTTTTCGGCGGAGATCTGGAGGAGTTATTCCACTGAGGATTGGGAGCCAGTGAAGCGGAGTGCATCTTAAACAGCCAGTTATCGTTCGCATAGCATCGTGCAGCTGTGTGTCTACATAACGTACATAGGGGCTGTTGATCCATACAGGACAGCAGTACTCTGCTGCCGAGTATACTAGCCCAAGGGTTGAACTACGAAGGGTCGAGGCTGACGATCCCCACGACGTCCCGCAGAGTTTGTGGATTATGTTATTTCTTGTTTGAAGTTTGGCGGAAACGTTTTCAAGATGTTTCTTATAGGACAGCGTACGATCTAACGTTACCCCCAGGTATTTTGGATGGCTACTATGTGGGAGGACTTCGCCTTGGAAAATGACACTCAGTTTTCTGTGGGCTTCTTTGTTGCTCAGATGAAAACAACACACCTCAGTTTTGCTAAGGCTTGGGCATAGTCTCCACTTCCTGAAGTATTCTGCCATAATTTGTAAGTCTACCGTAAGTACTGCTTCTGCGTTTTCTATTAGGTTACTTCTAGCTGCAAGTGCTGTATCATCGGCATAGCAAAATTTCTTGGAGGACGTCTGCGGAAGGTCCGATATATATGTATAAATTGAAAAGAAGTGGAGCCAATACCGAACCCTGTGGAAGGCCATTATGCAGTTTTCTTTCCTTGCTAGAATTATCACCCATTGTAACTTGAAAACGTCTGTCACAGAGCATCTGGTTTATTAAGTGTCCAAGTTTCGCGCAAGGGATTACTTGCAGAAGCTTGTATACTAAGCCGTCTCGCCACACGGTGTCGTAAGCCGCCGTTAAATCAATAAACGCCACAGATGTTTTAAGTCTCCTCTGAAAGCCCGCCTCAATATGCGTTGTCAAGGCCAACACCTGGTCGCAACAGTTACGGCCTGGTCTGAAACCCGCTTGCTCTGATGGAATACTATCCAGAATTTTGTCGGAGATTCTGTTATACAGTAGTCTTTCTAACAATTTGTAGCCGCAACTTAGCAGAGAAATGGGCCCACGACGATTAAGACAAGCAATATGTCGGAACTGGCCAGTAGTAGGGAATTATAATTTGGGGGGTGTAAATTAGAGCAAATATAGTATCTTTTCTTATTATTGTGTCACCCAATGAGGTATTCGTTTTTGGTCACGTGACGTCCGATTCAAAATTTTTAATGGGACACCTTGTATATTTGTGACAATTTGTGTTCCTCCCGATAAAAAAATTCCAACAAACTAGCACACGTGGGGTCTAAGGTGATTAATTCAAGAGCTACGACGAGTCGTACCTTGTAAGCAAATAATCCGGGTCTCTATACATTTGAAAGCTTCCCATCACGGATTTATCCAAAACGACTGATTAAAGGAAGAAACGTCGAGACACGTCAAAAGATCTGTTAAAGGGAACAACTTTTTAACCTAAAACTACTTCACCTACCCTTTGTCCCCCACAGTTATCCCATTAAAGAATTAAATGACAAGAGGTATCGAGTAATATCTTGTTTCAAACGTATGTCCTTTGTTTTGACGTCGATTCCTTTTCTAGAAAATTAGAAAAATCTTTATGTATTTTAACTTGCCCAAATATAAAAGAACACGAAAATATAATTTTTTATTGTAATAGGTGTTTAAAATGTTTCCCGTTATTGGCCAAACAATGATATAATTCCTGGCAGACGAGACGGTTGCAAAAACATGTGCCAAAGAACAAAGTTTTAATTTTCAACAACAGTATCTATACGTGTGACAATGCCGTGATAGAACAATGCCTGACATTTTGTTCCTTATTATATATTTTCCTCATTTTGTTTCATTTTTCTTTTACCGTTCCACTAATGATTAGCTTTATTACTTCAAGTTTAGCTCATTTACAGAATAAAAAAATATGTAAATAGGGTCAAAATGACATACAGATTTAGGTCAAATTTGCTAGTGTTTCAAAATTTGTTTTTTTACCTTTTTAATGTTGACGTGGTCCTTAGGGTTTTGAAATATCTGTACGTAAGTTCTAGATATTACGTTACAAGCAGTTTGCTTTTTATTGATTTTATTGACTGATTTGAGCCAAAGAACAACATTTTACTTTTCAGCAACTTAGAATACATATAAGAATTACAGTGCTTGACATTTTATTCGGAATTATGTATTTTCCTATTTTTTTTATCGTTCCACTACTTATTAACTTTGTTATTTCCAGTTTGGCTCATTTGCAGAATGAAAATATTAAAATATCACCTGGACCTGGAAAATATTTTGTAGAAGGCAGTAGAATGTACGGTTTTTCTTGGTCGGCAATCAAATAAAACATTGTTTGCTCGTTTCGGTTTATGTAAAGTTCAACCATCTTCAAGTATTGTAGCGTCTAAAAGACGATATGTTTTTCTATAGTATATTGTATGATAATGTAGCTTTTGGTATTAGTTAGCATAGACTATACTAAAATAGAATTATATATTTTAAATAGCTTAAATTCATTAAGCCGAAACGTAGTAAAACCCGAAGATAATGTTTTGATTGCCAACGAAGAATAGTGAAGAGTAAAATGAAAAGGTACGTTTCCACGCTTGCCAAGGCTTGACAAGCATCCATAAGCCCCAAGCGTTCACAAATGTCGCTTGGCATTTGGAAGTCGTTTACACGCTTGCGAATGCGTCACGCGTCAGTGTGCTACGGACATCCAAGCAGGGCGGACACTGACTCCAAGCACCTGCAGCTTTCTTTTTATCTTTATGATTAACGACTTTGGGATTCCAGATACGCGTTTCGCTCTGGTAATATTCCAAGAACATTATAACTCTCTTCGTTCGATCAGCCACTCATTTTGAATAGGAAACTATACGTCCGCTCATCACGCAATCACAGCGGATACTAAACGCGCACCAACGTGTAAATGCGTCACAAGCGCTTGCCGCAAACGCCCTTTGATTTGTGTCAAGCCGCATTTCCACGCTTGCCAAGCCTCGACAATCATCCACAAGCACAAGCGTGTAAAGGTAAAAGCGCGTATCTGGGATCCCAAAGACGTTAATCATAAAGATAAAAAGAAAGTTGCAGATGCTTGGGGTCAGTGTCCGTCATGCTTGGATGTCCGTAGCACACTGTCGCATTCGCAAGCGTGTAAGCGACTTCCAAATGCCAAGCGACATTTATGAATGCTTGGGGCTTATGGATGCTTGTCAAGCCTTAGCAAGAGTGGAAACGTACCTTCAAAAAACCGACACCAGTCCTGATTGGATACAAGCGTCCGCAAGTTCACGCGAGCCAAGCCAAACGGCCTCTTTACACGCTTGTGCTTGTGGATGATTGTCGAGGCTTGGCAAGCGTGGAAATGCGGCATAATACAACCCTGTGTATCCCAGTCAATCGATCACGTATCGGAAAGATATCAGATGCTTGGCAAGGCAATAAAACGCAGTCAGACAGTGGAATTGAACAATTTGAAACACCCCTTCACCACCCAAGCGAAGGGTTTCGGTCATAAGAAAAGGGTACAATGTGAACCCTGTTTCTTTTGTGGTGTCTGTGCCATGCTTTTTTTATCCCGTGCGGTTTGATATATAGCCCGCGGGGGTAGTGTGTAGATGCTGTGTGATAACATATACTTTCCATGGTTTTTTGCGTCATAGATTCTGATTTTATTAAACAGTTCAGTGCACACATTTCTGTATCTAAAGAATGTTTAGACTACGATACTTCTTGAACAAGCACAAGATTTGGTTTACCTGTATAACATTCACACAATTTATTATTCAAGAAATAGTTCAAGAATCTTCGTATAAAGATGGAGTTTTTCGAAAGTCAGGTTTGAGATATCAAAACTGTCAATGTCGATAACCGCATCATATAGGTTAATGTCCTATGATGCACAAAATAGGCGGTAAAATGTCAGCAAAAGAAATAACTGTTTTTGAGTTTATATGCTGTGGTTCTTGTGATATTTATAATCCACAAATTTGTACTATAGAGAGAAATATTGCCTTAAAATCTACATCTACGTATTCACCCATGGATACATACCTATGTTGTGACTTTCTTTGCTTACCTATTCCATGGCTAATGATAAAATATTTTACATCATTGTTGTCTCTTTGACATTGTTTGGTTCCTGGACTTCCAGACCTGACAGACTGACGAACTGATACTATGACATAAGAGCTTACATCCCACGGACCGCTCTGACAATCAACTGACTTGACTTGGTCATGGTTGTTATGCCGCATTTCCACGCTTGCCAAGTCTCGACAATCATCCCCAAACACAAGCATGTAAAGAGCCCGTTTGGCTTGGCTTCCGTGAACTTGCGGATGCTTGTATCTGATCGGGACTGGTGTCGGTTTTTTGACACAATCAAAGGGTGTTTGCGGCAAGCACTTGCGACGCATTTACACGTTGGTGTGCGTTTAGTAGCCGCTGTGATTGCGTGATGAACGGCCGTATAGTTTTCTATTCAAAATGAGTGACTGGTCGAACGAAGAAAGTTATAATTTTCTTGGAATATTACCAGAGCGAAACGCGTATTTGGAATCCCAAAGACGTTAATCATAAAGATAAAAAGAAAGTTGCAGATGCTTGGAGTCGGTGACCGCCATGCTTGGATGTCCGTAGCACACTGACGGCACTGACGCATTCGCAAGCGTGTAAACGATTTCCAAATGCCAAGCGACATTTGTGAACGCTTGGGGCTTGTGAATGCTTGTCAAGCCTTGGCAAGCGTGTAAACGTACCTTTACTTTGTTCGAATGGCAAGACGCACCGCGATGGAAAGACAATTATGTTTCAAATGCGCATCCGCCCATCCTAAAACTGAACTGAACTTTTCTCTCAATATTTGGTTCAAAATATAAGTTTTTAAAAGAATTCGCTGTGTATGACACTAGCCATTATTCAAGATTATTAAAAAACAGCGATGCTACTAATTTAAAATCAACTGAAATTTGGATCTGAGCAGTTTGACACTTCCATCCATCCCATCTACTATTTGGTACGAAGCACTATCAAGTTGCGAGCTAGGGTACCATATTTCCAGATATTGATTTGATCCACCATTCAGGTCTTTCGTTGTCCAGCTTCCTAGACATAAATTTGTCCACTTGTTCTATTGTTTTTTGTTGTATTTACTTATGTAGGTATGCCTATTTGAGTTGTTGGAGACAATCATTCTTCTTGTTTTTTCTGTATCTATTTTAAGGTCGAAATCATCTTCCTGTTCTGTTATAGTATTAACCAGATTGTGGAGCCCTTCTTGGCTATTAGCTACTATAATCGTACCATCTGCATAGCTTATAATATTTATAAGCCTTCCGTTTACTTTTATACGATCCTGGCAGTTTTCTAGTGCTCTCTTGAAAATGTTTTCAGAATACCATGTTGCAGACGGCTGGGGAGAGTATGTAACCCTGTCTTACCTTCTAGCCGTATAGATATTTTTTGCTCCCATAAGAGATTTTTGATTAAGTTTATGTCGCTGTGATATCTTCTGATTCTTGTTCGTGAAGCAAATTAATTAATTCATTATGCTGCACCCGATCGAAGGTTTTTTCATAACCAATAAAGCAAATATGATCGTCTTGTGCTTGGTCTCTACATTTTTGAAGCAATGTACTAAGCCCAAACAGGGCTTCTCTAGTTCCAAAAGCAGAGCTATAGCCCAATTTGTTCCTGCCCTACATATTGTACTGTCGTGAGGTTATCGTAAATTGGCATCACTCTTATTAAATAATCCTATTTCCTTTTTTCAGTCTTGTTTTATTTTATATATAAATAATTTATATTCACTTAGTATCCGATTTATCTGCTTCATAAAAGTTATAACTCTACAACTGGCTACACCAGATTTTATTCCCCACCTTAAAAACGGTCTAGCATCGGGATTGGTTAATCGCAGCAGACGATATTTAATATCCCTGTTCTACATATTTTTTCTATCCCTTTTTCTATCCCACTCGACATCATAATGCTGATTGCTTCCTGAGGGAACCTTCCGCTCATTTTACCTCATGCCGCGCTGGTCAACTTACAATGGCCACACAGTCCTTTGGATAAGTAAACGTACTACCAATACTACTACAACTACTACTATCTTCCATATGGTGACCACTGACCGTGCATTGATTTTATAGGACATATATTATCATCAAATATTATCACGTATCGCCCTTATTGAGGGATATTCCGTAAAATATGGGTCAATTATTCACCCCAATTTACCATCCTTTTCTCTCCATCACAGCTTATCAAACGTATCCTACTTATTGACTTGATATGAATCTATCAAACCATTAAACCGCCATTTTTTGTTATACCCTTAAAAAGACCAGGTATCATATCCAGAGAATGATCGGGCTCAATGCAAATTACATCTGACCGATTCCTGTTTGAGATAACAAACAGTCGGCGGACCACGAAAATCAACAATATAGGTACATAATATTCACACGGGCGACCTCATCGGCGAACGTCGGTTTGAACAGTGGTTAAACATCCTCCTTCTATCCCATCAGATAGGATTCAATTCTGCACGTATGAATGGCGGTGTATGTTCACATTCATTCGGCGCGAATGCGCCTTTGTGAATGACCCACTGCTGCACTGTTGTGCTTGCCGTAAGGTCAGAGGCGTCACTAGGCTACGTTGCACTTAAGGGTCTAGGGTATAGCGCGCGAAATTGAAAATCTTAGAAAATACGTACTGCCGTGTTAGCGAGGAGGCGTAGCCGCCTGTTCCCTTTCTCCAGTGTGTGTGTGTGTGTGTGTCTAAGGTGAGGGGAGATAAGTCCAAAAATCCAAAGGTAAAGTCAAAAGGTCCAAAGGTAAGGTCTAAAGGTCACCATAAAAATGAATTTCGCATTTCCAAGCTCCTGACGTTACCTTTAAACTTACAGTAATGACTCAAAAAGCAAATTGAAGAAGAAAGCTTGCGCTTGTGCAACTATTTAGCCTTTTTTGATATCGTGTTTGGTTGTTAAATTACAGGCATTTATAGAATGTATGATTTTGCATTGCGAGTGTTTTTGCACATTAAAAAACTTTTTTGAGAAAATTGAAAATAGTTGTCATTCATTAAGGTCTTAAGTATCGCCTTCTGACATATTATATATGTAGTTTGAAAATAGAGTGAGTTATGCGAGAAATTGTGAGTCCGTGTTTTACATACATGGCAAATACGTATGTATAAATGTGTGTATCCAGGCCCCTTAACGGACACAAGTTGTACAATTGGAAGTTTTTCTATTTTTTTTGGCGTTGTAGCATCTGGAGAGCGGCTCTTCTGGGTCCTCAGTAGCTATGCCAATGCTCAGACATCAGTCGTAAACTACTCCTTGTACCTGTCATAAGGAAGGTTTCCTATGCCATGTGGTAGTAACATATTATAGAATTTTATTGACCAAAGCCCTGGGCCATCCTAGCATTTTCACAATCGCCTATAAGAAGGCACCATATCGTTACTGGATCGAGCTTTATAGTCATGAAGGTTCCCATTGTTTCTAAATGATACCAGATTACGTTCAACAAATAGAAGATTCTCCAGAAAAGACAGACCATGGCAAGGTGAGTATCCTCAATTTCTCAAAAGAACTTCTAGAGTCCTCTCCATATGCAACGCTATTTACCAGTCTTATGACTTTTCCGCTAGAACAATAAGTTCTCATCCAGCTTGTCGTTATCTGCCACTTATATGTGTGCACCCCACTGTAGCCTTGGGACTAGGTATACACCCAAAAACTTCATTGAATCTCCACCCTAGTCTGCATCTGTAAGGTCTCGCTTGAAAAAGACAATTCTTTTTGTTTTATCTTTGTTGAGAAGCAGTTTGTTCAAGCAGAACCATTCCTCTGCTCTGTTCTGGGCCACTAATCAGCCATTCCATGATTCTATTAAGCTATTAGAAGTCAAGAAAATATTGTGTCATCAGCAAAGGGAGTGTAGCCCGCTCCAGAAGCTGGTAAATCGTTGATGTATACCAGAAACAGGATTGGCTCCAGTATTCACCATTGTGGGACCCCAGAACCCAATTTTCTTTCCGCTGACCTCACTTCCGCAACCTCCATCACCTGAGTTCGGTTCCTAAGATAGGCTTCTATCAACCTGATTATGTTTTGGTGTAGGTATCGTCCAAATTGTTAACCCTTAAGGAGTTAGGGAACCAGAACATGGCTCACATGTGGAGATGAAATGGTGCAAGGTGCTACAAATCGCTTAATAGGTCCAGATAATTTCTGTGATGTTCAGGATATGCAAAGAGTATATACAAAGAAAAAGTCTGAGGAGGGTTAAAGGAGACAAAAGAGTCCATTAAAGACCGGAAGTTGAACTTGCAGAAGACCTGCTCAGTAAATATAGGAAGCCCACATGAACCGTAGATGGTCTGCTTTTAGGACATTTTCACGAATTCTTTTCACGAAGGCGATATCATATATGCAGAGTTCTGTATCAAAACTGAACGTACTCTAAGTGCTTTAATTAGCGTTAGGCTCAGTAAACCAGAATAAGTATTATGCTTCCACCTCAATATTTATAACAAAGGCTATAAATATTTACGAGTTACATTGGATACACCACTCTCTTTTAAACAACATTAAACTTCTGAACTTACATAAAATGATAGATAACATAATTCACAACCTTTGCGATACTACCTGGTATGTTTTATATTCCTCCGCCATACCTATACAAGTTAAATGCAATATTGCTAGAAAACCGACTCTTCATGCCCATGACGGTCTTACTGAAATAAACAACAACAAACTCTGTCCCACCCTACACCCATTTCTTAGAAGTGTTACAAACAGTTGCATCGTTTTGGCCTTTTAGCTTCTGGAGGACGTATTTGACAGATATATCTTACAGTTTCAGGCCATGCCTTGTATTATAGACAAGCACGTATTTAGAGGGGGTCCAGGGGGGTCTGGATCCCTCCAAAACGTTATAAAATGCCGTCTAAAAAATGGAATACATAAATTTGCACCCGCCCCCCGCAAATTTGAGGTGGCAACTCTAGTCTGAACCCCCCGGAAGGTCAACCAAGTGACACCCATAATCTGGACCCTCCACAACCAAATCCTGGATACGTGCCTGATTCTAGGCACTTGGCTTTGACGTTACCTGGAAAACATGAGTTGATCTCAACAGGCTTAGGACCTCAGATGCAAGGACTCCCTCTTTAAGTATAGTAAGGGATAGTTTCGTCAAAAGCCACAATGTGGATCACTTCATTCAAGGAACTTATAGCCGATCTCACACTAACCTCAATAACAGTAGGCCTTTGCACTGGGGGCTTTTGTTACCAGAAAGCCTATCTCCTTCTTTCATTCATCCACCCAATCCCAATAACTATGTTTCACAGCCTATTGGTAGTAAGACTTAGGCCATCATAGTCTGTTACCACTATTTTAAATTATGACTTCAAGCACAAATATATAATTTTCTTTTAGTTCCGTAAGATTTTGAGTATATGGTTTGCAGAACAAAGTTTAGTATTTTTTATAAACATTCTCATTGGTTTGTTTTCTGTGAAATATACCTAAATAACAGAGAATAGTGCAATATACAGAACACTCTGTGTTATTGAATATCTTACAATCTCTGACTTCAGAAATCAGTTTATAAAAAAAAAAACAAAGCTAACCTCCTACTGCAGCTACCACTAAATCCAAATTAAATTTTATAAAACACTTTGTACTGCTATAAGGACTACAAATGTAGCCGAAGCGTTAGTATTTTATTTCAACAAATTTGATTTTGATTATAGGTCCGTAGCCTATTTAGTAGACTACGCCTATGGAAAATTTGATTATATCAATACCTATCCATGTAGTTTCTATAAATCCCACTGAACATGAACCCTGTCCTTATGCTTGGATAAATATCATATCTGTGCCTGCTTTGATGAGTTTTTTATATAGTAAAGGGTTTGTTTGCACATAAATTATACATAATCAAGCTAGCGTATCTTAATCTCATCGAACAAAAATGGTTTAGATATAGATATTTTTATATAGCGCAATGTGATGTACGTTTGGAACCGAGTCTGTGTTCATAGACCAGAATAAATCCATGCACATTATGCACAAATTGCTGGCAAATCCGCAATTGCCCATTACAAATTGCGAATACACGCATAGTTTGTAGCGATCTTAACCGTCTACTATACCACTAAAGAAGATATACCTACATACATTAACTCCATATACAGAGTGGGCGGAGGATTTTGGGCTTACTAAAGAATATTTCAAAAATCTGTCACTTCATAATGGGGCCTGTAACGTAAAAATAGTTTCACTTAAATTTTCACGTTTATACAGGGTGATTCTTTAAACCAAAATAGGCATTCCCATTTGAAAAAATCAAGTAATCTGTGATTGAAGTTTCCTTAATTCATTTACTCTCCAAGTACAAAAAGAATTCGAATTTAGCCGTCCGACCTAAGGTGACGCATTTCATGCTTAGTCGTACCGCAAAGTCACGGCCTTCTAAGTTTTATAATCGCTGCGATATTCAATTTTTTTCTGATACCTACTTATACCAAAAATGGTGAATTGCGCCTAAACGGTTCGTTTAAAGTTCAATGTGTGATACATAAAATCACATTAGAATTGACCAAGGAATCCAAATATGCAATAATATATAGGGGTTCCATTAAAAAAATGTAAGTTTCCCTCAAGGGTCCCTATCATGATCAAGTGACAGATTTTTGAAATATTTTTTAGTAAGCCCACAATCCTCCATCCACGCACTATTGGCACCCTGTATATTGAATGTATTTCATATAAGCCAAAAAGTGTTTATCATGTTTTACTGAATGTGAAACAAATCATATATCATTAGCACACCTTTAAACAATAATGGTGAGTCAAAGATCAAGCACCATACACCATAGAAATGAGCATGTTTCTTGTAAGCAGCTCAGTTGTTTACAGCAAAGGATCACAAAGGGGAAATACTTCTCTCAACTATAACCGGATTCTCCTTAGCCCCGGAGTTTCTCGCTGACATTCTATTAAGGAAAGGAAATTAATTCTATCTCCTGTTTCTGCGTAAAAACCGTTGCCGTTTCTTGTTATCAGTTGCCAACAAATTATACACTCGCTCGGATTCATCCAGTGTTGCCGCTACATCTTCACCTCTTTCGTTTTTTATGGTCAGCCCTAAGTGAAGGCGGCTATGGTCAGCCTCTCGTAAAGGCTGAAAGCCTACGGCGCTGTAGAAGTGCTTGGAGGATAAGTGTCTGTGCACGTTATATTTGAAACGTTGCAGGTTGTAGCCGTCGCGCGTCGGGAAACAAATCCCCCGGCAGCTTATTCCACAGCGTCGAAGCTCTCCAAAAAAAGGAATGCTGGTGGAGACTGTTTCGGGGAGTAGGGACCTCGACCTGGTAGAGTCTCTCTAGTGTTTCTCGTTCCGATGGCGTTTGGTGTTATTATCTGGGAGGGCTCACTCGAACATCATCCGTGATAGAATCTGTAAAACAGGGCCAGGTCAGCCACCCTTCTTCGATGTTCCAGGTTGTGGAAGTCGTTTGTGTTTGTGAGGTTAGGAGTATCGATTTGTTTAATAATTGCTCTCTTCTGGGTAGTAGTTCTGAACTGCTTCGGAGCGCATCCCCACACATGGGAGCAATATTCCAACGATGATTGGATCTGTACCTTGTAAAGCAGCAGTACTTCCTCTCGTGTATACAGCTTCCTACAGCGGAACAAAACTCTAAGGTCCTGGCAGACCATACTGATATTGTGGTCGTGCCAGGGCATGTTATTGTTGATGTTAATCCCCAAAAGCTTGACGGAAGGTGACTCGACTATGGAGTGACCATTTCCACAGTTGGTAAGCCAACGTGAGACTTCTTTGTCAGTGCTGTTGCCTGACTTTTTTGTACGTTAAACTGTACTTTGTTTACCAATCTCCACTCGACAATAGGGTACTTGCAGAGGTCGTGAAATCTTCTCGGGAGTATACGTAGCGTAAAGAAAACCATATCAAGAAGCAGTAGGAAACAAAAAACATGATTTTACTGACGGGCAAAAAATGATATTTGCAAAATAAAATAAGGATATATTCAAATTTTTCCACGTGACTTAAAACAAGGGCTGACGTCACAGGTATCTTATCGATATCAACAATCGATACTGCTACAGCGCAGGTCAGTGAGATTCAACTGCAAACTAGAGATGATCTGAATTCTTTAACAATGCGACTCAATTTGTTGATACTTAAACACATTTGAAGCTGGCAATTAACCCACTAGCATTTTCGTTGCAATACATTTTTATATCTGATAGGTATCACAGTTCATCCTGTTTGTGACCGGGATTCGCAACTAATCGAAGCCATCATTTTATTTCGGCGCATCCCATTATGAATGAATCCAAAGATAGAATCTAATTCAACCCCATCCCTACAAAGTGAATTAGTAATCTAGCCTAACTTTTATTCTTTTGACTTTTGTACTTTTGTGTGTGACTGTGTTTTGTGGTTATAATGATCAATGTCAAAATGTTAGGTTAGCACTGGATATCGATATCGAATACCAATACTTTACATCCCATCACTTTAGGATATCACTGACGTCAGAGGTTGCTTGCGCGGCATTTTCCGGCATTTGAAATAATTTTTGGAATACCTCTCACAGCCGATTCCAAAAAACCAAACAAGTGATTTTGTCATGTTTACTAGGCTCTAAGGAACGCGTAAACGACATAATATTTTTTTCTGCAAGTACCCTATGAGACATGTTGCTTTCGCCGGCGTTCCGTCTCCTGGGATGATAGTGGCTTGCCCGGTTCCATGCACGATATTAATGTACTGTCGTATGCGAAGCTGTATATTGGATTGAATGTTATTTCCAGCAGCTCGTTGATGTACAACAGAAACAGTGTAGGAGATAGGACAGATCCTTGAGGAACACCGGCGTCTATTGGAAATACGTTTGATGAAATGCCTTCGACTACGATAAACCTTAGACATGATGCTGAGAAGAGCCATAGGTCTATAGTTGATGGGATGGGTTTTTTTTGCCTTGGGTTGTGCGCAGTCAATCTTCCATGCAGCGGGACGCTGATACGATATTTTGAAGAGCTTGCAAAGAATAGGTACAAGCTCAGCGGCCTAGCGTTTAAGGACAATGGCAGGTCGTAGCCCTTTGGCGGAATAAACATTGGGAAAAGCATGCCCAGTAGGGGAACGCAGTCTTTCTGAAGCCTTGCAAATTTGAAAACGTTCTAAAAATCAGACTGACCTACTGCGGTTTTCAGAGCAGTTCAGGAGTACTGGTTTTAATTTTTTGCGATTAAATCTATACAACAATGTATTATAGACTACGAATTTATCTACAGAAGTCACAAAAAGCTCTTTAGATGTATAGATTTGTCAGCGAGACACCATACCTTTTTAGGCTATAATAAGTAAATGCACATACAGTTATTTTATAATTTTTTTCTTGCTGATTTCTGAGTTTCTGTACTGTGTATACGTGTGCATGTACAGCGCTGCTGATTCAGTACTAATGTACCTATTCAGTATGCAGATATAACAAATATGAAACTGTTAAAATCTAGAAAACGGATTTAATATCCTCTTAGCCTAAAGTATACCGGGATGATATATTTTAAAACGCTTTTTAGAACGTTGTTCTGGAATTCAGTACATATTTTGGATCCATCTCAGTACACTTCAAAACACGACGCGCTGTGCATGTCGAAAAACGTAGGTGCCTACTGATATTCTTGACAATTAAAACAGGTTTTTCATTTTTTTTTTGCAAAATATCGAGTATATAATATACCTATTTATTATTTCATATGACATATTTGGATAACAACATAAAAATAATATACAAACTTTTAATATTTACATTACTGTATCGAGTATTTTTGTCATCGTTACTTTTTGAGGCATTCCAAGCTACTATCGAAAGTAATAATATTTAATATTGAGGGGTGTAATCAATTGCAAAAAATTCTCTGTACGAACCAAACGTGTCTTCATTGGCGCGTACAGCTCTATACTTGGACAAAAAATATCGAATTGGTACCGGTATCGATAGTTTTTATTTTTGGATCTCTACCCAGACCATAATCACCCATAATGGTGTCGTCAAGGTCAAATTCTGTAGGAACCATTTTTATACAGAAAATCCTCAGAGATATTCTGCTGGTTGTTTGGTATGCTGTGATATAAGCTTTGTGTTGTTATATGGACACAAGCTTACCGTCGCAGATGCAACCTCTTGGTGTTAGAAAGGGATGTGGCAACAGCGCAAGAGAAGCGTTAACGCACAGTTTACCCTGAAAAGAGGATGTCCAGCAGCCGTGAAATGTTCGGTAACTTGAGGCAAATTATTTTCCCGCATCAAAGGTGGCTTAGAAATTGTTTTAACACGCTCCCCCCTTTTGGGTTACACACTCGAATGGCTCCGTCCAACAGTCTGCCATGCCCCTCCGTCTCTTTTGCAGTTTCCTTTTTCATTTTTGCCTGTGACAGAACGAGAAACGTTTGTAATTGGTTGTCTTGCCTCTTTGTTTCCAGGGGGATGTTCTCTGTCTGGCGAGTTTACAAGAGATGTGATGTATAAGACTCTTTTTTTTTTGTTTATAATGCTGTATAGACGATCGTTACAAATCTTTCGGATACACGGTAATTTGTTGGAAATAGTAGATTCTGTAACGAGGTTAGAATAAAAATTTGATACAAAGAGATTTCACGTAAGGAACTTCGAATAGATTAGGAGGGGTGTGTAGAATTTCTGAATAAAAAAAACTCGCTAAAGAAAAAAAATGCATTCTGTTGAGTATGAGATTTAAAAAAGATGTCCTAACAAATAGTGTACCATTTCACTCAGAAATAAATAAAAATAATTTTACGTGGACCATTTCTCAAAAATACCTCAGTAGAATCAATTGATGTTTAACCAATGAACTTGACCTCGCGGTTTTCAATACGCTTTTATTGACTTCACCTGTATGTTCGTTTGTTTATACGTTTATGAGCTTGTAACTCTCCTTTGGATTAAGAGGTCGGACCAAACATTGAACGCTCCAACTTTGCCGCGAAAGCAGCAGTAGTAGTATCCGCCGACTTAGGACCGGTCTCTCAATGTCCAGTTAAATATTTATCTGCAAGATAACAGTAACTGTTAGATAAATTGTTTAAACGATTGAAGGCTAAACTTACGAAGTCACGTAAATCTTATCTGACAGTTGTATCCATAGCAACGCTATCTGGCAGATACCTGAGTCGCCTAGTTCCAAAAGTCGCTAAATCCTTCCAAGAATATTTTTAAGGAAACGCGAAAATTTGCTGTTAGTCTCAAAAAGCAATAGGAGTATTTGTAACTATAGATGATGATAGACAGTAACATAGTGCTTTAAAAGGTCTTTGGGGCAAAAATCCTACTTTAATAGTTTTGTGAAAAACTTGAAAAGCCTTCTGGATTTAGCTGTTTTTGGAAATACATTTGGATTTGGAGGGATTTGCTTCGAAATTTACATGATATGACTGTATTTCATGGCATATTTTGCGCAGTTGGATTATACAAAATAAGATGAAAACTAATATTAAGTCAAAAAAATTAATTACAAAATAAAAATACAATGATTTGTAATGAATTGTACAAATAAAATGAAATAGAATAAAATGAAATATAAAATATAGTATCTTTTCTTATTATTGTGCCACCCAATGAGGTATTTGTTTTTGGTCACGTGACGTCCGCTTCAAAAATTTTAATGGGACACCCTGTATATTTGTGATTTTTTGTGTTCTTCCCGATAAAGCAATTCCAACAAACTGCACACTTGGGGTCTAAAGTGATTCATCCAAGGGCTAAAGGTACTTAAAGGACTGTACCACTACTATTATGGAACACTACCAAAGTAATTTAACGGTAGGGGTACATGTTATAATCAATGGTAGTGGTACCATCCTTTAAGTATCTGTAGCTCTTGAATTAGTCACTTCAGACCCCGAGTGTGTAGTTTGTTGGAATTGTTTTATCGGTAGGAACCTCGGAGTAACAACTGAACATAGAGGTAGTAAACAACTAATTCTAATAGTCCAACATCTTTTCTTACGTTGTCATATCGACCACCAGATACGGCAATCATAATTGTTTACTATCGTCTTAGTTGTATAGTATCCAGAAATATTCCATTCTACGTTAAAGAGGACGGTATTTTGATGGTTCAGAAATGATTACAGCAAAATCAATAGATATGTTGATCTCTACTGCGTTACTGCATGTTTCTTCATCACTAACGCAAATTCTGTCTTACATAAATTTTGAGGAGTTGGCAACGCCTATATGTAATTTTCCTGCGATTTGTTTACGGTAACCTCCGACTGTCAAACGTTTGTTTTGTTTGTCTTTTATGCTTGGTCAGTAAAATCGAATTCGCTATTTGTTGGTAACTGTAGTGAAGCTTTACGGGCTTGCTGTGCTATATTCGAGTGTAGTTTAACAGTTTTTCGAGATGGGAATGGTTTGTTTACTACCTCTATGTTCAGTTGTTACTCTGAGGTAGGAACATAAAAAGGCACAAATATACAGGGTGTCCCATTAAAAATGTTGAATCGGACGTCACGTGATCAAAAACAGATACCTCATTGGGTGAGACAGTAATAAGAAAAGATACTACATTTTTCTCTAATTTAAACCGCCAAAATTATAATTCGCTACTAGTGCCCAGTTCCGATATATTACTTGTCCTAATCGTCGTGGGACACGCTGTATACATGTAAATCAAATTATAGATTAGGTTAAATATATGCGTTAACTTATAGATAGTACGGCTGTTATGCAAGCAGCAGAAAACTTTCTTATCGTCCTATCCTGGATTTAGGGGGTTTTGTTCTCAATGATCATGGTTCACATGTAAATGCTAATATGGATTAAGAGGTTTTTGTTATCGAATGGATTTTGGGGTATTTGAATCTCATTCTCTCATGGATTTAGTGGATTTGGTTTCCAACTTTAAGAATCTACATTGATTTAGACCAGGATTTAGACGGTTTTGAAGGATATACTATGCTCTAAAGCATTACTGAGGCCTCTCCCAATAAGATAGCGCTACTAGTTCAATTTATTTGAAAATTGGATTTAGCGGTTTTTGAAACTAGACGATTCACCTATCTGACACTTTAACTGGACATTGAGAAACCGGCCCTAAGAGATGGCGCAGACACCTTAAAGATTTTCAATAGTACACATCAGAAGCGTAGCGACGAGAGCTTAAAAAAGGCGTGACATCCAACTGTTTGGGAATTGGTGTTTTTGTCAAATTTATTCAGATTATATTCCGAAAGTTATAAATATTGATCAAAAACAATTGTTCATCTTCATCACTCATAGCATTAATAAATGCAGTTTAAAAAGATAGAAAAAAACACGCTTTAATAATAGAGTTAACTAAAAAAAATAAAGACAAATATAGTTTAAAAAAATTAAAAACACGCATTTAAAGAAGTCGGAGGCTTTTTTCACAATCATACTAGTACCTATTTTTTGTTTATTATTGTTTTGAGCTTATTTCAAAAATACTCTCTCAAATTTTTAGTCCGATGTTCTTTAAAAGCATGTTTTTTTAAACTATATTTATCTCTATTGACGAAATAAAAACTGGTATTTTAGTGGAGGTTATAGTAAATTGCTAGGGGACTACATAGGATTTCTGGGGTAAGGGGAGAGGTAAAAAGTCACACAAAGTCACATACACCAAGATGGTGTCCTTATTTTACCTGATATATGACACCTGATGAAGAAGGTATTCAGAGAAGAAAAATGACTTTTTGGATGAAAAATGGTGCCTTAAAGAGAAACCACAATTGGTTTTATCAAGTTCAATGGCAGGCCACAAAAACCTACTATTGCTACTTTGCCGTCTGAACACAAAAAATCGTGAAAGTGGAGAACTTAGCAAAGGAACATGACTTCTGGAATGAATAAATGTTAATTAAAATACAAGGTTTTTATCAGTTCATGTTACAAAGTAAAGAATGTAATTTCTATTCGCGACGCAAAAAAGTGTGAGCCCAAGACTAAACTTGTCGGCCTGGGCCTGCCAATTTAAATTCTAATTACTTACAAATCTGGTTGAAGATTTCCTAGTAATCCTGAAAATGATAACTGCTTAAAACCAATTACCGCGATTTGTTTAAATTTCAGTAGTTCCTAACTTTTGGCCTGCAGTGTGTATGAATTAGTCACCCAAAACCACTGACTACACATTTAGTCGATGCCCAAAACAAAATCTATCCCACTTCAGAAATGAATGAATCTCAACTCATTCATAAACAGTAGTTTGCATACTTTTGTATTGGTGGCGCTTTTATCAGTGTCCCAATAGGCGCGATTGTTCAATCCAAGGCTCTGGCTGTAACCATGTTTGACCCTGTAAATTAATAATTTTTGGCACAAAAACATGGTTTTCGTTTTTTTAAAGCTTCAATCTATGTTAATGTCGATCCCGTTTTTATAATAAGTTTATACAGGGTGATTGATGAGACCGTGAATTCAGTCAAAAAAGCGTCACTTTTGGCAATTTTTGAATAATTGTCTTTTAGGAAATTTCAAAAAATACGTCGACTTTAATTAACATAGAACTGCCCTTTTTCTTCATGCTCATATTTTTTTCAGTTCAGTTATCTCAAAATCGATATTCAAAAAATGGTTACAGCTGAACCATTGCAAACAGCTCTCATGTACGTACTATAATATAATTGATCAACCTTACTACCAGCCAAAATGATTTAAAATCATTTCATACGATACCGTTTTATTTTTGAACCTGGCTTGGCTATATCATTCTATAAATTCCGCATAATAGAGGCTGCATACATATTTCTCTCCCCTTTTTCTCGTAGGGACATTAGAGCATCCTGAAGACAGTTAAACGGACACTTACAGTTAGCGCGACAATAAAAAAGTCACCGCAGTATGACTCTAACAACCCCATCAGCAAGCGGAATATTTACATTTTTAGTTTTCCTTCCAACCCTCGAGCTTGGTCACGCCCAACTGTTGTGCTGAAGAGGATACAGAGACGGCCTGAAAGATCAAGATTTTCAGCCCGAACTTTTCCAGTAATCCAGAATAGTGACCTTATCGATCAGTTTTGCCTTTTGGGGACGCTATTGGCTCCTAGAGATCTGAATATTAAACTTAAGATCAGATTGGCCAGATGTTACGTTTTCTCGATCCTCCTCTATGGGATGGAGTCGTGGACAACCAAC
Organism: Callosobruchus maculatus; assembly: GCA_951848785.1. Classification (NCBI taxonomy): domain Eukaryota; kingdom Metazoa; phylum Arthropoda; class Insecta; order Coleoptera; family Chrysomelidae; genus Callosobruchus; species Callosobruchus maculatus. Next base: position 4,496,169 of record CATOUR010000081.1, on the reverse strand, counting down.
AAAGCTGATCTGAGAAGACTTGACACTTTCGAGATGTGGGTGTATAGACGCATACTCAGAGTTTCTTGGACAGAAAGGGTCACAAATGTTGAAACCTTAAGGAGTATGAATAAAGAAACTGAAATAGTAGAAACTGTCAAAATGGGGAAACTTTCTTACCTGGGTCACGTTATGCGTGGAGAAAGATACCATATTCTACAACTGATAATACAAGGGAAAATACAAGGAAAAAGAAGTGCGGGGAGAAGACGCACTTCGCGGCTGAAAAACTTGCGAGAATGGTATCACTGTACATCGATAGAATTATTCCGAGCAGCCGCATCTAACGCAAAAAACGCCATGATGATAGCTAACCTTCTTAGAGGAGACGGCACTTAAAGAAGAAGATTGGCTCCTAGACTATTTCTGCTTCACATGGATAATCTACTTTCTAGAATTACAAACCTAATAAACAGTTTTTCGGATGATACTTTGCATGCAGGCATTATGAGTGATAGACCAATCTCTGTGGTTGAGTTAGAACGCAGAAGGCTGACAGCGGCTACTTCGCTTTCAAAGGATCTGGGGCTCAAGAATATGATAAAATTCAAGCACAGCATACTAAAAAAATCAGCAGAATATCTCTGAGGATTTTCTATATAAAAGTGGTTCCTACAGAAGTTTTCCGCCATTATGGATTAGAAGTCTGGGTAGGGATGCGAAAATAACAAAAAGTATCGCTACCGTTACCAGTTGACGGGCTCAATGCAAGTAGTGCCCAGGTCACATTTTTTCTGTTTTTGAGAAAAACGCATTTGATTTGTTATAATCTTATTCTTTATTACTGAGCGACATTAAGTAAACGCTAGTTTAGTGCTCTACTTTCCCAGATTTTGTTTTTTGCAAAAATGGAGGCAGTTTTTCCTTTGGGTTTCAAAAGGGTCATTAAAACCTACCTGTACATACTTCAAGGTACTTTTATTTTATAATATATGATATCACAGGATACATTACAAATAGGAACAAAAGTTCATAATGTCTGTTGCTTCAACAAGAACTTCATTTGCTGAACCAGGACGCATATCAGATGTATTATTATCTGTAGGTCAGATATGTGATGTCTATCAGAGATACATGTGACAAAATTAATAGTTTTGCTTTATATGATGAAATTTTTAGGCTATATCACCATAAAACAGGAATTTCCTCTACAAACACAATATGGACAATATTAAAAAGCCCACTTACCTGTATTTCTTGTACTATTTCTCCAGAATTTTTCAACTACAAACGATTAGACAAATTGAGTGAAATAATAAATCACTAGGAGCACGTTTCTATCAGTGAACGGAACAACGAACGGTAAACCACAAACTAAGCAGAAATAATATGCTATAGTGGACTGAGGCAATTTTTGCGTTGAAGTGGATATTCTTAGTGACTAACAACCGTGGACTTAGGCTCATCTTCCATTGAAGATATTTTTATCTAATATTTGGCTGGACTTAGGCACATGTTGCACTGAACTGAGAACTATTTTGAAAAAAAAATTACTTAAGTACATCTTACAATAATTTTTGATATACTACCAGAAAGCTGACAAAAGAGTTCACATAAATGGCATAGTATATAATTGATCAAAATGTGACCTAGGCACTTCTTGCATTGGACTCTTCAATTCGATATTTTTTTCGCAGGTTGTAGCCGTCGGGAAACAAATTCCCCGATAGCTCATACACACCGTCGAAGTTCTCCAAAAAAAGGAATGCTGGGGGAGACTGGTTCGGGGAGTAGGGACCTCGACCTGGTAGGGATGAGCTCGCAGAGCCTCTCTAGTGTTCCTCATTCGAACAGCCTTTGGTGTTATTATCTGGGAGAGCTCACTCGAACATCTTGCTTGATAGAATCTGTAAAATAGGGAGAAGTCGGGTATCCTTCTCCGATGTTCCAGGCTGTGGGGTCCTTTGTGAGGTTAGGCGTATCGATTAGTCAAGCTGCTCTCTTCTGGATAGTGTCCAGAAGCCTTAGACGTTGCTCCGGAAGCGCATCCCCACACATGGAAGCAATACTCCAACGATGGTCGGATATGGGAACACAGGCGTTTATTGAAAATACGTCTAATGAACAGCCTTCGACTACAACAGATGTCGGTCGTTCTAGAAGCTCTTCAGCCACTGGTGCAGGTTAGGTGTTAGTCCATAAGCAGCAAGCTTGACCTCATGCTATACTGGCTTTCGATATGCCAAGTGCAACAGCATGGGATTCGCCATGATTTTCAGTTGCTGGGTTCCACAAGTGACTGACGTCAGAGGAGGCCACCCGTGTACCTATGCTTATGGAAGCCATACTAGCGATCATTTATGATGTTATTGTTGTCAGTAATTACTAAAGAAACATAGTCTTGTATTCAGGCATGTATAAAAGTTGAGCTCAAACGCGTGCTGGTTAATCAGCTGTTATCTATCAAATCAAATCAAGTCGTCTCAATCGATTTGTAGAAATTGTGTCCTTACATTTTGAGTACATGTTTTACTTGTAGGTTATATGTACTTACTTTACGGGATCACTCGGAAATCTAAAAAAAAATCTTGTTCTGCATTTATACTACTTATCTCTGCAATGTTAAGCAGCACACACTTCCAGCACATTGTTTATCCATCCACAGTCTACGACTATGCAAATATGAGCGTCGAGTGTGGACCTTGCATTAATAGTGTCCACGCACGTATAATATGCTCCTTCTGACAAATTCTAATCCAAAATGGTGGGATGCGCGTATGGTCGTCGCCAACCTGAGATATTCTGCTAATCATTTGGTATGCTGTGGTATTAGTTTTTTGTGTGAATGTCATAACATAACATTTTTTGACGTTTACTGACATTTTACTATTTTTGAGTTAACAAATTACTTATAGCGTTTTCGACTTACCGCACTGATTTTAACCATGATTGCACTACAGTGCACGTTGAAAACTCGTCTGGTGCCCAGAAGTGCAATAAATCTGAACTGGTAAGTCGAACATACACCAAATTTCAGTGCAATTCAAGTAACTGTTCTGTCAGCCAACTGATGACAGTTTGATGTCATTTTGCATCGCGAAAGTTCAATTTCATTCTGTGGTGGTTTTGGAATTTGAATAGTTTGAATCCGCCTTATTCAATAATTTATTCTATTTATCGATGTAAAAACTAACAGCATTTTGTGCAACATGGATTTTGCACTAAAAATGAATATCTATCTATATCGGTAAATACTTATGTATATCTTGTTATATCTCTTCTTCCGTCAGTATATGAACAACATCTTCAACAAATATTCGTATTTTTGGGACACCGCAGCCGTTTGCAACTTAACTAGAGATGCTTCAATTTCCTCATCATCCGAAGTTGACGATATTCGCAGTTCTTCCAACTACACTTTCCGCACCTTTCATGCTACTATGTATACTACCCCACTACCCAGTTCTTAATTCAAAAAATTATTTTCTCTGACAGATAAAATAGGTTATAATTAATATTTTATAGACGTCAAAAATGCACTGAAATCTCCACGAGCTCAGAGAGTCCGTGGCGATAATTTGCACTCAAGTGCAATTAAGCGGATAAGTCGAAAGCAGAAAACCACACTAGTTTTGCACTCAAATCTAAGACCAACATAATTTTGACACTCAGTTTCTATGAGTGCAGTGATATGGCAATAAGTCGAAAACGCTATTACTTATCTCTGTGTAACCATAGGCAGTGCAGTCTAAAAAAATATGTAAAAAGCAGTCCCCAATCAGGGAGAGGGTATCATTTGTGATATTCCCGTTATACGCCACAACAACAAAAGAACGACTGCGGACGCACCAAACCGTATAAGGGGAATCAAATTCCATCCGAAAATAAACTCCGACGTTTATTTGAAGTAGATCCATTTCAGAACCTTTAACTGTTGAAAAAGACAACTTCACCTTAAGCCCGTTCGCTCTAAGGTCGAAAATATCCGTGTGGCAGCATCCGTTGGTCAGGATGAGTTTCTGTGTATGGCCACTGAAGGACTCTTCAGACGTGAAAGCAGACTGAATAGGCCGCATCCTGAAACCTATACAAGTATCTCGTTATCCCATACGGCGGTATCTGCGGCTCTCTGGCATATTGTGCCCGATGTATTTCTCAATGCGGATGATTTGGCGTCCCTCGTACGTCGTTCGTCGCTTTGAAAAGCTTCGATATTTTTGTCACCGGATAGGTTCGCCACCGTTTTATCTGAATGTACAAAGTACAAAATCATATGCTGGTTGGACATCCTATAGAAAGTCTTCGTGGGTAGATATGCATACTTTGACCTGTCAGATTTATTACGATTATAGTGTGATCTGAATCCAAGTAATTTTATTGAGGTTGTGGTGATCCTGAACGCGTTCCTGGCTGCCAGACGTTAGAACGCACCTTTAGCGGTCACCTGACCGAAGTTTGACATTGATGTCATCGACGGATGATTTATAAAAAATGTAAGATCTGAGTATGAGTGTAATTAGTCGATGAAGTTCAGATAAGTAATGTAGTTCATTATTACTACATCATATATTGTTCAGATATTTTGTTATTTGTCAGATCATGAGTGACTTTTCATAGAGCAACCAATTCCGTAACAGTTCCGTGTTCACAGTACACTGTTCTGTGGTGTTTTTGGGTTTTGTCACTTGAATAAAGTAGTGGGTCGTGGTAATGGTTGCCATAGTTTGTTTATTAATTACGAGGGGGGATTGTTTTTGACAAACGCAATAAGCTGGAGACCAAAATTTAAACAAGGCTTTTTGGAGCCTTTTTCACGAATATTTGCAGGTATGTTGTCTTTTGAGTTTGTATTATTAACTAATGTGGACTGGCTACGATATTTAAAGTGTTTCACCAAGTACACTATAACATCCTGCTTTTGAGACGATACTATATGGCGTTGGGTCTCTGCTTTCCGTCTACTCTAAGTACTAGGTCCTGGAGCTTGCAACTTGGTGGTGTTTAGGTGTATTTATTTAAATCCTTACCGATTTCTCTTTATTTATATATGATATTTATTTACGGAAGGTTGATAGCCTGGCAACAACCCAGGTTGGACCTACTCCAATTATCTCCTTTATTTACTCCTTTATATGGTTGGTTATATTTATTTATATATGCTGATATTTTACATTTTTTCACATCCTATCCATATTTCTCTCCATGACGTAGAACAGAGACCTAGCCCACCATGTATTATTATTATTATTTATCATTTAGACTGTGAATGATTATAACCATTTTTTTATTATACAATATCAATAACAAGAGCCAGTTTACCACTATTATTAAGACATTTTTGAATCGTATATTTCAACATATCAATATCAATATCAATACTTCACCACTAAAATATATGCAATACAAAGCACTCATGATTTGATAAATACAAGAATCAAGTAATAAAACCATACCATAAACACTCAGCACTCATGATTAATGAATACAAAACAAATGTTAAAAAACCAATAATAGAAAACCATATCATAACATTTCTGTGTTTTGATTTCATTCTCTCTGAGTTGCTACACATGCATGCTAAAAGAATCAGGTTACCATGGGCACACATACAACATTGGGTTCTAAATTCCATAACTAGATGTCTTGATCACTTGGGCTATTTCTGAATTTGGTATCGGATTTTACAGGGACCATTTGCTCACTACAAGGTTAAAAACAAAAGAAAATGTCATCTTAAACACATTTGTCAGCTATAGTTCTATTTTTTTTATTTTATCTTCTTTTTCGTTAGTAGAGATAATATGAAATTCAACTGTCATTGAGTAAAAAAAAGTAGAAAAAATTTACTTGAGTAAATTCAAACGGCGCTCTCACTGTGGAAGTTTTTTCTAAACCGGAAGCGATATCGACAATAGCGGATTTTTCCCGGACTAGTTTTTTCATGCTGATTCCGAATCTGTATTTAGTTTTTCGCTAGCACCTGTAGTTTTGGCTATTTTTTGTATACGGACAGACGGACGGACAGACAGACAGAGACTCTGCATAAGCCCTTTCCAGTGAGAGATAAAATTCATTTAAGTTTAGGTTAAGCTAGTAGAGAACCCTGTAGTCAAATAACTATGTTGCTCTGTAAATGGTTATATTACTGTTGAGCAATAAATGCTTTATTGTTATTATTATCCTGATGCTCCAAGATTATCCCGCATGACTGCGGTAGCAACAAATGTCGACGGGCTATGCCAAGTCAGCCCCTGAACCATTACTGATCTGAATTGAGGAAGGGTTGTACAATATTACAGGTCTTCAGGATTACAGACTTTTGGAATATTTTGTGTAACCTTTCGTTCAGGCCTAACTGTTGTAGGTGTGGTGTAAATGTGTTTGGTGTAAGGCCTGGGAACGACATAATTAGTAACGTTGTTTTGCTTCCAGAGTCGTTTTATTTCTATTGCAAGGTCACTGTATTTAGATATCTTCCCAGCGCCAGCGTAGTTGTTTTGGATAGTCGTATCGTTGGGAATAGCAATATATATCAAAGAGATATCTTTGTCCGCCTTTGACTCAAAAGCTCTATCTGGCTGATTTGCTGGGTTTGTCTTATCTGTATGTATTTCAATGTCCCGGTATAGTTTGTATCAATTGTTTTCGAGTACTGATGTCGGTGTGTAATTAGTGTAATATGGATCTGTGTTTCTGTTTGTTGTGGCCAGTGCTTGGTATATGACTTTAGCTGCAGATTTATGTGGTCTTTCCATCATGTGGTCTATTGTTCCTTTCTGTTGGTGGCACTTTCTGCAATTGGTGTCGGTTATGGGTGTATCTTTAATTATGTATTTCATCTAGTTCCTTGTCGCAATCACTTCATCCTAGATAGCAAGCTTGAAACCCTCAGTCTCTGGAAAGAGCTGGCCATCCTGCAGTTATGTGTACGACTGTCCTTCATTAATGTGCTTTTGTGTAATTCGGTATCTGTGTTTACCTTGGAATGCTTTTTGTGATCAGGTGTTTATCTCTTCTTGCTGTAATTCTACGTGGTTGTGTGCGTCTTATTATTATTATGTATTATTATCAATATAATTGAAGTACGACGAAAGACGTTACGCTACTGTAATATTCCTATTATCCAAAATTAAATATTATTTTTGCTTTCAACGAACGAACTGGTAATTTACACATCCGTTTGCTTTACGTCACTTCAAGTATTTGTATTGAGATCGCAAAGGAATTTCTCTGTAGAGATATCATATCTATCTACCCCCAGTAAACTTATACACCGATCACGAAACTAGTTCTGAACAGATAATACTACCCACAAACAAACACAGTAAACTATTTTTCATAACTTAAACTCCAGCCTCGAGCTATGAACGACACCTACTCAATTCGTTGCATCTACTAGATACCGATACCACAGCACCAGTATCGGCCTTTTAAGGCTCACTCAGTCTATCTGCAGCAAGTTGCAAAACAACATCTTCTGAAACAAGTTGTAAGTCCTAATGAAAAGTATTTTAAAACAATTTTCGTACTTTATAATCATGTTTTCTTTGTCGCCTTCAAGTTTTGCAATTATTTGTTTTTTTGTTGTTTTTCCTTCGCTACTGGCAAGAATTCTAAGAACGCTACACTGTTACCATTTTCTCTCCATGGTAGTAATACGGTGCACGTTATAGGATAATAATATGCATGTATCAAATTATTACACATATATAAAATTCAAAGGTAACATTCTGATAGATCTAAAAAGCACACGTTATCGTCAAAGTCAATTTTTTTTCAGCGCAATGTAGAGTATTTTATGGATACAACAAATGTTCTCAAATCCCCCACCAGCCCCTCCATCCCAATTTCATCTTCTCCAAAAACAGAAATGGAAAAGAATCGAGAAAACAGAAAACGAAGTTTGGAGGTGTTCTGATAACTCTCAGTTTGTTATCAATTTCTAAGCCGCCAATGCAACAATTTTTAAAATTATAGCAGCATTAACTGCTACGGCCCCACAGCATATAGCTACCCAAACTTTATCATAATCCTAGCAGCGGTTACTGCTGTTTGACAGACCGACGGAAATGAGTAACGTAGATTTCCGTTATCTAGATATCCATGCTCAAAAGCGTATTACCTCAAAATCCAAAATTTTTGCGATCATAATACTCTCCTGTCTCCTGTCGATGTGGGAAGTAAAATGTGGAAAACGATCAGGAACCTCCAAATCGCTTAAGAACTAAGTTTGAAATGATTTTGTATTTTTAGGTATTTGATTATTTCTGCGCCGCCACATGATTTCATATGCGTTTTTCATCCTCGCCACGGTAGTAGTACCTTCAAATTTTCACTAAAATCAATTAAATTTCTGGGTTACACAATAAAGATCAATCTAAAGCAATAGTCGTATGTATACGTCAGAAAGTTCCCTTGGTTTCTGTAATAGGCAAGGCGATGTTCGGGTGGACCTAAAAAAGTGTATTATTGCGCTATGTGTTTCGTTTACATGTCAATGGACAATGGATATTATGAATGCAATACATTTTTCAGTTTTACAATCCCCCACCCGTCAACCACTCCAATTTTACCCCCACCCAAAAAAAACTAGAAAATGATCGGAAACCCCTAAAACGCTTAAAAACTTGAGGAGCATTGTAATTGTTTTTTTTGCTAATAGCTCTGCAGCTACACAATCATAATCCATGTAGCAGTTACTGAGATTACGGGGCTAGAAAAATGCCAACAAACAAACAGATTGACAGATAGATCGACAGACCGACATAAATGAGTGACGTGGATTTTCATTATGTATGTGCCGTAGTCTTTTTGTAAAATTAGTCATATTATTATACGCCTAGACTTTTTCAATGCGACTAGGCGTATTGCTATATCACCGATATAATCGAGGAATTCACAATTTGACTGACAATTTAAGGCGTATTAGAATACGCCTGTTGCTTATTAGGCTTATTGTCAAATTTCAATAGCGCGCGATTACTCTGGATTCTGATTGGTTATACTCGTCGTATTATAATACGACTGACGACTTGTCAGGCTAATTGTATATTATTATGGTTGTGACTTACTGTTCAGTTTCTCTGTGCAATATTAGTGCAAATGATTGCATTGAAAATGAGTGATGACTCGCTAGGTGTAGGTCCACAAGGTCAAGTATTATGAAGAACTTGAAAAGTTTTACAAAGGTGAGAAGTTGTAATAGCCATACCATACCATAATCTTAAAATTTTAAAAGTTCTAATAGGGAGTTTTAGCTGTGCTGGCAAATCGGGCGGCGTAAGAGTGGATCATGTTCTAATAAATAATCCAAATCTATAATTATTTATTTTTTTCCCCTATGAGTGATTTTCATAATTTGCCTGGCACGCTGCAAGTCGTATTATAATAAGACGTATTTTATACAGTCAAATTCTAAAAACAACCCCTTACAGATTCTTTTGAATAATGAAACTAAGAAGCGTCAGGCGTATTATAACACGTCTTAGGTAATCAGTTATATTGTCAGATTTTCCTTTACTTTTTTAGTTTTACATTACGCCTAGTCATATTGAAAAAGCCTAGGCGTATTATAATAAGACTGATATTATGGTAAGCCTGCGACATATACATCATAAAGCACCTAAAAGGCGTATTATACCAAAATCGAAAATTTTCGCGATCACAATACTCCCCTCACCTACCAGTGTGGGAGGAAAAGTCCATTTGTTAACAAATACTCTGCGAAAAGAAGGCACATGGAAATGTTGATACGTGAAAAAATACGTTTCATACAATCTAAAATGTAACGTGCAACTCCCAATTAAAACTGTATCCGCAGCTCGTGCAAACCACAGATCTACCATTTCAAATGTCAAGCTGCGGGTGACGAATGCTATACAGTGTCCCCCACGACAATGTACTCGAAAATAGCATTTTAAATGCAAATCACCCTTTCTTTCTGCAATTTTATTAACTTAAGTAGTGGGTCTACAAACAGCCGCTAAGGGAGCTGCAAGTGACAGGCATCGCCTGGGGTAAATCCCTCTCCTATCCAGATCCGGACTGTATCCTGATCGTGACGTACCTTTGGATTAATGTGACCACTGTCTCTTCTTTGTTACACACATTACCCGTTGTCTTCGGGCATGAATTTGTATTGTTTTGGCTGTATTTTTTACTGAATTTAGTGGTTTGTTTCAACGAATTCGAATATATTAGAAGCCTATACTCTATCAGATCTTAAACTTAAGACAGATTATTGAAAAAGCCAGAGAGCATTATTTTCCCATTTCCATCTGCTTTATGGACTATTCTAAAACGTTTAATAACGTAAAGTGGCCTAAACTGTGGGAAATCCTTATCTTCATGGTAGTCCCTTACCACTTAGTATTTCTCATACAGCAACTCTCTGAGTCTAGCTCAGCTCGTGTAAAAATTGATGGTAACCTGTCTGGTCAAACAGCAACCAGAAAAGGAGTTCGTCAGGGATGCGTATTATCTCCGATGTTATTTAACATTTACTCTGAATTTGTGATGAGACAGGTATTGGACAACTGGAATGGCGGTATAACTACTGACGGAAGCAAAAATATCTAACTTAAGATTTGCTGACGATACAACCCACATTGCTGCGTCTCAGGAAGAAGTAGTAGCTCTATTGTTTTTCGATATTAGTACAACACAGTGCAGCATATGATCTTGGTATTAACTACAACAAGACCAAGGTTATTATCGTAGATAGAGAGCATGACAATCATCGAGAAATAAAGTCAATAGGCCGTTGTGAGGTAGTTCAAAGTTTTGTGTACCTCGGTTCTTTGATCGACAATTCGGGTAGCTGATTCGACGGCGCATTCAACAGGCACGGGTGGCCATGACAAAGCTTACTAAAATATGGCGTGACCACAACATCACTAAAGCTACCAAAATGTCACTGGTTCAGTCTCTTGTATTCTCCATATTTTTGTATGCCTCGGAAACTTGGACTGTTAAAAAGGCAGATCGAGCTGGCATAGATGCTTTTGAAATGTGGACGTGGAGGAGCATGCTGAGAATTCCTTATACCGCCCATCGAACTAATGTTTCCATATTGGATGAGCTCGGTAATCCAAAGAGACTATCCTCCATTGTGTCGATGAGAATGCTTACATTCTTCGGACATATTCACAGAAGCGATAATATGGAGCAACTTGTAATTCAGGGCCACGCCCCGAGTGGGCGGCGCCGTGGCCGTTCTCCTACACGCTGGGTGGACACGACCAACCAGTTGCTAGATATGAGTATCAAGAGCGCCACTGAACTGACAGTAAATCGCGAACGATGGCGAGCTACAGTTCTCAAAACTATTGCTAATATTCGTGTCGGCAATACTCTAGCTCCGACTTAATGCATTTTATGAGTTCACAACGTGTCTGTTAAGACATTGTGACTATGATGATGATACTGTATCAGGCATATACGTGTTTACATTCTCACTGTTCAGTGCAGTGTTGGTGCGCACTGAAGAAGGACCGGCAACACCTCGAAAAGACAAGACGCATCGAAGCATCGCCGGGATGCACACGTAAATTTTTGTTCTCCATAAAGACTACCAAGTTGCATCTATAAGTCACTATTCGTAATATAAGTTTTTAAAATACAGTCCCATCACGTTTCATAGACACGTACACTCACCAATGATAAGTTTCTGCACTCATCACGCTCCAATTATCTCTTGTAAGTCACACAACACTTCGCCATTTTGCGGAACTGTCTGAGATAGTCTATTCTCTGCTAATGCCCTGATAAAGGTGACCCTGTTATGGGTCCCCGGGCACATTGGTGTACCGGGTAACGAGAGAGCGGACCGATTAGCTAGGATAGGGGCCGGCAGCCTCTGCATCGACCCAGAACCTATGCTTGGAATTAGCAGGCGCCATGTCAGTGTTGCCCTGGACGACTGGGCCTACTAATAACTGGCGAAGGCCTGGTTAGAGAGAGACGACTGCACGCAAGTTAGAAGATTCATATCGGGCCCTGATTGGGGCCAAAGGCTATGGCCTTCTGGTATGAGTTCTGACTAGTCAGTCCCAGCTGAATGGACATTTGTCACTCATGAGAGTGAGAGAGTGAGAGGAGTCACTTTATTCGGCGAGATGGTTCGACGTACTGACTTTCGTAAGGACGTCTGGTAGAAACGACAAAAGCAGTGGCGTGCCGAAAGGGCCCGCAGGGCCCGCGGTGCGGGGGGCCCCGAGCGTCCGGGGGGCCCTCATTGACACCATTCAGTCATGTTTATGTTTTTCAGCGAAAGTATACCTCGTTGGCAAGCCTTAAACACTGAATTAAAAAACAGTAAAATTGTGAGATCCACCTTAAAAAACTATGTCCCACCAGATAGTCATTCAGAGTCGAATCGATAATTTCATTAAAAAGTAACTATTTAGTCGCCGTTAAATGTTTGTCGAATCTAGCTATAATAGCAAAGAAAAAATCTTATAGGGATGAGGCAAAGGTCTTACAAAATAAAATGGAAAATTTTGAATTTGTATTTTTATTAATATTTCAAGGAAACATATTTGAAAACGTCAATTTACTTCCAAAATGTGCAAAAAAAGTGATACAGAATAGGGAATTAAAAAATAATTTTGAAAATATCTTTGAAAGTCCAGTAAAATAGCAAAAGAATGGTGTATTGACCCGCAATTTACAGACAAAAGAATTCGTACTACTAAAAAGTTTTTTAATGAAATGGCGGTTGGTGAACCAATTGAAGACCCTGAAAATCGTTCAAGAATTTTAGTATCCAACACATGCCTAGAACTGTTTTAGTACAACTAAAAAAATAGATGTGAGGAATTCACAAATGTCTATCCAAAATTCGATATTTTAAACCCCAAAACTTTTATTGAAGTGCAAGAAGTGGAAATTATTAATAAAGTAAAAAACTTTGTTGAAAAGTATCCATACGATCTCACATAAAATCTTGCGTTGGACCTAATCCAAATAAAAAATCTTCTATATGTAATCCTGAAAAGTCACTGGAACTTTTCTGATTTTATTTTGGAAAAAAATCAATTGTTGATTAATAGTGTACCTGAGATTTGCACTGCATTTCAGTTGTTTCTAGTACTGCCTGTTACATCGGCTCAAGCAAGCTCATTCTCAAAACTAAAACTATTAAAATATTTTGCAAGATCGGCAATGGGTGAATCGCGTCTAAGTTCTTTGGCATGAATTTCTATAGAGAACGAACGGGCAGGAGGCATCGACTTAGGTCAAATAGTTGACACATTTGTTGCTTTCATAGTGGCCATATAATATAAACCGATTTGAAATATTATTCTTTTATATAGAAGGGGGGCCCCAACGACGTCATACTGATAGACTACGCTTTGTATACAGAATGTTTGTAAGCGTTTCTGGCGGTGCGACGGAAGGGGGGAATATCAGCTGTATTGACATAGACACACCCGACGTTGCCAGTTGTGCATTAGGGCATGCTTGGTGCATGCAGCAATGTTTGTAAAATATAAAAATGGCGTTAATTGACAGAATTGCAAAATTAAACGTGTTTTACAAAAGAGTATCTTCAGAGTACTTTTTCTATTACAGATAAGCAAGCCACAATCATATTTTTACTTTTTTACAACATACGTTCCATACATTTTTCTGAAAACTCATTCCAAATGATTGTCAACTTGGCATGCTGCGATGTAACTTGTAAACAATGACGTCGTTGCTTGTAAATATTCCGTTGACATTCCCAATGTTTGGAATGCCGACAAACAATTTGCCTTGGATGCGTAGTCTATCAGTATGACGTCGTTGGGGGCCCCATGAAAAAGATTGCGGGGGGGCCCCCGAAGACCTTGGCACGCTACTGGACAAAAGGACCTTCTAGGACGTGAGATTTTAGTGTTTTCAGTGTTGGGGTCGGCAAAAATAAAGTAGGCCTATTTGCCTAGCTTTGCCTCCCCGTCGCTACTACTACTGCTACTACTATTGTCCTCTGGAAAAATTTTGAGTAAAAGTAAGTTCACAAAGGTAAGTTATATTTGAAAGAACTTCAATGGTTGAATATAAAGAATTTTATATTGTAGGTATATAAATCGCATTTCCATATTTAGATTAAAAAATCATTTAATGCCGGAAATTTTAGATGATTTTATAGAATTAAACAATCGCTATCATAACTGTTCGACTAGAGGAAATATAGATTTTCACCTACAAATTTGCAATAGCAATGCGATAAATAAATCGGTGTTCGAAAAAGGGTTATACGAATTTAATAAACCGGACAATAATATTAAATCAAATACCAATTTGAAGGTATTCAAGACAAGATTGAAAAAGTATTTCTTAGATGTACAAAATGTATGATGATGCAAGCTTGTATTCTTGGTAACAGTTATATTGTAGCAGTTTGCTAAATAAATCTATACTACTACTGCTATCAAAAATGAACGTATCTATTTCAACAAATTCAGCGTAGAAATCAGACACTTAAACTTATTAAACGGAAATCTAAAACGGCCAAGGTTGTTCCTATTCAAGATTCTGCACATCCGTATTAGGTTCGAAAGGTATGAATTATACTGCATTGAGATGGACCTCTTGATCATTTAACAGATACATGTTTAACTTTCCTTTCAAGATTGGCCATGTACACTTTTCAAGTGACGTTTGGCCAATGTATAGCGTGTCATACTAATTCCAACCACCATCGTTATCGTCAATCTCGACTGTTGACGTCTGATCGACTTGATTCAGCCCCTCTTCTCCCCTAACCAAACATTGTATCGGCAACAATGATATCGTATGTCAGTAATTAATTTGTGGAGTGGCCCGTAATGAAAGGCCGATCTGCCACAGTGGTTGTAACAAACATGCCGGCGATGCCGAGAGCCCTTCACCGGTAATTCTAATTCATTTAGAAGTGTGGCCACCAAACCCAGTATAGAGAATTGTTTTGCAGGTCAGGGCTCTGGGGTGGATTGAAAATGGAATATAGTACAACCTTAGTTGGATAGCATGAGCTGGAGTTCGCCATTATTCTGATAGGCTATAGTCATTATTCTATTTTCAAAAATGTACAGGTCGGGCTCTGTCACGCAGAGCTGCTGTTCTATTACCCAGTGACTATACCTCATGCCGTGAGCTGAGCAATCACTGGGTCCGCAAATCGTGCGCCCTAAGTAGACGAAGGTGCCCAAGGGTGACTGCCCTCTGCATTCTGGCGGCTCAGATGTCCGCCGCTGCACGGCACACCGGTATTGCGCGTAGTACAGAGAGCAGCGTATTCGTCATTTCACCCAGGGATTCAATGACCATAACTAGCAGACCTATAGTCTGGCCAGAGCCTGCGAAGTTGTCCGAGCAATTCCTAATATTTGGTCAAAATCATCTTCTGTTTGTGGTCCAGGCGGACTATGTCGGACTTGTTTGCCTGTACAAGTTCGACCGTGGGGAACGAGTAATTCCATCTCTCGCTCTCAACAATGGACTCTTTATCCCTTGGAGCATATGACAGCACCGGTGTTTCATCTATACCGTATGCGTACCTTGAATGATAGTAAAGCACTCCGTACAGCCACACAGAAAAAAATGCTGTTGCGTTTTCAATTAATTGTTAGTACTTGGATGTTTTTCCATCGCTTTAAATATATTTACAGTTGTTTCAAATCCATGTCATTGAAAGAATTCAATCTTTATATTCGAAGTTATCACAGGTACGCCAATAAATTCAAAATAATTTTATATTCGTTCTAACGATATGTATAAGTAGTATAATCCTTCTAATACCAGTATTGACATGTAATGCAATCAAAACATCCTTTTGTTTTCGAAATTTACCCTATGTTTCATTTAAGCAAAGCATACAATCTATTCAATGTACAAAAATTATTACTGCAACAGCAGTTCGTGATAATTCATCTGATAAAAATTAATTTTGTTTCAATGGCCCTTGTCGTTCGCTCAACTATAATCAGTATTCGGTGAGACTGATGTCCCGATTCAAGGAACGTAAAAATAAAGAACAAGGGGATCATCTCAGTGTTACTATCGCCGCGAACCCGCCAACATGGACGAGGTTGTTCCGTTGTGTTGTTTCGGTGTTAGCCATGTTGTATCATCTCATGGTTTTGCGTATTGCATCAGCAATTGTGTGATCTAAATGTGTCCGGTTATATATTAAATGGAGAACCTACTGAGAAATTGGGGAAGAGGTAACACCCACATTTGAATGTAGGTATTTAGATTAGTCAGACAGTTATATTTCAGATAATAATGCAACAACTGGTACAGGCTTATGTCTAATTCTTATACCATGCTCCTTATAACTACAAACAAAATCACAGAATTAAACATCCAAACGAATCAATCAGCTGTCCTCGCAATAAGATCTGTTGGTCCAAAGATAAGAAAGTAGTTTAGAATCAATTACCAAACACATATTCGATTCAACGACAGGCTGCGATTGAAATATTCATTAGAATCCTATGACATCTTGTAGTTGAATCGACAATACGATACAATTCGTTACCAACTATACACTTGCCATTGGATAAAATATCGCTATATTTGAGGAATGTTGGGTGTAACGTCCCATTGGATCCAAGCGTAAGTCTTTGACAGAATGACAGATTTTTCTGTGTGCACGTTGTGCCGATATGGACGTAAGCTTTCCCAGCATACGTCTCATACGACGACAAGAGATGCATAAGCGTCTTTGGCGCGTGTCAACAAGCTCTTCAACGAGTGTCCGGTACATGTACACCCATAACCTTACTGTGATATCCCAAGGTGTTAAAGCCATCGTCTTGGCAACCCATTATAAAGCCCCCAGTCTCCGACTTCACCTTGTGGACCTTAGGAAAGAGAAGCTCAACTGCTCGGACAAGTCATGCTCTTAAAGATGTTTGGCTTGTCTTTATGAAATCTAAAAAACGACTTCTGCAGCTTTAACATGGGCTTTTAATTATGCGGGAGCAAGTTCTGTAATGGACTGCTGACTCCTTTGCTTGAAGTCGAGTGTGAGGCTGAGTTCCTCGGCTGCTCGTAATGCTATTCTGAATTTAGCGTTCTGAATCTAGGAAAGGCCCTACAATACCTTGAGCCCAACTGTTGCAGGTTTGGTGTAAATGTGTTTGGTGTAAGGCCTGAAGCAGTCATAACGAGATGGACATTAATAACTTTGTCTTATTGCCGGAGTCATTTTAATTCTATGATAAGGTCTGTGTATTTAGATCTACACTTTCTATTGTTTTACTCCTTGGTTTTCATCAGGAGCGGATTTACTACAAGGTGACATTCCTCAAATAAAAATTAAATGATCTTCCTATTTTTATAGTCACCTTGTAATTTACACTTGCCACTACTGTGATGCTGGTAATGATTCTATTTGTTGACATTTTAGTTGGCACTTTCGGTATAACGTATTGATTTTTTACATATAAAGAAAAAATTGCATGCTATACCGTAGTGCTGCTGAATGGGGTATTTCAACGTTTATCTCTTCTGTAAGAAGATATTCCTATAATCCACTGACGACAAATAGGTTAGACCTTTAATGCTTGATCGTTAGATCAGACCTTTCACCCTCTTTCATGGTTATGCATTTGTTATTTTTAACTTCTACAGTGTTTCGATCAGACAATTTTGTGAATAAAGGTGTTTAACTAAATTTAATGTTAGCGCTATAACCTAATATCTAAAATATATTTCAAACATCAGTATGAGATACTTACCAACAAAGCACCTTCCTTTCATCGCTTTGATCTACCCTCCTCTAAAGGCTACTTTATTCATGGATTTTTATACCATAAATAATTATCCTTGCTGAGTTCCCATACACCGATTGTCTTCGATCTGAACTCTGTTCCATTCTTTCTGTTTGCATCATTTTGTGTACTATGCCGACTCAAACAAAGATTTAATGATAATCCTAGATAGAAGTCGTTCATAAATACCTGATATTAGATAGATAGATGTATTAATCGAATACCAAAATCAGGTTACACACGTCAACAGTAGTAGTAGAAGAGATAATAGTCATATAATAAAATAACATAGACAATCATACATATTAAAAGACATGAATCACTATCACATTTAAAATCACTGAAAATCTATCCATAAGGTATCACAACACACTAAAATCAGAATAAAAACATTCACTAACGGAATAAAAGGCCTGTCTTATTAGACAACTTTCAAAGCTTTTTCTAGAAGAATATTAACCTCATCAGGAAGAGGATCAAAGAATTTTGTTCTCTAGTGTCCTGAGCCATCCTGACACCTCCCTACCTGCCAATGCGCAGAAATTAAATTTTTCCGCTAGAGTTGTTAGAAGTATGAACATTTTCATAAGTTTGGTACAGATCATAGTTCTGTCTCACATAATGTAATTACTGACATCTTTTCATGCTTAAATCGATATATTTTGCCACAAGATACTAGATAACTAACAATGCTGGAATTTTAGAAAATTTATCTATTTGTCGTCTCCCAGCAAAAAAGAAGCTTTTAGGGGCCTGGATACATACATTTATACATACGTATTTGCCATGTACAACACGGACTCACAATTTTGCGTAATGAAGTATTAGTTTTATGCCAAAATGACCCAAAACTTCAAATTGAGCGGTTTCATCCAGAACTCTCTGTTTTTTATTTGCAACAAATCCAGTTTGAGTAAAATTCGTGACAAGGTCCAAAAGATACCTATATGCGAAGTTATCTTCCCCGGATATCTGGCGTTAAGGGGCCTGGATACACACATTTATACATACCTATTTGCCATGTAAAACACGGACTCACAATTTCTCGCATAACTCACTCTATTTTCAAACTACATATGTAATCTTTCAGAAGGCGATAGTTAGGACCTTAATGAATGACAACTATTTTCGATTTTCTCAAAAAAGTTCTTTTATGTGCAAAAAAACTCGCAATGCAAAATCATACATTCTATAAATGCCTGTAATTTAACAGCCAAACAAGATATCAAAAAAAGGCTAAATAGTTGCACAAGCGCAAGCTTTTTTCTTCAATATGCTCTTTGAGTCAATACTGTAAGTTTAAAGGTAACGTCAGGAGTCTGGAAATGCGAAATTCATTTTTATGGTGACCTTTGGACCTTACCTTTGGATTTTTGGACTTATCTTAGACACACACACTGGAGAAAAGGAACAGGCGGCCACGCCTCCTCGCTAATACGGGAATACGTCTTTTCTTTGATTCTCAATTTTGCGCGCTATACCCTAGACCCTTAAGAAAACCAGAAATAGTTCATTCTGGTATCTTCATTTAAAAGTTCGATATCACTTAAAACCCAATACTTTGTGAAAGGACCCCATTTAACCAACATTGACGCACATTTCAACTGTTTACATATCTTTCCTATTATCACTTCGATTATCTGCGGCAATCCAGCTCTCAAGAACGTCAAACGAATAATAAATTTACCACAAAATTAACACCTCAACAGGTATAAGTATCTAATCGTCCCATCTCGATATTATTTCTGTTTTATTCGTGAAACGTGTTATATCAAGTGCGATATACGGAAGGTGCTTCGAAAATGAAATTCTTCTTCATCGTAGCTGCCTTAGCAGTAACTGTAGCAGCAACACCGACTGAGAAGCAAAGATCAAGACGATCTTTGTTCACACCAAACGACTATGACTTGACCGCCGCAGAGAAGATTTCCAAAAGGTCCGTGGAGGACAGAAACAAGAGATCGCTGTATACCAACGCTGAGATGGACCTCACTGGGATAGAAAAAATCTCCAAAAGGTCTTTGTACACTTCAAACGACATGGACTTGACTGGTTTGGAGAGGATATCGAAAAGGTCTGCTGACGGAGATGTGGACGTGACACTGTTTGCAAATCCAAGAGCTAGAAGAGCTGCAGCTGATCCTGAGGCAGATATGGAGGTAGCAGAGACTCACGCATTTCTCCCAGCATTTGCTAGAAGAGGATTCAGAGGAAAGCGATCTGCTAGCAATGCAGAAGATGCTGATATGGATGTAGCAGAAACGCATGCTTTTCTACCAGCGTTTGCAAGAAGAGGGTTCAGAGGGAGGAGATCTGTTAGCAACCTAGAGGAACCCGATATGGAAGTAGCTGAGACACATGCATTTTTGCCTTCGTTTGCTCGGAAAGGAATCAGGAGGAGCAGAAGGTCTGCTGATATGGAGAAGGATGACATGGATGTAGCGGCAACAAATGCATTTTTGCCTGCTTTCGCTTTCAGGAGAGGCAACTAGGTTTGCTCATGAACGCTCACTGGTAGGTGGACCTATATACTATCTAGAAGACTCACAATGGATGGCAAAGTTTTCATATTAGAATGTTTAGGCAACTGACTTTATGTATTGGCTCACTTTAGATAAATAGAAATCTGTTTCATTTTATTCACGTAGTTTTTAAAGAAAATCTGTTGGTTTAGTATTACCTAAGTATTATTTATTATGTGATTATTTGTAATATGGTGATATAAATATATATTAAGAAAATTACTTGAAACCTTTTATTCTAATCGTTTGAAGAATGTATGTACCTATTATCTGAAAAATGTTGATATAAGTAATTAGTTTATTTTCCTTTCACCTAGAATAAATTAATATAATTTTTTTTCATAAATTTTAGCACGCTTAACGTGGCTTTGCTAAATTTCAGCCTAATGCACTTGAAAAACAGTTTCTCAAATAAGTATATTCAACAGTCACTTTTTTTTTGTTGTGAAATCAATTGATATAGTTACACAATTTCAATATGTATGATTGTTAATTAATGTTTGATTCAACAGGACTTTATTTTTTTATTAGAATTTTAAAATATTTTGAGATGGGTTTTTGATATATTATTACTACTTATGTGAGTAATTTCTGACATAGTGACCTTATGAGGTTTTTGCAAAAACTTCTCTTAGCAATTAATATAGGTCATTGATAACATAAGTGGAAGAAAAAAGATCGACATATTGATTTTTTTGAACGGCTGAGTATTTAGAATTATTATTTATTATTATTTAGAATGAAGGCTATTATAAGGCATTTTCAGGACGAGTTTCCCTATCTAAATTCATTTTATCGCAATCTGAAAGAGATTGCACATTATGCGTATTTGTTAACTACTCATAACTCATTCAAGTATCTTCAGAATGAACTGCTAAGACCTTTGAAATTGGCGCTCTATTTTTTCTCTTTTTTGTTGCATTGTCATCACCACCAATGTACTTAGCTGTTAATTAGATTGAAAAATATAGTTGAAAAAAATAAAAAAACACGTTTTGGTAGAAGTGAAAAATAATTCTCAATATAAGCCAAAAAAGCGTTCTTTGCTCAATATACGGATATATATAGCAAAGCGCTCGACATTTTTTTCACAATTATACTAGTATTTTTCGTTTATTATTTTTTCAGCTTATATTAAGAACTATTTTTTACTTTTTAGTTCAGAATAATGAGACAAACTTATTGAATCACTGTATTGTCACCGGTTCTTGATACGTGCTCAAAGTTCGAATCAAATCTGTTCGTTTAAATTGTTATCCTACCCTGTCCAGTCCATATTGGCGATAAATTGATGTATCTCATTCACCATTTTTTTACAAGTGTATAGGTTGTTTAACTGGCACTTTCAACATCATATTCAATGTTCACTCATAAATTATTGAATTCTGTCGATCATGATCAGCATAATGAGACAAACTTATTTAATCATTGTCTAATTTGTTCATTATAAGTGAGTCAAAATCGAGTCCATAGGTGTCGGTTACAAACAAACATACAAACATACAGAAGAAGCTAATAAAACCGTGTTAAAAAATCCAATAAATGTTTCAGCTTACCTGAACTCGTTGTCTTGTTTTATGTTTAAAACGTGTACAAAAAAAGAAAACCATTCTAAAAGAACATTTAGTTTATTTTCCTTGATTAGACCATCATATACAATGCGTAATATTTGTTATTAAACAATAAATTTAAATATTTTTCTACTTTGTATACATTTGTACCTAACATCTACGATATTACATAATATGAATATAAATACGTAAAGTGTATTATCTACATAAACTATACTAATGTTTCACAACAATTCTTTTCTAGATATACACAAATATTTACAGAAAGAAAGATTTATTCAAGAAAACTCTATTATAAAAATTAAAGCATTCGCAAAAATATATACAGCCATAGATTAGACATAATATTTAGTGTTGGAAGAGAGTCCGTAAAGTTATAATATGATTACATCCCTAGATTTTGTAACACAAAAGTTTCGTTTCGTCCTCCATCGGTTCTTATCATCATTTTTAATAACACTACTTTATGTAAAGGATGCTTGTTATGATAAACATCTGTTTGATGTAACTGCATCGAAACATCGAAACGTCGAAGGAAATAATGAAGAAAAGTCATTAGTTGTATTATAACCGCTTTTCACGGAAAAGAAATCGATCAAACTTATGAACTTGAAGAAA
Source organism: Callosobruchus maculatus (assembly GCA_951848785.1). Taxonomy (NCBI): domain Eukaryota; kingdom Metazoa; phylum Arthropoda; class Insecta; order Coleoptera; family Chrysomelidae; genus Callosobruchus; species Callosobruchus maculatus. Next base: position 4,473,735 of record CATOUR010000081.1, on the reverse strand, counting down.
CTCTTGAAGAAATTGACAAATTATAATATGTTCTAATTTATTTAATTTTTTGGAAAAATCTAGGGACAGTTTGCTGATAGTACCAACTTCGTGATAAAAGGTCTTGATTACCGTCTATATAGTAATCAGATTAACATTGAAAAAAACAGTTGCATTATTATAAATTTCCTACACATTATATTGGAGGAACTTTATAAATCACAATAAACTAGGATTCTTGCTGTCAATTTCTCCACGAATTTCTTCAAGGTCGCAAATTTGTTCGATTTCTTGACCATGTAAGTAGCTTTTAGAAACAAATCCATATTCTATCAAGTACACTAAGCTTCAGTTTAGTAAGCCTTTATTGCATTTAGTTTAAGATGTGGGGCCGGGGATCTTTTTAATAAAAATGAGTTCCTTTCCATTTCGATTTATTCAATTATAACATCGCCATTCACAAGGCGTTAAAGCTACTTCCGCCAAAAGCCGTGACATATCTGGTGGCAACAATTAACACTTTCTCAATACTTCTCCAAGGCTTGGAAGGTTGCCGAAGCCATTATGATCTCAAAGAAAGCGGGTTTGATATTTCCCCAGGATTATCGTCCCATTAGTCTGCTGTCAGCACCTTCAAAGCTCGCTGAGAAAGTGACACTCCGTCACCTTGAGAATTTTTCGTTGAAATATAACGGAATTCCTGATCCTGACGTCCAATTCGGATTTCGGTATGAACTAGTGTCTCACCGAACATTCGGTTTCGGCCTAGTTTCGGCAAAAAAACGGGTTTCGGTTTAGTTTCGGTACCGAAACTGAATTCGATTGATTTCGCGCTGCGATCGGAAGCTCTCGGAGCACTGATCTCAGGCACGTTTTTAGAGGGGGGCCGGTCCAGACCCCCTCGAAACGTTATAAAATGCCGTCTAAAAAATGGAATCCACAAATTTGCACTCCCCCCCCCTCGCAAATTTAAGGAGGCTACTCTAGTCTGGACCCCCCCGAAAGGTCATTCAAGTGACACCCATAATCTGGACCCCCCCAAAACCAAATCCTGTTTACGTGCCTGACTGATCTGCAAGCGAAAAAGTTTCATTTTGCTGTGTAGCTGATGGTATTAACTTATCACATGTTAAGAAGTCAAGCTTGCAAAGGAACGCAGAATAGAATAGAATTTCAGTTCATTTCTGTCTTTGACAAAGGTTCCTATAAAATTCATGTCTACCTTACCGACGACTGTTTTCACTAATCAACTACTTAGTGCTGCTGGTCAAATTTATGCAGACTGAAGAAGTAATTTGCTGAGCAAGGAGGTTGATAAATTATTGTCTCCCGCTTACACTATTGCAGCATTAGATTGTTCAGTTATGAATACTGACAATCAACAATAGTTGTAGCTCAATGAAGCTAGTTTTAAGGCAGCTAATTGATACGAGTGTCATAAAGAATGAACAAAGTTTAGAAAGTTATCTGGTTCTGAAGATAGAAAATATAATATGATTATAAAATAGTTGATATTTGGTTCAGATTAACTTCTTACTTCAAACAGTATAAATAAAATTGATTTGAAATAAGGTGTGATAATGCTGATAATACGTTTTTCATTTTTATAGACACGAAAAGATTACTGACTCTATATTGATGTTTCGGTTTCGGCCGTAACTGAGACGGAAGCCGAAATTCGATTCCGGTTTCGGCGGTAAAAAGTAGTTTCGGTCGGACACTAGCAGGCACGTATCCAGGATTTGGTTTTGTGGGGGGGGGTCCAGATTATGGGTGTCACTTCTAGACGTGAGTCTTTGACAAAGGACATAGGCATGAGGACCTCCTCTATAAATTAATTCAAAAGGACCTTATGGCTCATAAAACTTTTGAAATCCTTTCTAGAAGGAAGGAAATTTCGGATCAAAATTGACAATCTATTGTTGACAATACGCCCTATCAAGCCTTTGGTTCCTTCTCAGTGCAGTGTAGCTGTTAAAATATGTGTAGATCAATTTTACTACTTGTTCTAGATTTCAAGGTTTAGCTGGTACCTGATCTGAATCTCTGAATCTTTTAAATTTTTTTTCACTTTATGTATATAGAACAAATAAAAACTGATCAGTGGCTTTTTGAAAACCTAAAAATGGTGTTGGAGTGGTTTATAGCCGTCTCCCTGGACGAATCCCGAAAAAAGAAATCGCACTTTCGCATTATTCTGAAATTCAGAGAAATCAACATTTGAAGTTTGATTGTAAAGATAACTGAAACGTGTGTGGCCCACTTTCACCTTCGAGAACTCCTTGCAAAAACGGAGATGGTCGGATTTCACTAACGGGTATTTTGAATGTTTTTACTTCCCACACCGATAGGTGAGGGGAGGATTGTGATCTCGAAAAATTTCGATTTAGAGATAATATACTTTTTGGGCGTTTTATGATACCTACATAACGAAAATCCACGTCACTCGTTTCCGTCGATCTGTCTGTCAGTCTGTCTGTCTGTATGTTGGAGATCTTCTAGCCTCCTAATCTCAGTAACCGCTGCATATTTTGATGAAATTTGGGCAGCGATATGGTGTAGGATCGTAGTAGTAGGTAATGTTGCTACAATTGCATGGGCGGCGGAGTAATTAGCAAAAAACCAAAAATTTCAAATATGCCTCAAACTTCGCTTTAGGCGTTTTTGGGGTTCCTTATCATTTTCTACATTTTTTTGGGTGGGGGTGAAATTGGGGTGGTTGGGGGTGGGGGGTTGTAATGCTGAAAGATTTGTTGTACTCATAGTAGGCTGTCTACTGACCTGATAGAGAAAGACCTGGCGGTATAATACACTTTTTTAGGTCCATCCGAACATTGCCTTGTGTATTACAGGAACCAAGGGACTTGGAGAATTTTCCGACGTATACATACGAGTATTGCTTTAGATCGTTCTGTATTTTTTAATGTGGAAATTACTAAATTGATGTTAATGAAATTTCGGCACAGTATTAATACTATGGCGAGGATGGAAAACGCGTCTGTTTTTTAGAAATCGTCTCAGTGGCAGCGCAACAATATTAAAAAAAAACTAAAATATGAAAACAGCTCAAACTTCGTTTTTAGGCATTTTAGGGGTTCCTGATCATTTTATACTTTTTTTGGAGTGGAAGTGAAATTGGGATGATTAAGGGGTGGGGGGTAGTAAAACTAATTTTTTTTTGTATTCATAATATGCTGCCCATTGACCTGTGAAAGCGGCATAATACACTTTTTTAGGTCAATCGGAACATTGCATTGCCGATTACAGAAACCAAGGGACCTAAACTTTCTGATGCATACAAAATACATACGAGGTTACATTGGATCGTTCTGGATTGTGTACGTGGAAACTTCTGAATTGACTTTAATGACATTTTGACACAGATTTATTACCCCGACGAGTATGGAAAGCGCGTATGGTTTTTAGAAATCATTTCAGTGGCGGCGCGGCAATAATAAAAAAACTAAAAATATAAAAAACACCTAAAACCTCGTTTTAGACGTTTTAGGGGTTCCTGATCATTTGATTTTTTTTTGGTTGGGGGTGAATTTGGGGTGGGGCGGGGTTGGGGGTTTGTAAAACTCAAAAATATGTTGTACTCACAACAGATTGTCCATTGACCTGTGAAAGAAGCACCTAGTAGAATAAAACACTTTTTTTTGCGGTCGGGCGATCGACGACTTGGTTGCAGGGGCATCTAGACTATAATTTCATGCCGTGGGAAAATAATAAAACTGGTATCATCGGAATGTGTGGGAAGTACTGAGTCAATCAAATTGACTACATTTTTGTCGATTGTTTTCAGCAAATATCGTATGTTGCTTGTAGGGTATGAATATGATAAAGGGGCCCACACATTAAGCATTTCGGGATCTAGTTAAGGGAATTTCAACTTTTTTGCTGTGATGAATAAACATATAATTTAATCATATTGTATCATAAGTCGGTGCCAGACATGATCCCTTAAAGTTTTCAGGATTCGTCCTGGGACACGATGATTGTATTATGTAAGGCTTTCGGGGCCATGTTCTACACAATTTCAATAGTCGACTAAATACAGTGGCTTAATTTGGATAAAGGGATGGAAATACCAAACAGTTCATCCTTTTGAACGCACCTTTCCTCTGTATAATTTGCATTTTCATTTTGAAACGGTGCCCGGCCACGCAGAAAGAGAGAATATCTTGAACACAATGACAAAAATTATTAAAACGAAGTAGGAAGAGGCACAATTAAAGGAGGAGAGCGAGGAGCTATTGGAGTTTCCGCGCGAACAATCACATCAGAATTTAATTATAAAATACATATGAATCCAGTTCCATCCCTCTATTATCCGCGAAGGGGGTTCTAACCCCCGACCCCGGTCATATTGAATACATGAAGCCAGTTATTAGGTTCGCATTGTTAGCCTGTAGCTACCAGATCGTATAAATTATATTGTAAACAGTGGCGTGTGTGTCTGTGGTGATTTTCCCCTCGTTTGAGACAGCCGTAGGGTTGGTTTATATCATGGCATTATGGCCAGAGCTCAATTGTGCGTGGATTTTCAACAGTGGGTATCTAGGAATAATTATTAGGTTTCATCTCATTTCGCTAATACGACACCGTAGCATATTACTCCAGCAGATCGCATATTCCTATCGAGCGTAAGGTATCGCAGTGACGAAATGACCCGAAAGCTTCCGAGTAACGATTTGTATCGAGCATCTGCATTCCTAAACTCTCATTAAAAGTACGCTTAAAGGTTAAAAGTCTTTGTTATTAGGTGATAAATATAAATCTACCCGATAACTTTAAGAGATGACCATAATGACTTCTCGTCTTCAATTAGCAGTTATAACAGAAATATAAAAACCCTTCTACACTTATAACAGGCCGGTTAACCTCTTTTTGAAATTATGGGGCACCTTCATCAAAAGTTCTATAAACAGACAACCCCTGTTTCGAAAAGAAAAGTGATAATTAAAGGAGGAAGAAGAATAATTCAGGCAGGAAGAAAAATTGAAGGTATGTCAATGCAAAAGTTGAAGGCACCTCACTCATTAAAAGCTTGTGTTGAAAAATATGTAGGATAAGGGAAACCAAATCTTCAAAATTATTTCTATTTGTATACGCAGTATTCCGGTCTACGTTATTTAATATCCACTTTAACCAAAATTGAAAGATGGACAGTTCCAGAGCAGTTCAAACCAGTGGCACCGTTTATTACTCAGATTCTGACAGCCGAGTTTAAGGCCATCCTTTTTGGAAATGCAACAAAATTGTTACTTATCAGTATAACCGTATTCTCGCGTAGGATGTACAAAAAATAATCATGTCTAATGCGTGGAGTGTCTTTATAGTGAGCGTGCACTGTCGCAAGGATCTTGCGATCATGGGCGCTCGATAAATGCTCTGCTCTGCTCCACTTGCCGTGCGATAGCTGAGGCTCGATATGAATATGCCAGCAGGGCGTCTAGCTTACGTCAGACATTTGCGGAGTAAGCTCATCTATTTGGATATTCTCACGTCGCTTGCTCCTGATACTACCCGTCGTTATAGACCATCAAAAATATTCAAGATTTATAACTTTAATCTTAGAGGCTGTTGGTACACACATAAAAGGAATTTATCAATTTTAGAATTCTGATAGTCTGATTATACAAATGCCCTTAGATGCTTGCTCCAGGAGACCAAAATTTTGAGTGTTTGTTCCAAGATTACGAAATGCTTCAGTATATAATTATATAGAATTTCTATATGCTATTCATTGTTTTGAATTGAAGATTATCATAAGAGTGATTCAAGATGTCGGTATTCTTACTTCTAAGACTTTTACAGTTTCGAATTGAACATATTTGCATACACATATAACCCTATGTGATCAAACATATCATATCGTTAGTTTAAGATTATTACAGCTTTGCGCTTAAAGGATATGATATAGATGTACTTGAGTGAAAATATATATTCCTCGTCAAAGAAATCATTTTTATGTGTGCAAAATCAAAAAACATGTTGAAAAAATCAGTAAAAGTCTTTAGGTCAAAAGGGTTGAATCGAAATAAATAAAACTTAAAATGTCTTTAACAAATGTGATTATAATTACATTTTTAGTAAGGTGATAGCAACTACTCAACTTTGAATGCAGTAAAAATCTATTGATTCTACGCCCATATTCTGCTAAACATTGTATTTCGTACTCGACATCCGTTGTTGATTTAAAAATGTTACATTTCTGCGTAAAATCGTTTTTACTGTAATTGTTTGAGTTAATAGTGATGTAGGCTCCGCTTATATGAGGAGATTATATTGACAATAAAGACATTTTATTCATTATTTAGAAAAACAAAAAAGGTGCAGCCCAGGCTCCGATGCACCGGACTGCTGTTCCCTTAGCCAGAGACTACTCCTCACGGCGTGAAGTGAGCAATCACTGGGTCCGCGAATCGTGCACCCTAAGTAGACGAAGGGACCCAAGGATGGCTGCCTTCTGCATTCTGGCGGCCGCTGCATGGCACACCAGCGTTGCAAGCAGTGCAGACAGCGGCGTATGCCTCATTCCACGAAACAGTCCAATGACTATTTATAACCAACAGAGTATCCGTGTAGCCTGCGGTGAGGGGCTCCTGATATTTGGTCCACTTTGCTTCCTCCTTAGAGATGACTTTCATCTACCCAGGTGCCAAAATCTCTATAACGAGCATCATCTTTTGTTAATGGTCGAGGAGGACTATGTCGGGCTTGTTTGCCTGTACAAGCTCAGACCCATTGATTGCCAGATATTTTTTTAATTGTCGTTTGAAATATTTTCATTCCAGCTCTTTCGGACTCAAATTAGGCACTGGCTCTTGGCAGCTGTTTTGCAAATCAATCAAAGACGCAGGGAAACAGAGTCAAAATTTCATACTGGAATTCATACAAGGGCTCCATAAAATATTCAGGATAAAATTGCAGCCGATTAAAGAAAAGGTGTAGCACCCCCTGTACTGGGGCCGACAATTTTGATACTTTATTGTAGAGTTTCTAAAAATTGATTACATGTAATAAATTTGAAATATCTATCACAGAATATAAGAGAGGAGACGCAAAAGAACCAAATAATAGAATTTTGCCACCATGTATAAAGAACGCGTCTTTGACTTTGCATAAATTAGCATGTTTCTTCTCATTTTGACGAGTACTCTCATCACTGTAATTGCTGCATGACATTAGTTAACACTCTGAATACAGTTGCTAATCATATTCTATCAGTTTTATTTTTGGAAGCAAATAAGAGCATATCTGGCTAGATTTGGAAAGAACTGAATTCAGAATAATTAAAGTGAATATGGATGAAGTATTTTTTGAGCATTGCTCCCATGAAAAAAAAAAAGATCAGTGCAGTTGCTTTTACATCCAAGTCACGTCGCAGATACATCAGTTGATACACCTATTAACTATTGAAGAGTTCAAAAGATCAGTTGTACATACTGCTTCTGCCAGGGATGTCATTATCTAAACATGCCTAATATAATCATGTCCTAAACTTGACGAAACTGTCCTAGTGGTAATTACACACTCCGCAGCTATCATAAAACGTTGGCTATTCCGAGTAGCTAGTCTTGTCCGACCCGGTATTGGACCCCGGCGATGAAGCGGTGGTGTTCTCGCTTTTATAGATATCGTGCACAGCCCCGCCCACCAGAGAGAGGTAGTCGGGAGGGGGTCGAATCACAGTGGGCAGATAGCCCGTCCCCGCGTAAGGGGCGGATAGAAACCGCCGGGAGGGGCTGTATCGATGGTAGTTGGCCGGGGGGCCTAGGGGGGAGAACGCCGACGGGGCGGAGACTTCTTCTTGGGCGGCACCGCTCACCATCAGCTCCATGGCTTGCAGAACGTCACCTTTGCATCTGCAACAAATGAGTGTCATCAGTATATTTGATAGGTAATATTTTAATTCAGGTACTACAGGGTGGGCCAATAGTGCGTGGACGGAGGATTGTGGGCTTACTAAAGAATATTTTAAAAATCTGTCACTTGATCATAGTAGGGACCCTTAAGGGCTATAGCGTAAAAATATTTCCACTTAAATTTTGACGCTTATACAGGGTGATTCATATCAAACATACATTTTATGTCTATTTGAATTGTAAAACATAATTTATTTTGCAGAAAGCTACATCAAATAAACACAATTACAACATAGCATAATTAAAAAATTCTAGCAATTATTTTAATAGATGTTCAGAATGCTCCAGTTGGAGATAACTTCACTAAACGGAAATGACTAATTTTTTTAACTCATTAAATGTAAAATTTCATTCTAAACATGCTAGCTTGTAAGCAAGAATCGCTGGTAGTTTTCCTTTTGTTTCAAAATTTTTAATCGTTTTGGAAAGTTGTCAAGCTCTAGTAAACCTCAGTAGCTAGTAGGCTGTGAAAAACAAACACTTCTGTCATACCTCAGCTACTCCATTGACATTAGATATCTTGCCGCTATTGTTTCTGGTTAGAGCTAATACGTTGTAAGGAATTATCATAATCTTGCCTCGTTGCTCTAGTTAATTTGCATCTTTCTACTAAGTTAGTTGGTTTCCTCCATATTAATGAGCTTTTGTTTATGTTTCATGGCCTGCTAGATTACTTTCATGCAGGAAATTGAAAAACACCGACTTGACTAAAAATTTGAAATAAAATGAAAACCAAAAAAGATTGATATCAAGATTGCTATATCGTTAGAAAGGTAATCAAATTTTACATTTGATTCTTTAAATCAAAATAGGCATTCCCATTTGAAAAAATCAAGTTATCTGTGATTGAAGTTTCTTTAATTAATCTACTGATTTCTCCAAATACAAAAATAATTCAAATTTAGCAGTCTGGCCTAAGGTGACGCATTTCATGCTTAGTCGTACCGCAAAGTCACGGCCTTCTAAGTTTTATAATCGCTGCGATATTCTATTTTTTTCTGATACGTACTTATACCAAAAATGGTGATTTGCGCCTAAGCGGTCCGTTTAAAGTTCTATGTGTGATACATAAAGTCACACTAGAATTGACTAAGGAATCCAAATATGCAATAATATATAAGGGTTTCTATTAAAAAAAAATGTAAGTTTGATATGAATCACCCTGTGTAAACGTCAAAATTTAAGTGAAAATATTTTTACGTTATAGCCCTCAAGGCTCCCTACCATGATCAAGTGACAAATTTTTGAAATATTTTTTAGTAAGCCCACAATCCTCCGTCCGCGCACTATTGGCCCATCCTGTATAGACAGAGTTTGAGCGGAGCATAGTATACTCATGAATTGGGAACTTCACTGACCGTAACAGAACCAGATACACTGTAGTTCATTACCCAGTACGTGGCCCGCTCTCATCGCAGGAAGATTTAAGGGGCCTTGGTACAAACATTTATACACGTATTTGCCATGTAAAGCACGGATCCGCATGTACAGGCACAAGGCCAACTCATTTGTTTTTCAAACTACATACATAAAATTTTAAAGGTAAATAGTTGAGACCTTGATGGAAGGTAATCCAGAGCAATTTTTTCAAAAAAGTTTTTTAGTGTGCAAAACAATTCGGAAGGCAAAATTATACATTCTTCAAATGAATGTCTGTAATTTAAGAACCAAACAAGATATAAGATATATAAACAAGATATCAAAATAAGGCAACCGAATTGCCCTAGCGCAAGCTTTCTTCTTCAATTTGATTTTTGAATTATTATTGTAAGTTTAAAGATAACCTCACACTGTCAGTAGGCCTATACCGCGCAAGTTTTGATACATGATTACTTTCTTTTGGTCTATAGTGACATAATAGTATGTTTTCTAAAGACTAAGACTAAAAATCCAAAATCCGATAAAAATATTTGTTTTATTAGGGTTTTAATATGCAGTTTTGCATTTTAATAAAAATCATTAAAATTTAATTTATTTCGGAGGCTATTAGGAATTGAACATGGGATTACATGGTCAATTTATTAGCTTACCACCTCTGCTATCACCTCCTCAAAGGGATGTATCGAATTCCCAGCCCCCCTCAATAGGTAAAGAAACGTCCAAAAAACCCCAGCAACAATGTTTGATTGTAGACTGCCTTTGATGATACACATGAAGTAAAATGAAGATGCTATCACATTTGAAACAGGTACAGACTTTATTATTGGGCACCTTTTGCGTTGCTAATTCTGAAAGTAATTAATATTTTGAAGTTTATATTTTTGATAAGGTAATACAATCTTGGCACCTCTGCAATACCTTGCCTTACCCTAATGGCTTAAAAATGCAGAAATTCTGTAATTCCAATTCTATTCTTTATTTGACCAAATATATTTAAAAAGGTAGTGTAATAGTTACTTTTCCTAACAGCCGAAGATTATGTATACTTCTTGATAAAGTATGATATATAGCATTTTGCAACTTTCCGACATATGACTTCTCATGAGGTAAATATACAGGGTGTCCCAAAAAATAGTGTCAAGCAGAAGTCCAGAGATAGAGCACACCTCCTAGAAGTATCTGAATCACCCCCATATATGTTATGCAATTTTTTGTAGTTTCCGAGTTGAATTTTTTTCTGAATTTTAGAGAATTCTCTACCTCGACAACTTAAAACTGTTCCAAAAGAAACATTAAAAGACTTTTCTAAATTCTGTTTTTTGCTAATTGTTGCCGCCCCAAACCCTGATGTACTATAAACAAAACTGTAAAGTTGCCTCCCCCGGGTACTATCAACTTTGTTGTGCGCACGCCCCGCCGTTCCCGGGGGACCGACGCAGTTGGCGACAGGTGGCATCAAAAATAATAGACTGATAGACTTGACCGAAAACACATGTATGTCGGGAAAGAGCGCTGAAAAGCCGGCCATTTTGTTACATTGTTTGTCTATCATATTCACTTTTGTATTAAAATACCGATACCGGTTAAATTGTAAAGTGCATAACCTAAGAAATACAGTCCATTAAAATAGTTTGTCCATCGTCATTATTCAAACCACAAAAAGAAGAAAAAGGAACCGACTCCCAAATCACCTGCAACACTAATTAATCTCCAAGAGTTTACTGTTGCCACATCAAATAATCGGCTTCTTAACTTTGATGAAAGTCATGAAAAGTTTAGTGTAAAGTGAAAAATTTACGATCTGATAATTATGACTTAAATCTTCGACTCTTAAATCCAAAGAGGCGACTTCATGATTTCTAAGCAGGTGTAAAAACTTCTTCACACTCTCAGCTACCACATTCATTGAAAAAAGTAGTACTTAATGGGGCTACTTTCTCTCCAATCGACCTTCAAAGACAAGAGGCGAAGATTTCTTGAAATTAGCAATGTGATTTTCAATTCATCAATAAGGCGCTAATAGCAGAGTGGTTGTCAGTACCGCAATAATAAACGTTAAAAACGTTCCATAAATTAAACATTTTTTAAAAAGATCCTATTTCTTGCTAAAAACCCACAAGCAACGCATTCTTCAAAACCGGTTTTTACCTGAGCGACAACAAAAGGGGCTAACGCTATCGCATTAAATGATGTTACAAAAAAAACTAGGAACTAGGACTAGGTTGTGATGTCTTTTCAAAATGTATCATTGTGCTTTCGTTGTCTTTATTCGGTCGTCTGTCTTTGCGGCTTTGCGACAATTGGGCTTTCTTTACGGACTATTGAGTGCACGTAGATTCGAAATTTGGCTTTCCCTACGAACCTTGAGTTCTATCGGTTTGGACTGGTGTTGTTTCTGTTGTCTGACTACTTGGCTATTCCTACGGACCTCGAATGCACAACTGGATTTAACGATGCTGTCTTCTGCAAGAGACTATGCAACAAATGGATAGGTCGTGGTGGATCCACTGAATGGCCGCCACGGTCACCTAACTTAAATCCGATAGTTTTTTGTTTGTGGCTACTACAAAGAACTAGTTTATGCTGTAGAGTGTCGAAACATCAGCGAATTATGCAACAAATTAACAAAATAAAATCTTAGCAATGTGGCACAGGTGGTCATCTATCGATATTCTGATCGCACTGAATGTTTTTTATTGCGGCACTGCTATTAGCGCCCTTGAATTAGTTATCGTTTCATTTAAAATCCCATCGCTAATTTCAAGAAATCTTCGCCTCTTGTCGTTGAAGGTCGATTTTAGCCAAAGTAGTCCCATTAAGTACTCCTTTTTTTAATGATTATGATAGCTGAGAGTGCGAAGAAGTTTTTAGACCTACATAGAAATCATGAAATCACCTCTTTAGATTTTAATTGCGAGTCGAAAATTTAAGACATAATTAACAGAACGTAAATTTCTCACTTTACACTATAATTTTCATGACTTTCATCAGATTTACTAAACCGATTCCTTTATGTATGAACAGAAAACTCGAGAAGATTAATTAGCAAAAACGAGAATTTGGAAAAGTCTTTTAATTTTCTTTTTTGAACAGTTTTAAGTTGTTGAGTTAGAGAATTCTCTAAAATTCAGAAAAAAATTCATAACTCGAAAACTACAAAATATTGCATAACATATATGGGGGTGATTCAGATACTTCTCGGTGTGTTCTATCCCTGAACTTCCGCTTGACACTATTTTTTGGGACACCCTGTATAGATAAAGGAGGCATTTAGTAACTGTTATGCTACATCTCACTCCTACAAATTCTAAAACAGCTCTCACCTTTGTAAGATGCTTTCAACGTCTGACCTCCTCCTTCCTGGAAACACCCGCATCAGCACGTCGATGGGGCTTCTTTGTGCACTTGTATACTGTGGCTGGTATTGACTTGGAAACTGGCCAAACGGATGATGAAAGGTAGGTATGAAGTTTGTATTGGGTTGCTGGTGAGGAGGCGTCCCTGGACTAGATGGTTTTTCCCTGAAGCAAAAAATATTTAATTAGCGAACAATGGTCAATAGTCACTTACTACAATCGTAATGAGAAACCAGTTCTAGTAAAAAGAGTAATACACGCTTCCAGTATGACCAAAACAATTACGAAGGTATTGTGTCAAATTTTATACTTTGAATGTAGTCGTTAAGCTTATAAATATACATATTTCAATAGATTAGAATAGAGACACATTCATGTATATCGATTTTTCTAAGTTCACATTCAAAAATCTGTAATAAGAATGTACGCAGTACCAAGAAATGAAGATTAATAAGCGAGAATAACTATGTCTACCACCAGTCTACGTAGCGATACTTTCAAGGAAACTTCAGCACAAATGATGATATTCTGCTTCGACCTAAATCAATTTTTCAGTCAGATAGGCCTCAGAAAATAAGGCAGATTCCAACATTTGAAAGATTCAAAATATCAATAAAAATGTTTGTTTAGAATACCAATCCATTTTTACAAGAATACTGGACAGATGACTTTCGTTTACTAACCTTTTCTAGCTACCATACCACCATAACATTCTTTCATTTGTATATTTTACTTTTCTATTCCTGTTATCTAGACCTACAGATCTATTTGAATGTACATTATCTAAGAAGTTTACCTGAACTAGATATGAGACAAAACAGGCTTATTGCCTAGGTAGTAGTGCCTAGTTTTTGGGAAATTACATACTCTAAATTATATAAGATACACACATAAAAAGAAATTCTCAAGCCAAGAATTGTGATATTCTTGTATATACTACTCACAACAAGAATATCGGTTCTCACTCTAAGAAAGAATATTTGATGAAAAAATTATAGAAAATTTGTATCAAGAATAATATATTTTTGATTTATATACTTATTTTAAAGAAATATCCTCCAAAAGAAAATATAATTTTCTTTGCAACCAAGGCTATAATAATTTAATAACAAATATTTCATAATTTTATATCAAGATTATCATTTTTTCTAGCGGTGCCCAGTTTACTTCTATCAAGAATATAGACAGCTTGCAAATGTGAACTTTCATTTACAATATGATAATCTTGGTTTGAAAATGAACGCCGTTTTATAAGCAAACCCTACATGTGTATCAAGTAAATCATTTATTTGACGTCTACCAACGGTGGAGTGCGCAGGCGCGCAGCGTATCACGGGTCAACTCTAACCTCTCCACCCTCTCTACTCAACAGCCTGTTGCCCGTCCGCGTCCGCGTCGCCATTATCGGTTTTCGGATTGTCGTATTCGCCGCCGTCTTTAGCACCGTGGCGTAATACCTGCATCCTGGATCCTGCATAATAGCACATAATAGTATCTAGTCAAACTGTTAAATGAATTGCCATTGCCACGTGATACCCGTGATACCACCGTCAACCATCAGTCATTGAATCTTCTGGTAGTGCTGGTCCACCGCCATTTGAGTTGCGTCCCAGTTCCCATCAGCTTCCATATCACTGGATCTATCCAACCATGAATGAACTATTAAAAAAAATTGGGATGCGATGACCTGACTACTTGCGTCAAGTTTATGAAATGCTCCCAGTTAAGATTATGAAATGCTTCAGTCAAGATTATGAAATACTTCGGTCAAGATTACCATATGCTTGATTTAAGATTTTGGTATTCTTACTATCAAGAATTTCCCAGTTTTGCATTGAAGATATTTTCTCAATGTAACACTTATATGGTCAAAGATATCGTATTCTTACTTTAAGATTAGCATAACTTTGCGCGTATAAGAAGTTATGGTATACTTGAATTAAAGCATCTGTGCTCCATCTAAGAAATTATTTTTATGTGTGTAGTCATTTTACGTATACAGCATAGAAAACAGCAAACAATATCCTGGTAATATGTCCAATAACTTACCTTTTAACTGACAAATTCTCAGGTGCTTCTCCTTGAGTGTCTTCTTCAACGTCCAGATCAGGATCAGGACTGGTAACTGGGTCAGGGGAGGGCGTAGAGATCAGAGGGGCAGCGGGTTGCGACATTGGAGAAGATTGTCTACTTCTCTTCATGTCTTCTTGGTCTGAGTCAGATTCGTCAACGGAGCACTCTTCCACATTGATACGAGGTCGCTTTGAAGCTGAAACAACCAAAATACTCGATTGTAATGAAGGAAAGTTCACTGTGTTTTGTAACCATACAGAAGGTGTAAGTTCACTTAAAAACAGAACTGCCAATTGTCCATTGCTGGAACTATTTACAGAAACCTCCATGTAGCTTATGAAGATGGTTCATTGGAAGTCAGCTCGCTCTTTAGAATCAGTTTAGAGAAGCTGTGAGATGTAAACGATACAGTCAAGTAAGCTCGCAAGTACTCAAAACAGCCAATATTATCCAAAAACTACTATTTTTGGGAATTGTTATCCTTGTAAGCTTGGCCTAATAACCTTAATCTTCCTATCACCATTGTCGTCTTTGTTTCGAATATAAAAATATTCGATGACGTTTCACAAATTTGGAAGCCCTGACTCCCAAACTTGTTTGCTCAATGCTGCTTCTAATTTTCTAAACCACCAAGCTACCGAGGTATACATAGAGGGTGGACAAATAGTTTCAGACTATTTCAAAAAATACTGAGAAAAGAGAAAAAATGACATAGAACAACTTTGTAAGAATTTACTCCGGCAATGTAACGATGACCTTGATCACGACCTTGAAGTTATCGTCAAGGTCAAATCGATTTTCTTCATAAAGGCCCTATATTTTTTATACCAGAAACGGAAAGGGGTAAAAATTTGAAATCCCATAACAATCTTGACTACGACCTGACTATGACATTGAAAATTTTCTCCTGTATCCCCTTATTTAATAAAATCTATTTGGCCTTTAGGTGACCCTCTAGATCCTGTTAAAGTGTATGGTGAAGGTGACAATTAGACTACCCGATTGAGATTCTAGAAATTTTGTTCGAGTTTCGAATCTTCTTTCCCGGTCGGTATTTTCTGAGATAGAGAGGCGGTCGGGAGCACTTTGAACACTCTGTATAATAGTTATAAGAATAAATAGAGGTGAGGGCCTATACAGGGCAGAAGTTAACGGTAGGCCATAATTCCAAAGGCGCATTTCTGACCCAAATTCAAGTAGAAAAGTTCATCCAAGCATCTATCCTAAAGTGTCTGGTGTTCAAGATAAGGGTGTCAAAGTTTGGAAAAAAACTGTTCTTTTACAGGCAAAAATATGAGTATTATAATTTCCCACATTAGAAAAATCTTGTAAAATAGGTACGTCTAATCTGTTCATTTTATAATTTTGTGACTTGGTTAGCTGGATAAGTGGAAGAGCAGCATTTAAGCTGAACTTAAGTACAGCAGAAAATCATACGGGATACACGGCTAGTTTCAGGAATTACACTAACTACAAGTAATTTCACTCAAAAAATGAGTGCTTCATAATACATTACATCTGCATTAACTCAGATCATTTAAAAATGAGCTGGCTCAGCTCAGTTGGAAGCCTCAGATGCTCAGATGAGTTAAAGGAACGTGTTTGTGCAGTTAAATGTCATTCATTGAAATTTTGTAATATTCTACGCTTCTATGATCTGTCGATCCTTTCCATAACCTAGTTTTTCCCGTTTTTGGAAGAGATCGTCCCTCTCCATACACTATCGACTATCCATACACCACAAACCCCGCTGAAATGCTGAAATTCAAACTTACAAAAAATCCTAACCTCATTAAGTTGACATCTAAATGATCTGACAATTGATCTACCTTTCGAGCTAGTGCAGATAGGCTTAAGTGGGGATAAAATACCTCTGTAGACTTAGATTCAGAAAACAAAAGGAACGTAAATCGAAATGAGTCATGACGTCACAAGTGAGAATTATAAGATAAATCATGTAAAAGGAAAGCACCTAATGTTGCACCAACAAAAATATAATGGAATAAGTATACTGAAAAACTTAATATTGATAATGCTAGAATCATCCATAAGTGTGACGCTAACCCGATTACTAGCTTACAGCTCCTCAAATTTTAGCATTCAACGCACGTCTTTCCTCTCCTTCAACTCGTTAACCTACAAACCATTAAATATCAATTTGTCACAAAGCTGAAGAAGGGGAAATACGCAAAGAGAAGAGGCGACATTTATAGCAAGTGATGATATACTCCTCTGAATATAAGAGAATATGAGGGTGACACCCATAGACGGTACGTGGTATGATTGCTCTGGGGTTGTAAAGAGGATATATCGTCAATCCCATTTTAAGGGGTTATTTTTGATTTTATACGAATATCTACGTATACGAGAAGGCAAAAGGATTATAAAATTTCTACAGTCTCTTATCATACCACTATGAGGTTAAATGTCGAGTTATATGATCAGGATAGACAGAAATACGACTTGTTTAGCTTGGTATATTCAAGAAATGATTGGTCCACATACAATGCTCTTTGTACAGCATTTATGAGTCATTCGAAGAATATGTGATAAAATATACTTTAATATACTGCAGCAGAGTAGGTATTTATTGAAAAAATTGATATGTTACTCAAGTGTCAGGTTACTTACGCCCAGTTCACATTCGCTAGTGAGTAAAAGAAACTTAGTTGTTAGCGAAAACTATCCATTTCTTTAACAGCGGTTTACGTCAAAAGCTCTGGTTAACCAGTGTGGGTTAACTTGACGTTTGTTGTGGTCACGGGATAGCAGATAAGCTAACCTTGGAGGTTATAAAACATGGATTTTCTTCTTCTTCTTCTTCTATCTTTATGGCTTCTGCGTTTTCCATACAATCTGCCAGCCCATTTGGTAAGATCCAGGAGAATCTGGGTCTGAGCCATTTCTATGCATCTCTTATTTAAATGCTTCTTCTTAAAAGGAACTCGATACTACTGTTACAATTACATAAAAAAGTGAATACCGCGTATTATACTGCATCGAAAATGTAAAAATATACAGGGTGCCCCACGACGACTACGACAAGCAATATATCGGAACTAGGCAGTAGTAGCGAATTATAATTTTGGGGGTGTAAATTAGCGCAAATATTGTATCTTTTCTTGTTATTGTGTCACCCAATGAGATATTTCCTTTCGGTCACGTGACGTCCGATTCAAAATTTTTAATGGAACACCCTGTATATTTGTGACTTTTTGTGTTCCTCCCAATGAAGAAATTCCAACAAACTAGCACACTTGGGATTTAAAATGATTACTTCAAGAGCTACAGGTACTTAAAGGACTGTACCACAACCATTATGAAACACTACCAAAATAATTTACATGTTATAATCAATGGTAGTGGTACCATCCTTTAAGTACCTGTAGCTCTTGAACGAATCACTTTAGAACCCAAGTGTGCTAGTTTGTTGGAATTGCTTTATCGGAAGGAATACAAAAAGTCACAAATTTTCATTAAAAGTTATGAATCGGACGTCACATGACTAAAAACAAATACCTCATTAGGTGACACAATAATAAGAAAAGATACTATATTTGCTCTAATTTCCACCCCCAAAATTATAATTCGCTACTAGTGCCCAGTTCCGATATATTGCTGATCTTAGTCGTCGTGGGACACCATGTATATCCAATATCATTGAACACAATTACGGCAGTGTTTAGAGACTCGTCCGTTAAAAATTTGGTGCCATGGGTGCCCACCTGTCGATAAATGAGCCTAAGCATAGGTTTTCTTTGTGAAACAGAGCTTCACAAAACAATTGATTAACTTACATCTGGCCGTTAAATGACTACCAGAGATTTCCTATGGTGAAACGCAGCCTTACTGAAGTACCTACTACTGAATTGTCGAGTCACATAAATATAGACTGGTATTACGTGGCAAATATTATATAGGTTAGTTTTCAACCCCTGCAACATAGAGCACAAAAAAGAACATACCTAAAGAGGAACGATCAAAGTCAGCAATCAGTGAGTCTAATCCCCATAAAGAGGATAATACATAGGGATTCATCAAGCGAAGTAGCTTGAGTTTTTTCTTAAATACTTGACTTGAAAGCTCAAGCTTTTGCAAATCTGATATTTCACTTGTCTTGATTTTCGATCTAAACTACTTAACTTGATATCGATCTGTAAAATGCGAATCGGAGCGTTAAAATAGGGGATTCACCGAGACTACGACAGCAACCAGACACTCGATGACGACGCGCTCTTGCTATTAGTAATCATTAAGCATTACGAGCGAACTAACTGGATGTACTGTGTTGTCCTAATTCTAGACCCCCGACATAAAGTGGAAACATTCTCCAATACAAGTTGGAGAAAAGAGTTGCAGATAGAAGCAGTTAAACATTTTGAAGATATTTTTAAAGCACAGTATTTTAAGGCTGACCCTCTGCAGATGTCTGAGCCACAACCATCAGTTCCAGTTCTAGTAGCATCATCTTCGAACCATACTGGTGTCGAAAAGTTTGAAATAGATCTACAGTTTATTTAATAGAAAGCCTGTCCATAATGCAAGCGACGATATGGCCTGGTGTTACGAAACCGACAAATACCGGGTGTCCCAGAATTTCCTTGACACGTGATATTTTCGTAACGAAAAACGGTTCAAGCAAGAACTGAGTGGTAATTTTGAAGGTACTATAGGGTCTATCATACCATGCATTCAAAACATTTTTTTTGTACGTCAACCCCTAAAACTCATCCCCAAATTTTTTTTTCAAATAGCACCCCATAGGTTTTCCTACATAAATGGTATCCCCATTTTATTTAAAATCTTGTGGTACCTTTAATTTTATATGCAAACATATTTTTTCCGTAAAATTATAAGCATAAGACAAATGAAATTATAATGTTTGACGCCTGATATTTTTGTAACAAAAACGGATAAAAAAGAAAAGTAAGTGGGTTTTTCAAGGGTAGTGAATGACCTATCATTCCTTGCTTATGAACCATTTTTTTCTTACTTAAACCCATGGAATCCACCCTTAGCTTGTTCTTTCAAACTTCAATCCACAATTTTGCCTGGAAAAATAAATTCTGTACTTGAATTTAATTATCGTAGTGCCTTACCTTTTATGCCCCTACTGCAATTTATCGTTAATTTTTTCGCTTAATCCATGAAACCGTAAATATAAATTGATTAAAACACATGTGTGGAAAATATTTGTTTTTACTTTCATGAATCAACTAATAAAAAAAAATGTGACAACAAAACTAAGTGCAAAAACGTGAAAAAGTTTCATGGCTACATCGGGCCGCGCCCACCCCGTGTGCAGGGTGTGCCCCGCACACGGGCGCCAAAATTAACCATAAATTGCAGTAGGGGCATAAAAAGTTAGGCACTGCGATAATTAAATTCAAGTAAAGAATTTATTTTTCCAGGCAAAATTGTGGATTGAAATTTGAAAGAACAAGCGAGGGATGGATTCCAGGGGTTTAAGTAAGAAAAAAAAGATTCATAAGCAAGTAATGATAGGTCATTCACTACCCTTGAAACACCCACTTACTTTTCTTTTTTATCCGTTTTTGTTACAAAAATATCAGGCGTCAAACAAATTATCATTTCACTTGTCTTATGCTTATGATTTTACGGAAAAAATAAGTTTATCATTTATGTAGGAAAACCTATGGGGTGCTATTTGAAGAGAAAAATTGGGGGTGAGTTTTAGGGGTTGACGTACAAAAAAAAATGTTTTGAATGCATGGTATGATAGACCCTATAGTACCTTTAAAGGTACCACTCAGTTCTTGCTCGAACCGTTTTTCGTTACGAAAATATCACGTGTCAATGAAATTCTGGTACACCTGGTATATTTCGAACCCAAGAGCTGACAGTTCTGAAGATATTTTAGAATGGTGGAAGAGACACGAATGTATTTTTCCAAATCTTGCCGCAATGGCCAAAGGCTTATTGGCAACGCCAGCTCCTTCAGCTCCAGTTGAAAGGCAGTTTTCTAGAGCTGCCTTAACTCTTACCAAAACAAGAAATGGATTAGGTGATAACTCCGTCAGAAGTCTTATGTGTCTCAAATCATGGATGGCGATTGAGGATATTAAAGATCTATTTCAGATATTCACTGTTTTCATGTTAGAGTTTGTTGTTTTTCTATGTATTATTGTCAGAATTCAGAAAATTTCGTGTTTTTGTTTTATATTATTACATTCATTATTTAACTAAGTTTTCGTTTTTGGATGTTTTTTTAAATAAAAGATTATATCTTTATATACATAGATTTTTATTGTTACTGCGTCCTGGCAGTTAATCAGATTAGTATAAAAAGGAACTATTTTTTCAAGAAAAATCAAGTAGTTAGCCTAAAAAACTTGATTTATCTGGAACTGACGTGAACCAAATCTTAAAAATAATGAATGTAGCCGTAGAAAACCTAAGCAAATGGTTTCATAATAACAAGCTAGTAGTTAACACTACCAAGCCAAAATACATGCTAATTTCGAATAGGTCAGTTATACAGTCTGATCTTGGTGTTACAATTAGTGGTAAAATATTACAACGGGTAACTGAAATTAAATACTTGGGAGTCGTGATAGATGAACATGTGCGATTTAGTAAGCATGTTGACTACATATCTAAATAAATTAAAAAAAAAATGGTTTCTTGTACAGAATTAGCAAACATCTATCACGATTTGCAAAACATATTGTTTACAATACGATTATTAAACCTCACTTTGATTATTGTTTATCAATATTATTTATGTGTAATAAATCTGATTTGCATAAAATGCAATTGTTACAAAATAAATGCATGAGATTGTTGTTGGGTTGTAATATATACATATACTAATATAGTCAATATGGAACAAATATTAAATTGGAAGCCTGTAGAGGATTATATTAAAGAACGGACGCTTACATTTATTTATAAAATTGTTAATGGTCTAAGTCCAGATTATTTATATGTGAATATACAATACCGAAGCAATGTTCAACACACGACAGATGCATCATGTTGATATAAGACCTACCAAATTAACAATAACCAAAAGAAGTGTATTTGATAATGGGATGAAAGAATATAATAAACTCCCTCTATATATAAAATGTTCTCCAAATGTTATTGTATTTAGAAAAAGACTGATGAACGATGATGAACTATTTATGAGTGATCATATATGTATAATCATAGCTTTAGTTTTCCTATAAATAGCTGATGTATGCTAAATAAACGTCTATACTACTACTACTACTACTTGACTTGACTTTAATTTCGAAAACAAATGCTTGACATGATCTTGACTTGATATCAAGTCAAGTCAAGTAGCTTGAAAGTCAAGGCAAGTTGTGAATTTCTGATAATACATAGTAGTACTATCTCTAAAAGCGTGCCAATCAAAAAAAAGTGAGAGCGTGAGAAAATTCGACGCTTTTTGAGATCACTTCGCGGGCTGGGTTGCCATGGCCGCCATGGCCGCCATGGCTCAGCTGGCAGAGCATTGGACTAGGATTCCGGAGGCGCGGGTTCGAATCCCAATGGCAGTCGGTTCTTTTTGCCGAATTTTCTGGTAGCAATAGCATGAAAAATGGTATTACGGGTATATTCTATCTACTTTTGATTCTTTACCCCCTCTGACGGTGGCTATGCCCTCCTATAAAAGAGAACAGCGGCTGTCGCTTCATTACCCGCAAATGATACTTGCGGAATTCGCAATAAGGCGAGAATGCGGCTGAAGCTCTTATAAATACGAGTATCCATTTAATATAGACAGGCGGGCTGGGGCCGGGCAGGATGGAGGCCGTTAGGGGCCGTTTATGGGCAGTATCGGTAGAAGATTACCGGTCACTTTATTGGTGACGCGGCCGTTAAGGCTGTCTTAGATGGCCGTTTTATTAGTTCAATTGGGTGCTCCGCTGTGGCTTGGTCCAAACTGCTATGTTATGTAGATAGCTCGGTTTATTGGTAGGTATGTGTTAAAGTATCTATCCTCTAAATTTGAAGAGCAAGAGATATTGAAAGCGTTTATTAACTTTTTGTAACATGACCGTCAAGTATTAACTAGAGTGCGGTAAGGTAAGAGGTAACGTAAGACGTAAGAAAATAAACCTGTGGAATCAGATGAGAGTGTTTATAGTCGTAGCGTAAGAGGCAACGCAACACTCTCATCTGATTCCACAGGTTTATTACCTTACGTCTTACGTTACCTCTTACCTTACCGCACTCTATTTAATCCCTTATTATCTAATATTTAGTAATAAAATCCTGGGATAGGGTCAATCCGGTCAATATTATATTTAAAATATGTGGACGTTGAACGAGGTGGACCTCATTCTAGGAGCTTCCCCGACTCAAGTGGTTGTTGTTGTGTTGTTGTATTTAAATTTATTGAATTTTCTTAGCTTCCATTCGGAAAAAATAATATGTGATATATCGTTTTAGACATAAAAGCACATTCTCTTTCAACTAGTGCTATCAAATTTATATGTTGTATTGCATTTTTTGTGACCCCCACTCTTTTCAACCCGCCATTAGCACCAAAACCTTTTCAACTTGAAAGGCTATTTTTTAATTCAAGTTTGCCAAATTTGGGAGCAATCGCTTGATGCGTTTTTAAGTAATCGTTTGAGAATGAAATCGCAGACATACAGACGGACATCAAAAAACCAAGATTTTCAGATTTTTTTCAAACTCGGTCACTATAAGAAGGTTATTATTAGAAAGAAAAATCTAGTTTTTGGTCCCAATGCGATTATAAAAAAGGGCTGGGGGTGGGGGTAACTCAAAAGCTAATGTCATAACGTGAAATTCTAAGGCAATCATAACGAGGAGCATGTTTTCTTATGTCGAAAACGTTACCACGCATGCCGTAAAATTTTCAAAATGGCGGAATAAAAATTCAATTCAAGGATAGCAAATTTTCGAAAATTTAAATGGCAGTAACTGTCACAAAAATGATCCAAATAATTTCAAGGTCTACTATCATAAAGAGGTTTTTGTTCTCCATCTTTTGGTCCATTTTTGGTGCAAATCTATGACTACTCGGAAAAATACTTATACAGGGTGTCCCACGACGTTTAAGACAAGCAATAGATTGGAACTGGGCAGCAGTAGTTAATTATAATTTTGGGGCTGTAAATTAGAGCAAATATAGTATATTTTTTTATTATTGTGTCACCCAATGAGATATTTGTTTTTGGTCACGTGACGTCTGATTCAAAAATTTTTATGGGACACCCTGTATATTTGTGACTTTTTGTGTTTCTCCCGATGAAACAATTCAAACGAACTAGCACACTTGGGGTCTAAAGTGATTAGTTCAAGAGGTATAGGTACTTAAAGGACTGTACCACTACCATTATAAAACACTAGCAAAGTAGCTTAACTGTAGGGGTACATGTTATAATCAATGCTAGTGGTACCATCCTTTAAGTACCTGTAGCTCTTGAATTAATCACTTTAGACCCCAAGTGTGCTAGTTTGTTGGAATTGTTTCATCGGGAGGAAAACAAAAAGTGGTGACACAATAATAAAAAAATTTACTATATTTGCTCTAATTTACACCCCCAAAATTATAATTCGCTACTACAGTCCAGCTCCGATATATTGCTTGTCTTAATCGTCGTGGGACACCCTGTATAACATAGCATTTTCTTTTCAGAAAACCTGTTAGGAAGTGATTCTACCTTGGAAATGACACCTCGCGAAAATTAACCGATTCTGATAGCTTATCCTTTCTTTGTCGGGAAGTTAGAAAAATATAATATGTTTTAAGACGTTTTGACGCTTAAATGTGCGTCATCTTTAGGATATGATTGGTAGCTGAAATTAAAATTGAGAATCGCAAAAATCAAACCACCCCTCATACAACGAATATAACAGTGTCAACATGGAAAACAAACAATATCTACAATTTTACCAAACACATTACATTTTATAATGAAGATATAAGACATTGCTCGTATCTGTTCTGAAATTTATGGTGCTAGAACGTCTTTTGTATATGGATCATCTCTAATATGTTTATTTTGTACCAATATCTCTCTTTACACAACGTTATAACACTTAAAGGCGATAGCTACAGCATGCTTGCTAAGAATTGTAGAGTTCAGGCTATTATTATTAATGTCAAGCTTATGCTTATATAAATGCGTCTATTTAAGTATTATTTAGTTTGCCATATGTATGAATTGGGGCGGTCTTTACAAAGGATTTCATAAAAAATTATTATTATTATCTACGATTCGGTTCCAACATTCCGGGTATACAAAAATAGCGTAGTTAAGGGTCTAGGGTATAGCGCGCGAATCCAAGAAAAGTCTTATTTCCGTGTTAGCGAGGAGGCGTGGCCGCCTGTTCCCTTTCTCCAGTGTGTGCGTCTAAGATGAGGGGAGATAAGTCCAAAAATCCAAAGGTAAGGTCAAAAAGTTCAAAGGTAAGATCCAAAGGTCACCACAAAAATGACTTTCGCATTTCCAAGCTCCTGACGTTACCTTTAAACTTACAGTAATGACTCAAAGAGCAAGGCTTTTAGCCTTTTTTTGATATCGTGTTTGGTTGTTAAATTACAGGCATTTATAGAATGTATAATTTTGCATTGCGAGTTTTTTTGCACATTAAAAAACTTTTTTGAGGAAATCGAAATTAGTTGTCATTCATTAAGGTCTTAACTATCTCTTCTGAAATATTATAGATGTAGTTTGAAAATAGGGTGAGTTATTCGAGAAATTGTGAGTCCGTGTTTTACATGGCAAATACGTATGTATAAATGTGTGTATCCAGGCCCCTTAATAGTCTTACCGATTGAGCAGTTTTATCTGATGCCAAAAATAGACCTCCTGACAACAACCTCAAAAGGTAACCCGTGCTGTACTTTCAGACCTAAAACCACATTTAAAAAAAGATATGCATAGTAATTTAATATATGCAATCTCTTGTTAAGACTGTCCCAAATTTGGGTAGCGGTATGCTGTGGGGTCTTAGTAGGCAATGCTACTGTAATTTTGAAAACTGGTGAATCGGCGGCGGCATAACTATGATTGGCAAAAACCAAAAATTTCAAATATTCCTCATACTTTGTTTTTGAGCGTGTCAGAGATTCCTGATCATTTTCCAATTTTGGGGGTTGTAGGGGTTGTAAAACTGGAAGATTTGTTCTATTCATAACAGACTGTCGATTAATCTATAAAAGGAAGACCTAGCGGCGAAATACACTTTTTTAGCTCTTGCCCATTACAGAAACCAAAAGACTTTGAATTTTCTGATGTATACATACGAGTATTGCTTTATATAATAATAATAATAATAATAATAATAATCATCATCAGGTGCTAGAACGTTGTCGCTCGTTTGGGGGCTTAGAAAGTGACTTTTTGATGGGCAATCTATGTCGATTGATGGTTCATCGGAGGCTTTAATACCACCGCGGAGTTGTCATGCCGACAGGGCTCGTGATCAAAAAGTCATTTCAACCAAGGCTAGCACACTTAGGAAGCTTTGGGCTAGGTAGACTTTATATATCCTACCGAGCACAAAGCTCCTTTCCCCAAGCTATCCTGACCTCAGTCAGATAGGGATTTGGCAAATCCGGGGAGAAACGCCACAGAAGACTGAGCGCCGGTCCTTCTGTCACATACCGTTATTGCGCCCCACACTTCAACGACCTCAGCAGGGCGTGGCTGGGGAACGTTGTGAGGGGTACGCAACCGGGGGGCTTGCCTTAACCGGCTGGCCCGCGAGGAGAAAGCCTCAACAAAATCCGACAGTAAAGTCGCAAATCCTCCGGAGCACCTTGGGCCAACTTCGGAGTAAATATAAGTCCCTTCTCTCCTGGAATGGGCGTCACCTGGGAGAGCGACATTTAGATCGTCCCTACTCGTGGGAACACGATGGATAAAGTTAATCTCATAAATAACCCACGACGGCCTAGGGTACGTCGATTAAACTCACCCGAATGTCAAACCCGAACACAACAACCAATAGCACATAACCCAGCTGCGGATGTTTTGCCGGCACAGCCGGCAACCACCAAAGCTGGCAAACCCCGACAGCGCTTACAGTGGACTACTGAAATGAACAAATTTGTAATGCGCTGTTACTATACCGCTACGAAACTAGAAACCATCTCTACAGGCTACAGACATGAGCTGCACAGGCTATTTATAGCACAATACCCACACCTCGCAGAACGTGTAACTGAACAAAGACTCATTGACCAAAAACGAGTCATAACAAAAAACAACCGCCTTACACCCCAAGAACTACAAGCTGTAAAAAAACTTGTAGCCAATGAAATAAACACTGCCCATCCGAATGATTTGCTTGTTACTGAATCAATCACGGAGACACAAAACATCCATACCCGAAATAACCAGACTACAAACACAGCCACAACCAACAACATTAGCATACAGTCAGAAATAGATTCAGAGCATGAACATACACCAAATACACCTGACGTAACATTCACTAACTTACCCGCCACGACCACACAAAGCCAGCAAATTTCTCAACCACCTTCCGTCACACAATCTGCCGAAGCAGTGAACACTGCTCAACCGCCTTCCATCTCGGGCGAACCGGAACAAATGACGAACTCACGAACAACTCAATTTAACAAACGGTGCAACACAACTACACAGAGCCAAAACCAAAACATTGCTCGATCACCTTCCATCACACAAACTGCGGAACAGGTGATGAACACACAATTTAACAAATGGTGTGGCACCAATCCTGCACTGCGAGATCCCCTGCCCAGACTAATTTTCAAAAACAACACTCAGCAAATACTACACACAATAAATACTAACCTAATACCACAATTCATAACAAACAACAGTAACCTAGAGGACATCCATACCGTGATATATGCTGCCGCAGCAACAACACTCATAGTTAACGGCCAAAAACTTCAAAAACGTTCTAAAGACCAGCGAAGCAATAGAGCTAAACCTAAATGGCAAATAAGAATAGAAAACAAAATCAGCACGCTCAGAAAGGATCTGGCACACCTCGCGCAATACTCCAACAATAACAACCATCCTTCAAAACACATACAAAGAACAATAAATATAATGAAATCAAAGTCACCACAAAAATCAATACCAGAAATAGCTGATACACTTAAACAAAAACTTGCAGTTTATGCCGCTAGACTCCGCAGATACAACGAATCCAACGACAGAAAGGATGCTAACAATCTATTTCAGAAAAGTGAAAAGCAATTCTACCAAAAAATAACATCAAACAACCAGATAACAACAATAGAACCTCCAAGCAGACAAGAATTAACTGCATTTTGGAGAAGCCTATGGTCAGAACCCAAAACCCATAATGAAAATGCTCCATGGATCAGACAAGAAGAGACAAAACATCAACACATAATGGAGCAGGGAAACGTTATTCTTACAACTGAGGAAATAGCTGAAACGATAAAACATACTCACAATTGGAAGTGTCCAGGCGTTGATAATGTGCAAAACTTTTGGTACAAACAATTCAGTTCAACACACGAAATGCTCACAGACCAAATCAATAAAGCCATACTCCAACCTAATAGGCTTCCCAAATTCCTCACACAAGGAATAACGTATATAAAACCCAAAAATGCAGATACCAAGAACCCTGCCAACTACCGCCCAATCACTTGTCTCCCCACCTTGTACAAAATTATCACTGCAACAATATGCAGAAGGATTGAACAACACCTAATGCAAAACAACATCCTGACTGAAGAACAAAAAGGATGTAGAAAACACAGCCAGGGCTGTAAGGAACAACTTATAATTGATAGTGTGATCATGGAGCAAACTAGAAAAGAGCATAGGAATCTCCATACCTGTTTCATAGATTACAAAAAAGCATTCGACTCTGTACCCCATAGCTGGCTAATGAAAACACTTCAAATATATAAAATCAACCCAAGGCTTCGTCAGTTTCTTAAGAGCACCATGGAAACATGGCGAACAAACATACACCTTCAAACTCACGATGGCCATATTCAAACGGATGAGCTACATATACGACGCGGCATCTTCCAGGGTGACTCTCTTAGTTCACTATGGTTCTGCCTCTGCCTAAATCCGCTCTCCAACACACTTAACAGCACAAACCATGGTTTCAGCATCAGACACCATAAAGCAGATCAACACAAAATCAATCATCTCCTGTACATGGATGATATAAAACTATATGCCGCCACAGAAGTACAACTGAGAGAATTACTCAAAATAACAGAAGTTTATACATCAGACATCAGGATGGAATTCGGAATGAGTAAATGCAAGGTGCTCCACATCAATAAAGGCCAATGGAAAAACCAACCCGAAAAGGAAGTAGTAACTGGCCAACCACTGGACAACATGGATAAAGACGAAACGTACAAGTACCTGGGCTTCAATCAGAGCGTTAAGATAGACCATACACAAGTTAAGGCACAACTAACACAAGAGTTTAAAGACCGCCTCATTAAACTATTAAAAACAAAATTGAATTCTAAAAATCTCACAAAAGCCATTAATACATTTGCGATACCGGTACTCACATACTCCTTTGGCATCATCAAGTGGTCACACACGGACATAGAAAACATCCATATACTTATACGAACAGAACTCACAAAACACAGGATGTCACATCCGAACGCTTGCAAGGAGAGGCTCGCCATAGACAGAAAACTAGGTGGCAGAGGAATTATAGATATACAGTCACTTCGCACAACACAGATACAAACACTCAGACATTTCTTCCACACCAAACAAACTAACTTACATAAAGCAGTAGTAAAAGCAGACAAAAACTATACACCACTTAACCTCTCTAGTCCAGATCACGTAGCAGACACATACAATCATATCCAATCACAACAAGAAAAAATAAACACCTGGTCGCAGAAAGCACTGCACGGCAAACATAGATACCGTGTCACCCAAGATCACATTAACCAAAAACAGTCATACGCCTGGTTGCAGGATGGCCAGCTGCTCCCAGAAACGGAGGGTTTCATGCTTGCTATCCAGGACCAAGTGATTGCAACACGAAACTACAAAAAATATATAATTAAAGATCCATCCATGACAGACGATAATTGCAGAAAATGTCAACAACAAAAAGAAACAATAGATCACATAACAAGCGGGTGCAAAACTCTTGCCGGTACCGAATACACAGCCAGACATAACTCTGCGGCCAAGGTCATACACCAAGCATTAGCCACAACAAACAAGCTAATAGAAAACACAGATCCGTATTACAACTACACTCCGACATCAGTACTCGAAAACGATCAATACAAACTATACTGGGACGTTGAAATACATACAGACAAGACTATCCCAGCCAATAGACCAGATATAGTTTTCCAGTCAAAGGCCGACAAAATTACCTATTTGATAGATATTGCCATTCCCAATGATGTGAATATCCAAAACACCTACGCTGGGAAGATATCTAAATACACGGACCTTGCCATGGAAATAAAACGACTTTGGAAACAAAACAAAGTCACAATTGTCCCCCTCATTATGTCTGTCTCAGGCCTTACACCAAGCACGTTTACACAACACCTTCAACAGTTGGGCCTGGACGAAAAGTTACACAAAGTATTCCAAAAGTCTGTAATCCTAAAGACCTGTAATATTGTACGATCCTTCCTAAATTCCGATCAATAATAGTCCGGGTGTTGACTTGGCACAGCCCGTCAGATAACTATAATAATAATATTTATTCACCATAAGTACAATGTAGCAAATAAATATAAATAGATCCACAGTAGGCATTGCCTGTGGGTGGATATAAAATGTGATCTAAAAATTTAAATGTTTTCAAATATACATATCAAAATATTACTAGAACAAATTTTATTGATTAATAATATTATGATAGTATGAGGGTATCATTCGCTCTACACAGTAAATCCATTCCTTTAGTTTTTGTTTAAAATTTTTGCCAAATTTGAGGGACTTTATGGTTAATGGTATTGCACAATATAATTTCGGAGCTAGGTACATAAATGATCGTTGGAATATAGTTTTGTGTGGTCGAACTGAGTTTGATGACCATAATTTGTGCCTCGTGCTATATACATGTATATGCTTATGTTTTAGTTCATCAACACAGATTTTGTGGAATAAATTGCTAGTATGTAAGAAATAAAGTTGCCTAGTATCGAGTATCTTTGTTTCCTGGTATAAATCGTTTGAGGATAGAGCTTAGATTTATGAAATATAGATTTCAGCACATATTTTTGTAATATATCCAATTCAGAAATATATGCCTTGCAGGCAGATCCCCAAGCTGGTATTCCATATATTAGATGTGTTTCAATTAAAGCATGATACAATATTTTAAGCAAATTATCTGTTAGAATATTGGACAGAATTTTGAGTTTATATGCTACACATCTTATTTTCTTCATCACATGTAAAATTTGCTTATCCCACTTTAAATGTGAATCTAGATATACTCCAAGATATTTCATGCTATCTACTCTACTAATTTCAGTCTCTTTTGCATGGTATTTAATGGAGAGGTGTTCATAGCAAGGTAAAAATCTAGCATAGGAAGTAAAAGCAACGAAATTGGTTTTTTTGAAATTTACTGTTAAAATTTTGGTATCAAACCATTGAATAACCTTGATAAAATCTTTCTCAATAATTTCTTTTAATATTGTCCAATCGTCAGCTTTATATAGTATGAGGGTATCATCCGCAAAGCATATTATTTTTCCAACACTGTTAATTTCAAATAAATCATTCAGGTACAAGTTAAATAGAAGCGGGCCTAGTACTGTTCCCTGTGGGACACCATATTTAATCAACATTTCCTTGCTATAAAAGTTAGAGATTCTTACCATTTGAGTACGGTTTGAGAGATAATTTGTTAATAATAATTCTGATGTTCCTCTAAAACCTAATCTTTCCATCACCTTTAAAAGCTCACTGTGGCTCACCGTATCGAACGCATTTTTCAAGTCAACGAAGATACCAATAGTAGGCATTTTTTTATCAATATTAGAGATAATTTCATTCGTAGCAGACAAAATTGCGTCTGTTGTTGATTTACCTCTTGTAAATCCATACTGGTTTGAACTCATAATGTTGTTTTTATTTAAAAACTGTAATATTCTGTAATGAATTAGTTTTTCAAAAATTTTTCCTAGATTTGATAATAGAGATATCGGTCTGTAGTTTGATATGTCTAATTTATCTCCATTTTTATATACAGGTGTTACCACTGATGTTTTAAATGCTATTGGACATTTACCTAGCTGAAAGCAACGATTTATTAAATATGCAAGTGGGTCTGCCAAATGCTGTGCAATTTGTTTTAGATGTTCAGCTCTAATTCCATCTAAACCAGGGCTTTTCTTATTTTTTAGAGAAAATATAGCCTGTTGTACTTCTGAAGAACTGACGTCTTCTAAAAAGAAGGAGCTAATTACCCGTTTTTGTGGAAATTCTTCCCTGATTCCCTTTTTTTTAATATCATCCGCCAAGTTTTCTCCTACACTAGTAAAAAAACTAACAAATTCATCAGATATTTCTTGCATATCATTTGTTAATGTTCCATTAACGTTCCTGATTTCAGAAATGTTATTTCTCTTATCAGTTTGTTTAGTCAAATCATCCACTACTGACCAAAGTTTTCTTGGATCTGATTTATTGTTATGTATTTTTTTTTAAATAATAATTCCGTTTTGCTTCTCTTGTTAATTTAATAAAAACATTCTTGTATTGATTGTAGGCATCAGAGTTAGTCGTGGTTGGAGAGGATTTCATAATCTTATAGAGGTGATCCTTTTTGTTCGCGGATTTTATTAGCCCTGTTGTTATCCAAGGACTTCTAGCCTTTTCATGCCATTTAATTTTGACTTTGTTTGTACTAGCTGCTATCAAACACTGAATTTTCTTTATAAGTAAATTTGTAGCATCTTCTATATTATTGGATGAGTATACTTCTATCCATGTTTCCAGTTGAACGTTTAACATTAGTTTTTTGTTATCTACAAAATATTTATACTTTTCAGAATTATTGGAGTAAAACTGATTTTGATCAAGTTGTGCTGCACACAGAAGAATGGCTGTAGGGAAATGGTCGGTTATATCAGTTTGGATAATAAAAGGTATATGTTTGAAGCTGTTTGAAGAATCTTTTATAAAGCAATGATCAATACAAGTACTTACACTATTACTAATTCTTGTTGGTTCGTTAATATGGGATATAAAACCCATACTCGCCATTAAATTTAAGTATTCATTGGACAAGTTGGTATTCTGTGATATATTAATGTTTATATCACCTAGAATAATGTGGTGTTTGTGGATTGCAATTTTCTTATTTTGTAAAAATTTTTCTAAACTGTGAACAAACATATATGAGTCCGTTGATGGTGATTGATATATACATGTAATTTTGAGAGATTTGTTATCCATTGTTAAAGTTATATCCAAAGCTATAACACTATTACTCAACGTGATGATATCATATTGATAGTTGAATTTATCTCTAATATATACAACAATTCCATCATTCTGGTTGTATGAAGCATTATTATAAATCATATTGTACCCCCTTAAATTAAATAATGACGTATCTGAAATGTTCCATGTCTCAGTTAATACTATAACATCAAAATCACGTTTTATGCACCTTAAAAATACCATAAGATAATCAAAATTATGTTTTAAGCTTCTGATATTCATGTTATATATGCTAAGCTTTACATTAGAAACATCTAACCACTCATTAAATTTATTCGCGTCTTGAATAATATTTGTTTTGATAGAATGATTTTGAAAAGTGTTTATGTAACTATTCATTTTGTAAAAGAAACTACAGTAAAATGAGTAATAAAATCAGTATGTGCGCAAAAGGTTATTTTAGACAAATACTGTTCCTGAAAGTACTTATAGGTAGGGCAATTTTTGTCTGTAGGCGAATGATTTATATCATAATTTGTTTTGTACTTACTATTAGCGTTTGTACAATTAACACATCTAAAACAGTTTAGTTCACATACTTCAGTGGCATGTCCGTGGCCGCATTTAGCACATGTTTTAATACCTCTGCATTTTCTTTCCGTATGTCCAAATTTGAAACATCTTCTGCACTGCATGACCTCATTATTTTCGTATACTGTTAAATTTTGCCAATCCAGGAGTACTCTAGAGTTCATCTTTTGAAAGATATTCCTATATAGGTCACCCGATACTTCTGCAAAAATTGTGTAGCTACGTCGGTATTGAATGTATTTTATAAAGGTAATTTCGATGTCATGTTTGTTGATCAATTGGTTCTCTGATACCAGCTCGTCTTCTAGTTCTTTTTCTGTAGGCTTGTCTTTGCTTTTATAACCAGTAATTTTGATTTTTGGTTTCATCTGTTTTGATCCTGATATGTTGTATTTTTGCGTCATTTTTTGTTCCAATTCATGTTTTAGTTTATTGTAATAATTTTCTGTTACTTTAATTTCAACTCCTCCATTTCGCGAATTTTGCACTCTTTCAACCTTCACGCCTATATTTGACAAATTGATGTTCTTACAAAGGTCCTTTCTGGTATCATTGGAATTTTGTGTTGTTGTAGGTACTACAACAATACTTTTTATTAGTTCTGTGTTAATTTTGGGTTCATTGATGTTTTGTTTTAGAATTTGTGAATAGCTTCTGGTTTCATTTGTCCTTGTTTCTATGGCATCTAATCTATTTGTAATCTTTTCTAAAGTTGTTATTACTGAATCTTTTTCCACGATATTTGATGTTATTAAGTCATACTGTTCCTGAAGTTTTCTATTTTCGTTCGTTAAATGATAAATGATTCTTTCTTTCTCTTCTATAATTTGTTTAAGGTAGGATATTTCTTTTACTGCAACATCTGGATCATAGTGGTTGTTAGTTTCGCTCAAAATATTTTGGCTAGTCGATTCTAAGGTTTCGTCATTTTTATTCTTTTTCTTTCTGCTCATGATTCATAGAGAACACCCTTTATAGTATAAGATTCAGAAAACTTGTCAAACGTGACAGGCGTAAGAACTTGTCAATTTAGGTAAAATGGCCGCAAATGCTCAAAAATACCTGAACGGCCTCACCAACAGCACCTGGGGAAGCTCTCGATCTTCAGAACCACTGGAACAACTTGCAAGATTTTTGGAAACCGGCAAACTTGTACAATAGAGCAGAAACTGAAGCGACAGAAAGATTAAGTAAGATCAAAAGTTTAACGAAATTTTGACACAGTATTACTGCCATGGCGAAGATGGAAAACGCGTATGGTTTTTAGAACTCATGTCAGAGGCGGCGCAGCTATAATCAAATAACTAAACATAAATACAGCTCAAACCTGGTTTTTAGGTTGGGATGAAATTGGTGTGGTTGGGGTGTTGTAAAACTGGAAAATTTGTTGTACTCATAATAGACTATACGTTGACTTGTGAAAGGAAGACTTAGCGGCAGAACACTCTTTTTTAAGACGAGCGGACTATGATTTGGTTGTAAGGATATCTCTGACTAATATCTTCATGCTATGGGAAAATAAACTGGTACCACCGTAATGTGTGGGAAGTACTGAGTAAATCAACTTGACCTTTTTTTCCTACCAAAAAAATAGCTTTAGACTTTTGTGGATTCAGTTCGAGACAGACAGTTTTTGAAACTATGCAGGCAAGAGTATATACCATTTTACTGTATGACAGCAATAAATCTGTGAAATCTGAAAAGAAAACGTTTTTAGTAGTTTTAAAACGAGGTACTTGACGCGTTTTTCATACACTTGTCGCACACAAATACAACACGCTATCACCACCAACTGAAAAACCTATTTACATTCGTATGGGACTTGAACAGAGTAACTGTGAATTACAATAACAACCTTTAGCTCGGTAGAACTAACAGCCAGTTGAAAGCTAGTCAAACATGTAAATATTAGATTTAGTAGAAATTTTTTTCCGAAAGTCAGAAAAGAGCAAACGAATAGACGGTGGTAATAGTCGGGTGCATTCGCTTTGACCGACTGGATAAGTCAACAGCAATCGTTTGTTTTGCTGAAGAAACATGCTGGTTAGCTGATTTTTCAAGCTTAAGTGTGTTTAATTTAAAATCTGTTATTTCATTAAGTATACATTGAATATCTGTTTAATACTTTCTATTACTTTAACGTATAATGGTTAATTGTCTTCAGCGTTTTGCCTGTGATGCCATTCACTTTTTTATAGCGTTTTACTGGCCCATGAACAAAACCACATTATATTAAGTGATATTTTTATTCACATTCCGGCCGCTTTGTAGTATTTGTCAAGGTCCAAAATGTTTCATAAAAATAGAATCAAGGTAATTGACTCCGTACTTCCCATTCATTATCATGTCACCATTTTATTATTTTGCCATAGGCAAGAAGCTATAGTCTGACATGCCCTTACAACCAACCAAATCATCGCTCGTCCGCCCACAAAAAAAAACACACATACACACATATAAAACTCTCGTAAATAGTCTCTTGCACCTCCATAGGAACCAAGACGGCACAGTTTTTATTCTGCAACATAATAGTATTTATTTGCAGAAAAAAGAAGAAATCAAAGCTAAGCAGGGAGGCCGTAAGACGGTAGCTTGCTTAGGAGAGTCGTATGCCACAGTTGATCGAATGCCTTTGAAATGTCGAGTGCAATCACGTGAGTCTTGCCAAACGATTGGATGAGTTTGATTCACACATGTGTGACGTAGGCCAGAAGATCCCCAGTTAACCTTTGATGTCTGAATCCATACTGTCTGTCATTGATTAAGTGATTGAGCTCAAGCTATTTCATGAGCTCTTCGCTGACGCACTTCTCCATGATTTTACTGATTACATATAGCAGAGCTATAGGTCTGTAGTTAGCTGGATCAGCTTTGGGTCCCTTTTCTCCCCTTTTGCTTCCCACGCCGATGGTGAGGGGAGTATTGTGATCGCGAAAATTTTAGATTTTGAGATAATACGCTTTTTTGGGCCTTTTATGATGTCAACATAACGAAAATCCATGTCACTCGTTTCCGTCGGTCTGTCTGTCGGTCTGTGTGCCTGTCTGTCGGTCTGTCTGTCTGTTGGCGTTTTTCTAGCCTCGCAATCTCAGTAACCGCTGCATGGATTGTGATGAAATTTGGGTAGTTACATGCTGTGGAGTCGTAGTAGGTAATGCTTCTATAATTTTGAAAATTGGTACATGGGCGGCGGAATATTAGCAAAAAAAAAACATTTCAGATATGCCTAAAACGTCGTTTTTAGGCATTTTAGGGGTTCCTGATCATTTTCTACTTTTTTTTGGTGGGGGTAAAATTTGGGGTGGTTGGGGGGTGGGGAGTGTAAAACTGAAAAATTTGTTGTATTCATAATAGGCTGTCCATTGACTTGTGAATGAAAAACCTAGCATAATACACTTTTTAGGTTCATCTGAACATTGCTTTGCTTATTATAGGAACCAAGGGATTTAGAACTTTTGATGTATACATACGGGATCGTTCTATATTGCGTAACGCGAAAATTATTGAATTAATTTTAATAAAACTTTGACACAGAACTTACTACCGCGGCGAGAATGGAAAACGCGCCTGATTTTGAAACTTGTGTCAGTGTCAGCAATAATAAAAAACTAGTAATATAAAAACAGCTCAAACTTCGCTTTTAGATGGTTTGTAGGCTCCTGATCGTTTCGTATCGTCCAGGTGAAGCATGCAGAAAAAAACTGTGGCGTCCTAGTTCCTAAGGAGGGAGACGCAAGAAACTATTCAAGAGATTTTTGTGTTGGACGTTTGCGAAGTACTGAGTCAATCAACCTGACTCCATTTTTTAACCAATCAAAAAGAAAATGTTCAGATTTCCCTAGAGTACCCAAGAACAGAGGCTTCTATATTGTACTCTTTTTTGTAATTTAGTTCCACCGCCACTAACAAAATTTAAAAAAACCATGGACTTCATCAACCTCTACCATGGCCCACGGTACGGTTTAGAAATGTCATTGCTCTCAGTAAGTGATAAGCTGCACACGCATGACAAAATTATCTACAATATAATTTCAGAGATTATGTTTTGTCTAGGGCAGCAGTCGGATAAAGCTGGGAAGTATATTATGTCATTCATTTACAGGGCAATGAAGAGCTCACTATGAATATAACAAATTTTTCAGTTTCACACCCCTATTTTATCCGCTCTAAAAAATGTGAAAAACGCTCAGAAACCCCTCGAATCAAAAACGAAGTTTGAGGTGTTTTTATATTTTTAGTTTTTTGATTGAAGCGTTCGAAATGTGGATTCTGCGACGAATGCTAAGAGTGTCCTGGGTCGACCATGTGAGAAATGAGAACGTTCTCCAGAGAGCTGGGTTAGCAGAACGAGAACTTTTTGAGGTTATAAGGAAAAGGAAAATAGCTTACCTAAGCCATATAATGCGTGGGGAACGCTATCAAATCCTGCGTCTCATTCTTCAAGGTAAGATCGAAGGTGGGAGAAGAGGAATTGGAAGAAAAAAGCTACCATGGCTAAGATATATCCGTCACTGGGCAGGAATAAGCGACTTACAGGAATTACAGAGGGCTGCAAGAAATAGATGATCTGATGAGAGAAAGGATGAACGCCTACGCAGGAATCTGCATGGCACCCTAAGAAGAAGTATTTTAAAGATTATTGCTGCGCCGCCACTGACACGATTTCTAAAAACCATACGCGTTTTCGATATGGAACGATTTAAAGTAATACTCGTATGTATATATCAGAAAATTCTAAGTCACTTGGTTTCTGTAATAGGCAAGGCAATGTTCGGATCGACCTATAAGAAACTGTATTATGCCGCTAGGTCTGTTTTTAACAAGTCAATGGCTAGCCTATTATGTTTTCAGTTTTACAAACCCCCCACCCTCAATCACTTCAATTTCACCACCCACCCAAAAAAATTGAAAATAGTCAGGAACCCCTCAAATGCCTAAAAACGAAGTTTCAGCTAGCGGGTGCTAAACCGTTAATTGAATAAATATCTAAATAAATTTGTAAAACGTATTCCAATTTAACCGCATAAATGAAATATTATTAGCTCTTGTCGCCTGACAATGACATAACGCAAATTTATTTATGAAAGTTTGTAACGACGCCAGTGAATCGGTGTACCACTACACAGACAGAACAGTTAACATGTCGGTAGCAGAGGGCTAATATATCTCGTCACATTGTGTAAGACAATACGGCGTACGTGTTCCGGGAATCTCTGAAGCGGCGTGGATCACAGACAATGCTGCCAACCGATCAAGCCAAGGGTTGCTGCAGATTTACGCGCGATTTATAACATATAACGCCCAAAGTTTCCCGGTTTCTCACACAGCATACAGGGGAGGCACTAAATATCTAAATAAGCTTGAAAAAAAGGAAGGGAAGGGATATATAGCAGAAGGAAGGCACGCGTCTAAAGACTGCTTTAGACTACACAATTTAGTGAACAAGTTTAAGTTCAATTTCTTGAACTGATGTATATGTGAAATGTATATACAGGGTGAGTTTTTAGTACCGGCTCGGTCGATAAATGCACTACTATAGAAGATAGCGAAAAAAGTTGTATATAAAAGTTGTAGCCACGGATATGCTGCTTACTCAGAAAATATTTTGATTTATACAGGGTGATCCATAACTACGTGGTGATGCAAACATGTATTTTTTTAAATAAGACACCCTATATATTATTCTATATTCAAATTCTATTAATGATTTCCGTGCTAACTACGTGGCGATGCAAACATGCATTTTTTTAAATCAGGCACCCTATATATTATTCTATATTCAAATTCTATTAATGATTTCCGTGCTTCCAATATAGGGTACTGTTACATTATACAGGGTATTTCAAAAGCTATGACCATTTTTATATCCAAATCGCTGTCAAATGAACGTACTGTATATCAAAAAGTGATGAATCAAAAATCATTTTTTTACTCGAATGGATAGAAAATATCATCTAGTTTTAAAATCGGCTATAAAAAAGCCAAGTGAGCTCCGTTCGAAATGGGAATCCGTGTTTTAGCATGGCAAATACATATGTATAAACATGTGTACCCAGGCTCCTTAGAGCGGGTATCCATATTCTATTGAGCTTGAATACTTCTTCTTTATTGTTGAAGTTGTTTTTGAGCATTGCATCGTTGCTGTACGTGTCTTTTAATAAGTAATATTCCCTTTCAGGCTTCTGTACAGCTCTATTAAGGATTCCTACCTCTCCGCGACTCCACCATTTTAGTCATTAAGGCTAGTTTACACTGGTCAAGTAAGCGGTAAAGTTATTCGGCCCAATGCATTGGGCCCAGTAACTGAACTCTCCCGTTTTGATTACTTGTTTGTTTACACGCGAAAAAAGTAGTCCGATTCCGAGGTCGAGCAGTTGAGTCGTAGATCGGATGTTTTTAATTTTCTGCTTAACTTCTGCAGAACCAAATCCTTCTCGATCCATCGATTTCACTGTATCTTCGATAGCTTTTTCACGCATATTTTTATTCATGTTCCAAAGACACGGTCGCGATAGAGCTCAACATATTTTAAAGTATCATTCTCCGTCCATTTCATTCTCAAATTATTTATTTCGCTAGATATTCCATTCAACACGATACAGTCGCTGCAAGAAAACGGAATGTTCACTCGACTTGCTTACTGTTTTGCTGTGACTCGAGTTTAGACAGGTCGAGTTTCAAGCGAATTAACAGTCGAGTAGTAGTGGGGGGGGGGCGAGTGGACGAGTTACTATGCTGTCCGTTCTACCACTTGACTTGCCCGATATTCGTCCGTGTACTCGACCAATTACTTGATCAACTATTTACACTGGTCAAGTTGGACATGCTTTTCTTATCTCGCCCCTCTACTTTACCGTTTACTTGACCAGTGTAAACTAGGCTTTATACTTAATCGTGCTCGAATGGGATTCTAGTGGTGCTCAGACTGCTGCATCAATGGTACCATATTGGTTGCAGTACGATCGTTGATTTTCATAGCAAATTCTAACTCAATGCAACACAAGCAGGTAGGTTCGTCTACTATTCGTTAAACGCAAAACATTGTACCAGTCCTAATAGTAGCCTGAGGACATTCCGTGAAATCCTGTAGGAAAGCCGGAGTTTAACTTGAAGCAGGTTTTGCCAAACACTATTGCTGCCTTGGTGCAAATTGTGTTTTAAACGGAATGAGAGCAGAGAAAACTATCTCAACATATCAATTTCCATCGAACGATGGCTGAATAAAGAACCAATTATTTTGGAGTAGGGTGCATTCGATACGAAAAAACACTTTAATTTGAATGAAGAAGACGAGACGTCAGACGCAACATTCGCGAAAAGCATCGAGTTCTGTCGTGACGACAACAGTTTGTAAGGAATTGATTTCTCTGCAGTCCTATATGCTCATGCAGTAAAATCAACAGGGTGAATGCAACAGTCTTATCTCTCATATCGATTCGTCATTCTGATTTTATTTTCCAACATTGACGAATTATGTCGCGTTAGAACTCATTTCAGCGATTTTGACGTTACAACTGTCGGACAGATAACAAAAGGTTCCATAGTAGGCAGTACTAGTTTATTTATTGATACTGATACCGATTAAGGGCCGGTTTCTCAATGTCCAGTTAAAGTGTCAGATAGGTATCTGCCAGATAGCGTTGCTATGGATACAACTGTCATATAAGATTTACGTGACTTCGTAAGTTTAGCCTTCAATTGTTTAAACAATTTATCTAACAGTTGCTGTTATCTTGTAGATAAATATTTAACTGGACATTAAGAAACCGGTCCTAGAAACATAAAATTCCCAAACTTCTTTCTCTCTTCATCGAGCTCTTCATGTAACACATAACATGAAACTAGGCTGTATAATGCAACTAGGGATTCGTCAAGCCAAGTAGCTTGAGTTTTTCCTTAAATACTTGACTTGAAAGCTCAAGCTTTTGAAAATTTGATATTTGACTTGACTTGATTTTCGATCTGAACTACTTGACTTGATATCAAGTAAAATCAAGCTACTTGATATTACTTGATATTGATTTGTAAAATGCGAATCGAAGCGTTAAAATAGGGGAATCACTGAGGTTACGACAGCAAGCAGGCACCCGATGACTTTAAAACTTCCATCATTTTTGCATTAATATGCTGCTCGATAGACTAGATTCGTGGGCTATGGAACTTGACAATAAACCTGATCGAGGTGAAACCGATGAAGAGATTATAAATAGTATTCAAGCGGCAAGGGACAGTACTGAAGATAATTTAAAGTGGTGGAAAAGAAGCGAATTTATTTTTCCAAACCTTGCCGCAATGGGCAAAGACTTTTTGGCAACGCCAGCTTCTGCAGCTCCAGTTAAAAGGCAGTTCTCTAGAGCTGCCTTAACTCTTATCAAAACAAGAAATCGATTAGGTGATAACTCCGTTAGAAGTCTTATGTATCTCAAATCATGGACGGCAAATGAGGATATTAATTTTTTTTACTTCTGTGTCATCGGCATCGATTGCTCTGGTCATTAGCCTCGTGTTCTGTGTAGGCTTTGTTACTGTTTCCCGGCGCCACCCTAGGAACAGCACTGTTAATTAGAAGTCAACAGTGAAGGCTCAGGTGGGGATCTTCGCTGAGCTTTTTTTATGGACAATTTATTTTTGATTGAACAAACCAGAAATAAATTTCCGCTTCTAACGAGAATCGAACCCGGGAGCTCCCGGTTACGAGCCCTCGACACTAACTACTGAGCCAACCCACCCCCATTTGAGCTTGTTGTTTTTCTATGTATTATTGACAGAATTCAGACTATTCCGTATTTTTATTTCATATTATTTATTACATTCATTATTTAACTAAGTTTGCTGGGGTTTTGGCTTTTGGATGTTTTTTTAAATAAAAGATCACATCTTTATATACATAGATTTTTACTGTTATTGCATTTTGGCAGTTAATCAGATTAATATCAAAAAAGAATCATTTTTTCAAGAAAAATCAAGTAGTTAGCTTGAAAAACTTGATTTCCAGGCTCCTTGATGTGTAACTACTTGACTTGACTTGAATTTCGAAAACAAATACTTGACTTGATCTTGACTTGATATCAAGTCAAGTGAAGTTAAGTAGCTTGAAAATCAAGTCAAGTCGTGAATCTCTAAATGCAACATATTTATATCCTAGCTTTATCCCTAGCTATTTAGTCCTTATATTAATCCATCGTTATCCATATCTACAATATGATATAAATGATATAAATGACTAGGTGCAATTTTAGAAAAAATTTCTCGGCTTATTTACACTCTTTGGCTTTTGAAACGAAATTCAACTTAATTTTACGGAGCTGGAACGAGATTTTCTGTGAAGAATCATTCCAACAGATTTCCTGTTTGTACGATCACGATCCATCCAAAATCAAGGCATGTGCACACAAACGATCCGAAGGGGTTCGTGACGGTACAAGGGACGGTATAAAAATATGCTCTTGGAAAGAACCTATAATAACTGTGTAATTTAATGACAGTGTTATTTGACTGTTTGACATTAAGTAGTGTAACTCCCACCCATTGGTTGCTATCTGTCCGGTTTCCGCCTTGGGCCGAGAGACGTTTTTATTTGAGAGACTTATTTTTGCTTTTCAAAGGCAAGGGTTTTTTCCAAAGGTCACCGCGCCCCTCCCCCCATAGGCGTAGTCAAGTCCCTGAATCTGGGGGGGCTTAAGTTCCTGGATCTAGGGCCTCACCAAGATA
Organism: Callosobruchus maculatus; assembly: GCA_951848785.1. Taxonomy (NCBI): domain Eukaryota; kingdom Metazoa; phylum Arthropoda; class Insecta; order Coleoptera; family Chrysomelidae; genus Callosobruchus; species Callosobruchus maculatus. Next base: position 4,430,310 of record CATOUR010000081.1, on the reverse strand, counting down.
CAATAAACTTAACAAAACGAATTATTTTTGGATGTTTGGGGGGGCTAATTTCATTCTTGGGGGGGCTTAGCCTCCAAGCCCCCACGTAACTACGCCTATGCCTCCCCCTACATGGATTGACCCGGAGGGCGTTATTTTTATTTGGACTCCTTTTCTTTCGCTCTTAAAAACTTTCCAAAGGTTGCAACCCAAAGTGGATAATATCTGGCAACGCCTATGCAGATCACTCTGAAAAATGAATGTAGAGGTTCCCAGGCTAATTGATTCTTCAGACTTTAACCCTAAACCAATGACAGAAATAGTAATAATAATGCCCTCAACTACTGCAAAAAAGGTACGCCTCTGGTCGACACTGAATCGGAAACTTAAAACAGAAATTGTTTGTTGGCGCTTTCGCCAGTGAATGCCTTTTTTAATGAATGTAAACTGTTTTTTAAAATTAACGCTGCTGCTATGCTGACCGGCAGTCGTGCCACTTGAAATGGATTTCCATGGAAACTCAACAACGAGTCCCTTTTCCCCTTTTACAAAAACAAATGCTGGCTGAATGCAAATCGGATAAAAGACTGGCCAAGTTAATTTCTCTCTATTCCACCACTCGACATTTTGTTTTCAGTTTTCGAGTGGTCAGACGACCGGCCGTCCATTTTGGGATTTGAAAGTAGCGGTACACACTATGGCGTAGATTTCTTCTTGTGTTTTTTTCAGTTAAGACGTATAAAATACAAGGTGTTTTGAAAGTTGGGACTTTCCTCTTTAGAACCAACTGCCTTCAAAATGACAAAGCAGATATACGGTGAATCACTAACAGAAGAATTAAAAAAAATAGTAAGAAGATACTTCGCTGCGAAGTTTTAAGTGCAGCCCTCTCACATGAATCTTATAGATCGCGCGGCGAGACTGAAAAAAGCAAGTACTTCGTCTTTAATTTGGACCATTCGAGGTTGTCATGATGTGGATAAAAACATGTCAATACTTTCTAGCTCTTTACACAAGATAGACAAACCAGTAAGATGCAGGGTGAATACAGTCAAGGAAACAATCAGCATACACTCGCGGGGTTTGAGAAGCATTTTGACCACATCCACCGTACACTAAAGTGGGTGACACACATACGAACTTTAAGTACGCGGTTTTTAAGTTTGCGAACTTACTCGGCTCGACGTCGGTGACCCACGTGAAGCTGAAATCACTCATTTTGATAATTTTCCTAAATAAACAAAACTTTTAACAAACTCCAAATACAACAACCGTTGCGCATCGATGGCCTGCCGAAACAAAGTGGTGCCTCGCGGCTCGCAGTACGAACCGAGGCAAGCTACGAGCCAGATTTCAAACCAATTGGATCGCCGGCGGTTTGCGCGACGGTTTGAAAGTACGCGTACTTACGGTGACATACAGGCGAAAAAAGTCGTCGAGCCATAAGTACGCATACTTGCTCGTACGTGTATCACCCCTTTAAAGTCATGTCCACCAGTACATTATAGTAATAACAGTTGCACCATTTTTATTGTTTTTAAATTCCGACGTAGCACGTCAACAAATCCAGAGTCGTTAAACGCGCGCTGTTACGTACATCTATGCTGGGTTTTTTGTAACTGTTTTGATCTAATCACCCAGGGACGGATTTAGAAACGAGGATTTCATTATTGGTCAATTTTTCGATATTCCTAAACATTTATTTTACTATATGTAACTATTAAAATTATTACATGTGATTATGAACTTTAGACTGATTTGACAGTATGACCTCAAAAATTTACCGCCATCAGACGCGAAATACGCATGAACCACTCGAACTACACTAACTTCCATTCTGATCGCAGGTGGTTGAAAACGAGGAGACTCAGTAGGACGTCGTTGAAGGAGACCGAAAACGTTCGCCACAAGACGACCATCAGACGACCCGTCAGTGGCGCACCAATATTTTCCATGAGAAGTCGATTGGTAGATACCGACTTGAACCCTTGTCTCCGCTAAGTCGACTACTTTAAGAAGTGATGTGATTTTGATGCTTTTAGTGATACTCAGCGACGTAGCGTGGCGTCAATACAAGGGGATGTAATAAGTAACTACAATTAACATTTTACTAACACAATAAATATTTTTCCTTTTTTTTATTGAAGACGCAAAAATAAAATATACAATCAATGTAACAGTTTAAAAAAATAATCAAGCCAATTTGAAAAAAAAATAGATCTATAGGTTAAAAAAAGGGAGTGTTGAACCGTTCGTAGCGACGCGCAACGATATTTTATTTTATTTCGCTAAAGCTGATCCCACACGAACGTTCGACACATTGAAGTTTGGCAAGTGTGTTCTCCCAAACAATGCAACAAACCTTAAGGTAACAAATGTCACAAATATTGCTACCAAGGTTTTAGTTCGATGTCATTGTCGTACCGATATAATCTTTTTTTTAAGATATATACCTGATCAAATGGATGGCCAAATAGCTGCCATTGCTGGAATGGTGGTTACATGGTACGGGATACCGTTGGTAGAAAAAAAGAGACCTAGAAGACGGAGGTGGAGAATATAGGGTACTTCACCGATAATGGATCAAACTTGAACAACCCCTAAACTTCAACGGCCCATCAATCCATTTTGGCCTAAGTTTAAAATAACGAAGATGTTGCCAGTTTTCCGTATAAGCAGCAACATTGCGATGCTTAAAATATTTTGCGTCGATATACCAGCAGCAATTACTTCATTAGCTAAATTTTCAGATTGATCCCATGTTCTGCATATAAACAACGTCTAAGGGAGCATACAATCGACCGTGATATATCTTGTATAAATAAATCAATATTTTTATGTACCAGTTTTTAAGCAACAAAGTTGAGCCGAAAAAAAGTGTTTATTCCGTCTACTACCTCACAATTTTATACACCTGCAGGTACTTAATGTGTAAAGGAAAAAACTATATCAAAATCTAAATAATACAGCAAAAATCCTACACAAGTTATTCTTTATGCTTACTGCGATTATTCCCTCAATTAAAACCTTGACAACAAATAGAATCAACAAAATGTTTTCCAGCGCCACTTGACAAATCCAAATATGTTGCTTCCAGTGTTGGAAGCACCTTTGATATGGGTCAGTTTTACCGACAAGAGCCCAAATTTTCCATGTGGCCAACGTTGGACACATGCAGTTCGCCAACTCACGCCCACACGATGACATAGTAAAGACATAGTGGTAGAGGAAAATTGCATGCAACCACAGTGAAAAGTAAATCTCTTCCCGCTTCCTCTCTGAAGATCAATGACGTACGCCTCTGGAGCTTATTCAAATAAAACTAAACATTGCCGATTGTGATAAAAGGAAGTGGCTGGTTGAAACCAGCAGCGTGGATTAAGCCCTTTCAATGCGCTGCGGACTATGAACGGGATGCTTTTAGTTCTTTAGAAAAGCGGAAAAAGGGGTATTATATTTCGTTTATAGAAGCATTCACGGCTTTCTGGTTCAGTTATTTTGAGCTTTTCGCAGGCTTGGTCACTACACTATGTTAAAATATTGGCGTTTAAATACTTCATTGAGCTTCAATCAAAAATGCACGCAGAGAGGTTATTAACTGAAAAGATGAAGTCAAATAGACTGCTGCATATTTCCTACATAGTTTGGAATTACAATACATATGCAATAATTCGTGAAATGTTTTTTTTTTTACCTTCGAGAATGGTTGAGCATTTTACGAACAATAAAATGAAACGAGACTTTAAAAAAATGGTGAACCTCTATTATAATCATTCGTCTATGCAAAAGTGTATACAACACGAGAATTCAATTAACGATTAAGTAACTCACGTTTGAAACATTTGACTTGGATTATATGAAATGTATAAGAACTTTATAATTTTTAAATTTCTATATTCGAGAAGGGTGATCTGCTAGGATGATAGCCTAGGGCACAGTGGGCCCTTTGTACATCCTTCCCAGTACGCCAGCCCGGATCAACCATGGGGCTAGAGGGGCTGGAGCCCCGGGCCCCACGGTTTAGTGGCTATGGCTATATTATTTGCATATTACTCATAAAGGGCCCCTTAAAACTATAATAGCCCAGGGCCCCATAAAAGCTCAATCCAGCTTTGCTTCCCAGAATCCCGCACAACTGAGTCTTCAGTCATACCAAATTAGTGAGCATGGTGGTGATTCAGCTGAGCAGGATTCCCCTTAACCTGTCCATGGAAGGCCAAATCTCCTGCACAGTCACTTAACTACCTCCTCACTAGGATAGCTAAGGAGTTCTTTAACAGTTGAGCAGCCAGACGTGCCATAGCTCTGGAAGGCATGGCACAAAGAGATTCGAGTCCCAAGATTTTTAAGTCTTACGGTCAAGAAAGAACTAAAAAAGATGTCAAAGAAAACTTAGCGATGTTCCCATTCTTAGAATTTACCCTTCCCCAAAAGATCTCAAATAAAGTGGAATCTCGAAGTTTGAACATGATTTATTTTCATAATAGTTCTGTAGTAACCTAAAGTCTGCTTTTTGTGACTATTTTCTAGAAAAAATGTTCTATATAATGGTTTATGTCTCCTGAAAATGATTAAGACCATTTTTGTTTGAATAAACGTGATTTTAGTTTCTATTTAAATGCAGAATATTATCAGGGTCTAACTTTAGCCAAAGGGTTTTTAATCACAATTTATGAACATATTTGTTGAAAATTTTACTTCCAACTCTCAAAATTTTATTATTTTTTATAACTGATCAGACCGCGTACGCAGAGCCTAAATACTAGAGTACTGCGGCTGCTGTGAAAAGGTTATGTTAGGAGAAGTTTGTTAATGCGGGATTTGAATAGGCCAACACCCGCAGGTCCAATAAATAATAAATATTCTGGCAGTAATAAATTTCCTGTATTTTCCTGCCATACTTGTTTGTAGAGATCTGCCAAAATGTACTGAAAAAGAAAATATACCGATGGATATCCTTCTAGACTCTGTAGACGTTTGTTTGTTCAAAACGTGTACAAGGGTATCGTTAGGGTGGAATACCTCCCCCCCCGCCCAGGAATATTTTGAACTTAACTTATCCCATAGGTATATCTGAATAATTTATTTGGTTTGTTTATTTATAATAGACGTTATGCAACAATTTCAGCTGTTTAACTTATTTGAGATCCTATATCACTGCATGTTTGTTGTCGTTATATCTTATATTAAAGAAGATACCTTTACCCCCCCCCTTCTGAACGTATATCGGCAAACTCTTCCTAAATTCTGCATAGTAGTCAAGGTTTACAATTTAGTGACTACTCCGATATAATAAATGTAGTTAAAAAACTAAACAACACGCTTTTAAAGAACATCGAACTAAAAGATTTAAAAAATAAAAAAAAAGTTTAAAACAATAGTGACCGAAAAATACTAGTATGATTGTGAAAAAAGCGTCCGGCGCTCGAATTAAAAATAATATGGCTTATTTTATAAATTATTTTTAACTTATTAGTTCCCTGTTCTTTAAAAATTGAGTCCTTTTAGTTTTCTTAAACTAGATTTTTATTAATTGTTTAGGTAATTTTATTATTGAAGCGTGTTTTTTAATGTGTAATGAAGATGAACAGTTGTTTTTTATCAATATTCATACCATAATCAATCCACTACTGCATCAACGATAATTGATATTGTCGACTTTCCTGAATAAATTTCTCAAAAATACCAACTCCCAAACAGTTGGATGTCACGCCTTTTAGGCTCTCGTTGCTACGCCCCTGTGTAATATTAACAAGCTTAAGGTGTCTCTCTCCAAAATCGTTTTCGCGGCAAAGTTGGAGCGTTTAATGTTCGGTCCGACTTCTTAATCCTAAGGAGAGCTACAAGCTCATAAACATATAAACAAACAATTATACAGGTGAAACTAATAAAAGCGTGTAAAAAGAGCTTTAGCTAAAATGAATGCTCATATAGTTATACCTGAGATATTTTAAAGATGCCTTGTTGTTTGTAATAGTTGAAGGCGATACAGCATCGTATCTAAATGATGCACTCTTCAGGAAGGTGTGGGGTATTCAGGTTTCTTTAGTCAGGTAAACGGAGCTATCGCAGTCTGAAGTGGACTCGGGTAGTCGCGATCGTTTGAAAGTAGATACTTTTGTTTGCCCTACTACAGTTTCCTTCGTGGCGCGCTTGCACAGATAAAAAAGCGAAAGAATTCAAATATACAAACACTTCTTTCTAATATTTAAAAGGTAACTGTATACCTGAAAGAAGCTCCGATCCATAGGGCGTGCTTGTATTACCTACGTCAGTTTGCGATAGAGTCTACCGAGGGGGAAACAATTCTTACACTTTTGGTGAACATCTTCTGATGCGAAAGAAGCTTATAGAGATGCAGTGCGCAAGTTTACGATGTAAGAAACTTGTTTTTGCTACATACATTAATTATTTCCGAGATAAATTGAATTTTAGAGATCTTCATTTAAATGCAGACCTCAAATGAAAACCCTCATACAACAAAATTTTATTCTCGGATTTTGGAATTTTTGGTATTAGTCCCTAGCAAATGTTCTAACATCTCATTATGGACTTATAAAGGAAGTGATCATGTATCCAGTGGCGTAACTTCAAATTCACCCCCCCGCAAGATACTTCTCGGGGCCCCCTGCAAGAAATTTTTCGTGGCCCCTTTTTCATATTTTATGTATATATGCAGGGTGAGTCAGAAGTTGATTCTTTTCTTAAACTGTGTATAGAAGTCGTTAAAATAACCAACTTTTTTAAATAACTTTTATCCGAAAACTGCAAAATAAACGAGATACAAGATCAAAAAAAGTCAGTCTAAACCCTGGTCTGGACTAATGTACTAAGACGTACCTAGTCTTTGTATGTTTAGTTATTTGCTCGAATTTTTGTCTTATCATCAGGCATTGTACCTATCAATTAGTGCACTAGTCATTTTCACTTTATCGTAGTTAGTTTTAAATTGATAAATCCTAAAATTTCGGTTTATAATAATTTGTCTCTTTTAGGAATTACTAATTTGAAATTAACAAATTTAAACAGAAAGTGATTACTGCACTGTCGGACAGGTGCAATGTCTCATAAAGACAAAAATCCTAATAAAAAACTAAACATAAACAGACTAGGGTAGGTACTCGGGTAGGTACGTCTTACTGATACATTTTTTATTTTGGATTTCGCGTATTTTTCAGTTTTCTGAAAAAAAACATGAAATCTAGTTTGTTTCAATGGCTTCTATACACAGTCAAAAAAAGTATCATTTTAGGACTAAAGAGTTTATTGACATCTTCGGGGCTTTAGCGTTGAGGTTTGCACGCAAAAAACAGAAATGTGCATTCTGCCACAGATTTTCAAATGCAGCTTTCAAACAAAAAAAACGTTAAACAATTTTTGGCTAATTTAACTTGGTGTCTTTCACAACACAGGTCACAGAAACAACCAAAACATAGATGTAAAATACAAACTAAACAACGACATTTACATGTTTAAATCATCAGAAAAATCACAAAATTCGTCGTTTTTTTAGAAGGTCGTTGTTCAGTTTATATTTGATACCTATCATCTATGTGTTGTTTTTTTTTTAAATATACTAACAACAAGCAAAGCTCCCAAAACGACGGGGCCCCACTTGTGGGCCCTTAGTAACGCCACTGCATGTATCAAACACTTCGCGAGATAGTCTTAACATCGCCATGCGTTGAAAAATGAATTCAAGAAACGTTACACAAAAATGAATTCATTTTAACAAGTCACCTAATAATTAACCGTGCACTTTGCGGTAAAAACACGCCCACCTTTTTAGTTATCCATTGGCACCATAAATTTGATGTAAATATGGTAAACACAGGCAATAAGAATGCATTAAGGTGGTTCTAAAAGCATAAAAGATTTCCTAGAGCAGCTATTCTCAACCGTTGGTGGTCCGCGGAGAAATTTTACTGGTCCGCGGACATTTCCGCTGTCCACGAAAAAAAAAAAAAATTACTTAATTCACCACGTGTGAAAGAAATGTGGTGATAACAAACCCTTATGACATATGACAGTACAGTAAGTTAAATCTAAATGACAGAGAATATGAGTGCCTTCTTGAGATTAGTGGAGGTATTATATTAAAAGCTAATTTTTCATCGTACATTGATAAATTTTGGATCAAATCGAAAAATACGAGAAAGCAATGCGAATGTTATTCCCCTTTGCAACTACATATTTATGTGAATCGGGATTTTTCATCAATGACGGTAATTGGTTTTTGATTATTTTTATAATTTCTGATTTTTTGTTCTAATTTTTCTTAAGAGTTTGTTCCCATTGATTTAAGTTTTTGGCAATCATAAGAATGATATTTTTGTTGAGTTTGTAATTTTTTTTATAATTTTCTGTCATTTTTGTTAAAGGTTTATATACTTGCTTATTATTATATGTATGTATAATTATATGTCTTTACATTTAAATACTCCTGCAGGCAAGTGATAATAAAAATGTTACAACTAACTTACGTAGTGGTTCTTTATAAATACTTAGTCAAAATTCGGTTTTAAGAAAATATCACTGGTCTGCAATTTTTTTCAACAGATCTACTGCTCCGCGGGCCAAAAAGGGTTAAGAAAAGCTGTCCTAGAGTACAAAGGGTAAATAGAGCGTTTGACAAACACTTGTCATCTGTACCACTTTGTGGTGCAGATGACTTTGGAATTATGCTGGCAAACTTTTTACTTGAGATATGGTTCTTCTAGAGCCTCATAACTTAAGAATTAATTGAGAGAGGAGGTGAGTGCTGAGTCATATGGCTAAACGCCTCATTCTACAATCAAATCTAAAAGTCTCCTAAACACTAACTGGTGGTACTTAGTTTTCTTAAAATAATTACATTCCCTGCGCATCAAATATCATGTCGGGATTTACGAGAAAATGTAACATTTCTACCTTGCTGTTTTATCAAAATCATCATTATGCTTTAACGCATATTAATGAATTATTTTGGAAATCTACTTAGCTAAAATTTCCAGCAATAGGAACTATGACATTAGAGGAAAGTCACATAACTACGTTATTAGATTTTGTCAAAGGAGTGGGTACAGAAGCAACATTGTCTATTTGTAAACTTAATGGTATAGCAAATAGTGATTCTCGAGCGTACTCAATAATTTTAGTTATATACATTATTTCGAGTACACTTACCATTTACATAATATATTGAATACAATAATTACTATTGCAGGCACTTGTGAACACGATGTATGTGTGTAAATATTGAAATCTTCAAAGAACATAGCAATTGCGTCTGTGACTCTCATGACCTAGCTTTTCTCCTACGAATAATCTCAAAATGATCATCAAAATATTTCGTCCTATTTCTTCTTTGAATGATTTTGATGTAATTCGAATACTTTATATTGTAGAATACTCAAAAACTTGTACTGAATCTTCTACAACTGTTACAAGTCTCTACGTGTCGGTGTGTCGGAGCTTGAGCTGCACCTTTTTGGTTTTTATATACACACACAAAATGAACTAACTAATAGGCAGTCGAAGACTCATCAAAGTACTAGCCCTAACTAAAAATAAAATATTAAAACTAATAAGCACTTTTAGAGTAGAACTATTTCAAACAAAAAAAAAAGTAAATCATAAATCACAGATGAAGGGATTTAACTTACCTAAATTCAAATCAACAGAAAAAGAAGAAGAAAAGCAGAAATAAATATGACCCGCCAAGAAAGTTACACACTTTCAGAGTGAAGCAGTTTTTTAACTTTTTTGAGTCGATGTGGACCCATACAGAGTCTTGTCTAAGGTAACACCCAGATAAACAGGTCGAGGAACGAGAGATCAAATACGAAATGTGAGATAGATGGTCGAGAAGCTTTTTGAATATCATGTTTCCCAGACTATAGCAAGGCTTTCGACAAATGGGAGTTCCCGACCATTTAACGTACCAAATTAAACAGCTATATGACAATCTAGCCCAAATAAAATAGGAAATAAATACTCACGAAACTTCAAAATAGGAAAAGGCGTAAGGCAGGGATGCATTCTCTCCCCGATGCTCTTTAATATTTATGGAGAACGGATAATGAGGAAGGCGCTGGAGAACTGCGTTTGTGGAGTATCTGTTGGAGGGAATAGGGTAACGAACCTTCGATATGCTGATGACACTATTGCAGTGGCTAAAAATCAACAAGAAATGCATGAGCTCCTACAACGAATAGAGAAAGTCAGTCGGGAATGCGGACTGCGTCTTAACAGATCTAAATGCCACTTGCTTATTATAGACTAGGCTGGCACGATCCCTTTGCCTTTGCGCCAAATCCAGGATATTGGAATTAAAGACGAGGTTATTTATTTGGGTACAAAGATCACAAATAAGGGTGGCTCGGAGCAAGAGATTAGAATAAGAATTGGGATGGCAAAAGAGGCGTTGGGAAGACTTGTGAAAATCTGGAAAGATCACCGTATCCGTAAGGAAACTAAAACAAGACTAGTCAAGTCGCTAGTGTTCTCAATTTCGGTTTATGGCTCGGAATCCTGGACCATAAATGCTGCATGCAGAAGAAGAAATGAAATGATATGCTACCGAAGAATGCTAAGAATACCCCACCGCACCAACGCGTCCATCTTAAGAGAATTAAAAATACCCGACAATGAAAGATTACTACCAACAATCCAAAGACACATGCTTACTACTTCGGACATGTAATACGGAAGGATGGCATGGAAAAACTAATGATCCAGGGGAAGGTGGATGGCAAAAGGTCAAGAGAAAGGTCACTGGTGAGATATATCGACCAAATAAAAGATCTCACACACATGTCGGTTTCTCAGGCGATGCGCGCTGTAGAAGATAGAGAAGCATGGCGCAGGGTCACTATGCAGCCACCATGAATGACTTCACGGACAACGACTGAAGAGAGAGGTCTGGTCTACTCTATTGTATGGTGTGGAGGCATGGACGCTGAAGGCAGCTATTGTAAACAAGTTCGAAACGTTCGAAATGTGGACTCTGCGACAAATGCTGAGAGTGTCGTGGGTCGACCATGTGAGAAATGAGAACGTTCTCCAGAGAGCTGGCTTAACAGAACGATAACTTTTTGAGGTTATAACGAAGCGGAAAATAGCTTACCTAGGCCACATAATGCGAGGGGAACGCTATCACCTTCTGCGTCTCATTCTTCAAGGTAAGATCGAAGGAGAGGAATTAGAAAAAAAAAGCTATCATGGCTGAGAAACATCCGTCACTGGACAGGAATAAGCGACTTCCAGGAATTGCAGAGAGCTGCAATCAATAGGATGATATGATGAGGGACAGGACGGACGAGGAAGAGGAAGAGGAAGAGGAAGAGGAAGAGGAAGAGGAAGAGGAAGAGGAAGAGGAAGAGGAAGAGGAAGAGGAAGAGGAAGAGGAAGAGGAAGAGGAAGAGGAAGAGGAAGAGGAAGAGGAAGAGGAAGAGGAAGAGGAAGAGGAAGAGGAAGAGGAAGAGGAAGAGGAAGAGGAAGAGGAAGAGGAAGAGGAAGAGGAAGAGGAAGAGGAAGAGGAAGAGGAAGAGGAAGAGGAAGAGGAAGAGGAAGAGGAAGAGGAAGAGGAAGAGGAAGAGGAAGAGGAAGAGGAAGAGGAAGAGGAAGAGGAAGAGGAAGAGGAAGAGGAAGAGGAAGAGGAAGAGGAAGAGGAAGAGGAAGAGGAAGAGGAAGAGGAAGAGGAAGATGAAGAGGAAGAGGAAGAGGAAGAGGAAGAGGAAGAGGAAGAGGAAGAGGAAGAGGAAGAGGAAGAGGAAGAGGAAGAGGAAGAGGAAGAGGAAGAGGAAGAGGAAGAGGAAGAGGAAGAGGAAGAGGAAGAGGAAGAGGAAGAGGAAGAGGAAGAGGAAGAGGAAGAGGAAGAGGAAGAGGAAGAGGAAGAGGAAGAGGAAGAGGAAGAGGAAGAGGAAGAGGAAGAGGAAGAGGAAGAGGAAGAGGAAGAGGAAGAGGAAGAGGAAGAGGAAGAGGAAGAGGAAGAGGAAGAGGACGAATGAGAAGAAGAAGAAAAAGAAAAGTTAGTGAAGTTTAACAGGAATTAAGTTTCCGAAATTAAATTAAATTAAAATGGCTTTTTCCATATGTATAAAGAGTCAACATCGTCCTGTCGACTCGATCCCACTTCGGTATAGAACGTCTGCAGGGTGCCGCGTGCAAACCGTTCGCTAATGAGTCGTGTATCGTTTTGAAGAGTCATTAGCGGAAGCGATAAGGGGTGGCGCGCTAAATCGAGGGGTGGCTTTCTACCTTCGACCGTTCGTTCGTCGCAGCGTGTGGCGGGCGCGTTCTCTCCATTATTCGATCGCCGATAAACCCGCCGTTCACAATCAGCGTTGCAGTGCTTGCAAACTTTATCGCTACCCCCGGCCCCGTTCGGCCTCTAGTAGTTATTGTTTGCGCGTTATTTTACGGTCAAATAATTCGAGTTAATGATTGGTCGGAGGATTCGATACGAGCTGCCGGGATTTGGTGGAGTTATGTAGGTGTGCTTTTAGTGCTGCGTGGATGTAACAGTTGGAACGAAAAGCTCGTGGAAAAGCTTACCTTTTTGATAAAACTCAATTTTATTCTTCTTATTTATGCTCCGTCTCCTCTAGGAAGGTTGGCTACCATCATGGTCATTCTTGCTTCAGTTGCGGCTGCTCGTAATAATTATATTGATATACAGTGATACTACTATCATGAGTTTTTCAGCCCCTGCGCTCCTTTTTCCTCATAATTTCCTTTGTATTCTATTATTACAATTGATAATACCGACGTAGAATAAATTAGAATCATTTCCACTGTTTTTGCAACTGTGTATTAGGAATTTTAACGTCACTTATATCATTGTTTGGCTAATAACCGACAATATTTTGAACACGTATTAAAATGAAAAGTGATAATTTCATGTGTTTCTGTTTTTTTGTCAACAAATTAAAGCACATAAATTTTTTTCTAATTTTCTCGGAAACGAATGGACCGATTTAAAAAAACAAACGTCAAAATAAAGGTCTTCGATATACTTCTGAAACAAGCTATTCTTAGGTACCCTTGTCATTTAAAATTTTTACGGAGATAACCCTGGGGGGTAGAAGCTACAAGGGACAGAATTAGTTTTTAGTTAAAAAATGAAGTCAAGTTGATTGATTCAGTACTTATCACACATTACGGTGATACCAGTTCAATATTTTCCCATAGCATGGAGCTTATAGTATGAGATCCCCTTAGCAACCAAGTCATCGCCCGCCCGACCAAAAAAGTGTGTTATGATGCTAGGTCCTCCTTTCATAGGTCAATAGATAGCCTATCGTAAATATAAAAAAATGAGTTTTATGACCAACACCCCCTAACTACCCCAAATTCATCCCCATCCAAAAAAAGTAGAAAGTGATCACGAAACCCCTAAAACGCCTAAAAACGAAGTTTGAGCTGTTTCTATACTTTTAGTTTTTTTATTATTACTGCGCCGCCACTGACACGATTTCTAAAATCCATAAACTAATAGTTTCCACGCTACACAATACAAAAAAGCAATAATCGTATGTATACGTCAGGGTATCATGCCTCTAGGTCTTTCTTTCACAGCTTAGTGAACAGGCTATTGTGAATACAACAAATTTTTCAGCTTTACAACCCCCCACCTCCAACCACCCCAATTTCACCTCCACCCAAAAAAAGTACAAAATGATCAGGAACCTCTAAAACATCTAAAGACCTACCTACTATGACCCCACAGCATATCGCTGCCCAAATTTCATCAAAATCCATGCAGCGGTTACTGATATTACGTGGATAGAAGAACGCGTACAATCAGACCGACAGACAGACAAACAGACAGACAAATAGACAGACAAACAGACAGAAAGACAGACCGACAGAAATGAGTGACGTGGATTTTCGTTATATAGACATCATAAAACCCCCAAAAAGTGGATTATCTCAAAATCTAAAATGAAATCACAATACTCCCCTCACCTATCGATGTGGGAAGTAAAAATAAAAAGTTGTCCCCATTGACAGATCTTTTGACCTGTTAATCAGGAGTTTTTTCTGTTAATCAGTCATCTTCGATAAATCTGTGGTGGGAAGTTTTCAAATGACTGTATACCTGTATTATCTCTCCCAGTGTGAGCCTTCATAAGATCTCATACCTAGATAAGCAGTACAGATTTTCATCCCAAGAACCAATAACGTCTAAGTGAATATATCATCCACAACGTACGTGTTATTAATGCTTGAAGTTTAAATGAATACTTCTGAGTCTTGTGACAGCTCCGACTAATTCGATTCATTGATTTTCCTCGATTTCAGTTCGGCTATACAAAGGATATTTAGGGTAATAAATTAGGAGCCGTCAGTAACAATAGTCCAATATAGCATAGAAACTTTTTAATGAGATAATAACGGGGCGCAGTCCGTAATTCCCGACAATGGCAGACCAGAATTAATCCGAGCGTCTTTACGATTTGATATTAAATTATATTCATTTTATGGACTATTAAATTCCCAAACTTTCGTAATTTCACTCAACCCCGCAACATTTATATTTTTCTTTTATTTTCTGAGACAAGGAAAGAGAGAGGACGAAACGGGCGACTGACATTTCTGTTACCAAAAAGTACCAAAAGTGTACCAAAAGCGCTACTAATTTTACCTGTGATACGTGATTCCTCGCTCCTTCTTGCTGCTGTGGCTTTTAAAACCGTAAGCTGCACACCCTACCATTATGCGCACCACAATATTTTACAATGATTGGTTTTAAAAACGCTAACTATCATAAGAAAATATTTTGAGAGCTATTCATTTTCGGTCACAGCCAATTCATATAGCATCAAACGGGCGTGCGGTATCCCCTCTCATCCCTTATCTAAGTTTTGAACGAAACGTATGTTTGACTGGCTATTAGTAATAACCAATAATCGGCAAGAATGTCAACAATAATGATAATAACAATACCATGGATTTATTTGATCTATAGGGTGTCCCTGAATTTCCTTGAGACGTGATAATCTCGTAACAACAAAACTAACACTTAATGGAATTTGATATTAAATTATATTCATTTTATGGACTATTAAATTCCCAAACTTTCGTAATTTCACTCATCCCCGCAACTCTTACATTTTTCTTTTATTTTCTGAGCGTTTTATCTTGGAGAGTTTTCAGAGTTTCGCTAGGTTTTGTACCGAACGTATGTTTGACAGGCTATGAGTAGTAACCAATAATGGGCAAGAATATCAACAATAATGATAATAACAGTAATATGAATTTAATTGATGTATACAAGGCGAGTCGAGTCGAGTGTAGGTCGTGTTGGAATACATTTAAAAAATAATGATTTTCATACAGGGTGTATAATAATAGCGTGACGTATCAAAGTTATGTTTTTTTTTACATAGAACACCCTGTATTTATTTGCATATTTAGCTTCCTGGTCAATTCTAGTGTAACTTAATATATAATATATGGGTTTGGGTGCAAATCACCATTTTTGGTATCAGTAGATATCAGAAGATAATTTAATATCGCAGGGATTATACAACCTAGAAGGCTGCGATTTTGCCATGTGACTTTGTATGATTTTTGTACTTGGAAAAATCGGTTGACTTATTAATGAAAGTTCAATCACAGATAAGTTGATTTTTTTAAGTGGGAATGCCTAATTTTTGGTTTACGATCGAATGAAAAACTTGATAGCCGTTTTAATGATATACAGTTGGGAATATCAGTCTCTCGGTTAGTTTCAAATTTCCAATCAAACTGGTGTTTCTCAATTTAACTACCTACAAAGAACCTAGCAGGCCATGAAATATGAACATAGACCTGTTCAGCTGGAAGAAAATAACTAACTTAGCGGTAAGATATAAACAAATTAGAGCAAAGAGACACGATTACAAAAATTACTTACAACAAATCAACTCTAACCAGAAACAAAAGCGATAACATATTTAAAGTCAAGGAGAAGCTGGAATATGACAGAAACGTATATTTTTTACAGCATACTACCTACTGCAATGTCCTGGAGATTGAAAGTTTCCATAACCGTTTTTTTCAGAATAAAATCTCACATTTAATGCTATAAAGGAGTAATAACTTTCGTCAAAAGTAGTTACAACTGTAACTTGAACCCTTCAAACTTTTCAGTACCTGTCTATTAGGAAGATCACGAGAAACGAATACTGATAAATCAAATTTTAATTTGCAGCCAGGTAAATTGTATTTTATAATTTGAACAGATTTCAATTTATTCCTCATTATCTGCGTTCTTGCTAACAGGTACTGAATAATTTGCAGAACTCCAGTCAGAGGTATCGTTACTTTTGACTAGACTGAAGAATTTGCAGAACTGCAGTCACCCGTATCGTTACTTTTTACTAAACTGAAATGATATACTCGTATCGTTACATGCTATTTTTTTTTTATATTGAGTGCCAGCAACATTCACTTGTAGTTTTTTTTCATTTCAAAATGTTTAATGGTTTTAGAAAGTGTCAACCTCTACTAAATTGCAGTAGGTAGGAGGCTTTGAAGAATATCAATTTCGGTCGTACTCCAGCTCCTCTTTGACCTTAGATATGTTACCGCTGTTATTTCTGGTTAGAGTTTAGTTGTCGTAAGTGATTTTTGTAATCTTGCCTCTTTATTTCAGTTCGTTTCTATCTGCTAAGTTAGCTGTTTTCTTCCATCTGAACGGGTTTCTGTTCATTTCCCATGGCTTATAGGTAGAAAAATTGAAAAGAAACAATTTGACTTTAAATTTGAAATACAATGAAAACTAAAGATTTCATTTGAAAATCCTATATCGTTTGAAAGGTCAGCAAATTTTACATTTGATCGTATGGAAAATTGAGAATTTCCATTAAAGAAAAAATCAAGTTACTTGTAACGGAAGTTTCCTTAATTATTAATCTATTGATTTCTCCAAGTACAAAAACAATTCAATTTGAACGTCTGACCTAAGGTGGCGCATTTCATGTTTAGTGGCACGGCAAAGTCACAGCCCTCTAAGTTTTCTAATCGCTCCGATATTCAAACTTTTCTGATATCTATTTATACCAAAAATGGTAATTTGCGCCTAAAGAGTTCGTTTTAGGGTCCATATATGATATATGAAGTCACACTAGAATTCACCAAGGAATCCAAATATGCAATAATATAAGAGGGTTCTATTTGAAAAGATATAAGCTTGATATGAATCACCTTGTATAAACTTCAAAATTTAAGTGAAAACATTTTAACGTTATAGCCCTCAAGGCACCTACCAAGACCAAATGACAGATTTTTGAAATATAATTTAGTATAAGCCCACAGTCCTCAGTCCACCCACTGTTAGCCCATGCACCCTTATAATGTCTCATACTATTTGCCTTATAGGCATACCCTCCTCCCCCTGAGAAGGCTACTATTATGGGCTGTATCTATGCCACTGGTGCTGTTTGCACCTAATTCAACCTAAAATAGTATTTTGATGTTACGTTTACTATTTATTAAGAACGCATATTTTGAAATCCCTAGTGCCAGTTTGTTATGACGTGGAAAGAAAACTTCATAAATGTAATAATGAGAAAACGTAACTGAATACGGAAGTCCTACCAGTGTGCGGAGATAAAAATTAATGAAATAAATCTCCTTCATTTTTAATTTCTTGCCCGCATTGTAAGTCTTCAACCAATTGAGTTAAAATTATGTATTTGACAGCTAAGGTTTACCAGTTTTCAATACCGACTTCGAAGCATAGTATACAGCACAGCAGAAAGATGCAAACGAACTAGAGTGTAATGAGACAAGATTATAAAAAATCTTTATAACACATCAGCTCTAATGGGAGATAAATTACTGGTTCTTATTTCAGATTTATCTACATTTTTGTTCTTCAAGATCCCTGAATCCACAGCTCAAAAGTTAGTTCTAAAAAAAACTGCTTACTAAAAAGTGCCACTTCTTTCAATATGATTGTTTTTCAAATATGTTGCACATTTTAACATTTACTCTGAATTTGTGATGAGACAGGTATTGGACAACTGGAATGGCGGTATTACTATTGGCGGAAGCAAAATATATAACTTAAGATTTGCTGACGATACAACCCTTATTGCTGCTTCTCAGGAAGAACTAGTAGCTCTATTGAACGTTTTAGAACAACGCAGTGCAGCATATGGTCTTGGTATTAACCACAACAAGACCAAGGTTATTATCGTAGATAGAGAGCATGACAATCATTGAGAAATAAAGTCAATAGGCCGTTGTGAGGTAGTTCAAAGTTTTGTGTACCTCGGTTCTTTGATCGATAATTCAGGTAGCTGTGAGAATGAGATTCGACGGCGCATTCAACAGGCACGGGTGGCCATGACAAAGCTTGCTAAAATATGGCGTGACCATAACATCACTAAAGCTACCAAAATGTCACTGGTTCAGTCTCTTGTGTTCTCCATATTTTTGTATGCCTCAGAAACTTGGACTGTTAAAAAGGCAGATCGAGCTCGCATAGATGCTTTTGAAATGTGGACGTGGAGGAGAATGCTGAGAATTCCTTATACCGCCCATTGAACTAATGTTTCCATATTGGATGAGCTCGGTGATCCAAAGAGACTATCCTCCATTGTGTTGATTAGAATGCTTACATTCTTCGGACATATTCACAGAAACGATAATATGGGAGAAACTTGTAGTTCAGGATCACGCCCCGAGTGGGCGGCGCCGTGGCCGTTCCCCTACACGCTGGGTGGATACGACGAAACAGTTGTTAGATATGAGTATCAAGAGCGCCACTGAACTGACGGTAAATCGCGAACGATGGCGAGCTACAGCTCTCAATACTATTGATAATATTCGTGTCGGCAATACTCTAGCTCCGACTTAATGAATGCATTTTACGAGTTCACAACATCTCTGTTAAGACATTGTGACTACGATGATGTACATTGATATGAACTACATAGGTGGTTGAAATATTAGTATCACATTTTTATATTTGTGCAGATGTAGTTCTAATTACACTGGGTCAGGAAAGTTTTATGAATGATTATCACGAAAACTATTGTCTCGGACATTACAATACATTGTAACTATTTTTTATTGTATCATTATCTCTGTTACTCATGGCAATCTAGCAACAGCGCACCGGGATAAAACAACCGCGTGAACATTGTGATTTATAGACACTTCCACCAGAGACTTTCGTCTGAGCGTATCGAAGCGCTGTTGGTTGTCCACCATTTTGTCAAACACAATAAAGTTTGTTTTGATTATACACAGTATAAAGTTATTAAAAATACAGTCCACTAGGGAATAATTCCCCACCATAACAACTATAATCGTCACACCAAAAAAGTTCATTGTGTACCTAGGCGTCACGCTGGACAATCAGAAGACTTTTGGAGAGCATCTCAAGGGAGTGACAACAAAAGCGGCATAGAAGGTGGCAATCCTTTCCCGGCTTATGCCGAATATCGATGGACCTAGTGGCAGGAAAAGAGCACTCCTGTGTGCAGCAGCTCAGTTCATGGCCCTTTATGGAGCCCCAGTGTGGCATTTTTGCCACACTTTCTTTTGTAGCACACACTGTTTCACAGCAGTAGATGGTCCTATTACAGGCGGGAAGCGAGAACAAACATTCTTGAGGATCTCACCCCTGAAAATATGGTGCCAGTGATGATATCGAGCAAGGACCTCCACATCCTGGATCATCGAAGAAGGGTGGCTGGCCTGCCTCTGTTTTACAGCTTCTATCACGAAGAATATTCAAGTGAGTTCTCCCAGATAGTAACACCGAAGGCCGTCCGAACCAGGAAAACTAGAGAGGCTCTGCGAGCTCATCCTTACCAGGTCGAGGTCCCTACTCCCCGCACCAGTCTCCTCCAGCATTCCTTCTTTTGGTGAATTTCGACGGTGTGGAATGAGCTACCGGGGAATTTGTTTCCCGACAGATACAACCTGCAGAGTTTTAAATCTAACGTGCACAGACACTTATATCCCCTTCTTCAGCACCATAGGCTTTCAGCCTTTGCGGGACAACTACTGTACGGAGTAGAAGCTTGGACTTTCAAGGCTCGAACCATCAAGAAACTTTTTGAAATGTGGCTTTATCGGAGAACATTAAAAATACCCCGGATGGCTAGAGATACCAACGAAGAGGTCTTGAGACGAATAGGACAAGAGAGGAAACTGATATTAACAACCAAACGAAGAAAAACAATATACCTCGACCATAATCTAAGGAATAACGAATACGAACTACTGCAGACTATCATGCAAGGACAAGTAGATGGAAAAAAGAGCATAGGAAGAAAAAAGAAATTCTGGCTGAGAAACGTTAGAGAATGGATTGATGTGAGTGTAGGAGAACTGTTCCACATTGCAAGAGACAAAGATGTATTCAAAGAAGTGGTCGCCAACCTCCGTTAGGGGACGGCACTAGAAGAAGAAGAGAGGTACGATGGAAGATCATACATAAGATGATACAAAGCATCTTGAAAGCGAAGGAGTCAGAAGAACGCAGAGACATGGAGTAGAAGATACCTCATACTACATATTTTGCTGCGAAGAACATCGGTTGCGATGATACCCGGTGCAGGTGGAGATAGAGGAGGTAAGGAGAAAGGGAGCGGGTTTTAACCGGTTGGGTCGTGGTTACATGTCTGGTGGACCAACCGCGTCTGTTAGGCATGACGTTAGAGGACTCAAGCTAGTACAACGTCGGAGCGGGTAGATTGTTTAGAACTAAATCCGCAGAAGTGTTCCGTGATGCTGTTAGGGAGAGAAAAATCTAGAAAGAGTGTTGTTCAAAACTTTTCTATTAATATCAATGGAGATCCGCTGCGATTAGTGGAATCAGCAAAAAATCTGGGTGTTGAGTTGGACACGTCTCTGAGATTTAACGGCCATATAAATAAATCCATCTCGAAAGCTTTTAGTAAGCGCAAGGTTCTCTATTCACAAAGAAAAATTTTGAACAAAAATACCAAGTTATTATGCGATTGCCTTATTCTATCAAACTTTAACCACTGCGATCTAGTCTATAATGCATGTATTTAACAACGTGACTCCAATAGAATCCAATCAATTCAAAATGCTTGTGTGCGTTTGGTATGTGGAATACCTAGAAGACAGCATGTGTCATCCAGCATATCTAAAATGGGCTGGCTGAAAATGAGGGACCGACGGTTGCTCCATTGTCTAGTTCTGTTCCATATAATCATAAAGTACAAGACTCCAGTTTACCTACAGGAAAAAATAATTTACAGGGCTCAAACACATACTTTAAGATTAAATTTGAGAAGTCTTATTTCAGCTCCTTGCCACAGAACTGCAATTTATCAAAGATCTTTCACGTATTGTATTTACAAATTATACAACCAGGTTCCACAAAATATCAGACACTTATCTGTAACGTCTTTCAAGAAAAAATGTAAATATTTAATAGATACCTTCGCACTTTGAAATAGAATTGCCATTACTCTGTAGTTCAAAATCAACACAAACAAGGACGTAATCTTGTATTTCTATAATTTTCTTCCTTTCTTTTATTTGTTAGTTTACGTTTAGGATAGGTAAGGTTGAGTGGAAGACCAGCAAGCAAAATTTTTGCAATTTGGTGATGCTGAACTCCGCCTTTTGAAATGTATATTTTGTATATTTCAATAAAGGTTACTACTACTACTACTATTTCAGGGTGTGGGGGTGCTTCTGTCTGGCGATCAGGCCGATTTCCTAAACCCTCTATATTAAAAGACAAAAATGGGAGAGTGGGTTGGCCCAGTGGTTAGAGTCAATGGCTCGTGACCGGAAGGTCTCGGTTTGATTCTCGTTAGAGGCGTCTTTTTCAATCAAAAATAAATATCCATAAAAAAGCTCTGCGAGAATCCCCACCTGAGCCTCCACTGGCCACAGCCGTATACGAGGGGGGGGGGGGTAACAGGGGTAATTACCTCTCCCAAGATTTTCGAAAAGAAAAACCTCAATTTATCTTTGACTTATTTTATTTGACTTATTTATTTAATCAAAATCTTTTTTGCAGCAACTAAATTATAAAAGGGTTTGTTTTGCACTATTACAGTGATGCATATCCAAAATATTCCCATTGTTACATAATCTATTGAAGGTCCTGTACAATGTGGTAGCTTGTCACAAAAATTTACATAACTTATTAATTACCTGTTTTGAAAATTGCACCGATTAGAAAAGTTAAAACAATAATTAAAAAAAATGGCACTACGTGTTGTGGCTACTAGGGCACCTGTCTATTGAGTTTTCATGATCGTTTAATTTTGTATGATGTGCCAATAAAATGTTCACGGATGATACGCATTACATATTATTTGTATTCCGTAAAAATAAAATTGATTAATGCATCAATACATTTTTTATTTCATTTCCCTAAAATACCTGATACTCCACTGTTTCACTTGCTATTTATATCTTCTTTTTTATTTTAATACTATTAACATTTTCCATTTCTCTTGCATCAACGTCCTTCACGAAGGTATTACAAAAAATGGTGAAAGCACATACAACTTCATGCGCCGTTACCCCCCTCAAGACTGAGGTCTGGATGCGCCCCTGCCACTGGTTCCTAATTAACAGTAGTGTTCCTAGAGTGGCGCAGGGAAACAGTAACAAAGCCTACACAGAACACGACGCTAATGAACCAGCAGTCGATACCGATAACACAGAAGTAAAGAAAAAAAAATAAAAAAAACGACCGACACACATAGGTACCACTTACTTGGACTTCCAACAGCTTCAGGCGATTCGACCGCAGCTCTAGCGCCGCCCATAAGCGGCAAGGGCAGCTCCGCACCTCCAGTAGCCCCCACCGCCGTCGCCGCCGCTGGGGGCGGTATTTCAGTGGCGGCGGCTGTGGCGGGGGTAGGGAACAGAATGCCCAGCTCCCGGGCTTCGTTCTCCTCCTGAGCCTGCTGTCTGCGCAACGCCACCTGGGCGGCCATGACGCGTTGACGTTCCGCTATCAGGGTACACTTGGCGCAGTTGCAGTCGCGCCATCGGCAGTATCTGCAATTAAACAAATGGAGTCACGCTGATTGACCTAGTACTTCCCGCACGTTGTGATATTAGTTTAGTATTTTCCAATAGCATGGACCTATATAGTAGAATTTGAATATGGAATAATACATAGGGCGTCTCATTTAAAAAAATGCATGTTTGCATCACCACGTAGTTATGGATCACCCTGTATAAATAAAAATATTTTCTGGGCAAGGAGCGTATCCGTGGCTACAACTTTTATATACAACTTTTTTCGCTATTTTTTACAGTACTGGGGTTATCGACCGAGCCGGTACTAAAAACTCACCCTGTATAGTCTGAGATTCCCTTGCAACCAAATTATCGGCCCACATGCAAATAAGTGTGTTAATGCTGCTAGGTCTTTCTTTCACAGGTCAATGAACAGACTATTATGAATAAAACAAATTTTTCAGTTTTCAATCCCCTACTCTCCAACCACCCCAATTTTACTTTCACCTAAAAAAATCAGGATTAGGAACCTCTAAAACTCCTAAAAACTAAGTTTGAGCTGTTTTTATACTCTTAGTTTTTTATTATCGCTGCGCCACCACTGACACGATTTCTAAAAACCATATACGCGTTTCAATCCTTGCCGGTGCAGTTATACTGTGTCAAAATTTTATAAAAATCGGTTCAATAGTTTCCACGTTATAAAATACAAGACGATCTAAACCGATACTAATCAATTGATAAATGGGTCATTATACATAATGTCCGGGCATTATGAGAAATGACCAACATTAGGCATTATACAACGTCCATCACCTATGGGGCAAAGTAATAATAAAGTTTGTTAACGTGTAAACTTGAATCGGTCAACACCCGCCGACCCAACAAATACATCTCCTGGCAATCCATTCCAAGCCAAGGACACCCTGAGAATACATGTACGGTTGTACCGCTCGGTTCTTGATGTATGAAGAACGACCGCCTTAGGATGAGATGCAGCAGTCGCGCGGGTGCGTCAGAGAGGATCGGTGAGCGGCGGAACTATAGAGATACCTCAGAGGAGCAGACTTTGTTTCAATATCGGTAGAAGAGTGCGATGTCACCAACCACACGCTGGTGAGGAAGTGGCTGGAGGTGGCTCGTTGAGGGCGGGTCACCAAATAGTCGAACTACCCTTCTCTGGACGGCATCTGGTATAGATAGGGTAGTAGGGGCAGCAGCTCTCCAGACATGAGAGCAATACTCCAGGCCAGGTTTTAGCTGGGCATCATACAGTGTGAGTAGGGTAGATGGTGAGAAGTACTTTCTGACTCCGAATAGGTACCCAAGCTTTTTACCGGCAGCTGTAAATGACGCAACGTGTTCGTGTCAGATCAGATTTTCTGCAATGTTGACTCCTAAGAGCTTGAATGAGTGACTCCTTGGCAGAGCCTAATTGTTCATAAGAATTGGGTGCTACCTTGGGCACTTCTTATTGGATAGCGTGCAGTTCTAGGTCTTGGAAGCATTAAATTTTACCATATTCCTAAGCCCTCAAGCGGTAATGATCTCCAGATCGTTTGAAAGCGAAGCGTCCAACTCGACCACAGAGATCGGTGTATTGCTCATGATGCCTGCATGCAAAGTACTGTCATCCGCAAAACTGTAGATTGCATTTATAGTGGTATAGTCATTGATATGGAGCAGAAACAATGTCGGAGCCAATACCGATCCCTGCAGAACCCCAGCATTGATGTTATGGAAGCAAGAGGAAAAGCAGTCTACCACCCCAGAGATTCGACCTATGGCGCACTGATAATCGCTAATAAGCCTGAAACAGCTGTCTGCGTACTGGTGGATTGACGGAGATATAGATCAACCCTCGTAAATCACTTGGTCCATAACATATATACAGGTTAAGTAAGTGCTAAGGATAATCTCAGTTGTCATAGCGCCCTAAGGATGTTTCGTGTAATGAAATCAATAATTTCCTAGTAACAATGCTAGAGGAAATCAGCAAACCACGCTAGAGATGCCTAGAACAAATCAACTGAAGGACATTATTCCCACTTACCTCTTGTGGCCCTTGAGGGCGGAGACGACCCCGTGGTTGCGGCAGCGGGCACACTTGGGGGTACGCTGGTACCGTTCGGAGGCGCGCAGGAAGAACGCGGGAGGCAGCGCGCCCAGCACCGGGTGTTGGGACATCAACGCGGACATGTCCACCCCGCTGCCAGGCAGGCTCATCGTGAAGCACGCCAGCGGAGTTGCTTCCTTAGAACATCGTGCGCAAACTCGCGTCGCGGACAACGGTGGTGGTCAATTTCTGGAACAACCAATATCGATATGATTATAGTTCTAGAAGTTCAAAAAATAACATTTTATCAGTGGCCCGCAGGGCCCGCGGTGCGGGGGGGCCCGGGCATCCGGGGGGCCCCCGCTCAGCCTCGACTACCTCCAGTAAGCTTTTTACATAATAATAGCTATAATACTTATACTTATTTTATAGCAGCGGAATATGTATCTTTCCTCATAATTTTCCATAATCAAATTAACATATAATTTTGCAACATATATTTCTGCAATTTTGCCTTATCAAGGCCTATTTTATGGCAAAATTTGACAACATGACAACGTGGTTGTATGTACTTAGTACGTTTCCACAGGGTTTCAAAATATTTTGTGATTTTGGATTGCCGGTGTTTCCACTATAGGTTTCAAAACGTTTTCAACTGACCCTCTTGAGAAATATTATTTCCTAGTTTTTATAACCTATTTTGTTGTTTATCATAAATATTGAGTTCGATTAAACTTGAGGCATTTGAGATGCGGCTCTATAGACGCATCCTGAGGATACCCTAGACTATCAGAATCACCAACGAAGAAGTTCTAAGACGTATTGGTCGCAAAAGAAAGCTGTTGACAATCATTAAAATGAGAAAAACATCATACATAGGTCACATCTTACGCAACGATATTTATATACTGCTTCAAAACATTATGCAAGGCAGAGTGGAGGGGAAGAAAGGTGTTGGCAGAAAGAAAAAATCCTGGCTTCGAAACATAAGGGAACAGACCAAACTCAACGTCGAAGAACTGTTTCATGTTGTAAGAGACAGAGACGCATTTAGAAACGTGGTGGCCAACCTTCAATGAGAAGTCGGCATTACAAGAAGAAGAAACTTCAATAAACTAACGATAGCGATATTAGACGGCTACGAACTGTATCTACATAGTACATTTCAAAACGTTTTGAAAGTGACAGCTGGTGCTTCCATGACATTTGGATCTCGATCTCGATACGATCCCAAAAATTAGCGAGTCGACCTTGAACAGGAAACGTTTTGAAAACGCATCCAATTGACGTTTCCACGATATATTTGAAAACGTTTTGAAAGCCCGTGGAAACGTAGTAACTGACGCGACGCATAATATGTGACGTTAAATGGATGTATAATCATATTGTAATAGGTAAGGTCTATGAATACTTATTCTTCAAAAACTCAAAATAAAAAAAATTAAAATATAAAGTCGTTGGCACACCAAATTTTTTCTATCCATAAACCGATTTTAAATATTACTGTAGACAGTAGTTTCATTTTCTCCCAGTATAGGCAGTATATTTTTTTATGTAAAGTTGGCCCCAAGAAAAAAAATTGCGGGGGACCCCCGAAGACCTGGGCATCTTAAATGATAACTTTTGACCCTCTGTAGTTTATTTTCCTATTTTCTTATTTTTTACTATATCCGGCATTCAGTTGAAGCGTCAAATTTGTTTTTTTGTTATAAAATTTGATTATTAAGCCCGGCATCTTTCCATTTGCCGCATGCTATACCCCACTGCTTGGCTATCCCTTTTCTTACAAAAAGCAGTGTAAAAAGAGAGCAAAATGCGCCGCTTTTGAGGAAAGGAAAAGAATTCTATAGCGGCTCACAGAAAATCCTCAGAGGAAAAACTGCACAGTCCTGGCCTGAAGGCCCTTGCACTTTGGCCTGAATACACCCTCCTTCACAGACGCTCAGGAAACCTTTCAGTTCAGTTCTAGCAAGAATGGCATCAAAAGACGGCCTACGCAGGCCTATCGAATGGCTTTTCAATTCTACATCCGGCGGCCTGTACAGTCCGGCGAACCTCCACATACGCTCCGATAATCTTTAATGCCAGGACTGTCCAGTTTTTCCTCTGAGGATTTTCGGAGCGTCTGTGGGCCGCTTATCGCTTTCGCCGCCGCTAATATCCGAGTCAACAGTCCAGTGTTCTCAACCTAGGAGACCAACGGAGTGGAATTACTGTGCCTTGACATATCTCAATACCATACTGCAACTTTCATTATAATCCCCTTTTTTAAACACTTCGACAACTAGCTGCCATGGACCTTACCCTAGTCCATTCATCTCTCTTCTGGAGCTAACTTTTTGTCAGTTGATTCTTTAGAGCTTCAGTTGACAAACATGCGCTTTGCACAACACCGTATTTTGATATTTCTTTCCTTCCGGTGACCTAGTTTTTGTCTTTGTGTTTATTTAAAAAATGCCCTGACGGTCCCCTGAGCGAGCAACGTATGTCCCTGTTCATATCCCTAATAATTCCTTCCTATTTTGATTTAGGTTTACACATAGGTCGTTTGTTTTTAATATCATAATTATCTATTATTTGGTTTTGGCTGATGGGATAAAATCCTAGTGCCATTAAAAAAGATGGTAAGCAATACGGATTCACGCAGTGCCTTAGTATCCAAGATGTTATGTTGGACCTGATGAGGGGGGGGGGGGGATGATTGGAGTCTTGGATGGCTCAGGAATATGATTATCTATCTTTCTTGCCTGGCCAAAGCTTTTAAAACTGTTTCTTATGAGCTGTTGTTAAATAAGTTGCAAATAACTAGATGAGCTCATGGTGCACAAAGAGTAGTGCATACTGGTATACCACAGGGAACAGTCCAACATTATTTCTTGCATATAACAACGATATCTTGTATATCAATTAATTTGCAAGTCGTAATAAGTTAAACATATCATCCCGATTTAGTTGTAGATGGTAAAAACGGAAAGAAATTCAGCGTGTTACAGAAAAAGATTTAAACCACATCTATAAATGTTTAAGTTAAAACAAACTCTCCAATACGTGTGGCAACAATAAATCATTAGTTTTACCTTTACTGTTGTAAATCAACTTGAATGCCCGTAAAATTACGTATGCGCATTGTCGCAAGAGCCTTGTGCATAAATTTACTTGACATTAGATGGCGCATTACTGGCGCGGGAATGTTTAACACAACCTTAATTATTACAATAATAATTCTATACAATTTGCTTAAACAAAAGTATGGTCCACAAAACAATATTTTGAAAATAAGTTATTGACCCAGAATAGAACATTCTAGGTTTTAAACTAAAACTACTTCCAATTTTTAGCCTGTCTCAAGAAAGAAATCGTAGCGTTACGGTACATCCCTGGGCTTTCTTAGGATAATATGAACCATATATTTTTCAACATAATTTGGCGGTCGCTTTACTGGTACAGCTTTCAACGGAACTCAGGCAGTATCGGCAGCAATTATTTGTCGGTAATTTAATGGTGGCTTGTGGATGCAGTATTAAATTTTTCTTGAATTCTCAACGACATGTGATTGATAAACAGCCAGTAATCTATCAATCAAGGATAATGGTAAAACCGACAAGACAAGATTTCTGAAAATTGCGTTCATATAGGCAGATTACATCGCGCGGAATTTACAGATAATGGAAATGGTGAACTCCTCGATCAGGCATATGATTTTTAATGCTTAAATTTGTACCACTACGCTCTTAAAGTGATCAGATACCGAAGCTATAATAACAGGAACTTTAATACGTATCTACTCAGAGAAAATATCATTATCATATACAGCTACAGTCAAATTTTTGACGCCTTTTTCGTTATCATACTTTGATGGACTTATCTAAATATTTTGATACTGTGTACATATATGTATCACATCTTGATTAACAAACTCTGTAATCTTGGACTTTGTACACCGTCCTTACTGTCCAAAATTTTACTTTGAATGCAGGTCGTAGTGGATTAAATATGTTTTGTATCAATTTAAAATATATTTACTGCTACCTCTGGAGTCCCACAACCAAACTAGGGCCGGCACTATTTTTTAATTTTATCAATGATATACCATTACTTCGGTAGCTGAGGATCCTCTTTATAGCAATACAATATTGATATACGTAATCAATAAGTGGTAGGTATTCGGAAAACCAGCTTCAAATGTTTTAAATAGTTATCTGGCCTTTTGCTCTGGTGAAAAAGTGAACCATAATATACTTATACCTATTATGGTTTTGTTGTTGGAAACTAAACTTTTTAATATAACTGATATACCTTGCTATATAGGTATACTATACTTATGTGCTCCAGGCTAGGGTATGCCTCAGCAGTAAAGAGAAAGCCACCCTATGAAATTATCAAAATACAAGAAAAGCGAACAGAAGACGTTTTTGAGGCATAATATAAATATCTGAAGCTGTTGTCCTGTGAATATACTTCTTCTATTGAGCCATTATTAAAGCTTTATTATTATTATTGCTACAAACAGATACATATTATATATCTACAACTATTATCCATTTTTTGTCTATAT
The DNA here is from genome assembly GCA_951848785.1 of Callosobruchus maculatus. Classification (NCBI taxonomy): domain Eukaryota; kingdom Metazoa; phylum Arthropoda; class Insecta; order Coleoptera; family Chrysomelidae; genus Callosobruchus; species Callosobruchus maculatus. Next base: position 4,400,770 of record CATOUR010000081.1, on the reverse strand, counting down.
TTTCCTATTTGCATAGTTTGAGTATCACAGCTTCAATATGATCGTTTACTTTTAAAAAGGGGGTTAAAGTGCTAAATCCAACTATATCCCATTTTCAACATTGTCATAGCTTAGTAGGTGTTATTAGGAAAGTACCTTATTTATAATACAGCTCCGCCACCCCAAAACTTCGTCACTTGGAACCACCACTTTTCGATCAAGTCAACAACACCACACACCACTATGTCTGTAGGGGATGTTTCGCGGACTGACAGTAACCTCGCTGTGCTACCGTTGCGTCTACATGTTACAGTTGGTCGATGGTCACGTCCCTCGACCAATCAGGTCGCTGCTACCTCTAAGCCCCGCCCCTCGGGGGCCTGAGGGGCGAGGGGTTCCCCGCCCACTCACCCCACGCTCCACGATATTTAGTGTATTATGTTCTGTGTGCTGGAGAATAGGAATATACAAACTAGATTTCAATGGGAAATATATTACCGGTATTATAATCGGACTGAAGTGGAGGAGGAGGGCATTTCTACGAAATGTGGCCATTGTTCCACTATACCCACTGTGTTTATATTTTGGGTTGGGGGTACCTATATGCCATTGTTAGAACTGCTCTATAAAGGCTAATTTGGACTTCAGTTTGAAGCTCTTTGTATCATAATTCCTGATTGTGTGTCTTAGGAACATGATATTTCTTATACCTAGCTCAACCGAGCCCCACCTTCTTTTGCCTCAATTCCATCTTCAAAACTAAAAATAAAGATCGCGATGTTGAGAACCTAGTGTTTATATTGTTTCCTCCCCTTGAAACTAGATTGGTTGTAGCTATTAGCTACTATTTCAGTATATCCAAAGGGTTTATGTATTCTAGTAGATACTGCGCAGTCTGAGCAGCTTATAGCAGGGCCGCGCCAACCCCGTGTGCATGGTGTGCACCGCATACGGGCGGCAAGCCTAAAAGGGCGGCGGCGCGGCGCCCATGATATTTCTTTTGACTGGATAACTCTGTCTTTTTTAGACTTCACTATTTTGCGATCAGCTCAGTCCTAAATGTCCCGCTTTCCGGTTGATACGCCTGTTACTGTTAAATACCGCCCACATATTTAAAAACGATTTATTTGATACATACCCCAATATTTCGATTGCTCTTAGAATCCTTTTAACACTTCCAATATTTCGATTATTCTTAGAATCCTTTTAATACTTCCAATATCAGTTGCTAAAGCTCATTAAAAATTACGATGAACCAGGAAAGACTCAATAATTTGGCATTCATTTCCACTGAATCTGAGTTGTGTGAAGAACTAAATACAGACCCAATTATAAAGGATTTTGCAGCACTTAAAGCAAGGCCAGTGTCTTTTCTATAAATTTTGTATGCATCATATTTTATTTTCTAGGAGTTTTTGTTTTTTGTAATTTTAAGTACATAATTAGGTATCTGTTTTGTTTGTTTTTTGTTTATGTTTAAAATATTAAACTTATGTTTTTAAAAAATATTTTATATTATTTTGTAGAAGGTTTTGTTCTTAAGTTTGAAGTTCGTAATTATGTTTTGTTTTTCACTGTTTAAGTTCAAAACATTAAACTTAAGTTTTTTAAAATATTTAATTTTGTTTTCTGGAAGTTTTTGTCTTTAAGGTTAGAGTAGGTACATAATAATATGATTCGTTTTTTTTTTGTTGCTTAGTTTTAAGGATTTTTATTTATGTGGTATTTGTGTAGAAACAATATTAAATTATTAACAAAACTTAAAAGTAAACCTCTCTGAAATTTTATTACCGTCTCTCATTGTGCTTGGGGTATAATAGGGGGCGGCCACTTATCATTTGCACACGGGCGGCACAAATACTTGGCGCGGCCCTAGTTTATAGCTTCCATACCGGTATTCCACAGGGGTCCATGCTGCTACACACAATATACGTGAACGACTTTCCTTCCGGTTGCTAATGTATGCTAATGAGACCCCACCCTTTTCCACTCCCTATTGTCCGATCGGCACCAAAACCTTTTCAACTCGAAAGAACCTTCACTAATTCAAGTTGGCCAAATTTGAGAGCAATCGCTTGGGGCGTTTTTGAGTAATCATTGGAGTACAAAATCGCGAACGTATACAGAGGCACAGAAGGGCGTCAAAAAAAGTTTTCCGTATTTCTTCAAACTTGGTCACTATAAAAAGGTTATCATAAGAAATAACAAAATCTAATTTTTGATCCCACTGCGATTATAAAAGGGAGTTGGGGTGGAGGTAATTCAAAAAATAATATCATAATGTGACATTCTAATGCTACCACAATAAAGAGCGTGCTTTCTTATGTTGAAAACGCTACCGCGCATGCCGCTAAAATTTCAAAATAACGAAAAAAAAATTCATAAAAAGCAGCAAATAATCCCAATAATTTCAAACTTTACTGTTTTTGTTCTTTATCTTTTGGTCCACTTTTAACATACTTTTTTTTCAGAAAATGAATCAGGAGGTGATTTCAATGACATCTCGCACGTTGATTTCGGTAAAATTTGCGAAAATAATAACTTACCCCTCCTTTGTTGGGGAAGTTAAAAATATGGTCTAGTTTTATACCTGTATTTTTTAGCTTGTTTTAATATTGAATGTACAGGTTGCCTTTTGTATCTATATTATCAACTTCATAAATTTCAGCTTATTACCTCGTAGCTCATCAGAAAAAAAACCTTTATTTTTATCTATGCATGTACCATGTGGCCTTGTTTTGACCAGCTGAGTCTTAATAAATTGTTTATATCATGTCACCTAGGTCCTTGCCCCCACCCTAAAATTTACAATAACGACGCCCATGTGTGGCCTTGACCAGGTCCAGGAGCTTTTCTCAAGAATTACTTGAATGTTAAAATTGACAGTTTGTTGATCAACTCAGTTGGTAAATCTATCAAGCAGATCGAAACAACCAGTTCTCTGGGTGTATACAATAATTTACATGAGACAAATGTTAATGGGATACATACTTTGAAAAGATTGTAAAAAATTGCTCCACCGTGCATCTGCATGTACCAGCTGAGTTTTATAGTGGAAACAAAGCCGTAGTCAGACATCGGTCTTGAAGGGAGTAACAGGGAATGAGTTTTGTGTGTGCTTTCACCATTTTCTTTAATACCTTTGTCGAGGCAGTTGAGGCAGCAGAAAAGAATATGTGCATAGTTTTATAATAACGGATAAAATAAGCACCAAATGAAACAGTGGAGGCTTTGGCATTTTAGAAAGATCAAAAAAATGTCGATTGATGAAATAATCAATTTTAATTTATTTGATCAAATATATAATAATAGTCATAGTACGTATTAGCGTAAACATTTTATTAGCACACCACAAAAAAAACTAAATGATCTTGGGGAGGTAATTGCCCCTAATACTCCCCCTTGCGTACGCCTATGAGTAGAAAAATGGATATTTTTAAGGTTTTGTTATGCAAACATACATTCAGTGCAATCTTACAGCACTGAAATATGGGTTGCGTCTAACAAAGACTGTTTTTAATGCAGAGAAAGGTTGATTAGAACTATTGTGGGAGCCAGAAGATGCACTACTGCACCAGCTGCAAAAAATATTCGTCTTTGAAAATATTAACGCTACCTTCAACACCACCAATTGTTGACGGGTGTGATACCATATTATATACACGCATGGAACTTTTGAAGGAGTCCGTCACTCAATGAGAAAGAGAGCAGAACCCATCTCTCACATTTTTGTGAATACAAGTGCTGTTCTGTTAAACTGTTACTAGTTTTCATTTGTTAGATTAAAAAAATAGCTCATTCAGTTCAGTAGATACCATGCGAAGGACAAAGTTAACTTTTTTCCTACAAAACCAAGTGAGATACGAAGATACAAAGAAGTGTTTTATCTGTTTAATCTGGCAATTAAATATTGAGACCCCCCTATTCGCGTGAATAGTTAAACAGTATTGTATATTGACAGTCCTATATTTACTAATAGTCTAAGATCCCAATATAAAGCGACCTTCACAAAAAAAAAAACATATCGCGAGTGGGTTGGCTGAAAAATTTCAGTCCAGGGTGTCATTAATTAAATATTGAAAAATTAATTTTTTTAAACATTTCACTGGTTTGGTTAATAGACAAATCACATACCAATCGAAAGTATGAAGCCCATTAAATATGCAAACGTTAGGTTGGCAACGTTTTTCCCGTCCCAACTATAGGGTAGGAAGGTATAAAAGGTAAATCAATAATAGTAATTTGCACCGGTGTGGTTAATGCATGAAACTTATATCAAAATAAAGATAATTTTATTGCAAACATGTCGATATAGGGTTGTCTGCAAGAAATCAGTCTGGAATTCCGGTTGTCGAATTTTAAAGATCAAAATATTGCTGCCAGTAAATACGTGCGCCAGGGAGGTCCGAGCGAACTATCCCGTGTATTAACAAAGGACGCAGCAAAGCAGCTGCGTGAAGCTCGGCCATTGAATGAAACAGAGTGCGCATGTCATGTGTCCGTGAAATTGAAATGATTTATTTGAATAAAACATAATCAAAAATGAATAAATTTATGAATCTTCCATGTCATTATTTCACAATTAAAAAAATTTAAAAGATGTATTTACTAAGACAGTTTTGAAGATTAAATTATTATGCATTTACCGTATTTTTACCAAGAAAGTTATTAAACTCTTCATTATATTTTTTACCCAAAGCAGTCACTTTTTTGTAGCACGTGGTATGATAACCTACAAAATCGAGTGATGCATTGGTTAACTCAACGCCACTGTATTTAAAATTTTTCTTTTTACGAAAGTTTAATTTCGACTAACAGTTTTTATACGTTTCATCGTTAAAATCAAGAACATCATCGTCCGAATTGCATAGAAAACACTTTTCAGCCATTTTTTATCACAATTTAATGTTTATAAATAACAACAATCACTACAGTAGTAGTAGCACGCTTTTTCAATTCAGAAGAATGAGGCAAACTGTTCGAATACAATGATGCATGCACCTCATTTACGATTGTATCGCTATCCTTTGTTAATACACGGGATAGTTCGCTCGGACCTCTCTGGCAAACGTATTCACTGGCAGCAATATTTTGATCTTTAAAATTCGACAACCGGAATTCCAGACTGATTTTTTGCAGACAACCCTATATCGACGTGTTTGCAATAAAATTATCTTTATTTTGATATAAGTTTCATGCATTAACCACACCGGTGCAAATTACTATTATTGATTTACCTGTTTATACCTGCCTACCCTATAGTTGTATGTGATTTGTCTATTAACCAAACCAGTGAAATGTTTAAAAAAATTAATTTTTAAATATTTAATTAATCATATCCTGGACTGAAATTTTTCAGCCAACCCACTCGCGATATGTTTTTTAACATATTAAATTTAATATAAAATACTTTTCATCCATTAACCAGTTCGGTGAAGATCGTGTTATATTCGGATCTTCTACTAGATAAGCATAATCAAAGTCCTGTGCCCATATTGCTAGCCTAGACGAATAAGCCTGCGAAAATGACCTCTGAATCCGACCCTACAGGTGATATTCCATTCAAAGGCATGCAAGGTAAAACTAACAAAGTTACCCAACGTAAACACATCCTTATCTGATGGTATTTCATTGAACGCATCTCTACGAACTGTCACAATGTACCTGCTAGGAAGAAAGATAAATAAGGGAAGAATAGGAACCCCCACAGACAAACAATGAGTATTAGGTTTGCTACTTGTGTTACATTTGGGTCTGATTATAGGCGTAGAAGCAGAAAAATATCAGCTTACCGAAATTAGAAATAGAGAAATCAGTCTCTTTTTAAATTGGTTGTCTTGACGTGATTTCCAATTACCTGAATATACTAACGATGTATCGTTTGTGAGCGACCCATTCCAATTTGAATACTGTGCAGTACTATTTTCAGCTTCAGAGGTTCGATAGTTTGTAATGAGCAGGAGTTTAAGTCGTACTATTTACTGCTATAACATCATTAAAACTACCAAAATGTCGCTGATGGTTCAGTATCTTGTGTTCTCCATATTTTTGTATGCTTCGAAAACTTGGACTGTTAAAAAGGCAGATCGAGCTCGCATAGATGCTTTTGAAATGTGGACGTGGAGGAGATTGCTCAGAGTTCCTTATACCACCCATCGAACTGACGTTTCCATACTGGATGAGCTCGGTAATCCAAAGAGACTATCCTCCATTGTGTCGACGAGAATGCTTATATTCTTCGGACATATACACAGAAGCGATAATATGGAAAAACTTGTAGTTCAGGGTCACGCCCCTACACGTTGGGTGGATACGATGAAACAGTTGCTGAATATGAGTATCAAGAGCGCCACTGAATTGACAGTAAATCGCGAACGATGGCGAGCTACAGTTCTCAAAACTATTGATAATATTCGTGTCAGCAATACTCTAGCTCCGACTTAATGCATTTTACGAGCTCACAACAGCTACGGATGTAGATAAAGTATAGTAGTATTCTACTTGCGGTAATGGTAATATCTTCCTTTCTGATTTACAGTACTCGACTACGCTTTGTGCTGCAAACTTCAACTGCGTGAGTTATTACCATCATTACCGCGTGCTTAATAATAAACTATCCTATTATAATATATAATAAACAATTCGAAATAGGAAAGCATAATAAAACAATATTTCCCTTTCTTTCCAAATTTCTCTAACGTAGTCTTGGAACATGACTGATGACTTCGAATATACATTTTCCTGTCTCCTACTGCGTTCCTTATCACTTTAGAATCCAAAAATGACAATAATACTAGACCACTACCATCTGATCAGTTGTACTGATGACCAAACAACAGGGAAGCGCGAAAATAATTTATAGCTTCTAAAAATCAATTCAGTGACTGTGAAAAAAAGCTTACAAGACAAAAAGTATCAAAACAGGTCAAATTTGTCAAACTTAAAATGCCTCACAGAATTTTGACACTGTATTGTCTACATCCCTGCTGAACTCAGCTGAATAAGAGTCTCAAGCTCTCAAGCCCTATGGACTCTATGATTGTGAGTACCATGTACCAAAATAATACAAGAAGTTAACCTACGCTATACATTGCTGCAGATTATCCATGATAAGGGATTTCATATTGATAGAAAGCCGAATAAAGATTTTAGATTTTTTGAGGTGACCCTGAAGATCATAGGTGTCGGAAATTTTTGATTTTTGTTCTGCGAGACTGAAACTCAAAATATCGGCCAGATTTGTAATCAGCACCCCTAAATTATATATGATAGGGGATTTCATATTGATAGAAAGCTGAATAAAGGTTTTAGATCTTTTGGGGCGAAACTGAAGATCATGCGTGTCGGAAATTCTTGATTTTCTTTCGCGAGACTGCAACTGAAAAAAGCCTCTGCAGTACTTTATCTCAAAATCCGAAGAACCTCTTCAAGTAAATCATAACAAAAACTGGGATAAGAATTACTTTCTACTATGATATTACCTTGTTGGAGTCAGTCCTTGACAACTAAAGCTCTATGAGTATCTGAATATCCTCCCATATAGTTATTAACAGAGTTCGTGTTGATTCTCATATTATGTTAGAGATGTTTATCTGTAGTCCTCGAATACAGCAGAATTCAAACCAATCTGTCACTAGTCTGTCTCTAAGTAGCGGTTAACACAGGTTCAAGGATGAAATGGCTCAAATACGCACACTAATTAACGAATGTTTAAGCTTATCACAATAAATTGTTGAGGAGGGCAGTTTGCTACTATCTAACTGTGTAACTATGTAGTTAAAATTAATTATTTAAAGAAAAACACTAAGCATGGTCGTGGCGTTGCAACTTTGTCACAAACAAGATTAGCAGAAATAATTGGAAATACCGAAACCAGACCACGGACAATAAAGAAAATAAGCGCTGCCGCCAATTCAAAAAAGTACATTTCCCTAATAGTCAACATTGCTTGTGCGCGAGAGGCAAGTGCACTCAAAAAAATGTGGCATCAAATTTGATGATGAGTTATTATAAGCAAACTAACGTATGTTGCAAAAGTTTTGAGAAGGTTTTCAAAAAATAAAAATCTCACAATAATAGGTACATATATTTGAACTGCAACAAGAATACAAAAAATAACAATATTTCTTAATATAAAAATGATATTAAAGTACTGCTGATGGGCCATGATCTTCCAAGGCTCGCAATTTCCTCTTAATGTTCCTCATTAGGTTTTGGACAGATTCTAAATCAATTTCTTTGATCTTTACCATTGTTCTTCTTCTTAACTGCTGTTCGTTTTGAGCTTCCCAGCCATTGTTATAAGCTTTGGCACTCAGTTGAGCCCAAAACGTTTCGATAGGTCTTGCTTGAGATTGGGAGGATTGTCGTTTCGTGGTACAAAAGGTATTCAGTGTTGTTCTAGCCAGTTTCTCGTACGGAAAGCATAATGACTTGAAGCCAGATCTGGTCAAAACATTATATTGTCATTAGCATGGTGAGTATTGATAAAATTGGGTAGTTTAGGAAAACATTTTTGAGTATAGACTTCTGCGGTAACCGTTTCGGCCCTAACTCGTCCAACGTATACGGCTGTGAAATACCGTTGTCTAATATAGCGCACCACACTAACACTTTGTTTTCAAACTTTTCGTTTAAATTTTACATTATCTGGACAGGCTTCAAAGTCTCTTGTATAAAAGACCATCATGACCTTTGATTTCTGAGTTCGAAAATGTGAAATACTTTTCATCGTCAAGAATAATTTTTATGTTGGCAGCAAAATGAGTACGACGTAAACTGCGACAGCATTGAGGAATTTTTTCTAACTGATTTGGGGAATACTTTGGATATCTTCTTTTTCGGAATTTTAAGTTATTTCTCTACAGATTGTGCTAGCATTGACGTGAAAAATGCGTCCAAGTTTTCGTGTTGAAGTTCCAACTCGATGTTCACTTCTCTTGACCATTCTTTGAACTGTAGCAGATTCAACGCTCTTGGACGTCCACTTTTTGGTGAATTTATACAAGGAATACCTTCTTCGCATTCACGGATTGCTCGATAAATTGTGGAAACAGAAATATTTTGATCTTGATATAGGCGAACTATTTCTTTTTTTTCAAGTCGTCCCACTAGGCTGAACTAGACTGTAAATACTCTTCCGAATATCTAATTTTTACGACATTTTGACAACCTATATCATAACTAAAATGGTTTTATCGTTACGTTAAGATGTTGACTGGTTACCATGGTAAGGATTTCTGAATTGTTTCCAACAGTGAAACTACCTCCCGAGTTTTGAAAAAAAATTCTCAAAACTTTTGCAACATAATACGTTAGGTTAGAATAATTGAGATTACATGTACTTCAACTACAACCACTTATACGTCACTTGAAAATACTTTAGTTTATGAAGATAGCATTAACTCGAATAATACACTTCTTATGTAAAGCCTTAGATGTTTAAAGCAACCCCATGTAACTTCAATCAGTAGAGTGGATCTGACACTACAATATACAGGGTAGGCCAATAGTGAGTGGACGGAAGATTGTGGGCTTACTAAAAAATAGTTCAGAAATCTGTTACCTGATCATGGTAGGGACCGTTGAGGACTATAACGCAAAAATATTTTCACTTAAATTTTGACGTTTATACAGGGTGATTCATATCAAACTTACAGCTTTTTGAATGAAACTCCCAGGATTATTATTGCATATTTGGATTCCTTGGTGAATTCTAGTGTGACTTTATGCATCATACCTGGTGATTTCCACCTAAACAAACCATTTAGGCGGAAATCACCATTTTTGGTATAAGCAGGTATCAGAAAAATATTGATTATCGCAGCGATTATAAAACCTAGACGTGACTTTGCGGTACGACTAAACATGAAACGCGTCACCTTAGGACAAACGGTTAAGCTTGATTTTTTATAATAGGAATATCCATTTTGATTTATAGAATCAAATGTAAAATTCGATTACATTTATAACGATATAGGATTCTCAATATCAACCTTTCTTTGGTTTTTATTTTATTTAAAATTTTCAGTCAAATCAGTGTTTTTTAATTTTCCACATGTAAGCAACCTAGCAGGCCATGAAAAATAAATAAAAGCCCGTTAAAATTGAAGAAACTACCTAACTTATTAGAACTATGCAAACGAACTAGAGCAACGGAGCAAGATTATGAAAATTCCTTACAACGCATTAGCTCTTGAGAAATTGCCTATTTGCCTCTAAAATGTATCTACTATCTACAGCGATATTCAAAACGGAGGCATTCTAAAACTGATATATTTGAAAGATTGAAGAATCGTTTTATTTGAACTGGAACACTTAATATTTCATAGCCTACCTGATAGATCTGCTTGATAATTATGCATAACGTCTATAAAATTGTTTCGTCAGCATACTTGTCTTATACTATCTCAATAATACAGGATTTTGACTACATCAAATACTATTATGGCCTTATAATTTAGTTGTTCATTAAACACATATAAAATTCGATAGCACTTTAAATAAATAAATTTCAGTACACAAATAGATGGTATACTAAAAAGTCGCAGGAAAATCGAAATACCTCAGAAACTGATGAATGTAAGTATATGAAATGCTACAGAAATATGAAAGAGCATATTATGAGTATTTTTTTGTACAATAAAAGATGGGGGATTGCATTTAAAAAAAAGAGAAAAGACATTGCATTCTACCCCACCCTGTATATGAATATGCGCCGTCGACATTTTTACAGCCTGCGTTAAGACTAGAGGATATTTTTTATCTTGGCATCTAGAAAACTAATTTTTGATTCATTAATTTTCAATATACAGAGTACACTCATTTGACAACAATTTGGGCATAAAAATGGTCATAACTTTTGAAAGACCCTGTGTTACAATACCTTATATTTTAAGAATGACAATCATTAGGAGGATCTAAATATGGTATAATATATAGGGTGTCTCAAAAAAAGTATAATTGCATTACCACGTAGCTGTGGATCACCCTGTATAAATCAACATGTTTTCTGAGTGAGGACCATATCCTTGGCTACAATTTTTATATATATATGCAACTTTTTTCGTTGCCTTCTGCAGTAATGGAGTTATTTACAGATCCGGTAAAAACTCACTGTATATATTTAAACTAGAGTATACTTATTGCAATTCTACCATATTATAGGTAATATACAACTCTACCATAGTGTCAGGAATTTTTAAAACCAAGATCAAGAATCTAAAGGTCCGTACAAATATGCGAGCCAAGCGCGCGTGCCGCTCGCATACTGTTCGTTACGATCCACCTGTCGGTTTTTCAACGAATGCTTTGTATGTTCTCCGTATTAGGAGCGTGATATGGTGTAGCTTTTGGGCGTGCACATTCATTGTGGATCGCATAAGGTTTATCGAACGGGAAAATTTCAAGGAACACCTAACGCGCAACGAACGCGCGGCGCACACACGGCGCGTGTTCGCGACGCGCATATTTGTACCCACCTTTATACTTACACTTAGGATTTTATAAATGTAGTATTAGTCTTCTATTTTTTTTGTTATATATTTCTTGCATGTTTACGCACATGTATTTTTTAATATTACTAACCTAACATACTACTTACTTTTATTCTCTTTAACTTGTATATTAAATTAGGTTAAGTATATAATGTCTATTTTCAACTGTCTAAGATCTTCTATAACATATAGTCAGATGGTACATTTTGTGCCCTGGTTAGCATGGAAGAACATCTTTTACTTGATGCTCGCCAGGTGAAATGAAGACAAATTATTATTATCATTATTTTTCGTTACTACAATGCTTTTCCCATCCATTGGCGTTTGGCGCGAAAATAAGAATGGAGTGATCGTGACCTTGAATCTATTTCTACGCCACTGTTGTCTGTTTACATGGCTATTATCGCCGCCCGAAGATAAGCCCACTTGTGTTACAATATATCCATTGCATATAATAGGGTCTGTTCAAGGGCTTTGTTAGCCTAGAGGGTATCACCTTGGTGACCGCGGCTCCCACGCAACTGAATTCGGCATGAAGATCAATTCTTTTTGTGAGGCTGATAAAACAGATCTCAACTTCGCCGTGCTTCTACTTCAGTAGGTAAAGGTGACCCTCTTTGTACGCATATTAAAAGGGGAATGGATGTAGAGAAAGAGGATTTCCGTTAAATATCTCGCTCGCGGTATGTGGAAGCAAATGAGAATATTCAATTAGTACATTTTAAATGTTGATCAATTATAATTTCTCGATACCCAAGGAATTTGATTTATCGTATAATGGAACAATCACAAGATCTAGTAGTTTTTTTATGGTCGGCCTCCCGCAAAGGCTGAAAGCCTATGGCGCTGTAGAAACGCTGCGAGAGGATAAGTATCGGTTCACGTTAGATTTGAAACGCTGTAGGTTGTAGCCGTCGGGAAACAAATTCCCCAGCAGCTGATTCCACAGTGTCGAAGTTCTCCAAAAGAAGGAATGCTGGAGGAGACTAGTTCGGGGAGTAAGGTCCTCGACCTGGTAAGGATAAGCTCGCAGAGCTTCTCTATGGTTCCTGGTTCGGACGGCCTGTGGTGTTATTATCTGGGAGAGCTCACTCGAACATCTTCCGTGATAGAATCTGTAAAACAGGGACAGGTCAGCCACCCTCCTTCGATGTTCCATGCTGTGGAGGTCCTTTGTGAGGTTAGGCGTATCTATTAGTCTAATCGCTCTTTTCTGGATAGTGTCCAGAAGCTTTAGAGAGTGCTTCGGAGCGTATCCCCACACATGGGAGCAATACTCCAGCGATGGTCGGATCTGTGCCTTGTAGAGCAGCAGCAGTTGCTCTGGTGTATACAACTTCCTACAGCGGAACAAAACTCCAAGCTTCTGGGATGCCGTTTTAGCAATACTGACGACGTGGTCGTGCTAGGACATGTTATTGTTGATGTTGATTACCAAAAGCTTGACGGAAGGTGATTCGAGTATGGGGTGACCCTCCATTTCCACGGTTGGTAAGCCATCGTGAGACGTCTTTGTAAGTGTTGTTGCCTGAGTTTTTTGTACGTTTAACTGTACTCTATTTGCTAATCCCCACTCGACAATTGTTTTGATATCTGCGTTGATCTGTGAGGCATGCTGCTTTCGCCGACGTACCGTCTCCTGGGACGATAGTGGGTTGCCTGGTTCTATGCACGACACTAATGTACTGTCATCTGCGAAGCTATAGATTGGATTGGATGTTATTTCCAGCAGCTCGTTGATGTACAGCAGAAACAGTGTAGGGAATAGGACAGATCCCTGGGGAATACCGGCGTTTATTGAAAATACGTCTGATGAACAGCCCTCGACTACAACAAACAGAGATCGGTAGTTCAAAAAGCTATTCAGCCACTGGCGCAGGCCAGGTGGTAGTCCATAAGCAGCAAGCTTGACCAGAAGTCCGTCATGCCATACTCTGTCGAAAGCTTTCGATATATCAAGTGCAACAACACGGGATTCGCCATGATTGTCTATTGCTCTGTTCCACAAGTGAGTGACGTAGGCAAGGAGGTTACCTGTAGACCTGTGCTTACGGAAGCCATACTGGCGGTCATTTATGATGTTATTGTTGTCCAGGTATTTCAGGAGCTGTGTGTTAATGACAGTCTCCATAACCTTAGACATGATGCTGATAAGAGCCACAGGTCTATAATTGGTGGGATCGGTTTTTTTGCCTTTCTTAGGGATGGGTTGTACGCAGCCAATCTTCCACGAAGTGAGAAACACGCCTCGTTGATACGAAAGTTTGAAGAGCTTGCAAAGAATAGGTGCAAGCTCAGCGGCACAGCGTTTAAGGACAATGGCTGGAATTTGGTCAGGACCAGTAGCTTTATTGGTGTTCAGTTTTTGGAGGATGCGTTGATGAGTTGACCTGTAATTGTACGCGAGATTGTTATTTACTTAGTATTTTGATATCTGGGTAAATTTTGTTGCTATTTAATAGGAATATTAATTCGTCAATAATAATCATTTATTTTTCAACAGGTAATTCCAATACGAGAACAATATATAATCAGTATCACATGATTACCTAAGATAAAAATAACAAAACAACAAATTATATTAGGCGAGCTCCATTGAAGTCTCAAAACGTGAGCCGACCAAACTCATTGAATCCTGTGTGTCAGGGTGGGGCATATTAATCAAGTGTTTTTGAAATAATCATAAAATTACTATTTTTTACTCTAAAAAAATTATTGGTAGTAAAACATAGCTGATAATAAACCATTTTGAAATATCTAAGTGCAAAAATTACATCTGGCATATGATGCAGCCGTTCACGAAAATTGCACTCCACTGTTTCCAGCATGTTTCTGTTGATTTTTGAGAAATTCCATGGCGAATCGCTTCCTTCTCTGCGTCTAATGTACGGGGCTTGGCCCTTTAAACACGTGACTTGAGTTACCCCCCATAGGAAAAAATCACAAATTGATAAGTCGGGAGACCGAGGGGGTCATGAAATGCCACCAAACCTAGAAATTGAACGATTTGGAAACAGGTGGCGAAGAACAGCCATGGATGCTCTGGCGGTGTGTGCCGTGGCCCCATCTTGCTGGAACCACAAATCTTTGATATCCACACCTCTTTTTTGCAATTCAGGTATGAAAAAGGTATTCAGCATATTAATGTAACGTTCAAATGTTACTGTAGCGGTGACCCCATTTTCTCCAAAAAAATATGGGCCAATGATGCCACGCCATATGACACGCGTTGTTCTAGTGTCTACCTCTCCATGATGGCAAGTGGCAAGTAATAAAGTGAAATGGTTTGAGTCAAGGAATAGATTGTAATAAACCGCGCGCTCCTCCCTTTTCTTATATACAGGGTGAGTCAAGCTCAACGCCTCGGACTCTTGTGACCAAACGATACTACCTTTTCAAAAATCAACTTCGCAGGTGTATGTAGGTGGAGCTGGACTACATTTTAAAAATAATGACTTTTATACATGGTGTCTAATAAAAGCGTGACATATCAAAGTTATGTTTTTTGAATGGAACACCCTATGTATTATTGCACATTTAGATTCTCGGGTGAATTTTAGTGTGACTTTATGTATCACACATGGGACTTTAAGCGAACCGTTTAGGTGCAAATCACAATTTTGGGTATAAGTAGATGTCAGAAAAAAATTGAATGTCGCAGCTATTATGAACCTTAAGGCTGTATTAGACTACCATATTTTTGAAATCAGATTTGATTTCATTTCTTGAACTGCTCAAATAGGCTAGTGTAATACACGAAATTGTTTCAAATTGACAGATTGAACCAAAATTGAGATGGAATTTAGAACATGTTCTATTTCCAAATCATTTTTAGGCTGGGGGCATGCGCATTTGAAACATAAATGTCATTGCGTCGGGAAAAAGGTAAACAAAAATAAGGACAGTAACCTTACTTTTTAATTTCGGTCGAATTCTCCAGAATGCTCTCTGGTACTAATATAAATTGAGAAATCCACATTCGGATGAAAGTTCACCAATAAAAACAAGTAACATGTTAATCCTACGGCCCCAGCTAGTAAATCTCCACCCGACCGGAATGCCCTGCGAACTTTGAGATTGGATTGGAAGCAATTGGCAATTTGAAGACAATATAAGAGGTAAGATGTTAGTATCTCTGCAATTATGTTTCATATCGATTTCATATACAATAATAGCCCTGATTATATTAAAAGTAAGGTATAGTCCAAATTGCACTATAAAAAATTTGTTTTTACTCAGCAGATTCGGTAGACTTAATTTGTAATATTGTATTAAGTCCTACATCACATTTTGGATGTATTAACTATTAGTTATTTACAATGTATTAAGTGTATCTAATATTTTGCCTCAGTGTATGGCAACATTGTCACTTTTTATTATGGTGTTTTCCTATGTTTTGTTGTTTTTTCATATTGCAAAGGTCCTCGGTTAAGTAGCCACACTTGACTGCACTGAGGATAACAGAAAGGCATTCAATATTAAGAGTAACATATTTCTTTTGATTTAAGGATGACTGGTCTACTGAACATATATCTCTGCTGATAGAGATATACGAACAACATCCCTGCTTATATGTGGTCAAGTATGTGTGCTACCACAGTAAAATCAAATGGAGTGCTGCTATCACTGCCATAGTAGAGGCTCTGAAACCTCTAAGATCTACTGTAACTGAACAAGAGGTACAGAAGAAGTTTATGGGCTTAAGGTCAACATATGCACAAGAACAGAGGACAGTTTTAGTCACTTCGTACTAGAATGGGAGAATATGAGGTAAGAGTCTCAACTTATCATAAATGAAGTGGTGCAGTATTGATATAACAGTGCCAAATTTCTACTAATAACTATTGAATTGCACTTTGAGCCAAAGGAATAACCTAACATGTACTTGAATATATTGTCAAATTTTTTTGCCTTTACTTCCCTATAACTCGAACCTACCTGTAAAAATTGTATTTGCATATATTAGGAAGGCTAAACTTTCAATGCAGTATTTTGCTTTCAGGCAAGTCAACAAGGAATATGAGGTTAGTCATGCTGGGGTTCTATCACCCACAAGCGAACTATCAGATGGGCTCAAATTGACTTGCTCCGCTCACAGATACCAAGTACAGGTGGTGCTCAAAAAAGAGGGGGAACAGACTAAATTAGTAACTCACCCAAGTGTATAAAAAACAACAAGTACCAGCAGATGTGGAAATAAAGGTGCTGAAGAATGCTGCTGATCAAACATTGAAAACTTCTCCTCGCTCTACAGTCTACAGTCCACAAAGGGACAACCATTTTGCAACTGCTGATGACCATATGGCGCAGTTTATTGCATCTCAATTGAAATAAATAAAAAATTAAAATACCAAACAGAATGTATATTTTGAATTTCATATAATATTACAAGTTAAAAGAAAGAAAGAAAAAGTATAATGTTTCCATTTTTAATTCAATTCCTTTAGCCTTATTTTGCCAAGATTTACTTAAGCTCCAAATGTATTCTCAACTGCTGTTCTAGTTCTAAACAACAAATATTTGATTACAATTGGTTCACACAGTTCTGGAACTATCTGACTTATTGTACTCTCATTGCTTCGAGCCGCTGGATGGCTGAACATCGAAGAATTATTGCTAGCCTGAAAATGGAAATGTTTATTACTTTTTATTCATAAGGTTTACTGCTAATATTACCTATTTTCTCCTGTTATGTATTCTCATAGATGGTTATCTAGCTTGTCAAATTATGCTAAGTAGCTTACTGAAGATTTTATTATTCATTCGTAAAAAGTCCTTCTAATGATCTAGATCTTCTAGTAATAACTCTTCTCTCAACATATGTAGCATACCTATGCCTTCATCTCTTCTTCTCAGCCGCTTCTTTTGTCAATTTTTTCCTTTAGTAGTTAGCCTCTTAATTCGCCTGTCTACGAGTTTTTTGCAACGTAGATGGATAAATACATGTTCTAGCATTATCTTTTTCCATTGCCGAGGGAGTCAAGTGTAATGAATGAGAATTTCAATAAACAGTAGTCGATAAACTACAAACAAAAGCTAGGTTATGATTTTATTTTGACCATTGACATTTTGACACTGACGTTCACACAATCACAAAACATGTAATTGCAAAATACGTCATGTCAGATCTGACAACTTTGACTGTAGAGGACATCTGTGTTCGGACAGTTGACAGATAAGATGTATTCAACGAATGTAATGCGCAGAATCGCAAATCAATTCTTGAACCAAATTTGGTGTAGTGTCAAACAGACAAAATGCTGGGCCACAATTTTTGAGATCATTTTTCATTTCAAATTTGGTTCAAGAAATGAAATCAAATCTGATTTCAAAAATATGGTAGTCTAATACAGCCTTTAGAGGGCTGTGACTTCGCCGTATTACTAAGCATGAAATGCGTCAGTTTTCGTGAGACGATCGAGTTCGAATTACATTTGTACTTGGAGAAATCGGTAGATCAATTAAGGAAACTTCAATCAAAGGTAACTTGATTTTTTCAAATGGGAATGCTTAATTTTTTTTATACGACCAAATGTGTAATTTGATAAGCTTTCTAATGATATGCAGTTGTAAATATCCATCTCTGGTAGTTTTGATTTAATTTCAAATTTTCAATGAAACCGGTGTTTTTCAATTTTCCTACCTATAAGCAACTTAGCAGGCCATGAAATATAAACAAAAACTGTTCAGATGGAACAAAACAACTAACATAGCAGATAGTTATGGACGAACTAGAGTAAAGGGACAAAAATATAAAAATGACTTACAATAAATCAATTGTAACCAGAAATAACAGACATAACACATCGAAGGTCAAAAAGCAGCTGGAGTACCACAAAAATGGATATTTTTCACAGCATACCGGCTACTACAATATTCTAAAGACTGACAATTCACAAAACCATTATGAATTTTGAAATGAAAGAAAATCTACCATGTTATGTTGCTTCCAGTTTAATAGCTTCAGAATAAAATTTCATATTTAATGATTTAAAAAAGTAGTAACCGATACCTCTGACAGGAGTTCTGCAAATTCTTCAATACTCATTAGCAGGATTGCCGAAAATGAAGAATAAATGAAAAATCTGCTCAAAATTATTAAACATAATTCACCTGGCAGAAAATTAAAATATGATTTATCAGTATCTCTTTTTTTTGCGATCTTGCTAATAGATATTGAAAAATTTAAAGGATGACAGTGAGAGGTATCACTTTTTTGACTTTGACTGAAATGACTACTGTTTTATACCATTAAATGTGAAATTGTGTTCTGAAGATATTGGACTGGCAACAACCGCTGAAAGTTTTGCTTTCATTTCAAAGTGTTTAGTGATTTTGGAAATTTTTAATCTCTAGTACATCGCAGTCGCTAGTAGACTGTGAAAGTTATCCATTTCTGTCGTACGCCAGCTTCTCTTTAACCTTAGACATGCTACAGCTGTTGTTTCTGGTTAAGTTGATTTGTTGTGGGGAATTTTCATAATCTTGTCCTTTTACTCTAGTTCTTCTGGATCTTTTTGCTAAGTTAGTTGTTTTCTTCCATCTGAATACGACTTTGCTTATATTTCAAGGGCCTGCTAGTTTGTTTATAGGTAGGGAAATTGAAAAACACTGATTTGATTGAAATCTCGAGATTTAATGAAAACTACCATAGATCGATATTTATAACCTGATATCATTAGAAAGCCTATCAAATTGCACATTTGATCGTATAAAAAAAATTATGCATTCCCATTTGAAAAAATCAAGTTACCTTTGATTGTAGTTTCCTTAATTGGTCTACCGATTTCTCCAACTACAAATGTAAATCGAACTCGACCGTCTAATGTAAGCTGACACATTTCATGCTTAGTAACAAGGCAAAGTCAAAGCCTTCTAAAGTTTATAATAGCTGCGGTATTCAATTTTTTTCTAACATCTACTTATACCCAAAATTGTGATTTGCACCTAAACGCCTCACTTAAAGTCCCATCTGTGATACATGAAGTCACACTAAAATTCACCCGGGAATCTAAATATGAAATAATATATAGGGTATTCTATTTAAAAAAAACATAACTTTGATATGTCACGCTTTTATTAGACACCCTGTATAAAAGTCATTATTTTTAAAATGTAGCCCAACTCGACCTACATACACCTGCAAAGTCAATTTTTCGAAAAGTGGTATCGTTTGGTCACAAGAGTCCGAGGCGTTGAGCTTGACTCACCCTGTATGAGTGCTACTCAAACCAAAAACACTTGGTTTTTATGCCCCACCCTGTACACAAGCATCAGAGATCATTACTGTGTGTATCTGATTATGTGTAAGAGATATCTAAATATGTATAGAAGCAATTCGAGATTCGGGATAGTGTAAACGGGATCGCAAATAATTCTCCTTGTCTTTACGGGCCATTGAGATTATGCCTGTGTATGGATATCAATGACTTGCATAATAACTTTCGAAGAATCAATACAGGAATGAGAAATAATCTTGATACTTTTTATCATACTGTACTTATTTTGTTCTATGTGGACCTCAGGCATGTTAGAACCTCGAGTTGACTTTAGAAACAATTTGACTCTTTGACTCTTTGAAAATCTCTTTGAAAATTGATCTGATGCTTTTGAATATTCAACTGATTATTTGAAACTGCAATTGAAGGGTTAGAATTTATAACTGATTGTTTAAAACTACGTTAGATGCTTTAGAAAATTCACCTGACTATTTGAATTTAAAATTGACGCTTTAGACATTAAGACTGACTATTTTGAATTTACAATTGACGTTTCAGAAATTTAACTTGAGTGTGTAGTGCCCATACCACAGCATAGTAAACAACCAGCACAACATCTCTGAGGATTTTCTATATAAAAATGGTTCTCACAAAATTTGACCTTGGGATGATTTATGGATGATTTTACGGCTGTGAAGTTTGGGTAGAGATTCGAAAATGAAAATATCGATACCGGTACCAACTCGATATTTTTTAGCGAGATAGGCGCGTTCGGTTCGTACAGAGAATTTTGTGCAATTGATTACACCCCTCAATAGTTATATAATTATTTTCGATACCGATACCCCTACAAAAGTATTGATACCAGCATGGAATCGCTCAAAAAGTATCTAAGATAAAAATACTCAATATTAGTGCAGAAGTACAAGTATCGAAGTATCGTTAGCATCCCTACAAAAAAATCATCCAAAAGTGGGGACGCGCATGTAATTTCCGCCAACCTAAGTTATTGTGCTAGTTGTTTACTACGCTGTGCCCATACTATATTATTGTTAAAGTTCTAGTTCACTGTGAATTGTGCAATCACTGTAACTGGAGACGAAGGTACCCTTCAGTGAACCTAAGCCGTTTACGGAAGGTCACAACGTCACAACTGACGAAGGCAGAGGCGGGTGCTAAAGGTGTCACTTCAGGCACGCTGATGAAGTACTGATATATGGAGATGAAAGCTTATACAATCAATCCTCAACTTCTCGGAACACGCCGAACAGGTAAGCAGCTTCTGAGGATGTCAGCCACTCGAGCAGCAGTGACAAGTCTTTTCTGTCTCTTGTTTTTTCAGTGGGAGTCTCAAAACGTAGCATGAAGGGGGTGGTGGAGAGGTGGTATATTTGTCCACAAGCCCACATTACTCAAAAGTTTGCGCGTTGAAAACTATGTATTATATAATAATAGGTTTTTCTGTCAAGGATTTATGAACCTCTTCAAACAACTGAGAAAGATGTGAAAGACTATTGTTGCTATAGGGGTGTCTACGGGTAGGTGTTATTTCTACCGCTTAACTCCAGTCTCCGGCAGGTTATTTGTTCACTTAAAATAATATATGGTACACACACACTCTTTCAAATTAAAGATTATGTTGTTAGATGTCCTATGTTGCCTGTCTCAAGAAGATCAATTCTTGTAATTAAAAGAAAAAATCTGCAGTAGCTAGGCATGCACTCCAGGACAGTGGTGGCCACAAAATAAAGTTTGACAAGACCGAGGTTCCTACTACGACGTCCTCTTATTACAGCAGACTGCAGTCCAATGAGATTTATAAGCATAAAAATAACTTCATCATCAAAGAAGAGATATACAAGCTCAACAGAATATGGATACCTTATAGATATATTACCGCTGTAGTATCTGGTTAGGGTTGATTTGATGTCAGCAATTTTTATAATCTTGAATCTTTGCTCTAGTGCTATTGTATCTTTCTGCAAAATCGATTGTTTTCATCCATATGAACAGGATTTAGTTGATATTTCTATATTTTATTGCCTGCTAGGTTCTTTAGGGGTAGTTACATTGAGAAAAACCGGTTTGATTGCAAATTTGGAATTAAACTAAACCAGAGACTGATATTCACAATCATAGGAAGGCTATCAAATTTTATATTCAAACGTATAAAAAATATAGGCATTCCCATTTGAAAAATTAACCTATCTGTGATTGAACCTTCCTTAATCAATCAACCAATTTCTTTAAGTTCAAAAATTACACAAATTTTAACGCTTATCTTAAGCTGACGCATTTTTGCTTATTAATGTGGCAAAGTCACAGCCTCGGTCACAGCCTTCTAGGTTTTTTATAAAGTATGGCTGCGATATTCAATTTTTTTATACTGCAGCTCGCCATACATACTTTCATATAGTCATTCTTCTGAAAAGAGATATCGTTTGGTGACAATAGTCTAAGCTTGGCTCACCCTGTATAATCTTTCCATGTATCACAAATAATATTTTTCAAATACCAATTTCCTTGTGAACGTTTTAAAATAGGTATAATAATAACTTTCATATAGTCATATAGTCATTCTTCTGAAAAGAGATATCGTTTGGTGACAATAGTCTAAGCTTGGCTCACCCTGTATAATCTTTCCATGTATCACAAATAATATTTTTCAAATACTAATTTCCTTGTGAACGTTTTAAAATAGGTATAATAATAAAAGGTCTCCAAATTTGCCATTTTAGCTCTCACTGACTCACTGAAGTCACTGAAGAGAGCCTCAGTCTGTCCGTCCGTCCGTCTGTCCGTATACAAAAGATAGCCAAAACTACAGGTGCTAGAGGAAAACTAAATACAGATTCGGAATCAGCATGAAAAAAATGGAGCCAAGTTAATTGACTCAGTACTTCCCACACATAATGATGATACCATTTTATTATTTTCCCATGGCATCCATTGCAAGCTGTAGTTTGAAATTCCCTCGCCCACCCGCCTGCAAAAAAACATCCAACTCATAAAAACTGTCGTAAATTGTTTCTTACGTCTCCCTAGGAACTGGGACGCCACAGTTTTTATCCTGCATGCTCCAACTGGACGATGCTAAACGATCAGGAGCCCCCGAACCGTCTAAAAACGCAGTTTGACCTAACCTAAGTTTGACCTGTTTTTAATTTTTTTTAATATTGCTTTGCCGCCACTGACACGATTTTCCCAAAACAGACGCGTTTTCCATTCTCGCCGCGGTGGTAATACTGCGTCAAGATTTCATTAAAAACAATGCAATAATTTTCGCGTTACGCAATATAGAACGATCTAAAACAATACTCGTATGTATACATAACAAATTGGACCTAAATAAGTGTATTATGCCGCTAGGTTTTTCATTCACTGGTCAATGGACAGCCCATTATGGATGGAACAAATTTCTCAGTCTTACAACCCTCCCACCCCCCAACCACCCCAAATTGCCCCTACCAAAGGAACAGTAGAAAATGATCAGGAACCCCTAAAACGCCTAATAACGAAGTTTTAGGAAAATTTAGATTTTTTCCTTTTTTGCTAATTACTCCGCCGCATATGCACCGATTTCCAAAATTATAGGAACATTACCTACTACGACCCCCACAGCATATCGCTGCCCAAATTTCATCACAATCCATGCAGCGGTTGCTGAGATTACGAAGCTAGAAAAACGCCAACAGACAGACAGACAGACCGACGGAAATAAGTGACGTGGATTTTCGTTATGTAGATGTCATAAGGCGCCCAGAAAGCGTGTTATCTCAAAATCGAAAATTTTCGCGATCACAACTCCCTTCACCTATCGGTGTGGGAAGTAAAAGTGGTATGGGAAACATCCGGTTTTGTCAATATCGCTTCCGACTTAAAAAAATTTAATTAAATTACGACAGGTAATTGACGACATATTATGTACGGTGTATTGATATTCTTGAAGCACATGCAGAGTGGCCGAGCGGTTAAGACGCTAGGCATCAGTCTGAAAGGGCGTGGGTTCGAATCTCACCACGGCCAACAACTTTTTGTTCTTCTTTTTTTCAAGATTAAATGTTAAATTTGTTGATTACTAGTCCGGGAAAAATCCGGTTTTGTCAATATAATAAAAAAATTAAATTTTTATACCAACAAATTCCACAGCCCACATAGCACCAGATGATATGAGATTATTTTGTTCACATTCACTACAGATATGAATATTCTGGGAAAATTCCATGGATAATTGGAATATTTACATATATAAACGTTCGAAATGGGAAAAACACGCTATATTCCTAGAATATTCCGCCGAATATTCCGCACGGATATTACATGAACAATTGTGGTAGAATGTTTTTGAATATTCTAGGAACATTTTGTCTAAATTACCTTATATCCGAAACATTTTTAGGGAATTATGGATACTGTTCCAAAAATAATGGCACCTACTAGTGGCAGATATTTGCGTCTAGCCGGACCATGCAACTTTCCAACCCGCAGGCCCGCATGCGCATTTGTCATGACAGCTGGGATTGACATTGACAGTTCTAGAATTCAAATTCAAAATAGCCGTTAGTTTTACGTCATCCATGAATGAATCCTGGCATTCAAAAAGTGCTTTTCTCTGTTTTCCCGGTGTTTTCATTTTGTCTTAGCATTGACTTATTTTGCGTTTTCATTGTATGAGGAAGCATGGTTTGGTGCAATGCGTGCGAAAAGTCGTTTTACGACACAAGCACTTTAAGGAGACATGCACAAATATTTCATCTAGGTATGTACCTATGTATATTATTGTGTTACTGTTATGTTAAAGTCCCTACTTCATTAGACTTTTAAAAGGATAATTTGATAAAGCATTAAATGCATATCTTCGTTCTTTCCTATACTTACCATACCAATTTAAAAAATACTTTACTAATTATTGTAATGTCAACTTCATAAGCCTATACCCCAAACAAGCTGTAATCTTTGAAGTGGTAATATTTGTACTTGACGAGTACAAATAAATGAATGAATGAATTATGATAATTATGTAAACATGCACCAAAAAAATAGGTACATTATATAATGACTATTCACTTCTCTATTAAAATAATTTGTGCACTATTTCAAAATGCTTCTTTTTTGTCATTATAGGTGTGGAAAAAATTCTTAAGCTTCCCAAGTATTCGAGACAGAAGTGGCAGACCGATACCAGGAGGCGAAGGGTGTGATGACTTTCTAGAAAGTAGATCCTGGTATATTCCACATACTCTGTGTACTAACAGCACCAATAAATGCTCATGTTATCTATCTGTATATTGTTTAGTAAATGGTGGAGAAAAATAAATTGTTTATTATTATAGGGTATGCTTCTCACATAATCAAATTGAAAATGTTTCATAATATCATTAGCTTATACCCACATCCATACTTTTTTCCATGTAACATGAAATAGGTGAAAGTAACATTTACATGACACTGCTTAACATAGTGTGATTAATTTGTATCTTATCAAACAGGGTGACTATCTCAAAAACACTCATTGGGTCATTGTAAAGTTGCACCGACCAGAAGCTAAAGGATTATTAATTGAATAAAAAACTATTAGTTATATATTCCTATGTATTTATTATATATATTTTCCTTCGATGTATTAGGGCTTGTTTTGAACAGTATATAATTCAGTGTATCGAAGGGCGATGAGTGAACCACTATTCAGTGATGTGCTGCTGCAGTCCTCAGTCACACAGTATGGGCCAATGTTATTGATACTATTGAGTTTATGCCTGTAAACATAAAGATGCTTCAGGTTTTGCCCAGTCCCTTAAAGTATAGTTACTCACTTCCATCTGACATCCTGAAATAAATCATATTTTTAACAAAAATGAAAAATAGAAGAAAGCTAACTGATGAGTGATTAAGAACTTTTATTCTAATATTTTAAATAATGGTTACTACTGTGACAGCTATTCATATACCTATTATGCACCTTGTTAAATACAAAATAAAACTGACACAGCTCGATTTATTTTCTTGATCTGCTAAGGATTGAGTGACAAAGATGCAGTCTGTCGTCCAAATGAATGAGGTAACTGTAATTTGCGAATAAACGCTTTTTTTTTGCAGTTTTCAATATGCATTAAAGTTTTCATCATGCATTAGCTCATAAATTACATCATTTTAATTGACATAGCAGCTTACCTGCCAAAAAAGGTTCCTTGAAAAACACAACACAACAACAGTTATGGTAAAATTGTTCAAAAAACTATAAAAAACAATTACAAGTCCTCAATTTTACATGGTGGTATACGGCAAATAAGCCATGTTTGCCCAACAGCCAAGTGCACGCCAAGTGCCAAACTGCCAACAGCTCAACAGGCCATCAGCTGATCAAGAATCAAGACGTTTGACAAGTATAGAGCAATGTTACGTTAGATTTAAATTGAATTGAAATCTATATGTTGCTACTACCAGTTAGATTTAAATGTGGCGCCATTCCGGCATAATCGGAAACCTTCGGCGGTTTTCGGGCCTGCGGGTTGGAAAGTTGCATGGTCCGGCTAGACGCAAGTGTGGCAGATGGTCACAAAACTTAAGTGGTTAGGCATCTCAGTCAAGATACCTAAATAAAGTGTAAAAATGTAAACTTGTTGCATTTAACCTCAAAATTCTACTCACAAGTGAGTAAAGTCGGCCATGACTCACATTATATAATGAACCTTACACCATAGTAGGTGACCATAATTTGGAACACTGTCACACACTTGTAATGAGCAACTGGTCACTGTCAAAACCGATACCAAATTTAGAAATAGCCAAAGTGATCAAGACGTCTAGTGGTGGAATTTAGAACCCAATGTTGTATGTGTGCCCATGGTAACCAGATTCTTTTAGCATGCATCTGTACCAACTCAGAGAGAATGAAATCAAACACAGAAGAGTTATGATATGGGTTTTTTTATTATTTGTTTCTTAACATTTGTTTTGTATTTATTAATCCTGAGTGCTGAGTGTTTCTGGTATGATTTTATTACTTGATTCTTGTATTTATCAATTCATGAGTGCTTTGTATTTCATATATTTAACTGGTGTAATATTTATATTGATATGTTAAAATATACGATTCAAAATGTCTTAATAATAGTGGTAAACTGGCTCTTGTTATTGATATTGTATAATAAAGAAATGGTTATAAACATACACAGTCTAAATGATAAAATAATAATAATACATGGTGGGCTAGATCTCTGTTTAACGTCAGGGAGAGAAATATGGATAGAATGTGGAAAAGTGTAAAATATCAGCATATATAAATAAATAAATATAATCAAACATATAAAGGAGTAAATAAAGGGGGTAAATGGGATAGGGTATATAAAATATAAACATAGCATCACAAGTATAGCAGCGTAGCAAGCATAACAGCATAGCAAGCATGGTATCTAAGCGCATAAATAGATCAGTAAATAAATATAAACAATAAACAACATATAAAGGAGTAAATAAAGGGGGTAAATGGGATAGGGTATATAAAATATAAACATAGCATCACAAGTATAGCAGCGTAGCAAGCATAACAGCATAGCAAGCATGGCAATAAATAAATATAAACAATAAACAACATAAAAGGGCTGGTTAGAGGAAACCGTATAGTTCGTGAAACACGTGAATCAACCCACTTCCACCTTCGGTAAGTGATTAGGCCGTCCCGGCAGTCGCCACGGTTTCCACAACCATAAAATAAATATCGTATATAAATAAAGGGGATCAGTAAAGGTTGAAATAGATACATCTAAATAAGACAGAGTTATCTCTGTTCACCACCGGCCTGCAAATCTCAGGACCTACCTAGAGTAGACGTAAATCAGAGACCCAACACCATTTAAAGTCGTCTTAAAAGCAGGATGTATAGTATATACCTTGTGAAACACTCCAAAAATAGTAGCCAGACCACATTAGTTAATAATACAAACTCACAAGACAACATACCTGCA
The DNA here is from genome assembly GCA_951848785.1 of Callosobruchus maculatus. Classification (NCBI taxonomy): domain Eukaryota; kingdom Metazoa; phylum Arthropoda; class Insecta; order Coleoptera; family Chrysomelidae; genus Callosobruchus; species Callosobruchus maculatus. The sequence continues at coordinate 4,373,113 of CATOUR010000081.1, read as the reverse complement.
AATATTCGTGAAAAAGACTCAAAAACCCTTCTGTTGAAATTTTGGTCTCTAGCTTGTTACGTTTTTCAAAAACAATCCCCAGTCGTAATTATTAAACAAGCTATCAACAAAAACTATGGCAACGATTATCACAGCTCACTACTTTATTCAGTGACCAAACACAACAACCAAAAGCATCACAGAACAATATCTTTTTCTGTGAACCCGGATTGACAATTAACACAGAATGAAAGAAAAGGAAGGAAGCATTACAGAACAGTAGTACAGAATCACAGATGGAAAATTAATATAGAAAGTCACTCATGATCTGATACATAAAATATCTGAACAATATATGATAATCAAATAAATTACTTATCTCGACTTATCTCGACTGACAGCTAAAGGTGCCTTCTAACGTATGACAGCCGGATACCACACACTTTATAACAACCAGCAACTTTATTGTACAAAATGGAGTATAAATGCAGGCCTTTCAGGAATAAAACTCGTGAATTCGTGAATTGCTAAAATGCCGACAGCCACCATGTTGAAGCACAGAATGACAGAACACTTGAAGCGAGTGACAACCAGACAAGATTGACAACTGACGACACCACATACATGCATCAGCATAAGATGCTGTTACTTTGTCGTCGGTGGATGCCGTATCTGTATTGCTGGCAATGGCTAATGACTAATAAACTTTTGAAAATTGCACATAATACTTATTAGGTATATTTAGGATGAACGCAAAACGAATGAAGGTCTTTTAATTCACTAAGAAACGTGCAAATATAAATTAATAATACCTCATATTGAATATTTGCCTACATACAGATATTTCTATTACAAATATTACTGAATGTTCGTCACAAAATAGCTACATCTTGTTCTTAGTAGATTATTAAAATAATATTCTATGGAGAATATTACTGGTATACTCTGGAATAATTCAGACATTAAACAAATAATCACTGATTATCCTAAGTGGATAAAATAATAATATTCTATAAAGAATATTATGTTAAGAATACAGAATAATCAAGAGAAATAACGAATATTCTATGATTCTACTGAATATTCATGGAACATATAGGAGATTTAAAGAATATTTATAGAATATCCAGTGCTATGTGGGAGTGTCAGTCAAGTAAATTCTTTCCTAATTTTTTGTGTTTGCTGAGGCTAGAGAAAACCTTGCGATCCCTTTGTGGCTCTGTACTCCCGCCAATGGCTGAAGGCCTAGCGACCGACGCCGACGCCGCCTTGGTCGTGGCCGTAGTTGACAGTCGACAGCCAGCAGCTCCGTAATCCTCATTTAATTAAATTCCAGGAGGAAGCTGGTGTCGGAAGGAGCACCTCGTCATTATCGGCTTCTTTTATTCTACATATAACCTTTCACATACCACATCCATTGTCACCAGTCGACAGCTCAGGCCATGGCGTTGCTGCTTTCAAACAGACAATTTCATGTAATTGTGCATAAAAGTCTGAGTCAGGCTCGGAGCTAGGAAAAGAGGCGATTATAGGAACTGCGTTCATACAGTAACTCAAAATAACCTACGTATACCTTGTTATCACAATCGATGGCAACAAAGGAGTGCTAGCTCATTCCCTCATTCAAGCTGCAATTGCAACAGCTGCTGGTAAAAAGCTTGGGTACCTATTTAGAGCCAGAAAGTACTTCTCACCATGTAACCTCCTCACGCTATATAAAGCCCAAATAAGATCTGGCCTGAAGTATTGCTCTCATGTCTGGGGAGCTGCTGCCCCTACTACGCTGCCTATACTTGATGCCGTCCAGAGAAGGGCAATTCGACTAATTGATGACCCAGCCTTAAGGGTCTAGGGTATAGCGCGCGAAATTGAGAATCCAAGAAAAGACATATTCCCGTGTTAGCGAGGAGGCGTGGCCGCCTGTTCCCTTTCTCCAGTGTGTGTGTATCTAAGATGAGGGGAGATAAGTCTAAAAATCCAAAGGTAAGGTCAAAAGGTCCAAAGGTAAGGTCCAAAGGTCACCATAAAAATGAATTTCGCATTTCCAAGCTCCTGACGTTACCTTTAAACTTACAGTAATGACTCAAAGAGCAAATTGAAGAAGAAAGCTTGCGTTTGTCCAACTATTTAGCCTTTTTTTGATATCGTGTTTTGTTGTTGAATTACAGGCATTTATAGAATGTATGATTTTGCATTGCGAGTATTTTTTCACATTAAAAAACTTTTTTGAAAAAATCGAAAATAGTTGTCATTCATTAAGGTCTTAACTATCGCCTTCTGAAATATTACATTATGTCGTCCCCCAAAACACGAAGTGTCGTAACTGACATTTCGTTCAAATTTGAGTTACGCGAGCTATAAGCAAATCGAAGTCACCTTTTCTTCCTCACGAATTGCCGTATCTTTCCAAGTAATTCAAGTATTTGGTTACCACATATCTAACAAAATGTATTTGAATAAATGCACGAACTGTCGTATCTAACCTTATTTGCAGATACGACAGTTCGTGGATGCACTGTTCCTTGCACTCCTTTACATTTTAAGTCGTATCTTCATAATAAACGTTGTGCCAATTAAGCTGCAGGTAAGAGGGGATAATCAGAAATAGCCACATGATATTTTAAAGTTTTAGAAAGGTTCTCCGAGTGACATACACGAAAAATCTGTTTATTCTCTGATGGATGTTACAGCCAAAACAAAAACACTATAATAATTACTATGCTCCTGTATGCTTTGAAGGTGTTTCTTCAATATTTGATGGAGTCAAGATTTTTTGTCACCATCATGGACAACATGGAGGGGATTTGCACACAGCTGTATTTCTCATACAATTTTGAAGGCAGTTGATATTCGAGAACCATCTCATTACTTTAGCAAGACACAAACATGTTTACCCCTAACTTTCAAAGACTTTTTGGATTTTAAGACTTAAGACTGTCCAGAAAACTGAGGATCATGTCGAATCGAACAGGTGCTGAGGAAAAGCCATTAATTTTCCTGATATCATGAACGTTGTAGTTAACAGTGTACATCAAGATAAAATATTTTTCAAGATGAGCTATCTCACAGAAGAGTATGATTTTGTTCAATTGAAAAGGGACGCAGCAGATAGTGGAATAAAAGTTGACCCACTACTCCGTACCAGTGACCGTTTCATATATGAGTAAAAATAAAATGATCACGTTGTCTTGTGTAACGGTAAAACACCTGTAGTTCGGTTACCTGATACAAAGGTGTTCTACAGAAACTTACCTCATGACAACATGTGAATGTTAAAACTACTTTTGTCTTCACAAATTTATTGTGTATATATAATAAGTGATAAACCATTATTTGTTCCATTTATCTTTGATTGTAAACCATAATTTTCTGGTCGTATCTTCGGTCGAAGAACTATTTTTGACATAACGAAATGACGTATCTGACATTTCCGGTCTTTTTTTCCAAAAATATTCGACATACAAGATTCTTACTGCTCGAATTTGAAAACTCATAGATTGAAATATACTGCATTCAAACAGTTTCGTGATAGAGTATGTAGCATATCATGTATAGCTATGTAAATGTGCACCATTTTCTTCTTTTCACTCTCCTGTAAAATTGTAGAAATGTAACTGACATTTCTACGACACTTCATGTTTTGGGGGACGATGTAGTTAAATAGAGTGAGTTATGCGAGAAATTGTGAGTCCCTGTTTTACATGGCAAATACGTATGTATAAATGTGTGTATCCAACAAAGGCTTTGACCAATCAGAGCAGCCCATTCATATGCATGTACTTGAATGGGCTGCTCTGAATTGGTCAAAGCTTGCACTGTAACCACAACCCAATAATGCGGGAATTCGCGGCCAGGGGCGTATCCAGACCTCAGTCTTGGGGGGGTAGCGGGGCATGAAATTTTGTAAGGTTTCACCATTTTTTTGTAATACCTTCGTGAAGGGCGTTGATGCAAGAGAAAAGGAACATGTTAATAGTATTAAAATGAAAAAGAAGATATAAACAGCAAGTGGAACAGTGGAGTATCAGGTACTTTAGGAAGATGAAATAAAAAATCTGTTAATGTATTAATCAATTTTAATTTTACGGAATACAAGTAATATAGTATCATCCGTGAACATTTTATTGGCACAGCATACAAAATTAAACTATCATGAACACTCAAAAGTCAGGTACCCTAATAGCCACAGGACGTACTCCATTTTTTAACTTTTCTAATCGATGCAATTTTCAAAACAGGTAATTAATGAGTTAAATTTTTGTGACATACTACCACGTTGTATAGGACATTTAACAGATTATGTAACAATGGGAATATATTAGATATGCATCACTGTAATTATGTAAGTATCAGTGCGACAATTGCTCAAATAAATAAGTTAAAGTTGAATTGAATTTTTTTTTCGAAAATCTTGGGATGGGTAATTACCCCTGTTACCCCCCCCCCCTTGTATACGCCTGTGTTCGCGGCTATAGGATTGATCGCCTATGCCCACGCAGGGATGGACTGCCAGATTATGATTGAAATAAACAAAACTGAAGGAGTCGCATGAAAGTTATATATTGATAAATTACATAAATAACCGTGAAATCGGTGCAATTTTCAAAACAGGTAATTAATGAGTTAGGTAATTTTTTGTGACAAGCTTCCACGTTGTATAAGACATTCAACTGATTATGCAACAATGATAATTTGTTAGATATGCATCACTGTAATAATGCAGTGATAATGCAAGTGTCAGTGCGACAATTGCTTAAATGAATAAGTCATAGTTGAATTGATTTTTTTTTTCGAAAATCTTGGGATGAGTAATTACCCCTGATACCCCCCCCCCTTGTATACGCCTGTGTTCGCGGCTATAGGATTGATCGCCCATGTCCATGCAGGGACGGACCGCCAGATTATGGTTGAAATAAACAAAACTGAAGGAGTCGCATGAAAGTTATATATTGATGAATTATATAAATAACCCTGGAATGTAATATTTTTTCATTAACAATCGTATTACTAGGTAAACAACATAATAGGTTGATTTTATATTTGCATATATACTTCTCGGGGCTATAGCCCTGTAGTCCTTGAAAACAAGCCGCCACTGGGATATGCTGTTTCCCTGTTTCGTTCTCCTCTAAGACAGAACGCCTACAATCAGCATCCTCCATAAATGAACTGAACCCGTTCCTGTTCTGTTTTCAACGGAACGAAAAGCAAGAAAACCACAATGGGATCGCCGGCGCGGAATTACTTCAGAAATAGCGTTCCATTGTGGATGATATCTCCGTTGCTTTCTTGTTAATGTCTGGAAAAGTCGACGAGGAAGCCTTTGAAGATAAGACGGTTTCCTTAGGATGCTTAGAACAACTTATCAACTCCCACCAGTGCACAGCTTGGAAAAAGTACAAGACGTTGGACTAGAATATTTGTATTATATACCACAAACCAGAACACCTATCTTGCAAGATAGAGTGAGAAATACTGTCAGGTCTTCGGGTTACTATGACATATGGCATTGCTTCAGTAATTATCTTTCATCGTAGTTACCACGTTTTGTTTTTAAATGCAATCATTTTGAGCATATTGTTTAGGGTATATTATCTGGAACATTCACAGGCCCATTCACCTAATTTTCTTTATGTCCATTGGTGAGTGTAATTCAGGATTCACTTGCATCATAGAAAGGTAACTTTCTTACGCTTGTGCAAGGATGAATATTCCTACGACCTTGTGTGTTAATGTTGATTATTTAGCTGTATAGGAATCAATACTGTTCATGATGATCTTCGATACCCAGATTGACATGAATTTTAAAACTGTAAATTGCTAGACTTAAATGTGATGGCCCAGTTGTTTTGAACTGTGGTCTGAGGTTATACTTATTATTGGAATTGATGAAATAGTCTAACTGCTTGGTTAAATTTCCTCACTCTTCTACCGATATTCCAACGGAATCTGCTCCTCTGAGCTATACTCTATCGTTCCGCCGCTCACTGCTCCTATCAGATGTACCCGCGCGACCGCTGCATCTCATCCTAAGACGGTCGTTCTTCATACATCAAGAACTGAGTGGTACAACCGCACATTTATTCCCAGGGTGTCCAAGGCTTGGAATGGACTGCCAGGAGATGTATTTATTGGGCCTGCGGGTATTGGCCCATTCAAATCTCGCATTAACAAATTTCCCCTAACAGAACCCTTTCACAGCAGTCGCAGTACTTTGGTATTTAGGCCCTGCCTGCGCGGTCTGCTCAGTTATATAAAAAAAATTATAATAAATATTAATGGTCGCAAAGAAAATGTTATGTTAGAATAATATATGATAATATAACAAATATTTTCGTACCAAGGATGTATTTTTGGACGCTTTATATCAAGAAAACCATATCAACTGATCTACTAAAAATATTTAAAAGTTAAAATGCATGAGGTTTCGTACGATTTGACTTTGCTTGTCTATAGGACTTTGTGTCTATGGCCGTGCTCTTTTTAGGACAGAATCGTACATCTAAACAGATTGCGTAATTGATTGTAAAAGATTTAAATGTAATACTTTTAACAGTGGTTTTGAGGCTACCTTATCCATACAGGGTGTCCCATGACGATTAAGACAAGCAATATGTCGGAATTGGGCACTAATAGGAAATTATAATTTTGGGGGTGTAAATTAGTGCAAATATAGTATCTTTTCTTTTTATTCCGTTACCCAATAAGGTATTTGTTTTTGGTCACGTGACGTCTGATTCAAAAATTTTAATGGGACGCCCTGTATATTTGTGACTTTTAGTGTTCCATCCGATAAAACAATTCCAACAAACCGTACACTTGGGGTCTAAAGTGATTAATTCAAGAGCTACAGGTATTTAAAGGACCGTACCACTACCATGAAACACTACCAAAGTAATTCAACTGCAGGGGTACATGTCATAATCAATGGTAGTGGTACCATCATTTAAGTACCTGTAGCTCTTGAATTAATCACTTTAAACCCCAAGTGTGCTAGTTTGTTGGAATTGTTTTATCGGAAGGAACACAAAAAGTCTCAAATATACAGGGAGTCCCATTAAAAATTTTGAATCGGACATCACGTGACCAAAAACAAATACCTCATTGGGTGACACAATAAAAAGAAAAGATACTACATTTGCTCTAATTTACACCCTCAAAATTATAATTCCCTACTACTGGCCAGTTCCGACATATTGCTTGTCCTAATCGTCGTGGGACACCCTGTATAAATTGATGGCATAGGCCGTGTCCTCGGTTGCCTGCTTAATTATGATAAAAATGAAAATTATTGTCCGAAAAGGAAATGGTATGTGACTGTTAGAATAAGAATTTGAATCTTCTTGGTTTCCGATGCTAGTAGGATCTCATACTTTTTAATTAATTATTATTCTAACCTTCTTACAGAATCTAGTATTGTAGCTACTTTTTGCTTCAGTAGTGACTTACTTGAATAAGCAACTTTAATACGTTTTAAATAAGCAGCTTTAATCGCCGTAGTGCGCTGAGGATGACTTTTAGGATAACTGAGATCAGTAACATCTATTATCCTAACTTAAGGTAATTGATTGCATTTGGGTATTCGTCCTCCTACCTTATAAAATACCTTATAATAATATGAATTCACCATTATGTTAAGTCATGGTTTACTCTAGGTGGAAGGTTGGAAGGTGCGATGTGGCAACGCAGCACCGCTCGCTTGCTTTGGGCCGACTTGTTTGTGGATGTCGTTCGGCGGTCTGTTTTAATATCCATGCCATCTTTTCAGCAAATAACAGTCTTGTATTTTCATTATTTATTATACAGAAATAAAGTATACAGGACATAATTTTCAATACAATATAAAATCAAGTTAACAGCAGAAATTGACGTGTAGTGAAATGAAAGAATCTGTTTTACTGTAGAGTAGTTATCTTTCTACGTTTTGAATTTGACGTATTCTTTGCAGAAACAAACTGATCATTTCTAAGTTTTGTATAATTTTTCAATAGAATGTTAGAAAATATAGAGAGTAAGCTATCAAAAATTTTAGAAGTGGTGTAACCACAATGACAGACATCTGTTATTATACTCACTAGGCGAAAATCTGACTGAATACTTTGTTTAGATAGATCCATGAGAACATTTTTTTGGGAGACTTCCTTTAAAAATACTTTTTCGTAATCCACAGATAGTAAGGCATTCATGGTGTTAATGACATGTATTCCTATTTCTAAAACCGTGCTGGTTGGAAACGTTAACCCTCCTCTGTTCAATTCGTCAAAATATGTATTCTCTGTTTTTTCATCTGACACTAATAGTGAAGTACAAATAGAGCATTCAAGTCTTGTAGAAATTTTAAAAGCTGCATATCCACTAATATATAATAAAGATGATTCGTCAATCTCCACATCGGCAGAGTCATAATTAAAAATATCTTTATAAGCTGTCAAATCTGATTTCGGGTGTGTAGATACTTCATCGAGAATTGATCCGCACTCAAAATCTGAGAAAAAAGACTTGTCAATTGAGAGAACACCATATTTCGCCGATTTTAAACCCAATATGCATTTTATTCTCATTTTTCTTTCTGCCTCCAAGACCTGGGTTACCGAAATATTATAATTGCCACCTGACAGCTGTCGATAGCAGCTGAATTTCCTTTCCAGATTGTCAGTCTGCAATTTGCCAGTTAGTACGTAACTCACCTTCAGCGAGGAAAGACTATAAACTATAAATTCAATATGCACCATAGTACATCTGTATAAAGCAGCATGTGTGTCTTTGGTCAAAGAACTAATTCCCAAGTTTTCCCATTTATCTAACCATAGCAAAAAATTTTTTAGATACTCCAAGCGGAAGTCATCATTATTATAAAAAGGTGCTGCCATTTCATTTCTTTTCATGACACCTTTGAACTTAGATTTTATATTAGCTATTGTCCACCAATCGATTATAATTTTTATGAACATAAAAGTCCCTTTACTTGTTATAATACCAGATTCTTTTTCAAACTCTGCTTTCAATGCACAATAAGTCTCTTCATGAAACAAATTACAAACTAGTTGTACCTTTTGTCTCTCTAAATTGCTAGGATAAACAGTCTTGTAATTTAACTTGTAGCCTGGCTGTAGTAAACCTTTCAGACATTTTGCATTATAAAATTTTCTGATGTCTGAAAATTTTGCTACTAGTTGAGTTCCTGACAAATCATCGAAAGGAGGAAATACAAACGACTCAAAATCCTTTCGATTTAACCAGTTATTTCTTATATTCTTGAAAACATGAACACTATCAAATGTAAGAAATGTAGGACAAATAGAGTTTGGTAGCGAAATAAAGCTGGACGATTTTGCAACAAATTTTGATCCTAAGAGTAGAGAAAACATATTCAAATTCACTCTATTATTATCTGAAACAATAGCTAAAACATGAAATCCACAGCTTATAATTAAATCCAGTACCTTCCTTGTTATTTCAGAAAGTTCATCCCCAGTTATATTTTTGACAGGATGTAAAGTAACTATTTCCTTAAAATGTCCATATGCTGATGAAATTAAAAATGCCTGTATTGTTTTGGCTGGAATGTCAGGATGATTCTCAGAGAAACCTCTCACTTTACCATTTTTGAATTCAATTTTGGAATTGACGTATATTTCATCAAGTTGTAGAATAACATATTTTTCCTCAGGTCGAAGCAACTTTTTGTGCAGAATTTTTAAAAAATGTAAATTTTCGACTTTTGAATCAGGTGAAATTAAATAAGAGGAAGTCAGTTGCTGCAAATACTTATGATGGGGCAATACAAGATATTTTGTTTCTCTGATTGCCAAGTAAGAACTTGAAGATTGCATGTAAACCATAAACGCCCATAAAATCATTTCATGGGAATAGTTTCTTTTTAAATTTAAAACTAAATCTATTTGTTCACTAAGAAAGGTTAAACGTTTTACAGTATCACTTTCAGGCTCTTCAACTGAAACTAGTGACTTCAAGCGGGACAGGTTTGTTTGAATTGCCTCAATCATTTCTTTTTTTGACATAATAGGATCAATAACATCATGATTTTTATATCGAATCAAAATATTATCCAGTTAGGACCACCTATTTAATGTCGTTTTATTCGGCAAGATCCAATCTAACTGCTCCTTAGACAATAACTTTCCACCTAAACAAACTTGACAATTTAAGTTTAGCATGACTTTGACACTTACACTAACACAAGGTAAGTCAGTAAACTTGCACTTATAGAATACTACAAAAGATTCATCAAAATAAATATGCCAACCTGGGTAATCCTTTTTTGATTTGAGCTGTGATACAAATACCTCAAAGGAATTTATAACATCCTGGTTCAGCCATGAATCAAGTTCTTTTTGGTTTCTCTCAAATATCTCCTTTCTACGCTGTTCTGGCTCTTTTCGGGTGTTCAAAGGCACTGCACTTAAATACTTTGGTAAGTTTGGAAATATTGTTGGCTTAGCATCGGGTAGTAAAAACAGTTTAGAACGTGGGAATTGTTGAGTTTCACCAGTAGCACTTCTATATGTTTCCATTTTGTCCGATACATATTTAGGTTCAAAATGTTTTAAACACACAACAGAGTTCTTTGTTGGTTCCCAACGATCCCGGGGAATACTTCTGATCCACTCTTTATGTAGATCATCTTCTTTAGGAAACTTAAACACCGCGATGTAACCCTCCGCAGCCATTACAGATTTGTAATTGCTTTTGCAGCCCGGGACACAACACTTTGGAGGCATTTTCACACTAATACGTACTGTCACAACACAAAGCTATAGTAACTAGCTCCAGTAATGTTCATTCCATAAAAGTAGGTACACCTTATCGCAAAATTTTACTTATAACAGCTAGAAAAACGACAAAATACCTGCGTAAACAAACAGAAGCCGATACAAAACTAACCTCAAATGTATAAAATCTGCATTAAGCGTGGTGGGGTGGCTCAGTAGACGGGCCCAATCGCAGCGTTGCCACATTTACCATATTCCAACCTTCCACCTAGAGTAAACCATGGTTAAGTACGATGATAGGCAAGCATTCACCATAATTTGAAATATGTCGAAATTATGGTGAATGCGTGTAGTAGGTCAGTCGTGGGAGAAAACCGCTCTCGTACAACACTAACTTCTAGAAAATAATTATGAGTCTTCAATAATCATAATCAATATTCTTTAAAAACATACTTAGAGCCACTTCATTGTGGTTGGTTAAAAGGTACAGTGAAAGCTCCCATTAGCAAATATGCTTGGTCACAGTATTTTTGTGCTCGTATGAGTTTGCATAACAAAAAAAATTAAAATTTACAAATATGTAAGTACCTATAACTAAATTAAATACAAACATAAGAATACAAAACATAAAATTGCTAGAGATAACTAATAGCTTTATACATATATGTATGTATAATGTGTCAACTTAGCTTTTAAAATGATCAATTATTTTCGATCTTTCTAACCTTTCCATTTAAAAATCAACACCTTTGAAATTATGTTTCAATATTTTTTGGTTGCTCAAGTACAACGAAATCGTCTTTCGAAAACCTTTTTAGGCTTTCAACAGTTTTTAAGACGTCGGCATAGAAATTTATAGGATCAGAACCTACTTCTTCTCTTTCCTCATCGTCATTTTCTTGCAGAGTTACATATTTTTCACTTTTGCTTTATTTGTAATCACTTCATCAACCTATTTCCCAGGCAGAAGTCTTTAATCTAAATTACTGAAGTCATCAGTCTTGCTTCTGGAATAGTCAATTTCCTTGAAATGCCTGCAAAACTCTGCTAGAATATCTAAGGGTAGATAATCGTCTGCATCATGTTCTATGTCTATCTCTTCTTGAATCACATCTTTTTTAAAACCTGCTCCGGCAAAATTGTGTTGAAGGGAATTACAGTTTACTTTCTTCCATGACCTTTTAATAAAATAGATAGTTTCTAAAACGTGAGAGATATTGACAACTCTAAAGCAAAAGAAGCACTGTCCATTTTTGAAACATCAAAACGGTAAAACACCTCAAATTTTTGATTATACCTTTGTTAGGCGGTTGATGAGCAGATCTTGTGTTAGAGGCCCGAAAAATATTTTTATGTTTTTCAAGTTTAACTTTTTAGTATAAGACGGTACTGCCAACTATCACTTCCATTTTCTTGTCCATTTCCAAAAGCTAGTTAATAATAAATAAATAAAATAAACAGGACTTTATTTTACCTGGCGGGTAGCAGCAGAAGCTGATATTAATACCAACCAGGGCAATTAATAAATATGTAGCATCAAAGAATGTTGATACAGATAAAAGATTGATCATCACATGCAATGAGCATTATTTAACTATATCTAATTAAATTACTTAAAATTAAGAATAAAAAACAAACAAACAAGGAATTAAGTATGTAAGTACAACTTACCAGAGTTACAAAACAAGAAACTAGTCATGTGGTGTTATGAGTTATTATGTAAGAACATAATTTCTTTCATTTTCGTTTTGAATTTTAAAAAAGACAAATTTTTATATGTCGGAGGAACAACGGTGTTGTATTAATTTGGCGCAATAAATGAAAAAGCAGACTGAAAGAAGGCAGTGGAGTGCTTTGGTATAGATAGAGTATAAGAGGCATGTCGAAGGTTCGCATCAGTTTCCTGAGACCTCAATATCAGCTTTTCTGCTAAATACTTTGGCTTTTTGTGGATCATTACAGACCTCACTAGGCATAAAATATGAATCTGCCATCTCTGATTCATGGTAAGCATGCTAAGCTCCTTCAGATAAGGTGATATGTGTTCGCGCCTTGAAGCTTTTGTGATGAAACGTATACAGGCATTTTGTATTTTTTGCAATCTGTATGATTCATGTGAGGTAATACAAGGACCATATACTATATCCCCGTATTCAATCTTTGATAATTTTAATGAATTGATGAGCTTTTGTTTCGTTTTCCTTGATAATACATCTCTCAAACTATATAAGGATTTATGTTTTAGATATGAAGCCTGAACTAGCTTATTCGCATGACAAGAGAAAGTGAGAGTTTCATCAAAAGTAATACCAAGATTTTTGGCAGTATCACAGTTAGTTATTGAATCATCGTCAACATACAAATGCACTTGTCTACTATCAAACTTAGACCGTTTTGACTTAAATGTTATGGACACAGTTTTATTCTTATTTAATACTAAGGCATGTTGTTTAAGCCAGCTTGCTATGTTTTGCAAGTCATCATTGATCAAACGTGCGGCAGAAGTTACTTCTACTGGATTATATGATAGGTATAACCGTGTGTCATCAGCATACGAGTGCACTTTACAATATTTTACCACATCTAAGATATCTCACAAGTATAAAGCAAAAAATATAGGACCCAATATAGAACCTTGAGGTACTCCAGTGATAACGGGAAGTACATCTGACAATTCGTAGCCATTTTTAGACAATACCTTAACCTGTTGTTTTCTGTCCATGAGATAACTACTGAATATTTTTATAGCATCGTCAGAGAAACCGAAGTAATGCAACTTCGCTAGCAACATCCGGTGGTCTAAACGATCGAATGCTTTAGTTAAATCCAAAAGAACTGAGGTTGCTACAAAGCCTTGATCTATAGCGGATATATAATCATCACATATACTTGCAAGTGCTGTAACAGTACTATAATGTTTGCGAAAGCCTGATTGATTATTAGGTATCAATTGATTGTGGTCTATGTGTGAAATGATTTGCTGATGAAGAATTCTCTCTAAGATTTTTGAGAAAATCGGAAGGACACTGATGGGCCTGTAATCATTTGCACTTTGAGGGTTATCCTTTTTTGGAAGTGGCGATACACGGGCAAGTTTCCATGTAGTTGGCACTGTTTTGCTTTCTATACATACATTAATAATATGAGTAATGGCATCCAGACAATATGGAAAAACAATCTTTATCATTGAAAGTGAGATATTGTCGCAACCGGCAGCGTTTGACTTGATTTTGTTAAACGAATCGATTATATCGTCTCTTGTGGCAAGTTTAGGAAACATGTATGAAGATACTTTTGAAGAAATATGATTTTCATAATAAGAAAGTTTACCTACATCAGTTGACGCAGAAGGTCTTGAGTTGATAAAACCTTCATTCAGCTCATTAGGACTACATAGTACTGTATCGCTACTTAGATTTGATGAATGTTTTGACGAATGTGCACCCATCTCGCTAATAGTTTTCCACCAAGTGCGACTGTTTTTATTTTGATCAAGCTTATATTCAAAATAAGCTTTTTTCTCTAACCTAATTGTAGCTGTTACAAGATTTCTTAGCTGCTTATAGTAAATCCATAAACCATTAATTTTGTTTGCATTACTGGACGTGCTATCTCTTCTATGCCGTTTAAATTTTGAATAAGCTTTATTGCGAAGTCTTATAAGAAATTTCGTGTTAGAACTTACCCAAGGGTATGACTGTTTAGTAATTTTGACTGTACGAATAGGCGCACATATATCAAACACGTAATTTATACAATCATTAAGGTATCGCACTTTACTATCGATATCAGTAATATGCAAAACCCCAAGCCAGTCAATAGAAGACACAGTTTGAAGGAACGTTCCCTGATCTATTCTATTTAAGCTTCTACATTTAACATATCTTGGATCAGTTCTTTTTTCTACACGTTCCACACAAAAGAAAACCAGGAAGTGATCAGTCACTGAAGGCATATTGACAGTGCCGGTTTTAGAAATGCACATTAACTTGCTAACTATAACTAGATCGATAAGAGTTTTCGAATTAGCTGTAGCTCTGGTTTCTTCTTCAATGATCTGTTTCATATTATGGTCGTTAATAATATTCGATAGGAGTGTAAATTCAGGAGTTGAGACATTCAACATATTTATGTTTAAGTCTCCCATACAAATAACATTATCGATGCTTTGATTCATTAATGATAATTGATCATCAAGTATTGCAAGAGACTGATATGGAACATTTGGTGGCCTATACACAACCCCTACAGCAAATATGTTTTTGTTGACTTTAACTCTCACCCATAAAGACTCAATGTTGTTACTCGCGTCATAATGAAAATCCTCAATAATACTACATTTCATACTCGTTCTAACATACAAAGCCACTCCACCGCCTCTTCTGTCATGTCTCTCTGATCTAAAAAGTGAGTAACCTCTTATACTAACAGTATCATTTGAAATGTCCGGTTTTAGCCAAGTTTCCGTAACACCTACGATGTCAAAGTCTTGCATTAAAATATACTCTCTTATGTCATAAAAACTACCTGGAAGAGACCTAGCATTAATTTGCGCAATGATTAAATTATGATTTTCCCGACCAATTATATCATACTCCGATAACATTCTATTACAAAAATATATAATATATAAACAAGAACAGCTGACTAAAATACACACTGGTAATTACACAAGTACACAAAAAACTATAGTACTAAAAGAAAACTACAGTTAAGAAACTCTGAGTGGGATAGAAAAGAAATAAAAAGGGTATGTGAAATAGCAGAAAAAGTTAAAACCAAAAAAAGGGGGTCTTTAGCCTGAGTAATTGACTTTGCTACGTTGCAAATTTTCAACTCTTTTCAAACAGTAGCAGTTTCTATCCCATACGGTATGATCGGTTGATACATTTAGATTGAATCTTGACTTAGCTTGTTCACAGTTTATGCATTTTTTGTCACTGCTTCTGCACATCTTCACTTCATGAGCGCCGGCACACACTGGACAAACGATGTTATTTGAACAATTTTTCAGAAGATGTCCATACTCATTACACTTAAAACACCTAACGATAGAGATATATTCAGCAATATTGCATCTATTCCAACCAACATTTATCTTGCCATCGGTTACTAGTTTTCTGTAGGCTTCTGGATCAGTTTCGATAACCATGTCGAAATGTCTATTTTTAACTTTATACTTATAGATAATTGAGACAGATGCATTTTTACTCTTGAACACAACATTTTGCTTAATAACTTTCTGTAGCAAGTCCTCATTACGAAGATGGTATTCCTTTTCGTGGATTCTAAATATCCGTAACCTTGGATTTAACTTCTTTGGTAATGCCACAGAACAATTATCTGACAGCTTATCCTCGAGTGAGCTCTTAATTTTTTTCAGAGAAGGTTCATTATCGCACCTTAGAATTATGCTGTTACTATTGTTAATCATTATATCGTTCATATATGTTTTTTTGGAAGTCCATGTATCAGGAAAACTTCTGATAGGTATGTTTCTCGGTGCACGTAGTAAAACAGATTTTCCGATAGCTAAAAGATTCTCCTTTGCACTGGTCGTATTAGCACAAAACAATATTGTCAGTTATTTTTTTCAGTTAAGCGAAGATAAAGCTGCATAAACCGCGCAAGGTTATTAGCGGCTATAGCGGGGTAGTTAGATTAGTTTGTAGTAACCAATAACTTTTAAGAATTTTAAAGTAGTCTTATTATTGTTTTACGCACTTCTAAAGTTTGTTGGCACTTCACATGTCACGCTTTCACTAGTAAACTTAGCACAGTCCGCTGTGTTACTTTGCCTCTGTTCTATTCCACTGATTCTGCCATCGGTCCCGAATGCAGTGCTTAGTAGAAACCTTGATATCTTCATGTGAGATTTCCGGTACAGTAGATTCGGTTTTGATATTTTGTCCCAACTCACTTTCTGCTTTTTTTAGTACTGGGGCCTATATCTAGCAATGCCTTCAAGCTTTTCCTCCGGTTTTGGAGCTTTGTGTCTGCTTTCAGAGCGTTTTAAGACTGCTTGGGTGCTTGGGATAGTAATTATCGTGTTCGTGTCCATTTGAAAGATCATCCGCATATGAGAAGTATTTTTACATAACAATTATATCATAGTCACAATCTCTTAACAGACATGTTGTGAACTCGTAAAATGCATTAAGTCGGAGCTAGAGTATTGCCGACACGAATATTATGAATAGATTTGAGAACTGTAGCACGCCATCGTTCGCGATTTATTGTCAGTTCAGTGGTGCTGTTGATACTCATATCCAGCAATTGTTTCGTTAGTTCGATGGGCGGTATAAGGAACTCTCAACATTCTCCTCTACGTCCACATTTCAAAAGCATCGATGCGGGCTCGATCTGCCTTTTTAACAGTCCAAGTTTCCGAGGCATACAAAAATATGGAGAACACAAGAGACTGAGCCAGCGACATTTTGGTAGCTTTAGTGACGTTATGGTCACGCCATATTTTAGTAAGCTTTGTCATGGCCACACATGCCTGTTGAATGCGCCGTCGAATCTCATTATACAGGGTGTTAATTAAGTATGTTAACAAACTTTAACCACGAATAGTAATCCAAAAAATAGAAAGAAAATGTCATATGAACATGGGTCCGGAAATGCTTCCTAAGGGCGCTACGCGCCTTTGCATGGGGCACCCTGAAGACGGTTTTCCCTCGATATTCTCGAAACCATTCATAACAAAAATCCCGAAATTAGGTACGATCGGTAAGCTTTTGACGCCGAATCTGATTCTGAATTCAGAATTTCATAATTTTAATCAGATGAGTATCATACGGGAGGAGTTAAGGGTAAAAATAACCCCATTTTCTAAATGCTAATTTTTTTGACATTTTTATTTTAGAGTGTGATATTTCAGTGATTTCTGCGTAAAAATGGTCTCTTAGTACATCTCGATAGGGCTAACGGATTTCGAGAAAAATGCAAATTATTGAATCGTTGGAGGCTATTGTATTAAATAATTTGCATTTTTCTCGAAAACGGTTAGCCCAATCCAGATGTACTAAGAAACTATTTTTACGTAGAAATCTCTGAAATACCACACTCTAAAATAAAAATGTCAAAAAAATTAGCATTTAGAAAATGGGGTTATTTTTACCCTTAACTCCTCCCGTATGATACGCCTCTGATTAAAATTATGAAATTCTGAATTCAGAATAAGATTCAGCGTCAAAAGTTGACCCATCGTACCTAATTTCGTAATTTTGTTATAAATGGTTTCGAGAATATCGAGGGAAAACCGTCTTCAGTGTGCCCCATGCAAAGGGGCGTAGCTCCCTTAGTTAGCATTTCCGGGCCCATGTTCATATGACATTTTCTTTCTATTTTTCGGAGTACTATTCGTGGTTAAAGTTTGTTAACATACTTAATTAACACCCTGTATGATAATTATAATTATATAAGAACAAAATATTGGTTAAAGAAGGTTATGTCCGCTTATAGGAGCTGCCCATTAATAGAGCTTTCACTGTGTATGCAAAATAACAGCAAAAGCATATCAAATACTGCATTTCAACAAGAATACATTTCCGTCTGGCCGCTTTTCACCACCCCATCCATTCCACGAGAAATATGACGCATGAAAAACAAAATTGCCTGAATCGTCCGAAAAAGCCGTATATGATAATATAGTACAGCGGTCCATAAAATCTCCGGCAATATAAAAGCCTTCATCGAAAAGAATAAAAGAGGGAAGCGCTGAGGCAGCAGCAGCCCCCGTGCCCATGCAGAGCAAGGGTTGCCTAACGATTTATACAAATCAGCGCGCGGTCCGCGCTCTGTGCTGGACATTGACTGGTGGCCGTAAAAAATGTCCGCGGACATCGGACTTTCCGGACTGCCTCGGACACTATTATACCCGCTAGAATATAAATCTGCGGTCGTCGTCGGCCAGCCGATCATTTTTAAAAAGTTCTCTCGGTCTCTCTGCCATCACCAGCACCCAGCGAACAGGCGGTTATTGAAATTATCCTCCTTCATAGTCTAGGAACTGTATATCTTAACCTGGGTAGCCACACTGCTGAAGCCTGTATACCTGATCTAAGCCGCTGGGGAAAAAGGAGTACAGCGAAGCCCATTTATTTAGCGTATGGCCCAACGGTGGGCACAACCCATTGTAAACTTATAAATTAATGAGTAAATACCATATGATAGTGTACGATTTACAAACGGATATACAGGGTGTCCCACGACGATTAAGACAAGCAATATATATCGGAACTGGGCGGTAGTAGCGAACTATAATTTTGGGAGTGTAAATTAGAGCAAATATTCTGTCTTTTCTTATTATTGTGTCACCCAATGAGGTATTTGTTTTTGATCACCTGACGTCCGATTCAAAATTTTTAATGGGACACCTTGTATATTTGTGACTTTTTGTATTCCTCCCGATGAAACAATTCCAACAAACTAGCACACTTGGGGTCTAATGTGATTAGTTCAAGAGCTGCAGGTACTTAAAGGATGGTACCACTACCATTGATTATAACATGTACCCCTACAGTTAAATCATTCTGGTAGTGTTTCATAATGGTAGTGGTACAGTCCTTTAAGTACCTGTAGCTCTTGAACTAATCACTTTAGGCCCCAAGTGTACTAGTTTGTTGGAATTGTTTTATCGGAACGAACACAAAAAATCACAAATATACAGGGTATCCCATTAAAATTTTTGAATCGGACGTCACGTGACCAAAACCAAATAACTTTTCAGGTGACATAATAATGAGATAATATTTGCTCTAATTTACACACTCACAATTACAATTCGCTACTACTGCCCAGTTCCAATATATTGCTTGTCTTAATCGTCGTGGGACACCCTGTATAAGTAAATGTGAAACTGTTATACTAAAACATCTAGTTCAGTCTATCTAGTCAAGCCTTGAATGTGTCATGTAAAAGAAGTCACTCAAGTGTCCTGGATGTACCTTCAGTTCACATTTTGTCACTATGTGGCCAATTGTTTGGTTTGGGTCGACGTAGTGGCAGCCTGGGTTAGGTCCCCATTTATGGGTGTACACACCATGTCTTGTTCTGATACGGTTTAAGGCGTTCCATATATCGTCTGTTTGGAAAAAGACTGTTATATTTCAAAAAATCTGTATTTTCAGGAGAACTCATTAAAGTTTTATGAAACTGACGCTGCAATTATTTTCGAAGCAACAGTTAGTAAAAAGTTTAATTATGAGTTAATGAGTATAGTGACACTACGTCTCTACATGCCCTGAGTTTGAGTATTTTGTGTATTTGTATATTGTGTTCTTTATAATTTTTCTTTTGAGTTGTGAGTCTTTAACATATTTTATTTTTTCTGAAATGTACTAGAATGTGACTCTTTTTCACCAAAGAGCTGGCACGTGAAGTATGTTATTTCTGTTTGGCGGTTGTAATACAACTGACATGTTGCTGTCTTGCCTTAATGTTGCGTCACGAAATAAAGATAATTATGACGTTTTTTGCCCCGTGTGTGGGCGGGTTAGAATTTCTCCCATCGTATATCCTGCGTGTCGTAAAAGGCGACTAAAAGGAACCGAACCACTGTCGGTATAAACAGTAACCTCTTCTCAACCAACAGCTTTGGTTGGGCGAGTTGAGAAGAGTCAGGACACCTTCTTGTCCTTGAGGTGGGAAATTGCCCCTAAAGGCGGATGAACCAGTAGATACCATCTGATCAACGGCATGAGGATGCAGAAAGCAATGGGAAGCTACTGCATAAAGATCTTGAAGATATCCCAAGAGAAACTCGTAAAATGAGTAAATGCATTTTACGAGTTCACAACATGTCTGTTAAGACATTGTGACTATAATGATGTTGTTGACGTTTTTACATGATGCCATCTATGGGTAAAGAAGCGAAATCGGTTTATGATACTTTTACACAAGAAAATATGCGTTATTTCAAGATGGTTAAACCGAAAACCTCAAAAAGTGAAAATTTTGAGATATGACAGTGTTTTTCCAAACAGCCGATATGACAGTGTTTTTCCAAACAGACGATATGTCGTATATAGAATGAGATTTCGGACATCGGATGGGGTACTTTCGTTCCAGAGGATCCGTCATTCGGAGTTGATATTGAAGTTATTGGCTGCCAGTTGTTGTGCTGATAGTATTGACGTTTTTCCTATATCGAAGCCGGTTTATTGGCAAATCCGGGATATCCTCATGAATAGGGAGTGTGTTATTAATTATATGTATTCTTATAGTCCTTTAGCGAAGCTTTGTGGCAGTCGAACAGTGACAGA
This sequence comes from Callosobruchus maculatus, assembly GCA_951848785.1. NCBI lineage: Eukaryota > Metazoa > Arthropoda > Insecta > Coleoptera > Chrysomelidae > Callosobruchus > Callosobruchus maculatus. The sequence goes on along the minus strand of CATOUR010000081.1, from coordinate 4,352,133 downwards.
AATTACATTGCATACGATAGAGGACACTAAAATAAGAAAAGAAAAAGTTCACATGAACATGGGTCCGCAAGACCTTCGTTAAAAGATATGGGGTGTTAAATTTTAATTTTGTTTGGGTTTTTTGATATATTTAGCCAAAGACGCAATGAATAGATGAAATGTGGTACGCAGCGGTTTTTTATCTTGCTAAATCCAAATCTGATCTTAGTTTTGTGATTACTGATAGAGGGCGCTACATGCAGGCTTCCACCTCTATTGAATCGGTACTTTTCTGAGATACACTGTATGTCATTTTCGACTGAAAAAAATTGTTATCCCTCCTTTATACGCAAGAAAGGTATACTTTGTCCAAGTCATTAGCAGCAAATGCATCTAAAAACCGACAATGCACGCAAGTTATTCAAAAAAATTATTTTTTTATTTATTTGCAAAAACAGTGATGAATATTTCAACAATTGAATTTTAATGGAACGATGAAAAATAGGATTAACGAACTAAAACAAAACACTAAGTTTTTAGATGTTCAAGTTGTTGCCACAGTACTTCAATACAATTTTTTAATTTTTCTTCTTAATGATTGACGGCATCTTTGAAATATTCCTTACGAAATCTATCTGCGGATTCCATAATTTTTATGGATAATTGGTCTTCATTATGTATTTCTACAGCATAAACATAACTTTTTATAAATCCCCAAAATGAAAAATCGAGGGGATTAAGGTCGGGACTAGGAGCTGGCCAGGGTACAGGCTCCCCTCGACCAATCCACGTATTTCCAAATCTCTTGTCCAAATATTCCCTTGCCACTTGAGGAAAGTGAGCTGTGGCCTCATCAGGCGTGTAATACATTCTTCCAGTAATGGCCAATGGGACATCCTCTAATAATGTGTTTAAATCATTATCCAAGAAATTTCGATACAGTGCACATGTCAATCGATTGGGCAATCGAAGGCACACATAATAGAAAACCTATATTGGTGAGTCCGAATTACAGTTTGATGAGGATTTAAAATGGTGCTTGTTATGTGTTCAGAGAATACCATCACGACTAAAATGAGCCTCGTCAGTAAACAAAGTCGATGAAATAGTGTTTTGTCTTTGGTTTTGCAACCATTCTCAAAATTGTATACGAGGAACAAAGTCATGTTCCAATAGTGAAAGAATTTTTTAGAAATGATATGGGCGAAGGAGTTGTTCATTGAAAATTTGTCCAAATGACTCACGGTTAAGGTTTCGCACCATTGAACTTGTTTTCCTGGTGCTTGTTCTCGGATTATTTGCTACTATTCGTAAAACAGCACTTGTTGTTATATATTAAGACCATTATATATTTTTATACTATTTTACCTTGTACAAAACTGTTTGTATCTACCTGTTTGAGTTCTAAGCAACACATTTTGCAACGTGTAAACGAAATAAACAATAAACTGATTTTTTTACACATATACAGCTGAGTTTGTAGGTGGCATTTCTTATTTATTATATACATATTTATTTTTGAGCATATAATTCCAAAGATGTTGTTGTCTAAAGGGCCCCACAGACATCATTCTTTTTCATCAGGTTTGCACGACGTGCCAACCAATGTCGGTTAAACCGATGGAACGATACCTCCACACACTGTTCGGTTTTCTTTCAGTTTCTCGCAAACATGGATAATACTTTAGCATTGGCGGCGGCTTTAGCTATTAAAGTGAAATACAGCAAGAAAAAGTGTTCTAAATGGGTGAAACAGTGGCTTTTAAGAAGAGACTAATTCTCCCATATAAATCTATTAGAAGAATTGCGTCTGGAACCAGGGGATTGGTACAATTATTTGAGGCTGGATGAAGAAACATACTTAGAATTACTTGATTCAGTAGCAGTAGACAAAGTATTTCCCATCATGAACGTCTGACAGCTACATTGAGATTCCTTGCTACGGGTAGAAGCTACGAGGATTTGAAATTTTCAGTTGCGATATCCCCCCAAGCTTTACAAATTGTACCTGAAACCAGAACGACACTGCAGAATCCCGTCGTGATTGCCCGATGAACGGCCACACATGTACCGAGTTGCACGATGGCGTTCCAAACCGACGAGTAAAATCAAGCTCGGACAGATTTTTTGGAACGACGGTCAACACGACGGTTTTTCGGCACACACGGACCGAAATGAGTGTGATCGTTTGGCACGTCGCCGTCGTGCAAACCTGATGAAAAAGAACGAGGTTTGTGGGGCCCTTAAGGGAGCCTCTTGTCGCAATTTTTTAATGTAACGTGATCAATTTTTCATCTCTTTTTTGGAATTCAAAGTACTTTAATCCTAAAAAGAGGGACGGTCGTCATTTCAACGACAGAAACCCTGCAAATCAACACTGACCGGTCTATAGGTTCAGATTCAGACGCAGACTCCAGATTTATGCTCTTGCGGACGATCGGCCGGAATCCCAGCGATGCTTGGCTTCGCGATGACGAGATTGTATTGTCCGTCTGTTTTATTATATTTTAAATTAATTCTCTCTCATCGTCGAGCCATTAATTTTATTTTGAACGTTTGTGGAAGCGCCACTACCGATGTGGATGCGCCATCGGCAAGTAATCACCACGAATATTCAATCTTCTATGAGTACACCCTATTGTCCTCTGAAATATCGCGCTAGATCGACATATAGAAAAATCAAATCATATAGTACTTTTCACATCACTTGCAGAATTTGCGCATAGTTCCTTGCCTGTCGATGTCTGAATTAATGATTAAATATCTAAGCTAAAAAATAATATATAAATTCTTACTGTATAGAGTCGATTTTCAGAAAACGACTTTTTTGACTCGAAATGGGGGTCAAAATGATCTATAATCTACTGAAAAAGGAGTGTTTCCATTTCCTCCGATGAAAATGGAAAAAATTGAGTGCCACAGTTCCTCAAATCTATCGAATGGATTAATCTCTTCGAGCAGTGGGTATTAGGGCCAGTTTCTCAATGTACAGTCAAATATCATATCTGGCAGTTAACAGCTAACTTGTTGTTTAAACACTCGAAGGTTTAACTTTATCTTACAGCTGAATCCCTTTAGGGTCGGTTTCTCAATGTCCAGTTAAATATTTATCTGGAAGTTAACTGGTAACTGTTAGATAAATTGTTTAAACGATTGAAGGTTAAACTTACGAATTCACATAAATCTTATCTGACAGTTGATCCATAGAAACGCTAACTGGCAGCTACCTCTCTGACACTTTTAACTGGACATTGAGGAAACGGCCCTTCACCAGACTGAAACTAATACCACCATTACCAACCTACATTAAAATGATAGAATAAACATAAATGCACAAAACATAATAAATACCATTTAGGGCCGGTTTCTCAATGTCCAGTTGAATATTTATCTGGAAGTTAACGGTTAACTGCTAGATAAGTTATTTAAGCAATTCAAGTTTAAACCTCATGTCATAGTTAAAACCTGAACGAGTTAACGTAAATCTTATCTGAAAGTTAATATCCATAGAAACGCTAACCGGCAGCTACCTATCTGAAACTTTCAACTGGACATTGAGAAACCGGCCCTTAGGGAAGTTAACAGCTATCTGTCAAATAAATTGTTTGAACAATTGAAGGATTAGCTTACGAATACACGTAGATCTTATCTGACAGTTGTATACATAGAAACGCTAACTGGCAGCTACATATCTGACACTTTTAACTGGACACTGAGAAACTGGCCCTTAGGCACACAAAACATATTTTATTTTTTTATAAAACATGCCACACCACAAAACACACTTAACTATTTATAAAACTCACTGTTACTCAGGCGTACCAACCTGAACGAATTCACGAAAATCTTATCTGACAGTTGACATATGGTTCAGAAACGCTACAAACATATTTAACTGACAGTTGTCGTTAACTAGCAGCTCAATACTACAATACAAACACTAGCTCATTAATAAATAAATAAATGTATGAATAAATTAATAAATAAATAAGTATCTGGGCTACTGTTGTCTGCCTATACTTTTGGCGGCATTTCTTATTTCAATCATGTATATTCTTCGTTTCTATATTCTTATTATTCTACAAAATGTTATATCTCACTAGACAGCTTTCAAACAAACATGGAGTAGTTAAAATTATGGGTAGGAGGGGATGAGTTGCTCCAAAAAATTTTTATATTTAAAGAACTTCGTATAATGTTCTGGTGGTTTCCATTACTTTTCAGAACTAGCTGGTTATATTTTTGTTTGACTTTAACGTAACATATTAAATAATTCTTGTTACCTGTTCCAAATGAGTTTATAATTTTTTAACTGAGAAGTATTTCCCACCGTCCTACCTACCTACATATGTTGTATAAAGAGCAAAATACCTAGCCTAGAGTACTGCTCGCATACCCGGGGGAGGTGCTGGAGATATCACCCTAATCTTTCTCGCCATGGTTCAGAGAAGATGAAATAAACTAGGAGCTGGCATTGTCTTGACGCGCCACCTCCAGACACTTTCGCGTCTACGTACAGTTTGTTACCTTTTACTTTTCCACCGGCATGCCAAGTTAGCCTGTTCACAACCCTGGTATACAAACATTTTTTTTTGTATCTAGGCTTTCCCTTTACAGCTATATAGCGACTCGTACGTACCGAATACCGATAAACCTCGCACGTGCATTTTTTCCACCGTTCCAATTAAAGCGTACCGAATAGCGTAGCGCGATAATATTAAATTCTCCAATTCGGAGTTCGGAGATAGCAATAAAACAAGAAATCATCTCTCATAAGAAGATACGATCGCATATGTTAGTGAATTAATCTGAAAGTTTTGGAGTTGGGAAGAGCGGGGCGCAATATCGCGCATTGTGCTCACAGGCACAATGGAATTGTGACTTTGCATAGATATACGTTCTTCGTACAATGCTCATGCAGGAATCAGCGGGGGCATGAAATTCAATTAGTTCGCGTCTCTCTGCATACATATCAAGTTCCCGGTTATTGTGTCTTTATCATTCGATGCTCTGCGATAAAGGACTTTAATCGGATTTACGAGGGAGCGTAGGACTAGCCGGGATGAGGATTTGATACTACATCTATTACAGCAGTAGGTAGTAGGGTCAGGAGATAATTCAAAATAATTTTACAATTCGATATTCATATTTTGAAATAATAATGATGATAACGCCTACGCTGGGAAGATATCTAAATACACTGATCTTGCGATAGAAATAAAACGACTCTAGAAGCAAAACAAAGTTACTGTTGTCCCCCTAATTATGTCGGTCTCAGGCCTTACACCAAACACATTTACCCCACACCTGCAACAGTTAGGCCTGGATGAACGGTTACACAAAATATTCCAAAAGTCTGTAATCCTGAAGACCTGTAATATTGTTCGATCCTTCCTAAATTCAGACCCGTAATAGTTCAGGTATTGACTTGGCACAGCCCGTCAACATTTGTTGCTACCGCAGTCACGCGAGAGAAACTTGATAAATAATAACATTACGGAACATGCTAAAACCAAAAAACGCAGACACCAAGAACCCTGACAATTACCGCCTGATCACTTGTCTCCCCACCTTGTACAAGATCATCACCGCAACAATAGGCAAAAGGATTGAACAACTCTTTACTGAAAACAACATTCTGACCGAAGAACAGAAAGGATGTAGAAAACAAAGCCAAGGTTGCAAAGAACAACTAATAATAATTGATAGTGTGATCAAGGAGCAAACTAGAAAAGAACACAGGAATCTCCATACCTGTTTCATCGATTATAAAAAAGCTTTTGACTCTGTACCCCATAGCTGGCTAACGAAAACTCTTCAAATATATAAAATGATTCTAGCACCTCGCCAGTTCCTTACGAGAACCAGGGAGACATGGCGAACCAACATATATCTTGAAACTCAGGACGGCCATATCCAAACGGAAGAGCTACACATACGACGCGGTACCTTCCAGGGTGATTCTCTCAGTTCACTGTGATTCTGTCTTTGTTTAAATCCACTCTCTAACGCACTTGATAACACCAATTATGGTTTCAACATTCAGACACCAGAAAGTCAATCAACACAAAATCAATCATCTTCTCTACATGGATGACATAAAGCTATATGCCGCCACTGAAGTGCAACTGAGAGAACTACTTAGAATAACAGAAGTGTATACATCAGACGTTAGGATGGAGTTCGGAATGAGCAAATGCAAGGTGCTCCACATCAATAAAAGCCAGGCTCAAATAACACAAGAGTTTAGAGACCGCCTCATTAGACCACTAAAAATAAAATTGAGCTCACAAAACATTCCAAAAGTCTGTAATCCTGAAGACCTGTAATATTTTACAATCCTTCCTAAATACAGATCAGTAATATTTCAGGTGCTGACTTGGCACATCCCGTCAACATTTGTTGCTACCGCAGTCATGCGAGAGAAATTTGGAAAATCAGAATAATAACATTAAGGAATATGCTTTCGCACAATTAAAATCCCACATAGTGGCCGAAGTCGACTTCTTTTCAAGACTTCATAAAGATAAACTAATGCATGGAATTTTCTACAAACAATCTTTTTCCTAAGGTCTGGTGGGTTGAAGTCGAAAACTGAGGGCTTTATAGTGGCTTGCCAAGATGGTGTTTTCAACACCTTGGTATACAGGGAAAGGGTTATCGGTGCAGATATATCCGGCACACGTTATAGAGCTTGGCAACAGGTGTCTATGCATCTCTTGTCGGCGTGTAAGACGTAAGCTGGGACGGCTCTACGAGTGCACTACTATCATTTAAGGCACTCATACGATATCGATGAGACACCGGTGCTGCCATACGCTCCAAGGGATATAGAGTCCGTTGTGGAGAACGAGAAATGCCGTATTTACTGCAACTATTCGTTCTCTACGCTCAAGCTTGTACAAGCAAACAAGCCCGACATAAACCCTCTGGGCCAGCAACAGAAGACGGTGCTCGTTATAGAGTTTTCGGCACCTGCCAAGGTGAACATCGTCTCCAAGTAGAAGGAAAAGCGGACCAAGTGTAAGAAGTTGCTCGAGCAACTTCGCAGGCTCTGGCCAAGCTACATTGTTAGCTGGCAGAATGCAGAAGGCAGTCATAATTGGGTCCCTTGGTCTACTTAGGGCGCACGATTCGCGGACAAAGTACGATTGCTCACTGATTAGCTTATATATATTAGATGTCTTATTAAATATTCTCTTTATTAACTCATGTTTTTGAGTAACTAAAGATTACACTTATAAAACTAGCTCAAAATTGTAGATACTGTTAAAAAAATTTCGATGTCGATTTTTTTCAAAATTTGCATTTTATGAGGACATTTACTATAGCAATGTGGCTATAGAATATATGTGTATTCTTTTTACACCATAGAAAATTAGAGCTTCTGGCGAATAGAAATAAGGTGAAAAACTAGATATTACAAGTCAAGTAAATTGCAGTGTATTTAGGACATTAACAGGTAAGTTTTCACCCAATTTCGTGAAAAGAAAAAAATTATGGTTAAAGAAAAAAATAAAAAACATTTTTCAATAGGTCATGTAATTTTACCGGAAATCGGGATATACTGGTTATTGAGTACGATTTTGGCATCTGTTTCGATTTTTGCCATGTTAAAAGTAAATTATATGTTAATAGATAGATCTAGTAGCTCTATTAAACATCTTAGAACAACACAGTGCAGCATACGGTCTCGGTATTAACTGCAGCAAGACCAAGGTTATGATCGTAGATAGAGAGCACGATAATCATCGAGAAATAAAATCAGTAGGCCATTGTGAAGTAGTTCAAAGTTTTGTGTACCCCGGTTTCTTGATCGACAATTCGGGTAGCTGTGAAAATGAGATTTGACTGCGCATTCAACAGGTACGGGTCGCCATAACAAAGCTTACTATAATATGGCGTTCCATAACATCACTAAAGCTACCAAAATGTTGTTGGTTCAGTTTCCTGTGTTCTCCATATTTTTGTGTGTCTCGGAAACTTGGACTGTCAAAAAGGCAGATCGATCTCGCATAGATGCTTTTGAAATTTGGACGTGGAGAGGAGAATGCTGAGAGTTTCTTATACCACCCATCGAACTAACGTTTCCATACTGGATGGGCTCGGTAATTGAAAGAGACTATTCTCCATTGTGTCTACGAGAATGCTTACATTCTTCGGACATATTGGCAGAAGCGATAATATGGAGAAACTTGTAGTTCAGGGTCATGCAGCGCCGTGGCTGTTCCCCTACACGCCATGTGGATACGACGAAACGGTTGCTGGATATGTGTATCAAGAGCGTCACTGAACTGACAGTAAATCGTGGACGACGGCGATTCAGCGGTCAATTTTCTATAAGGAAGAGAAATAATGAGATAACATCCTAAGCTCAGGAATGAGGGTCAGAGTTCTAAAGCCGAAAAAGTCCAGAGGTACTGGTTGAAAAAAAAAGACGAATCGAGCAAAATTTTTGGTTCTCAATCAGGGCAAAAACTCGGGTGTTGGTTAATTATGTAGTACCAATTCGGCTTCTGCCCCGAAGATTTTCTCTGAAGCTTCTGCGAAATCAGAGGGCGAGACTGAATACACCTTTCAATTCAGCAGTGGATGTCCAACGTAGGTGACAATATGTAGACGAGTAAATAAATATAAAAAAGCACGAAAACACATTTCTGGACACACCTCGTAGACATTAAATTTACCTTCTCACATTTAATAGGCGTTATACCTTTTTATCCATTTATCCTATTTGTGCCTAAAGCCTATAACGAACTGCTTTTTGTTCCATGAAGTCGATTTCTTAATTAACGCCTTTTCATTTGCAATAAACGATATCCTCTAGAAAATTTCAATGTATCCACACAATATTTTAGACGAAACAAGTTAATAAGGAAATAATATTCAAGACAGGTAAGTTATATATCTTCATATATTACGTATATATTTGAAATTAATTTATCGCTACACTACTGTGACCTAATTTCCTGTATGAGCCACCTTATACACATCCACGATTCAACGTAAGCAAAAAAACAGTTAATCTAAACAGAACCAGTTCACCATCCATGTTGGGTAACAGTTTCATGATGGGAAACAGCGTCATGGTGTGTAACTGCTTGATGGTTACCATCAGTGTAGACCAGAGGAGCAGCTGTCACAACACTGGCAATTGGGTCCTTGTGTACCACTGCGTTGAAGCCGTGTACTGCATCTGCTGTGTACTCCACTGTACGCTGAGTACCATCCGAATCTATCAGAGAGTAGCTGCCTGCAAGAAGTTCATAGAAGCGTGCTTCATTTATTCTTATAATGGAAAATAGAACAACCATTTACTAGACATAGAATTTGCCATCGAAATGACAATGATTTTAGACATAGTTCTGTTTATTCGAATAGCCAAATGCGCAATTTTGTTATACGCGTTATATAGAACTGAAAAAAGCGAAAACTCTTTTATAATGCCAATTATAATGGAAACATTTTCTATAATACGAAATGGTTTATAAAATACTGTGAACCTAATGAGAAAAGATTCTCCAGCAGTTCACTTTACTCTTCACTTAAAGTACCTATTTCTCTTAATGTCAATTTTTTGCATCTATTTCCAAGTTCTAATAACCGCAGCAAAAAATTATAAATTGAGTCTAGGACAATTTTTGAGAACCCTTATACCTAGAATAGCCGAATTTCAAATTGGCACTCACAAACTACTTGCGGTACGGGTTTTTGTCCTCATAGGAACCAGATAACGATTACATATTTAGGTGAACTCGAAAATTCTGAGGGTCTGAAAATTTTTGATGTTTGTTACCTGAGGCTAAAACTCAAAACAATGGTCGGATTTCAAATTGGTACCCTCAAAAAAGGATATAAGTAGGGATGAAGTAGTATTGTATGTGTATCCTATCGAAGGGCTTCGTAGGAATTCAGTGCCCTTAAACGGCATGGCGTTGAGCAAAATATTCAAAAGCTGGACGTGGGGTTGAAGAATGCTCATACTGTTGAAGTTATAATAATAATTATTAATACGGCGATTAAATTCTGTTGTTTTATAAAATAACTATTTCTTTTACGACAACAATCTGTTTCAGTACAGTTATGCTGGACGTAACACATCCACCATTATATCGATTCATAGTGAAAAATGGTGAGAGAGCTTTAATTGTTCCGGGTTATTCACGTTATTCGACACGGGGCATTATGGCTAAAGTATTTGATAAAAAAGAAAATAATAATGTCGGATGGACAGAGACATTATTACATAATTCAGATACCGTAGTAAATTCTAGAGTGACTTTATGTACACACATGGTACTTAAAAAGTGAACCGTTTAGGTGTTTAATCATCATTTTCGGTATAAGTAGATATCAGAAAAAAATTGATATCACAGAGACTATAAAATTTGGAAAACTACGGCTTTGCCGTATTACTAAGCATGAAATGCGTTAGATTAGGTTAGACGGCCAAATTTTAGTTACGTTTGTGCTTGGAGAAATCGGTCCACTAATCAAGGAAACTTCAGTCAGAGATAACTTGATTTTTTTAAATGCGTATGCCTAATTTTTTGTATACATTAGATCTGAAATTCGGTAGCCTTTCTAAGAATATAAGGTTGTGAATATAAATCTGGTAGATTTCATTTAATTTCAATTTTTCAATCAAATCGGTATTTTTCAACGTTCCTACTTATAAGGAACATAGCAGACCGTGAAATATAAACAAAAACCTGTTCAGATAGATCATCATGATAGTCACGCTGTCTTGACAGACATGTTGTGAACTCGTAAAATGCATTTACTCATTTTACGAGTTTCTCTTGGGATATCTTTAAGATCTTTAATGCAGTAGTTTTCCATTTGCTTTCTGCATCCTCATGCCGTTGACCAGATGGTATCTACTGGTTCATCCGCCTTTAGGGGCAATTTCTCACCCCAAGGACAAGAAGGTGTCCCGACTCTTCTCAACTCGTCCACCCAAAGCTGTTGGTTGAGAAGAGGTTACTGTTTATACCGACAGTAGTTCGGTTCCTTTTAGTAGCCTTTTACGACACGCAGGATATACGATGGGAAATATTCTAACCCGCTTCCACACGGCGATAGAAGAAAGATATTTTTCACGGCCTACTAGCTACTGCAAAATGTATTAGGGATTTCCAGTTACCAAAATCATTGAAGACTTTCAAATAAAAGAAGAACTACTGGGGAATGTTGTAGACAGTTGGTTATCTTCAGAATAAAGTGTCACATTTAATGATATAAAAAAGTATTGACTTCTGTCAAGTCAAAAGTAACGATACATTTAACTCTGAAAATTCTTCAGTACTTATTGGCTAGATCGCAGAAGAAGAGGAAGAAGAACAAAAATGTTTCAAATTATAATACATAATTTACCTGGTAGAAAATTTAAGTCAGATTCGATAGTATTCTTTTTTGCCCTCTTGCTAATAGATACTGATAAAACAGAACAGCTCCAGTCAGAGGTATCGTAACTTTGACACAAATTACCACTTTTTCACACCATTACGTATGGTGTAAAAAAGTGGTTGCTCCAGCACGTAATTGCGTGCTGGAGCAACAATCGCTGGTATTTTTTCTTTAGTTTTTTTAGTGTCTTGAAAATGTTTAATGGCTAGTAAATTGTAGCAGCCGGTAGGCTGTGAAAAATACCTATTTCACATTTAATCGTATATAAAAAATTAGGTATATTCATTTGAGAGAATCAAGTTATCTCTGACTGAAGTTTCCTTAATTAATCGACAGATTTCTCCAAGCACAGACTTAATCAAAATTTGACCGTCGAATCTAATCTAACGTATTTTATGCCTAGTAATACGATAACATTTTAGCCTTCTAAATTTTATAGTCTCTGTGATATTCAATTTTTTTGCGATATCTAGTTATACCGGAAATTGTAATCTGCACCCAAACGGTTCGCTTCAAGTCCCGTGTGTGATACATAAAGTCACACTAGAATTCACTAAGGAATCTGAATATGTAATAATATACAGTTCTATTCAAAAAAATATAACTATGACACGTTTCGTGTTTTGAGGGCATCCTGTATATAGAAATATTTTCAAAATGGGTCCCTATCCATGCGAAATTATTACTTTATTTTTCATCAGATACTTTAGCCATAATGCTCCGTGTCGAATAAGATGAATAAGCCGGTTTAAGCTCAATGTAAAAAATGCCTCTGTGGAGAAATAGAAAGAATAATAATGAAATGGAATCAGTGATTTGAATAATACATGGTTTGGTAGTTGTTCACTAGTACACATTTCTTGCATAAACAATACTGTATTTCAATACTACTGTAATCTGATAGTTGAGCCAACACTGAGGCATGATTTGACTTTTTTCTGCCAAAAAGACTCCATGTCTGTAACAAAACTTGACAGAGATACAAGAAACGGCAATTTTTGCTTTGAAAAAAATCGGAGATACTTGAAAATGTCACCCAGCATGACAAATTACAATCATATACCACCCGCCCCGAATAGTTAATCGGCACTGCACCTAATATCGCGCATCCCATTCCTGAGAGGATCAAGGGTGAGCAAGGGTGTTAAAATTGAATTAGAAGGACTTACCACTGACAACATCACCCCTCCGTGTCTCGTGCTGGCTTTTGGCGTCTCCCGTGTGGGGGTCTGTCACCGAGTATCCGAAATCGTAGTGAGCTGGTGCGGAGGGGGGAAGGTATTGCTGGGAAGTGATTTCGTGGACAGGTGCTGTAGATACGCCATAGTCAGAGTGAACTGAAATAGAGCTATTGTTTAACATATTGTATAGCACCTTGCACCCAGTGCCTACATATATACACTGCTCAACAGTTTAGCTGGATAATACCCAGATGCGATGCCTCGTACTCATTATTTGCCTGTTTTTTGTCTATTTTTTGTATGTTCTTTATACTTTGTAGAAGATTGCCGGAATGTAAGCCTAAAATTTAATTTTTTTTAGTCGTACCTAAGTGTTGGTATTGAGTGTATTGCAGATACTGTTGACAGAACATCTGTTCGTTCATTGCACGATGTTTAGATGAAGTTCGAGCAATTATTACGGTTAATACAAGAAAGTTTAGAGCAAGAAGAAGTCGCTGCCGAAGTGTCTTAAATCGTGCATGGAATTGATACGTGCTAACTGGAAATATGTCATAGTAAGGACATGGTGGCTGCAGACGATCTGGTTATTGTAGTCAGAGGGAAGTATGAAAGGACCATCTCTGAACTTCTTCAACAAGCATTGAACAATCGACAGCTGGTGCAGGAGGGAACAAATGTCGATAAACCCCCATAAAACAGTTGTCGTTCCGTTCACCAGAAGACGGAAACTAGACCAGCTCTGCTTACCTAGAGTAGCGGGAGAGTCAATCCAGTTTGCAGAGGGGATGAAATATCTTGGTCTTATATTGGACAAAAGACTCACCTTTAACTCTCATATGGACAACAGAATCGAAAAGGCTCGACTCGTCCTCTGGACACTCAGAAGGATTTGCGGCAAATCTTGGGGCGTTAGTCCTAAACTGATCTACTGCATATATCAGACGGTGGTTAAACCCATGGTAGTATATGGCGCTGTTGTCTGATGGCAGAAATGCCTACAACGGACAGCCAGAGTCAAACTGGCGGCAGTGCAACGCACCGCCTGTTTGGTTATCACTGGAGCCATGTCTACCACACCAGCGCTAGCCATGGAGGCCCTTCTAAACTTAACACCTCTGCACATTGAGGTGGAGAGAGTTGCAAAAGTGGTCGCCTACAGACTACTACCAACTGGCAGACCTGACAAAACGGAACTATGACCAGACAGAACGGGTATCATAGGTGAAATTACCCATCATCACATACTCGGAATGGTCTCGGACTATATGGTTCCCCAAGGTCACATAGAGCGATCCTATAACATCCTTTTCCCAGGCAGGGACGAATGGAGGAGGGATGGCTTCATATCACCCTCCCATCTTGCGCTATTTACTGATGGCTCCAAGTCTGAACTGGGGGCAGGAACGAGAGTAGTTGATACCAATCCAAGAGTTGAAATTTCAGTAAACCTTGGGAGGTATACCACAGTCTTCCAAGCAGAAATGATTGCCATAGCGCTGTTAGTCAGAGAACTAATCGAAAGGCCCATGACAAACAGATCTATAAAAACCTTTTCAGGAAGCCAGGGTGCATTGGAAGCACTGTGCTCCAATCGGGTTGATTCAAGACCGGTATGGAACAAACTCGGAACAGGAAAAAGGGTAACCTTGATTTGGGTTCCAGGTCACAGCGGAGTGGAAGGCAATGTATTGACCGACGCGCTCGCAAGAGGAGAAACTGAATCTGTGCTCATAGGGCCAGAACCATATGCGGGCATTGCAAAAACCACCGCTAAAAAGACCATCTCAGACTGGACACAGAGGAAAGCACTCGTGAACTGGCGAGAAACACCAGGGCTACTGCATTTGAAGGCGTTCATAATATACCCCTCGAGTCAGCCCCACCCCAAGGATCATGAAATGGTAGTCTGAGGAACCATATGCGGAAGTTGGCTCTTGAACAAACTTCAGCCTGTCGCTTCCGATACGTGGAGAAGGAACAGCGGAGCATATTCTCTGCTTCTGTCCAGAACTGGATAACGCTAGGAACCTCATGACTTCAAGAAAGTTTCACCCTTCACGTTGATCGCCTTCGCAAGAGGTGCGGACTGTACGGTGAAATCTAAAAAGGTGTGAGCTACAATAGACACAACTGAGTCGCCGTGGAAGGAGGCAGCGCTGCTCCACTCACTTTCAACCTAACCTAAGGACATGGTGAAGATAAGGAATGAGCTACAGTTGCTGCTCATGATCGTTACATAGTCTTAAACGCAAGAAGGTGCCGAACATACACGTCTGCAGGTATCAACAGGATCTTCAGATTTGTTAATGGTAGGGTGATTTCTGGTTAAACTGTTAGAATAAGGACAGATACATATAACTTTAAGGGGCTAGATGACGTGCTAGGCATGCAGATACCGGTGGTGGAAATACAGCGCTTGGGATTTTGACTGGAGACACTGTATCTCTATAACGACAAGTTCAGATTTCGATTATATACTTGAGATGGACGAATTTTGGTTTGAAGGTGAAGGGAACAACAATACCACGGCTCAACAATCAGCTGCCTTACTCACGGTCAGTTCCTTTGTGGTGACATGTTGCAAGTATCTGACATCAGTAACACCATTTTGGGACAGTTTCATTCACACTGACAAGGGCGAAGTAGAAAAAAGTATACAACAGGGGAGAATTAAGAAATAATACTCAACGCATGCGTTGTAAAAGGAAGGTAAACATTAAAGACAACCTAAAGTTTTTGTTGTCCCTAATGTTTACCTCCCACAAAGTAGTAGGTTTGCGTTCAGATCTGTATTACTTATCTCTATACTCATATTCTATGTAGATAGTCTTGACCGTGCCGTTCCAATTTTCGGAGATATAGGCTAACAATTTATGTTAATTAATCGTAATAATCGACTCCACTGTGCGAGAATTGTTTACGATCACATAGAATTGATATTGATGGCACCACCAGAATGAACTGGCCTCCATGTTTTCCTGATATGAATTGTATTGAACATATTTGGGCCGAAACGTCAAGGTAATTAGACCGGCTCCGTCAACATGCTCAAGCCTTAGAGCACTTGGCTAATGCTTTGCAGACATTTCAGAACTTTGTTAATAACTCCGATGAGTTAGAGAACCTCAGCGAGCCAAAGGTGGAACAACACGGTACTGATTCCTATGTAGAGCTGGTAATTTTTTATTTATTCCATACGTAATTTATTTGCTTTGGTTATTTCCTTCTATTCCAAATTTTGAAAGAAAAAGGTACAGATTCGTATACTGTTCATTTCAATTGTATAGCAGCGTATTTTTCAAACTTTTTATTTACATTGCTTTTCAAATATGTTTCTTTTATTTTCTAGTTTAAATTATTTTGTTTCATTTTTATATTAGTTCTTGCAATAATAAGCATAGTAATCAAAAAAGATGATGTGACTAGTTAAAGCTGACAGGGTCGCATATAGGAAATCATCATGGCCTCCATGGTAGACTCGCAAGGCATTCGATTTGAGAAAACGTTTTTTTAGTTTATTCAAGGAGAGAGGCCGCACTGCACATATTTGCCATGTTGGCTTCCAGTTATGTGGAGGCCAGCTAATTTTTTTCCGGGAAACTTTAAAAACGGGTGGTTTTCTACATACACGGCATTTGGTGATACCACAGCATAGTAAACAACCAGCACAATATCTCAGGTTGGCGGCAATTACACGCGCATCCTTCCTTTTGGATGATTTTTTGTAGGGATGCTAACGACACTTCGATACTTGTACTTCTACACTAATATCGAGTATTTTTATCTTAGGTACTTTTTGAGCGATTTTAAGCTGGTATCGCTATTTTTGTAGCGGTATCGGTATTGAAAATAATTACGAACCAAACGCGCCTCCATTGGAGTGTAAAGGTCTATACTTGGCTAAAAAGTATCGAATTGGTACCGGTATCGATATTTTTATTTCCGCATCCCTACCCAGACTTAACACCCGTAAAATCACCCCAAGGTCAAATTCTGTGGGAACCATTTTTATATAGGAAATCCTTAGAGATATTTTGCTCGTTGTTTACTATGCTGTGGTGATACTGTGCGATGAATACGCCACTGATAATAGAGAAAAGTGCCAAATAGCTCTCAGATTTACCTGCACTGTCTGTATGAACATAGCTTTCAGGCGCCACATAATGAGAAGCGACGCCATGTGGATGGACATCCACAACGGGAGCAGCTACTACATGGGCATCGTGGTGTTGATGTGTAGAATAGCTGGAAATGGTACTGTGAGCGTGCGGTGGTACTGCAGTGAAAGCCACAACAGGAGCTGGGTACTCGTAGCCGGTATGCTGGTGGTGGCTAGCAGATGTAAATGCTAGTAAAGCAGCAGCCAGAATTGTAACCTAATTAACAGACAGATAGATAAATATACTTTATTGTCTAAGAAATTGCAATATTCTTATTGGCATAGCTATATAAAAGACAAAATGTGGACTATTCATTAAACTCGTCATAGAACTCATCTAGTGTGTAATAAGGTTTTTGCAACAGAAAATTGAAAAGCTTTCACGAGGAACTTTTAAATCTTTTTGAATTTTAAAAGAGTGAAAAAATGTTGCATAAATCTTCACTCTACTATACATAATTGAATCTTTAACTAGTGATGTCTTGGAGGTGATTAATTTAAAATCATTCTTTTGTCTTTTGTCTTTTTAATTTTATTTTTGAATACTAGTGATGACGTTTCCAAAATAAATAGTGCAATTACGGTAATAATTTTGTACTCTAAAAATGATGGCTTGCATGAAGTTCAGTCTACTCTTTGCGATGCATTTAACTGCTCGCTTCTGTAAGACTAACAATTTATTTAAGTAGGTATGAGAACAGACACCCCAAAAAGGGATACCGCTACCTTGGAATAATGCAAAATAAAAACTTTTGGTAGTGTTTCTTCCAAGAATTTCTGTAACTGTTCTTAGTATGTAAGTTACTTTAATTAAATTATCATTATGATTTCTAAAATACAATTTTTGATCAATAGTTAGACTTCAGGTTGTATGTTTGATGTAATAAAATTGTTCGTTGTTTAAGTAAATCACGTCAAGTAAGCATTTGATATTCAAAGACAGAAAATTAGTGTCACAACATCTTTTGATGACACATATCATTTTCAATTTTTTTCTTTAAATCTTGTATGTCATTATCATACCAGAGTATTATAGTGTCATCAGCAAATACAGTGAATTGACCACTTATTTCTAATGTCATTGGGTTTTTAGTTTATACCAAAAAGAAGATGGGACCTAATACAGATTCCTGTGGTACTCCATCCCGTATGTTCAATTTTTCAGAAGTTACATTTTTAGACAATTTAACAATTTGGGAGCGATTATTCAAATAAGTCGTAAATCATTTTAGTGCTTTTTCAGAACAACCATATTTATCTAATTTCTTGATCAAAATATCATGATTGACACCTAACATTCAATATTAGTTTTTGAGTAAACAAAAACGACTTCTCACTGTGAATAATAATAAATAATAACTGGTATCGTTGTATACCACTTCCAGCTTCTAAAGTGTCAAGAGATAATTGAAAATGGTCAGATTTTGTCATTTGTAGTTTTATCTCAGGTGAGATACAAAGTGACTTGTTTAACGTAGATACGAGTACATATCTGAATATTGAATTTGTGGTACTTTTCCGATTAATCGTAAGGTTATTTATTCTGAAGCAATAAGACCTCAGGCACGTTAGAATACTGAACTGACGCAATGCAAACCGTAATTGACGTCTTGAAGTTTGGTTTGACTTTTTTCATAACTAATATTGTGGTCCATTTGAAAACTGATTATTTTAAAGTACAAGTGCAATTGAGGCTTTGTAAACTACAACTTCCTATTTAGAATTATAAGTGACATCTAAACTAATATGTTATCGATACATACTTCACACTGCCAATTTGCTTACTTTTTCAGATTAAGATTTACCATAAAACTGCTTAGCTAAACACAGATATGAATGACGTAGAGTAAAGCACTTATTCCCCATTTCAATAGGATACAAAAAAAGAAAAATTTAAAAATTAGCAATAATGTAAATTCAGATTCCATTAACAAATGCCATAAGATAAATTAAAATAACCTGCGAAACACTCTTTAGTAGGTCACAATACTTCCAACATTCAGTACCGCTCAAATATTTATAATCAGTCTTGCACTATTTACAAAGTTCCAATGGGTAACAAACACAAATTAAGTGTGGTTAAAAAAATTATGTAACGAATAAACACTGCTCCCGGAAATAAATAATATAAAATATCTATGTAACCAGGTGAAGACGGAAACTAACGGCTTTGTGGGGTCAGTACAGTTTTGTAGGTAGAAAGCATCGAATTTGCTAAAGAATTGAGCTGTGACTAATTACCAATTACCAGTTATTACTATAACGTCTTCCTTAACAAAATGTGGTCGTAGGTAAGCAGCTGTAATTATATCTTTTGTGGTTTTCTGTGCATGGTCCCACAATTACTAGTTATCGTTTTATAAATTCTTCACTTTACACAAAGTATTTCTGATGAATAGTCACCACTATTATTTAAAACTTGTGATGATCGTTTCGAGACACAGTGTCTTTACCAAACAGTGATTGTAAACTCACCTACGCTATTTTTACAAGATATACACCGTTAATGGGATAACTATTATGGCTAATTGTTTGTTCTCCGAAAACCATCGAACATATTTAGTAAGGGTGATTTATTTAAATCCGTTTGGTCATTAAAGAGGTTACCTGATAATTTGAGCTTTTAAAATCTTCGTTGGAATGATGGTTGTCGGAGATCAAATGACTGGCATAATTTGAATTACAGAGTTCGTTTACAAATTATGTTCTTTCTGCACTTTGCGCTTTTTTTGCACTTTAGGCTACATTTCTACGTTTTGATAGCCGAATTGTATTAATTTTTTCATGTAATGATAGAAAGAAATATTAAAAAGCAAAGAGATATAACATCTTTGTCTACATAGCTGTCCTTCATTTTATGTTATGCATGATGGAAAATTATTTAGGGCTCTAGGTACCTTTGGGGCATAGGATAGTTTTTGCACTGTGTGAGACATTTCTTTTTATTACATATCCTTTTCAATATAGTTTAGCTAGGTCATTATTAATGTAATTTTCGAAGCTTGTCTGGTGGCAGCCACTCTGATTCATCTCGCTTCAATGGCCTTTAGTCAAAATCACGTCTGTTGAAATATAAAACCGTTACTAATGTTTCGGTCACCTCAGTAGTTTTTTCTCATAGTAAAAAGTATGAAAAAAATAATTTGGAACGAGTGATTGATTAGCGATGGGATGTTGATGATGAGAAACAGTAAAGCATGATGTTATTGTACGTCCTAGAAAAAGCTATAAGAAGATTTGGAATTTTGAAAAATATCTTTGGTTTACTCTTTGATTTCGAGAACATGGATCAAATTTATTTGGAGCATGTACACTGTACAGTCAGACTAACCAAAAAATATATGTCAACCGACAGCTTATTTATGCTGAATCTGTGGAGACAAATTTGTTAGCCCTCTCACCCCTTTTACTCCCAACATCTTAGATGATGGGAGTATTGTAATTGCAAAAATTTTAGATTCTGAGATGAAATGCTTTTTCGTTGTTTCATGACGGAGATGTGTGTCATTTATTTTTATGGGCCTCTCTGCCCGTCTGTCTGTTTCCTTTCCTCTAGCAGAGCAATCTCAGCAACAGCTTAACAACTTTTATGAAATTTGGGTTGTGATGTACGGTGGGATCTTATTTTTTTGATAATGAGTGCAGTGGCTTTGGGGTAATCAGCCAAAATCTCCTCAGAGGCTATCGAAACGTTGCTTTTTAGGCGTCTTGTGGGCTACTGATCATTTTTAGGTTTTCACGGGAGGGGATAAAATGTGTGTTTATACTTTGCAGCCCTGTCCCAATGTTGACTTTGAAGGTGCAAACCTTTTTTGATTTTTTTGATGCCGGACATTCGTCAAGATTGCATAATCCTATAACCTATAACTTGGCTTGTTTGCTCAGTGCCACATAAAAAAATCAACACATGGCGTTTGTTGATTGATGCGTCTCCCTAGCGTATTCACAGTTTTCTAGAACAATTTTCACTGGTATTCCTTGAATTAAGAGTCTAGGGTATAGCGCTCGAAATTGAGAATGCAAGAGAAAACGTATTCCCGTGTTAGCGAGGAGGCGTGGCCGCCTGTTCCCTTTCTCTAGTGACATTTGAAGAATGTATGATTTTGCATTGCGGGTTTTTTGCACACTAAGAAACTTTTTTGAAAAAATTGCTCTTAGATGGCATTCATTAAGGTCTTACCTATCACCTATACTGTGTGTATAGTTTGAAAAACAAGTGAGTTCTGTTCGAAATGGGAATCCGTGTTTTACATGGCACATACATAAATGTACAACTGTGTGTACCCAGGCCCCTTAACAAGTCTCGTCATTAAGGACTCGCTTACAGATTTGTCCCATACCTAACCCTTAATATCCAAGTATTAATTAGGTACCTTTAATGTCCACAGGCCTTGGGGTGAGATTGGAGCGGTGGGTGGTGGGAAGAGAGAAAAATTGAGAACTCAAAAATTTTTGTTATTGCCGAGAATGTTTGGTAAACACTTAGTCAGACTACTTGATTTCATTTGAGAAAAATGGTATGTGAACATTTCGATATTTACGCCTTTTACAACAGCAGTTTCCAAATGATAAAATTACATTTCTGAATCGCCAATTATCATTTCAAATAGTCGGTTATAAGTTCCAAAGCGTCGATTGAAGTTTAGTCAAATTTATTTTCTGAAGTGTGAAATGTAGTTTACCATAATCAGTTGGATATTAAAAATTATAATAATATAATGGATTAAAATAATTACAATTTTAAAAAGAGGCAGGCCGAAGTTGTGAATTGTTAATTGTAGGCATTAATTCAATATTCTAAATTACCTGCGGTACACATAGTTCAAAATAAATAAGGTATAGTAACCTCAAAATGTCAAAATCTTATTTGAATTTGATCACGTAAGTACATACAACATAAAACCCAAAAAAAATTGACTTTGGTCCTCACAGGTGATGTCTGGCTCAATTTCTTTGTCTTACATATGGCGAAACCTTTCAATAGGTGGATAAAATTACATAGAAGGGGCGGGCCAATATTTTGGTACCGAACAACTCTGTACCTAGTTGTTATGAGATACTGATAGGAGAAAGAAAACCTCATGGGTCGTTGTACTTGTTGTCATCTACCAACGGTTGAAAAGGATATTTAAGTTGAAGTTTTGTGGATCAAATCTTAACCAAATTGCTAAAAATGTCTATGAATGATTACAAATGGTAGGTACTGTAGAAATTTCACTTGATATTTTACAACTTACAGTTACTGACTGTTGGGAGATACATTAGGATTCTGGATGTTCAACTGACTATTTGAAACTGTGATAAAATTGACGCATTGAAATTTAAAATTCACTATTTGAAATTACATTTGACACTTTGGAATGTTCAACTGACTATTTGATACTAGAAATGACTAATTTTAAAATTAACCAGACCATTTTGAATTATCACTTGACAAGTAAATGCTCTGATGATTTGACAAAGGTTAGTACACATCAGTAGTTTATATGTGATGAAAATGCACAGAAGTGTTGATGTCTGTTTAATAATTATCAATGTTCTGTTAGCTCAAATGTCATACAAACTTGGATACTTCAATGTCAATACACTGTTTTGTGGTGCGCTACTGTCTCATTGCCCCGCGATTACTTACACGAATCGCCATGGTTTCAATGAAGTCTCGGCGACCTTACTTTAGATTATCTCGTGTTCGTGATGAATATGTGTCTTTTTTATCATTGAATATATAGCTTCGGACGAGGCGTGGTCAGGTCTACTCACGTACATACATAGTCCGGAACAAGTTTTTCGGTGCCTTTCACTGCCCAGGCGCTCCACATCCTGCTGCCTCACAAGGCCAGCCAAGGTTGCTCGCGTAGGTATAATCAAATTTTTGGGTACCTTGTTTTCACAACCAGGAGTCAGCGTAACAAAATTTAGTACGTTGTGGGACATTCTTGTCAAATTTCAATAACAGTTTGAGATTTGTACTTTCCTATGCATTTTCCTTAACAAAAATGGAGTCAAGTTGATTGACTCAGTACTACCCACATATGACGGTAATACCATTTTATTATATTTGCATAACCTTGCAACCAAATCTCCACTGGCCCGTAAAAAAGTGTGTTATTCTGCTAGGTCCTTAATTCACAGGTCAATGAATAAACTATTATAAATACAACAAATTTTTGAGTCTTAGAACCCCCACCCTCGAGCCATTCCAATTTCTACCCCCGCCCAAAAAAGTCTGAGCTGTTTTTATACTAATAGTCTTTTGATTATTGCTGCGACGCCACTGAAATGATTTTTAAAAACCGTACATGTCATCCATCCTCGTCACAGTAATAACACTGTGTCAAAATTTCATCAATGTCAGTTCAAAAAGTTACACGCTACATAATACAGAACGATCAAAGGTAATACTCGTATGTATGCATCAGAAAATTATGTCCCTTGGTTTCTTTAATAGGCAAAGCAATGTTTGGATGGACCTAAACAAGTGTATTTATATGGCTCGGTCTTTCGCTGGAAAGGCTATTATGAATACAAAAAATGTTTCAGCTTTACAATCCCAGCTCTCAACCACCACAATTCCGGCCCCACCCAAAGAAACTTGAAAATGATCAGGAAAACCTCAAACGCCTAAAATCACCTATCATCTCTCTCCGTAGGAATTAGAACGACACAGTTGTTATTCTGCAATCTCTAACTAACATCCTAATCACGCGGCATGCCGATTTTTCGATATCTAAAAACAAGCTATATTACCATCAGTATCAGTCTCCAAAGATTCTAAGGCTTACAACCTCCTAGTGAATCATAGTTTCTGGCCAATGGGACCAGTTGCTACTGCCATTTAAAAAAGATATTTGAAGGACGCAATGAAAAGTGTTCAATAGAGAAAAATGCCAGGGTTTCCCAATCATCCCATCTGAGATCCTATCCTCATACTGACTACTGACTAAAAAAATGGAGTCAAGTTGATTGACTCAGTACTCCCCACACATTACTGTGATATCAGTTTATTATTTTCCTATAGCATGAAGCTTTAATCTGAGATCCCCTTGCAACCAAATCATCGGCAGCCTCCCCCCCCCCCTAAAATTGTCTTATGCCGCTAGGTCTTTCCTCACAGGTTAATGGACAGCTATTATCAATACTACAAAGTTTTCAGTTTTACAACGCCCCACCGCCCAACCACCCCAATTTCACCCCCACCAAAAAAAAAGGTAGGAAATGATCAGGAACCCCTAAAACATCTAAAAACGAAGTTTGAGTTGTTTTCATACTTTTAGTTTTTTATTATTGCTACGCTGCCACTGACACGATTTTTAACAAACATACGTGTTTTCCATCCTCACCAAGGTAATAACACTGTGTCAAAATTTCATTAGAATCATTTTAATAGTGTCCACGTTACAAAATACAAAACGATCTAAAGCAATAAATACTCGTATGTATACGGAAAAGTCCCTTAGTTTCCGTGTATGTTCGGATGGACCTAAAAAGTTGATTTATGCCGCTAGGTCTTCCTTCACAGGTTAGTAGACAGCTTATTATGAATACAAGAAATTTCTCAGTTTTTCAACCCCCCACCCCCCCACCACCCCAATTTCACCCTCACCCAAAAAAACGCAGAAAATGATCAGGAACCTCTAAAATGCTTAGAAACGAAGTTTGAGCTGCTTTTATATTTTTGGTTATTTTATTATTTCTGCGCCGCCACTGGCACGATTTATAAAAATCATACGCGTTTTCCATCCTCGCTACGGTAGTAATACTGCGTCAAAATTTCATTAAAATCAATTCAACAGTTTCCTCCTCGGTTTCCTCGTAACACAATATAGAAGGATCTAAAGCAATACTCTCGTATGTTTACACCAGAAAAAATGCTAAGTCCTTTGGTTTCTGTAATAGGCAAGGCAATGTTCGGATGGACCTAAAAAAATTATTTATGTCGCTAGGTCTTTCTTCATTGGTCAGTGGACAGTCTATTATGAAAGCAACAAATTTTTCAATTTCACAACCCCCCACCCCCCAACCACCCCAATTTCACCCCCACCAAAAAAAGTAGAAAATGATCAGGAACCCCTAAAATGCCTAAAAACGAAGTTTAAGCAATATTTAATTTTTTTCGTATTTTGCTAATTACTCCGCCGCCTATGCACCGATTTTCAAAATTATAGGAACATTACCTACTACGACCTCACAGCATATCGTTGCCCAAATTTCATCACAATCCATGCAGCGGTTGCTGAGATTACGAGGCTAGAAAAAAACGAGAGACAGACAGACATACAGATATACAGACAGACAGACAGACCGACAGACAGATAGACAGACCGACGGAAATGAGTGACGTGGAGTTTCGTTATGTAGACATCATAAAACGCCCAAAAAGCGTATTATCTCAAAATCGAAAATTTTCGCGATCACAATACTCCCCTCACCTATCGGTGTGGGAAGTAAAAAGTAGGATGTGATCAAAGATACCTGGAGTAACCAAAAACAGAGTTTGAACGGCTTCTATATTTGTACTGTTTCTTTTTTAATTTAGTTTCACCGTCACTCACAGAATTTTCAGAAAATAAACTTTTTCGATCTCTACCACGCTACCAGTTTAGTGGGTGAGCTACACACAATACAGAATTATCTACAACAATGTCATTTTAAAAATTATCTTTTGTCTTAAAGTACAGCAACATTCGGGTAAAGCGGGAACATATAATATGTCGTTCCTTTACAAGACAATGAAGAGCCCACTACGAATGCAACAAATGTTTCAGTTTCATAACCCTCTACCCCCAAACTACCCCAATTTAGCCCTGTTTAAAACGTTCAGGAATTCTTAAGACGCCTAAAAACAAAGTTTGAGGAAAGATTAATTTTTTTGTTTTTTTGCTTATTACTCCGCCGCCCATGCACCGATTTTCAAAATTATAGCAGCATTACCTACTACGACGTCGCAGCATATCAGTACCCAAACGTAATCGCAATCCATTTACTGGTTATTGAGATTACAGGACTAGAAAAACGCCAACATACACAGACAGATAGACAGATAGATAGGCAGACAGATTAGATAGACCGACAGACAGACGTACCGACAGACAGATCGACGGAGCTGAGTGTCGTGGATTTTCGTTATGTGCGCGCGCAAATATAAGGTTATAAATTTATCCTTTCCCTTATAATTTTTTGTGATTTTTATTCCTTATCGGTCCGAAAAACTTGATTGGTTGATCCGTTTGATAAATTTCACGAAATATACGGGATTGACGTGAAACTTCTTGATACTATCAACATTTTGCGTAAATAATTGGTTTTGAACTATAGTAAATTTGCCACAGGTATTGATTGATGATAGATTGGTAATTAATTCTAAAACATACTATCAAGTTGATCGACCTAACTACATTTTCTTTTGTTGATTTAAAGTAGTAGTACCTAGTACTGTAGTTACATTGCGTAGACAGTCAAATATAGTACAAAACATTATCATTATAAGAAAATTGGTAACAACAATTCAGTTGTGATTAAAATTTATTTATTCGAATTCCGTTACATAACACAAACGCCCACAAATTCACGCATATTTTTTACAGTATTGATCGAAACGTTTACAAATCAGTACAGATGTTTATGAAAATAAATGCATTGTCATAACACCGTATTGTTATATTGTTTATATGTATAAAAACAGCGGGCCTGATACTTTTGTTTACATTATTTATTCGATTTAATTGTATGCATAGGATACCATACCTTTCATGATTAGCTCAATATTTTTTGTGTTTTCGATGACATGACAACAGAATGTTTTTTGATATTGAGTTAAACATCAATCATATACGTAAAGGCTCACATTTTCGACGTTGTTAATTTGTTTAAACAAACTCACAACAATGTTTTGTGCTTCAGACAACATTTTTCATATATCAAGTAACCGACGTTTTTTTCACAATAATATTTTGTTCATTATTATTTTCAGCTTATATGAACAGTTATTTTCCACTTTTTAGTACTATATGAAAATGCGTTTTTTAAAATTTTTCAAACTATGTTTTTCGCTCTTCAGTTCAGGGCAATGAGACAAATTTATTAAATTATTGTATTCTCAATGGTTACTGATAAGTGTGCAAATTTTAAATAAGATGTTAGTTTAAAGTGGGTCAAAATTGAGTCCAAGGGAATCGGTTACAAACATACATGTTTAGCTATTATAGAAGTATGTTAAAAATCGCAAGATATGATATTCATGACTGAAAACTTTTACCGTGCTAAATCCTAAGGCAATGGGAGGTGTTGGACAAGGCAATATTGTAACCCACCATACGCTTTAATATCCAGACCCTACAAGGATTGGTTTAATTTGTTATGATCTTTCACCATTTCTAAAAAAACAAAAGTTGATATCTATCACATTCACCACTTTTCCAACTGCGAAAGGTCTCAGAACTTCAATTCTATCGAATCCGATCAGGATAACGAGACAGACTTCTCAAACTATCGTATTGTCACCGGTTTTTGATAAATGTGCAAATTTTAAATACAATGTACTAGTATCAAAATCAATATCAAAGGAGTCGTTACAAGCACATAAACATACATACAAACAAACATTCAGGGGAAGCCAATAAAAGCGTGTTAAAAAAAGAAAAGCGAACGTTTTCCATCAAAAAAAATCAACCTTGGCGCGCCGCGACTATACGATCAACCTTGTATATTGAAAGAAGTGACTGCTCAATAGACACTTAAAAATCCTAAGTTGCATTTTTTGGCATCCTCAGATATATTTCACTCAAAAGCGGAAAATTATGTACATTTTTGTAGCTAATTTTGTGTATTCTGCAAATCAGCGAAGAATTTAGAATACCTAGCATGTTAAAAAGAATGTTAAAAGCTTAAAGGCAAAATTTGATACTGATATCAGCAGATCTGTTGTTGTCGATTATATCGTTGTAAATCTATCGATATATCACTATATCTGGCAACACTGTATTTAGGTGATTTGTGAAGGATGTCAAAGTGTGCAGAAAAATGGCGTGCTCGTATTTTTTGTGCATGGGCGTTGCCATCCAAATTATACACCTAAAGCGTGGGCTGATTCTTATTTGATGGTTACTCCTACTATAGTAATAGCAGTCCACGACATTTGTTCTACTTATTCATACAACTTATAATTCGGAAACCGTAAAGTCCCTTTTTAAAAAATATTTTATTTCCAAAAACAGGTGATGACAGTTTCAAGTGTGGACAAAGACTGAATAAAAATGTAAAATACAATGGTAGCTTGAACTAATGTGAACTCTGCAAAAATATAATATTACAATTCTGGAAAGTGCAAGGCGCCGCTTGAAGGTGCTGACTCGGTGTCTTCTATCTTCATAGCCGCATCATAACTCCTCCACCCCTAGAATGAAGCTTCCCCTGGAAGGTTCGGTTTTCTGGAAGATAGCTCGAGTTCTTCTTCAGGATTCGTAACAGGTGTCTTCCTTGGAACGGGAGTAGGATTCTTCCCTGCATTCTTCTTGAATTTCCAATAAATAGCGAATATGCCCAAAATTGTGCCAAAAATGTACAAAATGATAGTCCAGGCACTGGGTGTAGTGAAATCTGCTTCGTCATTTACGATTGGGCTGAATGATTGAATAGGAATATCTTTCATTTTCAAATTCTTCAATTCAATTTCAAATTTTGGTTTCTGGTTCTCAGAAATCAAAGTAAAATTTGGCGTTTCCATGACTAAAGGCTGGCCAAAGCTTTTGCTCAAAAATGTGAGCGGTTCACCTCTGAATAAAATTTTGCAATCATCTTGTGCGAGTAAAAATATTCCTGATAAGATTCTTGTTTCTATGTGGTTTTGACATTGGAATTCTAGCTTCTCTTGAATTGGAAAGACAGCTAGATATTGATTAATTTCTGATATGATATCAATATGGTTTTCCTTAACTGTGACTTTTGTGAAGTGGCAGTTTCTTGCGTTTTCATTTTTCAGTATACTTGACTCGCAGGACATATTTATGTTGGCTTGGGCTTAACGTGGACAATGGTACATGTTGCCTCTCGTACACATGCCAGTTAGAGGTTTTATTGACTCATTGTCAATTGATTTTAATAAATATTTAGAATTTGGAAAAACCGAAACAAATTCTGACCCATATTTTGAAGGAATAGGGTGAAGATAATAAAAATCAAATATAGTACCTAATTCAATTGGAATCGATAAAAAGTAAATTATTTGATGGAAATCAATCTTGCAATGTACCTTAATGATTGATTCAAATTCTAAAATATTCTCGAATTTCACCTCATATGGAAGCATGTTTTTGTAATAGGAAGATAATTTGGACAATTCATTATATAGATCAGCTGGTCTAATGATACTTGGATGCATAACTCCCATCTTGCAAAATGTCACAGAATTCTCGATATCTTGTAAAGTGTTGAAAATAAAATTATAAAGTAGTAAAAGTGAATGACATGTATCTTTAGCAAAAAGAATATTTTGAGATGTAGCGCCTGCCTGCGTTATTTCGTTCAGCTGCAATATTTTTGACTTTAACAAAATTTCGTTATGTTGAATATTTTGGATAGTGAGGTTAAAATTCTCAATTAGCTTATGACTGACTGAATATTGCATTTTCATCTGGTTTTCAATGCTTTTCTCGTTATTTTGCATATGACTGATAATCCTGTGAATTTGTTCTCCATCACTTGCATCTAAATTACCTGTGAGAAATTTTACTACGCTACCAATACCGTTGAATAACCCTCTACGTGATCTATCATTGGCAGCACTATGAATACGAATATTTTCGATTTTTTCCGAAATAGATTTCTGTGTAAAATTGATTATTCTATCATAATACTTCAGTTCCCTAATATATATATAATATTATTATAATATTTCAACTTAAAATTATTGTATTGATTATTCAAATTATTATACGTATCATATAATTCTCTTAACCTATAATAGTGTACCAAAGTATGTTCCGAAATTTGAAGTTTGGCTGGACCTAAATTAATCGGAAGTATTCCCAAATTTTGGCTGATATCCTTTATTTGGATGGCTTGTGTGCTGGTGAAGAACCTGTAAAGGATTTCTTAGTCTTAGAAATCTTACGTGGCCTTTTAATATTTGACAGATGAATTTTTTCTGTGGTATTTCCATGAGTAGGCTTAATTTTGGCAGTTTTGAGTTCACTATCAATCTTAGAAATACTTTCTGGCTTATACTTATTCCGTGTTTTGCTCTGTTTTTGTTTATTCTTAACGTAAACTTTTTCTGAAATAGTTGGCAAAGGTTCTCGGTCTTCGTTCAACTTACTTATTAATTTTTCCTTATTTTTCTGTAAATCGGAATTTAGTTTTTCATATAATATTCTCATTCTTTCCTTGTGATTTTGAACATAGTTATTAACTAATTGATTTTCTATCTCGATATTAAAAGGTGATTCTGTGCCTAAATGTCCTGTAATAATCTCATAAGGTTTCAAATTTGTAACAGAGTGAATCGTGTTATTATACGCTAAAATTGCATAGTCCACTTTAATTTCAATAGGTTCCTTTTTGAAAATATCTTGATTATTCAACAATCTAATGTGCTCTATTAATGTAGAGTGAAATCTTTCAATAATTCCATTAGATTCGGGGTGCTGAGAACTAATGAAATGAATATTGATTTTGTGTGTAGCTAAAAGTTCTTTGATAACTGAATTTTTAAATTCTAAACCATTGTCTGATATTATTTGGTCAGGTATACAATGGTGTGCAAAATATTTGATCAATTTATTTGCTATTTCTATAGCCTGTGCTGAATTCAATCTATATGCTTGAGCATATCTCGAGAATGAATCGATAATTGTCAAAAATTTACAATTTTCCAATGTGATGCTGTCTATGTGTAAAATTTGAAATGGTCTTGTGCCTGTAGGAGTTACGTTGTATTGCAATTTAAGAGGATGTCTCTCATACTTTGTGATGAGACATGTTTCGCATTGATTAATGAAATCCCTGATAGTATTATATAGTTTGGGAAAATAATAGTTCGCTTTGATTCGCTTTTCAGTTTCCTCAATACATCTGTGATTGGTTTTTCCTTCGTGATGATTTCTAATAATAGATTCGACTTCATCATTGTCTGTTATATCAATCAGCTTTTTCGTACATTTGACCATATTGATTTCCGAATTTTTGAAATATCTTTGTAGAATTGTACAGAACTGTTCATAAATAGGGTCTTCAAAATAAATATGATATTTTACCTTAGGAGCAATATATTCCTTAACAAACTTAACTATTTCTTGCTCGTAATTTTCTTTCGAAAGCTGAATATGTATTCTCTGCTTGTCTTTGAATAATTTTATAATAGATGGCTTAGCAGGTGAGAAATTTACCTGTGATATGATTATTTGATTTTTACCATAATTGACTGGGGTATCAATTATCGGAATACCTATAATTGGATTCTCATGACTAGAGTGAATGGTATGATTAGATGAATCATCAATATTCACATCATTTTGACGATCACTGGCTTCAACAATCATTGACTGATTATCTAAATTTTGATTACGTGTTTGCATGCCGGAGGTAGATGCAAATTGGTCATTGAACTGGTCCATAAAATCAAAAATTGCTGGTTTGTCTGATATATTTTTAGTTTCGTTAGCATTCAATTCAATTCTAGATAGAGCATCCGCGTTTTTATTCAATTTTCCTTTCTTATAGACAATATTGTACTCGTACTGCTCTAAAGATAATCTCCACCTAATCAATTTCGAATTTGGTTTTTTATGATTGAAAAGCCATTGAAGCGGTTTATGATCAGTTACGATCGTAAAAGATCGACCATAGAGATAAGGGCGAAAAACTTTGCAACCGTACACAATTGCAAGGACCTCTTTTTCCGTGGTACTGTAATTTACTTCAGATGAGGTCAAGGTTCTACTCGCGTATGCAATTGGCAAATCTGATCCAATTTTTCCCTGTGAAAGAACAGCCCCAATAGCAAAATTGCTAGCATCAGTGGTCAAAATAAATGGTTCACTAAAATTTGGGTATTGTAAGATAGGCTCGTTCATTATTAAATTTCTACACATATCAAAACATTGTATGTACTCTGGATCATTATAATTAATCGTAGCATCTTTTTTCAAACACTGGGTCAAAGGTTTTGTCAATTTAGCGAAATCTTTAATAAATTTTCTGTAATAGCCCAATAGTCCTAAAAATCCCTTGATTTGTTTGGCAGTTTTTGGTAACGGATATCTTTGAATAGCCATAATTTTGTCGGGATTCGGCTTAACACCGTCCTTGGTTACTATATGTCCCAAATATGCCACTTCTTTTCTCAAAAATTCTGACTTGTCTAACTGGATTTTGAAATTTGACTCCCTTAAACGTTCAAAAACTTCCCTTAATCTTTGCTCATGTTCCTGTAAACTGACACTGTAAATAATGACGTCGTCAAGATATACTAGGCATTTCTCGTTTTGGATCCCCCTTAAGATATTGTCCATAACCCTTTGAAAAGTAGCGGGCGCATTTTTTAACCCAAATGGCATTCTCAAAAATTCCCAATGACCGTTTTCCGTATTAAAAGCTGTTTTCTCGATGTCTTCTTCAGCCATTTCAACTTGATGAAACCCGGAAGCTAAATCGAGAGTTGTGAAATATTGACACTTCCCTAATTTATCTAACAAATCAGTAATATTAGGAAGAGGGTATCGATCTCCGATTGTTTTTTCGTTAAGTTTTCTATAGTCAATTACAACACGCCATTTTCTTTGCCCAGAGGCATCCAATTTTTTTGCAATGACCCAAATTGGGCTGCTATACGCACTTGTACTTGGACGAATTATGTTTTGATCTAGCATTTTTTGAATTTGGTTTTGAACTTCCTGTCTATGCACTTCAGGGTACCGATAAGATTTTGTATACACCGGTATCTCATCTTTTGTCCTAATCTTATGTTTTATTTTACTAGTAAAGGTTAACTTATCTCCTTCTTGATAAAAAATATCTGAGTATTCTGCAATTAACTTCAAAATGACATTTCTCTCTTCAGCGTTCATATGATCCGTTCGGATTTTTGAAAAATCAAATTTCACAGGATCTGTATTGTAATTATGAAGATTACTATCATTGATTGTAGTAGCCAACTCGTAATCCGCGAATGGACCTACTTTCAATGGTTCTAGGTTACTAATTTTGATTTTTGAATCATTAGGATTCAAAATGGTGCAAATGGCCTTTCCATTTTTTACCGTAGCAATACACTCAGGTATTTCTAAATTATTGATTCTAGTATAAGGAATAATTACATCACCATTGGCAATATCTGTTTGAACTTCAATAACTTGCTCAGTTCTAGGTTCCACAATAATGAAATTTGAGGTAGGTAATGTTTTGTGAAAACATATTTTGAGCTTACAGTCTGGAAGAACCATCACTTCTTCCTTCAAATCAATAAAAGCTTGAAGTAGCTTTAAATTATCTACTCCTATCAAACAATCAAAATATTTGTGGAAATTAAATAGATAGAACTTCAATAAATCATTTCGTTTAGTATTAAACATATCAACAGAAGGTATTGTGGTACTGAAATTTTCCGTTGAACTTCCATGAACCGTGGAAATTTGAAACGGGTCCTTCTTAATCGCATTCTTGAAATACTTATCCGCAATTTCGGGACGTATAAAAGATTTGGTACTACCTGTATCTATTAATACTTTCAAATTAATTCTAGGAAATACGATATATGGCAGTTCACTATCAGAATTGGTATTCATAAGCTCATACTGAGGCACTACTTTTCCGAGGCTTCTTGACGAAAAAATTGATCAGAATTACTTGAATGTTGATTGGAATAATTGCTATCATCAGGATGTTCAATTTGAGGTTCCTGATCTATATTGTATAATTCTTCGACCACAAAATTAGGTCTTGAATTATTCTGATTCTTGAAATAATTATTATTCGAATTTCCGTTAAAAGATTGATTCTGTCGAGGCCTAAACGTATTTTGTGTTGAGACCGACATAGGTGTAGGTTGAGGAAGGTTCCGACGTGGGTTTGGCTTGAATACATTGGGTTGTCGGAATTGTCTTGGATTATTTTGGTTATAAGAATTTTGATTATGAGGAAAATTGGCTATAGGCAAAGGTGGCCTAACCTGATTTTGTTGAAAATTTTGAAAATTTTGTGGATTCCTCTTAAAATGGCTATTAGTGAAATGATTATGCTTAGTATGTTGTTTCTGAGGAAATTTGTGCTTAAATTGATTGTGCTGTACACCCTCTAATTGGAAGTCGTTTGTGAGCATATGTAAAGCCTTATTTAAATCGCTTGGATTCTTTGTACGCATCAAAGATCCGATAGGTTCCCTTAAACCTCTCAATAATACCCTTAAAGCCAAGTTTCTACAATAATTACTTATAATAATAGCTTCCTGTTCTGGCAAATGCGATACACAATATGAAATTTGTAAATTCAATATTTTCTGAATCCTATTGTAAAATTCAAATGGGTTTTCGTTCTGATTTTGCCTAAGTTCGGCCATTTCTATATTAAGAGTAAAAAGATCACGCTTATCCGCATATGCATTGAGAAGAGCATCTTTCAGATCTTGCCATGTCCTTATATGACATGAAGAAATACTAAGAGCAGCTTCTCCTTTGATTTTCGCAAGCAAACTCGACATTAAATATTCATTTTGAAAATCATCTGTATTATGCACATTATAAAATTTTGTAACCAATTTTTCTGATATTTCTAAGAATCTGGGGAGTAGTTCTGGTCCACCATGAAAATCGGGAATCATGTTCAAGTACTCAATTTTCAGTACAGGTACATTGTTTGAACTACCAGAAGTAGCCATTGTGAAATCTGATTGATTTTCGATAATACTTTCTAAATTTAAAATGGGTGGTCTTAAAATTGGTGCCGAAAATTGAACATTTATTCTAGGAGTTTGTGAGTCAGAATCCGCACTGTCACTATCGCTGCTTTCTGAATGAATATTTTCTAGCCCTCTAACAGACATAAGGTACTTACAGCACTGTTACCACTAGAAGGTCCATCCCCTGTAAGCCGCAGGTTTAGAGTTCGTCCAGGTCCAATGTTCCCTTGGTCCTTGGTCTTCTCGCTTAGCTACTCAATCCACCAAGCTGGAATTCCTTCTGTAGTACGCTCGAGACCGCCGAATTACCGATCGCGAGACTTTGGTTCTTTTCGGACGTTATTAATCGAACCGAAAGGGTGTCCTATAAGCCGTAGGCTACCCTTAACATCCGTCACTGGCTGCGCCACTTATAATTCGGAAACCGTAAAGTCCCTTTTTAAAAAATATTTTATTTCCAAAAACAGGTGATGACAGTTTCAAGTGTGGACAAAGACTGAATAAAAATGTAAAATACAATGGTAGCTTGAACTAATGTGAACTCTGCAAAAATATAATATTACAATTCTGGAAAGTGCAAGGCGCCGCTTGAAGGTGCTGACTCGGTGTCTTCTATCTTCATAGCCGCATCATAACTTACATACATATATACTGAGTGACACAGAATAGGAAATATGGCATCTATATGTTTACTACAGATTTGACCATTTGACCGATAAGGCTTCAAATTCAAATTCAGACCTCTGAAAATATCGAAGGATAAATTACATGATTACAAAGCAGTGGCGTAACTAAGGGCCCACAGAGCTCGCAGCTGTGGGGCGGGGCGTGTGGTTTTGGGAGCCCCGTAGTCTTGAAGGCCCAGGATCCTCAAGCGTCATCGTTTGTGCAACAGAAAGTTACTAAATCAAAGCTCACTTTCCTTGCATGTTAGTATGTTTTACAAATCATACATCAACCTTTGAACTCCCTGTTATCTATCATTCAAAATGTGGGAAAGTATTGTACTTTAAACTAAACTAAAATCGGCGCAGTATTTGCATTGAATGGAAAAATACGGCAAGATAGCTTAGGACAAATATTTTTGGCTAATTTAGCTCGGTGTCTTCCACAACACAGGCCACACAAACAGCCAATACATACCTGTAAAATGCAAACTAAAAAAATTCAAATCGAAAAATTATCTTGCGGGGGGGCGCGAATTTGAAGATACTCCGCTGTTACAATGCCGTTTATAAGAGGGTCTTCAAATGATTCAACCCCCTCTATACTGGATGTCAACACAAACTTTCAAAGCCTATAATTACGGGGGACCCAGCAGTAGAAACAGATCACACCTGAACCGAATCGTCCAGTCCATTGTCCTTTACGGAGCGCCAGTATGGCAGACGCTTTCAAAAGGAAAACACATCAGTAGGAGCTGGACAGGCTCCAAAGGAAATCTCTTCTGAGGGTGGCTAGTGCCTACCGCACAATATCTAGTAAAGTTTTGCAGGAGGTGACAGGGACACCATCCTTGCATCTGCTAGCTGAAGAGAGAAGAGACATCTACCTCTCACAACAGGACACAAAGACGAGGCAGAAATACTGCAGAGAACAGATCATAGATAAGCGGCAGCAGATATGGTCTCAAATGATGGAGGTTGCGAGCACAGGACTACCTGCTATTTCCTGACCCTGGCGCAGGCCCCAACGGCACTTGGTCCATTCCGCGTCAATCGGAAAAGCGTAGGAAAAGCTACCGATGATCAGTGCCGTTATTGCGGACAGCTAGACACGGCAGAGCATATGCTCTTCGAGTGTGATGGTGCAGGTACACATGCTCAAATCGAGCACATAAGCATGTTATTAATGAGCAGCTACTACTACGAAGCATGTGTGTACGTACCTTGCTCGAAATAAGCATGCCAATTTCGAGCATGCTCAAGATTCGACGGTCGTGCGATTTTTGAGCGTGCTACCTGTAGCGCGGTTGAGAGGGGACGTGCTTTTAGCATGTCTGGACGGGTCAGCAGGTCAGCAGGTGCGGCGTGTATACGATTTGCCAAAAATCTCTCGCTGGGGAGATGATAAAAGCTGCGATTTGATATTTTGTATCGTAATAATGAAAGTCTGTGGAATCCAAGATCTATTCCAATTTCGAACCCAAATCGTTCTATTTCTCCTCTTTTTCTTTCTTGGTGACAGAGGTTTTCTGACGCATTGTATTCCAATCAACATCATGATATTATCTAATTCTTTGGTAAGCGCCAGGCACGTATTTACGAGGGGGATAAATAGGTCCGAACCGCCCCGAAACGTTAAATTATGCCGTCCAGAAAATCTAATCCTCCCAACGAGAAAAAAATTAAAAGGTGGCAGCCTTAATCTGGCCACTACGAAGGGTCCGGATCCCCTCCCCATGAAACGTCGCCCAAAAGATCTAATCCACAAATATGAACCTCCTCCCACACGAGAGCAAATTTAAAAAGTGCAAACTAATTCGGACCCTCCTGGTTACGTATCTGGTGACGCCTCTTAGGGCCTGTCCACATCTCCATAGCATGAAGCCGTCAACGTGGAACGGTGCGGTATCGTCTCACGGTGCGTTGTCATAACGTACCAATTTACGTTAGCGTATCCTTAAACTGTACGTCATGACACTTCATTGTGCACGTCACCGTGTGTTGTAAAATTTCGATACATTCTTCACTAACGTACATGAAAAATAGTCGTTTCATTCTAGATATGGTCCGCACAATACGTATTCTGCTTCAGCTACTGTGAAAAATACGGAGAGAGAGGTTGGAAAAAAATATGTGAAAATATACTACTGGGTGCAGCCCTATCTTTCAATTATGAATAGTGCCGGGAATCTTTCCACTAGAAAATAGGAGGCATTGAAAACATGTGGCCACAAATTCTACAGTTATTTTCAAATGTCCATATCAACTTTTGAAGAATTATTAACAAAAATTGCAATGCCAACAAAATTTAACTGAGCGAGTGCATCGTAACCAATAGAACTAGCCACACGACGGCGACGACGTTGGACGTGGCGTTCCACGGTAACGTTGGCGTACCGTCTTGTCACTAGCACGTCGTGGCAACGCACCCTACTGCGACACCGCGTCGTTCTACGTTAAAGACGTCATGACTTGGAGATGTGGACAGGCCCTTAGTTTTCCATTGTTAATGGTTAAATACCTCGCTATTAATAAGCATGTGTATCCGGATTGTTTGCTTTTAGCAGGATCGATATGTGTCGATTTCAGAGCATGCTAATTTTAAGCATGCTTAATAAGCATGCCATTTATGAGCATGTGAATCTATACCTTAAGAGAAAGAGAGTGAGTGAGATGGCTCACGTACAGACAAGAAGCCTGTGCAAGCCTACCGGAAGATCTAAATGCAGATAACATGGTGAGACTGATGATCTTCCATAAAATTTATTGGAAGGCCATCCACGCATGGTGAGGAAAGTACCGAGCGCCAAAGAAAGCGAAGAACGCCGCGCCGAAGCAACAATTAAAAACCACGTGATCAACGAGCTGGTACCAGCCCTACACCCATTTTGCTATGTCGTTCGACGAAGGTTCGCTGGGTGATAGAAAGGCATGGAGGTCAGAAAAAAGGAAATGGGTTTCAGCCGGTTCGGCCGTAGTAGCAGGTTGGATAGACACGTTTTGCGTCCATTGGACTTGGCATCAGAGTACTGAAGCTGGTTCATAGTCGGGCGGGTAGACTCTCTCTCACACTTCCGGGTGCGCGAGTGATTCTATCATTACACACAGAAAAATCTGTCGTTCTGTCAAAGACTTACTCTTGGATTCAATGGGACGTTACACTCAGCATTCCTCAAATACAACGATGTTTTATCCAATGAAGCGTGTATAGTTGGTAACGAATTATATCGTATTGTCGATTCAACTACAAGATGTCATTGGATTCCAATGAATGATTCAATCGCAGCCTGTCGTTGAATCGAATCTGTGTTTGGTAATTGATTCTAAACTACTTTCTTTTCCTTGGACCAACAGATTTTATTGCGAGGACA
Source organism: Callosobruchus maculatus (assembly GCA_951848785.1). NCBI lineage: Eukaryota > Metazoa > Arthropoda > Insecta > Coleoptera > Chrysomelidae > Callosobruchus > Callosobruchus maculatus. Next base: position 4,313,479 of record CATOUR010000081.1, on the reverse strand, counting down.
GCTGATTGATTCGTTTGGATATTTAATTGTGTGATTTTGTATGAAGTTATAAGGAGCATGACATAAGAATTAGACATAAGCCTGCACCAGTTGTTGCATTATTACCCGAAATATAACTGTCTGACTAATCTAAACACCTACATTCAAATGTGGGCTCTTCCAATTTCTCAGTAGGTCCTCCATTTAATATATAACTGGACACATTTGAACCACACAATTGCTGATGCAATACGCAAAACCACGAGATAACACAACACGGCTAACACCGAAACAACACAACGGAACAACCGTCCATGTTGGCGGGTTCGCGGCGATAGTAACACTAAGATAATCCCCCTGATCTGTATTCTTACCTCCATTGAATCGGGACATCAGTCCCGCCGAATACCGATTGTAGTTCAGCGAACGACAAGGGCCATTGAAACAAAATTAATTTTTATGAGATGAATTATCACGAACTGCAGTTGCAGAAATAATTTTTGTACATTGAGTAGATTGTATGCTTTGCTTAAATGAAACATACTGGTGTTAGAAGAATTATACATGTCGTTAGAACAAATATAAAATTATTTTGAATTTATTGGCGTACCTGTGATTACTTCGAATATAAGGATTGAATTCTTTCAATGACATGGATCTGAAACAACTGTAAATATATTTAAAGCGATGGAAAAACATCCAAATAATAACAATTAATTGGAAACGCAACAGTATTTTTTCCTGTGTACGATCAAGCCGATTTTACTCAACCCTCTATAATAAAAAAAGCTTTACCAAACACAAGTTAGAAAATCGTTTGGCGAGTGATCAGACTGTAATTACAGTGTTTGTTAGTGCTGCACGAAATGGTCCAGCGTCACTTCAGCTTGGCTCGTTTTTTATGGAGAGCACTGACCAGAATTCGCAACATGAATATTATTAAGGCTCGAATCTGCACTACCCTGTATACGGTCAGACATGCCTTATACCCGATAATAAACTGGAAAAGACTACTATCCGTATCCATTATTGTTGATACGCGAAAGAAGTTTTGCTTTAATTGATGATTGTGGTCAAGCTGAAGAACGCGACGTCAAGGTTGTACTCTTGCCTCTTGCCAGTTGGAAAAAAAAATTGACCGAACGAGTTCCAACAAGACTTCCGGGGTGACTTGAAGTTGTTTGCAGAATTCGATTCGGTATAAATTCGGATTTGGCTGAGATTTACCATCAGTAGATTAACACATCTGCAAGAAGTCAACAATGGCATTCACAGTAAGTTGTAGACATTATTTGATTAGGAACCTAGCGTTAACGTAATTTCTAAAACTTGCATTTCTAATTTATCAGTTGACTGTGTTCTCTAAACCAAAAAGCGGGCATAAGTTTTCGGTTTTCGGTGTTATTGGGTTCTTCTTGGGGTTGCTTACATTATTTGTATTTATTCGTAGGACAAACAGCATTGTAGTCATTAAGAGGCTGATGTATTACTGGTTCTCATTTTTCATTCACCTGCAATGTAACTTGTTGAAGGTTCCAGAATCATCTCTAATTATTTAGCAAGTTAGGTCAAAAAAAAAGCAAAAAATGTTTCCTTGCATAGCTTTCAAATTATCCAAAATTAATTCTTTGTCAAGTTTTTGCTTTATTAAGAGCCCAGAGTTGATCAAAAATTTATTTTTCAGTATATGTGATTTTTATTGGTAGGTCAGTAAAATGCAGTGGAAAGGATCCGAAAGACAAATATTCTCATAACCATTTCAATCTTTTGTGCCGCCGCAAGATTTTGGACTACACAATTAAGCATAAATACCATCCTGTTATACCCGTTGTACTATATCACAGTGTGTCAGTACTTCTATAAAAAAATTATTGCCTTACTTTCTTTAGTTTTAGCTATATCCTCTACAGTGTTAGTGGCTAACCATTGATTAGCTGTTTGTCTTAGCTTGGAATGGGGACATCACATTACATTATAAAAATAGCATTAAAACAAGTTAGTCAAAAGTTCGTATAATCTATCATTTCCAACAATTAAACTAAATTTACCATGCTTTAGATAGTAATCAGAACTTTAAATGGGTCATGTTTGATTTATCGTTATATTAGGTAACCCAGAATGATGTGTTTTTAACTTAAATGGAAATAATATTGCTTAAACACATTCTATGAACTAGCAGAATGTTGACAAATCCAGTTCCACAGGCTTTAGATGACGGCTATTATTTTTTTGTAATAATTTGTTTTTTGTAGCTCTAAGATCCAAGGTGTAACAGACACTAAGGATTCTCAGTGATTTCAAAATTGAAAATTCAGCGTGAAGGAAAGTGCTCAAGAACAACTCTGGGAAAATATTTGACAAAAAAAAACTCAGGGAAAAATCATGTTTCATAACAGTATTTTAGAGGTGAAGCTTCATACAATTATATTGCTCTGATGTACCGTTCGTTAAATCTGCGAAATACTAATGTATCCCACGATCAATCAAAATGTTTCTACATACATCCTATGTGCAGCATTGCGGAAAGGCGTACTTATTGTGAATGTAATTATAATAGTAATTTGGAGAATTGATTCAAAATTTTTGTCTATGTTTGAATGAGATGATATCAACGTACATGCTATTTTCTTTTCGCCTCTCTACAGTGGCTATTAAATATGGTAATTACTATCAGATTCATTGAAATTATCAAAGACTTATCAGTGTTTCAGTTACTATTTTGAAATTCAGTACTTTAGTGGCCCAAGATATAATAAAAGAGTGTCACAATAATCTCAACATATCTGTTTGTATCTTTTTTGTGGTGTTAAATATGTGGCAATAGTAGAAATTTCATTTGTTTTAAGAAGAGGTCTAATAAATCTACTAATCTGCCCTCAAAACATATTTTAGTGAAATTTTGAGAAGACTTTTTCTATTTTAACATCAATTCGAAAAAATAACTGCCTGAACCTTCTAAGCATTTCTTCTAAATAGCTTTCCATCTGTTCCGCTCGCCAGAAAGTGAAACAAAATTAATTATACTTAATATTTGCCAATATTCTTCTAGAAATATAAAAAATTGACAAACTTACCCTATTTTAACATTGATTTCAAAAACGAACTGCCTAAGCTTTTATGCTCTATATTTGAAAAACCAATGTTAATAACTGCTGTTGTTGATGTTGTTGATCATTTTTATTGGAGTAGAAGAAAGGTAGAAAAATCTTAATCGCTAGTATTTTGATATCATCCCGAATTATATTTGGATGCAACTCTTGATTGTCCTAAGATTGATATCAAAACAAGGCTCGAGCATTTCTTCGAAATAGCTTCACATTTGAAGTCACTGAGTTAGCCAGTAAATGAAACATCTATCGTTATATTTATTTTGACAATGCTTCGACTGATTTCTTCTAAAAATGTCCGAAAACTTTGACTGCAGCGCAACCAGTCATTGTTTGCTTTATTGACCACAAAAATATAATGGACAAAACCGATAAATACAGGATGTTTTTCGGAAATGACATAAGTGATTTTGTTTATTCCAGCTCGTAGTTTTTGCTGCACTTGCTGCCACCATGGCTCAGGCCAGCAGCATAGGCTACGTGCCAAGCGCAGTCTCATCGTACTCCTCCTCCTCCACCATTCAACAACACCCTACCCCTCTGATCGCTGCCCCCGCTGTAGCGTACGCCGCCCCAGCCGCCCACTTGGCTTACGCCGCCCCTGCCGCCCACTTGGCGTACGCAGCCCCCGTAGTTGCTGAGCAGTCCGCCCCAGCCCACTACGATTTCGGATACGCTGTCAAAGACCCTTACACCGGAGACGCCAAGAGCCAGCACGAGTCCAGGAGAGGAGATGTGGTACAAGGTATGTTTTAGGGATGATCAGAATACTTTGTCTTTAGATATTAGCCCTTCAAACATTTTTATTTTTTCAGGAGCGGTCAAATTGGGGTGCGCCGGCTTGGGTTGAATAATGTGTGAGTCTTAAGAACGAAACGCCTCAATTTTCTGGAAACAGTTTGCACCACTTTCATGAATTATGAGTATAAGGGTTTTATTCCAAGCGATAGGGATTTTCTGTCCTTAAAAGATCGAAAAAAAAAAATAAAATTTGGTGGAATGGCAGACATTAGTCCCCTGAATCTACACCTAAGTTTGCGATTTCGAGGGATTGCTGCTCGAAGGGTAGGGGGGTGAATGCGCTACTTTGCGACGATTTTCGAAAAATAGCGGCGTTTTGGTAAGCGATATCGGAATAAGGTTCAAATAATTTATGGAGAAAATAAAATTCTGCATGATTTTGGCCTTTGCATTTTCCATGTACGACAAATAGTTTCCATCCTACAGGTGCCAAAGTTAGGAGGTGGTTTGTGATCTTCACTAAAATCAGAATATCATCGCGGATTAAGACGAAAAACTTTATCGAAAGTTTTTTTAACATTTTCTCCTTAAAAGAATGACATCTCATTTTTTTATTATCTGCAGCTGTCTAAACTCACGCACTTTTTGTATAACCGTCTGTTTACTAACAGTCAGTTAAAATATAAACTGCCTGATTGCTAAGTATCGTATTCACCATGATTTTTCAGCTCCCCGTTACTTAACAAAGAGATAACGTATATTTTTATTTTTCTAATTTCGTAAACACTGCGTAGTTTTATGTTCTGTTCTGCATAAAGCGTTTTGTGCTGCCACCTCCTGATCCTACATAACCTAAACATTTTTGTTTGCTTTTGTTTATTCTATAATCTATAATCATATACATATTACTCGTGGACATTTCCACCATCGCTGGCCATTCTCTTCGCATAAGAAACGTACAAATTATTAACACGAAAAAGGGAGAACGCAAATGGTCTGACAATTACTCTAATCTGGTAGCTAAATATAAACATATAATTGAAATAAAAACTAACGCTTTTTTCAATAAACCGAAAGTTGAGCAGAGGGAGAAAATAGCTGATGAAATGTCATTCAAACACACAACTTTTACCGATCAAATGTAAACTAAATCTTTTTTGTAAGTGACAAATGACTAGAAATATCGATATTATTTTGTATTTTGTGAGTCCTGTATTTGATTAACTGGCGAAAATAGGGTTGTTAAAATTAACAGAGCAGTTATCAGCTAGTTAGCGTTAAACTTAGTTGGTGATGCCAAAAATATGGTTAACAAACTGATAGCTAATTTAACAGTCAGATAGAGATTTAACTATGTTTGGTGAATACAGCCCTTAGGAACATATCGCTACGGCATTGCTGCCTACTATCAATATGCGCTGTTGCGGAACACATCTTAATAGATTTAATTTGCGACCTTTGGGGGTTGCCGCTCGAGGGGAGGGGGGAATGTGGTGAAAACTGCTTCGTGACACTTTTCGACAAATAGCGCCATTGCGGTAAGCGCTCCGAAAAAATTACACACAATACAGGGTGGGCCAATAGTGCGTGGGCGGAAGATTGTGGGCTTACTGAAAAAAATTTAAAAAATCTGTCACTTGATCATGGTAGGGACCCTTGAGGACTATAACGTAAAAATATTTTCACTTAAATTTTGACGTTTATACAGGGTGATTCATATCAAAGTTACATTTTTTTGAATAGAACCCCCTATATATTATTGCATATTTGGATTCCTTGGTTAATTCTATTGTGACTTTATGTATCACACATGGAACTTTAAACGAACCGTTTAGGCGCAAATCACCATTTTTGGTATAAGTAGGTATCAGAAAAAGATTGAATATCGCAGCGATTATAAAACTTAGAAGGCCGTGACTTTGCGGTACGACTAAGAATGCAATGCGTCACCTTAGGTCAGACGGCTAAAATTGAGTTCTTTTTGTGCTTGTAGAAATCAGTAGATTAATTAAGAAAACTTCAATCACAGATAACTTGATTTTTTCAAATGGGAATGACTATTTTGTTTTAAAAAATCAAATGTAAAATTTGATTACCTTTCTAATGATATAGCATTCTCGATATCAATCGTTTTTAGTTTTTATTTTATTTCTAATTTTCAATAAAAAAGGTGTTTTTCAATTTTGCTGCATGCTAGCAACCTAGCAGGCCATGAAAAATAAACAAAAGCCCGTTAATATGGAAGAAAGCAACTAACTCAGTAGAAAAATGCACACTAACTAGAGCAACGAGGCAAGATTATGAAAATTCCTTACAACATATTAGCTCTAACCAGAAACAATAGCGGTAACAAGAACGCTCATTTTTCACAGCCTACTAGCTGTTAGCCAATTTCCAAACTCAGTAAAAAAATATTTAATCAAAGGAAAACTACTACTGATTGTTGCTGGCAGTAGAATATCTATGTCTCCTGAATAAATTTTCACATTTAATGCTATAAAAAAGTAGCCATTTCCGTAAGTCAAAAGTAATGATACCTCTGACTGGAGCCCTTCAAATTCTTCAGTAGGTACTTCTACTTATTAGCAAAATCGCGGAGAGTGAAACTGGATTTGCAGTCTGTTTGAATTGTAAAAGATAATTTAGTTTGCAGAAAACTACATGAAATAAACACAATTACAGCCTAGCGTAATTAAAAAATTCTAGCATTATTTCAATAGATGTTCAGAATGCTCCAGTTGGAGATATCTTCACTTTTGACTTAACTAAATGGAAATGACTAATTTTTTTATCCCATTAAATGTGAAATTTAATTCTAAAGATGTTAGACTGTATGCAAAAATCGCTCGTAGTTTTCCTTTTGTTTCAAATTTTTTAATCATTTTGGAAGGTTGTCAAGCTCTAGTAGACATCAGTAGCTTGTATGCTGTGAAAAACAAACACCTCTGCCATACCCCAGCTACTCATTGGCATTAGATATCTTGCAGCTGTTGTATCCCGTTAGAGCTAATATGTTGTAAGGGATTTGCATAATCTTACCTCGTTGCTCTAGTTAGTTTGCATCTTTCTACTAAGTTAGTTGGTTTCTTCCATATTAACGAGCTTTTGTTTATTTTTCATGGCCTGCTAGGTTGCTTGCACGCAGGAAAATTGAAAAACGCCGATTTGACAGAAAATTTGAAATAAAATGAAAACCAAAAAAGATTGATATCGAGAATGAGATATCGTTAGAAAGGTAATCAAATTTTACATTTGATTCTTTAAACCAAAATAGGCATTCCCATTTGAAAAAATCAAGTTATCTGTGATTGAAGTTTCCTTAATTAATCTACTGATTTCTCCAAGTGCAAAAAGAATTCAAATTTAGCCGTCTGACATAAGGTGACACATTTCATGCTTAGTCGTACCGCAAAGTCACGGCCTTCTAAGTTGCATAATCGCTGCGATATTCAATTTTTTTCTGATACCTACTTATACCAAAAATGGTGATTTGCGCCTAAACGGTTCGTCTAAAGTTCCATGTGTGATACATAAAGTCACACTAGAATTAACCAAGGAATCCAAATATGTGATAATATATAGGGGGTTCCATTAAAAAAAATGTAACTTTGATATGAATCACCCTGTATAAAAGGCAAAATTTGAGTGAAAATATTTTTACATTATAGCCCTTAAGGGTCCCTACCATTATCAAGTGACAGATTTTGGAAATATTTTTTAGTAAGCCCACAATCCTCCGTCCACGCACTATTGGCCCACCCTGTATACATAGACAATAAAATTCTTCACAATTTTGCTCTCCACATTTTTTTTGTGTGACCAATAGTTTCCATTCCACAGTGCGCCAAAGTTAGGGGTCGGTTTGTATTTTTCACTAAAATCACAATTTTATCGCGCATTTTATCGTTTAGAAACAAATCGGTATTTCTTAATTATTATTAAAGGCAAATATTACTTGATGAATTGACCTAGTCAATATATTTGTGCATCCTGTTTATATGTTCAGAATGTGGACAATGCTATAATTAATGTTTCGATGTAAAACAAAAAACGATAGCTGAAATGTAAGCGAAGATTCTCAATGCCAGCAATCATACAACTGCACTATACTCAAGTCTCTAGTAGCATCGAGCCTCTGAATCCAAGAAATCATATTCCATCGCGAACATACATTTTCACCAGAATTAACGAAAAACGCGTGAATCAAGCTATTTGCAATAAGGATACCTCGATAAAACTCTGCCAAAACGTATACAATTTTATCACATATTTCCCAATTTTATATTGAAAACGAATCCTTTTCTATACAAAGAAGTAGAAAAGAATTTACTTGAGTAAATCGAAAAGGCGCTCTCACTGTGGAACTGGAAGCGATATTGAGACAACCGGATTTTTCTTGGACTAGTTTTTTCATGCTGATTCCGAATCGATATTTATTTTTTCTCTAGCATCGGTAGTTTTGGCTATCTTTTATATACGAATGGATAGATAGAGGCTCTGAATAAGCTCTCTTTAGTGAGAGCTAAAATGACATATGGAGACAACAAAATTCTTCACAATTTTGCTCTTTACATTTTTTGTCTGCGACCAATATTTTCCATTTTACACTGCGCCAAATCTAGGGGCTGCTTTGTATTTTTTACTAAAATCACCATTTTATCGCGGATTAAGTCGAAGAACGCTATAAAGTTCTGTAACGCTTTTTCTTCTTAGATAATAATGTTTCTCGTTTCTCTATTATCTGCAACTGCCTAAACTCACATTTGGGCTTATAAAAAAGTACGAAATCGCTATTTCTTAATTAATATTTAAGGTAAATGTTACTTGATGAATTAACCTAGTCAGTAGTATTATAATTTCTGTGCATCCTGTTTATACTTCAGAATGCGGACAATCGACAATTAATGCTTTGATATAAAACGAAAAACGATAGCTAAAATGTAAGCGAAGATTCACTATATCAGCAATCATGCAACTGCACTATACTTAAGCATCGAGCATATAAATCCAAGAAATCATACTCCATCGAGAACACACATCTCCACCATGTTTTCATGCGTGAATCAAGCTATTTGCAATATGGATAGGTCTATAAAACTCTGCCAAAATGTATACAATTTTATGACATATTTCCCAATTTTTTATTAAAAACGAATCCTTTTCTATACAAGGAAGCAGGAAAGAATTTACTTGAGTGAATTCAAACGGCGCTCTCACTGTAGAATTTGTTGGTATAAAAATTTAATTTTTTTATGATATTGACAAAACCGGATTTTTCCCGGACTAGTAGTCAACAAAATTCACATTTAATCTTAAGAAAAGGAAAAAAAATTGTTGACCGCGGTGAGATTCGAACCCACGCCCTGTAGAACTGGTGCCTAGTGTCTTAACCACTCGGCCACGCTGCCTGTGCTTCAGGAATAACAATACACTGTACATAATACGTCGTCAGTTACCCGTCGTAATTTAATTATATTTTTTTAAACCGGAAGCGATAAGACAAACCGGATTTTTCGCGGACTAGTTTTTCCAAGCTGATTCCGAATCTGTATTTAGTTTTTTTCTAGCACCTGTAGTTTTGGATATCTTTTGTATACGGACAGATGAACGGACGGACAGACAGAGGCTCTGCATAAGCTCTCTTCAGTGAGTCAGTGAGAGCTAAAAAGCGTACGCGGCTGCCCTCTTCGCTCTGGCAGCTATCAAAAATTTCTAAATCTGGGGGCACTAGTGGATCAAATTTCTTGACACCATTTTTTCGTTTTCAGGCAGTTACTCGCTATTGGAATCAGATGGAACCAAACGTACCGTCGACTACACTGCTGACCCCCTGAATGGATTCAACGCTGTTGTGCATAAGGAACCAGCTCTGACTATTGCTGCTGCCCCCGTTGTGGCCAAAGCCGCCCCGATTGTACACGCCGCCCCAGTTGTCCATGCTGCCCCCGTTTTGGCTTACGCTGCCCACCACGAACTGGCGAGACCCTGGTAATCGATGATTCTGTGTAAAGGCTTGTGAATATTGTTTATTTATTGTAGAAATATAAAATTTAATCAAATGGTTATCTTATTTCTTCTACCTCTAACTGAATATTGTTACTATCCAGAAATATAAAGCTTGAACATGGCCTACGCTACGTATGGTTTTCCTCATCGTTTGTCTGGACATGTAGATTTGTCGCTATTAATTTCACTCGTCAGTGGTACTCCGAGTTAGCCCTGAACCGATTCGAAAGTCTATAAATTATATCGAAGAACTGCAACACACGCTTTTAATGAACATCGCACCAAAAAGTTGAAAATAGTTTTTAAAATGAGCGTTGGGCGCTCGTTTAACGAATAATGGGCACAAAGTGCCCACGCATTTTTCATAATCATACTAATATTTTTCGTTCGTTACTGTTTTGAGCTTGTTTTAAAAATCACTTTTAACTTGTTAGTCCGATATAAGCGATTTAAAAGCGTTTTTTTTGTTTTTCTAAACTATATTTATTTTGAATTCTTCAGGTAAAATTATCACTGAAGCGTGTTCTTTTAGTTTTTTTAAACCTCATTTATTGATACTCTGTGTAACGAAGATGAACAATTGCTTTTCGTCATATTCATAGCATAATCATTACAATTACTGCATAAACTATAATTAACTCCCAAACAGTTGGATGTTACGCCTTTTAGGCTCTCGTCGCTACGCCTCTGCGTAATATCAAGAAACTTTGAACTGTCTGCGCCACCTCCTAGTCAGCGGATACGACCTCTGGTCCGACGGATTTGTTGCCGTCAAAATGTTCAATGTTCGCCAAAGGACAGTTATTCACCAACATACAGGTAAAGCTAACAGAATCGTGTTAAAAAAATGAAGTCAAGTTGATTGACTCTGTACTTCCCACACATTACCGTGATACCCGCGTATTATTTTCCCATAGCATAAAGCTATAGTCTGAGATCCCCTTGCAACCAAATCATCGACAGCCTCCACCCTTCCCAAAATTGTGTTATGCCACTAGGTCTTTCCTTCGCAGGTCAAAGCACAGCCTATGATCAATACTACAAACCTTTCAGTTTAACAACCCCCCACCCCCCAACTACCCAAATTTCACCCCCATCAAAAAAAAACGGTAGAAAATGATCAGGAACCCCTAAAACATCTAAAAACGAAGTTCGACCTGTTTTCATCTTTTTAATTTTTTGATTATTGCTACGGTGCCACTGACACGATTTCTAACAACCATGCGCGTTTGCCATCCTCGCCACGGTAAAAACACTGAGTCAAAATTTCATTAGAATTAATTTAATAGTTTTCACGTCACAAAAACACAAAACGATCTAAAGCAATAAATACTCGTATGACTACGGAAAATTCTAAGTCCTTTAGTTTTGATAATAGGCAAGGCAATGTTCGGATGGGCCTAAAAAGGTGATTTTTGTCGCTAGGTCTTTCTTTACAGATCAGTGGACAGTCTATTATGAAAGCAACAAATTTTTAAATTTTACAACCCCCCGACAGACCGACGGAAATGAGTGACGTGGATTTTCATTATGTAGATATCATAAAAGGCCCAAAAAACGTATTTTCTCGAAATCGAAAATTTTCGCGATCACAATACTCCCCTCACCTATCGGTACGGGAAGTAAAATATACTTTCTTTCCAGATGGAATAACGTCTATTTGACAGATAGACGAGGAAGTTACTGCCAAAAAATTATGACTATTTCTGCGAACAAAAAGTTACCTGAATATCTAGAAAGTCACATCAAAAATGGTTGGAAACATACATTTGATGGTTTGTATATTGTTTGACACTATCAAAATATTTCTGTCTTTAGCAATAAATAACGATTCATTCAATATCAAGCTAGTGATATTTATCGCTTAAACTGTACAACGTATAAATGAAGATGAGTTTATTATTCCTCAATCCAGCCATATACTGATATATTTCTAGAAAGAAACACCGGATTTTCAAGGAAATGTAAAATAAACATACAGGAAAACGTTATCAAGCGTCAACTACCCGTCATCGGCACTACTAGAGAGTGCAGCATTCTGTGCAGACAAAACATGTGTCAAGATTCATTCTGCTGTATTTTTAGTTATCACAGCTGTTCGCTATTGACATGGCTGATAGTTCAAAGTATCTGGAAAATATAAGGTGTTTGATAAAAATTTAATTTGAAATAAGGGGGACATTGCTTAACACTTTCGCCACGAACCATCTTTTGTTTTTGCTTCATCGCTAACTTGATAATTCCAAAATCTTGAGGTCCAGCCCCTTGCATCTGCTTTTTCCATAAATCCAAAATGTGAGTCAGGGATATATCGGCGTCTTAGGACCACGAAACTGCTTGTTTATTTGTTCATCCCAAGCATATCATCTGGGATCAAATATAGAGTTTTCAAAAAACTTTTTGGTCTCTGAAACGTATCAAACCATATTGAGTCACCCTTCATTAATTAATTAGAAACAAAATATGATTGGACCAGCTTATTAATAAAACTTATTATAGAAGCCTTATGGAGACATAAAATTGCTCAACAAAAATTTTCAATTTTAAACCTTTCTGCCAGAGTAGGTACAGTAGGTAGTATCAAAAATGAAAGTGAAAAAATAAACCTTGAGAATTTCATTTCTGTTTCATTTCTCACATTTCTGTGATGCTTGTAATATTTTAGATGATCATTATAGACATGAAGTATATGTATATGCATAAAAAAATAGTATTTTAGATCGATTCTTCTTGTCATTTATTCATTTTGACTTCTGTGGAGTTGCCCAGAACCAAATATGGCTGTCCCTGAATTTCCTTGACACGTGATATTCACGTGACAGAAATATATTCAAACGAAAGTTGAGTTGAATGTCTGAAAGTACTACAGGGTCTATCATACTATGCTCTCAAAACATTTTGTATACTTCACCCCAAAATTTGTTTTTTCAAATAGCACCTAATAATTTTTCCTATACAAAATAAGTTCTTAATTTATTTAAAATCTCGTCGTACGTTTGATGTTATACAACAAGCTATTTTTTTCGTAAAGTCGTAAGCATAAAATAAATAAATTAAGGATTTGTTTGAGGCGCAATATTTTCGTAAGAAAAACAGATAAAAAAATAAGTGGGACCTTCGATGGTACCGAATGACCTACCGTACCATGCTTTAGAAATCTTCTTTACTTCAACCCCAAAAACTCACCCCCTACTTTTTTCCAAATAGCACCCCACAGCTTTACCTACATTAATGAAGTCATTATTTCATTTAATATCTTGTAGTGGCTTTGACTTCATAAACAAACCATTTTTTTTAAATAATGTCATTAACATAAAATAAATAAAATGAGCATTTGTTTGAGGCGTAACATTTTCGTAATAAAAAAAGCATAAAAAAGACATTTGTTTTCGAAGCATCAATTCCCAGCCATTTTCAGTACCCTTAAAACCCAATTAGTTTTATTTTTATCCGTTCTTTGCGTGAAACAAATTCTTATTTTATTAATTTATGTTATGCTATTTTTTACGAAAAAAGTAAGCTTGTGTATAAAAATCAAAGGCACTACAAGATTTTAAATAATATAAGGACTCAATTTGTGTAGAAAGAATTATTTGGTGCTATATGAAAAGCAAACGTTGAGGGTGAGTATTGAGAGGGTTGAAGTACAAAAAATATTTTAAGAGCATGGTATGATAGTAGTATAATAATTTCAAAAATTCCACTCAGTTTTTGTTTGATTTTTTTTGTTACGAAAATATCACGTGTCAAGGAAATCCAGGGACAACCTGTATAGTGTATAACGCGGATGAAAGGTCGGATCCTTTAGGTTCTCAAAGAAAATAAAAAACAACGTTCATTTGATTCAACTAAAATTATATTTTACAAAGTGATACTACAGTAGTAAAAAAATATCTCCAATAAGGATATAAAGAAAAATTATCAATAAAATGCGCTGAAGGCAAAGGTACCTATATAAGCTTAAATTTAGTTAGTAAGACAGAACCCATTTTGATCATATTTTCGTTATAAACCATTATGAAGGTTTGAAACTACATCATATAAAACTCTTAATAGAAATGTGCATTTAGATAATTATGTTTCATTCGTTCATTGTTTCGATTTAGTTAAGTGCACCAAGGGCGTGAAATTCAGCAAAATCGCAGCAATGTTTTTGAAAGGGGCCACTTTTATAACTTCACATTTGTTTGTTACTGTAGATGCACACTAAAGTAATTGATAGCGTTTTACGAAACGCGTGTACTAAAATCATCTTTTATGTATGTAAAGTTTTTTTTATTATATAAAATGGTTTTTTAAAAATATTCTAATAAACCTCTGACAAAATAAACTATCGTCAAATAATCTCTCTCACATGGTATTAATAGAAACAATATTATAATATAATCTTTTCATAGGTGTTAAGTTCTGTCTTCAATGTACAACTGGTATACCTACAGGGTGTCCAGTTAGCGTGTAATTCTTCGATATCTCGGAAGGTGTACCGAATAGAAGAAAATGTCAAACACAAAAGTTATTTGGTTACTTAAGACGCACATTCTAAAAAATATCTTAAAATATACAGGGTGTTGCGGGAAAGCAGAATAGTGATCAACTTGATTTTTTTATATAGAATTATAACTTTTTCTTGAATTGTTCTAGTTTCCATCATTGATCTCTATTTAATCCTAAAATATTTTTGAGATCGGTTGCGACGTTGCCAAGTTATAATTTATTTTCTATTAATTTCCAGATTTGCAAGGTCGCAAGTAATACGTCCAAATTGATATATTCCTTTAACTTTTCTCAATAATATTATACAGCGGGTTACCTGAATATTAAGTGGATATTATTTTTAATGTTACCAGCAATTTGTGTCTGCAGGGTGTTTTTGGCAGAATTTTAAATTACGGCAATTTCAAGGTCATTTTACTTTTTTTTAAATGTAACACCCTGTTTTATTTTAAATCGAAATATCTACTAATATCCTATCTCGCCTTATAATTTTTTTCACGTTTGCGGCGTTGCCAAGTTATAAATTATTTTTCCAAATTTTTAAACAAATATCCCCCATTTTAATTTATTTTGAATAGAGCCCTCTACTTATTTTTATTGCAATGAATTGCACATGTCGAACTTAGTAAGATTTCAAAATTTCAAAATTTTGTTTTTAATAATTACTGAGATACGGCAACACCGCTTTTTCAGTAAACGGTACCGGAACGCTTAAATATTTCCAAAACCGCCACAGCTGGAGAGGTGAAATTCAATACTTGGGGGTTTTTGAACATACAGAATTCAAAAACGCTAACAGCAGTGTTGTCAGATTTACCATTTTTACGTCATAATTTTGAATGCCCTATTTATGAAGTCTAACGTAAAAGTGGTAAATCTGACAACACTGCTGTTAAAATAAGTAGAGGATTCTATTTAAAATAAATTAAAATCAGGGATATTTGTTTAAAAATTTGGAAAAATAATTTATAACTAGGCAACGTCGCAAACGCTAAAAAAAAATATTACAAGGCGAGATACGGTATTAGTAGATATTTCGATTTAAAATAAAAAATACAGGGTGTTACATTTAAAAAAACAAAGTGAAATGACCTTGAAGTTGCCGTAATTTAAAATTCTGCCAAAATTACCCTGTAAATGCAAATTGCTGGTAACATCCAGAATAATATTCACTTAATATTCAAGTAATCCGCTGTATAATATTGTTAAGAAAACTTAAAGGAATATATCAATTTGGACGTATTACTTGCGACCTTGCAAATCCGGAAATTAATAGAAAATAAATTATAACCTGACAACGTCGCACCCTGTATATTTCAAGATATTTTTAGAACATGCGTCTTAAGTAACCAAATAACTTTTATATTGGACATTTTTTTCTATAAGGTATACTTTGTGAGATATTGAAGAATTACCCACTAACTGGACACCCTGTATAAAATCTAAATCAGTAACTACCGTTCTAGTTACCATATTCTTGAAATATTTCCTGAAACATTTAGAACGCTCCCTCAGTTTAAACGCAGACTCAAAAAAATACTGTATATCAAAATCTTTTGGCTATTATTTCAAAAATTTAACTTATCCCAGTTGCACAGAGGGTGGTAACAAGGTTTTATTAACTTTTTACATTTTGGCTGTCATGTACATTATTTAGCTTTGACAAAGTTTTGATTAGGGTAGTAAATATACCTCCTACAAGGATTTCATATGAGGTACATAACCTAACGCATCCGAGGAACATAATACCCATGGTATATGTTATTTAGCGTTAAGAAGGTTTTGTTTAACATAGTAGATATGCTAGATATGTCTCCTAGAAGGGTTTTATAAGAAGTCATAAGATTTTCTGCATTTGAAAAAATACTCGATGAATAAGGGAACATAAGGCTATCAGAATTTTCTGACTCATATGGATTTGAACATTTAATCCCATATACATTATTATCCTCAATGAATGTTCCACTTTCAAAATAGACCTTTTTCTTTGTTAATTCGTTAATGAATATTAATAAAAGATAACATGTAAACGTATTTTCTCGAAAGTCTATTCTTTTAAGATGCGGTAACTCTCTTAGTAAGACAAACGGTTCACGTAATTCATTATTGTTAAAGTAAAGGTTTTCTAAATGTTTCATCGCATGGAATGTGTACAAGGGTAGTACTTTGAATTTATTGTATGAAATGTTCAAGGTTTTTAATGCTTGTAAGCCGTCGAATGTACCGAAACTAAAGCTAGAAAGAAAGTTTTCAGATAAATCGAGTACAACAAGACTTTTTAGGTTTCTAAAAAGCGAATTTGGTATCTTGCTGATGTTATTCCCATTCAAATGAAGTTTCTTCAACTTCGCCATTGATTTAAATGCATATGCCGGTATCATGCTTAGATTATTAAACGATATATTAAGAACCCTTAATTCAAGTAAATTGTCAGACCAACCTGGAGTAAAACTAGATATTATATTATTTGATAAGTCTAAGATTCTCAAATTTCTTGTATTTTTGAAAATGGAGTTGGATATGTTTGTGTAAGTGTTATTACACAAGTAAAGCTCTTTCAAGTAACTACCATTTATACTGCTCTCCACAAATTTTGACAATCTGTTTCCACTTGCATTCAAAACAACCAACCTTTTAAGATCTTTAGGAAGCAAGGATATATTATTATTGCTTACATCCAGTATTCTAAGTAAATCAGTATCGATACTAATATTTTCAATTTTGTTATTCGCTAAATAAAGTTCGTTAATTTTACGAAAGCGGGGCATATCTATGTCACTGATTTGGTTACTGCTAACGTTAAGTATTATCGTATTGAAGTACGTGCTTGGAACTAGGTGTTCAACTTTGTTGAAGGAAACATCAAGATTTTCGACTTCACTGAGGAAGTGTGATATGGACACTAAATGATTTTTGCTTAAAATTAGCTTTTTGACTGTCATATGTGACAGTATCTTCTCGCTTGTTATGTAGTTTTCAGATAAGTCAAGCTCTTCTAAATCTAATTTGTCGAAAATTTCACCGCTTATTGAAGTTAGATTATTCGTTCTTAAATGAACTACCTTAAGAGAGCTTTGTGAATCGAAAGCACTGGATGTGATTGCTGAAATACCCAATTCGTTCAAGTATACATTCTTAATCGGAATAACTGATTCGAGAAATGATTTGACTAATACGGTTAGTGACGCGTTTTTGAATGGTTTCGTGAGGAAAAGGGTGACGCCATCATTGCAGCGGGCGATCCAACCATCTTGACCAACCCGATGATAAATTCCATCTAAATATGATTTGTAATCATCTTCAAATGTACAGTTGACATTTATGGTTGTAGTAACGTACTCTTGACAGACAAATTCACTTGTAGGCTCGCTCCAAGCATTGTATGTACAATTGCATGTGCAGACAGATACTAATGATGAAACTGCAAGGCCTTGGAGTAGAATCTTCACACAGTGACTCATCGTTCTTTCAATCTGGAATAAAAAATTTACTTTAAATAACATATAATAACTTTCACCAATATTTTTCTCATAACCTTTGGAACCCATAATTGTTTATTTTTATACCAGGGCAAACCGTGAAGGCAAAGCCTAAATACTGGAGTACCGCAGATCCTATGAAAGATTTATGTTAGGGAAAGTTTGCTGACTTGAAGAGGCCAACACTCGCAAGTAAGAGTAAATATATCTCCTGGCATAGGCACACTGGAAACAAACGTGCGGTGGCACCGCTTGGTTCTTGATGTATGAAGAATCACCACTTTGGGATGAGATGCAGCAGTCCAGCAGAGAGGACAACTTAGAGCAGCAGACTGTGTTTAAATACTGGTAGAAAAGTGAGAGGTTACCAACCGCACACCGGTGAGAAAGCGACTGGACGTGGCGCGTTAAGGCCGGGTCACCAATTAGTCGAATTGCTCTTCTCTGGACTGCACCAAATATAGATAAGGTAGGTAGGGGCACTAGCTCCCCAGATATGTCGGCAATACTCCAGCCTAGTTCTTATGGTGAGATGTGTTTTCTGGGTTTGTATATAGGTATATTAGGTATCCGAGCTTTTCTTGTGGCGATAACTGTGGCATTTGACTAAGTAGAGACTAAATCTTCTAAGAAATCGGTTAGACGGTGCTTTCTAGCGGCTTTACCGTTTGAATTCGAAGAAAATATTTTGAATAAACAACGTTTCTTTACAAGTAGTTGCAGACAACAATTTCAAAGATGGCGGACATTCAGATATACCGGAAGTACATATCAACTTCCTTATTTTAAATAGAACACCCTATGTATTATTACGTTTTTGAACTCGGCATTGAACTTTAGGTCCAGTTTGTTAATCATAGTTTATGTCTACGAAGTCTATCTTCGAAGTTATTCATACAAAAAGTGTTAATATCTCGGAAACTAAGCATCACAGAATAATGCGGTTTTTTGTTTTGCAATGACCAAAAAACATATCTGTGTTTCAGTGAGATCATATTTTCAAAAGAACATTAAATCAATAGACTAGCAATTTTCAAATTTGAAAAGATTAAAACGTCAAAAACTTTTTTTTTGAAATGGGATGGTACGATAAGTTTCACATCAGTGGATGCGAAATTAAATTCTCTTTCACTTTTATTAGGCATATGTGGTTCTATCTTTGATGGTTTTCAAGATATTTACAATTTTGTAGTTATTCCGTAGTGGCGCGTAGGAATTGGAAAAATCGTAGGTGGCGTGGCTCGCAGACGAAACAATTGGCTGGAAACTTTTCACCAAAGTATTTCGGCTTCTAATACTAAAATGTGGAGCCGCACCATCTAACTGTAACCACATTATTCCTAAAAACTCTAGTGGTATATTTGCCAGCAGGTTTTCCAAATTTTCATTTAGAAGATTTTGTCAAACATTAGCTTATTATGCGGTTTACAATAATACCACCCCAAATGTTTAGACTACATGCTGATTGTCAACAAACCTCTCAAAATTTGGATTTACGTTAGCGTAAAATATGAGAGAAGGATGAACATCATGAGTTTGACGTTCTCGCAATTTTAATTGAAGGTCCGCATAGCAGTACAGCAGAAATTAGTCGCGATTTGGGCATTGGTCGAACATCTGTGAAAATGATCTTAACGAAGTACAAATAGCATCCTTTATAACGTGCAGCTAAATCAATCACTTGAGTCCAAGAAGATGCACTCCTCTTTAACAGTGTGTTATTTACGGATAAAGCTACTCTTCATAATAACGGCCATGTAAACTGGCATAATTTACATTTTAACGCCGACGTTAATCCAAATTTTGAGAGGTGTGTTGTTAGCCAGCATGGAGTCTAAACATTTGGGGTGATATTATTACCAACCGCATAATAAACTAATATCTTCCAAAATGCCTTAAATGAAAATTTGGAAAACCTGATAGAAAATTTACCCCTGATGGAGTTTTTAAGAACAATGCAGGTACAGTTAGATGGAGCGCCTGCATACTTTTGTATTAGGAGCCGAAACACTTTGGATGAAAAGTTTCCAGCGAATTGTTTCTTCTGCGAGTCACGCCACCTACGATTTTTCCAATTCCTACGCGCCATTAGGGAATAATTACAAAATCAAAAATATCTTGAAGTCCATCAAAGATAGAACAACATTATGTTTAAATAAAACTGAAAGGGAAATTAATTTCGCATCCAACGATGTGAAACTTATCACACCATCCCGTTTGAAAAAAAAAGTATTTAACATTTTAAACTTATCAAGTTTGAAAATTACTAGTCTTTTGATTTAATTTGCCTTTTGAGCAATGATCTTGCTGAGAGACAAGCGTGTATCTTGCTCGTTTCAAAGCCGAAAACCGCATCTTTCTGTCGTGCTTAGTTTCCCAGATAATAATATTTTTTGTAAAGTACTACAAACTTCGTAGACATAAACTATGGTTAACAAACTGGACCTAAAAATCATCTCTGAACTCAAAGACGTAGTAATATATAGGGTGTTCTGTTTAAAATAAAGAAGTTGGTATCTACTTCCGGTATATCAGAATGGCCGCCATCTTTGAAATTATGGACCACTTGAAAAGAAACGTTTTTATTGTAAACATTTTCTTCCAATTCAAACGGTAAGGCCGCTAGAGAATCGAAATTCTGAAAAAATTTTTCTTTTCAAAACTACAAAATTGTCTAATTTATCATTACTGAATGTGAGGCGTAAGAGTACCTTTAAGCTAAATGTTGCCCTCTAAACATTCCAGTTATCAACCCTGTTTTACTATAATTTTCATTAGATCCGATAAATTCACATGGATACAAACATTTTAAAAAGTGTATTAATGCACACTGTAGAATTTTCCAAGACACAGTTACAAAATATGGGTGCCTTCCGGGGCGGAGGGGGGGGGGGGGTTGGTGTGGGCAAAAAAATAGTATAAGATGATATAGTTTTGCTTCAATCGAATGATATCGGGTTAGCGGGTGAATTCACCAGTAATTTTTATGGTCTATCTATCCAAAAACAACAGGTAGCTTCTGCAAGATAACTCGGTGAGAATGCAACAGACAGACAGAGCGACATGCAAACCGTTGAAAACTGTGAGATAGATTTTCGTGATGCAGAGAGTCATTGTTTGCAGGAGAGGGGTTGCTGACATTATAAAGTTTTAATGCAAGTATTCAACAATGCATCGTCCATCTGTTGCGCACTTCATATGCATCCAAAGATTTTATCAAGAGAATTAAATTTAATCAATCAGTGATATTATTCTTGAGAGGTAGGCTACGCAAATTCAAGCATGCAAAATACTTCAAAGCCACACCACATTTGCTAAATTCGGATACTAAACTTACCATCTTATCTTCTTTCGTCGTATACAACTATACATACAAAAAGGTTACTAATCGTAGATCAAACTGAACAGTTCACGACTAATTTGATACTATGCACATTAAATATCATCTTGCCTTCCAACATTTTCGATAAATACAATGTAATACAATGTAACCACTTCCGAACGGAAACCAAAATGATTAGTTCCCTCATATCTCTCCTATGGGAATCAGAGTGACACGAAGTAGATATATTATTAAAATATGTATATGCTTTATATAATCCAAAGAGTTACGTATTAATTATAAGGTGTATTTCTTGATATACTTAGGTAAAACTCTTATCTAACACGCGAAATACCAATCCTTGCTTATATTTTTTTAACGTTTGAATATGTTTTGGCTGATTTTGTTGGTTTCTAAAGTGAGAGGTGTAAGGATATTCTTGGGGGCAGGGGCAAGTAGAACAAATAGTGATTTAGCCTGAAATATGAGTCTATGGAGGAGCTACAGTTCTCCTAAACAGCTGGCTCTCAAGCTGGAAAGCTCTCCCCTACAGAAGGCAGGGAAATTTCTTGGAAGGTGTGCGCAAGCTCGTGAAGTTGAAAAATTTGTTTGCTCTCCAGTCATTGATGATCTGGAACTCTGGAGAGATAATTCTTCATTGATTTCCAAACTTGGGGATGAAATATCTTATTTTTTATTTTTCACATGTACGGTGAGGTATCCGGAGAATTTATTCATCTAAATTATTGATTTCTAAGTAGGAGACAATGACATCATTTTAGGTGAAAAGGGGTGTCGTATAAATCTACGTTTTTAATTTTCTAATTTCTGAAGCGGAAGAGTGATAGTCAGTTTTATGTACCGCATAAGCTGCGAACTTTGCCTTTTGAGTAGACAATTATTACTACTATTATCTTGATTTTCTCTTTGAAGTTTCTCTCGCATGTTTTCGGTAGCAACAAGTGTTGAAGGAATGTGCCAAGTCAATACCTGAATTTATGAAGGATCGTACAATATTACAGGTAATAAATAAAGGCTTCCTGCCTGAAAAAAGGACCCAATTAAAATTTTCTATTTTTTGACAATCATTTATTGTTTGCTAATAAATAACCTAATCATATATACATCAGGCACGAATTCACTGGTTACCAGTGGTGGGGGGTGGCGATGATTGGAGCATGGGCAGCGTATCCATGGGCGGCGTAGCCGTGGTGGTCAACGATGGGGGCTGCTACCACTTTGGCTACGGTCACTGGAGCTGGGTGCACAGCTGGTTCCTTGTGGACCACCGCGTTGAAACCGTTGTGGTCATCGGCTGTGTACTCTACAGTGCGTTTGCTTCCGTCAGAGTCGACCAGGGAGTAGCTACCTGAAAGTCCAAATATCGCTCAGTAAATTCTCATAATGGTTCACAGACAAAACAATAGACATTAGTTGGTGTAAAAATGTGAATCCGATTAAGAAGAAGGGTCTAAAGGCAGCGAAATTATTATTATTCTTTTTATCAAATAATGTAGCTTTATTTATTTCCCAATTAACCTTTAAGTAGCGCTTGTGTACTGTGTACACCATCGGATTTAAGTGCGTTGAATTTCCTAGAACATGTAAGGCGTCACCTCTGCCGTTCTACTCAACCCTTAAATGGTATTTAGCAAAGCTTGCTTCCCGCCAGTCGTCAGTTGTCTTGGAAACTTTGCCGAACAAGTAAGGTTTGACCGCTAATCCGTCTGGTGTCTAGAATACACCGCGCGTGTAATTGTGTTAAAAGTATATTATTATTGTTATTCAACAAACTTATTCAGTTGTTTTGGGTTTTTTATAAACATACTATTTAATACCAACAATCTCGTTTAATAAAAGAGCTATATAAATGTAATGATTACAATATTTCAGCTTATGCTGCTTCGCCTGGTGCATAGAATACACCACGCGTGTACTCGTGAAACAGAAAGGTATCTAGTCCGATATATAATATTCAATACGTTGAAGCCTTTTTCCAGGGATAAGGTATGAATGCTTTTTTTTGTAATAAGATCGTTAGTAGTGCTAATCCTAATCTTGCAATTAGTTTGTTGGCATTTATTACCCAAGGTCTAACCTATATGTAGGTGCGTGTAGCTAAAGGTTAAGAGCGGTGAATCTCAGGGGTAGCTACATAATAAAAGTTGTAGTCACGGATATGCTCCTTGCTCAGAAAATATTTAGATTCATACAGGGTGATCCATAACTACGCGGTGATGCAAACATTCCTTTTTTTTAAATGAGACACTTTATATATTATTCCATATTCAAATCCTACTAATGATTTCCGTTACAGGGTATTTCAAAAATTATGACCATTTTTTATCCAAATCGCGGTCAAATGAACGTACTGCTTATCAAAAAGTAATGAATCAAACAATTTTTTTTTACATGAAAAGATTAGAAAGATCGGCTATAAAAAAAAGCCCGTGGTGTATATTCGTATACAGGGCGATGCAGAATGCAAAATCCGGATTTTTTTTTAAATGTAACCCCAACATTTTATTATTCCAAAGAATTGCTTTTAATATGCTCTTTCATCTTTGTATAGCACTTTTTGTACCACGTACATCAGTTTCCGAGATATTTCGATTTTTCGGTAAATTTAAAGTATAGCTTCTATTTGTGTACTGAAATTTATTTTTTTTGAGATAGTACTATCATATTTTTTTTATTTAACGAACCACTAAATTATAAAGTCATGATACTATTTGATAAAGTCAAAACCCTAAGTCATCGAGATAATAGAGTCAAGTATTCTGAGGAAACAATTTTGTAGGCGTGATGCATGATTATCAGGCAGATTTATCAGGTAGTCTTTGAAAAATTGACAGTTTTCATAACCTGCTCAATAATACCGTACTGTATGAAAAACCAGCTTTGAAAATTAATTTTTCCATTGAGGGTATTTAGGAGAACGGAGACACTCTAAAACTAATGCGTTTGAAAGACTGAAGAATCGTTTTATTTGAACTGTGTCGTTTAATATTTCATATCCTACCTGATAGATCTGCTTGATAATTATACATGACGTTTATAACATTGTTTCCTCAGCACACTTGACCTATATTATCTCGTTAATTCAGTGTTTTGACTTGATCAAGTACTATTATGGCCTTATATTTAGTTGTTTGTTAAGCAAAAATTAAATTTGATAGTATTTTCTCAAAATAAATAAATTTTAGCAAACAAATAGAAGGTATATTTAAAATTTGCAGAGAAATCGAAATATCTCAGAAACTAATGAATGCAGCCATAACAAGTGCTATACAAATATGAAAGAGCATATTAAAAGCAATTCTTTGGTATAATAAAATATTGGAGGTTACATTTAAAAAAAAGAGGAAATTGAGATTTTACATTCTACATCACCCTGTATACGAATATGCGTCGCGGGCATTTTTTATAGCCGATTTTAAAACTAGAAGATATTTTTTATCTATCCGTGTAAAAAAATGATTTGTGATCTATCAATTTTTGATATACCTACTTATTTGACAGCGATTTGGATATAATAATGGTCATAACTTTTGAAATACCCTGTATAATGTAACAATACCCTATATTGGAAGAACGGAAATCATTAGAAGAATTTGAATATATGTAATAATATATAGGATATCTCATTTAAAAGAATGCATGTTTGCATAACCACGTAGTTATGGATCACCCTGTATAAATCTGAATATTTTCTGGGCAAGGAGC
Source organism: Callosobruchus maculatus (assembly GCA_951848785.1). Taxonomy (NCBI): domain Eukaryota; kingdom Metazoa; phylum Arthropoda; class Insecta; order Coleoptera; family Chrysomelidae; genus Callosobruchus; species Callosobruchus maculatus. Next base: position 4,288,625 of record CATOUR010000081.1, on the reverse strand, counting down.
ATAGGCGTAGTTAGGTGGGGGCTAAGGGGGCTAAGCCCCCCCCAAGAATGAAATTAGCCCCCCCAAAAATCCAAGAACAATTCGTTTTGTTAAGTTTATTGTATCTTGGGCAGTCCCCAGATCCAGGGACTTAAGCCCTCCCAGATTCAGGGACCTAACTACGCCTATGGCAAGGAGCATATCAGTGGCTACAACTTTTATATACAACGTTTTTCGCTATCTTCTACAGTAATGGAGTTATCGACCGAGCCGGTACTAAAAACTCACACTGTATAAACATATTTTGGTCGCAGAGCGACATTGAACCACAAATAGATCAGAACTACTATATGACAAAGTAATCCAATGAGGTGAGTTACGCATATTCGACATTTGAATATCAGCATCTTTGGAAATGCTGAATAAAATGAAGTTTTTCAGGAGCATAGTTTAAAGGTTCTTTTCAGTTTTTCGTTTAACTTGGATACAGGAATGAATTTCTTGTGGAGAAATTGCAGAAGACCAAGGCTTGACAGAGTTAAGAATGATGTTATTAGAAGGAACGAAGTTGAAAAGGAGTTGAAAAGAAACATCAGAAATGGTGTACAAAAATGATGTGAAAATAAAGATGGTTAGACCTAGAAGAAGCTAGAAGGATGACGATGAAGACGCAATGGTGATTAGAAACATCATCATCATCATCATCTTGCGATTTGTACACAACGCTAGGGTCGTTTATCGCATTATCTTCCACAGCCTGCGGTCTCTCCAGTCACCATCAGACAGGTTCCTCTGCCTCATGGATTCCTCAACATCTTGTCTCCAATTTTTCTTTGGTCTTCCTCTCCTGTTCCTTTGACTGGGTGTCCATTGGGAACTCTTTTGGGCCATCTGTTGTCGGCCATCGGCATACATCTCCATAACACCTCAATCTTTTCGCATCTATCGTATCAATGATGCTGGTGGCGATGTTGAGTCTGTCCCTTATGTCTACATTTCTTATTCTATCCTGGATCAGCAGTCTGCTGCCAGAATGCCAGAATCCCATTTCCATCGCTGGGAGTTTTTTCTTCATAGCCTCTGCGGTTTCCCAAACTTCAGCTCCATAGGTGGCGATGCTCTCCACGATTGTCTTGTACAGTCTGACTTTAGCGTCGGTCTTTATTTGCGTACTCCACAATAGACTACTTAGCTGTTTAGTCACGTACTTTCCCTGCCCGATACGATTTCTTATTTCAGCTACACTTAGGCCTTGCTTCGTAACTGTCACACCCAGGTACTTATATGAGCTTACGTCTCTAATCACCCCTTGTGCTATACGCAAATCTTCTCCAGAATCGCCAACAACGAATTAGAAGATTAGAAACTCGAATCTGTGTATGTGCTTTGATAAAAGTAATTGCATATGAAAGTTGCGACTTAAGCTGCTTCCACAACTAAGCGGCACCTCTAGTACCTCGAAAAGGAACTAAATGAAGGATGTAAGTCTTGACTCCACTACATGTAAATCTTACCGTGGACAACATCACCCCTTCTGGACTCGTGCTGGCTCTTGGCGTCTCCGGTGTGGGGATCGCTGACAGCGTATCCGAAATCGTAGTGGGCTGGTGCTGAGGGCTCTTCGTGGCGCTCCAAATGGTGCTCCAGATGGGCAGGAGCAGCATGAGCTACGGCGACGGGGGCGGTGTAGGCGTGGACTGGGGCAACGTGGTCATAGGCTTGGACCGCGGCGTGGGAGTGGACTGGGGCGATGGCATGGACATCGTAGGCATGGGCTGTAATAAGAATAATAGTTTGTGATACATTATATATTTGTTGTAAGGTAATAATTGTTTATTGTTTATTGATAACGATATAAAGATACATTATTAGCTAGCTACATAAATAATATACAGGTATTGTGTTTACTCCTGGCCATCCAGATCTCAGGTTCACCGACTGACCCTGAGTACGACTATCTACATACGATATTGCAATGTGTAGATAAGTTGCTTATAAATTTAAAAAAAAATACCCTACCAAACAGCAGCTGACGCTAGGCCACGAGGCCTGTCTTGTGAGCCGCAGTTCCAGCAGAGCATTTAACTGATATAACAAGAAATCTATTGGTGTAATAAGTAATTCTGGACGGAAGTAGGCAGCATTCAAGCATGTCTATGAGCCAATATGATCTCGGTTTTATAATTATGTAGAAACAAAATAAATAAAATATATAAAAAATCGGTTTAATTAGAAAAGCACTTCGAATAGAATAGTTAGAATTGATTTGGATGATCTTTTATATATTGTTTAACTTCCTTTTTGAAGTTGTTGTAGTTCGAAATTTCCTTCAATCTTTTTGGAATACTATTAAAAAATTTGGGGCCATAAAAAAGAAAAGAATTTTGAGTGGTATATTTACTAAAAAAGTCAACTTTAATGTTCATATTTTCATTGGCCCTTGTTCTAACGGTGTGTAATAATATATTTTCATTCAAAAGTATAGACGATGATCTCCGATTTGCTGATACACTTTTTTCTGTTTATTGAACCGCTAAGGGCCGGATTGTCAAAGTCCAGTTAAACATTTATCTGGAAGTTAACGGTTACCTGTTAGATAAGTTGTTTAAATAACTAAAGGTTGAACTTACGAAATCACGTAAATCTTATCTGACAGTTGTATCCATAAAAACGCTAACTGGCAGCTACCTATCTGACACCTTTAACTGGAGATTAGGAAACCGGCCCTTATTCAGCTAGTGTAATAACTGGATGGAATATTTTTGTCTATGGTTTACTATGGCGTATTTCTAATCAATGGGGGATATTGCTTTATGTTCCTCCAATTCCTGTGACATATACATTTTTAAGTTCTAAAAGATAGCTAGTTGCGTTTAAACCGCTCAGTTGACGTGTTTATTTTTAACTCGTGAGCCATGCTACCTTAAATAGCATATATAAACACTTCACAATGTATAGGTACATAAGAAACATCCTGGGTGTCCCGGGACTTGTTTCATGCCGCGAAATCGCTCTACTAGTGACCTTCACAGGTAGAACACGTTTTTCCAGCATGTAAACGACGCTTGGTTCGAATCTAGCTGCAAGCTGGTATTTTTCAATTTCTTCTTCATTTTAATTTATAACCCTTTTTATTTGTACTAAGGAATCAACAGTGTATTTCTGCAGTGTTCGGTTTACGTCTATTTAGTGTGAAAGTTGAGTAACAGTTGCACTAGTTAAGCATACGAGCTTGTTATGGCACATTCCTATTTCTCTATGTTAGTTTTTACTTTATTCAGAAATAGCGGTTTGTTTTTCTGAATTCTTCCTTTAATTGCCATCAGCATAAACATTTCTTGGGCATGATCAAAAATGTAAGTAGGTTTTTTTCGATATATTTATATATTTTAAAATGTATCTGTAGCAGCACAGACTTTCTGAAATACAATATTACTTATTGCGAGCCTGAAACTGGCCTCAAGCAAGCATCTTTGAAAGTGTTACAAAAAGGGATTCCATAGCGGTTTGCCATGGAAAAGTAAACCATCAGCCTTCTCGGAAGTTACTGCTCTATACATGTAATAATTTGAATTTTAAAGATTTTTTAAAAGCTTTATAATTTGAATAGTGTCTGAAGGAGCTTAATGCAACAAGGCAATAATAGCCTTACTCAATGGCTTTCGATTACAGGAAGAGAGACGCTTAACCTTTTGGTGGGTGTTCTCACAGGTAAGATCTCTGATTATCAGGTTTACCTAGAAAATCGGAAATCTTTATTTGAAGTTCTTTAAGACGAAACCTCCTGTTTTGATAATTTGTTAGACGAAAATAAAAAATTTCAGATCTTTCAGATCTTCAGATTACATAAGCAATCGAAAAACTTTATTTCACTTTCTATTAAGATGACACCTCGTGTTTTGGGTGAGGGTGTTAATTACAAATCCGGTCGCAGTTTTGAGATTCAGTCTCGTTTGACGAAAATAAAAAGTTCCCGATCTTTCAGATCGTCAGGCTGGCCTAAAGAATTGAAAATCTTTATTTGGAGTTCTATTGAGATGAAATATTTTATTTTGGATGACTGAAGGGTGCCGATTGCATATCCGGTCGCAGGTTTGAGTTTCAGTCTCATAAGAAGAAAATCAAAAATTTCAAATCTTTCAGATCTTCAGGTTTGCCTAAAAAATCGAACACCTTTATTTGGATTTCTATTGAGATGATACCTCGTGTTTTAGATAATTTTAAGGTGTTGATTGTAAATCCGGTCGCAGTTTTGAATTTCAGTCTCGTTTGACGAAAATAAAAAAAATCCGATCTTTCAGATCTTCAGGTTTACCTAAAAAATAAAAATCTTTTTTTGGAGTTCTATTAAGATGAAATGTCTTGTTTTGCACAACCTGAAGTACCACTGCTACTACTACTTTGTTAACGCACATACTTTCTAAAATGAAGCTTATTAGAACAAGGCTGTGACATTAGATGGATGACATCTCACAAATGTTTGAATCAGTTCGTTAAGCAATTCTGAGGAACTTCATTTTCATTTTCCGTGATCAAGACTTAAGAAATAATGCAATATTGCAACTTTTCAATATTTTTGAGTTTTTTTATTACCTCCTGACATGGTTTGGACATCGAGAAGCGATGTGCTTTACAGGTTTTTAAAACTTGATACAACAGTTTGAAATTTTTCTGTTTATTTACAAGTAGTTTGCTTGCAATTTACCAGCGTTTGAAGCAATTACTATACGTAGATATGATTCCTCAAATATTTAGTATTATTGTTGAAAATACGGTTGATCGTCAGAGGTAACGCTTTTTCTGAAACTTGGCGTTTCTCAAATATCTGTAACCAAAATTTCCTGCTTTTTACCAATTTGATACTTTTTAGACAACATTCAAGTACTACCTGCGTTTGTTGCCGAATTTTTTGGAGACGACGTTCGCATAGTCGAAATAACATTTATTTTGGTCATCAGCGATTATCAACTTTTGATCTAAAAAAAGTTGGCTGAATCTCAATACAACTGACAGGGCTCTAGCTACCGCCGTATCTGCTGTATCAATTATGCGGCGTCCTCGGGCCATGAGGGCCCCCAACGCATTTTTTTTTTCTTCTGTGAGGATGTCTTTACCCTTCCTAAGGGCCCCCAAATAAATTTTTATCCTGAACCCCACCAATGTACGCTACGTTTCTGATAAATGACGACTGCTTCAAAAAAAAATATTTTAGAATTTGCTGTTAACTACCTAGTACGCAGCCATCTGGAAAATAATTTCTTACTGCAACATTTACAAACTATATATTTTTTAGGTAAAAAAGTGGAAAAATCCGATTCAAATTATCCGATTACATTACTGATCTGATTATAATCTAAGAATTGGATGAGCCGAACCATTTCAAATATTGGAAATCCCGAGTACGCATGTTCCTTACCATGTTGAGCATAAGCGAGGGGAGCAGCATGGGCATAGGTGTGGGCAGGTGCTTCATGGGCGTAGATGTGGGCGGGAGCTTCATGGGCGTAGTGGGCGATGGGGGCGGAGTGAGCCAGCAGAGGGGCGGTGTATGCGTGAGCGTGAGCGGGGCTGTCGTGGTGTTGGTGGGTGGAGTAGGTTGAAATGGCGTCGTGTCCACCTCCGATCGTAGCGTAGCCCAGGTGGCCGGCATTAGCCGCTGCCAGCAGGGCGATGAAGGTAACGAACTGAAAATGGAAAGTAAGGTAGATCAGATCCTTATTTTTAGCAGCATAGCGTGGAGTCAATACAAAGGGATGTAATAAGTAACTGCAATTAACGTTTTACCAACACAATAAAGATTTTTTTCTTTTTACTTCCCACACCGATAGGTGAGGGGAGTATTGTGATCGCGAAAATTTTCAATTTTGAGATAATACGTTTTTTGGACGTTTTATGATGTCTACATAACGAAAATCCACGTCACTCATTTCTGTCGGTCTGTCTGTCTGTACGCGTTTTTCTAGCCACGTAATCTCAGTAACGGCTGGACGGATTGTTATGAAATTTGGGCAACAATATGCCGTGGTGTCGTAGTAGGTAATGTTCCTACAATTTTGAAAATCAGTGCATGGGCAGCGGAGTAATTAGCAAAAAACGAAAAATTTTAAATATGCCTCAAACTTCGTTTTTAGGCGTTTTAGGGGTTCCTGATCATTTTCTACTTTTTCTTTGGTAGGGGTGAAATTGGGGTGGTTGGTGGGTGGGGGGTTGTAAAATTGAAAAATTTGTTGCTTTCATAATAGACTGTCTACTGACCTGTGGGGAAGACCTAGCGACATAAATAACTTTTTTAGCTCCATCCGAACATCGCCTTGCCTATTACAGAAACCAAAGGACTGTAACGAAGAAACAGTTGAATTGATTTTAATTAAATTTTGACACAGTATTATTACCCTGGTGAGGATGGAAAATGCGTATGGTTTTTATAAATCGTGCCAGTGGCGGCGCAGAGGTAATAAAAAAACTAAAAATATAAAAACAGTTCAAACTTCGTTTTTAAATGTTTTAGAGGTTCCTGATCATTATCTGAGTTTTTTTGGGTGGGGGTGAAATTAGGGTAGTTGGGAGGTGGGGGGTTGAAAACTGAAAAATCTGCTGTATTAATAATAGGCTGTCCACTGACCTGTGAAGGAAGATCTAGCGACATAAATAAGCTTTTTAGGTTCATTTGAACATTGCTTTGCCTATTACCGAAACTAAGGGAATTTTCCGTATACATACGAGTATTTATTGCTCTAGATCGTTTTGTATTTTGTAAAGTGGAAATTATTAAATTTTTTTTAATGAAATTTTGACACATTACTATTACTGTGGCGAGGATGGAAAACGCGTATGTTTGTTAGAAATCGTGTCAGCGGCAGCGTAGCAATGATCAAAAAACTAAAAATATGAAAACAGCTCAAATCGAGCTCAAACTTCGTTTTTAGATGTTTAAGTGGTTCCTGACCGTTTCTACCTTTTTTGGGTGGGGGTGAAATTGGGGTGATGATTTGGTTGCAAGGGGATCTCAGACTAAAGCTTCATGCTATGGGAAAATAGTAAACTGGTATCACCGTAATATGTGGGAAGTACTGAGTCAATCAACTTGACTTCATTTTTTTTATTGAGGTCTTTAATTTTAAAGTTACAAAAATAAGATGTACCAACAATGTAGCAGGTAAAAAAATTTCCAAAATTACCAAACCAATTTAAAGAAAGAACTAAATCTAGGTTAAAAAACAATGTTGTGAACGTATCTGTTAGATCTTAAATTTTAAAATTAAGATCAGTTCTTCTAGTCGCATTCAGAATTGTTCATCGCGACGCGTAACGATATTTTACTTCTTACCGCATCACCCACCGACATAAAACAGCGAACTGGACACAGTGAAAACGTAATCATCTAATCACGGACCTACTCGGATCGCGTTTGGCGGCGTTCAAGATATGAGCAGGACAGTAGCATCACTCGTATCATCGCGCTGTCAAGATATTTTTATTTGTAGCGTTCAGCATAGTCTTTAGCGTTATCTATAAAGCTCGACCAATACATACATCATTCAATAATTGACGTTGAATTTCATAATTCGAATGCATTTTCAGAAAGTTTAAATTTATTGTAGATCATAATGATTGTTTTTTAAATAAAGACGTATTACAATATTTGGAAGGGATGCGACGCATCACCCGCATCAATGGAAGCTACGCCGTTGTCTATTCTTTATGCTGGATTACGTATAATCTCTGAAGTTAAATATAAAACAAAGAGTCACTTGCCTTCTATGTTTTCAGGTTGGTCAAAACGGCATATGTAAAAAAAGGCCTTATTTTACACGTTAATGGAAAATATATTCCATTTAATGACTGTGCAAGAACTTTGGAATTGCATTTTAATGAATGTTTAAGGTTTAGAAGACATGTACAAATGATGCTCAAATGTTTAGCCGTTGGCAATACTAAGACCTGTGTTCAAAGTTTTAGTTATCAGCAAAACTTGAAAAAACAACGGTTTAACGCAGTAAATTTCAGCTATTCAATTTTGAATCATTTATTCGTTTTTATTGTGCCTAGTTAAATTAGGTACGTGAAATATGGATATGTCGCACTCAACCTGTCTAATAAATGTAGTTTAAAAAAACTAAAAAACGCGCTTTCAAAGAACATCGGCCTAAAAAGTTGAAAATAATTTTTAAATTAAGCTGAAAATAATAATGAACGAAAAATGCCAGTATGATTGTGGAAAAAGCCTCAGGCGCTCAATTTACGAATTATATCGCACAAAGCGCCCATGCTTTATTTGCAATCATACTAGTGTTTCTCGTTCACTATTGTTTGAAGCTTATTTTGTATTTGATCAATATTGAAAGCATATTCATAACCATTACTGCATAAACTTCACAAAGTCACCAGTTCCCAAAAAGTTGGATGTCACGCCCTTTAAGCTCTGGTCGTTACGCCTCTGTGTCATATTAACAAACCTTGAGGTGTTTGCTCCATATCTTAGTCAGCGGATATGACCGCTGATCCGATGGATTTGAAGCCGTCAAAAACGTATTTGCGACAAAGTTGGAGCGTTCAATGTTCGGAGCGACCTCTTAATCCAAGTTAGTTACAAGCTCACAAAAAACATACAGGTGACGCTAATAAAAAGCGTGTTAAAAATAAAGTCATTACAAGGAAAAAGATTTCTTTCTTTGTGTTTGGTTTGCCTCTGTTGCTAACTAAAGCTTTGATTTTTATGTTTTATATGTTTAATATAACTGCACAGCCAGTAAGGCTATCGCTGTTTAAAATACGTGTTGCGTGAAGTTCATGTTCCCTAAATAATTAATTATGTTTTTAGATTCTTTTGCACTTTATGGTGGAAGAAACCTTGTCCAGAGGTATCAAAGGGCCTTCAAAATTGAAAGGAAAATATTTACAAAACCTCGGCCAATCAGTCCAACGTGGTATTCCCTATGGGTGTCCATAAATACATTGAAATCTTTAGAATAGCAAAATAGTTTGTTGACTCATAACATGATGTTAGATTTGCTCCTCCAAATATAAGTGATGTAGAAATATCAACAGCTTTTGAAATCTGGATATAAAAGTTAACACCAGAGATAAAACAAGAGCGATTTAAATCGGTTATAAAAAACGTAGGGATGAGCTAGTCACTTTACACGTTATTCAAACTATGTTAGAAGTGTCTGAGTCCTCTAAATATTTTTTTAATAGAAAAATGGTAGATACAGTAGGGTACAAGTATTAAATGCTCAAAGCAGTGTCTTTGATCATTGTAAGTTTTGATATATTTTTTTATTAGGAGACAGGCCTGGCTTGCAATGAATCTAGTATAGTATAATAGCAATCAAGAAGTAAACAGATGCAAATATTACATATATTACGGGTATTGAAATATTTTGAGTTGTAGTCGTATAAGAGAATTTGGTTTATGTTGGGTACGTTTACTTTTTTTTTGGAGTAAACTCAGTAAACGATTCAAAAAATACATTTAATTAATCCGGATACCATGGATATCAAACTATTTGGTGCCAAGGTTACCGAGATGGCTTTTCCAACAAAAATGAAATATATCAGACTATCATCCCTAACATGAAATAATAAATTATAATATTACATCACTTCAAACTAACTAGTTGCTCTAGGACTGTAAATGGCGGAACACTATAAAATATTTCCGGTACTTAACTACCGTGTAAACAAAAGTAGCACTAGACCCACGTACAAAACCACAATAAAAAATAGGATACTCACTTTGAACACCATTTCGAACTGTATCCAAACCAGATTACAATGTAACAAAAATAGTGCACAGACATATAATTTATACCATGGCGAATATACCAATAAATTTTGGTAGTAGGGGCACTGCGGAAGACACATTTGTATAACCTTTCACTAATTCGGAGCATATTATTGACTTAAACGCTAATGTCCTAAGCACGGTCTCAAGGATGCAGATATTTGGACAATGGCGTGTCTACGGGGTATTGTTTCTTGGACGCTGAGTTATTTTTCTATTCAGATAATTCTGATGTAAAAGATTCTGTTCTGAAGACTTTTTATACCGAAGTCTTTAAGGTAATATTAACACAAATACTTCAAGCTAACAAGCTCAAGCTCACGTCGTTGCTCTCGATATTTCAAAGGCATTCGATCAGCTGTGGCATGCAGCTCTCCTAAACAAGCTTCTGTCCTACGTCCTTCTGTCAGTAAGAAGTTTGAATTGCCAAGAAAAAAGACAGGTTTTGGGTTAAGGGGCCTGAATACACACATTTATACATACGGATTTGTCATGTAAAACACGGACTCACAATTTCTCGCATAACACACTCTATTTTCAAACTACATACATATATAATATTTCAGAAGGCGATAGCTAAGACCTTAATGAATGACAACTATTTTCGATTTTCTCAAAAAATTTTTTTGATGATGTGCAAAAAAAACTCGCAATGCAAAATCATACATTCTATAAATGCCTGTAATTTAACAACCAAACACGATATCAAAAAAAGGCTAAATAGTCGCACACGCGCAAGCTTTCTTCTTCAATTCGCTCTTTGAGTCATTACTGTAAGTTTAAAGGTAACTTCAGGAGCTTGGAAATGCGAAATTCATTTTTATAGTGACCTTTGGACCTTACCTTTGAACCTTTTGACCGTACCTTTGGATTTTTGGACTTACCTGCCCTCATCTTAGACAAACACGCTGGAGAAAGGGAACATGTCACCACGCCTCCTCGCTAACACGAGAATACGTCTTTTCTTGGATTCTCATTTTCGCGCGCTATACCCTAGATGGCATCATAGAACTTTTGGTACGTTTATATGAGGCGTTGAGGACTAGGGTGACCTACCCCCAAAATTTAGAAGCTAAGAAAAACGCTGGTAAAGATTTGCAAATAACAGAAACTGTATCAATGCTATAATGATATATGTAGCGAAACCTTTGTCAAAATGCAAAAGCAGTAATAGGCCATTATAGTATTGAAAATGCATGAGCTGAGTGTTCGGTATTTAAAGTTTTCCACATTTCTCGTTTTTGTGGAATAGACTACTTTAGTTTTCATCGCCTCATATGTTATGTGTCTGTATATTAGCCTAAAAAGCGGTGTTCTTCATAATCATTGGAAAAACAATAAATTAGGTAGGTGGTCCATAGAAAATTTTGAGTGCTCATAAGAATCACTCAGCGTACTAGTTGTGAAGAGAAAAATCTTGGGGTTGTCGCCAAAATTTTGAAAATTTCAAAAGAAACACGGACCACTGCAAATAGGAGACTGGTGTTAACTGCTAAGCTTTCGACAATGCAGGTTTGCTCGCAAAAAACAGCAATATGCATAGATCCAAGGACTTTTAAATGCAAATCTCAGCGAAAAAACTTCCAAAAAAATGTTTGTTGATCTTAAATTGGCGTCTGTCACAATACAGGTTACACAAACAACCAACACATAGGTGTAAAATAAAAACTAAAGAACGGCCTTGCTATATCAAATCACCCGAAATTACAAAATTCGTTGTTTGAAGATGCAACAACTTTTTTACTTGAAAAGCTTAAGCGACCTTCTTGGTCACAGGTGAAAAAATGGCCGTTACATTCTAAACATCTATGTGATTTAATATGGTAAGGTAGTTTTCACAACTTTGTATTTTATTTGAATATAAATGAATAATATGTTATACAAAAACGCCACTGTCTGCGGATTTGACCGGCTTGAAAAATAATCTACCTACAATTACAATTGATAGATGCAAATCATTTTGAGGAAATCTAGTTTGACATGTAACGGAAATCTGTATGAATATGTAATTATATCTATCAGAACCAATCAGTGTGAACGTTATGTTTTTTAATGTATCTGTATTGACATTTCTTAATGTCTGAATATTTTAACGCAATATGAGGTACAATGATGCATTATATACTGAGTCTATTGATGCATATTCTTCATTCATTTATAGACATATATATTTTTGACTTTCAGTTCGCGCATTTATAAATTAATAACGTGCTGTACCAAGAATTAGGCGTAGTACGCATTAAAGCTTTACTTTTAGTTATTTTGTTGGTACTCGATTATTTTCCATGTTTTACTTCCCACACCGATAGGTGAGGGGAGTATTGTGATCGCGAAAATTTTCGGTTTTGAGATAATACGCTTTTTGGGCGTTTTATGATGTCTACATAACGAAAATCCACGTCACTCATTTCCGTCGGTCTGTCTGTCTGTTGGAGTTTTTCTAACGTCGTAATCTCAGTAACCGCTGCATGGATTGTGATGAAATTTGGGCAGCGATATGTTGTGCTGTCGTAGTAGGTAATGTAATTTTGGAAATCGTTGTATGGGGGAAGTAATCAGCAAAAAAACGAAAAATTTCAAATATTCCTCAAACTTCGTTTTTAGGCGTTTTAGGGGTTCCTGATCGTTTTCTACTTTTTTTTGGTTGGGGGTGAATTCGGGGTGGTTGGAGGGTGAGGGGTTGTAAAACTGAAAAATTTGTTGTACTCATAATAGGCTATATTCATAATGGGCTCTTCAATGACCTGTGAATGAAAGACCTAGCGGTATAATACAATTTTTTAGGGCCATCCGAACATTGCCTTGGCTATAATAGAAACCAAGGAACTTAGAATTTGTGATGTATCCGACTGTTGTTTTAGATCGTTCTTTATTGCGTAACGCGAATATTATCGAATGGATTTTAATAAAATGTTGACACAATGTTACTGCCACGGCGAGGATGGGAAAACGCGTATGTTCTGGAAAAATCGTATCAGTGGCGGCGCAGTAATAATAAAAAAACTAAAAATGTAAAAATAGCTCAAACTTTGTTTTTAGGCGTTTTAAGGGTTCCTGATCATTTTTTACTTTTTTGGGTGGGGGTGAAATTGGGGCGGTTATGGGGTGGGGGGTTGTAAAACTCAAAAAATTATTCCATTCATAATAGTGTCCATTGACCTGTGAAAGAAAGACCTAGCGGCATAATAGACGTTTGTTAGGCCCATCCGAACACTGCCTTGGCTATTACAGAAATCAAGGGACTTTGTATTGGCAGGGGTAGGTATTGCTTTTACTTCCCACACCGATAGGTGAGGGGAGTATTGTGATCGCGAAAATTTTCGATTTTGAGATAATACGTTTTTTGGGCATTTTATGTGTACATAACGAAAATCCACGTCACTCATTTCCGTCGGTCTGTCTGTCTGTCTGTCGGTCTGTCTGTCTGTCTGTCTGTCGGTCTGTCTGTCTGTCTGTCGGTCTGTCGGTCTGTCTGTCTGTCGGTCTGTCTGTCGGTCTGTCTGTCGGTCTGTCTGTCCGTCTGTCTGTCTGTCGCGTTTTTCTACCCTCGTAATGTCAGTAACCGCTGCATGGATTGTGATGAAATTTGGGCAGCGGTATGCTGTGGGGTCGTAGTAGGTAATGTTCCTATAATTTTGAAAATCGGTGCATAGGCGGCGGAGTAATTAGCAAAAAACAAAAAAAAATCAATATTGCTGAAACTTCGTTTTTCGGCGTTTTAGGGGTCCCTGATCATTTTCTACTTTTTTTTGGGTGGGGGTGAAATTGGGGTGGTTGGGGGGTGGGGGGTTGTAAAATTGAAAAATTTGTTGTATTCATAATAGACTACCCACTGACCTGTGAAGGAAGACCTAGCGACATAAATAACTTTTTTAGGTCTATCCGAACAGAAACTAAAGGACTTAGAATTTTTTCCGATGTACCTATACATACGAGTATTGCTTTAGATTGTTCTATATCATGTAACGACGAAACTGTTCAATTGATTTTAATGAAATTTTGACACAGTATTACTACCGTGGCGAGGATGGAAAATGCGTATGGTTTTTATAAATCGTGCCAGTGGCGGCGCAGAAACAATAAAAAAACTGAAAATATAAAAACAGCTCAAACTTCGTTTTTAAGTGTTTTAGAGGTTCCTGATCATTGACTGAGTTTTTTTGAGTGGGGGTGAAATTCGGGTGGTTGGGGGGTGGGGGGTTGAAAAACTGAAAAGTTTGCTGTATTAATAATATGTCCGCTGACCTGCGAAGGAAGACCTAGCGACAAAAATCACCTTTTTAGGTCCACCTGAACATTGCCTTGCCTATTACAGAAAGCAAAAGACTTAGAATTTTTTCTGATGTAAACATACGAGAGTATTGCGTTAGATCATTGTAACGAGGAAACTGTTGAATTGATTTTAATGAAATTTTGAAACAGCATTACTACCATGGCGAAGATGGAAAACACGTATGGTTTTGATAAATCGTGCCAGTGGCGGCGCAGAAATAATAATAAAACTAAAAATATAAAAACAGCCCAAACTTGGTTTTTAAGCGTTTTAGAGGTTCTTGATCATTTTCTGCGTCTTTTTGGGTGGGGGTGAAATTGGATTATTTGGTTGCAAGGGATCTTAGACTAAAGCTTCATGCTATGGGAAAATAATAAACTGGTATCAGCGAAATGTGTGGGAAGTACTGAGTCAATCAACTTGGCTTCATTTTTTAGATAGTTCTGAACTTAGTGACATGGAAAATGTGGAATTAATTTTAATGAAATTTAGACACAGTATTACTACCGCGGCAAGGATGAAAAATGCGTATGGTTTTCAAAAATCGTGTCAGTGACGGCGCAGCGATAATAAAAAACTAAAAATAGCTTAAACTTCGTTTTTAAGCAATTTGAGGGTTCTTGATTGTTTTGTTTCGGCCAGTTGAAGCTCCTACGGAGAGATTTAGGAAACTATTTACTAGTTTTTGTGTTGGATGTTTTTTGACGACAGGCGGGCGATGATTTGGTTGCAACTGTTATGTGTGGGAAGTACTGAGTCAATCAACTTGACTCCATTTTTTAGGAAGGTGTGAAATTTCGATTTCAGGGAGAGTGTGGAAACGTAATGTACTTGATAATGGCCTCACAATGGGAGGGGAAATATTTTTTATAACAGGGGCAGAGAAAAGGTTATGTTAGGGAAAGTTTGTCAACGCCGGATTTGAATAGACCAACACCCGCAGGCCCCATAAAAACATCTCCTGGCAGCCCATTCCAAGCCTTGGACACCCTGGGAATAAATGTGCGGTTGTACCGCTCGGTTCCTGATGTATGTAGAACGACTGCCTTAGGATGAGATGCAGCAATCGCGCGGATGCATCTGATAGGATCGGTGAGCGGCGGAACTATAGAGGATAGGCTCCGTTCGAACATCGGTAGAACCGTGATAGGCCACCAACAAGCCGCCTGCGATAAAGTGACTGTAGGTGGCACGTTAGAGCTGGGTCACCAATTAGTCGAATTCCCTTCTCTGGATAGCCCCTAGTATAGACAGGGTGGTAGGAGCAGTAGCTCTCCAGACATGAGAGCAATACTCCAGGCCAGGTCTTATCTGGGCTTTGTATAGCGTGAGGAGGTTAGATGGTGAAAAGTACGTTCTAGATCTGGATAGGTACCCAAGCTTTTTACCAGCAGCTGTTGCAACTGACGCAACGTGTTCGTGTCAGATCAGATTACCTGTAATGTTGATTCCTAAGAGTTTGAATGGGTGACTCCTTGGGAGGGCCTTGTAGTATCCTATATTTTTCTATCAATCCTGGCATTGAAGCAATACCTATCTACTTTTGTATACGTATTATGAGATCTTGCTTTTTATAGCTAGAAAGATATTAAACTAAGCGTCACTAAATTTTGAGGTCACTACGACTGTACGTAGGTATACTATTTAGGGGAAATTAGAAGTGTGCCTTTTTGGTACCGGAATAACGTTTCCTGTTTTAAGAAACGGCCAGAGTAGCGTGCGGGGGGGGGAGAATGAGTGAAATTATATTATATTTACATTCTACAATTTCTTTAGTTTTGACAAAACGGCAAAAAAAGTTTACAAATACTCTTACAGAGGCTGCTAACCAACAGAAAAATCTGGTGTACTTTCGACTCCAATAAACTTACTTACGAAGGTTCGTGAAGCGTGTGTCCCTGTCTAGTTTTATGTGTGGTATTGTCGATTATAGGTTAGATTATAGATTATAGGTTTGAATTAGGACAATTTTAGTTTTGGTTTGGCTGAATGAGCCAGTACTCAAAACCATTAAACAAAAAAAAATTACTTACGAAGGTCTTAATATTCAATCAAATATTAAAAAATATATTTAGAAGGAAATTGTTGAAAATATTGCATGTTGCATGTTAACTCAATCATTGAATCATTTAAAAATCAAACGGGTGCCTTTTTAGGGCATAAGTGTAGCGGCACATTAGAATTTTCTCAAAAAAACTTGAAACGGGAAAACGTCTAATAACCCTTAAAGGATTGAAAGACTATAAGCGATCGAATTAAAACAAGGGCTTGGTTGACTATGTGAAGACGACTGATATAGCCCTACTAAGACAAATTTACAATAAATCAATACAACAAACTGGACCATTTTTTCCAGCCTAGTTCCAGTTGTTGTGATATTTAAATATCATAGGTAATACAAAATATTTGACCAACAATCATTCCAAAGGTATGCTGTAACATGCTCTTAACATTGGCAATTAATGACTGTAATCAATACTAATTAGAGTTCGGCCAACTATTTCGTAAGGGATACATAATTACTTGTTACACTATGGTAAAAAATTAGCTACCAAGCTTGCAAGCGCACAAATAAAATTATTTAATTCGCTGCGCGTTATCTAATAATCAGATTTGGCGAAGATATCGTCGCTCTTATTATTAGATCCAAATATTTCAATTCAGGTCTAGGTCATGCTCTGCAATTAGAATAATGTCACACAGTCCGTACCAGCGAAAGTATTTTTTTTACAAGTGAGTAGGTAATACCACACCTAATCCATACTCTATACTATATAAGCCGCTTGTCATCAATGCATTATCAGTATTACATTCTGTGTAAGCAACAAACTAACATGGCTTTCCAAGTAAGTACTTTCCTCTCTCTATGCAGATTCTGGGCTGTAATTGGAAATATTATTTTTATCTGTAATTTTTGAAGAGCTATCGAGGTGTTTCAACTGAATATATCCTTAGATTAAGCAAATCGTGCAGCATCATTACCTTGTAAGAAAATTCATTAAAATGATATTTTTTTATGGTCGGCCTCCCGCAATGGCAGAAAGCCTATGGCGCTGTAGAAGCGCTGCGAGAGGATAGGTGTCGGTTCACGCTGGTTTTGAAACGCTGCAGGTTGTAACCGTCGGGAAACAAATTCCCCGGCAGCTGATTCCACAGCGTCGAAGTTCTGCAAAAGAAGGAATGCTGGAGGAGACTGGTTCGGGGAGTAAGGACCTCGACCCGGTAAGGATGAGCTCGCAGAGCTTGTCTAGTGTTCCTGGTTCGGACGGCCTGTGGTGTTATTATCTGGGAGAGCTCACTCCCGTGATAGAATCTGTAAAAGAGAGATATGTCAGCCACCCTCCTTCGATGTTCCAGGCTGTGGAGGTCCTTTGTGAGGTTAGGCGTATCGATTAATCTAATTGCTCTTTTCTGTAGAGTGTCCAGAAGTTTTAGAGAGTGTTTGGGAGCGCATCCCCACACATGGGAGCAATACTCCAGCGATGGTCTGATCTGTGCCTTGTAGAGCAGCAGCAGTTGCTCTGGTGTATACAACTTCCTATAGCGCCAGCGTAACAAAACTCCAAGCCTCTGGGATGCCGTTTTAGCAATACTGACGACGTGGTCGTGCCAGGACATGTTATTGTTGCTGTTGATTCCCAAGAGCTTGACGAAAGGTGATTCGACTATGGGGTGACCCTCCATTTCCACGGTTGGTAAGCCATCGTGACACTTCTTTGTAAATGTTGTTGCCTGAGCTTTTTGTACGTTGAACTGTACTTTATTTGCTAATCCCCACTCGACAATTGTTTTGATATCTGCGTTGATCTGTGAGGCATGCTGCTATCGCCGACGTACTGTCTCCTGGGATGATAGTGGCTTGCCTGGTTATATGCACGATACTAATGTACTGTCATCTGCGAAGCTGTAGATTGGATTGGATGTTATTTCCTGCAGCCCGTTGATGTACAGCAGAAACAGTGTAGGGGATAGGACAGATCCCTGAGGAACACCGGCGTTTATTGAAAATACGTCTGATGAATAGTCCTCGACTACAACAAACAGAGATCGATCGTTCAAAAAGCTATTCAGCCACTGGCGCCTGCCAGGTGGTAGTCCATAAGCAACAAGCTTGACCAGAAGTCCGTCATGCCACACTCTGCCGAAAGCTTTCGATATGTCAAGTGCAACAACACGAGATTCGCCATGATTGTCTATTGCTCTGTTCCACAAGTGAGTGACGTAGGCAAGGAGGTCACCTGTAGACCTGTGCTTACGGAAGCCATACTGGCGATCATTTATGATGTTATTGTTATCCAGGTATTTCAGGAGTTGTGTGTTAATGACAGTCTCCATAACCTTAGATCTTAGAATATGTTGATACATTATTATTATGTAATTAAACTCATTTCTGATAATGTGTGTACAGGAAGAAAATGACAACCACATGAGGGTAGCAAATGTAGTAGAGTCTTTAATTCGGGAATGATGGTCAAAGGAGGAGAACAGAACCTAAGATTCAATCGCTTTTGCTTAGCTTTAAGTCTTCGGAAATTCTTCAATTGAATCTTATCGTTTTCTTCACAAAGGAGGGTAGTTTATCTAGTAGACTTCGTACTTCTAGTGTTTATCGCAGAATAAGTATCAAAACATAGATACTACTAAGATATTTACAGGCCATTATAATAAATAAAGAAAATGTAAAGAAACTATTCAAAAAATACATTCTCAAAAATTGAGAGAAACCTGTTTTTCTCAGTAGACTATCCTTAGGATTATTCCACTTATCTCGTACGAACTTCCCTAGTGATATCAGGATCCAATGGACAAGAATTTTGCGCTGAAAATCCCGCTATATATAAGGTTATACCAAATAGAAGAAAATGTTAAATACAAAAGTTATTTGCTTACTTGAGACGCATATTCTAAAAATATTTTAAAATATACAGGGTGTTGCGGGAAAGTAGAACAGTGATCAACTTGATTTTTTTATATCGAACTATAACTTTTTCTTAAATTTTTCTAGTTTCCATAATTGATCTCTATTCAACCCTAAAATATTTTTGGGATCGGTTGCGACGTTGCCAAGAAATAATTTATTTTGTTTTTTTAAATGTAACACCATGTATTTTTTTATTTTAAGTCGAAATATCTACTAATACACTATCTCGCCTTGCAATATTTTTTTTCGCACTTGCGACGTTGCCAAGTTATAAATTATTTTTCCAAATTTTTAAACAAATATCCCCGATTTTAATTTATTTTAAATAGAATCCTCTACTTACTTTAATAGCAATGAATTGCGCATGTCGAGTTTAGTAAGATCTCACAATTTCAAAATTTTGTTTCTAACTTGGCAACGTCGCAACTGATCCCAAAAATATTTTAGGGTTGAATAGAGATCAATGTTGAAAACTAGAAGAATTTAAGAAAAAGTTGTAGTTCCATATAAAAAATCAAGTTGATCACTATCCTACTTTCCCGCAGCACCCTGTATATTTCAAAATACTTTTAGAATATGCGTCTTAGGTAACCAAATATCTTTTGTATTTGACATTTTCTTCTATCAGGTATACCTTGCGAGATATCGAAGAATTACACACTAACTGAACAACCTGTATATGGTTCATTTGACTCTTATCTGTTTCAGTTTGTTGTCTTCGCAGTTTTTGTAGCTGTAGCTCAAGCAGGTGTCATCGGCTACGAGCCTGACCATCCCCAGCACTACTCTGATGCTACTGCAGTGTCATACTCCAGCGTATCAGCACCAGTAGCTGCGTACAACGCTGCCCCAGCTATCAAATATGCAGCCCCAGCCTTCAAATACGCAGCTCCAGCAATCAAGTATGCAGCCCCACTAGTCAAATATGCTGCACCAGCAGCTTATGTGTCATCAGGCCACGAAGAAGAGAATTATGCACCAGCTCATTATGAATTTGGATACAGTGTGCATGATCCTCATACTGGTAGGTATCCTTAGAGGAGGTAATACAAAAAAACTAGAATTTGAAGCGTTTTAGAAGTCTGTACCTATTATGTCATCAGAAGCTTTCCTAAACATACCAAAACCTGTACTGCATTTTAAAAACTAGTTTGCCGAACGAGAAGGTGGTGTTGTTTGTAGTTCCTGTGCCAAAACATCTAAAATCGCACATTGTGAATATTAATTTAAGTATAATTTATTAATCTCATATGTGTGTTTCAAAAGCCACTTTTTATCAAAATTGTACTAACTTTATATGTATTTGGAATCTTTGCTATTAAACACTACGTTTTAATAGAAAATATCGTTCCATAACTTACCTTGACCAGTAGCAAAATAAAAGAGAAAATTGAGGATCGTTCCAAAGATCCCAAAGCCCAGTCCGTTCACAAAACTTCCCTTACACGACTAACCAATCACAGCCCTTCAAATGGTAGGCTGACTGCAAGACAGTTGTTCAAACGTCTTGCCCAAAATAACAACCTTGCTCTGGTAATTATTTTTCAAGCTTCTAACAAAACTGAACCTTGTTTTTAGGTGACATCAAGGACCAGCACGAAACCCGGGAAGGTGACGTCGTCAAAGGTAGCTACTCCTTCGTCGAAGCTGACGGCACCAAGCGCATAGTAGACTACACCGCTGACAAACACAACGGTTTCAACGCAGTTGTGCACAGGGAAGGAACACCTGTTGTGCAAGCACCAGTCCCGGCTAAATACTCTGCTCCCGTTGTAGCCAAAGTAGCCGCCCCTGTGGCGTATGCTGCCCCTATTGCCAAGCTCGCCTACACAGCGCCATCTCATGGACACTACTACCATTAGAATATGCCAAAATTTGAGTCTGTTATTTTGTACATAGTTATTTATTATGTTAATAAAATGAGCAAGTAATAAATTTTAGTTTTTTTGACAACGAGTTCAAATGCAGCTTTGCACAATACAGTCATCATCATCATAGTCACAATGTCTTGGCAGACATGTTGCAAACTCGTAAAATATACCCATTTCACGAGTTTCTCTTGGGATATCTCTAAGATCTTTAATGCAGTAGTTTCCCATTTGCTTTCTGCATCATCATGCCGTTGAACAGATGTATCTACCGGTTCATCCGCCTTTAGGGACAATTTCTCACCCCAAGGACAAGAAGGTGTCCTGACTCGTCTCAACTGGTCCACCCGAAGCTGTTGGTTGATAAGAGGTTACTGCTTATACCGAAAGTGGTTCGGTTCCTTTTAGTCGCCTTTTACGACACGTAGGATATACGATGGGAGATATTACAACCCGCCCCCACACGGGTGCACAATACAGTACCACTATTCATTTCCAAATTTAAAACAACAGTCATGAAAGTAATCAAATGAACTCAGGAATCATGATCATATTCCTAATGTTTTGGTGCAGCCTTCCTCCTATAGAACATCGCTATATCTGAGAGTAGCTGTAGATATGGATAACATTAAAAGTATGTCCTGTATCAAGTTTCTTAAATAGCATGCTTATATTATCTATCGTCGGCAGTGTCAGTCTGAACCATCTGAACTTAGTGCATCAAAATGCATGAAGTCGGGGTTGCTTTCTGTGTTTTTTTTTTGAAGTATAGTTACCTGAAATATGGCGTAGGACTTCTCTAGAAAATCGACGGAGCTGAAGTAAAACTTGGGTTCATATTTAGACGTACGGCGTCATATTACATAAAAATCAGCTGGTATGGCATTGGTTTTGCTAACCACTATTGGTGAAAGTGGGTATTGAAGGATTGGTCGTCAACACTGAAACATATTTGTTCAGAGTACCTTTAGAGTCTAGTTCAGACCGGCCTGTCTACCGAGCTTTCAGACAAACTGAAAGACGAAAGAAAGTGAGAAGAACAAGGAACCTATATTATTATGTAGACGCACAGGTGTAGAAGACTTTTTGTTTGGGTCGACCTAATACTCGTACAGGCATTTTAGCTGTGCCCAACCGTTGAAATTAAATTAATTGTAGCTCCAAAATGATTCATTTTGCACTACAAGTACGATACATTTTCGAAATCTAGTATCAGAGGTACAACTAATTTTGGAGAAATATACAGGATGTTCCATTTAAAAAAACTGAGGAGTTGACCGCGGGACCGAGGAAATGAATGTTACGATGAGTATAGGTACGTAACCACACGCCACTCTTTAAATACTTTTGGGTCTATTCACATTTTTCCATAAAAGTGTCTTTCTCAAAATCATTGAAGGTGTATAGTTTTCATTGAAATACACTGTATAGGACATCTAAACAAAGATAAGTTTCCTAAGGTGGGACTTTTGAGTGTTGAGCGTATAGTACTCGCCAAGAGGAGTGATTTTTCCCAGTAACATATAACCAAAACCTTTAGGGATATCAAGATATTGACCGATAATGAAATCCTCACTTCTAGTTGCGTTCCTGTGCGATTAGATCAAAACAGAAGCAATAAAAAAAAATAAAAAACCCAACTCACAACGGAGAGGAGCATAGATGTACGGAGCAGCGTGCGTTTGATTTCTCTCGCATGTTGATTTGCTACATCGGACTTTAAAACCAACAAAAATGGTGCAACCGGCATAACTAATAAAGAAATGGTGGATATGATTTTAGTGTAGGTGAATGTGGTCAAAATGCCTCTTGGACTTCGCAAGTGTATGCTGATCATCTTTCTGACCGTATTTACCATACCCCCGTCGATTTGTCTATCTCCTGCAAAGAGCCACAGGATGTTTGTATTCACATCATAGTGGACAGCCCTAGACAACGTCGCATGGTCCAAATTGAAGAAGAAATACTTGGCTTTTCGAACCATATCTACAAGACTCATGTGACATTAAGTATTTTCTTACCATTTTTTCATTCTTCTGCTGCTGACTCATTGTACATTAGCTTTGTCATTTCAAATACAGTTGTTTTTGAAAAGGAAAGTCCTAGTTTTGAAAACGCCCTGTATTTTCATTGTCCTCGATTCGGAAAAATAATAGGAGCATGGATTATATAATCTCTATAGCATATATGTATAATGATATACTGATAAACTTAGATTTTAATATTCTTCGATTCTTCGAGAGGTTATTCATTACACGAAGCTTTGGTTATGGTGGAGGAAGATGATTTTTATAATTATGCAGAAGTTTCTATTCCCCGTTCTGAGGAATACGACTCAGAAGCCTTTGGCCAGGCTTGTCCAGCACTGAACCCATTCCGAAAAATCAGCGGCATCATCATTGGGTCAACGGAGAATGAAGATACTGAAAATGCTCCTATCGACTGGTTCGTGAAATTTTCCGAGAAGGAGATTTTTAGGTCTCACTGACTCACTGAAGTCACTGAAGTCACTGAAGAGAGCTTATGCAGAGGCTCTGTCTGTCCTTATACAAAAGGTAGCCAAAACTACAGGTGCTAAGGAAAAACTACATACTGATTCGGAATCAGCATGAGAAAGCTAGTTCGGGAAAAATCCGGTTTCGTCAAGATCGCTTCCATTTTAATTAAATTACGACAGGTAACTGACGAAGTAGTATGTACGTTGTATTGATATTCCTGAAGCACAAGCAGCATGGCCGAGCAGTTGAGACGCTAGGCACCAGTCCGAAAGGACGTGGGTTCGAAGCTCACCGCGGTCAACAATTTTTTTTAAATTAAATCTTTATTTGTTGATTACTAGTCCGAAAAAAATCCGGTTTTGTTATTATAATAAAAAAAAATGAATTTTTGTGCCACAATGAGAGCGCCGTTTGAATTTACTTAAGTAAATTCTTTCCTACTTTTTTAATTGCTGATTATCGAATGCAATAGATATGCTGGGATGAAAAATAACCAAAATGACCAAAATATAAGTTTATTTGTATTAGGGCTAGGAGGTATTTGTATTTATGCATATTTGCACACGTTAGTGACATGAACGTACAGAGTGTATGGCAGTTATTTCAGAAGAATAAGGGTATCTTGGATTGCCCTTTTGCAGAACTATTTTGGAAACAAATAAAGCTAGTCCATATTTTGTTGAAAGTCGCAGCCAGAGAAAAAACGGCGACTCTCCATTTAATTAAATTTATCACAATATTATTGGCCAAGATGATAGACAAGGTGCTATAATAAAAAAAACAAGGACTAGATGCCAAAAGTACAATGTAGGGGTCCACTTTCGCTGCTTCATAGACTATCATACAGGTAGTAATACTTAACCCTAAGCTCCTAAATGGAGGACTCTCAATTTTTTTCCAAAAAAAAACAAACAATACATTTGTCTTATCTTACATTCAAAACGAATCTCTATTTGCAATTCCTTTATTAGGGATAAGTGGGTTATTATTGGCCAGTAAAGTGCGATGAATGCAAGTGTAGTCAAGCGTTGGTTCTAGAAGAAATAAAAGAATTAAGTCTTACTTCCTAGGGCGAAACAAAAACGAATTTCACCGCGTATCTTCAATAACTGCGGTACCAATTAAAAAAATCGCAAACGGCAAGATATGGGACTGTAAACAAAAATCTTTGGTAATGTGGTTACACCACATGCACAATTTTTAGCTAGAGATAAAGAGTTAGAAGTTTACACTAGTTTTAGTTATTGTTCCTACGTATTTTTAGATCTGGCGAAAGATATTTCCTTGGGGTGGTGGCGAATGCATATATAAATTTTAAAAACATGGTGTTGTTCTTTTTTTCTGATTATCTGAGCAGCTTATTCAGAGGTCAATGTCAGTGCTACTGTATTACACAAACCATACGATTACAAAAACTAAAACTTACTACTTGCTCACTTTATTAACATAATAAAAAAACAACTATGTACAAAACAACAGACTCAATTATTATTGCAACGTTCTAATGGTAGTAGTGTCCATGAGATGGCGCTGCATAGGCAAACTTTGCAACAGGGGCGGCATACGCCACAGGAGCGGCTACTTTGGCCACAACGGGAGCGGAGTACTTAGCAATAGCCGGTACTGCCGTTTTGACAACAGGCGTTCCTTCCCTGTGCACGATTGCGTTAAAACCGTTGTGTTTGTCAGCGGTGTATTCTACTATGCGCTTGGTGCCGTCAGCTTCGACGAAGGAGTAGCTGCCTTTGACGACGTCACCTTCGCGTGTTTCGTGTTGGTCCTTGACGTCCCCTGAAAACGAAATTCAGATTTGTAAAACGTGTGTAAAATGCTTAAAAAAATGTCGTCAGGTTGATTGACTCAGTACTTCCCACACATTCCGATGATACCAGGTTTATTATTTTCCTATATCCCAATCATCGCCCGCCCGACCAAAAAAACTGTGTTATTACTAGGTAATTCTTTCACAGGCCAATAGACAACCTATCCTGAATACAACAAATTTTTGAATTTTACAACCCACCACTACCGAACCCCCAGCCAAAAAAAGGTGGAAAATGATCAGGAACCCCTAAAACGCCTAAAAACGAAGTTTGAAGAATATTTGAAATTTTTCATTTGTTGCTGATTACTCCGCCGCCCATGCACTGATTTTCAAAATTGTAAATTTCTACATTTTCAGTTTTTTTATTATTGCCGCGCCGCCACTGAAACGATTTCTAGAAACCATACGCGTTTTCCATCCTCGTCACGGTAATAAATTTGTGTCAAAATGTCATTCAAGTCAATTCAAAAGTTTCCACTTTACACAATACAGAACGATCTAAAGTAATACTCGTATGAATCTTGTATATGTACATCAGAAAATTCTCAGTCCTTTGGTTTCTGTAATCGGCAAGGCAATGTTCGGATGGACCTAAAAAGTGTATTATGCCTCTAGGTATTTCTTTCACAGGTCAATGGGCAGCCTATTATGAATACAAAAAAAATAGTTTTAGAACCCCCCACCCCACAACCACCCCAATTCCACTTCCACCCAAAAAAAGTTGAAAATGATCAGGAACCCCGAAAATGCCTAAAAACGAAGTTTGAGGAATATTTGAAATGTTAAGTTTTTTGCTAATTATTCCGCTGCCCATACACCGATTTTGAAAATTTTAGCAGCATTACCCATTATGCGAACTCACACCATATCAATACCCAAATTTCATCAAAATCTATGCAGCGGTTACGGAGATTAGGAGGCTAGAAGAACGCCAACAGACAGACAGACCGACAGTCAGACCGGCAGACAGACATACCGACGGAAATGAGTGACGTGGATTCTCGTTATGTAGGCATCATAAGACGCCCAAAAAACGTATTATCTCAAAATCGAAAATTTTTGTGATCACAATACTCCCCTCACCTATCTGTGTGTGGGAAGTAAAATGAATGTAAGGGCAAGTTTACGGAATGAGTAATGATAGCAATTGTTACGCTGCTTGAAGTTGTATTTTCAAGCTGTATTTAAGATACATCAAATCCTGTAAAAAAAAGATATAAGCCACTCTTTATAAAAATAGAAAGTACCAGATCAAGTTTACTATAATTAAACTGAGAAGAGAGGGACGAGTCTGATTTTTAGAAACTCGTACAGTTTGCAATAGTTGGTAAGAAAGCAAAAAGGCCTACTTCCTTGACTTCATTCAGAATTGAATCTGGGGGGACATTTCATGGCTAGGTCGAAGGCGATCCCACCGAACTGCGTTACCAGCTTATATGACTAGGTTGTGGTGCCTGAATACCCTGTAAACTGAGGATCACCTGGGACTATATACAAGGGGCCCAATGGGGCCTAAGTGCTGTGATCCTGGCAGATCATTGCCTCTCCACCATGTAATACAAATCAGGGATTTACAAAAGACCTTTAACTCCAGACTGCTTAAGGGTCTAGGGTATAGCGCGTGAAATTCAGAATCCAAGAAAAGACGTATTCTCGTGTTAGCGAGGAGGCGTGGCCGCCTGTTCCCTTTCTCCAGTGTATGTGTCTAAGATGAGGGGAGATAAGTCTAGAAATCCAAAGGTAAGGTGAAAAGGTCCAAAGTTAAGGTCCAAAGGTCACTATATAATGAATTTCGCATTTCCAAGTTCCTGACGTTACCTTTAAACTTACAGTAATGACTCAAAGAGCAAATTGAAGAAGAAAGCTTGCGCTTGTGCAACTATTTAGGGTTTTTTTATATCGTGTTTGGTTGTTAAATTACAGGCATTTATAGAATGTATGATTTTGCATTGCGAGTTTTTTTGCACATTAAAAAACTTTTTCGAGAAAATAGAAAATAGTTGTCATTCATTAAGGTCTTAACTATCGCCCTCTGAAATATTATATATGTGATTTGAAAATAGAGTGGTTTATGAGAGAAATTGTGAGTCCGTGTTTTACGTGGCAAATACGTATGTATAAATGTGTGTATCCAGGCCCCTTAAGCTAGTACATCGGCTGAGAATACCTACCAGTATGAGGGTCATGTACACTGTACCCAAATTCATAGTGAGCTGGTGCATAGTACTCTTCTTCATGTCCTGACGACACGTAAGCTGCTGGTGCCGCGTATTTGATCAGTGGAGCTGCATACTTGATTGCTGGGGTTGAATATTTGATTGCTGGAGCAGCATATTTGATAGCTGGGGCAGCGTCGTATGCAGCTACTGGTGCTGATACGCTGGAATACGACACTGCAATAGCATCGGAGTAGTGCTGGGGATGGTGAGGTTCATAGCCGATGACACCGGCATGAGCTACAGCTACAAAAGCTGCCAAAATCACAAGCTGAAAAAAATAGAGCCATATGAAGTATACAGACATAGTGTAGTGGTATTTTTAATGCAAAATTCTAGTCTAGTTTTGTCTGCATAATATTGCGGTTAATGTGAAGGCTCACTCTTCAGTTTATCGATCAGTAGGTACTTCTTTGAATAAACAGTCTCCTCCAAATATCGTCCAATTGTTGTACTTTGTCTAGTGCGGTTCTGATATTCCAAAAAACCTAGTTAAAAACATTTTATTTAAGATTTGAGATTCCATATAGATCATATTACGACTAATAACACTTCATATCTCATACTTAAGTGACGCTGCCTCCAAATTCAACCAAAGTAAAAAAAGTTGCATGACCATTAAATTTAGGCTGATCTAAGATTTTATTTGGCAATGGATTCGTCCACAATACACCAGGATTCCAGTGAGAATTAACCAAAGCAAGTAAGGGTCCAGAAAAATCAGCATGCTAGGCTACAGTGCATCCAGTAGTTTTGTTTAAAACAGTTTTGCAATTAAGTATTTAAAATCAGTAGCAGTTTTAATTTGTCCGAAGACATAGATAAGGAACCTTTGGAGTAATTTATGTATCTACTAATGACTAATGCTTTTATTAATTATTGTGCAGTATAAGAATTAGGAATATACTTTCCATAACCTTAGCAAAGAATGTAACAAGAATACATCAAATCACGTTCGGTGGACAAGTTAAAAGTAAGATTTTTTATATATAAAGCTTAGTATGGGGTGAAAACAAATGTTTAAAAAATCAACGCGCATTGTGCATTGTAGTGTTCTGATTTGAAAAAGGATGCTTAAGGGTCTAGGGTATAGCGCGCGAAACTGAGAATCCAAGATAAGGCGTATTTCCGTGTTAGCGAGGAGGCGTGGCCGCCTGTTCCCTTTCTCTAGTGTGTGTGTCTAAAATGAGGGGAGATAAGTCCAAAAATCCAAAGGTTAGGTCAAAAGGTCCAAAGGTAAGGTCTAAAGGACATTATAAAGATGAATTTCTCATTTCCAAGCTCCTGACGTTACCTTTAAACATACAGTAATGATTCAAAAAGCAAATTGAAGAAGAAAGCTTGCGCTTGTGCAGCAATTTAGCCTTTTTTTATATCGTGTTGGGTTGTTAAATTACAGGCATTTATAGAATGCATGATTTTGCACTGCGAGGTTTTTTGCATATTAAAAAACTTTTTTGAGAAAATCGAAAATAGTAGTCATTCGCTAAGGTCTTAACTATCGCCTTCTGAAATATTAAATATAGAGTTTGAAAATAAAGTGAGTTGTGCGGGAAATTGTGAGTCCGTGTTTTACATGGCAAATACACGTATAAGGGTGTCTACCCAGGCCCCTTAAATGATGTATTCAAAAGAAAACTTGGACAGCTTTTAAAAACTACAAAACTGAAAGAGAATAATTTTCATAAAACCCCAAGATCTTCGAGAGGAAAGTACTTACTTTGAAAGCCATGTCTAGTTGTTGAATACACGGAATGTAATACTGGTAATAATTTGATGACAGACAGCTTATATAGTATACAGTACAAATTAGGCGTGGTGTTACCTACTCACTCATAAGAAAGAATACTTTCGCCAGTACGAACTCTGTGACATGTTACGATTATTCTAATTGCAGAGAATAACCTAGACCCAAATTGTAATATTTGGAACTAGTAATGCGGTATCTTCGTCAAATCTGATCTAATAATTTTATTTCTTGAGCTCTTAGGCTTGGCTATTTTTTTGCAACATTCTAACGAGATGGACACTGATTGTCCGTTACGAAACAGTTGGCCAAATTCTAATTAGTTTTTATTTTTATTGAGTAATTTACCAATATTTACAATACGTTTTGCGATAATCAAATATCACAACTTGTGGACTGGAAAAAAATTATGTTGAAGTTATTATTATTATTATTCTGATTTGCTAAGTTCATCTCGCATGATAGCGTTAGCAACAGGTGGTGACGGGCTGTGCCGAGTCAACACCTGAACTATTACGGATCGGAATTTAGGAAGGATCTCACAATACTACAGGTCTTCAGGATGACAGATTTTTGGAACATTTTGTGTAACTTTTCGTCCAGGCCTAGCTGGTGCAGGTGTGGTGTGAATGTGTTAGGTGTAAGGCCTGAGACCGACATAATTAGGGGGACAATAACAACTTTGTTTTGTTTCCAAAGTCGTTTTACTTCTATGGCTAGGTCTGTGTATTTAGATATCTTCCCAGCGTATGTGGTTTGAATATTCGTATCATTAGGGATAGCAATATCTATTAAATAGGTAACTTTGTCTGCCTTCGACTGAAAAACTATATCTGGTCTATTGGCTGTGATAGTTTTGTCTGTGTGTATTTCGACGTCCCAGTATAGTTTGTATTGATTGTTGTCGAGTACTGATGTCGGTGTATAATTATAATATGGATCTGTGTTTTCGATTAGTTTGGTAGTTGTGGCTAGGGCTTGGTGTATGATTTTGGCTGCAGAGTTATGTCTGGCCGTGTACTCGGTTCCAGCGAGGGTTTTGCATGCACTTGTTATATGATCTATTGTTTCCTTCTGTTGTTGGCATTTTCTGCAATTATCGTTGGTTACAGATGGATCTTTAATTATGTATTTTTTGTAGTTTCTCGTCGCAATTACTTGGTCCTGAATAGCAAGGATAAAAAAGGATATTATTATATAACAGATATGAGTTGAGCTAAAAAGCTATAAACTCAAAAAAAAATTACAATTGTAAAGACCACTAGCAACTAGACTAGAGCAACTATCGATGTCCTTGCCATAACCAACTATCGTACAGTTTCTTGAAGGTGTTGACCAATGACGCGTTCACTAAGTCCCGGGGAAGATGAAGGGTTGACGAGGCACGGTCCGGAACTTCTCTTTCAACAGCTTGGAATTATGTCCACGTAGGTGGTTCGAGTTTATGGAAAAAAGCGAAAAAATGTCAGTTCCAAATAAACCGTGCAGCGAACATCAGGTCGAACAGCTTTAATCTTTCTTCGTAGGTAGGGTGATGGGTGCCACAAGGAATACGTCTAGCGCTTCTCTGCAGGTTTTCCAACAAATCACGGTCTCTTTGTAGGTTTGGATACCAAATAGGCCAGGGAATTCTAAGAACGGTCTTACGTAGGTTTGGTACACTAAACTACCGGAGTTACGAGTTTTGGTCACAACACCACCTGTCATATTTGGTCTTGAAGCTTGTGACGGAATTTGCGTTCACCACATCGACGGGAAGTCTATTCCAAGAGTCAAACACGCGATTGGTAATAAAGCACTGCCGGATTGATGTTCTGAACGGCTCCTTCTGTAGTTTCAGGTTGTGTCCTCGGAGATTGCTGTGTGATAGCTGGAACATGTACCTCAGGTCAGTGCTAAAGAGGCCATGCAGTGCCCTAAATGTGATTACAAGATCACATCGAAGTTTTCTGTCAGCAAATGCTGGGAGCCTCAATAACTTCAGGCGTTCATCATAGTTGGGTCTCCGGGCTCCAAAGGGAATGTGCGTCGCATGACGCTGGACTAGCTCCAACAGGTTCTTGTCACGAATGAAGGCTGCCTCCCACACCGGACCAGCAAACTCCATTACTGGTCTCACGAAAGTTGTGAATAGGAATGAACAAGTGCGAATGCTACAGCCGTTAAATGATCTTTCCATCATATATAATAGCCTTTTCGCTTTGGATGCAACTTGCTGGATGTGCTCAGACCAGTTAAGGTGATCATTTACAATGACTCCAAGATCAGTATGACTATATACCTTTTCAACAGTACATTTAAGAAGGTTGAGTGGTAGCAGCCAGGACTCCGACCATCGGACAACAGTATCAAGATCACGTTGAAGCATAGTAAAGTTTATTGTGGTGTTATATAATTTGGTGTCGTCTGTGTATGCAGAGCACGTGGATGACATATGCAAGGAAAGATCACTTGTGTAAAGAAGAAAAAGTGGGCCCAAGACGGAGCCCTGTGGGACGCCACTAGTAACTGCGTGGACAGGTGAGTAGCTGTCACCAACACGTACAGAGAAAGTTCTTCCGACAAGAAATGCTTCAATCCACATTAACAGGTTCCCTCTAATCCCCAAATGTTCAAGTTTGTAGAGCAGCCTTTTATGAGGAACGCGATCAAGTGCTCTGGAAAAGTCAAGGTAAATAACGTCAACTGGTGTATTTGTGTCCAGAGATAAGGTCCAATCATTGAGGCAGTGTAACATGTTGGTTATTATTGATCGTCCAGGTACAAAACCATGTTGATTCCTTGGAATTAGATCATTTTGTGTAGCGAAGGGTAAAAGTTTATCCAGGATCATTCTTTCAGCTAATTTGGCAGCAATTGGTACAAGACTAATGGGACGGTAATTTTTTGCAGACGATCTATCACCTTTTTTGAATATGGGTGTTACCGATGCACTAAGCCAAGATGAAGGTAGAGTGTGACTTCTGATCGAAGCAGTAAATATCATACTCAGAGGAAGTGCAAGAGCAGAGGCGCAGTTATTGAGTATCCCAGCTGTAATACCGTCTTTTCCGGGAGAAGAAGAGGTTTTCAGGTTACGCAAGTGCTTCAGTACTTCGTCAGGAGGAAACTCAACTTCACAAAGGCTGGCTGAACATCTCTGAGGCGTTCAGGACGGCAAGGGCTTGTTATGTGGTTCGGCAGTGAAGTCCTCACTGAAGGATTTCGCAAGAATTTCGGCAGATTCGGTGGCATTAGTGTGAAGGTAACCATCGGTATCTTTTATTTGAGGTGACGAAACTTTCGAACTTAGGTTTGGTCTTAAATACCGAAACAACGTCTTCTTGTCTTTAGAAGTAACGAGCTTGTGTTCGTAAGCATGTTTGGCATTTCTTAAAATTCCTGAAAGAATGTTGGAGAATGAGCGATGGCAAACATAATCTCGAGGGTTTCCAACTCCTTCTGAATCTCTGCCACAAGGATCTTTTGTGTCGTAACATTTTCAACATTGAATGGTTCATCCAAGGCCTTAACGGGTCGCGAAACACTCTTTTGGTGACAGTGCTGTTCGCTGTTTCATTATGAACTCTATGTGAGAATATATCCCACATTTCTTGAACTTCGTGCTTGTGAAACAAAACACCCCAGTCGACTTCGGACAGAACTCGGTTAAGTGCTTCATAGTTTATAAATGTCACAGTTTTAAACTTTTCTCCTGGTGTACAATCTATGTTGAACTGGAGAGATGTTACAATTGTGCAATGGTCTGACTTCCCGAATGGTGGTAAATAGTCCAAATTGGAAACAAAGTCAGGATCATTCACAAACACAAGATCTAGTGTTCTGGGAGTCTGACCCTCCCTGAATCGAGTTGGGCGATCGGCGAGTTGTGAGATACTAGAATTGCGTAGAAGATTGATGTAAGGGGCTGACGTTGAGTTGCAATCTGGTAGAATTGGCATAGGCCAGGTGATATCTCGTAAGTTAAAATCGCCATTTATGAAAATGTTCGCAGTTTTGTTCATCAGATCTCCTATATATTGGCATAAGTCGGCATCATCACCACAGGGATGAGGACGATAAACGCAGGCAATTACAAAGTCGAAATTAGGACACGAGATATCCAGGAATAGATTGTCAATACCCACAAGATTCCTAGACGAGGCAGTTATAGCAACAGTTGTTGCAATATCGTTGCGAACATATACGCACACTCCACCAAATCCTGGAGTGCGGGTAGAGTCCATTCGGTGTAGAAGGTATCCAGGTAAATTGACAGAACTGTCTGACATATCGGAATGGAGCCAAGTTTCTGTGAGACAAACAAAAGATGGTTTAGTATCGTTGACGAATACTTGCAGTTCGAGAAATTTAGATAGTAGTGACTGAATGTTAGTGTAGCAGACCGTCCATTCGGTTAAGGATGTTGCTAGTTTTTTGGAGTTGTAACTTCCTCTGCTGCTAACTTCTAGCAGAGCTTTAGTCCTACAAGTTTTCTTAGTGTTGATCCAAAAATCGTTTAAATATATTAAAAAATTTCAAAACTGTCATAATTTTCAGTATCATTATGGTAAGTAGTCGTATGTATCACAAAAGTCCACACGAATAATTTCGAAAGCATTATTGTGATAGATTACAAAGATATTATGTCATCATAGTATGTCAACTTTCAAGGGAAGAGGAAGGTTCATAAACCTCAAATGATGATATTAATTTGAGAATTTGGGGACTAATCAAAGTAAACGTTATCGTGTGAGTTTAGTGCAACGGATTTACTTTGAGTTATTTGTATATGCAAATCCGCATGTATCTAAAAACTCTTGAGTAAATGTCTTAAAAGTAAGTATGTTCAATAAACTTATTCCATTACTTTATCCAGGTGTCGTAAATTTCGGAAAAACCTTTCTTGACAGTTTTTTTTATAACTGAGCAGACCGCGTAGGCAGAGCCTAAATACCAGAGTACCGCGGCTGCTGTGAAAGGGTTATGTTAGGGGGAGTATGTTAACGCGGGATTTGAATGGGCCAATACCCGCAGGCCCAAATAAATGCATCTTCTGGCAGGCCATTCCAAGCCTTGGACACCCTGGGAATGAATGTGCGGTTGTACCGCTCGGTTGTTGATGTATGAAGAACGACCGCCTTAGGATAAGATGCAGCGGTCGAACGGGTGCATCTGATAGGAGCGGTGAGCAGCGGAACCATAGAGAATAGCTCAGAGGAGCAGATTCCATTTGAATATCAGTAGAAGAGTGAGAGGTCACCAACAACATGCCGGTAAGAAAGTGGCTGGAGGTGGAGCGTTAAGGCCTGGTCTCAATTACTCGAATTGCTCTTCTCTGGACGGCATCTAGTATAGACAGGGTAGTAGGGGCAGCAGCTCATAAGACATAAGAGCAATACTTCAAGCCAGGACTTATCTGAGCTTTATAAGTATAGCGTGAGGAGGTTACATGGTGAGAAGTGCTTTCGGGCTCTAAATAGGTACCCAAGCTTTTTACCAGCAGCTGTTGCAATTGACGCAACGTATTCGTTGCAGATCAGATTTTCTGTAATGTTGACTCCTAACAGCTTGAATGAGTGACTCCTTGGTAGAGCCCGGTTGTTCATTAGAACCTGGTGTTGGCTTGGGCACTTCTTGTTTGAAAGCGTTTGCTCAGTATACCCATCACAACACTGAGCCCTAAATCTGACTTAAATCACCCCTCAATTCAATTTTTTGACTTCAGTAAGTAAAGTCTTATGGGGCAAGGTTGAGAGACTAGCGATGGTGAATCATGACTTTCACCCCTAATTCTTCAATAGTTCGTTGAAAAATAGCTGTTCTGCGAGTCGATACAGCGTCCAACCGACATCTTGATCAAGTGGCTGTTTCTGGTGTAATTTTACGTTCAAGCATTCACGCATGTTTTTTATTCTGTGTCTCGCTTATTTTTCAGTTTTGTCAAAAAGTTGTTTATTTTAACGACTTCTGTAGTTAAAAAAGTATCAACTTAGGACTCACCCTATATACTGATGTAAGGAGATTTTTTGGGATAAATTTTAAAGGAAGGAGCAATAATTCGTGTTTTATCCGAGTATGCTAAGTTCTTTAGAAGAATTCCAGCTACCAGCAGCTTTTTATTTC
The DNA here is from genome assembly GCA_951848785.1 of Callosobruchus maculatus. Taxonomy (NCBI): domain Eukaryota; kingdom Metazoa; phylum Arthropoda; class Insecta; order Coleoptera; family Chrysomelidae; genus Callosobruchus; species Callosobruchus maculatus. The sequence goes on along the minus strand of CATOUR010000081.1, from coordinate 4,253,406 downwards.
TTTAATTTATGGAATGGTACTAATAAAGCAATAATAGTAATTCTGTATAAAAAGAAAAAGTGCATGTTTTTGTAAAACTAATCCAGAGTTGAGGTTATCGGAAACTCACTATTTGGAAAACGACAAGCAGCCTTTGAAGAACTGGAGATCTATTAAGGGAAATTGAGATATAATGTATGTTCCAGACAGGACCATTCCATATTTGAATATTGTATATAAAATAGTTCAGCAATTTTGATGTAAAAATAATTTAATCCATCTTTTCGCACCTATATTCAACAGAAAACGATTATAAAAACATAACTATTATTTTCATTAGTTCAATAATAATACATATAGTAATTATTTCTGATCAAATGAAAAAAATGCCTATAATTGAACGAGTTGTAGAGCTTTCCTAATCATCACAAAAGTCTTTGAAACTGCTGCCGGATTCTTGGGTATTCAATATTTCTAAAATTATTGTATATCCGTGCCCACACCATCGGTAAGCTAATGAGTACGAACAAATACTAATTAAAACTTAGTCTAACCATTCTGTAATGGATATTCAATTATTTCGTAAGTAAATCGCCAGCAAGTCCAGCAGCTCATAAGGAGAATTATTAGATTGGTTGCGCATTATCCAATAATTAGATTTGCCGAAGATATTGGTAGTCCATTATTAGATCCAAATTTTACAATTTAGGTCTAGGTCATGATCAGCAGTTAGAATAATCGTAACATGTCAAAGACATCACAGCGGCGAAAGTATTTTTTCTTATATGTGAGTAGGCAATACCACACCTAATTTATACTCTATAGTATATAAGGTAATTGCCATCAATTTAATATCAGTATTACATTTTGAGTATTCAACAACTAGACATGGCTTTCAAAGTAAGTACTTCTCTCTATACAAAGATCTTGAGGTTTTATAAAAATGATTTCCTTTTGGATTTTCATATTTAGTTTTGTATCAGCGATAGATATTTTCATTCAAATATACTATTTTGTAGAGGTTGTTAAATCTTCAGAATGGAAAATTCATGAACATCATTCCTGTCTATCTATCTGAACGGTGGAGGTCGTTTGAGATACATTAGATTAGATTTATATTTCATCATTGTCATTTTTCATGCAGTAAATATATTTCGTTTAAGAGCTATCCTAACCATTAGAGGCCCGGTTAAACAGAGGGCTATCTACAACGCGGCGTGGAGGACGCTCTCGAAAACCGCGTTACAGCATTTTGTTGTTTGTATCAAACAGGCCTGTTTGGCCGGTTGAGCAAAAGCGTTACGACAGTTTTTGTCAAGATGTTAAGAGATTCAAACACAGATGAACTAAAGTCCCGGTCAAACAGAGAGCATTCTAGAATACGGCGTTCTATAACGCCGCGTTACAGCGTTCCGATGTATTGTTAGAGAACGCCGTAGCTCCCTCTGTTTTGTCATTTGTCATTTTTTCAAGAATTATATGGGTAAACAAATAGATTTAATGCTCCCTCGTGAATGTCTTTGGATGAACAACCTCTTCACCTTTAGCACTATACAAAGTTTTAGGAGGTTCAGTATGATAGATTCTCAGTGATACTCCTTCAAGAATACAGCAAAATAGACCCGCCACTAATTTTTTTGGTTTTTTACTTGCTTTTGACCTCACATCAGACTATGTACGGAAAAGCAACTAATAGTTTACTGGTCTGAGAGCCGGTTTCTCAATGTCCAGTTAAAGTGTCAGATAGGTATCTGCCAGATAGCGTTGCTATGGATACAACTGTCAGATAATATTTACGTGACTTCGTAAGTTTAGCCTTCAATTGTTTAAACAATTTACCTAATAGTTGCTGTTATCTTGCAGATAAATATTTAACTGGACATTGAGGAACCGGTCCTGAGTGTTTCAAAAGTAGGGAACAAAACGTAATCGTTCAGTTAATTTTGTCTAGTAGGTACTACAAAGGCCATGAAACTAAAAATATAAGTCTCCAGTAATATTTTAATTGAATGTCATTTTTTTCTCATGATAAGTAATGATTATAATACTATAGGTGAGCTTAAGACTGATGGATTTTACTAAAAAACAATATGTAAGGTTCCTTGTTTTCGATAAAAACAAAAAGGAAGATTACTCAAACTAGACGATTCTCAAAATCTTCAACGGTATGGGGCTCAGCTTTACTCCTATGCTGTAAGGAGGGATATCACAAGTGAAATGATGTAGTTCCTATCTAGTGTCATGCATTTATCAACAAATATGTTAATTAGAAACTTAAAGCGTACTATAAAAGTAACTTACAGTGATGAACCAATATGCTTAAGACTAAAATAAGCGAAAAATTTAAAACGTTATTAAAAACACAAAGAATTTTGTTTTTCTATAGAAGTCAGAGCCTGTTCATAGACTTTCCTCATGAGTACTTATAACCAAATTGATACAAGCCACTATATTAGTCATATTAGTAATGTAGCTACCGATACAATTCACTGGGCTTTTCCAGACAAAATACCAACACATCACACTAGGTGTGATTCATTTCTTTCTATCTGTTTCAGCTTGTAATCTTGGCAGCTTTTGTAGCTGTAGGTCACGCTGGTGTCATTGGCTACGAGCCTCACCAGCCCCAGCGCTACTCTGATGCTACTGCAGTGTCGTATTCCAGCGTATCAGCACCAGTTGCTGCATACAGTGCTGCCCCAGCTATCAAGTTTGCAGCACCAGCTATTAAATACTCAGCCCCAGAAACCAAGTATGCCGCTCCGCTAGTCAAATATGCTGCACCAGCCGCTTATGTGTCATCAAGACATGAAGAAGAACAGTATGCGCCAGCTCACTACGAGTTTGGGTACAGTGTACATGACCCTCATACTGGTAGGTATTCTCAGCAGATGTATTTTAGGGTTTTAGGAAATACCTATCTAACAAATTAAAATAATGATTATAGTAATACGTTAGCTTATGAAATAACACTAATAATACTTTGACATATTCGGGATAAACTATTTTTCATAATCCTGTTTATTCAGAATGCCAGGCGATTACAAAATATGTCAAAATCCTTTTTTTATGGACAGCCTTCCGCAAAGGCTGAAAACCTATGGCGCAGTAGAAGCGCCGCGAGAAAATAAGTGTCAGTGCACGTTGGATTTGAAACGCTGCAGGTTGTAGCTGTCGGGAAACAAATTCCCCGTCAGCTCATTCCACAGTGTCGAAGTTCTCCAAAAGCAGGAATGCTGGAGGAGGCTGGTTCGGGGAGTAGGGGTCTGGACCTGGTAATCATAAGCTCACAGAGTCTCTCTAGTGTTCCTCATTCGGGTAGTCTTTCGTGTTATCTATTATTTCTGTCGAAAGGTGTTTCTATATCTGAGCATTCTTGTAGTAGGTTCGCACCTACCATAATTTGTAGCACTTTATGGAATTGCAAATAATTCTGCGTCACGAATTCTTTCACTTGTCTAAAGAATATATGCAATTTATCAATCAAGCATGAGATGCATTAACTTAAGGAATCTGGGGTTTGAGGTATTTCATGAACCTCCGAGCATTATTTCGTTGCTATGAGATAATAGTAATAGTAGTAGAGTGGAAAGGTCAGGCCAGTAGGCCATCTTTTGCCCATTTTTCCGACAATACAATCCAGTATAACAGTAAAACCTGTATAGTAAGATATTGTTATAGATTTTTGTAAACATGCTGGACCCCGGATTTGAATTAAATTTTATATTAATTATGTGGCAGGTAAAACCTCTTCCTTTGTCGAATATAGCAGACCTCATGGTAACTGTTACTAACTTCACGACTTCTTGGAAGGAAGATTCGTCCCCCTCTCTCAGCGAAGTTTCAGAAAGGGAACCTTGTTATAGTACTTTCTAACTTTATAACCAGTCGCTTAGGTATTTTTTGCAATGAGAGGAATTTGATTCTATATAATATATAGGGGTTCCCACCTCGTACCTCATGCGCTACGCCTTTCTGTCACAGCATTCACCTTCTTCTGTCTCCAAGTCGTCGTAGCTCATTGCTTAGTCAACGTTTTGTTGCCAGATAGTTCTTGGTCTTCCTCTATTCCTCCTATTCCATAGCACATATTATAAGATATTCTTTAACCATCGTTATTCACCCATTCGCATATGTTCATATCACATTAACTGGTAGGTTTCAATTCACTCTGTGACTGTGCCTTCTATCTCAGCTCTTTGTATTATGTCGTTATTTCGTACATCTTCTAGTTTTGAGATTCTACTCCGTTACGCTAGTCCTAAGCCTGGTGCCTCACCATACAAGAGGTGAGGAAAGAGGAAGGGGTGGAGTTAAAAAACCAGAGTTCATCTACCCCGGATGAAAGCACCCTGTTAAGCGGCCTACAGACGTTGATGCATGCTGCGATTCCTGAATCGACTCAAGGTTTCATGAAACTTGCATCAGTTGCATAAGTTCCTAGTTAAATCGAAACCTGCGATGCCTGCGATTCAGTCGATTACTGGATATGCGATGCACGTTTCATGCAACACAAGAATAGTAGGGTGGAGCTATTTCTTTGCATCGACGCAATACTATACATGGCTCGCCGACCAAAATGGGATTCCAGACTCTGCATCGCTGTAAGCCGCAACTGATGACAAAAACGTAATTCAGTACTACACACACGTTGCTACTTGTATCATGAAATGTAAAAGTCGATACCTGTAGGCCGCTTAAGACACCCTACCTGCGATTACAGGCTAAGCTGCTGCCTTGTAGTTACTGACGTTGTATTGTCAAAGGTCAGGGAAACACAACCTCGATCACAAATTACCTGACTTTTCAGATTGGAAGTTGGGTTAACATCCCAAAAACCCTTGAAAACCACGAATTTGTTAAAAACTTCACACAGAAGCCTCATATAACTCCAAGTAACGTAAGCACTACCACCACTACTCTCCAGAAAATTGCCCTTATATTCCTTTTTTTTTAGCTAATACCAAATCTAAATTTTGTTTTCAGGTGACGTCAAGGACCAACACGAAACCCGCGAAGGTGACGTCGTCAAAGGCAGCTACTCCTTCGTCGAAGCTGACGGCACCAAGCGCACAGTAGAATACACCGCTGACAAACACAACGGTTTTAACGCAGTCGTGCACAGGGAAGGAACACCCGTTATCAAAGCAGCAGTACCGACTATTGCCAAGTACTCCGCTCCTGTTGTTGCCAAGTACTCCGCTCCTGTTGTTGCCAAGTACTCCGCGCCCGTTGTTGTCAAGTACTCCGCTCCCGTTGTTGCCAAGTACTCCGCTCCTGTGGAGTATGCCGCCGCTGTTGGAAAGTTCGCCTATGCAGCGCCGTCTCATGGACACTACTACCATTAGAACATTACAATATTTGAGTCTGTTATTTTGTATATAGTTGTTTATTTATTATATTAATAAATCGACCAAATGATAGCGATATAAGTTTATATAATACTACAGCTTCAAGCGCAAGAAAATATGCGGTGGTGCAGTAAAATACAACGTATTCCTGAACATTACCACAACAATATTTTTAAAACTTGAATTCTCATTTCTTCCCAAAATATATTTTTCACTAGGTCCGACAATCGACTTTCACTATAAATTAATACTGTTTTTTTGCTTTGATGAAGAAGAGCTGCGTTCAATATAAAACTAATGCATAAAACTTGTACTAAACAAGAGCAAATAACTAAAAGATTGCTACGCAAATTAAAATAAGAATATAGTCTGTCATTACAACATGTGGCTAACAAAATTATGTCAGAAACATCTCTCTCTTAAAATTCGAAGTTCAGTTGGCGGTAAAAACATGTTATGCACTCATAGGTTCATAGAATGTAACATATTACTTGACAGTTGACAACAACTTGACACGATATACTAATAAGAAGTGGGACATAAAAAATGTATATAGAAAACAATGAAAAAACAGAGATGCCTAACGTTCTGACGACATTATCTCTTTTGCAGTTGCAAAAGAGATAATGTTATTTATGTGCACTACTTAGTGCACATAAATAACCAAAGCTCTTTGCTATGGTCACATATCTTAACCTTTCAAAATGAATTCATTCAAAAGCGCAGCAGTGGATCGATAGCTTTACGTATATACTTTTTACTTCCCACACCGATAGGTGAGGGGAGTATTGTGATCGCGAAAATTTTCGATTTTGAGATAACACGCTTTTTGGGCGTGTTATGATGTGTACATAACGAAAATCCACGTCACTCATTTCCGTCGGTCTGTCTGTCTGTCTGTCTGTCGGTCTGTCTGTCTGTCTGTCTGTCTGTCTGTCGCGTTTTTCTACCCTCGTAATCTCAGTAACCGCTACCTGGATTGTGATGAAATTTGGACAGCGTTATGCTGTGGGGTCGTAGTAGGTAATGTTCCTATAATTTTGAAAATTGTTATACAGGGGGCGGAGTAATTAGCAAAAAACGAAAAATTTCAAATACGCTTCAAACTTCGTTTTTAGACGTTTTAGGGGTTCCTGATCATTTTCTACTTTTTTTTGGGTGGGGGTGAATTTGGGGTGGTTGGGGGGTGGGGGGTTGTAAAATTGAAAAATTTGTTGTATTCATAATAGACTACCCACTGACCTGTGAAGGAAGACCTAGCGACATAAATAACTTTTTTAGGTCTATCCGAACATTGCCTTATGCCTATTACAGAAACTAAAGGACAGAATTTTTTCCGATGTATACAGGCTGTCCATTTAGTGTGTAATTCTTCGATATCTCGCAAGGTATAGCTGATAGAAGAAAATCTCAAATACAAAAGTTATTTGGTTACTTGAGATGCATATCCTAAAAATATTTTGAAATATACAGGGTGTTGCGGGAAAGTAGGATAGAGATCAACTTGATTTTTTTATATGGAACTATAACTTTCTCTCAAGTTCTTCTAGTGTCCATCATTGATCTCTATTCAACCCTAAAATATTTTTGGAATCGGTTGCGACGTTGCCAAGTAATAATTTATTTTCTATTAATTTCCGCATTTGCAAGGTCGCAAGTAATACGTTCAAATTGATATATTCCTTTAACTTTTCTCAACAATATTAAACAGCGAGTTACTTGAATATTAAGCGGATATTATTCTGGATGCTACTAGCAATTTGTATCTACAGGGTGTTTTTGGCAGAATTTTAAATTCCGGCAACTTAAAGGTCGTTTTACTTTGTTTTTTTAAATGTAACACCCTGTCTTTTTTATTTTAAATCGAAATATCTACAAATAGTCTATCTCGCCTTGTAATATTTTTGTTCGCGTTTTCGACGTTGCCAAGTTATACATTATTTTCCCAAATTTTTAAACAAGTATCCCCGATTTTAATTTATTTTAAATAGAATCCTCTACTTATTTTTATTGCAATGAATTGCGCATGTCGAATTTAGTAAGATCTCACAATTTCAAAATTTTGTTTGCATTAATTAATGAGATACGGCAACACCGCTTTTTCAGCAAACAGTACCGGAACGCTTAAATTTTTCCAAAACTGCCACAGCTGAAGAGGTGAAATTCAATACAAAAGTTTGTATTATTGATAATAGGCTGTTCATTGACCTGTGCAGGAAAGACCTTGCGGCATATGACAATAATTTGGGGGGGGGGGGGTACTGGCGATGATTTTGTTGCAAGGGGAACTCAGACTAAATCTTTATGCTATGGGAAAATAATAAACTGGTATCACCGTAATGTGTGGGAAGTACTGAGTCAATCAACTTGACTCCATTTTTTTTCGATGTCATAATGTTGATATAAGTTTATAAAGTGAAACGTTCTAAAAAAGCGTATAGAAGGCTTCACAATTTGTATTACAATTACAAATAAATAAATAAATAAAATTACTTATAATGGTTCTTTAGACAAGCCATGTTGTATGCACAACTTCTTACTCCGTAAAGGAATTAATGTTGGGCCATACCACATAAGACATGATTTTATTATTAAATATATTTAAAAAATTACAACAAAAAACATAAAAACCTAATGCAGTCCTATACCTGGAAAATTTTATCAAGACGAAAAGCTCATATAAGTTAAATCTAATCCACTCTTGACCTTTTACAAGGTTTCATGAAAATATAAGAATCATTGTCGAATTTTATTGCATAATACTTCATTAATTCATTAAGTTCATAAACTTCCTTTCGGTTTTATCTTCGTATTTGTCAATATTTTTTGTCACAAAAATTCAACTATATTTAGCTAGTCGATTTCCAGATGCAGAAAGTCGTTTTACATAGTTCCAGCAAGGTTTGCGTCTGGTCTGATTTTCGTATCGAAGGGTATACGAAGTGTGTTCAGTAAATAACAGGAATTTTCAAATTCTGCGGTTTTGGTGAGTCCTATATTGTCAGTACAGTAAAATTTTCTGATGTATCCATTGTTTACTTTGTCTGTGGCATATGTTCTTTTATGAAAACAGCGATTTTCATTTATTAAAAAGAAATGGATCAAAGAATTTGTATTGAATTTTGCGTGAAACATGAAATCAATTGTAACAAAGAAATTGTTTGAATGATCGCTCAATCACAATCAGAGAACTCGCTGCTGATGTCGGCATGTCGGATGGCTCATGTCATAAATTTTTTTAAATGTTTTGGGTATGTAAAGCAAAATTTGTTCAAAAATTGTTGAATTTTTAACAAAAGCAGCGGCCAATGGAAGCTGCTCAGGAGTTACAGATTACAGTCCAGAGCGATGCAGAATTACTGAAAGTATGATAACAGGTGACGAAAGGCTCAATCATTTTAGTCGAGGCCTTTTTTAAGGCCAAAAAAAGGCTCGTTAAGTGCGATCGATCGTGAAGGTTATATCTTCTTTGATTTTAGTGGCATAGTTAGTGCATTGTGCATTCTTACCGCGAGGTCAAACGGTCAATAAGGAGTACTACCTATAATTTCGACGCCATTTGCGAGGATTAATTATAGAAAACGCCTGGGTCTGTGGAAAAATGATTCATGGCTTTTTCACTACACTTTATTGTTTCTGCCGCAACCTCCTCATTCACCAGACATGGGTTTGTGTAACTTTTTCCTATTTCCAAAATTACAGAGGAGTTTAAAAGGTCGTCGTTGAAAGCGCATCGCTAAAAGAACTGAAGGCTAACCCAAAGATCGAGTATAAGAGGTGTTTCTAAGTCTAAAAAAATATCTAATATGGATTATTTTTAAGGTAACAGCATTAATGTAGACAATTAAGTAAATATTTCTCTAGGCTAAACTAAAACTCCCTTTATTTTATGAACACACCTCGTATCAGTTACGTCCGCAGTCATTAATTAAAACCAAAAAGGCTTATTTGTGCTACATCAAACTGAAGTGATTATATAAAGGGTGTCTCACGATGATTAAGACAAGCAATATATCGGAACTGGGCAGTAGTAGCGAATTATAACTTTGGGGGTGTAAATTAGAGCAAATATAGTATATTTTCTTATTATTGTGTCACCCAATGAGGTATTTTTTTTTCAAAATATTTAATGGGACACTCTGTATATTTGTGACTTTTTGTGGTCCTCCCGATAAAACAATTCTAGCAAACTTAGGGTCTAAAGTGATTCATTCAAGAGCTATAGTTACTTAAAGGACTGTACCACTACCATTATGAAACACTACCAAAGTAATTTAACTGTAGGGGTACATGTTATAATCAGTGGTAGTGGTACCATCCTTTAAGTACCTGTGGCTCTTGAATTAATCACTTTAGACCCCAAGTGTGCAGTTTTTTGGAATTGTTTTATGGGGAGGAACACAAAAAATCACAAATATATAGGGTGTCCCATTAAAAATTTTGAATCGGACGACATGAGATTAAAAACAAATACCTCATTGATTGACACAATGACAAGAAAATATACCATATTTGGTCTAATTTACACCTCCAAAATTAAAACTCTCTACTATTGCCCAGTTCCGATATATTGCTTGTCCTAATCGCCATGGGACATCCTGTATATAGTGAGTAATACTCTTAAACAATTACTCATTCAAATTTTAAATCTAGAACCTAGTTATTATCCCCACGGATCAACAGGAAAGTATCAGGCGTGGGTAACGAAACAATGAAGGACTACCTTCTGTGCGAAATATTCGAGTACAGACACAAATATGGCATTAATGTCGATTTCAATGACGTAATCCCTATTAGATCACTCAGGTACTCTTTAGACATATAATTATATTGGGTGTGGACCTTGTCTTTTTATCGTTGAGAGCAATCGGTCAAATTTGACCACCAAGCATTAGATGGCAATTATAGATCGTTTAAACATTCGCAAAATTATATTTTTGCAGACGAAGGAAATGTTATTTATATTCCCTTGGCACCAATGAATGCACATTGCGTGAAGGTGTTCGAACTCAAAATATGAGGCGCTTTGACAATTATGGAAAGGGAGAGAGGAAGCGTGACTCATAACCTTATAGCAGTGTTTCTCAATCTTTCAATCTTTGCATTCAAATCTCTCTGAGGTGTATCTGAACCGCAGTATCCGTAGCGAGACATTGACGACTGAATTAAAGCTTTCTCGGCATCGATTTTCTGTCAGTACCCCAAGAGGGTCTCGTCGTCTGCACAATTCTCTTGAGAACATTTGTAGTAACATTTATTCGTAGTCATAGATTTATTATCAGCTTCACATTTCATGCTAAATGTTGGTTATAGCGTCGCCTTACCTTAGACAACGTTTGAAACCTGCAGAGCGCAATAACATGAATATTATTTCAACCAGGGAATCACACTATTTTAAAATTCCTTAAACTTCGTCAACTGCACTATAGTAAGTCTTTAGTAGCATTTTCATATGAATCCAACAAATCATACTCCATTGTCCATTGAACACATGAGTCTTCACGCAAATTGACGAAACACCACGTTTTGTCTTAGTGCAACAGGATTTTCCGAATGCTTTGAAGACCAAATAAAGATCTCAGCTAAATAAAGAAAAAGAACTTAGAGTTTAAATTTCTAGTATAAAACCCTTTTTCCAATAAACTTTGCTCTGCAAAATAGGCGCAATTGTGTCACTAGTATTAATGTTATTTTTAACTTAATCTTAATATGTTATTAAATATAAAATATATTTTGCAATATATTCCTATCTATAGATATAATTTATGAGCCTGTAAACGTATATTTTATTTTTTATTACGCCAGAAAGCTGTTTTCAGTTAAATGATTTTCTCGAAACGTTTTTTTCAGAAGCGCTGCATAATAAGTCTGCTTTCTAATCATAAAACCTGTTGTGCTAGGAAAAGGGGGTAAAGAGTCAACAACACAAGCAAAGGCTAAATAACAAGGCTGGATTCTGTCACATATTAACCATAAGTACTGGCAATCACTTATTGGAACATTGCCCCATCGATTGTGGAATGATAATAAAAAATGGGTTTTGCCTAGTGAGTGCTATTTAACATTGAGTTTAGAAAAACGCAAGGTAGGTTCACAGCTTCCATTTGGAGAAGCAAGGATGACAAAATATCTTTGCCATCTCTGCAAAATGCTGATTTGTCTAGAACGCGCAAAGAAAATCTTCATTTTATGTGCTTTAGTTATTTGTTATGTGATCCCTTTTGTATGCTGCCTTCCATTGTTCCAGTTTTTTTATACAGCAAAGAGTAGAAATGGGTCTGTCAGCATCTCCTGCCGGCATCAAGCAGACGTTAAATTTTTGCTGGCTTTCAAGCAGACCCAATAAGTGCCATCAAGATGTCCTTTGACTTCCCTTATTGATGTACATACATAATACGTAATATCATACAGTTTATGGCAAAACAACACTTGTTGCTATTTGCTGAGCGCTGTTGCAAGAAGACTAAATACATGGCTACAATCTGAAGGAAGCAGTAAAGATAAATACTTAACAAAATTCCTCTCATACTTCCTGTCGCAACTGGAGACCACATAGTATAATAGTACAGGAGTATTAGATTTCATCCGCTGATAAATTATCGGTTACTAGAATAGGGTCGTTCAGTGAAATTCCAATAACCATATTTATGCGCATTTTCATGAAGTATTACTTACACATAACCTACAAAAAAAATGTCAACTTAATTGAATAAGAATTGAAAACGTTACGCGCCTTCAAAGATTAAAACATTTCATGCACTCAAAATTCATCGTTGTGACGTCACCGCGTCCGTCGGCGAGCCCAGACCGGCTGGCGGCTGTACAACGACAGCTGCAAGCATACGTTTGTAATAGGTTGAACTATAAGCTTAGTGCTTTGGTTGACGCTATCTTTTGTTTGTTAAAAATCCAGATTCTTCCATAGCCATTCCTCAGGATAAACATGAACTTCAGAGAAAATTCTATTGGTACTTTTCGCCATATTGGTACATGGAAATGTACCAGTATGAAAATAAACTTCCCAAAAACTGTTCCACTGGTTAGGAAAATTGATTTGCTGCTTAATAGCAAGAACAGCTGATGTGAAATCTGTTTCAGCTCGCTGACAGAATAATGAATTAGAGAAACAGAAAAAGAAAGGCCAATAATACAAAAATGGTTAGACAGTTTTTTCTTGCGACTGGTGCCTGACTCTGTTTAGCTCATAAGGGCAAAATCTCATTCACGAATGGATAAAGATATGGATTAAAACAATTTTTTGTGATTTATTGGTCTTATATTCAAGTAAAGTATGTGTTTTATCGTCAATGGAATGCAACAGTTTTTAATAGGTTCCATAATACGGGACATCTGAATACTAGAAACAGGTGTTTTGAAAAAATCTACTAATTTTTTTTATAAAAGCATATGCCACACAAGATATCTAAGAAACTGGAACGAAAATAGACCGATATAAAGATTATGTACTTCTGTCAACGGAACTGTCTTAGCGCCGGTCTTTCTATGCCCAGTTAAATATTTATCTGGAAGTTAACGAGCAACTGCTAGATAAATTGTTTAAACAATTGAAGGTTAAACTGACGAATTCACGTAAATCTTATCTGACAGTTGTATCCATAAAAACGCTAACTGGCAGCTACCTACCTGACACTTTTAACTGGACATTCTTGTAATAATAGTCCTAACGGAGACTGCAAAGTCATCGTGGTTAATCTGACTCCCTACCTGCTATCCTAAATAATTTACTAGAACTGCAGCCACACAACACAATCCTACCAAGAATTTTATCAAATTCTCGGACTTTGAAGCACTTCATAGGCTCTTGTTTTCCTGTCGAGGGTTTTCTTAGAGACAATCCCTAGCATCATAGCACGAAGGCTCCTAATGTCCTTACCTGAATTTGTTTTAATATCCAAGCTGCTAGACCATACAAAATAGCAGAATAAACATATACAACATGGTATGCAAGTCCACAGATTAATGCGTATGTTGAAACTCAGCCTGAAATTTTTCATTTTATGAAAATTGAATATCAGCACCTAATAGTCCTGGATTAACATGTATGTGCGAGCAAGTACATTCCAAGAGCGTTAACAATATTATGTAAGTAATTAATGAACTAGACAAAATCGTATCGAATGCAGGTCTAGGTCGCAACACTTAGAATAAATTGTAACATGTGCAGACATTGGAATACGGTGAAAGCATTTTTTATACCACGCCTAAACGTCTCTGGCTCATTCATATAAAAGCTGTCACCAAAATTATTAGCATTAGTACACATCAAACGTTCGAAAAAATCACTAACATGGCTTTCAAAGTAAGTACATTGGTGGTGGTCCTTTTAGAGGGTGGTTCAATTTTTGTATACTTTAGATTAGAAGTAAATAAAAACAATAAAAGCAAACTTTAAAATCTATGACATTTCAGAGATTTGGGTATGAACATATGCCACTGAAGTCATGGTTGTCCTTATACGGAATCTCACAGTAACAATTTGTCATAGCTCCAATCTTAATATTATCAAATCTGCTTCAGTTACGGCATACTAGCTATTATGACTATTTGACACTTGTTCAAACCATCAATTTTTTTATTAATTTGACAGGCTTTAAGAAATTCTATGTAGCTTTTGTTACTCGATAAATGGTACTTTAGTTAAAACTATGAAAAGTAAAATAGGTACAAAGACTTCTAAGGACAAAAGCATTTAAATACTCTGTATTCACTTATTATTAAGCATAAAATTCATCAGAACTACAATACTCAGTTATAATTTGATAATGATACTGTTGCAACTAGGATCGTAATTTGTTTTACAATATTTTTTTATATATGGTACAATAAATTGTTTAGAGTCATATCTACTGTTCCAATGCTTGCTCAATGCTGCCGATCGATTAACTGGGAGTAAAGAAGGAATCGTTGACGCGTACAAGAAGTTTACTTATGTTTATAACCATACCTCTTAGCTTCATCACGGGTAATATATCTCCGTATATTTTTCAAACTGAGAGCTTTACCTAAAACCATTGATTAAAGTATTAATACGTTAATCAATGCGAACTTTGAGTATATTTGTCATCAAGTCAAGAATTTAAACTAATAAAAAAATAAAATTAATAACTATTTTCATCCAATTTTACAAGTGGTCATCCATATATTTTGCCTTTTTGTCCATTTTCCAGAACGGACTCTAGAGTCCTTGAAATTTCCCTCAAACAACACTATCTGCTACAACAGATATTTCTGCTACTACTTCTAGAAGGGAATATATAACAAAATATGTTGCCTAATATGTATTAAACTAGATCAATTTATGCCATCCAAAATCGCTTGAGCTAAATTACTTTTGAATAACCGCGGTTCCAGTTTTTAATTTTATGAATGCTATTGTACATTTTGGCTATATTATTCGAGAATGAGGACTTAAACAAACTAGTCAAGTGGTGAGCGAGGGTTAGCAAATGTTATATATAACAATATATGTTGCCTAATATGTATTAAACTAGATCAATTTGTGCCATCCAAAATCGCTTAAGCTAAATTACTTTTGAATAACCGCGGTTCCAGTTTTTAATTTCATGAATGCTATCGTACGTTTTGGCTATATTACTGGAGAATGAAGACTTCAAACTAGTCAAGTGGTGAGCGAGGGTTAGGAAATGTTTTTATCTAATATTGAAACTATGTGTATTTTAACGGTACTGAATTTTTTTATACAAATAAAGTGGAAAATTTAGAAAAGATAACTCAACAGGCTCTTTCTATTCCAGTTCGTAGTTCTCGCAGCTTTCGTAGCTGTAGCTCACGCCGGAGTCATCGGCTACGAGCCACATCACCACCAACACTATTCTGACGCTACAGCGGTGTCATACTCGAGCGTCTCCGCACCTGTAGCTGTCCACCATGGACACCATGCCGCCCCCGCACTCGGATACGCAGCCCCAGTTGTCAAATACGCCGCCCCTGTCGTCAAATATGCCGCTCCAGTAGCATATGCTGCCCCTCACCACCATGAGCACGAGGAACATTATGCCCCAGCCCAATACGAATTCGCCTACAGTGTACAGGATCCCCATACCGGTAAGTATTTTGAGTTTTCAATTTGCTCTAGCATCGAGATTTTTGTTTTTGGTAGTAGTGGGTTAGGGTTTAGTTGTCCTAATAGTTGACGATCAACTTATAGTGTATTACCAGTCAAAGGGATCGAAAAGAGTCCCATCCTATGTTCTTTACGAAGTTTGAGATGTATCGGACTATGCTCTCCTGTCTTCTTGCCTAGCCTACATTCAGATAGGAGTTCCTGCTTTCCCTCAAGGCAGGACAGTCGAAAATAGCATGCTTATCTGTCAATTATAAATCCAACCACTTTCGCAGTTCCTTTCTGCTCAATCTCATAGCGTCTTCAGTATTAGAACACGAGGGTCTCTTCAGTATCCTCTTAGACTGAACATTCTTCTTTGGTGCTCATTTACATCCATTTAGGGCAGCGGTCCGTACCATGTTGTATGATATACCAAATGCTGGTTCTGATCCGATGAGAGGGACTTCTGCGCCTTACTTGGCATATTTGTTAGCCCTTTCACTACCACCAGTAGTGAAAGGTCACTACCACTCACGCCTATGTGACTAGGCATGCAAGAAAATACTACCTTATTGGTCTTCGCCAGTGTCTCTAGGGTATTATAGCCGTCCCACACTATTTTTGAAATATACTGGTTACTTGCCAAGGACATCAGAGTCGCCCCGCTGCGCTGCCTGTGTTTACATAGATAGTCTTTTTGGTGTATCCTTTATCTATGCATGTTCTGCCACATTCCCGGCTATTTCTGTCTGGAAAACGGTAGCCAGTATACGCAGTTCCCCCAGGCCTACCACCGTATATGTCTCCTCCTGAACCTGATGAATTTTTGGAGTCATCAGCGTACCAGGTGATACCACCAGAGTCCATTCCAGTCCGTCACTTAGTTGATCACGTATGGGAGCTCGTGGTCCACGACTATTGGCATTCTTTCGCCCATTTTGGATTGTAAAACCAAGTATCACATCTTCCTCGGTCTCCGCTCCTGTAGTGCGTGCTACAAAAGTTGTAATTTGGCAAACCCTCACTAGGCTTCTGGCTGGGCTCAGTCTCAGCTGCCTTTAAAGGGTCTCAACTGTTAGAACTGACTTTCCAGCCAACTCTTGGTGTGTGAGTCGACGCAGCCTAAAACTACGGCATTATTTTTCGGATGGCAGCTAGATATCCAGATATCCTTGCCTCAAACAGCAAATCTCCCCAGTTCCATCAAGATTTTCGTAGCTATGTCTTCTTTCTAGCTTGTTTCAGGGTGCTATATATATACTACAGCAATTTTCTCTACCGACACCTTGTGGGCAAAGAATTCTGGGGCCTTCATGCTCCCCGCCTCTGTCTTTGAGTTTTTGGTCATCCTGGCAGCTTCTTCCGAAGACACTTGCGAGCGTAACCTCTTTCCTTTCTGACTCTGCTGTCCAGATGTTGATGCCTGGGCTTCGAAGGCAGACCCGCTGGAGAAAGGGTTTGTCTATCTGCCACAGATGTCTGTGTTCGCTCCTAGAAAGAACCTTCTCACCTCCTCTCAAGTGGCCTGTTTGGGAATATAAGGGAAAAATACAATTGTGCTCCTCTATTCCCAGAAGGCTCCGTTCGCGACACCGAACAACCCTCGGTGTTGCTCAGCCCTCGGGACGGATCCCATCACACCTTGGCTTGGGCTGGTTCCTCAGACTTCAACCAATTTTGGAACCGGCTATGGCGGAGTTGACAACTCAGGAAACATTTAAAAAATATATAGATAACAATAGAAATGACAATTAATGTTTGGCGCCGTGTGGAATTGCACTTTGTGCCCTGGTTGCCATGCCTTCTGGTTCAGTTTGTACGTCAGGGTTTCAACAACTTTTATGTATCTCAGGTGACAGCAAAGAGCAACACGAACACCGTGAAGGAGATGCAGTGCACGGCAGCTATTCTTTCGTTGAAGCTGATGGAACTAAGCGCATTGTAGAGTACACAGCCGATGACCACAACGGTTTCAACGCGGTCGTCCACAGGGAAGGAACCCCCGTCGTCAAAGCAGCAGTACCAGTTGTCGCCAAGTACCCCGCTCCCCTGGTAGCCAAAGTAGCCACCCCTGTAGCGTATGCTGCCCCCGTCGCCAAATATGCCTATGCTGCCCCAGCTCATGGTCACTACTATCACTAAAACGTTGTGGAATTCGAGTCAGTTATTTTGTACATAGTTATTTATTTATTATGTTAATAAATTGAGCAAATATCAAACAGTGTTTTTTATCTACATCCTGACGTGACATATTTATAGGTTAATTCAGTACTTATCAACAAAACTGAAGTTTCCAGCTTCCACCTGAATAATAAGCTAGCTAAACATGAACTGCAGGGAGTTTCTGTAGGCGAACCCTTGAAACATAACCGTTTCCCAAAATATCTTGAAGCAACGTTAGATCGCACCCTCTGCTACAAGAAACAAACACTGCAGGAAAACTGAGAACACGCAAAAACATCATCCAAAAGCTGTGTGGAACGACATGGGGTGCTATACGGCTCCAACTCTACGAACCAGTGCGCTAGCTCTTGTCTATTCGTGTGCTGAGTACTGTGCGTCTGTCTGGATTAACAGCCATAATACCAGACTAATTGACGTTCAACTATATCACACTATGAGACTTATTACAGGCGCAGTAAAGACAACCCCAACTCAGTAGCTGCCTGTACTCTCTGGAATAGCCCCACCGCAGCTCCGAAGGACTCACGCCCTTCTAAGGGAGTATAACAAGATTACGGCCGACAACAAACCATCCAACCACCGAGCAATACCCCTATTGCAGATAAACAGACTTAAATCCCGACAACCACCAATAAGGGATGCAGAAGGGCTTAAAACCAATAACTTCGACTCCTTAAACCAATGGCGCTCCCAGTGGGAAGGTTTTGCGGAACACCACTCGCGATGCGCATTTATGGGGGCAGCCTTACTTCCAGGATCAGAACTACCCCGGAAAGAGTGGGTAAAACTTAATAGAGTCCGAACAGGCCACGGCAGATGTGCCGACTCCCTTTACAAGTGGGGCTATGTGCAATCTCCCTTATGTGACTGTGGCGCGCCCCGCCAAACTATAAACCATATTACAAGCGAATGTGAACTGCGTGCGTTTCAGGGATCGCGAAAAGAGTTTTTCACAGCCACACCGTTGGTGCTGAAGTGGTTAAAAGAACTGGACATCAACCTGTAAATATCAAAGACTATGTATCTTAGTTGTAGCTGTATTTATTCTATTTTAGTACAGGTTATACCTTTTTTTTAATATATAGTTACTATTGTCATGTTTTTGAGCCATACGATAAATAAAAAAATAATAAAATCAACAAGAAAGTCATCAAAGGTATGATTCATCTGGTTTCAAATCCAGATACATGACACCAACCAAAAAAACAAGGCGCTAAAGCTACTTTCGTCAAAAGCATGACGTACCTGGTGATTATAATTAATGCGATGCTCAGAACGCAGTACTTTCCTATGCGGTGGAAGACCACTGAAGTCACCACGATCCCAGAGAGGGTGGGCTCGATATTCCCTCAGAAATATTATCCTATCAGTCTGCTTTGCTAGAGGGAAAAAATTCGGATCGAATTGACAGCACTGTATCTACAATACGGCCGGTAAGGACCGGTGTCCCTCAGGGTTGGGTCCTTGAGCCAATATTTTATTCACTCTTTGTCCATGACGTTCCTGGCCCACGCAACTTTGAAGTCTATGTTTACGCTGACGACACTGCTTTTGTAGCTAAGTCGCGGTTTGGTGACCTAGTCCGCAATAAGTTGCAGGATACGCTGGAAGAAGTATTGTAGTGGGCGAATCGGTAGCTGGTGCGTGGTGGTGCCTCTACTTAGGTCTCAGTAGATGGCACTTGTATCACAGTATATCCTATAATTGAATATACTGTGCTTGCATACCATGAGAAAGTTCTGTCAAGTAACTCGGTGTCGTTCTTGAAAAAGGGATAACCTGAGGCATTAAAAACCAAATTCCAAATTACCTTCCGGCAGCTGTATACACTGTTGTGTAAACATTCAAAATAAGTGTGCTCAACAAGAGTCGGTTTTATAAAATAGTAATACGACCAGCAATTCTTTGAGCATGTGTATCCTGGTATTTTCTTGCCAAAACGCTCTTGCTAGGACTGTAGAACCTTACCTTAAATGGAACATTAATATTCCTTATTTAGGGGACTTCATTAAAGAACCATTTGTTCCGGGAATCAGTGAATTCCGCAGTGGAGCATATTCGTAAGCATACAAGGTCGCGGCTCGCTCTGTGAACTAAAAAAACGCACACGAATTTAGTATCGTCAAAATTAAAGAATTTTGCGAAAACTAATCGAAATTAGACTTTCCACTACATTTTAAAATGTTTCAAAAATATCTAAGCGCCTCCTGTTCTAAAAAGTTTTCTTCCCCCTCATTGCTCTCCACCTTTCTTCCTAACTTTTCTGTCCTCTTATTCCTTTGTCTGTCTGTCTTTGTACTATGACACAAGAACTGAGGTCTCAGGGACCGCTCTGATAATCAACAATGACTTGCCTTAACCAGAAAAACCTAAAACAATTTAGATTTTTATCCAAATTTTGTTATGTAACGGACAGTTACATATCTGTAACAGTGGGCTTTCTGTTAATCATAAGTCCTAAACACCCAATAGTCCGGGATCCCAGGCCCATTTTCACTACTTACTACTAACAAGCCAATTTTGCGTGAGTAGCTTCATTTTGATGAGACGCCCAACTTTTTCCTCTACAAAAATTCTCGATTGTGGTAGCTAACAAAGGTAGCAGGGATGAAATATGTGAATTTGACGAGTGTCAAAAATTAATTACTAACAGTTAGTTCTTCAACTAAATCTTAAGAATGTGATCAACCTTATTAGAAAAAATGTTTGTCCTACAAAATCTATGGTTTGATCACATTGTCCCCCTCCATCCAACATGTACCAATAACAAGGTCATACAAATTTATTACTAACAGCCTGATTTTTTCACTATTGCTTCGTTAATATTTATACAATTCGACAGCAACATTGTCCTACAAAACACGTGGTATGTTATCCCGGTCCTACGACCAGAAGTTGTTAATACCACAAGATAATTTTTTTCATTACTAACTGTAGGACAAAATATCACATAATAGGTTACTGTGTTCTCTGACCAAACAAAATAATGTCCTACAAGAAAACAGGTATATATCATTAGTCCGACAAGAATTGTCATTTTTCTACTTGTACCATAAAATGTAATCTTTGCCGAAATCTATAATAAATAACTACTACTACTAAGCTAATTTTGCGTGGGTAGCTTCCTTTAGATGAGACGCTCAACTTTTTCCTTTACCAAAATTCTAGATTGTGGTAGCTAACAGTAGTAGCAGGGATAAAATATGTCAATTTGACGAGCCTCAAAAATTAATGACTAACTGTTAGTTTTTTAATTAAATTTTAAGAATGTAATCAACATTATTAGAAAAAATATTTGTCCTACAAAATCTATGGTTTGATCACATTGTCCCCCTCCATCCAACATGTATGAATAACAAGGTCATACAAATTTATTACTAACAGCCTGATTTGTTACTATTGCTTCGTTGATATTTATAAGATTTGACAGCGACATTGTCCTATAAATCACGTGGTATGTTATCCCGGTCCTACGCTCAGAAGTTGTCAATACCACATTTTTTCATTACTAACTGTAAGACAAAATATCACATAATAAGTTAACTGTGTTCTCTGTCCAAAGGAAATAATGTGATTTGAACTGTTCCTCGAGCCTATTAGTTTCTAAGAAAAAACTCCCTTAAGGAATTTTACTATATGGATGACTTGCCGCGATAATAATTTCAACTTGTTTGTTATATGTATATGCATATTATTGTATGTTATTTTGGGTATATATATGTTTGTTATATATTTAATGTATTGATTGTACTGTAAATTGTGCATACTATTTTTGCTTCATGTCTGACCTTTTACACAAAATGTTCTATACATTCTTCCGGAAACAGACGTATCTATCTATCTAAATAATGCTGCTCTGCTCACATGTTGGAAAAAAAGCTGCTCAAGCAAATCTTTGCATGGACACCCTTATGGTCAACACCAACATGGAATACATGATACACAATGCTCTGCAGTTCGTAATAAGGATCATTTCAGACCGTCGGACCCGGATAACATACCAATCAATTTGTGGGACAATGTGGCTGTTAAATTATTCAAGTATTTACTAGTTAGTAATCATTCTTTATGACCTCCTGATTGATAGGTGCTGAATTTTGTTAAGACAAATATTTGTTTTATAATATTGATTACTTCCTTAAGATTTGATTTAAAGGACCCACCGTTAATAATTTATTTTTGAGACTCGCTAAATAGATATACTTTATCCCTGCTACCCCTGTCAGCTACCACAAACGAGAATTTTCGTATAGAAAATTGTTGGACGTCTCATCGCAACGAAGCTATCCACGAACATTAGACTTCATAGTAATTATTTTTACACCCGGGATTTGTACTACAACTTCTGAGCGTAGGACCAGGATAACATACCACGTGATTTGTAGGACAATGTTGCTATCAAATTGTATAAATATTAATGAAGCAATAGTGAAAAAATCAGGCTGATAGTGATAAATGTGTATGACCTTGTTATTGGTACATATTGGATGGAGGGGGACAATGTGATCAAACCATAGATTTTGTAGGACAAACATTTTTTCTAATAAGGTTGATCACATTCTTAAGATATAGTTGAAAAGCTAACTGTTAGTAATTAATTTTTACACTCGTCAAATTCACATATTTCATCCCTACTACCCCTGTTAGCTACCACAATCGAGAATTTTTGTAGAGGAAAAAGTTGGGCGTCTCATCGCAACGAAGCTATCCACGAACATTAGACTTGATAGTAATTATTTTTACACCCGGGATTTGTACTACAACTTCTGAGCGTAGGACCAGGATAACATACCACGTGATTTGTAGGACAATGTTATTGTCAAATTGTATAAATATTAACGAAGCGATAGTGAAAAAATCAGGCTGTTAGTAATAAATTTGTATGACCTTGTTATTGGTACATGTTGGATGGAGGGGGACAATGTGTTCAAACCATAGATTTTGTAGGACAAACATTTTTTCTAATAAGCTTGATCACATTCTTAAGATTTAGTTGAAAAACTAACTGTTAGTAATTAATTTTTGACACTCGTCAAATTCACATATTTCGTCCCTGCTACCCCTGTTAGCTACCACAATCGAGAATTTTTGTAGAGGAAAAAGTTGGGCGTCTCATAAAAATGAAGCTGCTCACGCAAAATTAGCTTGTTAGTAGTAAGTAGTGAAAATGGGCCTGGGATCCCGGACTACAACCCTTATTAACAAGTAACCATCCAAGAACGTCCAAACAAGGAATATTTTCATCTTTCACCAACTCCTTTATAAATTTTACCTTGACGTCAATTGAGCTTAAATAACTAACGAACGTGTTTAAGGAGTCTGTCCCATGCGGCCAAATTACCAAAGTCTAATCGACATTTCGGAATCAAGGTTTAAATTTTTTATGCTGTTTTTTAGTACTTCTTGTTTAAAACCTTCCGTGAAAATATCTGCTACTACAGGCGACAAAGGTTACAACTCAAGAAGTTTTCTCAAAAACTTATTCTCCTTAGAGAAACAAATTAGTGTGAAATGCAAAACTAAGCTAAAAGACCATGTCACTTTAATTTGCATAATAATAGGATCAACAATCTCTGTCGACTTCCAGATTTACTACAGCGTACGGCGTGGCCTTGTAGTAAACAAAAATAAAAAATGGTAATGATATGAAACTGTATCTGGTATGACAGCATCCGTTAAAACCGTAAGACGCCGCGATAGTCAAGCTATTTTTGGAGTCCATAATAAAAAATTCACAATAATTACAAAATCCTCATTTTTCGTTAAAAAATCACAGGAGAATACACTTTCTCACACACATCCTGTTCTTCTTCTTCTTAAGGTGCCTTATCCTTGAGGACGTTGGCTATTACATTTGCCCATTTAATCTTATTTGTGGCGGCTCTAAAGAATTCATTTGACCATTGTCGCAGATTTTTGAGCCAGGAGTTGCGTCTTCTTCCTGGTCCCCTCTTGCTATTGATTTTACGGAGTAGTTAGTATTTCTCGTTTCTCATAATGTGGCCAAAATATTGTACTTTTCTTTCTTTCATGAGGTTCATAAGCTCTGTTGTCTTGTTCAACTCCGCAGGACTTCCTCATTTGTCGTATGACTCACGTAAGATATTCTAAGCATTTTACGGTAACACCAGAGTTCGAAAGATTGTTTTCTTTTTTGTGTTGCTTCTGTCATTGTCCAAGGTTCAGCACCGTACTGTATAGTGAAGAAAACACAGCACTTCAGTATTTGAGCTCTGTTGTATCTGAGTAATAGATAGATTACTAAAATAATTCAAAAGTACTCAGTAACTTATTATTCTAACACATTTGAGTAGAAGCAGAATATCCAAAATAGTTACCTAGCTTCAAAAGGTCAGTTTCGGACTTCCATTGTCTATACAATTTTTAGTAGAACATGTCGATTGATCTACTACCTTCAAACGTCTTCACTTCACCCGAGCACGCTATTGAATATAGTAGATCAGAGCGTAGTACTCAAAAAATTGTATAGATAATGAAATTCCGAAACAGACATGTTGGGATATCTACCTTGTCTAAAAACTTTAACAAAGAGTTACTTAGCTGCCAAAGCATTGCATCAAACCAGAAATCAGGAATAAGTGCATGGATGAGCTTTATGACAAATGTGATCTTATCTCATAGCAATGATTGTAAATATATTATTGTGATAATCAGAACATGCAAAATCAAACCAGTCATCACTTCACTTTCATCAATTGAGGAGTAGACTTATTATTATTTTGATGCACCAAAGGTAGCACATTCCTCATCCCACCTAGGTCTACGATCACCATAACCAGCAGACTTAGAGTATAGTCTGGCCAGAGCCTGTGAAGTTGTCTGAGCAACTCCGGATATTTGGTCCGCTATTCTTCCTCTTTAGAGACGAGATGTAACGAAAGCTCTACAACTAACATAGTTTTCTGTTGGTGGTCGAGAAGGACTATGGCCCAGTTTCACACTCAGTGGTCACTCTGACGGTTTACTAACCTTGACATGCGAGTTAACTCGAACAATGGAACGCCTCTTGTTTCACAATCATAAAATGATGTAGGGTTAACTGACCGCGAGTTGTATTTTATTTTTAACGGTTGGTGGTATTGTGTCCGCAATATTTAAAATTCTTCTTCTTCTTATTTCCTTCGTTAAGTGTTTCCTCATTTTGGTTTTTTCCACTGACGTTTTTTCGTTTCATTCGCAGTTATTTGGTGTTTGGCATAGATAAAAGATTTTTGGGTTAGGTTGGTGTTTGGACTACTTGGCGTTGTAGTTGTTTCTGGGGCCTTTTTCAAATAATAGCCATGCATGTACCCGTGTGTCCGCATGGCAAAACCAAAAAGAGCGAACAACTTTTCAAACGGTGAAGAATATCTGTTCATTTCGTTAGTAGAAAACTACAGGCATAAAATAGAATGCAAAGCAAAAGGTGCAACAACATGGCGCGAAAAAGACAACGCCTGGGAAAAGATAGGTGAATAATTTAATTGCAAATGTGCAAATAATAGCCGCAGATCTGTAAAGGTGATGAAAATTTAAAAAAGACCAAGGAGTCATGGTAATCATATTCCTCAAAATAATTGACTCTAGGTCGAAATATTCTTGGTCTCATTGCTTCTTCATCACTGCTATACGCATTTACATCATAACCATCCATTTCAAATAAAAAGAACGATAGAAAGCGTTAAGGTAAACGATAAAATATGAAACTTCAAACGCCTAGCAAGTAGCAAAACCAAAGGGACATAACCTAATGCGCATGCGTAATCGTAAACCTGGGGTTAACTCAAGAATTTCTTGGGGTCAAGTTAACTCAGAGTTAACCTCAAGTAAAGTCGAAAACCACCATTTGTGAAACATGACATCTAGGGTTAACCTCCGGTCAACACACAACCCATCATTGTGAAACCGGTCCTATGTCGGGCTTGTTTGCCTGTACAAGCTCGAGGGTGGGAATGAGTAGTTCCAGTAAATCTGGCATCTATCTTTCTTCACAACGGACTCTATATCTCCTGGAGCGTATGGCAGCACCTGTATCTCATCGATACCGTATGAGTGCCTTAAATGATGGTAGATCACTCGTAGAACCACGTTGTGTCGATGAACGTAAGGCTGCGTTTCCACCAGAGATGTGCTACTTTTTTGTCTGAAAAACATCTTAGTCTTCTTAGTCTTCAAGTCTTCATTCCTCCAAGCAGAGCGCAACCTGATAGGTGTACAATATACAAACAGCTTGAATTACAAAACGTGTATTTCAACTTTCAGTTATTACGGAGAGATAAAAAATGTGGTACCCATAATTAATTTCCTCGCTAAAAATACTGTATCACAGCGGTCTCTTTGGTAGCCGAATTGAATCGCCCAGGGCAAGGTAACACGTTTTGAGAAATCGCTGTGTAGCAGTGACCTTAACGCCGACTGACGGATTCGATTTGTGGAAGGCGTTAAGAAAGGAACAGTAAGATAAATGGACTGTAATCTTTTCGAATGGGTTCGGACGATAAACATCTTTGTTATGGAATAATTGAGATATTATGATGTATTGGATAATAATGAGTGTTTATAGTATAGCTTAGAATAGATGTTATTACATGCATCATGAAACCATTATTTATTTTCCGCAACACCACCTACAAAGCTAAACGTGATTTGTAGACGGATCTCAAGATAGCGTAAAGGACGTCTATCAATCAGTTATTGTTATTACGTATCATTTATACAGGGTGTCCAGTTAGTGTATAATTCTTCGCAAGGTATACCTGATAGAAGAAAATGTCAAATACAAAAGTTATTTGGTTACTTAAGGCGCATACTCCAACAATATTTCGAAATATACAGGGTGTTGCGGGAAAGTAGGATAGTGATCAACTTGATTTTTTTATATAGAACTATAACTTTTTCTTAAATTCTTCTAGTTTCCATCCCTAATCTCTATTTAATCCTGAAATATTTTTGAGATCAGTTGCGACGTTGCCAAGTTATAATTTATTTTCTATTAATTTCCGGATTTGCAAGGCCGCAAGTAATACGTCCAAATTGATATGTTCCTTTAACTTTTCTTAATAAGCTACTTGAATATAAAGTGGATATTATTTTGGATGTTACCAGCAATTTGTATTTACAGGGTGTTTTTGGCAGAATTTTAAATTACGGCAAATTGAAGGTCATTTTACTTTGTTTTTTAAATGTAACACCCTGTATTTTTTATTTTAAATCGAAATATCTACTAATACCTTATCTCGATCTGTAATATTTTTTTTCGCGTTTGCGACGTTGTCAAGTTATAAATTATTTTTCCAAATTTTTAAACAGATATCCCCGATTTTAATTTATTTTAAACAGAATCCTTTACTCATTTTTATTGCAATAAATCGCGTGTCTCAAATTTAGTAAGATATCACAATTTCAAAATTTTGTTTCAATTAGTTACTGAGATACGACAATACCGCTTTTTCAGTAAACGGTACCGGAACACTTAAATATTTCCAAAACTGCCACAGCTGGAGAGGTGAAATTGAATACTTGGGGGTTCTTAAACATACAGAATTTAAAAACGCTAACGTCAGTGTTGTCAGATTTACCACTTTTACGTTAGACTTCATAAATAGGGCATTCCATTCAAAATTATGACGTAAAATTGGTAAATCTGACAACACTCATGTTAGCGTTTTTGAAGTCTGTATGTTTAAAAACTCCCAAATATTGAATTTCACCTCTCCAGCTGAGGCAGTATTGGAAATATTTAAGCGTTGCGGTACTGTTTACTGAAAAAGCGGTGTTGCCGTACCTCAGTAATTAATAGAAACAAAATTTTGAAATTGTGAGAGTTTACTAAATTCAATATGCGCAATTCATTGCAATAAAAATAAGTAGAGGATTCTATTTAAAATAAATTAAAATCGGGGGTATTTGTTTAAGAATTTGGGAAAATAATTTATAGCTTGGCAACGTCGCAAACGCGAAAAAAAATTACAAGGTGAGATAGGGTATTAGTAGGTATTTCGCTTTAAAATGAAAAATACAGGGTGTTACATTTAAAAAACAAAGAAAATGGTCTTCAATTCGCCGTAATTTAAAATTCTTCCAAAAACACGCTGTTAATACAAATTGATGGTAACATCCAAAATAATACCCCCTTTATATTCAAGTAACTCGCTGTATAATATTATTGAGAAAATTTAAAGGAATGTATCAATTTGGACGCATTACTTGCGGCCTTGCAAATCCGGAAATTAATAGAAAATAAATTATAACTTGGCAACGTCGCAACCGATCCCAAAAATGTTTCAGGCCTAAATATAGTTCCATATAAAAAAATCAAGTTGATCACTATCCTACTTTCCCGCAACACTCTGTATATTTCAAAATATTTTTAGAATATAGCGTCTTAAGTCGCCAAATAGTTTTTGTATTTGACATTTTCTTCTATCAGATATACCTTGCGAGATATCGAAGAATTACACACTAACTGGACACCCTGTATAGTGTATTGTGGTCGCAAAAATGTTCGATGCTTTTTGGGCATTTTATGATATCTACATAACGAAAATCCACGCATTTACATCGGTTTGTCTGCCTGTTGGCGTTTTTCTGGCCTCGTAATCTCAGTAACTGCTGCATGGATTGTGATGAAAATTGGGTAGCAATATGCTGTATGCAATGCTGCTATTATTTTGAAAATCCATGCATGGGGCCTTCTGTCTACTCGCACATCTTTCACATGTTTATTAAACATGGAAAAATTGATGCTCTCTATTTCCGTCAATCGACCTATGGCGCACTGATGATCGCTAATAAGCGTGAAACAGCTGTCTGCGTACTGGTGGATTGACGGAGGTATAGAGCAACCCTCGAATAAGCAAAAAACAAAACATCGTTTTTAGGCATTTTTGGGGTTCCTGCTAGTTTTCTATTTTTTAGGGGGGGGGGGCAAAATTAGGGTGGGTAAAACTAAAAAATATGTTGTATTCATAATAGGCTATCGATTGACCTGTGAGTGAAAGACATAGTGGCATAATACACTCTTTTAGGTAAATCCGAACGTTACCTAGCCTAAAACAAAGGGACTCGGAATTTCTTGTCAGTGGTGACGCAGCAATAATCAGAAAAGTAGAAATATAAAAACAGTTCAAAGTTCGTTTTTAGGCATTTTAGAAGTTCCTGATCGTTTTCTACTTTTTTTTGGATGGGGGTGAAGTTAGGGTGGTTGGCGGGTGGAAACGGTTTTATTATCTAGAAAGGATAAAACATGCGTGTGGTTTCGTAGAAATCGTGTTACTGGCCGCGCAGCAATATTCAAAAAACTTAAAAGACAAAAATACCTTTGCTTTTAGATGATCTCGTCGCTCTGCAGATTCTTTAGAGAGGGTAAAATTGGGGTATTGGGGGAGCCCCCCCCCCCCCGGGTACGAAACTGAAAAAATTGTCGTATTCCTACAACACTCTGAATTAGGCTGAAAAAATTAACTATGGTGGTATCCTGTGCTTTTTAGAGCTATTCGAATATTACTTTTGAATATTATAATCATATAAACTTGGAAACTACGAACTTGATTATGATGAAATTGCGACACAGTATTACCACCTTGGAAGAAATGGTAAGGGTGTGTCGTTGTTGGGTTGTTGGGGCTTTTCTCAGTGGCGGAAGAGAAATGGACAAACAACGAAAAATTTCAAAATCGCTCAAACTTCGTTTGTACATACCTATGTCAAAGGTCCCTGATCAGTGTCTACTTTTTCGATGAGGATGGTGTAGGGATAGAAGAACTGTTAACACCGATACTAACAATTGTCAAAAAAAAAACAAAAACAGCTTAGTAAGAATATGTTACATGTGTAGATGTATAGATTATCACAAGTAGGTGTTAAACTTTAGGAAACAATTGCCTTTCAATGCTCAGATCTGGTCCGATTTTGAAACATATGCATTATTCATTTGTCCGACCGGGTTCCGTAAGTGACCATTCACAAATCGCTCTAATAGTCTGCTATAAAATAGTGCAGGAATTCTGTTATCTGATAAATGAAATGTTTTTCAAACACCGATTTTGAAAACGTATTTTCTGTGATGCTATACTATTATATAGATATATTTGATTAATTTTTTTACGTGGAATTTTGCACATTTTGCATATTCCAGAACTGGCACTGCAGATTCTTATGACATCACGTATTAATTGAATCTTTTATTTCAGAAACCCCGACTTGAAGATCTATAAAACTAACTACTCCAACATAAAGTATGTGTATCAGGTGGCCAGTCTCAAACAAAGGAGAAGTAAAAAATCTTCCGATGCTGTGACAAAAAAGATGGCGTTGGTCATATGGGGTTTTCGAGCAACTTTTTTTGTAAATCATTAATTTGTTTAGTGATCTAAATTACAATAACATAATAATATACGGACATGTCAGTTTTAATGAACATCTTCAGCTTTGAGTAGTTGGGCATTCAAAGATTTTTTGATATTTGAAAAACACCACATGTTTAGGACTTGACAAGACAACACAATGTGTTGTAAGGTTTCTCAAATAAATGCATCTTTAAGCTAAGCGCTCTCTGGATCAGTCGGTACGGACGGAAGGTCGGACAATACAGACAAGCATTCTCATAATAGGTTTTTTGCTGTTATGTATTGTGAAAACCAAAACGATATGTTTAGTGAAGAAGAAATAATTGTAAGTCTAATGTTGGTAGCAGAAGAAGAAGAAGAAAAAAGGTCAAAAACTGGAGGAAAACCCAGACTTTGGACTCATAGAATAGATCGCAAGAGATTAGAACCTGGAGAGTTTCATAGGCTTTTCCCTGAAATGATTGAAGATGTAGTAGTTTTCCACCACCGTAATTAATTTGGGAACATTCATGCTCGCTTTGCAACCAGTATTGCTCACCTGAAACGGCGGAACATCTGTACCGAAGCACGTGCAGGCACACGCCGAAGGGCTGATGAGTCATCGGTTCGGCAGGTCGGGACGGTCGGGACGCCTAGAAATCTTTCTTTCGGGATTTTATCGGACGGCGCAAGGTGAGGACGGTCCTGTTCCGACAGTGACGAATCAGTGCGCACACCCATAGGCAAATCAATGCTAAACATTTTTGAAAAATCCCGTGCGTACCGTTCGTACCGTACCGTCCGACCCAGTGCGTTCAAAGGCTTTAGACGTTCGCTGCAAGCGTTGTATGGGCAGAACAAACGAGATTTCTGTTTCCTTCTGAATATGCGTCTATCTTATAAGAGCATGTTGAGTTGAAAAAGTAAAAATGTCAAATTTATGGACCTGTGATTTTCGACATGTCATTCAACAGGAAAGATATGACAATTGTAGTAGTTAATTTTGCCATGTATTGGCGATTCCAATTACCGATGAGGGCGCTGGCGTTTGTAAACAAATATGGAGGATAGCAGGTATCCTGCACGCTGTGACACGCTTTTAGAGGAAATGCGTGGCAATGAATGCTTTTATCATAGTCTTTTTTGGAGTGGCAACCATAAACACTACAGTTTGTATTAAACTTGCAAGCCTTTCTTGATTTGAAGCCTGTTGTAGATGCCATATTATTGACAATAGCGTATGAAGAAGGTCCGATGAAATATTCTAACACACTATATACCAATTAACAAATTACAAACTCGAAAACACGACTGAACGAAGAAACACAAACGGCATATAAACGGTTAATGGCATGTTAATTGTGTTTCGTCCGAAATTCGAGTACCTGCTTTGTCAGTGCAGATCTTTGCCGCTAGAGGTCTCATCAATTTTTGGAATTGCCAATTACTATTGTAAGTAGAAATTGATGTATTACCAATAGGTAACGAAAGTATAAGGTTTGTTTTTTTCTACCTCTACATTGAATCTTCACATACTATGCATGTGCATTAAAAGTACATTTAATGAATATATCATGGATGTGGGAGTTCGCGACAAACGTACATGAAATGTATATTTCTTTGATGTCCATTTTACATCCATTAGACATTCTTGTTCCATTTTTGCATATAAATATCCATTGGCCGATATTTAGTGTTTGTACAGGGTGTCCCATTTTGGGGTATCTCGCTTATTTTTGAAGATAGAGAGTTGCGGTTTTCGCAACACTGTGCTACTTTCTTGTGATACTAGAGATGCTGTCAACAAAATGATCATGGCCCTCTTGGTTTTTGAGATACAGGGTGAAATCGAAAATTATTGATTTTGGGACCACCTTCGTATCTCGGTTGTCTTTTATCTTATTGAAAAGTTTAAAAAATGGTCTTATAGAATTTTTTCTGTAGAATTCAGCGATGTGGTTTGATTTTTTCTTGCTCTAACTATTTTCCAGTTATGAAGCAAACATATATTTTTTTAAATGGAACGCCCTGTATATTATTTTTTACGTCAATCGGAAAAAATTCGAGCTTTTCAAAAATATATATTGGTATGAATTTTTCTGAAATCTAAGCTCAAAATTTTATTTTTTATTATATTTGAGCGGTAGGCCATGACTAATCTATTAAACACAATATCCAAGTAAACAATTATTAAGATACAAGATACTCAATACTTTTAAACTCAATTATTTAATTGTATTTTATACTCTATTAACTTCTATTTGTGATAATGCTCAGTAAATATTACTTATTGTATTACATTACTTAAAACCAAACATTATCTGAAGAATATCACCACACTATTAAATTTGAATTAGAATCAAAATAAAAACTGAAAACATCGAGGAGCTTCTAGAGATGTTGGTTCAAGTTGAAGACTATTTTCTCGAATGCAAATCTGGCACAATTTCTTATTCCTTTAGTGGCATTTTAAAGAATTATTGGTCTCCTCCGTGTTATGGTGATTAAATATTCCCAAACTCGGATCCTGTGCAAATGTTGAAGTATCTTAAACTTGTATGGATGGTAATTGTATTTTTTTAGAATTATTATTGCAGTTGATTTTTGTACCCCTACAGCTTATTCTTTGTGCTTACAAGATGATGAATGCGTTGCTTCTATGTAACCTAATACGTTTGTTTCTCTTTGCTCCCTATTCTCCTTGAAATGAGTTTTAGGACGTGGTTGAATAAAGGATCCGTACCTAACTATATTTATTTTTAGACGAGCAAATATAAAAACGGTTGCTGTCTCTCTGGGAATCTAAGCTGCCATTATTATAGAAAATTGACAATAATTAAAATGAAAACACAGAAAGAATAAAGCTATGTTTAATCAAAATATAAATAAAAGCTGACAGTCTCGCAAGTTTTTTACAGATTTGCTTTTTTGTTCTTAATAGATGAGTCATAGCCCATTATCTACTCAATACTATAATAGCACAATATTCAACATTTTAATGAGACATTATTATTTAAAAAAATGTATTTTTATTCTGCTTTTTTCGAACTTGAGTAGGAAGTCTCTTGTAGGGTAATAACTGCTTAGATGCTTATTATTTGGGTGCTTTCACAAAAATCAGGCCACTTTCGGAAGTAATTTGACCCAACTATATTTTATTTGCTATTGGATTCCCTGTTAGTGTACATGATAGGTGATCAATCAATTGTGTCTTGTCTAAAAGGGCCAGTCACTTTATGCCTTATTTTAGGAGATATTTGGACTTTGGCAAATTTAGGCATCTAGGGACTGACTTCTCTTATTAGGGACTGATGAACAATAGTGATATTGTAATAAATAAATTAAGCTGTGTATGTAGTATCATATTTATTTATTACAAATTGTTGTTCAATCATATATAACTGTATTTATTAAGTAACAAAAATACTGCTTAGCTTGATTTTTATAATAATCAGTCATATACTCATGAATTTCTTCAAAT
Organism: Callosobruchus maculatus; assembly: GCA_951848785.1. Lineage (NCBI taxonomy): Eukaryota > Metazoa > Arthropoda > Insecta > Coleoptera > Chrysomelidae > Callosobruchus > Callosobruchus maculatus. Next base: position 4,219,998 of record CATOUR010000081.1, on the reverse strand, counting down.
CAAATTCTTACACTCTACACATTAGGCTTTATCAGTTACTTCGGTTCTATAAGGTAATAAGACAGTCATAGTACCTATAAAGTAACAAAAATAAATGAATGTTTAATGCTCCTTTCCTATTAATTCGCCATATATTAGGTAAGGAAAGATTCTTTAAATCAAATTCTTATGCATTCTTAGACTTAATACTACTCACTTATCATAAACACTTGTAGTTTTTGCGGTAGATAGAAAATAACATTTCAAAAGTATAGAAATAAAAACAAAATCCTTAGCCATAAAATAAACATAAAGATAATACAAAACTTCATGTTGAAACCAATTTTGCAGATCATTTTGTAGTTTTAGTATCAAATCTCGCGGCTTCATACTCGTCGTCTCTTTTTTGTATTTTGAAACAACGCGTTCCTTTTTTGTTTTAGGATCTGTAATCGTTTCTTTTCCGTGTATCCACTGTTAAACTAAGATGTCCTGACTGTTATAGAATTCAGCATATGGTAAAACTTTAGTAGAGCATTCATTGCACTGTCTCGATAAACATCTTTCTAAATAACCTGATTGATGGTTGTTGATTCCAAGAATGTTTGCCTTTTTTAACGATGATAATCTTGGGTTGATATTTTCATGTAAAATACAGGCACAAGTATCACGATCTGTTAGTTGAGGAGGTACAACCCAAAATGGACGTAACTGACAAAAGAATGTGTATCCGATTTTCAGGGCATATGAAGAAACTTATGGTGTACATTTTTTAAGGAGTCTGATAAATACCTTTTCTGTTTTTTTTTATTTTCTTGCGAGTAATACACTCCTTTCTTCCAGCTGCAGCCCAGCTATTACCATCGTAAATCTTTGAACAATTTGGACAACTCTGTTTTTCTTACCTTTCAAATGTTTCTTATTACTACTGGGCTGGGCCTTTTTTTTTTGTTAAAGAGCCAGAACTGATTCGCCAAACTTTATATTTTTCAACATTTGGCCAGACAACAGATGTTTAAAATTAGATTTCTCTTGATGAGTTTTAGCTTTTGAAATATTTTCTGTAATTTGAGTTTGCAAAACGTCGCCAAACAATGCCTTTTTCACAATTTCTTTTCTTTGATTAGGATCTTCGGCTAATTGTTCAATTTTACTTGGAGTGAGCAATTCCCTCGATTCCTTAATTTTTTTCTTTAGTCTAGTATATTTCTTCAGTTGACTGTTAAGCCTCTTTTTCAAATTTGCAATTATGGCACATTTTTTCTGCAAAATTTTGTTTCTTTTCTTCCATTGATGAAGGCATCTTCTTTTAGCTTTAAGTTGTCTAAGATGATCATTCTTATTTTCATTATTGATCGGCAGTTCTGGAGCTACAGGTTCTCTAATGATACATCGTCAGATGAAGGTGGTATATTTTCAGCAACATAATTATCACACATTTTTTATGTTTTAGGTTCTTTCTATAATCAGACAAGTACTCCTTCCACTTCTTTTTCACTTTTCTATGATCACGTGGGGTCGTATCCTGAACAGACTTTCGCTGACCCTTCTCCTTCTTTTTTAAATACTTCAGTCTTTCTTTCTCTTTGTGTTGTGCTAATAAAACTGGATCACTTTTAATTTTCGCTAAGCGAGCTTTTGCAGCAGCTGATTTTTTAATGGCTATTTCTTCTTTCGACAATTTTGGCTTCTTTTTAGGCGGCACACTGCTATAAGGTAGATAACAACAATTTAATAGATTTCACCAATGAATGTGAATAATATCTTATAAGAACATATTTCGTACTAGTACCTCATAATAAATGTAAGTCCCTAACCTCTCACATCAGTCCCTAGCACCGTTTTAAGCTAGGGCCTGATGGTCTAGGGACTGACGATTCGGGATAAAATTTAACATGAAATTTTGCTGCAAACAATACTAGGAAGTCTAATATGATGTACCGAACGAAGCCGATATTTCAATTGTATACATTGATTAATTCATAAGAATTTCATATTAATTAACAATGAAATTACTTACCTAGGGACTGACCAAGTGACTGGATCCGACACGTAGTGACACAAGAACTGCCGCGTTTGTACTGATTAATAAAATGACCGCCGCAAAGCGAATGTCGTCTGCGGATAACTTCATGTAATACTTTAAAATCCACCAGATGTTATTCAAGGTTATTCGAATTATGCCGCGAAATTTGAAAATTCGTAACTGGCTAGGGCCTGACGAATAAAGTTGAGGACATTAAACTCATTTGAGAAAAAATAATTGTTGTTGATTTAAACCACAAAATATTGACAGAGTTAGTTGCGAGTACTTAAACATTAAAAAAATATCAATTAAAGTAAGTATAAACTTAATATTTTCTTAAATATTGATGCCCAAACACAAAATTTCGTAAGTCGGACATGACTAGGGACTGACATTTGGGGTCCATAAAACGGAATTTCGAAGTATAATTTAATATCATTTTTAACATATTTTGGGGGATTAATAAAACACATTATGAACTGTTACTTAGCAATTGTAGAAGTAAATAATTATTAATTATTTTAAGAGAAATGTGCTGCGGAAACAGAGTTGCCCTATTTTTGTGAAAGCACCCATTTATAGTTGATTAACCATGGCTTACTGCTACAAATAAAGTAGAACATGGAAAAAATCAAATTTTGAGCGTAATTTTCAAAATAACTAAATACTAATATATATTTATGAAAAGCTTGAATTATTTCCGATTGACTCCAAAAATAATATACAGGGTGTTCCAAAAATATATGCTTGTTTCATAACTGAAAAATGATTAGAGTTAGAAAAAATGAAACTACACCACTGGATTCTACAGGAAAAAATATATAAAGCCCTTTTTCAAACTTTTCAATAAAATAAACGACAACCGAGATACGAGGGTGGTCCCAAAATCGATAATTATCGATTTTACCCTGTATCTCAGAAACCAAGAGGGCTATGATAATTTAGTTTCACTAAAAAGCAGCACAGTGTTGCGAAAACCGCAACTCTATCTTCAAAAATAACCGAGATACCCCGTAAAAAGTGCCCAAAATGGGACACCCTGTACACTGTATATAATTTTGTTATGTGGCAAGGAACTAAAATTTTTTCAAAGCAGATTTTTCATTATTTAGACAAAAACGCCAGATTTTGGGTAATTATCAGAAATTAAATAATAATTAGAAATTAAATAAAAAAATTCAAAAACTATTGATTTTGTCCATACATATATTTTATTACTATCATACCCTGACAGAAATACGTCGGATTACATTAAACCCTGTATAGTCAAGTATTATATTTTATATATTTATCTCCTCACATTGAATGTTGTCAGATTGACTGGACTATTTAACCAAAGCTCAGCTAAAATGGAAAAATGTTAATTAGTGGCTTATGGACCGAGCCAGGGAATACTTATAACATCATTAGCCGTATACGTATCGTTCTAATGGTTTCTCAATGAAACGCTGAGGGTACCACGCCCGCGCTAACGTTCATAATGCAAAAACCACCTGCTTTTATTGGTGTCCTGCACCGATTTTCATTTAATGGCCACTCAAATTTCATTCAGCCGGAGTCCATTCACACAAAAAGTGCAACAAACACATGGTTATACGTGTGTAACATACTTTGGACGGTGCTTGAGTACGTGTTTACTTATTTGCTGGCGGCAAAATGGAGTTGATTGTGACACGTCCAATACCTTGTTAGTCATTTTTACTTCTTTTCTTCACAAGAACACATTTTTTACCCCATACTTGAATATAGTGCCGGCCTGAGTGTTGTTTTCTGTAGAGCAAAGTGTAAAGAGTTGTGGATTCTGGATTCAGAGAAAGTTTGTTGTTTAAATAAATGCATGGTCCTAATTTCAAATGAAAAAATTACCTAGGGACTGATAACATTCGCGGTCACAAGGCTGTCGTTCTAAGTAAGAACACAGAAAGACCAATCAGGCTCAAAGCTTAGAAGATCTTTAAAATGTGCATAGACTTTACTTACGATGCGACTAAAATAAGTTTCACTTTAAATCATTGAAGTTTCAAATGAACTTTTATTTATTTATTTATCCTATGGCTCAAAAACATGACAAAGGTAAATATAGATTAAAAGAAAAACTATTATAACCTATACTAAAATAAAATATATACAGCTACAAACTAAGATACATAGTCTTTGGTATTTACAGGTTGATGTCAAGTTCTTTCAACCACTTCAGCGCCAACGGTGTGGCTGTGAAGAACTCTTCTCGCGATCCCTGAAACGCACGCAGTTCACATTCGCTCGTAATATGGTTTATAGTTTGGCGGGGCGCGCCACAGTCACATAAGGGAGATTGCACATAGCCCCACTTGTAAAGGGAGTCGGCACATCTGCCGTGGCCTGTTCGGACTCTATTAAGTTTTACCCACTCTTTCCGGGGTAGTTCTGATCCTGGAAGTAAGGCTGCCCCCATAAATGCGCATCGCGAGTGGTGTTCCGCAAAACCTTCCCACTGGGAGCGCCATTGGTTTAAGGAGTCAAAGTTATTGGTTTTAAGCCCTTCTGCATCCCTTATAGGTGGTTGTCGGGATTTGAGTCTGTTTATCTGCAACGGGGGTATTGCTCGGTGGATGGGCAGTTTGTTGTTGGCCGTAATCTTGTTATACTCCCTTAGAAGGGCGTCAGTCCTTCGCAGCTGCGGTGGGGCTATTCCAGAGAGTACAGGCAGCCATTGAGTTGGGGTTGTCTTAACTGCGCCTGTAATAAGTCTCATAGTGTGATTTAGTTGGACGTCAATTAGTCTGGTATGATGGCTGTTAATCCAGACAGGCGCACAGTACTCAGCACACGAATAGACAAGAGCTAGTGCACTGGTTCGTAGAGTTGGAGCAGTGGCACCCCACGTCGTTCCACACAGCTTTTGGATAATGTTGTTGCGTGTTCTGAGTTTTCCTGCAGTGTTTGCGAGATGTTTCTTATAGGAGAGGGTGCGATCTAACGTTACTCCAAGATATTTTGGGAAATGGTTATGCTTCAGGGGTTCACCTGCAAAAAGTAAAGTAAATGAACTATTGTGTATCTTATAAGAAATCCAAATTCCTCATGCCTTTTGCAAAAAAGCAGCGCCAACTATAAAGACAATTCAACTTTTACTAAAAAGTACTAATATCGTAGTTGGATCTCAAGATAGTTCCATAAATGATAATGAATTGGTCATCAACGTGTCTGTCACATACAAAAATACAAAGAACAACTAAGAGCTTTTTAAGGTACGCGCACATAAATCGGCATCGGATGGACGGGACGGATCGAACGGCCGGTACGGTACGGATTTTTTATTAGGGGATCGCACATATCTGATCGGAATCGATGAAAGAATTGGAAGGGAGCTGCAAATATGTCTTCGAACGGTGACGAGTTGGCGATTGTTCTGGAAGAAGAAAATTTTCAAAAATGTAGAAAGCGTAGACGGGTGTAGGTTCATGAGGCATGTCAGAGAAGGGCAGTTTTTGGGGAATATGTACATTTATTTCCGGAAATGGCGGAAAAAAGTAATTCAATTACTTCAGAGTGACTCGTTTTAAATTCTATTCATTACTGGAGGCCATGAGAGAAGCCATTACTGAAGGAAAATGTCCATCTCGCCCACCTATTAGAGCAAAAGAAAGGTTGATGATATGCTTAAGGTAAATAGATACTTGCTAAATGGCGACGGTGCCTCGGCAATCTCCGATCAGCATCGCACATACGTCGGTATCGGAACGCACGGCACGCGTCGGCCAGCATTCGCCGGATTTTGAAAATTCGATGCCTACCGTCCGCACATATGTGCGATGCTCCATTAAATTTTATAGAAAGTATTTTTCTCTGATCCATACCATCCGTCCGATGCCGATTTATGTGCGCGTACCTTTATCTTCTTCTTTCGATTTTACTTCGCAGATCCATAGGTGATTGTGAGCGCGAACATTTTTTATTTTGAGATATTATGGTATTTGGGTATTTTATGGTATCAACATAATAAAAATACACGCCACTCATTTCCGTTGGTCCATCAACATAACGGAAATGCACGCCACTTATTTCCATCGGTCTGTCTGTCTGTCGATCTGTTAGTCTGTATTTCTATCCGTTAATCTCAGTAACCGCTGGCGCTGCTTGGATTGTAATGATATTTGGGTAGCGATATGCTTTGGGGCCGTAGTATGTAATGTTGCTATAATTCTGAAAACCGGTGCATTGGTGATGGAGTGGGACGAGTTGAGGTTTAGAAACCACATTTGTTGTATTCATAAAATACTCTACATTGGAAAAGATGGCACTTTGGTGGTTTGTGATTTTTAGATTTATCCGATTGTTGCCTTCGAATTTTATACGTATGGAGTAATTTGATACATACATATTATAATCCTAACGCCTAAGTTGGGAACTTAAGTATGATGTAATTTAGACACCGTATCACTATACTATCGTGGAGAAAACCGTAACATTTATTGTTTCTTCGCCAGTGGCCAAGGAGAAATGAACAAAAAACAAAAAATTTTAAAATCTGTCAAACTTCGTTTTTAGATGGTCAGATGTTTGATTAGGATGGTGGAGCGATAACGAAACTCCAATTTTTTTGTCAGCACCTATAATAATGTGTGAGAAATACTGGATCGAGGCGTTTGCCATTTTTTTTATAATTGAAACCCTTTTGAAGCAAGCATAGTCTTAAGACTATTAATAATAGCTCATTTCTTAGTTTTGGGCACTCTGTCTACACATAGATGTAAATACCTTGGGACAAGAAGATCCAGCCGCTATTTTTTTTAAGATACATTATAAGAACTTCTGTTGCCAAGCAACACTTTGAGTTACTCTTGCCTTGACGAGGACCTAAGATTCTTATCTTAGCTTGTGACAGAGGGACTTGTCACATGTTTGAATATGAAGATTTCCTTGAAACTTTTACTCTACTAGAGGGGATATAAATTAAGGCAGACCACTTCACACCAGATTTGAGAAAATCTATGGATGGAACAATCAACAAAAAGCAATTCGAGTGACTATTTGCAACAATTTGTCAGCTAATTTTTTTCTTAGCACCTAATAATGTGTGAGAAATACTGGATCGAGGCATTTGCCATTTTTTCTATAATTGAAACCCTTTTGAAGCAAGCATAGTCTTAAGAACATTATAAGAGTTTCTGTTGCCAAGCAACAGTTTGAGTTACTCTTGCCTTGACGAGGACCTTATCTTATTCTTATCTTTGCTTGTGACAAAGGGACTTGTCACATGTTTGAATCTGAAGATTTCCTTGAAACTTTTACTTTACTTTAGATGGGGCATAAATTAAGGCAGACCACTTCACACCAGATTTTATAAAAGCTATGGATGGACCAATGAACAAAAAGCAATTCGATTGACCATTTGCAACAATTTGTCAGCAGTGGACAGGCCAAATGCAACGTAATCCAGAGTTTTTATATGATGTAATTTCACATGACGAAAGTTGGTTTTATCGTTACAACCCTGACTTGAAGTGTCAGTGTATGCAATGGAAGCATAAAGGCAGCCCAAGACCTAAGTTTCTTGATAAATGTAGAAATGTGGGGCGTACTAGTCTAATATACTTTGGGCATCCTTGAAGGCAAAATGCTATGTCTTACAGATCAGAATTTATCAACTAACAATAATTAAAGAATTGGGGGCGAAAATGATGGTGTTTACCCCCCTACTCTCCCGACCTTGCTCGCTCCATGTGGCTTCCGTTTTTTTCCCAAAAATCAAAAAATAACAGAGAGGTCGATTAGTTGAGCCAGAATTAAAGCTCAACAACGGTGTGATGAGTATACTGAACAGCAGATTATCAAAGAGTCGTTTTCCAGAAGTTTATGACATGTTGATAAATCAGTGGGATAGTTGTATTGTGATACATAAAACATAATGTAGAATGCTTCGAAGTATAGATTTCGAAGATTTGAATAATTATTTCAGTGCTACACTGTAGCACCAGCCTTATTATGTTTGATACATCCTTGTACAAAAAGGATGACAGAGTATAAATATGTTTTAATATGTAAAATTCACAAGGCATGATAAAAAATCGTATATAATGACTCTACGGATATCTGAGAGTTTCAGCTAATCACTGCCCATGTATACATATGTATATACATATCATCATTCCAGTGCTGCATATTAAAGATAATTTGCGTCTAGTCCCCTTCTTGGGGCTGTACACACACATATTTGCATATGCTATGTATGCTTGCAACAAGATGTTCCTTCATAGCAATTCTGATTTCTTGATTATAATTTAATTGAAGATTTGTATGTACATATATGTATACATTCCCAATTCCAAATGTCAACTTTGATTTGATGACGAGAAATAATGACAAACTGTGATTAAACAAACTGGGTTGAAAAATGGCCTCAAATATTGTGACTACATCCATTTCACACTGACGACTCTACTGCTGGTGAAGTAAATTGATTGATATTAGTTATAAATACAACTTTACCTTTCCTCAGTATTTTCCATATAATATCGCATAAAAAAGGTTTTATAGGATAATAGTACTATATAAAATTTTTACTAAAATCAATACAGAAACCCTTAAAAAGCCTAAAGACAAAGTCTGACCTGCTGTGATATTTTTAGTTTTTTGATTATTGCTACGACACCACAGAATCGACTTCTAAAGACCATGCGCCTTTTCCAGATACGCCAAGGTAGTTGTTCTGCATAAAAATTTCATTAAAATCAATTTAATTGTTGCCACGTTACACAATACAGAATGATCTAAAGCAATACTCTTATGCTCTTCATCATCATCAGCTAATATTTTTTTAATTTTTAGGTTCACACAATCAAGATTTTCGTGACTTGGCAACTTAAGGAGCTCACAATCTGTTGAGTACTTGATATGATAAATATATAATATGAAAAGTAAGGAACCGAAAATACTATCTTGAGGTACAACTGAGGAAAGGTTTACACTATTAGAAATAACACCATTAATGGGGGGGGGGCGGTTTTCGATTCCCGACAAAGATGGAAATATATTTCTGGTTTTTTCAATCAAAAGTAAATTTCCATAAAAATAAGCTCATTGAAAATCCCCACCTGAGCATTAACTGTTACCTTCTAATTAACAGTGCTTTTTCCAGAGTGGCGCCGGGAAACAGTAACAAAGCGTACACATAGAACACGATGCTAACGACCACAGTAGTCGATGCCATTGACACCTAGGTAAAAGAAACACCATTAATGGTCTGTGCCCTATTGATCAAATATGTGCGAAACCAGTTATAAGCCTGATGACAAACACCATCACATCTGAGCCAAGTAATACTGTGATATCAAGAGTTTCAAATGATCTCATGAATTAAAGAAATATAGCTGCAATATACTATTCTGATTGCCTATGATTTTCCATTTTGTTAAACTTAGTTGAAGGGATACACTGAGTCGTCCAATCCATTTGTGGTTTTTGGGTTTTCAGCTCAAGAACGACAAATTTTATTGAAGAGGTGTTTCACAAGAGTGATAGAGTGACTGATAACATTTCTATGTGTTCAAGTTTCTTTTATTCTTGTTTGCACTAAAAGCTTGGTACACATGATATATGTATAATATGCTAGCCTTAGACAATATATTGTTACATACGTGTGTCAGATTTGTACAATGTACATTCATTCAAAGATTAAAATGTAACCCTAAATCCATTGATCTCTATTTATGCATCTGATATGCAATTGCAAATTCATACGCTTATAGGTTGGGTATAGAACTATGTCATTCGATTAATGCTTTATCGCTTTCGTTCCATGAAAAGGTCAAAGAAATTGAAAATGTTGTTTTCTGAGAGGTGACTCAATTCCATGTGTTACTGTATTGCCTCATTTACACATAATTGCTCTCAATGGAAAATGTCTCAATATCTGAATAACAAGTTGAGATAATGGGTGTAGTAATCGCGCATTGGGATTTAAACACTTAATAACTGACTGCAGTTTGCCACGGTCAAGAAATGGTTGGGTTGCTAAACACATAAGTGCATATATCAGATGACTATTCAATAAACAGTGCGTAATCGGAGAAAATAGTTGTTGACTACCCTCAGTCAATGTTGAGTTATGGACGAGCATTATTTTTTTATGGTCAGCCTCCCGCAAAGGCTGGAAGCCTATGGCGCTGTAGAAGCGCTGTGCACGTTGGATTTGAAATGCTGCAGGTTGTAGCAGTCGGAAAATGAATTTCCCGGCAGCTCAATCCACAGCGTCGAAGCTTTTCGAAAGAAGTAATGCTGAAGGAGACTGTTTCGGGGAGTAGGGACCTCGACCTGGTAAGGATGAGCTCGCAGAGCCTCTCTAGTGCTCCTCGTTCAGACGCTCTTTGGTGTTATTGACTAGGAGAGCTCATTCGAACATCCTCCTGATAGAATCTGTAAAACAGAGACAGGTCAGTCACCCTTCTTCGAGTTTCCAGGCTGTGGAGGTTCTTTGTAAGGTTAGGCGTATCGATTAGTCTAATCGCACTCTTCTGGATAGTGTCCAGAAGCTTTATAGAGTGCTTCGGAGCGCATCCCCACACATGGGACCAATACTCCAGTGATGGTCGGATCTGTGCCTTGTAGAGTAGCAGTAGCAGCTCCGGTGTATATAGCTTGCTACAGCACAACAAAACTCCAAGCTTCTGGGATGCGATTTCAGCAACACTGATGACGTGATCGTGCCAGGACACGTTATTGTTGATGCTAATCCCCGAAAGCTTGACGGAAGGTGACTCGACTATTGGGTGACCCTCCATTTCCACAGTTGGTAAGCCAATATGAAAATTCTTTGTCAGTGTTGGGCTCGAGTTTTCCGTACGTTAAACTATACTTTATTTACTAATACTCCCACTCGACAATTGTTTTGATATCTACGTCGATCTATGAGGCATGTTGTTGTCGCCGACGTACCGTCTCGTGAGATGATAGTGGCTTGCAAGGTTACATGCACGATATTAATGTACTGTACTATTTAAAATTTAGCCTCAGGTAAATTAACTTCCACGTATTTTCTACCTAAGTAACTTATGTTCCACATCTTCAATTGTTTTTGTTATTCAAACCCAAGAAGTTCCGCGAATATTTTATGTTTCATACTTTCGACTTTGAATACATTTGGTAACACACTAGAAATATTACTTTGCCAACTCAATTCTGAAGCATAAAAAATAAGTCCGAAGGCATTTCCTCCATTAGAAAATGTCAAAAATCTTTAAGGGACGAGTTTGGCAATATCTAAAATTTTAGTGGCTTTTTTAGATGAGCTACATTATATTCAAATTATTCACTCAGGTTAGATACTTACATATACACATAAACATTGATATGAAGGAAACAAACAAGGATTGTAGTATCCTCGAGCTTACATTAAGTAAGGTCGAAATCATTTGCTTCATGTTTCTCCAAAGCCAATAGTGTAATTCAATGCCGGTAGGGGTATTGCGCTCAAAGTAGTTGTTTCTGTTAGTCCACTGTTTCATACATTGATATATTTATGTGAACACTCTCTCCTATCTTTCTACTATTACTAATAGTAGCGAGTTATTTGGGTAAACAAGACTACAAGACAATAGAAGGGCGACCTCAATCCTCATCCGAAACGTAGATGTCAAAACGTAACTAACAAGTTGTCTCAAACAGATTTCATCAAACACAAAATAATTAACCCGTATACATTATTATTGGACAAGCCAACATTAAAAACAAACTAATACAGATTAACAATGTAAAAAATAACTCAGTTAAGGACGTAAAAGCACCAATACATTCTTGTTACAAAATTAGCTAGTATTTTTAGTACTTTTCCATAATGTTGCAAGATTGTCGATCGCAATAACAAAATGCGACGAAAACAGGAATATAAATTGAAGGTAAAAATTTCAAAATCCAAAAATCTGCCATATAAACTTTTTTGCAAGTGTTATTGTTGACATGCTACAATTATTAAGCAATTTCTATATGTTTACGCATATGCGTAAACAGAGTATTGAACGCAATACAGATACATGTGGACCGGTATATTCAGACAAGTAAGCAGTGATCTGATGAAACAGTAGCATGACCTAGTTGTTTTATTTTATTGAGTACTCTTTATTAAGGGTCGAGGATTATACCTGAAATGAAACGATGTTTGCTGATGGACCATATTTCATAGCACCTTAGCGGTATTGGAATAGTGTGGAACGAATAACGTCAGTACACCTCTGACTATGACAAGGAATTAGACATATTTTGTGATCTTCTGAAGACTTGAGAATTATTCTATGGCATGCTTATAAGCCCCTCCTTGGGTGCATTTTTAACACAAAGAAATACAGAATAGGCCCAGTCTCTCGTGAAGTATTATGGTAGCGATGTGATTCAAGAATGTGCGTATTTTCAAACTCACACTTGCTCTAATAAAACAGCAGAATATGCAGTGAAGCTTGGATCAAACTTACCACTCAGTCTATAAACGGTTTAGAGGAATCAGTCTCTGTCTAATGCTTACCCTAACTTGGATATAGCTCTCCACATTTTTTTTTAAACTCTGGCTACAATTTTTTTTTAAAAAGGAGTTTTTGTGTTTAAAACGAATGAAATGTCATCAAAGATCTTCATTTTCTCAAGGAATATTGAATTTCTTAACTTTTCCATAAACAGAAGCAGTAATAATAATAATAATAATAATAGCATTTATTTGCCCAACAGTATAAATAACCATTTACAGGACAAATACTAATAACAACAACATATAAAGGGTAATATTAAAATAAAAAAAAATAGTACAATTTATGTAGAGCAAAAGTATGTATGTACTAATCACAAAAGCAATTAGCCATTTAAATGATAAATATTAATAAGAGTATCATAATTTGAAGAAAATAATAGAAATTTTTACCATTTATGTATAAAAAAAGTATGGTTTCTATCACAGAAAAAACAATAGCAAACGTAATACGTCAAATGTATGTGCGAGCTATATTTCGTATTTCGCCATCGGTACAGCAAAAAATATCACACACTTCTGATAGTTTGTTTGCATTGTTGCACATGAAATTTATGGGTGCCTTTTGTAACAGATTTGTTTGGGCTCTTTTGCACTGGAATGTGACATTACGCCTAGATGTTAATCTGGGAGCAAGTATACCCACTTTTGCTAACAGTTCAGGACAATCTACTTTACCATGTATCAACTTGTGCAAAAACAGTACAGCTGACTCATTTCTACGTTTTTCTAGTGATTGGATGTTAAATCTACGTAGCAGTTCACTATAGTTGCAACCTCTCTCAGGGTAAATCCCGTCGGATTTATAGACAAGAAACTTTAAAAACCTTTTTTGTACTTTCTCGATTGTAGATATGTAAACATCATATATGGGATTCCATATGAGAGATGCGTATTCTAATTTAGATCGTACTAAACTGTTGTACAAGGAAATCAGCGCTGGAATGCTATCAAAACTTTTGCAATTTCTTACAATAAAGCCATACGCACGGTAGGCTTTATTCACAATATCGCTAATATGGTGGTTGAATGTAAGCTGACTGTCAAAATACACACCTAAGTCAGTAGTATGGATATGCCGGTTCTGATCCTCCCTGAAGGTCATTCAAATGGGGTGGGGATGACCTTGGTTTCCATATTTCATGAGGTGTATTGACGTGGGTTTTTCTTATAGGTGCCGGTTCTGATCCTCCCTGAAGGTCATTTTGTACGTTGTCTTTCCAAAAGTGATCGTATCTTAATGGGGCTTTTTAAATGGGGTGTTGGGTAACCTTGAGAGTTCCAGTTCACATTGTGCTTATAGACACTGATTTTGAAATATTTGTCATTAGTGTTTGTATTGGTTATTTGCGTAACCTTGAGGTTTTTTTGTGTTATTGTATAGCTGCTTATTTTGAACGTCCTTGAATGTGATTATTGAGACTGATATTTCTTTGCGGTTTTGAGAAGAATGCACGGTGACGTATCTTCACCTTGATGGTATCTGTATAAATAGTGTACTAACGGTGCTAGTGATCAGTAAAAGTCGAGAGACGATCGGAGTATATTCCCGAAGTATATTGTGTACAGATATAAATTGGTGAGCACCCTTTTATATTATTTATCCAACAGTAACATTATTTGTTTTTCTTTAAACAATGTCTGTCACTACCTCTGAATTGCATGAAATTAACAATAAAATCAACTGTGAACTCAATAACAAAATACCGTTCAGAACTTTATCTTCATTAACTGTAAACAAAGCCCATACAATTAAGAATCTGTCACCAGTCAAATCAAAATTTGGTGAATGTCTAGTAGCAACACTATTAGAAGATAATGCTGATGAGTTCAAAGTATGGTTACCGAAAAGAGTAACGGAACATATGTCTGAAGCGGTGATCAAAGAGATAAATGAATCACAAAATAAATATTCACTATCATATATAGGTCAAAGTTCACCTAAAACACCAGGCACTCGCTCCAAATGTTTGATGAAATTTGATTATATTCAACAATAATATATTTGGTGATGAGGTAGTACAGATTGTGTTGGGTATAAATAATATAATGGTTACTCCCATGTATTGGACCCCGATATATGGAAGGTAAATTCGAGATAAAAAAAACATTTGTTTGTAGCTGATATTAGACGTTCCGTTTGTTTCAGAAGCAGACCAGCTCTCCATTCCCATTATATAATGTGGATGCAGTATTCGGCAATGGGGTGGCCTGAAGCAAAAGATCTACGTAGTGCCATCCAGAGAATTGCATGCCAGTTGGTGGATTTGATTTTCGATGAGGAACATTCCACAGCGTATGACTTAAGTATCTGCTGGGATGATGAAGAGGTCGAACGAAAGAGGATACTAATAAGGAAATATGAAGCAGGGGAAAAGTTATGCAGACAGTATTTACGTGAAGAATGTACCGTCGACCAACTATGTGATGGAATGATTAATAATCAACTCAAACCATTTTTGTACGAAATAGTTAAATACTTACCTCAAGATATTATTATCAAATATCGCCTTCTAGATAAGGAATGATAACTGTATACACCGTGTGTCGTTTTATATGTATAAATAAAAAACTAAATGTACTAAAAAGCTGTTTTATTTCTGCGAGTTAGATATAATAAAAAATCAGAGACACTTAGTAGGAATGAATAAGTCCATTTTGAATAGATCCATCAAAGGCGTTGTAACTAATGCACGAATCATGAATTATCAATGCATACACCTTCGTATTCGCTGGGAAAGAAGATCTGGTTTCAAATTCCAATGATATATCCACAGTTGAGAGCTGAAGGTTATCAGGTTGATGACTGCAGTCAATCACAAATAGAGGATTGTCACTAAACTCCTTTATGTTAAGAATTGGTTCTGGAATGTCCTTGTTATAAAATGTTCTTTGGAAGCTCTCAAATGCATAGTAAGCTGCAGTATTTAGCTTTCTGTTGAAATCTAGGTTCCATCGTTCATACGGATATACCTGATTATTCAACTTTAATCGAATTGAATTTATGTTGGCATGAATGAACTTAGTGATATCCTCTTTAGGATTTTCTGCTAATTTTGAGTCTTGAAATCCAACGATAACAAACAAAGGCCTCTCCAGTTTGTTGGTTGTTCGAATTGCCCAGACGTCTGATGATGTTGAGCGAAGTGATGGTAGTTCATACAAATCCCAAGAGCGAAATGCTACCTTAATCCTTGAATTGAGACTGTTTTTATTCAATCGCTGTAGAAGTTTTACCTTGTATCGATCTTCAGGAACAATATGTTGAACCTTCCATTCAATCTTCGATATTGTTAACTGAGCGTCACATTCACCAACAAAGCAGTTTTTGAAAGATCTTGCAATTACCAAGACGAGCTCTTGTTTTATATTCAGAATTCCTTTTTTGTAGTCCTCTGCGAATCCCATTATATGCTTTAGAGGTATCCTACCACTGAATACTTTGCTGTTTAAATCCCATATCGCTAAATTATCAGCATTCAGGCCCCATCCGGTACATAAAAGTGTATGGGCTGCACTTTTACCATGTGAAATCATTGTTTTCATTGTTGAAGTTATTCCAGGATTCCGCACGACAACAACTTTTTCACCACCCATATGCAGAGAAATTTCATCAAATAAAAAGGATAGAGCATTATTAGATAGGTAGCACGTCTTCGTTGCATCTGCTGGGGTAAACGTTCCTTCAATGTAAATGTAACTGTCAGCAATATTTAAAATGAGATCTTGGAAATTTATCGGTATATGAACAATATCGGAGTTCTTGAAATACGGCGAACCGTACGGCTTGTATGTGTATTCATGAAGGCTGGCTAAGGAACGGTCCATGATAGGTTCCTCAAAAACATCCAACGTCTCACTTGATACGTGCAGAACCATTTTTTTTGGTAAGTTGCAGTCCTATAGATTCGAGGAACTTACGATTCAGTAGAGAAATTTTCGATGCTGTATCCTTGGCGGCAGACGAACGACGAATAACGTCAATTCTCTGATTTCGTCGTATTTTATGTCTACTTGTGTGAACTTTCTTGACATTTTTCAATTGGTATGAACCTACGTTGTACAAAAAACCCATCTTGCTGAATTATGAAGCTTGTTTTAAGTTAAACGTCGCAATTCCAATTTAACGATTACTTTTTCACCACGGAAGTTGATTAGATTCCCATCGTCATCCAAAATTTTAAGTGTGATGTTGTCGATAAACTGACGTCCGCTTGGCTTTACGCTCATATATATTACATTCTGTGGCTCCTTTGTTAGTTTGAATCCTGGCTCGACGTCTATGTCAAACTCGTAAAGAGTGTGCATTTCATTTCCATTGTGGTACGCGCCAGATATCAGTCCACAGTCGATTCTTATCAATCTAACTGTAGTTATATTAACCGGTAAAGTTGACACATGTATTTCGTCATGTCCAAAAATCTTCGGTTCAAACCCAATCAAAGATGCGATTGAGTTAGGAAAAGATAAGTCAACATCATACGCTGAGTATAGCTCACACTTTAATGTATTGTTGTTAGCTTTGAGAGAGAACAACTCATCAGTTGTGGGCTTAGGTGGGTGTATACTGATGGGCTTTATTGTCCTTTGTAAATATTTATTTAGTTCATCGATTTCGTAGGTACCTGGCGGAATATATATAATTTTGAATTTGGTGTTATCTGTTGGATACCTCAAAGCGATTAGATTATTTTCTTCGTGTACGTTGAATATTGAGTTGTAGGAGTAAAAACCTATTAGACCCAAACCATACTGGGCGCTAGTATCTAGCTCAATTGGTGGATAGAAATTAGCCGACAACTCGCTGTCATAACCCGTCAACGTAAGTGTGTAAGACATGACTGATGGGGTGCAAAAAAAGGTAACACTTTATATATCCAAACAGCAACATTTATTGAAAACAGCAATTGTTTTTTTGATTATTATTCTTTAAAGTAATATCATGTAAATTACAATAACAACAAAATATTTTTCTTGGCGGCGGCCCATCTGCTTGATCGCCACTCTGATGTGTATCATAATGCTCCCAGCAGAATTGGAATCGCTGCATGTCCGGGTCTTCCTTCAAGTGTAATGGTAGTTTGTACCATACATGTGCTATTTCATTAGGTGCGCATGCTATGAGTACTTCTTTTGGTATGTGAGCAAGTTCCTCTTCTGTCATGTTCAACAGACTTCTTTCCTTTGAGAATGCTTTCAGGGAATAACTCATTTTTCTAATTGTTTCACGATCCATTTTTATTAGCTTTCTGCTTTTCCTCGGAAAGGAATCGTAGACACAAATGTCCACACCAAAAAGTATTGAAGTTCTGCTGTCGT
Organism: Callosobruchus maculatus; assembly: GCA_951848785.1. Lineage (NCBI taxonomy): Eukaryota > Metazoa > Arthropoda > Insecta > Coleoptera > Chrysomelidae > Callosobruchus > Callosobruchus maculatus. Next base: position 4,202,182 of record CATOUR010000081.1, on the reverse strand, counting down.
CTGAGATTATACAAGATCTTAATTTTCCTTGATTGATCGAATAAATACTTCACTAGCTCGTTCGTTGGTGGTAGGTTGCCGAAACTATCATAATACAACACCACCATTCCCCGTTTTATATATGATACCCAATGTGACCCACCCCCACTCTTGCTATCTAAGTTGATAATGGCTGACTCATTCCAGAATGGACCTTGTTTAGGTAGATCATCACGCATAAAAACTCCTCTGAAATACGGTATTTTTAGCTGTTTGGCATAATAAACAAGGTCGTTGTCTGTCAGCGGTCGTTGAGGTAGGGTTTTTAAAAGTTTTTTGAAGTCCGAGCTTTGATAAACAAACCCAATCCTTTGCGGTATGGTTTCAAATATAAACCACTGCCAATTTTATTCATACCGGAGATAGATGTAGAATTTTTTTCTCGTGCTGAATTTATTGCTTTAGAGGTCCTAACAATATTTGCAATACCCCCAGCGAGACTGCCTAATGCTGAGAGACCTGCAAAAATTGGTATCAAGGGTAGAATTCCACCTACTTTTGGAATAGGTATAACTCGCGGAAGGCGAATACGTCGTTTCCCTCCCAGAGACTTGATATGCTTCCGGGCGGCTAATAATGCTGCAGAAGTTGCTTTTCGTAGCACGTTATTATCTTGCTTATGGTTCGAAAATCTCTTCATATTTTTGCGAACTCTGTTTAGTATCCCTGAACCAAAATGCACCTTCTTTGTAGCCTTCCTCATTTTCCTACGCACACATTTTTTCTTATTCCTTCTACGTCGTGATCCATAACCCATTCCCGCATGATGTTTTACACGTAATGCATTCCACAATTTTTTACGCATGCATTTTTTCCTACTGCGCCCACGTCGTGATGCAAGACCCATTCCAGTGTGACGCTTTACTTTCATAATATTTGTAACTAACCAGGCAGCTGCTTTTTCTCCGAAGTTTGCATCAGCTGATTTGACTCGTTTCCAGGCTTCTTGTTGAAGCAGGTAGTCAGCCGAGTGTCTTGTAGCCAAGTCAGATTTGCGGTATGCAAGGTCGTGCTGTAAGCAAGCCGCGTCTAATTTATTGATTCCTTTTTGGCCAAGAGCTAGCCTTTCCTCCACGCGCGTGCCCGGCCCACAAAACTGATAAAAGGGTAAATGTGCTTCGAATGGCAACTTATCTATCAACTTGTTAACAATTCCACCACCAGTTTTGGAAATGCTGCTACACCTTCTCCCAAGAAGTATCGGCATTTAAATAAAACATATATAAACAACTGCGGCTTATATACGGTTAAGTCGTTGCACGATGAAGGTGACAAAACAAGATCAGGAATTAAGTATTAGCAATATTGATGTAAAGGTCACGGATTTGGAAAATAATACTTCTCATCATCGACATGGTATACTACTACCATCCACGATTCGTTGTATTATTGTTGGCCCATCAAACTGCGGAAAAACCAATGTGCTGATATCTTTGTTGTTGCATCCTGATGGGCTTTTCTTCGAAAATATCTATATATTTTCAAAATCGCTTGATCAACCCAAGTATACATTCATAGAAAAAGTAATGAAGTCGATTGATGGATTGGGATATCATGCATTTACCAATAACTCTGATATTCTACCACCATCAGAAGCCAAACCAAATTCAGTTTTCATTTTCGATGACGTTATATGTGAAAATCAAAATGTTATCCGAGAATACTTCAGTATGGGTCGACACAAAGGTGTGGATTGCTTTTATTGCGTGCAAAGCTACAGTTGGATACCAAAAAGGGTGATTAGAGATAACGCAAATCTGATTGTGTTGTTCAAAGTTGACAACACTAACCTCTCACATGTTTTTTCAGATCATGTGGCACCCGACGTAACCTTTAAGCAGTTCCAAGATATGTGTGCAATGTGCTGGAGGGAGAAATATGGGTTTCTAGTAATTGATAAAGATAGAGAACTAAAAGATGGTCGGTACAGGAAAGGATTCGATAGTTTCATAAATCCACTGGTAGACTAGGAATATCATCAATTGAATGTGAGACTGCAATCAATGTACATCGCAGCTGTAGCATTACCATAACAAGTATGAAGCAGCAACAGAGCAGCATTGAGATTGCTCTCAAAAAAGAATTAGTGGAAGCAACAGAGTCTGTCCAAAAAAAATTTAATGCTGTAAAGAAAGGTCGCGACATCGATAACACAGCATTGGAACGGATATATGAACCTATTACGAAACAGCTGAAGACAATAGCGAATGCATCAGTTCATACACAATCGAAACAACCAATGCAAAACGTTGGTCATACAAGCACTCCTAAAAGACCACCATCTACATATCCAAATCAAACCCTTCCCTCTACTAGTACACCAAAAGGGGCGAGATTCGAAGAATTGACTTCCGCTGCTTTTTCCGGTATAACACCAATAAAGGAGTTACCTGATACACCATCATCAATTAATGAGAGGGAAAGAGATTCAGTTACTCAGTATGTATCTACAGCTAATTCAAGTGTGGACAGAGAGGCAGTTGCTGAGGTGCTGAAAAGTCATATAGATAATTTGAGAGCAGGACATCCGGCCTATGGAAGTGTTTATAATGTGAGGATCAACCCACAATCACAGAAGCTGTTAATGGGTGTACATGAAGTGGAATTTGATGATAAGGCGGTTTATTTATCGTCGGGTGATAAGACTACTAAATTCAAACTATCCCCAGACTTACTAGATATGATGTTTGTAGGAGATACACGAAACTCCAACTCAAAAACTCTACACACATTCAGGTCCATATTGAATCTAACTAATGTACTTCGCAAAGATTACACACCTCTTAATATTTACAATGTCGACGGATCTGAGTATTTCAATAAATTATTTAATATCCTATCTACATCATCCCCCATGCATTTGAGAGCCAGAGTTGGTAGGGGACATACACAAATGAAGATACCTAAGTATAAGATATTTAACACTAATAAACGCGACTTTGTGTACTGGAACGACATCAACGAGCTGATTGATCGATTGAAATTGCTATACAGCTCAAAATCAGCTGGTCATACAAACCACGACAACGAAATTTTATCTATAATAGAAGAATTGCGTGAAGAGGGCGTAATACGCTAATTTGGGGTATATATATTTGCGAGTTGAAAGATCCCACTAATAGTATAACGCTTTCGTAGCGATGCACAATACGATAGATAAGTTTGGTCGTCGCAGTTCTAAGCATACAACTGTACGTGGTATTCCAGGTATTGGTTTTAAACTTACACAAACTGGAAATTATGATATCAATGGAAAGCAGTTAAAGAATGTTGGTGATCCTACAGATGAAAATGACTCTGTTCATATAAAGTATGTTGAAAAAAAACTAAAAAGTACCGCTGATATGCTTGAAAGTATAGTGAATAGCAAAACGCTAGAATTGAGTGATGGCCTTGAGAAAAAGATTGATGTATTAACAACCAATTTGATATCCATTTTAGAGCAACTAGAGGTTCTATATAATTTTTGCCAGAAATTAGCTAGTGGAGTCAACAGGGAATTCGATGCTGAAGGTGGCCCTGTTTTACCAGCGTGGCTTGCAGGCTACACTTTAAATCAACTCAGACCATAGATCGGTTGATTTTTCATGATTAATGATCAGTTTCTTTTCTACAATCACCTGAGTCAGACCTCTACATGTAGATATGTCAGTTAACAGCGCAACAAAACGTGGCATAGCAGAAGAATTACACAAGGCAGTTCGGAAGAACTTTCGCCGTCGAAAAACTATCATAAAAGGTTTCGCTGACTTATGGCAAGCCGATTTAGCGGAAATGCAACCTTTTCATAAGGAAAATAATGGCTATAGATACATATTGGTAGTCATTGACTGCTACTCTAAGTTCTTATGGTGTAGAGCAATTAAGAATAAAGATATGCAAAACGTGACGGCTGCAATGCATGATATCCTGCAGGACGCTAGCTATCATCCAACCAATCTGCAAACAGATAACGGATCTGAGTTTTACAATCGCAAATTTTTTGATCTGATGCAAAGGTATGGAATTAACCATTACTCCACGTTCTCTACGAAAAAAGCAGCAATTGCCGAAAGAGCTATTCGTTCACTGAAACACTTGTTGTACAAGGAATTTTCTGCAAGAGGTAGTTACAAATGGATTACAATTCTGCAAAATGTCACTAACTTCTATAACAACAGGAAACATCGAACAACAGGATTGGCCCCCATCGAAGTCGATTTTCATACACGATTGAATGTGTATCGCAATCCAAAGGTAGCAGGCAGAAGTAAGCTTAAACTTGGGGACATTGTGAGAGTAAGCAGATATAAAGGTGTATTTGAAAAAGGTTACACCCCCAACTATTCTACGGAATTGTTTAAAATACGCAACGTTAACATTACAAATCCAGTCACATATATGTTAGATGATATGGATGGGCAACCGATAAGCGGCTGTTTCTACGAAGCTGAGCTAAAAAAGACGCAGTTTCCAGATGAGTATCTGATTGAAAGGGTCTTGAAGAAAAGAGGAACCAAGCTCTTCGTTAAGTGGTTAGGTTTCCCGAAAGAAAAAAATTCGTGGATAGACGTAAAAGATGTATTGTAATGATTCAATAATATATTTGAATGGTTTCTCGATAACTGTGTAAACTTATTTTATTAATTTTTTTGTTTGGATGATTTTTAGATTCGTTTATAAATAAAACAGTTGTTTGGACTAACTGTAGTTTTATTTTGTCGCATATATATATATTTACATTAATAATCATTGATTAATTTATTAGATTATTAAATCGGGCGACCTCGCTCGCTCTCCACCTGCGTCTCTCCTTCTTGGACAGGAACGGTGGGGGCATCCGCAGGACCGCCCTGTTTTCTAGGTTTGGTTTATAGGTGGGATAGTCATCGCTATCCCAGTTTTCTGAAACAAAAAGAGTGTTGTTTTGTAATGCGTGCGAAGATTGCAAGATGCAAAAGGTGAAAGGTGTATAAGGATATATTGCTAAATCTTACGAGGTTTCATTAAATTTAGATTTTTCAGGAATGATGGGTACACACGTTGAAAGTATCAATATCATATGATCAATACAAAACAAAAAATAATAAAAAATTGCTATGTTGGCGCATGTTGAAAGTATCAATATCATAGGATTGGTACAAAACAAAAAAAAGATGCTAAGTTGGTGGTGGTTTGATTTTTTCGCATTTAATGAACACATTTTATACCTTCAATCTGCACCTCAACACTGGTGGTGGCGACTTCATCATCCTTGTCTGTTCGTTTCCCCCCACGGTTGTCAGAAGCTGTAAAAAGAAAGAATTATCGATGAGTATATGGTTAGTTTGTAATAGAATACGTTTGCTTCGCAAAAAAGTAAAAACATGGAAAGATAAACTGTTTTTGATAAATTTTTAGTGTCATCAATAAAGGTAGCATTTCATAAACTCGGAAATAATTACTCATAAACAAACTACATAGGTACCTTCAGATGGTGCATGACCCTGTGCCAATCTTCGCCGACACCGCACCAGGTGATTCGCCATCGACGACGGCTTCACTAGATGGTCCGCGATCAGCGGACATTGCCGCAGACCAAATGTCCGGTGATCTGTGGTCGCTGCTGCCACACCACCCTGACATGCTCTCTCCCGCAGCCGCCTCGCCACCTCTGTGAAGCCGCTGTATCGGCTGTCACCCGGAATGACCTCTGGTGCTGAAAAGAAAAGAAGAGTACATTGTAGAAATACATATGAGTGGATACTAGCGAAAACAGACTTGCTGTATTTTGACTTGTTACTTGTACGAAATGTATACAATGGCAGAATAATGTTTACCTTGACTCAGGTGCTCCAGGTCCAAGATGTTGAATCCTATGGCTTCCATTCTCGTTCTTCCTCTTGATTATCTTGCTGTAATCTTGCTATAACTGAAGAACTGAATCACGAACTTCACTAAATAATTCTCGTTCAGCCACCGTATTTATACGATATTAGGGGACTAACGCTTCCCCTCCTCCGCTTCAATCCTCTCTTAGGGTACGTCGTTTCAGGAATATAGAAAGACCAACCCACCAGCCAATCGGCGTATAGACCATTAAGTACGTTATATGCCTTGTCAACGCATTCGCACGTCATCAACTGCTATTGAAACGGGAATATAGAAAGATCAACCCACCAGCCAATCGGCGTATAGACCATAAATCCCTATTGGTGGAAATGTTATATGCTTTGGCAACGCATTCGTACATCATCAACTGCTATTGAAACGGGAATATAGAACGACCAACCCACCAGCCAATCGGCGTATAGACCATAAATCCCTATTGGTGGAAATGTTATATGCTTTGGCAACACATTCGCACGTCATCACCTGCTCCTGAAATACTTTGTCGCCCAACCCCAACCATGCTAATTTAGATCTGTGTACCACTATATCGATATCTGAAACCAACAAGAATTGTGGATGCTCCCACCAATATAACCTTATTGGATGCGATAGTTTCACCCAACCCACCCATCTAAAGCTTATTGGTTGTGATTGTTTCGCCCATCCTCCCCATCCAAGTATTCGTCCCCTCCGCTCTGATTTTACAACTGAATTATGTTGTGAATTTTTGGGTATAAATACAGCTTCATTCTGTAAGGCTTTTCAGTTCTACGTTCTTCAGAAAATCGTACCGTTCCGCAGAAAAATATTGTATATCATACCTATATCACCAACATTATGGCCGCAACCAATAATCAAGATGTTATAGTCGTCGGGGACGACTTACGGGCCATCCTGCAGGAGTTTGAAGATGAGGGGTTGCCTTTTACGCAGCTGGCTGCAGATGTCCAAGAAGAACTTGGAGAATTCGTCCATGTGAACCCACCAGCTGAAAACAACACCAGTGTGAACACCCCTGCAGCAATAGGAGCTGGCGTGGATGCAACGGAAGCAGCCGCAAGTGCAGTGCCTGTCCTGGCAACCAGTGTGAATACTCCTGTAGCTATAGGAGCTGGCGTGGATGCGATGCAAGCGTCCACAAGTACAGTGCCTGCGATAACGAGTAGAAAAATAAAAAAGGCACCTTCCAAGCCTTTTGGAGCATTATTGCGGCAGACATTGGAAAAATCAAATAAACCTCCAAAAACAGAGATCGAAGACCAGACGGAAGCGTTGAGGAGTACTGTTCAACGCATCAAGGATGAAATAGCAAATAATGAGCGGCAACTGGTAGAGGAGCTGGCACTGAACGATAGTCTCCAAGCAGCACAAGTTATCGATGAGCAAAAGTTGAAACAGCTAGACGATGAAAGGAAGCGTGTAAAAGAAACCAAGACGAGGAGAAAGCGACAGTTGGATGATTGCAAGAAGAGAATCGACACCCTACGAGTGACATCAACTCAAAAAAGATGCAAGCTGACTGAAGAGAAGGAACGTATTATATCTTTCTTTGAGTTGTAAAATAAACAGCAAAATATTATATATATATTTATATACATTATATGTATCGATTTGCCTCATATTACGAATATTGAATAAAAATAAAAAAAAGGTATGATCTTTTATTTGATGATGGTATATTGTGTAAGTACCAGCGGGCTAACAGAAACGGTAAATATACCTTGTGGATTAGGGTGTGGCTTTACAGTACCCACCACCCAACGTCACCGATGTTCCACAAATAAAATGAAGAGGTGGGGAGGTATGGAGGGGGCTTTAGTGTGGGGAGCTTAGAACATAAAAGGCAGAGTTCTTGTCAATGAAAAACATAGTGCAGAGTCAACTGGTACAGTAATACAACTAGCAGCGAAATGGACTTCACTACAGAGTCAAACGGACCTTGCGACTCCACGTCTTGGATGCAGGATCAAGAGGACAGTTCCAGCATATGGAGTATGGAGACTGCGGTACCGGATGATGAGACACCCGACCAATCTCATTGGGCGGTGGCGAGACCACCGATGGACCATGGACCATGCGACTCCACAGTACAGCCGCTGGGGTTCCTGTTGTCTACTATAGACAGCTCATCAGATAACAGCGATGATGATGATGATGCTGATCCTTATCGTCCAGATGGTCCATCAAACCTTAGAGGTGCGCGGATAGAACTGCCTTTTCTCATAGATAGCGAGGAGGAGACATGAGGTGCTATTATTAAATTATAAAGAGATTTTTTTTGTATTAACCAATAAACTTGTTTTTTTAAATCGTACCTTTTTTCAAAAAACCTTACCATCGTGACAGAAAAAAATTCATCGAGCGTGGGCGGCTTTGCCAACAAACGATCTTTCTAAAAATTTTATTCAGTGGTGTACTTTATTTTCTCATTTTTTATCAGTCTTCCAATTTTGTCTATCTCGATTTTTTCATGCTTCTAACGTTTTTTTTTCACTCTTTTTTTCTGAAAAACCACCGTTTTGAAGGACCGTTGAAGATCACATTTGGCCCTCAAAATGCGTCAAAATGGGCCTCCGCCGAGCCTTTGTAGGCTCGGCGCCGCCTCGCCTTTGCATGCGCGGCGAGATAAGGTGGGTCGACGGCGGAGCCGTCGACCCACCGCCCGTGTCGATGTTAGTCGACGGCGCAGCAGTCGACCTAACCTCCACCTTTACCGAAACTTAGCACGACCCAGTAAGCACTATGTGTAATTGGAGACTATGCACTATCCTGTTGTCTTAGAAACCAACCTATAATTTTTTTCACCCGGGGTTTCGGGCAGTCGGGTAGTCGACGGCCCAGCCGTCGACCTAGTCTCTGCCTTTACCGATACTTATCACGAACCAGTAAGCACTATGTGTAGTTGGACACTATGCACTATCCTGTTGTCTTGGAGACCAACCTATAGTTTTTTTTCGCAGATATTTTTTTATAGACTAAACTTTTTTTTCATATTTTTTTTTTATTTCTCATTTTATTAACCAGAAAAGAACTAGATTTCAAAATCGATATATATATATATATTTGAATTTATTTATTTTTAATTATAAGACATACATAAAAAATATTGTAATAAAAAAACACATTTGTACATTACTACTATCTTAGAAAATTTTACACAAATATCTAACACCTGCATACAAATAAATACAAAATTAAAAGTTTTTGTTCACATATTTTTTTTGTTACTCATTTATTAAATAATCTCATAATCGATATATTTATATATTTTTTTTCAATTATAAGATATACATAAAATTACATTTGTACATTGCTACTATTCTATAAAAATATTATTAACTGAAACACTAAATTTGAGAACAAGTATAATTTATTTTCTGTAATTATTATACATGAAAAGTTATTAATTATAAAATATATATTTTAACAATAATATTTTTATACATACATGAAATTTTATTAAAATTGAGTAATACATTTTTTGTAATTATTGTACATGAAGATTTATAAAAAAATAAAATATACATTTAAACAGTAATATTTTTATATACACATGAAATTTTATTAAAATTAAAAAATACATTTATATAATAAGATTTTTATATATTCAATGAAAATTTGTTAAAATTAAAAAATATATATTTAATAACAATTATATATACATGAAAAATTTATTAGTTAAAATATACATTTATACAATACTATAATTATAAAATAAAGATGCTATACAAATATCCAACTCTAAATATATACATATAAAACCCTAATTCTAACTATAAGGGAAAGTGTAGTATATATCTATATATATACTATATATATATATATACTACACACCCTTCTGGTTTTGAGACAGACAGATCGGATGGTAATCCACGGATTCGATCGTCGCTATCTGTCCCTCCAGCTTTGCTATCTTCGCCTCATAATTTTCTATCTTGGAGGCTCTCTCCTCCAGGCCTTCAAGCTTACCGCCGGCTTGCCGCAACTTCACGTCCTGCTGCTGTGCTTCTTTCCGACGTTGCTGCAACTTCGATTCCCTCGACAGTACTTCCTCCCGAAGTTGCTGCAACTCCACCTCCTGCAGCAGAACGTCGCCCCAAAGTTGCCGGCTCGACTCTTCGGCGGTTCGCTTCTCCTCCCTGGCGGCCGATAAGATCTGCGGGAACTGGTCCTCCTTCAGTTCCTGCACCCTCACCCTTGCGTCCTGCAGTTCCTTTCTCATCTTAGCAGTCGCCTTGGCAAGCAGCGAGCCAGGATCCTCCTCCACAGTCTGGCTGCTCCCACTACTGGTCTGGCTGCTGCTGCCGCTACTGCTTCCGCTACTGCCTCCGCCACTGCTTCCGCTACCGCTGCTACGTTGACTGGCCTCGTGCGATGTCAGCGACTCGAGGGACGATTGAGTCGCTGATATCCGCGGTGTCCTGGGTGTACGCGGCAAGGCCTCCAGGATGTCAGCCGGTGCCGGTGAAAATGATGACTGGGCATCATTAACCGCAAGAGGTTCCGGGCTTCGACTTGCCTGATGAAGCTCCGAAGATGTCGTCGTCGATGACTCCACTGGAGCAGTAACAAGCACATTCTGATGCACTATAATTTTGTGTGCTTGATTCTGATCCGGTGGAGTAATCGACAACGGCAATGTCGGGGTAGCTTCCTCAACAACCGCCGAAGTCCGGACGGGTGACTCTCGCAAAAAAGGTGGTTCCGTTACAGTCGGAGCCTCGTGCAATACGGAGAAGTCTACCGTCGACTCCGGTACAGCAGCGGAAGTGGCAAACTGGGGTACAGGTTGCCGAAATCGAGCTGTGTAAGTCTTGCATGCCGACTTACACAGCTTAAATTTGGCACCCTCATTTCGCTTCCGCTGCGTTGCCGAACTCGACGGTACTCTTACAACCTTCTTTCGCGGCTCTTTTTGCACCGCAACCACTTTTTTTTGCGATTCATCACCATCTACCTTCTTGGGGCGTTTGGTACCCGTCATCATCTTCATAGGCGCCGTCCTTTTCCTGGTGGTAGGACTTGCGCGTACTTGCGAGGGACCAGCCTTGGCAACAGGCGATCGCGATAGCAGTGTCGATCGCTTGGGTGAGCTTTGAAACTCATCTTCTGAGTTGTATTCGATGGGCATCTGTAACAATAAAGAGAAAACCATATTTAGAAACATATCCATGAGGGTAGTTGGTAGAGCGGTCTCCCAAGTTAGGATAAAATTATTTTTACTTACACTTCTCTTCAGAGACATGGTTCGTAGCTGGTTAGTTGGTGGCTGGTAGAGAGATGTATTCTGGCGGCAAAAGCTGGACAGAATGATTTCTACCTGTCCTCGCCTGCACTTTTAAGACCTCAATCCACCAATCAGATAGTTCGAGAGTAGGGGTAGAGGCAGAGGTGTACGCCCACTCCTCCAATGGGGATGAAAGACAGCCCACATCCCTACCCTATCAACTCCAATGTCGCCATGTTTTTTTTTGTCTCTTTCTACATCAATGTGTATTTAGAACTTATGAAATATTTCATGAGTTTGAATACCTGGAGCGGTAATGATTTTTTAAGTATGTATTAATAGATGTGTATGCCTTAAAGAGGGTAGCCATGGGGCACCATTAAATTTTAAATGGGTATTTATAGAGGCTTACCTTTCTTCATGGAATAACCTAATCTTAAAGATGGGGTGGCAATAACAAATTTTGTTAATGGCTTAGGGATTATATAGAGGCTTACCTCTCTTCGTGGAATAATCTAATCTTAAAGATGAGGTGGCAATAAAAAATTTTGTTAATGGCTTAGGGATTATATAGAGGCTTACCTCTCTTCGTAGAATAACCTAATCTTAAACATGGGGTGGTAATAAAGTTTGTTATGGACTTAGGGATTAAAGAAATAAACTGTATTATGAGTTTACGAGACCCAAAGGGTCTCATTCCCCGAAACACTCCGACTGCTAGGGACAGCTCGCCTTTTCTATAATTATACTCGTTTAAATAAATATCTCAAAGTTTTCTTGTGGATATATTTATTGATTAATACAATTTGAAATTTTCTTATGTATATATTAACATACCAAATAAAAGTAACTGCAATACACAAAGATTTAAATATCAATTCTAAAACTACAAATATAATACGTTGAAAGCAACTTAAAATTCCAAGACTCCACTAACAACTATTCAAGATATTAAATTCTGCAACAACCAAAAAATTATGAACAGACAACTTGAATCTAAAACTATGAATCTAAAAGAAAGACACTCTATGTATTAATGAAAATTATGATCTGCTCTTTCGGCTAACGACTCGTCTTTCAGAACTTTCATATGTGGTTGCGGATGTGACGGAGGCGGTGTCCTAATCCACGAATCAATAGCCTCACAAACTCTCAATGCACATCTCCCATTCGTGTTTTCGGAATGGTAGTCACACTTTTTGCTATGAACACTCTGCTCTGCTCTGCTCATGCTCACGTTAAGACAGATACTATGATCTATAGCCTCAATGTTCACTATCTGTATGTTTTTCAAGTTTAACATAGCTACAGCTCTCACTACATACTCATACTTCTGATGGCCCTTAAGAAAGATTTTATCGCTGTTCCTGATATGTTGTTTCATTATTTTCATGATTTGTTGCGCATTTGTATTTCCACTACTGTATCTGATGCCATGATTATATTTTTCCAAAAACTTGACGCTTCTTTGATCTTTTACGCTCAGTTCATTGAATTTAATGACGGGTTTAAGCACATAATGAAATAAACTTCCACTTTTCTTAAACCCTATCTCTTTTGGAACAAACGTAGACTGGATATTATATCCTTGGATATCTAGAACAACTATAGTCATTTTTGAAGTCTCACAATGAATCTGATGTAGATTGTGGGTAGTCTGAGTTTAGGTTAAATAAAATGTGCCAACTTTATTCTGCAAACATATATTTAATACTATCACACTTTACAAGCTTACAGTAACTTAAATCTAATATTTAGAAACTTCGGCTAACATTAATTGTATAAGTAGATCTAAATTACCATCTTCAGGAGCCTCATCTCGCGCGGTGATCTGATTAATGGCATCGATAGCATATTTTACATTCGATGCGGGGTCTGTTTGGTAAAATTGAATGTCAGAGTGCCCCCAGGGTAAAGTTTTTGTTGTATTTGGAATTATAAACCTTTTATCATCGTTGTGTGCTAAAGCTACTTTATTTTTGACTTCTGTATATACATCATGCAACCTGCTTTTGAATGTATTCATTTTTCTTAAAATCAGACCACCATTCTCTAGTATATGCTTATAATCATTACCACATAACTGATTTTGTATTACTGCTTTTTTAACACCCTTTGCTTTTTTCATTTCTCCCTTAACTGACTTGATATAGTATGCCTTCGCACCTGTTCCGTAAAAACTTATTATAGGATCTTCTGGAAATTCGTCTTTCATTTTACCCAGAATAGAGTCATTGACTGGAATGTTGAACTCATTGTTTTGTTTATAATTTGAAGTATCAAACTCGCTAATATTATTTCTCATAAATTCATAGAAGTCATCCGTATGAGTTTTCAAAATTTGCGAATCTGTATCACAGTAAAGCATAGATACTTTATCGTTGAACTGCTTTTTAAGAAACCCATAAAAAAAATCATACATTACTATTTTAGATATGTCCAGTATACAGAATCCCACGTATATTGGCTTAAAATAATGTACTCTAACTTTTCCTAAATGGATAGCTGCAAGATTTTCGTTGAATATGGAACAACTCTTGAAATTTGGACGAGCTACTAGTGCTCCGACACCGATGCTATTACGAAGATTTTCCCAATGTGTGACCAACTTTATATCTCTTCTATTATCTACATTTTCCATAGTTTTTCCAAAAATTGCATTATTTAGAAGCTTATAAAAGTCCCTTTCAAATTTATTGTTTGCTTTATTACGCATTGCCGTATTGAGATCGATATATTCCTTCAACCAGAACGATTGTTTGAACTTAAGGATCCTGTGAACCTTGGTTACTTGCAAACCATACCGTACAGCTTGTTGTAGTACGCGATAATGTACAATATATTTTTTCTTGTCGTACAGATTTGGGATTAATTTCGGAATCTTTGTCTTGGCATTTGGTGGGATCATACTTTCCACCAAAAACGGAAGGTCGCTATGTGAATCGTGTAACCCTTCAGGATATCGCACATCAACTTCCAAGACATAGCCAGTCTCACCGTCTATTTCGGCATTTTCTAAATCGAATGTAGATATTTCTGAATCCCCCATCCATTCAAAACCTCCCGTAGGAAGAGGTGACGACATAGCATGCCCGTAAAGATTCGTGGCATCGAGATATGATATAAATGTCGATTCTTTAGATGGATCATAATTTGGTAAATATTTATTATTTGCTTCGTGCATTCTATCGCTGCATTGACTTATCCCCCCGCGAATACCATTCTTAAAGAACCCAATCATATCTATGTCCGTAAGGAGCTGGAGATTAACTTTGGTATACTTTAACATGGCATCCCAAGACAATCCAGGAGATGTAAAATAGTGTGCTGGATCCAATTTGTAAATATTCATACTATTTCTCCTAAACCTTTCAAAGACATCACACAAGAGAAGCACGTCTGTCCGTAAATAAATGTCAGAATATTCACCTAGATTCCTACAGTTGAACGTTCTCCATACAGTTATTGCCCTCGAATATTCCTCCTCAGATATATCTTTCTCATTCAACTTATCATAAAACTCTGCCTTTGACGGTAAATATTCTTGATCCAATTTCTTTACATCATCCACATAATTGTAAGGAAATACACCTTTCTGTCTAATTAAATTAAAGACTCTAGGGTCTGAAAAATACTTTTTACTCTCCAGAAAATCCCTACTAGTCAAACTGTCTGATAATGCTTGTAAAGATCCAGGTAGAAAACGACAACTATCGATAAATCTCATTTGTAAAAACTTCCTCCTTATTCTACCGGTTCGGTCCACATAGTCATGCATATACAGACTTTTTGTAAATGAAATGTATTTTTCCTTATTCTGGGCTACCACGTCTATCTTATCTCCATGAGAAGATAGTTGTTTGATAAATAGGTGACAATCGTACCCACTTAAATTGTGCGTTATAATTGGTATAAAATTTGGTAATTTGAAATTTAAATTACATTTCGAATGTGCAGCCCCGAATCTAACTTTACCAGTTATGTGGCAATGATCGCGAACTTTAATATCGGATCCTGAAAATGGTTTCTCACAGATGTTACATTTCGTTGAAGTATCAAATTCAATCTGCTCTTCCGGCGTTAAAGGGATCATGGGAGTTACATCTTTCAAATATTTGAAATATAGTTCTTTAAGATCAGCTTCTAGCCTTGTCACGAATTCTTTCGCCGCGTCTTTACCTCGATACAAGACAAATTTGGATAAGTCAGAATCAAATGAAGATTTAATAAAATATGAAAATGAATATGGTTCATGTGTGTGGGTTTCGTTTGTATACGAATATTCTGGGTTGGGTTCACAGTTATCGATTGGTTTTAATAATGACTCAAAATCCGCATACACAACAAAGGGGACCGGCATTTGCTTTTCAAAATTCTCGAATTTAAGTATGTTTTCTGGAACCTGATTACCAAACTTATCAATTCGTAATTTTTCTGTGGGTGTTATCGTGAATATATGATTGCAATCGTTCCTTTGGTGAATATCTAGATACGCCTTAGTTGAAAAATATAACAAACAACCGTCACAAAAGTACCGCTTATGCTCGTTTGAACTTAACTGATGTGCAACTAACCGTGAAAGATCTCTTATCCAACAATAGTGACCATTCCCCTTATCATCCGTTAAATAGAGCAGATTGACATGTAAAGCTAATTTCTTCTGAGCATATCTCAATGGACCAACTATTTCGTATGTGATATTACCATCTTTGATTATTTTTTCAATTCCGTACACGTTTATAGATATATTATTGTTTCTCTCGAACAATGAGATATCTTTAAAAGTAATAGGAAAGTTCATACCGTGGACATTCAATATGGTTGAAAAATGCGGGTAGGATGACACTTCCGCTACTCGGGTGCTTGCTGGTAGTAGCGCTGATGTGACGGCCCAAGCAAAGCAACACTGGTCTTGATTTCGCACATTTACCACTGCCTTCTTTTTCTCTATAAAGTATGGTAACTTTATATAAGACGATCCACCCAATGGTGAAAACTTGTTAATGTTCACTTCAGCATAAAGGATACATTCGATCGCCCACCCTGAAAATAAAACAACAAAGGTTACTATCTCAATTTATGCACTTCTCTAAATATCTAACATACCAGAATCCTTCTCCTCAAACTCAGATGATTGGGATGTAATTTCATCAGCAAACCGTTGATAAACATCAGATAGGTCTGTGCTCTCGTCTATTACTTTATTAACCGTATTGAAGGATTTGACGTCTGCCACATCACTCGTTTGTAATACATACTTCCCGAATACTTCCATGTTCACTTTCAGGGCTCTGTGCACTCGAAGTTTCTCTTCTATTACATCTAGAGTATTTTGCTTGATGTTATCGAAAAACTCTTTAAAGTCGGTATACAATTCTGATGGGCTAAATCTATAGCTGGCAATTCTACATTTGAATGCACTTTTTATAAGTCTCACACCATCAGTGATCGGGATCGATGAATTTGTTCTATGTTGTAATGTCCTTGCGTGGGCAGTCATTCGATTTTTCGGAAGTGAAACATTGCAGCAAGGACATATCATATTCGGAGGTGTACTATCCAATTTAATTTTTTTAGCTTGTGGTCCACTTGTGGAACTGCCACTGCAAACATTTCTCTGATGTCGACGCAAATTGTCCGAACGCGTAAAATTATCACCGCAATCACTACATGTATGCATCTTATTAGACTATATCTTGATCACTGTCTGTCAAGCAACTGTAGCATCGATGATCGAGCCTCCTCGATTTATAGCTAGATACTCAAGGGCATCGTACCCCCACCTCCACTCATTCGCTTATCATGCAAGGCCCGACGTTAGCAAAACACGTTCTTTTGTAAGGCCAAGCTCAAGGCTATCCCCACCCCATTTTAATAACATTCAGGGAGGATCACTATCGATCCTCATAGGAAAATCATACAACTAATTTCAAGGTTATACAAACAACCAATACAAACACTAATAACAAATATTTCACAATCAGTCAATGTGAACTGGAACTCTCAAGGTTACCCAACACCCCATTTAAAAAGCCCCATTAAGATACGATCACTTTTGGAAAGACAACGTTACAAAATGACCTTCAGGGAGGATCAGAACCGGCACCTATAAGAAAAACCCACGTCAATACACCTCATGAAATATGGAAACCAAGGTCATCCCCACCCCATTTGAATGACCTTCAGGGAGGATCAGAACCGGCATATCCATACTACTTAAGTCCCTAACGACCTCACATCTTTCCAAATAAGTATTACTCAAGGAATATGAATACAACACACTACTAGTTTTACGATTGAAAGTTAAAATTTTGCATTTATTTACGTTTAGAGGCAAACAATTCAAATCACACCAATCCTGGAGGACAAACATTTGTTCTTGTAAGGCAACACAATCATCGACTTTAGAAATAGATGCAAATAATTTGAGGTCATCAGCAAACATCAACTTATTACACTGGAGTAGATCACATAAGTCGTTTACAAATAACGAAAATAGCAAAGGGCCCAAATTTGACCCTTGTGGTATGCCACTGCTAGCAAAATACACTTTGGAACAGAAACCGTTGTAATAGACAAATTGACTTCGCTGACTAAGATAGGATGCAAACAACACAATATAGTGACGACTTACTTCTAAATTAGAAAGTTTTTGAAGAAGTAACCTATGACTAACCCTGTCAAACGCCTTAGCAAAGTCCGTGTATACAACATCTATTTGTCCTTTCATATCTAACGTTTCACAAACAAATTGACTGAACAGAGCTAAATTACTTGTCGTTGATCTACCATTCATAAAACCGTGTTGATGAATGGACGTGGCCTGATTGATTTTACAACTAAGACGATTGTATAATATAATTTCTAAGAGTTTTGCAGGGTTACTCAATATGGATATAGCTCGATAGTTAGCAATCACTGAACGATCATTGGACTTGTGTATTGGAACGACTTTAGACAACTTCCACTCTTTAGGGAATACAGAAGTTTTCAAAACCAGATTAAATATTTTTTGCAATGGCCGTATCAATACTCTAATGCAATCTTTGAACAAGAATGAAGGGATTTTATCAGGACCAGACATAAAAGAGTCCTTTAGTTTTTTTCCAGCAAGTATTATCTCCTCTTCAGTTATTGGCTCAAAAGTAATGTCTACTAAACTGTTACGGTCTATAAAAGCGGTAGTCATTTCCTCAGTTACGTCAGACAAAGAATAAGCACTTTTGAAATGGTCGGCAAATGCATCCACAATCATTTGTGGATTTGCAAGTGCTTGAGTTCCATCGAACATTTTCGAGGGTATCCTAGATGTTTGATTCTTTCGATGTATAAATGACCAAAAAGACTTAGGCTCTCGTTCCAGCTGTAGCTGAATTTCTCTAATGTACTGTTGATATGCAATTTTGACCTTACCCTTTAATATACGTCTAAGTTTTTTGAACTCTTCATTGAACTCATTATTACCAGTCATTTTAAACTTGTGATGCATTCTAGCCTTTTGCTTAACAATTGCTATAATGTCACGTGTATACCAAACAGGATACCTATGTGAAAAGTTTTTGCGGATAGGTACATGGTTATCAAGAATACTATAGAATTTTGTATAAAAAAACTCAACAGCTACATTTACATCTCCAATTTCCATCAGACTATCCCAGTTAGTGCGTAAGAATTCATTATACAATTCCAGATAGTTACCCTTTTTGAAATTATAGCATTTACTGTTAAGATTAGTTTCGAAGCGATATCGCTTAAAGTCGGAAACCTTTAGCGATATGGATAGCGATGGATGGTAGTTGTCCTCAGGTACAAGTGGTAAGTCATCTTTCTCTACCTTGCAATTGATGTCAGACAGCACTAGGTCAAGCATCCTGTCATGCGTATTTAGGACACTGTTATACTGCGTCATGTTCAAACAAGTACACAAGTTCATGATCGCACGTGTCTTACAATCATTAATATTATTTTCCACGAAACGAGCACAGTTAAAATCACCCACAATCATGACCTTACTTTTATGTAACGTAAACCAATGCTCCAAGGCCTCAGATAACTCTTCAAATCTTGCAGTAGAGATATTAGGTGGGATATAGATTACAACAACATAAATTACATACACAGATACCGAGCACTTACACATTAAAATATCCACTTCAGGAAAACTCACTTCAAACTGTGAGGTTGGGACCTTTTCTGACTTAATATGAGGTCTCACTGCCAACAGAACACCACCACCAGTTGAAACACCTAATTGGTCGCACTTGCGGTCACTTCGATAGACTTCATAGTAATCAGAGAATAACTCGGTATTCTGAGTTTCCGGTTTCAGCCAAGTTTCTGTGAGTGCAACGATATCGTACTCACAGTCACTCACATTTGAAGAGAAGACCTCTACTTTGCTATTGAGTCCTCGAACGTTTTGATAATAATGAACACTATATACTATGATGGTATTATAGTGACAGATTGGAATGGGCTCTAGGAGAACCTCGACATATGTCGAATGGTATCACCTGGAATACTGATGGCTCCAAAAATTCATCAGGTAAAGGATGAGGCATATACAGTGGTAGGCCTGGGGGGAGCGTACGTATACGCCTAGGCTAACTGGCTACCGTTTTTCGGACAGGAATAGCCGCAACTTTGGGATGCGGCAGAAAATGCATAAAGGATACCTCAAAAGGACTATGTGAATACAGACAGCCTAGTGGCTCTGATGGCCTTGGCAAAGAACCACTATACTTCAGAAATAGGGTGGGACTGCCATAATACCCTAAAGACACTGGCGAAGACCAAAAAAGTAACATTATCTTAGGTGCCTAGTCACATAGGAGTGGGTAGTAATAAGAGGGCCGACAGGTGTGCCAAGAAAGGCAACTCCCTCTCATCGGGCCAGATCCAGATCCATGGTGCAGGCAGCTGTCACAGATCGGTGTCTAATGAGCACCAGAAGTACTGGGGATACTGAGGGGACTCTCGTGCTCTAATACCACAGACGCTGTCAGACTGAGCAGGAAGAAACTACGAAAGGTGGTTGGATTTATAACTAGCTATTGGATGTAAAGTTCACATCTGCAAAAGCTGGGGATTGAAGTGGCAAACCCATTATGCAGGAAGTGCAAAAGTGACGAAACAGCTAACAATGTTCGACTTCCTGCTCTGAGTGAAAGTGTAACTCCTATCTGAATATAGGCTAGAAGGGAAGACAGGATGAGACTCTGTTTGATCTCTTTGGCTGGGGCGCAGAATAAGCCTTAAGGCTTAGCGGCAAGTATTAATGCAACTAAACCCTAACCTTCTCACTGCCAAAAAATCAAAAAATAATATTTTAGATGATGTGGATATTAAAAAGCCTTATAAATAAAAATGTAATTCATTTTTCTTTTTTTGCGCTCTTTTTTAATGATCAGTTCGTTAGTTTATTTAAATTTAGTGCCTTCCTTATTATAATACAAATAAAAAATTGTTATTTTAGAAAGTTACATGAGGTGGCAGAAATAAAGTGGCCTACTCCCATAGAAAATATAAATTCACCACTGAACTTACTCTAAGTTATACTTTGTTTAACATTTTGTCATATACACTAGGTACGAATAATATATAGGGAGGAACAACTTGGCTTTCGATCTGGTTTTGGAACTCGAGAAGCACTATTTGGGCTTGCTTCAAAAAAGTAGAGACCAAGCACAAGACATTCATACCTGCTTTAGACTATGAAAAAGCCTTCGATCGTGTAAAGTATCGTGAATTAATTCATTTACTTTACGAACAAGGAGTAGACCACAGCGACATGAACTTGATTAAAAATCTGTACTGGGAGCCAAAAGCATCTGTACTAGAAGATAAATTCTATTCCCATTGGAAGAGGTGTAAGACAGGGTTGCATACTCTCCCCATCCCTCTTCAAGATATTGTATTCTGAAAATATTTTTAAGACAGCAAGTTGAGAAATTTAAATATATAAGATGTTGGATAACAAAAGACCTGAATCCTGACACCGAAATATGTTGTCGCATAGAAAACGCACGACGCGCATTTGTTAGAATGAATAGAGTGCTAATAAATCCCACTCTGTCACTACATATTAGATACAGATTTGTGAAGACCTATACATATATTAAATACTGGAACTGAAGCCTGGACACTGGGAATCCGGTAGATGAGGCGATTAGAAGCATTCGAGATGTGGGTAATGCATCGAATGCTCAAAATATATGGACAGAACATATGTCCAATGAAACTGTCTTAAGAAGAATGAATACCGGGGTAGAGAGCTATTAGGAATATTTAAAAAAACGCAAGACCAACTATTTGGGACACATATACCAGGGTTCTAAATATGAATTCTTAAGACTACTAATGGAGGGCAAATTTATTTATTTATTTAGCGTATGGCGCACACATGGTAAATTCATAAAATACGTACAAGTATGTAAATAAAACATTACAATGCATGAATAACAAACAAACATATAAAAGTAGATACAATGCTGTTATATTAAAAGGTCTAGTTCAGCTATCCATTCAAGACCTGATTTTGTGGTATGGAAGAAGTCCCTCGAATCACCTTGATATGCCCTCAGTTCACACTCTGTCACTATGTGGCCAATTGTTTGGTTGGGGGCGCCACAGTCGCTGCCTGGGTTGGGTCGTTTTCCCCATTTATGGAGGTTATGGGCACATACACCGTGTCCTGTTCTGATCCGGTTTAGGGTCTTCCATATATGGACTGGACTGATCTGGATATACAGACACTGCTCAGAATTGCGAAATACAGAGAACGATTTGCTGAAGATGGTACCTTAAGAAGAAGAACATTTTGTTCTTTAATGTGGCATCAATATTGACCAGAGGTGCGCGAAGAATCAAACTACCTTGTTACGTACAATGTTATTCTGGCTATCTATTCAATTATCCATCAAGATTCCCAGTCACTATAAAAATTCTGAGTATACGTTACAGTAAAATTAAAACTAAGAGGACCGGTGCAATGCCGCAAGGGACCGGTATTACCAGACCACATGCATTCTTTGACCTGTTGTATATGAACGTATCGAAAAATTAATATGGATACAACCAATATCGGATCATAACTCCATGCTTTGTCATGTTACGTAAGTCCAGAGCATGTAACCCAGATTTATCGTTGCCCTTATAAAACAATTATCGTACGTTTCGCACAGACATGACGTAGAGATTTGTTATGTCGGCCCCAAATCGTACAGGATAATCCAAATTATTCTTAGTCATTAACGACCGTTTGCACCGGTTTGCTCAACTGAGTATTATTCTCAGTGGACCTTATCTCAAAAATTTAAATTGCAGCGCTGTCATTCATAACTTAACTGAAACTTAAAAGGCAAAAGTCTAATCTGAAGATTTCTTTGGCTTAAGTAGCACTGAGCCTATATACAAATGTCAGTCGGTGACGTTTGTACAGTTTGTGGGCTAAGGAAACACGGAGATAAACTATTTTTTGAATGGCACGGAAGTTTTAGGCGAACGGGTCGAACTGTCTCATTATTTATAGAATTCTGAGAATAATATACTAAAGAATGCGCCACTTATATAGTTTTGACAACCGCCAATTCTTTCAATGGCTCAGGATGACTAAAGAACCTGCCTTAAATATACTAGATCAAATTAAAACTAATCTTGAATATCCCTACAACTGTCTTTCGTTCTTAGACAACCCTCAGGTCTGCTACAATTAAATATGTTTGTAATCTTCTCCCAAGCTTAATCTTTCTCTGGCCGTGTTACAGCATCCGTTCTATTTTCTATAATCCCTTAAGCCTACATTTAGTAAGAAATATTGGATGCTCGTTTGCGTTGCTTATCTGTTCCTATATTTAAAATTTATCAATTCACCAAATAAATATTACTACAATCTTGCGAACACAACCTTGCCGTATCGCTAATCTGGATTAGTTAATCTCTTGACGGTGCATGGCTAGATGCCAAAGATTAGCAAAACGCGATTAGGGAACTAGGATTAGAATCTCCAAACGGTGCATACGGGTGTCAGATAACGCCATATAAATAACATAGGCCTATTTGACACTTATCATTGACCGGTGAAACTGGCCCTAAATATCTAAGTATACAAGTTATAACTATTACCACTTATTATTACATGACTTCTATCGCCTTTCTAATGAGGATTGTTATGAATCACCCTCTATGTAAACTATCTATCATAAATTTTACGTTAGAATATTAATGCCGTTTACTCTTTAAGCTTTTGCGACTGTGTGCCTATTGCAAAAGCGGATGACAGAACGAGTTTGGTCGCCGTTGATTCCATTTCGAATTCAACATCTGTAACAGGGCAGTTTTATTCGGTGTTTTTTTCTATTGAAGTTATGAAACGCGTTTAATATAAAGTCATTGCCAGCTCGCTTATGATATTGAATGCCGTGGAGCTTATTCGCGTATGATCTGTAGAAATATGGCAGTATATTACTTAACTGCATTGTCAGTGTACTATCATGTTGTACAAAGTGGTACCTGTTTCAGTATAGTACAGCCTTATAGCATTGATTGAAAAAGAAGTGTATCTCAGAAGTATAATATTTTCCCCATTTACGCATAACGTTCTGAGGGGATCACTTCAACTTTCTTAAAATGTAGACGTGCTGAACGTTGAAGCAGTATTTAGTCTACCAATTTATTCTAAACAACCTTGTTTCCAAAAACTACAGTACTAATTTAAGTTAAAAAGATAAAATAAATAGATTTGACTGAAGTAACAAATAAATAAATCACCAGTTTATTAAACCAACAAAACATCTATGTCCGTCAAGTCGTCCATCTACACAGGGTCAGGACCAGTTTATACTCCGAAGTTTTATACCTCCGTTATTATGAGAGATACAAAAAAATTTTTCAATAAAAGTTGTAGGTAAGGCCAAGATCGAAATTACTTTACAATATACAGGGTTATTCATAAAGTTACGGCATACCAAAGTTGTGTTTTTTCAAATGGAACACCCTATATATTATCCCAATTTGAATTGTGGTCATTTGCCCTATTCCGTCACTTTTATGTAAAAATCTTAATGAATTCATCACCCTGTATATCTCAAAAAATCAGTAACTGGAGGCCTGATTCTTAATGCTAGAACAATTTCGTGGTTGTCTAGTTTTGTCTAGAATTATCAAGTTCGTTAGTTCTTTCATTCCCGTCCTTTGAGTCCTCCCATCCTTGACTAAGTTCTTCTCTAAGAGAGGTCAAACAGTATAACAAACACGGTAGCCATGGCCAACTCTGAGAACCTTTCAGTATTTGGCAAAAATGTAGTGTTATTAGGAATCGTCTTACTACTTCAAATCGATAACTCCATAACTGTTACGTTTAGGCATGGGGAATGATGAATAAAAGCGGAAGTATTTTGTAAGAACTTTCTGACGATGCTATAAAATACAGAGTGTTCCATTTAAAATAACAAATAAAATTATGGTCGCGAGATTTGATTGACCCTGTATACAAAATCAAAATTGGCAAACACTTAATAACTTTATAAAAAATTAGACAACCACGAAATTATTATTCAAGCATTGAGCACCAAGCTTCCAGTTATTGATTTTTTCATTCAGATTTTCACATACAAGTGCCCATATCGCTGAAATTACCCTATACATCCTGATAAAACCCTATACTTCCAGAATATGTAGATCTCAGCTTTACCTACAACTTTTGTTGAAATTCGTGTTGTATTCATAATAAAATATGATGTCCATTGATGTGTGAAAGAAAGGCCTAGCGGCATAATGCAGGTCCATCCGAACATTGCCTTGCCTATTACAGAAACCAAAGTTCTTATAATTAACTGATGTGCATACCCATGAGCAATGCTTTAGTTTGTTCGGTATTGTGTAACCTGGTAATAATTGAATTGATTTTAATTAAATTTTTACACTGTATTATTACTATAGCGAGGATGGAAAACGCGTGTTGTTTTGAGAAATCGTGTTAGTAGCGGCGCAGGAAGAATAAGAAAACCAAAAATGAAAACAGGTCAAACTTTGTTTTTAGACGATTTACGTCCATCCGAACATCGCCTTGTCTATTAAATAGAGGAGTTATAATTAACTGATGACTTATGTCGGAGCATTGCTTTAGATCGTTCTGTATTGAGTAAACTGGTAATTATTTATTGAATTGATTTTTATTGAATTTTGATATTGTAACATTACCGTAGTGAGGATGGAAGACGCGTATGATTTTGAAAAATCGTGTCAGTAGCGGCGCAGCAATAATCAAAAAACTAATAATACAAACAAGCTCAAATGTGTTTTTAGACGATTTATTAGGTCCATACGAAGTTTGCCTTGCCTATTACAGAAAGCAACAGATTTTTTGATATACAGGGTTACTGGTAACTCGACCACTTTCCTGCAGGAAGTGATAGAGGGACTCAAATGCAATAGATTCAACCCCCCATATGTAATTCCGAAAACCTATAGTTTTCGAGATAATTAACATTTAATGTTTTTCAACGATATGTCCAAATTTCCACACTACATCCCAAATTGGAAAAAACCCTGCTGTCGATTTTACTAATTTCCAATTTAGTTTTTTACTGACACATACGCAAATCTAATCTAGTATTTAAATGTGTAAAAATACTAAACAGTTTCAAACTACATACAATTATTTAAAAATTAATAAGAAAATTTTTACATTCACCGCGAAAGAAAATTGCCTAGCTCGAAAAAAGATACACAACCAATCAAACAAATTATTTTAAAAACTTCCTTATCTGATGGCCTAATCCAAGGACAAGAATGACAGTACAACCACAAGTAACTATTTAACAAAATTTATCAACATAATACAGAATCATCAACAACATGATATTCCAGCATGATGGTTGTCCAGCACATTACCGTATAACAATTCGGCAGATGTTGGACAACACATACCCGAACAAATGGATAGGGAGGAGTGAACCCATCCCATGGCCAACGCGGAGCCCAGATCTGACACCTCTTGATTTTTATGTCTGGGGTCACATGAAGGCATTGGTTTACGAGACTCCAGTTACTACTGCTGACGAACTAAGGCAAAATGTCATCAATGCGGCGGAGGAGATGAAACGAACTTTTTCAACAGTTACAAAAACCGAAGCAAGGAAGCGGATTCGTACTTATATCCGAAATCAAAGGCAACACATTGAGCAACATCTCTAAAAACTTTGAGTGGATTTAATTTGTTTTACTTGGATAAAATCATTCTATATGTAACTGAGTTATCAATAATGGTTGTACTGTCATTCGTTCTTTTTGAATAGGTGATTTTTATTCATTGCTGTTTATAATCTTTATGAAAAGGTTATTAGGTAGAAAAGTTTTTTTAGCGATTTGTTCAACCGTTTGTATATTTTTTTTGAGCTAGATAATTTTCTTTCACTCTCAATGTAAAAATTTTGTTAATTATTTTTTAAATAATTTGTGTTTAGTTTGGAACTGTTTAGTATTTTGAAACACTTTAATACTAAGTTAGCTTTGTGTATGTGTTAGTTAAATACTGAAATAAAAATTATCAGAATCAACAACAGGTTTTTTTCTTAGTTTAGGATCTAGTGTGGAAATTTGGACATTTGGTTGAAATACATTAAATGTTAATTATCTCGAAAACTATCGGTTTTCGGAATTACATATGGGAGATTAAAACTACTACATTTGAGTCACTCTATCACCTCTTGCAGGAAAGTGGTCGAGTTACCAGTATACATACATCTGAGTGGGCGATGACTAGGTTGCAGGGAGATCTCTGCTTTATGCAATGAGAAATAATAAAACGGTACCACCATTATGTGTGGGAAGTACTGAGACAATCAACTTGATTCCATTTTTCCATTTAAAATGTAGCTGAATTTGTGTATGACCAGAACAAATTTGTCATTGTGGCTAAGAGACGCCTCTGTTTGATATAGTTCTGAAAACACTGCTTTAATAGAAATTTACATTGAGAACGCAGGTATGAGTAAGCTTGTTGGTAGTCACGGGGAAATTGGCATACCTTATAGATAAATAAATAAATATTTGTATTTCAATTAGTTCATAGTCAATGCCTGATTCCTGATAAGCTTATAAGTAATGTTAGTATCTCTCATTATTGTGTGGAACCCGGCGTTTTCTCGAAGGGCATGGAACAGGATTCCTTCGCAGAACCTTGCTCCAAAAAATTCGCACACGCTGAAGCCTGCGTAACCCCATAGGAGATCATCGGGTGAAAGGTACCCGAAATGAAGCTGCACCGCCGGCCGGCGACGCGCCGTAGGTACCACACCCAACGGTGGTATCCGTGGTACCCAGGCAGCTTTTTCACTATAAAAACGGCACCACCCGATCTAGCTGACACAGTTCGCAATATCGACACAGGCTTACAGACATGGCATACAAAGTGAGTACCAGTGGGTGGTAGTTTGCAAAAATTTAAATATCCATCAGTGCGGTCAGTGGAGAGGTTTTGTGATTTGGAAAGAGGGTTGATGGTAACCAGTGGTGAGAAGGGTTGAGTCTCATAAGGTTTCTTAAAAAATATTGGGGTTGACAAATTAATGATGCTTTAGTTTTTTTGAGTGAAGGGGTTCCTTAAAGCTCGTTCAAGAAAACATTAATTCGATGGATATCCATAGTTTGCTAATATCCTGATCTTCAGGCACATGTGTTAATTTTATCTTTTTCACTTTGGACATATCTATCGGGCGTTTAAAAATTTTCTTGTCACGTGATGATTTCGTATCGATAAACGGCAAGCAAGGACTGGGTTGTAATTCTGAAGCTACTGTATAAGGGCTACCATACCAGGAATTCAGAAAATTTTTTGTAGTCATCCCCGAAAACTCAATCCCAAACATTTTATTTTTACTAGATTTTTGTTTTTTCCATAGATTTTCCTACGTAAACGATCCCTATTCTATTTAAACTCTTGTGGTACCTTTGATGCTATACGCAAACTTATTTTTCCGTAAAATAATAATGTAGATGAAATAAGAACTTGTTTGATGCCTAATGTCTTTACAAAAAACAGATAAAAAAACTGAGCTTGTTTTTAAGGGTTCTGAAAAATATGTTATCCTTTTTTATTATTTTTATTATTTATTTTTATTAGGAAAATATTTTGCCTCAAACAAATCCTTATTTTATTTATCTTATGCTAATGTCTTGAGGAAAAAAACCGTTTGTGTATAAAATCAAAGACACTATAAGATTTTAAATAAAATAAAGACACTATAAGATTTTAAATAAAATAATAACTTCAGTTATGTAGGAAAAGCTGTGAGGTGCTATTTAAAAAAAAAGTTGGGGGTGAGTTTTAGGGTTGACGTGCAAAAAAATGTTTTGAAAGCATGATATTATAGACTCTAT
The DNA here is from genome assembly GCA_951848785.1 of Callosobruchus maculatus. NCBI lineage: Eukaryota > Metazoa > Arthropoda > Insecta > Coleoptera > Chrysomelidae > Callosobruchus > Callosobruchus maculatus. Next base: position 4,173,687 of record CATOUR010000081.1, on the reverse strand, counting down.
AGTACTTTCAGGAATACCATTCAGTTTTCGCTCCAACTTTTTTTATTACGAGGGTATCACGTGTCAAGGAAATTCCGGGACACTCGGTATAGTACAAGTCGCATAACAAACAAGAAACGTATGATGTTTGTGCTTTATCTTGACCGCTGAAATATAGAAAAGTCTGGACTATGGAGATTTCCATAGATCTTTCAGAATGTAAATGAGTTGTAATGGCGTCCTTCACATAAAGAGGATGGGGTAAAGTTGATTAGCTTCAAATAATCTCTCCAAAGTTATTTGACTCGAATAGTTTGAATGATTGACTAATCACAACACAACATAATTTTGAAATATTCCTTATGCTTTTATTATTTAAGATATTCGATATTTTTAACGCTTTGGAAACCATTATGATCCTATCACCAATAAATAATTAGTTAAATAGTCCCTAGTTTAAAGAGAATGAGTAACACTTTGAACATTTTGATTATTGGCGTATTCCAACTTATATTCTATATTCTCTATTGAAAGGGGGGTGATCTCCCAAGATTGGGTCTCTTGTGCATCCTCCCAAGAATCCCTCAGAACTCAGCGTTCAGCTATCCTAACCAAGTGAGAAACGTGGTGATCCAGCTGCGCGGGATTCCCTCTAACTTGACCATGGAAGGCCAGCATTCTTCCAAAATGGATTCTGAAAACAGTCAACACAGGAGTGTATCACTGAACTTCATATTGTAGAGGTGTTTCCTTAGTTGACAGTAGCCAATAACAGTCGCCATTCAGAGGCGGCAGAAAAGATCTACCTGCGCGCCATCTGGTACCCGGAGGTAACGGCAAACCAAAGGAAGTCCCTGCTGAAAGGCAGCAAACTTATTGGCGGAACGCAGAGACGCATTCGCTTCGCCTAACCAGATAAGCGCGCTTCTATGCCAACTGCACATAGAGCAACCCTCGTATAAGTTCCTTAGCAGTTGAGCAGCTAGAAGTGTCATCCCAGGCGGCCTTAAAAGCTTCAGAGGTGCGCTTCCTCAACAGTCTTGTCATAGCTTTAGAGGGCAAGACCTCAAAATGTTGGTCTCGGCAGCCCTGTTTGCAACCCGATGCGTAAAATATTACTTTTGGGATATGAGTTGCCTTCTACCCAATTATCTTTTAAAATGTTTTATATAAGAACAATTAGTTTGGGTATATTATGAAAATTACTTCATTTTCAAACACATACTAGTCGCTGTTTTATGTTGAAAGCTCATTTGATGCAGTATCTGTTCTAATTAACCATTACACGCATAAGCAATCTTCTTGAATACCATAACAATCACTTTTCTCTCTTTATTTTAATAATGTCGTGCAACTGACATCATATTAAAAATAATTATATCAGTAATCAGAATACATTACATCCTCGTTTAACAATTATTTGAAAATCAGTAAAAATTAAATATATCTTACTAGAATATCAAAAAATAAGAGAAGTCTAGGAAGAAACGCCAATTAAACGTGAATAGTTGGACATGCTACTGTTAGTATCATTTCAAATTGGGTAATGGGCAGCTAGATACGCAATGCTCAAAATAAACAAGGTTTATTACCATAGTTTAAATTATTGTAAATGATCCTGTGCTTCACAAGCTATCAACTTTCTCTTATGTATATAGTGTACTCGGACATTTCGTTATCATCCCAACTTTTTCTTGTATCTTAGTGGGAAATCTTAAAATACTTACAGTTGTGTTGCTTGTTATGTATTGGACCTAGTCAAGAGTTTAGATTAGATCTGTTGAATTCAATTTAGTATATATTTTTATTAGTTTTTTGCTACAAGCTAAGGAATATTTTGCTTAAAAGGTAATAATAGTTGTGACCATTTGGACGTGACATCAGAATTTTTCATGTCAGGCAATTGCTTTAAATATCATTTGAATTTTTCGCCTTCAACTAAAGTTTCAGGGATAAGGCAATAAATGCGTGCTAATCTGACATAAAATAAGTCCAACTTACAAATGCCTTTATTTTTATGTTAAAAAATAAAAGCGAAAAAATGGAGAAATTCTGTAAAAGTAATACTATATCACTTAAGGGCATTCTTTGAATCTTTTTTTGAAGTAGTAGCTTCAAATAGACTTTTATTCTTTTTGCTGACAAAATTTTTAAAATACTTCAACAGGGTTGATCAAAAACTTGTTGGTCAAAACTTGTATCAAAAAAGCAATCATTATTGAACTTAAAACTCAAATGGACTGTGGAGCATTTCGGCAAAAATTAGTTAAATTTCAGAAACCCAATATCTAAATCAAATGTTTAATTCAACAAGATTGATTTTTGAATAAATGTAGATTCATAGGTTGCAAACTGTACCAGAATACTCAAACTTGCTTTTTATCGGGAGGAATCTTTCATTAGTTCCAGTTAACAAAACTATTACAAGAAGTTTGCCCCTAAGGTTGCAATTTATTTCCTAGAGGTATAAAAATATGCCCTTTGATAATGTACCTCATAAACTTTCCCTCAAACTCAAACAAGGTAAAACACATGAAGCTTAAGATGACTCAAGAACAGTTAATGCAGATAAAGGACATTAAACATTTCTCATAATAATGAAAATGGTTACCATAAGAACATTATAGAATAGCACTCCTACTGGAGCATCTATTTTAAGTCCATAGATAAGCAATACGTTTTTTGAACATTTAGTCTGCCGGTCCGATTGTTTATCTGCCTACCTGTCAGTCGGCATTGCTTCGTCGCATGATTTCAGTAACCGCTGTACCAATCTCTATTGGAAAAAGGTAGTAAGAGTCTTCTGGACCTCATCTTCAGGCAGGCGAGTTTAGACATCTTTCTTTAGGAGTGGACAAAATTATGTTGACGGATAGGATAGAGGAAGTGGGAACTTTTTATCTGGCGTTTCAAAATAGATGTAAAAGTACAGTTTAATTCAGTAGGCCAGTGAGATCTTAGCAAAGCAAAAATACTAGTTTAATTACTTTACATAATTATATTTTTTATTGCAGTTCGTAGTCTTCGCCGCTTTGGCAACAGTAGCCCGTGCCGGCAACATCGGTTTGGCGACCTATGCTGCTCCTGCAGCATACGCTGCCCCAGCATATGCCGCCCACACGTACGCTGCTCCAGCGTATGCCGCCCACACGTACGCCGCCCCAGCTGTGGCTAAAGTGGCCTACTCCGCAGCACCTGCAGTCTCCTACTCCAGTCTCTCTGCCCCTGTAGCCTATGCTGCCCACGCACCTGCCCTCGCCACCTATGCTGCCCCTGCTGCCTATGCCGCCCCCGCTTATGCCGCCCACACCTACGCTGCCCCTGCCATCGCCAAATACGCCGCCCCTGCCCATCTGTCGTACGCTGCCCCCGCGATCTCATACGCTGCACCAGTAGCTAAGGTAAGAGAATTTTTAGTCTAAACAACAGAGATTATGAATTTTCTCAAAATATATCTACCGATATATATATAATTATATCTTCATCGCATACTTGAGAAGTATTCTGCTTAATAAGTAGGCACTAATACGGTTTTTTTTCAAATTATTTGCAAGTAACCAAAACAAGTGCATTACAAAAAAAATTCTGTTTGGTGAACCTTTTTAGCCTTAGAAATTGTCAGATATTGTTTTTTTTTGCCTTAGTTGATATGCCCAATCATCTCCCTATAAAATAGGTCCAAGAAGTCTTGAATCGGTCGATAAATAATCAAGATATGGCGTTACAACTGCGTGAATACATTGCGCTGTGATACAGAAGTCATAATACAAAAAGGCCTATTCTGTCGAAAACGTTAGAGCTACATAAACGAATTGCATGTGGTTAGACAGCAAACATCCTGATAAACATTAAACTGTCTTAATAAATAGGCACTAAGACGGGTTTTTTTTTCAAATTATTTGCAAGTAACCAAAAAAGTGCATTACAAATTTTTTTCATTTTGGTGAACTTTTTTAGCCTTAGAAATTGTCAGATATTCTTTTCTTGCCTTAGTTGATATGCCCAGTCATTCTCCTATAAAATGAGTCCAAAAAGTCGTGAATCGGTCAATAAATAATCAAGCTATGGCGTTATAACTGCGCGAATCCATGGAGTCGTGACACAGAAATTGAAAATGTAATAAAAAATTAATTAAAAGGTTGACTCCTTTTTTTCGCATCCTTTCTCGATAATTTTAATTGTATTTTCATACCTCAAAGTTTGTCGACATGATAACGGAACATATTGTATAGGTGAATCTCATAATACATTGGTGTGACCTATGCCGATTTTAGTGTAAACACCGTTTTATTGTCAACGTTTGTTCATTTAGACGAGGGTAAAGACACCACCACTCAATTTATATAGCAAAATCTGTTCTACTACAAAAAAAAAATAGTCTAAAGTTGCGACCCGGAAACAGAAAACTATTTCTTCTATTTAAAACTTTTTAGATAAGATCTGAGACGAGAAAAATCTTTAGAACAGAAGAAATAATGACAAATTTTGAAATAATGTAAATTCTCCGTTATCAAAAAGCATCCGATGAGCTTGCTGTGGTACTTTTCCAGAAAAATAGACGTCTGTCTGCGACTTTTAGTTTCAAATGAAATAAGGAGCATAATTCAACTCCCACCTCTTAGTTATGTAAAATTTTTATTTTTCAAATGAACCAATGCTTACCATAGTTGATCTCTCAATAAAATAATCTAAAATATGTCATTCTAAAATACTGCAAACACTTCAGAATATGTATAGTAGTCAAAGCTATAGACCATTTTTAAGACTGCTGTTCTATTTCATATAAAAGAAAAGCAAAAGCAGCATCTAACTTATTGTACTTAATATTTTGTACAGTATAAACTGGATCGACAGGAATAAATAAATATAAAGTTTCAGGCCTGAGATAGTAGTATAATTACCTTTGTCTATAGTCGGTGCTGTCTAGTAGCGAATATGATCTTTTCATCTTTTAAACAATAATATTTTGCATTGCATCCGAATGAATAATGTGCGGGCCTTTGGTAGACGTTTCAGTCTTGTCCATCTCTCTTTGTAAGTGTTTTTATCACAAACAGTAAATCCCTGGAACAACCTGGAACAACCCTTTTTGATGCCTACTATTATTATAATAAGTTTTATTATAAAAACTATGGTTCCTATTTAATGTTCTCATTTTTTAATCATCTTCCGAACAATTTTCATCACAAATGGTGCCAAGTCTCAAATAGTACTCTAATCAAAGACTTTGAATTGCAGGCTGTTGCCCCAGTAGCTTATGCCGCACCTGTAGCCAAGGCCATCGTAGCTGAACAATCTGCTCCAGCTCACTACGATTTCGGATACGCTGTCAGCGACCCTCACACTGGTGACAACAAGAACCAGCAAGAATCAAGAAGGGGTGATGTTGTACAAGGTAAAGAAACTTTAAAAATACTTTTCTTCGTTAGTCATCATATACAGGGTGGGCCAATTGTGCGTGGACGTAGGATTGTGGGTTTACTAAAAAATATTTCAAAAATCTGTCACTTGATCATGGTGGGGACCCTTGAGGGCTATAACGCAAAAATATTCTCACTTAAATTTTGACGTTTATAAAGGGTGACTCATATCAAACTTACATTTTTTTAAATGGAACCCCCTATATATTATTGCATATTTGGTTTCCTTGGTCAATTCTAGTGTGACTTTATGTATCATACATGGAACTTTAAACGAACCGTTTAGGCGCAAATCACCATTTTTGGTTCAAGTAGGTATCAGAAAAAAATTGAATACCGCAAGGATTATAAAATCTAGAAGGCCATGACTTTGCGGTATGATCAAGCATGAAACGCGCCACCTTAGATTAGACGGATAAACGTGAACTCTTTTTATAGTTGGAGAAATCAGTAGATTAATTAAGAAAGCTTCAATCGCAGATAACTTGATTTTTTCAAATAGAAATGCCTATTTTGGTTTACAGATTCAAATGTAAAATTTGATTACCTTTCTAACGATATATGATTCTCAATATCAATCTTTTTTGGTTTTCATTTTATTTCAAATTTTCAGTCAAATCGGTGTTATTCAATTTTCCTGCGTGCAAGTAACCTAGCAGGCCATGAAAAATAAACAAAAGCCGGTTAATATGGAAGAAACCAACTAACTTAGTAGAAAGATGCAAACTAACTAGAGTAACGGGGCAAGATTACGAAAATTCTTTACAATATATTAGCTAGTTTAACAACATAGACAAAGTTCAACTAGCTGTCCCAGCACAACTTGACTTTCTTTATCAATTTAATATGTAAAAGGGATAAGATACCGAAGGGATTACTTACAAAGGCCTGTAAGATGCAGTCATGTTCCAATATTTGTGAATCTGTCATCAATAATTAATTAATTGCAGGTGTCTGTAATTCTTGGAAGGCGCTTGTTCTTATCCAATGACGTATGTTTCACAGCCAGGATAGCTTTTTTCTTCCAATTCCTCTTCTCCTTCCTTCGATATTTCCCTAAAGGGTGAGACACAGGAAGTGACAGCATTTCCCACCATTATATATCCTAGATAAGTTACTTCCATCTTCCTTATAACGTCAAAAAGTTCTCGTTCTGCCAAACCATTTCTCTGGAGAACGTTCTTATTTCTCACATTATAGACGCAGGACTTTTTCAGCATTCGTCGCAGAGTCCACATTTTGAATGCTTCAATCTTATTTTAATTGCTGCCTACAGCGTCAATGCTTCCACGCCATACAATAGAGTGGACATAAAATTTCATCATCCTGTATCTGAGACTAAATTAAAAGTTTCTGATTGTAAGAAGTTCCAGGAAAATTGTTCTAGCTTATTCAATTCTGCATCTATCTCCTGATCATGTATCCCAAATATTTAAATTAGCTAACCCGTTCGATGTCCTCATTATTCAAGTGTGTTCTAGTGTTTGGGGTACGGTTTCTGCTAACAACCATGATGTTGATTTTGTTGCTGTTTATCTTCCGACCCATTCTAAATGTCTATCTTTTAGAAAGCTTCGATATTTTCATAGATTTCTATGTTGATACCGGGATGGGACTGATTTTTGGTCACAGTTGTCAAATCAGCTATGATCTATTTCAAGCTTGCTGACAAGTAACTGCAATAGAGCACATATCACGTTGCATTCATTAAAAGTCAATACCTGTTTTCCTCCAAAAATACTTTACTCTTTACAACATTATACCAGGTCCCATTAGAAAGATTCTAGTTTAGCTACCATTTATCTCTATCCTTCAGTGAGTAACAGATTCAATGCTAGCTAATGGATTCTTTCCAATACAGTTTCTGCCAATAATTCGCTTACTAAACTCAATATCATAAGAATGACGTGCACTGAGGACAAGTGATTAGCTGAATGACCTTTGCACTTGAAGAGGTGTCACCCTTAAGATCCATAAAAGTTTTTTGGCTTTCAAATATAAACAGAGCCTATGTGTTTGAGACAAAGGTAATATGGAATTCTTATGGAATTTGGCCCACTTGCATACAACGCGGGTACATGCAGAGTGAGCCTGTATGCAGAATGGCGGTTAAATAGCTACCTAGTATGCTTAGGTACACTAAAGGGATCATTCAATTCTTATATTATTTTCGCTTAATGGAAGTAGCGCTACCATTACATTTAAGCATCACCAAAAACTTGATGAAAAATGTTTTTTCTTTTTTTGCAGGAAGCTACTCTCTGGTTGAATCCGACGGAACCAGACGCACAGTAGAATACACCGCCGACCCCCACAATGGCTTCAACGCTGTTGTCCACAAGGAGCCAGCTCAGGTTGCAGTCAAAGCTGTCGCCCCAGTTGTAGCAAAGGTTGCCGCCCCAGTGGTCGCCAAAGTGGCCGCCCCTGTTGCATACGCCGCCCCAGCTTACGGATACGCACATGCTGCCCCAGCTTATGCCGCCCCCACTTTCAGCTACGGAGCTCCCCTCTACCATCACTAGATTGCTATGCGATAGCTTGTGTTGACTGTTGTACATATTTATTTATACCTCTTTTATTTTTATAAGATAAAATAAATAAAGATGATAAAAATGTACTTGCTAGTTTTATTATCTTCTTCTTCTATTCTTTGTACGTCGATATGTAAGATACAATAGTACCCATTCTCAGTTACAACGCGTCTTCTCTAGAAAAAACTAGTTTTCACGAAGTGCCTTGGTTAAAACTGGATTTTCCTAGTCATAATTAGAACTACTGAAACTTGTTTAAAAAAAAACTTGTTGATGATTGAAATATTTGGAAATCGGGATATTACTTATTCAAATATGTATTTAAACATTTTTGGCAAATGTTAAAAAGTGATAATCATCTTAATTAATGGAGATTGTTTAGAGGCATTAAATATATAGCAGTAATGTCATGGCTACAATATTAATTTTAAGTTATTAAACACATCAAATAATGAAAATTAAAAATAACTAAATAAAAACAAAGACAAAAAAAATACAAAAAATTTTGATCTTTGTTGAAACAGTATTTACTGAATGATTTCGACAAAATGCTTTTTATTTAGTTTTCATTGGTAATAATTTTTCAGCAACAGTTAATTCTAGTTGTAATAAAGGAATTTAGTTAAAACCAGTTTTAACTGCAGAAAACGCGTAGTAAATAAAAACGGGTTTAAAGTGTGACATTCTCGCATATACCTCTGTGAACTACCAGCCAATAACTGCCATGATCTACAGAAACGTTTTGTTCACGTGTACATTGGTACTACTAAGCTTCAGGAGACGGAATGCACTTTTGTCTATTGTTCAAACTTAGGCTCATTTAAATTTTACTATTACAGTGCGATAGCGACCATTAGAGGTTCTAAAAATATGATTTTATGGTCTTGCTCTTGACAATTTCCTTTCAAAATTTTGTTCATTTTTTTCTTTAAACGATTTTGTTAAACGTTTTTAAGTGAACCCAAATTAAATGTTAACTATAATACAAATCTAGTGATTGTACTGACTAAGCCATCTGGTTTGTTTTTTCAGAATTGATGAATAGATAAATTAGTCCTGATGACCTTGCACAGGATATTGAAATATATTTATATTATATATAATATATTACCCGATTTTTTTTATTGTCATCGATTGTTAATACGTGTACGAATTATTAGTTCAATTAAACTCCTTAAAGTTGATGGAACCCGCATTTAAAGGTTCTATAATATAGACAGATATATACATACAAATAATAATAATAATATATAACTGCTGCTATACATCATAATAAATAAAATAAAATACATAATAAAAAAGTACAACACTAGGATGACAGCAAAAATGACTAGTAAACAGTCTTGGACTGATCAAGGTACTAGCCTTTAAGGGGCCTGGGTATACATAGTTATACAATACATATGTATTTGCCATATAAAACACGGGTGGCAATTTCCAACAGAACTTACTTGTTTTTTAAACAACTTACACAGTATTTCAGAAGGTGATAGTTAAGACCTTAATGAATGACATCTAGGAGCAATTTTTTCATAAAGTTATTAGTGTGCAAAATATCTCGCAATGCGAAATCATACATTCTTCAAATGTTTGTAGTTTAAAAACCATCCACGATATCAAAAAAGACCAAAACAGTCACAAAGCGCAAGCCTTCTTCTTCAAACTGCTTTCTGAATCATTACTGCAGGTTTAAGGGTAACGTCGGGAGCTTCGAAACGCGAAATTCATTTTTATGGTGACCTTTTGACCTTACCTTTGAATGTTTGGCCTTATCTCCCCACATCTTAGACACACGCACTGGAGAAAGGGAACAGGCGGCCACGCCTCCTCGCTAACACGACAATAAGTACTTTCTTTGATTCTCAATTTCGCGTCCTATACCCTAGACCCTTAAAGGGGCTAATGAGAGGATATTAAAAAAATAATAGGTATGTAAATTCAAAGAAACTTGATAAAAAAGCTTTTCTAGATCAAATCTGATCATTAAACTTATTGAATAACAGCAGTTTTTGCTTGATCTGTCACTTTTGTCTCAGTTTCAAGTATTTGATATCTCACAAACAAACAAGGTATCGTTTTCAGTTGGTATAGGGCGGCTGATTATTTAATATTTGTCTACGTTATATTGCAGCATAAAAATAGAAAAATTTCGAAATTGTCTAAGACTTCCAACACTGAAAATTTCAAACAAGATCGATTATTTCGTAATTTTGAAATATTTGAGAAACCTTAAAATATTTAGGAAGGAAGGCAGACGAAGAACATCTTGTCTGAAAAACATGAGGGATTGGTTTAGATTGACGTCAAATCAATTGTTCAGAACAGCTACAAACAAAGTCAGGGTTGTCATGAAAATGTCCAACCACCGCTAGAAGATGGAACTTGAAGGAGAAGAAAAAAATATTTAAAAAAGTTGGAAATTTTTAAATTTTCCAGTGTTTTGGAAAATTTTCGAAAACCAGGTCATCGTGGAGCTGCGGATCTATTTTTTATTGGGGTGGGTATGTAGGGTCGGTTGCCCATATTAAATTCTCTTCCAAATTGGAGCTTTGCCGTCTTTGTTACTTCTCGACGATGTTGGCATGGGGTTTTCAACACACACCTTTAACCCTTCTTGCGACTCAGTTGATATTTAGATTAGAACAACGTAATACAGATCTGAGAAGTGTTGAAGATTTCGACCACGTGTAATGTAATACCTTATGAACTGGGCAAAGGCTTCTAAACTAACTAAAACAATGTAGGTTGTGTTCTTTCAATTTTACAATTTGTTTATTGCCTTAAAATAGCATTGTCAAAAACTTATTTAAATATGGGGGTTAATCTTGATTTTGCAGTTAGGTGTTCATATAGAACCACTTAGGAAACCTCTAATTGAACCCCGGTTCAATTAAGGCCATTCTAAATTCCTAACCCTCCTTAACCTGAACTTTCGTGATTCTGTACTGAACGCATAACTGAAGACCAAGTTGAAATGATACAGTGCCTGCACTGCCCCATACCTTGTTTCATTGGAAATGTGTTGGCGTTAGACCAAAAAAGAAAATATTCAAGTATTCATCTCTTGCAGTACAGAATTTTCTTACACATTTTGTTAGCAATTATTACAAAAAAAAATGTGCTTTGGTACTTACCAACTTTTCTTAAAGAGGCATTAGTTCAGTTTAATTTATTTTCCTGAAAGTTCTATCCCTACTTTACCAAGATCTGGGGGCAGATTCAATTTAAGAGAGCACGAGTTCAGTTTCAGCACCTGGCCTAAAATGAACCATTTTTTTATGGTTAACCTCCCGCAAAGGCTAAAAGCCTATTGCGCTGCAGGAGCACTGCGAGAGGATAAGTGTCGGTGCACGTTAGATTTCAAACGCTGGAGGTTGTAGCCGGTGTGAAGCAAATTCCCCGGCTGCTCGTTCCACAGGAGGAGGGGGAGACTGGTTCGTGGAGTAGGGGCCTCGACCTGGTAAGGATGAGCTCGCAGAGCCTCTCTAGTGTTCCTCGTTCGGCCGGCCTTTGCTGTTATTACTTGGGATAGAATCTGTAGAACAGGGACAGGTCAGCCACCTTTTTTCGATGTTCCAGGCTGTGGAGGTCCTTTGTGAGGTTAGGCGTATCGATTAGTCTAATTGCTCTCTTCTGGATAGTGTCTAGAAGCTTGAAAGAGTGCTTCGGAGCGCATCCCCACACATGGGAGCAATACTCCAGCGATGGTGTAATCTGTGCCTTGTAGAGCAGTAGCAGTTGCTCTGGTGTGCACAGCTTCCTACAGCGGAACAAAACTCCAAGCTTCTGGGATGCCGTTTTAGCAATACTGATAACGTGGTTGTGCAATACCATATTAATTCTGCTTTTCTCTTAACAAATATAAAAATAATTCATGCTACTCAAAATATTCCTCAAGGTTGAGAGGTTTGTTTTGTATTCTTAATTTTATATTTTAATGGCACACATGCATGAACAATTTTTCAAAATTTAGTCCAATATGGGCAACCGCACTCTATACATTATTGTCACCCTTGACGAATCCTATACACATATGGATATCAGTCAGATAGTGATAGCCCCTCATCATCGACGTCTCATGTGGAACCTCTCCATTAACAAAGTTTACAGAATACATATAAGTTGGATCACTCCGCAAAAATATCAAAACAGCCTGCCCCTTGCCCCGTCTCCCCGGTACACCAATAGCGGTGTACCGACGTCAGCCGGGAGATACGGGGCGGCGCAAGGTAGAGGTTGAACATGTTTAACGCGAAGTCTATACAGTGTCTCAAAAATATCGGATTTTGTTATTTCGGATTTGTTTGTAGGAAATGGATAATATTTTTAGAAGTTTGAGAGTAATCAATTTCGCGAGAAAAGATATTACCAATCAATTTAAATTTATTAACGGATGGAGAATGACAATTAGATCCATTCTTATTTTGTAGTAAACCTTGAAATGTAAGGGATACAAATACAGGGTATCCCACGACGGTTAAGACAAGATATATGTCGCAACTTGGCAGTAGTAGAGGATTATAATTTTGAGCATGTAAATTAGAGCAGATGTTGTGTCTTTTTTGTCATTTTACTACCCAATGAAATATTTGTTTTTGGTCACGTGACATTCGACTCAAAATTATCAATGGGACACCTTGTATATGTGTGCCTGTGTTCCTCCCGATAAAACAATTCCAACAAACTAGCACACTTGGGGTCTCAAGTTCAAAAGCTACAGGTACTAACAGGATTGTATCAGGCTAAAAGCATATAGACAAAATATTCATTCGGTGGTCTTACTATACCACCCAGGGACATTATAAATTATATTTTAGAGCTCGAAAATATTTTTATTGATAACTTTAACAATTTTGTTTCTACAGTAGCAATTGGAAGCATTTCCACATGATTATCTTTTAAAATTATACATACGAGTTCGCTTATACTATACAAAATGAGCCAAATAAACAAAACATCAACAAGGTAAAAATACTACAGCACCTTTGAACCATCAGTTTTTACTTATCTACAAAATAGCTACAATATGTGAAATCATTTGAGATTCATTAGTAACAGTTTTACTGGGCTTTATTTTTAATATCCATTTATGTAACTTAGTGCATTAGCAAAATAAACGTTATATTTGTATTTGTATGTCTAAATCGGCCGTCAATACATAGCTTCTCAATGACCCTCGTATATACGGACAACCCAGGCGTTAGCAAGTCCCCGCTAAAAGACCTTCGTACTTGAGCAAAAACCAACGCAAAAACTAACTGGTGCGTGCGGTCGCGGCATCGCTTTCATGTGAGTTCTTCAAAGTGCCGACGGAGAGTGATCCAACTTATATGTATTCCGTAAACTTTGCCATTAATAAGCAAATGTAACCGAGTCGCAGTCCTCTTCTGAAAGTGAGGAAGTGGATCGTCGTTCGAAGCAGCAGGTCACAAACAGTAACAGTGTAACAGTAGTCTACATCTGCCGTGTTCACTAGGTCAATGTCATCGACCAATATTGTTATGTAACCGCATCTCGGTTCTCGGGTGATCGCGATCTCGATCGATACAGAACGGTGAAAGTCATCGAAAGAATACGGTTGCAGTTTCCACTCAATCTGGATCAATCATTTATCAAGTAGCACGTACGACGTATATCGGGCTGTAAATTATTGCAACTCAATTGGCTCGATTCAACGGCGTTAAAGAATTCAATTAATGGGTCACCAAAAATGCTAACGACTGGGCTTTAAGATTTTATATTATTATTTATCGAATGGTATTGGCACATAGTAATAGGCGGTTTACTTGCCGACGAAGGCTCCGGTGCTGGGGTATGCGGGCCAAAAGCAAAGCTTTCCCTGTCTCTTGGAGGATACATCACGCTATTCTAAGCAGAAATATGCGCGATTTTAGCTTGTGCCTCTCGTATTCCCCTAGCAGGTGGACTACTATATGGTTTTAGCATTAAGGGCTTGTAAGTTTACGTCAAGGCTCATTCTGCAATGTAGAAGGGTCTTGGATGACTCTCCGGAAAGACACCAGGTGTCACTTATGTGGGTACCGGGTACATTATAAGTGTGAAAATTTTTTTTGTGATCATACGCTTCTTTCATGTTTTATGATCACCGATTTTCGTTGGTCTTTCTGCCTGCCCGCATGTCTGTGAGTTGCCATATTTCTACGTGTGTAATCATAGTAGATAATGCTGACATTATATTCAAAAATCATTGCATCGCGTACTAACTCTTTCCTATTACCTACAATCTTCCTTTCAGACATTTTCTCTCTCACGTATCAAAATTATGTCCACATACATCATCATAGTCACAATGTCTTAAAAGACATGTTGTGAACTCGTGAAATGTACGAATTTTAGGAGTTTCTCTTGGGATATCTCTAAGATCTTTAATGCAGTTGTTTCCCATTTGCTTTCTGCATCCTCATGCCGTTGACTAGATGTATCTACTGGGTCATCCGCCTTTAGGGACAATTTCTCACCCCAAGGACAAGAAGGTGTCCTGACTCTTCTCAACTCGTTCACCCAAAGCTGTTAGTTGAGAAGGGGTTACTGTTTATACCGACAGTAGTTCGGTTCCTGCTAGTCGCCTTTTAGGACACGCAGGATATACGATGGGAGATATTCTAACCCACCCCCACACGTGTGATACACAAGGATATATCACTAGACTGATGACTTCTATCATGGGCAAAGTTTTATACTACACAAAATGAGACATACCAGCCTTATCTCTATAATCCACTTTCGCTCTAGTAGGCGTTTGTTAAGAAATAATTATAGAAATGTCTGTGTTTGGCGTACCCATCGAAAAAATTAAAGTGGAGCAAAGATATCTTGGGTACAACATTTCTAGGTGATAATGTATCACAATGTAAGTGATTAAGTGCCGTAAGAAGTTTAAAGACAGTTGTACATGAGTTAAAGATGAACCTCGTCGTTTCGCAACAAACTGTGCTCCATAAAAATTGCAGAAATTGGCATAATTGGCACAAAACGAATTTCTGGAAAGATTTGTCTTACAGTTCCACTCAAATAATTGATAAATTTTATAATACCGGTAGTTCGCGGCAAGATGGATTCCAGAAACGAAAACCGGTGAACAAAAAAAATCGAGTAACAACTTGTCACCAGTATAAAATACAACTGAAGTGTAATACTACAGTTTTTAAATAATGCGGTTATTTGTGCCGAAAGTTGTTTCTATTATTACAGCAAACTCTTAGCTGACGTCTCAAAGTATGCATTCGAAACTTAAGCAGAAGGCCAAAATTGATAAAAGCCCGGTAGATTGATACATCTGATTTTTTATAAATGTGAGTATTTACGATCACATTCTACCTAGAAGGTATGCAGTCATCATCATCGTCACAATGTCTTAACAGACATGTTGTGAACTCGTAAAATGTACTCATTTTACGAGTTTGTCTTGAGATATCTTTAAGATGTTTAATGCAGCGGTTTCCCATTTGCTTTCTGCATCCTCAAGCCGTTGACCAGATGTATCTACTGGTTCATCCGCCTTTAGAGACAATTTCTCACCCCAAGGACAAGAAGGTGTCCTGACTCTTGTCAACTCGCCCACCCAAAGCTGTTGGTTGAGAAGAGGTTACTGCTTATACCGACAGTAGCTCGGTTCCTTTTAGTCGCTTTTTACGGCACGCAGGATATATACTATGGGAGATATTCTATCCCGCCCCCACACGGGGAGTATGCATATGCAGTTACTTAGGAGGAAATTTAAAAAAAAAACTGTCGCTTTATCAAGATTTCGATTAGACGCTGCAGAACGACAGTGCTCCGGGTCACATTTGGTAACAAAAAATTGAACACTATGTGTTAAGACATCATCATCCTAGTCAGACCTCAGCCAGTACACCTCCGTAGTCAATTTGATAAAAAAATAGCTGTAATGCTGATTAAAATGTTTCACTAATTAAATCATGTCTCTCGTAAACATACAAGCTGCTTTGAGAACATAAACGTTTTCACCTTCACGGTGGATAAGCAAATACTATTTCAAATTCCTACCTAATTATTCTTGACATTGACCTGACAAATCCTTGATATTACTTAGCTGCTGTACGCCGAGCAAATATGATTTACTCTATTAGAGTAGTTAGTTACGGAAACGGATATGGTTATTTTGAATCATTCAGTCTCCAGCCATCAGGTATTGACGATAGTTTGGATGAATGGAGTGTGTTAGTCGAATTGCAGAATGTCCCTTTTTGGAGGACAGTCACCTCTTTAACAGTTGCAACCTCACATTTCTCTTATTTTCCATTTATGTCCTCCTTTTGTGACGCAATACTAAGTAACACAGCTTTTTTGTCTATCACTGAATTTTTGGGTTCTAAATGTGTGCGGCATGAATAAATTCAAAGTTTTGATTCATTATTGAATGAAAAATAAACAAATGAGTAACTAATTAGCCGTTCAGCCTCGAAACTCCCTATTCTCAATGGCTTGGCGTTCTTAAATATCCATCGTGCGATTCCAATTGCTCCAGAAGCGGTTCTAGAACATTTCTCTAATCAATCGCGAAGAATAAATATAAATTTATAGCATTACTGAGCATTACTGTAACCCTACCCTAAAAAATAAGCTGTGTACGCCAATACGCCAGGTGAATGTTGCCCTGGACGACTGGACTTACAAGGGATTGGTGAAAACCTGGTTAGAGAAAAATGATTGCAGGTAAGCTAAAAGATCCATAGCAGGCCCTGACAAAAGCCGTACACTATGACTTTTGAAGGTGGGAGAAGTACTACAGTGGAAAGATCGGTGACTGGTCAACATTCACCATCACCCTAAAACGTAGGCTATCCATTGTACCAAAAAGCTGCCGTGACATCCTGCTAGAGGGTCTCTATGAACGGGACTCTATTGCTTCTGTCAAGTAGCTTGGTCTCACCCTGGACAACGGTATGTCATGGAGAAAGCATACTGAGATGTGAAAAACAAAATTCCAAATTACATTTCGAAAAGCTTACTTCATACTTTAATTTGTTATATAGAACCTCAAAATTAAGCCTGCTTATCAAAATTCGGCTGATCTTTTCATGGTCAGCCTCCCGCAAAGGCTGAAAGTCTATGGCGCTGTAGAAGCGCTGCAAGAGGATAATTGCAGGTTCCCCGGTTCGTCGGAGTTCTCCAAAAGAAGGAATCCTAAAGAAGACTGGTTCGAGAAGTAGGGACCTCGACCTGGTAAGGATGAGCTCGCAGAGCCAATCTAGTGTTCCTCGTTCGGGCGGCCTTCAGTATTATTATCTGGGAGAGCTCACTCGAACATCTTCCATAATAGAATCTGTAAAACAGCGACAGGTCAGCCACCATTATCCGGTGATCCAGGCTGTGGAGCTTCTTGGTGAGGTTGGACGTATCGATTAGTCTAATTGCTCTCTTCTGGATGGTGTGCAGAAGCTTTAGAGAGACACACATGGGAGCAAAACTACGACGATGGTCGGATCTGCGACTTGTAGAGCAGCAGTAATTGCTCTGGTGTATACTGCTTCCTACAGCGGAACAAAACTCCAAGCCCGTGGGATGCCGTTTTAGCAATACTGGCGACGTGGTTGTGCCACCACATATTGTTGTTGATGTTGATCGCAAAAAACTTGACGGAAGGTGACTCGACTATTGGGTTACCCTCCGTTTTCACAATTGGCAAGCCAAATAGTCGTAGTAAGTACAAAATGATTATTGAACCTGCAATTACTTACGCGTGTACGGCTTGATGTTATCTATCTGAGACGCACAGACGAGCTTTTCAGGTGCTCCAAAGCGAACCCTGCAAAGAGATCCGATATTTCTTACAACGGACTATATCAAAACACGTGCTGTGATGCTATGTGCAAGTGGAATCACATAGCAATATTTTGATGAATGGTTCAATGGACTACACGGTCTAGAAAGTCCGCAAACATTCAAGGTCACCGCTCGCACTTTCTAGCCAAATTTGATCTCACCAAAGCTATGTTTGGAGCCGTAAAATTACCAGGATTAATTTAATAATGCCTAGTCTAACCTCTCTCTATTCGCTCTTCCTCTTCCTTCCAATCTTTTCTCGTTTATATCTAACATTGCATGGTTTCTGGGTGACCATCAGACTGAAAAATTGACTGAAGAGCTGTGATATAAAGGCAAAGATCCTCTGGACCGCCTTAATGTATAACGACTAGTAGGTAGTAGTAGTAGTAGTAAAAAATTTGAAGTGGAAAGTCAGTCTGACATCTGGTTGCTGTAACTTACCGCAAAGAACAGGACCAGTCTTGTTAAGAGTAATCCGGAGCTCCAGATATTCGACACCGGTGTTAAAATTCAAGGCCTACCATAACTTTCGATTTTTAAATGACCCACGCTGAGTTCGTTACGTCATTGGGGTTAATGGGTGTGTCCTACGCAGACAGGTATACCTATGCAGCAGCAGCAGCAGCCGCAGCAGACGTGCTGGCTGCATGCAGACGAGATGCCCCAGGCGCGGGCGTTCCCGGGCACCCACGGTTGATGGTACCGTTGTCGCGTTACCTTTAGCATCACGACGAGAAGTGGTATCAGTACCACTCGCTAGTACCGATGCGTTAATGTAGATCCATTTTCAAATTGAGCAAACTAAAAGCATGTGCTGCAAGAGAAAAGTTAACAAGGAAGTTTTTACGATATGTAGTTTGGGCATATATACAGGGTGTTAATTAGAAAAATTCCCACGACGTATTTATCGAAAACGTAAAAAGTAAAGAGTATCTGTCTCACTGATGAATGCACATTTTATCTAACAGGAGTTTTTAATAAGCATATCTACAGGTCTTAGAGTAATGAAAATATTCGTGCTTTTTTAGAAAGGAATACCCAGTACCCTCACAATATTAATGTATGGGAACTATGAGCAGGCATTTTAAGAAACAAAGTGATTGGGTCATTGTTTATTAATGGAAATTCAAATGGAGATTTGTATTTGGGTATGTTGGGTAATACTATCAATCCGCTTATCACCAAAACCATAGAAAACTAAATCGGAGGAGGATGGAAACCCTATACATGATGAGGCTGAAATCTATTTCCAGCAAGACACTATACATGTTCTTCCGGTTCGGCAATGGTTAGACGACGCGTTTCCAGATAAATGGGTAGGGCGAAGGGGGCCTATAGAGTGGCCTGCTAGGTCTCCTGATTTGACGCCATTAGACTTTTTTTAATGAGGTAATTTAAAATCTATTTCAAAATTTAAAATCTAAAAACCTGAAAGTTTGGATGACCTTCGTCAACGTTTTATCGAAAGCAGCCATGATATCCCACAACATGTTTATGCAACTGTTTATCAGGAATTTAAAAATCGCCTGTATATTATCGTTTGGGCGATAGCGCGCCACATTTTGAACACTTATTGCAATAAAAAGTGATATTTGAATAAATTAAGATACACAAAGATTTTTACAATTTTCTCGAAATCGAATTGACCGATTTTAAAAAGTCAAACATCAAAATAAAGGACTTAGACATACCTTTAAAACGGGATATTACTCGATACCTTGTCCCCATTTTAAGGGGATGTCCTTGGTGGGCGGAGGATTGCAGGGGTGAAGTAATTTTTGCTTAAAAAGTTGTTTACCTTAACAAATCTTTTGTCAGGTCTCGGCGTCTATTAATCAGTGGGTTCCTATGAATCCGTGCTGGGAAAGTTTCAAATTTCAACACCCTGTATGAAAAGAAAAACATACTGACTGCCCTCAACATCGCGACGGAAGATCGTACCGCAGATGGACTGCCTTTTTCAAATTAATCAGACAAAAGGTAGGTGACGCAAGATGGAGTGTAGGATATAGGTAAATGATAGACGAGGAAGCTTTGGCAACCAGGAATTTGGGGATGAATAAATAAAAACAACATACATTTGACCTCAAATCATAAATTTCTTTAGCACAAAATGCTTCAGGATACTGCCCACCTAGACAAAAACGAATACTTGATGGAACTCTTCTGGATATTACAGCCCAAATACAGTCAAGATCGGTACAAAGATCACTGATAATATACGATGACATAAAGACATCATAAATCACCCAAAAAGCTTCAAAAACTCAAACTAGAACACTTTCTCAATCACAACCCAAAAAAATGAAGTCAAGTTGATTGACTCAGTACTTCCCACACATTACGCTGATACTAGTTTATTATTTTCCCATAGCATGAAGCTTTAGTCCAAAATCCCTTGCAACCAAATAATCGCCAGCCCCCCCCCTAAAATTGTCTTATGCCGCTAGGTCTTTCCTTCACAGGTCAATGGACAGCCTATTATCGATACTACAAACTTTTCAGTTTTACAACCCCCACCCCCAACCACCTCACTTTCACCCCCACCCAAAAAACTGGTAGGAAATGATCAGGAACGCCTAAAACATCTAAAAACCAAATTTGAGTTGCTTTCATACTTGTCGCGTTCTTTGATTATTGCTACGCTGCCACTGACAGGATTTTTAACAAACATTCGCGTTTTCCATTCTCACCACGGTAACAATATACTGTGTCAAAATTTTTAGAATCAATTTAATAGTGTCCACGTTACAAAATACAAACGATTTAAACCAATAAATTCTCGTATAGTATACACAAAATTCTAAGTCCCTTAGTTTCCGTAATAGGCTATAGGCAATGTTCGGATGGACCTAAAAAGGTGATTTGTGTCGCTAGATCCTCCTTCACAGCTTAGTGGACGGCCTATTTTGAGTACAAGAAATTTTTTAATTTTTCAACTCCAAACCCCCCAACCACCTTAATTTCACACCCACCCAAAAAAACGCAGAAAATGATTAGGAACCTCTAAAACGCTTAAAAACGAAGTATGAGCTGTTTTTATATTTTTAGTTTTTTATTATTTCTGCGCCGCCACTGGCACGATTTATCAAAACCATACGCGTTTTCCATCTTCCCATGGTAGTAATGCTGCATCAAAATTTCATTAAAATCAATTCAACAGTTTCCTCGTTACAACGATCTAAGGCAATACTCTCGTATGTTTACATCAGAAAAAAATTCTAATTCCTTTGCTCTCTGTAATAGGCAAGGCAATGTTCGGATGGACCTAAAAAAGTTATTTATGTCGCCAGGTCTTCCTTCACAGGTCAGTGGACAGTCTATTATGAAAGCAACAAATTTTTCAATTTTACACCTATCGGTGTGTGAAGTAAAACATACCGGGATTGGCAAGTTTTGCCAACGACGACTATTCAGTTAATGTAAATAAAGCTTTAGAATAAGGGTCTTTACTGATACGAGGATACGACAAGTTGATGGCAAAATATCCAAAAAAACAATCTGCATAGTGCTTGTCCATCATGTTGTAAATCTGTACCGTCAAAGCTGCATTGAGAATTTTCATCTAGGAATTGTGATCATACTAAATTTGTGTTACGATGCGTTAGGTTATATGACAGAGAGGTTTTAGAGAATTGTAAATAAAATTGCAGACAATCATCGGTTCCAACAAACGTATACGGTATATACTGCCCTCCTAAGCTAAAAGGGGGTAACTCAATTTTCTTGCAATTTCAGTTTGTTACTCCTTTGTACTGTTTGTCGGCTGCTCCATATTATTCCTAAGCTAAAAAGTAAAAAAAAAATCGTTCGGAATTCTTAAAAACTCGCTTATCATGAAAGACGTATATGAAAAAATTGTTGAGATCCAAAGAAAACCTGCAGTGTCTCAACTTCATTAGCTTAAAGGTCACAACTCGAAGTTATACCTTATTCTTTAGCATAAAGTATTTCAGTTACAATCTTCAAACCTCAACTATATACCATGCGACTATTCAGATAAATAGATGCCATTATGCGAGTGTCAGAACTCTAAGGTCAGAACTATCGAATACCCCTTTTTTTCTTTGTTTCGAGTTTAACTTGGCCACGTTAAAGTCTTACTTAAGCAGGGCGTTCGGAGAAGGTGGTGAGTAGCTAAATGAGGGACTCTATCGAGAATACCAAAAAAGTGTTGGATAACATAAGTTCTAAATACGTTCTCATGTAGTCTTTTCTGAAAATGTCTCATAGCAGCAAAAAAATATTTCTTCTCCCCAAACGTGTTTCTAAGGCAACGTAGGCGAATCTTTCCAATATATGATCCTATGTTTAAGGTCGAAATTAAATTAAAATGATTTCGTATTCGTCAAATACAAATTATTTTTGGCATTATCTCCAAAATGGTTAGATTTATCGGAACTAAAGTATTATACATTTCCAAGTCAAGTCAAAGGGTTGGGAGAATAAAAGTACCTATTCAGTTAAAAGTTACATACAGTGTAGCCAGGCACGTATCTAGAATCTAGTTTGGGGGGGTCCATATTATAGGGTTCGCACCTTTCAGTTTTGCTCGACTAAGACGGGGGGGGGGCACATTAGTGTTCCTCATCTTGATAAAGTCCTAAATACGAAATTTCGTCGAAACATTAAGAGCGAGTCATAAGGTGTTGCCAAATAAATTTAATGTTATAGGAAAAGACACATTGTTTTTGGTCCAGAACTATGCTGCCTTGAGTCTTTTGCTCATCATTTCCGATTCTCAAAATTTTCCGTTAAGTGTTTACAAAATTAATGCTCAAAAGATATACGAGTATTTAAATAATTCATATTTTTTCTCAACTCTACCTATGGTAGCAAAAAACTTTCCGTAATGCTCAGCCTGAGGCTATCTTTTCTTTGTTAAGTTTTACTTTTGCACAATATTGCCCCAGACTAAAATGAGGAGTGACAGTCGAAGCAAATGAACGTGAATCGTTACAGCTGGAGTTTATTCCAGAAAATAGGTTGGGAAGATCCTGGGATTCGCGAAGGAGCCCCTCCAATGAGGACGCCGTGGTGCTCGAAATGTTGCCATCCGCGCATTCTGTTACACTATCCAGTCTGCCATTGGCTGCTCCAGGCATGTCGATACTGTTGCCTGTCAGCTACACAAGGGGGATAGATGCGCCATGGCCGCCCGACATTTTTGAGCAGATTCCTTTCAGGGACTACCTTTTATAGCCGTCATCAGGCGATCTATGTCTTGTCTATCTTTCATCTTATATCTCAGCTCAGATTACATGTCTTAGAATTCGTTGTCTAATGTGCTTTCAAATTTTTATTCTCTAATACTTAATTAGTTGTTGTTAATAATTATGTAAGATAAAAAGTTTTTGGGGTTCATCAAAACTAAGGGTGAAACTAACCTAAGTCTTAAAACACAGTATATAATATGCGATTATTCACAAGAAAAAAAAATGGAGTCAAGTTGATTGACTCCCACACATACATGGCTAGTTTCCGATATTCAAGAACAGATTATACAGGGTGGGCCAATAGTGCGTGGACGGAGGATTGTGTGCTTACTAAAAGATATTTCAAAAATCTGTCACTTGATCATGGTTGCGACCCTTGAGGGCTATAACGCAAAACTATTTTCACTTAAATTTTGACGTTTATACAGGGTGATTCATATCAAACTTACATTTTTTTGAATAGAACCCCCTATTATATATTATTGCATATTTGGATTCCTTGGTCAATTTTAGTGTGACTTTATGTATCACATATGGAACTTTAAACGAACCGTTTAGGCGCAAATCACCATTTTTGGTATAAGTAGGTATCAGAAAAAAATTGAATATCGCAGCGATTATAAAACTTAGAAGGCCGTGACTTTGCGGTACAACTAAGCACGAAATGCGTCACCTTAGGTCAGACGGCTAAAATTGAATTCTTTTTGTACTTGGAGAAATCAGTAGACTAATTAAGGAAACTTCAATCACAGATAATTTGATTTTTTCAAATGGCAATGCCTATTTCGGTTTGAAAAATCGAATGTAAAATTTGATTACCTTTCTAACGATATAGCATTTTCGATATCAATCTTTTTTGGTTTTCATTTTATTTCAAATTTTCAGTCAAATCGGTGTTTTTCAAATTTCCTGCGTGAAAGCAACCTAGCAGGCCATGAAAAATAAACAAAAGCCCGTTAATATGGAAGAAACCAACTAACCTAGTATTAAGATGCAAACTAACTGGAGCAACGAGGCAAGATTATGAAAATTCCTTGCAACATATTAGCTCTAACCGGATACAACAGCCCCAAGATATCAAATGTAAATGAGTAGCTGGGCTATGACAAAAGTTTTTGTTTTTCACAGCCTACTAGCTATTGAGCTCTACTAGAGCTTGACAACTTTCCAAAACGATTAAAAATTTTGAAACAAAAGGAAAACTACCAGCGATTTTTGCTTACAGTCTAACGTGTTTAGAATTTCACATCTAATGCGATAAAAAGATTAGTCACTTCCGTTTAGTTAAGTCAAAAGTGAAATCTCCAACTGGAGCATCCTGAACATCTATTGAAATAATTGCTAGAGTATTTTAATTACTCTATGTTGTAATTGTGTTTATTTCATGTAGTTTTCTGAAAACTAAATTATGTTTTACAATTCAAACAGTCTGCAATTCAAGTTTCATTTTCCGCGATTTTGCTTATAAAAAGAAGTACCTACTGAAGAATTTGAAGGGTTCCAGTCACAGGTATCATTATTTTTGACTTACGGAAATGGCTACTTTTTTGTGGAAATTTATTCAGAAGACATAGATATTATACTGCCAGCAACAATTACTAGTAGTTTACCTTTGATTAAATATTTTTTTACTGACTTTGGAAATTGACTAATAGCTAGTAGGCTGTGAAAAATGAGCGTTCTTGTTACCGCTATTGTTTCTGGTTAGAGCTAATATGTTGTAAGAAATTTTCATAATCTTGCCTCGTTGCTCTAGTTATTTTGCATCTTTCTACTAAGTTGGTTGGTTTCTTCCATATTAACGCGCTTTTGTTTATTTTTCATGGCCTGCTAGGTTTCTTGCATGCAGGAAAATTAGAAAACACCGATTTGACAGAAAATTTGAAATAAAATGAAAACTAAAAAAGATTGGTATCGAGCATGCTATATCGTTAGAAAGGTAATCAAATATTACATTCGATTTTTTAAACCAAAATAGGCATTGCTATTTGAAAAAATCAAGTTATCTGTGTTGAAGTTTCCTTAATTAATCTACTGATTTCTCCAAGTACAAAAAGAATTCAATTTTAGCCGTCTGATTTAAGGTGACGCATTTCATGCTTAGCTGTACCGCAATGTCACGGCCTTCTAAGTTTTATAGTCGCTGAGATATTCAATTTTTTTCTGATACCTACTTATACCAAGAATCGTGATTTGCGCCTAAACGGTTTGTTTAAAGTTCCATGTGTGATACATAAAGTCACACTAAAATTGACCAAGAAATCCAAATATGCAATAATATATAGGGGGTTCCATTCAAAAAAATGTATGTTTGATATGAATCACCCTGTATAAACGTCAAAATTTAAGTGAAAATATTTTTACGTTATAGCCCTCAAGGGTCCCTACCATGATCAAGTGACAGATTTTTGAAATATTTTTTAGTAAGCCCGCAATCCTCCGCCCACGCACTATTGGCCCACCCTGTATTGTCAGTATCAATCTTCTGAGGGCAATGAGAGGTGTTCCGGGGTTTTCTAACCACCCTATCCCAGACCCATTGCCACCAGTTCATTTTAACCACCCAAATAAAGTAGAAAATGATCAGAGATCCCGAGGGTCGGTCTTCATCACAAACCACGTTACGGCTTAGAAACAGAATTATTTACATCAATATAATTTCAAAAATATATTTTTTTAAGGTAGAACAGCATTCCGATGAAGCTGAAAAATACATTATGAAGTTCCTTTACATCAGGACATTGAAGAATGAAGAGCCCGCTACGAATACAACAAACTTTTCAATTTCACAAGCCCCCAACCCTAAACTACACCAACTTCACCTCCTCTAAAAAAAATGTGGAAAACGATCAGGAACCCCCAAATCGCCTTAACGCTGCTCCTACAATCCGGAATAGTTTCTCCGGAAGATGCGGGGATCTGAAAACGAACCGACGATGGGCGGGATAAATAAACAGGTGCGCGCTAGATTAGAAAGAAATAGAAACAGTCATGTTAGCGCGTCGCCCGAAATTTGTAAAATTGAAGAGGAAGGCGATTTGCAGATGTTTTTTATCCCAATTCCTAACGCTTCATTTTCTAATATTTTTACATGAAATTTTCACATAATGTTTAGAAGGAAATTGCCCAGAGTGATATCGAAGCACTTTTTCATTTTTGCTTCTGGGCTTTTCTTAAAAAAATTAAAGTTGACGGAGAAAATAGGCAACTTCAAGCGATCATATTTCATGTTCAATCTTTTTTTTTTAAATGCTTCGATAGCCCCCTGTGTAATTTCCTTTTAAACTTCATGTAAAAATTTCATGCAAAAATATTGAAAACTAGAGCGTCAGGAATTGGGACGAAATCACGTTTATGCTCTCCGTAGGAGCCGCCTTAAAAGTAAGTTTGAGCTGTGTTTATAAATTTTTAGTTTTTGATTATTGATGTGCTCCCACGATTTCTAAAAACCGTACGTGTTTTCGATCCTCGCCATGGTAATAATACTCTGTCAAAATTTCATTAAAATCAATTCAACAATTTCGACTTTACGCAATACAGAACGATCTAAAGCAATACCCGTATATACAAACATCAGTCATTTAAATGAAACTTCGACACAGATATATTACCCTGACGAGAATGGAAAACACGTATGGTTTTTAGAAATCCTGTCAGTGGAGTCACAGGACAGGAATAATCGAATAATCAACAAACTAAAAATATAAAAACAGCCCAAAATTCCTTCCTCCTAGTGGTTCCTGGTGATTCCATGGGAAAATAATAGAATGGTATCATCGTAATGTGTGGGAAGTATCTACTGTGTCAATCAACTTGGCTTTGAAATAAAATGTTCTGCATAATCTAAATGGCTTTAGGGTAAAAAATATGGGATATTTTTCTTGATATCAAAGGGCTAGTTTCTATTATTTGTCACTATTGTGTATTTTTTGCTTGAATAGCTTTAGACTACCTACACAATTTGGTGTACACGATTTGGTTCAATTTCTTTCCCATAGACTACTAAAGTAATATTTAGTAGCCCGTGCTTGATCATAAGTTCCAAAGAATAAATTGAACGTCCAATACGCTTGAAAATAATTTTCTTATCTTACAACTTACAAATAATAATCTTTGATACATTGATACCTATTAAAAGTTTCGAGTTGTTTTAGATCAATAGAATGTCTTTTTTAAATAAAAATAATTTTCGAGGCCCCATAAACCATCATCTGCGTTTTCGAGCTTGTTGGTCTTGAGCTCCTCGTTATTTCTCATATTTTTTAATTACTTCCTCCAGGATTCTTCATCCAGCCCGTGTATTATTGCAAATTAAGGTGAACGTGCAATTGAAAATTATTTAAAAGCTACCCATACAGCTCCTGCCATCTGCCGGAAGGTAGGTTCATTAGTAATTATCCAGACAGTGCACAAAACAACCTTCGACAGAAAAATGTATCGCTGCGTCTCGGTCATGAAAGCTTGGGCTTTCTATATGTAGATAGCAGCACGATACCAAATTATTGATTTTAATCAGTATGTGTTTTGTGGATTTTAATCATCCACTTTAAAAAGAAAAATAAACACATTTATTGCAGGTGTTTTTAGTTCTTTATCATTTTTTTATTTAAAATATTCGTTTTCTGGTGTCAACGGAAGGGAAGCGCAAAATAAACACAGTTTTTCATGGATGCACAATTGGACATGTAGTTTATTGACATCGTTTTTAATTTTCTTTACAAAAATCTATTCAACTGCAATTAAAAAAACTGCCAAAGACAAAAGGAGTTCTACTGGGTTTAGGGTATAGGTATATTATATTTACAATATAATATAAAAAAGAAATACGCATATTAAAGTCATGTAAGATAATTTATACCTACCTATAAATAATGATACCTACCAGTTTAGGCTTTGTAAAAAAGTCAAAACTTGAAGGTAGCGGTTTCGGCAAAAATTAAAAAAGGTCATTAACGCGTCAACGTCGAAATTTAGAGCAATATACTAGGTATTTTAGGGGTAAACGAAGGATTCGAAAGTGCGCCTCACCTCCAAAATAGAATAGGAATATGTCTGCCATCCCATCCCAAGCCATAGTTGATTGAATCAGTACTTCCCAGACAATTATCCCATTGCATGAAGTAAGTCTGAGTTTCCCATGCAGCCAAATCATCACCCGCCCGCCCTCAAACAAAGTTTTATGCCGCTAGGTCTTACTTTCACAGGTCAACGGATAGCCTACATATTATGAATACACATTTCTCAGTTTTACAACCCCCCACGCAACCAATCACCCCAATTTCATCCGCGGCCAAAAAAAAGTAGAAAATGATCAAGAATCCCTAAAAAGACAAACACACGAAGTTTGAGGAATATTCTAAATTTTTTGTTTTACTCTGGCGCCAAGCACGTATTTAGAGGGGGGTCCAGGGGGTCCGGACCCACCCCCCGCCCCCCGAAACGTTATAAATGCCGTCTAATCTTTGCAAATTTAAGGTGGCAACTCTAATCTGGACGACCTCACAGCATATCGCTATTCAAATTTCATCACAATCCATGCAGCGGTTACTGAGATTGCGAGGCTAGATAAACGCAAACAGATAAACTAACAGACCGACAGACCGACAGACGGACAGATCGACGTTATGACCGACATGGATTTTCGTTATGTAGGCATCATAAAACCCCCAAAAATCTTATTATCTCGAATACAAAAATGTTCGCGTTCACAATACTTCTATCATCTATCGGTGTGGGAAGAAAAGAGATTCACGCTTAGATGCTTTGTTTAAAAAAAAATCATTTACTACGCAACTATAGGTATCTCGCGTACGTGAACTTTACAGCGGAAATTCGCAATCCGTGGAGTTTACGGTATTCTTTGCCGTTGATTTTCGAGAATTATTCTCGAATTTATTTGTTAGATAAAAATATTCAAAAAATACAAATTGCTGACATGTGACAGTGTGGCAGTGTTCGGTAAAAGAAACAACTCTCTATATGATGTCTCTAAGATTATTTTGTTCTGTCTCATATTATATTTTTTCATCATCGGTATAAATTTATAGCGTTAATTCGTTTTGTAATGCATAGGTACGCGCATACATTAAACAAAGATAAACCGTATAAATACCAGACTTTCTCCTGTTTTATTGTAATCCAATTTGCCTATGTGCACGCCACATGCCTGAACTGATACAGATACAGTTCTTCCGTAAATATAAAAGCTTTATGGCGCAGATAAATTATCTGGAATGTTGGTGTGAATGCGGCACCAAGATTTCATTGCGACAGATGTGTGCCTTGTTGGTTGTTAACACTAGGTATAATCCTGCTTTATTGTGCCAAAAACTGGGTCATATTTTGTATGATCAAGCGAGGCAAACGTACTACGATGAAAATCTCAAGTTTGGTAGGTAAAAAATATAAATTTAAGAATAGTTATTATGAAGATTGAATACTATTGAATGGGTTGGTTTTGTTTAAAATTTGCATCTCCTCAGACTAAAATGAGGAATTTACTTCAGAAATAATATGAAATTAATAACTTTTATAAAAAATAAAATTTTCCACTCACCTTTTTCATGTGGAGAAAACAGAAACACACATGCATGGCCTCTCTTACTTCCCACACCGATCGGTGTTGCTCTGTCTGTCTGTCTGTCTGTCGGTTTGTCTGTCTGTCTGTCGGTCTGTCTGTGTGTTTCTTCTACCCTCGTAATCTTAGTAACCGCTGCATAGATTGTGATAAAATATGGGTACCTAGATGCCGTGGGGTCCTAGTAGGTAAAGCTGCTAAAATTTTGACAATCGGTGCATTGGCGACGGAGTAATTAGCAAAAAACAAAAACAAATAAATGTTCCTCAAACATCGTTTTTAGGCGTTTTAGGAGTTCCTGATTATTTACTACTTTTTTTTGGTTGGGGTGAAATTGGGGTGATGGAAGGCTGGGGGGTTGTAAGGCTCAAAAATGTGTTGTATTCATAATAGGCTGTCCATTGACCTGTGAAATATAGTCCCAGCGACATAATACACATTTTTAGGTCCATCCGATTATTGCCTTGTCTACTATAGAAACCAAGGGACTTTGAATCTTCGGATATGTATAAATACATACGAATATTGCTTTAGATAGTTCTGTAATGAGTAACATGAAAATTATGGAATTGATTTTATGAAACTTTGCCACAGTATTATTGCCGTGCCAAGGATGGAAAACGCGTATGGTTATTAGAAATCGTGTCAGTGGCGACGCAGCAACAATAAAAAAACTAAAAACAAAAAACTTCGTTTGTAGGCGGTTCAGGGAATATTGCTTTAGATAGTTCTGTAATGAGTAACATGAAAATTATGGAATTGATTTTATGAAACTTTGCCACAGTATTATTGCCGTGCCAAGGATGGAAAACGCGTATGGTTTTTAGAAATCGTGTCAGTGGCGGCGCAGCAACAATAAAAAAACTAAAAACAAAAAAACTTCGTTTGTAGGCGGTTCAGGGGTCCCCGATAATTTTCTACATTTTTTTGGGTGAATTTGGGGTGGTTGGGGAATGGGGGGTTGTAAAACTGAAAAATTTGTTGTATTCATAATGGGCTGTCCATTGACCTGTGAATGAAAAACCTAGCGGCATAAGACACTTTTTAGGTCCATCCGAACATTGCCTTGCTTATTATAGAAACCATAAGGGGACTTAAGAATTTGTGATTTATTCATACGAGTATTGTTCGATTTTAATGAAACTTTGACACAGTATTACTACCGCGGCGGGGATGAAAAACGGTGCGTTTTGGAAAAATTGTGTCAGTGGCGGCGCATCAATAATAAAAAAACTTAAAATATAAAAACAGGTGAAACTTTTTTTTTAGGCATTTTAGGGGTTCCTGATCATTTACTACTTTATGTGAAAGAGAACTGCCTAACCTCGATGAAGAATATCACAACATTATTACACTGCTCTCAAAATTTACTCTAATTACGGGATATATCGCGTGCATTAAAGTTATTGCAACACAAATACGCTTCTTCATTCAATTACTCATCAATATTGGTAAGCCGTCCCTGTGCTCAAAACGTGAACGGTAATACTCGCGGCTAGTGCTTAGGAGCTGACGTGGGGGTGTGAGAGGTCATTTTTTCGGAGACAAATTGTCTGCATGATTTCTACGGAGTTGCGCTACTGTATAACATGGACATACTGTGCAACAACCTATAAAAGGCAAACGTAGGTAGACGAAAAACCGACATAACCATAGATAACCACTGCTATAAATGAGAAACTCCCATAGCAACACGTTGGACCTTAGACAAGGAAAGAGAGAGGACGGAACGCGCGACTGACATTTTTGTTACCAAATGGCACCAAAAATGTACCAAAACGTCATTAAATTTACCTGTGGTATGTGATTCCTGGCTCCTTCCTGCTGCTGTGGCTTCTACAACCGTAAGCTGCACACCCTACCATTATGCACACCACAATATTTTGCAATGATTGGTCTTAAAAACGCTAAATATCATAAAAAATGTTTTGACAGCTGTCAAATAGCTATTCATTTTCGGTCACAGCTAATTCATATAGCATCAAACGGGCGTGCGGTATCCCCTCTCTTTCCTTATCTAAGCGTTGGACCGAGTTTTTGCGCCATTGAGCGATGAGGGGTATTAACGCTGAAAAAAAAAACGAATCACACATTCTAGTCCTGGACGCTATGATTCTTGGGATAACGATTATAGAAATGATCGACTAAATCTTGAGAAAAGTAGCGTTTAACTTGATCAAAAAAAAATAAATAACAAAGAACGTCCAGGTTTTCTAAAATTACACTCTTTAGGATAGTAATAATTAAATTAATTAAATAATAATTAATTAAATTAAATTAAAATCTTGGTAATAACTAAAAAATCCATGATATGTTTATATCCTTATCGTACCATATATACAGGCAACCAGTTTTAAGCGATGACAGTGGCAAGCAGTAGTAATACTATAAAACTACGTGAGCTTTGAGATACAATTACTGACAGATGCATCAGACAAAAACACTCCGGACGGATATGGTTGAGGTGTTCGGAGTTATGCTCATAGTAGCAGCCCATCGTTCTTCACGCTCAATTATAACCATCCTCATCCGATGTTGATTCTTTCGCAACAATTTTCATAGAAAATAAACAAAACCGCCGACCGACCAACCGATGGCGATGGTCGACTGTGGACGTCGACGATAGTTCGGTGAACTACGTTTATTACTCTGGTTAATTGACGATGTTCTCCGCTGGTCATGTACCTTTTTGAAACAGAACGTCGTCGCTAGGATGAAGTTCGTCCTTATGAGGGACAGTTCGTCATTTATGTAGAAAACTTGTCTGCCTTCAAGAGGTGTCCGTCAAACGACGTCACTAGGATAAAGTTTGTCCCAGCACAATAATTCAAGATGGCGGAAATTACACGCGCATCCCCACTTTTGGATGGGTTTTTTGTAGGGATGGTAACGGTACTTCGATACTTCTGCACTAATATCGAGTTTTTTTTTCATCGATACTTTTTGAGGCATTCCAAGCTGGTATCGATAATTTTGTATCGGTATCGAAAATAATTATATAATAATTATTGAGGGGTGTAATCAGTTGCACAAGATGCTCTCTACGAACCAAACGCGCCTATTTGGATAAAAAGTATCGAGTTGGTACCGGTATCGATATTTTCATTTTCGCATCTCTACCCAAACTTGACAGCCGTAAAATCATCCAAAAACTCTCCCAAGGTCAAATTTTGTATATGTATTCAAATTGTATTTGTAACGCCATTGTTGACTTGCCCAAAAATAAATCAGACGTCAATCCGTCACAACTCATCCGGCTAGCTTCAAACGGTTAACATGAGCAGAAGGTGTGGGCTAGGCCCTGTCGTATTTTCACATTCAGGCATGGGTAAGGTTTCCTAAGTCTGAAGTATATGGGCATTAGTAAAGCTGCACAAACCCTAACTATATTTGAGTTGATCGAGAATAATGTAGTATGCCATTGTCTGGTCAAAAATCAATGAACAATTTGTTCGCAAAAATTTAATAGTCTTAGAAATGCAATAATTTTACTTTTTAGCGGATTTGAGTGTAACGACTGTACTGCAAAAAGTGGTGGGGGAACGCAAACAAGTATATAAGGTTTCAACATTTACTCATCTAAAAATGTAAATGACTAAAAATAGAATAATGGTGTATACTTTGTAGGAGATAAAAACGAATTAATGATGTTTCTGGGCGTGTCTTAAAAACATTTAATAAGGTAGTAATTCAATCAATAAAGTTTGACCTGTATCAGGAAAAACGCTCGAGGTGACACATCTGGAAATGAAGTAAAAAGATACCTGAGTAATCAATTCACACTCTTCACACGTTATTTTATACTGGTATGATTCACATAACCTACAGGTTGGCAATTGTTATAATTTAAACAAATAAGCATAATTAGATAGACACCAAAAAACTCTTCAAACACCAAATAGGTAGACGAAATAATATACACGATAACATGCAAATTGTGTAGTCAAACAAATCCCACAGAACGTAAATCAAGCATCCCTCGGGTCATGGGTATTGAGGGTCAACTCTCCAAATACCCCTCCAAAAGAATACAATACAAAATATTCTCACCCTGACACTATTAAAAAAAATCAGTGGCGAGATATAGCGAACTAATTTGACAAAAATTATGGGCAGCAGTTTGTAAAACAGAATGACTTGAAAAGGTAAAATGTACAAATGAACGTCTGTGGAAAATGAATCGCAGGTGACAAAGGTTAAGATGTTAAGGTGTATTAGAAACGCAACGAAGGTCCATAAATTGTTGATACAGGGTTTACCTCCTCATACCGAGTTCATCTCCTTGACAATTAAAAAATACAAAATAGGAGGCACGGAGATATTCCTGGACGAGTTCGTTTTAAATAACAAAAAGAATATATTCTCAGTCCTGGTAGCAACAAATGTCTCTACCTCACCAAACTCACTGCTGGTGGGTGTACATTGTGGAGATGTATAGACACTGGGGGAGTTCAGGAACCTGTCCAGGGCGACCTCGACCCCAGCATCGATGATAAGTCACCCGTCCTCACACTCTGACAAACCGCAAGGGAGGCATCAGGTCCAAAATGCTCCCAGGATCGCCACACCTACACAACATATGCAGGACATGCAGGACAATGGGGACAGTTCCAAGACACCGAAGATGATCCTAAGAGGCTCCTAATACATTGCTAAGACATCTAAGGCACTGCTGAGATACTGCCGAAAAGATAGACAGGGCTAACGTAAATCATTCTATATACTATTATTTTTCAATAAACAGCGTACAGCCAGGGAGACGCTAACAGGAATCCCCCTTCAAAATTTGCCTTCTTATCTTAAATCCATAATGTGACAGAAAAAATACCAGAAATTTTTAGGAAACATGAGTTATCCACTAGATTTTTAGCCATGCCCAAATGGCTTCAGTATTACCAAAGATTGTATTACAAATTCGTTAAGGATCAAATTCCTATATTGCTATCCTGTCATATTGACGCGGGCCACAGAAGCATCCTTGAAGGTACAAAGATAATTGCAAAAACCCAAATACTTCTCCAAAGAAAGTTCTAGAATCTATTGAAGTTCTGAAAAATTCATATAATCTAAATGCGGATGCATAGTAACTGGAAATGCTTGTTTCATCAGCAGCAATCCACGTTATCCACATCGATATCCAACTAGTGACAGTTGTACATACTACGAGGGCTGCCCTTTCATACGCAGCGCGTATAGAACCCGCGCTCTCTAGTGGTTAAGCGGATGCACCTTGGCGTCCCACCAAGAAGTCTACTACTGCCAAGTAGAGATTTCCTTGGTTTGCCGTTACCTTCGGGTACCTCCTAGATGGCGCACCGGCAGAATTCTTTCTGTCTGCTTGCAGTTGTACATACTGTTTAACGCAAATCAGACCCAGGTTCCATCCTTGCGTAAAAAAATATTGTAATAAGGATCACCTAAACATACAAACACTGCAAGTTAAATCGACATGTCTGTGTTGCGTAGCTGTAGAAATCATTACCTTCTAATTGTGGATGTAACGCTCCTCTTTGCTCTATGATTACCGCTACTTTAGTAGCATTACATCTCCTATTCGAAGCGCTATCGCTTCACAGTTCCCTCACATCTCAAATTGGCTTGTATTACACAATATACCTACAGCAAATTATACATACAGGATGTTCCTTTAAGATAGAATTTTGAAAAAAATGGTGGTGATCTAGTTCAATAAGTATTTTTTTGCTGCTCACATCTATGAAGGGAGATATTTAATTGCGAAAATTTTCGATTCCGATTCTTCTTTTCGAAAATCTATGACGGCTGGGTAATAAGCACAAGATTTATAGGTTTCTGACCCTAATTTCCATTTTCCCCTAGAGGGAGAGAAAATGTGGAACTAGAGAGGATGGACGTTGGGGGAACTAAAGAGTTCATCAAAGAACATCGCGTTTCAAGAAAAATCTGTGTACCTCTTAACTTATCTTCTGGCGCTATAGGTTATAGGATTATTATTATCACGCAAAAATTTGTACAAGTGGTATTAGGAAAAATTTGCAACATAACTACTTATTTCATTTTACTTGCCACACCGATAAGTGTCTGTCGGTCGGTCTGTCGGTCTGTCGGTCTGTCGGTCTGTCGGTCTGTCTGTTGGCGTTTTTCTACCCTCGTAATCTCAGTAACCACTGCACGGATTGTGAGGAAATTTGGGGAGCGATATGCTGTGGAGTTGAAAATCAGTGCATGAGCGGCTTAGCAATTATCAAAAAACAATGAATTTTTAAAACTCCCAAATTTCGTTTTTAGGCGTTTAAAGGGGTTCACGATCATTTTCTACTTTTTTTTGGGTGGGGGTGAAATTGGGGTGGTTGGAGGGTGGGGGGTTGTAAAACTCAAAAAATTGTTGAATTCTTAATACGCTGTCCATCGACGTGTGAAAGAAAAACCTAGTGGCATAATACCGTTTTTAGGGCCATCCGAACGTTGTCTTGCCTATTAGAGAAACCAAGGGACTTAAAACTTTCTGATATATACATACATACGAGTATTGCTTTAGATCGTTTTATATTATGTAACCTGGAATTAATTTTAATGAAAAATCGACTTAGTATTATTATCGTGGCGAGGATGATGATTTGTGTTGCAAGAAGATGTCAACCTACAGCTTCATGCTATGGGAAAAAAGTAGAATGATATCACCGTTATGTGCGAGAGGTACTGAGTCAAATCACTTTTTTTCAAAGGAACTTCCTCTACATTCAATAAACCTCTCCATCCTCCGAAATCATCCTTTAGGCCAGTTCTGCCATTGCCAGGAGGGATTAAATCATACTCGTTGTCCCAACCCCACAGAAGGTCCTCAACGCTAGAAAACCACTATGCTTTTAGCTTCATTATCACAAGCGCGAAGAGTACAAAATAACAGGGAGCTAAGTCTGGACTGTATGGAAGGTGCGCGAGTCCTGTCGTGGTCAAAAATTCAAGAGCAAAGAAGAATTGGTTCCTACATTAAAATAAAATAGAATTGTGGTGGATCGAAGCCGAACATTCAACGGTTTCACATCGAAAGTTGACCACTAACGTTTGCAAAATTAAAAATATCATCTGTTATTCCCATACAACAAAGAAAATAATCTAAAAGCCATGTTAAATTGATTACAACATGACAAATATTTTCCATTATAGTATTGTATGAGAAAGTACGACAAAGTGACGATAAGATCCGACAGATATCTCATCCTTCTATTCTTCTGAAAGTAATAACTAATAACAATGGCCAATTAGAAATTACATTTCATCCTTCAGTGATTACGATATGCGTACTCCACTAAATCACCGAATCACGTCACTAAAGGTGGGTTCACTTGGCACATTGAGATTAATCACTGCGTGAAAAGTAAAACGCAATCAGTAAAATGGATAATCTAACATACAGGGTGGCAATTTGAAAACCTCTCGGATTTAAAGTTTCTCTTTCTCTGGTAATGGTAGAGGAGCCAATTAAGTAAGCCACCTTTGACTTTTTTGTTTTTTGCCTTGTTGCTCTCTTTGTCTGGATATAATAATAAAGTAATGGTAGATGGTGTCAACCGTTAATCCCGTCACACTGGGTGGTACCAACTACCTATCGCTGTTGACGAGTTGAAATATCCATACCCCTGTTCCCAAGGCTTGGAACACGCTACCAGGAGATATAGTAGTTATTGAACCTACAAGTGTTTGCTTATTCAAGTCCCGCGTTAGCAAACTTCTCGTACCTAATCTAAGCTCTTGATATGTAGATTTCATAAAATAAAATACCAGTCAGTTGAGTTTCTAGTTAGCAGTCCTACTAAATGCAAAGATTGTCTCTTTGGCTAAAGAGGTTTATACTTTGACGTGCATGGTATCTAGTCAATCACTTGCTTCATTTTTTTGCAAGAACATACCTATTCTCTGGTCTTAAATGTGGCTTTTTCAGGGAATTTTGTTCATTGTAGATTCATAATACTAATAAAAATTCATTAACTATTAGGTATATTTTTTGAACGGGTCAACTAAAAAAACTAAAACTTACCACATACCATACTTTAGAGTAAAATTGTCAGATGAAACACTTCTGACGCATCCTTTTCAAGCTCCTGACGAATACTTCATAACTCTGAAATAATTATACAGGGTGGGCCAATAGTGCGTGGACGGAGGATTGTGGGCTTACTAAAAAATATTTCAAAAATCTGTCACTTGATCATGGTAGGCACCCTTGAGGGCTATAACGTAAAAGTATTTTCACTTAAATTTTGACGTTTATACAGGGTGATTCATATCAAACTTACATTTTTTTGAATGAAACCCTCTATATATTATTGCATATTTCGATTCCTTGGTCAATTCTAGTATGTATTATGTATCATATATGGAACTTTAAACGAACCGTTTAGGCGCAAATCACCATTTTTGGTATAAGTAGGTATCAGAAAAAAATTGAATATCGCAGCGATTGTAAAACTTAGGAGGCCGAGACTTTGCGGTACGACTAAGCATGAAATTTGTCATCTAAGGTCAAACGGCTAAATTTGAATTCTTTTTGTGCTGGGAGAAATCAGTAGATTAATTAAGAAAACTTCAATCACAGATAACTTGATTTTTTCAAATGGGAATGCCTATTTTGGTCTAAAGAATCAAATGTAAAATTTGATTACCTTTCTAACGGTATAGCATTCTTGATATCAATCTTTTCTTGATTTTTATTTTACTTCAAATTTTCAATCAAATCGGTGTTTTCCAATTTTCCTGCGTGCACGTAACCTAGCAGGCAATGAAAAATAAACAAGAGCTCGTTAATATGGAAGAAACCAACTACTTAGTAGAAAGATGCAAACTAACTAGACCAACGAGGCAAGATTATGAAAATTCCTTATGACATATTGGCTCTAACTGGATACAACAGCGGCAAGATATCTAATGTCAAAGAGTAGCTGGGGTATATGACAGAAGTGTTTGTTTTTCACAGCCTACTATCTATTGGGGTCTACTAGAGCTTGACAACTTTCCAAAATGATTAAAAAGTTTGAAACAAAAGGAAAACTACCAGCGATTTTTGCTTACAGACTAACATGTTTAGAATGAAATTTCACATTTAATGGGATTCAGTTAAGTCAAAAGTAAAGATATCTCCAACTGGAGCATTCTGAACATCTATTGAAATAATTGCTAGAATTTTTTTAATTAGGTTATGTTGTAATTGCGATTATTTCATGTAGTTTTCTGCAAACTAAATTATGTTTCACAATTCAAAGAGACTGCAATTCAAGTTTAATTTTCCGCGATTTTGCCAATAAGTAGAAGTACCTACTGAAGAATTTGAAGGGTTTCAGTCAGAGGTATCATTAGTTCCGAGTTACGGAAATGGCTGCTTTTTTATAGCATTGAATGTAAAAATGTATTCAAATGTATTCAGAAGACATAGGATATTCTACTGCCAGCAACAATCACTAGTAGTTTTCCATTGATTAAATATTTTTCTACTGACTTTGGAAATTGGCTAATAGCTAGTAGGCTGTGAAGAATGAGCGTTCTTGTTACCGCTATTGTTTCTGGTTAGAGCTAATATGATGTAAGAAATTTTCATAATCTTGCCTCGCTGCTCTGAGCAGTTTGCATCTTTCTACTAAGTTGGTTGCTTTCTTCCATATTAACGAGCTTTTGTTTATTTTTCATGGCCTGCTAGGTTGCTTGCATGCAGGAAAATTGAAAAACACCGATTTGACTGAAAATTTGAAATAAAATGAAAACCAAAAAAGATTCATATCAAGAATGCTATATCGTTAGAAAGGTAATCAAATTTTACATTTGATTCTTTAAGCTAAAGTAGATATTCCCATTTGAAAAAATCAAGTTATCTGTGATTGAAGTTTCCTTAATTTATCCTCTGATTTCTCCAAGTACAAAAAGAATGCAAATTTAGCCGTCTGACCTAAGGTGACCCATTTCATGCTTAGTCGTACCGCAAAGTCAAGGCCTTCTAAATTTTATAAGCGCTGCGATATTCAATTATTATTTCCTGATGCCTATTTATACGAAAAATGTTGATTTGCGCCTAAACGGTTCGTTTAAGGTTCCATATCTGATACATAAAGTCACACTAGAATTGACCAAGGAATCCAAATATGCAATAATATATAGGGAGTTCCATTCAAAAAAATGTATGTTTGATATGAATCACCCTGTATAAACGTCAAAATTTAAGTGAACATACTTTTACGTTATAGCCCTCAAGGGTCCCTACCATGATCAAGTGACAGATTTTTGAAATATTTTTTAGTAAGCCCACAATCCTCCGTCCACGCACTATTGGCCCACCCTGTAAAGTCAATATCTTGACTTACTACAAAATGGCAAAACATTTAATACTCGTAATAAACTGATACAAACATGCATCTCGATACATCTTAAAATATTCGTTTTAAGTTTGAAGTTAAACGTAGAAATGTAATAGAGATGTAAAATTTATGTTGAAGATTCAATTTTATTTTAGTTTAAATAAAACAGAAATACTATGATGTTGACTTTTTATTCTAGGGTTGTGAGATATTCGTCAGGAGCTTTAAAATGTGCCACAAGACCCCCTTTCAAATTAATTATTCCCCAGATGGCGCTCACTCACCATCTTGAAAGTTTCGTCTGTTAATTTCACTCCAAAATATAGTACTCATGCATCAATTTCTACATTTCAAGTTTCAGCTTTTTGAGTTGACCTGTTCAAAAATTAAAGGAGGGTGGTATATTAAAGAAGACCGCTGTACATATAACGTATGCTGCAAAAGTCTTGAGAAGTTTTTCAGAAAATTAAAAAATATCTCACAATAATATATTTGTACTGTAACAAGAACTATAAAAAATAACAATATTTCTTAATATAAAAATGATATTAAAGTATTGCTAACGGGCCATGATCTTCCACGGCTCGCAATTTCCTCTTAATGTTACTCATTAGGTTTTGGACAGATTCTAAATCAATTTCTCTGATCTTTAGCATTATTTTTCTTCTTAACTGCTGTTCGTTTTGAGCTTCCCAGCCATTGTTGTTTTCAAACTCTCCTTTTCGTTGAAATTTTACATTATCTGGACAGGCTTCAAAGTCTGTATAAAAACCATGATTACCTTGGACTTCTGAGTTCGAAAATGTGAAATACTTTTCATCGTCAAGAATAATTTTTATGTTGCCAGCAAAATGAGTACGACGTAAATTGCGACAGCATTGAGGAATTATTTCTAACTGATTTGGGGAATACTTTGGACATTTTCCTTCGTTTTCGGAATTTTAAATTATTTCTCTTCATTTCTCTATAGATTGTGCTAGCATTGACGTGAAAAATCCGTCGTATTTTCGTGTTGAAGTTCCAACTCACTTCTGTTGACCATTCTTTGAACTGTAGCAGCATTCAACGCTCTTGAACGTCCACTATTTGGTAAATTTATACAAGGAACACCTTCTTCGCATTCACGGATCGCTCGATAAATTGTGGCAACAGAAATATTTTGATCTTGATATAGGCGAACTATGTCTTTTTTTAATTCTTCAATTTGTACGAAATTTTGACAACTTATATCATAACCAAAATGGTTTTGTTGTTACGTTTAGATGTTGTCTGATTACCATGGTAACGATTTCTGAATTGTTTCCAACGGTGAAACCACCTCCCGAGTTTTGAAAAAAATTCTCAGAACTTTTGCAACATACGTTAGTACATATACTCGCATAGTTACCTAAATTTAAAAAAAGCAGGAGACTAACAGAGAGACAATCATTCCATTATGAAAAGTATATGGCGGCAACTCTACCGAAAAAGTGGTAGTCCGCTTGCTGACCGCTCCAGTTAATACAATTAGTGAGATAAATAAAATAATAGCAAACCTTTTGTGAAGCGACGTTTAAAGTATCATTACCAAAAAATACGCTAATGTAACGGTTATTAAGCTATCAAAAATATTTATAACTTTGGTCTTTTTGTTTAACGTTCCGATCCACTCGGATGTACATTTAGGTTGATGTCGGTCTAGGCTTTAGGCAGCCATACACTAGCGTTTTGTGCCTCTGGAAGAAGTTCATAGAATGGATTCTAGTCCATCATGAATGGTAATTCAATGAGTAGCAGTTTCAGTAGTCCATCCGAAACTAATCACCACAGCTGTTCAGGATCACTGATTGTTTTTTGTCTTGTAAACTTCTCACATATTTATCAAAAGAGATTCTTATACTTTCTTTTATCCGAGATCTCAAATTCTTGTATTCACGTAACAGATATCCTTTACCCTTACGACGATATTTTCGCAGAACTTTGTTCTGGGAAATTACGTTTGAAGTTCTTCTATAAGGGCACATGCTCATTGAAATGTATCATACCATAAAGCAGTCAACGGCAGTATTCAGATCACTGTAGTTGTTCAGACATGACCAAAAAATATGCATTATACAGATTTATATAATTTTCTTTATGATAACTGTAGGCCTTTTGATCTACATTGGGTACAAACATATTACTGGAAGAATTTGTAGTAGCTACAGTTACAATTAGTGATGGGTGATGAGGATCTTCTGATACAATATGAGGCAGGTTATGTTCCTTCTTCTTCTTCTGGTGCCGTATCAGGTCCACCTAACGTTGGCAATTACATTGGCGAATTGATCACGGTCTTCGGCTAATCTAAATAGTTTTTCGGCACTGCGTATTCCGGTCCAATCGCGAATGTTCTTCAGCCATGACATTTGTTTCCTTCTAGTACCTCTGCGACCCTCGATTTTGCCTTTCATTATGAGTTGAAGGATTCTGTAGCGGTATTTTTTGTATTTTGATTGTCTTGATCAACTCTCGAACGGCATTTGCTCTATTTAAAACTGCTTCGTTTGTCTGTAGGCCCGTCCACGGTATTCGGAGCATACTTCTATGCAACCACATTTCGAATGCTTCCAGGCGATTAATAGCGTTGGCCTTGAGGGTCCAGGTCTCCGCACCATACAACAACACCGACCAAATAAAGCATCTGATCATTCTCTGGCGCAATCCGAGGTTTAAGTTGTCATTGCAGAAGGTTATGTTCCAAGAGACAGGATATGTTGCTGATAACGACATCAAGTAATCTGCCATTTTGATTCAGAACAATATTAAATTGGCTTAATGAAAGAAAATCCATAAACTGATCAATAGCTATAGTTTTTTGTCGTTGATATTTGTATTTATGTATTCTGGTATATTGAAGATACCTAATACAACAACTTTCTCACCATTGATAACTTCAAGTAGTTCAAGTGATACAAGGAACGATTCAAAAATTTCAGTTCCTGTGCTAGCTGGAATATAAAAGACTACCATTGATAAGACAATATGTTGGGTACTAACCTTACAATCTAGCAGGTCAAATGTTGGAAAATTATCATTAAAATGACTAACATCTATGACAATACAACTGAAAGTACTCCTGCAGGCAAGTAGAATACCACCACCTGTCAACAATCCAGTTTCACTCAAATTACGGTCCTTCCTATCCTTGAAAACTTCTTGCACATTCTAGAACCCATGGGAAGCGATAGTCATGACAGTACAATGCACCGGAAAAAGATATGAGCAAACATAAACAATCATTTCTGACTTGTGACGTCTTTGTTCGTCACATAATATGTATTTTTTTCCTTCTCCATTTACTAACTGTGGCATGCAGCTCTCCTAAACATGCTCCCGTCTTATGGGCTTCCAGTTAAGCTTTGCGGTTGGCTCGCAAACTTCCTTTCGGGTCGAAAAATCTCTGTCGTGGGACGGCTTTTCCTCTTCTTTCCATAGCATTAATGCTGGGGTTCCGCAGGTATTGGGCTCCGACATTGTTTCTGCTTCACATTTATGATCTACTCTCTAGCACTACAAACCCAATCCACAGTTTTACTGATGACAGTACGCT
This sequence comes from Callosobruchus maculatus, assembly GCA_951848785.1. NCBI lineage: Eukaryota > Metazoa > Arthropoda > Insecta > Coleoptera > Chrysomelidae > Callosobruchus > Callosobruchus maculatus. The sequence goes on along the minus strand of CATOUR010000081.1, from coordinate 4,130,261 downwards.
GCATGCAGGCATCATGAGCAATAGACCGATCTCTGTGGTTGAGCTGGAACGCAGAAGACTGGCAGTGGCAGCCTAACTTTCAAAGGATCTCGATACCATTACCCATTGGGGGTTCAAGAAGATGGTAAAATTTAATGCTTCCAAGACCCAGTATTGTACTGTACACCAGGTTCTAATGAATAACCGGGGTCTGCAATGAGTCACTCATTCAAGCTGTTAGGAGTCAACATCACAAAAAATATACCACGAACGCGTTGCGTCAGCTTGGATACATATTTAGAGCCAGAAAGTACTTTCCACCATGTTAAATTAAAAAAATATATAGCAACTAACCAATTAATTCAAATGTAGCTCAGACACTAATATCACTCAACAAATAAATATTTAATTTTAGAACATCATGTGGAAGACCATGTGTTTAAATTCTTACCTTTGCACTCACAGCACTTCACATCTTTGATCAATTTCTTTTCAAAGTAGGGTCTGATATGCATGCATGAAGGTTTGGGTAGCAGCAATAAACACTACATACATAGGCCTTTTTAAGGTATACTACTCTACTACGAACCAATTTTAAATTACTTAAATCTACCGTATAAGCACATAAACATGAACATGTGTTCAGTTTTCCTAGACCTATCTGTTCTATCGTGTTTTAATAGTGCCTGCGCTCTTCATACTTATCGTGATAGATCTAGTATTTCCTATGTAACACCCATTACAAGCACTACAGGTGGTTTCATATAATCTGTCCTTATTATGTTTGTTAGCTTTATTCTTCGGTTTGCATAATAACTTAATAAATTTCTAATCAGACTGATATACCTTTCTTAACCCTAAAGTTTTAAGTTTTATTAAGAAAAGACTTTGGAACCATGGATGGCAAATTTGAAATGCTCGTGTATGGCTAGCCATTCTATCTCTTCAATGGAAGAACAGTTATTTCATACTCGCGGGCTGCTTAATTTTAGTTTATTTCAGTAGTTATATAGTCGGCGGTAGTGTCAATATCCATTTTGAATGAATATTAAAACTCCACGCTCTGGATACTTTCGTTCAGTAATGTCAGCTTTGAATAAATCGGTTTATAATTATGAAAAAGTGAAATGGTCTGTATATAGTTTACTGTTAAACATAATTCCACCATAAAATAAGAGGTAAACTTTATACCATAATTTTAGCGTCAAGCAAAAGTAAGTGGAATCTAGCTGCTTCAGCAGCCGGAGAAAATAAAGGAGCTATCGTTTCAACTGCCGATACATATGTCAAGTGTGGAATCGCGATTTGGAGAATTGTTTTCGAAACTAAAATGGAGCAGATGAATATACCTAAAATTTTGATAAAAAATTGGCCCCAGTGACAACAATAATTAGTTTGCTGTACTATTATTATTAATATGCTAGATACTGAGTTGCTGAATTTCGAAGGTTGTATGAAAATGGGGGTAAGGCTTCGTTTTAGCGGAAACCGAAATGGGATCGAGAGTGATGCTAAACCACTCGGTTTGACGTCCTGAGTCGAAAAAATGTAGTCAAGTTGATTGACTCAGTACTTCCCACACATTCCGATACCAGTTTTATTATTTTCCCACAGCATGAAACTATAGTCTAGATGCCCCTGCTATTAAATCATCGCTCGCCCGACCGCAAAAAAGTGTTTTATTCTACTAGGTGCTTCTTTCACAGGTCAATGGACAATATATCATGAATACAACAAATTTTGAGTTTTACAAACCCGCCACCCCCGAACCACCCCAATTTCACCCCCAACCAAAAAAAAATTTAAAATGATCAGGAACCCCTAAAACGTCTAAAACGAAGTTTGGGGTGTTTTTTATTATTGCCGGGCCGCCACTGAAATGATTTCTAAAAACCATACGAGCTTTCCATACTTGTTGCGGTAATAAATCTGTCTCATTAAAGTCAATTCAAAGTTTCCACGTAACACAATACAAAACGATCCAAAGTAATGCTCGTATGCATTTTGTATGCATCAGAAAGTTCCTTGGTTTCTGTAATCTGTAAAGCAATGCTCGGATGGATCTAAAAGAAGTGTATTATACCGCTATGTCTTTCTCTCTCAGGTCAGTAGACAACCTATTATGAGTACAACAAATTTTTCAGCTTTACAACCCCCCACCCCCCAACCAGCCCAATTTCACCCCCTCCCAAAAAAAAAGTAGAAAATGATCAGGAACCCCTGAAACGCCTAAAAACGAAGTTTGGGGCATATTTGAAATTTTTCGTTTTTTTCTAATTGATCCGCCGCCCATGCATCGATTTTCAAAATTGTAGCAACATTACCTACTACGACCCTACAACATATCACCACCCAAATTTCGTCAAAATCTATGCAGCGGTTACTGAGATTAGGAGGCTAGAAAAACGCCAACAGACAGACAGACCGACAGACAGACAGACCGACAGACAGACAGACAGGCAGACAGACCGACAGACAGACAGACAGGCAGACAGACCGACGGAAATGAGTGACGTGGATTTTCGTTATGTAGGCATCATAAAACGCCCAAAAAGTATATTATCTCAAAATCGAAAATTTTAGCGATCACAATACTCCCCTCGCCTATCGGTGTGGGGAGTAAAAGGACCACTCCGCGACCGAGGAAGAATTCTGGAGAAAGATTACGACATTTGGAAGTTTTATTACCTACCTAACCTAACCAAATCACTTGATTTGTTGGGGACAAAATGGACGTTACTTGACTCCGCTGGACGTCGTTGAGTGGAACTTGGCCACGCCCAGACCCAAGAAACATTTAGGTCAAAATCTACGCTACTTTGAATTTTGGAAATTTCAATATAAATACCTGAAATAACCTAAACAAATGTGTCGAGGTGAAAAGGGGTGTCATTCGACTTCGTTTGATGTCCTGACTGGACTTGTACCAATGGTATAATGAAAAATTTTCATTTTGACGCCATGAAAAAATCGAATGATGAAAACGCTACCTGGGGTGTATGTTATTATTATTATTACTATTGTAATGAGAGTTGAGCCAACAATGGCTATAAACTCAGAAACTGTAAGAAAAAAAGTAAAAGTTCGGTGTACAACATTAAAAAAAAACTTAAAGGCTAAGGGTCTTATCTAAATTGTTCCAGCGTTCAAAGATTCTGTTTGACAGAAAATGCTATCGCACGGTTGTCCTGAAGGCTTCTTTTTGCAGCTTGTGGTCATGACCTCGAAGATTGTTAGTGCTCAGTTTGTAAAAATGGGACAGATCTATGCCAAATAGTATTTATCTAGCACAGGGCAGAACTAACGTAGGTCTACATAATTCAAGGCAGGTCATTAGGTTAACCACTTTTTATCCACTTTTTGCTGAAAAATGTAAAGACTACCCGAATATTCACTGAAACGAAACTGTTATTATGAAATAACTTTAGAATATTAGTACGACTTAGCAACTATAGTAAACGTATTACTATTAGTTTAGGCGATCTACTCGTACAGCAACACTTAAGATCGGCGAAGGACAAAAGGCATCCGTGGACAGCATCAGGGATTTATCGGATACCAAGTACTTGTGGAAGTGTACATCGGAACAACAAAGAGATCGGTACAAACTAGAATTTCTAAAAAACGAGTCAAATTGCGGATTAGGCCAGACAAAACAATCTGCAGTTGCTAAGCATGCACTCCAGGAAAGTGCTGACCACAAGATGAAGTTTAATGAGACACAGCTTCTGGCTACGGCCTCCTCTTATTACTCCAGATTGTACAGGACATTGAGACTTATAAACATAAAAACAACTTCAAAAACAAAGAATAACAGAATCTGGGATACCCAGAAGCTGCTCTGACGGTAAGGCGGCATGTTGACGCCGGCCGAACAGCGCAAGAACCAACAGTTCATAATTGTTCGGCTATACAACCCGCTCACTCCCTAACCACCCCAACTTCACCCCCACCAAAAAAAGGGAGAAAACTATTAAAACCCCTTAAACCGACTAAAAACGAAGTTCACCGATTTTAAAAATCATACCAGCATTATCTACGACGACCCCACAACATATCGCTACCCAAATTACAATCCATGTAGCGGTTACTGAGATTACGAGGCTAGAAAAACGCCAACAGACAGACAGATAGACTGGCGGAAATGAGAGACGTGGATTTTCGTTATGTAGACATCATAAAATGCTTATACACGTATTATCTCAAAAACAAAAATTTTCGGGATCACATTACTTCCCTCACCTATATCGTTGTGGGAAGTAAAAGCACTGAGAGATCGGAAGCACATGTCACTTTAAAGAATTGCATGTATTAACATTACGTCGTTTGTGTATCATGAAGTCAGATATTCACAGCTACAACACCAGAGGATCTAAAGCAATGAGATCACCTAAATACAGACTAAACAAAACTTGGCATCAGATTTAATAAAGGTGTACAGAGGCTTTTATGGCCAAAAGTCTTTTCCAAAGACCATAAAACCAATCAGCTACGGTATTGGAAGTACAAATATAAAGTAGTTTTTCCCTGAATCGATACCTTTTGGAATAGGTCTTCCAGTACAAGTACTATTATTACTATTATGAATCCAATTGTGGAAAAAGATAGATGCGTAAAAATTAATGCTACATGATATTAAGGGACAATTATGATAAGTATTAATATACAGGGTTATTCACGTTATTCGACACGGAGCATTATGGCTAAAGTATTTGATAAAAAAGAAAATCATAATTTGGGATGGATAGAGACCCATAAAGGCTACATTTTAAAAATATTTTCATGTTATACAGGGTGTCCCAAAAGCACGAAATGTATCAAAGTTATGTTTTTTTAAATGGAATACCCCGTATATTATTGCATATTCAGATTCCTTGGTGAATTCTAGTGTGACTTTATGTATCATACATGGTACCTAAAGCGAACCGTTAGGGTGTAAATCACCATTTTCGGTATAAGTAGATATCAGGAAAAAATTGAATATCGCAGAGATTACAAAATATGGAAGGCTGTGACTTTGCCGTGTTACTAAGCATAAAGTACATCAGCTTTGATGAGACTGTCAAATTTGAATTACGTTTATGCTTGGAGAAATCGGTCGATGAATTAAGGAAACTTCGATCAGCGATAACTTGATTTTTTCAAATGGGAATGCCTAATTTTTTTTACACGGTTAAACGTAGAATTTGATAAGCTTTCTAACGATATAAGGTTGTGAATACCAATCTCTCGTAGTTTTCATTTAATTTTAAATTTTCAAACAAATCGGCGATTTTCAATTTTCCTACCTATAAGCAACGTAGCAGTCCATGAAATATAAACAAAAATATGTTCAGCTAGAAGAAAACAACTAACTTAGCTGAAAAATACACACTAACTAGACTAAAGGGGCAAGATTATAAAAATTCCTTACAACAAATCAACTCTCCCAGAAACAACTGCGATAACATCTCTAAGGTCAAAGAGAAGCTGGAGTATGGCAGTAATAAATATTTTTACTGTCTACTGGCTACCGCAATTTACTAGAGATTAAAAATTTCCAAGGCAATCAAAAACCCTCATATGAAACAGAAACAACCAGCGACTGTTGCTCCAGCACGCAACTATCAATCATATGTAATGGTGTAAAAAAGTACTTAATTTGCGTCGAAGTCGATACCTCTGACTGGAGCCCTTCTATTTTTCAATATCTGTTAGCAATATTGCTAAAAGGGAATACTGACAAGTCAGATTTAAATTTTCTGCCATTTAAGTTATGTTTTATAATTTGAACAAATTTTAATTCATTCTTCATTTTCTGCGACCTTGCTAATAGGTACTGAAGAATTTTCAGAACTCCAGTCAGTGGTACTTTTGACTTGAGTTTTGACAGAATTGCATACTTTTTTATATCATTAAATGTGAAATTTTATTATGAAAATAATAAACTGCTTACAACGTTCTCTAGTAGTTTTTACTTTATTTCAAAATTTTTAATAGTTTTGGAAATTGCCAATCTCTAGTACATTGCAGTAGCTAGTAGGCCGTGAAAAAATCCATTTCTGCCATACTCCAGCTTCTCTTTGACCAAAGATATGTTACAGCCGTTGTTTCTGGTTGGACTTTGTTGTGAGTAATTTTTGTAATCTTGTCCCTTTAGTCTAGTTCGTGTATATTTTACAGCTAAGTTAGTTGTTTTCTTCTACCTGAACAGGTTTTTGTTTATATTTCCTGGCCTGCTACGTTGGTTATAGGTAGGCAAATTGAAAAATGCCGATTTGTTTGAAAATTTAAAATTAAATGAAAACTACCAGAGATTGGTATGCACAACCTTATATCATTAGAAAGGTTATCAAATTCTACTTTTAACCGTATAAAAAAAATTAGGCATTCCCATTTGAAAAAATCAAGTTATCGCTGATCGAAGTTTCCTTAATTCATCGACCGATTTCTCCAAGCATAAACGTAATTTAAATTTGACAGTCTAATAAAAGCTGGCGCATTTTATGCTGAGTAATACGGCAAAGTCACAGCCTTCCAAATTTTATAATCTCTGCGATATTCAATTTTTTCCTGATATCTGCTTATACCGAAAATGGTGATTTACACCTAAACGGTTCGCCTTAAGTCCCATGTATGATACATAAAGTCACAATAGAATTCATCAAGGAATCTGAATATGTAATAATATACGGGGTGTTCTATTTAAAAAAACATAACTTTGATACATTTCGTGCTTTTGGGACACCCTGTATAACATGAAAATATTTTTAAAATGTAGCCTTTATGGGTCTCTATCCATCCCAAATTATTATTTTATTTTTTATCAAATACTTTAGCCATAATGCTCCGTGTCGAATAACGTGAATAACCCTGTATACAATACCTCGTTAAAGGTATTTGCAAGACGCTTGGCATGGTGTTTAATGAATGGTTGATAACCGGGAAAACACGGATGATTTCCCACCAACTTTTCTCACCTAATAGCTGTTTGACCCGAGCCTGCAGCCCTGTGAGAATATCCCATCCGGCACCGACTCGTAAATAAAATTACTTTTTTAATTATTATCGCCGATAGCCGAGTTCCACACTGCGCGCGGAGAAAATTGATAGTAAAATTGAAGTAAAGTGTAAATAATTACGGCATACGAACACAATTCATCAAGATTTATTAGATAATCCCGACCGCAATGAAAGTTGAATGCGCCATAACTGCAAAAATCGACACGGTAATAAATTATTATAAATATCGGACGGTATGATATTTTCTTGTGAAACGGGGTCAAGTAGATTGAGTCAGTGTTTTCCATACGCACAGATTATAAAAACCCTTAAGATTGTAACGATTCACCTTCAACCGTTTTGAAAATTATTTTGATGTTGTTTGTTTGGCTGTCATATATAAATATTTTATAACATTTTTAGCAACTATTTCTTCGTTATACTGGTAATTACTATTACCCTTCTTCTCGGTGAGAATACACTTCCTCTTGGGTTGCCACCACCACAACTTCTTCTGGGTACTACTGTATTCTTTGGAAGGGTACAACCATTTCTTTTCGATGTGAAAACCAGCTCTTGGTAAGACTTCTCCTCGATGTGAAGAGAGCTTCTTGGGTAACTACTACAACTTCTGGGATAAGAACAGGCAACTTCATGTGTGACCAGTACTCATGGCTGAAGGCACCATTCGTTAATCGATTCATGGACTCCAACGGTTACACCGAAAATAAGTCTTGTTATAAAAAAATATATGTACTGCATTTAAATACTTAAATAAATATTTATATTAAACCATTGTTAACCTGTGTTTTCATTCCTTGGCGGCTAACTAGGCACACGGATGGAGATCGCTGGCTCTGCTTCTTTTCGGTCAAAACGTTCAGAGCTTTTTCGGGATGCCTCTATAACAGATATGTCAAATTCAAACAATATCTGGCTGTCATTCAAAAATGTGCTTTTACATGCTGCCAGATAAGTCAACCAAAGAGTAGCATTCACTGGTAGCATTCAACCAAAACAACAAAAGATTAGTAGGCACACATTGTCTGTTATTGAGGCACGAAGAAGCCTTAAGATCTCAGGTCTTGATTCAAATACAAAGCAAAACACATATAGACAGCTCTCACGCGAGATTCAATTATGCCGAAAAGATAAGAACTCTTATCTATAGCAATTGTGCAGGGAAATAGAGATGCATGCCAATACTAACTATCTGAAAGGGAGGTTTTTTTAAGGTCAAATGCGTCAGTCAGGATGTTAAGCCCAAATCTTGGGCTGTTAAAAACCCTGAGGGACAGCTAATTACCAACTTGCATAATGTTTTGCGAAAATCTGTACCAAGAGGATGGCCTTCAGGCCCTCTCATTGGATTTTGAACATGAACCGGATATTCTTTTGTCTGAAGTGGAACATGCCCACAACAAGTCAAAAACTAATAGGGCTACAGGAATTGATGCTATTTCTCCCGAAACATTAAAATGCTTGGGTGATGACGGTATCTCTTTTATATCATATTTGTAACACTTCCACTTTTGTTCCACTTCACAAAATAGGATCTCCAACAAGTCCAGACAATTATCGCCTACTTTCGTTAATCTCTCATGCAAGCAAGGTTCTACTATATATTTTACAATCTCGTTTGGAGGGTTTTATTGGCTGGCAAATTTTTCAGACGCAGGCAGGTTTCGTAAAAGGACGCGGTACGCGTGAACAGACCTTAAACTTAAGATAGGTTATTGAAAAAGCCAGAGAGCATTATTTTCCAGTTTTTATCTGCTTTGTGGACTATTCTAAGGCGTTTGATAACGCAAAGTGGCTTAAAATGTGGGAAATCCTAATCTCTATGAGAGTCCCTTACCACTTAGTATTTCTCATACAGCAGCTCTATGAGTCTAGCTCGGCTCGTGTAAGAATTTATGGTAACCTGTCTGGTCAAACAGCAACCAGAAAAGGAGTTCGTCAGGGGTATGTATTAACTCTGATGCTATTTAACATTTACTCTGAATTTGTGATGAGACAGGTATTGGACAACTAGAATGGCGATATAACTATTGGCGGAAGCTAAATATCCAACTTAAGATTTGCTGACCATACAACCATTATTGCCGCTTCTCAGGAAGAACTAGTAGCTCTATTAAGCATATTAGAGCAACACAGTTCAGGATATGGTCTTGGTATTAACTACAACAAAACCAAGGCTATGATCGTAAAAAGAGAGCATGATAATCATCGAGAAATAAAGTCAGTAGGCCGTTGTAAAGTAGTTCAAAGTTTTGTGTACCTCGATTCTTTGATCTACAATTCGGGTAGCTGTGAAAATGAGATTTGACGGAGCATTCAGCAGGCACGTGTGGTCATGACAAAGCTTACTAAAATATGGCGTGACCATAACATCACTAAAGCTACCAAAATGTTGCTGGTTTAGTCTCTTGTGCTCTCCATATTTTTGTAAGCCTCGGAAACTTGGATTGTTAAAAAGGCAGGTCGAGCTCGCATAGATGCTTTTGACGGACGTGGAGGAGAATGCTGAGAGTTCCTTATACCGCCCATTGAACTAATGTTTCCATACTGGATGTGCTTGGTAATCCAAAGACACTATCCTCGACGAGAATGCCTACATTCTTCGGACATATTCACAGAAGCGATAATATGGAGAAACTTCATTTTGTAACAGTAAAGGCTTCTCTGGAAAACCGTTTTTCAAGAGGAACTTAAGACGCTGGTGTAGCTAAAACATACCGGGCCGTTGCGACTAAGTTTGGAAAAACGTTTTCATTTCTCCTCCACTACTAAAATATTCTAAGAACTCTCAGCTCCTGTATTAGATCAGTATTTTTAACAAGTTTTTCTAACAATTGATGCAACCTTTTTTAAATAATTTTGCTTTGTCCTATTCTAAAATGGGTTTTGTAATTAAGTCATACGCACAGCCAACCTAGACATTATTCTTTCAGTTAGATAATAAAATGTATTTTAATATCGCCGCTACTAACAATTCCAGTCCTCCAGTGCTATGCGTAATAGTATGGTAAAAACAAGATTTGTATATATTCTGGGTGGTCGCAAAAACAGCAGTAATTATTCGAGATTATTACGAATTACATAGTTCAACAACAAACAATAGCAATAGAAACCGCAAAAATCTCCTTTTAAATAATAATTGGATCCACATTACTTTTCATTAATAAAATAACGGTACTTGGATTTAGAAACGAAGATCTGAAGGATAGTATGTAGCTAATAATAATCTACCAATATAGAATAATACAATACATGAAATGGGATGAATAAAATTTCATGCGGTTATTCGAAAACACATTACTTGGAAGTGAAAGTTTAGTAATTATAATGCTACACTATACACTATGATATTTCAACTGGCTTCTATGGATATAAAATAACCTAATAAAATTTCGTCAGATGCAGGTAGAGAGGTGCCAAAGCATAAGGGATATTGCGATCCTATTTTTAGCTCTCTCTGTCACTGAAGAGAGCTTATGCAGCTCTATCTGTCCGTCCGTCTGTCTGTCCGTATACAAAAGATAGCTAAAACTACAAGTGCTAGAGAAAAACTAAATACAGACTCGGAATCAGCATGAAAAAAGGAAGTCAAGTTGATTGACTCAGTACTTCCCACACATTACGGTGATACCAGTTCATTATTTTTCCATAGCATGAAGCTATAGTCTGAGATCCCCTTGCAACCAAGTCATCGCCAGCCACCCCCCCCCCCCCAAATTGTGTTATGCCGCTAGGTCTTTCCTTCACAGGTCAATGGACAGCCTATTATCACTACTACAAACTTCTCAGTCTTACAACCCGCCACCCCTCAAACACCCCAATACCACCACGGTAATAATACGGTGTCAAAATTTTATTAGAATCAATTTAATAGTGTCCACCAACAAAACACAAAACGATCTAAAGCAATAAATACTCGTATGTATACAGAAAATTCTCAAACCCTTAGTTTCAGTAATGGAAAGGCAATGTTCAGATGGACCTAAAAAGGTTATTTATGTCGCTAGGTCTTCCTTCACAGGTCTGCGGACAGTCTATTACGAAAGCAACAAATTTTTTGTTTTACAATCCCTCACCCCCCAACCACCCCAAACTTCACCCCAGCCAAAAAAAAAGTAGAAAATGATCAGAGACTCCTGAAACGCCTAAAAACGAAGTTTGAGGAACAATTTTTTGTTTTTTTGCTAACCTATCGGTGTGGGAAGTAAAACCTAGTCCGGGAAAAATCCGGTATAGTCAATATCGCTTCCGGTTTAAGAAAAAACTTTTATACCACCAAATTCCACAGTGGGAGGGCCGTTTGAATTTACACAAGTAAATTCTATCCTAATTTTATTTAATAGCAAAATGAGAAGCACGTAGTGTGGTTGGTGGGTGCTGGTAATGTTAATATTATGTTAGCTGTATTTTTTCTATTTTTCTGAGTTGCGTTGAGTTGTCTGTTAATAATAGTAAATTCAATGCAGTTTAATTGCCAAGTTCAACATAATGTAAGGAGATTTACTCAGGGCCGGACTGACTTTTTTTGGGGCCCTCAGCTAGAAACTGAAGGGGGGCCCTTTACCGGAAAAATTCTACAAATCGTGCACCTGGAAACCAATTTGTTAAAGCAAAACTTCATATTATTCATTTTAGTCTAAAGTGTCGCTTCATTTAAAGTGTGCCTTTATAAAAGGCAAGTTACTAAAACTCACAATACTTCATTAATAGTAGAATTCAGTAGAATAAAAATAAATAAATAAAAAAATAGAACAAAAAAAGAAAACCAAGCTTATTAAAGAAATGATGAAGAAATAACCTCTTACGAGTAAGTACAACAACCCTCTTCAAACATTTAACATTTAACAACAAGATAAATGCAAATCATTTTACAGCCCCACGATAATTAGAGTTCACAAAACCCCATTGAATATGCTACCCTGTGTTGAACCCGTTTCTGAAACTAAAAAATGGTCTGAAAGTTGTTAGTATTTTTAAATAGGTAGAGACTTCTGGGCACCCTGTATTTTCTGTTAGATATGTTGGGTAAATGTAAATTTTATCAGGAGGTCCATCTCGTGATAAAGCAGATGTACGCTATTACATGAATGAAATATGTTGTTTGCACTGTTCTAATGGATGAACTTGCTAATGGAAACCAGAGCAATACAAATATAAGTGATAAGCCAATGTGCTTACATAAAGAGCAAATATATATAATCAGCAGTCATGGGAGATGGTTACTGATTCCTCATTACGATTATCCTGATTATCCATCAACAGACACACTTGCGATCATATCACGATTTTCTACCGCGCCAATAAGCGGGGGTGTATAGTAATCCCTGATAAAGTCTAAAAAATAGTGTAGGCGTGACTACATGGGGGCTTAAGATGCAGACCCTTAACCCCTAATATACACACCTTTTTTTAAATGACACCATTATCACACTGGAGTCTGACTGACGCCAAAGTCATTTTTCCCAATTTTTAAATGTAACTTAGATAACTAGACAATTTCATTCAGTTAATTCATTACTCAAATATATCTTATTAACATAATGTACCAAAAAATAGAAAATAAACAAAATACATGATGAACTGTTTGCATAAATGTAACAAAGACTAAATTCTTAACCAGAAATTAAGACACATACTGATAAATGAGAACAGAGAAATGAAGACAAAATAACAAAACTTTTGTGATTCTAGTAATGCTTCTAAAGTACTTTTCTTGAATTAATAATTTTCTCGTTACACTTCAGCATTACATTTGAGACAAATTAAGTCTTTATGTTAGTCACAAATGAGACTTGCACACAAATAAGGTTCTTCTCTGCATTTTCAACTAAAATGTTCTGAATCTCCAAATCGTAATGTCTCGAAAGTACCAGTTTTATTAATAATCCTTCATCTTCACATTTCGGCATTACAGTTCACACAAATTGAGTCTTTATGTTAGTCACAATAAATGGGCTTTATACAAAAGGTATCTAACAAGGTCCTCCTTTGTATTTTCAACAAAAATATTCTGAATTTCCAACTCCAGTTCCCTCTAGGTCAGATGGTGGTGTAAGTTGTGATCAGATCTTATTTTTGGAAATATTCATTGAAGCAACTAAACTGCGCCCTTGAAATATCCGCCTTTAAATAACACACAGGGATCAATTAGACCCCAAGCTAATTTCATGCGCTAACGGTTACACATCAGCTCTGGACAAACTAACATATCGGACCGCATGCACATAACAGGTCTATATCAAAGTAAACTAAATTTAGGTGGATGCGCCAAGGTATACTATACAAAATAAAAAATAATGTAGATTTAAAATAATGCTGGATCTCATAGACCACACTGTGGTAATTAAGGGTTAAATGAGCGCTCAGCTGCCATTAGTGCCACTACCCTCCACCCTCCCATCCCTCGTGACTCCAGAAACTAGTTAATGCAGTTAAATCGACTGTATGTTAAAATATCTCTGAGACGCAGAAGATTATATGATACGAAAGCTCTGAGGGGCCACATACATCAAAAAATCAGAAACAATTTCTAGATAACTAAGAAGAAATTTCTACATATTAAGTGGAAATTTCTACTTACTAACTAGATACTAAGTAAGTACTAAGTAGAAATTTCTAGAGACTAAGTTGATATTTCTACTTAGTAAGTAGGAATTTCTAGATACTAAGTAAAAATTTCTAAGTACTACTTAGTAACTAGAAGTTCTACTTAAAATAACTAGAAACGTCTATTCGACAGATAAAAGTATGCACATAATAGATTACGTGTATTTGAGGTTATGTACAAATATATATAGTATATTTCTCCGACGTTTTTGATAACCTTTGTTTATTACATCATCTCAGAAATAATACCTTCACCAGTTTTATCAGAACAATAGGTTCTTCCCTACTGTCAGCTCGGCTTAAGTCAAAAAGAAATTTAGAGCATTCCTTTGTTGGATATGGAATATTGCAATACGCCGCAGGACTTTGAAAGGACGCGACGTTTAAAAAGTTATGGCTTGTACAGAAGGAAAAACTTCACAGGTGTACAATCTATATTAATGTTTATTTAAGAACAAGTTCAAATGTCTAGCCAACTTCATGGATATAAGTAGATGCACGTAAGATGTCCCTAGTAAGGCTTTATTCTGTTACAAGATGGTCTGTGGTTACAAGGGACCAAGAGTATATAATGGTATAGACGCTTTCACAACTCAGGGGATCACAGAACGCATAATTCGACAACATAGCATTAAAATGTCTACTTGTACTTAGTCAAAATGTCCACTTGCTAACTAGAAATGTCTACTAAGTATATAGAAATTTCTACTTACTAGGTAGAAATTTCCACATAGTACCTAGAAATTTCTTCTTAGTTATCTAGAAATTGTCACTGAATTTTTAATTTACACACAACTCAGGGGATCACAGAACGCATAATTCGACAACATAGCATTAAAATGTCTACTTGTACTTAGTCAAAATGTCCACTTGCTAACTAGAGATGTCTACTAAGTATATAGAAATTTCTACTTACTAGGTAGAAATTTCCACATAGTACCTAGAAATTTCTTCTTAGTTATCTAGAAATTGTTACTGAATTTTTAATTTACGTGTCCCTCAGGGCGTAATACGAAAAACACAAAATTCATAAACATAAATAAATATTTGAGCTCAGAAGTGTTGGTGATTACAATGCTTCCCGCCTATTGTCGTGAGAAGTATCAGGCCACCGTAGTAGCTAGAATTGAACATTATTTTCCGATTAGCGTCAGTCAGTCTGAAAATCAAAGATTACGCTGTTTGAATCACCGTAGCAAAAGTGTGACTAATACATTGCAGGAATTAGTGTTATTACTACTGTGCTTGGGCAAATTGAACTTCACTGCTTCACAGCTGTACAGGATACTCATTAACTTTTATACTTGCTACCGTATCCTGTGTTCTGGATTACAGTTTTTTATTATTCTTATCGCCGTCACTTTGAATGCTCAAGTGCAACTTTCGTGCGTTATCGTTAGAAGAAACTGATGCAATCAATAGTCCGACTATATCGGAGCACGCCACGATGTGGTAGAAATATCAACGTTTTAGTGTGGCATTGAGCTCTGACTAGTATAGATGTTTTAGCTTAAGAGCTCGCTAAGTAGAAAAAGGCCACTCGCTAAAGAAAAAGTTTTGTCGGTTCGGTAGGTATCAACCTCAGAGTAACAACTGAACATAGAGGTAGTAAACAACTAATTCTAATAGGCCGACATCTTTTCTTACGTTGTCATATTGACCACCAGATACGACAATCATAATTATTTACTAACGTCTTAATTGTATAGTATCCAGAATTATTCCAGTCTAGTTAAAAGAGACGGTATTTTGATGGTTCAGGAATAATTACAGCAAAACCAATAGATATGTTGACCTCTACTGTGTTACTGCATATTTCATCATACACGCAAATTCTGAAGTCTTACATAAATCTTGAGGAGCTGGCAACGCCGATATAATTTTCATGCGACTTATTTACGGTAGAACCTCGACTGTCAAACGTTTGTTTTGTTTGTGCGTCTTTTATGCTTGGTCAGTAAAATCGAATTGCGATTTGTTGGTAACTGTAGTGAAGCTTTGCGGACTTGCTGTGCTATATTCGGGTGTAGTTTAACAGTATTTCGAGATGGGACTGAAAAAGTGCAGTGTTTGTAACATGGGTTGCATTGGAAGAATTTTTAGGTTATTTGGCAATGTTTGGAGGCTGAAGTGTCAAAAATCTCTTTATTTACTTAAAGATGAGAGCTTTGAGCACGCGATGCTGAAGTTTTAAGTTGAATATTTCCGTTTGTATTGCAAATTTTAAGAGCTGTCGTCATTTGTTATGCGAAAAAAATGCATGTTTAATCCCCCACCCTTACTTTATACATCCACATCACGCTTTGATGACCTTTTTTTACGTAGCGAGCTCTCCGTTTATTAGTATTAATAGTTATAACCGCGCAGTCAGGGTTCCCAATGCTTTTCCTTAAAGGATTACTCTGATTAACCTCACTGTGTATTAAAAAATGTTATTTTACTATATATTTCAGCGTATATTAAACATTTTTATTTCTATATATTTTTATCAGATGCGGCAATATTCAAGCGGGTGACTCCTCAAGTCATTCCATGAAAAAAAGTTCATATAAACATATGTCCAAAAATGTATGGTTTCTAAGATACAGGATGTTAATTTTTTTTAAATAACGTTTTTTTTCAATAACTCTATCATCTTCTAACCGATTCTGTTGAAATTCAGTAGCGTTGTTTTTAGCAGTAAGGGGGTGATTTTGCCCTAACTAGACAAAAAAATTATGTCCAGTGGCGTTAGAGGTGGCAATTTAATAACAATTATAAGCTGAAAAATGTACGCCACTGACACATTTGTAGTTCAGGGACACGTCCTGAGTGGGCGGCGCCATGGCCATTCTACCACACGCTGGATGGATACGACGAAACAGTTGCTGGATATGAGTATCAAGAGCACCACTAAACTGACAGTAAATCGCGAACGATGGCTAGCTATAGTTCTCAAAAATATTGATAATATTCGTGTCGGCAATACTCTAGCTCCGACTTAATGCATTTTACGAGTTCACAACATGTCTGTTAAGACATTGTAACTATAATGATACCAATAAAATCCATATGGTTTCCCTATCTAAACTTGAATGGAACGATTGAAATGTCAGCACTGTTTGCAGTTCCTCAAAGGTCAAACAACAAAACACAGATTTTTATCTTCGGGATGTACGATAGGCACAAAAATAAAAATCGCTGCCAAATATACAAAGCGTATGTCACAACAATGCCTTTTCTATCTGTACGCGTCCTAATGCGATCGTTGACATTCAATTATAAACAAACCGTATGTTTATTTATACCCCTCAAGCGTGCACTAGCAACATGAAATCTTAAAAATAACCCACCGCAACGTATAGAATTGTAATTGAAATGTCTAGGCTTTGCGAGCCACTGTTATTTGCTATTTCACACGTTAAGTGGCCTCGTAGTCAGAACAGTGCAGTAAAACATACACATAAAAATAAATTTCTGCTTTCATTCAAGTACACCATATCTTCCTTATGCGCAAAGCTGTAATAATCCTAAACCAAGAATGTGACATTTTTGATCATATTCCAAGTATTTTCAATTCAAACTGGAAAAGTCTTGAAAGTAAGAATACCGAAATCTTGCATATGATAATCTTGTAAACAAAACAGTGACTATATTACCTATAAAAATACTATATAGGGTGTTTGTTCATTTGAAAACTTCCCTCTACGGACTTATCAAAAATCACTGAATAAAAGAAAAAACGTCGAGACACATCAAAACATTTGTCGAGGGGGATAACTTTTTAACCAAAAACTACTTTCCCTCCTTGTACCCTCTGCCCCCAAAGTCATCCCTTTAAACATTTTAAACGACAAGTGGTATCGAGCAATATCTTTTTTCCAAGGTATGTCAAAGACCATTCTTTTGACGTTTGATGTTTTAAAAACGGTCCACACGTCTCTGAGAAAATTAGAAACATTTTGTTGTACCTTAATTTGTTCAAATAGATAATAAAAACACGAAAATATCACCTTTAAGTGTTTAAAATGATAGCCGTTATTGGCCAAACAATGAGGTTCAATTTCTAACGGACAGTTGCGAAAACATCTGGGATATCATGGCAGCTTTCGATAATGCTTTGACGAAGGTCATTATAGGAAAATACTGAAAATAGCAGATCGTGAACTATATTTCAAGCGGAACATCTGACAACAGCGCTATTTTTCTCCGCATTCTATTGCCTCGCATTCTTTTTCTAATAAATGGATAGGGCGAAGGAATGGCCTGTTAAACAGGCACATATCCGGGATTTAGTTCTAGGGTTCAGATTAAATTTGCTAACTTTTAATTTTTATTGACCGTGAGACTTGATCAGCAACAAATTATTCGTCCTCTAGGGTGAGGGTGCATTTTTGTGGATGACAGTACATTAGTGTCCTGCATGGAACCAGGCAAGCCACTATCATCTCAGGAGACGGTACGTCGGCGACAGCAGCATGCCTCATAGATCAACGCAGATATCAAAACCATTGTCGAGTGGGGATTAGCAAATAAAGTACAGTTCAACGTACAAAGAACTCAGGCAACAACACAAAGAAGTCTTACGATGGCTTAACAACCGTGGAAATGGAGGGTCCCATAGTCGAATCACCTTCCGTCAAGCTCTTGGGAATCAACATCAACAATAACATGTCCTGGCAGGACTACGTCGTCAGTATTGCTAAAACGGCATCCCAGAAGCTTGGAGTTTTGTTCCGCTGTAGGAAGTTGTATACACCAGAGCAACTGCTGCTGCTCTACAAGGCACAGATCCGACCATCGCTGGAGTATTGCTCCCATGTGAGGGGATGGGCTCCGAAGCACTCTCTAAAGCTTCTGGACACTATCCAGAAAAGAGCAATTAGATTAATCGATACGCCTAACCTCACAAAGGACCTCCATAGCCTGGAACATCAAAGGAGGGTGGCTGACCTATCCCTATTTTACAGATTCTGTCACGGAAGATGTTTGAGTGAGATCTCCCAGATAATAACACCACAGGCCGTCCGAACCAGGAACACTAGAGAAGCTCTGCGAGCTTATCCTTACCAGGTCGAGGTCCTTACTTTCCGAACTAGTCTCCTCCGGCATTCCTTCTTTTGGAGAACTTCGACGCTGTGGAATCAGCTGCCGGGAATTTGTCTCCCGACGGCTACAACCTGCAGCGTTTCAATCGTTTCAAATCTAATGTGAACCAACACTTATCCTCTCGCAGCGCTTCTACAGCGACATAGGCTTTCAGCCTTTGCGGGAGGCCAACCATAAAAAAAAACCATTGCCATCTTTTGATTTTGCGGGAGATATATCGTTTCGAGGGGGGACCGGGTTCGGGACCGCTGGAGCCCCCTAAATACGTGCCTGCTGCTAGATTATCTGATTTGACGTCGTTAGACTTTTTTCTATGAGGTCATTTAAAATCTATTGTTTTTACTTCCCAACCTGGAGGTGCGGATGGCCTTCGTCAAAGTATTACCGAAAGCTGCTAGGATATCTCACGTTTTCGTGACTGTCCGTAGAGATTTGAAAACTTAGTGCAATAAAAAGTGATGTTTCCCTGTGTTTTTGTTTTCTATTTAACCACATTACTTTCACCCACAAGCTTTTAAACGCTGTTAACTCATCGGATGCTCAGCTCTATAAATTCACTTCTCGCTTCAAGGTTCACAATGTTAACATTAGAGGTAAATCTACGTTCACTATGCCTCAGCATAGAACTTCTCTTCCAAAGGTGTTTCATTTTCAATGCAATGAGATCCTATAATTTCCTTCGAGATGAATTCAGGCTATATAATATAAATAAATTCAAGTATAATTAAAAAATGTTTATTTGATGGTCAACAATAATGACATATGGGATAGTGCTACTTTGGATCCTGATTCTGGATATTCTATTTCTACAACGTATGTATGTACCTAAAATTCACAACTATTTCTTTACCTTGAGCTTATGTGGCAGAAATGCTTAATTTGAGTCCTACTTATATAAGTTTTATTTATTAAATTGTCACCACCATTTCTTTATGGAACATTTATATTTTACTCTAATTATTCTGGGCATGAACCCATAGATGGTTAAGTAAAATAGCCAGCGGCTAGACTTCGCCATTGATCTGAACTTTCATTTATTTTTTTTTAATGTATTTTCTAATGAATAAAAGGCCTTTATTATTATTATAATTGAATTTAGTAATATTTCTTTAATTTTATTGACTACGAATCGACCGGTTTAAAAAAAATCAGACGTCAAAATAAAAGACTTCTACATAACGTTGATACAAGCTATTATTACTCCATACCCTTATCAGTTAAAATTTTTAGGAGGATGTTCTTGGGTGCAGACGGCACAAGGCGGGGAAGTAGTTTATTGTTGAAAAGTTGTCACTCTTGACAAATCTCTTGTCGTGTCTCGGGCGGCGTTTTTTCTTTGGTCAGTTTTTTTGATAAATCAATAAATCCGTGGTGGAAAGCGTGAGTTTCGTCGCCACTTCAGCTTTCATCGGAATCGTGCTATTCTTACTCGAAACACCATCCTTCATTAGGTTAAAGCACTTCGCACTCGTGGTACACTGATTAACAGAAGACCACCAGGTGCTCAAAAATGGTTCGAAATCCTGAAAATCTGGAACGTTTTCGACAAACCCTTCGTCGCAGTCCGACTGCTGGACAACACGCTGCTGAACTTCGCCTCAGTGAGCGTTCGAATTACGCACAAGGAATTCACTTCGCTCATGAGATGGAAGCAGTTATCAAACAAAATGAGAATCTGATTTTCATGAGTGATAAATCTCATGTTCATGTCAATGGCTTGGCGTCCACAGCAGCTGCATAATGTCAGCTGGTAAAAAAGCTAGAAACTCACTGCCTCATCACCTCTCTAGCACTGACAGGAAATTAGGGAAAGGATACTAGCTTTTGAAATGTCAAAAACGTCCGTCTTTTGTGTCGGACCCTGTATTTTAGCCGCCTATTTGACACAATGGAATGCAGACTTTGACTATTACTTCAAATAAGACCTTAAAGTACCTGCACCGTCATATCAGCACAATTTATTGGCAATACGATCGCATAAAGGCAAAACTCACTTAATATACGGTGGAGTATTCCGATGGAAATATAAAAGGCTTTTACCATAAATATTCCTCAGGTCCGATCATGCGAGATTAACTTGAAAAACTAGAATTATGGGAAAATATTTCACTCTTACATTCAGTGGCACTGATGCATTATGCATTTTCCGAGATGCTGATCTATTCTGAGCGTATTGAAACTCTCGGAAATGGGCAATATAGCATTTCTCAGGCGTCATTAACATCACTAATATTGCAGTATATTTATAGTAATAAGTGAAAGTTCAACGTTCTTTTTTAGTGCACCATAAAACAAAGGGATGGAAAACACTGCATTCTCGAACTCGTAGTTTGTTCTTTCGGAAAAATCTATGTAATTAAGTATTTATGGTGAAAAAGGCTCGTTGACTTATCATTTCTTTCTTGGTTTGGTACAAGTATTTTAAAAAATTAGAAAACATGCTTTTAAAGAACAGCGGACCAAAAAGTTGAAAATAGTTTTAACCTTAAGGCAATAATGAATGAAAAATTTTAGTATTAACTGTAAAAAGGTATTGGGCTCTCGATTTATGAATAATATGGCATAATCACAATCATAATAGTATTTTTCGGTCATTATTGTTTAAAGCTTATTATTAAAAGCTTTTATTTAACTTGCAATGAATGTATGTTTGTTCGGGTGGAATCTTGCTACTCAATTTTGAATTAGATTGAGCTGACATTTTATATATACGTTCAGTTTCGATGACAATGCACGATAAGCTGTGCGAGGGCGTTCTAAATCCAATAGTGGAATAGTTGTTTATTACCCGTGTTTGGATCAGCTGATAAAAAACAGAATTCAAATCATCCAAAATAACTGTGTACGATTTATATTTGGGCTGAAAAAATATGATCATGCCAGTCAGAAATATAAAGACTTGAAGTGGCTTAGGCTGGGGAACATTGTAGAATATAAGTATTTAATTTTAGTTCACAAAATTTGATCATCATCAAAACCAGAATATTTGAGAAAAAGACTGATTTTTAGTGAAGTTCATAACAGAACTATTAGAAATCAAAACATCATTAGACTTACTCCACATACCACAACTTTATTCCGCAGGAGTTTTTAGTACAATGCGGCCACCTTTTACAATCAATTAAATAATTCATTCAAAACTCAAACGCTGTCATGTTTTGGTACATCAGTTAAAAGTATGCTACTTGCTAGAGACTGATTAGTGAAGCTGGAATTTTTAATCTATAACCTGTTATTACAACTTCCTTTAAGTATATTTTTACCAAATTAATAAATATTTTCCTTTTCTTCGTTGGGTAAGCATACTAACTTTTTTTTCTCACCGTATTGTTGCTACTAATGTTCTATGTAACTTTTTTACATTCACTTTTGTATATTTTACATCGAACATCTTTGTTCTGACCGACACAAGCAGTTAAGTGTAAGAGTAGTTACGGCTAAACTTCGCTGCTTGTGTCACTCTTAGTCTTTTTGCAATAAAGGCGATATTATTATTTTTATTAATATGGGTACTCAACCCAGTAGATGGTAAGCGGAATGAAAATCTAATGAGAGGGATGACAATTTAGTTTCTTCTTTTGTGAACATTTAAATAAAAGCTTTTCTCAAAAAAGCTTTTTGTTTTAATCTATTTAAATAATAATTTTTAACTTTTCAGCCTAATGTTCGCTGAAAGTGCCTTTTTTAGTTTTTCAAACTATATTTTTAATCTTTTAGTTTAGTTTACCATTAAGGAGCGTGTTTTTTGTTTTTCAGTCTGTATTTATTAATACTCTGTGCAACGAAGATGAACAATTTTATTGTTTTTGGATCCATATTCGTAGCATAATCATTACCATTACTGCATAAACGATAACTAAAACTGTCGACTTTCCTCAATGAATTTCACAAAAATACCAATTTCCAAACAGTTAAATGTCACGCCTTTTAAGCTATCGTGGCTACTCCTCTGTGTAATATTAACAAACTTTAAGGTATCTGCACCATTTCTTAGTCAGCGGATACGACCGCTGATGCGACGGATTTGAAGCCGTCAAAAAATTTCGCGGCAAAGTTGGAGCGTTCAGTGTTCGGTCCGACCTCTCAATACAAAAGAGACATACAAACTCACAAACAAACATACAAGTGAAGCTAATAAAAGCGTTAAAAACAACAGAACCGTTCAAAGGCAGTATGATTCTTGAATTATAGAAAAGAAGTATCCATCAATTAAACTAAACTTTTTTGCGTTAACATACCACTCTGTATCTGCCAGGTAAGAAACACATGTTTTTCTCGTAGACATAAAATTTTGTGTATCAAAGGTATCCATGTTTCAATTAAAGCTAAACAAAATAAAACAGTGCACCTTTTAAATTAATGATGGAAAATAAGGTCAATCAAGCGTAGTCCTACTTCGCCGTTGCACATCTCCAACCGCTCTTGAAAGTTGTACATCACACTAAAAATCGTTTTCTCTGGAAGTCTTGCGATTTTTTTATAAAAAGCAGTTTCCACTTCTTATAACGTACGGGGTTTGTTAGCCAACACTTTGGACTCAAAGTAATATCAAAAAAAGGAAGTAAAGTTGACTGACTTGATACTTCTAACATATTACGCTGATACCAGTTTATTATTTTCCCACAGCATGAAGCTATAGTCTGAGATCCCCTTGCAACCAAATCATCGCCGCCCGCCCGCAAAGAAAAGTATGTTAGGTCTTTCTTTCACGGGTCAATGGATAGGCTATTATGAATGCTACACATTTTTAAAACCCCCACCCTCCAACCACCCCAATTTCACCAGTAACCCCAAAAAAAACGCAAAAAACGATGTTTGAAGAATATTTCAATTCATTTGTTTTTTGCTAATTACTCCGGTCATGCACCGATTTTCAAAATTATAGCATCATCTTCTACTATGAAATACTACTACTACCACCAAAATTTCATCAAAATCCATGCAGCGGTTACTGAGATAACCGAGCTAGAAGAACACCAACGGACAGACAAACCGAACAACAGAAAACTCCCAAAAAGAGTATTATCTCAAAATCTCCCCTCACCTATCGGTGTGAGAAGTAAAAATAATGATGCAACCAAGTCTGATCTGAGAGGGTATGGAGGCCAAGGGACATCATCGCCGAAACAAGAAATTCGCTGAAGTGAAATAGCTTCTGAAGATGCCATCCACTCGTGGTGGCGAAACGTCAAGCCTCAACGCTTAACGACGCCGACCTAAACACCCAAGAACCACAATTTCAACTATCTCAAATGAATTTTAGATTAGCTGTAGACTTGTAGTTACCGGGCAAGGCCTTCATACCCTTCCTATTTTCACTTATAAAATATGCCAGATCAAAGCACTCCACCTGCTCTCTCGTGGGAAATAAGTGGAAGCTTATCATCATTCTAAGATAAATCTTGACGCTGTTGCTGTAACATTTCTTCGGTGTTGGCATGAACTCACGGCTGGAAGATATCGCACGTACTGACCATCACGAATAGTATATTCGATATCCCTTGAAAGAACCTTAATCATTCGAATTAATGTGAACCGTTTCGACTGAACGAACTCTACGGTGGTTGCAGATCGTTTTTCTTTCGCGAATTGTTAATGGCCTGCGGCCATGGAGAACGACAACAACTGGTGGCCGAGCATCAAATAGACAGCGGCTTATAGGTCAGTCAAATTTAGTTTTAAACTTGAACCTTTTCTCGATTGTTGAATTATAACTTTGTAATCCACTCCAACCCATCTCCTACCTCTACAACTTTGTTGTAGATCAACTAGGCATGAAAATTAATGTCACGAAAACTAAAGTAATGGCGATAACAAGATCTCCAAACCCACAACTGGACATAAGCATATACGACACCGCAATAGAGAAAGTTTAGAGATTCAAATATCTTGGCAGCTGCATAACGACAAATGTAGACCCTGACGTTGAAGTAAGATCACGCATAGAACAAGCCAGAGCCATGTTCCTAAAGAAGAAAAACCTATTATGTAACCGAACCTTAAACTTAAACCTAAGATACCGTTTTGTAAAGGCATGCGTGCACTCAGTTCTCTTGTATGGAGCAAAAACATGAACATTAAAGGTGGATACCATGAACAGACTCGAAGCTTTTCAAATGTGGACCTTCCATAGGTTATTAAAAATGTCATGGACTCAACACGTATCTAACGATGAAGTGCTTAGACGTATGAGAAGGGAAAAAGAGTTACTTACTACAATAAAACGAAGAAAGATCGCTCATCTGGGCCACATATACCGGAACAACAAGTATGATATACTAAAACTAATAATAGAAGGAAAAATCGAAGGTAAACGTGGTCCTGGTCGCAGACAACATTCATGGTTAAAAAACATACGCGATTGGACTGGTATGAACACATAATATTCAATTCGTGCCTCTCAAGACCGAAATAAGTACGCCGAAATTGTTGTTAACCTTCATTAAATGGTGATACCACCTGAAGAAGAAGAAGAATCCACTCAGAGTAGACATTGATACGTTAGTTAAAAGTTGTTGAATCCATGGCACCTTTTCATTTTAACGTTACCTTTTTACGTACAATCAGCTTTAAAATGTCGCAGTTTCTAACGTTACGTTACGTATAAATATACGTTTCATTTCTGTTTCAAAAAATTATCATTATACGTTTAAAAATGTTCAATTTTTAACCCCTTTCGAAAAAGTTTAATAGTTTATTTGGAAAGTGAATAAGATATTGTTTTCCTCAAATAAAAAGTTATTCTTAGGGCCTATTTGAATTGCTATTAACAGTGCTTATAGTTTTAAAGGATGTCATAAATAAAACGCAACAAATGGTCGTTTTTAACGTGTTTATTGAACTCTCACTAATAAGTGAGTATATCAAATTAGGAGGCCGCTTATAAAAAGAATATAAAAAAATTGAGTCAAGTTGATTGACTCAGTACTTCCCACACATTACTGTGATATCAGTTTATTATTTTTCCATAGCATGAAGCTTTAGTCTGAGATCCCCTTGCAACCAAATCATCGGCAGCCTTCCCTCCCCTAAAATTGTCTTATGCCGCTAAGTATTTCCTTCAGAGGCCAATGGACAGCCTAAAACATCAAAAAACGAAGTTTGAGTTGTTTTCATACTTTTAGTTTTTTGATTATTGCTATATAGGCTGTCACTGACACGATATTTAACAAACATACGCGTTTTCCATCCTCACCACGGTAATAATACTGTGTCAAAATTTAATTAGAATCAATGTAATAGTGTCCACGTTACAAAATACAAAAAGATCTAAAGCAATAAATACTCGTATGTATGTATACAGAAAATTCCCTTAGTTTCCGTAATACGCTAGGCAATGTTCGGATGGACCTAAAAAGTTGATTTATGTCGCTAGGTCTTCCTTCACAGCCCCTACCCTACACCCTATTATGAATACAAGAAATTTCTCAGTTTTTCAACCCCCCACCCCCTAACCACCCCAATTTCACCCCACCCAAAAAAAACGCAGAAAATGATCAGGAACCTCTAAAACGCTTAAAAACGAAGTTTGAGCTGTTTTTATATTTTTACTTTTTTTATTATTTCTGCGCCGCCACTGGCACGATTTATAAAAACCATACGCGTTTTCCATCCTCGCCACGGTAGTAATACTGTGTCAAAATTTCATTAACATCAATTCAACAGTTTCCTTGTAACACAATATAGAAGGATCTAAAGCAATACTCTCGTATGTTTACACCAGAAAAAATTAAATTATACGTTTAAAAATGTTCAATTTTTAACCCCTTTCGAAAAAGTTTAATAGTTTATTTGGAAAGTGAATAAGATATTGTTTTCCTCAAATAAAAAGTTATTCTTAGGGCCTATTTGAATTGCTATTAACAGTGCTTATAGTTTTAAAGGATGTCATAAATAAAACGCAACAAATGGTCGTTTTTAACGTGTTTATTGAACTCTCACTAATAAGTGAGTATATCAAATTAGGAGGCCGCTTATAAAAAGAATATAAAAAAATTGAGTCAAGTTGATTGACTCAGTACTTCCCACACATTACTGTGATATCAGTTTATTATTTTTCCATAGCATGAAGCTTTAGTCTGAGATCCCCTTGCAACCAAATCATCGGCAGCCTTCCCTCCCCTAAAATTGTCTTATGCCGCTAAGTATTTCCTTCAGAGGCCAATGGACAGCCTAAAACATCAAAAAACGAAGTTTGAGTTGTTTTCATACTTTTAGTTTTTTGATTATTGCTATATACGCTGTCACTGACACGATATTTAACAAACATACGCGTTTTCCATCCTCACCACGGTAATAATACTGTGTCAAAATTTAATTAGAATCAATGTAATAGTGTCCACGTTACAAAATACAAAAAGATCTAAAGCAATAAATACTCGTATGTATGTATACAGAAAATTCCCTTAGTTTCCGTAATACGCTAGGCAATGTTCGGATGGACCTAAAAAGTTGATTTATGTCGCTAGGTCTTCCTTCACAGCCCCTACCCTACACCCTATTATGAATACAAGAAATTTCTCAGTTTTTCAACCCCCCACCCCCTAACCACCCCAATTTCACCCCACCCAAAAAAAACGCAGAAAATGATCAGGAACCTCTAAAACGCTTAAAAACGAAGTTTGAGCTGTTTTTATATTTTTACTTTTTTTATTATTTCTGCGCCGCCACTGGCACGATTTATAAAAACCATACGCGTTTTCCATCCTCGCCACGGTAGTAATACTGTGTCAAAATTTCATTAACATCAATTCAACAGTTTCCTTGTAACACAATATAGAAGGATCTAAAGCAATACTCTCGTATGTTTACACCAGAAAAAATTCTAAGTCCTTTGGTTTCTGTAATAGGCAAGGCAATGTTCGGATGGACCTAAAAAAGTTATTTATGTTGCTAGGTCTTCCTTCATGGGTCAGTGGGCAGTCTATTATGAAAGCAACAAATTTGTCAATTTTACAACCCCCCACCCCCCAACCACCCCAATTTCACCCCCACCAAAAAAAAAGTAAAAAATGATCAGGAACCTCTAAAACGCCTAAAAACGAAGTTTGAGGAATATTTAATTTTTTTTGTTTTTTGCTAATTACTCCGCCGCCCCTGCACCGATTTTCAAAATTATAAGAACATTACCTACTACGACCCCCCAGCATATCGCTGCCCAAATTTCATCACAATCCATGCAGCGGTTACTGAGATTACGAGGACACAAAAACGCGTACAGACAGACCGACAGACAGACCGACAGACCGACAGACCGACAGACAGACCGACGGAAATGAGTGACATGGATTTTCGTTATGTAGACATCATGAAACGCCCAAAAAGTGTATTATCTCAAAATCGAAAATTTTCGCGATCACAATACTCCCCTCACCTATCGGTGTGGGAAGTAAAAATCAAGTTGATCTCTATCCTACTTTCCCGCAACACCCTGTATATTTCAAAATATTTTTAGGATATGCATCTCAAGTAACCAAATAACTTTTGTATTTGAGATTTTCTTCTATCAGCTATACCTTGCGAGATATCGAAGAATTACACACTAAATGGACAGCCTGTATACATCGGAAAAAATTCTAAGTCCTTTAGTTTCTGCAATAGGCATAAGCCAATGTTCGGATAGACCTAAAAAAGTTATTTATGTCGCTAGGTCTTCCTTCATAGGTCAGTAGGTAGTCTATTATGAATACAACAAATTTTTCAGTATTACAACCCCCCAACCCCCAACCACCCCAATTTCCACCCCCACCCAAAAAAAAGTAGAAAATGACCAGGAACCCCTAAAACGCCTAAAAACGAAGTTTGAGGCGTATTTGAAATTTTTCGTTTTTTGCTAATTACTCCGCCCCCCGTATAACGATTTTCAAAATTATAGGAACATTACCTACTACGACCCCCCAGCATATCGCTGCCCAAATTTCATCACAATCCATGCAGCGGTTACTGAGATTACGAGGACACAAAAACGCGTACAGACAGACCGACAGACAGACCGACAGACCGACAGACCGACAGACAGACCGACGGAAATGAGTGACATGGATTTTCGTTATGTAGACATCATGAAACGCCCAAAAAGTGTATTATCTCAAAATCGAAAATTTTCGCGATCACAATACTCCCCTCACCTATCGGTGTGGGAAGTAAAAATCAAGTTGATCTCTATCCTACTTTCCCGCAACACCCTGTATATTTCAAAATATTTTTAGGATATGCATCTCAAGTAACCAAATAACTTTTGTATTTGAGATTTTCTTCTATCAGCTATACCTTGCGAGATATCGAAGAATTACACACTAAATGGACAGCCTGTATACATCGGAAAAAATTCTAAGTCCTTTAGTTTCTGCAATAGGCATAAGCCAATGTTCGGATAGACCTAAAAAAGTTATTTATGTCGCTAGGTCTTCCTTCATAGGTCAGTAGGTAGTCTATTATGAATACAACAAATTTTTCAGTATTACAACCCCCCAACCCCCAACCACCCCAATTTCCACCCCCACCCAAAAAAAAGTAGAAAATGACCAGGAACCCCTAAAACGCCTAAAAACGAAGTTTGAGGCGTATTTGAAATTTTTCGTTTTTTGCTAATTACTCCGCCCCCCGTATAACGATTTTCAAAATTATAGGAACATTACCTACTACGACCCCACAGCATAACGCTGCCCAAATTTCATCACAATCCATCTAGCGGTTACTGAGATTACGAGGACAGAAAAACGCGTACAGACAGACCGACAGACCGACAGACCGACAGACAGACAGACCGACGGAAATGAGTGACGTGGATTTTCGTTATGTAGACATCATGAAACGCCCAAAAAGTGTATTATCTCAAAATCGAAAATTTTCGCGATCACAATACTCCCCTCACCTATCGGTGTGGGAAGTAAAACAATGTAAAATTTGTGTTTCATCAATGTAGCTCGCCTACTTTTCTTTGTTGTTAAATTTGCGTAAACAAACGCACGCCGCCAAGCGACGAGTTGTAACAGGATCATTATTTGTATCTCTGAGGTCCACAGCACAATTTTAGCATTAGGTACATTCGTATTTTCATCTCAGCAAATTATTTAGCCAAGTAGATGTACTTACCAAACGCAAAATCTATATAAACAGCTGAAAACTCAGGAAGAGAACACTTGTTGACTCTACAATAACACAGTCGAAAATGGCTCCCGCCAGTACCGATGGCATGACATAAACGCACAGCCTGGAAGTGACACTTGACTGTTTCGGACCAATCAAATTGCTCCGTTCAAGAAGTACGTTATTATATCGTTGTATCTGACCGAGCAATGCTCCTGATCTCAAAAAGAAAAACTTACGAAAACAGTAGCTCATAGTACACAACGTTATTATAACGTGAAAATGAGCCACCGTAAAGCTGTGTATTTAATTAAACGTTATTATGGCGCTTCAATAAAATGGTATATATTTACGCCAAAATTAACCGTTGACATTCTAACGCAAAACGTATTATCAAACGTTCACACGTTTAAATTACGTTTAAACAACGTATATGTGTTTACTGGAACTAAAGACATGAGACAAGATGATATTGAGAGTACCATTATAAAGCTATTCTAGTAACCGACGAAAAAATTGTGTCTCTGTATCACATGGTCTTGCATTAAGAAGAACAGAGAAACTTATTTTCGGGTCTTAATATCTAGAATGGACCTCAAAGAGAATGAAAAAATTTGTATTTCGAATACAAGCTGTAGAAAAATGTTTGCTTAGGCGTACACAAGTTTCTCCAGGAGAAAGTACCAGCATCAGCAGAAAGCTGTAGTTCCAAAGGAAAGGTAGCTTTTGTGTCAATTATCTGCTGTACGTTATTTGGGTTGAAGTGATATAAGATTTTTGTTTCATCAGCAAGCAATTGTAAAATAGAAAAACTACGTAGGTAAATCGGCAACATTACAAATTAGTGAGATTAATGCTCCTGAAACCAAACTTTGATGCACACTGGAGGAAATAAGTTCAGAACAGAAGATGCTTTGTTAACAGATAGATACATATGAGCTCGATCTGTCAAATAATGTTCAAAAGAATTGCTGTCGGATCAAAGCCAAAGAATTTCAATTTAGCAGTAAGTAGCTTGTGATTGAGTTTATCGAAAGCACAACATACTTTTGATTGTTATACTTTTAAAAATAAAAGTTTGTGGAATAAGTCTTTTCTCCCTGAACAACGCATATTTAATTTGTTCATAAAATGGACTGAGTAATATTTCAGCTACCTCTACAGATTACTAAAGTAATACAAAATAATCCAAAAATTAAAACTCTTCTGAATTTGGTTTAAGAGTTTCACTCATCTAGAGACGAATCAAAATATCTATTCTTCCGAAAATTTGTTGATTAGATGGATTTGAGTTATTACTGAAATCGAGCTAGGAACTAATCAAAGAACAGTTGAGCTTGTCTAAAGCACAGCGAGTAAATAAGAATATGAAGAATAAAATTTATACTGCGTAGTACCTATTTGTCCACGATACTTCTCAATAGTACTGGTCTAATATATAAGTTCGGTCAAGCACAACGTTAATTGGACTAACATTGAAATATTATTTATTCTTGTTTATCTGATGCTTCCTGGAGCGATGTAACGATTGTTATATTTGCAATATTGCAACTAGATCATGTACCGGTCACGAGAGTTGGAAATGCTACCTTGGTAGATAACTACTAGGTACTTGGGAGTTTTGTGGATAACTATCTATGTGGATAACTATCAGCATCGTCAGTGTCGTAGCTGCGACAAACCAAAAAATCCGATTTTAATTGCATCCAGAACTAAATAAAAAAAACTACTTCAACTATAGTTTGATTCGAAGATAACCATTGTGTGTTACATAAATAATTCTGAACATCACTAGAGGCCTACGCGCTTATGTCCAGGAATGAGTTGAAAGTTTTGTTGCCTAGCTTTTTTTAGCGACGACTGAAACTGATTAGACCTTGGGAAATCTTAAAAAAATGGAGTTAAGTTGAGTGACTCAGTTGACTCGACTCTCGTACATAGTTTCTTGCATATCTCTCCGCTAAAACTATGACGACACAGTTTTTATACCTCAACTTCAACTGAGATCCTAATCACATGGCACGGCGATTTTCTGATATTTAAACACAATTATTTTTGAAAAGTGTTCCGGGGTTTCCCGACCACCCGAAACCCCATCCTACCTCGGCTCATTTCATCAGGGATCCCGATAATACCCAAAAACAGAATTTGAACGACTGTTCCTTTTTTAATGTTGTTTACCATAGATTTTATTGACGGCTGACGGTACGGTTTATAAATTTAATTGCTATCAGATTAGTGATGAATTGCACAAATTACAGAATCATCTACAATAATATAATTCCAAAATTATTTTGTCTAAGGTAGAGCAGCATACGGATGAAGATGAAATGTATTGTCACGACCACTTTTCGAGGCACGCTATATAAAGTTGGAGGCATATGCCGAATTCGGCTTATGTCCGAAATAATTAGATATTGCGATAGATGTTTCGATTGGCAACCAACGTCGTAATGCATAAACGCGCATTTCACGACGCGACGTGGCTAAATTGGGTTGGTCAGGTGCCGAATCGCTCACTGTTTCGGCATCTGGCAAATCTAGTTTGGACAGATCGCGAAATGTCTAAATATTTCGGCCTCGGGCCAAATTCGGCATCGGTCTACAACATATACAGGGTGTCCCACGACGATTGCGACAAGCAATATGTCGGAACTGGGCAGTATTATCTAATTATAATTTTGGGGGCGTAAATTAGAGCAAATACAGTATCTCTTATTATTATTGTGTCACCCAACGAGGTAAAGGACTGTACCACTACCATTATGAAACACTACCAAAGTAATTTAACTGTAGGGGTACATGTTATAATTATCATTAATGGTAGTGGTACCATCCTTTAAGTACCTATAGCTCGTGAATTAAGCACTTTAGACCTCAAGTGTGCCACTTGTTGGAATTGTTTTATTAGAAGATACACAAAAAGTCACAAATATACAGGGTGTTCCATTAACATTTTTGAATCGGACGTCACGTGACCAAAAACAAATGCCTCGTTGGGTGACGCAATAATAAGAAAAGATACTATATTTGCTCTAACTGACACCCCCAAAGTTATAGTTCTCTACTACT
Organism: Callosobruchus maculatus; assembly: GCA_951848785.1. Classification (NCBI taxonomy): domain Eukaryota; kingdom Metazoa; phylum Arthropoda; class Insecta; order Coleoptera; family Chrysomelidae; genus Callosobruchus; species Callosobruchus maculatus. Next base: position 4,097,426 of record CATOUR010000081.1, on the reverse strand, counting down.
GCCCAGTTCCGATAGATTGCTTGTCTTAATCGTCGTGGGACACTCTGTATGTACTTCATCGAAACACTTCTAAATGTTATACAGTATGTTACACTCTTCCCCCTTAGCGTCCCCCCCCTCCCGTATCGCGGCAAATATCAGTATGGACGACCATCGGCTTTTGACTTCCCGTACATGTCATGTAGACCCAGTCGCTGAGGTGCTTTGTCACCAAATAGGGTCCCTCCAAATGATGTTGAAGCTTTGGACATCTACCCTTCTCTAAGTCGTAAGTTGTAAAACCGCACCAGATCACCTTGTAACTGCGATACCCTTTGCTCAATCTGTGATTCTCACTTTTAGCTCCTGCAGTGTTTATTTTTCCTATATTTGCTATCTTCCTCTTCAATTTCGCGTTTTCGTCTTGGAGACTGCCTAATTCCTCCATGAGTCTGCTGAGTGCCAATGTTCTAAATTCACATCATCATCTTGTAATCGCTGATATTCCGGACACGCCTTTCTTTGCATTATCAATAACTTATTAATTCCTTCTCCAGCTTATTGATCTCGCTTTCCACCTGCGTAATCTTCTGCTTCATCTTATTGTTCCCATCCTTCATCTGCTCTTTCCGGCAGCTACCAGTCTGTGCTATAGCCAGTGCATTCTCCGGCTTTGTTTCAGTCAAGTATTCTCATTTTCCAAATTCACCAGTCGCTGTTTGGCGTTATTACCGACGTCTCTTGGTTTAGACAAATCTTCCAGGCTCTTTTTCGCATTTTCAAGAGCGTCGCTTGAATCTGTTTTTAGCTTCATGTTTCCTGCTTCAAGCTGCCCCTACCTTTCTCTTAACTTTGACTCAGCCTCCTTGAACACCGGCCCTTTTGGCTTCAGCAATCGCGTTGTCCAGGTTCTTTTTACAGGATACATACTCAGCCTTCACCTGATCTATGCTCTGTTTGAGCGTTGCATTTTCATCTTTAACTTGGTCGCATTCCTTCTCTGCTTTCTTCAGCTGATCCAAAGCCTTCAATCTGTTGATGTCATAGACCAAAGCAAGCATTTCTTTGTCGTGTCTTTCGTTGAGCTTTCTCAAGGCTGTCTCGTGTTGTTCGTTCTTCTTCAGCAGATTCTCCCTATCACCCCATCCCTTTTCAACTTTTTCACTTCCCATTGGACCTATTACCATTTAGTTAAATAGTGATTCTGCTTCTGAAAGCGACGGCGATGATGATATATGAAATAAAATAAATAACATTTTCCTTGGTAAGAAAACAGCACATAAATGAATCTCTAATATTTTAGCACCTTATAAAAATATCTTGAAAAAACTTGACCGACTTGCACCTTTTCAGCTAAAACCCACTATTCTGATAATTTTTTTGAAAATATTCATACTTATTGCATAATATTATTATATTATATTTAAAACAAAAAAGTGCAGCCCGGGCTCCGACACACCGGGCTGCTGTTCCATTACCCAATGACTACTCCTCACACCGTGAGGTGAGCAATCACTGGGTCCGCGAATCGTGCGCCCTAAGTAGACGAAGGGACCCAAGGATGACTGCCTTCTGCATTCTGGCGGCTAAGATGTGCGCCGCCGCACGGCACACCGGTATTTTGCGCAGTGCAGAGAGCAGCGTATTCCTCATTCCACCTAGGGATCCAATGACCATAACCAGCAGACTTACAGTGTAGTCTGGCCAGAGCCTGCGAAGTTGTCCGAGCAACTCCTGATATTTGGTCCGCTTTTCCTCCTCCTTAGAGACGATGTTCACCTCGGCAGGCGCCGAAAACTCAATAACGAACATCGTCTTCTGTTGGTGGTCGAGAAGGACTATGTCGGGCTTGTTTGCCTGTACAAGCTCGAGCGTGGGGAACGAGTAGTTCCAGTAAATCCGGCATCTCTCGTTCTCCACAACGGACTCTATATCCCCTGGAGCGTATGGCAGCACCGGTGTCTCATCGATACCGTATGAGTGCCTCAAATGATAGTAGAGCACTCGTAGAGCCGCGTTGTGCCGATGGACGTAAGCCGTCCCAGCGTACGTCTTACACGCCGACAAGAGATGCATAAGCGTCTCTGGCGCCTGTCGGCAAGCTCTACAAAGGGTGTCGGGTACATCTAGACCCATAACCCTTTTACGGTACACCAAGGTGTTGAAGACACCGTCTTGGCAAGCCATTATAAAGCCCTCAGTCTCCGACTTCAACCCACTAGACCTTAGGAAAGAGAAGGTCAACTGCTCAGACAAGCCATGCTCTTCCAGATGTTTATAGAAGATTCCATGCATTGGCTTATCTTTATGAAGTCTTAAAAGGAAGTCGACTTCGGCAGTTTTAAGGTGGGATTTTAATTCTGCGGGAGCAAGTTCCGTAATGGACTGCTGACACCTCCGCTTGAAGTCGAGTGTGAGGCTGAGCTCCTCGGCTGCTCGTTTCGCTGCGCTAAAAAGAAAGGCTCCTTTTCCCGCATTCTCGTGCTCTCGCACAAAGCGGATCAGGGGATCGGTGCTGTTCGTTACATAGCAGGCAGTGGCCAGTACTACTCTGTTGTGCAGACGCTCCAAACTCAATAGTCCACGCCCTCCCAGGTGTCGCGGGACAGAGGACTTAGGATGCAGGCTTCTCTCCATATTCATCCTTTTGCGGGTCTTCGTGTCGATTTCCTTCAGCTCATTCACTTTCCAGTGTATAGCACCAAAGGTGTATAATAACAATGGGACTGCAAGCATGTTTGTGGCAGCGACTTTGTTCTTGCCGGACAGCTCTGACGACCAGATCTGCCGGAGTCGGTGCAAATACTTGCGGCGGAGACACTCTTTAACCAATGCTGCCTCTTGGACATGACGCTGCGCCACTCCAAGGTAGGTATAAGTATCTCCGGCATGCAGTTGTCGCAAGATGCTCCCATCAACGAGCTGTTCCTCATCTCCACTATCTCCGCTTCGTCCATTCTTGAGATGAACCAATGCACATTTGTCTGTCCCGAACTCCATTCCGATAGCATGACTGTACTCCTGCACCACCCTCAGCGATTGTTGTAGTTCGCGTTGGCCGGAGGCACACAGTTTTAGGTCATCCATATAAAACAGATGGGTGACCTTGTGCCTCCGGTTATTGGGCGTGCCACAGCTGTATCCTTTAGTATTTCTCAGCGCTATGGGCAGAGGCAAAAGTGAGATGCAAAAGAGCAAGGGACTCAAGGAGTCTCCTTGGAAGACACCTCTTTTTAATGACACCAACTCTGTCTGAACCCGAGTTTCACCTGATGTTATAGTGAACCGGGTCTTCCAGAGTGGCATCAGTTGTTTGATGCATCCCACTATCTGATTATCCACCGAAAGGCATTCCAACAGCCGCACAATGAGCTCATGAGACGTGCTGTCGAATGCCTTGCGATAGTCAATCCAGGCCATAGAAAGGTTTCGCTTGTACTGCACGGAGTCCTGCGTGACACATCGGTCAATCAACAAGTTCTCCTTGCAGCCAGCTACTCCTTTCTTTGACCCTCTCTGTTCATACACGTCGAGAAATACAGGATTCACAGCTTGAAGGAGACGCATGTACAAGATTCTGGTGAAGAGCTTGTAACATGCGTTCAGACATGTTATTGGCCTGTAGTTTTTGGGATCAGACAAATCTCCGGTCTTCGGGAGAAGCACGGTTCGACCCTCGACAAACCAAGCCGGAATTGGCTGCTCCTGATTTAGCCACGAGTTAAAAACTCTAGCTAAATGCCGGTGGCAACTGGGGAATTTTTTCCACCAGTAGGTGTTTATGCCATCCGGGCCAGGAGCTGCGAAATTCTTTGCGCCTCGTAAGGCGTCAAGAATTTCTTCCGTGTTTATCGGGTGACGCAGTACATTCAAGTTAGGAGTCCTCCTACAAACGGACTCGAACTGCGCCAAGGCCGGAGTGTCTGCTGAGAGAGGTTTGGGCTGTTCGTAAATGTCCCTCCAAAAGGCCTCCACGCGATCAGCAGTTGGCGGCTGCTCTATGGCTGGAGGCGGCTGTTGGAAAAGGCGAGAAGGTCTTTCGTAGAACATTCTGTTCTGTTCCAGACCTCTCGCCCGCGCCACCAACGATCGCTTAGCAGCGATTAGCATCCGTATCCTGTCAAGACAGTGTTGCTTGACAACAACCAGTACCGCTTGACTGAGTGTATGATGGTCGCGCCTCAACCCGTAGGCTATCTGGCGCACTCGGCGCGTAAATGGCTTCCCAGCCGCTCTATATTCCATCACACACTGGATACGGGATGCTTCCTGGCGAGCCAACTGGATTTTCGCTTCCATTTGGCGCACCCGTCTCTGTGCTCTCTCAACAGGAGAGTCTCTCACTCTACCCTGTCTAGCTAGCCTCAGAGCCGCAGCGTAAATTGCGCAATTGATGCTCCAAATGTCAGAGGCCTCCGATAGACGTTCACCAACAACCTCATCCTCTCTCTTTAAATCTGCCAGCTTCAAGGACCTTCCGTTGTTATGCAAGGCCCTTCGGTCTCGGAGATCCCCAGGTGAGACGACTTGGTCGATTTCCCTCTCAGCGGGCCTTACCGGCGAACTTTCAGCCTGGTTAACAGGCCTTCCGTCCGCCGAAGGGGCAGGCTGAGCTGGAGCACGAACATATCCCTGCCTCCGGAGGTACGATACATAATCTCGCAAATTCTGAGAGGTAAGCGTGCTATGCTCTGGGTGCATTTCACACCACCTCTCATACATGCGGGACATGTATCCCCTACGGCGCGGGCTACTGCTCTCGTAGCAGCTCAGCAGGTCATCCTTGAGCTCCGTCGTCCACCTAAAACGGTCCATGTCATTGCGGGGGTCGTCATCAGGGCAAATCGAAGCACCGCCACCTTGCCCAATGCCGGCTTCCGAAACCGGCTCGGTGTGGGTGCTTTTCCTTCGAGGTGGTCGAACCCGAAGATAGGGCCCGTCAGGTGGTTAGCCTTAGGGCCCGCAGCCGACATTTCCGGAGGCAGCCGTCCAAATTGCCTCCAGAGGATGGACCTGTGAAGGTTGCCGACCGACTTACATCCTTTGGCTTCGGTATACCCCTCGGTGTCGCCACGCACCGAATAGCCTGTTGATGTTGGGCGGCTTCCTGGGGGTTTATGAAAACAGCCGCTTCTAACATGAAGAACAGACGCTGTCGGAGTACCGCTCCTCACATGGAGATCCGTCGTGTCCTATTATTTGTGGAATAGCCGATCCTCTGGATGCAGACGCTATTCCACTGTGCTAGTTTTGGTCCGCCCCGGGTATTTCATTTCCCCGGTACCACCCATATCTGGGAGGCATTCCCCTATCCGCCACCTTGGGGAGGCGCCACTGAGAGGATCTAGCAACCCCTCGCGGGCATAATATATTATTATTATTATTATAAATAAAGGCTGTGAGCCGCCTATGTATACTTCTTTGCACAGAGGAGATACCGTCCAAACGTTTTTTTGCTGTTCCAAGTAACTCGGAGCTTTAACTTTAAAGAAAACAGATTGCTGTTTAATTTGCTCAAAGTTTTCCAAACAGTACATTCACCTTTCTTACCATGTTGCGATCAAACTTATTTTTAAGCCGCCTATATAGAGATTTTTCCTGTTCCGGCTACCAGATGGGTCATTATTCTCATTATGCACATCACATACGCTTCTACCAGACTAGATGAATTAATTTTATAAATAGCAGGATATAATTCAGTTAAACGGTAGCCTTAAGGTGCAATTTGTCTAATCTGCAAGATAAGTACTTACTCGCGGTACTCGGACTGTTTGTTTTGCTTATGCAGGTATGGGCAATTGGTCATGTATATATCGGCTTGTAATTCTTTAGGATTTATCACCTCGCGCCAGGCCAGGCATCTGTGAATTTTCGCTTGGGGTCGGGTCTGTCAAGCTCAGAAATAACTAGACGTTTACTGTGTGACCATCGTATATTGACCAGCGCGGAATGGGAAGGGGAGTGGGAGGAGCAATCGTCACTATCATGCCGAGTCTAAAAATGGACAGAAAACACATAAGTATAACAGAGAAAATAAATATCGTCTGCTGCAATTTTCTAATCCCGACGCTGGACCGTCTTTAAGGTGGGGAATAAGATCTACTGTTGCCGGTTGTAGTTAAGGGGGATTATGTAAATATAAATTATTTGCCGTTTCCTTTATATGTAGAATAAAACAAGTCGTTAAAGAAGAAAATAGTCTGAAATTGCTGAGAGTTATGGCAACAACCTTACTTCTTTCACTGCATTCTTTTCGCTGGTCAGTTTACGTTGGTCACACAGGCTACAAGAAAGATCTGTATTCTGCATCAGAAGAAGGTCCCTTATACATACTCACAAGGATACCTCAGAAATATTCCAACCTGACGAGAAAGGTGGTGATGCAGTTCAACGGGATTCACCTTAATAACTCTCTACAGACGAAGGTCGGTCAGGAAACTCTCAAAGTTCTATTTAAGATTATCGATTGATTACTCATCTCACAAGAGCGAGATAATCCTACAGAACAGACAGTGAGTGAAAAGTCATGTATCCTCTGCGATTTGAACTCACAACTTCTAGCCGATCACCATACCTGTCCAGGTTCCATCTTTCTCACAATCTTTCAAACCAAATTTCTGCGTATATCTAGCGACAGATACCTGTCTCTTACGCTGAAAGCAATCAGAGCTGCTAAAAAACTTGTAAGCTTATTTACCGTTCTGGGGTATCGCTATTATTTTATATTACATTATAAAATAAGACACCAATGACGAGAAGTGAGCCTACTATTGCCAGAATAAAACACCAAGAATGTACGAAACAGATAAATCAGCGACAGTCTTTTTTTACTTTTTGCAACTGCAGGATGAAACGTATATAGGCTCGGCTAGTCAAAAAGCATCTATTTCATTCCAGAGGGATTCTGTATTCCGCGTTGGAGGAAGGGTAATCTGCCAAGATCACAGAACTAAGGCCCCATTGGGTCCCTTGTACTACCCAAGGATCTCTCAGAACTGAGTGTTTAGTCATCCTAACCTAATGAGAAAGATGGCGATGCAGCTTAGATTCCCCTTAACCTAGTCATGGAAAGCCAACTTTCCCCTAAAGGGGTGATACACGTACGACCAAGTACGCGTACTTATGGCTCGATGACCTTTGACGACTTTAAAACCATCGCGCAAACCGCCGGCGATCCAACTGGTTTGAACTCTTGCTCGTAGCTTGTCTCGGCTCGTACTGCGAGCCGCGAGCTTCCACTTTGTTTCAGCAGGCCATCGATGCGCAACGCTTGTTGTGTTAGGCGTTCGTTAAAAGTTTTGTTTATTTAGGAAAATTATCAAAATGAGTGATTCCAGCTTCACGTGTGCCACCGACGTCGAGCCGAGTAGGTTCGCGAACCTAAAAACCGCGTACTGAAAGTTCGTACGTGTGTCACCCACTTTAGAGTGGATTCTCACACTGATAAGACAGTGAGCAAGTGAGCAATTGCAAAGGCGGTGCTCAACAATCTCAGCTTCCTGGTCACATACCCAGTAACGGGATGTGTCACTTCATATTGGAGGTGTTTTTAGTCCAGTCGGAACACAGATGCTACATCCTCACTAGGGTACCTAAGGATAGTCCAGAGGGATATCATCCCAAGTACCGTTTTCTTAAAAATTGGACAATCTTAATTACAAAGATGTCCTTAAACATTACATTAGCATGCTTCGAGAAGTAATACGAAAGACTAATCGTCTAGTCAGTAGAAGGTCTTTGGTTAGCTTGAAGCTTACATTCTTGCGTTTCTGCAGCACTTCACGTGTTCATTGTAATAAATAGAAGGAATATAATGGGTTCAATTATGAACGGCTTGTAGAAAACTATGTAGTTATTTCGAACCGTACTGATTGCAAAGCTCGTTTCGTTTTGAAAGGAAATATTATGATGGAGTGTACGTTATAGAACATATAAGAATATGCACAGGGGAGGTCGAGATTTATACGTTTTGATGCAGTGTTTTTATTTCTCACACCGTAGGTTAGAATTTTAGAGAGACAGATAGAGAGAGAACAAATTTTATGAATGTTTTATGGCATCTATCTCACAAGAATCTATATCAGCCGTTTCCATCGATCTGTATATAATTCTGTCTGTTATCGCGTTATCTAAGTTTCTAAGTAACAGCTTTGTCGGTTTTGATTAAGTTTGGAGTGCCATATCCTGAGAGATAACAGTAAGCAGTCATGTTTTTCTGGTTGGTGCCTTTGAGTAATGAAAAAAACAGTAAATAACCTCAGACCCGTTTCAAATTTAGTTTTTTTTGGCACTTCGGAGTTTGTTAGGGTGGCAGGAAGTATGGAAGAATCCACTACCTTAGAATAATGTTTGAATATTGTCTCTAAAGACATATCACACATGACGATCCTATAACCTATAACTTGGAAGCTATTTTAATAAAATTGTGGCATTCAAATATTCCGACTGAGATGGGAAAACAGTATGGGTTATTGGAAATCGTGCCAGTGACTGATGATCAAAACACCTTGCGTCTTTTAGACGTTTCTGATTGTTTTATAATTTGGTGAAGGAGGTAATTTGGGCTGGGGACAGAATTAGTAACAATAACTTGTTACCTGAGATAATTTAGAAGTACTCAAAGTTTCTCAAACATCCCGAAGGAGCGGTAAAGAAGCGTTTTGTGGCTCCTACCCGCTATAAAAATACCAAACAGATAACAGCCCTACCTAGGGGGAATCTATTGAGTATTCGAAATATTCAAAGCCTGTTTTTATCTACATACATATTATACACACATACATTATATGTTTTTTGCTGAATTTTATTCAGTCTTTGATATTAAAAAATAAACTATATCAAATATAGGATAACCAAACGATACGAATATAATAATGCATGATTTAATGGTGTATTTTACATTATCAAGGAACTGAACTCAAAAAATGTTCACTATATCGTATTTGTGTGTAAAGATGAAACATAAAAATGATTTCTTTTCTGAATTTTGAGCAAATAGGTAATACTAGTATGTGTACATAAATTCAACTGTTTCAGAATTTTTTTATTTTTATCAACACCAAAACAAGTACACTTGGCATAAACTGCAAATTGGTACTTCTAATTGTTAATATTGTTTATTTATCAATTATTTTATGAGTAACAGTTAGCACTTAGATAGTGGATACCTAGAAACCTTAAAATTTTTGTTTAAATTTGTTTGAATCGCTTGAATACTTCACCGAATAATTGACCATCTCCAAACTTTATTGAGACGGTTTCTTCTAAGCTCGTAGTCTAGTAATATTGTAGCATGAAAATTTAAACAGTTTAGAAATACATAAATCACTAAGATATTTTGTATCTGGACCACCGCCCCCCCCCCCCTGACTACGTGAATACCTTGAAATTGCATTGCATTCAGACCTACTAAAATACTTTTTTATGTCTTTTGACAATGATTTTTTATCAAATAGATATCATAGAATCAATTTGAGTAGATTATATGCAAAGTTTTACTGCATTTTCCAGAATAGTTGTAAAGGACAACCAGTTGGCCCAAAACCATGAAAAACGAGAATCTCTTGGATGAACTCTGGGTCGATTAAATTGACTCTGCTTTTGTAGTTCCAGTTCTGCAGTTTATGCTAGCAATTATAAATCGATAGAAAGTCGTGAACGGATTAACAATAAAGCTGGCAATTGGAACTTTGTCATATACACGCATTCTCTAACATATACAGAGAATGGCTATTGCTGACCGGCGCGGCGGTATTCTGCACTGCAGTCGGAACAAGGATTACATTCCAGGTACTAATTAAAAATAGAAAACCTAAAGCGTTTTCTAAGACCGATAACTTTTTCCGAATAGAAGTAGATCGTTTACCATGTATATGGATGCCGCCTTCAGTTAGCTGATGCATAGAAGGAGTTGGAGGGGTCACAGAGGCTTTTAAACCAATATAATGACAAAACAAGCTGCGAACGATTATGTAGTATATTAAAAAATAATTGTGAAAGATTATACAGGGTGGCTCATTTGAAAACTTCCCACAACAGATTTATCGAAAACCACTGATTAAAAGTGAAGACGCACGTCAAGACTTTGTCAAAGACGTTAACTTTTTAACCAAAAACTACTTCACCTCCTTGTATCCTCTACCACTCAGGGTCATCACCTCAAGAATTTTGAATGGCGTGGGGTATCGAGTAATACCTTGTTTCAAAGGTATGTCAATCTTTTACTATGCCGTTTGATTTATTTAAAGCGGTCGATTCGTTTTCAAGAAAACTAGAAAAACCATTATGCATCTTAACTTGTTCAGATAGAAAGCAAATACACACAAAAATATCACGTTTTATCGTGGCAGATTGCGATGATGCGTTGACGAAGGTCGTAAAAAATTTCGGGGAGTAAACACTAGATTTTAAATGGCCCCATAGAAAAAAGCCTAATGGCCTCAAATCAGGAGACCTAGCAGGCCATTGCGTGTTGTTGCACTTGACATATCGAAAGCCTTCGACAGAGTGTGGCACGAGAGACTTCTAGTCAAGCTTGCTGCTTATGGACTATCACCTGGCCTGCGCCAGTGGCTGAATAGCTTTCTGAACGACCGATCTCTGTTTGCTGTAGTCGAAGGCTATTTATCAGACGTATTTTCAATAAACGCCGGTGTTCCTCAGAGATCTGTCCTATCCCCTACACTGTTCCTGCTGTACATCAACGATCTGCTGGAAATAACATCCAAGCCAATTATAGCATCGCAGACGACAGTACATTAATATCGTGCATGGAACCAGGCAAGCTGCTATCATCCCAGGAGATGGTACGTCGACGACAACAGCATGCCTCACAGATCAACGCAGATGTCAAAACAACTGTCGAGTGGGGTTAATAAATAAAGCACAGTTCAACCTACAAAAAACTCAGGCAACAACACTTACAAAGAAGTATCACGCTAGCTTACCAACAGTGGAAATGGAGGGTCACCCCATAGACGAGTCAGCTTCCGTCAAGCTTTTGGGGATCAACATCAACAACAACATGTCCTGGCACGACCACCTCGTCAGTATTGCTAAAATGGCATCCCAGAAGCTTGGCGTTTTGTTCCGCTGTGGGAAGTTGTACATACCAGAGCAACTACTACTGCTCTACAAGGCACAGATTCGACCATCACTGGAGTATTGCTCCCATGTGTGGGGATGCGCTCCGAAGACTCTCTAAAGCTTCTAGACACTATCCAGAAGAAAGCAATTAGACTAATCGATGCGCCTGACCTCACAAAGGACCTCCACAGCCTGGAACATCGAAGAAGGGTGGCTGATCTGTCCCTGTTCTACAGATTCTATCACGGAAGATGTTCGAGTGAGCTGTCTCAGGTAATAACAGCAAAGGCCGTCCGACCGAGGAACACTAGAGAGGCTCTGCGAGCTCATCCTTACCAGGTTGAGGTCCCTACTCCACGAACCAGTCTCCCCCAACATTCCTTCTTTTGGAGAACTTCGACGCTGTGGAACGAGCTGCCGATGCCGGGGAATTTATATCTGGAAACGGGTCGTCTAGTGAGTTCTAGGGTCACAATTTCCGAATCCAGGATTTCAGCAAATTTTACCCAGTCACTCTTGGCGAAGTAAAATCGTATCTTGAACGGAAATTTCTGAGGAACTATGACTGGTCCAAACCTCAGCATGATTAACCTATGTTGGGTATGTGGAATAGGATCAAGGACAGTCTAGTTACAGATTCCGACCAGAGAGTTGGAGACAAATATGAGGTCCGGGTTGTAGCCTCTCTTCCATTTTCTGCTGTTGAAGGAGGCAGGTTGATTCTGGTCAAGGATAAAGCTCAATTCATTCACCCCGGGTCACTGTTCCAACATATACCCGTTTGTATTAGTTGAAGTCTCCTAAGATCACGTGTGGGTTTACATGTAGATAGAAGAGACTGTAATACTTCCAATAGTGGCAGTGATGATCTCCGCATTATTAGCGGAGGAGGTCCGAACATTTCCTACCTTAACACCTGGACGCACGTATTTGTGCGTCCAGGTGTTAAGCGCTTCCATATTGTTAGTGTGGGGGTTTTTTCACGTGAACCATTCCCGGGATATATGGGCTAGTTGCTTATCTATGTGTTTCTTGAAGACACAGAGTGGAGTGAATTTTACAGGCGTGGGAGATATATTCCTGTTTCTCTGCTAAAATACCTTCTACGTCAAGAACTTGTTATATTAACCCAAGCTAAGAGTTGAATTTCATTAAGCTGTTGCTTGCTTTCATTGTTTCCATCCTTAAACATGGCGTCCACACGAGTGATCCTTATAATGAGGACGTCCTTACGATTGTGGTATAGAGCCAGAACACCACTTTGGCAGTCCTCCTGACGTTGGCGATCACTGTGGCTAGAGCGGATCTATCTTCCGCCATACGGAACAGTTGTGATGCACTGCCTATTTCCGTCCATTCTCGTATATTACGGAGCCAAGATTGTTGTCGTCTCCCAGGTCCCCTTCGACCGACGATTTTGCCTTTCAGTATCAGTTGTAACAAATGATATTTTTCACCTCTTAATATGTGGCCCAAATATGCAATTTTGCGACACTTAATGGTGGTCAACAATTATCTCTCTGTATTCGCCCTACGTAAGACTTCTGTGTCTGTTACATGGTCTATCCATGGAATGCGAAGCATTCTTCTGTGTAGCCACATCTCGAATGCTTCCAGGCGATTCATAGTTGATACTTTTAGAGTCCACGTTTCCATCGCATAAAGCAGTACCGACCATACATAGCATCGAGTAATTTGTTGTCTCAATTTCAAATTCAAGTTGTTGTCACAAAGCAAAAATCGCATTCTGTTGAAGCTAGCACCAGCCATCTCAATACGACGTTTAATTTCGAGATCCGGGTCCAAGTTCTCCTTGATTATGCTTCCGAGATATTTAAATTGCTCGACTCGCTCAATTCGAGTTCCATCTAGTTGCAGGACTGCATCATCAAACGGTGAGCGACTAAAAACCATAAATTTAGTTTTTCCTGTTACGTTGATATTAGTCAGAAGTTCTTGCAGCCCCCGAGAGAATCCGACACGATGACTGTATCTTATTGTAGTCAAGGGTATTCCGTTTACTTTAACACCCAGATGTTGTAAGTTGGCTAATGCGTCTTTAAATATCTGATCGGAGTACAGATTAAATAACAAGGGTGACAACATGCACCCTTATCGTATACTCCTCGTTGTATGTGTATATCTTCGGTAACAGAATGTCCCACTCTTATGTGAGCTTTTTGTTTCCAGTTAGTATTATCTAAGATATACAACAATCACTCAAAGGCACTGATCGTGGTAAATAACCGATCTGCTTTGACAAATGAATAAATTTTGGGAAATAAATGCACCTTGCTAAATACCGAAACAGTTCAGTAGCAAAACGTACAACTGGTAACTGTATTCAAACATTTGGTTTACAGACGCTGGTTCGAATTCAGCCGGTACCCTTCATTTTTCCGATTTTTCTGTGAACCAAATTTTTGAATTTATCTCCCTCTTGCGGAGTAAGCAAGCACCTTCATTCCACGAAATCCTGACCGACTGAGTAGTTGTTGTTTCAGTAAGAAAGAGAGCTGTCGAGCAAATAGTGGTGGGAGATTCACACTCACCCAACAGCCGACAGATCTCTCTGGATGACTGAAATGCATGGTTCGCAGAGAAATACGGGGGTGTGGTGGGGGTTGACGGATTCGATATCAAGTCGTCGACGCGGTATATCGGCTCCAATATGGGCAACTGTAGTGTAGTTGGTAACGCGTCGGCCTAGAAAGCCGTAGACGCTGGTTCAAATCCAGCCGGTACCTTTCATTTTTCCGATTTTTCTGTGAAACAAATGTTTGAATTTATCTCCCTCTTGCGAAGTAAGCAAGCACCCTCATTCCTGGTAACAGTATCTTTCCTTCGTGTTAAAAAAAATCCCGTTACGCCACTGAGCTAATGGCAAATCTGCCCATTTTTAAGCTTAACATTAGAAAATAATTGCGCTGCATACACGTCTGTTCTAGTTTAAATATTGCGGCGTGCCAGCTGAGCCGTTTCCCGCTATGCATCCCAAGAATTCGCCATTACCGCTCAACCTGATGGTTCCGATTCACACAACCATCATTATTATATAGTAGTATATTGGATATATACATGGTGTTATCGCGTTTACACGTTTAGCGCCTCTTGAGATTACTCGAAAGTGTTCCTTTAATGAACCTGATTTCCGTCTGAATTCTCTTCCATTACCAAAGCATCGGTTTGGATTTATAGGACATACCCTAGTAGATATCTACAAGCCTCAATCGCTATATCCTGCCTGTTCAGTATTTGATTATTATGTTCTCTTGAAGTTTTGGTACTCCCACAGATATTCTCCGTTTCTTTTGGGGCAAACACCACGGTATTCCAAGCAGAGATACATGCGACTTTTTTTATAGTCTGTCTCCCGCAAAGGCTGAAAGCCTATAGCGCTGTAGAAGCGCTGCGAGAGGATAAGTTAGCGTCGTTGCACGTTAATTTTGAAACGTCAAACAAATTTCCCGGTAGATCATTCCACAGCTTCGAAGTTCTCCAAGAGAAGGAATGCTGGAGGAGACTGGTTCAGGGACTAGGGACCTCGACCTGGTAAAGATGAGCTCGCAGAGCCTCTCTAGTGTTCCTCGTTTGGACGGCCTTTGGTATTATTATATGGGAGAACTCACTCTAACATCTTCCGTGACAGAATCTGTAAAACAGGGACAGGTCAGCCACCCTACTTCGATCTTCCAGGCCGTGGAGGTCCTTTGTGAGGTTAGGCGTATCGATAAATCCAATTGATCTCTTCTGGATAGTGTCCAGAACCTTTAAAGAGTGCTTTGGAGCGCATCCTCTCACATGGGAGCAATACTCCAGGGATGGTCGCATCTGTGCCTTGTGAAGCAGCAGAACAAAACTCCTAGCTTCTGGATATGTTGTTGTTGCTTTTGATCCCCAAAAGCTTGACGGAAGGTGGCTCGACTATGGGGTGACCCTCCATTTCCACAGTTGGTAAGCCAACGTGAGACTTCTTTGTAAGTGTTGTTGCCTGAGTTTTCTGTGCGTTGAACTATACTATATCCCCACTCGACAATTGTTCTTATATATACGTTAATCCGCGAGGCATTCTGCTGACGTCTACTTTTCGTATTCACGAAATTCAGGGGCCTAACAGGCAGATCACTACCAGCAGTACCAGCTCTGACTGCAAGGCAGCTTTAAAAGCACTTACTGCTTACAGGTATATATCAAGGCTTTATGCAGTGAAAGGTCTTGGATCACATTTCGGTAAGACATCGGGTGCCACTAAGTGGGTGCCAATTCATGTTGTAGTTTGCGGTAATAAAATGGCGGACGCGCTCCCAAGGTCCGGGTCCTGAACCGGCTGTGAGGCTGGCAGCAGGTACCATTAGAAGGCAAACGGAAATGTGGTTGCAAAATCAGCATCTTATGAGATGGAAAGGTATCTCTGGACATCTCCGTCAAGCTAGAGAACCTATTTTAGGGCCTCTGGCCAAGGTGGGACGCTTCTGTCAACTAGGTTACTTGTCAACCATAACACCTTCAAACGTCACTTATATGTGATGGAGGCGGCAAGTGATCCGACGTGTACACGCTGTGGCGAGGAGATCTTGAACCTGAGGTATGATGGGCATCCAAGGCTATCCTTAACTTTGCGATAAGGGCTGGACTTGGGACTAAGGTAAGGAGAAGTGCATAAGGGCCCATTTGTAGGCCTATGTACTGGTGGTTCTGGTCACCACAAAACCTCTCTCCCTCTTTCATTCATATACACTCCCACAGGTGAAAACAGACAAACAGGTCATTACTAAACATTCTAGTTGGTATTTGTAAGTTTCAGTCAGTTTGGCTAGTACTTGACTAGTTTTCCTCATAGTTTTAGTACTTCGCGTAAAAGTAGACTTGTAGGGTATACCTCAATTTTCTGTCATATAGATAGTCTGCTAGTTTCAATCGTTTTAGTCCGGCCATCGTTTGATGTCCAATTTTAAATTCTTCCACAGTAAAAGTATATTGATAGGACGTATCGCAAATACCACAGTAGTTTAAGTTCTAGTCACTATATCCTGCGGTTTCAGCGTTTCCTCGAAGCATAAAATATATGAAAAGTGTACCTGTAACAGGGAACAGGGAAACAACAATCATGTATATTGTTGTTGTAGACAGATAGGAGTGATTTTTCTTGATCCTCCTTATATTCTCCACTGATTGATATGGAAGCAGCACAGGCACCTTAATTGCATTTTCTAATACTATTCTGAGCGCAGCGTAACAACTGAACATAGAGATAGAAAACAAACCACTACAGCATGGCATGCTCAACACCATCATCTTTTGACACTTCAGCCTCCAAACGTTGCCAACTAACCTGAAAATTCTTCCGATGCAACCCATGTTACACTGCGCTGCACTATCCCATCTCGAAAAGCTGTTAAACTACACTCTAATATAGCACAGCAAGTGCGCAAAGCTTCACTACAGTTACCAACAAATAGCGAATTAGATTTTACTGACCAAGCATAAAAGACGCACAAACAAAACAAACGTTTGACAGTCGGGGTTCTACCGTAACTAAGTCGCACGAAAATTATATTGGCGTTGCCAGTTCCTCAAAATTTATGTAAGACTTCAGAATTTGCGTTTATGATGAAGAAATATGCAGAACGCAGTAGAGGTCAACATATCTATTGATTTTGCTGTAAATATTCCTGAACCATCAAAATACCGTCTTTTTTAACGTAGAATGGAATATTTCTGGATACTATACAATTAAGACGTAAATAATTATGATTGCCGTATCTGGTGGTCAATTTGACAACGTCAGAAAAGATGTCGGCCTATTAGAATTAGTTGTTTACCATATCTATGTTCAGTTGTTACTCTGAGATTTGGAGTTTTACAGAGGGATATGTTGAATATTATTCTTTAAGTACTTGTTGTTGTTGTACTTGTTTATTTTATTAACATAAAGCTTTTTGTTTAAAGATCCCTACAGGCAGTATATTGAGGTGACAAAGGCTGACCTATTTCAATTAAAACGCACTTAAGAAACAAATAATTCATATTGTAACATACTGTATTCGTGTATTGTGTATTAGTTGTCATGCATGATGTAAATTCAAAGTGTTAGGTTAGATATTTGAAGTGTAAACGTCATCGAACCGTATAGAGTTTTCTAGAATGTCATCGAATCCTCTAGATGGTTCGATGAAGTGTATCTATATATAAGGTGCCACGGGTAGCATGGTAGTTCAGTTCAGTTGAGTTGAGTTGTAATTGATATAAGGTTAAGAGATACTGTATTGAGTTGTAGAAGTAAAACGGTGAAAGCTACGTCTTGTTTGATTCATGGTGTGAAGAAAAAGAGGCCGTTGTGACAATATCTATTGACCATCCTGTATAATATGGACACAAATTTGCGCAGACTAATAACTTCCATTACAATATGTATCAATAAGTTTATCTCTAATTTAATATTGCGCTAGCGTCTCAGGTTATTCAGAGAATTTAAATAGATATTCGCTTTAGTAAAACTAGCGGCCGTATCATCAGCACGCAGTCTGCTTGCTGTAATACAAATGAGGCAATCAAACCACTCAACCAAAACATTCGATGACAGCTGATTTCTAGAATCCTCAGTTCGAATATCAAGCGGATGTATATCTCCTTTAGAGAGTCCAAATCGGTGCACTGAATCGTTGATGCCTAACTGACGTTCACGGAAATAAATTGGTTTTTCTCTGAGTATTAACCCATTTATGACTAATGTACTGCACATAGTACGGCACAAACTTCCTGCTAATTTAGGAGAAGATATTGGCCTGAGGCGTCAATTAAAGAACAAATAGTAGGTACTGAGTCACCATCGTAAATTGGAAAAAAATCGGTGAGAGAAGTAAGGCACTGCCATAGCCTTTAACTTACTTTAGATATTGAAAATTGAAAATTATATGCTGCCCGAATTATTAAAATGTTCCAATGATATACTCCGTTTCACTACTAATTAATCCTATTTCCTTCTTTTAGTTTTGTTTTATTTTATTTATAAATAAAACGGTTTATAACACTAAATACCCTATTTGTCTAGTTCGTAAAACTTAACTATAACCGGCAACAGCAGATTTTGTTCCCCACCTTAACAGACAACATTTAATGTCCTTGTTTTAGTTATTTTCCCTATCCCTTCTTAGGCTCCACATGATAATGACGATCGCTACCTGAGAGAACCTCCCGCTCCCCTTACCTCATGCCGTGCTCGTCAATTTACGATGGCCACATAGTACATAGTGATTTGAGTGGAAGAATGGGAGTACTGTATCCCAACCTCTGCCTTTTAGCAGTATTTTTTTATATTCAACATTATCTTTTATTTATAACATGCTGTTAATTGTAAAATTGTTCTGCTTTTCTAATTTTTTTTGCTTGGTCGCTGTATCAACAGGTATTGACTGGCTGTGCCAGGTCAACACCTGAACTATTATTGTTCTGAATTCAGAAAGGACGATTATAAAAAGTGGGGGTTACAAATGAGTCTTGAGAAAACAGAATAACTGGTAACATCGATTATCGGTTTCAAGTTCTAGTTAATGATGATGTAAGCATTAATTAAGTGGAGAAGTTTAAATACTTGGAAGCACTTGTAGATAAATGCGGAGTGGGGGAAAAAGATACCAAGCCAGAATTCAACAAAGTAGGAAAATAGTCTGGTGCGACAAAAACATCTCAAGTAAAAATAAGAAACGAGTGGGCAAAGTAATGATGGCGTCAGTTTTGGACTATGGATCAAAAGTGTGGATGTATTTCAGCGTTCCAGTATGGTTTGTATTGAATACCTCTCATTCACATCTAAACTAATAAATAATGAAATAAATAAAGAAAGGGTGTTTGGTGTTTCCACCAACTAATTCATATAAATATAATAAAATGTTTCACAGTGTTGAACTATTATCTTCTACATCTTTTTCTCAGTAAATTTAACTACATTTTCATATCTCAATAAATATTTTTATGGGCCTTTAGTTTTCCGATTTTGCCTCTAAAGCTTAAGTTACATTTACGAGTGAATCGTATACAGGTACCTACTCGTGCAGGAGTACGAGTACCATTTACATTAATGTTCAGAATCGTATGCGATTGAAGTGTAGTTGTGAAGAGATCAGAAAGGCAAATTTGGGTTAAAACATCCTTACAATCAAGGAACATTGTGGGAATTGCAGAAAAGTTACTAACAGAGATATTAACTGAGCAGGGATTCGCGATCACAATACTCCTCTCACCTATCGGTGTGGGGAATAAAAGTTGATAATTTTATTTACAAAAATATATCGATCCACCTGTTCTCTGAGAAGCAACAATTGTTTTCTTCTCTTGGTTGTTTTATTTGTCGAGCGTAGATTATTAATTTTTTTCTTCACTGTTTCCACCGATACCTTTAGGATATCTGTTATTGCAGAATATGGTTTGTTCCTTGTATTGATATCTTTATATTCCCTGCCTCTCACGTTCCATAAACACTTCATATTGTAATATAAATCGATAAATTGGTGGATATTCTCAGGCGGTATCTTGTTTTGAGTCATCTTGGATTAATAAAAAACTATTTCACTCGTAGCCGTACTCGGATCTCTCGCAACTTTGACCGACACGTACACGACCTAAAGGGCCCCACAGACATCGTACTTTTGCAGCAGGTTTGCACGACGTGCCAACCGATCACACTCATTTCGGTCCGTGTGTGTCGAAAAACCGTCGTGTTGACCGTCGTTCCAAAAAATCTGTCCGAGCTTGATTTTACTCGTCGGTTTCGAACGCCATCGTGCAACTCGGTACATGTGTGGCCGTTCATCGTGCAATCACGACGGGATTTTGCAGTGTCGTTCTGGTTTCAAGTATAATTTGTAAAGCTTGGGGGGATATTGCAACTGAAAATTTCAAA
Source organism: Callosobruchus maculatus (assembly GCA_951848785.1). Taxonomy (NCBI): domain Eukaryota; kingdom Metazoa; phylum Arthropoda; class Insecta; order Coleoptera; family Chrysomelidae; genus Callosobruchus; species Callosobruchus maculatus. Next base: position 4,077,463 of record CATOUR010000081.1, on the reverse strand, counting down.
TCCTCATAGCTTCTGCCCGTAGCAAGGAATCTCAATGTAGCTGTCAGACGTTCATGAGGGGAAATACTTTGTCTCATCCAAGTATCCTGTTTTTTCATTAGAGGTGCTACTGAATTAAGTAATTCTAGGTATGTTTCTTCATACATCCTCAAATAATTGTACCAGTCCCCTGGTTTCAGACGCAATTCTTCTAATAGATTTATATGGGAGAATTGGCCTCTTTTTAAAAGCCACTGTAGCCAGTAGCGCTAGGAAAGTAGGCTATGGAGTGCCGCAAGGTAGTGTCCTAGGGCCGATACTTTTTATTTTGTATATTAATTCGATGTTTAGTTTACCTATCCCTGCTGATATTATAAGTTTTGCCGATGACACAGTATTGCTTTATGAAGGAGAAGGCTGGAATGAAATAAAAACATGCATTAAAAACACTTTTCCGATCCTGCTAGATTACTTTAACAGTAAAATATTGACCGTAAATTTCAGTAAAACTATTTATCTTCCATTCACCAGTTACTCCTCAAATCTTCCCACTTTTTCCAATATAGCCATCCAATTTCAAAGCCAAAGTATCGAGTTGTCATCTGCCGATACTGTTAAATAGCTGGGTATCCATTTGGACTGTCACATGAAGTGGGACAAACACATGAGCAACCTGACAAAAAAAATGCGAAGTTTTGTATCAGTAATGAAATTATTAAGAACATTTATTACCGAAAGCCAGCTTCGCTCAGTGTATCACGCGCTCATATACTCGCACTTAAATTACGGGATAATTGCATGGGGCGGCGTTACTAATGCATTCCTAAAACCGGTGGAGGTGGTGCAGAAATGCCTTATGAGAATAATGGCAAATGTAAAATATACTTACCCAAGTGATGAACTGTTTTCACAACTGAGGCTATTGGATGTTCGGCAAATATACCTATTAACTCCAATCATGTCTCACATCATTACGATACAAGATTGAAAATTAATAATATTGAGGTTCCCAGGGCATATAAAACAATTGGCCAAAGATATTATCAATACCTAGCGCCCAGGGCATACACTTATGTACCTGATGAAATTAAAAGTATTACATCTAGGAATGCATTTAAGAAGAAATTACAAAGATGGTTATTAGATAAACCCAGAACGTTTGCATCAGAATTAATTGATCTAAAAAATAACTTGCAATGTCCAGAGGTAACGGATATGGTGATTTTTTTTTGTATCGTTTCTCTATTTAGATTTATAACTTGTCTTATATTTCCCTAATTAATTAATTAGTAAAAAACTAATTTTAGATTTAAGACATAGCGTTGTTATCAAAATCCACGCACAAGCACAGCTTCAGTGGATTCCTGATGTTCATTTTTAATCTTTTCTTTGTATACTGCCTTGTATTTATTCTAATTCTAATAAACATTACTACTACTACTGTTTCACCCGTTTAGAACGCTTTTCTTGCTGTATTTCATTTTAATAGCTGAAGCCGCCGCCAATGCTAAAGTATTATCCATGTTTAACGGACCAAAAATTTGCGAGAAACTGAAAGAAAACCGAACAGTGTGTGGAGGTATCGTTCCATCGGTTTAACCGACATCGGTTGGCACGTCGTGCAAACTTGATGAACAAGAACGATGTCTGTGGGGCCCTTTAGAGTTGGCATTTACACATGCGAAATATACGATTCATCCACTCGTATACGACCAACTCGCAAATGTAACTTCAGCTTAAGAAAGCTGAGAAATAGAACAAAAAAGACAAAATAGAATGAAATAAATGATTTGCGTTCTATAATTGAGCGATCGATTCTCGTTACATCCAGAAACAAGAAAATAACCTGTTACAATAAGTTCAAAACGAAATACCTGCACTAGTTGTTTCACCAAGGTGATTAAATGTTCTTAATCACATAATGAGTTTCCAGTGCGTTTTTGTTTTGCTGATCATAAATCAACATTTACACCTTAAACGAGAGAAAGGTATTTGCAATTTTGCAATTATAATTTGGCCAACTAACAAGTATTACAAGAAAAAAGTAACGCCAGGAATGTAACACACTTTATACAAGACTGGTGGATAACGGCATGCTAAAGCTTTACAAGGCACGTTCAGATTGAAAGCGGAACTGTTTCATTTATTATTGTTTCCTGAAATATGCGCTCAGAGTAAAGTGACTATGAAATCGCTAGGTAACAAAAATCCAGAGAATTGAATTACTCGAACGTGGTGCTTTTGAGGTGTTATATGATTTTTTCATTGGTGGTTGATAACAATAAAGCGTAAAATGTTGTTTGTATTCTGTATTCTGTACTGGAAGGAGGGTGATCTGCCAAGATCACAGCACTTAGATCCCTGGGTCCCTTAGGTCCCTTGTACATATGTACAGGTTGTGCCATTTTGGGCACTTTTACGGGGTATCTCGGTTATTTTTGAAGATAGAATGTTGCAGTTTTCACGACAGCGTGCTACTTTTTTGGCAAACTAAAGATGCCGTCAATAAAATTATCATGACCCTCTTGGTTTTTGAGATACAGGGTGAAATCGAAAATTATCAATTTTGGGACCACCCTCGTATCTCGGTTGTCTTTTATTTTATTGAAATGTTTAAAAAAGGGTCTTATAGAATTTTTCCTGCAGAATCTACGTGTGTAGTTTGGTTTTTTCTTAGTCCAACCAATTTTCAGTTATGAAGCGAACATATATTCTTTTAAATGGAACACCCTGTATATTATTTTTTGCGTAAATCGGAAATAATTCAAGCTTTTCAAAAACATATTTTAGTATGATTTTTTGCATTAAGCTCAAAATTTCATTTTTCACCTTATTTGTAGCAGTAGGCCATGACTAATCTATTAAGAACAATATCCAAGTAAATAATTATTAAGATACAAGATACTCAATACGTTTAAACTCAATTATTTGATTCATTATATTTTATACGCCATTAACTACTATTTGTGATAATGTTCAGTAAATATTACTTATTGTATTACATTACTTAAAACCAAACATTATATATGAAGAATATCAAAACACACTATTAAATTTGAATTTGAATCAAAATAAAAACTAAAAACTTCGAGGAGCTTTTAGAGATATTGGTTCAAGTTGGGGACTACTTTCTCGAATACAAATCTGGCACAATTTCTTATTCTTCTAATGGCATTTAAAAGAATTATTGGTCCTTCGTGTTATGACAATTAAAAATTCCCAAACCTCGATCCTGTGCAAATGTTGAAGCATCTTAAACCTGTATGGATGGTAATAGTATTTTTTTGGAATTTATTCTGCAGTTGATTTTTGTACCCCTGCAGCTTCTTCTTTGTGCTTACAAGATGATGAATGCGTTGCTTCTATGTAACGTAATACGTTTGTTTCCTTTTGCTTCCTATTCTCCTTGAAATAAGTTTTAGAACGTGGTTGAATAAAGGGTCCGTACCTAACTATATTTATTTTTAGACGAGCAAATATATCAGAAAACGGTTGCTGTCTCTTTGTGTATCTAAGCTGCCATTATTATAGAAAATTGACAATAATTAAAATGAAAACACAGAAAAATCAAAGCCATATTCAATAAAAATATAATTAAAAGCTGACAGTCTCGCAAGTTTTTTACAGATTTGCTTTTCTGTTTTTAATAGATGGGTCATATCCCACTATCTACTCAATACTATAATAACACAATATTCATCATTTTAATGAGACATTATTACCATGGGCTACTGCTACAAATAAAGCAAAAATTGGAAAAATCAAATTTTGAGCGTAATTTTCAAAAAAACTTAATACTAATATATATTTTTGAAAAGCCTGAATTATTTCCGATTGACTTCAAAAATAATATTCAGGGTGTTCCGTAAAAAAATATATGTTTGCTTCATAACTGAAAAATGGTTAGAGTAAGAAAAAATCAAACTACACCACTGGATTTTACATAAAAAATCTATAAGACCCTTTTTTAAACTTTTCAATAAAATGAAAGACAACCGAGAAACGAGGGTGGTCCACAAATCGCTAGTTTTCGATTTCACCTTCTCAAAAACCAAAAGGGCCATGATAATTTTGTTGACGGCATCTTTAGTTTCACAAAAAAGTAGCACACTGTCGCGAAAACCGCAACTCTCTATCTACTAAGACAACCGAGGTATCCCGTAAAAGTGCCAAAAATCGGACACCCTGTACATCCTCCCAAGGATCGGTCAGAGCTGAGTGTTTAGCCAACCCAACCTAGTGAGGAAGGTGGTAATACAGCTGAGCAAGATCCCTCTTAACCTGGCCATGGAAGGCCAATGCATCCCTTGAATGGATTTTCGCATTGATAAGAGAGCTCGGCAAATGCACACCAGGTGCTCAATGATCTCACTCTTTCTGTTCACATACGCAAATCGCCTACTTATGGATGAATCACTTAACCTCATATTCTGGAGGTGTTTCCTTAGTTGACAGTGTCCATTAACAGCACTAGTAGCAATTCGGGGGTCATGCCTGGGCATGAACAAGACGGGTAGGTAGTATTTAACTACCTCCTAACTAGGGTAGCTAAGAGTTCCTTAGCAGTTGGACTGTTATCCGCTCTTCTTCTTCAGGTGACATCGCCACTCTGGAGGTTGGCAATCATCAGGCAATTGGAACTTTGGAAACTGTCGCTCTAAATAGCTGATTATTGGAGCAATTGTACCAATCTCTCAAATTTATCATCCACGAATGTCTTCTCTTTGCTATCGTTCTTTTTGTTACGATTTTTCCTTCCTTATTAGTTGAAGTAGATAATATTTCTCCCCTCTTATAACGTGTCCGAGCTGCTGTAGTTACCTTCTCTTTATAGTTAGCAATACTTCTCTTTGTTTTTCCATTCTTATAAATACTGTATTCGTTTGTAACTTTCTCCACCCACGGTATTCTCAGAATTTGAGGAGTTGACATTTCAAAACTTCCGAGGCATTGGGTATCTATTTTCTTCATTGTCCACGTTTTCATCAGCTCTACATGCTAGCCGGAATAGCACCACCGCAAATAATTAGGGAAACCCTAGCCATGGCCGAACGAAGCAGACAATGTGAAGACACCAGACATCCTCTGGTACCAATATATATACCGGCAGCGGCCAGACTGAAGTCAAGGCGAGGCTTTATGCAAACTACACAGCTCCTCACAGCCTCTAAAACTGCTACCAAGGGGGCAAAATGGGAACAGCGCCTAGCAGTCAACACCATCCCAACCTGGAATACAAAAGAAAAACTTCCCGCAGGCTCAGACTTAGACTGGGGTACCTGGAAAACCCTCAACCGACTCCGGTGCCAAATGGGGAGATCCAAGAACAACCTCCTGAAATGGGGATACGTGGAAGAGGACACGTGTGAATGTGGAGAATCCTAGATAATGGAGCACCTTCTAGCGTCTCTACCAGCCCCATGTACCATCCAAGACCTTTGGACGTGCAATGAAAATGCTGTAAAATGCGCCAGACACTGGAGTGATATATGAACATTTATAGTTATATTCACAACATATTGTCATAATATTTATTGTTGTATAGTTGTAGTTCAGACACGATTAAATAAATAACATCAGACTTAGATCCCGACTATCTAGAACTTTTTTTATTTACATGTTCATATTATATACATGTAGAGTAACCCTCGTATATCGACTCTCATATGCAGCAGCATATAGAACCGCACTCTTCTGGGCCACCAAGAAGTCTGCTGCTGTTTCAGACAGATCTTTTCTGTCGCCTGCTTTCACATGCTTCACATGTCTGGTAGACACGAATCGACCTATGGCGCACTGATGAAACAGCTGTCTGCGTACTGGTGGATTGGCGGAAATATAGAGCAACCCTCGTATGAGGATGACACTGTTATCGGTTACCATCTGAATCATGAAAACCATACATGTTCTCTCCTAGGCTACAAATCAAATAATATTACAGCCCTGGTACTCGACGTAAAGTGGCTTTACAAAACGACGCAAAGCCTGACCTTTAACTTGAAAAGCGTGAAAACGATATACGTATATTATGATTAACGTTCTCAGCTACAGCATTCATAACTAATTCATTGCCAATACAGGTTGTATAAAAATGTCGTTTAATAGATGCGATAATTTATCGTATAGGAAAGTATGCATATGTTCAGTGAAAACAGCATCAATTTCTCTCCCACATTTTTCACCAAGACCCTCATATGATTAACACGAGTACGATCGCGAAGAGAAACATGGAATTAGAAAACTCCAGATACGGTGTTCTATTGATAACTAGGCAGTCACGACAGACAAAATTTCTGATGAGCTATTTTTGATTTCCAGAAATATAGAAATGTGTGATGTCTGATTAGTTTTGAAAAAGCCGCTCTATTTCAAAGACACTGGATGAAATAAATGGCGACAGCTACATTTTCTTATTAAAAAGCTCAATCTACAATCAATGTTCAAAATGACTTCCACCAGCTTGGATTCAAGCAAGCAAACATCAGTAATTATTGCCGAATTCTTCACGAGATCCTTTCACATCACATACATAAAATCCCGAGTGAAATCCCCTCTAAGTCGTTTAACATATTGAGATTTATACGTAGATCTGCCAAACATCTGTCAGCTGAGGTATTGCGGATTTTATGATCTTCACCTGTTAGATCCATCCTTGAATACAACCGAGTCATATGGTACCTGACCTAATTGATGGTGTCAATTCAACTGAAAGAGTACCGAACACAATTTTTAAACCACTCAGGTGTTATGTATTTTATTCTAAATATGTCATAGTATTATTAATATTAATTGATTAGCTAATATACCTAACACTATATTCATTAGTTCGATTAGTTAATGTTAGATATATAATCCAAAAGTTCTAAAACAAGAATTTATTTGGAACTATTTTATTTTCAACCACTGATGTTATACTATATACAGGGTGTCCCACGACGATTGAGACAAGCAATATATCGGAACTGGGCAGTAGTAGAGAATTATAATTTTGGGGGTGTAAATTATAGCAAATGTTGTGTCTTTTCTTGTCACTGTGTTACCCCGTGAGGTATTTGTTTTTGGTCACGTGATGTCCGATTCAAAATTATTAATGGGACGCCCTGTATATTAGTGCCTTTCTGTATTCCTCCCAATAAAACAATCCCAACAAACTAGCACATCAGGTACTTAAATATTGTACCACTAACATTATAAAATACTAGCAAAATAATGTAGCTGTAGGTGTACATGTTATAATCAATGGTAGTGGTACAGTCATTTAAAGTACCTCTAGCTCTTAAAGGAATCGCTTTAGACCCCAAGTGTGCTTTATTGGAATTGTTTTATCGGGAGAAATACAGAGTGTCCCATTAATCATTCTGAATCGGAAGTCACGTGACTAAAAACAAATACCGCAATGGGTAATGCAATAACAAGAAAGGACACAACACTTGCTCTAATTTACATCACCAAAATTATAACTCTCTAATACTTCCCATGTCCAATATTTTGCTTGTCTTAATCGTCACCCTGTATTTGGTCCGTGTTTATTTGTTTTCGTTTGGCTTTTCCTTTTCCTGATGAGCTGTTTCTGATTTCCAGAAATATAGAAATGTGTGATATCTGAGCAAATAGCCTAAAATAAAAAATAGTTGACTGTTAGTGCGTTTTCATTTTAAACACGCTTTTATTAACTTCACCTGTATATTTGTTTATTTGTTTATTTATCTATGAGCTTGTAACTCGTTTGGATTAAAAGGTCGGACCGGACATTGAACGCTCCAGCTTTAAAGTGAAAATAATTTTGACGGCTCCAAATCCATCAGACTAGCCGTCGTATTCGCTGACTAAGAAATGGCGCAGACACCTTAAGGTTTGTTAATAAAAAGCGTGACATTTGACTGTTTGGGAACAAATGGTAAACCACAAGCATAAATAATATGCTAGTGGATTAAGACAATTTTTGCGTTGATGTGGCCATTCATAGTGACTAATAGACGTGTACTTTATCTCATCTTCCATTGCGATATTTTAGTTAATATTTGGCACTGACCAGAGAACTATTTTAAAAAACTCATATGCTCATATAATCACTTAGATGCAACTTACGATAGTTTTAGATATACTACCAGAAGGCTAACAAAAAGTTCACCTAGACAGCACTGATTTTATAATTCATGAAAATGTGACTTAGGCTCTTCTTGCATTGGACTCTTCAATTGTTTATCTTCATGACACAGGGTATTAATAAATACAGTACAAAAGAAGTAAAAAAAGCTTTAATGATAAGGTTAACTAAAATATTAAAAATAAATATATTTTAAAAAACTAAAAAACATGAACAACATTAAAGAACATTGGACTAAGTATGATTGTGAAAAAAGCGTGGGTGCTTTGTGCCATATTATTTGTAAATCAAGTGCCTGACGCTTTTTTCACAATCATACTATTCTCTGTCCAGCGAAGAAAAAGAGTGATTCTTGTCGCCTGGCCGTAGGCAAGTTTACACCACAGTAGACCGCCTCTTGAAACAAACATGATGTGGATGGCGTTGTGCCATAAGGAATTTAACATAATATTACTAACGGGGTTTGCTAACTGGTTTTGGTGCCAATTTCTGTCAATTTTATGTTAGGCACCCTGCACCAATTTATGAGATGCTCAGCTCAGCCGGGGGTTCTTCTATGCTGTGATCTCCCTCTACTGTCTTGTCCTCTGTTTGACAGTTGAAGGTTAGGGTGGAAATAGGGGTGCAAAATTGGGATTCTCCCTGATACTAAAATGCTGAAATCAATGGATCACCTAACGGTTTATTATCGATTAAATATATACAAAAATGGCAATAACGTTGCGAAGTACCTGTCTGGGAGAAAGGAGAGTGCCCCTGTCTCTTACAAGCTAGAATGCGTCAATCGGTCATGACTGATAAAACTACACCTAAACGTTATCTAAATACACGACAGTGATTATGGATTGGGGCCCCGCTATCTTGCGTTGCTATTCCACTACAATATCTATGTCTGGTAAGTATACTGTCTAATGGCAAAAGTTAAAAATAGCTAAACTAAATCCTATTTTCAGATGTTCTTCTAAAGAAGCAGTTACAGGATCTACAACTTATGCTATCTCCCACCTGTATTCCAAAGCACTATGTCCTGGGTCTTCTGGAAATACCTTATTAGCTGGTCGGCATGAAGCGAGGCAGCAAAGCATGCATACAATGATAGAGTGAAGCAGTCGTTCTAGCAAGTACTAAGCAGATAATTAGAGATGACATGCAAGCGAAAGAGTTGGACAGTTCTTAGGGTTGGCAGTTAGCGATGGGCTTCGACTCAGCCTAAAAAGCTGTTGGTGTTGAGCCTAAAAGCCTATGGTGTTGAGCCTAAAAAGCCTATGGTGTTGAGCCTAAAAAGCCTACAAGAGGAATATGTTAGATGCCTGGAAGCAAATAAGCAACACTTAAAGCAATAATTAGTCATGGCCACAGATGTGAAAGAGCAATATAGAGAGAGCCATATGACCAATTCTCATGAAAGGAGGTTATGCACCTACCGTTGGTGTTGGGTGGCTTTAGAGTGTTTCCTTTGGAAGCTGTGTGAGGTGGATTTGATACGAATCCCACAGAAGTGGTTCTACAGACACTGTAAATAGCAAATCCAATCCTACACAGTATGTCTTCTCACTCAAATCCGCAAAATATGCGAAGTGACCACCTGGTCCAAGTGAAACAGAGAAGTGAAAAGGAAATGGCTTTTTCTCATGAAAATCGGCGCTAAACTCGCCTGTCATATGGTAATGAACTGTGGTGATAGAATTCTGTGTTACGACCTTGGTTCAACTGTCTACCAGGTACAAAGTGATAGATGTCAATCAGAAGAAAGACTAACCTCTTCTTCATCAACATGGACATGTAAACAATAGTATTGGAATGATGGAATGCCATGGTAAGTTCATGTGAATTTAATTAAATATAATATTGATATCTTTGTCTTTCCAGATGACTGCAGCTATAGAAGACTGGAATACTTTGTAAATACAAACTGGACTAGCAGTGTACATACAATATGCTGAATAAATGGACTTAATACTATAAACGTATATGTGTGTTATTTACAATAAGCCTAAATCTAAGTAAGTATTTAACATACATATGTTACATTTTAAACTAGGTTACCAAAGATAATGCTGGGCGATACTGCCATTTAAATAACATTCAAGCAAATACGTACTAGATATATTTTTGACACGTAACAACTCCCCCCTTTCCCAGAGAAAAGTGAACTTAGGTGGACTTTTATTTATTCTGAGCTTTCGTCATCAGGTGGGTGAGCTTTGAGATCGCTAGCGTGCCATACGCCTATAGATCGATCCCTAGAATCTTTCAATTCATAAGACCATGGAGATAAAGCCCTAGTTACTGTGAATGGACCTTCATACTTATGATTTAACGTGGCCGATAAACCTTTAGCCTTATTGGACAGTGTGTATTTCCTCTTAAATACCTTTTGCCCAATCGTAAAACGCTCGTCTCGCCGACGAAGGTTATAGCGAGCACGGCTAGTGACACTAGCTCTTTGCAAACGTTTAGCCACGTCAGCAAACACCTTCTTTAACATCGTGCAACGAGTTTCCATCTCATATACCAAACTTTGTTTCGGAACATCTTTTGGAAGAGTTTCAACTCCCGAGAATTTAACTTTCCGTCCAAATACGACAAAGTTAGGGTCCAATTGAGTGGTTTCATGCCGCGCAGAGCGAATTGCACAAGCCACTTTCTGAAGATACTTCTCCCATGAACGATGGTTCTCTTGAACATATGCGGACAGGATAGTCTTTACTACGCGGTGAGTACGCTCCACGGGATTCGCTTGGGCATGATAGTTAGCAATAAAACCTAATTGGATGTCATATGACTTGAGAAGATCTTGGAAGGGTTTTCCCTTGAACTGAGATCCATTGTCCATAATGACTTTACGAGGTGCTCCAAATAATAAGATAACCTGATCTTCAAATATTTGAGCCACTTTAGTAGAGGTAGCTGTCCGAAGTGGAAAGAAAAGTACGAATTTACTAAAAACGTCTACCATGGTAAGAATATACTGAAATCCAGAAGTGCTTCTAGGAAGAGGACCTACCAAATCTATACTGATTACTTCGAATGGACGAGTAGCTGTAGGACCGTGACTAAGCATAAGTCCAGCAGGAGCTTGTTGAATAGGCTTCGTTCTCAGACAAACATGGCAGTTTCTTACGTAACGAGCAATATCTTCCTTCATCTTGGGCCAATAGTATTTTGAAGCTAGGCGCGCAAACGTTTTCTGAACACCAAGATGTCCGAAAATAGGAGGATCATGATGAGCCGAGATTAAGTCTCGTCTTTCCTCTTTAGGAATCACACGCAACCATCCATCGCTGTCATCTTCCAGATCAGGATACTGCAAAAATACTCGTTTGAAGACTTCACCATTCTCAAGTCTCCAAAGGGGATACTCCTCAGGTTTTTGAGTAATATTTGACACCAAACGATTATACCAGAGATCTTTAGACTTGGTCAAGAAATTATTTTCAGGAGTGGCAATAAGATCTAACACAGGCACTGAACGAGAGAGTGCATCAGGCACTGCATGCTCTTTACCTTTACGGTGCACGACATCAAAGTCATACTGTTGCAAACGAACAGCCCAACGTGCTATACGACCCACAGGATCTTTTATGCTCTGCAGCCACTTAAGACTGTAGTGGTCTGTGATCACTGTGAAACGCGTGCCTTCTATATAAGGTCTCAACTTCTCTATGGCGAACAAAACAGCCAGACATTCTTTCTCTGTGGTAGAGTATTTACGTTCTGCCTTGGTTAAGGAACGGGACAGGTAGCAAATTACCTTTTCGCCTTCCTCGGTGGATTGGGTAAGAACAGCTCCTAAGCCCACATCACTTGCATCAGTTTGAATAACAAACGGCTTATCAAAATCAGGACAAGTGAGTACTGGTGATGCCACCAAGTGGTCTTTCAACATCTTAAAAGACTGCTCACACTGATCTGTCCACAAGAACTTTTTACCTTTCTGTAACAGTTCACAGAGTGGCGCTACTACAGCAGAAAATTCTGGTACGAACCTGCGATACCAAGATGCGAGACCAAGGAAACGACGTACTTCCGTTACGCTGCGTGGAGTAGGAATCCTTAGCAAGGCTTCAACCTTTGCAGGGTCTACCATTAAACCTGAAGATCCAACAACATATCCCAAATAACGGAGTTCTGGTCTACAGAAATGACATTTGTCTTTATTGAGGGTCAGACCTGCTTTGGTCAGGCGATCAAGAACTTTCTGTAATACTTCCAGGTGCTTTTCAAAGGTATTCGTACAAATCACGATATCATCTAAATATACTAAGACATTCTGCTCCAAATCCATGCCGATCACTCTATCTATAAATCGTTGCCAGATCGCAGGGGCATTGTGAAGACCCATAGGCATTCTCTTGAATTGAAACAGCCCACGACCAGGAATAACGAACGCGGTCATTGGTCTTGACGCTTCGGATAATGGAATCTGAAAATATGCTGACTTGATATCAAGAGTAGTCAAATATCTTGCATCCTTCAGTTTATCTAAGGTAGTTGTAAGGAACGGAATCGGATAAGAATCCTTTTCAGTAACCTTATTAAGTTGTCGGAAATCGACGACAAAGCGATATGTGCCATCACTCTTTCTAACCAAAAGAATTGGGGACGCCCATGGTGAACTCGATGGTTCCACCACATCATCTTCGATGAGCTTCTCTAATTCTGCGTAGACGTGTTTCAACACAGCTGGGCTAACAGGATAGTGCCTCTGCTTAATCGGAGAAGAAGAAGTTTTTATGTGGTGTTCCACTAAGTGGGTACATCCGAGCTTGGTGCCCATAGCACGAAAACTTGCGGTCAGTAGGTCGTCTAACCGTATTTTCTGTTCTACTGTTAGAGAATCTAATTCGGTGATGCCTAGAACCTGTACTTCAGAAGATTTTGGCTCCCGAAAGGACCATTCTCCAGAAAATAGATCGGGAACAATTTGCATTGCTCGCCAGAAATCTGTGCCTAAAATCAAGGTATGAGGCAAGGATGGTACTACAAGAACATGCAAGGACTTAACTTTCCCTTGTAAAACAAATGGCAAAGCGACAGATCCGATTACTTCACAATCCTGTCCATTAGCTACAATACATTTCTTTGTGTCGCATCTATCAAGAGAACAGATAGGCTTCAAAAGCTTCCAACCTGGACCACCGACGACTGTCGAACTTGCTCCAGAATCAAGAAGTCCTAGTAAGCTATATCCCCAAACAGATACTGACAAATATGGACGCGTGTCATTTTTCGCATGGGACAATACATAGTCAAGAACGGCCGACGAGTTTACCATATAAGGGGATTCGCTGCGGCCTACCGCTGACCCCTCGGTCCGTTTTTTGTACACTCGGGACAAGTGCGAGAGTTCACACCAGATTTACCACACTTGAAACAGAAAACTCTCCGTGCTTCTGGACAATGGCGAAATTTGTGATTGGCCTGTAAACAATTCCAACAGGTTGGAGGTGATTTGGAGTTACCAGAGTTCGATTGCGATATAGGCCGTGATTCCGACGTACTCGCCAACGGGTCCAACAATGGCCTCGTATCATTTGTTGAGACTGCCGTCACGTTCTGCGAAGAGCTGGAGGGTACTCGACGATATGCCAATTCTGGCTCCACAAGATTTCGAACATTAGGGGGAGGAGGATGAAAATTCCGAACCCTTAAGTCCGTCTCCTCACTAGCACGAGCTAATCGGGTCAACTCCGAGATTGAATCTATGGTTTGTAGTGCTAAGTCCTTTTGGATAGTTGGTAAAAGATTTCTTCGGATAAGGTTTACCCTCTTATCTTCCGGAGGAAGAGATGGAAGTCGTCGAAACATACTTTCCATGACTGCCACGAAACTAACAACGCGTTCTTGAGAACCTTGCGTTCTACGACGAATTTCTTCCCACAGTAAGTGCTCATAATCATAAGGTTGAAAATCTGCCTTAAGTTGTCGAGCTAAATCATCCCAAGATGTAAAATTATGTGTACGATACCATAATAATGCGTCTTGTGTAAACAATTCCGGTGCAGAGCGGAGTAGTTGCTCCTTGGATACTCCACGAGAGATTCGCAACTCCTCAACTCTCTCCAAAAAGTCATTCACACCAGAACGTCCATTGAAGTGCACCTTCCATCGTCCGACATCGACAAATCGAGTGCCTTCACTAAACCGACTATCACATACAAATGCTTCGCCAGGATACGCTCGCCGTACGTCATTGGGTTGACTGTACCTTGGGTACTGTTCTGAGGACATAAGAGGAGCAAAGCCCACTGGATTATATCCGCAGGGTATGGTGTTGATATCATCGTATCTAGGGTACAAATGAGGTAAATTTCCTCTCCAGAGTGATGCTGGAGGTTGTGAATACCTGTCTCTATATGCATCTGCTCTTCGAGTGTCACATCGACTAAAAGCATCCGGCAATGGTGCTGATTTCCTATAAATAGCTTCAGCTACCCGTTTACCCTCGACTTCCGCTAAGGAACAGCTTGCGAGTTGTTCTTCTAGTCCTTCGTTGGGAGGTGGAACATCAACGAGGTCAAAAGATACCTCTTTGCCATGCTGAGAATTCCTATGCACAACTTCAGGGAGCAACAAGTTAGGAGCATCCAGTAAGGACATTTCCCTAGACTGTAACTGCTCGGGCGGAGGTCTCGTCATAGATTCCTCATTCTCCTTCGCCTGCTCAAAGACTATATTGAGTTCCCGTAATAACTGGACTGACTCATTATAAAGAAGAGATTTCCTTTCCTCTAGATCAGCATTAGGCTGTACGTGGGCCAATCTCTCCGAAACATGCAATAATCTGGAGTATATCCGCCTAAAATCGTTTTCCACGTCTGCTCGCAGCTCACAAAGTTTTCTGGTACATATCTCCAATTCGACTTCCGCAGGTGCCACGGATTTTACTGGAAAGCTCTTCACCTTCATCTTCTCCATGCGCAATACATCTCTTAATAACATCCTTTTTTCCGCAACCGTATTTCCAATAGGCAAATCCCTCACCTGAAGCTCATACGTGAGTTCATCTCCTAATAACCGATTTACCTCCATATTTCCTCACAGAATGACCTAATATTCAAGTTATCCAAGGATCTGACAAAACCAAGGGTTGGGCGTTACGTAACTATATACAATTCCCCCCCCTTACCTAATAGAAAGAGAAAAAAAACAAACCTATACAAAGCTATACACCTCTGAGAAAGAAACGGCAAGTGTGTGTAACAACTACCCGTGCGGAACCTGATAAATCCCTAAAGCATAAAAAAAATCCCTCTACGCTCGTAGACCCTATCGAAAACTCTATCCACCAGCAGAATGTAAAACTGCTAAACAACAAATACATTCACCTACGCTAAACTAATAATCATTATTACTTACATTAACGAGTGTCCAAGCACTCTTGGAATTACCCTCGTAACAAATATCTTCCTTAAATAACACAAAACTGCTAAGTAAGAAGCGTCTACACCGAATCTGCACGGAACCAAACATATATCAAAGGAACCAACCCAGAGCGCAAGCGGAACCAACTCTATCCGTCGTTCTGTGGTCGTTCGCACAAAACGCAAAATTCCTCAGCACCGAACCTTTGTGGTCTGTGGTACCAACATGAACAAGGAACCCACAGATCACACAACAGAAACAGATATTCGGAAATCGGAACAGAACAAATGACAAATGTAAATGTAACCTTTATGTCCTTCACCTCTTTACCTGTGCTGTGCCGTCACCACCTAAAAATTAAGAATAATTATTATTATAAACTATTCTCTGAACCACTCGGCACTAACGACGTAACGGGACCTAGAGAAAGAAATAAAAGGAATATACATAAATCAATAAAAAGCAAATCTCCACCCTTACGAACACAACATCCACTAGTTGAGGCGCCAATTTATTACTAACGGGGTTTGCTAACTGGTTTTGGTGCCAATTTCTGTCAATTTTATGTTAGGCACCCTGCACCAATTTATGAGATGCTCAGCTCAGCCGGGGGTTCTTCTATGCTGTGATCTCCCTCTACTGTCTTGTCCTCTGTTTGACAGTTGAAGGTTAGGGTGGAAATAGGGGTGCAAAATTGGGATTCTCCCTGATACTAAAATGCTGAAATCAATGGATCACCTAACGGTTTATTATCGATTAAATATATACAAAAATGGCAATAACGTTGCGAAGTACCTGTCTGGGAGAAAGGAGAGTGCCCCTGTCTCTTACAAGCTAGAATGCGTCAATCGGTCATGACTGATAAAACTACACCTAAACGTTATCTAAATACACGACAGTGATTATGGATTGGGGCCCCGCTATCTTGCGTTGCTATTCCACTACAATATCTATGTCTGGTAAGTATACTGTCTAATGGCAAAAGTTAAAAATAGCTAAACTAAATCCTATTTTCAGATGTTCTTCTAAAGAAGCAGTTACAGGATCTACAACTTATGCTATCTCCCACCTGTATTCCAAAGCACTATGTCCTGGGTCTTCTGGAAATACCTTATTAGCTGGTCGGCATGAAGCGAGGCAGCAAAGCATGCATACAATGATAGAGTGAAGCAGTCGTTCTAGCAAGTACTAAGCAGATAATTAGAGATGACATGCAAGCGAAAGAGTTGGACAGTTCTTAGGGTTGGCAGTTAGCGATGGGCTTCGACTCAGCCTAAAAAGCTGTTGGTGTTGAGCCTAAAAGCCTATGGTGTTGAGCCTAAAAAGCCTATGGTGTTGAGCCTAAAAAGCCTACAAGAGGAATATGTTAGATGCCTGGAAGCAAATAAGCAACACTTAAAGCAATAATTAGTCATGGCCACAGATGTGAAAGAGCAATATAGAGAGAGCCATATGACCAATTCTCATGAAAGGAGGTTATGCACCTACCGTTGGTGTTGGGTGGCTTTAGAGTGTTTCCTTTGGAAGCTGTGTGAGGTGGATTTGATACGAATCCCACAGAAGTGGTTCTACAGACACTGTAAATAGCAAATCCAATCCTACACAGTATGTCTTCTCACTCAAATCCGCAAAATATGCGAAGTGACCACCTGGTCCAAGTGAAACAGAGAAGTGAAAAGGAAATGGCTTTTTCTCATGAAAATCGGCGCTAAACTCGCCTGTCATATGGTAATGAACTGTGGTGATAGAATTCTGTGTTACGACCTTGGTTCAACTGTCTACCAGGTACAAAGTGATAGATGTCAATCAGAAGAAAGACTAACCTCTTCTTCATCAACATGGACATGTAAACAATAGTATTGGAATGATGGAATGCCATGGTAAGTTCATGTGAATTTAATTAAATATAATATTGATATCTTTGTCTTTCCAGATGACTGCAGCTATAGAAGACTGGAATACTTTGTAAATACAAACTGGACTAGCAGTGTACATACAATATGCTGAATAAATGGACTTAATACTATAAACGTATATGTGTGTTATTTACAATAAGCCTAAATCTAAGTAAGTATTTAACATACATATGTTACATTTTAAACTAGGTTACCAAAGATAATGCTGGGCGATACTGCCATTTAAATAACATTCAAGCAAATACGTACTAGATATATTTTTGACACGTAACAATAATTTTGGTTATAATCGTTTATTTGATACCAAAACCTGGACGTTCCATTCTACATTAAGCATAAATGTCCTAAACCACTGTTCACATTTTGACGACATTTGTGGGCAAGTTCCTATTCCATATTGAGTTTTCGTAGCTTGATCAGAGGCAAGCTTACACCACTTGGAAATGCCAATGCCTAAGCGCACGCCTGGCACCGACGAATTTTGAGAATAGTCCACCTTTCCTGAAGAATCAAATACACAGCTGTTTGTCGACGCCTCCTTATAATATAGCCGCGGTCGTATTATGGTCTAAACAGGCTTGCCAAACATCGAAAACACATGAACATCACATTTTTTGTGCCCTGTTTCTTCGCTGGATAGATCTCATCATCATAATCCACAATCTGTGAGATATACATCATTATTGGAAAACTGTTAAGTAGTTAGTGTAGATTCTTAGATGAAATATGATATCAAAACTGTACAAGATTAGGTTGAAGGTATATTCGTCAGCATACCAGTTAGGGGTATTTTCAGTATTTGATTAGAATATGAAGCTAGGATGAGTAAGCAAAAGCAAGTTGGTTCCTGCTCACGTAAATATGTAAATACAAACAAACATATCTCATTTGAAAGTATCTCCAAAGTCAGTATTTTGAAAACATCTTAGAAGAAGTGGTCGTGATTCAGATTCAGAGATTGTGGAAAAACAATTTTGTTAAACTCAGCGTACTTCAGCTTATTTGGGTAAATAGGTAGTCCATTCTAATAAATGTTATGTCTGGTTTGGTAATTCTTTCCTAATTTTATTTGAATATAAAAAATTATAATAAGAGTGTCCTTTAACTAGTACAGTCCAGAAGGCGGCTTAATACAAAACTAATTTTTTCAAAACAACAGATCCGTGGCTCACATCACTATTGTATAACACCGTTCATTTGTCGTTCCTAGAAAGACTTACCGTCGCGTCGGTGGTTATCGTGTAAACAGGTCTCGCAAATATCGAGAGCACGTGAACACCATGAATTTTTTGCACTCTTTTTCTTCGGTGGAGGGAGTATAGTATTTTTCGTTCATTATTGGTGATGTTGTACCGATTGAGTACAGTGTGACTGTAATGGTAGCATGGTATCCTTATAAGCTGTATCAATCCTATAATTCAACATTCTTATAAGGCTTCATAAAATAGGACGCGGCAGGGTTAATATATTTTCGATTTTGCTGTAACCTACTTGGGATATCAACGATACATCGAATAATACGTGAAAATAGGTTGAAAACCTTATATTGAAAGGCGTCCCACTTTTATGTATAGACACAATATAAAAGGAAATTTACTAAAGCAAAATTAAAAAGCTCTTGGTGCATTTAGACAGAATACCCTTGCATTACGTTTTGGCTCACAATGAACTAGTATCACGAAGGTGAAGGTAACATTTTCACATGCAGGATGTTGTAGGGCATACAAAAATAGTCGCAAAGGAGCGTCCAGTTACTTTTTTTAATCCTTATATCTTAATAATATGGTTTCTAAATCCAAGAGCTGAAATTTAAATGCAGCCAGCAGTTGCAAGGCGTGGTTTCTACTTTACTCAATTTTATTGCGAATAGATACATCTGAATTAAAAACAATTACAGCTGACATCAGAAACACACAACATAAAGCTGGGGTTGGTTTAGATTACTCAAAAAAGGCAGACTGTTGACAACATAGAACGAATGGTACTGTCTTCGTATATGTAAATAATTATGATGTTTTGTGGGAACGACAGAACATTGAGTTTCATTTGCATTGTGGTTTGTGATATCCATCAGCTTTAGTTAACCTTATCTACGTTCCTTGCTCTAGTTGGTTAACCTTTCCATTACAACTCGACGCTCAAAAAGCGGCAGATATTAATTGTTAATTTAATATTGGCAATATTGGCACAGCATAGTAAGCAACCAGCACAATAGCTCAAGTTGGCGGAAATTACACGCGCATCCCCACTTTTGGATGATTCTTTGTAGGGATGGTAACGGTACTTTGATACTTACTTCTGCACTAATATCGAGTATTTTTATCTTAGATACTTTTTGTGCGATTCCAAGCTGGTATCGCTACTTTTGTAGGGTATCAGTATCGAAAATAATGATATAATTGTTGAGGGGTGTAATCAGTTGCACAAAATGCTCTGTACGAACCAAACGCGCCTATGACGCAAAAAAATATCGAGTTGATACCGGTATCGATATTTTCATTTTCGCATCTCTACCCAAACTTCACAGCCGTAAAATCATCCATAAACCCTCCCAAGGTCAAATTTTGTGGGAACCATTTTTATATAGGAAATCCTCAGAGATATTATCTTCTTCTTTAAGTGCCGTCTCCTATCGGAGGTTGGAAATCATCAATGCTATTTTTACTTTATTTGCCGCTTCTCGAAATAGTTCTATGGAACTGCATTGATACCACCCCCTTAAATTTCGCAGCCATGATATTCTCCTTCTGCCGACGCTCCTTTTTCCTTTTATTTTACCCTGCATTATAATTTGTAACAAACGATATCGTTCTCCCCTCATTATATGTCCTAAATACAGCAGTTTCTTAATTTTTATATTTTTAACAATTTCACAACTTTTACCCATTAGTCTAAGAACTTCTGTATTAGATTTTCGCTGCGTCCAAGATATTTTTAGAATTCTATAACACCACATCTCGAATGCTTGTAATTTATTTATATGTTCTTGTTTTAGCGTCAATTCTCCAATCCATACAACAATGTTGAGAATACGTAACCTCTAAGGGTTCTAATTCTTAATTCCAAAGAGATGTCTTCATTACATAGTATTTTCTGGTTGGTTATGGTGGTTGTTTATTATGCTGTGATATTGGCATGTAATAGCAACTTCTACGGCGTCCTTTCATTTACCGCTGGTCTGTCATAAACGGGTTTTTGCCAAGTTTTGAAAATTCGCGACGAAGCAAAAAGGGTTTATGTTTTTTTTGTGAAAGTTGGTGAAGGGGACAGATAAAGTGGTTTGGTGATTAGTTTCAAAGTGGTTTGTATGATTATTTGTGGAAACTTTTACCTGCTTCCACTTAGTAGTGAGGCTAAGTCGACATTGTGGCAACATAACACACCTCTACCTCTTCTGATTGGCTAATTTGATCTTAGTCTCATGACGTCGCGCGACTAGAAAAATTCGAATATTTTCGTTATTTTCTCGCTATCCCAGGCTCAAAAAAATCGGGAAAACTGGCAAGCTTCTCATCACATGCTCTATCAAAAACAATAATAAACAAAAGTCATGATATTAGTCCATTTGTCTGTTTTCCGGAATGGACTGGGCGACGAATTCATTAAAGGAGATGGTTTTTAGTATACATATACATTTAATACTTTGATACTGTGTAGACTATTTTTTGATTAACTAGTATGAGTCAACTGCAATTCATAATTGACATTTGATGGTTTTATAATATACTATAGGACACGTGTGCTGCGTGCATAAACGGATGTGCATGTTTTGCACAGTTTCAAATTTTCAACATCAGTATATAATGAAAATGTAATGGTAATGTTGTCAGGATAAAAGCACCTTTTGGTAAATTGGTTGAAATATGAGAAGATTTACTGAATCATATGCCATAGTTGCATACTAATTATAAGCATGTCTTAGAAACACTTAGCTATACAAAACCCAAGTAGTATGCTCAACACGTAATATTATAAGTATATCCAAACTTTCTGGACGGGCGATTCCTGGGACAGGCCATTTAGAACACTTATCGAGTTTTTTTTTATTGAAACTTTGAAGGATTTTTTCATTTCATGTCTCCATATGGTATCATGTGTGGCTGATCATCAAATATTGGAGAAGTTGTTTGTTGTTTTTTTTTAAATCTGCTTCTTTGTAGATTATCAATGAGATGATTTAAGTAGTACAGCTTCAGTTGCACCTATTTGCTTCTATCTTCTCTAAAGGAGCACAGCAAGGGATTTGTCTAAAAGCCGCACTTCGTCATCACATTTTTCGTAAAATCTCACTGCTCAATCCTGCAGGTATTTGTTTTTTTCTTCGGTTTTTTTTTATAAAATTTTTAATGAGTCTTGAGAAAGTATAATAAGTTGTCTTTTAAAAGTCAGCTACAATTACCTGTAACTAATTTTAGTGTAATTAATTTACTAATATTACTTACAACAATATGTTTTTGAGTCAATTTTACGTCATTTGAAAGGTACGGAGTGATGATGTACAGAATTGAAAAGAAAAATGGTTGCCGGAGGTAGGACCTGCAGGATCGAGCAGTCGTTGCATTTGGAATTGTTATCTTGATAGCATCCTGTATAATATATTTCAGTTAAGCAACCTCATAGATGGTCAAAGTGATTCATCATTGATTTATTCTGAGTTGAGTGACAGGGAAAACTAAAATTGAAACGTAATGAAAATAAAGAATGTCTTTTATTTATATTGTCAAGTAATTCTAATTACTATTTATATCACGCAGCTAGTTAAGGATAGTGCTCCCAAGAAAGGGGAATGCCATTCAGTTTTTATAATTTTTCATGATTGCTCAATGACTGAGAAAATGGAAAAATGACAACGTGCAACTTTCACCCACGCTAACATAATTAAATTACAAACAGTCTTGGTCTTCGATGCTTTTTTATTTACTTTTCTATTGTTGCTCTCTCGATGGTTTAATGAATTATGCTGTCCACTGCACTTCAGTGGCGTATGCCGTATTTTCCTTAAGGTTATCCGTACTACAGTCGCATCCTTGTTCACTGGAAACCACTACATATTAACTTAATTAGAGAATTACTTGTAAGCCTAGAGAAACGTTAATATACTAATATTTTATTTTTTACACACCCCGTCCGTGAGAAATGTTTATCAGCTAATTGTACTGAACAGTCAGGTACTGACAGTACAGATATCTGGGAAGCTGCTGTCCCTACTACCTTGCTATAGTTGGTGCAGTCCAGAGAAGGGCAATTCGACTAATCGGTGAACCAACCTTTACGTGCTTCTGTAGGTTTCTAAAGCGTTATTTTCCGTGCACTTTTCTCAATAATAAGGATAACTTATACAGGGTTTGATGTAATTCGGCGTATTCCTGTCAGGGCATAATAGTAGAGCTAAAGCGCAACAAAATTAGCTTAATATATGTATGGACAAAAATCAATAGTTTTTGAGATTTTTCAAATCCAAGGGGAATCTAATAATTACCCAAAATCTGGCATTTTTGTCTAAACAATGAAAAATCTACGTTGAAAATCAGTAACATGTTGACTTATTTTAGTTCAGTACGCTTACACTAATTCAATAACATCAGAAATAGGTGGAAAAGCAGATATTGAAAAAAATAAAATAATTCTCATTTTAGTTGTCCTTTCAGCATATTATACAATTGATACAATTACAATTACATTTACATTAACATTACATCTTGCATTTACATACATTTACATTACATATTTACAATTACATTTTACAATTAATTAGATTAATTACAATATATA
This sequence comes from Callosobruchus maculatus, assembly GCA_951848785.1. Taxonomy (NCBI): domain Eukaryota; kingdom Metazoa; phylum Arthropoda; class Insecta; order Coleoptera; family Chrysomelidae; genus Callosobruchus; species Callosobruchus maculatus. Next base: position 4,054,321 of record CATOUR010000081.1, on the reverse strand, counting down.
ATTAATGAAAATAAAGAATGTCTTTTATTTTAAAGCGTAAGCATTTATTATTAATACTTTTATGTTTCAGGAGCATAGCTAGGATTCAAGTTCGGGGGACTGCGTCTAATATGGTTGGGTCATCGACCACCTATTATCCTTATGATAAATATTTTTCTGGAGGGGGCGTAATACATCGTTAAAATAGCGAAAATAATTCGAGGGGCTGAAGCACCTCAAAGCGCCTCTGATTATATAAGGTATCATGTCCCTCTAGTTATATAGGGTGTTTGGTGAAGTTTTTGATGAGTTTTGAAAAACACCCCTCTATTTCAAAGACACTGGATGAAATAAATGGCGACAGCTACATTTTATCATTAAAAAGCTCAATCTACAATAAATGTTCAAAATGACTTCCACCAGCTTGGATTCAAGCAAGCAAACATCAGTAATTATTGCCGAACTCTTCCAAACACACGAGATCCTTTCACATCACATACATGAAATCCCCTCCAAGTCGTTTAACATATTGAGATTTATACGTAGATCTGCCAAACATCTGTCAGCTGAGGTATTGCGGATTTTATGGTCTTCACTTGTTAGATCCATCCTTGAATACAACTGAGTCATATGGTACCTGACCTAATTGGTGATATCAATTCAACTGACGGAGTACCGAACACATTTTTAAACCACTTAGGTGTTATGTATTTTATCCTGAATATGTCATAGTATTATTAATATTAATTGATTAGCTAATATAACATTATACTCATTAGTTCAATTAGTTAATGTTAGATATATAGGGTGGGCCAATAGTGCGTGGACGGAGGATTGTGGGCTTAATAAAAAATATTTCAAAAATCTGTCACTTGATCATGGTAGGTACCCTTAAGGGCTATAAAGTAAAAATATTTTCACTCATATTTTGACGTTCATACAGGGTGATTTATATCAAACTTACATTTTTTAAATGGAACCCCCTATATATTATTGCACATTTGGATTCCTTGATCAATTTTAGTGTGACTTTATGTATCACACATGGAACTTTAAACGAATCGTTTAGGCGCAAATCACCATTTTTGGTATAAGTAGGTATCAGAAAAAAATTGAATATCGCAGCGATTATAAAACTTAGAAGGCCGTGACTTTGCGGTACAACTAAGCACGAAATGCGTCACCTTAGGTCAGACGGCTAAAATTGAATTCTTTTTGTACTTGGAGAAATCAGTAGATTAATTAAGGAAACTTCAATCACAGATAACTTGATTTTTTCAAATGGCAATGCCTATTTTGGTTTAAAAAATCGAATGTAAAATTTGATTACCTTTCTAACGATATAGCGTTCTCGATATCAATCTTTTTTGGTTTTCATTTTATTTCAAATTTTCAATCAAATCGGTGTTTTTCAATTTTCCTGCGTGCAAGCAACCTAGCAGGCCATGAAAAATAAACAGAAGCTCGTTAATATGGAAGAAACCAACTAACTTAGTAGAAAGATGCAAACTAACTGGAGCAACGAGGCAAGATTATGAAAATTCCTTGCAACATATTAGCTCTAACCGGATACAACAGCCCCAAGATATCTAATGTAAATGAGTAGCTGGGCTATGACAGAAGTGTTTTTCACAGCCTACTAGCTATTGAGCTCTACTAGAGCTTGACAACTTTCCAAAACGATTAAAAATTTTGAAACAAAAGGAAAACTACCAGCGATTTTTGCTTACAGTCTAACATGTTTAGAATTTCACATCTAATGGGATAAAAAGATTAGTCACTTCCGTTTAGTTAAGTCAAAAGTGAAATCTCCAACTGGAGCATTCTGAACATCTATTGAAATAATTGCTAGAATTTTTTAATTACGCTATGTTGTAATTGTGTTTATTTCATGTAGTTTTCTGCAAACTAAATTATGCTTTAAAATTCAAACAGACTGCAATTCAAGTTTCATTTTCCGCGATTTTGCTAATAAGTAAAAGTACCTACTGAAGAATTTGAAGGGTTCCAGTCAGAGGTATCATTACTTTTGACTTACGGAAATGGCTACTTTTTTATAGCATTAAATGTGGAAATTTATTCAGAAAACATAGATATTATACTGCCAACAACAATTACTAGTAGTTTTCCTTTGATTAAATGTTTTTTTACTGACTTTGGAAATTGACTAATAGCTAGTAGGCTGTGAAAAATGAGCGTTCTTGTTACCGCTATTGTTTCTGGTTAGAGCTAATATGTTGTAAGAAATTTTCATAGTCTTGCCTCGTTGCTCTAGTTTGTTTGCATCTTTCTACTAAGTTAGTTGGTTTCTTCCATATTAACGAGCTTTTGTTTATTTTTCATGGCCTGCTAGGTTGCTTGCATGCAGGAAAATTGAAAAACACCGGTTTGACTGAAAATTTGAAATAAAATGAAAACTAAAAAAGATTGGTATCGAGCATGCTATAACGTTAGAAAGGTAATCAAATATTACATTCGATTTTTTAACCCAAAATAGGCATTGCCATTTGAAAAAATCAAGTTATCTGTGATTGAAGTTTCCTTAATTAATCTACTGATTTCTCCAAGTACAAATAAAAATTCAATTTTAGCCGTCTGACCTAAGGTGACGCATTTCATGCTTAGTTGTACCGCAAAGTCACGGCCTTCTAAGTTTTATAATCGCTGCGATATTCAATTTTTTTCTGATACCTACTTATACCAAAAATGGTGATTTGCGCCTAAACGGTTCGTTTAAAGTTCCATGTGTGATACATAAAGTCACACTAAATTGCCCAAGGAATCCAAATATGCAATAATATATAGGGGGTTCCATTTAAAAAAATGTAAGTTTGATATGAATCACCCTGTATAAACGTCAAAATTTAAGTGAAGATATTTTTATGTTATAGCTCTCAAGGGTTCCTACCATGATCAAGTGACAGATTTTTGAAATATTTTTTAGTAAGCCCACAATCCTCCGCCCACGCACTATTGGCCCAGCTTGTATAACCCAAAGGTTCTAAAATAAGAATTTATTTGGAACTATTTTATTTTCAATCACTGAAGTTATACTATATACAGGGTGTCCCACGACGATTGAGACAAGCAATATACCGGAACTGGGCAGCAGTAGAGAATTATAATTATGGGGGTGTAAATTAGAGCAAATGTTGTGTCTTTTCTTGTCACTGTGTTACCCAGTGAGGTGTTTGTTTTTGGTCACGTGACGTCCGATTCAAAATTATTAATGGTTATTATTAGTGCCTTTCTGTATTCCTCCCAATAAAACAATCCCAACAACCTAGGACACTTGGGGCCAAAAGTGATTAATTCGAGAGCTACAGGTACTTAAAGGATTATACCACTAGCATTATGAAACACTAGCAAAATAATGTAAATGTAGGGGTACATGTTATAATCAATGGGTGTGGTACAATCATTTAAGTACCTGTAGCTCTTGAATGAATCACTTTCGACCACAAGTGTGACAGTCTATTGGAATTGTTTTATCGGGAGAATCACAGAAAGACACTAATATATAGGGTGTCCCATTAATATTTCTGAATCGGAAGTCACGTGACCAAAAACAAACACCTCAATGGGTAACACAATGACAAGAAAAGACACAACATCTGCTCTGATTTCCATCACCAAAATTATAATTCTCTACTACTGCCCAGTTCCAATATATTGCCTGTCTTAATCGTCATGGACACCCTGTATATGGTCTGTGTTTACTTGTTTTCGTTTGACACTTCCTCTTAGCATCATGGATTTATTGAGAGAACTATTGTAATCAGTTTTAATGTTTGCTATGTAATGGGAAACCGTTAAATAAATAATTAAATAAGTTCTGTTATACATATAAATAAAATTTTCTTGAACCAACCTCCTGCATTTCATTTCTCAACCCCAACTGACCTTATTATCCCATCTCTTACCACCTGAGTTGGTCTCCAACATAACACTGAGCTACCGATTGCTAGATAACATCTATGGACCTACATTGCAACAGCAATGCTTCAAGTGCATAACAAGTTATAACGCATACTGGCATATGCTATTCTTTATAAAGAATACGCTACTGCGATCTGGTTCTTGCGTTTTTTCACTGTGCACACGACAAGAACAAACATTTATTATATTTTAATTATACACGTCTTCTCGCACTTGACTAAACGTTGCTTTCTCATTTTTTTTAATTGCAGTTCAAGTATGAATGAAAAGCGATTTGTTCGTCGTCGGTGGGAACACCCACGAAGTGAAAATTCTTTAGTGCGCCATAATAACTACTTTGGATTGTGTTGATAGCCAATTAACTTTTTTTGAATAATCAGCTGAATTAGATCGTCAAAACTCATTTACGGTGTGGAAAAATTAGGAGAGCTTTAATGATAAGCTGTCTAAAAGTAGTTTCGTAACATCTCGTCTTGCTGCAAATCAAGTTTTCATTGTTCGTACATCAGTATGCGCGTGAAAGTGAAAAATTGAAAATTTGAAGTACATGATAATGATAAGGATGAATTATATGGAGACAAGCTTCTATCCCGCGAATATATCTTCCAGGACACCTGGGAGGGCGTGGACTATTGAGTATGGGGAGTCTGTATAACAAGGTAATATTGGCCACTGCCTGCTAAGTAACGAGGAGCACAAATTGTCTAATCCGCATTTTTATTGCAGTAGATGTTAACAGAATAATATCTTCTACTTCTCACACTGATAGGTGAGGGGAGTATTGTAATCGCGAAAATTTTCGATTTTGAGATAATTCGCCTTTTGGGCGTTGATATCTACATAACGAAAATCCACGTAACTCATTTCCATCAGCCTGTCTGTTTGTTGGCGTTTTCCTAGCCTCATAATCTTAGTAACCGCTGCATGGATTGTGATGAAATTAGTGGGCTCGTAGTAGATAATGCTTCTATAATTTTGAAAACTTTGTTTTTATATTTCCTGCTTTTTCTTGAAATTGGCGTGGTTGGGGGTGGGATTGTAGGAGAAAAACATGTGTTGTATTCATAATAGGCTATCAATTGATCTGTGGATGGAATATCTAGCGGCATAATATACTTTTTTAGCTTCACGCGACAGTGCCGTAACAAAGGCGTGGCAAAGAAGGCACTCGCCACGGGCGCAACTGAGTTTGGGGCGCAAAAAAAAGGATGACGATGTTACCGAATACAGCCCAGCAACCATGTTGCCCTATCGAAAAATTGCGGATAAATGTTAACCACCAATCGTCATGGTTGTAATTCTCCTATGATCTCTGATCTCCCTTCTACTTTGTATTTATATGCTTCTAGTTCATTGAAGCTCTGCTGTTGCTTAATCGCAATTTGTTTAATAGATTTTTGTTCTTTGTGGAAACTGGAATAAGAATTTTTAGCAAAAGTAGCTTTCAGGTAAAATGCCGCCAAAAAAAACTGATGCACAATTTAGGAAAGTTAAGAAACAGCAAATTGAAAGTGTAAAGAAAAATACAACTCCGATTGATACTTTTTTGAAAAATTCATCAATACCTATAGTAATATAGTCGATTATTATTCAAGCTCAACTGAACAGCCTCCAGGTTTTTGAAAATTAAGGGTATCCATATCTGTATCATTAAGGATTTTTATAACATTGCTGGTAACAGCAGCTATATCGTGGTATATACAACCTACTTTTTTGTTAGGGTTAATAGTATATAGCATTCAGTGAAATTTTACCAGGTGCTTTAAAATTTTTTCATACTCTCGTTACGGCACTGCCATTCGAGCATGTGAAGGATTGGGAAATTGAATAAGTTGTTGACCTAGCAGCATAACGCACTTATTATTATTTTCCCATAGCTTCATGCTATTTTCCCGTAGCTTCATGTAGTGGGAAAATAATAAACTGGTATCAAATGTGTGGGAATTACTGAGTCGATCAACTTGACTTCTTTTTTTTTCTTTTTCTAACTAATATAGAAGTTTACCCAAAATAGGTAGGAGGTAACAGTGACAAAGTATGCTGATGAAAGGGTTACTTACTCCTATTTACAGATGTTGTCTCTGCTTTTTTGAACTTTTGGTTCACACCCCGTAGGTTAAGGGAATACTGTAAACCACAAAATTTTCGATTTCGATATTAGTCTTTTAGATGTCTTATCACAAAAATGTACGACACTTATTTCCGTCGATATGTCTCTCTGTATGTCTCCTTTTTTCTGCCAGCATGATCTCAATAACCGATGCAACTATATTGGTGGAAATTGGGGTGGCGCAAAGTAATGGGGTGGTGGGGCGGATAGAGGATGAGTATGGGGTATCTATAGAACAGCTTCCATTGCCTCTCAGACTCACCTTGGTGATATCATATACTTATCCGAAAACTGCCTTAAAATGCATGCCTGTGGGTAATTTTGATACCGCAGTTAATCATCTTATTATATCCGCTGCGACAGTACCGTGGTATTAAACCATCATTAAATACAAATTGATAGTACGTAAGTTATAAAATTGTCAAATGTGAATTTAATTAGTAGCTATTGGAAATAACTTCATCTGAGTAGATTTTTGTAGAAAATCTTTCATGGACACGCAAAATTTTGGAGTTTACTGTGCTTGCCTCCTTTTACGCTATTTTCAAATTTTAGGAAGATGATCATAAACCTCTAAATAGCCTTAAAAGACAAGTTTGAGCAAAAGCAATGACAGTAACATCTAGTGCTATAATTCTGAAGATACTATAGGGTCTATCATACCATGCATCAAACAAAATTTTTTACGTCTTGCCCGAAAACTTGCCCCCAACATTCTCAAATATCACCCCATTGGTTTTCCTACATAAATGATATCCTTATTTTATTTAAAATCTTGTGGTACCTTTGATATCATACGCAAACTAGTCTTTTTCGTCAAAAATATAAATAAAATAACGCATAGTATTTTTGCAAAGAACTGATAAAAAAAGAGACCTCATTGCGGTTTTAAGTGTACTGAATTCTTCCGAAACAGTTTCTGTTTTATCCTTTTTATTACGAAAGTATTCCCCTCAAACACACAAATTCTTATTTTATTTATCCTAAACTGAAAATTAAAGGATTTACTAGATTTTAAATAAGATAGTGATTTAATTAATCTAGGAAAAGCTGTAGGGTGCTATTTAAAAAGAAACTGGGGGTGAGTTTTAGAGGTGATGTACAAAAAGAATGCTTCAAAAGCAAATGACAAGCCATTTCAGTACCCTTGGAAGACCCACTTAGTTTTTTCTTTATCTATTTTTGTTACGAAAAGAATGCACCTCAAATAAATCCTTAATTCATTTATCCTATGCTTATAACTTTAGTAGAAAATACGTTTGTGTATAAAACTGAAGGTAGGTACTACAAGATTTTGAATAAAGGACTTAATTTGTGTAGGAAAAACTATTGGGTTATTTTACGGGTTGAACTACATAAATCTATTTGAATGCATGGTATGATAGACCCTGTAGTTCTTCCAAAAATACCACTCGTTTATTGTTACGAGAACATCACGTGTCAATAAAATTCTGGAACACCCGGTATATTCGCCGAGGATAATATAGATTACCACAGTTAAATTATGGAGGTAAGCATGAAACGTTTTCGTACTGTCAGCAACCATCTACAATTTTGTCACCCAATTTTGACCCCTTCCTAAACATTTTAAAGATGATATAGTGCATAGCAACTCTCCTATCATTTGACCATAATAGTGCAGCAGTTACTGAGAGAGAGCTACTAGAATGAATATCTACTGATAGACTAACGACAACGAATGAAGCGGATGTTTATGTCAGCTGTGGTAGAAAGCAATAATTATTAGAAATTTTTATAACATAAACTGTCAGCAATCAAAAGCGTCAGCACCAATCATAGGCTTGCAATACTCTTATCATATGATGTTAAAAAAATGCCATGAGCCAAAGCGCAACATATTTAACCAATCTCGAATAATACTAACTTTCAACTCTTCTAGGGTCATCTCGTTGCAACGTAAATTTTAAAGTGAAATTACTATGGAAGAAGATTGATTATTCGACCAGTAAAACATAATCATATTTACCGGAGACGTTTTCGCTTTAGGGAAACAGAATAATAAATTGCATATGCTATAATGACTTTTCTGATTCAATTAATCCAGTAAATGTCAGTAAATGCCGTCGGACAAGAACATGTTCCGCATGTTTTGAAATGAGCCGTTTTATACGAGGGGTCGTCTTATGTTTCCACGCTAAGCATGAAAACCAAACCATAATAAACATCATTACTCACAAACATTAACATTTTGCTTTGGAAGATATTTGAGGAAATATCTATTGAACCATTCTGAACATATTTTTGCAAGGTAATTTGAAAACCCGCTTTGTTATTTTATTTAGCTTATGATTATAGTATACATAAAACAAGACATAAACAAGTAAAACACTTTTTTTGGTTTTTTTATTTTTTTGCTTTTTTTTGTTTTTTTTGTTTCTTTTATTTTCTTTTTGTTTTTTTGCGATAACTAGGCAACAGGTTTGTCGAGCATAGAAAACCTTCCACACATTCACTCTGGGTAAAGCTAAATAATAGCGATCCGGTTGCCAGACTATACAGAGTGGAACAATAGTGAGTGGACGGAAGATTGTGGGCTTACTAAAAAATATTTCAGAAATCTGTCACTTGATCATGGTAGGCATTCTTGAGGGCTATAACCTAGATAATATAAATAGAAATAATAAAAAACCAAAATATAAAAACAGCTCAAACTTTGTTTTTAGGCGTTTTAGGGGTTGCTGATCATTTTCTACTTTTTTGGGTGGGGGTGAATTTGGGGTAGTTGGGGGTAGGGGTTGTAAAGCTGAAAAATTTGTTGTGTTCATAATAGGCTGACTTGCGAATTAAAAACCTAGCGTCATAATACACTTTTTTTAGGTTCATCCGAACATTGCATTGCTTATTATTGAAACCAAAGAATTTAGAATTTGTGATGTATACATACGAGATAGTTGTATATTGCGTAACGCGAAAATTATTGAATTGATGTTAATGAAACTTGGACATAGAATTTACCGCGGCGAGAATGGAAAACGCGTCTGTTTTTGAAAAATCGTGTCAGTAGCGACGCAGCAATAATAAAAAAACTAAAAATATGAAAACAGCTCATACTTCGTTTTTAGACGGTTTGGAGGCTCGTGATCATTTCGCATCGTCCAGTTGAAGCATGCAGAAAAAAGCTGTGGCGTCCTAGTTCCTAAGGAGAGAGACGCAAGAAACTATTTACGAGAGTTTTTGTGTTGGATGTTTGTTTGCGGGTGGGTGAGCGATGATTTGGTTGCAAGGGGATTTTAGACTATAGCTTCATGCAACGGGAAAATAATAAAACAGTATCATCATTTTGTGGGAAGTACTGAGTCAATCAACTTGACTGCATTTTTTATTATATTTTTTAAGGTGTCGATAAATTTAGATTATTTTTTATGTTTTGACTCTACCGGTCTCTCAAGTCACGAGCCGGCACTATAATACTAGGCCAAAAACATACATAGCATCCCTCGTATCGCACACACCTAGATCATTCAATGCAAAAAAGGGTTGACAAGCAGACAACATTTTCAGTATAAATAGAAACACATTTGTGTAATAAATCCCATATGACTTATTGCATCGAATTTCTATTATAAATGTGAAAGGGGTTTCAGCTGAGGGAAGTCACGATATAATCCACTTTTGATAATGGAAACTCTATACAAAAGGATGATATTGAAGAAAACACTCATGCTATGAGGTATCGAATCTTTTGTTTTCTTAAATTTCGCGTTGAAACATTTTTTATCCAGATCTTGAGCACGTTGAAATTCTCAATGTAATCAACAAAGATGCGATTGTGCATACACATTGACGGAACAACTTAAATTCAATTGAAGACAACTTGCTCAACAGAATTTAAAACTTGCATTAAATATACTTGTATAGTCATAAAGACATTAGTAAGAATACATTTTGAGTCCATCTTTAGAATTCTTAAAGAAATATTTAGAATCCCTCTATCGATATACTTAACTTGATATGTGTTTTCTTTGCACCACACTCCCTTATATACATTTTTTCAAATTTTTACAAGTATACCTACCATACAAGTATATCATCGCCTAAAAGCGAAGTTTGAGCTGTTTATGTTTTCATCGTTTTTATTTTTGCCGCGCCGCCACTGACACGATTTCTAAAAACAAAAGCGTTTTCAATCATCGCCACAGTAATAGAAACTTCATTAAAATCAATTTCAGGTTATACAATACAGAACGATCTAAAGCAATAATACTCGTATGTAGGTATACATCAGAAAATTCTGAGTCGCTTGGTTTCTCTAATAGGCAAGGCAATGCAATGTTTGGATGGACATGGAAAAGTGTAGTATGCCGCTAGGTCTTTTTTTCATAGGTCAATCATCCGCCTATTATGAGTACACATTTTTCAGGATACATCCCCAACCCCCCCCCCCCCCCACCACAATTTTTCCCCCACCCCAAAAGTAGAAAAATGATCAAGAACCCCTAAAATGCCTAAAAAAGGTTTGAGCTGTTTTTATATATTTAGTTTTTTATTATTGCTGCACCGCCACGGCCACGATTTCTAAAAACCATACGCGTTTTCCATCCTCGCCACTATAGTAATACTGTGTCAAAATTTCATTGAAATCTATTCTCACGCACAATACAGAATGATGTAAGTAAAGCAGTACTCGCTATGTTATAGATCACCCGTTGGTGTGGGAATTAAAAAAACATACTGTTTTTCGACGACTCATCTGTTTTATAAACAAAAACAACTAAATACTGCCGTATTGTGAAAAATACAATATTAAACAACTTTTATATGAAAAAATCGCATAACCATTATTTTCCGACGTATATAGGTACCATATTCCATACATAATAAGCACCATGTATATAACAGAATAAAATTTAACTTAAGGACAAATTAGTAATATCACAAAATGTTCACAGTGTATGAAGAATTGACAAGAATTAACTAGATAACGTAACGGACAAAATCTGTTCTTATTTTTTTGAGCTCTTTGTCCAGTCTTGCCTTGAACCAGTTGACACTAGTGACACCTATACTTCACTGTTTTCTGGGTAGTTTGTTGTTGTTTTTATTGCTATTTTTGTTAGTAAAACGTGGCTATGAACAAAGTTTACGGAATACATATAAGTTGGATCACTCTCCGTCGGCACTTTGAAGAACTCACATGAAAGCGATGCCGCAGCCGCACGCGCCAGTTAGTTTTTGCGTTGGTTTCTGCTCAAGTACAAGGGTTTTTAGCGGGGACTTGCTAACGCCTAGGTTGTACGTATATACGAGGGTCATTGAAAAACTATGTGTTGACGGCCGATTTAGACGTACAAATACAAATATTACGTTTATTTTGCTAATGCACTAAGTTACATAAATGGACATCAAAAATAAAGCCTAGTAAAACTATTACTAATGAATCTCAAATGATTTCAAATATTGTAGCTATTTCGTAGATAAGTAAAAACTGATGATTCAAAGGTGCTGTAGTATTTTTACCTTAATGTTTTGTTTATTTGGCTTATTTTTGAGATCACAGTTTATACATTTTATGGTATAGTATATACGAACTCGTATGTACAATTTTAAAAGATAATCATGTGGAAATGCTTTACATCGATATGAATAAATTATTTTTGACATTTTGCTTTTTAGTGTCATTCCAATTGCTACTGCAGAAACTAAATTGTTAAAGTTATCAATAAAAATATCTTCGAGCTCTAAAATATAATTTACAATGTCCCTGGGTGATATGGTAAGACCACCGATTGAATATTTTGTCTCACTATACGCTTTCAGCGTGATACAATCCTTTAAGTACCTGTAGCTCTTGAACTAATAACTTTAGACCTCAAGTGTACTAGTTTGTTGGAATTGTTTTATCGGGAGGATAATATATACAGGGTGTCCCATTAATAATTTTGAATCGAATGTGACGTGACCAAAAACAAATACCTCGTTGGGTAGTACAATGACAAAAAAAGACACAACATATGCTCTAATTTACATGCCCAAAATTATAATTCTCTACTACTGCCCAGTTCCGACATATTTCTTGTCTTAATCGTCGTGGGATACCCTGTATTTATGTCCCTTATATTTCAAGGTTTACCACAAAATAAGGATGGATCTGATTGTCATTCTCCATCCGTTAATAAATTCAAATTTATTGGTAATATCTTTTCTTGCGAAATTGATTACTCTCAAACTTCTAAAAAAATTATCCATTTCTTGCAAACAAATCCGAGATAACAAAATCGGATGTTTTTGAGACACTGTATAGACTTCGCGTTAAACACGTTCAACCTCTAGTTTGCGCCGCCCCGTATCTCCCGGCTGACGCCGGTAAACTGCTACCGGTGTACCGGGGGACGGGGCAAGGGGCAGGCCGTTTTGATATTTTTGCGGAGTGATCCAACTTATATGTATTCCGTAAACTTTGCTATGAACCAGTTTCTGGCCAGTAGTAGGGGCAGCCCATATGAGGTCTTTAGAAATTCTAATACTTCCACGTTCATATTTTCCTATTCGGCTGACCTGCAAAGATATCATTGTGGTAACACTAGACGAGTAACATGTTGCTCGGTTCCAATATTCAGGGATCCTCTTCCGCAATATCCACCCACGTTTTTGTCGAAGATGGTGTTGCAGGATGAACATGTACTGTTATGATTCCGAATTTTTGCTGCCAGCGATCGTACTGGTTGTCAGAAATAAACAAATGAGCTACATTTGCAACAACCTACGCTCACCAGCGCTTCCTTGTTATAGTCGGATAGAATTTTCTGATAAAAGCTCTTAAAATCCTTATAGTCTGTTGAATCTTCATAATTTATAGAGAAGGGATTTGTGGATTCTTTTTTTGCAAAAAATGATGTAAAGTAGCTTAACTTAAATGTGGGGAGGTAAGTGGAAGCAGTATATAGGTACTATAGTTTGGATTGAAGAGTGGATTTGGAACCAGACAAGCCATATTCAGTCTCCAAACATCAGTACAAAACTGTCAAGATCAAAGAAAAGATGTCTTCATGTGCTTCATCGATTATGAGAAAGCGTTTGGCAATGTCAAACACGATCTCCTCATATCATACTTTGGCGATTTGGGACTGGATGACAAGTATATAAGGCTGATCAATAATCTGTGCTGGAAACAGAAAGAAAATACTCGAGTCCATAATGCAGGAGCAACAGATGATGTTGAAGTTCAAAAGGGAGTTAGACAAGGGTGTATTTGGTCGCCGATGTTATTCAACCTTAGATAGCCTTAACGGCATTAAAATAAACGGATTTCCAATCAACAATCTCCGATATGCAGATAACACTGTCATACTAGCAGACAATATGAATGACCTTCAAACTCTACTGAGTCGCGTTACAAAAAACAAAACCAAGTTCATGGTAGTTAGCAGAAACCATATCCCAAACACCCGAATCCACCTGAATGGAGGGGACATCGAACGGGTCAGCAAATTTAAATATCTGGGATACATGATAAACGAAAGATAGGACCCAGATGAGGAGATAAGATGCAGAATTGAACAAGCTAGGACAATTTTCCTGAAACTTCGAAAATTTCTTACTAACAAAAATTTGAACTTCAGTCTCAGATACAGGATGATAAAGTGTTATGTATGGTCCACTCTATTGTATGGCGTGGAAGCATGGACGCTGAGGGCAGCTATGGTAAAATTGAAGTGTTCTAAATGTGGACTCTGCATTGAATGCTGAGAGTGTCCTGGGTCGACCATGTGAGAAATGAGAACGTTCTCCAGAGAGCTGGCTTAGCAGAACCAGAACTTTTTGAGGTTATAAGGAAGAGGAAAGCAACCTACCTAAGCCACATTATGCGTGGGGAACCCTATCACCTCCTGCGTCTCATTCTTCAAGGTAAGAACGAAGGAGGGAGAAGAAAAATTGGAAGAAAAAAGCTATCGTGGCTGAGAAACATCCGTCACTGGACAGGAATAAGCGACTTCCAGGAATTACAGAGGGCTGCAATGAATAGGGTGCTCTGATGAGAGAAAGGATGAACGCCTATGCAGGAATCTGCATGGCACCCTAAGAAGAAGAAGACAAAATGCTTGGGGTTACTAAATCTTCCTCCATCTCAATCCACCCCCATATACCTATACTAGTAAAATAATATTCGACAAGTATGCATAGAATGCCCTGATTTACAGCAAGATTTATTTACTCAAGCAATACTATTGAAAATCGTTTTTTGAAATTTTAGATTTCTGGAGCAGCATCAGCCAGCAAAAAGACGAGTTGCCGCGCCAGATAGATGAATAAGCGTTAGAGTATATGATTTTATGCGGCACCAGTTTTATAAATTGTGAAGATCAGCATTAATATATATATAAATAAATAAATCAGCCAACAAGCCAGTAGCTTCTGAGTTACAGATGATAGGATGAATGAAACGTGATTTCAGCAATACTGCCGTTTTAATATACTTACTTTAATGTTCATTGACCAGCTATATACAGAAAAGTACATATGCAGTCAGAACAATCATGTCCTAAGTACAAATAACAATTTACAACAAGAATGGCAAGCAATAAACACTAGTATATGGAGAAAAGCTCTTCCACATAATGTGTATAATTATTGTCTTTCTGAGAATTTTCATATGTCCAGGGGAGAGGACACTGCAACAAACTTATTATAAAGGGTGTAAATTAAGTATGTTAACAAACTTTAACCACGAATAGTACTCCGAAAAATAGAAAGAAAGTGTCATATGAACATGCGTCTGGAAATGCTTCCTAAGGGAGCTACGCCCCTTTGCATGGGGCACCCTGAAGACGGTTTTCCTTCCATATTCTCGAAACCGTTCATAACAGAATTACGAAATTAGGTGCTGTGGGTAAACTTTTGACGCTTAATCTGATTCTGAATTCAGAATTTCATAATTTTAATCAGAGGCGTATCATACACGGGAGGAGTTAACGGTAAAAATAACCACATTTTCTAAATGGTAATTTTTTTGACATTTTGATTTTAGAATGTAGTATCTCAGAGATTGCTACGTAAAAATGGTTTCTTGGTACATCTCGATAGGGCTAACCGTTTTCGAGAAAAATGCAAATTACTGAATCGATGCAGGCTATTGTATTCAATAATTTGCATTTTTCTCGAAAACAGTTAGCCCTACCAAGATGTACCAAGAGACCATTCTTACGTAGAAATCTCTGAAATACCATATTCTAAAATCAAAATGTCAAAAAATCACCATTTAGAAAATGTGGTTATTTTTACCCTTAACTCCTCCCGTACGATACGCCTCTGATTAAAATTATGAAATTCTGAATTCAGAATCAGATTTAGCGTCAAAAGTTTACCCACCTAATTTCGTAATTCTGTTAACGGTTTCGAGAATATCGAGGGAAAACCGTCTTCAGGGTGCCCCATGCAAAGGGGCGTAGCTCCCTTAGGAAACATTTCCGGACCCATGTTCATATGACATTTTCTTTCTATTTTTCGGAGTACTATTCGTGGATAAAGTTTGTTAACATATTTAATTAACACCCTGTATCTACGTCCCTATATCGATTTGGTTTGCCTCTGTAATATGTATCCTCAAGTATGATAGTAGTATATAATGGAGTATGTACTTATTCAAAAACTTGTGACGCTGTTTAATTACGACGACAGAAAGACATAATAGCGTCTGTCAGTTTTTTGGAAGCCGCTTAGGTGTGTTCCATTCAAAAACTAGATTTATAAAGTAGTGTGAATAACATATATAATTTTCATCTTTGCTAAAATATCGTAAATTTGAATAAAATGTTCAACTTTTCAAATTTTATAAAACACATTAGGAACCGGAATAGGTGTATGCCATTGGGTTTTTGTATAAGAAAAGCTATATACCACATTATATTGAAACCTTCACCTACGGCATGTGTAATAGATAGTACGTATAACCTAGCATCAATATGAGGTTTGCTAAAATACCGTAAGTTTGCCGGCTCTAAGACTATATTGAGTGTAGAGGAAATTACCTTAAAGAAATGAAATAAATAAAGAAAAACTATAAAACGATAACAGTCTGCTTTGTAGTATAAAAATTCGAGTTCAATGGTAATGGTAGCGAAACCAGAAATAAGGTGTTTTTCCATTTTCTTAGATTTTCACATGAGATATTTAACCTATTTCTGTAGGCGTTCCACTTTACCTTTAGATATTATCTTATCGATTATCTTGCATTTCTGAATTTTATACTTCTAGTTTTCATGTCGTCTACCTTCAAGAATAGATTCCCTTATTAGAATTATTTCAGCAAAAACTGTCCTACTATTAATGCTGAGCCTGAATCCCGTCTAAAATTTAGAATTAATTGAGGAAACTGTAATGCAGTCTATTATCCTCGCTTCTGTAGGCTTAGTGGAAATGACCTACCGCAATCGTTAAAATATGCGAAGGCATGGCCCCAGTTGCTAGCTGCGTGCCCGACTAAAACCCTTTTAAGTTAATTTAGAATAGCTTACGTGTTTGAAAAATAATGTGATTCTGCAACACAGATAAAGTGTGCATTTAATAAAAATATGAATGTTGAGCGAGCAGACTTTTGATAAAAGTTTTTTGGCACTAAATAGGGTGCCACAGGAATATGGAGATTCGTGGGGTCAAACTAGTACGATTGATTGTAGCATACCTATATACAATGTGTTCCACCATGGAGTCGTGATACAGAAATTGAAAATGTAATAAAAAATTAATTAAAAGGTTGACCCGTTTTTTTCGCATTTTTTCTCGATAACTTTAATTGTATTTTCATACCTCAAAGTTTGTCGACATGATGGTGGAACACATATTGTATATGGTGTTATACCGTTTGCTTGTTTTTTTGAGAGATAACTTGACAAGGTAACGTCTTGACTTTGTACATACTAGATATTGTCATGATGGTAATAACTCGCGCAGTTGAAGTTAATCAACAGTAAATCAACAACTGGATTATTACCATTACCGCGAGTTCAATACTCTTATTTATCTACGACCAAAGCAATTGGTAGTACGGCTTAAGTACCAATTTTTGACAACCTAACATCACTTCTGTAAAATAAATAGTACACCGTCGAATTAGCGTTTAACGCCTCATAGCATGGTTACCTTTGCAGTTATTGTACCGTATATTTAATCATATGCGTTTCTAAGAGATCGGTACTGGTATCTAGTAGGCGTTGCTCATATCATAACCCACGGCTGGAGCGTGAGATATGAAAAATAATCACGCTGTTCGTTTATACGTAGTATTACCTATTCAAAAGTAATTTGGTAATTGCTGTATAATTTAACGAGAGTAGATACAAATATTAAATGCATAGATGGTGCTGAGCTAGTCAACTTGAGATCATTTTATTTTTCACAGTAAGGGGAGTATTGTGGTTGTGAAAATGTTTGTTTTTGCAGATAAGGGGCCGTTCATTAATTACCTGATCTTTTATTTAGCATTCTTTAACCCCACATGCCCTTTAGTGATATGTGGTGAGATTTAAGACTACATCCCTCCCCATCCACATCACGTGTACTTTTAAGTACCTACAAAGTGTATTAAATTTTACGAATATTGTCTTTAAAAACAGATATAAAGTATAATCTTATTTTGTTAAAAAATTAAGGACCATGATAAAAATGTCTAGATAGAGAGGGTGCAGGTTGTTTTTGATATATGGCATATAAGTAATGATAATGTGTTTGACGAAAAAATAAATACACGTGATATCTTTTTTTTTCCAGGAGCAGTCCGACCTTATTGTCCCCGTCAATACTTAAGCCTTAAGGCTTATTGTATTATTGCTCCTCTCATTTACAGTATCCACTCCAGCAATCTAGATCCCTGCAGTTTATGCAGTTTTCCTACTAGTCCTGGTGCTGAGTACTCCATTGGTTCTAGCTTCGTCTTCCCAAAGACCTGTTGTCTCTTGTGATCTAGCGCTTCGCACTCACAGAGCACATGTAGGGTCAGTTCCTCTACGACACAGTCTGCAGTTGAGGTCTCCATTGTAGAGTCCCATCTTATTCAGGTGTTCCTTCAGCCCACAATGTCCTGTAAGGAGACCCGTCGTTATTCGGAGCTGATTCCTACTCAAGGAGAGCAGTGTTTCAGCTATTTTTTTGCATGGAGTTTTAAAAGATGTTTTACCATGAACACATCCTGGCAACAAGTTCCACTGCTCCTTGTGCTGATGTTTCATCCATTCTCCGACCTGGTGTCTGATTGTGCCTTTAGGCACCCCCAGGGCGGGTTCACGCCATTTCCGCCCTGGTGATATTTTGTGATTTTTGTCAACCCCTCTCCCCTTTCAAGCCTTGCGTTATTAATGGACGGCCCCTAATACGCTTTTTCAGCATTTTGTGATATCCACATAACGAAAATCCACGTCACACATTTCCGTCTGTTTGTCTGTTGGTGTTTTTCTAGACTCGTAATCTCAGTAACCGCTGCATAGATTGTGATGAAATGTAGCGATATACTGTGCGGTCTTAGTAGGTAATTATGATATAACTTTGAAAATTGATCATGGGCGGCGGAGTAATTTGCAAAAACAAAAAATTAGAAATATTACCCAAACTGCGTCTCTATGCGGTTTAGGGATTCCTGATCATATTCCACCTTTTTTGGGTGAACGTGAAATTGGGGTGGTTGGGGAGTGGGGGATTGTAAGAGCGAAAGATTTGTTTTATTCATAATAGGCTGTTCATTGACAAAATTATGAAGGAACCTAGAGGCATAGTACACTTTTTATTAGGTCCATCCGAACATTACCTTGCCTATTACAG
This sequence comes from Callosobruchus maculatus, assembly GCA_951848785.1. Taxonomy (NCBI): domain Eukaryota; kingdom Metazoa; phylum Arthropoda; class Insecta; order Coleoptera; family Chrysomelidae; genus Callosobruchus; species Callosobruchus maculatus. The sequence goes on along the minus strand of CATOUR010000081.1, from coordinate 4,035,525 downwards.
AAACCAAGGAACTTAAAATTTCCTGACGTGTGCATAAGCATTGTTTTTGATCATGGTGCATTGTGTAACCTGGAAATTGTGAAATCGATAGTTTTCCATATTTTACTTCCCATACCGATAGGAGATAGAGGGGTATTGTTATCACGCAAATTTCGGATTTTGAGATAATACGCTTTTTGAGGGTTCTAATGATATCTAAATCAAAAAAATCTACGTCACTTATGTCTGTCTGTCTGTCTGTTGGCCTGTCTGTCTATTGGAGTAAAATTTTGAAAATCGGTGCACTGACGGCGAATAAATTGGTTAAAAACAAAGATTTATCAGAACCCGTCCCGTACTTTATAGTCAAGAGATACAGAAGAAAACTTCTGGGTTTAAAACCGGATATTTATCACTAGTAATCGATCAGCTTTGTACCTGTGTGGCAAAAGTTAGAATTTGGTGCTTCATTTAATCTGCCCTTGGACTAAGAAACCATATATTTTTTATTTTTATTATTATTTATTTATTCATTTTAAAAGCTACATGAATTAATGAAGGTCATTCACAGAAGGCACTGCTTTGTGCGTGAACATCCCCCGGTATAGAAAAACTAAAATTTAAGTTCATATGCTCCTACTTCTCGTGCACTCACTAACTTGTAGACCTTTCCATGATTAGTCATCTTTTGGTTCCTCCTATAATCCTGCTGTTTCTACCATTTCGACCAGTAAAACTCCCATCTCTTGTGCAGTCAAACATCAACCATATCAATTTTCCTAAGCTTTGTTCAGAATAACTTCACAAATAAATTTTGAATTACTACCTCGTGTCATGTCATGTTGACATATTTATATAAATATATATAAAAAAGAAAGAAAGGCAAAAAATCAAACCCACCAATTACACACATGTGGCTCTTCTCAGCATCATCTCTGAAAGGGGTGATACACGTACGAGCAAGTACGCGTACTTATGGCTCGACGACCTTTTTCGCCTGTGTGTCACCGTAAGTACGCGTACTTTAAAACCGTCGCGCAAACCGCCGGCGATCCAACTGGTTTGAAAGCTTGCTTATAGCTTGCCTCGGCTCATACTGCGAGCAGCGAGCCTCCACTTTGTTTCGGCAGGCCATCGATGCGCCGTTTTTAGGCGTTTCAGGAGTTTCTGATCATTTTCCATTCATTTTTGGCAAGGTGGAGAATTTGAAAACTCAAAAATTTCTTGTATCCATAAAATACTTTACATTGTGGTGAACAATTTACTTTGATGATATTGTGTGCTTGTTGCACCTATTCAATGTTGCCTTTGAATTTCATAACTAAGGACTTGATTGTGATGGAATTGTGACACCGTATTAGTACTACAGATAATGGTAACAGTGTATAGTTGTTGGAACATCTGCCAGTGGCGGAGGAGACATCAAAAAACAAAAAATTTCTAAATTGTTCAAACTTCATTTTTAGGCGTTTCAAAGGTCCCTGAACACTGTCTACTATTTCGATGAGGACGGTGTGGAGATAGAGGAACTCTAAATCGTTAGCACCTACAATATGTGAAAGGCACTGAGTCAAGGCAAATTTCTGAAGTTTCCATAGGTATTTACATTCTTTTAGCAGTATTATCAAACACTGCATCTCAGCCACTCCTTTTTCTCTGAAGACAGACTAGATAAGCCAGGAAGTGTATAACAATAAAACCACTGAGCAATTATACGCTACTTTTTCTACCGTTTTATTTCTGCAGTAGAAAATGCCCTAACTTTAATTAAAATTACGAGCGATAAATAATAGAATCCCACCATTGATTACCGTATCCTACTTCAGTAATAGCAGCTATATAAACTTTATTGCGAGGCGTATCAAGATGTGGATATACGAAGAAACCAAATAATTACTGATTCGTACGATACAGCCGTCCTCTGTAATTTGCAGCTAAGTACTCGTACAATTTAGACATTAACGTTGGATATGTATCATATTTGACAGTGATTTGTTTTATTGTGTATACGTAGGATGAGCTACCAAGAATTTGTCTTGCTTCCCACGCATCAGCATTAGAATTTTATATAGGGTGAGCTTGAACGGAAGATAAGTTAGGTTAGGTTGAAAGTGAGTGGTGCAATTATGCCTCGTTCCACTGCGACCCTATTGTATTGGCTCACACCTATTTAGAGTTCTCCGTACAATCCACACCTCTTGACGAAAGCAATAGAAGTGTTGGGTGAAACTTCCTTGAAGTCAGTTGGTCCCAGTTGGGAATCCGAAGGTGTGAAACCTAGCTACTTCCAGTACTGACCAGGAGAACAATATGTGCTTCGCTGTTCGTTGTTTGTTCTAGACCTAACTTTCGGTAGTGGTTCCTCAGACGACAATGCTCCATTCTATGATCCTCGGGAGGGGGGGGGGGGGGGTGGCGACTATAGGGGTATAGTATGAGCACCTTTGAGAGTTGTAGCCCTGGTGTATCTCAACAGTGCAGGGGTGCTTTCCTCTCTCCCTAATCTGAGATGGTTTTCTTGGCAGTGCTTTCCGCAATACCCACGAATGGATCTGGTCCTGTGAACACAGATTCGGTTTCTAATCTTACGAGTGTTTTGGTCATTACCGTTGCCATTGCCTGTTACTTCGCTATGACCTTGAACCCAAACCAAAGTTACTTTGTTCCTTGTTCCAAGTTCGTTGAGGAGACGTATGCAGTTTCATACGAGCCCTCCGTCAACCCGTTTGGAGCTCAATGCTTTCTCTTTTGTTCAGCTCGCTGACTTCCAACTCTATGGATATCATTACTAAGATGTCAGCTCTTGGATTGGTACCAGCTACTCCCGCTTCTGTCCCCAGTTCGGACTCGGAGCCGTCTATGACTAGTGCAAGACCGGAGGGTGATATGAAACTGTCACTCCTCTTCTATTCGTCTTTTCCTGGGAAAAGGACGTTTTAGGATCTCTCCGTGACTCTCGGGGAACTGTAGTGTCCGAGGCCATTTCGAGTATGTGGTGATTTATAATTTCACTCATGATACCCGTTGTGTCTGATCTTAGGTCCTTTTTGTGCTATCTTCCAGTTGATGGCAGTCTGTACGCGACCCTTCTGACACCTCTCTCTACCTCAATGTGTAGAAAGGTTAAGCTTAGAAGGGTCTCCATGGCCAGTGTCGGAGTAGTAGACGTGGCATCAGAAGATAGTGGTCTTATTAAAATATATTTTATAAACCTGTCACTTGATCACTGTAGGCAGCCCTGAGGGTTATAACCTTAAAATATTTTTAATTTGGATTTTGCACATTTGGTAATAGCCAGTTCCAATGTATTACAGTCACAACATATCAGATATAACCAGAAACAATAGCGGCAACATATCTAATGCCAATGGGAAGCTGGACTATAACAGAAATGACCATTTTCACAGCCTAGTTTTTGGGCTGTACTAGAGATTTAGTAGGTTCCACAATTATTGAAAATTTGGAAAGGAAAGGAAAAATATCAGCGAATATTGCTGGTAGTCTAGCATCCCCAGAATGAAATTTCACGAATCGTATAAAAAAGTAGTAATTTTTGTCAAGCCAAAAGTAACGATACTTGTGTCTGTAGCACTTTTAAATTCTCCAGTCCTTATTAGCAAGGTCGCATAAAATGAAAACAGAATGACAGTCTTTTTAAATTATAAAACGTAATTTACTTGTCAAAAAAAATACATGAAATAAACACAATTAAAACATGAACTAATAGAAAATTGAACAAAATTCCAATAGATGTTCAAAATGCTCCACTGAGAGGTGTCGGTAATTTTGACTTGGTGGAAATGACTAATGTATTATACCATTAAGTATGCAACTATATCTCGTAGATATTACTGCTAGTAATGTAGTAACATTCCATTTCAAAATTTTCAATCATTTTTTAAAATTTGTCAATCTCTATTACATTTCAGTAGTTAATTGGCTGTGGAAGATAATCATTTCTGTCATAGTCCAGCTCTTCCTTATATCCTTCCAGATATGCTGCCGCTGATGTTTTTAGTTAGAAGGGATATATGTTGTTAAGGTAACTTTACAATCTTATCTCATTAACTCTATTTTGAATCTTTCTGCTAAGTCAGCTGTTTTCTTCCATCTGAACAGACCTCTGTTTATTTTTCATGACCGGGTGGGTTGGTTACAGGTAGAAATATTTGAAATACACCGATTTGACTGAAATTTTGAAATAAAATGGAAACTACAGGAGGCTCATATCGACAATTCTATGTCATTAGAAAAGCTATGAAAGTTTACAGTTGGGCGTATAAAAAGAATTAGACATTCCCATTTAAAAGAATCAAGTGACCTGTGATTGAAATATCCTTAATTGGTCTACCGATTTCACCAAGTACAAAAAGTATTCAACTTTGACAGTACAACATAAGCTGACACATTTCATGCTTAGTCACACCACAAAGTAACAGCCTTCTACGTTTCATAGACGTTGTGATATTCAATTTTTTTCAACATCTACTTACAGGGTGAGTTTTTAGCACCGGCTCGGTCGATAACTCCACTGCTGTAGAAGATAGCGAAAAAAGTTGTATATAAAAGTTGTAGCCACGGATATGCTCCTTGCTCAGAAAATATTTATATGTATACAGGGTGATCCATAACTACGTGGTGATGCAAACATGCATTTTTTTAAATGGGACACCCTATATATTATTCCATATTCAAATTCTACTAACGATTTCCGTTCTTCCAATATAGGGTATTGTCACATTATACAGGGTATTTCAAAAGTTATAACCATTTTTATATCCAAATCGCTGTCAAATTAACGTACTGTATATCAAAAAGTGTTAAACCAAAAATAATTTTTTTACACGGATGAATAAAAAGTATTCTCTAGTTTTAGAATCTGCTATAAAAAAGCCCGCGACGCATATTCGTATACAGGGTGATGTGGAATGCAAAATCTAGATTTTCTCTCTTTTTTTAAATGTAACTCCCAGTATTTTATTATACCAAACAATTGCCTTTAATATGCTCTTTCATCTTTGTATAGCACTTGTTATGGCTGCATTCATTAGTTTCTGAGATATTTCGATTTTTCTACAAATTTTAAACATACCTTCTATTTGTTTACTGAAACTCATTTAGGTATTTTGAGAAAATGCTATCAAATTTTATTTTTGCTTAACAAACAACTAAAATATAAGGCCATAATTATACTTGATCAAGCCAAAACATTGAACTAACGAGATAATATGGGTCAAGTGTGCTGAGGCAACAATTTTATAGGCGTCATGCATAATTATCAAGCAGATCTATCAGGTAGGCTATGAAATATTAAACGACACAGTTCAAATAAAACGATTCTTCAATCTTTCAAACGCATTAGTTTTAGAGTGCCTCCGTTCTGGATATTGCTGTTCATATAGTTGATATATTCTAGAGGCAAGTAGGCAATTTCTCAAAGATTCTCATAAATACCCTCAATGGAAAAATTAATCTTTAAAGCTCGTTTGTCACACAGTACGAAATTATTGGGCAGGTTATGGAAACTGTCAATTTTTCAAATCCTATCTGATAAATCTGCTTGATAATTATGCATCACGACTACAAAATTGTTTCCTCAGCATATTTGACTTTATTATCTCGATGAGTCAGGGTTTTGACTTCATCAAATACTATCATGACCTTTTAATTTAGTTGTTCGTTAAATAAAAAACGAATTCGACAGTACTTCCTCAAAATAAATAAATTTCAGTACACAAATGGAAGCTATATTTCAAATTTACCGAAAAATCGAAATACCTCGGAAACTGATAATCGTAGGTACAAGAAGTGCTATATAAAAATGAAAGAGCATATTAAAAGCAATTCTTTGGTTTAACAAAATATTGGGGGTTACATTTAAAAAAAAAGAGAAAATCTGGATTTTGCATTCTACATCACCCTGTATACGAATATGCGCCGCGGGTTTTTTTATAGCTGATTTTACAACTAGAGGATATTTTTAATCTTTCCGTGTAAAAAAATAATTTTTGATTCATTTTTGATATACAGTACGTTCGTTTGTCAGAGATTTGGGTATAAAAGTGGTCATAACTTTTGAAATACCCTGTATAATGTTATAATACCTTATATTGTGAGAAGAGCAATTATTAGTAGAATCTGAAAATGGGATAATATATAGGGTGTCTCATTTAAAAAAATATATGTTTGCATCACCACGTAGTTATGGATCACCCTGTATAAATCAAAATATTTTCTGAACAAGGACCATATCCGTAACTACAAATTTTATGTACAACTTTTTTCGCTATCTTCTATAGTAGTGGAGTTATCGACCGAGCCGGTACTAAAAACTCACCCAGTATATTACTTATATTAAAAATGGTGATTTGTGCCTAAATGGTTCATTTTAAGTATCATGTGTGACACATAAAGACGCACTCGAATTAACCGAGGAATCCAAATATGCAATAATATATAGTGGTTTCTATTCACAAAAATTAACTTTGATAATTCGCACCCTGTATAATGATAAATATTATTGTCAGATAGATTTTATTGCCCTCTACATTTTTTATTTGAGATACTTTTTCGTATCTGCATTAGGCAAGCAGCTATCGTCCATTTACACATCGTTGTATGGTTGATATATTGTCATGAAAGCATTTTCTTTCTGCGATGTGGTAGCACGAAATGACATATCAATCTGAATGAAGCGTGCTTCGGGTTCTTGCACCGGTACCATTGCGTGGTATGGGCGCGGAGGATCTTCTGGGTGTGTGGCTCGATCTTCGCGTTAACAACCCATCACCCAGCACCGTGTCCATTGAATACGAATAATAATAAAATGGGCGATCGCCGTTCTGTTCGGGGAACATCGCTCGCAGGATGCCTGCACGTGCACGTGCCGATGGTACCATGGTCATTTGCATGCTAACTAGTCAATGCAATGGGAATGGGAGGGTGTGGTAGGTGGGCTATCGCGAATGCAGGCCGTTTGTACACGTCTCTGACAGTTAACACCGTGCAGGCGATCAAAAAATCAGTGGATGTGGATGGCCATAAGCCGCTCATGCATGCAGGATAATGCAGAATTTGTAATTGTCCTCATGATTCATAGTGTAACAGGGATATGTTGCAACCTCCAAAGGAGTCCAAAGGCTCATCACGGGAAAATAAATATAAAGCAAAGAAACCTTTTTCAGAAAAAGCTTTTCTTTAAATGGTCTAAAAAGGAAGAAAATAAAATTATTATCAACCTGAATGATAACGTCTCATCTCAGTCTGATTTTGAGTTGTGCTTAATTATTTTGTTTCCCTATCTTTCATTTGTATCCTCAACAAATTTTTTTGGAATGTAGGTTTAAATACTATTTATTGTACATTTTACAATGTTAAGATCTTTTGAAAATCTAACAACCGCATTTGGTTTTTTTTCTTTAATGTTAGTGTGGCCCTGGGTGGTTCTGTCCTCAACATCCCTCACACGACGATGTTTGTGTATGTTACGGTTAAAGTGTTTACTTTGATAGTTAATACAATAGCTGGATATTATACACAATATCCAAATGTGTCATTATTTTGATAGAAAATCGTACTTCAACTAAAATAGCTATGAATATTGGTTGTTTTGTATACTATCCAGCTAGCTCACAAACTATACAAGATATGCCGCTAAAGTATAGACCACAAGGGTATCACACATATTAACCAGTGTTCCTGGTCAGTTTACAAACTATCCACATCATTTGGATAAGGTATGCACCTAATATCTCTAGTAATACCATTGATTAACACATACTTTAATCAATGGTAATACATAATAACCAACTCGTTGGTTAGTATGTTAATCAACCAATTTCTTGATTAGTATGTAAACTAACTGATTTTCTTTGGTCAATTTAACAGAAAAATGAGGTTATGTTTATGACAAGTGCAAGTGTGACGTGTTGGTTTTGTTTACTGTCGTGCCTTGTAAAATTTGTTTAAGAACAGTTAGTTACCAAAAATGGATCAGCAACAGCAATTTGAAAAGTAGCTATTAGAATGTTACGAGAAAAAGTCCCAAAATTCAAATTTAATGAATGACAGTGATTATAATGTACTTCTGCAACATATAAAGCGAACAATTACATAACACTAACAACAAGAATGATTATCATGTAATTAATACTTATGATTTACAGATAATCGGATCGAATAGCAATTGTATGTTTTATCTATGAATAAACTTTTGACTAAAAAGTATTGTTCTAAACTAAAGTAACCAAAGAGGATTGGTTGGTTTACACACGAACCAACGAGTTGGTTATTATGTAGTACTAGATATATTAGGTGCATAATTTATACAAATTATGTAAATAGTTTGTAAACTGACCAGAAGCACTAGTTAATATGTGTGATATCTTTGTGGTATATACTTTAGCGGCATATCTTGTATAGTTTGTAAGCTAGCTGGCTAGTATAAAAACCAACCAAGATTCATAGCTAGAGCTAGCCAGCTAGCTAATTTAGTAGAAATATTATTTTCCATCAAAATAACCAGACATTTGGATAGTTTGTATAATATCCAGCTAGTGTATAAACTATCAAAGTATTTATTTGAATCGTAACATATAGATACATATATATTTCTGGCTTCTGCCTTTTTACACGAATACCTAAAAGCATAACATAACACAAAGCAGTGGCAGATCATGCCGCTAAATAACGCATTAAAGTGTGTTCTATGTAAATTTTCATATTGCGTCTGATTGACGCCTTCAATCTACTACGAACTTGATCTTCTACAATACAATTTTCATCAAAAAATTGTTTTGACCTCTAGACCGTCCGGTGCTGACCGTGTAGCATGCGTAGTACTTTTATTGACCAAGCCCTTCGGTAATTTTTCAATTTGCTTTGTTCCAATCTCCTCCTATTGTTTCAACTCTAGTTTCGAAAACAAATTACAACAATTACTCGTAGTTTGCTGTAGGCGCGGGGATCTTCTGGGTGTGTTCAAAAATATTCTCGTGCGTTCGGTAATGATATTAATTTTGTATCTTGAGGTACTTTCTATCAGAATGATCGCATGCGTTTCTCGTTTCTGCGTTACCCAATTACGAATAGTACTAAACTTCCGTCTAAAAACGTTATTTCTTCGTCTTAATAATGGCATATTGGACATTATAATGTCTGAGTCTAGACTTGAATCTGATGTATCTTATGAACATCAAAAACAAAAGAACTCCTCATCATCATAGTCATAATGTCTTAACAGACATGTTGTGAACTCGTAAAATGCATTAAGTTGGAGCTAGAGTATTGCCGACACGAATATTATCAATAGTTTTGTAAACTGTAGCTCGCCATCGTTCGCGATTTACTGCCAGTTCAGTGGCGCTCTTGATACTCATATCTAGCAAATGTTTTGTCATATCCACCCAGCGTGTAGGGGAACGGCCACGGCGCCGCCCATTCGGGGCGTGACCCTGAACTACAAATTTCTCCATATTATCGCTTCTGTGAATATTACCGAAGAATGTAAGCATTATCATCGACACAATGGAGGATAGTCTCTTTGGATTACCGAGCTCATCCAGTATGGAAACATTAGTTCGATGAGCGGTATAAGGAATTCTCAGCATTCTCCTCCACGTCCACATTCCAAAAGCATCTATGCGAGCTCGATCTGCCTTTTTAACAGTCCAAGTTTCCGAGGCATATAAAAATATGGAGAACACAAGTAACAGTAACAGTAACATTTTAGTAGCTTTAGTGATGTTATGGTCACGCCATATTTTAGTAAACTTTGTCATGGCCACCCATGCCTGTTGAATGCGCCGTCGAATCTCATTCTCACAGCTGCCTGAATTGTCGATCAATGAACCGAGGTACACAAAACTTTGAACTACCTCACAACGGCCTATTGACTTTATTTCTCGATGATTGTCATGCTCTCTATCTACGATAATAACCTTGGTCTTGTAGTTAATACCAAGACCATATGCTGCATTGTGTTGTTCTAAAACGTTCAATAGAGCTACTAGTTCTTCCTGTGAAGCATCAGTAAGGGTTGTATCGTCAGCATATCTTAAGTTAGATATTTTGCTTCCGCCAATAGTTATACCGCCATTCCGGTTGCCCAATACCTGTCTTATCACAAATTCAGAGTAAATGTTAAATAACATCGGAGATAATACGCATCCCTGACGAACTCCTTTTCTGGTTGCTGTTTGACCAGACACGTTACCATCAATTCTTACACGAGCTGAGCTAGACTTGCTGTATGAGAAATACTAAGTGGTAAGGGACTCCCATGGAGATAAGGATTTCCCACAGTTTAGGCCACTTTACGTTATCAAACGCCTTAGAATGGTCCACAAAGTAGATAAAAACGGGAAAATAATGCTCTCTGGCTTTTCCAATAATCTGTCTAAAGTTTAAGATCTGTTCACGCGTACCGCGCCCTTTTACGAAACCTGCCTGTGCCTGAGAAATTTGCCAGCCAATAAAACCCTCCAAACGAGACTGTAAAATATATAGTAGAACCTTGCTTGCATGAGAGATTAACGAAAATAGGCGATACTTGTCTGGATTTGTTGGAAATCCTTTTTTAGACTCCTAGACAAGGCAATATACTCTCAAAAATGCTCAAATTAGGCCACTATTCCTCGTTTCGTCTGTCGAATAGAACGGACGTGTTTTTATTGTCTCGGACGTGTTTATAGTTTTTCCAAATATTTCAACTGTACTTTCATCGTGTGTGGGAGTTCCTGCTGTGTATGATGCGTAGGATGCGTTAGGTGAAAGTGCAAAAGACTCTTAGTTTACATACGCATTCCAATCGTATAGTGGACACAGATGGCCAATTTCTGCGGTGAGTGTAATTCATCTATTTCTCGGACATTCCCTGGAATTTTTTGTGGTGGAAGATGCAAAAAACAATACCACATTTCTTGTGTGGCAGGCGCTACACCTGATATTATTGAGAAATTAGCAAAAGTACCGGGGCTGTGCTGGAAATGCAAGAAGTGTGAAAACCAGTGTATCACTTTAGATGCGGACGAGATTAATAATATCATCGAGAGCAGTATAAAAAAAGCATTGGCTGACATTTCTGATGAACTCCAAAACCTCAAAAGTCGTATGAATGAACTGACCCCTGGTGATACTACTCGAAGCCCCTCAACTAGCGCACCTACTCTCAAATATGCGGAAGTCTTGAAAAATAAAACTATTCCAGCTGTCATAATTGAACCGCCTGCTGACCAAGAGCCTTTGCAGACAAAATCTGTGGTAATGCGAAATATAAATCCTATTGATAGTCAGCTACACTTGTCTAAAGTCAAAAACACCAAGAATGGAGGTATTTTAGTGGGCTGCAGAAACAAAGAAGAGAATTCACGCCTCAAGAAAATAGCCGAAGAAAAGCTGCCAGCTGGTTATACAGTTAGAGAAGTTGGTGGTGTCAACCCTAGAATAAGAATTGCTGGTCTCTCGCAGAAGTACTCCGAAGAAGAACTACAGAACTATATTGTCAAAATGAACAAGGGCGTAATAATAGACGTATCTAACTGTAAAGTACTAAATATTTCGTGTACAAGAAAGAAGAACGATGTATTTCAGGCTGTAATTGAGGTAGATAAAATCTCCTATGAACGTGCTATGAATACGGGAAACCTATTTGTAGGGTATGACAGCTGCACAGTATTTGATGCGGTAGAAATTCATCGCTGTTATAATTGTAACGAATTTCAGCACTCTTCAAAATTTTGTAAAAACAAACAGTCTTGTCCACGCTGCGGGGAAAATCACTTGGTGAAAAATTGTCACTCTAATCAACTTCGCTGCTCTAACTGTGTCAATTTGGTGAATAAGGGTGAATCAAATATCTCAGTTGAACACGCATGTTGGGATACTACAGCATGTACTGCATATAACAGAGCAAGGGACAAACTCAGATCGGATCTGCTGAGTATACAATAGCAACTAGCTACTGAAACTAACTGTAAATTATCCGGCGCTAGGAACAACACTTTAGAGATATATTATCAGAATGTCAGGGGGTTAAACACCAAAACATCTCAGATATTTGATTCAGTATCTAGTGGATCATATTCGTGTATTGCTTTGACCGAAACATGGCTGAATCCTTCTGTTTATAGTAGTGAAGTATTTCCAGATGATTTTATAGTTTTCAGAAAAGACCGAGATACAGTAAGATCTAGCAAATCCCGTGGTGGCGGCGTGATATTGGCAATACCAAACTTCTTGCACGCAAGTCAACTAGACCTTGAACCGTATGGAATAGGTCGGGACATGTCTGAAGTTGACGTCGTAGCTTGTTTACTAAAGCTAAACTTCAAATCCATTCTTGTAATTGTTATTTATATTCCGCCAGACTCAACTATATCAGTATATGAGAAACTGTTTGAATGCTTAGGCTTCGTTAACCTTTTAAATGTTGATAGCACCTTAATATTGGGAGATTTCAATATTCCCTCTTATACAACGTTCCTGCAGCAGAATATACCCTCTACACAGTCCATACTCCTTATAAATTTTTTGATGTCTGCAAACCTTACTCAGTATAATGACGTACTTAACTCTGATAACCGAATGCTGGATTTGGTTCTGAGCGATATTCCCTGCAATGTGTCCAAATCCCATGCTATATTGACAGAACAAGATATTCGCCATCCTAGCTTATGTATTAGCACATCTTTGCATATCAACCGTAAAACTAATTTTGAGGTTAATAGGAAGGGTAACTTAAATTTCAGAAAAGCGAATTTTCCATTATTATATGAACAGCTATTATTTATAGACTGGTCACAGTTGGAGACTGTCAATAGTCCTGACGAAGCATGCTCAATGTTTTATTCAATTCTGGAGCCAATCATCGACATGTGTGTTCCTAGGTACAAAACTCCTCGAAATAAGCGCACTTTTCCGCCCTGGTTCAACAGCAATATTATAAAAAATATCAGAAAGAAGGAACAAGCTCTGAAAGCGTACAACAGATGCGGTCGCCAAGAGTATCTTGACGAGTTCAAAAGTCTGAGGGCACAAATCAAGGGTGATATACAAAATGCCTTTCGTAATTTCACTCGCTCTATAGAGAATAATCTTAGTAGCAATCCAAAGAGTTTCTGGTCATACGTTAATTTGAAAAAGGGTCGTTCCAGGATACCAGGTACTATGACATACGCAGGTAATGAAATTAGTACATCAAAGAATATTCTTGACAGTTTTGCTGACTTTTTTGAAAAAACATTCCATTCTGAAAAAGTATCGTACGATGTGTCGGATTTTAGCAGCTCATCTTCAAGTCCTCTAAATCTAAAGATAACATCTTTTTCTGAGCAAGATGTCTATGAAGGTCTGAAATCATTTAAGCCAAAGGCTATTGCTGGTCCTGACGGTATCCCTGCATATATTTTGAAAGATTGTGCACTATCATTTACAAAACCCCTAACTGTAATTTTTAATATGTGTCTTCGTTTTTCGTCATTTCCCACAGTTTGGAAGAAATCTAGAATCTGTCCTGTGTTCAAAAATCAGGGAGATAAGTCTGACATTTCAAATTATCGACAAATTACAATCATGAGCAACTTCTCTAAACTCTTTGAAATATTACTTTATGCACGAATATCCCCTCAGATTCAACGAAACTTGTCCAGCAGTCAACACGGATTCATGAGCGGTCGATCTACCTCTACTAATCTAATATGTGCAACGCAATTTATTGCTGAATCTATAGATAATAAATCACAAACAGATATTATTTACACAGATTTTTCTAAAGCGTTTGATAGGTTGGATCATTCGGTACTTCTGAGGAAACTAAGCGCAGGTGGCTTCTCACAGGATCTGCTGGAGCTTTTTGCATCATATCTTTCTGATAGAACACTATACGTATCATATGGGGGCGTAGACTCAAACGAATTTAAGGCTCCCTCGGGGGTACCGCAGGGATCAGTATTGGGACCTTTACTGTTTTTAATATTTGTTGATGACATAACAAAGAATTTTAATGTTACACCCTTGCTTTACGCCGATGACCTGAAGCTCCTCCACAAAATCGACCAAGAAAGCGACTGCTTGGCATTACAAAATGACTTGAATGCACTGTACTTGTGGTGTGCAGAAAACAAGCTCTCACTGAATACAAAAAAATGCAATGTGGTAACATATACAAATAAACAAACACATATTAATTATGACTACAACATAGATGGACATAATCTCGATAGACAGCTTGAAATCAAAGACTTGGGTGTAACTTTCAACCAAAAACTGCTATTTAACGCACATATAGATAATATCACCACTTCAGCCAATAAGATGTTAGGTTTTATCATTAGGAATAGCAGAGAATTTACTAATGCTCAGGCTATAAAAATGCTTTATTTTTCACTGGTCCGATCTAAGTTAGAATATGCCTCACTTGTATGGAGCCCCCATCATGATAAGTACATAAACCAGCTAGAATCTGTACAAAGACGTTTTCTTAAATATTTATACTTCAGGGTTAATGGTAACTATCCCCCAATTGGTTTTCCCCAGCAAACTTTATTAGACACCTTCTCTGTTGCTAGCTTGCATCAAAGACGGATTAAATACGGTATCGGTTTTGTCCAAAAACTGATAGCAAATAAAATCGATTGCCCGCAAATCTTGCATAAACTAAACTTCCATGTACCTAGAGTAAATTCCCGCCAACATAGCACATTCTATCTAGATGCTCCACGCACTGACTGTCTGAAGTACTCTCCTTTATACACTATCTGCAATAACTGTAACTCTGATGATGTCGACGTATTCATGTACAAATAGGAGATTTTATCACAACTTCGTCTGGTATTAATTTGTTTTTAGTGTGAAATCTACTGTTTTTGAACTTGATTTGATCAATTTTATATATTAATATATAGTATGTATATGAGTGTATCATATATGTTATATATTAGTGAGTAGAAAACATACGTTTAATGTCTCAGCCAGTAAGTGGTATGTATACTGTTGGCTGATGTATAAATAAATAAATAAATAAATAAATAAAATAAATAAATAAATTAGTAGACAAAAAACAATTGGATCGGTGAGTCCAAGAACAGTATAAGTGCAGAAACATAGTTTTGAGATAAATTAAAAAAAAACATATGAACTCCAAAACGAGTAAAGTAACTGTGTTCGCGATCATACAAAAGTTGTTATAATTCTTTAGACCAATGATAATACAACATAATAGATCCGAAAGTATCACCCTCCTCCAAGCTATTAAAAAAAATAGTTTATGCCCTTGTACTGTTCTTGTACTCAGTCTTCTTTTTACAGGCTTTTTTGTATTCTTTTTAGTTTTAGTTATGATAAGGTTATGTCAACGTCAATAGTGGGTTCTAAGTATGTAAGTTTTTTTTATTATTATTAACGATGTCGCGAACCGTGGCGCTGACAGCCAAGGATGAGTTGACCAATGATGTGAAAATCAGTACATGTCCTGGGACTTGTAACGTTTTTCATCGCAAGGCCATGGACAGATGTTCCGCATAATGGGGTTATTCTTATATTTTGTAATCTTTTTAAGCGCAACCGATCGATCTTCGTATTCTAAACGTTTTGGCCATCAAGATGCCATTTTTTGGAGTTGTACTGTTCTTGGATTCACCAGTTCAATTGCGCGGAATTTTCCACACTACATACGATACTGGAAGAATTCCTACGGAAGGGTTGAAGTCCACTTTTATAGATATATCCAAAAAACGTAACTGGGAAACATGTGATGGAAACCGACTAGTTAGTTTGATGACTCACGCCCTATAGAATCCTTCCACCAAATATGACGAGTCTTCTGGAAAGACCTAGTTTGGCTTGGGCACAAGAGGCGCTGTTGTGTATAAAACTTCCAGCTCAAAAGGGTTACGACCAAAGGAATAGTTATTTGCGTAACAAGTCCCGAAAGTGATTTTACGGGATGAGTAGGCAGTTTCCAGGACGAGCCGTAGGTCCGGTCTTTGATCCATTCGTGTACCAGACTATTTCCCGTTGCAGGTTGTTTACTTCACAGAGCTCTCGATCCCTAATTATAGTCTCAAATATCTTGTTGAAGATATATTTCGGAGTTACGTGGTCCTTTCTAACATCCATTATGGTATGCCCTACATGTTCTGCGATTTGGTTGTGTCCAAGATCTTTGTAAATTCCTCTTGGTGGAGTTTTTAGTCTAGACTAGCCCATTCTCGCTTCGCCCATTATCACAATTTGCAGTGAAGAAAGTTCCCGGATGGTCTAAGACTGCAGGTACACACAGAAAAATCTGTGGTTCTGTCAAAGACTTACGCTTGGATTCAACGGGACGTTACACTCGGCATTCCTCAAATACAGCGATGTTTTATCCAATGGGAAGTGTATAGTTGGTAACGAATTATGTCGTATTGTCGATTCAACTACAAGATGTCATTGGATTCCAATGAATAATGCAATCGCAGCTTGTCGTTGAATCGAATCTGTGTTTGGCAATTGATTCTAAACTACTTTCTTTTCCTTGGACCAACAGATTTTGTTGCCAGGACAGCAGATTGATTCGTCTGGATTTTTAATTATGTGATTTTGTATGAAGTTATAAGGAGCATGATATAAGAATTTGACATAAGCCTGCACCAGCAGCATTATTACCTGAAATATAACTGTCTAACTAATCTAAATACCTACATTCAAATGTGGGTGTTAGCTCTTCTGAGTCCCAATTTCTCAGTAGGTCCTCCATTCAATATATAACTGGACACATTTAAATCACACAACTGCTGATGCAATACGCAAAACCACGAGATGACACAACACGGCTAACACCGAAACAACACAACGGAACAACCGTCCATGTTGTCGGGTTCGCGTCGATAGTAACACTAAGATAATCCCCCTGTTCTTTATTCTTACCTTCATTGAATCGGGACATCAGTTCCGCCTAATACTGATTATAGTTCAGTGAACGACAAGGGCCATTGAAACAAAATTAATTTTTATCAGATGAATTATCACGAACTGCTGTTGCAGTAATAATTTTTGTACATTGAATAGATTGTATGCTTTGCTTAAATGAAACATAGGGTAAATTTCGAAAACAAAAAGATGTTTTGATTGCATTATATGTCAATACTGGTATTAGAAGGATTATACATATCGTTAGAACGAATATAAAGTTATTTTGAATTTATTGCCGTACCTGTGATAACTTCGAATATAAGGATTGAATTCTTTCAATGACATGGATTTGAAACAACTGTAAATATATTTAAAGCGATGGAAAAACATCCAAATACTAACAATTAATTGGATATGCAACAGTATTTTTTTTTTGTGTGCGCTTTTCATTGCACCTGTTATGGACAGACAAGCAAGGAGGCAAGTCTTTGCACCTTACTTAGTTCTGTTATAGTAGCTCGCTGTTTTATCTTTGGCCACCAGATCAAAGACGCATATGTCATCATAGACCTTACCACCATCGTGTATGTCCAATGCACCATTGCTGGACTTAAACCCCATATCTTACCATTGCGAGCGCCTCGATAGCAGTCGCTGTACATTCGTGTTACTGTTTAGGCTTTGCATTCGTGGTGACTATGCTTCAAGCCAATAATTGCGGCACATATACATTATTATTGCTATGATTATTTAGAATCTATGGGTAATAAAACCGCGCAGCTTGTTATACATGCATCCACAGCGATGATGTAACCGTTCGCAATTTGTACAGTTTCACACATGGGGCCGTTAAACGTTCAAAGATGGACAACGGCCCATAAATCCTAAAAATAAAATTCAACTAATTGCAGAATATGCTTCTTCCTACATCGTCCGTATATTCTTAACAGTAAGTTTGCTTATAGTATAGTAAAAATTCGAGATATACCCGGCAGTAATTTGATGGCCCTAATTTTGTTGAAAAAAAAAATTATGTCCTTTTATTGTCCAGAAACAAGTATTATAATCATAATCATAATCATAGCACTTTATTGCCCAACAGATTTACATCCCTTTACAGGGCAATACTTCATGATAATATTATATAATAACAATAATGAAACAAGTGTCAATCTAGTAATAATCTTTTAGCGGTCGACTTTAACTCAGAAATGGTACAACTAAAAATATCACAATGCTTAGAAATACTATTATAATTTGAACACATCACTGTTATTGGCGATTTTTGTAATAACGTTGTTCGCGGTCCCTGGTAATAAAATGTCTGATAGTGCCGAGAGTTATAATGAGGTACATTTAAGCTTATGTAACCCAATAATTCAGAACAGTCAATTTTGTTACGGATGAGCTTATACAAAAATATTCAGGACGAAATTATCCTCCTGAATTCCAAACTTTGAAACTCAAAACGTCTCAATAATGAATTATGATCTATTCCTTGTTCAGGATAAACGTGATCGACTTTATACGAAAGATATTTCAGGAACTTTTATACAACGCACTCTGTCGCGTGCCGGATGTTAAGGACAAAACTATCCAGGACCACGCTAACATCAAAAAAGAAAACTAAACGTGGTTGCCTATTAACTTTTGGTGACACTTCTTTTAAGCGGAAACCGAAATGGGGATCGAGAGTGGTGTCAAACGAGTCGGTTTGAGCTCCTGAATTAAACGAAACCACTCCAAGACTGAGGCAACGTTCTGGTGAAGAACTACGGGATTTTGAAGTTTCGTTACCTAACCTAACTAACTTATCCAAAAAAGTTGACTTGTTGATCTCAAAACGGGTGTTAACCAAATTGGTCGGGCTAAAAAGGGATGTCATTCGACTCGGTTTGATGTGCTAACTGGAATTGTATCGATCAATAGACTGTAAAGTGTTTATTTTGATTGAATTTAGGAAATTAAGCCAAAAAAGGGCTTCAAAAGTCTGCACACTGTGAAGAAACAGGTGACAACCCTACCTATCTGCTAGTATGTTGCCTAGAGTATTCAAAATCTACTTAGTGACGTCTGGGGGGGCAGCCCCAGACCCCCTTGTTATGCAAATGAACAACCTAATTCAACTTAAAGTTACCTAATTTGTAGGAACATTAAGAATTCAAAGTATCATAACTTTTTTATTCTCCATTTATTGCTATTGCTTCTGGTGTCGTTGTACTCTACTCGTACTCGTAAGTACTTTCGAATTGACCATATATTTCGTGAAAAAAATATCTAAGCTTTGCAGTAATTTTTAGGTTAAGTCGGTTTCTCAATCTAGGAATGGTCTAATCTCGCTTAAGGCGTCAAACTGAGCCAATTAAGACTCCTTTAAACCCCATTTAACCCATTTTGACCTCAACAACTTGACCGGCGGGGTTAAGTTAGGTTAGGTACTGAAACTTTAAAGTGCCGTACTGCCGGAGCGTTTCCTCGGTCTAGGAATGGTCTCGTTTCAGTAAGGACGTCAAACCGAGTCGATTGACACTACTCTCAACCCTCATTTCGGTTTCCGCTAAAACGAAGTCTAGCCTAGATTTTCAATAGGAATGAATTAACATTATAAGATGTATAATAAATACCATTCGACCTGACATTCTGACATTACTTAAGAATACAAATTAAAGCTGAAGAAATAAAAGAATATAACAGAAATCGAAACCCGAATGGGATGAGTCGCTATCATTAAGGTTAATAATAATTTCATTTGGTCATGTATTTAAAAACGATGAATCTACTTTTATTACATGTTTAATGCAGTTTCGCCATGAGTTATTAAATGCACCTGATCTCTAATGAGATTTAAAACTGCTGATGATCTTTCAGGGTGATTATAGTCACGCAGGGATCCGGTATTTGATTTTGGGAGGGGTCCAGATTACAGCTATCACCTTTTAATTTTGCTTGGACCTTTTGGGGGGGCGGGGGTCCAGATTAGAGTTTCCACCTTAAGTTTGCGCTCGTCGGAGGGTGGTGGGGGGAGTGCAAATTTGTGGATTACACTTTTTAGGCGGCAGTATATTACGTTTTGGGGGAGGGGGTCCAGAACCCCTGGATTACTTTTATTTTTAAGTAATCAATGGAATTCAAACACTAATTAAAATGGTTTGGGATAGGTTCACCAGTCAGAGAAACTCTTGGAAGAAACACCACCAAAAATTGTTATTTTGCATGATTCCAAAGTAGGTTGAGCTACGGCATACCATTTTGGGGTGTCTGTTCTCATGCCTACTTAAATAAATTGTTAGTCGGCGAACAGTTCGATGCATCGCCAAGAGTAGACCTAGAACTTAATGCAAGCCACTATTTTTAGAATACAAAATTATGACCGTAATTGCACCATTTATTTTGGAAACGACATCACTAATATTCAAAAATAAAACAATATTTGAGACAATAGTATTGAAAATAAGATAAGACAAAAGAATGATTTTAAATTAATCACCCACAAATCATCGCTAATTAAAGATTCAATTACACACAATGCAGTGAAGATTTATAACTTCCTCACTTTCTTACAATTCAAAAAGATTTAAAAGTCTTCCGTGAAAAAGCTCTGTTACAAAAACCTTATTACACACTAGACAAGTTCTATGACGAGTTTTAGTGAATATTCCACAATTTGTTATTATACAGGGTGGTCCACTAAGCGCGCGGTGCTCCCTAGGGGTCATACCGTTCAAATTAGACGAAAATGGTTTAAATAAAATACGTTTCTTTTCAAATGCTCTACATTTATAAAATAATTTCAAAGATGGCGGACCTCCGGTTATACCGGAAGTAGGCATCAGCTTCCTTATTTTAAATGGAACACCCTGTATATTATTACGTTTCTGAATTCAGCATCGATTTTTAGGTCCAGTTTGTTGACCATTATTTATGTCTACGAAGCGTATTTTCGGAGTTATTCAGCAATTTTTACCAAATTTGACGTTTGTAGTACTTTACAAGAAACGTTAATATCTCGGAAACTAAACGCGATATAAAGATTTGGTTTTCGGTTTTGGAACAAGCGAGGAACGTATTTGTGTTTCATTAAGATCGTTGTTTCAAAAGAACATTAATTCAATAGACTAGCAATTTTCAAATTTGAAAAATTAAACACGTTAAAAACTTTTATTTTTCAAATGGGATGGTATCATAGGTTTCGCATCGGTGGATGCGAAATTAAATTCTCTTTCACTTTTATCTATGCACATGTGGTTCTATCTTTCATGGTTTGCAAGATATTTACGGTTTTGTAATTATGGCATAGGAATTGGAAAATTCGTAGGTGGCGTGACTCGCAGACGAAACAATTGGCAGCAAACCTTTCATCCAAAGTGTTTCGGTCTCTAATACTAAAATGTGCTTTCGCTCCATCTACCTATAACCACATTATTCTTAAAAACCCCAGTGGTAAATTTTCCAACAGGTTTTCCTGATTTTCGTTTAGAAAATTTTAGAAAACCTTAGTTTAATATGCGGTTTCCAATAATACCACCCCAAATGCTTAGACTCGATGCTGGTTGTCAACAAACCTCTCAAAATTTGGATTTACGTCGGTACAGAAATGTAAATTATGCCAGTTTACATGGGCGTTAATGATAACGCTGTAGCTAAATTTCATAAAAAGGAAAATGAAAGAATTTCATAAGAAATGTAGCTCCATTCGTAAACCTCACACTTTTGGAAAGGAGTGCATCTTCTTGGACTCGAGCACGACTCCAGTTACAGAAATTCTTCCAGTTTTCAAAGTCTTGTCTTTCAACTGCTTGATTTAGCTGCACGTGATAAAGATGCCATATGTACTCCGTTAAGATCATGTTCACAGATGTTTGACCAATGCCCAAGTAGCGACTAATTTCTGCTGTAGCACTGCTATGCGGATCTTTAACTACAATTGCGAGAATTTCGAACTCACTATCTTCATGTATTACTACTACATGTTTCCTTCTCTCATATTTTACGCCCACGTAAATCCAAATTTTGTTGTCACCCAGCATGAAGTCTAATCATTTGGGTCGGTATTATTGGAAACCGCATAATAAACTAACGTTTTCCAAAATTTTCTACATGAAAATTTGGAAAACCTGTCGAAAAATTCACCACTGGAGTTTTTAAGAATAATGTGGTTACATGGAGCGAAAGCACATTTTAGTTTAGAGGTCGAAACACTTGGGATGAAAGATTTCCTGCCAATTGTTTTGTCTGCGAGCCACGCCACCTACGATTTTTCCAATTCCTATGCAATAATTACAAAACCTTAAATATCTTAAAAACCATCAAAGATAGCACCACATGCGCTTAGATAAAAGTGAAAGAGAATTTAATTTCGCATCCACCGATGTGAAACTTATGATACCATCCCATTTGAAAAATAAAAGTTTTTAACGTTTCTAGCTTTTCAAATTTGAAAATTTCTAGTCTATTGATTTAATGTTCTTTTGAAACAACGATCTCACTGAAACACAAATACGTTCCTTGCTTCTCTCAAAACCGAAAACCGCATCTTTCTATCGCGTCTAGTTTCCGAGATATTAACGTTTCTTGTAAAGTACTGCAAACGTCAAATTTTGTAAAAATTGCTGAATAACTCCGAAAATACGCTTCGTAGACATAAAAAATGGTTAACGAACTGGCCCTAAAAATCGATGCTGAATTCAAAAACGTAATAATATACAGGGTGTTCCATTTAAAATAAGAAAGTTGATGCCTACTCCCGGTATATCCGGAAGTCCGCCATCTTTGAAGTTATTTTCCGAATGTAGAACATTTGAAAAGAAACGTTTTTTGTTTAAAACATTTTCGTCTAATTTAAACGGCACGGCCGCTAGGGAGCACCGCGCGCTTATTGGACCACCCTGTATAGCTTTGTCAATAAGAATATTGTAATTTCTTAGACAATAAAGTATATTTGTCTATTTATCTATCTAGATCACCCCACCAACAGAAATTGTAAATACGCAGCGCAAGTCTGCATGTTTATCATTTCATTTTGAAAATGCGATGTCGCAGGGCCAATCTGAGAACACCATTGGAAGAAAGAGTAGGAAATGATGTGGTAACATCCCTAAATTTCAGATGAGAGTCGCCGTTCGAAAATCGAAAAAGTCCAAAGTTTTTGGTTTTCAATCAGGATAAAGATTCGTGTGCTGCTTAATTTGGGGACACTGATCACGAATTTGGCATCTGTTCCGAATTTTGACGTGTTTAAAGTAAGTGAAAAATTTTGAATTCCTTGCAGGTCTGCATGTTCCTCAAAAAAAATCTATCACATTGCTTACAGAGGGGTAACAATTGTTTCCTCAATTCCAATTTAAATAATAATATAATACAAAAAATAAGCTTCTTCACAACATATATGTCTTCGGCGACTTTGGTAAATCGTAAAACCAAACAAAATCAAAAACAAACTGACACACAAACGATTACCAAATGACGTTCCGCAAATCAATCTAACCGCATGCGAATGCTGAACCCAATTTGTATCAGGCCAAGTCTTCAACCTTTGAAGAGTTGAAAAACTCCTTTTTGAAACTTGTTACACTCACAGGCATAACAGATACTAAATAAAAATGAATATAGTTTAAAAAAACTGAAAATCACGCTTTTAAAGAATATCTAACTAAAAAGTTAAAGTTAATTTTAGAATAAACTTGAAGCAATAATGAACGGAAAATCCTAGTATTATGAAAAAAAAGCCCAACAAAGAGCCGATTGTTTTTTCACAATAATATTAGTATTTTTCGTTCATCAAGGTTTGAAGCTCATTTTAAAAATAACTTTTACTTTTTAATCCGATGTTCTTTAATAGCCCGTTTAAAATTTTTTTAAACTATAATTATTTTATTTTTTACATATACTAAAGCGTGTCTTTATAATTTTTTAAACTGTGTTTATAAAAAAGTATTCTCTGTAATGAAAATGAACAATTGTTTTTTATCAATATTCATAGCATAATCAATCCATTACTACATAAACGATAACGGAAACTGGCGACTTTCCTGAGTAAATTTCCTAAAAACACACCTTTCAAGCTCTCCCCTCTACGCCTCTGTATAATATTAACCAGCTTTAAGATGTCTGCGCCATATCTTAGTCAGCGGATACGACCACTGGTGTGACAGATTTGACACTGTCAAAGTCGATTTCGCGGCAAAGTTGGAACATTCAATATTTGGTCCGGCCTCGTAGTCCAAAGGATAGGTAAAAACTTATCTATGGGTAAAAACACCCCAACCAACATACAAGTGAAGCGTGTTAATAAAATAAATTATTTAGATATACCTATTGATAATTCCCCCATTATTCCAACTTCCACCCGCGCCCTGTATCGACCACCTTGTTGGTTGCCTTCAGCGGCGGCGCGTCGGGGGTGGATGGGGGGGCCGCGGCCCCCCCACTTTTTATGAGGAGTTAAAAAAATTAATAGGAAATTTAGTTTTATACATGTCAATTTTTTAGCATTATTAAATTTTATTGTATACGGACATACCTATTTTTTTATCATTACAGAGTAGATTATAACTACACACACTACAGCATTATTCACCAATTTCCAGCACTTTGCATCTTTTATTCTTATCATTTCAATCTCTCTGCTCTGCTCTTTCTCCTTTCTCTCTCTTTCAAAATCATACGATGCCGCAAAAGTTTGCCCAATACAAATCACACGATCGGGTACTATACACGAGGAAACGTACCCAGTCATAACGCACTCCCACCAAATCTTCGCGGTCATGCGTCGAGTTCGAGTGCCGAGGTGTTTTCGTTTTTTTTTGCTTGCTTTTTTGTTTCAATCCTCAATGTGTGATTCAATATACTGATTGTACCTAATTTTCCGCTTAGCTGATTTTCTGTGGTTTTAAGTGTTTGTATACTACTAAATATTCTATAAAACATGCTTTCGAGAACAAATGTTTTTTATGCTTTTTTATTACGAAAATATTACGTCTCAAACACATGCTCATTTTATTTATCTTAGGTTAATGAAGAAAAAAATTAATTTGTATATGAGGTCAAAAGCACTACAAAGTATTAAATGAAATAGTAACCTCATTAATGTACGAAAAGATGTCCTGGGATGCTATTTGTAAAAAAGTAGGGGATAAGCTTTAGGGGTTGAAGTAAAAAAAATGTTTCGAAAGCATGGTATGGTAGCTCATTTGGAACCATTGAAAGGCCCACTTAGTTTTCTTTTTTATCTTTCTTTTTCTTAACAAACCCTTATTTCATTTATTTTATGCTTATGAATTCAAGAAAAACAAAATAGTTTTTGTATACAATCAAAAGTACCTCAAGACCTAATTCATGTAGGAAAAACTATTAAAAAAAAAGTTGAGGGTGAGTTTTAAGGGTTTAAGTACAAAATAAACGTTTTGCAGTATTTTCAAACACTCCATTCAGTTTTCGTTTGGACTTTTTTTGTTACGAAAATATCACATGTCAAAGAAATTCAGGGACACCCTATATATTGGTTGTTTTTGCCCCCCCCCCCCCTCCCACTTTTTCGATGCACGCACCGCCCCTGGATGCCTTGCCTTACTTGACCAATTGCTGAAATGCAAATCGTATAATGGTAATCTCATAATTGTAAATTCGAAGTATGGCGGTCCTAATACCATCCTTAGCCCTTCCAAAGTCCTTACAAATCCTTCGGGACCCCGTCGGGTGAATCCATAAAACAAACGCTATCGTATGGCCGACTGGTCGCGCGCCGTCTCTATAAAGCCGGTCGTTCCGGGGCGCAACGTCAGTCGTCAGCTGTTTCGTAGCCTGCTTGTTTCCACTGTTGTTCGCACGGCCAACGCGATCTACGTTTTCGTTGTTTCCGTCTCGCCGGTGTCTACTGTTTTCGATCGTCTTTCGTTTCCGTCGTGCTGGAGACCATGGCCACCTACGCTGCTTACAGACACATCGAATTGGACAAAGTCGGCTACAGCAAAAAGAGGTAAGTGACAGATCTGGGTGAGATTGGAGTAACGATCCGTCTGGGGATGTGGGGGTGTTAACCTCACCTTGCCTTGGCAGAAACCAGGTGAAGGACTTTAGCTTAGATTTTCCGAGTTTCAGCGAGATGATTTACAACTATTTAGTCATCAACATCACACAATGGATGAACAGTTATAGTATTAAAGTAATTTATATCTATACTTAGAATGTCATCTACCGCAAATTAACCATGTAAACTATGGGACTTTTGGGATACTTTCAGTTTCCAAATATTTTTAGGTTACATCATCGTTTTTCTATGCTAACGAGTAAAAGGATCCTGTATTTTGGCATTTGATTTATATTTTGAATTAACTTTTTGTATTAAACATAGTATAATTCTAGCTCTGACTCCATGAAACAATTTTTCAAAAATGTATTATGAAGTTTAGAATCATACCTACAGCTACAGAGTATATCCAGGCAATTAGGCCTTGTACCTGTATGATAGTGCAGTAGTAACTTTTTGTTTACCGTTGTTAATTTTGAATTGATGAATTTTGAAAGTGGTACATCATTATGAAACAACAAACAATTTAAAATTAACTACTCCGCCCACGGAGTTTGGCCCAAACACCCTGTAGACAAAAATATGGCACCTAGTGGTAGAGTTGTATAGGCGTTTTTTTATTATTATTATTTCATTAATATATCGTATTGAAATTCTCCATATTTTGTAGGTTACCCACTTTTCAGTTATAACATTGTCTTATTTCTATTACATTAGCATAAGCATTAGCTGTGGCTAGAAACAGAAAAAAAATCAAAAACCGAAAAACGTATACCTATCTTTTATCAAACTCTTTTTTAAACTATTTATCTTACTATACATATTACTTTTATTGAGATGATTATGTAGTTTCTCTGTATGAAATCAATTCATCAAAGAGTGCTGCCTCCTGATCTGTCTTCATGTTTTCAGTTTATTTTTATAAATGATGTTTCTGAATGTTCTAGAAACTTCTTGAAAATAAGAAATTCCACTAGATAATTTATATGTGAAAGTATATGCAACGAGGTTACTGTAGAAGATTAAGATTCATTTACAAATGAGAAGAAATGAAAATTAATAAACGTCTGCCTTGTAATTATAGAATATTAGAGAATTAAATTGGACGTAAAAGCTTGTAAATGAAAATGCATACAATGATGTGTGCATATTGCTGTGAAAAAAATTACTGCAACTAACTGCAGTTGCATAAGGTTAAACAATACTATAAGACATATTATTCAGGGGAATTGTATTCCCGGTCTGTTGTAAATTTTTGCAACTAGATAAGAAATATACATATAATTATTAGTTATTTAAGTAATAGTGGTGGGGTATGCAAATGTGAGGCAACATTGGAAGAAACATGCAGTCACATTTTTTCACACATGAGGTTTGAGATCGAAAAGTAGTTTTTCTACATCAACCTCGACATCAAGTCATCTCGAGCAGGTAATTTCATGGTTTTAACAAATATGATTAAATATAGTATAAATACTTTCGTGCAGAAAAAGTGATGAAGCAATTAAAACAGATAATAACTAGCATAAAACAAGAAAGCCTTGGATTTAACGTTTATTACTTATATAAATTTTGCAAAAATGCATCAATGCTGCAGTTAATAGCTTTCAATCAATAACTCTTTTTTGTTGTATATTCTTTTAATAACGTATAATACCATAGATCAGCAACTTTCGTCGACAGTGGACAGCATATTATATTATAATATATTATACTACGACTTCTCATTTCATATTTTTCCCAAAATAATTCAAAATAATGATTATCTAAAAAAAAAATGAACACAGGTAACATATAATCCTTGTAGTATTTGACAGTACAGCTCAGAAAAATAAATATATTAAATTGTCTGCCTAGCAGATTCATCATCTTGAGCTTATAGAACCTACTGTGAATAGCCCGTAAATATTACATCAGTAATTTCCAAATTATAGAGGAACAAAAAATTAACTAACGGACGTTAAACAGCGACGGAAATGTGGCATTGGAATGCCTAAGAAACCTTATATTCCTGATTCGAACTAGTATTTACGATGTTTCCTCACCTATTGTAGTGTGATGTAAAAAGATCAAATGGAATTACAGCTAAATAAGGACGAACCTTGATATGCTTATTGTTTGCAAATATCGTCACAAACCAATTCCTCAAGATGTATCTCATGCAAATTACAACATCTAGTTAATGTGATTAGATTTCATTAATATTTTCGAGAGTAACGATGGTTAGTCGAGCAGTGACGATTACTTAAAGATCGAATTTTAGCTCAGTGCTGGTCAGGGTGCTGGCTCTCTTTGCGAACCGTGACATTCCTCAACTTTTCGATGGCTCGTTCTATGATGAATGACATGTTAGTGTCTGATTTTAGTATTTTCCCCAAGGATAAACGAAGCTCATTGCGTAATTGCTGTTCATATCATTTTACATGTCTAGGAACTGACAGGTCAGGCGATCTTGCTGGCAATGTGATAGTAGCCATATGATATCAGGGGTTAAAGCTTTATTTCAAAAATACGATTACCCTAATACACAAAAAATGTAGTGATACCTAAATATCCAAATTAATAGATTATCGAAAAATAATCAAATTGACGCTGATACTACTATAATGCCAATGGTAGGTACTTTAGTAATTTAGAGAAGCTAATTACGAGTTAAAAGATTATATGAAACTGTAAAAGGTCTGCCTGAAAATGCAGATCTAATATGTCCAAAAGAAACTAGGGGTGACCTGCTATTGAGTGAGTACTCTTTTGCTCTACATACAAAACTGAAATTTTTGTTTTTTCCTTATACATACAAAACTAAAATTTTTTTTTCCTGATCCTTCATTACATTCCATTAGGATACAGTTTGTTTATATCAACAATGTCTTACCTTAAGGCTGGTCCAAACGCTACGTTTTTCACCTCGTTTTGTCTGAATGAAAACGTTGCAAAAATAGAGCGTCTACACGGTTTCCATTTTGTTTTCATTTTTACGCAGTCTTGTTGACATCGACCATGGAGGAAGTAGTACTGTGGTCAATTTTTGCATATTGTCTTGTGAAGAAGAAAAACAGATATAATGTTTAAAAAGTATCCGGCATTCAAGGTGGCTCCTTAAGGATACAACACTTTACCCACGTCACATTACTACGTGGATTACGTGATGAACCTAATGATTGGCAAAACTATTTAATTGTTCAAGAACTACAACAAAACGAAATAACACTAATATGGCTTGTAAATATTGTACTGTCAAGTCCCAAATCGGCGAGATTTATTCTTGCTAACTCTTTTACGTGAACACTCCTTTCAAAATTAATTTTCTATCTGCGGTCAACATTTTGTTTGAATTTTTCTACTAGAATCTAATATGCCTGCTTCTTTTTGTCTCTCTATTTGTTTGGTCGGATACGTTAAATTCATTGGAAACTTCCATATAACGCGATAAACACAGTCAAAAGCTCCCAGGAAATTGTGGTGTGTTATTCTCGTTAAATTAGCGAACAAAATGTATCGAAAGACGGAGCCAATGTTCATGGATAACTATGCTCACCAGCTCAGTTGTTGCTGCAACTGTACCGTCTTTGTGCATTTCCTAAAAATGCACCGTTTTTTTATCCGCACGCAACGTTTTGTCTGGACCAAGCTTTAAATTCAGCAACTATAAGATTCAAACTGTTATTTGTATTATTATCATTTGTACCAAAGCAACCTACCAATGGCAAGGATAAAATCTCGTTCATATAAATATCATACCTCTAAGAAAGTTACAGTTTACATTGAGGTACAACACACTACTTTCAATAAATATGTTTTAATAGTTAAATATATGTACTCTCATTTATTACTTGCCATTTGAATTTGAATGTCACATCGATACGTATATATTTCGGTCAACAATATTATGTTAATATTTATTGTTTTCCAAATATTCGTACTTAACCTCAACCTTCAATGTCAATGATCATTAATTTGTTATATTTTTTGCAACATTCGTGATCAGCATGACATTCATTTGGAATATTATTAGATCAGCACGCATACTCGCATGGAGAACGAAAACGCTGTAGTTACGTGCTTCGGGTTCATCGACTGCTCCATTAGAATCTATTGATCCGCATTAATATGCAAGGCTTCTACGAGTTCCAATATTCATTCTGTTTTGTTATCATGTCTGATGTTCACTGGTGTTTTAGGTCTAGTGTGTCAAATATGGGGTTAAAATAGTCAGGACTATTGTTTTCAAATCGGGACGGCCACAACAGTTCAAAAGGTTATATTTAACAAAAATACACCTCGTATAACTCCTCAGAGGTATCGCATGCTTACTCGACTTCCGACTTTCGGTCAATATGTAATATTCAGTTTCGCTGTCAGTCAGGCTCATTACCTTAGATTTTTTCGCGTTGAAATTATCTCCTCCGCGTATTGATATGAAACGTATAGTATATCGTCATATCAGACAGACAGACTAAAAGTTGGGCATTTCTCTAAAATTACAACTGTCTAATTTTTTCAAATGGTTTCCACTAATGTCTAACTTTACATTTGACATATTTTTCAACCACAGATCTTTTCATTTCGATTGGGAACTCTTTCACCGAGTACGTCGTTGTTGTGCCATTAAACTCTTCAGCACCCCTTACTTCAAAATCGTAAATGAATCCACCATACTTGTGATACATCATTTTGAAAGCCATTCCTTGACAAATACAACAGTGTAATCGGATTGAAGATTGATTTACTAAATATTATGGAAGTAAATAAAAAATAAGTTGAGTGGCAAATTTTTTGGCTTGCGATTCTTTCCCATTTTAATATTTTTCAGGTACATCTTTCCTCGCGTTTTTATTGCTTGTGTACGGTATCGATTAGTATGTTTTTGTTTTCTCATCACTGGCACTGAAGCGGGTGAAAATGGTATGGTCTAGGATATGGAATTGTTCATTAAGTTCCTAACAAAAATACGTCGGCACAATTGCTAATTTCATAAGTGTTATTACAGAATCAACAATTATCACGTTAAGCATTTCGTCACAACTGAGTTTTAATAAGAAGTCTGTTCCATGAAAATTTATATTTAAAAGTTTTTTTTTTCATTTTCAGAAAATTAAAATATTTTACAGCTTGTGGTTAGAAATGAGAACTTTCAAAACTCATAACTTCTAAACGATCGTTTTTTTCAGGAGCTGAACAATTTTCATTATAAAAGGTTATAAATATGAAATGAAATAGAAAAGTGCAAGTTTAACAAATCATTTTTGACCAGTTTTCCACAAACCGTATTATAAGAACAAAAATTAGATGCACATAAACTCTAGAATTACCGTTTACGTAATAATGCTACATCATATGTATGTATATCTACACTTCTACAGTTGTGTCGCATACACTGTGATAATACAAGGAATTAACATATTCTCAGTTACGTGGGTAAAACAGTGAAATGAAATTTTAGCTCTTCAGTACTTCAAAGAACGGTGTTATATTTCATGAATGTTTTCACTTTTTGTAATCATATCTGCTTGTTTCACATGAAAACTCATGCTATATTAGTATGGTCGTAGTATTTGGTTACAAATGCCTGTAATGCCTATATATCAATATATGAACCAGCATTGAAACTTAATGGGGAGGTTCAAATATGTCACATAGCATCAAATAAAATATGATCACTTTATTATGCAGGGTTTTAAAAATTTAGAAATGGTAAATCATTGCTTAAGGTACCGAAATAAATATGAAACGAGAACTTCAAGATTTTTAAGCGTCTGCTAAATTTTAATCAAAGGCTGTGGTGTTCTACTACCAAATTATATTGTTCAAGAATTTGAACCAAATGTTGTAAAATAAATTGTCTAAAGCACTCTTTATAGGAACTCCAATTACCTGTTCTGGTCCCACAGTGGAAGTGCTAGTAGCTAGTAGATCAGCTGCTTCATTTCCCTTTGCGCAGCATGTCTTGGTATTCATATTACGATTTGTCTTATACTTTCATTGATGAGATCATTAGGAATAAATTAAAAACAAAAACACCTTTTTAAAAAAGCTTTTATTCAAATCATCTCAAAAGAAAAAAAATAATGAAATTTTAATTTAAAATGTTAACTATAAAATCATAGCTCCATTTTACCCGATTTATATGATCATAAAAACTTGTCGCACGATTTACTTGTGTAAATAAACTAGTACCTACTTAATTGAGTAACTTAATCTGCTAACTTTATTTTTCTTTAAATTTAATTAAATACTTATACATAGGTACTTACGCAAATCTCGCAACAAGCATTTATGATCATATAAATTGTGTACAATGAGGCTATAAGTTTTATTTTTTTTAAAGCATTTAAATTAAAGCTTTTTTAAAACGTTTTTTCAATTTATTTTTCAGTTTTTAGTTATTAACCTGCATTTTTATTCTCAGGAAATCCTTTTATTCAATACCCATAGTATAGGAAAGCATAAAGAACTTCAAAAGTCCGCCATATTAGATTAAGAGTGATGGCAGAGTATATTTTTTGATTAATTTCGGTAAGCCCTTTCATTTGATACTCATATTACAAAAGTGCATAAAAATAACTACTCCGCCATCTAGGATGGTCCGCCATATTGGATATAGAATAACATCACATTTTTCATCGTGTTACTCTCAACAAGCCCTTTCATTTGGTACCCATATTGTAGAAGTGCATAAAAATAACTACTCCGACATCTTGAATGCTCCGCCATATTGGATTTAGAATGAAGTCACATCATTTTTCAAGTTACTCTTAACAAGCAACAACACTTGATACCCATATTGTAGAAAATCATTAAAACTAACTATTTCGCCATCATCACGCACCTTATCGTGTATTGCTCAGGTGTATTGTCATCCAAACTAAACTTCTATAAAAATTTTCAGCTCAATCGGTGTAGATATCTGCTTCAAAGTTGAGTAGCAAGATTCCACCCGAACAAACATACATACCTACATACATGTAGTGTAGGTTAAATAAAAGCTTTTAAAAATACATACGTAAATATATTATTTTATGTACTGCAAAATATTTTACTGTCCACAACTCAGTAAAATTATACAGACTTCAACATGTATTTCCTCAGTCTTCCAAGTAACTGCTTTAAAAATAGTTTAATGGATAATGGAGTATTGTGAAGGTAGGTCAAAGACTGACATTTATTGACATTTCACAAAGAAAGCAGGAAGCGACAAAATAGAAATTGGACTATAAAAAGAAAACGCTGGAAATAGCTCTGCAGACGGATTGCATATGTATATTCTAAGACAACCCAAATATAAATATACCACATACGCTTTTACAGGAACTATGCTACTAGGAAATATATAGTGTGACAGAATATATAAATAACGGATGTCCTGAACATGGTTTTTATAGCAGATACATCAGCGTTAGTGATATAGTAAGTCTGCTGGTGGTCCTCTCCCCAAGTTTGTTTTTAGAATACGTGTTGGAAATACTAAGTAAACAAAAATAACGCTGGAGAAATTTATGAATCCCGATCCTTCAGCCCTAAAATAAGATTATAAGAGACTTTAGGTAGATTGACTTAAAACTTCAACCGTGAAGTACTTTGGAATATAAAAAAAGTCCTAAAATGTGATTTATAAATTGTAATCCATCCGAAAATAGAAAATCGCAGGATGAATCCCGACCAATGTCTGTAGATGTAAAACGCCCAAAAAGCGTATTGTTTCAAAATCGAAAATTTCGTGATCACAGTACTCACCTCACCTCACCTAGCGTTGGGGGAAATAACAACATAACCAGGATCACTAGAATCAGATTAGAGTACGCATGCTAACCAAAACATTTAAATAAAATAGGAGTGCTTGAACTTTGATAGGTGCTCACACTGTAATAAAGTAGGTGATTTGAATAAAACTCTCAGGGAAGGCTCTGGGGTTAATTTCGCAAACTAAAAATCAGCGAAACTTCCAACCTTCTGCACATGCTAACTCACCATCGAAAAGAAATGTATGATGCACTTTTCCAACTCTTAATAATAACAGATGTGAAACTAGCCATAGACTCTATAACTCTCATATATTCCTTTATCATACTGTTTTTCGTTATATCTGCAACCCAGCTGTGAAATTCTTCCCAAATATCTTTAAACGGCTGTATACCAAGTAATCAATATTATTCTTCATTCCAAGACATTATCAGCTAAATTATCCTTACCCGTATATTAGCAAAACATATTCCCTCCTGGGCTCTAACATGGCCACCTCTCACAAATGATTTATGAGATAATGTGTTCAAAATGTTCCTGCCAGTCAAATTAATCTTGATATAAATGAGGAAAACCGTCCGAGGAGATATAATATCGCGATAATATTCAGTGAAAGTATATTTTTCTAAGAGTCACGATTTTTTGCATTGAGAAAAAATAGTAATCGAATTCGTAACGTTAAAGCGGTTGTTGTGAAATTTTATTATTTATTAAAAGCGCGTGCACCCAATAAAAAAAAGTTGTAACAACAACCGTATCATTGAATTGCCCACAATAATTTTCGTGGATGCATTATGCATTGCAGGCTTTTGTTTCGAAAGGAAATAGGTGTGGAATGCTATGAAAAAGTTGTTATAGGTTTTTTACCTATCGCTTTTTACTGGTCGCGGCCTTAGAAGCAATAAAAAACACAAATTCTATATGCCAGTGAAACATGATGGATCACAAAAAGATGACTACAAATACCAACTTTGAAAGCGCTGAACTTATGGCATAGACTGACATCATAGCAAAAAAAAATTAAAAGCAAACAAACCTGTTTTTGAAAAAGCTTTTATTGAAATGCTCTAAAAAGAAGAAAATAAAATTGCCCTTCAAAATTTAACTATTAACTTATAGCCTCATTATACACAATTTATAAGATCGTAAAAGGCTAGGTTTCTGAGTCTGTTCATCTCGTTCAACGCATCATTATTGCAAGGTCGTTTGCTGATTAATTTTAAACAGTCCAGCTCTTTAATAAAGAGACCTTCCAATGATTCAGAAGTCCACCGTATTGGATTGAAAGATGTCCGAATATTTTTCTAATTATTATCCACAAGCTCTTTCATTTAATACCCATATTGTAGAAGTGCATAAAAAAGAACTATATCTCCATCTTGGATGGTTCGCCATATTGGATTTAGAATTACGTCACATTATTTTTCGAGTTACTCTCCATAAGACCTTTCATTTGATACCCATATTGTAGAAATGCATTAAAAATAACTATTCCGTCATCTTGGATGGTCCGCCATATTGGATTTAGAATGACGTCACACAGCTCATCGCTTATTGTCATTGGGTGCATTCAGCAGACTCAACAGTTGCGGAGCAGCTACCAAATTTTCTGCTGAACGCGTGCGCTACCAAGCAGCTACCGCTCCAGCGCCATTTTTTGTAGCAATAGAAAAGTACGCTCACTTGGAGCGGAGCGGAATAAGCTGCTTTTGACCTTGTGAGTGTCACATGTCATGACACTTGTTATAGGTTATGTTGTCATATTTAAAAGAAAAAGTCCACACTACTTTACACATTCCAAAACTTTGATAAAATCTGACATATCTTTTTATTTTTTATAACCTCAAATGTGATCACTCATTTGACATTTCACTGG
Organism: Callosobruchus maculatus; assembly: GCA_951848785.1. Classification (NCBI taxonomy): domain Eukaryota; kingdom Metazoa; phylum Arthropoda; class Insecta; order Coleoptera; family Chrysomelidae; genus Callosobruchus; species Callosobruchus maculatus. The sequence continues at coordinate 4,000,018 of CATOUR010000081.1, read as the reverse complement.
CAACTGACAGGCGTCACAAACTATTTATCGTGATATCTCAGAGCGCTCAAATAATGCTTTTCAGCAGAACGCCAACTGTTGAGATGTAGCGGCTACAAAAGTAGCTTCTCCCGATGTTTCTGCTGAATGCAACCATTCAAGCTAAACGTGTATACAAAATTTCAGCTCAATCGGTTGAAGATATCTGCTTCGAAAATTGATTAGCAAGATTCCACCCGAACAAACATACATACAAGTTAAATAAAAACTTTTAAAATAGAAAATCGTGCTGTTGAAAATTGATACGGTGTCGAATTTGCCAAATCATAGAAGAAAATAAAAAAACATTAAAATAGCTGAGCCTTCATTTTTCGACAATTTAAAGACCCCTGATCATTTAAAATAAGTATTAAGAGGAGCAAAAATTGGAGTAGAAATATATGATGGGAAGTCGAAGAATTAGTTAATTATACTATGTTGTGGGGATGAAACTGAGTTTTTGAGAAGCGCTCCAGTGGCGGTGGAGTACTCATTAAATAATTGAGAAAAATATTTTAAATACTTTAGAACTTTTCGTTCAGTCCTCTTCGAAGTACTTAATGATTATCAGAGATGGAGGTGGGAAATTTGGAAGAATAAGAATAAGCTCCTGGAACTTTCTGTTGCTGTGCTGTTCGCAGCCTTTAGCATGCACAATCAAACTAAAATTTTGATAGGATGAAACATCCTTTGCATTTAGTGTAAATCTTTTATTAATTCAATACACCTTTTTGGGCTATATAAGTGATTTAGATTTTTTTGCTTATGTAACACGAAAATGTGTAGAAAGTTCCGGACTCATCTGGTTGATGTTTTTCAATTTAGGTAGATTCGTGACTATTTATAATCAATTTATTAAGCATTATTACACCTAGAGGTTTATTGATTAGAAATTTGATTCTTTAGATGTTTAATATTCAAGATACATCACAAAGATCGTACATTAATTCCTTGCTACACAACTACTGCACATTCATCCTGAATTCATAATGAACATGTATGGTCTGTTTCAACTCAAAGCATGCCAGTGACGTCACAGTTACGTAGGTGTGCGAGTTATCCTGTGCGGTTTGATTTCGATTTTGTGTGGTTTTACGTCCAATATGTTCCCGGAGACATATATTGTGGAGGAACTTACTTATTTTTTGCATTAGAGTAGAATTCGATTTGAGAAAATAATTTTTACGCCTCTGACTGTAAACAGTGTCATCCGTTATGTTGTCTACGCCGGTACGTCATCAATGGTGTGACGTCACTGTGATGCTCTTACGCAATAATTTGTAAACAACATTTACTTGAAAATGGTGGTATTCCAAAAACAAAATTTCCCGATAAGTGTGAGTGACCACTATGACAAAGATCTAGTGGCAGTAGTAAAAACGGAAAAGTTAAAAACTGCTGATATCGATGTGAACATTTTTGGGCGAATACAAAATGATGCCCCGCCCTGTATATGTATATTCGATATGATACAGTATAAATATGTGTATCTTGCACTGATCAAGTTATGTAAGACAACTGTAATGTAACACACTTGGTTGCGTTCCACCAGTTATGATTAAATAATGGATTATGGTAAGTGTCGGTATACCAGTATTCAACAAAACAAGTGAACTGGCGCATCAAAATGCTTACGTAAATTCGTTCTAGCGCCAGGTTTATCAAGATGCATAACAACAATGGTTGAATGCAGATTACATTAGCTCTGAAAAGGGGTGAATACCCTCCGGCAATAGCGTAACATTGAACTCTGGTTAAGGGCCTTACTACTATCGTATTACTATCGCAAAAATATCTTAAAATCCCAGAGTGTCTTCAGCGAAGTTGACTATTTTACTCTCATTTTTTAGTTTGAATATGCCATTAAGAAATACAGGGTGCCCATTATGTGTGGAATAATATTGTATAGATCTCAGTAAATAATCATCGTATAAGGAACTTGTTTATATGAAGGTTGTTTAATATTGTATTTTCTATAATACGGGGCATTATTCACTTGTTTTGTTTCAAAAAAACAAATGAGTAATGAAAAACAATTTTTAAGTAGCAATACACCGCATCGTTATGCTCATTTGATAGATTTTTTTACTATTTTCAATGACTTAACTTGTTAGTAGGTACTCAAATACAAGAAAATGTTAAAAAAATGGAAAACTTTATTGAGTTTATTATATCAATAACAGTAATTTGGTAGGGTGCGGTTGCCCGTATTGAACCAAATTTTGAAAAATTGTCCGTATGTGTGTGCCATTAAACCATTAAAAAAAATAAATTGATAATACAAAACAAATCTCTCAACCTTGAGGAATATTTTGAGTAGCATAAATTATTTTTATATTTGTTAACAACAGGAGAAATGCAAAATTAAGATGATGTTGCAAATGGTTCATTTTAGGCAACCAGGTGCTCAAATTGAACTCGTGGTCTCTTAAAATGAACCTGCCCTCAGATATTGATAAAGTAGCGATAATACTTCCGGGAAAACAAATTAAACTCTTTAAGAAAAGTTGGAAAGTACCGAAACATATTTTTTTCTAATAATTTCTAATAACTGCTAACAAAATGTTTAAGAAGATTCTGTACTGCAAGAGATGAACACTTGAATATTTTCTTTTTTGGTCCAACACCAACACGTTTCCAACGAAACCAAGTGGTCTTCGGTCTTGCGTTCAGTACAGAACCACGAAAGCTCAGGTTCAGAAGCGTTAGAAATTTAGAATATCCTTAATTGAACCGGGGTTCAATTAGATATTTCATCAGTGGTTCAATATAAGCGTCTAGCTCCAGAATCAAGATTTACCCCATATTTAAATAAGTTTTTGACAATGCTAGTGTTAGGTATCGCTATAAAACATTGCTATCTAATAAACAAATTATAAAATTGAAAGAACAAACCTACAGTGTTTCAGCTAGATTTGAAGCCTGTGCAAAGTTCATAACATATTAGACTGCGCGTGGCCGAAATCCTCAACACTTCACAGATCTGTATTACGTTGTCCTAATATTGTTCAAAGGTGTGGTGTCGAATATTCGATGGCAACATTGCCAAGTTTTACGGGAAGTAGCAAAAACGGCGAAGGTTCAATCTGGGAGAAAGTTCAATATGGGCAACCGCACCCTATCAATCTACTCATTTTCGGCAGATCCTGTGTCCCTAAACCGTTCAAAGTCTCGCTGACTAATGATTCCATGATATGTTCTTGATTTGGATTACATAGAAGATTTCACATGCTTCTACTTGTGTTCGTTTCTCAGCCCATAACTAACTATAATCAAAACTTCTATGCTTTCCGATTATGTTAAATGTCTAATTTTCGATGACAAATTTATTAACAATGTCCGTCGTATTGAAATATGGCAATAAGTTTTTATCAGTTTGATAGCCTACTAACAGATCTCAGATATCTAAATGAATGCTACTGATGTAATAAATTTAATTAACTTTTATTTTTTTTAAACATTCTATTGTATTTAAGTACAGACACGTTATGTCATTGAAAATAGAAAAGAAATACCTATTAAATGAGCTGAATGACAGGGTAGATTGCTATTTAAAAAAACAAATGTTTTTCGTTACTCACCTGTTTGTTTCGTGAAACAAAAACAACTGAATACAGCCGTATTATGGAAAATGCGATATAAAACAATATAAAAAAAGCTTTTTATACAATCATTATTTACTGAGACATATACACAATAGGAGCTGTATATTGAAAAATAATGGTCCAATGACTGTGCCTTGTGGATCACCATATTTTACAATACTTGCATGGCGGTGTATGATGTACCTTTCATTCCAGCTGTCGTTAGTTGAATTTTGAGAACCCATTAAGGTTTTTTGTATTTGTATTGATACTTTTTTGTAGCAATTTCTCAAAGACTGAGATGCTAAATTAGATACTACTGAAATGTAACTAAATAGAAACGCTACGGATTATATAACTGGATATGTTGAGTGGATTTCTCACATAAGCTTATAGGAAGCCATATGTAAAACGAAAACAGGCATCATACTGACGGATCCTTGAAAAGTGTGAAACTTCTCAGTTTTAGACTTGGATATATATAAGATGTAGGGCCAAAAGCAGCTCTATGATTTCCCAAGACATTTATAAGCTTATAAGCTTCTTCACTTTCTGGGAAAACATTTTATTTAGAAATATCTTATTTGATACGGCATAACTTCGGAAGCAGCTGATCATACTCACTCGTTTTTCTTGAAAAAGTTTCTGGATCCAGATCCCAATGCAGGCTGGATTTTTATCGAATATTTCTTATTCTGATTTATACACGTTCTAGCAGCCAATAACGTAATTAAGAAATACAAGTTATAGCTTCTTGGATATATACTGAATAATAATTAGAGTCACCAAACACCAAGTATGCACTATTCTAAATTATTCAAAAACTTTATTTCGATTTTCAATTTCAATTTATTTGTATGAATGACTTACAAATATTGCCACCTCGAAAGCAATGCTTGTATGAGGTATAGGCATTTTTATTATTTTATTTATTTATTTTATTTATTTATTTCATTTCATTAATATACATACGATAATTTAGCTAATCTATTGCATTTATCTATTCCATTGATTTTTCCTGGCTTGTATTCAGTGTTAGAGTTGATCCGTACTGTCCTGTATCTCTCCTAGACTGGAAACAAAGCTTCTGCAGCCTTCCTCATGTCTTCGTTTCTTAAATAAATGCATTAATATGATGTCTGATACATAAAATTTTGACGTACGATACATAACGGTTCCAATTTTCGCGAAAACGAATTGACCGATTAAAAGAAAACGGATATATTTAACCGTTCGTTATACAAACAACTTATCAAATGCGAAAACTGAAAAATGAGCGAAATATAGAATGACAAAAAAGTCTGGACTATTGTATCAAGACGTACAGCCTGACAAGTGTAGCAAGAGACTTGGGAATTTCGCCCCTGTCTCACACGCACACGTTATTTCATAACCTCTCGTCTCTTGCTATCCATGTCTATTTCATATTTCTCACGGCTCTTGTTATGCTTGTCAGGTTGTACCTAGTCTGTTTATGTTTAGCTTGTGCTTGGATTTTTGCCTTATCGATTATTGTACAGCTGTCAATTAGTGCACTAGTCACTTTCAGTTCATCGTAGTCAATTCTAAATTGGTAAATCCTAAAAGTTGCTTTCATAATAATGGGCCACTTTTAGGATTTACTAATTCAAAATTAAGAACGATAAACAAAAAGTGACCACTGCAATGCCTAATCGATAAGACAGAAGTTTGGGCAAAAAATTAAACATAAACAGACTAGGTACGTCTTGATACGCAAGCCCAGATTTACGTTTTTTATTTTGTATCATGCTTATTTTTCAGTTTTCTGAAAAAAAATATTTGGAAAAGTTGTTTATTTTAACGACTTTCATAGACAGTTTAAAAGAGCACCAGCTTAGGATTCACCCTGTATACAAGTGGAACAATAAGATAGCACTATTCTTCGTACATGCAGAAAGCAAATGGGAAACTACTGCATTACAGATCTTAAAGATATCCCAAGAGAAACTCGTAAAATGAGTAAATGCATTTTACGAGTTCACAACATGTCTGTTAAGACATTGTGACTGTGACGATGTGATGATTCTTCGTACTCATAAGCATTGGCAAATCCATGAAACCGACTAAAAATTTTAGTTTCCTGGCGACCTTTTTTCCAAAAATACTACTAGTTTCGAAATAAAAAAATATATTTATAACAAATGAATACAGCGCTAATTACTAGAACTATAAATAGTGATCTGTGTTGTAACTGCATCTAAATTTCCACAGAAAATTAATACATGTCTAACTGTCTAGACAGCTATAAAGAACTTTAAATTGGTATAATAAATGATATCGAGTATCGATTCTCCATAATTTCTTGACCCCGTTAAGTTTATTGCCCTTTCCTAATCGATACCGACTGAACAGAGACGACACTTGTATTGGAAAAAAGGATTCATCAATCAGTACATCCATTATCGCAATGGAACAAAGATTTGTAACATTTGAATTTATTTCTAGTAGAGAAGTTCAAATTGTGGAAAAATGAATGCAATCATGTCAATCTGAACTTCCGAAAATAATCTTATTTTTTACTTAATCTTAAATACAAAGAAACCTCGTTGACTCGTTTATTCTATCTATCTATTTATTCAAGTAATTAAAAGGATAGACTCATACTTGATATTGGTTAAATATGTAAACAAAAATAAAGAATGAAGATGAAAATATAATTTTCGAAATGTTGGCAAATTTGAGCTAAAGTTGTGTTTCTTTGGACCCTATCACCCAATAAAAAAGGCAGTAATAAATCTATAAGAAGGGTCGTAAAATCATTACTAACTATAAAGAATAAAATTATAAATGATTTAAATAAATATGGTTTAAAAAAACAAAAAACACGCCTTTAAAGAGCATCGGACTAAAAAGTTAAAAATCATTTTTAAAATAACCTAAAAACAATAATGATCTACGAATAATATGGCATAAAGCGCGTCCACGGTTTTTCCACAATCATACTAGTATTTTCGTTCATTATTGTTCTAAGCCTTTTTAAAAAAATTATTTCTAACTTTTTAGTCCGATTTTCTACAAAACCGTGTTTTTTTAGTTTTTTAAACTATATTTATTTTTATATTTTTTTCAGTTAACGCATTAATGGATGTCTTTTAGTTTTAATACTCTGTGAAATTAAGATAAACAGTTGTTTTTGATCAATATTCAGAGCATAATGATCACAATTATTGCATAAACCATAATTAAAGCTGTCGATATTTCTGAATAAATTTCACAAAAATACCTATATATCGGGTGATTTTTTTAGAACTTGGTTTTTGATGTTACGATTTTTGACAGTTGACGTGCGATCGGTGGCGTCTGTCAAAGTCAGAAATGCTCAATATATTACGCCATTTCAACATGAACAGACTGACACCCGAAGGACGCTTGCAAATCCATTTTATGGTCGTCATAATCGGCCCACGGAACAAGCAATTCAAGGCGTTGTGAGCAAATTTCAAACCAATTTCAATTCTGTTGGATATCAATCCACCAACCCGTGTCCGCAGAGTGCGCACCGAAGCGAATATTGCTGCTGTATCTGCCAGTGTTGACGAGGATCGCGAAATGTCCATCCGTCGCCGGTCGCAGGTATTGGGTTTGCGTTATTCGACCATCTGGAAAATTTTGCGCAAGTATCTTGGCCTAAAATCATACAAAATATAGCTGACGCAAGAACTGAAGCCAGGTCGACCCACCATCGCGTCGCGTTTTCGGCGAATGGGCCTTAGAAAAGCTCGAAGAAGATCCGCTGTTCTATCGAAAAATCATCTTCAGCGACGAAGCCCATTTTTGGCTCAACAAGCAAAATTGCCCAATTTGGTCCGACGAGCAGCCAGAGGCAATTCAGGAGTTGCCATTGCATCCTGAAAAAGTCACTGTTTGATGTGGTTTATGCATATGGGCCGGCGGTATCATTGGACCGTATTTTTTCAAAAACGACAAAGGCTGTAACGTTATCGTCAATGGAGAAAGTTGCCGTTCAATGTTTGAGCACTTTTTTCTACCAAAATTGGAAGAATTGGGCAGGGACGATACGTGGTTCCAACAGGACGGTGCCACAAGCCACACCGCACGCGAAACCATGGACGCCAGTTCGGTGAACAATTAATCTCGAGCTTTGGTCCCGTCAATTGGCCATCAGGATCGTGCGATTTAACCCCACTAGAATTTTTTTGTCAGGTTACGTTAAATCTCTCGTATACGCCAAACACGACTGCTGCCTTGGAAGGAAACATTGAACGTGTTATTGGCGAAATACTGGCCGCAATGTTGGAAAAGGTATGCCAAAATTGGACTTCGAAGATAGACCATTTAAAGCGCAGCCGCGGTCAACATTTGCATAAAATAATCTTTAAAAAATAAATAGCGGGCATTGATTTATCGATCCAAATAAAGACTTCATTCACTTTTGCAAAATGTATGTATTTTTTTCAATTTTCAATGTCCAAGCTCTTAAAAAATCACCCATTATATATCATCCCATAGTCAGCGGATACGACCGCTGGTCGCTCACAAATAAACAAATAAATAAACAAACATTAAGATGAAGCTGGCGTGTTAAAAAGTTGCTTGAAGAAGCATCAGTTTTTACAAAATAACCTCTGAGAGAATATACTACTATATTGTCTTATAAATAAATTTACTTTTTTGAGAGATTTTTCCGACATAGTATTTTTTTGGAATAGCGTATATTTTTTTCTTAATGACTGTCACTCCTTACTTTGATACTAATCAAGAATATGTGTAGATCTGTAGATACTTTTAGTCGTGATTTGAAAGCTACAGTTATAGTATCTACATCGTAATTACTACATATTATATAACACTGTGAAATAACCTAATCGCATCCACTAACGCATTGGGGTGTTGACTCCAATATTCATTCGAAGTAGTTTTGGAAGATGTATCGATACTTTTTTTTTCAGAAATACTTCTAAGAGATGTGTATAGTCAGCGCCTGAAAATTTCACCTTGAATAGACAGGCTGACCGAAAACCTAACAAAATATTTTTTTTATTCAACAAGCATAGGCTTTTTCGGTCATGAGTTCCTTCCTTACTTGTTTACAGAGCCTCTCTACGTACCGTTCTAATTTTCTAGTAAATTAATTATTTCGGGTGGTTTTTCCTTGCAACTCGAGTAATGCACGGAGGTTGTTCAACGCAATACTGTCCTAGATAATGTGGTTTGCAGTTAATGAAAAATATACACATATACCTAATTGAGTGCTAAACTATGTGTGAAAAAATAAACAATAAGTATTAATATTCATGGCGTGTTATTTTGGCGAAACGAAACTATGTAATAGTGACAGGTAGCAAACAGTTAATAACGGTTGGGACAGACTACTAGCCTTGGGGTCATAAAGTTCAGGAAGCGACGCAGACTGGGAATGAAGACGTGAATGCATATATATGCAGTTATGACCTTTCGACAACAATGGGGCTTTATTCTCGTTGTCCGAAATATTTTGCCATAATTTGTCTTCTCCACAGGTGATATATGTGTAAAATGTTAAGACTGCATATCTACAGGGCTGTTAATTTTCGTTCACATTATCATTGTTGCCTAAACACCTTGTCTTTGCACAAGAAATATGCCTTAAGGGTCTAGGGCACAGAGTTAACATCTCTAGAGGGAGCCTAATTTGAACATTGGCCAGCCAACATCTATATAGCGCTATTGCCACTCTTCTTCGTCCGCCTAAGGACCTTCCAGTTTCTTCAAAATCTGGCAGTTTCCGCAGTTTGAACACATGTTCCTCAAAGTATGTAACTGGGTATTTAACTATACATTAAAATCTACTTGCAATGTAACTGATTTACGTGAAGATAATTTGTATTGATTTAACGAAATCTCAAAAATGGTAAATTTCATAGCGGAATGTCGCAATAACTTCTAATATGTCGTAAATCTGGCAACCTACAATCGGCGTCCCCTAAAGCTGTCATGTGGATGTCATTGTAGTTGTAGATATTGTTATGTTGAGATTTTTGTTGTTTTAGTGTATATTTGAGCGACTTTGTGACTATTTGTGGTATGAATTAAATTATTTATGAACAATATTGTCATAATTGCATGATGGAATGAAATAAAAAGTGCATAGTTTGCTGCAATAGCGACGAATCGAACACCACTTATCATAGGGTAGTATAGGTTTTGTTTTGGCTTTCAGTAGCGTAATATATGGGGAAACACTTCATGGTAATAATAAATTATCAACTGTTACAGTCAAGTTATAATAAGAGTCACTCTCTAAGTATAGCTAAATACTAATACAACTTATTGTATCAGTTTGTAACATCACAGTAATAATTGAATCTATTAATGAACATCCAATTTTAATATAAAATCGTACGCCACTGGTAATGCCCTCAAGCTGTCAAAATTTCCGTTACATGTTAGCTGATCAGCGACCTGTGCATTTTGTTGTTTACATTCCCTCTAGAGATGTTAACTCTGTGGTCTAGGGTATAGCGCGCGATATTGAGAATCCAAGAAAAGTCGTATTCCCGTATTAGTGGGAGGCGTGGCCGCCTGTTCCGTTTCTCCAGTGTGTGTGTCTAAAATGAGGGGAGATAAGTCCAAAAATCCAGGTAATGTCAAAAAGTCTAAACGCAAGGTCCAGAGGTCACTATAAAAATGAATTTCGCATTTCCAAGCTCCTGACGTTACCTTTAAACTTACAGCAATGATTCAAAAAGCAAATTAAAGAAGAAAGCTTGCGCTTTGTCACCTTTTTTTTGATATCACGTTTGGTTGTTAAATTACAGACATTTATAGAATGTATGATTTTACATTGCGAGTTTTTTTGCACACTAAAAAACTTTTTTCAGAAAATCGCAAATAGTTGTCATTCATTAAGGTCTTGACTATCACCTTCCGAAATACTGTGTATGTAGTTTGAAAAGTAAGTGAGTTCTGTTCGAAATGGGAATCCGTGTTTTAACATGGCAAATACATATGTATAACTGTGTATACCCAGGCCCCTAAGCTATCTTTGAGTTAGTGTAATTTCTTATGACAAATAGACCTATCTCTATTGTTCATTATATTTCGTGTTGCCGTTCTCGAATTACAACTACTTGTATTAGCAATTTTTTCCAACTCGGTTGTTCAATATCACGATTGGCAAGGTTGTGTCTGGAGACATCTAACTCCTGCATCCTGCATGCCCAGTACACTCACAGCCAGGCGCAGTAAAAAAGCAGTTTCGGTGGAGCGGGTTGACATCTTCACCCAGAGCAAGTATCGCATGTTGTCATGTTTTCAATATGCTTGTAGCTAGCTTTTGGCATGAAAATTGCCAATCTTTCGCATGAATGACGAAAATCGCCAGAAATGGCGACTGGTTGTGAATGTCAAAATTGTTGAAACCGAACCGCCCAGTATAACATATTCTGTATGTGAAGTTGATCTCTGAACTACGGAACTGCAAAAATATGCCAAACTGGTCACATTTATTGCAAAAATTGTGATGCTCTCGGACTCCCAGGCCATTTAAAAGGCCTTGGACTTCTGGGGCGGTTACATCAAACCTGGTTTAGGACTGTTTCAACACTCTCAGTTTACTAGCTTCACGCAACTCGGTACAACTCAGTTAGGTACCAGGCCACGAGGGTATCGGTTGCAATGACTGCACAGTTTAAAATATATAAACATTACTACGTATTTTGTTTACCTGAATAATAAAGATTTAAGTAATAACTCTCTGTTTATCCAATTGAAATTAAAACAACTTCCCAGTGAGATCAATTTATTTCAAAACTTCTAAAGGTCTAATTGCGAATCAGCTCAAAGTTTAAGTGATTTTTTATTTTGAAACATTGACAATAAGACGTTTTTGGTCGACTAGAAATAACGAATTTCGTTGCCATTGTTATTTTGGGCATAAAAAATAAGTAAATGATTGCAAGAAACTGTAGCTAGGCCGCCCAATTTCACTTACCTGCTCTGTCTTTGTAGAGTCACCAAATGCCAATTGTAAAACAACCTGCAATATTTCAGCTTTATGCGGTGAGCCCTTATTTTTAAAGGAAAAACCAATAAAATAAAAGTTAGAAATAGCGAAAAGTCGCCAACTCATTGCGTGTTTTGCACAACCAAAAGTTGCCAATCGCCCAGCTACGATTTTTGTTCGTAAACTCTGTTTTAAAATCGCCACTTTGGTGGAAAATCGGCATACCTGGCAACCTTGTACAGCACGAGTTCTATATAATGGGAGGTAGGGGTAAGGTATGGGATATGGTGTTCTCTAGTGTTCTCTGTTCAACCTGTTAAAGGATGCGTTATCTTCTCGGCTATCGGCGTTCTAGATTCCGGCCTGCCAATCATGTATATACAGGGTGGGCCAATAGTGCGCGGACGGAGGATTGTGGGCTTACTAAAATATATTTCAAAAATCTGTCACTTGATCATGGTAGGGACCCTTGAGAGCTATAACGTAAAAATATTTTCACTTAAATTTTGAGGTTTATACAGGGTGATTCATATCAAACTTACATTTTTTTGGAATGGAACCTCCTATATATTATTGCATATTTGAATTCCTTGGTCAATTCTAATGTGACTTTATGTATCACACATGGAACTTCAAACGAATCGTTTATGTGCAAATCACCATTTTTGGTATAAGGAGGTATCAGAAAAAAATTGAATATCGCAGCGATTATAAAACTTAGAAGGCCGTGACTTTGCGGCACGACTAAGCATGAAATGCCTCACCTTACGTCAGACGGTTAAATTTGAATTCTTTTTGTACTTTGAGAAATCAGTAGATTAATTAAGGAAACTTCAATTACAGATAACTTGATTTTTTCAAATGGGAATGCCTATTTTGGTTTAAAGAATCAAATGTAAAATTTGTTTACCTTTCTAACGATATAACATTCCCGATGCCAGTCTTTTTTGGTTTTCATTTTATTTCAAATTTTCAGTCAAATCGGTTTTTTTTCAATTTCCCTGCGTGCAAGCAACCTAGCAGGCGATGAAAAATAAACAAAGGCCCGTTAATATGGAAGAAACCACCTAACTTAGTAGAAAGATCCAAACTAACTAGAGTAACGAGGCAAGATTATGAAAATTCCTTACAACATATTAGCTCTAACCAGAAACAATAGCGGTAACAAAGAATAACCTTAAAATTTAAGAGAAAATATTTTTACATTATAGCCCTCAAGGGTCCCTACCATGATCAAGTGACAGATTTTTGAAATATTTTTTAGTAAGCTCACAATCCTTTGTCCACGCACTATTGGGCCACCCTGTATAATGAATGAATGATACTTTTCCTCAGCAAACTTGGTATCCCCATGTAGCGTCCGTTTTGACAGTGACTTAAGAATGTTCTAGACGGAGTTCTTGTTCCATATTACTTGCAGTAGAACTTTTATCTTTTTGTGTGGAAGGAGATCGACTATACTGATCCCTTTTGCACAACAGCATCTTCTCAAATGTCTTGACCTGTATGTAAGATCGAAGATTCCATCGTGACATGCACTTGTAATTTCCCTGAAAGCGCTACACACTAAACACCACTCGCGTAATTAAACTTTTGTATTAGCGGCTGTGTTGTTACGTATGCATATTATTTCCTTAATCCGTGCAAATCGCTATTACATGGCTTAAGTATTCTGATACCGTTTGTGGAATCGTTTCTCAACGTGCTGGCCAAATTTCCGAGATCTACGGTCACTGTTTCGATTGATTAGGTGTCTTTCCGATTTCCTAGTGAAACCGCACAGCGTATCTATTTTAAGAACACGATATCGTTGACTCGCATCCAGTTTACCGCAATTCTATCTGCTTCTTGCTTTGCACTCGTGATGAAGGAAAAATTTAAACTGAAGTAGCCTTTTTTCCGTGGTCATATTGCCCATTTTTTTAATGTGGTTTTAAAGTGACATGTAGCTTTGTATTTTAGTAGTGGCTTCTGAGGCATATTCTGATGTTAGTGCATTTTCCTACCATTTTTGTACCTAAGTATGCGATAGGTCCCAAAGCACCACCTTATAGACTTCCGGTTTTTATTACTCCCACTTCAAAACGTTAATTCAGTATCCGAAGTATAACTTTCTTAAATCTTAAATCTCACTTGTGATTATGGAAAAATTTTGACTGAATTCGTGCTCACAGTCCTCATTTTTACATCCCACACCGCTAGGCTTTTTGGACGTTTTATGATACTTACATAAATAAAATCCACGTCATTAATATCCATCGGTCTGTCTGTCTGTTAGTGTTCTTTCGGCTTCATAATCTCAGTCACCACCGCACGGATTGTGATGAGAATTGGATAGTTATATGCTGTGGGATAGTAGGTAATGATATTATAATTTTGAAAATCGATGCATGGATAGCGGACTCATTAGCAAAAAACAAAAAATTTCAAAAATTCCTCCAACTTAGTGTCTAGACGTTTTAGGGGTTCCTGATCATTTTGCACTTTTTTGGGTGCGGCTACAATTGTATCCATAATAGGTTGTCCATTCACCTGTGAAAGAAAGATCTAGCGGCATAATACACTATTTTAGGTCGATCTGAACATTGCCTTGCCTATTACAGGAATCAAAGTGACCTAGAATGATGTATAGATATGAGTATTGCTTTAGATCATTTTTTTTTATGGTTAGCCTCCCGCAAAGGCCGAAAGCCTATGGCGCTATAGAAGCGCTGCGAGAGGACAAGTGTCGGTTCACGTTAGATTTGAAACGCTGCAGGTTGTATCCGTCGGGAAACAAATTCCCCGGCAGCTGATTCCACAGCGTCGAAGTTCTCCAAAAGAAGGAATGCTGGAGGAGACTGGTTCGGGGAGTAAGGACCTCGACCTGGTAAGGATGAGCTCTCAGAGCTTCTCTAGTGTTCCTGGTTCGGACGGCCTTTGGTGTTATTATCTGGGAGAGCTCACTCGAACATCTTCCGTGATAGAATCTGTAAAAGAGGGATAGGTCAGCCACCCTCCTTCGATGTTCCAGGCTGTGGAGGTCCTTTGTGAGGTTAGGCGTATCGATTAATCTAATTGCTCTTTTCTGGATAGTGTCCAGAAGCTTTAGAGAGTGTTTCGGAGCGCATCCCCACACATGGGAGCAATACTCCAGCGATGGTCGGATCTGTGACTTGTAGAGCAGCAGCAGTTGCTCTGGTGTATACAACTTCCTAGATCGGAACAAAACTCCAAGCTTCTGGGATGCCGTTTTAGCAATACTGACGACGTGGTCGTGCCAGGACATGTTATTGTTGATGTTGATCCCCAAAAGCTTGACGGAAGGTGATTCGACTATGGGGTGGCCCTCCATTTCCACGGTTGGTAAGCCATCGTGAGACTTCTTTGTAAGTGTTGTTGCCTGAGTTTTTTGTACGTTGAACTGTACTTTATTTGCTAATCCCCACTCGACAATTGTTTTGATATCAGCGTTGATCTGTGAGGCATGCTGCTGGCGCCGACGTACCGTCTCCTGGGATGATAGTGGCTTGCCTGGTTCCATGCACGACACTAATGTACTGTCATCTGCGAAGCTGTAGATTGGATTGGATGTTATTTCCAACAGCTCGTTGATGTACAGCAGAAACAGTGTAGGGGATAGGACAGATCCCTGAGGAACACCTGCGTTTATTGAAAATACGTCTGATGAGCAGCCCTCGACTACAACAAACAAAGATCGGTCGTTCAAAAAGCTATTCAGCCACTGGCGCAGGCAAGGTGGTAGTCCATAAGCAGCAAGCTTGACCAGAAGTCCGTCATGCCACACTCTGTCGAAAGCTTTCGATATGTCAAGTGCAACAACACGGGATTCGCCATGATTTTCTATTGCTTTGTTCCACAAGTGAGTGACGTAGGCAAGGAGGTCACCTGTAGACCTGTGCTTACGGAAGCCATACTGGCGATCATTTATGATGTTATTGTTGTCCAGGTATTTCAGGAGCTGTGCGTTAATGACAGTCTCCATAACCTTGGACATGATGCTGAGAAGAGCCACAGGTCTATAATTGGTGGGATCAGTTTTTTTGCCTTTCTTAGGGATGGGTTGTACGCAGCCAATCTTCCATGAAGCGGGAAACATGCCTCGTTGATACGAAAGTTTGAAGAGCTTGCAAAGAATAGGTGCAAGCTCAGCGGCACAGCGTTTAAGGACAATGGCTGGAATTTGGTCAGGACCAGTAGCTTTATTCGTGTTCAGTTTTTGGAGGATGTTTTTAACATCTCGATGTTGAAATTTGACCTCTGCCATTCTCGAGCTCACGCTTATAGTGGTGGTCGGAGTACTACCTTGAAAGTCTACAGTAGAATTGGCTGCGAAGAGTTTCCCCAAGATGTCTGCTTTTTCTTTAGGAGCAGAAGCGATGGACTTGTCCTCTCTGGTCAAGGGTGGTATTGACGAATAGGAAAAGTTCTGACTAACAGCCTTAGCTACAGACCAGAATGTTCTGGACGAACTAGGACATGAGAGGAGCTTGTCCTTAATTTTTTGGTTGTGTTCCTCCTTGCTGCTGTCAATCACGCGTTTACAATGATTTCTGTTCTGATCATTCTGTATTGTGTAACTTGGAAACTATTACCATGGCGAGGATGGAAAACGCTATGGTTTTTAGAAATCGTGTCAGTGGCGGCAGCAATAATCAAAAAGCTAAAAATGTAGAAACAGTATTAACTTTGTTTTTAGGGTATTTTAAGGATACTGATCGTTTTCCACATTCTCCATACTTGGTTTTTAGGCGTTTCAGGAGTTCCTGATTTTCCTTTGTTTTTGGGAAGGAGTGAAATTGGGATGGTGGGGGATTTGAAAACTAAAAAATTTGTTATATTGATAAAATACCCATTGCACTGAAAAAATTGACTTTGGTTATATCGTGTACTTGTTTGACCTACCCGAATATTGTCTTTATATCTATGGAATAATTTGATACATACTTATTATAATCCTAAAACGTTAAATTTGAAAACTACGAACTTGATTGTGATTAAATTATGACTTCGTATTACTGCCGTGGAGCAAATCGTAACATTGTTATGTTGTTGGAACTCTTGCCAGTGGTGGAGGACAAATCAACAAAAAGCAAAAAAATTCAAAATCGCTCAAACCTGGTTTTTGGATGTTTCCTAGATCCCTGACCTGAGGAGTTCCAAATTTTTGTAAGCACCGATAGTGTGTGGCAGTTACTGGGTCAAGAGACTTGACGTCATTTTTTAATCTAGTTTTAGAGTGACCTCTTCTTCACTTCGGGTTTTAGGCACTTTGCCTGCTACGATACCTATCTTTTTCGCGGCCTACCGATATCTCTTTGTCCAGAGCATTGATACAATCTGGGTCTGGCTGGAATCCTATTTTCATGCATTCATTTTACTTTTTATATCCATTTAGTTTTATTTTCTTTTATTTTTTCATTTATATGGACCATGTTCAATTCCGCTCGTATATCTCTATTTCTAAGGGCCGGTTGTACAAATGCGGGTTTAGTACGAGCTTTGTTAAGCTTAAGCTTAGCTAAGCTCAGGCTTAAAGTCGACACCCGTTGTACAATCGTCGGCTTAGTTAAACCTGGTTGATAATGAAATTCACTACAGTTGGCATCAATGAAGCAATACGTACTGACATAATCATCCGAAAAATTACTTTTCTTGGTTAGGCACTTATGACAGTTTGTGTCAAATTTCGGCAGTGACCGTTTCTGTCTCTGTTCTTTCATTTGCTTTCTTTGTTAAATTAGACACAAATCTTTCAAAAAATATGACCTAATAAAGTGACAAGCAGTTAGAAGGTTCCTCCTTGACATATCATGTCACTTGTATCAGGTTAGGTTTAAACCTCAGCTAAGCTCGCGTTAAGCTTCGGCTTACGTAAGCTCGTGTTATGCTTGGAGTGGGGGGCCAAGCCAGCATTGTACAACGGACGTTTTGCAACTGACGTGGTTTAACGTCGGCTTACCTTAAGCCAAAGCTTAAGCTTGCATTGTACAACCGGCCCTTAATCTGTCTAATTTGGTGCAACCTTTCGCTCTTCATAAAAATTTCATTTCCTGTGTTTGTATCCTATTTTCTCCTTTTTTGTTTTTTGTAGTTCGTTTAAATTGACATGTAGCTTTGTATTTTAGTAGTATAGCCCCCTCTGAGGTTAGTGAAATTTTCCCAACAGCCGAACTCCACATGCGGTCTCTGGAAACCTCACATCATATACTAGATTATATACCCACGGAATTACAGATTTCCGTCGTTGATATCATGGATATTTCCTTAATTTTCTTGCTGCTCTTTCACCGTATACTAGATATTAAGTTATATTTCAAGGATCCTCCTTCCTGGAAAGGAAATTCTCAGCATTGAGCACACCCCCGTGTTTTAATCAATTTAATCAAAAATGGAGCAAACGATTCCACGGTTATTAACATTTTATATACGTCACGGAATATACTGTAACTAAAAATATTTTCATATTTATAGCCTCATAAATACCGACAAAAGGATCTGAAGTTCGAGCTAATCACGAAACCGACGAAATAATAGCAAAAGAAAAAGAGAAAGGAATTGAAGGTGGCTAGCCCGTATGAATGCGTATCGAATAGCAGGAATTCAATGTTAACAAATTGAGATGACACCTTCGAACATTTAATGAGCGGTATGGTTAAGAGCGTCACGACCTTTCATGACTGCCTACTGTGGGAAACCTTTCATAGACAACTCGGACTCATGGAACTGGGTTACAGCCACTTGCTGCTCAGCGATTGACACCCATCTTACGTTCACTGCATTTATGTTCTCACCAACGAAAGCTGGGCATTTAGTATACTCCGGGATATGGAGGGTAGGGGTTGTTTTATGTATCGCAGGGCGTTTCCACATTACATTTTATACGTAAACGTTGTATAGGGTAAACCTCAGAGTAACAACCGAGCATGGAGGTAGTAAACAAACCACTTCAGCATGGCATGCTCAAAGCCATCATCTTTGACTCTTCAGCCTCCAAAATTGATCAGCTGTGACCTCGCAGTGACAGTTCAAATTGTAAACAATGCTGTGTAACGCCAACTAATTTGAAAATTCTTCCAATGCAACTCATGTTACAAATACTGCACTTTTTGAGTTCCATCTCGAAAAACTGTTAAACTACACTCGCATATATAGCACAGCACAGCAAGTCCGTGAAGCTTCACTACAGTTACCAACCAATAGCAAATTCGATTTTATTGACCAAGCATAAAAGACGCATAAACAAAACAAATATTTGACAGTCCAGCTTTTACCGTAAATCGCATGAGAATCATGTCGGCGTTGCCAGCTCCTCAAAATTTATGTAAGACTTCAGAATTTGTGTTTATGATGAAGAAATATGGAGTAGACGTCAACATATCTATTGATTTTGCTGAAATCATTCCTGAACCATCAAAATACCTTTTTCTTTAAGGTAGAATGGAATATTTCTTAATACTATACAATTAAGACGATAGTAAACAATAATGATTGCCGTACCTGGTGGTCAATATGACAACGTAAGAAAAGATGTCGGCCTATTAGAGTTAGTTGTTTACTACCTCTATGTTTAGTTGTTACTCTGAGGGGTACACGCAAAAAAATAAATTCCTGGACGAGGAATATATACTTTCATCCAAGCATACTATATCTTCCTATATGCGCAAAGCTATATATATATAGTTATCTTAAATTCAAAACTGGGAACGTCTTGAAAGCAAGATTAATGAAATCTTGAATAAAGTATATGAGGGGTCTAGAATCAAAACCCGCTAACTCCACTTTTTGTCCTAATTTACCTTTTGCATGTCCCCGGTAGTTAATTTTCAGAGTCGAAAAATAAATGTATTTGGAAGCAAATTCCGCTAAATCTCCATCTAAAAGTATACGGAATATAGCAGTTAATTTCAAAACCCGGTAAGTCCATTAGAGCAGCGAAATCAGAACACGCTATCTCCACCTCAGCCAATGCCGTTGAAGTAATCCGCGCATGCGTGGCTGAGAGCTGTCTAAAACAGCTTTTACTGTACTGCTGCTCCTCAACGTATTTTGTTGGTTTTTCTAGACGTTTGCTGCTTTTAGACTGTATAAAAAATGTGCACCCCTTACTCTATCAATCAAATGTTTTTTGTGGATCTTTTGTTTAAATGTTTATCGGAATATCAGTTTGTTGTTTCAAAAGTTGCTAATAAAAGGTACAAATATTAAGTCCCGTTTTTAGGTTCTGCGTCAATAAATATTAAAATATTAGAACTGTTGATTATTCCCGTGAATAAACAAAGCACGAAAATCCGCATATTCATCATGCTTGGCTTCAAAACGCGCCATGTCCAAACTTTTTCATCAAAATCTGCTATCTCCATTAAAAAAAAGTTAAATAACAGCCAAATCCACTATCACTTAGGTTAATCTTTCAAGTATAGAATCGTTAATATGCTACATAGTACTTACATAAAGCAAGAATCCCAGTAACACTAAAATAAATTGACTTACACATTTTTCTTATTTCCTGAGAAATTCAAGATTTGGAGATAGCGGATTCTGATTCTAGACCCCTCATATCATATTCTTGAAAACAAAGCAACGCAAATAATTATAACCTAAAAAAGCATTTCATAATCTTGGCGCAAACTGTTCAAGATTCTGGTCTTATTGAAAGAAGCATCTAAGGTATCTATGCAAGCATTTGGCAATTTTACGTTATGCTATAGTATAGAAAAATACCACCGAATATCAAAAATATGTACCTGTATTTTTTAACTAGAAGAATATGTTACGCCCACCTGTCCGATATTATTTTATGTTCTATTCACAACACTTGGTACTTATATATGAAGAACTAAATGAGGCCTCCACAACCCAACTCCGCAACAATCCTTTCAAGAGACTATAACGATATAGTCGCTTTCGCTTTCGTTTGACCTTTTTTTTTGTTACAAGAATATCACGTGTCAAGGAAATTCAGAAACACTCTGTATATTGGTGAGACAGGTAGGAGCATATCAATCCATTTAAAGCAACATCAATGGCGTACTAAGCTTGGAAACTCCACAAGATCTGCTCCTGTATCTTGTATTGACACAAGCCATTAAGTCCCATCCGAAGATACAAAGTCCATTGCTAGTCATTGAAATTCTGAAAACCAACCTTTTCGGAACAATTTTTCCGCCAATAACAGCAAAGCAGGTGTTACACAGAAATTTGTATCGGCTCCGAAAATGCTTCATATTAGGTTTGATTTTTTATGGATGGACTAAATGGGGTTGCGAATTAACCCTGCATTCTATTTCAGTTTTGTACCAGATTTAAACATTTTAAAGAGTTCCTTACAATTATTAGCTTAACTAAATAATGCATTTTCTCTGTTTCAGGTAAGCTTCACATGTTCATCAAGCTTAGTTGATTTTCTTCGGTGGTAAGTGACTAGATATAGGTATATTCCTTTTTCTGCAGATCGTCTCTTGGTGGTGTCTGCAGACTGGAGTAATCCATTCTCGCCTCCTTATTATCACAATTTTGTAGTGGAAGAAAAAATGTTTTTTCCGTCTTGCCGCTTAGATAATAATAGCATCGTTATTTTCAATCTACAATTTTGCAAAAGGTGCTTTGACCGATTAAAATTAACCATTATAAGACGCAGGCAATCTATTGTACGAAAAAACATCGCGGTGTCCCTATTGAGGTCTCTATGGAGAAATTCTGTCAAGTATCTTGGTGTCATTTATGACAAAATCAAGCAGAATCGCACAGCAACCCTTTTTTGCAAGAATCAGTGGACTATGCAGTCGAGCATATTCACAAGGTTGCGCCTCGCTCTGTGAACTACAAAATTGCATCGCGAATTTAGTATAGTCAAAATCGAAGCATTTCATGAAAACTAACCAAAGTTAAACTCGACTATATTTTTAAAAATTGCCGAAACATTTAAAAATTGCCTAAGCGCCTCCTGTTTTAAAAAATTTTCTTCCCCCTCTTTGTTTTCCGCCTTTCGTCCTTACTTGCCTCTTCTCTTCTTTCTTTGACGTTGTCTGGTTCCTGGGTTCCCAGACCTGGCAAACCTACGGACTGATAGTCCGATACAAGAGTTTACATCTCACGGACCGCTCTGACAACCAACAATAACTTATTTTCAATCTACCTACGAGGTACATGACAAAAGGTGCTGAATTTTTTGTAACTTGAACGCTTTTGCATTCAACTTTATTTTAAATTTAGGTGACTGGGTGAATTTTAAGATACTAATTAGTGGGAAGAAAAATTTGTACATCTGTTTGTAAACCACATTACCCAAACACAAACGTATATACAGGGTGTCCCACGACAATTAAGACAAGCAGTATATCGGAACTGGACAGTAGGAGCGAATTATAATTTTGGGGGTTTAAATTAGAGCAAATATAGTATCTTTTCTTGTTACTGTGTCATCCAATAGGGTATTTGTTTTTGATCACGTAACGTCCGATTCAATTTTATTTAAAGGGGCACCCTGTATATCTGTGACTTTTTGTGTTCCTCTCGATAAAACAATTCCAACAAACTGGCACACTTGGGATCTAAAGTGATTAATTCAAGAGCTACAGGTACTTAAAGGATGGTACCACTAGCATTGATTATAACATGTACCCCTACAGTTAAATTACTTTGGTAGTGTTTCATAATGGTAGTGGTACAGTCCTTTAAGTACCTGCAGCTCTTGAATTGAATTAGTCATTTTAGACCCCAAGTATGCTAGTTTGTTGGAATTGTTTTATTGGGTGGAACACAAATAGTCACAAATATACAGGGTGTCCCATTAAAAATGTTGAATCGGACG
Organism: Callosobruchus maculatus; assembly: GCA_951848785.1. Classification (NCBI taxonomy): domain Eukaryota; kingdom Metazoa; phylum Arthropoda; class Insecta; order Coleoptera; family Chrysomelidae; genus Callosobruchus; species Callosobruchus maculatus. The sequence continues at coordinate 3,977,637 of CATOUR010000081.1, read as the reverse complement.
TCACGTGACCAAAAACAGATACCTCATTGGTTGACACAATAATAAGAAAAGATTCCATATTTGCTCTAATTTACACCCCCAAAATTATAATTCTCCACTGCTGCCCATTTGCGATATATTGCTTGTCTTAAACGTCGTGAGATACCCTGTATCAAACACATGACATCTGCATGTGTTCTACGTCAGCTACAATCTTTTACTTTCGCTGCATGCCTTCAAAGGCTCTAATTTCATCTAATGGTCATAAAACGAATCCATCACTTTTAAATAACCTGCCTAGTCCGTCATATCCACATACGGCTAGCATGGAGACATCAAAATTATAGGCATTAGCCGCACACAGATGAGAGATGATGTACCAATAATTTTTTGAAAAGTAATAAATTACCGTATAAAAATACATTCACCATTCTCTCTCGATCTGTTGAATCAAATTCCGATGAAAAGCTTTCGGCTCTCGCTTCAGGTTTTATAAATAACCTACAACAACATTGACAATGAACTCGGAATTCGGCGTGTATGATGTAACGAATGCTAGTACATTCACGCAGCATTCATTATATGCTGTTTACAGTTTAATCTCACGTTTCCAAGGTAATCTCGTAATATGAGAATAGATGATACTTGCTATGTGAATATTATTGTGCATTGTTATGTTTGTTCAACATAAAAAAATGGTGATAAGCCTGTACTTTGTATTTTTCATGCATTTCTCAGTTACGTTGAAAATTCTGACTATGAAGAAATTTGCCTGATCTTCAATTGGGATTTTGAAGAGATTTTATAGATTTTTTCCCAAAATGTATTATTAATATTGATATTCAACGCGAACAATTTAGAAATAAATGTTTTTTGATCAATTATAAATAAATAAAACTAGATAAAATTTGAAATAAAATCATGTAATTATAAACACGCCACGATTGGTCACCATAGTTCACATAGTTGTGACATCATAACGTCAATTTATTTTATAACAATGGTACAAATCCTCTTTCGTAGGTATTGCAATGTTGACTTTATACGTCTTAGGTCACAAGAACCAAAGAAAATCATCTCTGCATACTCCACAGAATCCCCTAAATTTCAATACTATCCTGAGATATTTGGCAACACAGTCAAATAGCCAAAACGTCAAAGGTCAAAGGTGACTGATAAATACGAGTTGACAGCTTGACGAAGCTCATCTACTTTTGTTCAAAAATCGTGTGTATTTAAGGATGAAAAACCGTTCATCAGTGTTATATCTGTAAGAAATATCTCATAAATGTCAAAATGGTGATTTTTTCTGTCATCAGTGAGTTGAAAAATTTCTGTTAAGTTTACTACTCTATAGGCGGCGCGAAAACCTTTCTAGAACTTCGCTCTCAGTAATTGTATACAATTTTATCTCATTATTTTTTTATTTTGTATCTTGTCTTCCCTGTAAGGAATACTATCAGAACACATTGAAAAATAGCACTGACTTAACTACTTCCTCGGCTCCTTCAACCATGATTCAGTGCAATTTTTTAATTGAAAAAGTTGCTTTGTTGAAATTTTTCTATACAGATTATTTGTTAATTGGCTTAGTATATGCTGCTGCTGTATGTTTTGGTTGCTGTTTTGTAGACTACTACTACTACTACTACTGATAATGGTACTAGAAATATCAGCTTACAGCGCTTAGGCTTGGAGAATCATGTGTTGCCCAAAGACACTAGATATTTTGCACCTGATGCATTCATCATTAAGGCAAATCACTTTACTTATTATCTCTGTTTGGACTGTCGGCGTGTCTTTGGTACTGGATTCAAAAATTAATTTTAATGTTGATATATCTTATTATATATTATTGCGAAAAAAATAAGAAGTTATTAAACTTATATATGGTATTTTCAATTATCACAAAAAACCCAATTAGCGTTTTTCTCCTAGAAGCTGTCCAAAAAACTGTTATGTTATATTATAACTAATTTCTAGAGTACCCATTGCACCAGTCTGGATCGCTGCATTTTGCAACTTCTCTGCTGGTACTGGTACTGAGTTAAAATCTATTGGTTCTAGCCTAGGCTTTCCCAACGAGTTGTTGTCTGCTGTGATCTACCATTTCACACTCACAGGAAGGCTGATTTTGTCCCCATCCCACATAGTCTGTAGTCGAGGTCTCCAGCGTATAGCCCCATTCTCTTCAGGTGTTTCTTCAAGCCCGGCCCTATAAGAGGAAACCAGTTGTTAAAGTTGATTCCTAATCAAAGACAGCCGGCCTTCAGCTAATCTCTGGCATGGGGCTTTGATGGAATGCTTTCCCATCCATCCAGGTATTTAGTCCCAATATTCCTTGTGCTGGAGGTTTAAATTCCTTCAAAAGCCACTAACTATGATTCTTCTTGAATTCGATGATAACCCTTTTGAATTCCGATCAAAGAACTTCATCAGGAACAGATTTTTACTACCACTATCTGGCGCCTCTGTCCTAAACAAAGTCTTCCCATTGAATAAAGTTTTTTTTTAATTCACTGAAAGCCACCGGCATCGATTCTATAATCTATTGCCTCTTAAATACCTTGCTGATGCATTAACAGCTCTGGTTATGCTAAATACTGTACTCAGATTAATGTTCAAACAAATCATTCAAGTATTTTTGCATAATTGGTCTTAAAACGAATACAGATGAGGTACGGTTTTTGTGTAAGGAGAGTGTGGCTATATATAGCGGTAAATAGATGCGAAAAATACGCTAAATTAAAGCAAATTAGTTCCGCGAGTTGAATATTATATTACAAATAACAGCAGGAAATGTGGTTGAAATGCAAACATGCTATTTTGTATGAATACTATGGGCTTATTTGCACTAGCAATTATTTTGGTAAAGTGTGTATATAATGAGTATACAAGTGAGGAGTAGCTATTACCGAAACAAAAAAAAGTTAAGTAAACAAACTGGAATGCAGCGAGCTAAAAAACGGTAGAATTTTCTTTTGACTATATTATTTTCCAAACTCACAACATCAGGAAAAAGTTGGTGAGACTAAAGCGTAAAAGATGTTACGTGGAAAACTATTAACCACAGTACAATCGTGACAGATTATGATGAAAGCTTCCAGACATGAATAACCAATAATTAATCATGATAGCAGAAATTAGTAAAATATATCTTTAAAAATTACAAGACAATTCTGCGAGGCGGGAAAGTGCCAATTGGGTGGTTATCTTGCAGAGAGGTTATGTTAAACATCTGAGAGGTGTAACGTCAGATTTCAAACATGATAATGGTGTCGAATTTTTGCATATGGTTTGAATATCTTTTGTAGAATAATAGCCGTCTGCTCTAAAAAACAACCAACACAAGCACAAATGTTTGCAGTAAAAAGCAACCAAAAATATTAGCTTAGAATTACATCACAAATTTCTTTGTCAAATTTGTTGTCCAATATTTACGTTGGAAATTTGGATCGTGACATATAGCCTTTACACTACCCTGCCTTGAAGAGATCCAAATAGGTCGAAAGTTGAGTCGCCAGTTGCCGATGTTTCTGTCTGCATTCTTTTGCCAATGATCCTGTTTTTTTTATTCATTTTCGATGTCGTTTTCCTTTACCTATAAAATTGTATCATTGTGATAGATGAAAGTGTTTACTTTTAACTCATGAAAATGAGTCTTTAAAAATATACACACTTAAGGCGCGTACACATCTGAGCGCACATGCAAATGTGGACGAGCGAATATGCAAATGTGGATGCCCCATTTGTCGTGTCTCAGGGCATCGCTCAAAGAAAATGTTCAGCGCATGCGTGCTCAGTGTGGACGTTTATGCGTTGTCCGTGGTACCTGCTGGTACCCGACTGTGAACATGGAGCGATTTGAGAACCCGCGCATGCGACGTAGAAACTAAGACCAACACGGGACTTGAGAAGATGCACATTGAGCACGCACGCATATGTGTGTTCTCAAGTCATGTGCGCTCAGATGTGTACGCAGCTTTAAATAAACTGTACAGTGTGTCCCATTTTGGACACTTTTACGGGGTATCTCGGTTATTTTTGAAGATAGAGAGTTGCGGTTTTCGCGACAGTGTGCTACTGCTTTGTGAAACTAAAGATGCCGTCAACAAAATTATCAGGCCCTCTTGGTTTTTGAGATACAGGGTGAAATCGAAAACTATCGATTTTGGGACCACCCTCGTAACTCGGTTGTCTTTTATCTTATTGAAAAGTTTGAAAAAAGTCTTATAGAATTTTTTCTGTAGAATCCAGTGGTGTAGTTTGATTTTTTCTTACTCTAACCGTTTTTCAGTTATGAAGCAAACATGAATTTTTTAAATGAAACACCATGTATATTATTTTTGAAGTCATTCAGAAATAATTCAAGCTTTTCAAAAATATATATTAGTATTAAGTTATGTTGAAAATTTCGCTCAAAATTTGATTTTTCCAATGTTTACTTTATTTGTAGCAGTAGGATATGGTTAATCAACTATAAACAATAAGCACCTAAGCAGTTATTACTCTACAAGAGACTTCCTACTCAAATTTGACAAAACAGAATCAAAATACATTTTTTTTAAAATAATAATGTCTCATTAAAATGATGAATATCGTGTTATTATAGTATTGAGTAGATATTGGGCTATCACTCATCTATTAAAAACAAAAAATCAAATCAAATCAAACTTGCGAGACTGTCAGCATTTAATTACATTTTTATTAAATATAGCTTTGTTCTTTCTGTGTTTTCATTTTAATTATTGTCAATTTTCTATAATAGTGGCAGCTTTATACCCAAAGAGACAGCAGTCGTTTTCAGATATATCTGCTCGTCTAAAAATAAATATAGTTAGGTACGTATACTCTATTCAATCACATCCTAAAACTTATTTCAAGGAGAATAGGGAGCAAAGGGAAACAAACGTATTAGGTTACATAGAAGTAACGCATTCATCATCTTGTAAGCACAAGAGGAAGCTGTTGGGGTACAAAAATCAACTGCAGAAATAATTCTAAAAAATACAATTACCATCCACACATTCCATTCAACATTTGCACAGAATCTAAGTTTGGGAATTTTTAATCGCCATATCACGAAAGAGACCAATCATTCTTTTAAATGCCACTAAAAGAAAAATAAATTGTGCCATATTTGCATTCGAGAAAATAGTCTCCAACTTAAACCAACATCTCTAAAAGTTCCTCCATGTTTTTAGTTTTTGTTTTGATTCAAATTCAAATTTAATAGTGTGTTGATATTCTTCAGATATAATGTTTGGTTTTAAGTAATGTAATACAATAAGTACCTAATATTTACTGAACATTATCACAAATAGTAGTTAATAGCGTATAAAATACAATTAATCAGTTGAGTTTAAAGGTATTGAGTATCTTGTATCTTAATAACTGTTTACTTGGATTTTGTTTTTAATAGATTACTATTACTTATTATTAATAGATTACATGGCCTACTGCTACAAATAAAGTAAAAAATGGAATTTTGAGCTTAGTTTTCAGAAAAAATTCATACTAATATATATTTTTGAAAAGCCTGAATTATTTCCGATTGACGCAAAGAATAATATACAGGGTGTTCCATTTAAAAAAATACATGGTTGCTTCATAACTGAAAAATGGTTAGAGTAAGAAAAAATCAAACTGCACCACCGGATTCTACAGAAAAAATTCTATAAGACCCTTTTTTAGACTTTTCAATAAGATAAAAGATAACCGAGATACGAGGGTGGTCTCAAAATCGATAGTTTTCGATTTCAACCTTTATCTCAAAAACCAAGAGGGCCATGATAATTTTGTTGACGGCATCTTTAGTTTCACAAAAATGTAGCACACTGTCGCGAAAACCGCAACTCTCTATCTTCAAAAATAACCGAGATACCCCGTAAAAGTGCCCAAAATGGGACACCCTGTACACTCTAATTTTGCTATAAATACATGATCTTTAAAACGAAGATTGCCTTGCCTTTACATCAAATCAGAAACTATTGGTTGGTTAAGACGAGACACTGAATCATTACAAAGCGTATGCAAAATGATACATAATTTTTCAATATGTTTCGATGATCAGCTTATGAGCTGCCAGCGTTGGTATCGTATGGTAAAGTCAGTCGAGTTATTTAGTCGAACTTTCAAAACAACCTACGAATCATTGCAGCGTGTTATAACCATTTAATGAAATTTTATTGACTAGAAAATTTTCTGGTCATTCTTCGATCGGAATTTGTGCACCCGTGTTATGAAAGTCATTCAAAAATAATTAATTGTAAATAGTTGGCGGACAGTCACTAGGAAACATTTTTCTAATAGATTCTTCTATTGTTCGATTAAAAGTAGTCGTTGGTAATTTTATCTGTTCACGGTTCATTATATACGGTGAGGAATCCTTTGATATAAACTTGCCACTCCGCTTTTTACTGTCAGTTTTTTTGGCCGAAATTAGCGGTTACTTGATATTTCTTTTGTTTTAACGGTTGTGGCACTTCTGCGAGACATCCGGCAATGGGCTTAGAAAATTGTATGAGGAGGTAGACATAGTTTCAATGTGAATGGGTCAGCATCATTAATTGAAATGAAATAAAAAGCCAAAATTGAGTTTGAAATTGAACACCCCACCCCCAAATGATTATAGGCCCATCAGTGTTCTTCCGATTTTCTCAAGAATCTTAGAGAGAATTCTTCATCAGCAAATCATTTCACACATAGACCACAATCAATTGATACCTAATAATCAATCAGGCTTCCGCAAACATTATAGATCAAGGCTTTGTAACAACCTCAGTTCTTCTCTCTGACGATGCTATAAAAATATTCAGTAGTTATCTCATGGACAGAAAACAACAGGTTAAGATATTGTCTAAAAATGGCTACGAATTATCAGATGTACTTCCTGTTACCACTGGAGTACCTCAAGGTTCTATATTGGGTCCTATATTTTTTGCCTTATACTTGTCAGATATCTTAGATGTGGTAAAATATTGTAAAGTGCACTCGTATGCCGATGACACACAGTTATAACTTCTGCCACACGTGTGATCAATGATGACTTGCAAAACATAGCAAGCTGGCTTAAACAACATGCCTTAGTATTAAATAAGAATAAAACTGTGTCCATAACATTTAAGTCAAAACGGTCTAAGTTTGATAGTAGACAAGTGCATTTGTATGTTGACGATTATTCAATAACTAACTGTGATACTGCGAAAAATTTTGGTATTACTTTTGATGAAACTCTCACTTTCTCTTGTCACGTGAATAAGCTAGTTCAGGCTTCATATTTAAAACTTAATTCCTTATATAGTTTGAGAGATGTATTATCAAGAAAAACGAAACAGAAGCTCATCAGTTCATTAATATTATCAAAGATATAGTATATGGGGTCCTTGTATTACCGCACATGAATCATACAGATTACAAAAAATACAAAATGCCTGTATACGTTTCATCACAAAAGCTTCAAGGCGCGAACACATATCACCTTATCTGAAGGCGCTTAGCATGCTTACCATGAATCAGAGATGGCAGATTCATATTTTATGCCTAGTGAGGTCTGTAATGATCCACAAAAAACCAAAGTATTTAGCAGAAAAGCTGATATTGACGTCTCAGGAAACTGATGCGAACCTTCGACATGTCTCTTATACTCTATCTATACCAAAGCACTCCACGGCCTTCTTTCAGTCTGCTTTTTCATTTATTGCGCCAAATTTATAAAACACCGTTGTTCCTCCGACATTTAAAAATTTGTCTTTTTTAAAATTCAAAACGAAAATGAAAGAAATTATGTTCTTACATAATAACTCACAACACCACGTTACTAGTTTCTTGTTTTGTATCTCTGGTAAGTTGTACTTACATACTTAATTAATTGTTTGTTTGTTTTTTTATTCTTAATTTTAAGTAATTTAATTAGATATAGTTAAATAATTTTCATTGCATGTGATGATCAATCTTTTATCTGTATCAACATTCTTTGATGTTACATATTTATTAATTGCCCTGGTTGGTATTAATATCAGCTTCTGCTGCTACCCGCCAGGTAAAAGTAAGTCCTGTTTATTTATTTATTTATTTATTTATTTATTTATTTTATTATTTTCCCTTGCAACCAAATCATCGCCCGCCTGCCCTCAAAAAACGTCCACCAAAAAAACTCTAGTAAATAATTTCTTGCGTCTCTCTCCGTAGGAACTAAAACGACACAGTTTTTATCAAGACCTTCAACTGGCTGAAACGAAATGGTCAGGAAGTCCCAAATCGCCTAAAAACAAAGTTTGAGCTATTTTTATATTTTTAGTTCTCTTCATTAATGCTGCCCGCCATTGACACGATTCCTAAATCCATACGGATTTTCCATCTTGGCCACGGACATTATATTAAAATCATTAATCATTAAAATCAATTACAGGTTATACAATACAGAAAAATGTAGAGGAATACTGTATACGCAACATACATCAGATAAAAATCGAAGTCCCTTGATTTCTGTAATAGGCAAGGCAATGTTCCGGTGAACCTACACATTTTTATGTGTATTATGTCGCTAGGTTCTCCTTTCGCAGGTCAATGAAGAGCCTATTATGCATACAAAAACTTTTTCAGTTTTGCAACCCCCCACCACCCAATCACCCGATTTTCACCCCCACTAAAAAAAAATGATCAGGAACCCCGCGTTTCCAATCCTTGACACGGTAGTAATACTTTGGGCAAAGTTACATTAAAATCAATTTCATAATTTCCACGTTACCCAATACAGAACTATCTAAAGCAATATTCTATGTATGTATACCTGTGTCAGAGTCCCTTGGTTTGTGTAGGAGGCAAGGCAGTGTTCGAATGGACCTAAAAAAGGTATTATGTCACTAGGATTCTCTTTCACAGATCAATGGACAGCCTATTAGGAATACAACAAATTTTTGAATTTTATAACCCCCCACCCCCCAACCACCCCAATTTAACCTCCACCCAAAAAAAATAGAAAGTGATCAGGAACCCCTAAAACGCCTAAAAACTAAGTTTGGGGAATATTTGAAATTTTTTGTTTTTTGCTAATTACTCCGCCACCAATGTACCGATTTTCAAAATTATAGCAGCACTACCTACTAGAGCCCCATAACATACAGGTGCCCAAATTTCGTCAAAATTCAGGCAGCCGTTACTGAGATTACGAGGCTAGAAAAACGCGCACAGACAGACCGATGGAAATGAGTGACGTGGATTTTCGTTATATAAAACGCCCAAAAAACGTCGAAATCGGAAATTTTCGCAATCACAATACTCCCCTCATCTATCGGTGTGGGAAGTAAAAATCAATTTAAAGTAACTATCAAATAATTAATGAAAAAAGATTGGAATGTACGTTTCAAGAAACTTGAATGCAGTTATTATGATTCATGATTTTGCTTTCTAGCGACACAAGCGAATGACTCTAGGAGCTGTCAGCCACCTCTTCCTGAAGCGGGTTGTGTTTCGTTCTGGTGCCTGGGTACACAGACGTAAAATTTATGTTCAAAGACATTTATTTACATAAATGTAGTTTATTTTGAGGAACTGAAAGCGCATGTCTCCGTTCCAAGACGTTAAATGTAAAATGGATCGTAACTGTAACAAACGCAGGATGGTTCGAGGCGGTTCGAAAAACAACCAGCTACTAATAAAGTAAACGTTTAGTGCTCTGAGAGAAACTAAATCGAACGAAGGAAAGCGATATCGTGTATTGGAATAATACGTACACTATTTTCAGATACTGAAGATACAAAGGGTTTCATACCCTCAAGTATTATTTATCGTATGGCTCACAAATCACATTCAAGATATAAATAAGAAACAAAAAAAGAATAGATATAAATATAAATAGAGTACATGTAGTGTAGATTACAAGATACATAGTCATTACTTTCACAAACAAACATCCAAATTTTTAATATATTCGATTGATCCGTTGGTCAGGTTCTAGAAGTCTTCTGCTTGGCCAGCATACAGTCTTAAAGGACATTCTTCGGTAATGTGCTGGACGGTTTGTCTCTCGGCTCTACAGTCACAACTTGCTGAAGGCGCTTTACTCCATTTTTTCATCATAAAATCTGCGCATCTCCCATGTTTGGTCCTTATTCTGTTGGCACAACACCATGTTTTACGTGGCAGTTCGAACTCTGTTGGTTTTGTGGTAATGCACTGTAGGTTTCGAGCATGTACTGGAGCGGTTGCGTTCAACTGGCTCTTCCATTAGTCAGAAATGGAGAAACCATCATGCATTAACTGTTTAGCCATTTTGTAGGGGGGATCTCTGGATCGGAGTCTGTTAATGTCAAGGCCCTCGGAATAGTCATGAATGGGAAGTGATTCGTTTTTCCTAATTTTTTTGTACTGTGGAAGAAGAGCGTTTTTCCTGCGTAGTTGTAGCGGGCTTAGAACGGGAAGCCAGTAGGCAGGAGTGCTGGTTATCGTGCTGTTATGATTCGCATGGTGCGGTTTATCTCAACATCGACTTTCGCTGTATGGCGGCTGTTCAGCCACACCGGTGAACAGTACTCTGCTGCTGAATATACAAAGCCCAGAGCTGATATACGCAATGTAGAAGCTGAAGATCCCCAGGTGGTTCCACAGAGCTTTTGTAATATATTATTTCGTGTTCTCAACTTAGCAGCGGTATTTAGTATGTGTTGCTTGTAGCTCAGAATCCTGTCCAGAGTGACTCCTAGGTACTTTGGGAACTTGCTATGCTTTAAGACAGTATTTTCGAGATGGACGTTTAGTTCTCTATTCGCCAGTCTGTTATTTAGGTGGAAACAGGTTACTTCCGTCTTGGTTGAAATTGGCTGGAGCCTCCAGTCACGAAAGTATTTTGCTAATTTATTGAGGTGATTTGTAAGACTTTTTTCTGTTGTTTCTATCTTACTACGTTGCGTGGCCTGTGCCCAGTCATCCGCATAGCCAAACTTTTTTTATTTTGTTTGGGGCATGTCTGCAATGTAAATATTAAATAAGAGCGGTACCAACACAGACCCCTGAGGGAGCCCGTTATTTAGTTTCATTTGCGAGCTTTTTTCGTTACCCATAATGATCTCAAAGGGTCTGTTGCTAATCATTTCATTCAGTAGGTTGGCCATGCGCTGGCAGGGTATAACTTGTAAAAATCTAGAGATCAGCCCCTGTCTCCACACAGTATCGTATGCAGGCGTTAAGTCAACAAAAGCTGCAGACGTCGTTAATTTACGCTGAAATCCGCTCTCGATGAAGGTGGTTAGGGAGAGGACCTGGTCGGTGCAGCTTCTCTGAGGGAGGAAACCTGCCTGTTCTGCTGGTACCCTCAAGTAAACCATGAAAAATGACTCACTTATAATAGACCATATTGATCTGGGAGATGGCGTCAAATGTCACCAGACCATTGTACTGAGGCTGGATTTTTTAGTGTAGGCTTTCTTGATATGGGTGCGAGGGTGTATCAACGATGCGTGGATAGACGGCAGCTACTTTCCTGTTTTGAGGAAGGAAAAAACGTCCCAAATAAAAAATGTGGGGGGCATCAAAATCTATGTCGTTTTCTGTTGTTTTGAACTGTTTCCTGTTCTTTTCTGTTGTATTCGGTTGCCTTTGATTGTCTTTTGTTATGTTTGGATGTTTTCTATTGAATTTAGTTTACCAGTATACAGAGTGTCCAATAAATGTATGACTTTTCAAAGTAACATTTTTTTAATAGAACCCCTGTATATTATTACAGTATTGCATATTTAGATTCCTTGGTCGAATATAGTGTGACTTTATGTATCACACATGATACTTAAAACTAACCGTTTAGCGCAGATCACCATTTTTATATAAGTATATGTTAGAAAAAAATGAATATCGCAGCGCATATAAACTTAGAAGGCTGTGACTTATCGGTAGATTAATTAAGGAAGCTTCAATCACAGGTAAAAATACCCCGAAAAAATGTTTTTGACACTTACGCAGACTCTCAAAATCTTATGTCATGGAGTCACGTCAGCTAGCATACATTTTCTTCACCAGAAACTGTAGATTCTGATCATAATCACCATGAAAATTTGATGCTACCACCCCGACTATATGTTTTGATTCAGATAAGCACTTTATTAAAATATTTGTCTTATTTACTGCAAAGTTGTGCCCTTTGTTAGGTTGAAAGCAGGACGTTTCAAATCATATGTTTAAAATACGAGATTTGTAAGCAAGACCAGATGTTCTATTGTTTTAAAGTCAAATCAAAAAATGGAGGTAAGTTCATTTACTAGGTATATCCTGCATCTTAGGGTGATACCATTTAATTATTTCCTCATAGCATGAAGTTATAGTCTAAGATCCTCTTGCAACCAAATCATCACCCGCCCGCCCGCAAAAAAGTATCTAAACACAAATACTCTCGTGAATAGTTTCTTGCACCTCTCTCTGCAGGAACTATGACACAGTTTTTATTCTGCAATCTTCATCTAAATCCTAATCACATAGCTTGCTGATTTTTCGATATTCAAAAACAGATCATATTACCAACATTCAAAGAGCAATGAAAAGTGGTCCGGGGTTTCTCATCAACCCTATTCAAGAGCCCATCCTACCTCGGCTCATTTTAAGCACTCCCAGAAAAAGTAAACGAGGATCAAATATCCCTATACTACCGAAAACAAGGTTTGAACGGAGTTTTTGTACGGTTCTTTTTTAATTTAGTTTAACCGCCACTAACACAATTTTCAAAAACCATAGATTTTATTGATCTCTACTAAGGTCCACGGTACCTACCACGACAACAAAATTTTGAGTTTCACAACCCCCCCCCCCTAAACTATCTCAATTTGACCCCCTCTAAAGAGATTTGGAAAACCACCAGGATACTCGTCTAAAAACGAAGTTTGAGCTGGTTTAATATTTTTAGGTTTTTGATTATTGCTGCTCTGCGACTATCACGATTTTTAAAAAAAATACGTGTTTTCCATCCGCGCCACATCAATAATACTGTGCCAAAATATCATTCAAATCATTTCAATAATATCCATTTTACATAATACAGAATGAACTAAAGCAGTACTCGTATGTATAAATCAGAAAAGTTGAAACGCCTTTGGTTTTTGTAATAGGCAAGTCAATGTTCGCATGGACCTAAAAAAGTGTATTATGTCGCGAGGTCTTTCTCTTAAAGGTCAAGGGATAGCCTGTTATGAATACATTTTTTTTTTTAGTTTTGCAACCCACCAGCCCCCAACCAACCCTATTCAAAAAGAGTGGATTCATATTTATTTAATAAGATACAGGTTTACACCTAATAGATATCCGATATATTCTAAAAACAGATAAAACTTGACAGTTTACTGGAATAAAAACATGTTTATCTCAGCACATCAAGTGAAAGTTCTTTTTTCTCAAATCACGATGTATTTGTGAATTTAATTAAGTACGACTGACAACTACTGAACAAAACCTATTTGACGCTGCGACCTTTAAAATATTTATATCGGTAGTAATTATTTATTTAACATCTATTCTGACTGTGACCCAAAAAGGAACACAATAAAAGAGTAAAAGTAAACGTAAATACTACTGCATTTTTATATAATCTTGATTCAGTTTGATTTTTAAGGAAAAATTAATTACTACCGACTGTGTTTCCTTGTAGACAACCTTTTTCATATTGACGAACAAAAACTTAATCATAGAAAGTATCGGTTGATTGTTCAGATAACACTGACCTAGCTATTTGAAAGTAGATTTAAATTCCTTGTTTATATCAATTATTGAATTGGGCAGAGCTTTTCAGAATAAACATTTTGTGCAATAGTTGTTCAGAGGTAACTTAATCACATTTCATACTAAAGTGGGTGTGAGGTGTGACTACACCCAATATTTATGTGAAGAGATTACGAAAAACAGCCGTTTTATAGTAAGGGTGTGCCAGATATTTTCACTAGTGGAATACGTAGAATACAAATACGTCAGTAACTTCTTTTGCTTGTTTGGGACTATAGAAGCTTCCTGTTATATTAGGGGCTTCAACGTCTGTATTACCAATATGTTGGAAGGCAAATTATACAAGAAAAGGGGCCAAGACGAGTATATTTTCAATACATCAATAAGGCTACCGGTCCCGATATGATCCTTTCTGTTATTGCAAAGAAGTGGGCACCTGAGCTCACTCCCATACCTACCCGCCTATTTCGAATGTCATACGAAAAAGGGATCAAAAATTGATCCAAACAATTACAGGTCGTTAGCTCTCCTTTCTGTGATCAGCAAAGTGATGGAGAAATACTTCAATTGAGAGGTTACGAAATACCTTGAGCTTCAGCACATAATCATTGACAGACAATATGGATTCCGACATCAAATATCTCCTGGTTACCTCACATATGTGTGAAGGAAAATCACCCAGTGGATCAACTCTGACGACACGCAGCTCTCCTAAACAAGCTTCTGCCCCATGGCCTTCCTGTTAAAAACAGTGCGGCTGGTTAGATGATTTCATCCCTGTTCGTTAAGTATCTGCGTGGTAGACGGCTTTTTCTGTTCCTTTCATAGCATCAAGGCTGGGGTTCCGCAGGGATCGGGATGACTCTGACATTGTTTCTGGTGATGCAGGATTTAAATACACAAGCTACAAATTGAATTAGATCCCAAGTGGAGAATGATGAAGTGATTAGGTTCCAGATGGGTGAAACCGATAGTCTGAAACCTAGCTTTTTTAGTAATGGACAGAAGCAAAATAAGTTCTCCGCTGGTTCATCACAAAGCAGAAACAACTCCAGACTTCTTTTCCGCAAGTAGTTTCTTAAGCCTCGTGTCCACTTGCAAGTAACTTGTGATAGTTTTTGCAGCAAGTACTTGCTTGTTTGTCTACACTATCTTTTAATTGTCACTATAGATAAGATGTCGTATGCAAAAATATGTAGCTGCTGCGGCAGTTGTGATATATTTAATAAAAAAAAAGAAAACAAGAGAAATATAGTAAAAGGCGGAGAAAATGTTGGGTGAGAAAGTGGATTCAGCGTAGAACTACTCTAGGGATACAAGAGCTTTAATGTGTCAAAGAACTCCCAAGATGGGTGAAACCGATAGTCTGAAACCTAGCTTTTTTAGTAATGGACAGAAGCAAAATAAGTTCTCCGCTGGTTCATCACAAAGCAGAAACAACTCCAGACTTCTTTTCCGCAAGTAGTTTCTTAAGCCTCGTGTCCACTTGCAAGTAACTTGTGATAGTTTTTGCAGCAAGTACTTGCTTGTTTGTCTACACTATGTTTTAATTGTTACTATAGATAAGATGTCGTATGCAAAAATATGTAGCTGCTGCGGCAGTTGTGATATATTTAATAAAAAAAAAAAACAAGAGAAATATAGTAAAAGGCGTAGAAAATGTTGGGTGAGAAAGTGGATTCAGCGTAGAACTACTCTAGGGATACAAGAGCTTTAATGAGTCAAAGAACTCCCAAGTACTCTTATATATTTCAGTAGTCCCTTGTCCACTTTTCTTTTTTTGAATTTTTCTCCACTCTTGATTAACTTGAGTTCTCAAATTATGTATCTTTGAGTTTCCGCTGTAGAGGTATTAAATAGGTCGGCCGATTTTTGTAATGAATTCTGCTATTTGATTCTGTCCTTAAATTCTGTAGTATGTACAATCCATAATTCAGGATACAATTCAAACTTCTCCATATTTGATTACACTCCTTGCTGCAAAACTTTCGAAACACTCTTGAAAGTTTTGTGGCAAACCATTTTCCTGAGAATTACCGTGTACACTACAAGCTCTCAGCAAGTCGCAAGTCCTTTATGTGCAAGTAATTTTGCTGCAATATTTCTCTAAAAACGTCATGCACACACTACGCAAGTAAGTGAGTAGAGTAGAGTAGAGTAACTAGCAGTTTTATTTGCTAGTGGACACGAGGCTTCAGGCGACAATGTCCTGTCAGTAGACCGACCAGAATGCGCAAATCATTCCTGCCCTAAAGTTCGGGGTAACCTGGAAATAGCATGGTTTATTATTATTCTAAAACTTTAGATTGCTTTAAATATAAGCTGATTTGAAGATTTTCCATAAGTTAGTGAATGGCATTGGCGACTGTCCAGGTTTACTAAAGCTCGTTAATTTTAATATAAATAGGAGATCCAGGGTATCGGAGATTTATTTTTGAGCTAAGTCATAGGTACTTCTAATTATGGTAGAAATGACCCTTTAACAAGAACGATCCGCCTTGCCAACACGAATGACTTCCATACTTTGACTCCTCACTGGTTACCTAACAAATCAGTTGTTAAGAATATACAGGATGTCCCACGACGATTAAGACAAGCAATATATCGGAACTGGGCACTAGAAGCGACTTATAATTTTAGGGGTGTAAATTGGAGCAAATAAAGTATCTTTTATTATTATTTTGTCACCCCATGAGGTATTTGTTTTTGATCGTCCGATTCAAAAAATTTAACGGGATACCCTGTATATTTGTGACTTTTTGTGTTCCTTCCGATAAAACAATTCCAACAAACAACCACACTTGGGGTTTAAGGTGATTACTTAAAGGACTCTACCACTACCATTACGAAACACTACCAAAATAATTTAACTGTAGGGGTACATGTTATAATCAATCGTAGTGGTACCATCCTTTAAGTACCTGTAGCTCTTGAATTAATCGATTTAGTCCCCAAGTATGGAACACAAAAAGTCACCAATATACAGGGTGTCCCATTAAAATTTTTGAATCGGACGTCACGTGACCAAAGACAAATACCCCATTGGGTGACACAATGATAAGAAAAGATACTATATTTGTTCTGATTTACACCCCAAAAATTATAATTTGCTACTACTGCCCAGTTCCGATATATTGCTTGTCTTAATCGTCGTATAAGTAGCCATATATTTTGTTCGCTGCACACTTTCCCTATAATAGTGATTTTTTGTTTTTCTTATTCTCTTTTTTATTTTTATGTCTTCTGATATTTTAATTTAATTTTTAAATTATTTATTCGTAAATAAATAAATTAATAAATGAATAAATATTGGAAACATAACTGGTCGCCACCACGCTCAGCTGCTGACAAAACTATTTAACTGATACTGATCCACTGATGATCGGTAAGCATTAAGCTTGACAAAGAACAATAGTGTACGTATACCATTAATTTATTCCTTCAGGCCATTAATTTCTAATGCCATCTCAAAATATCATCTTGTGGATTTGATTTGTGTGATTATTAGGTAGCCGAATACGTGTCTTCAAATGGTAACATGCAAAAAAAAATACAAAAG
Source organism: Callosobruchus maculatus (assembly GCA_951848785.1). NCBI lineage: Eukaryota > Metazoa > Arthropoda > Insecta > Coleoptera > Chrysomelidae > Callosobruchus > Callosobruchus maculatus. Next base: position 3,960,401 of record CATOUR010000081.1, on the reverse strand, counting down.
CAGATATAATCCTCAACGACAGATGAAATCAAAGATTCAAGTCAGCATGTACATTTTATACAAGAAACTAATTAACCCGGATTCGTTAGCAGTTCAAGCAATAACAAATGGTAACATTTGTTTAGTTTACGCTCTCATTGCAACCGCACACTGTTATTAGCGTCTGCGCCGCGCAGGTTTTTCAAATGCAAACGCTGGCACGAAGGAATGCATCCTCCTGCATTGCTAATATTAATCCTCAACAGGCGGAGAATATGGTTATTACAGAGGAATTCCGTTTTCTTATTTTGCACTATTATTATTTTGCATTGCTTGACATCCTTCTGGAACAGCAACTTCTATAATACTCATTTTGTTGTCATAATTTTGTTCATGGATTTATCAGAAAATTTAGCCTACAGCTTCTTCAAGGCTAAAGTGACTGTATTGAATATTGAACGTATTGAACTTTGAGATGCATTAACGTGCTCGCCCACTTAGACGAAGCGTCGCGAACGGAAGCGGCGCGAGGCGAAGCGTCATTTAACCGATGTTCGCCCACTGGGGCGAAGCGGCGTGAAGCGTCGCGTCGCGTATTTTACGGCGCGACGCGAATTTTATTTGTTTTTAAGCAGTTGAACGAGGTACGTTGTCTAGTGAGGTACGATGAGCAGTTCATCAGAAGAGGAACTCTTTGTATTGAGTTTAATTGCCACTATGGAAGAAGAAAAGAAAAAAAAACAAAAGAAAATGTTAGGTAATTAAATTACCTTTGTAATTGATGTCTTTGTATCACGACCAGATACTGCAATTTAGCACCACTTCCTACAAAATACTGCTAAATACTGAAAATATGCGAGAGGAATCAAGAAAAATGTTTATCTTTTTGCCGCCTGGTACCGCCCATTCAGACGAAGCGTCAAGAGAAACGACGACGCCTAGTTGGTCCGAAGAGAATTTGCGCATCAAACGACGCGCCTCTTCGCTTCGCGCCGCCTGAGTGGGCGGGCTGCCATATAACCTAATGTAAACTTCTCTGGCGTCAAATCCACAATTTTCTTCGCGACGCTTCGTCTAAGTGGGCGAGCACGTTTAGACTATGTTCTCCTATCGTTCCTTCCATCTATATTCAGATAGGAGCTCCGGCTTCCACTCAAGGCAGGACAGTCGAAGATAACATTCTTAGCTGTTTCCTCTGCCTCACTGCATTTCCTGCATTGGTTTGCCACTTCTATCCTCGGGGTTTGCAGGTATGCACTGAACGTCAAATGGCCAGTTATAAATTCAACCGCCCTTCTTAGTTCCTTCCTGCTCAATCTGAGAGCGGTATTACAACACAAGGGTCCCCTCGGCATCCTCTTAGACTAAATATTCCCCACCACTCTATCCCAGCGCTTCTGGTGCTCATTTGATGCCCAACTGGTGACAGCTGTCCATACAATGTTGTATATACAGGGTGAGTTTTTAGTACCGGCTCGGTCGATAACTCCGCTACTGTAAAGAGATAGCGAAAAAAGTTTTACAGTATATAAAAGTTATAGCCACGGATATGCTCCTTGCAAGTTATGACCATTTTTATATCCAAATCGTTGTCAAACGAACGTATGGTATATCAAAAAGTAATTAATCAAATTTTTTTTTCACATGGAAAGATTCAAAATATCCTTTAGTTTCAAAATCGGCTATAAAACAAGCCGGCGACGCATATTCGTATACAGGGTGATGTAGAATGCAAAATCCATATTTTCTCTTTTTTTTAAATGCAACCTTCAATATTTTATTAGGTATACCAAAGAATTGCTGTTAATATGCTCTTTCATCTTTGTATAGCACTTTTTGTACCTACGTCCGTCAGTTTCCGAGATATTTCGGTTTTTCGGTAAATTTAAAATATAGCTTCTATTTGTGTACTGAAATTTATTTATTTTGAGAAAGTACTATCGAATTTGTTTTTATTCAACGAAAAACTAAATTATAAGATCATGATAGTATTTGGTGAAGTCAGTACCCTGAATCATCGAGATAAAGTCAAGTATGCTGACGAAACAATTTTGTAGGCGTGGTGCATAATTATCAAGCAGATTTATCAGGTAGACTTTTAAAAATTGACAGTTTTCATATCCTACTCAATAATTCCGTACTGTGTGAAAAACGAGCATTAAAAATTAATTTTTCCATTGAGGGTATTTAGGAGAATCTTTGAGAAATTGCCTACTTGCCAGAATATATCAGCTATGAACAGCAATATCCAGAACGGAGGCACTCTAAAACTAATGCGTTTGAAAGATTGAAGAATCGGTTTATTTGAACTGTGTCGTTTAATATTTCATAGCCTAAAAAAAATGTTTCCTCAGCACACGTGACCTATATTATCTCGTTAGTTTAGTGTTTTGACTTGATCAAGTACTATTATGGCCTTATATTTTAGTTGTTTGCTATGCAACAATAAAATTTGATAGTATTTTCTCAAAATAAATAAATTTTAGTACATAAATAGGAGGTATAATTATAATTTGTAGAAAAATCCAAATATCTCAGAAACTAATGAATGTAGCTATAACAAGTGCTAAACAAATATGAAAGAGCATATTAAAATCAATTCTTTGGTATAATAAAATATTGGGGGTTACAGTTAAAAAAAGAGAGTAAATGTAGATTTTGCATTCTACATCACCCTGTATACAAATATGCGTCGCGGGCTTTTTTTATAGCCGATTTTAAAACTACAGGATATTTTTTATTCATTCGTGTAAAAAAAATGCTTTTTGATTCATCACTTTTTTATATTTAGTACGTTCATTTGACCGCGATTTCGATATAAAAATGGCCATAACTTTAGAAATACCCTGTATAATGTAACAATATTCTGTATTAGAAGAACGGAAATTATTAGTAGAATTTAAATATGGGATAATATATAGGGTGTCTCATTTAAAAAAATGCATGTTTGCATCACGACGTAGTTATGGATCACCCTGTATAAAATATTTTCTGAGCAAGGAGCATATCCGTGGCTACAACTCTTATGTACAACCTTTTTCACTATCTTCTACAGTCGTGGAGTTATCGACCGAGCCGGTACTAAAAACTCACCCTGTATACCTTCCTTGGCACACCTGTTAACCCTCTCATTACCGCCACTCCTATTTGACTAAGATAATGTTACCTTGTTGATCTTCGCCAGTATCTTTAGGGTATTGTGGCAGTCCCACACTATTTTGAGATATAGTGGTTACTTGCCAAGGCCATCAGAACCAACCGGCCGTCTAGATGATACCATTCGACATTTAAGTCTCCTGGAGCCTATTCCTATCTGTCACTTAGGTTGACCTTATATGGGATCTCGGTGTCCACGACTCTTGGCATTCTGTAGGGTGGCATCTCAAGTATGTCGCACCGCAGGTTATCAGGTATCGTGGTGTGTTTCATGGCAGGGTGGTAGAACCAATTGCCATGGCACTGCATTCTGTATGCAGCCATTTTTGCCTGTCCCTCTATGTAAATTTTAAGAGGTGGGATATTCAGCAGTATACCTCCAATGCTGCAGTTGGTGTACCCTTCATGCTGTGCTTTGGTGAACCTTTGGTCCCCATGCAATAGGACTGTACACCATGTGTGCCTGATTACCCTGGTGTACAGCCAGTTCAACAGGTAATCTATGAGATCGGCTCGTAATGTTCTCTATGTATAGTTGTTCCAAGTTAATTTATCGTCTAACTTGACTCCCAGGTATTTCACTTCTTTAGCAACTTCTATTTGCTTGCCGAAGAGAAATGCTTCCTGATGCATTGCTTCGTGAATGATACCATGATGGTTTTCGAGGGATCTACAGATAGTCCATCTATAACGCACCATCTCTCCACCAAGGTAATGCCCTCTGCATTAGTTCCAGGCAAGTTCCCATGTATTTACGTTGGACGTGCGACTTCAGGAGTTCGTCCACTTGGCAACATAGCAGCAGCCCTGTGGATGCAGTGGGAATTCCAGTGCCAGGGCAGAACCATTGGGCAGCGATTAAAATATCATTAAAATGCTCATTACTTACTCTATATATTTCCTGTTTTGTTATTATTGTGAGCGATTGAAGCAATTCATCGAGATACATTAAACTTTTACAGTAAAACAGTCTACTTCTAATATAAAAAATCGAAACACACCAATAAATCAATACATACGTAGTGAACTTTCCTTTACTCGACGGATGTTGTATTTTGACCAACTAATCATTTGCCCAATGGTTATTGTTTTAACCTACCGACCATATAAGATAGATCCGAATATTTCAAAATAATAACCCATTAGGATTTCAGTAAGAAATTAAAGATAGCTGAAGGCGATATACTAATGACTGAGGTGGTAGTTGAACCTATAAATCTATATACCCCGGAGCACGTGTTGAATGCAGCCATGCCACTTCGGAATGCTCATCTCACATCCGGACCATTAACTAGCGACTATATACAAACGAAAACTATTTATTATCATAATTTTCTATATTGCTTCAACACGCAGAGAATGAAATAATTTTCCCGGTATTTGTAACACTACACTATACGTATGCTCGACAGATCTTATCTGGTACTTGCGTATTCTTTTTGGTGTTCAAATTACCGGTAGCTTGTCTAGATAGAACAGTGGCGTTCTGTAGACATGTGGCAGGTGTCTTTTCCTGAGTGAGTCTGAATCTTAGAACAACGGCCAGATTTGAAATTGGCGTCCTTAAACTATACACGATACGAGTTTCGTGCTAATAGGAGACCAGATTAGATAACGATTTTAGATATTTAGGGTGAAGTTGAATATCTGAGGGTCTGTAAATTTTTGATCTTGTTTGCTTGAGGCTGAAACTCAGAACAAAGGACAGATTTGAAATTGGTACCCTCATATTATACACAATACGAGTTTTCGTGTTGATAGGAAGCCAGATAACGAATTCGGATATTTAGGGTGAACTTGAAGATCTGAGCTTCTGAAATTTTTTGGTTTTCTTTACCTGAGGCTGAAACACAAAACAATGGCTGGATCTGAAATTGGCACCCTCAAACTATACACGTTACGAGTTTTCGTCCTACTAGGAGGCCAGATAACGATTTTAGATATTTAATGTGAACTTGAATATCTGAGGTTCTGAACATTTTTGATCTTCTTTACTTCAGGCTGAAAATCAGAACAAAGGACATATTTGAAATTGGCACCCTCAAACTATACACGATACGAGTTTTTGCCCTGATAGGAAGCCAGACAACGATTTCAGAGATTTAGGGTAGACTCGAGGATAAACTTGAAAATCTGAAAATTTTTTAACTTCTTTACCTGAGGCTGAAACTCAAAACAACAGCCGAATTTGGAATTAGTACTCTTGAACTATACACGATATGAGTTTTTGTCCTGATAGGAAGCCAGATAGTGATTTTAGATATTTAGGGTGAACTTGAATATCTGAGGGTCTGAAAATGTTTGATCTTCTTTACCTGATACTGAAACTGAAAACAACAGCCGGATTTGAAATTGGTACCTTCAAACTATACACGATACGAGTTTTCGCCCTGATAGGAAGCCAGATGACGATTTCAGATATTTAGGGCGAACTTGAAAATCTGAGGGTCTGAAAATGTTTGATCCTCTTTACCTGAGGCTGAAACTCAAAACAATGGCCGAATTTGAAATTGGAACCCTCAAACTATTTACACCTTTAATAATTATATACTTAAGCATACGTTTTGGGTACTATTTGTCATGGAATATTTAGATAGTACAACACACTTAATAGAACTCTGTTATGGAACTAAAAAGTATTTAGTATATATAATCGATAACGCGTGGTTATTTTTTTTCGTACAGTAGCTTGGAAGTTACTTATTTAATGCACAACAGCAATAAAAACCTTCTGAATTAAAATTCACGTTCTCACGCAAAACACGTTCTGAAGATTCGAACAAATTGGATACAGTACTAAATGCCCAACCACCATACTTAACAAATTTCAAATTTCTGATCCAGTATTTAAGGTGGCAATTTGGATCATGACATATAGGCTTTAGATACCCCCATTCTCAGAAATCAATCTTCTCGTTGGTTAAAACTGTATTAAAAACCTATACGTACCCTTCGAAATCAAATGAACATAAACGGGTAGTGAAATAGCGAGTCCAGCTCAACTAGAGGACTTTATTTTATGCATGAAGTTATGATGCTCCAAAAAAATCAAAGGCAAGGGCAAATAATTTTCGTGTCCAGCAAGAAACCGGATGCCGCTTGGTATTTGAGTTAATGAGTTCTAGTGGCAGTTTGGAAATTTTTTTGTCATTGCACCATAACTCCAAAATGGGAGAGAGTGGAGATAGAGGGGTGGGGGTTGTTAAAACGTGAAAAACATCGTTAAGTAACCGATTGAAAATGCGGTAGCATTTTAGTACACCTACCAACTAATGTTCCAAAAAATCGTCATCCCTACGGGCGGTTAGCGCGTAGCGATTTTTTTAAAATGAAAAAAAGAATGGAAAATTCTTTGTTTATTTTGCAGATAACACAAAAAATACTGTCATCCGTTTCCGCTGAGCAGTTTATGATAAATATGAGCTTAAAGTTCGATTTTTCACGTCATTTTTTTTTTAAAATTGATCATATGGCTTAAAACGGACGAAGTTTTTTATACATGTTATTGGGAGGTCTAACTGTGACATGCTTCAATGTCATCCGTTTTTATTATGTTTAACACCATTTTTCAATCCCTATAGGTGGTAACATTATTGAATGCCTTCTGAAAGGATACGAACTTTAAAAAAATCGGTATATGCGCATACCGCCCGTAGATTTCGGATGACGATTTTTTGGAACATGGTAGGTGTACTAAAATGCAACCGTATTTTCATTCTTTTACTTAACAATTTTTTTCACGTACCCCCCCCCCCCCCCCCTCAATTGCCAATCCCTTCCATTTTGGAGTTATGGTGCAATGACAAAAAAGTTTCCAAACTGGCTCTGGAACTCAAATACCAAACGTCATCCAGTTTCTTGCTGAACACGAAAATTAGTTGCTGAGTATATCTGTATATGATAGATCTAACAACAAAGAAGAAGCCTCAATAGCTTTCGCTAATTATGACCAAGTGCATACCTCCGCATTTGAATTTTTTCGCAGCCTTCGGCGAGGAATGTCAACGGCAACACAGAAACTGTTAAGAAGAATGAGAACCACCTGTCATGGTGTAGAAAATCGCCTTGTTCGGGCGCACGCGGTAACGGCGTTTTTCACAAAGTGTCTGATGGACATTAGGTGCCGTTATCTCGGCTAAATTACATAAAAAACTATCCACCAACCGCTCTCCGATGGATTCCTTTTTGCGCCTGTAACGCGCGCCAAGAAATTCTAATCTCCTTCGATATAGCCACTATACATGCAGTTTTGCATAACGTATTATCGATACGGGAATTGATATGAAAATTAATTTCATCCCTATTTATTTTCTTTTTTTTATTTTAACGTAACACTTTCCTGGCAAATAAGTAGACGAAGCATTTTTGAATATCATTTATGTTCCGTCACGAAAATCTCATTTCTGTCAGTTTGTCTTCCTGCCATATTTCAAAAAAGGTTACTTATCTGCAAGCATTAACAAATATAGTTAAAAAAAGTAAAAAAGAAGCTTTTAAAGAACTTTGAACTAAAAAATTAAAATTAATTTTTAAAATAAGTTTGCTTTCATTTTCGAAAGAGACAGTAGCTGTTAAACCTTAACTCTCAAGATTCTCTGAAATATTCATTTTTACTTCCCACACCGATAAGTGAGGGGAGTATTGTGATCGCGAAAAGTTTCGAGTTTGAGATAATACTCTTTTTGGGCGTTTTATGACGTCTACACAACGAAAATCCACGTCACCCATTTCCGTCTGTCTGTCGGTCTGCCTGTCGGTGTCTGTCTGTCTGTCGGTCTGTCTGAACGCGTTCTTCTAGCCACGTAATGCCAGTAACCGCTGCATGAATTATGATGAAATTTGGGTAGCGATTCTGTGGAGTCGTAGTAGGTAATGTCCCTATAATTTTGAAAATCTGCGCATGGGCGGCGGAGTAATTAGCAAAAAACAAACAAAATTGAATATTCCTCAAACTTTTGTTTAGCCATTTTAGAGGTTCCTAATCGTTTTCTACCCTTTTTAGGAGGGTGGCTGTAAAACTGAAAAATTTATTGTATTCGTAATAGGCTATCCACTAACCTCTGAAAGAAAGACCTAGCATCATAATACACTTTTTTATGTCCATCCGAACATTACCTTGCCTATTACAGAAACCAAGGGACTTATAATAGAATTTTCTGATGTATACATGCGAGTATTGCTTCTGATCGTTCTGTATTGTGTAACTATGAAACCATTGGATTGATTTTAATGACCCTTTTAGTATTATTACCGGGTCGAGGATGGAAAACGTTTATGATTTTTAGAAATCCTGTCAGTGGCGGCGCAGCAATAATAAAAAAATAGAAATAGCTCAAACTCCGTTTTTAGGCGTTTTAGGGGGGTTCCTAATCATTTTCAACTTTTTTTGAGTGGGGGTGAAAGTGGGGTGGCTCGGGGTTGGGGGGTCGTAAAACTAAAAAATTTGTTGTATTCATAATAGGCTATCCATTGACCTGTGAAAGAAAGAGCTAGACCTTATAATAGATTTCTTTAGGTCCATCCGATTTGGTTGCAAGGGGATCTCAGACTATATCTTTATGCTATGCGGGAAAATAATAAGCTGGTATCACCGTGTTGTGTGAGAAGTACCGAGTCAATCAACTTGACTTCATTTTTTTTGATATGAAAAAAAACTAAAACCACCTAAAGGGTGAAACGATCCCACTTTGAAATATATTTCCGGCGATGTTTGGAAAATTCGAAGGATTAACTTTGCCTAAGATACACAAAGCAATATGCTATAAAAATTGAACATTATAAAAGGGGGGAGGGGATTTTAACATTTTTTGAAAAAATATGAGCAGCTGACGAAGTCTGAAACCTCAGGCGAAACGTCCAAATAGCTGTTTTTTTTTTGGTATAATATCCAAAGCAAGTAACTCAAATAAAGGAACCTGTAAGTTAATTTCTTAGTTAACCTTACAGTTAAAGCACGTTTTTTAGTTATTTTAAAATGTATTAGTTAAAATCCTCTGCAATAAGGATGAACAATTGTTTTCGATCAATATTCATAGCATAATCCACCGTTACTGCATAAACAATAATTAAAGCTGTCAGCTTCCCTGAATAAATTTCACAGAAATACCAACTTCCAAGAAGTTGGATTTCACGCCTTTTAAGGTCTCGCCGCTGGGCTTCTGTGTAATATTAACAAACTTTAAGGTGTCTGCGCCATCCCTTAGTCAAAGGGTGTCACCAAGGGTGTGACCAGCTAATCATTTTCGCGGCAAAGTTGGTGCGTTGAATCTTCAGTCCGACCTCTTCATTCGATAGAGATTTACAAACTCACAAAGACACCAACAAAAGTAAGGTTTTAATTTTTTTTATTTCCTTGAACGCCCATCAAAAACCAAATTTTATATAAAACTACGCTGCATTCCAGGTCCTTAAAATTATAATTTATAATTTTTATGTTGAGAGTTTCACTTGCATTTGTTGTATAAAATTTTTATGAACATTTATGAGCAAAGTATTACTCATCTATATAGGGCTTTAAATTTCTATTTCACTAGGGCCCGATCTGATCAGCATGCCCATTTTAACAAAAACTTTGACCAATCAGAGCAGTTCTTTCAAGAACATGCACCTGTCAAAGTACTCTGAAAATGATTGATTTCTCTTGAAGTTTACCTCAAAAAGGTCAAAAATTACATACTTTATATACAGTCGACCATTGTGAACAATCTAGTATCTTTTTCAGTCTGATTTCCCATCCTAAATGGGTGAGAAATTGCATTTTCTTGTTTAACAAAAAGTTAGCAATTGCTAATCTCGACCAATCAGATTCCACAGAAGCGAAACATTTGATCACTCTATTTTTCGTCTATCATATGATAAGGATGACAAGAAATTCAAATTACTGCATTATTTGGATAAAACAATAATCAACTATCGATAGTAGTTATAAATACATGCAATATATCTTTGTTTCATAATAAAAAGGGGTAAAAATAGCATTTTGTTACATTTCAAAAGCAAAACACACGATTTAACTGTTAGCCAAGCTATTTCCGACGCGTGCATGTGCATTACTGGTTGCCTATCCCGAACAGCAAAGCTCACTAGCTGCGTATAACCTTATTTTATGTGCAATGTATACGCTGCACCTTTACATCCTCTGTGAATATTTCTATAAGAAGATCTATATCAAACTTGCATCCTGTAAATGAAAGATTGGTTTTTCATAAAAGTAGCTATGTATTTGTCTATAATCCGTCTGACTGACGGAGGTGAGATTTGTAATTTGTAAAAATAAGGTAGTTGCTGTGATTGATGCTACTTTTATAATTCTGTCACAAATTATCGCTGTTTGCAATTGGTAGTTATACAATAATTATAATGTAAACATGAAAAATCTGGCATTAATTTGCAAATCAGTCGCGTTGTTCTGATATTCTGCTATGATTTTGATCCGTGAGTCACCATGAATTTCTAAAATATTTTTGACGAAAGTGTCATCCAGCTTTGACGTTTTGTTTTCAATATTGATAAAATACTATTAGATGATACTTATTAACATAGCCCTCAATACCTTTTGCTAAATAACATCCCGTAGAAAAGATTTGTTAACACCTTTGTTAAAATATGCATGTTGATAAAATCGGGCCTAAGTTGATAATTCGGAAACACCACCTTCAAGCACAAATAAAGTACACATAATTTATTGGTTTTTTACGAAGTGCCTGCTTTTTTACCTCAAAAATAATAAGTTTAAGACCTCAAAAATAATAAGTTTAAGAAGTTTTGATTACACTAGTCGAATTTTATTTATAGTTTTATTTTATAAACAAAAAACTTTGAAACGAAACGCCTAAGGCTCGCACTGCACAGACAGACTTCAGGCAGAAATAAGTGAGGTTTATGATGGTGTTCAGAAACCAGATTTCCTGAAAGCTTTTTTTATAGCCGAGCATCTCTACAACTTACTGTTTGTGATTGCCGTACTTCCATTGTTTGTTGACGTAGTAACTAAAATAACACCTACATACTGCGTATCAAGTAAGAGCGTATTGCAAAGCAAATCGTCTGTATACAATAATTGAAGTTTTGTTTTGCAACTTTGCAATTCACTCTTCAGTCGCTGTTGTTCAATAAATTTCTATCCCGATAAAGATCAGATGCAGGAAAGGCCACTAGAGTCACACATTTACATCTTACATCGGCTTGTATTTTAGATTAGTTACTGATACCTTTCGTTTGTTATTGATACTATTTGTGTTCGACTTATGTCTCTGTTATCCATTTAGAAACTGGCGCGGTATTGATTTACATAGGGCATTGACTCCATATCCATTATTTAGTAGTATAAGTTCCTTGTATTATTAATGTTGTATCTCGTATTGCTATCACCGTGCTTAGAGAGGCTTTTTCCGTATTGGATAGTTTCATAACCAGTGATTGATTAATGCAAGCTGTCACAGCGCCGTTCTTGTCACAGTAATTACGTTTTTAAATCAATTGTGATTCGGACTTGGACCTTTGACAGATTTTATAAATCTATTGAATATTGTAGGGCAAAAAAATGAAACGAGAGGTGTCTACAAATCAACATATTTATATAAATATGTATAGTTTCTGGGAAGAAAATTAAAGTGCCCAGAAATATCATTTTACTCGGAATTAAAATCAATTCAATATATCGCTTCATATTTGTTTTTTTAACCTCCCCACAAATTTTACCGGTATCAACGTGCGAGGTGTCATTTGCAAGATAAAATCACCTCCTGACTCATTTTCTGAATAGAAAATGCTGTTATATTATATTCTTTCGAGTAACCCCCACTACTTCCCACCACCATTAAATCATAGATTTGCATCAAAAGTGGAGGACCAAAAGATAGACAACAGAAACCTCTTAATGACAGTAAAGCTTGAAATTATTTGGATCGTTTTTGTGACAGTTACAGCTATTTTAATGTTCGAAAATTTGCTTCACTCTATGAATTTTTATTCTGCCATTTTGAAAATTTCGCTGCATGCGCGGGAGTGTCTTTTATCATCGCAGCGGGACCAAAAACTAGATTTTTGTTTCTAATGATAACCTTTTTATAGTGACCAAGTTTCATGAAAATCGAAAAACTTTGGATATTTGATGTCCGTCTGTCTGTACGTCCGCGATTTCGTTCTTCAACGATTACCCAAAAACGCCTCAAGCGTTTGCTCCCAAATATGGCCAACTTGAATTAATAAAGGTCCTTTCGAGTTGAAAAGGTTTTGGTGCCGATCGGACAATGGGGGTGGAAAGCGGGGGAGTTCACAAAAAAATTTAATACAGCATATAAATTTGATAGCACCAGTTGAAAGAGAATGTGTCTTTATGTCTAAAACTATATATCACAAGTTAAGTTTATTTGAAATGAACGAAGTCTACCTCGTTCAATGTCCACATTTCTTTATGCTGAAAATTTCAACACCACGTGAACTTCTATTACGATGAAAGTAGATTTTCAAAAAATTAGTGGTGGTGCTCAGTAGGTATATCGCAACAGATGGTCGTATATTTTTGAATTTTAAAACAACATAACTTTGATTGAATTAAGAATAAAAGTTTGTTTGTGGCGCCTCGGTCCCTGGTATGCGATATTTTCTGCGTGATTTAAGTGCGTGTAGCTGTTAGATATAGCGCGGTGTTCTTATACAGACAACACCAAGGAGGATATTTCTAACAATGGTTGTAACATTTCTTACTTTTTTTCCCAAAATAAATGCCCTGACCACTAAGTATTTTGTTTAATTGACTTCTCTACTCCCGGATTAGGCAATAAAGGGTTATATTCAAACCATCATAGCTTCTAAACTACTTTACCTAGGGTTAAGATGTATAACTATATTTTTTAGGAAACACCATGTACTATCGCCTGGTAATAAAAAAATGTGGGTTAACAGATTAGATTTTTGAAAAACGCTAAAGTTGTAAAAAAACGCACCATTAGTTTATGGGCTACATGTTTCGCTATCGAGTGAGACTTATTTCGTGTTTGTAGAACCTCTGCTTAGGTAGCTATGGCTAAATTAGTGCATCAGTGAAACAAAAAACCAATTTTTATTATAGTGGGAAAAACTACTTTTGACAAGGCTTATCAAAGCAGTTATTTTTTCCAAAATTTAATCATTACGATTCTATCGCAGAAACCCATCAACTAAACAATATTTTCTTTCTTTCAGGTAAGTTTTTATCCACCATAATTGAAATTGATAGCGTAGGATGCAATTAAGTGGTAAGTGATGAACATCTGATATCATTACAGAAAAAAGGATATAATATGCACTCCCATCCATTTATTTATCTAAGCCAGTAGGCTCTACCTTATAGCTTGGAATTGATGATAAAGCATGAAAAATTCACTTATACAGCTCGATCAAACATTTTCTCAGATAGTCCGTCTAATCCTTTTATCGTGTTTATCATTGCAAGGATTATCGTGTAAATTAAGAGTGGTATCATAAATCAAAAATGCATATAATACGCATAACCATGTTGTCAAAATGCTGCAAGCGCTATCTCTATCGGTTGTAAAAAGGGTTGTAAATTATTGAGTGGAACAAAATGAGTTAGTTAAAGCAACAGTTTTTTGCAAGCTCTTATCCTGTATAGAACATTTGTATACTTTTCTAAATGCATCAGCATTGATTAATTTAAAGGTATACATATATTGTTTTTCTGGGCAAAGATTGACATTTTGCTTCCGTAATAGATTTCGGAGCCTTCGTATTACAATACATTAAAATCAAAATAACTTTTCAAAAAAAAAGCTTTTATTTAAATGCTCTTAAAAAGAAAATAAAAGTTTCCCTTAAAAATTTAACTATCAACTTATACCCTGTTATACACAATTTATGATCGCTTGTAGAGAAGTTTGCGTAAGTACCTTATAAGTATTTAATTAAACTGCAATTGAAAAAAAAAACTTAGTAGATTAAGTTACTGGATTAAATAGGTACTAGTTTATTTAAACAAGTAAATCGTGTGACAAGCTTATAATCATATAAATTGTGTATAATGAGGCTAGTCTATAGCTATAATTTTAAAGGAAAATTTTACTTTCTTCTTATTCTTATTAGAGCATTTGAATAAAATATTTTTTTTAAAAAGGTTTTGTTTTGCTTTTTATTTATTTTTTTCTTTTTAGTTATCGCTGGCTAGGTTTCTGAGTCTGTTCATGTCATTCGACCCATCACTGTTGCAAGGTCGTTTACTGGTTAATTTCGAACAGTCTAGCTCTGTAATAACCAATGATTTTCTTACATTTTTATTCTCAGCGAACTATAGGAAAGCAGATTAAGGGTGATGTCAGAATATTTTTCTAATTATTCTCGGCAAGCGCTTTCATTTAATACCCAAATTGCAGAATTGCATAAAAAAATCACTATTCCGCGATTTTGAATCGTCCACCATATTGGATAACAAGCCCTTTCATTTGATACCCATGTTGTAGAAATGCATTAAAAATAACAATTCCGTCATATTGAATTTAGAATGACGTCACATAGCTTATCGTGTATTGTCATCCGAACTAAACGTGTATACAAAATTTCAGGTCAATGGGTTGAACACATGCTTCAAAATTGAGGAGCAAGGTTTTAACCAACAAACATACATACATACATACATTGCAAGTTAAATAAAAGCTTTTAAAAAGGTGGGCAATGTCGATGTCAATATCAAAACCACCACAAAGCAAGCATTGTTATCAGACTCCATCCGATCTTTAGGAACAGTAATTACAGTTTTTTTATTACACTAAGTAAGAACACCATATCAGGTTCCTAAATCGTTAATGCACACATTGTCACACTTTCGTTGCTATGTAAATAGACACGTAATGAATCTCCGCCTCTCCTTTTAAGCTGTCGGCACCTTTAACTTATTTATAAAAGATCTTTCAGTTCCGAAAAATCAAAAATGAGGACGACAACACTGATGAAATCCTTCGAGTTGGAATAACTGTAGACAGTGTGTAGAATGTAGGGGACAATGATGAAAAAGGAAATTAATTGTGCGTACATTGACGGGCGACGTCTTTAAATATCTTTATCAATCAAGCAGATGCTAACAGACCTCGCTCTTCGGCTGACATGACACAAGACCACGGTAAGTAAATATTGACGATGGTTTGGGAACGATAATAAATGTTGTATTCATGAGCGTGAGTAAGGGATTGAAGTAAAAATGATATTGTAAAGCTTTTAAAATTATTCCTCAATGGACTAATATCATGGGTTTGAAAACAATCATTAAATCATTATAACCTCGTAGTGTATACCAAAATACGTATACTGATACATTTCGTTAATCATTTTGTTTACTATTTTAGAGTTTAAAAAAGGAATTCAAACTTAGCCGATCAGTGCGAAGCGCGCCTTACACCAGCAGTGCACTGTGGCACCGTCACCTCCCAAATCGCGGTACTGTCCCTGTTTTTGTGAAACAAACTACTGTTTTGTGCGAGGGTTGCTCTATATCTCCGCCAATCCACCAGTACGCAGACAGCTGTTTCACGCTTATTAGCGATCATCAGTGCGTCATAGGTCGATTGACAGAGATAGAGAGCATCAGAATTTTCATGTCTACCAAACATGTGAAGCATGTGAGAGTAGGCGACAGAAAAGATCTGCCTGTACGCCATCTGGTACTCGAAGGTAACGGCAAACCAAAGAAAATCGCTGCTAAACAGCAGCAGACTTTTTGGTGGAACGCCCCAGCGCGTTCGTTTGGCCAGCAGAAGAGCGCGCTTCTATGCCAACTGCATATGAGAGTCGATATACGAGGGTTGCTGTATATAGGCAGATCCTTTCTGTCGCCTACTCTTACTGTTTTGTGATTTGTCTTCCATCAAAGGGGTGTCCTTTGGTTTTCATCTCTTAGCTTTGTCACATGAAGAAAGGTTCTGTGAGAGAAAGCTTTGTTTTGTAAATTGTACCATTGGTTCTTTAGTGAAGTTGAATTTAACCTTATAATTTTATAAATTTTCTGACTCGAATCTAAGCTTTTTTTGTCTTTAGTTATTGTGCGGTGAATGATAGATTCCGATAATTTGAATAGTTTACACGTTTTCGCATTATTGGATACTCACTACTGCCGTGTCATCTCTACTTGCGAAATAAGAACCTTTCAACCATATGTAGTATGGAATCCCATTGCAACCAAAACATCGCTCGTTCGCCCGCAAAAAACATCCAACCACCCCAATTTCACCCCCATCCAAAAAAAGTAGAAAATGAGCTGTTTTAATATTTTTCATTTTTTTATTATTGCTGCGCCGCCACTCACATGATTTCTAAAAACCATAAATGTTTTCCATCCTCGCCACGGTAGTAATACTGTGTAAAAATGTCATTAAAATCAATCCAAGGGTTTCCACGTTACAATATACAGAACGATCAGAAGCAATACTCGCATTTATACATCAAAAAATTCTCTTGAGTTCTGTAATAGGCAAGGCAGTGTTCGGATATACCTAAAAAAAGTGTACTATGACGTTTGGTCTTTCTTTTGCAGGCTAGTGGAATACAAAGTTTTACAAGCCCCCACCCCCCAACCACCTCAATTTTACCCCTACCCAGAAAAAGTAGAAAAAGATCAGGGATCCCTTAAAGCCGTCTAAAAACGAAGATTGAGGAATATTTAATTCTTTTGTTTTTTGCGAATCACTCTGCCGCCCATGCACTGATAATCAAAGTTCTAGGAACATTACCTACTACCACTCCACAGCATACCGCTGCCCAAATTTCATCACAATCCATGTAGCGGTTACTGAATTTACGAGGCTGGAAAAACACCAACAGACAGACCGACAGACCGACGCAAATGAGTGATGTGGATTTTCGTTATGTCGTCATCATAGTCACAATGTCTTAACAGACATGTGAACTCGTCATTAAGTCGGAGCTAGAGTATTGCCTACACAAATATTATCAATAGTTTTGAGAACTGTAGCTCGCCATCGTTCGCGATTTACTGTCAGTTCAGTGACGCTCTTGTTACTGATATGTAGACACCACAAAACGCCCAAAAAGCGTATTGTCTCAAAATCGAAAATTTTCGCGATCACAACACTTCCCTCACCTCTCAGTGTGGTAAGTCAAAATGATAGAGTTGCCTCTATGCCGGTCTAAACTGATCTTCCCCCGTCTATGGTCTAATCGTGGAACGGTGAAAGATCAAAAACAAATAAAAACGCTTTAAATATATACAAACATCGAGAGACAGCGAGGGAGTGTGTCTCGTGCGGTCGAGCCACTCCCTAGAGTTTTGAAGAAGAACGTTCGGAAGTGAAAAGCTGTTTGTGTGGGCTTGCCGACCCCCTGTGGATTATTTGTCTCGTGAATCTACTATAAATAATTAATTAATAGTTTTATCGGTCGGATGACAGAAAGCGGAACAGCATCTTATAAAAAGTACTGTAAATTGTACGACAGTGTCGGAGAACGATATGATTCATAAGGTTAGTTTCTAACATTAAATGGACATTAAAAGTGGATAGCATGAACAGACTTGAGGCTTCTTAAATGTGGACTTTCCGTAGACTACTAAAAGTATCTTGGACGATAAAGTCCTTAGATGGGTGACATATACCGTACCAAGAAGTATAATATACTGAAATTAATGATAGAAGGAAAAATCGAAGGGAAACGTAGTCCTCGTCGCAGACAGCATTCATGGTGAGAAAACATACGCGTTTGGACTGGTATGAACACATCACCTTTAACTCTTACCACTCAAGATCGAAATAAGTATGCAGAGATTGTCGCTAACCTTCATTAAATGGAGATGGCACCTCAATAAGAAGGAAAAGAAGTTTTACAATATTGTTTTTAACGTACTTACCGGTCGAATAATCAATTTATACAGAGTGAGTTGGGAGGAACGCACCAAACTTTTAGGAGTGTATGATACGCGTGAAAATAGTATAAAAAACATGATATACGATTCACATGTATTTTCAAGGTATAGCGTAATTAAAAATGTCCAGCAGGCCATGTTTGAGGCTCAGAGACATTCGATATCTCTAATGTTTTGATGAAGTGTCAGTGTACAGTGATAGTAATTGAAAGTTTATTTTCGAATGTATGATTGTGATTATTAGTACTGCGAAATACCAGATACTGATTCAAATTTAGGATATGCCAATATGTTGTTTGATTATGGATTTTGTAAGAAAAATGCTACAGTTGCTGTTGAAGAACACCTCCAACGTTTTCCACATCAAAGAAATCCTGATAAAAACATTTTTATCAGAGCGAGACTGTTAAGCTTTCCAGTGCTGGAACTTCATATCTGGACGAACAACTCGACAAGTAGCAAAAATGTTCTGGATCTAGTAAAAGAAGATGCAAAAACCAGCTCACGAAGCTCGTCAGGTTAAGCAACATTTGGACTAACGTTTTCGGGGCGTTGGATTGGTCGTGGAAGTCCTATCAATTGGCCTGAAAGATCTGCAACTTCACACCACTAGATTTTATGGCCTTTGTCAAAAATGAAGTATACAAAATTAAAATTGCGGGATGCACTAATTCGACGAATTAAGAACACTGCAGCCTATATTAAAGAAGAAATAAATGATACAACTGGGAGAGCACAAGCTTCGTAGATGAAGCAGGACATGTTTAAAGGTCATTAGCAGTATTTTTGAATATTTGTTGAAAGTGTAAAGTGCTATTGTGTGAAATTTTTGTATTTATTACTATGCTATAACTTGAAAACAAATGAGACTCGGAAGAACATATGAGTTTTTTAGATTATTTTTACGTGTTCTAGAGTTTGGTGTGTTCCTCCCGACTCACCCTGTATATAACATAACTTGGAAGTCTATTTTGACAATGATAGGCTTAGTGACTGTATGTATACTATTTTCAAGCTCTTATCTGTTTCTGTACGAGTATATTTTGTTCTATCATGATGATACGAGTATAGCCATACGATAGATGAATAATGTCAAAATAGAAAATTCGCGATATCACAGTGCTCCCCCACGTGAAGTGGGATCCACAGATTTTAGAACTAATTCGCCTCGAGCAAAAATGGAAAAAGAGTCGTCAAAAAAATCTGGCGATAAGAGTTCTCGATTCACTGGTCTGCCTCTGCTGAGATATGATACTGTCTTATCGCCAGAATCACCTTTTTTTAACAAGTATCCGAAGGCAGGCCACTTATCAAGAAGGTGAAAGTTTTTTCTTCTAACTACTGGATCTAGAATTATATTCAGCTTTTATCAAGATTCTTAACTGGGGCAGCGAATTCGCCGGTAATCTGAATAAAAATGGAATATATCAAGATTTACTAGGTGATATTCAAATAAGCTCACATTGCTTTACATATTAGCGGTGAAATAATGTGAGGCAGTTGGGTACTTCAGTTTTTCTTTTCGTATATTTGGCACCAGTAAAAATATATGATGAAGTTTTGATTCATTTCCCTTTTAGATGAGTACAGATAACTTGATATTATCATACAGTCATCCATACACTTTTGATGTAATTCTAGACTTCCTATTTTATAGGATATCTTTGGGTCCTCTTACTTCGCTTCTTGCCTCATGTCAGGTTAAAGTTTTGTAAATAGAACCAACATGATATATCGGTGTTGATTTTAGGCAAAATAAAATAAATTTTTAGGCAAAAATAATAAATAAAATAAATATTGTGAGGTTTCTAAATTGACGCAAAACAAAATCCAGGATCTATGGCCAAATTCAAGGAGATCTAGCATATAATTTTTTGTTGAAACCTCTTCCCCTCATAATTTCACCACCTTTAAATTGGGACAAAAAATTCCGTCCGATTCTCCTCAAAGGATTAATAAAGAAAAATGAAATGTTGCAGATGTACTAAGATAATAAAATGACAGTTCCAGATGGTTTTGGAACCCTAAAATGTTATCATATGAGGGTGAAGAAACAAGCTTCATTTTATGTCAGAATTATTTAGTGCTTCCATGAATGTTTTTGGGAAGCGAGATTCAATTTATTTATTCAGGAAAGTCGACAGTTTCAATTCATATCGTTTTTATAGTAATGGTAATGATTATGCCATGAATATTGATCAAGAACAATTGTTATTTATTACACAGAGTATTAATGAATACAGTTCAAATAAACTAACAAAACACGCTTTAGCGAGAAAGTTAACTAAAAATTAATAAATAAATATAGTTAAAAAAACCTCGGAAAACACTAAAAACTTGCTATTAAAGACCATCGGACTAAACAGTTAAAAGTAATTGTTAAAATAAGCTTAAAAAATAATGAACGGAAAATACTAGTACGATCATGAAAAAATAGTGGGCGCTTTGTGCCATATTATTCTTAAATCTTAATTATTACATTTTTGCCTGTGCATGTGATATTTCATTGTTTGTACTAAAAGTACTAAAAGCGAGACTAAAAGTTAATTAAAAATTAATAAATAAATATAGTTTAAAAAACCTCGGAAAACACTAAAAACTTGCTATTAAAGAACATCGGACTAAACAGTTAAAAATAATTGTTAAAATAAGCTTAAAAAAATAATGAACGGAAAATACTAGTACGACCATGAAAAAATTGTGGGCGCTTTGTGCCATATTATTCGTAAATCTTAATTATTACATTTTTGCCTGTGCATGTGATATGTTTGTACTAAGTTGACGACACGTGCGATTTTTATTTGCCAGCTTTTCTTGAACAAATTTAAAACGTCAAAAAAAGGATGTAAATGAGTGATTTTTATTTTCAAATTTATAAATGCGTTTTTTATATTGCAAAAAATATTTTTCCAGTCTCCAAGCACTCTGAGCACCAGTAAATTATTCAAAGAAAATTAACGATAAACAAAAAAAATTGAAAAATCCCTATGTAACCCTAAAGTTTTATACAGGTAAATAATTTTCAAATTCGGTTTAGTCCAATTTTTCTAATGGACCAAAAGATAACTGAGGAAGAAAAAGATTCAAAATACAAAAAACGAAAACGAAAGCGCATGCAGAAAAAATAAATTGATGAGCAATAGCCCCAGCCCACACGTTTGTTGCTGTAAATATTTTATAATAATTATTTTTTACCTTCCAGACCACAACAAAATTGTATGATTATATTGTCATACTGATAATTCCTTTTTTTTTTCACTTATATCTTCGCGTTCGCGATAAAATACGAATTTGGCATTTCGCAAGGTAAACCGGAACCAAAATCTATATCAATAATCCAGGTATTTTTATCCATAAAAGAATAAAACGCGATTAATAATAATTGATATTATTTATTGGAATGCATACAACCTTTCACTCAAAAAGTAGATACGATGTTATGAAGGAGCTTCTTGTGCTTTTCATCAAAGCCTACAAAGTGTTTCTGAGAAATATGTCGATAATTCCGGATAATGAAGAAAATTTATTGTTCACTTTAGCGGCAATTGTGAGACCTATTATTGCAATTAATCCTCAATAAGGTCATCATTTTCTGATTCCTTGATCCGATTCTATGGCTACAAAGAAGGAGAAAAACAGCACTATTGAAAGTATTTTTACGTCGAATTTCTTCTTCGTTCTATTTAGATTGTATTCACAGAGGTGCTACATAAACTCTGTAAACAGTTAGTGGAATTTTTATACCGCAACTGGCCGTGTCATTCAGAATGTGAAACGTCCAGTACACTTTTCCTCTTAGGCTGGTCGTTGAAGTACACGAATATACGCATACGACCATGCTTATCTGTGGCGTAGGTGCGGGGCTGATGACGAGAATATAACCCCTAAGCTAAAAAATAAACTATCCCACGTCTCATTATTTGATAACCCATACTCCAAAAGGTAAAACATATAATATGCACACATAAAAAGATATTCCCAATTCAAAAATTCTGATAGTCTTGTAAAGATATACAAGGACATCTGTTCTCGCTCTGAGAAAATTTTCTTGATCAGGAAATAATGGTTTATTTTGGACCACCAAGAAAGATATATTTTTGAGTTCAATACTGATTCTAAAGAAATATGCTCTGACTGAGAATATCATTTTCCTTATAACTTAAATTTTAATACTGTTCGACCAAGTATTTCATAAAGATTTCATATCTTCTCACCGAGCTCCTATTACTTCCCTCAATACAAACAGCTTGAGAATTGTGAAATACCTCCACTGAGCAAATGATAATCTTGATATGCAATATATTTATGTAAATAGCTGTGAACGGAATATAAACAAAAGTATAGGTACATATCTTTTATATCCTGTGGTAGTAGGTATTTTTCAAAGTGAATTTTAAAAAATACTATAGAATGTAAAATTTCCGAATGCTTGTACATAAATTCTTAGACGCTTCTTCTAAGAAGACCAAAACCTTACGCTTTTTATGCCAAGATTATGAAACGCTTCAGTCAATATGTAGTACTCTTATAGTCATAATTATATTCATTATTTTGTTTTCAAAATTATCATATACTTGATCTTTCCTAGTTTTGAGTTGAAAATATTCTCGTCACATAACCGTATATGATCAAAATTATTACATTATTGGTTTAAAATAATTACAGCTTTGCTTATACAGGGTGGCCAATCGGGTGACGATAATAATTTTTTTTAGATAGCCCGTACCGAGACCTACCCAAAACACCCCCAGGTATGTGTACCGATTATTGATAGTTTTCGAGTTATGATTTTTCTTTTGAAAACATAGAGATTTTCCAGTTTTTCCAAGAAATCGTCAAAAACAAAAACAAGAATCCTTTTTGGCGTTTATTTTTTTCTGCAATTATATTCAGTATTAAGCCTATTTTAATATCCAATAAAGGGAACCTGTACATCCGAACAATAATTAAGTACATTTTGGGCTCAAAGTTTGAAATCTCTGTTTTTAGTCATGAGACCAAAACCTTCAAAATAAAATTAAAAATACTTATGCCTGGTTCTGGAGCTCCAATCTAATCTTAAAAACTCTGCAAGACATTGCACTTTCGAAATAATAATGAAAAAATTGCACCTATGGGGGCATTTTGCGCCGTACGTGACTGTTAAAGGTCAAAAGGTGATAATTCACAAATTTCCAAAATGATTTAAAAAACTATTATTTTACTTTATTATGACAAATTAAAGAAAAAAAACTCATAACAACTAATAAACATGATAATCATTGATGTTTTAATCACTTTTAATAAAAAAAATTGATAACTGTCCTTTTTGCTGTGTACTATTGAATTTCTGCTAAATTAATTTGTATGAAAAGTTAACAAAGGAAAAGAATAATAAAGCAACAATCAGACTTTTAATTCCATGGCGGAACTACCTGGGAAGCGTTATCGTAGCATACGCTATCCCTTTTACTTCCTACACCGATAGGTGAGGGGAGGATAGTGATCGTGAAAATTTTCGATTTTGAGATAATAGGTTTTTTGGGCGTTTTATAATGTCCACATAACGAAAATCCGCGTCACTCATTTCCGTCGTTCTGTCTGTCGGTCTGTCTGTCTATACGCGTTTTTCTGCCTCGTAATCTCAGTAACCGCTGCATGGACTGCGATGAAATTTGGGCAGCAATATGCTGTGGGGTCTTAATAGCTAATGCTGCTATAATTTTGGAAATCGGTACATGGGCGGCGGAGTAATTAAAACAAAAATTTCTAATATTCCTCAAACTTCGTCTTTAGGCGTTTTAGAGGTTATTGATCATTTTCTGCGTTTTTTTGGGTGGGGGTGGAATTTGAGTGTTTGGGGGGTGGGGGGTTGAAAAACTGAAAGACTTGCTGTATTCATGATAGGCTGTCTACTGACCTGTTAAGGAAGACCTAGCGATATAAACCACGTTTTTATGTCCATTCTTGCCTATTACCGAAATCTAATTAACACAACTGCGCTTCGTCGACATGAGCTCACAAAAAGCTACTCTGAAAGAAAGGGATGGCGTATGCTACGACATCGCTTCCCAGGTAATTCTGCCATGAAATTGGAAGTCAGAATATTGTTTATTATTCCTTTCCTTTGTTAACTTCCCATACAACTTGATTTTGCAGATGTTCAATAGTACTTAGCAAAAACACTTCAAAAATCACAATTTGGGTATTAATTTTTTTATTAAAAGTCATCAGAACATCAATGATTATCGGGTTTATTAGTTGTTACGAGTTTTTTTTTTCTTTAATTTGTCATAATAAAGCAAAATAATAGTTTTTTAACTCATTTTGGAAATTCGTGAATTATTACCTTTTTACCTTTAACACTCACGTACGGCGCAAAATGTCCCCATAAGTGCCACTTTTCCATTATTATTTCGAAAGTGCAATGTCTTGCAAGGTTTTTAAGATTAGTTGGAAGCTCCAGAACTAGGCATAAGTATTTTTAATCTTATTTTGAAGGTTTTGGTCTCCTGACTAAAAACAGAGATTTCAAACTTTGGCCCCAAAATGTACTTAATTATTGTTCGGATGTACAGGTTCTCTTTATTGGCTATTAAAATAGGCTTAATACAGAGTATAATTGCAGAAAAAAATAAAAGCTAAAAAGCATTCGTGTTTTTGTTTTTGACGATTTCTTGGAAAAACTGGAAAATCGCTAAGTTTTCAAAAAAAAATCATAACTCGAAAATTATCAATAATCGGTACACACACATGGGGGTGTTTTGGATAGGTCTCGGTACGGGCTATCTAAAAAAAAATTATTATCGTCACCCGATTGGCCACCCTGTATAGAAAGATATGGTATACTTGAATGAAAGTTTATATTCGCGCAAGAAATTATTTTTGTGTGTAATGTATGCATTGCAAGTCTTAATTCAACGTAAAGATTCAACGTAAAGTATGTGCACGTTAAGTACATACTTTTTAGTACTTTTTAAACTATAAATAGCCAAGTTACTTTACCACAAGACTCCGTTAGGGAATCGCAAAAATTGGGTGCTAGACTTAAATCCGTGGTTCTGATAAGTTAGTCATATACAAGCCACTAGTGCCAAATAATTGGCATCAATTCCAAAAGTTGTGATACTTCAGACTTTCTGCATGATTGAAGATAAACTATTAAATTCTCAACACAGGGATCTGGAATTAACTTGAGGTTCCTTAAGTAACACTCAATGGATACTTAAGAGACGCTTAAGTGTGGCTTTCCTTGTGTATCTGTTTCCTATACGACATCTATCAGACGGCGGGATTCATTTTGCGTCGTTGTCATATTTCAAATATAAGTCAATCTGTTATGCCTATGCCTACGCATTTTGATGTTTTCTGTTATTTATTTTTGTTTTTTGCCAGTAATTCGTATTTTGTGCCCGACATTTTTCCGGATGTGACAGAAACTGACAACACCGTACTCTAAAACTAACCTATAAAATCGCCTTGGCTGCAACGAAATATCATGTTAACCTGTCACGTTGACATTTCTTTACTTGACTTTTACTCAAGGGAGCCTGGAGCGTTACGTAAGGGACTCTCAAGCAGCTGTCGTAACACTAAACCTGACTTAAGCGACTCTCAAGTATTAAGGGACCCTTAAGCATCGACTATGAATACGACCCTTAGACACCTTGGGAAAATATTTCCGCAGATTTGGAACGAAAACGGAAGCAATATGTTTTTATCTGAATAATAAGGTGGCCAACAGGTCGATTTAAATATACTTTGAGGGAAAACTGCTAAAACACAATAAGAAGAGTGTCTCATGGTGACACTGGACAGGCCACTCTCTTACAAAGAGCATCTAACTAACCTTGCCGCGAAAGTTAACACTAGAAACAAGAATTGTGAGGCAGCACTTGAGATCTTCAGCGGCTACATTAGGGTGTTCGGCCCTGAGATTGCCACATTCTGCAGCCGAGTACTGTGCTCCAGTGTGGCCCATACCAAGCATACCAAGCTGGTAGATCGACAAGTTTATAACACAGTGCACCCCATCTCTGGCACTATCAAGTCTCCCAGTCAACTGGCTTTCTGTTCTTAGTGATAAATGTACTGCCCCGGGAATCCGTAGACAGGGAGCGCTCCTAAGGGAACATAGGAAAATAATCCACAATCCTCAACTTCCTGTTACTATGGACTTAACCATTCGAACATCTACAGGCTTGGAAGGAAAAGTGTGTCAATAACGCCCCGGCCGCATACCTTGAGCTACCATGTATAACAGAAAAACCACCGGACTTTGAACTGCCATGAAAAACCTGGAGCTCATTAAAACAGAATCCGGAAAAATAATGGAGAGTGCAGAGACAGAGGGTGTGGATATGGGGGAAAATAATTAAATTTTGTGTTGCAAAAACTATGGATTTTGACCACAAAGTACAAAACTTCTAACAAACGGTAAAAATAATTGAGTACCCTATACATAACCCCCAACACTCCTTAAAGAGCCAGTACCTAATGTCAATTCTATTTCATTGTAGTAATCATAAATTAATCTATTTGCACAACTGTATAATTTCTCCAGTTAAATTTCAATACGCGAACCTTAGATATTTAAATTCTACAAAACATAATTTACTATTAATTTATTAAGCTAAATAATAACAATATGGCCAACATAATAACGACCAATATGTTAGCTTTGTTATTTTTTAAACTAGGATCTATGATTTTAAATACTAATATCCAAAGTCCAATCCTACAATAACTGCTCTATCTGCAGTAAGAAAGTACCTTACGATTTGTTGCTCAGATAACCTATCTTCTTAACTGTTATGTTCGACATCCGTACAAAAATAACGCAGAAATTTATCTTGAATCTAAGTATATACATTTAACTAAAACTATTCGTGACGACAGAATTAGATATTAAACTGTAGTATTTAGATGGCCTCCAGATAGAGAATAGTACATCTCAGACTTTCTACTTGATGCGCCCTTATCTTCTTTCGTTAACAAGGCCATCGAAATCATAGTCCGGTTCATCTGAGCGGAAATCAGGTTTGTCAATCAAACACTCTGTCTGGGCACAAGATTTGTAGGAGATTGTATTATATATTTTCACTATATACGTATAGGTAAATGAGCAGTAGATATTTTTATGAAAATGGTTAATAAGTAATAATATTAGGTGGTGGTACTATTCAAAAACTTCAAACATACAGGAATTGAGTGAATTATTTTTGAATCTGCAGTCCCAAATAATAACTAACCGTCATTATTCACAACATATAAGAGCTATCTTTAACAAAAAATTGACCAATCTCATTCCACTTTTTTAACTAAATAAATAGATCGAAAGATAGTGAAACAGGACATGAGAAGTACAAAGAACTATAGTCTCAAATATCAAATTAAAGGTGCAATAGTACAACAAATTAATCAAGAAATTCTACAACATTAGAAGATATGAGACCTTCAATAACTCAGGTGACACTGAGTCTGAAGCAATACTAATAAGGCTGTGGATAGGAATGAAAAATAAAGTTATACAGAAAGAAAAAGTAGGGATAGGGTCTTAGAAGAAAATGGGTAAAGCAAGAATGCCGATGAAGAGAAAACCAAATGAGTTGCCATCTACCTTCAGCACAAACAATTCATTCATTACATCTTGGCAAAAACATTGGGTAGAACACGAGAATAGTAGGGAAATAAAGTTATACAGAAAGAAAAAGTAGGGATAGGGTCTTAGAAGAAAATGGGTAAAGCAAGAATGCCGATGAAGAGAAAACCAAATGAGTTGCCATCTACCTTCAGCACAAACAATTCATTCATTACATCTTGGCAAAAACATTGGGTAGAACACGAGAATAGTAGGGAGCTATACTTTGAAGACATGAAGAAGAGAACACTTGACAGACATATCGTTACGTTACCTTTAGATATACTATTAGCGATTATGAATCAAAGTCTGTATTGCTGATATCATTTATCCACAGTACTTCTACCTTCTAAGTAAGTTCAAATTCAAAGATAATGCGTAGCTTAAACGTTCAATGTTCTGTTTTATAACAAAAAATTCCATACATTTTGAGTATACCGGGTGTTCCCAGAATTTCCTTGACACGTGATATTTTCGTATCGAAAAACGGTTCAAGCAAGAACTGAGTTGCAATTCTGAAGATACTATAGGGTTTATCAGGCCATCCATTCAAAAGGACAGAGAGCGAAGTGAAGACATAGGAAGAAAATGCAAGGTAGAAAACATCAATGATTGGGTACAAGGTAGAAACAGAAATGGAGCGAACACATAAGTAGAATGGACGAAAGAAGACTAGTTAGAATTGCAAGCTCCATTAGTTCGTAGAAGTCCATGACGTCAACATTTTATTTTCAAATAGCAGCCAATATGTTTTTCTACAGTCCTAAGTCATTTAAAATCTTGTGGTATCTTTAATATTATAGGCAAACTTATTTTTTTTCTGAACAATAAGGATAAAGTAAATAAAATAAGAATTTGCTTGACGCCTAATATTTTTGCAAAAAAAAAAGTGATAAAAAAGAAAACTAGGTGGGTTTTTAAAGGTATTGAATGAAATATCATAGCACCCTAAAAAAATATTTTTCTTCCTTTTTTTTATTATGAAAATATAACGCCTCAACCAAATCGTTATTTTATTACCTTATGATTATGACTTTCTAAAAAAAATTGGTTTGCGTATAAAACCAAAGCCACGAAATTATTTCAAATAAAATAATAACTTCATTCGTTATCAGTTTTAAAGGTTGAAGTACAAAAAAAATATTTCGAAAGCATGGTATAATTATTATAATAGCTCATTCAGAAAGTCTCACTTAGTTTTCTTTCCTATCTGTTTTTTCTGCGAAAATATTGTACCACAAACATATCCTTATTTTATTTATCTCATCCTTAAAAAATAAGCTTTGTGTATAAAACCAAAGGTACTACAAGATTTTAAATACAATAAGGACCTAAGTAACTTGTGTAGGAAAAAGTATTGGATACTGATTGAAAAAAATTGGGGGCGAGTTTTAAGGGATGTTTTACAAAAAAAAAAATGGGACTATAGGACTTTCAAAAATACCAGTCAGGTTTCGTTTGAACTTTTTTTGTTATGAGAATATCATGAGTCAAGAAAATTCTGGGACGCCCTGTATCCTAAGAAGTTATCTTACGTTTCTAAGCTCTGAATTTGAGCCATCTACAGTCAATACGTCGTGCATTGATCAGAAAATCTTAGGAATCTCATTCTTCCAGCCTGTAGTAAAAGCGACTTTATTTTTGGAATGACAAGACAAAAGCTGCCTCTTTTGAACAAATACTGGTATGGGGAGATGGTAGTCCTTAGTAAATGTGTTTCTTCTCGTTCATTACAAGAACTTGAATTCAAAATTATTAAATTAAAAAATTGATTAATCCTATTTTGACCGGGCTGTATCACCTGTTGATATTTATGTTTTGGCTACTCATTTATGTACTGGGAACTAGAAATGAGCACCTGCATTATCTCATCTGTTAAGTGAATGCGAAGAGAAAATGTATTGGATCGAAACGAGATCGAAATCGATATTGCTTTACGCTAGCAAGCTCCGTGGAACGCTAACAGTAGTAGAAAAATTCCGAAAATTATCTGCTTGGGAATGTAATTACTGCAGCTTGGAATAGTTGTTGGATTATTTGTTTTTACGTTCACAGAACCATCCGAAGAAATTTGTCTAATAGGTGTTCTACTGTGACAAAGAATTCGTGGATTTCTGCTAGTAGCCCCCTCCGAAGCGTGAATCAGAAGCGTCATTGTAAAAACCAGGCTTTGAAACCTTGTGATTTAATTAATTAGTCACTAAAACACAAGTTTAAAAATAAAGTACAGTATTTTCAGCTAAGTACTCTCGACAAAATTCTGCTGAAATTTCATCAAAATCAGTCCTGTGATTGCTTAATTTTTGTGGTGTCGTAAAATGTACAAAAAATTCCCATTCGGAAAATGTATGCAACTCCAACGCATAAATGTGTTACATACAACGTATTTGCATTTGTATTAAAATTTTATTTCAGTACTGAACGTTCTTAGTACTGATGTTTATTCATATACCTGTTTCCGCAAAAAACTCAGATCATTGGCCTATGGGTATATTAGGGTCATATGAATCCCTCAATTTCACACCGTCTTATAGTCTCTATAAACGTTCAAAGCAATTGGATGACAAAGCTCTAATCTAAGTTTAGGTTTCTTCCACAAATCTTTCTGAGAACATTATTATGTTAAAAAAATGTCAACATTAGCTCAGTATGGGGTTTTATTGAAACTGTGAAATACTCTTCCAGAAAAATGGAATTATCTGAATGTTTTTACTGTCCACACTGATAAGTGATTGTGATGGCGACAATTTTCCATTTTGAGATGATAAGGATTTTGGGCGTATTATGATATCTAACGAGAACCCACGTCACTCATTTCCGTCGGTCTGCCTGTCTGTCGGTCTATCTATTGGCGTTTTTCTAGCCGTCCAATCTCAGTAGCCATGTGTGGTCGTAATAGGTAATGCTGCTGTACTTTTGAAAATCGGTGCATTGGCGGAGGAGAAATTGGTAAAAACAAAAATTTATCAGAACAGGAGTTCCTAACCACTTTCCATTTGTTTTTGGGAGGAGATGGTGAAATTGGGATGGAGTTTTGGGGGTTTGAAAACTCAAAAATTTGTTGTATTCATAAAATACTCTATATTGCGCTAAAAAATTAACTTTTTAAAATAGAACTTTCGGTTTGATTTATTAGATCGAAAGTGAAACTTTACACAAATCATACCGAAAGCAATAAATCATACCTATTTCAATTTTCGGGACGGGTGTAATGTTCAAGAATAATATTTATAGCTTACGGCTCGCCCTGGAAACTGCCTACTCATCCCGTAAAATATCACTTTTGGGGGGCTTGTTACTTAAATTACTATTAGTGATATAGTGTGCTTCTTAGACTTATTTGAATGTTGCATTTAAATCTCATATCTGCGGAATAATTTGATACATACATGTAACTTAGAAACTACGAACTTCATTGTAATAAAGTTATGACACCGTTTTACTACAGTGGAGGAAATGGTAACAGTTTATCTTTGACGCAGTGGCGGAGGAGAAATTAACAAAAAAAAAAATGAAGTCAAGTTGATTGACTCAGTACTTCCCACACATTACGCTGATACCAGTTTATTATTTTCCCATAGCATGAAGCTTTAGTCTAAGATCCCTTGCAACCAAATAATTGCCAACCCCCCCCCCCCCCCTAAAATTGTCTTATGCCGCTAGGTCTTTCCTTCACAGGTCAATGGACAGCCTATTATCGATACTACAAACTTCTCAGTTTTACAACCCCCCCTCCCCCCAACCAACTCACTTTCCGAATTTGAGTTGCTTTCATACTTGTCGCGTTCTTTGATTATTACTACGCTGCCACTGACAAGATTTTTAACAAACATACGCGTTTTCCATTCTCACCACGGTAACAATATACTGTGTCAAAATTTCATTAGAATCAATTTAATAGTGTCCACGTTACAAAATACAAAACGATTTAGACCAATAAATTCTCGTATAGTATACAGAAAATTCTAAGTCCATTAGTTTCTGTAATAGGCTACGCAATGTTCGGATGCACCTAAAAAGGTGATCTGTGTCGCTAGATCTTCCTTCACAGGTTAGTGGACAGCCTATTATGAGTACAAGAATTTTTTTAATTTTTCAACCCCCAACCACCCCAATTTCACCCCCACCCAAAAAAAACGCAGAAAATGATCAGGAACCTCTAAAACGCTTAAGAACGAAGTTTGAGCTGTTTTTATATTTTTAGTTTTTTTATTATTTCTGCGCCGCCACTGGCACGATTTATCAAAACCATACGCGTTTTCCATCTTCGCCATGGTAGTAATGCCTTTTCAAAATTTCATTAAAATCAATTCAACAGTTTCCTCGTTACAACGATCTGACGCAATACTCTCGTATGTTTAGTTCAAAAAAAATTCTAAGTCCTTTGCTTTCTGTAATAGGCAAAGGCAATGTTCGGATGGACCTAAAAAAGTTATTTATGTCGCCAGGTCTTCCTTCACAGGTCAGTGGACAGTCTATTATGAAAGCAACAAATTTTTCAATTTTACAACCCCCCCACCCCCCAACCACCCCAATTTCACCCCCACCCAAAAAAAAGTAGAAAATGATCAGGGACCCCTAAAACGCCTAAAAACGAAGTTTCAGCAATATTTAATTTTTTTTGTTTTTTGCTAATTACTCCGCCGCCTATGCACCGATTTTCAAAATTATAGGAACATTACCTACTACGACCCCACAGCATACCGCTGCCCAAATTTCATCACAATCCATGCAGCGGTTACTGAGATTACGAGGGTAGAAAAACGCGACAGACAGACAGACAGACAGACCGACAGACCGACAGACCGACAGACCGACAGACCGACAGACCGACAGACAGACCGCCGGAAATGAGTGACGTGGATTTTCGTTATGTACACATCATAAAACGCCCAAAAAACGTATTATCTCAAAATCGAAAATTTTCGCGATCACAATACTCCCCTCACCTATCGGTGTGGGAAGTAAAAGAAAAGGAAGAATTTTCAAATCGCTCAAATTTCATTTTTAAATCTTTCAAAGGTCCCTGATTATAGTATAGTATAGTATCGTCTACTTTTTTATGAGGATGGTGTAGGGTTAGAAGAACTCCAATTTTTGTTAGCACCGGTAATGTGTGGGAAGTACTGAGTCAAGACAGTTGACGCTATGTTTTTTGATAATAGCATACCAAAAATGGCTTACTGTTTATTGATTTACGGTACCTATAGCAAATGATAAGATTTCATAAAAATTGGATGCTTCAGTAAATTTTAATGAACTAGTATTTAAAAAGAATAATACCGTTTATATATTGCTGTTGTAAGCATGAGTAGGATTATTTTTATTTGTGAAATAAAAAATTGTTTCTTTCTATAGAAATGGTAACTTCTACTTAATATCTTATTTTATATTTTTTACTATAACTAGGGTAATTTGTCTACTGCATTAGCTATAATTGTATTTTATTAACAAACTCTTCTTTTATAAGTGATTATCCAACACACATCAAAGTGGAACATGAGATGAAAAACATGAATTGATGTTGCTGACATAAATACTTCTGTGTGGTGCAGCATAAAAAATGTATGCATTAACATATTGAAAGTGTCCACACTTCACGCTGATAAGAAAGCGCATATTTGAGTAAGATGGAAAACTATACTGTTATCTTTTTTTATAAATGCATCCGTGATGAGATATGTTTCTGTTAAGAGAAAGTAATTTCAATTTCCATGGGATTCCTATGGTATTACTGACACTGTGCATATAATGCGTCATTGTTTCTCAGAGTAAAATGGATAGTTGTTTAATAAATCCATTTATGTCTATTTTTAACAGTTATTGGCTGCTTGAATTCATCCTGTGGAGCCGATGCAGATTATATAAATATGTAAAAAATAATAATTTTTTCATTTTACTTCGCCAAAAATTTCTAGTTTGAGGTAATAAGTTTTTTTTACGTTTCATGGCCACGAAAAACCATGTCACTCGTTTCCGTTTGTCCAAATTCTAAGCCTCTCCATACCTCTATATCAGAATCACCCTGTGGAACCCTGACTTTTTCCCAATCTGTAGCATAGCATATAGTTTATTGGTGGTACAAATTTCCGTTTGGCTTCTACAATTTCAAGTTTTAGATGTTTGTCTTTTGGGTGACCAGAATCGCACTGTGGGGACTGCAAATCTATACCACAGCTATTTATGTAGTCCTATAATGTGTATAAGTCTGTTGGTGGTACAGAGTTCCGTTGGGCTTGTACGATTTTTTTAAGTTGTAGGTGTTTGTCTTCTGGGCGTTCAGAATCGCACTGTAGGACTCTGAATTTTTGCAAATATATATCGCAGCTATGCAGTCCTACCGAATGTGTATAAAGTGTATAAGTTTGTTGCTACATGTACCCCTACAGTTAAATTATTTTGGTAGTGTTTCATAATGGTAGTGGTACAGTCCTTTAAGTACCTGTAGTTCTTGAATTAATCACTTTAGACCCCAAGTGTGCTAGTTTGTTGGAACTGTTTTATCGGGAGGAACACAAAAAGTCATAAATATATAGGGTGTCCCATTAAAATTTTTGAATCGGACGTCACGTGATCAAAAACAAATACCTCATTGGGTGACACAGTAATAAGAAAAGATACTATATTTGCTCTAATTTAAACCCCCAAAATTATAATTCGCTACTACTGTCCAGTTTCGATATATTGCTTGTCTTAATCGTCGTGGGACACCCTGTATAAAACTTTTAAACATAAACTTAGTGATTTTATTTTCCTGTATTGAAGATGAATATATATGAACTAAATTTGCTGAGACAAGAAAAATAAAATAAACATAAATTTAAATTTACAGTAATGATTCAAAAAGCATATTGATGAAGGAAGCTTCCTCTAGGGCCTTTTTTGATATCGTGTTTGGTTATTAAATTACAAACATTTGAAAAAATCATGATTTTGTATTGCGAGTATTTCGCACATTAAAAGACTTTTTGAAAAAATCACTCTGTGCTGCTCTTCATTAAGGTGCTGACTATCGCCTTCTCAGACTTATGTACGTAGTTTGAAAAACAAGTGAGTAATGTTCGAAATACGAATCTGTTTTACATGGTAAATACAAAATAGATTATAGTTTTTTGTTATTTAAGGGCGTAGTCATTTTATTGGTTGCGTAGAGTAGCATTGTAGTGTTCCTATACCTTAGCAGCGATTAAATTAGACTATGGTTAAGTGGAGATATCCAAAATAGAGTTAGTTCAGTTCAATATTTAGAGTACGTTCCTTTTACTGTTTAAGTAAGATCAAATTTTAAGCGTATTGAAGTCAGGCATGTA
The DNA here is from genome assembly GCA_951848785.1 of Callosobruchus maculatus. Taxonomy (NCBI): domain Eukaryota; kingdom Metazoa; phylum Arthropoda; class Insecta; order Coleoptera; family Chrysomelidae; genus Callosobruchus; species Callosobruchus maculatus. The sequence goes on along the minus strand of CATOUR010000081.1, from coordinate 3,925,474 downwards.
TTTTCAGTCTTTCCAGATAGCTCCATCTAGATGGGACACCATTTTTTATGAAATGGCTGTAAACATTTCAGAATCTTGACCAGAATACCATATTATTACAACTCATTAGTCATGCCTCTGTAGTGAAACTTTAACAGCTTGCAAGAAATCGCAGTAACGGACTGCAAAATGAAAACGGAATTCGTACAGTAATTAGGCATTAATTTGACAATTATCTTTTACGACAAAGCTAATTGTTACAATCTGTTTAGCATAACGCTAGAAAACTTGGTCAGTAGACTAAACGCTGAAATCGATTTTTAATTGGACTGATATGAAAATTAACAATCAAGAGACATTAACCTGCTTCGCAGAAATGTCTTGTCTTCCTTTGAATATCTGTAATCTCCATCCGGGATGTTGCATACAAGAGGATGCACCTGAAATCAGTGGCGTACCTGCGAAAGGTCCTGAAGTCGTCGATCGATGGCACTTACCAAAAAGGATGCTAATTTTCGAAAATGGTCGCGAAGCAGAGTTTTCACCCCCTCACCCCTCGAGCGGCAACCCCCCGACAACAATTACAATTAAAAGATCACGTAATTTCAAAGGTGGGGTTCGCTTCAATGATGAGTGGAACATACTTTAGGAGAACACTACAGCATTTTAAACAAAAAAGGTCAATAAAGTAGGGTCCGATTTCCAACTGTTTTAGAGATATTTGTCTTTCATAATTTGGTTTCCAGTGATTTCAGCGCACGGTTGGTAAATTTACGACCGCCCGATGTTATGAAGCAAAATGCTAAATACATAGTTTGGAAAGACATAAAATTTGTCATCAAACGGTACTTCATAGCATTATATCCTATGTCTGAGAATCGTATTACAAGAGTTCAAAGTGACGAATAACTGCTTCTGGTAGTTTGTCCCTGATAATTTTTGTGAATGTATTCCCGTAGGTTCAAAGCTAAAACTTCAGCCAAGCACAGACAAAAAAATCTTCAACCAAAGCATATTCAGTCCTAAAAAATCCACACTTTAGAATTCTGTTTGTAGTTAAAAAAGGTAATTTTTAATTACATGGATACCTGAAGTAGAAGAAAACGAATTCTCGTTTGCTGAATCGTTTTCAGTAAAAACATAGTTGGCGTGTGTCATGTATGGCATGGTTATGATTAATTATTGTAATGACATGTATGTTGCTTCCTGTAGTTAGGCTAAATAATTGTAAGCGGTATAATTTATTGAAGTAAAAAAACACTGTAACCACTCATCAATAAGAAACGCTTCTTGAAAATAAATAAATAAAATTAAATATCTCTGAAACAGTTGAAAATCGGACCCTACATTTTATATGACTTCTTTTGTTGGAAACGAGCTGTAGATTCTTCCCTAAAGTATATTCCACTGGTCATAGAACAAACACCCTATATACTGTGAATTTTAAAACTGTAATGAGTCATCCTTACAAACGGCTTGAACAGCTGTACATGTCTAGACACGTCCATCTAGTCTAGAGAGCAATAGCGGTGTAGACAAAGTTTAATTTCTTGTATTCTAGATTTCCACGATATGTTTAACAAAGCAAACAAAATTCAATTATAAACCAGCAACCCTAACCATTTATAATACAGAAGAGTAATTTATTTATCGATAAACAATTCTGGTGAGCCGTAAGTGAGAATAAAGATAAAAGTGGAAAAATGTTGATACTAGTAATAACTTAAGCTTGTTTATGTCTAGTGTATCGTAGGTAAATTGACTACGCTTGAAATTAAGAAGCCTAAATATTCTCAAGTAACCTCCTTAATGGTCAAACGAATTTAAAGGATTCACCTCTTCCAAATATTCCCGATGGTTCCAGCAGAACAAGAGATGAGCATTTACTAAGTATTCCCTTTACCTTTTAATTTTTTATGAATAGCCAAGATAGTTTAAGTTTATTATCATTTTTTGACAAATGAACTGTGTGTTAAAATAATTTTTCATCGAAAAATACTGTGTATTGTTATTTTTGCTTGTTGTTGTTTGGAGTTTCTGGTCGAGTTATAATAGTATTGGTGGCAGAATCAGACCCAGAATGTGCTCGAAGGCAGAGAATATGTTGTATAAAAATTTGCATTGCTGCCAAAGCGAAGCGAAATAAATCGCGCTCAACATCTTCAAGTATTTGAGCAAGTCAATGCACCAGGTCTAAGCATTTTCTCATTACGAAAGCATGACTGACGTTCCATAGTGAATTCTGCGCAGAGTGGTGGGGGATCAGAATAGAACTGGAGCTGTAGAAAATCTAGTAATGCACTCTTTCACTTGAGGGGGGAAAGGCTGTCAAATTGGACGACGATAGTGGAATGGCGTTGAGGGAACTGTACATTCATTCTTTGTCTTCGCTTTTCATAGTGGACCTCAAGATAAAAAATTCTGTTAAATACCTGATTTGAGTCGAAAAAAAGTTGTCACCCTTAGAAACTGGAGGTCCTGCGAAGCTGCGCTTTTTTAGTTTCTTAAGCGGCATCAAAGACTAGGTTATCAGTCGCATGACAGCGTAGAAAATAATAATGTACTTCTTATCATATAAGCTCATTACCCTAAACAAGCGAAGTGACTTAGAATTACTTAATGTTGCTGATGATGGTGCCAATAATTGCTTAATATCACGAGGAAGTGTACATTGTATTCTTTGGTACTCATGCCCAGATCACTCAACAAGAATATGATAACTTTGAAATATGATGGTAAAAGCTATTGCCGTATATTTTCGTAAGTTTGTTCAGTAATCTTTGATTTCCCTCTCGTGAAGTACCTACTTGTCTAACGTAAGTGAAATATTGATTACAGAGGAAGAAGGAACAAACAAGTTCTATGATCTTTAAAAATATGACCTTCAAAACATCATCAACGAACGAGTGATATGCCTGTCCAACTCGAAAAGTACTGATTTGATCTCAGTAATATATTTATAGATAATTTATGAACCACCAATAACACCACCGAATACAACAGAAAAGAACAGAAAACAGCTCAAAACAACAGAAATCAAGCAGATAATAGCGCTAGATAATAGAAAAGGACGAAATACACCTGAATAGAACAGAAAACAGCTCATAACAACAGAAAGCAAGCAGATAAAAGCGGAAAAAACAGAAAACGACTAAACACAGCCGAGTACAACAGTAAAGAACAGAAAACAGCTCAAAACAACAGAAACCAAGCAGATAACAGCGCTAGATAGTAGAAAAGGACGAAATACAATCGAATAGAACAGGAAACAGCTCAAAACAACAGAAAGCAGGCAGATAACAGCGGTAAACAACAGAAAACGCCTAACACAGCCGAAAAGAACAAACAACAGCTCAAAACAACAGAAAGCAGGCAGATAACAACTGTAAACGACAGAAAACGACCAAACACAACCGAATAGAATCAAAGCTAGCTCGAAACAACAGAAAACAAGCAAATAGCAGCGGGAAACAACAGAAGAGGACAAAAAACAGCTCAACAACACAAGTAGATAACAGCGCTAAATAATAGAAAAGGACGAAATACAACAGAAAAGAACAGAAAACAGCTAAAAACCGCAGAAATCAAGCAGATAACAACTGAGAACCTGAGAATTATAGTTTCTTTCCAGAAAAGGTTCCCGGTACAATTTCGAAATACAGACCTCTATACATGAATATTTCCACTCCTTTCTTTCGTGGTTTACAGGTCTACGTCTGCTGGAAAAACATTAGTTTTATCAATCGGTGAAAGTACTGGTATCAGTTCTTTTTAATGTATTTTATTGCATGGATTATAAATATAATGTACAGTTGGCATCCTTACCCACTAACTGTTCATCTCATATATGAAGAGTGTGTTGATTTGGTCGAGCACTTTTTAAGTACCCTTTCACTAATTTTATTTCATTACGCCAGACAAGTGAGCAACTGTTCTCTCCACATTATGTATAATCTTGAAAAATTAATAACTGTTTTTAGTGTACTCTAAATGAGAGATTTGACTCTCCATTTCCGTTTAAGCCATGATTTGGTTTTTACGCTCCTCTACGTCTTTCATTATTTGCTAAAAATGCTTATGGTGTACATTACTATCATCCCGCAAGATAACTTTAATTTTATGATAAAATGGTACGAAAGTAAACAGATGCAATTGATAAATAAAACAATATCTCACTAGAACGAGTTATGGCGTGCAGTTGCTTTCCTTTCGTGTTTAAAACCGGTGTATCTTATTTATACTTCATTCACGATTCACTCATAAAACGGTCTTCGTGCTATTGAAAGTTGTAAACTTCTTCTCCTCATCACTTTGAAGCAAACAAAACATAATCAGCTAATTACTCTTTAACATGCAACTGAGAAATCTCGAAAACCAGTTAAGTAAATGTCTTATTATGATGCTTCCTTTTGCTGCTACTGAAATGCTACTCCGTTGATGCAACATATTAATGTGGACGTTGAACGAGGTAGATCTCATTCTAGGAACTTCCCCGACTCAAGTGGTTCATACATTTGAGTAATTCAATGTTTTTTATTTTCTTAGCCTCCATTTCAGAAAAATTTGATATCGTTTTAGACAATGTCACATCCTCTTTCAACTGGTGCTATCAAACAGTGACGTACCGAAAGTACCCGCAGGGCCCGCGGCGCGGGGGGGCCCCGGGCATCCGAGGGGCCGCCGCTCAGCCTCGACCTCGACTACCTCGAGCAAGCTTTGTACATAGTAATAAGTATAATAGATATACTTAATTTTATAGCGATGGAATCATAATTTTCCAAAATCAAATTAAATAGATTTTGTTATATTTTGCCTTATCAGGACTTACTTTATGGAAAAATTTGACACGACAAAGTAGTCAAACATGGAATCCAAAACAAGTGCAACGTTACACTGACGCGACGTGTATCTGTGCCAACGAATTCGAATAGGTTATGGAAAAATGCTCTAACAGACATGTGTATGTTTCCAAGACCCCGTTGTTATTATTTACTGTGTTCACAAACCCGATGTTATTTTTCACAGAAATCCGCAGTATTTAAATCTTGTGGAATTGTTTAAAATAGTCTTTTAACTTTTGCACTGTTAAAACCCAAAATTTGCTCAAAACTATAAAAATAAACCCGAAACGATCAACCAAAACAAGGTTGCTATTCATAATATTCCACTATTCATGCCATTATTTTTAGAGTTCTTTACCTGCTAACTCGAAGAGGGTGTAAAAACAAAGGATATATAAGTTTTGCAAGATCGACAATAGGTGAATCGCACCTAAGTTCTTTGGCATTGATTTCTATAGAAAATGAACGGGCAGAAGACCAAATAGCTGATATTTGTTGCTTTACATACAGAAAAATAGTTTTTTTCTTTACGTGAAATGCAAGTCAAAGCATAATAATAAAATTGTAGAGTTAAGATGTTTTATTTGTTTATTTTTGATTTTGTTATAGTTTTGTGGTGTGTTAGTAATGTTTATTAAATAAAGTTATATCTCAAATTCTGTAGTTTTCTAAACCTAAAACTCATAGTGGTCATAGTGTTTGTTACATTAATGTGAATCGATGTATAGTTATATTGTACCTAAGGTCTATGAATTCTTATTCTTCAAAAACTCGAAAGAAGAAAATAAAAATATAAAGTTGAGGTCGCACCAAATTTTTCCTATATATCAGCCGATTTGAAATATTTTTTTATATAGAGGGGGGCCCCGTGAAAAAAATTGCGGGGGGCCTCCGAAAACCTTGGCACGTTACTGCTATCAAATTCATATGTTGTGTTACATATTTTTTGTGCAGCCCTCAACCTTTTCCAACCCCATTGTCCGATAGCACCAAAACCATTTCAACTCGAAAGGACCTTTACTAATTCAAGTTGGCCAAATTTGGGAGCAATCGCTTAAAGCATTTTTGAGCAATCGTTGGAGGACGAAATCGCGGACAACAGACATACAGGACATCAAAAAACCAAAGTTTTCCGATTTTCTTCAAACTTGGTCGCTATATCATTAGAAATAAAATCTAGTTTTTGGTTCCTTTGTGATGATAAAATACAGAAAAGATCCAAATAATTTCTAATTTTACTGCCACAAAGAGGCTTTTGTTCTCTATCTTTGGTTCACCTTTGGTACAAGTCTACGATTTATTGGTGGGGGTGGGGGGGGGGGGAGGAGGGAAGTTACTCGGAAAAATAATTTAACAGCATTTTCTTTCCCCCTTTGTCGGGGAAGGTAAAAATGAAACTATTTTGGTTGATTAAAATAAAATCATCATCATAGTCACAATGTCTTAACAAACATGTTGTGAACTCGTAAAATGCATTAAGTCGGAGCTAGAGTATTGCCGACACGAATATTATCAATAGTTTTGAGAACTGCAGCTCGCCATCGTTGGCAATTTACTGTCAGTTTAGTGGCGCTCTTGATACTCATATCCAGCAACTGTTTCGTCGTATCCACCCAGCGTGCAGGGGGACGGCCACGGCGCCGCCCATATTATCGCTTCTGTGTATACGTCCGAAGAATGTAAGCATTCTCGTCGACACAATGGAGGATAGTCTCTTTGGATTATCGAGCTCATAAAATAAAATAGTGTGCGGTAAATGTTAACTAAAATATAAAATGCCGAAGGTAGGCTCTCCGCTTTGAATTCAAAAAACAAAATATAGATTCCCTGAAGTATTAACTCTACTTTTCTAAACCGCATGCAACATTATAATGTAATCGAAAATTCTGGAGAGCAGTAATTTCGAAACAAGCCAAAACTAGCTGTGTGGATGTCTTCATATCATTGCTGTTAGTAACAACTGTTCTGTAGGTGTTCTTCTTGGTTATTGTCTTTTTGGTTTGATTTTAATCTGTATGGAACCTCATACCGCGGGCAGTTTGGATAACCTTCGTCAACGCATTATCGAAAGCTGCCATGATATTCCACAACATGCTTCTGCTATTGCCCGTCAGGAATTTGAAAATCGCTTGTGTCATTGTTTGGCCAATAACGGACAACATTTTAACACTTATTGCAGCCAAAGTGATATTTCCATGTGTTTCTGTATTCTATTTGAACAAGTTAAGATTCTAATTTTCTCGAAAACGAATCTACCGATTTGAAGAATCAAACGCCAAAATGAAGTACTTCGACATACCTTTAAAAAAGTATTACTCGATACTCCTTGTCATTTAAATTTTTTAAGGAGATGATCCTAGGGGTGCGAGGATACAAGGGGATGAAGTAGTTTTTGGTTAAAAAGTTGATAAATCCTTTGACGAGTGTTGCTTTTTTTTGGTCGGCGGTTTTCGAGAAATCCGGGGTGAAAAGTTTTCAAATGAACACCCTGTATGTTTTGCTTAGTCGCCCATAAGCTGGAAATCTAACTGCCTATTCCCTGGTCAGCAGAAATTAAAAGGTTCTATAATTCAAATTGTATCCACCCCTAGCTGTCGGTACATGATAAACGAAAACTTCAAGGGGGATATTAAGCTAGGTGTGGTACGTTTTAAGGTTATTGTATGAAAGCTCCCTTAGCGTTAACGTTACAAGGGGAGATACTATCATTATTGAAGTGGACATTATAGCAATTTAATCATTATATGTTATGCAATAGAACATGTAATCTTTTTAAACTACCACTATAACTCTATATTATTTGAAATAGCTGCACTTTTTTGCGTTTCCTTTGTTAGCCTATTGTTATATTTTTGATGTGACGAAAAAACATGTTTTGATTTATTTTATTATGCTTTATCATCATTTGATTTTTATCCTAATTCCTTCAAATTTATACATACATTCATACATTTATAAATATGGTGTTCATATAAAAAATTTAGGCTTTTGTATGATTTTTGACCACTTTGTAATCTGCAATTTATCTTATATATACTAGTTATCAGATTATTGGAGTGGATCATTTTACTATCTTCCCAGTGTGTAAAATGAATAAACAAATAGTTGTCAAAGCAATATTTCTGATACAAAACTACTTTTAACAGACTTATTGTCAATTTTAATTAACTTATGTTTTTTCTTTCAGGTAAGGATACGCAGAACTAAAGTCGACAAAAATATCGATTCCAGATAAAGGTAACTATTTTTAGGTGTAAATTGAGCTACAGCTTATATCATTACCACCTAAATAACATATAAGAACGAGAAACAATAGACGTGATCATAATAGCAGTACCACTACTTATTCAATTAGGGTCAAACCTTCTAATAGTGACTATATTTTACATATCCAACATTTTTCATATTCAATCGATCTCGTCTCATGTGTAAGCTTTGCCGATCAGAGTCCGATGAACTGCTGATTCCTAGACTGTTCGGTCGCTTGACGTTTTGCCAATACGAGTGGGTGGCATCCTTAGAGGCTGTTACCTGTTCGGCGTATTGCGAGAAAAGTGAGGTTACCAACTGCACGCCGGGCTAAATGTGGCTGGAGATGGCGCATTAAGGCCAAGTCACTGATTAGTCAAGGATGTATACAGCCTAAGACGTAACGATTGTCCTACTACAGAATTATGTAAAAAGAGCAAACAGAGAAACAATTCAAACTCATGAGATTGCAACAACTCCGGCCCTGAAAGCACAACAAATATAGACGATCCTGCAGACAGCATGTTCGGAATATGAGGGCAAAATATCGCGTGTAGAGAAGCACTTTAGGATTTTACGCTAACAGCAGGTCAAACACCCCTATCTAAGGGATAGGCACGGTAAAAGTCGGTGTGAAAATCTCGGCAATTCATACTTTGCATGCTAAATGCTACCTACATTCCTTTGAAGTTGTGGAGAAATAAATGAAACATGTACTCTTGCTAGTCATTATTCATACCCAGAAAGACTTAGCGAGTTGCTGAACATTTGACCCATTTGAGTATTTAGAATACGGAAAAATATACAAAGTGATGTGTTAAGAATGGGGTCGATTTATGCATTTACTGCCCATGATAATAGGCGGAAGAAATTTTGTAGTTGCGTTAATCTGCAGTTTTAGATAATACAATTTTTTACTTTTTATGAAGTCTAAATGTAGACTTGTACTGTACTGTGTAAGGCTTTCGCAGCCATTGTCCAATGAATTTGTGGTTCTTAGGTCTTATCTTCAGAAGCTATTTCACTTCGGCGACATACTGAATACTGTACTGAGTATTTTGGAAGCGCCGAGGTGAAATAGCTCCTGAAGATGCCATCCACTCGTGATGGCGAAACGTCAAGCCTTAACGGTAAACGATGCCAGCCTAAAAACCCGGGAACCACAAATTCATTGAAGTCTACATATTCATAAAGGTAGTTTAAAAAATGAAGTCAAGTTGATTGACTCAGTACTTCCCACACATTACGCTGATACCAGTTTATTATTTTCCCATAGCATGAAGCTTTAGTCTAAGATCCCCTGCAACCAAATAATTGCCAACTCCCCCCCCCCCCCCCTAAAATTGTCTTATGCCGCTAGGTCTTTCCTTCACAGGTCAATGGACAGCCTATTATCGATACTACAAACTTCTCAGTTTTACAACCCCCACCCCCCCAACCACCTCACTTTCACCCCCACCCAAAGAACTGGTAGGAAATGATCAGGAACTCCTAAAACATCTAAAAACCGAATTTGAGTTGCTTTCATACTTGTCGCGTTCTTTGATTATTGCTACGCTGCCACTGACAAGATTTTTAACAAACATACGCGTTTTCCATTCTCACCACGGTAACAATATACTGTGTCAAAATTTCATTAGAATCAATTTAATAGTGTCCACGTTACAAAATACAAAACGATTTAGACCAATAAATTCTCGTATAGTATACAGAAAATTCCAAGTCCCTTAGTTTCTGTAATAGGCTAGGCAATGTTCGGATGCACCCAAAAAGGTGATTTGTGTCGCTAGATCTTCCTTCACAGGTTAGTGGACAGCCTATTATGAGTACAAGAATTTTTTTAATTTTTCAACCCCCAACCCCCCAACCACCCCAATTTCACCCCCACCCAAAAAAAAAGCAGAAAATGATCAGGAACCTCTAAAACGCTTAAAAACGAAGTTTGAGCTGTTTTTATATTTTTAGTTTTTTATTATTTCTGCGCCGCCACTGGCACGATTTATCAAAACCATACGCGTTTTCCATCTTCGCCATGGTAGTAATGCCGTTTCAAAATTTCATTAAAATCAATTCAACAGTTTCCTCGTTACAACGATCTGACGCAATACTCTCGTATGTTTACATTAAAAAAAAAATTCAAAGCCTTTGCTTTCTGTAATAGGCAAAGGCAATGTTCGGATGGACCTAAAAAAGTTATTTATGTCGCCAGGTCTTCCTTCACAGGTCAGTGGACAGTCTATTATGAAAGCAACAAATTTTTCAATTTTACAACCCCCCACCCCCCAACCACCCCAATTTCACCCCCACCCAAAAAAAAGTAGAAAATGATCAGGGACCCCTAAAACGCCTAAAAACGAAGTTTCAGCAATATTTAATTTTTTTTGTTTTTTGCTAATTACTCCGCCGCCTATACACCGATTTTCAAAATTATAGGAACATTACCTACTACGACCCCACAGCATACCGCTGCCCAAATTTCATCACAATCCATGCAGCGGTTACTGAGATTACGAGGGTAGAAAAACGCGACAGACAGACAGATCGACAGATCGACAGACCGACAGACCGACAGACCGACAGACCGACAGACCGACAGACCGACAGACAGCCCGACGGAAATGAGTGACGTGGATTTTCGTTATGTACACATCATAAAACGCCCAAAAAACGTATTATCTCAAAATCGAAAATTTTCGCGATTGCAATACTCCCCTCACCTATCGGTGTGGGAAGTAAAAAGCTAAAAAATGCGCTTTTAAAGAGCATCGGACTAAAAAGTAAAAAATAGTTTTTAAAATAAGCTTAAGACAATAATAAATGAAAAAACCTAGTAATATTGATTTAAGCGTGTTTTAAAAATTATTTTTTACTACTTAGTCCGAACCTCTTTAAAAACGTATTTTTTGGTTTTTCAAATAACATTTATTTTCAATTTTTTTTAGTTAGCTTTATCATTAAAACGTCTTTTTTATAAAATGTGTTTGTGTGATGAAGATGAACAATAGCATAATCATTACTATTATTGCATAAACGATAGAACTGTCGACTTGAATAAATTTCACAAAAGCACCAACTCCCAAACATTGGATCTTACGCCTTCTAAGCTCTCATCGCTACACCACTGTGTAATATTAACAAACTTTTGGGTTTCTGCGCCATCTCCTAGTCAGCGGATAGGACCGCTGGTACAACGGATTTGAGTCTTCAAAATCGTTTTCGCGGGAAAGTTGGTCCGGTCTGGCCTCTTAATCCAAAGGAGATTTACAAGCTCATAAACATATAATCGTACATATTATAAATAAAGAAACATATAGGTAAAGCTGATAAAATTGTGTTAAAAAGCACCTTGTTGTCGGTTTCCTGATCCAGGAAAGTTAATTTGATTTAATAAATGCAGATAGTCAATTTCATTGTGAAATAGTTTAAACAAAAACGAGAGAGCAAAAGTGTTACGCCTGATATGCAGAGGATCGACGCTGGGAAGGACAACAGAGCATTATCGCCAAAATCCCTGCCTGGGTAGTATCCATCACACTTGAAAAATATATTTTTCCTGCATTCATCCCGAAAATAGAACCTTTGGTATGATTTATTAAATTGAAAGTGAAATCTTACACAAATCGTACCAAAAATAGGAAATCATACCAAAAGTTCTATTCAAGACGTCTGTAATGTTCATAAGTAATATTTATAGTATCTATACCTATTATTTTTTAATATTCTATCTAATAAACGGCTGCAGGAAAAATAGTGTATGTAACGCTACCCGAAATTAATTTACGGGACAGGTAGGCTTTCAGGACTTGCCTACGTCTCGCCCTGGAAACTGCCTACTCATCCCGTAAAATTCACTTTGCGTAAATAACTATTTAAAAACCTTTCAATAAGCTCTATAGCATTACTGTAGATCGGTGACCAATATTGTGTATTCCCATTTACTAACAAATGCAATGTGTGGGATCTTTAAGCTAGCAACATTAGCGAAATTTATCAAATTTCTAATACAAAAGCCTAATCATTTAGAAGCAGAAGTGCAAGCAACAATGTGCAAAAAGTTTACTATAATATAGTTTTCGGGTGATACTATGGATGAAGATCAGTTAGTAATATTAGAAAGTGTTTTTGGCTAGGCTTGTAAAGCATTATATGTTACTAAAGTTTCTGGGAATTCTCGAATACAAAATCCGTGCACAACGGGAAAAAAGTTACGTAACGATGCATCGATGTGTAAAAGCTTTGGTTGGCGGTTAAAAAAAGAACGTGTGTTAGGGAGAGATTCAAAAGGGGAGCGAGAAAATACCACAAGCAGATTATCGGCAGCTTTCTATCTAATTAAAAACCTCAGGGCTTGCTGCATATGCACTTCATTAGTCAACACCCGCCGAATGTAATATACAGTGGCACATCATAGAGGGTAACTTGGAGGAACAAGCTATTGCCCAACAGTTGAATTGCTCTGACCACACAGGTATTTTTTTAGACATATTATTTTTACTTATTATTTATAGCCCTAGTACTTCCACAAAAGAGCATTTGTTATAGCATAATGTATTGGCAGAATTATCTGTGGCCTTCAAATTCTCAGTGCTGTTGTCTAATCAGTTACCTCTTTAAAACCAAGACGCGCATAATTATTTTCCGTGGAGAAAGAGAGAAAGTAAAGGAAGTAAGAAAAAGAAGAATGAAGAGGAAGATAGTAAGAGAAGAGACACATAGTTGCATAGTTGCGTGTGTGCTCTAAGCCAGTCAATTACTGTTGACGTGTAAACTGGCATAATAGAATCCAATCTTCACAAAGTTAACACTATGTTTATGACTGCAAGTTATGTGTAATAGTTCATTTTACTAGAATTTCTATGCGATCGATTCGATGGAAAATGAACATAGTGAATCTTTCAGGGTATCTCTTTATTCTATCAGCACTAAAAATATAATTCTTTTTATATCAGAGAAAGGGTGTTTCCTACTTCCACGCTTAGGTGTAATGTAAGATAGCCTTCGTTACTACCTAGTAATATTCTAGGCTAATATTTATAGAACCATAGAACGCATCAAATTTATAATAACGAAATGTAAAGATTAACATTTTTGCTTTATTCCTTTTCTCTTTATCCTATTTATTTCACTCCCACATCATAGGTGAAGGAAGCAGTAAGACGAAAATTTTCAATTTCGAGATTATTTTTTAACAACCTATGAGGCCACATTACAAAGCACCTCTTTCTGTAGGTATGCATGTAGATCTGTCAGATGGTTTTTTATCACCGCATACTCTCAGTGACCGCTATAATGATTTTGATAAAATGTATGGTAATGCTTCTCTATTTTTGAAAATCTATGAAACATCAGTGATGCGTTCCTTAGAAAACCTTGGCCATTTAATCTTGCCTTTTCTAGGAATACCACATTATTTTTTTTGACGTAAAAACTATATTATAGTTATTTAATATAGCAAATGAACCTTCATTTCTTTGTAATGCTCAATATTCTGAAGTCTGTTTTTCCGCTTTGCTTGGATTCCCTGAAACAGAACATAATTACGACACTGTTGTCTGTAAGGATTTGTCTTTTCACGAATGAAGGAAACCATTGTAGAACCACAACAGTTGAATAACCTTTGAAAGTGTTTTGAAGTGTGGAAGGATACAATTGCACGCGATGAGTCACCCGTGGTGATGTACAAAATACTTTAGGGGAGCTGGTATAGGTATGGGCTTGAAAATGAAGCGTTGAGAGCTAGAGTGGCCGATCCCGCAAAGACGAGAAATGTGGAAAACTTTAAATACTGAACACTCAGCTCATGTATTTTCAATACTACAATTAGTAGAAGATCCGAATATAAAACGATCTTCACCGAACTGATTAATGGATAAAAAACATTTTATATTAAATTTAATATGTTAAAAAACATATCGCGAGTGGGTTGCCTGAAAAATTTCAGTCCAGGATATGATTAATTAAATATTGAAAAATTAATTTTTTTAAACATTTCACTGGTCTGGTTAATAGACAAATCACATACCAACCGAAAGTATGAAGCCCATAGAATATGCAAATGTTAGGTTGGCCACGTTTTTCCCGTCCCAACTATAGGGTAGGCAGGTGTAAACAGGTAAATCAATGATAGTAATTTGCACCGGTGTGGTTAATGCATGAAACTTATATCAAAAGGAAGATAATTTTATTGCAAACACGTCGATATAGGGTTGTCTGCAAAAAAAACAGTCTGGAATTACGGTTCTCGAATTTTAAAGATCAAAATATTGCAGAGAAGTCCGAGCGAACTATCCCGTGTATTAACAAAGGACGCAGCATAGCAGCTGCGTGTAGCTCGTCCATTGAATGAAAGAGAGTGCGCAACATATTAAATTTAATACAAAATGCTTTTCATCCATTAACCAGTTCGGTGAAGGTCGTTTTATATTCGGATCTTAGACTAAATAGCCTATGACTTATTTCACTATTATTGTAGAGATATCGCTACAAATATCATTGTAGCATTGATATGTCAGGTGATTAATTTATATCTTTGTTTTTCGTATGACTTTTTTTGACAGATTCCTAGTAAGAGCTGTCAAAGTGTCATCCCATTTTGATTCAGTATTGCTTAACATTTCATTATGGAAAGACTTACACCACAACAGCGACTCCAAAATATTCAGCTAAATTATGAAAATAATCGTTATGTAAGACAAGTCTTTCGTGCACTTCGTGCAACATATGGTGTGCAACATCGACCTTCCGAGACCACTATTGCCAAAACCATCCGCAAATTTGGGTCTCATTATACGCTACTATGTGATACGAGACCGAATAGGCCACATCCAGCCCGTAATGAGGAAAATATTGCTGCTGTAGTGGAAAGTGTGGCTGAAGGCCGTGAGGGATCAATTCGACGTCAATCTCAGCATTTGGTCCTATCGTATTCGACAACTTGGCGAATTTCACGTAAGGATCTTACTTTGAAGATATACAGAATCCAGCTTGTTTTAAAATTGGAGGCTCAAGACTTAAATTTACGCTTAAGTTTCACTCAATGGGCTCTGATACAGCTTAATGAAGATCCGCTGTTTTCGCGTCGAATTTTGTTTAAATGACGACTAACATTTTTGGCTCAACTGATACGTGAATAAGCAAAATTGCCGTATTTGGGCTGACAAACAACCCAAAGAGACACTCGAACTACCGTTGCGTTGCATCCTGAAAAATGCACTGTGTGGTGTGTTTTATGGGCCGGTGGAATCATCGGTCTATATTTATTTAAAGACGAGGCCGGGCAGAACACCGTCAATGCAATGCGTTACCGCACTATGATAACAGATTTTTTGTAGCCTGAAATTGAAGCTCGTAATGTCGGCGACATTTGGTTTCAGCAAGACGGAGCTACGGCACACACAGCGCGCGAAACAATGACTTTATTAAGCCTTGTGTCCACTTGCAGGTAACTTGTGATAGTTTTTGCAGCAAGTACTTGCTTGTTTGTCTACACTATATTTTAATTATTGTTCGCAAATTTAATTGCTCTCTCAATTTCACTTGGGCTTGATTGTTATGGTTCCGTGTGCACTATAGATAAGATGTCGTATGCAAAATTTGAAGCTACTGCGGTAGTTGTGATACATTTAATTAAAAAAAGAAAACAAGAGAAAGATAGTAAATGGAGAAGAAAATGTTGGGTGAGAAAGTGGATTCAGCGTAAAACTACTCTAGGGATACATGAACTTTAATGACTCAAACTCCTAGTACTCTTATATATTTCATTAGTCCCTTGTCCATTTTTATTTTTTCTCCATTCTAGGTTAACTTGCAAATTATGTAGCGTCCCTTGAATTTCCGCTGTTGAAGTATCAAATAAGTCGGTCAAGTCAGGATATAATTCAAAATTTTCAATTGAAAGACACGTGTCTTCTCTCGTCCAGTTGAACTTCTCCATATTTGATTTACAATACTGCTTGCTGCAAGACTTTCGAAACAGCTTCGAAATTTTTGGTGCAAACTAATTTCCTCAGAGTAATGCAAGCAATTTTGCTGCAATATTTCTCTAATGACGTCGTGCACACGCTACGCAAGTGACTTGTGAGAGTAACTCTAGCAATTTTATTTGCTAGTGGACACAAGGCTTTAAGAAATTATTTTGATGAGCGGTTTGGACCTATTAACTGGCCGCCTAGGTCGTGTGATATCACACCTTTAGGCTTTTTCCTATAGGGACACGTAAAGTCAAAGGTATTTATTGATAAACCAGTTATAATTCCGAACTTGGAAGCCAACATCACTCGCATAATTGAGCAGATACCAGACGCAATGCTGGAAAAAGTGATCCAAAATTTACCCTCCGAATGGACCACCTACGACGTAGCCACCGCTAGCATTAAAATGAAATTGTTTTTAAAAAGTGAATGTTAAGGACTGTTTTTACTTCCCACACCGATAGGTGAGGGGAGTATTGTGATCGCGAAAATTTTCGATTTTGAGATAATACGCTTTTTGGACGTTTTAAGATGACTGCATAACGAAAATCCACGTCACTCATTTCCGTCGGTCTGTCTGTCGGTCTGTCTGTACGCGTCTTTCTAGCCTCGTAATCTCAGTAACCGCTGCATGGATTGTGATGAAATTTCGGCAACGATATGGTGTGGGGTCGTAGTAGGTAATGTTCCTATAATTTTGAAAATCGGTGGATGGGTGGCGGAGTAATTAGCAAAAAACAAAAAATTAAATACCTATTGCTCAAACTTCGTTTTTAGGCGTTTTTGATCATTTTCTACTTTTTTTGGGTGGAGGTGAAATTGGGGTAGTTGGGGAGTGGGGGGTTGTAAAATTGAAAAATATGTTGCTTTCATAACAGACTGTCCACTGACCTGTGAAGGAAGACCTAGCGACATAAATAGCTTTTTTAGCTTGATCCGAACATTGCCTTGATGCCTATTACAGGAACCAAAGAACTTAGAATTTTTTCTGGTGTTAACATCCGAGTATTGCTTTAGATCGTTCTATATTGT
This sequence comes from Callosobruchus maculatus, assembly GCA_951848785.1. Classification (NCBI taxonomy): domain Eukaryota; kingdom Metazoa; phylum Arthropoda; class Insecta; order Coleoptera; family Chrysomelidae; genus Callosobruchus; species Callosobruchus maculatus. The sequence continues at coordinate 3,908,403 of CATOUR010000081.1, read as the reverse complement.
GTATCGAGGAAACTGTTAATTGATTTTAATGAAATTGTGACATAGTATTACAACCGTGGCGAGGATGGAAAATGCGTATGGTTTTTATAAATCGTGCCAGTGGCGGCGCAGAAATAATAAAAAAAACTAAAAATAGAAAAAAACAGCTCAAACTTGGGGGTGAAAGTAGGGTGGTTGGGGGAAGGGGCGTTGAAAAACTGAAAAATTTGTTGTATTCTTAATAGGCTGTCCACTGACCTGTGAAGGAAGACCGACCGACATAAATCACTTTTTTAGGTCCATCCGAACATTGCATTGCCTATTAGCGAAATTAAGGGACTTAGAATTTTCTGCATACGAGTATTTATTGCTTTAGATCGTTTTGTATTTTGTAACGTGGAAACTATGGCGATGATTTGGTTGCAAGGGGATCTCAGACTAAAGCTTTATGCTATGGGAAAATAATAAACTGGTATCACCGTAATGTGTGGGAAGTACTGAGTCAATCAACTTGACTTGATTTTTTTTAGTTATAGGAAAGATTTTGTCGTCGAACTCCATTTTATGTATTTTGTTTAGAATTGAAAAACAAAGGTTTTAATAAATCACCCTATAGTCACTGTTACTTGCGAATCTTTACCAGCGTTTCCCCAGCTTCTAAATTCTGGGGACCGGCCACGGCTCTCGACGCCTCAAATATCCTACGTTTTCATTGAAACATTTATGGAAGTTTTTATGTACAAACACATTTTACATATAGTTTCCAAAGCATCCTAAAAATTCAGTGAGTTTCTCTGCCGTGAAAGTGATCTTTCTGGTTCCTGGGAGAATTGTAAAAATCAAGTACATCTATCGGCCTCTTGGCAATCTATAATTTGCGAAACCCGTAGTAGGTAATTAGCGGTTTTTTCTAATTCGCTGGTCATGTTGTAAACACACCGCACTATTCAAAAATGAGAAAGCTCACTTTACTGCCGTTACATGACATGGGAAAGAACTTGCTGAGTCTTCGGTTGATTTACAGGTAGAACTAAAGGGTAAAAATCGTCATCCGCACATTGCCGTCCACATAGGAGGGGCAGTTGGCCCCCTGTGGAATTGAAAATGGAATTTTATATATAATTTTTATAACACTCCACCTTCTGGTGTATGTTAATACCAAATAATTAGCTTTGATTACTGTAACTTGGCATGGAATTGAGTTGATCTGATCGACTTTTCATGTTTTTTCAGGGAGAAAATTTGAAGCTTCATGATAGACATCCTGCTAGATAAATATTATTATGCCAAGCGTCTTTCTTTGTAAACATTCACAAGCTTTGTCACCATAGACGCATTGCTGATAAAACTGTTTCATTATGAGTTTGCTAATGTGGATATGGGTATCAAGAGCGCCACTGAACTGACAGTAAATCCCGAATGATGACCAGCTACAGTTCTCAAAACTATTGATAATATTCGTATCGGCAATACTCTAGCTCCGACTTAATGCATTTTACAAGTTCACAACATATCTGCTAAGACATTGTGACTATGATGATGAATGCGTTTTTGCTATCCATTTTTTATTTTTATTTATCATAAACCGCATGCTGTCAGCTTTGGGCTACATTTTAAAACATATTTGTTTCGTGTAACTCGAAAACGATACTGTAATATTCAAAGCTGGCTCATCTTAGTAACATAAATAATCTGCATGAACTCTGACTCTGGTCAAATAAGTAGAGGGTAACTGCTCGAGGAGTAGCTTCCCACCGATCACATGTGCGGATGGAACAGTAGCAACTGCTTCCAAGGACAAGGCCGAAATATTTGCCAACACATTTGCAGCAAACTCCACTGTAAAAGTCCCATCCAGTGCCCAGTTACCATCCATACCGAGAGTACCCCAAGCCATGAGCGAAATCACGTTCAGAACAAAAATAGTTCGGAAGGAGCTGCAGTCACTTGACATTAATAAGGCGAATGGGCCCGACATGATCCCCTCCATTGTTGTCAAGAAGTGCGCACCGGAGCTCGCTCCCATATTTACCCGCCTCTTTCGGATGTCTTACGATTCCGGCATTTTCCGAAAAGACTGGAAAACAGCTTGCATCCAGCCGGTGCCAAAAAAGGGATCCAAAACTACAGCTACTACTACAGCCCAACTACAGACCTTTAGCCCTGGTTTCTGTAATCAGTAAAGTGATGGAGAGATGCGTCAACCAAGAGCTCATTAAATACCTAGAGCTCCATCACTTAATCAACGACAGACAATATGGATTCCGACACCAAAGATCAACTGGAGATCTCCTGGCTTACATCACATATGTGTGGAGCAAACTCATCCAGACATTTGGCGAGGCTCAAGTCGTTGCTCTCGATATTTCAAAGGCATTCGATCAACTAGGGCATGCAGCTCTCCTAAACAAGCTCCCGTCTTATGGGCTCCCTGTTAAGCTCTGCGGTTGGCTCGCAGACTTCCTCTCAGGTGGGAAAATCTCTGTCGTGGTAGACGGCTTTTTCTCTTCTTTCCATAGCATCAATTACGGGGTTCCGCAGGGATCGGTATTGGCTCCGACATTGTTTCTGCTTCATATTAATGATCTACTCTCTAGCACTACAAACCCAATCCATAGTTTTGCGGATGACAGTACGCTGCATGCAGGCATTATGAGCAGTAGACCGATCTCTATGGTCGAGCTGAAACGCAGAAGACTGGCAGTGGCAGCTTCACTTTCAAAGGATCTCGATATCATTACCGCTTGGGGGCTTAAGAATATGGTTAAATTTAATGCCTCCAAGATCCAGTATTGTACGCTATCAAACAAGAAGTGCCCTAGCCAACACCAGGTTCTAATGAACAACCGGGCTCTGCCAAGGAGTCACTCATTCAAGCTATTACGAGTCTACATTACAGAAAATCTGATCTGGCACGAACACGTCGCGTCAATTGCAACAGGTGCTGGTAAAAAGCTTGGGTACCCATTTAGAACCAAAAAGTATTTCTCACCATGTAACCTCCTTACGCTATATAAAGCCCAGATAAGACCTTGCCTGGAGTATTGCTCTCATGTCTGGGGAGCTGCGGCCCCTACTACCCTGTCTATACTAGATGCCGTCCAGAGAAGGGCAATTCGACTAATTGGCCTTAACGCGCCACCTTCAGCCACTTTCTCACCGGCGTGTTGTTGGTGACCTCTCACTCTTCTACCGATATTCCAACGGAATCTGCTCCTCTGAGCTATCCTCTATCGTTCCGCCGCTCACTGCTCCTATCAGATGTACCCGTGCGACCGCTACATCTCATCCTAAGACGGTCGTTCTTCATACATCAAGAACTGAGCGGTACAACCGCACCTTTATTCCCAGGGTATCCAAGGCTTGGAATGGACTGCCAGAAGATGTACTTATTGGGCCTGCGGGTATTGGCCCATTCAAATCTCGCGTTAACAAACTTCCCCTAACATAACCCTTTCACAGCAGCCGCGGCACTCTGGTATTTAGGCTCTGCCTGCGCGGTCTGCTCAGTTATATAAAAAAATAAACACCACTAGCAAAAGAAAAACTACAAAATTTAATACAGCAGACCAGGATACTCATGTGTATTTATAAAATAATCATCTGCCTATCTCCCTGTATCGACTAGTATCTGATTTTTGATGAAACCTTAACGAAGAGTTCTAAATAGGAGAGGAAAGATAAAGATTTACGATTTTTTTAAATCGATCCAGTGAGGATGGGTAATATACATACACACATGAAATAAGGGAGAAAGGCCTTTTGGTGAAGAACCACCATTGCATAGGCCTACAAGAGGATATAGGATAGATAGCTGGCGAAATCAAGCTTATTTCTCGCATTTTAGGTTTCTAATTAATTTCGGTCGGAAGGCTAGTCAATTTTTTTTTGATAATTTATTGTTTAAATTGCAAAATATTATAAAAAGTTGGGACCATTCTGCACCTTTCCTTACTCTAGTCTCCGCCCTCATCGGTGAGGATGGTCTTGGGTGCTCCCATCTTACGTCTTCAGGTTGAAGGACCCTTGAATCTAGTGCTATCCAAGGTAACCCCTTCGACATACATATATTGTGTGCCGAGTCTTAATTTATCTAGCTTGACGGAGATGTCCAGAAATTCCTCTCCATCCTATGAGACGTTGAATTTGCAACCACACGTCTGTTTCCTTTCTAATGGCACCTGCCATGTTTATTGAGTTCAATAATTCGACAGGTATGCTTTCTTTTACAAAGTAATCGGAAGTTGTATATGTCAGTTTTTCGAAACCTGACCTGTAATAAAACACGAAAGCACCATAACGTCTACTTTTCTCCATTTTCTTCCAAGTAAAAAAAAAATAGGAATTTTTTGATTTATTTAGACTGTGGTTATAGTACAGATGAAAAAAGTCATAAAAAAATAAAACTGTTCTTTATTGGTTTTTTGTTTTTTTAATTTAAATAATAACTAGGCTAAAGGAGCCTAGAAATCCATTCTGCGGCTGAAGATTTGGCTTGGAGGAAGTCATTGTGATCATCGTGGGGATTCGCGCTTGTTCCATTTAAACAACGAATGAGCGCATACTCCATGCGACGTGCAAATTATGTTTAGGGTGGAGCTCAAAACCAGGGAGTTCTTGACCAGCAATCGGTTGTTCATTTCTGTGTTTGGATCGCCCAAATTTTTGTCTCTTTAATTGCAACTGTTAAAACTAACAGACTCAAATTGGAAAGCTGTTGTAATTGGTGGTTTTCTGGACAGTAATCTGCGCAAGGAGAGATCAGCTCTCTTGGTGGATTGGCAGTGAGGGATTTGTTTTGATTTTGTTATATTCTTTCAGAAGGGTATTTGGCTGAGTGTTGGTAGCCAGTAAATTGAGGTCGATTTGATGCATCCCCTGGGCGTCTATCTGTCTAGTACGAGTACGTGAGCTGTTTATCTACACTGGCGAGCAAAATTCAGCCGCGGAGAAACAGCGGCTCAGGGCTGCTAAAGTACGCGTAGAAGCAGAGGCGCCCCAAGAGGTTCCACATAATTTTTGCAGTATGTTATTTCTGCCGTTTACTTTGATGCTATGGACTGAGTATGTTTTTTAAACGATAGTGTCCTATCCAGTGTGACTGGACTAAGAAATTAGAAACCAGGAAAAAGTCCCTGCACAAACTACTCAGGAGAGTTAGGTACAGGAAAGGTACTCCTGAATGGGAGGAGTATAGGATAAAGCTACAGGAATATAAGAGGGAAGTCAGGAGGGCCTCCAGGGAATCTTGGAGGAACTTCTGCAGGTCCATCAATGATATTCCTGCGACGGCAAGGATGCATAGGATCCTTAGCAAGGACACCAAGTCCAAGTTGGGGACCTTGACGGACTCGAATGGTCATAGAACCAATAACGAGGAGGAAACGCTTGAACTGCTGATGAGTGTGCACTTTCCGGGATCGGTTGCCGCTCAGCAGACAGGTGCACATAGGCCACTCCGCCGTCCTCATAGAGAGGAATGGCAGATGGCAGGAGAAGTCGTCACTTATGACCGCACAAGATGGGCGATAAATACTTTTGCTCCATACAAAAGTCCAGGCAAGGATGGAGTCATTCCAGCCATGCTACAACATGGACAGGATCTGGTACTACCATACCTAGTTAGGATATTTCGCGCCTGCGTGGCTACTGGCTTCACACCGAAGAGCTGGTTGCATTCAAGGGTCGTTTTTATTCCTAAGCCGGGCAGAGGTAGCTATACTCGTCCGAAGGACTTTAGACCGATTACCCTTTCGTCGTTTTTACTAAAAACACTGGAGAGGTTGGTGTTACAGGTTTTGGGAAACTGACAATTTGATTTAGAATTTTTAGTCTCTGCAAAGAAGACTGTGTTGTCGCTTGACATAGAGAGGTTATTATTAATGTACTTTAGCATGTAAGGTATATTGTAAGTTAAGTGTAAATGAGATCTTACCTAGATTACTAGAACTAGCTCAGGTTACTTAGGCATCAAAACAACTTGATATTTTCAAACTCCTTTATTTATGTTGCATTGTACAATGTTTATCCTATATGTATTCTACGAAGTATTCTTGAATCGTACCTTGTTGTCATCTGGACAGTACTGCATCACCTGGAAAAGAAAGAAAAATTAGTATTAAAGTTCAATTAGGGTATTTCGTTACAACATCTATTGTTTACATTTTCACAGTAGGGAAAAATAAGGTTGGGTTTCCCCATTCGTCTGTCTTCTGTCTATCTGTCACTGAAGACAATTGATGGTTGTCTGACAGAAGTTGGTTTAGCGCCAGTTTTCTGGGGAAAGGCAGACATTTTGACTTTTCCTTCTGGGACCCTTGTAAGACCGGGTGGTCACACGTTAGTGGATTTTAGAGGGCTAAAACCCAGTTGAATTCGACTTTTCTGCTTGTTAAGCACCACACCTGTGGGATTTATGTTAAGTCGAAAGAGGAAAACACTCTTAAAGGCCACACAACATCAACGGTAGGTGTCTAACCTTACTAACAGAATTTCACTTTCAATCTCACATTTTTAGCTAAAATATCCTAGAAATATAGAGAACTTACCTGTTTTCAGTCAGCTAATGCATGTGTTTTGTCCACAGGCCTTTTTTCTTTTACTTTGCAATTCTACATTTTCTTCTGCTACTTTACGTCTTGATCCTACTTCTGCTTCACTTTCCACACCATCTGCCTCTTCTGCATGAGCTGTTTTGCATGAGGCCAGAGGATCATAACTGGCACGACTATCCCATTGGCACTACTACGTAGCACATATCTCCATTACATCGTTGGATGCAACATAGTACCCTGCTATCGCCTTGATGGTTATGATTGATGGGAACACCATCCTCGCTCCGCATATGGATGTTTAAATACTGAGGTTAAGAAGAACCTGGTGTTCAGCGCAGGCACACTTCGTAGATACAGGTGGGAGATAACCTTTATATACACATAGTTCTCATAACTCTTCAGGAACCAGCCCTAAAATATAACGATTTTAGCTATAGAAATAGTTAAGGCAGGCTTATTACAGTGTACTCACTATCCATTATATATCAGTTAGTAGACGGGGCCCCCATCAGTTCAATTCTTGCTTGTTAGCGTATTATCTATCATAGTTAAGTGACAACACATTCTCTAAGAAAAGATCGTCCAAACGTTACATATTTTATTTTTAATAAATCCGAACCATCGATTTAATATAACTGGCTCTTTTCTTTTAATTTCCATTCCCATCTATTTTATAATAAACATTTAAGAACACAAAACAATTAACAAAGTCACCACAGAGCTACAGAACATCTTCACGGATCATCCCTCTCTCTCTCAATGTCAATTCGTCCCTAACCTCGTTTGTCAATATCCCGAACCCACGGAACGTGGACGTCTGGGTGTCCACCGATTCCAATTCCCTCGCCACGACGACACCCGCCGCCCATCGTTTCATTGGTTGATAGATATATCAGGGATGGGCCCTTACAAAGGGTTGAAATCCATGCCTATCAGTTCGCATATCAGGCGGGAAAATCAGCTGAGCTGGCACTTCATCATTTGGTCAGCAGGCTGGAGAAAACGTTGGATCAACGGGAAGTAGCTATGGTAGCATTTCTTGATATCGAGGGTGCGTTCAACTGTACCACTACCAATTCGATAAGACGCGCCCTAGAGAGACATGGAATTGCTCCAATCCTAGTGGAGTGGATTCTTACTACTCTAGAGGGCCGAGTGGCTTCTGCAACGCTTAATGACATAAACTATAGCGTTGCAGTGGCGCGAGGCTGCCCACAAGGCGGTGTTCTTTCACCTCTATTATGGTGCTTAGTGGTGAATGACCTACTCGTGAGACTACGTACAGGCCTATGCCGATGATTTGAGCATAGTGGTCAGGGGTAGATTCATTAATACAGTCTCCGAGGTAATGCAAGGCGCGCTGCGTGTTGTGGAAACGTGGTGTAATGAGGTGGATCTGTCAGTGAACGCTGAAAAGACGGAGCTCGTTATGTTCACTAGGAAAAGGAAGATGGAAGGCCTCGTGAGGCCTACCTTTTTCAGAACGACACTTGAATTGTCTCAGTCAGTAAAGTATCTAGGAGTCATACTGGATCACAAGCTGACTTGGAGGCAGCACGTGGATTATAAGGTAAGCAAGGCTCGAAACTCATTATGGGCCTGCAGAAGAGTTGTCGGTAGTAGCTGGGGCCTGAGCCCAAAAGTGGTGCACTGGCTCTACACTACAATAGTCAGACCGTCACTAATATATGGCTCCATAGTGTGGTGGACCTGTATAAAGACGGAGGCAACAAGAGCCAAACTTAATAAAGTCCAACGTTTGGCATGTCTTAGTATAACCAGTGCAGTGCGCACAACACCCTTGAGTGCCATTGAAACACTATTGAATCTTCCTCCTTTGGATCTGGTAATCCAAGGGGAAGCTAGAAAAACTGGGTTCCGTCTCTGGAGTCAGGGTAGCTGGACTTTTATGAATCCAGGCAAAGGACATTCGACGATTCTAGCAGAGTTGCATGAGGATTGTCCTATTTTGTTGGCGAGGAGCGATACAGTTTCTCCTACGCATCGCTTCAATCGCAAATTTACGGTGGTGTTTCCGTCAAGGGAAGAGTGGAAGTCTAGGGAAAGACAGCTCATCGAAGGAGGAGGACAGGTCTGGTACACAGACGGTTCACTCGCTAGAGAGGGCTCGGGCTCGACGGGAGTGAAATGATCCACAGCCACAAAACTGCGAACGGTGCGGCGCGTCGATAAAGTCGTGCGCGCATATTAGTACAGTCAATTTTTATCAATTAATAACTGGGTAGTTAAAATAAACATTAATAAAGAAATAGGATTACCACGGTAACCAGTAATATCATCATGCTAGCCGAGTTGATTATTCGCCCGTAGGGGATGCTGCAGGGGCGCATTTTTAGGTACATATTAGCGAAATAGTAGGTATATCGGACTAACTTCAATAATGTTTTTTCATGATTTACTGACGATGTCACAAATGATTTCTAATTGTATACGATTACCACGGTAACCAGTAATATCATCATGCCAGCGGAGTTGATTGTTCGCCCGTAGGCGGTGCTGCAGGGGTGCATTTTTAGGTACATATTAGCAAAATAGTATATCGGACTAACTTCAATAATTTTTTTCATGATTTACTGACGATGTCACAAATGATTTCTAATTGTATACGATTACCACGGTAACCAGTAATATCATCATGCTAGCGGAGTTGATTGTTCGCCCGTAGGGGGTGCTGCAGGGTTGCATTTTTAGGTACATATTAGCAAAATAGTATATCGGACTAACTTCAATAATTTTTTTTCATGATTTACTGACGATGTCACAGATTATCTCCAATTGCATATGATTACCACGGTAACCAATAATATCATCATGCTAGGGGAGTTGATTGTTCGGCCGTAGGGGATGCTGCAGGGGTGCATTTTTAGGTACATATTACCAAAATAGTATATCGGACTAACTTCAATAATTTTTTTTCATGATTTACTGACGATGTCACAGATTATCTCCAATTGCATATGAGTACCACGGTAACCAATAATATCATCATGCTAGCGGAGTTGATTGTTCGCCCGTAGGGGTTGCTGCAGGGTTGCATCTTTAGGTACAGATTAGCAAAATAGTATATCGGACTAACTTCAATAATTTTTTTTCATGATTTACTGACGATGTCACAGATTATCTCCAATTGCATATGATTACCACGGTAACCAATAATATCATCATGCTAGCGGAGTTGATTGTTCGCCCGTAGGGCGTGCTGCAGGGGTGCATTTTTAGGTACATATTAGCAAAATAGTATATCGGACTAACTTCAATAATTTTTTTTCATGATTTACTGACGATGTCACAGATTATCTCCAAATGCATATGATTACCACGGTAACCAATAATATCATCGTGCTAGCTGGGTTGATTGTTCGCCCGTAGGGGGTGCTGCAGGGTTGCATTTTTAGGTACATATTAGCAAAATAGTATATCGGACTAACTTCAATAATTTTTTTTCATGATTTACTGACGATGTCACAGATTATCTCCAATTGCATATGAGTACCACGGTAACCAATAATATCATCATGCTAGCGGAGTTGATTGTTCGCCCGTAGGGCGTGCTGCAGGGGTGCATTTTTAGGTACATATTAGCAAAATAGTATATCGGACTAACTTCAATAATTTTTTTTCATGATTTACTGACGATGTCACAGATTATCTCCAATTGCATATGATTACCACGGTAACCAATAATATCATCATGCTAGCGGAGTTGATTGTTCGCCCGTAGGGCGTGCTGCAGGGGTGCATTTTTAGGTACATATTAGCAAAATAGTATATCGGACTAACTTCAATAATTTTTTTTCATGATTTACTGACGATGTCACAGATTATCTCCAAATGCATATGATTACCACGGTAACCAATAATATCATCGCGCTAGCCGTGTTGATTGTTCGCCCGTAGGGGGTGCTGCAGGGTTGCATTTTTAGGTACATATTAGCAAAATAGTATATCGGACTAACTTCAATAATTTTTTTTCATGATTTACTGACGATGTCACAGATTATCTCCAATTGCATATGAGTACCACGGTAACCAATAATATCATCATGCTAGCGGAGTTGATTGTTCGCCCGTAGGGGTTGCTGCAGGGTTGCATCTTTAGGTACAGATTAGCAAAATAGTATATCGGACTAACTTCAATAATTTTTTTTCATGATTTACTGACGATGTCACAGATTATCTCCAAATGCATATGATTACCACGGTAACCAATAATATCATCGTGCTAGCCGTGTTGATTGTTCGCCCGTAGGGGGTGCTGCAGGGTTGCATTTTTAGGTACATATTAGCAAAATAGTATATCGGACTAACTTCAATAATTTTTTTTCATGATTTACTGACGATGTCACAGATTATCTCCAATTGCATATGATTACCACGGTAACCAATAATATCATCATGCTAGCGGAGTTGATTGTTCGCCCGTAGGGCGTGCTGCAGGGGTGCATTTTTAGGTACATATTAGCAAAATAGTATATCGGACTAACTTCAATAATTTTTTTTCATGATTTACTGACGATGTCACAGATTATCTCCAAATGCATATGATTACCACGGTAACCAATAATATCATCGTGCTAGCCGTGTTGATTGTTCGCCCGTAGGGGGTGCTGCAGGGTTGCATTTTTAGGTACATATTAGCAAAATAGTATATCGGACTAACTTCAATAATTTTTTTTCATGATTTACTGACGATGTCACAGATTATCTCCAATTGCATATGATTACCACGGTAACCAATAATATCATTATGCTAGCGGAGTTGATTGTTCGCCCGTAGGGCGTGCTGCAGGGGTGCATTTTTAGGTACATATTAGCAAAATAGTATATCGGACTAACTTCAATAATTTTTTTTCATGATTTACTGACGATGTCACAGATTATCTCCAAATGCATATGATTACCACGGTAACCAGTAATATCATCGTGCTAGCCGGGTTGATTGTTCGCCCGTAGGGGGTGCTGCAGGGTTGCATTTTTAGGTACATATTAGCAAAATAGTATATCGGACTAATTTCAATAATTTTTTTTCAAGATTTACTGACAAACCGCAACGTAGTGAAGCCAGTTTATAAACTCAACAGATAGGTCATCTAAACTTCTAAACAGTATCTTAAATGAAACAATGCAACTAACTCTTCGAATTACAAATTTTAGCTCTTGCTCTAAAAAGTTCATGAATATTAATTTTTTGGGGAAGTGGCATTGCCATATGCCGAACCATACATCCCTATTTATTTTACAAGATGGAATGGAATGCCGGCACCGGCACTGTCGGTGGACAAATGTCTGGCTGTTCGGCTATTTTATGAGGCAGTGGATCAGGTCCCGGCAGCCGGGACCTGAAAACTACAATCAAAATCCCAGCAACCGGGATTTTTTACATTTTAATTCTAAATCCCGGCATCCGAGATTTTGATTCTAATTTTCAGGTCCCGGCAACCGCCATTTTTTACTTTAGAAAAGTACTCCCGGCACCCTACATTTCCACATAACAGGTTTGAGGTTATCTTCATGCGCTGTTTTCCTTCAGTCTTTGGTGAATGGTGTTTTTAGTTTTAACCTCGGTTTTACTATTATTACTGGTGAAAATGAAGCTTAGAGATAAGTTTAATTCATTTGAAGATTTCATAAAGGAACTAGAAGTACATAAGAAGCAAACATAAATCGAATACTGGATGAGAGATAATAGAACTTTTAGGTACTTCTGTGAATCTAAAGTATTATATACATATATGCATGGGGATCAAAAGCTAAAGATTAACGAAAAAAAGAGTAACAGAAAGACAAGGTAATAATTCTATAAACAATTATTATATTTCATCGAATTAATGGGTATACCCAAGAAAAGAAAAGTGATAAAAAAAATCCTTTCATCAAATTTAATTACAATAAAAAAGAATAACTATTATTGTCTTGGATTATCAAAGACACAAATAAAGTTGACAACATATCCTCATCTAGTTTCCTTATACAGGACTACGATATAAAAGAAGCAGATCTTATCAACAACAAGGTTATTGAAGAGTCAATTGTGATCGTTTTTTATATTCGAAGATATTTCGCAAATGAAGCATGGAATACTCTAAAGTCCATCATTAAGAAGAAAAAAGAATTGAACCAGTGGATATGTGCTGTTTGTAACCATGATCTCAATGAAAGTTTCATCAGATGTAGTACCTGCTTGAATCGGTACCATTTGATGTGTTTCTCTGGCAAGAAGACCTAAATAGAAGTATGTAAGTACAACTTACAATAATATTAAGAATTGCAAAATTTTTGACGAAATAAACGCACTGCCGGGATTTATTTTCTGATGTAAAAATTCTCGGCAGCCAGGACCTGAAAATTACAATCTAAATCCCGGATGCCGGATTTCAAATTAAAATGTAAAAAATCCCGGTTGCCGGGACTTAGATTGTAATTCTCAGATCCCGGCTGCCGGGACCTGATCCACTGCCATTCTATAAATAGGAGTTTTTTGCTGTCTGCGAGGTGTAGGGCGCACGGTATACCTGACGAACCATAATTAAAGGGTTTAGCAGAACAACCGTCAAATTGTTATTTATATTAAATAAACGTGTTACCTCAGGATACTTCAGTGATTCTCTTTGTACATCTATAAAATTGATATCAGTATCTCAGACATATTTTATGGATAAATAAATAATATGGAGGTTTCTAAAGAGTTCCTACCATTATGATATCACTGGTTACCGTAGTAATCGTATGCAATTGAAAATAATTTGTGACATCGTCAGTAAATCGTGAGAAAAAATTATTGAAATTAGTCCGATATACCATTTTGCTAATATTACCTAAAAATGCACCCCTGCAGCACCCCCTACGGGCGAACAATCAACTCCGCTAGCATGATGATATTATTGGTTACCGTGGTAATCATATGCAATTAGAGATAATCTGTGACATCGTCAGTAAATCATGAAAAAAAATTATTGAAGTTAGTCCGATACACTATTTTGCTAATATGTACCTAAAAATGCACCCCTGCAGCACCCCCTACGGGCGAACAATCAACTCCGCTAGCATGATGATATTATTGGTTACCGTGGTAATCATATGCAATTGGAGATAATCTGTGACATCGTCAGTAAATCATGAAAAAAAATTATTGAAGTTAGTCCGATACACTATTTTGCTAATATGTACCTAAAAATGCACCCCTGCAGCACCCCCTACGGGCGAACAATCAACTCCGCTAGCATGATGATATTATTGGTTACCGTGGTAATCATATGCAATTGGAGATAATCTGTGACATCGTCAGTAAATTATGAACAAAAATTATTGAAGTTAGTCCGATATACTATTTTGCTAATATGTACCTAAAAATGCACCCCTGCAGCACCCCCTACGGGCGAACAATCAACTCCCCTAGCATGATGATATTATTGGTTACCGTGGTAATCATATGCAATTGGAGAGAATCTGTGACATCGTCAGTAAATCATGAAAAAAAATTATTGAAGTTAGTCCGATATACTATTTTGCTAATATGTACCTAAAAATGCACCCCTGCAGCACCCCCTACGGGCGAACAATCAACTCCCCTAGCATGATGATATTATTGGTTACCGTGGTAATCATATGCAATTGGAGATAATCTGTGACATCGTCAGTAAATCATGAAAAAAAATTATTGAAGTTAGTCCGGTACACTATTTTGCTAACATGTACCTAAAAATGCAACCCTGCAGCACCCCCTACGGGCGAACAATCAACCCGGCTAGCACGATGATATTATTGGTTACCGTGGTAATCATATGCATTTGGAGATAATCTGTGACATCGTCAGTAAATCATGAAAAAACATTATTGAAGTTAGTCCGATATACTATTTTGCTAATATGTACCTAAAAATACACCCCTGCAGCACCCCCTGCGGGCGAACAATCAACCCCGCTAGCATGATGATATTACTGGTTACCGTGGTAATCGTATACAATTAGAAATCATTTGTGACATCGTCAGTAAATCATGAAAAAAATTATTGAAGTTAGTCCGATATACTATTTTGCTAATATGTACCTAAAGATGCAACCCTGCAGCACCCCCTACGGGCGAACAATCAACTCCCCTAGCATGATGATATTATTGGTTACCGTGGTAATCATATGCAATTGGAGAGAATCTGTGACATCGTCAGTAAATCATGAAAAAAAATTATTGAAGTTAGTCCGATATACTATTTTGCTAATATGTACCTAAAAATGCACCCCTGCAGCACCCCCTACGGGCGAACAATCAACTCCCCTAGCATGATGATATTATTGGTTACCGTGGTAATCATATGCAATTGGAGATAATCTGTGACATCGTCAGTAAATCATGAAAAAAAATTATTGAAGTTAGTCCGATATACTATTTTGCTAATATGTACCTAAAAATACACCCCTGCAGCACCCCCTGCGGGCGAACAATCAACTCCGCTGGCATGATGATATTATTGGTTACCGTGGTAATCATATGCAATTGGAGATAATCTGTGACATCGTCAGTAAATCATGAAAAAAAATTATTGAAGTTAGTCCGATATACTATTTTGCTAATATGTACCTAAAAATGCACCCCTGCAGCACCCCCTACGGGCGAACAATCGACTCCGCTGGCATGATGATATTATTGGTTACCGTGGTAATCATGTGCAATTGGAGATAATCTGTGACATCGTCAGTAAATCATGAAAAAAAATTATTGAAGTTAGTCCGATATACTATTTTGCTAATATGTACCTAAAAATGCACCCCTGCAGCACCCCCTACGGGCGAACAATCAACTCCCCTAGCATGATGATATTATTGGTTACCGTGGTAATCATATGCAATTGGAGAGAATCTGTGACATCGTCAGTAAATCATGAAAAAAAATTATTGAAGTTAGTCCGATATACTATTTTGCTAATATGTACCTAAAAATGCACCCCTGCAGCACCCCCTACGGGCGAACAATCAACTCCCCTAGCATGATGATATTATTGGTTACCGTGGTAATCATATGCAATTGGAGATAATCAGTGACATCGTCAGTAAATCATGAAAAAAAATTATTGAAGTTAGTCCGATATACTATTCTGCTAATATGTACCTAAAAATACACCCCTGCAGCACCCCCTGCGGGCGAACAATCAACCCCGCTAGCATGATGATATTACTGGTTACCGTGGTAATCGTATACAATTAGAAATCATTTGTGACATCGTCAGTAAATCATGAAAAAAATTATTGAAGTTAGTCCGATATACTATTTTGCTAATATGTACCTAAAAATACACCCCTGCAGCACCCCCTGCGGGCGAACAATCAACCCCGCTAGCATGATGATATTACTGGTTACCGTGGTAATCGTATACAATTAGAAATCATTTATGACATCGTCAGTAAATCATGAAAAAAATTATTGAAGTTAGTCCGATATACTATTTTGCTAATATGTACCTAAAAATACACCCCTGCAGCACCCCCTGCGGGCGAAAAATCAACCCCGCTAGCATGATGATATTATTGGTTACCGTGGTAATCATATGCAATTGGAGATAATCTGTGACATCGTCAGTAAATCATGAAAAAAAATTATTGAAGTTAGTCCGATATACTATTTTGCTAATATGTACCTAAAAATGCACCCCTGCAGCACCCCCTACGGGCGAACAATCAACTCCGCTGGCATGATGATATTATTGGTTACCGTGGTAATCATGTGCAATTGGAGATAATCTGTGACATCGTCAGTAAATCATGAAAAAAAATTATTGAAGTTAGTCCGATATACTATTTTGCTAATATGTACCTAAAAATGCACCCCTGCAGCACCCCCTACGGGCGAACAATCAACTCCCCTAGCATGATGATATTATTGGTTACCGTGGTAATCATATGCAATTGGAGAGAATCTGTGACATCGTCAGTAAATCATGAAAAAAAATTATTGAAGTTAGTCCGATATACTATTTTGCTAATATGTACCTAAAAATGCACCCCTGCAGCACCCCCTACGGGCGAACAATCAACTCCGCTAGCATGATGATATTATTGGTTACCGTGGTAATCATATGCAATTGGAGATAATCTGTGACATCGTCAGTAAATCATGAAAAAAAATTATTGAAGTTAGTCCGATATACTATTTCGCTAATATGTACCTAAAAATGCAACCCTGCAGCACCCCCTACGGGCGAACAATCAACTCCGCTGGCTTGACGATATTACTGGTTACCGTGGTAATCGTATACAATTAGAAATCATTTGTGACATCGTCAGTAAATCATGAAAAAAAATTATTGAAGTTAGTCCGATATACTATTTCGCTAATATGTACCTAAAAATGCACCCCTGCAGCACCCCCTACGGGCGAACAATCAACTCCGCTAGCATGATGATATTACTGGTTACCGTGGTAATCCTATTTCTTTATTAATGTTTATTTTAGCTACCTAGTTATTAATTAATAAAAATTGACTGTACTAATATGCGCGCACGACTTTATCGACGCGCCGCACCTTTCGCAGTTTTGTGGCTGTGGATCATTTCACTCCGGTTCGGGCTCGGGAGTCTACGGGCCCCGTACAGGACTTTCATTCCCTCTTGGGGGGCACACCACAGTATTCCAGGCTGAGGTCGATACTTGCCTGTGTATTCGGGAAATTGACGGGTCTAGGAGGCGGATTACTATCTGCTCTGACAGTCAGGCAGCCATCAAAGCACTGAGTGCTTGGAAAATAACGTCGGGACTGGTCCTGGAGTGCAGGAGGGCTCTTGACGACATCTCAGCTAAACACAAGGTATCACTGATGTGGGTACCTGGGCACGCTGGGGTAAAGGGTAATAAAATGGCGGATCATATAGCCAGGATGGGATCCGGAAACAGTTTTGTGGGCCCGGAACCAGCCTTAGGACTGTCTGCAAATTTGGTTAGGAAAACAACTGGAGAGTGGATCCAGAATCAACACTCTCTGAGATGGAACAACATCTCTGGTCATCTCCGTCAGGCTCGGGAGCTATTAGCAGGGCCTACAGAGAGAATAGGACGATTTTGTCTCTCTCTGGATAGGAGTAACTTGAGATTGTTAGTAGGCTTATTAACGGGTCACAATACCTTCAGGCCTCACTTGTTTGTGATGAGGGTGGTCAACGACCCAACGTGCACGTGGTGTGGTGAAGAGGAAGAATCCTCGGCACACATCCTGTGTCGCTGTGAAACCCTGGGTTATCACAGGCAGACTGTGCTGAGCTCAATAACCTTGGAACCAATAGAGATAAAA
This sequence comes from Callosobruchus maculatus, assembly GCA_951848785.1. Classification (NCBI taxonomy): domain Eukaryota; kingdom Metazoa; phylum Arthropoda; class Insecta; order Coleoptera; family Chrysomelidae; genus Callosobruchus; species Callosobruchus maculatus. Next base: position 3,890,574 of record CATOUR010000081.1, on the reverse strand, counting down.
CGGATGGGACCTAAGAATGTACTTGCCTTTGCCAAAAGGGCAGGTCTTAGGAACTAGCGCGGATAGAGGCGCAAAAGGGCCCATCGTGTGGCCTATGCACCAGCCACATTCCGTGCTGGATAGCCTCTGGTTCTTATTCATTCATTCATTCATCCAGTGTGGCACCTAGGTATTTGGGTGTGGGATGATAGGGTAGCAAGGTGCCGTTAAGGTAAATCTTTAGCTCACTTTTTGCCATTTTATTGTTAAGGTGAAAAGACGATGTTATTGTTTTGCTCATATTTAGCTTTAGTTTCCACCTGCTTAAGTATGATCCCAGGATTGAAAGAACGGCAGTTAATGTGGACTCTAGAATATCAAAGTTGGTAATTCTGTACGCTGAAAAAAATTTCTGAAAGTAGCAGCAAGGAAGTACAACTCCAGAATAAGGAGATAATATGAACCAGGGCAATTGCCACACGTTTTGGTTACTTTCTCTACGAATCTTTCGTTGCTTATTAGTGTTAATTACAGTAAATCAGCTGTTATCGAATATCCCGAACTGCTCGTCTATAATAAAAGTGGACTGTCGGCGATAACCAATAGGCAATAAAGAGAATTTACGACCTGTCAGGTGGATGTGCAGCACGGCTGCGATCAGAAATTATGGTACGACTTACACCGAACAAATGATAGGAAGTCGTTTATTTGATTTACACGGGAGTTTTACACTTTTTCACTAGTGCTCGAATCGATCAAAGACTTGCCGATACCCGGGTAGTTACTATTCGATTTAACTGGGGTACTACATCCGATGTTTGTTTTAAATAGTAAGTATAACAACATTTATTGATCGTCCAGCCTGAAATTTATTGCTTATCAGGGAAAAAGCATGAACCATATTATGGCTCACGCCTGTTTAGAGTTCCTCATACAATCCACTCCTTTGGACAGGTAGGCGATGGTCGTATTGGGTGAATTTTCCACGAACTCAGTAGGTTTCAGGTGGGTGAATACGAAATTCTGAAACCTAGCTTTCTGTAGCGCTGTGCAGGAGCACAGTGTGCCTTGCACAGCGCTGTTTAGTGCTCCAAACGACATTGTTTGCTCCAGACCTATCTTACGCAAGTGGTTTCTCATTCGACAATGTCCTGTCAACAGATCGACCAGAATGCGCAGATTACTCCTGCTCCATTCTAGGAGGCCCGGGGTGCCTGACTACAGAGGTATGGTATGAACGCCTTCAAGTGGAGTAGCCCTGGCGTATCTCGCCAGTTCAGGAGTGCTTTCCTCTCTCCCAATCTCAGGTGGTTTTCCTGGCAGTGCTTGTCACAATGCCTGGAAATGGTTCTGTTCCTATGAATGCAGATTCAGCTCCTCCTCTTGCGAGTGTGTCGACCAATTCATTGTTTTCTACTCCGCTATGACCTTTACATTTACTCTGAATTTGTGATGAGACAGGTACTGGACAACTGGAATGGCGGTATAACTATTGGCGGAAGCAAAATATCTAACCTAAGATTTTCTGACGATACAACCCTTATTGCTGCCTCTTAGGAAGAACTAGTAGCTCTATTAAACATCTTAGAACAACACAGTGCAGCGTATGGTCTTGGTATTAACTACAACAAGACCAAGGTTATAATCGTAGCTAGAGGGCACGATAATCATCGGGCAATAAAGTCAGTAGGCCGTTGTGAAGTAGTCAAAGTTTTGTGTACCTCGGTTCTTTGATCGACTGTTCGGGTAGCTGTGAAAATGAGATTCCACGGCGCATTCAACAGGCACGTGTGGCCGTGCCAAGGCTTACTAAAAATATGGCGTGACCATAAAATCACTAAAGCTACCAAAATGTCGCTGGTTCAGTCTCGTGTGTTCTCCTTATTTTTGTATGCCTCGGAAAAGTGGACTGTTAAAAAGGTAGATCGAGCTCGCATAGATACTTTTGAAATGTGGACGTGGAGGAGAATGCTGAGAGTTCCTTATACCGCCCATCGAACTAACGTTTCCATACTGGATGACCTCGGAAATCCAAAGAGACTATCCTCCATTGTGTCGACGAGAATGCTTCGGACATATACACAGAAGCGATAATATGGAGAAACTTGTAGTTCAGGGTCATGCTCCGAGTGAGCGGCGCCGTGGCCGTCGCCGTTCCCCTACACGCTGGGTGGATACGAAGAAACGGTTGCTGGATATGAGCATCAAGGGCGCCACTGAACTGACAGTAAATCGCGAACGATGGCGAGCTACAGTCCTCAAAACTATTGATAATATGGATGTCGGCAATACTCTAGCTGCGTCTTAATGTGTTCACAACATGTCTGTTAAGACATTGTGACTATGATGATGATGACTTCCGCTCGTGCTCCCAGTTCTAACTTGGAACCGTACGTAAATAGCCAGTGGCGTGCCAAAGTTTTCGCCCCCCCCCCCCCCGCGGGGGGTTCCCTCTACATGAAAAAACGAATATTTACGGTCATATTTCAAATCGGTTTTTTATGTTTACTTTTTTAATAATAATTTTTATTTTTGTATTTATAGGTGTGTAACCTGGTTACGTTTTATATGTTTATTTTTATATTATTTATTTTTCTATTGTCTATACTCTGCCATACGAATAAATAAAAATAAAATCGGTTCACAGATAAAAAAATTTGGGACCTCAACTTTATATTTTGATTTCTTTTCTTTCGAGTTTTTGAAGAATAGGAATTCATAAAATGGGTACTGATAAGGAAAGATATTTAATTTGATTATGGAAAATTATCAGGTACAGACATATTCCGCCGCTATAAAATAAGTACAAGTATTATACAGGGTTGGGATAAAGTATGGAACCAAGCAAATAACTTTGGAACGGAAAGAATGATATTGCTAAAAATTTGCACGCCAGTGTAGCGACGTATAGTGCATCCGACGACATTATGTTAGCTATTAATGTACTTCCGGTTTAATTTAAACGAGACACCCTGTATATTTTTGCAGATTTTAATACATCTTTTTTTTCCGAACACGTCCACAGTGGTTTGTGTATTAGTTTCTGTAAAAACGGGAAAGATAAAGCTTCTTCATAAGTTTAAAATGCCGGCCATTTACCTCCTAACGTCCTGGTCCTGACGTGAATTGATTCGACAAGGTAACTCAGCAATTTGTCAACAGACTTGCATATTGTCAGGAAGTAAACGGCGAGCATTTTGAACGTCTGGGATAATTCCTTGATAATTCATTTTAAATTTTCTTATTGTAACACATCAAATAAAATGAACGTTTCAGTAAATAAAAAAGCTTATCTTTTCCATTTTTACAAAAACAAATACTAAACCTACTATGTACGTATTCGGAAAAAAAAGATGTATTAAAATGTGCAAAAACATACAGGGTGTCCCATTTAAATTAAAAAAGATCGCGGTAGTTCCGGTTAGACCGGAAGTACATGATTAGCTAACATAATGTTTTCAGATGCACTATGCGTCACTACATTTACCTGCAAATTTTCAGCAATATCACCCTTTCCGTTTCAAAGATATTTGCTTGATTCCATACTTTATCCCAACCCTGTATTAATTACTATGTAAAAATCTTGCTCGAGGTACTCGAGGTTGAGGGGGGTCCCCGGATGATGCCCCCCACCCCGTACCGCGGGCCCTGCGGGCCCTTTCAGCATGCCACTTTAAATAGCTCAAGATCGGAAGGTGAAATGAAAATGTCGCTTCCATTCTATTCGCCTCTTTCTGGTTAAAGGACGTTATAGGATCTTTCTGTATGCGCTTGGAGCACCATAGAGTTCTAGACCGAGTATATGGTGGTTTATAGTTTCATTCGTAATGTCTGTTGTGTCCAGTCTTAGTTTTTTTTGTCCTGTCAGCCAGTTGATAGCAGTCTATAGGCGACCATTCTAGCACCTCTATCTACCTTAGTGTGTAGAGGGGTTCAGTTTAGCAGGGTCTCCATAACCATTGTGGGTGTAGTAGATATGGCTCCTGTAACAGTCAAGTAGGCGATGTATAGTGAATTCTGTGTTGAAACTTAGCATAGAATTGTACACTCCTCTGTCTTGTGCAAAACGGTCTATCTTCCATGTCAAAAATAATGCCCAAAATCATTATCTTTATTCGTCGTAAATAACGGATTCTCGTTATCCTTATTGGACATCATTTACCAGTTTCTTATTACCGCGCATACCCAAAATAACGATAGGCATGAAATTCGTTACATTTTGGTTGAAAAACTCCCTATCTTTGCAATTATTTCTTCCATACCCAAGATAAATGCTAAGGGGTCAGTGTAAAGCCCAAACTTAGTTATTATTGAATGCTTTTTACATTTGTCGCAGGTAAGTGGGCATTTTTTTAGTTAGTATATGAACGAATACACCGACTTTAGAAAACGTTTCCCAGGACAGTGCATTGGTTATATATGTGGAGATAAATGCTTCCACAGTCCCCGATCAGAATAGATATCAAAAGTAGATATTTTACGAAAGAGAATCTTTCCACGACTTTCCTCTAATTAGCATGTCGATTAGATCTGTTTTGCAACATTTAAAAAAATCCCAGCGGCTCATTAGAATTCACAGTTGCGATTCACCTAGAAACGGTCGTTCATATTTTCAGCAGAACAACCGGAGAAAAACGCTTTCCTCTTTGCGAATGTAGAACGATAAAATCCGAGAAGCTGTGCGTACGAGTAGGTATATTTTAACATCCCTTTCGCTGATACTTTATTCTGCAATCAGGTTTTAATGTTGTACTTTCGAAGAGATAGTCCTAGAAGTAGTAAATGTCTATCAAGACTAATAGATTCAGTTCGGCGGTACCGTTGCTATACAATAATTTCAATACAAAAAAAATTAATCGATTATGTTGACACAGGTCTCGCGTATTAATAGGTTCGTTCCAACAAAGGTTAGAATACACGTAGGAGAAAATAATAGAATACAAATATCTGGATAACAATTTTGAACGGGACTGGAGGACACTCTCGAAAAATAAGATCTGAAATAGGTCAAGCTAGAGCTGCATTCACAAATATGCGGAGAGTATTCTGCTCTACAGGTCTGAACGGGACTGGAGGACACTCTCGAAAAATAAGATCTGAAATAGGTCAAGCTAGAGCTGCATTCACAAATAGGCGGAGAGTATTCTGCTCTAAAGGTCTGAATATTAAACTTAAGATCAGATTGACCAGATATTACGTCTTCTCGATCCTTCTCTATAGGATGGAGTCGTAGACAACGAACAAAGTTGATCTGAGAAGACTTGAGGCTTTCGAGATGTGGATATATAGACCCATACTCAGAGTTTCTTGGATGGAAAGGGTCACAAATGTTGAAATCTTAAGGCATATGAATAAAGAAACAGAAATAGTAGAAACTGTCAAAATAGGGAAACTTTCTTACCTGGGTCACGTTATGCATGGAGAAAGACACCACATTCTACAACTGATAATATAAGGGAAAATACAAAGAAAAAATGGAGTCAAGTTGATTGACTCAGTACTTTCCACACATAATAATGATTTCATTTTAATGTTTTCTCATTGCATGAAGTCCCCTTGCAACCAAATCATCGCCCACCCTCCCGCAAAAAAACGTCCAACACAAAAATTTCGTAAATACTTTCTTGCGTCTCCCTCCTTAGAAACTAGGACGCCACAGTTTTCACTCTGCATGCCTAAACTGAACAACGCAAAACGATCAGGGCCCTCTAAACCATCTAAAAGCGAAGTATGAGCTGTTTTTATATTTTTAGTTTTTTGATTATTGTTGCGCCGCCACTGACACGATTTTTCAGACACTGGCGCGTTTTCCTTCTTGCCTCGATAGTCAATTCTGTGTCGAAATTTCATTAAAATCAATTTAATAATTTTTGCTTCACGCAATATAGGTACATAGAACGAAATTAAGTCCCTTGGTTTCTGTAATAGGCAAGGAAATGTTCACATGGACTTAAAAAAATACACCGGTACGTATTTCTTCCATAGGTCAGTGGACAAACTATTATGAATACAACAAATCTTTCAGTTTTACAACCCTCCACCCCCCAACCACCCCAATTTCGCCCCGACCCAAAAAAACGTAGAAAATGATCAGGAACCCCTAAAACGCCTAAAAACAAGGTTTGAGCTGTTTTTATATTTTTAGTTTTTTTATTATTGCTGCGCCGCCACTGACACGATTTTTCCAAAACATACACGTTTTCCATCCTCGCCGCGGTAGTAATACTGTGTCAAAATTTCGGGCGAGAACTACATTTAGTATTCGTTGATCTGCAAAAGTCCTACGATACTGTGCCATTGAATAAGCTATGGCCAGCTATGAAGAGAGGTCGTATCATTAGGCCCTATATAAATGCAGTCAAAAGACTTTATTGCGGATGTGAAAGCTACGTCAGAGTGGGCGGACAAATTTCGGAAGGCTTTAAGGTGTCCAAGGGGCTAAGACAAGGATGCTCCTTAGCCCCATTACTCTTCAAGATATATATTGACTAAGCTTTGGAAAAGTGGAAAAGGAAGTGCAGTGGAAGGGTTTTGCCAATTGGGGATTTTATGCTCTATACTCTGCTCTTCGCAGATGATCAGGTTTTGATAACGGGAGATCGGGATGATGCTAGCCATATGCTAAGAATGCTCAATAAAGAGTTTGAAGATTTTGGTTTAACTATTAACCTGACGAAGACTAAGTACATGTCTGTTGGAAGCGACGATCAAACTGATCTGGACATTGGCATGGGTGCAACAATAAAACACTGCACCAAATTCAAATATCTGGGAGTAAACTCTTCAAACGGCAGAAGCACAGATGACATCTCCAACAAAATTGGACAGGGCAAAAGGATAGTCAGGCAACTAAATTCTATCCTTTGGAGCGACAAAATATCTAAAAGGACAAAGCACAGGATCTACAGCGCCATTTTTGAATCTGTTTGTACCTATGGGTCAGAAACGTGGGAGCTGACAAAAAGAAATAAGGATCGATTACTCACACTCGAAATGGACTATTGGAGGCGCAGCAATAGAACATCTCGCCTAGAGCATGTGAGAAATGTCCGTGTAAGAGAAGAAATGCAAGTAAACGGTACCATCCTTGACACGATAGAAACAAAGCGATTGCTATGGTTTGGTCACCTACAAAGAATGGAGAACACAAGAATCCCAAAAAGGATATGGGACTGGACCCCAACTGAAAGGAAAAAGAGGGGAAGACCACCAACGGCATGGCGCGATGATGTACAAGAGGCCATGCGTGAAAGAAGTCTAAGAGAAGGAGACTGGTGGGACCGGCATGTGTGGAAGTCGAGGAGCGGGAAACGACACTAGTCGTATAAGCACCCGCCTATGTATATAAAATTTCCTCAAAATCAATTGAATAATTTTCGCGTTACGCAGTAGAGAACGATCTAAAGCAATATTTGTATGTCTGTATACATCACAAATTCCCTTGGTTCCTGGAACAGGCAAGGCAATGTTCGGATGGGCCTAAAAAATGGTATTATGCCGCTAGGTCTTTCTTTTACAGGTCAATGGATAGCCTATTATGAATACAACACAGTTTTGAGATTTACAACCCTCCACCCCCCAACTACCCCAATTTCACCCCCACCCCAAAAAAAATAGAAAATGATCAGAAACCCCTAAAACGCTTAAAACAAAGTTTGAGGCGTTTTTATTTTTTCTGTTTTTTTTGCTGCGCCGCCACTGACACGATTTTTCCAAAACATACGCGTTTTCCATCCTCGCCGCGGTAGTAATACTGTGACAAAGTTTCATTCAAATCCATTCCATAACTTTAACGTTACTCAATACAGAACGATCTAAAGCAATATTCATGAGTATTTATCAGAAAATTCTAAGTCCCTTGGTTTCTGGAATAGCCAAGGCAATATTCGGGTGGGCCTAAAAAAGGATATTATGCCGCTGGGTCTTTCTTTTACGTGTCAATAGATAGCCTATTATGAGTACAACACATTTTTGAGATTTACAACCCCCACCCCCCAACTACCCTAATTTCACCCCCACCCAAAAAAAGCAGAAAATGATCAGGAACCCCTAAAACACCTAAAAACGAAGTTTTAGGAATATTTAATTTTTTTTTGTTTTTTGCTAATTACTCCGCCTCCCCTGCACCGATTTTCAAAATTATAAGGACTTTACCTACTACGACCCCCCATCATATCGCTGCCCAAATTTCATCACAATCCATGCAGCGGTTACTGAGATTACGAGGTTAGAAAAACGCGCACAGACAGACAGACCGACGGAAATGAGTGACATGGATTTTTGTTATGTAGACATCATCAAACGCCCAAAAAGAGTAAAAGAAGTGCGGGAGGGAAGACGCACTTCGTCGCTGAAAAACTTGCGAGAACGGTATCACTCTACATCAATAGAATTATTCCAAGCAGCCGCATCTAAAGCAGGAATCGCCATGATGATAACCAAACTTCTTGGAGGAGACGGCACATAAAGAAGAAGAGCCCGGCTTGCCAATCGTATATACCGACTTGCCTGGTTTAAGCTAGAAATGAGAATTTACTTCATGTTCTCAAATTCATCATTTTATCTGTGTAGATCAAAGGCCAATAAAAAATCGAAACTAATTAAGGTAAACAGCAACATCGTTAGAAAACGATGCCTTATAGGTGAGAATGAGGAATGAAATTACCATACGCATGGAATGAAAGTCTTGAAATGTAATAAGACGGTAGGCATTTGCAAATTGCGCACCTTTAAGGTGCGATCAACATCAAAAGTATACACGAACATCGCTAATTATCTTCTGTGGTACAATTTCTGCAAGAAAGTGGGCTTGTATCAGATGATAGTCAATTCCATTTCATTAGAATTGCGCGGAAGAGATTGGCGGCTTTAAAATAATAAAATATTTTATGCATCTAGACATCACACGGATATTGAAAGGCCTGGGATACAATCAGAAACAGTATGTAACCTGAAATACAGGGGGACCCACGTGGCTGCGCGGTGAACAGCGTCTGCCTTCGATAGTGGGGCAGCAGCAGCCTTGTGCGCGATTAGCGCTTGGGTGGTTGACTGAATTGCACCAGGGAGACTGAACAGTTTGGACTGGCTGTCGGTGTCGCCTTAAATTCTTAAGTACTGACGGCTTCCAGAGGAAAAAAACCTGAAATACAGATGGGTCAAGGATTAAGCAAATCAATGTAGTTTAAGAAATAAAAAAACAAAGAAGTGAAAAATGATTCTTAGTATAAACTAAAAATAATAATGAACAAAAAATGGTACTATTATTGTAAAAAAGCGTGGATTGCTCGATCCTTATTATTTTCAGTTCATATTAAGAATTATTTTTCACTTTACATGTAAGGTTGAGTGGAAGACCAGCAAGCTAAATCTTTGCAATTTGATGATGCTGAACTCCGCCTCTTGAAGTGTATGTTTTGTATATTTCAATAAAGGTTACTACTACTACTTGCCACACCGATACGTGAGGGGAGTATTGTGATCGCGAACATTTTCGATTTTGAGGTAATACGCTTTTTAGACGTTTCACGATATCTACATAACGAAAATCCACATCACTCATTCCCGTCGGTCTGTCGGTCGATGTGTCTGTCTGTCTGTTGGCGTTTTTCCAGCCGCGTAATCTCAGTAACCGCTGCATGGATTGTGATGAAATTTGGGTGACGATATGTTTTGGTATCATGGTAGGTAATAATTTTGAAAATCGATGCATGAACGGGCGAGTAATTATCAAAAAACAGAAAAAATTGAATATCCCTCAAAATTCGTTTTTAGACATTTTAGGGGTTCCTGATAATTTTCCACTTTTTTGGGTGGGGGTGAAATTAGGGTAGTTGGGGGGGTAAAGTGGAAGCTATCCATTTGATTTCAATAAAATGTTGATACAGTGTTACTACCGTGGCGAGGATGGAAAACGCGTATTGTTTGCGCAGCAATAATAAAAAAAACTAAAAATATAAGAACAACTCAAACTTTTCTAATGTACATACGAATATTGTTTTGGAGCGTTCTATATTGTGTAACCTGGAATTATTCTTAATGAAATTCCGACACAGTATTATTACCGTGACAAGAATGGAAACAGCGGATGGTTTTTATAAACCGATTTAGTGGCAGTGCAGCAATAATAAAAAAGTCAAAATATAAAAATAACCCACACTTTGTTTTTAAGCGATATGATCGTTTCGTTTCGTTCAATTGAAGCTTGCCAAATACATAATGTGTTGCTATAGCTGTTAAGGAGAGAGATGCAATAAGAAACTATTTTCCAGAGTTTCTGTGTTGGATGTTCCTTGCAGGCGGGTGGGCGATGAATTGGTTGCAAGGGTATTTCAGACTACAGCTCCAAGCTATGGGAAAATAATAAACTGGTACTGGAAGTACTGGGTCCATAAACTTGACAATATTTTTACTTATTAAATTATTGTATTGTCGACGGTTCTTGATAAGCTTATACAAATCCATTCGCTTACATCGTTACCCTGCTCTGGCGAGTATCATCAATGTTGGCATTAAATTGATATATCCCATTCACCATTTCTTAAAAAAAATTATTCAGGGTGTTTAACTGACACCTTCATCATTATATCAAATCTTCAAGTACGTTCTCGGGAAACTGATTACGTAAAAAATTATTATATCCCGATAATTGTATAGTAATATCTGTCTCTTTTTCTGGTTATTTCGTAGGCTCACTCATTATTTGAGTTGTTATTTTTAATCACTTAGAGCAAAAAATGCAATTGCTTCATCTTGCAACCATCCCGTAATGTAAGAGTGAAGCCCTCATTTAATCGCTGAGAATAATTGGAATAGATAAATTGGTATCGACTGAGTATGCAACAAATTACACGTTAAATATGTAATAAGCTTTATAGCTCATATATAGGATAGTCACGTAAACAGGACAGCTTCTGTATTTATTTGGTATGTTGGTAATTATCATGTGTACTCTTCTGGCTTGGATTCATTTGATTTTACAGGTTTTGCTGTCTATAACAGAAATTACCGCAGTCTGTGACACTAATGATTTAATCAGAAATTCTTGAACAACCTTAGTATACCAGCGCTCTGGGTGCCTTTTGGTTTTATATTCACTGAGCTTTTAATAAACAGTCAAAAAACTGAGCACTGAGCACTATTGTTAAACATGAATCCTCAGTTTATTTAATTTTTGAACGAAGTACTAGAGGCAGAAGCATGTCGGTTTCAGTTTTATGCAATTTAATGACATTCTCTATAATAAAATACATTTAATTATGATGTGCATAGAATAAGAATTTGAACATGTAGAACTTGACAGATGAAGGAACGGTTTGTTGATATTACCATTGATATTACTGATAGCATAAACTAAAGAAAAAATTGACAGATTCATTAGAGTAGGTATAAGGTATGCTAAAATATTTTTAAAAATTCCGATGTGTAACAGCTGGCTTAAAACAAACATCAGATGTTCAATAAAAAAATTCCGAATTCAAACCACGTAAGACACGTACTTCCTTAGTGCTTGTACCCGAAATAATGAGAATGATTTCAAACTGTTTATTAATTGCCCGCCGATAATATAAATGATTTCGATGATACTCCGAACGAGCGGTACTTTTGTTGTATATATAAAGCTTGATGATTAATTAATACAAAATAGGTGTAGGTCAAGGTTAAGGAAGTCCTATTTTTTATTAGTAATGGAGCATTTAGTTATTGAATACTAGATAACCTCAATTCTCTAGTACAAGCAAAGTGTTCCCGTGTTCCCATCATTGAGGTTTTTAGGATAGCCGCGCCTGCGTGGATCATGAGGCGCATATACGTTATAGTTATTATTTATAAAAATGCATGGAAAAATGGCGAGTTGGAGAACAGTTGCTATGGAACCACTTACAGAAAAGTTAGAACATCAATACTTTTGTTTGAAACTTTCATCAAAAGTATATAAAGTGTGACACACATGGTAGGTTTTCAATTGATGTGTAGGGCGCATGTTTTTTTATCCAGTTTCCGTTAGGATTAGAAACACTATGCAAATAATTTCTCATTCATCTGGCTTCGCTGCGCTGTCAGCAAATGCATTTGGAAGCAAGCGGGTGTAAATATTCAGAGTAATGACGCGTAATTTTGGTGTCGAGAAAGAAACCGGATGACGGACGCTTGGTATTTCAGTTCTAGAGCCAGCTTGGAAACTTTTTGGTCATTGTATCATAACCTCAAAATGGTAGGGATCGGAGAATAGAGGGGAGTGTTAAAATGTGCAAAAAAATCGTTAAGTAACCGAATGAAAATGCGGTAGCATGTTAGTACAGCTACCAACTAATGTTCCAAAAAATCGTCATCCGAAATCTACGGGCGGTTTGTGCGTACCGATATTTTTAAAATGAAAAAAAAGAATCTCGACGAAACCGGTCGGAGCTTGATAGAACATTCTTTATTTTTTTGTAGATAACACAAAAAATACTGACATACGTTTCTACTGGGCAGTTTATTAGAAATTTGAGCTTAAAGCTCGATTTTCCTCGTCATGTTCGTTAAAAAACGTTAAAAAATTGTCAATACTGTTTAAAGCGAAGGACTTTTTATATATAATATGTTCTTGAGAGGTCCAGCTATGACATGTATCAATGTCATCCGTTTTTTTATGTCTATCCCCATTTTTGAACCCTTATAGATATATACATTATTGAACGCTTTCCGTATGCCTTCAGAACCGCTTCTAACCTCGCTTTTACGCTTAATATCAAACGAAAATAGAAAAGTTAGAGTAGAATTATCAGTTTATACATATTGGTAGATATTTGAGTCCAAATGCAATATTCAGTTTTATGTGCAGTCCTTTATTTATGGGGTAATATTCAGAATGTTTCGAAATACTTCACTCTATTCCTATCATTATTGTTCTGCTTTACATTCCATCCATTCAACGGTTAGAAAAACAATATTTTTCTGCTGCACGATGTAATTTTTACACCCTAATTTTTAATCGCTCCGCACAACTATTGCAGAAGAAAAAAATTATATAGAAATCATGTCAATAGCTCAACAACTTGGCAAGAAAGCATACGGATGAAGGCGTTCAATAATGTCACCCCCTATAGAGGTTGAAAAATGGGGTTAAACATAATAAAAACAGATGACACTGATACATGTCATAGTTGGAACCACAGCATAGTAAACAACCAGCCCAATATCTCTTGACGATTTCCTATATAAAAATGTTTCCCACAAAATTTGACCTTGGGATGATTTATGGATGATTTTACGGCTGTGAAGTTTGGGTAGAGATGCGAAAATGAAAATATCGATACCAGTACCAACTCGGTATTTTTTAGCCAAATAGGCACTTTTGGTTCCTACAGAGAACATTGTGCAATTGATTACACCCCTGAATAGTTATATAATTATTTTCGATACCGATACCCCTACAAAAGTATCGGTACCAGCTTGGAATCGCTCAAAAAGTATCTAAGATAAAAATACTCGATATTAGTGCAGAAGTATATGTATCGAAGTATCCTTAGCATCCCTATAAAAAAATCATCCAAAAGTGGGGACGCGCGTGTAATTGCCGCCAACCTGAGTTATTGTGCTGGTTACTCACTATGCTGTGGTTGGAACTTCCAAAAACTTGTATAAAAAACGTCATCCGTTTTAAACAATATTAACAATTATTTAACGATGTTTAACGAAAATAGCGTGAAAAATCGAACTTAAAGCTCAAATTTCTCATAAACTGCTCAGCAGAAACGGATGGCAGTATTTTTATGTTGTCTACAAAAAACCAAAGAAGTTTCCATCAAGTTCCGATTGGTTTCGTCGCGATTATTTTTTTTTCACTTTAAATAAGTCGGAACATTAGTTGGTAGGTGTACTAAAATGCTACCACATTTTCATTCGGTTACTTAAAGTTTTTTTTACGTTTTTAGCCATGACAAAAAAGTTTCCAAACTGTCTCTAAAACTCAAATATCAAGCATCATCCGGTTTCCTTCTCGACACTAAAGTTACGCACTTAAATTCCAGGAACCAGCAAATCACTTTTTAAAAAATATTTATTTGTTAATCGTACAAAGTTGAGCTCTAGACTGACTGAATTATATAAAATACATGATAAGGTAAACTTAGCTGACGCAGCATTTCCTGAGTTCATCTTCCACACGCGCCGTCTGGTCAGCTGGGTCGATGTCCGGCTGGATACATAACTCCTCCCTCCTTAAGATGGAAGTTCGTCCTCGAACTTCTGGTTACTTGCTTGAAGTTCTTGAAGGTCCTTCAAGGGAATTCTGGGCTTGAAGAACAGGGTATGCAGCCTCTTGCGTTTTCTTGCAGTGAAGTATATAATCATTGCAACCAGGATAACGTACAGGGTTGCAATGGTCCATGAAGTAGAAGAGATGAAAATGGGCTTCAAATGCATGGGTTCAATAACTGATAGGTGGGGTGTTTCTTGAATTTTTTCTATCTGGTCTAGCTGGATCTGGAACTTCGGGTTAATTTTGACTGGGATGACCTCTGGAATTTGAATACTCTGCTTTGACGTAAAGTACCACTTTTGACCAATTTTTACAGCACATGTTGATTGGACAATAACTGGCTGGCTAATATTTTCAGCTTCTCTGGAACAGTTTTCAAAAATTTGGATCTGATAGGCTGTGCTAACTATTATTAGGTTTTTCTCAGTTCGGTATATGATGGGATGCTGGACCACACTAACAGCTGTAGTACAATTTTCCAAAGTTGGCAGTTGACATCTGGCTGTTGACTCTGATTGGCAAATAATTTTCTTTTCAGTGTGCTTGCAGTCAGAGTACCAATGGTTATTTCCATAATGGGTGGCGGGTGGTATCAAAATGATTGCGTCTTTGTTATGGATGGGGTAAATGTGGTAAAGTGAGAATTCACGTTCATTTAGGATAGGGATCTTTAGGATAATAAGTATCTGGGTATCCATTGTGACAATAGTGCTATGAGAATTTTCAATTAGTTCAAAGGGATGTAAATCATCTGATAAAAGGCAAGTTTTCTTATAGAAAAATTTTAGATGGTCTTCAAGTTCACTAATTTCTGAAAGTGTGAAAAGTTCTACATTAGACTGTTGCAGGGCGGCTAGACTAACAGTTCTCAAAATTTTTAAAAGAAACTGATTTAAGCTATTTATGCTTAGAATTTGGCTATGGAGTGAAAAATATTTTCCCAGACTTTCTTCGAGTGAATTAATTTCTTGTGCAACTTTGACAGAATTTTTGTTAAAAGATGTTATAAAATTATTGTACCTTTTTATAGTATCTAAAGCGTATGTGGTGGAGTTATTGACAACTGTAATTATTTCGGACTGTTTTGACTCAAGTGCTTCAATGTGTTTTTCCAAAAATATGCGATCATCTTCATCGAGATTTCCTGTGATAGATTTTATCACTGAACCTAAAACATTTATTAAGCCACGCTTTCTTCGTGTACGTACTATTTTTTGAAAATTATCTAATGTTTCTTGATATAAAATGCTATATTCTTTAAGTATATTTTGATAAGGGGAGGTAGGAATTTTGTTAAAGAGTAGAGGATGAATCATTGCTGCCTTGAGAGAGTTATCAATAGAAGTAAGATTTATAGTTACTATATGGCGATGGTAGTGGTCAAACATTTGAGCTTGGCCGACTAGTTCCTGATAGTATCTATTATTGGGGATCGGGCGCACTTGAAGGGCCAGGCTGTGGCTCATCATTTGGCCGGTCCTGTAACAAGGTAGCCTTGCGTAAACGTTTAATATTTCTAGGGTGCGTATTTGTGGGCCTATCTTTTGAGGTTACCGCTTCAATTTGGGTTTCTTTGGTTGAAGTAACTTTTGCTGAGACATAGGGTGCAGTAAGTTTGTTACGAGGGTTTTTCTGAATATACACAGGATCTCCTGGTCTGGGGGCTGGGGCGGAATCTGGCAAATTTTCGTTACGTTTTTCCAAAACTGCAGATTCCTTGTCATGAAGTTTTTGATAAAGGGAGTCGATGAAAGGTCGAAGTTCGTCTTTGTGACGTTGGTTATATTTTTCGTATACCGGCATATCATCGTCAAATTGAATTTCTTCGGCATATGGACCATAAAGAACAGAAAATGGGGAATAACCAGTAGCAGAATGGATTGATTGATTATAGATTAGGACACAATGTGTTACTAAATCGTTGACATATTCTTTGGGACGTTCATCTTGCATAACACGGAGTTTTTCGATGAAAGTTGAGTGAAATCTTTCAATGGGGCTATTAGAATTTGGATTATTTACCGTGATATAGTGGAGTTCGATACAATGGAGTTTCATGAATTCCTTGAAAAGATTATTAGAAAATTCAGTACCTGCATCACAAACAATTTTTCTAGGATAGTTGTGATGTGAAAAATAATGTCTCAATTTACTTAAAATTGTAACTGTCGTTTTATCAGAAATTTGGTAAACCTGAGCATACTTAGAAAATGAATCAATAATTGTCAGAAAGTTATCTTTGGAACACGAAAAGGTATCTATATGTAAAATATCAAAAGGCTTTTGTCCTAGAAGAGGGCCTTTCAAAGGAAGCTTATAAGGGTGTCTTTCATATTTATTTCGTAGACAGATATCACACTGATTAATGAAATTTGATATGGTGCAACGCATATTTGGCCAATAATATTTAAGTTTCAACTGATTGAGAGTTTCGACAATGCCATTGTGATTTTTCTTATGATAATTTTTAACACATTGAATTTGGGATTCGGAATCTTCTATGTCCTGTACACGTTTAGTACAGAAGAAAATTTGAATTGTATCATTGTACGTATTTCGAACATACTCGGAAATATATTTTTGAATATCGGGATTATCAGTGAGAATGTAGTATCGCTGATTGGGGGCTATTATATCGTGAAGCGTTGTCTTGACATCATTTTTCCAATTTGATTCAACTAAGGTCACAAGATGTTGATGCTTGGTTTTGAACTTGACAGAGTAACGAATTGAATGTTTATCGCCAAATTTCAGAATAATTTGGTTTGCGAAATGATTTATGGGTTCCTCGGAAAATGGAACCGTGGCAACTGGATTCTCGAGAGCGGAATGTTGGGTGGATTGACCGGTTTCCTTTTCGAAAGTTTCATTGACAAAATCATCGACGTCAAAGGGGTCGTCATCAAAAGATTCATCTGAAGACTCTGAAGGGGGATTGGCAATAATGGATTCAGTTTCATGCATATTGATCTCTATGCGGGATAAAGCATCTGCTACGATATTTTCTTTACCTTTCTTATATTTAATGTCGAAATTATAGTCCTGAAGTTTGAGTTTCCATCGAACTAAGCGAGAATGGGGTTCACGAATTTTGTGGAGCCAGACAATGGGGTTATGGTCAGTTTCTACAGTGAATTTTACTCCATAAAGGTAGGGACGAAAATGTTTGCAAGAGTCTACTATAGCAAGAAGTTCTCTTTCTATGGTTGAATAATTTCTTTCGGCAGTATTGAGAGTACGGGAGTAGAAGGCGACTGGTTTTCCTTCTTGAGAAAGGACAGAACCAATAGAAATACCTGAAGCATCTGTAGTGAGTGTGAAAGGTTTTGAAAAATCTGGATATTGAAGTATGGGGGAATTACTTAGGGCGGCCTTACATTTTTCGAATGCTTCTATATATTGTGGATTGTTAATGTCAATTTTCTCACCTTTTCGAATACATTTTGTCATGGGGGCAGTAATTTTAGAGAAATTATGAATGAAACGTCTGTAGTAGCCGACTAGGCCAAGAACACTTTGAATTTCTTTCCTTGTCTTAGGAATTGGATAATTTTCAATTGCATGAATTTTCGAGGGATTAGGCTTTATGCCTTCTGGAGTTACTACGTGACCAAGGAATGCCACTTCTTTACAAAGAAATTCTGACTTATCAGGCTGTATTTTCAAATTTACGTCACGAAATTTTTGGAATATTTGTTTTATGTGAATAAGATGATCCTGAAGACTTCTAGAAAAAATTATGACATCATCCATAAATACAAAGCAAGACTTATAAATATAATCCCTTAGAACTTCATCCATCATTCTTTCGAATGTGGCAGGGGCATTTCGGAAACCCATTGGCATCCTTAAATACTCAAAATGGCCTTGGGGGACAGTAAAAGCAGTTTTTTCAATGGAATCTGGGTGAACTTGGATTTGATGAAATCCTTGGGCCAGGTCAAGGGTAGTGAAATAAGTACATCTGCCGAGGTTATCTAGAATTTCGTCTATACGGGGTATTGGGTAACGTTCCTCTATAGTGTTTTCATTAAGCTTTCTAAAATCAATAACCATACGAAATTTCCTTTTTCCTGATGCATCAGCCTTTTTGGGGATGAGCCAACAAGGGGATGAATATAGACTTATGGAGGGGCGTATAATATTGTTTTCTAATAATTTATTAATCTGAGATGAAATTTCTGGGAGCATTGCTGTGGGATATCGATAGGTTCGAGAAAAAATGGGTTTGTCATCCTTAGTACGGATAACATGTTTAACAGAGCCTGTGAAAGTGAGAGGAGAATCTTCTGTATGAAAAATGTCCTTGTACTGATGACATAATCTAAGTATTTTTTGTTTTTCTTCTGCATTTAAATGCTGAGTTCGAATCATGTTGATATTGAAAGAATTACTAGGTGGGTTATCTGGAAGCTTTTCGTCAAATTCTGAAAGAGGGGTAACAGAGACGGGCTCTGAAAAATGCAAGTCAATATCCTCTGACTTGGGAATTTCAATATATCCATCTTTAGCACAATGTATAGACTCCGGTAAAATAATTTGGCCTTCATGAAAGATTTCTGGGACAACTATCTCACCATTATTCACAGATACTGGAATACTGAGGCGATTAGCCGAACGATGAACAATTTTGAATGGAATTTCAATGTTCAATTTTCTGATAGAAAATATATGAGACTCATAATCAATATTAGCACCTAATTGATCAAGTTCACTAGTACCAAGCAGAATATCAAAATCATCGTGCCAATCGGCAATTCTGACTGTGAGGGGTTGCTGTATGCCAATTTCATCAAATATGGGGTAGTAAAGATTTCGATTGTAAGTTTTTGGAGTTTTCATAGAAATAAGGGTAAAGGGTTCATAGAATTCATATCTAGAATCATAGATTTCAGCAGCTTTTGGAGTAATAACGGTATCTGATCCACCAGAATCTATTAAAACTTTAAGATTTGAATAGGGCAGGTAAAAATAAGGCAACTTTGTGTGCTTTGAAAAATTATTCAATTGGATGGTTCTGGGTCGGGGGGTTCTAAAACGGCTGGTTCCTGAAAATTTTCAGAAAACTCAAAATTTTCATATCCTTGACTTGCTATTTCGTTAGCATGTGTAACAGAATCTGGGCCACACTCTATATTATGGTTGAAAGTACGACTGTTGTGAGTGGAAGTAGACATTGGAGTTGGCTTACGACTAATATTTTGTGAGATTGACATAGGAGTAGGCTTGAACTGATTTTGGTAAGAATTATTTGGTCGAGAAGGAGCACCAAATACTTCCCTGTTTGTGGGAGGATTTTGACGTTGGGGTATGGGTTTATTAATATCACCAAAATTTCTAGTAGGTGTAAAAGGCTGAGAAAATGGATTATTCTGCAGACGAGGCTGATGGAATTGATTTTGTGTGTTATAATAGTTTTGATTCATAGATGGCTGAGAAGAAGATTGTACATTACGATAATGTTGAGGAGGATGCGTGTTGTGTTGGGTGGGACGTGGTGGGTTCTTTTGATATTCATGGGGGTAGGTTGAAGATTTTAAATAAGACATATATTGTTGCTGTTGCTTATGATTATCTAGAGATATACATTTCTGAAGAGCTTCATCTAATGAGGATAAATCGAAATGAGAAAGATGATCACAGTAAGGATTATTCACACCAGTGCAAAAGGTTCTAAGTGCTTGATTTTTGAAAAATGAAGCTTTGAACTCTACTGCCTGTGTATTACCTTCATGTAAAGAAACATGCTGTAAAAGATCATTAAGAGCTAATGTTATGCGGTGATGATAGTCTTGGTATGATTCTGAACGTTTTTGAACAGTGGTAGTCAGCTGGGTTAATAAAATTTCTTCGGTGCGATGATCACCATATTTTTGAAGCAAAAGCGGCTTAATTTCAGCCCAATTAGTTTTATTATGTAGATTTAAAAAATCACGGGCGTCACCCTTAACCTTAGATAATATATTTGCATTAATAATATAGGTTTGGATTGCATCCGCACCTTGCTGAGAGAAAAAGGTGATTAAGTTATCAACAGCATTTACAAAAGTTGACAAATTGTCACCAGCTGAATATTCTGGCAAAGTATTACACAAGTTATTGATATCTGAATTAGATAAAACCATGATTGAATCTTCTGGAATAGAATTAAGAGAAATATTTGACTGTTCGTGAGAAATATTTTCTAGTGAGGGGGTTGAATAAGGCTTAAAACGAAATTTTTCTTTTGCTAATTTTCGGGTTCTGGAGTCAATAAGAGCTTCTAACGAATTTTGTGGATACTCAGAACTCATGGAAAAATGGAAAATGGACTTACAAAAGGAGAAGACGAATCACCGTGATTATCATCCCTGTATGGTCCTCCAAATTGTCCTGTTCTGTGGTATTCGGTGGTTAACTGCCAAGTCGTAGAAACGAGCCGATGATCCTTAGGGATGTCGTGCAGTTATCCTGTTCGCAGCGCCACTTAAATTCCAGGAACCAGCAAATCACTTTTTAAAAAATATTTATTTGTTAATCGTACAAAGTTGAGCTCTAGACTGACTGAATTATATAAAATACATGATAAGGTAAACTTAGCTGACGCAGCATTTCCTGAGTTCATCTTCCACACGCGCCGTCTGGTCAGCTGGGTCGATGTCCGGCTGGATACATAACTGGCGTCATTGATGCCTTAACTAAAATTGCACTTGAGAACAGTGCACATTTTTGCAATCCGATCATTTACGTCATCCAAGATAACAACCTAAAGATCAGAGCCTTCATCAATATTATCTACTAAATTGTATCTCCACACACGTCGACGCTGCCTTATGGTACAGGATCCAAGTACTCCAATGTTGCAGTAAATGAATAGGTTCACATTAATAACATCTGTATTTCATTTTTTCCATGCCCAACGAATGTTCTTTTTGATCTGATAAAAGCTGTACACCATGCATTCATAAACGTATAATACGAAACATTGCAAACGATGCGATAATTGTAGAGCAAAGCGTTAACGGATCTGTACCGTGATAATCATTTTATATCGACCATCTGCACATGTTCAACAGTAAAAAATGCATCTCCACATGCAACATATTGCAAACATGAGGTGCGTATATCGTAATTTGTTGGTATGTGTTTTTCAATAGAATCAACCGTTCAGTTTGAGCGCTTATAGACTATCAATGATACAATCATGCTCATTTGCACCGTTTATTTTTCTCAGAACTTGTAAAAAGTTGGAGGTCAGACGCAGCACAAAAAGTGAAGTGGCTGGCTCGACTCAACTTCAAATCAAGTTTGCAAACTTCTCGAGAAATTTATGTATTCTCTTCTTTAGGGCTCGGATGTATCAAACGAAAATCGTGTGGGCAAAGTTGTGGATACCGCTTTACAGCTTTACTAGAATAAGGGTCATTACAATTAATGTCTATAATTAAGATTGTATCTACCTGTAACTAGGCCTATATAGATATTTGTGACTCCCTATATCTAGTATATAAAGTAAGTATACGCCCATTCACAGCAACACCAAGAGACTTTTAACACGACAGAGTGCTGAAGAAGGAAATACAATTCCTGAAACGTCGGCAAATTTGATTTTTATTTGATTTTGGTCCTGTAATCAAAAAATTAAAAATAAAAATAAAGTCATAAAATTCATAGTATCTATAGCAGTTAGGAGGCTCTTTCAGAAAGATTGGAAGCACCCGAAAACAACCTGGTTGAAATCATATTAAAATAAAACACCATTAAAAAGTTGAATACCGTTTAGTTTTTTCACGCCTTCTAATATAATTATATTGCAGTATCTCTATCGAGAGATAATCTTGCGACAAAAATATTAAAATCAATAAAACAAAACTAATAAATTGCTTTTTAGAACACCAAGTGTACCCCTGAAACAATTTTAAACGAAAATAAGATATCACTAAGAGGTTGAATATTGTTTATCCTTTCTCGTGCTGCTGATTGAAGTTATAGAATTTATATCCCATCAAACTTTTCATATTTGATTACAGCTAGTAAGGACAAAACTTTTTGGTTGGAACCAAGAGTCTCGTAGCCTCGAACCTGCCATGTTGAGAAGCTATACAGGGTGAGTCATGAGTTGATACCTTTTTTTAACTGTGTGTATAAAAGCCGGTGAAGTAAACAACTTTTTCATATAACTTTTTTCAGAAAACTGAAAAGTAGAGATACAAAATAAAAAAGTAAATCTGGGCATGTGCACTAATTGAGAGCTACTATGCCTAATTGATAAGACAAAAATCCGAGCAAAAAACTAAACATAAGTAGACCAGGTACGTCTTGATACACAAGTCCAATTAGTCTTTTGATTCTGTATCTCGCTTATTTTTCAGTTTTAGGATAAAAGTTATTTGAAAAAGTTGTTTATCTTAACGACTTCTATATCCAGTTAAAAACAAGTTCCAACTTAGGACTTACCCTGTAGGTATCGCTTCGCCCGTAATTTTACCCGCACAAAGATATAACTATAATTATTGGAAAATGACATTATTAGTCATCAGATAATTTCCATATCCGTTGTACGTATCACCTATCTGAAAGGAATTAATTCTCTGAAATAGAAAAAAAGGAAGGAAAGAACTGCCCAATAGCTACGAGTAATTGTCCTCTTAATTAGAAAAATAAAAGAACGTATCCTTCCCAGTCTCAGACGGACTTTCTTCGTCAGTATGTGATTCACGTGCAGAGTTCAATGCAATGCAGTGGCGTGCAGAATTTTTACAAGGAATATCAACAAACCCACTGACAGACTCCCAAGTCAGTAACAAAAGAGGTTCTGTGGAAGCGATAACTAACAGAGAATAATTACATACCAACTTGGAACCGAACTAAAAGCCTCCTGCTGGATCGCAACTGGTATGGAGGACCTGGAAAGGTCTCAACAGGATTAAGTGCCAAATGGGCAGGTGCAGAACCAGACGATGGAGCATCTCGTATCTTGCCCATCCTTGAAAACCCTTTGCAAAATCCAGGACCAATAGGAAGCAGACGACATAGCAGTGCAGTATGCCAGATACTGGAAAGGTATATGAGCAAATACAGACAATCATTTCAGACCTGTGACTTCTGTGATCGTCACATATATAACTGTTTTCTCTTCTTTCTCTTACTCTAACCTTCCCTGAATGAGGGCACCGCTGGTTCCTGTTCTGAGTACGCAGAGTGACTGCAAGAGCTGGCAAGGCTGAAGGAAGCTACCTTGATGTGATTCCTGGTCATACGGAAGCCGATAGGCTGGCCAGACTCGGCACCGGAAGTCAATTTGTTGGTCCAGAGCCCGTTATAGGATTAAGTAGGCTGCAGGTTACGTTAACTCTCAAAAAGTGGGTGAACGATACCATAAATGAACAGTGAAAGCAAAGTGAGGGATGCAAATAAGCCAAGGATTTTATAACTGGGTTGAATACATCTACATAGAGCAGCATGACTAGATAACGAAAGTCGATGGGCAATCACACACCTCGTGGGTGTTCTGATGGTGCACTGCAGGCTCAGGCGGCATCTATCACTATTAGGAATTGATGAAGACTCCCTATGTATGGGTTGTGTAGAGGCCTTCCTTACGGAATGCGAACTGCTAAGCGGGCTGAGACCTTTGTCTTTGGATCCGATAGACTCCAGCTAGAGGAATTACCCTCCCTAAGCTGGACCGGCATTCGTACCCGATACTGTACTTTGAACGATTTGGATGTCTGGACGCTGAAAAAGTGGTAAAGTTAAGAGAAAGGCAGAGTCTCGTTCCAGCAGGTCCGGTGTACAGTTTCCTGTGGGACGTATCCAATATCCATATATTGTTACGTAAAGGCAATTACGCGAAACGGTATAACAGTGACAAAGAAGCAATGAGACCAAGAATATTTCGACCTAGAGTCAATTATTTTGAGGAATATGATGACCATGACTCCTTGGCCTTTTTTAAAATTTTGTATTTTTCTTTCAGCACCTTTACACATCTGCGGCTATTATTTGCACATTTGCAATTAAATTCTTCTCCTATCTTTGCCCAGGCATTGTCTTTTTCGCGCCATGTTGTTGCACTTTTTGTTTTGCATTCTATTATATGCCTGTAGTTTTCTACTAACGAAATAAACAGATTCTCTTCATCTTTTGGTTTTTCCATGCTGACACACGGGTACTTGTACTGTTCAAGACACGAAAGAAGAGCGGGCTCAGGAATGCAGATTAGACTCACTATTTAAGGAAAGCGGCACGTAAAAAATTGCTAAAAATCATACAGCAATGAGAGAGCGTGAGTATCAGCGCTTATTAGTAATAGTGAACA
Source organism: Callosobruchus maculatus (assembly GCA_951848785.1). NCBI lineage: Eukaryota > Metazoa > Arthropoda > Insecta > Coleoptera > Chrysomelidae > Callosobruchus > Callosobruchus maculatus. The sequence continues at coordinate 3,866,050 of CATOUR010000081.1, read as the reverse complement.
TACTGCGGTCCAGTTCATTTGTAGTCTATCCGCAGCGACGTTTCGCCGACAACATCGCTGGTCAAGCATCCGAAATTTTGCATTGGTCAGTGTCGCAGGCTCGCAGGACTCAGTTTGCGTTTGCTTTGCTGTGACGATAATGGCTACGCATAGGAAAGGAGAAACGATTAGAGGCGAAGCTCGGGAAATAACAGCTCGAGTAATTGAGGCGTGTGATGAGGAATCGCGTAATCATGCGTTGAAGATTCCTGTTCATGCAAAAACTGAGAGGGCGGCTTATTATACCGGAGTGTCGACAACCAGTATTAAAAGGATTAGGAATGAGAATCGTAAGAGGAACATGGAAGATCCTGGAAGTTCACTTGCCACACCAGGCGCAAAAAGGCCACGCTTAGCAATTGCGGGAAAAATTGATGATTTCGATTTTCGTGTTTTCAGAAGGACAATCGAAGAATTTTATAATATATATTATATTTTGTATAGAAAAAAAATGCACGTAATGCATTATTCCATCATCCCATAACTTTTAAGTAAGACATATGAATCCGCAAATAGTATTAAGTCGCTCCAAAACAGCGCTTTCCCTGCTACTTACCGCATACACAAAAATATATAGCAACGTTGCTATTAGTTCTGGTGGATGGCAGATAATTCAACATTATTCAAGTAATTTCCATTTTTCGACAGATGTACTTCAAATTTATTTAATTTCTCCAGGCAAAAAGGCAGAAATATAGACAAACTATAATAAGTTCCATTATTATTTTTTTTTTTGGTAAAAATCATTTTATTTAGAAAAATAGCGGTAAGCTTAACTGTGACCGGTTTAAAATATACTTTTCCAATAATTTCCGCTAATAAAATTAGTATATTATAATAAAGTCGACTATAAGTCGACTATCTCCAAGACCCGTCATGCGACGCTCCTGGTCAGAGAGAACGTAAAACTGCCTCTACCCACCAAACCGATCTTCACTCGTGTCTCCAACAGTACGTCTATTATTTAAAAAAGGCCCCAGAAACAACTACAACGCCAAGCAGTCCAAACACCAACCCAACCTAAAAATCTTTCATCTATGCCAAACACCAAATAGCTCCGAATGAAATGAAAAAACGTCAGTGGAACAAACCAAAATGAGGTTGGAAATCGCATGGAACTGACAACTCAACGAACTCATTATTTGACAGTCTTGTCAGAAAAACAAAAAATGGAGTCAAGTTGATTGACTCAGTACTTCCCACACATTACTGTGATATCAGTTTATTATTTTCCCATAGCATGAAGCTTTAGTCTGAGATCTCCTTGCAACCAAATCATCGGCAGCCTTCCCTCCCCTAAAATTGGCTTATGCTGCTAAGTATTTCCTTCAGAGGTCAATGGACAGCCTAAAACATCTAAAAACGAAGTTTGAGTTGTTTTCATACTTTTAGTTTTTTGATTATTGCTATATACGCTGCCACTGACACGATATTTAACAAACACACGCGTTTTCCATCCTCACCACGGTAATAATACTGTGTCAAAATTTAATTAGAATCAATGTAATAGTGTCCACGTTACAAAATACAAAAAGATCTAAAGCAATAAATACTCGTATGTATGTATACAGAAAATTCTAAGTCCCTTAGTTTCCGTAATACGCTAGGCAATGTTCGGATGGACCTAAAAAGTTGATTTATGTCGCTAGGTCTTCCTTCAGAGCCCCTACCCTACACCCTATTATGAATACAAGAAATTTCTCAGTTTTTCAACCCCCCACCCCCTAACCACCCCAATTTCACCCCACCCAAAAAAAAACGCAGAAAATGATCAGGAACCTCTAAAACGCTTAAAAACGAAGTTTGAGCTGTTTTTATATTTTTACTTTTTTTTATTATTTGTGCGCCGCCACTGGCACGATTTATAAAAACCATACGCGTTTTCCATCCTCGCCACGGTAGTAATACTGTGTCAAAATTTCATTAACATCAATTCAACAGTTTCCTTGTAACACAATATAGAAGGATCTAAAGCAATACTCTCGTATGTTTACACCAGAAAAAATTCTAAGTCCTTTGGTTTCTGTAATAGGCAAGGCAATGTTCGGATGGACCTAAAAAAGTTATTTATGTTGCTAGGTCTTCCTTCATGGGTCAGTGGGCAGTCTATTATGAAAGCAACAAATTTTTCAATTTTACAACCCCCCACCCCCCAACCACCCCAATTTCACCCCCACCCAAAAAAAAGTAAAAAATGATCAGGAACCTCTAAAACGCCTAAAAACGAAGTTTGAGGAATATTTAATTTTTTTTGTTTTTTGCTAATTACTCCGCCGCCCCTGCACCGATTTTCAAAATTATAAGAACATTACCTACTACGACCCCCCAGCATATCGCTGCCCAAATTTCATCACAATCCATGCAGCGGTTACTGAGATTACGAGGACACAAAAACGCGTACAGACAGACCGACAGACAGACCGACAGACCGACAGACAGACAGACCGACGGAAATGAGTGACATGGATTTTCGTTATGTAGACATCATGAAACGCCCAAAAAGTGTATTATCTCAAAATCGAAAATTTTCGCGATCACAATACTCCCCTCACCTATCGGTGTGGGAAGTAAAAACGCCAGCACGAAACACCTAACGAAGGAAATAAGAAGAGGAAGAATTTTATATATTCATGGTGAGTACCACCAACCGCTAAAAATAAAATACAACTCGCGGACAGTTAACCCTTCGTCATTTGAAGATTGTGAAACAAGAGGCGTTCCATTGTTCAAGTTAACTCGCAGGTCGAGGTTAGTAAACCGTCAGAGTGACCACTGATTGTGAAACTGGGCCTTAGAGTGATCCACGCCGCCTATGATTGGACTAACGGCATTGCCGCTACCTAGCACGTGACATCAACACCCGTCTAGAAGTATGGTCATGAACTAATAATGAAAAACCGTGCGGAGTGGAAGTAAGTAATTGTTAATCTGTCGGGTTGATTGGAGCTTAGAAAACGAACGATGACATACTTGGATCCCGGCGACATCGGCAGCCTCTCTATCTGTAGACCAGTTACCGTAACGAATCTGTTAATTGCTTCCGCGTTAACTAGAAGGTGATTCAAATAAATTCACCAATTTGCTTTATTAAACCGACGGCTGTTTTAATTGATGGTAATATGATTAGCACGATTGCTGTCTCAGTGATCTGTTCATCTGATCTATTAGTAACGGTAGGTTTCTATTAATACTTGCTTTATAGATATTTGCATCACTAGTGATTTTTACAGTAAAAACGTTCGAGATAAATCCGGCAGTATGGTCCTAATTTCTCAAAAAGTGAATCTAGTTTAGAGGCCACAAACACGTATTATACAACGCACAGTGTCGCCAGCGTACATTTACAAAGACAAGTAGGGTCACTCTAAGCTCCGCCCCCAATCTTGTTTTTCTCGCTCTGGTGTCGGACACTACGCAAGCTGGAGAATTCTGGCGCACGGTGATCTCTAGCAGTAGCCGAACGCTAACAGCTGTGGTTTACAGGGTCAGTTCACCTAACACGCGACACAATCGGTCGGATCTACCGGAGTGCCTAAATAAGTATTGTGTATATTGAGCGTTTTGCGCGTATTTGCGTATTTCACAAAAAAATGCTGGCGACATGTTATGTATATTATGGCTGCAACAAGGCATGGGAAAATCATTTTTTCAATGTACGAAAGAGGAAACTGGGTAGGACAGATTGGTTATTAACTAATAATATATATAATAAATTAATACCAGGATAAAAGTTTGCGAATTACACTTTCCTCAAGAGAGTTTTATGAAACATAACTCGAATGTTATATTAGAGTGCGAATATATTTAGCGACCAAATTTACTATCGGTGACATTAAAGAATGATCAAGACAGAAATTAAAACCAAATGTAAAATGTATAAAAACGCATGTGTTATGTATCTTCCAGTATTCGTATTTTTTTGCCTTATTGCCGTTTTCTTAGTTTTTTAAGGAGGTTGTAAGTTTTGTATGTAATTTATTCGATATAGACAAAATATGTTATGTTAAAGTACTAACTATTCCCTTTCATTATCTTATCAATTATATTTCAAGGAACTAATGGAACTAAAATATTGTCAATTCAATTGAATGGTTTACTGAATTATAAATTACATTCTATCTATAGTATAGAATTCATTTCTATTGACCCCCGTATAAGAAGTAAAGTGAACGTCGACAATATCGCACAGTCGGATTCCCTGTAAGTAAACGAAACGGTACGAACCCCTCTGAAATCGAGGCGGGTCGTGTTTGTGAGACACACATCAAAGTCGGCACGCCGAGTGACCCTACTTGTCTTTGTTACGGTGGTGTCGCGTACCGGATGTTGAGTTCAGAACCATCCAGGACCGCACTGACATTAAACTACAAGAAAACCAAACGTGGTTGCCTATTAGATGTTTAATAGATATTAATTAACATTATAAAATGTACAATAAATGCCATTTAAACTTACATTCTAATAATATTGCTTAAGAGTACAAATGAAAAAATTAACACAAGTCAAAACCAGATTCAGAAGAGTCGTTCAGGTTGATAATAATCTCTTTCTTTCGTGTAGGTATTTAAAAACGACCACTCTACTTTTGTTGCATGTTGTTTCGCCATTTTTCTTGAGCTATTAAATGTACCCGATCTGTATTGAGATTTATAACTCGTCCCTAGAGAGCAGAATGTCCTAATTGTCGTATTTTGCGATTTAAACGCCTAGATATACATTAAAGATCACATAATTTACTTCAGAAGTATACCAAGTCCACACTGAAGGGGAGATAATAAATTCACAAAATTCAAACTAGTCCATCTTTTCTGTGTTGGAGATAGACTACCACTGATGTGGCGTTTTGGAGATAGTATGCATTGATAATGGATTGACACTAGTTCTGCTTTCGCATGTTTAGAGGTAGTAAGTACACTTTATCAGAGGACATAAAGTGGGTGACACACGTACGAACTTTAAGTACGCGGTTTTTAAGTTTACAAACTTACTCGGATCGACGTCGCTGACACACGTGAAGCTCATCACTCATTTTGATAATTTTCCAAAATCAACAAAACTTTTAACAAACGCCAAACGCAGCAACAAGCGTTGCGCATCGATGGACTGACGAAACCAAAGGCCGAAACAAAGTGGTGGCTCGCGGCTCGCAGTGCTGCCACACGTACGAGCCGATACAAGCTACGAGCAAGATTTCAAAGGGGTGATACACGTACGAGCAAGTACGCGTACTTATGGCTCGATGACCTTTTTCGCCTGTGTGTCACCCTAAGTACGCGTACTTTAAAATCGTCAAGCAAACCGCCGCGCCGGCGATCCAACTGGTTTGAAATCTTGCTCGTAGCTTGTCTCGACTCGTGCTGCGAGCCGCGAGCCTCCACTTTGTTTCGGCAGGCCATCGATGCGAAAGGCTTGTTGTGTTTGGCGTTTGTTAAAAGTTTTGTTTATTTAGGAAAATTATTAAGATGAGTGATTTCAGCTTCCACCATTATTCTATAACATAAAGATTTCTCCAATTCCAAGTAATGCATCTTATAACCATTTATCTCATATGGCTATGAAATTTCATCAAGTAGTTTTTCAGTTCACAATATCTGAAAAACAAAAAAACTTCTCCTGTAAAATTTACATTTTGTGACTTGGTATACTTCTGCTCTGAGGGGACGAACTTCTGACGAGCTTTCGGCGTGATTATTGTACTATCTTTCTTTTTGAATCGCTCCATATTAATTCAATCCCAGACGCCAAAATTCTTGGTTGAAGGACATCCGAAGATGGCTTAGTTGCTCATCGTTTTACATTTTCCGCATGACTGTAAGAAGTAAGTTAGCTATTTGGATTGCCAACCCTCGAAAGAGGACGGCGTCATAAGAAGAAGATGCTTATTTTGTATGCATAATGTTGCATACTGTTTTTTTCTAATAATAATACTAGTAGGCTAACTAATGGCATCTTTGAAAACTAACAACAAACAATTAACAAATTGTCTAGTTTTCTAACAAATAATTATATGTTTTATTGTATTGAAATGGGTAACCTGACTTAATCGATATACTTTAATCTTAAACAATTGAATTAGCTTCATTAAAGTATTTCATTCCGACACTATGCTTTGTAGATTCATGTTTTCTAATAGATATGAGAAGTGTTATACTTTCCAAAATTATTATACATTATTATTGCTACTGATTTGTTCGTATTTTTGTGAACATTATAGTTACACTATTGTAAAAGTAAAAGTAAACCGTTTTTCATTCAAAACAGCCAGGATAACATTCCCAACGAAAAACCGTATCAATGGCACATTGAATGCAGAATCAGCTTTCTTTATAGTGTTGTAACATAGCTGGCATCTTGTATTACATTAACGTAGTATCTTAATATTAATTTTTGTAGGTAATTAAATTTTAGGCGTTTTGGGGGTTCCTGGTCATTTTATACTCTTTTTGGGAGGGAGTAAGGAGGGGCGTAAAACTGAACAAAACGTTGTATTGATAATAGGCTTGTCCATTGACCTGTGAAAGTAGAACCTAGCGGAATCATATACTTTCTTACGTCTATCCGAACATTGCCTTGCCTGTTACGGAAAACAAGAGACTTAGAATTTTCTGTTGTATACATTTCATAGAAACTTTTCATTCTCCTCTCATATTGACAATATTGTAATTCGCAGTAAGAGCCTACGGTTTTATCGTTAGAAATACAAGTGATTTCAGGAATCCTTCAAAACTGAAGCTACTCTACTATGCATATATAAGAGCAAAACTAGAATACGCATCCCTGGTACTGGTATCCTCACCATTAACTATACGTAGACCGTTTAGAATCTGCGAATCAGCGAAAATTTCTCAAATATTTGCCATACGAAGAAGATGAGCATACCTTGTAATTGGCTTTTCTTACAGCATGTTATTGATGAGACACAATGTCAATAGCTTACTAAATTGGGGTAAAAGATGCTCAGTAATACTTCTGTATAAGCCTATCCATGGATTAATTTATTTTGAAGTCATTTTGAATGAACTTTGTTTCTACATACCTAGAATAGTGTGTAGAAGCAGTATGACTTACCTAGCTAAGCCAAGAACTGATATACTGAAATTTTCTACGATCTATACAATAATGTCGTAACTGTCATATAATGTCCTTGCGTTGGTAGTGATTTAGATATGTTTTGAGCATAGACAATATCTATGCATATTTTAAGTAATGCTAATTATGACTTATTACCTATAAGACTGTAGTGAGTTAGGCGGAGAAGGCTTAAAAGTTTTTTTAGCTTTTGTGCCTTATCTCCAATACATTAACCATATGCATTAATCTCCTTTGTTAGTATTTTTTACACATGTAATGTCACCCTGTAATTGGCAGGTGCTATTGGGTGTTGAAATAATAAATAAATGAGAGTATTGCTTTAGGTCGTTCTGTATTGTGTAACGTGGTGTAACTATTGAATTGACTTTAATGAAGTTTTTAAACAGTATTATTACCGTGGCGAGGACGGAAAATCCATATGGTTTTTAGAAATCGTGGCGGTGCAGCAAAAAAACTAAAAATATAAAACTCATAAAAGTGTTATATTCATAATAGTGTAGGTTGATAAAAAAAGATTATTCGATTATTTTGAGTGTGTCTTAAAAACATTTAATAGGGTAGTAATTCAATCAATAAACAAATGACCAAAATAAATTAGGTAAGAATGCAATGAAATATTTAAACAATAACTTACTAGAGCTGCCTAATTTAACATCAATAAAAGTTTGGGTCTGTTTCAGGAAACGTGCACGAGATGACACATCTGGAAATTTAATAAAAAGATACCTGAGTAACCAATTCATTGAAGAATGATAAATAAAAAATGGGTTAGCATACGTTAAATTAAAGAACATGTCGTTATTTTATACTGGCGTGATTGATAAAACAGGCAGAATAAATAAACACACAAATATAAATAGATAATACAACAAATATATCCTTTAACGCTAAACGGATAAAATCATATCTGCATCTTGTGTGGTCATACAAATTATACAGAACATAAATCAAACATCTCTCGGGTCATAGGTATTAAGGGTCAACTCGCGGAATACTTCTCCAAAAGAACAGATGAAATAATATACTGTATAAGTATACAAAAAGCATATAACAAAACTCGAGCAGCTCTTGGGTCTTTGGTATTAAGGGTCAAATCGCGAAATACCTCTCCAAGAGCTCCAATCACTAGGGTGGAGAATTATCATGATAGCTGTGAGGCCAACTCACTAAGATACTAGGGGTCAACTCGCAAAGTATCCAGTCCTTTATACTAGTTCAGCACGAAGGGTCAACTCACGACGTACTTCGTGATTGTCATCTGTTTTATATCGCAGACGTACAAGAATTGGGTTATCAAACCACTAGTGATATAAATATGTGTACGGAGCTTTGAAAATTGTCTAGTAAACAAGTTCTCAAATAATATAATGAAATAAATCAATATATCAATAAATAAAGAGACAATTAGTAGAATTGGGTACTCTGTGAGATAAACTCACCTATATGCACAATCACAAAACAAATCACAACACCTCTTCACTGTACGTGATACAACTTACTGTTTTGAGTGCCTTTTTGACAAGAGGGTCCGTTCTTTCGCGTTGGTGTTAACCCAAAACATTACATTATATGCGATTTTGAACCTTATTTTAATCTGGCGAACATCTTGAAATAATAAAGTATGCCTTCTTTTGAAACTCTTTAGGCTGTTTAGAAGACAATATCGGTCGGGTGGTGATTTATTTCCAGAGCCTGGTTTTTAGCTTTCGTTTATCTACTGGCCTTTATGGTGTCACGTTTACAATACATTTTTAACTACACATCATCATCATCATAGTCACAATGTCTTAACAGACATGTTGTGAACTCGTAAAATGCATTAAGTCGGAGCTAGAGTATTGCCGACACGAATATTATCAATAGTTTTGAGCACTGTAGCTCGCCATCGTTCGCGATTTGTTGTCAGTTTAGTGGCGCTCTTGACACTCATATCCAGCAACTGTTTCGTCGTATCCACCCAGCGTGTAGGGGGCCGGCCACGGCGCCGCCCACTCGGGGCATGACCCTGAACTACAAGTTTCTCCATATTATCGCTTCTGTGTATATGTCCGAAGAATGTAAGTATTCTACACTTTTACACTGTAGGATAATATTATTTTTCCAATTATAAAATTTTCTCACCCTGACAATAGTTATCCATTGACCCGTGAAAGAAAGACCTAGCGGCATGACACACTTTTTTGATCGGGCAGGCGATGATTTGGATGCAAGGGGATCTCAGACCATAGCTTCATGCAAAGGGGAAATAATAAAATGATATCACTGTTATGTGAGGGACGTAGTGAGTCAGTCAACTTGACTCCATTTTTTTTCTTGTTGCTACCGTTCTGAAGCAGAGGAAACTCGATCCCTATAGGCGACTCCGTATATCCATGTAGGTGTTGGTCCGCAAGTCAACTCTTATCCTCAGTTTTTTCTGCTGTATCATCATATTGCAAACGCAAGTTAATCATTCTGAAAACACAATGATCGCACTGCATAACATTGCTTGTTGCTCGTATCGCAATAACCAGAATTCCACTAAATATTTTTTCTCTTTGTTGTAGGTATGTACGCAATTAACCATCTCTTCAGCGGCACAAAAGACGATGGTACTTCGATGAGAGCGTTCCGGCCGCGGTACCTGGTAATGGTAATGGAAAACAGTATTTATAACGTCACTCAGATAAAGTTTTCACTGTTATCGTGCTTCATACGATAGCTTGTTATAGAATATCTATAGCCGACCAAATGGTGTGGATACGCCGGCAATTGGCGGTTTATACAGGGTGATGTAGGAAGTTACAGAAACAAAAATAAGGAGCTTGTCAGTTGATTCATTTAGCGGATGGATTCTTCACAATACAAATGGAAGTATGATAAATACAATAATAAACACAAACTAAACATCAATCTCTAAATTGCGTGAGCTTGGGTGCACTGCGCGAAGTCTTGTAAGCCTCAAATGTATAAACGAAGTAGGTAGTTTTAGTTTGCCACTATACAGGGTGAGTTTGTAGTACCGGATCGGTGTAGCAAAGGATATGCTCCTTGCTCAGAAAATATTTTTGATTTATACAGGACGATTCATAACTACGTGGTGTTAATTAATTATTTTTGAATGAGACAGCCTATATATTATCCCATATTTAGACTCTACTACTCTACTACTTAAAATATACGGTATTGTAACATTATACAGAGTACTTCAAGAGTTATGACCATTTTTATTTTGAAATCTCTGTCAAATGAACCTACTGTATATCAAAAATAATGAATCAAAAGATATTTTTTACATGACGAGATAAAAGTGTAACCTAGTTTTAATGCCGACAATGAAAAGAATTGATGACGCATATTCATATACAGGGTGAGGTCGAATGGAAAATCTAGATTTTCTTTTTTTTTTCAAATATAACCCCCTATATTTTATTATAGCAAAAAATTGCTCACAATATGCTCATCTTTGTATAGCATTTCTTATACGTACGTTCGAGATATTTCGGTATTTCTGCAAATTTTAAATATACCTTTTAGTAGTGTACTGAAATTTATTTATTTTGCCAAACTTTAGTTTTATATACGAATAACTAAATATAAGGCCATAATATAAATAGTATTTGATGAAGTTGAAACGCCAAATATCGAGATAATATAAGTTTGCTGAGGAAATAATTTTATGGACGTGATGCATAATTATCAAACAGATTTATATGGTAGGCTTTGAAATATTAACTGACTCAGTACGAATAAAACGATTCTTCAATCTTTCAAATGGATCAGCTTCAGGGTGCCCCGGTTCTGGATATCGCTGTTGATGTAATCTAGAGGCAAGTAGGCAATTTTTAAAAGATTCTCCTAAACACCCAAATCATATCTATTTGTTCTTTCGTAGAGGAAGACAGTATGAGATCATTGAAGTTATGAAAACTGTCGATATTTCAATATTTCAAAGCCTACCTGATAAATCTGCTTGATAATCATGCATCACGTCTTCAAAATCGTTTCTTCGGCATACTTGACATATATATTGTCTCGATAACTCTTCATCAAATACTAGTATGGCCTCATATTTTGGTTGTTCGTTAAATAAAAATTAATGTCCCTAGTATTTACTCAAAAAAAAATATTTTCGGTACACAGAAGGTATATTTAAAATTTGTCGATATTTTTTTAATTGTAAATCTTCTAACGCAGAAATAGCTTTCAACATAAGTTTTACATATTGGTATGTCCACTACACCGACCTGAATCTATTTTTATTGGTTCTCAAAAATATATTTGTACGATTATTTAATTCTTTTAATTTACAGAGTGTATCTGACCTAAGCACATATTTTTTAGTAACGGGTCTCAACGAATACAGCAAGTATTAATTCTGTCAACCTGCTTAAAACCGATGTTACTTTAGTTTTTAACTTCCAAAAATTGACTTTACTATAATTATGGTGTGGGTTCTTGTTGATTACGTATGATTTTAATGTGGATTTAGAGGCAGGTATTGAGTTTTGCTAGAAATTTGATTATAATATCAATTTTAATACAAGAAAATTTCTGGTATGGTAAAAAACGCTGCTCTCCAGGAACTACAAGTCATAATTTATCTTTCGTTTTTTGAGACTCGTTGATCGCGATCAACCGTTTAAACACCCCCGTTATAGACATAATTGTTTGATAATTACACATGTTTAAAAAAATCACATTGCTCATCATCTCCCTGTTATTTCTTAGCGCACGCTTCATGTGAACTTTAGATTTGTTTACTTCTACATGGAAATATGAGACTGTCACGTGATTAGGAAACAAATATGGCATTGAAAATCTATCATCATAGTCACAATGTCTCAACAGACATGTTCAGAACTCGTAAAAAGCATTAAGTCGGAGCTAGTGTATTGCTGACACGAAAATTATCAATAGTTTTGAGAAGTGTAGCTCGCCATCGTTAGCGATTTACTGTCAGTTCAGTAGCGCTTTTGATACTCATGTCCAGCAACTGTTTCGACGTATCCACCCAGCGTGTAGGGGAACGGTCACAGCGCCGCCTATTCGGAGCATGACCCTGAACTACAAGATTCTCCATAATATCGCTTCTGTGTGTATGTCCGAAGAATGTAAACATTCTCGTCGACACAATAGAGGATAGTCTTTTTGGATTACCGAGCTCATCCAGTATGAAAACGTTAATTCGATGGGCGCTATAAAGAATTCTCAGCATTCTCCACCACGTCCACATTTCAAAAGCATCTATGCGAGCTCGATCTGCCTTTTTAACGGTCCAAGTTACCGAGGCATACAAAAATATGGAGAATACAAGAGACTGAACCAGCGACATTTTGGTAGCTTTAGTGATGTTATGGTCACGCCATATTTTAATAAGCTTTGTCATGGCCACACGTGCCTGTTGAATGCGCCGTCGAATCTTATTTTCACAGCTACCCGAATTTTCGATCAATTGAAAATCTAGCCGTGCTTAAAATGATTTTATACCTTCTTCGGTGATAATGGATTGTTTCGCTCCTGCACTAAGTTACGGACAGATCAAAAAAAGTGGTCTCAGAAATGCACGCCACTGGGTTGTTTAAAGAACCCATTTCTCATTAAGTCCTCCTACGGGGAAATCTCACGTCGATTCTCCAGAAATGGATGTTGTCGCCATTTATAATTGCCGCCTTATATGCGGCTCTAAATCTTAATTGATACCGTATACTGGCTGTCGATTAATAATTTACCGTCTTTCTTCTATGCTTTTTTTAGATCGAATTTTGATTTACTCGTCTGTCAGATACCGCTATATCGGGCAGAAATGCCACTGCGAACATGGATTTAATGGCATACTAGATGTAAATCGATATCATGTATGTAATATAAATGACCAAAAGAAAGCTGTGCTACAAATGTAGTAGGTTGTTTTATGATATAGAAAATAAAGGATATAAGAATCGGGTGTGTTTGAACAAAACACTGACAAGCAATTTATATGCAGTGGTCCAGCTAAAATTTGCCAACGACCGTATCTCTGGAACGGTTAAAAAAATTAAAATCGCCGTGACACGTCGATTAAAAAAAAGTTCTATATTTCCAACAGACACCCATTTACAGGAAATACAAAAAAAAGAAATTAGTAAGAAATATGAAGATTTTAAATAAGTATAATTAAATACTAAGTTAATAACAAAGAAAATATGTTTAATCCTAATTAGTGGTAGTACCGTACTCCTACATATAAAAATAACCTTTATACCAAATTCCAATAGAGAAATACAACAAATACAATGGATCGCTAAGTTAAACCATTTGTTCTATAGATCACTAGGCTGAACAATTTGTTATAGAGGATAGTGCATCGTGGAAAATATCCGAACCTCCACAACGTGTATTAAATAAATTGCAACAATAGTACAACGGACATCTGGTTGGCAAGTTAGATCTCGGCCTGAAGCAATGGAATGTTACTGAATGCCTAACATTCAGTCTAGGTACTCTAAATTAAATCTGATTTGACTAGTGCTATACAGTCTATTTGATTGTGCAAAAGTTTGTATAAAAAGGTGATGGCCGACCTGAACCTTTTATTTTCTAGAGATATAACTTGGAATCTACATAACAAAATATTGTGGTCATAATCCTGTGGTTGATAGGTACCATCGACTCTGAATGCAAGATATTTGAGAAACCTTCTCTGTAGTGACTCAATTCTTAAGATGTCCAGTTGGTAGATCGGATGCCAAATTATAGAGCCATACTCTAAGTGTGGACATGACAAAGCTAAAATATAATAATTGCTTTATGGTTTCTGGATTCTGGAAATTCCTATTGTTTCTTATTATAAAGCCCAAATATTTAGAAGCAGCATTAGTTATGTTATTAATATGGGTCTTAAACTCAAAACATTTACCAAAAACGATACTCAAATCCGTGATTTCATCACATCTAGTTAAAATGCGGTTATCTATTTGGTAATCGAACAATATGGTAGTTTTCCTGCGACAGTATGAAACTATAAAACACTTGGATATGTTAAGGAATAACCCATTTACACCGCACCACAGGTTTACAATATCTAGCTGGGATTGTAAGACATGGCAGTCTTCAACTGACTCAATTATTAATTTTGCTATTTTGAAATCATCAGTGAATTTCAGTTCTAGGCATTTTATTGACTTCGTAAGGTCGGCCGAGTACATCAGTATTATGCCATCAACTCCCTCATACCATAGTTGACGGAATACATATAAGTTGGATCACTCCGCAAAAATATCAAAACAACCTGCCCCTTGCTCCGTCTCCTCGGTACACCGGTAGCAGTGTACCGATGTCAGCCGGGAGATATGGGGTGGCGCAAAGTAGAGGTTGAACGTGTTTAACGCGAAGTCTATACAGTGTTTCAAAAATATCGGATTTTGTTATCTCGGATTTGTTTGCAGGAAATGGATAATATTTTTAGAAGTTTGATAGTAATCAATTTCGCAAGAAAAGATATTACCAATCAATTTAAATTTATTAACGGATGGAGAATGACAATCAGATCCATCCTTATTTTGTGGTAAACCTTGAAATGTAAGGGATATAAATACAAGGTATCCCACGACGATTAAGACAAGAAATATATCGGAACTGGGCAGTAGTAGAGAATTATAATTTTGGGCATGTAAATTAGAACACATGTTGTGTCTTTGAGGTACCAATGAGGTATTTGTTTTTGGTCACGTGACATTCGATTCAAAATTATTAATGGGACACCCTGTATATTTGTGCCTGTGTTCCTCCCGATAAAACAATTCCAACAAACTAGCATACTTGGGGTCTAAAGTGATTAGTTCAAAAGCTACAGGTACTAAAAGGATTGTATCCCGCTAAAAGCGTATAGCGAGACAAAATATTCATTCGGTAGTCTTACTATACCACCCAGGGACATTGTAAATTATATTTTAGAGTTCGAAAATATTTTGATTGATAACTTTAACAATTTAGTTTCTACAGTAGCAATTGGAATGACAGTGAAAAGCAAAATGTCAAAAATAATTTATTCACATCCATGTAAAGCATTTCCACATGATTATCTTTTAAAATTGTACATGCGAGTTCGTATATACTACGCCATAAAATTTATAAACTGTGATCTCAAAAATAAGCCAAATAAACAAAACATTAAGGTAAAAATACTACAGCACCTTTGAACCATCAGTTTTTACTTACGAAATAGCTACAATATGTGAAATCATTTGAGATTCATTAGTAATAGTTTTACTAGGCTTTATTTTTGATATCCATTTATGTAATTTAGTGCATTAGCAAAATAAACGTTATATATGTATGTCTAAATCGGCCGTCAATACATAGTTTTTCAGTGACCCTCGTATATACGTACAACCCAGGCGTTAGCAAGTCCCCGCTAAAAGACCCTCGTAGTTGAGCAAAAACCAACGCAAAAACTAACTGGCGCGTGCGGCCGCGGCATCGCTTTCATGTAAGTTCTTCAAAGTGCCGACGGAGAGTGATCCAACTTATACGTATTCCGTAAACTTTGCTCACACCCAACAACCCCTACTTCAAAATCTCAAACGAGGTCAGTGTGGAGATCGTCCATACGACCGGGTTGCGTCATACAAACTTTGGATTTTAAATGCCCCCCTAAAAAAGTCGAAGACATTTTGAGTATCGCCTGTACTATGGAACGAAATGGCTCACATTTGGAACCTTTCTTCCAATAATATTTCATGTGATGGAAATAATAGGTACGTCATTTTGATAATCACCATATTTTTATTAACTTCCATAATAGTGAATCAATCTTCAATCCGTTTACACTGTTGTATTTGCCAATGAATTTCCTTCAAAATGATGTATAACAAGTATGGTGGTCTTATTTAAGATTTTAAAGTAGGGGTCGCTTCATTCACTACCTTATATAACCCACATTATAAATAGTTGCCTGGAGTTTGGATACTTTCCCAAGAGGTGGAAAGTATGATCTGCTTTTTCTAAGTTGCTCGAAAAAATAGTCCAAACTCAGTTAGTCAACTACTGCAATGAATTTTCAATCATTCCGTCACATCAATCTGGTTTTCGTGCTGACCACAGTACTAATACTGCATTACTTAATATCACTGACAATATATTCAGAGCTTTGGATAAAAGGTTGGCTACAGTACTAATTTCCCTTGACTTCTCTAAGGCATTTGACACCATTCACCATGGCTTACTATGTGCGAAGCTCCAATATTATCGTCTTGATGAGATGTCCATACATTTTTTTAGATCTTATTTCTCGGACCGTGGGTCCGAGGTGAAAATTGAGGAAAATCTGTCCTGTAATAAACATATTTCGTCGGGAGTTCCCCAGGGTTCGATTCTGGGACCACTATAGTTTACTATATATACGGCTAATCTTCATACTACCTTATCGTAGTCATTTATATCGAGCTATGCAGATGACGCGCAGCTAATTCACCACTTTGATCCAGAGAACCTGACGGATGCTGTTGATATGTTAAACGTAGATATTGAAAGTGTAGTCACAAACACTAAAAACCATAACCTTTCATTAAATCCAGCTAAATGCAGTGCGATGTTGTTCTGCTCGAAAAAGTCGTGTGATAACTTTACAGCTAATTTAAACATAAAAATCATAAACAACGATTTACATTTTGTAGACACTTTAAAAATACTTGGAGTCACACTTGATCAAAATTTGAGGTTCAGATCGCATGTTTATAATGTTACTTCAGGTTGAAAATTTTATATTCCAGCAAGTATATATTAAGTTTTAATGTTAAGAGGGCCCTTTGTGAATCTTTAGTTAGGTCAGTGGTTCGCTATTGTGATATTCTATATTACCCTTGTTTAGACAGTTTAACCAAGTTTGATCATATCTCGGCTAAAATCAGGGAAATTGGTTGGCTGACCGTAGAAAAAACTGTGAAGCTACACTACATTATTTTTATACAGAAATTAGTTGTTACGTCCACCCCTTGTTATTTGTTTAAGAAGCTTATACCTCGTAAACATGCGCACGACTTGATTCCCCGCTACTTCGCTGCATTATTTACGAGATCATTCTCGTATAATGCTGTGCAACTGTATAATCAAGTAAATAATGAGTTTAAGAGATATTCACTTCTTATATTTAAAAAAAAGATGAGACTTCTACTACTGGTTGAATAAGAAGGTACATTTTTCTTTATTTTTTATATTACTTTTACCTGTCACAACTTAACTACTTTTGGTATGTTTCAATATAAGTATATATTTTTTTGTTAGCATTATATATAGGGTTAAATGTAAGAATAGCCTGTGGCTAAATTTCGCCCTAATAAAAGACGTTTATTATTATTACTATATTCGGTGGAAGAGCTCCCCTCTCGACATATAAATCGGCAATCCTCACGTTTGCGATAAAGGCTGGACATGAAAGTGTAAAGAGAGGTGCAAAAGGACCCGCTTGTAGGCTTGTAGGCTCTTGTAACCAGAATGCCTCTCTCCTTTCTTTCATTTGAGTTTCTGCTGGCATTACCTTTGACTCATAGTATACAACTTCTGGTATACCTCATTCGTTTACAAATAAGTCATGTAAGCATGTATCAAATTTACGACACAGTACGCATACGCTGATACCAACTTCTAGTCCAGCATAACGAGACCTCACAGACATTGTTGAACAACCAAAGTGTATCATGTTTATGACAGTTACAAGGAACAATGGCTTATCGGAAGTGTCGATATTTTATCGATTTGCAACTCTTATCCGTTTAGCAGTCTAGACGGTAAGCCATGGCGTGCAGTCACTTGGAAGACAGTGGGTTGTTTATGAATGGATGTTATCGGTGCCTATAAAGCGTTAATTGTGATCGCTATCTCCAAGAAATACTACATAAATGCATGAATGCAGGTGGCCTTACTCAATGAACTGGTCCAAGATTGTTATTATAATAATCTTATCGCTCTTTATGAAGAACAAAATGATTGAAATAGTAATATCCAACATACAGGATGTTCATTTGAAAACTTCTCACCACGGATTTATCGAAAACCGCTGATTAAAAGAAAAAACGCCGACACTCGTCAAAATATTTGTCAAAGGGGAAAACTTTTTAACCAAAAACTAATTCACCTCCTTGTACCCTCTGCCCCCCCAGGAGCATCCTCTTAAAAGTTTTAAATCGCAGGGTATATCGAGTAATATCTTGTTTCCAAGGTATGTCGAAGTATTTGATTTTGACGTTTGATTTTTAAAAATTGGTCGATTCTTTTTCGAGAGAGTTAGATAAATCATTATGCATCTTAACTTGTTCAACACGAAAATATCATTTTTTATTGCAATAAGTGTTCAAAATGTTGCCTGTTATCGGCCAAACAGTGATATAGGTAGCAAGTTGGTTATCAGGGTGGCTTTCGATGATGCGTTTACGAAGGTCCTCCAAAACTTCAGGTTAGGAAGTAAACACAATAGATTTTAAATGACCCAATAGAAAAAATTCTAATGGCATCTAAACAGGAGATCTAAGAGGCCATTCTATAGGCCATCTTAGCCTTATCCATTTACCAGAAAACGCGTCATCTAGCCATTACCGAACCGGAAAAACATAGTAATGGAAATAGATTTCAGACTCATCAAGTATAATAGGATTTCCACCTTAGATTTCCACTTTCCTCGATTTGACGATCAATGGTTTCAGTGGTAAGCGGATTAATGGTATTTCCCAACATATCCAAATAAATGTATCCATTTAAATGCACACTAATAAACAACGGCCCAATCACTTTGTTTCCTAAAATGCCTACCCATACATTAATTCCTTGAGGTACAAGGTATGCCCTCCTACAAAAGCATGAGACGCCAATACCTGCAGTTATGCTTATTAATAAACCTATTGATTAGTTTAGTTTTTATTAGTCTTTCAAACAGGGGAACTCTTTTTGCCCCACCCAGTAGAATGGATGAAATTTATGGAATTTAGTAACTGTGTGTATAAAGGCTATAGTGAAATATCAGTCGTATCCACAATTTTACGTAATGAAGTGGGTATTAGGATTCATGCCAGAATGACCCAAAACTTCAACTTGAGCGGATTCATCCAGAACTTTTTTATTTGCAACAGATCCAGCTTGAGTGAACTTCATACCTATGCGAAGTTATCTTCCCCAGATGTCTGACGTGAAACAGAACAACAGTTTCCCAAGAACATTGATTTTGGGCACCATATATGTATTGGAATCATTTCCACTGTTTTTGCACTTTTAATTTAAACATTGCCTATATCATTGTTTGACCAATGACCGGTAACATTTTGAACACTCATTGCAATAAAAAGTGGTATTTTCGTGTTCTTTTGTTTTCTATTTGAACAAACGGAAACGAATCGTCCGATTTTAAAGAATCAAACTCCAAAATAAAGGACATCGACATACCTTTGAAACAAGCTCTTACTCAATGTCCCTTGTCATTTAAAATGTTTATGGGGGTGACCCTGGACAGAGGGTACAAGAAAGAGAAGTAGTTTTTTGTTAAAACGTTGTCTCCCGTGACAAATCTTTTGACATTTGGCATTTTTTCTTTTAATCAGTGGTTTTCGATAAATGAGTGGTGGAAGGTTTTCAAATGAACACCCTGTATAATAAAATCGTGTTAATAACAGTAGTAAGCTGTCAATCCAAAGAATAGTTACAAACTCACAAACAAACATACAGGTGAACCTAATAAAAGCGTAGTGAAAAAAGTACGTTTGGAGAGTTTTTGAATAAAACTGTGATCATATTATTTATTCACTGGATAAAATTGACGAACAGATATTGACTGAAACCTCCTATTTCGGCACAGAATAGTACATATAGTTAAAGTTGAGCAATATAATAACAGTATTATGCTGCTGTTAATGATACCCATCAATCCAGCTCGTCCCATAGATCTTTAGAAAATTTGTTAATGAGATAACAACCTGTTACGCCGACAAATTAGTATGTCAGTAGGGAGCCTCACTAAACGAGAAAAATGCTGGTAATAATTACCGTAACATAATTTCATAATTAACACGTAGAGTGGGTCTAGTTTGATAGAAATTCCTGCAGCTGCACTGCAACGGTGTGATTCACAACGTTTCATAAAATTTATGAGTGATACTACCTGAGTCATGGTAGTACAGAGTATATCGCCGCCAATTTTGGCACATTTTGACATCTGAAATATCTGGTTTTTGTGAATGAATTGCATTTTTTTCAGGCTACTTTAATTTTTTTATACTTCTACAGGACCTTCAAAAATGTTGCCGCGCTGCTTATAGTAACAAAATAATTTTTTTATACAGAACGCCCTGTATATTTTCATGTAGTCTTGAAGAATAATTCCACAAAAAAATGTACACGTTAATTAATGTATTTTGACAATCAATGAAGATATTTAAGTTTTTTAAAGCCATTAACATCAACGATAACATATTATAACTTAAAAATATATGCGTCCTCTATACAGGGTTATTCACGTTATTCGACACGGAGCATTATGGCTAAGGTATTCGATAAAAAAGAAAATAATAATTTCGGATGGATAGGGCTACATTCTAAAAATATTCTCATGTTATGCAGGGTGTTCCAAACCCCAAATGTATCAAAGTTATGTTTTTGTAAATGGAACCCCCGTATATTATTGCATGTTCAGATTCCTTGGTGAATTCTAGTGTGACTTTATGTATTATACATGGGACTTCAAGCGAACCGTTTAGGTGTAAATCATCATTTGCATTATAAGTAGATATCAGAGATTGAATATCGTAGAGATTATAAAATTTGGAAGGCTGTGACTTTGCTGTATACTAAGCATAAAATGCGTCAGCTTTGATGAGACTGTCAAATTTAAATCACGTTTATGCTTGAAGAAATCGGTCGATTAATTAAGGAAATTCACAACCTTATATCATTAGAAAGGTTATCAAATTCTACATTTAACCGTATAAAAAAATTAGGCATTCCCATTTGAAAAAATCAAGTTATCGCTGATCGAAGTTTCCTTAATTAATCGACCGATTTCTCCAAGAATAAACGTAATTTAAATTCGACAGTCTCGTCAAAGCTGGCGCATTTTATGCTTTATAATACAGCAAAGTCACAGCCTTCCAAGTTTTATAATCTCTGCGATATTCAATTTTTTCCTGATATCTACTTATACCGAAAATGGTGATTTACACCTAAACGGTTCGCTTTAAGTCCCATGTATGATACATAAAGTCACACTAGAATTCGATAAGGAATCTAAATATGCAATAATATACGGGGTATTCCATTTAAAAAATGATAACTTTGATACATTTCGTGTTTTTGGGACACCCTGATGTATAACATGAAAATATTTTTAAAATGTAGCCTCTATCCATCCAAAATTATTATTTTCTTTTTTATCAGACACTTTAGCCATAATGTTCCATGTCGAATAACGTGAATAACCCTGTATAGGTGTTTTGAAGCAAATGTATCTACGAACGTATTTTTGAGATTTTTTCAAATATATTTTTTTCATCCAACTTCGTTTGTGCACTTTTTGCTGGGACACCCTGTATAAACGTACTCAAAAATATTTGCGATCATAACATGGCATTGAAAACATCAAATTCAGTCAAAGCTCACCCAAAAAATACTAACTTATGAGTATGACTCTGTGCGCCGCTGACTATACCATCCATCTTTGGTGAGCCGTAGGAGGCTTTAATCGACATGATAAACAATTATAATTAACATGCAACAATTTAGGCGGACAGGGCAGGACTGACATCAATTTGTAGAACTCACAAAAAAATACAATGCCCCTAATAATGGTATACGATATGCTGTTATAGCCCATTGTTATCCGTAAGGTACGAAAGATTGGCTTCATTATTATTACTTGCGTTACGCCCCCTCGAGAGAGATTAGATGTATTGCGAGATGTACGATTCAAAGTTTATGACCCACTGCAGAATCAAGATACCAGAGGAACTCATAAAAAATTATCTCGCTTTCACTGTCTAATTATTAGAACGACGTATGTTAGGAGAACGTTCTGATTGCTATTGCAGCTTTTATTGATTCAGAAAAAATTAATGGCATTCTGGTAGATTGTAGGCATTACACAAGGAGGATTATATAAATTTGTAATGAAATGTCTATGAATTTGATTGCCAGAGATAATTATTAGGCTTAAAAGATTTTCGAAAAAATGACAAAGAGTAGATTGATCTGTTACTTTTCACGCATCTTAAGGAACCAGGGTTACACAATTATACATATGTATATGCCATGTTAAAACACGGATTCTCATTTTGAACAGAGCTCACTTGTTTTTCAAACTACATACGCATTATTTCAGAAGCTGATATAGTTAAGACCTTAATGAATGACATCTATTTGAGATTTTCTCAAAAAAGTTTTTTAGTGTGCAAAAAAACTCGCAATGTAAAATCATACATTCTTCAAATGTCTGTAATTTAACAAAAAAAAAGGTCAAATAGGTGACAGAGCGCAAGCTTTCTTCTTCAATTTGCTTTTTGAATCATTACTGTAACGTCAGAAGCTTGTAATGCAAAATGCATTTTTATAATGACCTTTGGACGTTACCTTTGGACCTTTTGACCTTACCACTTATCTCTCCTCATCTCAGACACACACACTGGAGAAAGGGACCAGGCGGCCACGTCTCCTCGCTAACACGGGAATATGTCTTTTATTGGATTCTCAATTTCGCGCGCTATACCCTAGACCCTTAATGTTTCGGCAGAAATAAATACCAGTAAATATCCAAGAATAACTTCAGATTTTAAATATGTTAAATGCATCTTCAAAGCAATAGTTTTATATATAATTACATTTATTTCTGTAAGTTATTTCATCTGTTTACTTTCTGTACAAAAATACTTATCTTATTCCTGATATAAAAGGCAAATATGTAGAAAATTTAACCACAGACGCGGACCGGCATCTGTTGATAAAATATGTATGCCTACCACATGACACATTTTTTTCGTCGAGTATCTGTCGACATCTGAAGTGCGGAGAAGATCGGACTCCAGACTGCAGTAAACCGTTCTCCTGCTGTCGAATGAATGTAGGTATATTTGTTTAGTGATTTATTTACCATGTTCGACAGGATTTTGCTAAAGGGGAGATTGATCAGACAATACAAGAGATCACTTTTACGTTAAAATAATCAATCAAAGAAATTCCAGTAACTGTGCCTACAGAAACAAAAAGATCAATAAAAATCTTTCGGGAATTAAAAGCTAACCATGCTGTTTTTGCGCTATTATTCGTAGTAGCTAATACCCTATACCTGAGTACTAAACCTAGAGACCGGATAGAGTAGAGTTTCAAGTCAATGCCAGATCGATAAGATTTGTGTTTTGCACCAGAATACGTCGACTCGAGAGTTATAATAAATTAAATACAAATAGATAAAATAAATGATATAACACATAACACATAATAATATAAAAAACGAAAGTTAAAAGGTGCTAGTAAAGTAGTAATAGAATTCTTAAAAGCTATTTTATTAAAACACATTTACAATTTAAAAATTCTGATATGGCGCATGATGTCATCCATACGTCCATAGTAAAGATTGCACCAGATATTAAAAAAGATTTTATTGCAGTAATAAAATGTGGCAGAGAGAGGTTTTTAACTTCAGAATTCAGGTTATTATATAATTTTAGACCATAGTAAGAAACTCCATCACGTGATCTTGTAAGCCTCCTGCAGCTTTAAACTGTTTGCCTCTAGTAGCTTCTAAATCATTCAGCCCTAAATGATTCATAGCAAACCTTGACTCACCAACTAGCTTTACATTGCAGGTATTTTGCTGCAAATGATTTCTGCCAAATTAAGAATGGTATGTCATCAAGCTAAGGGAAAGTCTTTAATGTAAAGGTAAAATAGCACTGGCCCATGGATAGAGCCCTGTGGTACGTCCTCTCTTACATCAATCATCTCAGATCGCGCCGCCCTAGCCGTACAGTTTGTATTTTATTTTGCAGGTAATTTTTAAGGTTATGTACAATGCTAGCGTATAAACTATAAAATGACAAATTCTTGATTAGAATGTCATGAGATGCACAGTCGAAAGCCTTGTTCAAATCACAAAAGATTTGCGTTGGTTAATGCACCATATTCATTGAATAGTCCAGCTTTTTAAGTAGTGTTTGTTAACGCTAGGTCAAAAGAATCTACTGTCACTTTACTATGTTTCTATATGTTCGCCTTAATTGACATCCTGGGCCACTTTGTAGTAATAAATCGAAAAAGTCTATTTTGTCTTCTCCTTAATCTTGTACTTACTGCCTGTGAAAGGTGTCTATTTGCCTATAATTCCATCGTTTAAATGTTCCCTTAACAATTCCGGTCGTACTACAAGCTACAAAAAAACTCGAATGCTAGTATTCTGTTTAGAAATCAAAGCTAAGTACCCGTTAGAGATTACATGTAAAGCGCACTAATACTTACTGGTTCGTACTACTATGACTGGCAGGTTTTTACAAACAGCGACTTTTTAGATCGAAGTGTCTGATTTGCCTAATTGACAGTTTACCGCTATAGTAGCGGATTAATTGATGCAAGCAAACGCGATGCTCAAGTTGAGTGATTTTTTTTAACGACCGCGTGTGGAGTACCGGCTCGTCAAACTCGAATTAGCAGGATGCTTTATGAATATTGGTGGATTGATTTGCATCAATTTTGAATGATCGATGCGGTTACAGCTTGCCTGGGAATGTTCCGTATACCGGAAGAATGGCGAGACTAAGAAAAAATGTGTTAATTTCTACTTAGTATTCTATCACATTATTTTATGTCAAGCGTAGTAGTAGTCGCTGTTTGGCTGCCGCAACTGACAAGTACCTCCCAGTAGGCCGTTTTTGCTATCCCCGAATATGACCTCTCAGCCACCACTGTCTGCCTCCCCCTCTCTGCCAAACCTTACCCACCTTCTAACAAAGTAGTAGCAACAAATAGATATTGGGAAGTAGTACTTTAAGAAAGTATTGATTCGCCTGTGGATCGATTCTGTAACTTTCGCTATAGTAACGAAAGCAGGCGAAGACGAAGCTAATCAATTACGAAAACGATTTTTGACGGCATTCCATAACTAAAGTTTAACGCTTCGTTACGCTTTCGGCATGGAGCTCGATGACTCACGAGCAATCACGAGTTGGCTTAAATATATCTGGATGAGACTCTGCAAAATCCAGCAATGCCGACCATTGCGAAGGCTTAGTTTTTTCTCTTCGATTCATTTCTGGTAATTAACTATACAAATAAATTTAAGCGATTTGTCACTTTGACACACAGCAATAATAACGTCAAAACTTGACAAACGAGATCCAAAATCTTTCGCTATCGCTTATAACGTTCGTCTGCGTTCGTTATGTCCGAGTCGGAACGAAGACATTTATGGAATACCAAAATAAGCGAGAGCGTTTAAAATCTGAGGAACCGAGCACTGTTTATGTGACCCGCCAGTATGTCGGCCTAGCTTAGGGAGGGTAATTCTTGTATCCGGAGTCTGTCGGATCCAAAGAACTCGTATCTCAGCCCGCCTAGCAACTCACATTCCGCAAGGAAGTGGTAGGCTATTTCATCGGCCTCTCCACAACCCAAACATAGGGTGTCTTCTTAAATTCCTAATAGTGATAGAATCCGCCTAAGCCTGCAATAACCCGTCAGAACACTCACGAGGTTTCTGATTGCCCATCGGGCTTAGTTTCGTAGCCGTGCTCATCTAGATGTGTTCAGCCCAGTTATAAAATCATCTATGGTATTGTTCACCCACTTTTTGAGGGCTGACGCTACCTGCTGCCTACTTAATCATATAACGGGCTCCGGGCCAACAAACTGACCTCCAATGCCGAGTTTGGCCAGCCTATCGGCTTCCTCATTACCAGGAACCGCTGTATGACCCAGGACCCACATAAAGGTAACTAACTCCCTTCACCCTCTCCAGCTCTTCCAGTCTCTTCGCGCATCAAGGGGTGTCCTGGTTTTGGGCCGGCAGATGGCTTTCAGGGCCACCTGACTGTCAGAACAGATGTAAACCTTTTGCTCCGAGCTCTTTTTTACCTCTTCATTGCATGCAGCAGAGAGTATTGCAAACTCTTCTGCTTCGAAAATCGTCATGTTCGAGCCTAGAAAGTAACTCTCCCGTACTCCTCGATTTTCCACATACATCCCTGCACCTGGTACTAAATATTCAACACAAGCCTATATATTCAGGAGTATGAAATCGTTCTAGGGTCAAACCTTAACTGCACATAATCGGGCGTCAAGTGGAATTGGCTTAACGACATCTGCTGTCAGAGATCTCGTTAATCGAGAAAAAATTCCTAAAGATTAGAGAAAAGAACTAATTATCAATTGGCCAAAAAAAGATCTCACGGAATGCTGAAATTGATAAACACGGTATATAAAATACTGGAGATAATAGTACTGGAACGATTGAAACCTTACATAGAGATTGAACAAGCTAGCTTCCGCCCAGGTAAATCTTGCATTGACCAAATAAATACATTGAGAATGGTAGAGATGTTATACAAAAGGAACTCCCCGTTTCATTTAGGATTCATTGATTTTGAAAGAGCTTTTGATACAGTGACACGCACAAATGTAAGGCAATGCATGAGACAGAAAGGCACTCCTCAGAAGATTAGAACCACGCACAAATGTAAGGCAATGCATGAGACAGAAAGGCACTCCCCAGAAGATTAGAACCATCGTGAAAAAGCTGTACAAGGATTCCACAAGTCAGGTTAACGCAAGGAACATAAATGTGAAAGAATTAGTTTCAAGCGGCGTGGTGTGAAGCAGGGATGTGTACTGTCACTTTTATAGGAGATGGCCGAGGAGGCATGGGAACTGATGCCTTCAAGATCTGGATTACGCTGGTGACATCTGCCTAATATCCCACACTATCTGGGACACGAAAAGGAAGATCGCAGTTCTTAAAGTGGGAGCAGCAAAAACGGGACTTCTTTACAACGATGTGATAGAAAGAGTTGACTGCTTTGTATATCTAGACAGTATAGTTAATAACGCAGGAGGTACAAGATCAAGGTATTCAATAAACAGCGTCTACTAAAATCAAGAAGAGCGTTTGGCCTCCTTAACAAAGTTTGGCAATCTAACACGTACTGAATTAGAACAAAATTGCGTATTGTCAATAGTAACATGAAAACAGCGTTATTGTATAGATACGAAACATGGAAAAGCACAAAAGCCACAGTCTACGGAAGGTCTTACGCATTTTTTGGCCAATGACAAGACAAATGAAGAACTATGGAATACATCAGGGTTCAAGAAAGTACGGACCGAGATCAGACAAAGAACGTGGAATTGGATAGGCAGGATAAGTCACATCCTGCAAATAGGAACAGAAGAATCGACAGCTAGAACGGCATAAGACTAAAACTCCCAGGCAAGTAGACATACAGGGTGTCCCATGACGATTAGCACAAGCAATATATCAGAACTGGGCAGTAGCAGCGAATTATAATTTTGCGGGTGTAAATTAGAGCACCTATAGTATCTTTTCTTATTATTGTGTAATCCAATGAGGTATTTGTTTTTGGTCACGTGACGTCCGATTCAAAATTTTTAATGGGACATATATTTGTAACCTTTTGTGTTCCTACCGATATTTATTTATATTTATTTTCGTATGGCTTACATGCAGCGTACATAACATAGATACAGGTATATAATAACCAATAAGTGATAGCACAAACCAAAAAATAAGCAAAAATCACAGAAAAAAAAATTACACATGAACCTAACTAAATATCAATATCCAAGTTCCTAATCCAGTCAAGAGCTGCATCGTCAGCTTTCATAAGGTCACTCCAACTTCCCCGATAGGAACGCAGGGGGCATTCGTCCCTAATGTGCCTGATTGTCTGGTTGGGAGCCCCGCAGTCACAGGCCGGAGACTCCGTGGCACCCCACTTGTGAAGTGAGTCCGCGCACCGGCCATGTCCAGTGCGGAACCTGTTCAATTTGACCCACAGCTTTCTGTCGAGTTCAGTGCCAACAGTGTTATGGTTATACCCTCGGAACCACTCGCGCTCCTCAAAATTTTCAATACGTTGGCAGTTCTGATCCCACAGGTCCCTCACTTCGATATTACTGGCATCCAGCTGTTCTGCTTGCCGCACCGGGGGGTTCCGTGAGCGGAGTCTATTTCGTCGTAGGCTTGGTATGTCTTCCTGTATGGGTAGATCCAGGTTCTCTTGTAGCTTGTGGTATTCCCTAAGCAGGGCCTCGCTCCTACGAATTGCGGGTGGGTATATGTTGCTCAACAAAGGAAGCCAGTAGGTGGGTGTCGGTCGGATTGCTCCAGTTATCAGGCGCATAGTGTGGTTCAGCTGGACGTCGACCAGATTGGTGTGGCAGCTGTTTAGCCACACCGGGGCACAATATTCGGCTGTAGAGAAGACCAGTGCAATGGCTGATGCGCGCAGCGTATCTGCTGAAGCTCCCCATGTCGTTCCACATAATTTTTGAATGATATTGTTACGCGTCTTTATCTTGGCAGCAGTATTTTCAAGATGTTTTTTGTATGAAAGGGTGCGGTCGAGGGTGACACCAAGGTACTTGGGATACTTGTTATGTCGAAGAGTGTTTCCATTAAGCTGCACTCTCAGCTCTGTACTGGCTTGTTTGTTGTTCAGGTGGAATGCGCATACTTCAGTTTTACTTGCACTGGGTTTAAGTCGCCACTTTCCAAAGTAAGAGCCTACAACGGCCAGATCCTCCGTGAGAATTGTCTCCGCTCGTCCGAGATCTTTGGTTCTACAGGCAAGAGCGATGTCGTCCGCGTAGCAGAATTTCTTGGACCTGGTGTTAGGGAGATCGGAGATGTACAGGTTAAAAAGTAGGGGAGCTAGTACGGAACCCTGTGGTAGGCCATTACTTAATTTCCTCTCCCTGCTTACGTTCTGTCCCATGTAAACGCGGAAGTACCTATTGCTCATCATGGTGTTAAGGAGAGTTACAGTTTTTCGACATCGGGTTGTTTTTAATAATTTATATATCATCCCCTCTCTCCAGACTGTGTCATATGCCGCGGTTAAATCTACGAATGCGATAGATGTCTTCTCGTTTTCCTGGAAACCAGCCTCTATGAAGGTTGTTAAGGCCAGTACCTGGTCGCAGCAGCTTCTCTGTGGTCTAAAACCTGCTTGCTCAACTGGGATATGTTCCAAGACGAGGCCGCTAATTCTGTTATAGATGAGCCTCTCCAGAAGTTTATAGGCACAGCTCAGCAGGGAGATAGGTCTGAAGCTTTGAGGAAGGTCAGCTGGTTTGCCTGGTTTCAAGATTGCCACTATTTTTGTTCTCTTTAGCTCTTTGGGCAGTAATCCGTTATCTAGGATGTTCGAGAAGAAACGGACCAGCCATTTTTTTCCACCGCTGCCCATGTTTATTAGAAATTCTGGATGTATGTTATCCAGGCCAGGTGCCTTGCCATGTTTGGTGTGCTTCAGAGCAGCATCCAGTTCATCCAGCGTAAAAGGCGAAGAGAAATTGGATTCATCTGGGCACTGGGCTTTTAGAGAGGTGAGCTCTCGTTTTATTCTAGAAGTATGTTGTCTGTCGCGGGGGGCTCTGGAATTCTCGACTATATGATTGGCAATTAGGTTACCCGAGATATCAGGCTTTTGGCGAGGTTTGTCGGCGGCTCCGCCAACTTTACGCAGAAGACTCCATGCCTTTCTGCTCGAGTGTTTGAAGTCAGCACTCTCCACCGTCTCACACCAGCGCACCCTTCTAGCAGCGTCAAGGCTCGAGAGGAGGTCGTCCGCAATGTCGCTGTCGCCAGATTTGCTATACTCTTCATAAAGTTGTTCGCAATGTTCATTCCATCCCGGTATATATTCTCTTCTGTATCCACGGGGGATAAACTTCTTAGCAGCAGCTAGAACAGCCCCCACAAATCGAGAATAGTTCCCTGTTTCTGGCCGAATAAAACAGATGTATTTATCTAGGTGGTTAGCAAAACTCCGCCAGTCAGCTTTGCGGAAGTTCCATCTGGGTCGCGGGACAGATCTTGCTATTGGGACAGAGAGTCCCACATCAAGGATCACAGGCCTGTGCTGGCTGTGTGGGAAATTTGGTATGACTTCCCTGGATGCAGGCATTGGCTGACCCCTACTGTCTCTAGACACAAAGCAGAGGTCCGGGTCCTACCGATAAAACAATTCCAACAAGCTACCATACTTGAGGTCTAAAGTGATTAATTCAAGAGCTATAGATACTTAAAGGACTGTACCACTACCATTATGCAACACTAGCAAATAATTTATCTGTACGAATACATGTTATAATCAATGGTAGTGGTACCATCCTTTAAGTACCTGTAGCTCTTGAATTAATCACATTAGATCCCAAGTGTGCTAGTTTGTTGGAATTTTTTTATCGGGAGGAACACAAAAAGTCACTAATATACGATATATAGAGTGTCCCATTAAAAATTTTTAATTGGACATCACGTGACCAAAAACAGATACCTTATTGGATTATACAATAATGAGAAAAGATACTGTATTTGTTCTAATTTACTCCCCCAAAATTATAATTCGCTACTACTGCCCAGTTCCGATATATGGCTTGTCTTAATCGTCGTGGGACACCCTGTATAAGAAGGCCTGAGGAAGAATTGTTACAGAAGAAGCAAGAAGAATGGGCAAGACATGAGAAGAGATAAAGGCGGTTGCGAATAATAGAGCAGACTGACGTCAGTTTATGGAGGCCCTATGCTCCTTAGGGCCGGTTGTACAATGCAAGCTTAAGCTTCGGCTTAGGGTAAGCTGACGTTAAACCACGTCAGTTGCAAAACGCCCGTTGTACAATGCTGGCTTAGCCCCCCACTCCAAGCTTAACACGAGCTTACGTAAGCCGAAGATCAACGCGAGCTTAGCTGACGTTTAAACCTAACCTGATTCAAATGACATGATGTGTCAAGGAGGAACCTTCAAATTGCTTTTCACTCTATTAGGCTATATTTTTTGAAAGATTTTTTGTCTAGTTTAACAAAGAGGGCAAATAAAAGAACAGAGACAGAAACGGCCATTGCCCGAATTAGGAACAAACTATCATAAGTTACTAACCAAAAAGGTAACTTTTCAGATGATTATGTCAGTACGTATTGCTTCAGTGGTGCCAACCATGGTGAATTTCATTATCAACCAGGTTTAACTAAGCCGACGATTGTACAACGGGTGTCGACTTTAAGCCTGAGCTTAGCTAAACTTAGGTTTAACAAAGCTTGTGTTAAACCCGAATTTGTACAACCGGCCCTTAATGGAATGAATAAAATATGAGTTGTACTAGTTCTAGAGTGAGCCATTAATTTATGGACACCTTGTATAAACGTGGAATGCCATCTCGCATATCGTGTTAAAACAAGCGCAACAAAATACAGAGGACGTTTATTGAATATCTCTCTAATGCCTGCTATCACGCCTTATTATACATCGCCTCAATAAAGCACTTAATGACGCTGAAAAGGAGACATAATATTCCTGGCGTACCTTTCTTTAAGACCAAATTGCACGTGTCCTTTTTGGATCACTGCCTCCGATATACGCCTATATTTATGATCGTTATTATTAAATAGTTTGGTTTTTGCTTCTCGTTGCAATGAGATAGAAGGCAGGTTATGCCTCATTTCGTTGATAAATTGTATCTAAATGCCTTGATGTCTTATAAAGCTGTCACGTGTCGTTGAGCAGCATCCCTGTTAGGTATATTGAGAAGACAAATCAATCAAATCAAATGTGTTTTGTTTGAAAAAACTTTTTCGGCGCCATGGTGGCGCGAGGTGCCAGCCGTCCACCATACAAGGTCCGAGTACGATCCCAGAACTTGACAGCTTTTTTTTAATTTTTTTTTACAAAATGGTTTATTGATATCCTTTTTGCAAATGTTACATACTTATTTTTCGGTGATCGAAATAAATATGTTTTTGAATCAAATTTTATTAGATATTTTCCTTGCACTAGTGCAAGAAGTAAGTACCGGAGTCACAGTACACAGGCACTAGAGTCCAAAAAATTTGTGGAAATGAAGCTTGTCTGTCAATTTCAATCGCTAATTGCTTTGATTGCGAAATCAAAATTGAAGGTAAATCAAAAAAGTAAAATTATTAGTAATTTTCAAAGAAATTGTAAAATTTTATCCAAAATCATATTTATTTCGATCGTAGATCGTGCAAAAAGCATATCAATGAATTTTTGGTAAAAAAATTAAAAAAATATATCAAACCCTGGGATCGCACCCGGCCACTGATGCGGAGTGGAAGGCTGGCGTTTAGTCGTTGCTACCATTACCCCGAAAAAGTTGCTTAAATTAAACACATTTGATTAGGTACTTTATTACTGGAACTTTTGATCTGACTTCAAACATTCAAAAACATATTTCTTAGGATCGTAGACTTCGTCTCGGGCTGCAAACTTCACTCATCGTCTATCGAACAACAAATATACACTTGTTACACAAGTAACACTATTTTCACGATTAACTGGGAATTTAAAAAAAATAATGGTAATATGAGATGGGACGTCCTTGGTGAGAAGTAACATTCTGGCGTCACACGCGCGTTCGGGAGATGTCGGCGTGTCTTCGGTACTGAATTCAAAATTTTTATTTTGATATAATTTTTGAATTAGATATAAAAAATAGTTTTGTTATAAAAGTTATGATGATCTTGCCCTATATCACATTTTTTTACAAACCCAATTCAATAGGCGCTTTCCTTTTACCTGATTTATCTGATAAATCTCACTTGTGACGTCATGACTCATTTCGATGTACGTTCCTTTTGTCTTCTGAATCTGAGTCTAAAGTGAGATATTTTACCCCCACTTAAGCCCATCTGCACAAGATCGAAAGGTAGATCAGTTGTCTCAGATCATTTAGATGTCAAATAAATCAATAAATGAGGTTAGAATGTTTTGTATGTTTGAATTTTTGCGGGTTTTGTGGTGTATGGGTAGTCGATAGTGTACGGTGAGCTACGAAAAACGTAAAAAAATCTGTTATGGAAAGGATCGACAGATTATACAACCATAGCATATTACAAAATTTCGAGGATTGACATTTAACTGCACAAACACGTTCTTTTAACTCATCTGAGCATCTGAGGTTTCCAACTGAGCTGAGCCATCTGATTTTTAAGTGATCTGAGTTAGTGCAGATGTAAAAGGAAAGCACCTAATCATAAATACCACACGATGATTATAATTTATTGTTTCAAACTGTCTTTTTTGTTTAAAACCTGTTTCCTATTTTAATCACCGATCTAGATCAGAAACTTAAAAAATGAAATATAGTTGATCTGTTGATTGCTCAGTACTTCCCACCAATTCTTGTTTTTCATAGCGTACAATGATATCGTTCTCGATAGATTTCTCCAAGGGTTTTGATAAAATCGAACTCAGGCTCATTTGCGCCAAGCTGAAGTTCTACGATTTTGAGAAGTTACTTAACGGACAGATTTCAGGTTTCGTCGGTTTTTGGAGTATTCTTAAATGAGGGTCCGAGTGTGCCTAAATGCTCAATACTCGGAATTTTTTTATTTTTATTATGTGTAGCGGACACAGCAAAATCTATTCAACATACATTATTACAGTCATACGCAGACGACACTCAGTTATGTACTTTTTTTAAGCGGTGTCGCACAGGGTTACTTTAGGAGAAGACTGCATTTCCAATAGAAAAAGACATAAAAAGTTGTATTATTGTTTCAGATATAATTAATTTTCTTTCATTATTTGATTTCTAGGCGCACGGTTGGTGTATTCATGACTGCCCGATATTATGTAGCTAAATACTACGTACACAGTACGGAAAGGCATAACATTTGTTATCAAATGGTATTTTCATAGCACTGTAGCGTCGTCTGAGAACAGGGTACTTGCAGAAAGAAATATTGTGTCATTTACGCGTTCCTTAGAGCCTAGTAAACATGACAAAATCACTTGTTTGTTTTTTTTGGAATCGGCTGTGAGAGATATTCCAAAAATTATTTCAAAAGCCGGAGAATCCCGCGCAAACAACCTCTGACCTCAGTAATATCGTATAGTGATGGGATGTAAAGTATTGATATTCGATATCGATAGCCAGTGCTAACCTAACATTTTGACATTGATCATTATAGCCACAAAACACAGGCACACACAAAAATACAAAAGTCAAAAGAATAAAAGTTAGGCTAGATTACTAATTCACTTTGTAGGGATGGGCTTGAATTAGATTCTACCTTTGGATTCATTCATAATGGGATGCGCCGAAATAAAATGATGGCTTCGATTAGTTGCGAATCTCGGTCACAAACAGGATGAACTGTGATACCTATCAGATATAAATATGTATTGCAACGAAAATGCTAGTGGGTTAATTGCCTGTTTCAAATATGTTTAAGTATCAATAAATTGAGTCGGATTTTTAAAGGATGCAGATCATCTCTAGTCGAATGCGCAGTTGAATGTCACTGACTTGCGCTGTCGCAGTATCGATTGTCGATATCGATAAGATATCTGTGACGTCAGCCCTTGTTTTAAGTCACGTGGAAAAATTTAAATATATCCTTATTTTATTTTGCAAATATCTTTTTTTGGCCGTCAGTAAAATCATGTTTTTTGTTTCCTACTGCTTCTTGATATGGTTTTCTTTACGCTATTTATACTCCCGAGGCGATTTCATGACCTCTGCAAGTACCCTATTGTATTACAAGAGTTTGAAGTAATGAATAACTGCTTCTGATAGTTTGTGCCTGATAACTTTTGTAAGTGTATGCCCGCAAGTTTAAAGCCAAAACTTCAGCAAAATACAGAAAAAAGATCTCCAAGTAAAGTGTATTTGGTCCTAAAAACGGCACTGTAGAATTTTGTTAGTAGTTACAGAAGCTACTTTTTGATTAGACGAAACTAAATTCTTGTTTGCTGAATCGTTTTCAGTAAAAACATAGGTAGTTGCCGTGTATCATGTATGGCATAGTTTGTTATGATTAATTGTAATGACATATTTATGTTGTTTGCTGTGGTTAAGCTAAATAATTATTGTAGGTAGTATAATTATTGAAGTAAAAGAACACTGTAAGCTGTCATCAATAAGAAACGCTTTTTGAAATTAAATAAATTAAAATTCTGTGACAGTTGAAAATGGAACCTTACTTTATATGTCTCTTTTTGTTGGAAATGTTGTGTCTTCTAAAGTATCTTCCACTAGTCATAAAGGCCTGTATAAAAAATCTGTCATAGAGGCAAGGCCTCTCTTGACGTCCGCAGTAGAAGTAACAGCGACATCCAGCTGTTATTGAAACTTGTGCAGGTAGTAATGGTTCTAAATGGAAAATTGATTCTCTTTACCCACTAACCAGCATATCAGAGTAAACGCAGGTCTTATCACATTTTCACGCGCCGTCCTTGTGTGCAAAACCGATTGTTCCGCTTGCGTAAAAACATTGCTAACAACACTCATGCTAATTCGTATTTCCTTAGTACTCTAACGAACCGAAACAAAAAGCACAGTATGATACGAATGACACCCCTCGTGTTTCTTACTGTAATAGCAACAATAGTTTTGTAAGAAACTAGAGGAATTATAGTAAAAACGTTGAGATATATCCAACAGTAAATTGGATGGAAATAATCTCTCAAAAAGTTAATATCGTTTAATAGCCAGAAACATTTATTCTACAACGCAGAGTGTCGCGTGCTGGATGTTGAGGACAGAACCCTCCAAGGCCGCACTAGTACATTAATGAAGACTACTATACGTGGCGGCCTATTATATTTTTGATAGAAATTAACCAATAAATTGTACAATAAATAACATTTCAAACTTCCATTCTGGCAATATTATTTAAGAATACAAATGGAAAATGAAATAAAAAGGAATTAACACAAGTCAAAATCGGATTATTAAATGTACGATCTCTAATAAGTTATTAAATGAACGATCTCTAATAAGATTTATAACTCCTGATGAGCTTTCGGGGGGATTATTGCAGTTTCTAATATTGCTTTTCAGATTGCTCCATATTGCTTCAATCGGATTAAAAATACAAAAAATGGGGTGGAACTCTTAAAACTTACACCCACTACTGTACGCCATTTCATCTACGATATACCTTTTATCAAATTTGTAACTGTCTACTAATTCCAATAACTGACTTTTTGTTTTAACTTCTGGTTAAATTTTAATATTTTGTTTTGTAATACATTCAATAATCTCAGCTTTTCTAAGCGAAGTGTTGGTATTTTTTCCAATAATCTCAAATATGACTGAGCATTATCGATAACAGTTACTGTACACGTAAGAATGTTTTGTAAAAGTTTTGAGTTTCAGTCTCGTTTGACGAAAATTGAAAAATTCAGATCAGGTTCACCTAAGAAATCGAAAACCTCTATTCGACTTTCTGTTAAGATGAAACCTCTTATTTTGTATAATTTAATGTTTCTGATTACAATTCCGGTCGCAGTTTTGTTTCAGTATCTATTGAAAAAAAATTTTAAAAATCAGATCTTCAGGTTCACCTAAAAAATTGAAAACCTTTATTTGACTTTCTATTAAGATGAAACCTCGTGTTTTTTATAATTTGAGGGCCTTGATTACAAATACGGTCGCAGTTTTCAATTTCATTTGACAGTAATAAAAAATTTCGGATCTTCAGATTCACCTAAGAAATCGAAAATCTTTATTTGGCTCTCTGTTAAGATTAAATCTCGGGTTTTTGATTATTTCAGGACATTGATTACAAATCCGGACGCAGTTTTGAGTTTCAGTCTTTCGGTCAGACTTTTTTTAAACATACAGAATCCAAAAATTCTAACAGCAGTATTGGCAGATTTATCACTTTTACGTTGCACATCATACATTGAGCATTCCATTTAAAATAAAAATAATATAACGAAACGTAAAATATTGTAAAAAGCCTGGAATTGTGCTGTATTTTTCTGGGTATATAAAATGGCGTCATAATGTCAAATTTTTTGTTCAGACGTTTTATCGTACCTGTTTGTCGCAAAGAAGATGTCACTCATTTCTGTCGGTTTTTCTGTAGATTGTCATTGCACTCACAAACATATTAATGACGTAAGTTGGTAATACACCATTTTAACACATCACTAACTTTTTTGCTGATGCTTTGATACAGCCGAAATTCATAGTGTATATGTTAAGGTTAAAGTGCTTACATGGCTACTTTATAAACTAGCTGGATAATATAGAAACTATCCAAACGCCTGGTTATTTTAGTGGAAAGTTATCTTTCATTTAAAATATAAATGAACGTTGGCCAATTTGTATTACCTATATCCAAATAGTTTTTAAACTAGCCACGAATTGTAGCTGAAGTACAAGCCAAATAATAATTCCACAAATTAACCGGGGGTTTTGGCTATTTTACAGACTAACCAGAGTGTTTGGATAAAGTGTGAACTAAATATTTCTAATAATGTGTAATAACTAACTCGTTGATAGCATGCAAAGTATAAGCCATTGCCTTTGGTTAAATTGATTTAAACAATTCCTAGCAGATAGTAGGGTTTATCAACGAGTTGGTAGTTATACATTACTAGAAATATTCAGTTTACACTTTATCTAAAAACTATAAACAGGTTGTAAACTAGCCAAAAACCCCGGCTAATTTGTGTAATTCTTTTGTGGTTTGTACTTTAATGGCAATTCTTGTCATGTCTTGCTATTTTAATTGAAAGTTAACTGTCCACTAAATTAACCAGGTTTTTGGGTAGTTTAGATACTACCCAGCTAGTTTACAAACTATCCAAGTAGACACTTATCCGTAACATATATAGCATAAACTTTCCACTATCAAGTCTTCAAACGACGAGAACTCTGGCACGTCAAACAGGTCCTTCTTCTGTGTTTGAGTTTTAAATTAATGAGTATTGCCCCCGCAATCTACTTTACGTGGTTTTTCCATCACTCGACCAGAAACAAAAGCCTTTTATCACAGCAATCATCTAGAAGGTTAGCGAAGAGCAGCTAATCATACACCGCGAGGAATGCGTTTTCTCAGTAGGTTCATGGGATACCGAGAGCCGTTTGTTGTAATTGCTGGAATCTCCATAATAGAGACTCAATTGGCCGTAATTGCAGGAAGGAAATGAAGGAAGAACTGCGGGAAAGAACTTCAACAATGAAAAACTGTTCATTGGAAATTTTTGCCGTTTTCCTCTTGTAATAACTAAGATAAGATACCGCGAAGCCATTTTTTTAGCTCAACGGTATTATGCAATACAAACCAAAATGATGCTGAAACAATCTTATAAATTAGGCATTAGAGTATAGCACAGAACATGTTTTAACGTTTATCCCTTTACTAATTTTCTGTTTTCAAACTCCAGACGCGTCACTCTTACCTTCATTCGAAGCTTTATTTATTCTCCATTTATCTACGCGGTGGTCCACCACTTTTTCCTTTTGATTCTGACCACTACTGCATTACATTACGTTTCTTGCTAGTGTTCAAAATTTCTGGAAAAATTGGAGGAACACGGAAATTTTCAAAATATATGTTGGATTTTATGAACTGAAAAAGGTCAATTCGGGTTATAACTAAGGTCCGGTTTCTCAATGTAGAATTAAATACTTATCTGGAACTCAACGGTTAACTATTAGATAAATTGTTTAAACAATTGAGGGTTAAACTTACAAATTAACGTAAATATCATGACAGATAATATCCATAGGAGCACTAACTGGCAGCTACCTCTATCTGACAATTTTAACTGGACATTGAGAAACCTGCCCTAAAACCGCTTTCAAGCTGTCAGAAGTGTACGTAGCAGTAATGAGGGCTTCGGTTTTCGTATACGACGCACATTCCTAGCAATTCAAGTACTCGTCCTGTTATATGGTTACAGGGTTGTGAGTCGGATCTCATAAGAAAGGATCTGGACTCTATATAGGAATGTACATACAGAAGAAACAGACTTACATAAGATAAAGTTCAAAAGCTTGTTGAAGTGTAGTTTGAAGGCAGATAATAATACATTTATTTATCTTGGTAGACCATTTCCGCTTTTAGAATTGACTAATATTGATGCTGAGTATGACACAGGTGGCGCAAAGAAAGTAAAGAGGTTTCGGAAGCAGGTATTTTCGCTTAAGGCGCTAATTCTGATTAAGTTTTTACTTGTTTTTGAAACTTTTATTATTATTTTGTTAATCAAGAGTTATATGTTGCTTCCTTAACGTTCTAAATAAACTGTTACTTATCTAAAATATTTGGTGGATGATTTCTACTTTACATTTAAATATGATACAAATATAGATGCTTACATATAGGTTTTATCTTTACATCAGCAAGATAATGTATTTTTCAAAAGATGCTAACGTAAGCCTCTGAAAGCTCAGCAAACCTCTCAGGTACTTAGTCAGAGGGTGTGTTGGCATGTACTCAGAGAAGTGGTGAATAATGTGAACTGATTTGCATAGATGTACTTCAACTACAACCCTTGAAATCTATTGAGATATCAAGGATTGACCCTTGAACAAGATTTCTTATAGTGTGTTGCAGAGCTAGTGAACCTATTTGACATAATTTGAGAGTATGGTATACACTTTGTTCTAAAAAAATATAGTGTAGGAGCACATGACAAGAGTTTGAGTTTATGGCTCAATGTTGTACAATTGCAAAGGCAATAAGCTTGGTCTTGGACTACGTTGTGGTTTTCCATAAAAATTCATGAAAGATATAGAAACGGCAAGTCTAGGCCATGGGAAAAGCTCCTCCTTAAGTTTTTGCTTTTTTGGACTTCATATCATTTGATTTATCGTAGATTAGCCTTTCTATAATATCTAAAACGATAACATTGTATTGCTCTGCCGAGCCGCCTAGCGGCTCAAGAAATGGTAAAAATAACTGCTTCCAAGACCCAGTATTGTACGCCATCAAATAATGAGTATCCAAGCGAACACCCAATTCTAATGAATAATTGGGCTCTGCCAAGAAATCACTCATTCAAGCTTCCAAAAGTCAATGTTACAGACATCATGATCTGGCACAAACATGTTTCCTCCATTGCAGAAAATATTTAATGTCCTTGTTTTACTTATTTTCTCTATCCCTTTTTAGACACCATCTCATAATGACAATCGCTATCTGAGAGAACCTCCCGCTCCCCCTACCTGATGCCGTGCTGGTCAATTTACGATTTACACTATATGATTTTTTTCATTTGTATGATCTACTGCACCCATCGATTCAATGCAAAAGCTATATCTTATTTAACGGAAGTGTCATTAAACTAATTGACATCGCGGCGCCTGCGTTAGAATCAATAATTCAATCCAATCTCCGTTTCGTTCACCTCTACCATAAATGTACACGTTTTTCCTAGTAAGAGATCATATGCGTCTTATTTATCCACGAAAGGAAATAATAAGCTTTAGAAAAACAGGAAATAAGATAAGTCCTATATCAGAAC
The DNA here is from genome assembly GCA_951848785.1 of Callosobruchus maculatus. Classification (NCBI taxonomy): domain Eukaryota; kingdom Metazoa; phylum Arthropoda; class Insecta; order Coleoptera; family Chrysomelidae; genus Callosobruchus; species Callosobruchus maculatus. The sequence continues at coordinate 3,825,476 of CATOUR010000081.1, read as the reverse complement.
TGGTGTTAACCATACATGGCTGAATAAAGTGACTACGAGTGTATATTATAACTAAAAAATAATGCAGTGAAAGTTTATGAAGAATGGGTGAAATATTCATTATGTTCTTTTTTTTTGGTATTAACTATTCCTTCATTTCACAGCTTCCTGTAGCCATTTTCATGTTATATCATTACACGTTAGTCGTTGAGATTGTAATGGACTAGTATCATGCGTTTTGAAAACAATGATTAAATCATTATAACCTCTTAGTGTATACAAAAATAGGTGTACTTAGGCATTTTGTTACTCTCATCATATTGTTCACTAGTAATTCAATTTTAATGTTTATAAAAATTTTAATTTAGCCAATGAGTGCGAAGCGCCATACATCAGCAATGCATTGTTGCCTCGTCAACTCTCGAATCGCGTTATTGACCCAATTTTCACGATCAGACTACTGTTTTGTCATCTGTCTTCTGTCAAGGATACCTTGTGGGTTTCATCTCTCGGCTATATCACACGAAGAAAGGTTCTGTGAGAAGAAGCTTTGATTTGTGAATTGTGCAGCTGAAGTTAAACCTAACCTTATAATTTTATAAATTGAATCGGTGAGTCCAAGAACAGTACAAGTCCAAAAAATGGCGTTTTGACTTAAGATGGCCAAAACATTTAAAATACGAAGATCCATCGATTACGCTCAAGAAGATTACAAAGTATAAGAATAACTCCATTATACGCACATCTGTTTACGACGTTGCGATGAAAAGCATCAAAAGTCTACGGCGTTGCGGATGAAAAACATTACAGGTCCCAGGACATGTACTGATTTTAACGTCATTGGTCAACTCATTGTTGGCTGTCAGCGCCACGGTTCGCCTTATCGTTAATAATAATAAAACAATTTTGACATACTTAGCACCCTCTATTGACGTTGTCATAACCTTATCTAACGCTAAAACTAAAAAAAAAATACAAAAAATCCTGAAAAAAGAAGACTGTGTCCAAGAACAGTACAAGAGCATCATTTTTTTTTATTTTTTTTATTAGCTTGGAGGAGGGTGAGACTTTTGGATTTATTATGTTGAATTCTCATTGATCTAAGGAATTACAATAACTCTTATATGATGGCGAATACAGTAACTTTACTCGTTTTGGAGTTAATATGTTTTTTTCATTTATCTCAAAACTATGTTGTCGGAGTTGTACTATTCTTGGACTCACGGATTCAATTACTCATCACACGTTGCCCTTACTGACATATTATCTCTACCTGGGAAATACAAATCGTTCGACCAAATATCGGTAATGTCTTCACTGGCCGCGTATATAAAATTATGTATTACTTCGAATGTGTAGGACATAACTAAAATTCTGAATAAACAATACTGTACAATAAAAAATGGAGTCAAGTTGACTGACTCAGTACTTCCCACACATTGCGGTGATACCAGTTTATTATTTTCCCATAGCATAAAGATTTAGTCTGAGATCCCCTTGCAACAAAATCATCGCCAGTACCCCCCCCCCCCCAAATTATTGTCATAATCCGCTAGGTCTTTTCTGCACAGGTCAATGAACAGCCTATTATCAATAATACAAACTTTTGTATTGAATTTCACCTCTTCAGCTGTGGCAGTTTTGGAAAAATTTAAGCGTTCCGGTACCGTTTACTGAAAAAGCGGTGTTGCCGTATCTCATTAATTAATACAAACAAAATTTTGAAATTGTGAGATCTTACTAAATTCGACATGCGCAATTCATTGCAATAAAAATAAGTAGTATTTAAAATAAATTAAAATCGGGGATACTTGTTTAAAAATTTGAGAAAATAATTTATAACTTGGCAACGTCGAAAACGCGAAAAAAAATATTACAAGGCGAGATAGAGTATTTGTAGATATTTCGATTTAATATAAAAAAGACAGGGTGTTACATTTAAAAAAACAAAGCAAAACGACCTTTAAGTTGCCGGAATTTAAAATTCTGCCAAAAACACCCTGTAGATACAAATTGCTGGTAGCATCCAGAATAATATCCGCTTAATATTCAAGTAACTCGCTGTGAAATATTATTGAGAAAAGTTAAAGGAATATATCAATTTGAACGTATTACTTGCGACCTTGCAAATGCGGAAATTAATAGAAAATAAATTATTACTTGGCAACGTCGCAACCGATTCCAAAAATATTTTAGGGTTGAATAGAGATCAATGATGGACACTAGAAAAACTTGAGAGAAAGTTATAGTTCCATATAAAAAAATCAAGTTGATCTCTATCCTACTTTCCCGCAACACCCTGTATATTTCAAAATATTTTTAGGATATGCATCTCAAGTAACCAAATAACTTTTGTATTTGAGATTTTCTTCTATCAGCTATACCTTGCGAGATATCGAAGAATTACACACTAAATGGACAGCCTGTATACATCGGAAAAAATTCTGAGTCCTTTAGTTTCTGTAATAGGCATAAGGCAATGTTCGGATAGACCTAAAAAAGTTATTTATGTCGCTAGGTCTTCCTTCATAGGTCAGTGGGTAGTCTATTATGAATACAACAAATTTTTCAATTTTACAACCCCCCAACCCCCAACCACCCCAATTTCACCCCCACCAAAAAAAAAGTAGAAAATGATTAGGGACCCCTAAAACGCCTAAAAACGAAGTTTCAGAAATATTTAATTTTTTTTGTTTTTTGCTAATTACTCCGCCGCCTATGCACCGATTTTCAAAATTATACGAACATTACCTACTACGACCCCACAGCATACCGCTGCCCAAATTTCATCACAATCCATGCAGCGGTTACTGAGATTACGACGTTAGAAAAACACCAACAGACAGACAGACAGACCGACCGACAGACCGACGGAAATGAGTGACGTGGATTTTCGTTATGTAGATATCATAACATGCCAAAAAAGCGTATTATCTCGAAATCGAAAATTTTCGCGATCACAATACTCCCCTCACCTAGCGGTATGGGAAGTAAAAGGGCAGCAAGTCAGGATTCCAGACGAAAAAGATAATAATACAGTCAACTTGCTTCCGTTTAAATATTTACCTCAGTTTCTCGGCTATGCCGCGCCCAAAAAATCGCGGAAAAATATGAGAAGGTTCTTATGCTATCTTATGCAATCATAAAAAAATGCATGATACTAGTCTGTTATTTACGAAAAATGGTTGAAGTGGTTGAATGAAAATAACATGTACGCTAATGTTAACAGCGATTCAACTGTTTGAAATAGATTTTCCTAACCATAGCATTATAGGCGCATTCCATGCTGACTAAAACTACCTACTGCACTAACTTACGATTTTTACTAGTACCTACCTTTAGGAAGAAAGTCTGTAGTATACTTTAAAGCAAAAAAGTAAAAAATTTTGATTTCGTAAAACGAACTATTTGAAAGACTTTGTGGTGGTTCCGAATAATTCCTGGTTTTCGGATCAGGGATCGTGGTTCGAAAGTAAGCGCGGATGTGACAGGATACAATTTATTTACTTGCGATGAAGGTACAAATACCTTAAAACTATTACAGCAGAAAAGTGCCCGACCGCGACCATTGAATAATAGCCGGAACGTAAACGCAACCTCGCCGTCTGCTGATAGAGGCGACTGACTTCTTGTCAGAATCTGTCAGACTGACCGATACTGTTTCTATTCCTACACTGTCGCCTTATGGCATCGCAACTTCACTGAAACCACTACAACTTGTGGCTTCTTGGGACTTTCTAAAAAGTATGACAGAAATGAATTCCTGAAAAAATTTCAACTAAATTATCAATTTGTTTTCGCTTAATTTGATAGCCTTCCTATTCCTTGCCCTTAAATTTTCTTACGCGTGAATTGAGAATGTTTAGAAAGTACAAAATGCTAAATTAATTTTTTGCGGAAATCCAACAGGTTTTTGCAGGTCATGGTTACCCTTGATCGATGTATGTGGCTGCATGTTTTTGTGTTGAAACTTTCAACTTGAAAGCCATAGGTTCTACTCATCGGCCATATTGACACGTAGTGGAATGTCCATAAAAAAATCTTTTAAAGTTTTATGAGTATCACCTTGTACAGCCTAATTTTATGAGCCATTTTATCATGCTGATCATCTCTAGTTGCTTTTTTATCAAGCTTCAAGGCAACACTAACTTTATCAACAATATCATTTTATTATCGTATGAGGTAATTTCGACCTACACAGTACTTTGCAGTGGTGGTTCCTCAACGTTTAACCCATAAAACTTTTTACGGCTGGCGTTATCCTCGTAGTATGCAATTTTCTCATTAGGTAAGGTAACAGCACTGTGCACCAATTAACACTAATTTTTTAAGTGTATTTATCTGAGTAGCTTATTAAGAGAGTGCAACGACCATATATTATTAACTGCAACAAATATAATTTAACGTTCGAAATCGCAAACTATGCAAAATTAAGTTAAAGGTAATTACCAAGAACATTTCTTTTGTATTCAATTATGGAGTAGTAAAATTCGTATATGAATACACCACCAAAAAAAAAAATTCTTGCAAAAGCGCTACTGTTAGTTGCAGTTATTAAGATGACGCATATTTTTTTAATCAGCATCTACGTTTTTATGTTTTTTGACGCGCTGTACTGCGTCTAGGGTTTGTTTTCCCGTATACCTCCAAAATATCGATTAGGTTTGGAAATCAACTGATAATTACGCAAAATAGAAAACAAAAGATATCATAGACCATTTCTAGAAAAAATAGTGGGATAGTATGACAGAATTGGACAAGGGTTTGACCATGGTGGAGTTTGGGTACGGTCAGACTCTCCCATGAAATGTTTTGTCACTTTTTTGAAATAAGTATGTAAGTTTATTTCAGTGGCATTTGATAGCGGATCTCTCGGGCTGGCGGGTGTACCTAAAAAAATCGAAAATCTTTATTTGGCTTTCTATTGAGATGAAACCTCGCATTTCGGATAATTTCAAGGTGCTGATTACAAATCCAGTTGCAGTTTTGAGGCTCAGTCTCTTTTGATGAAAATAAAAAATTTCACATCTCTCGGGCTAGCGAGTGTACGTAAAAAAATCGAAAATCTTTATTTGGCTTTCTATTGAGATGAAACCTCGCAGTTCGGATAATTTCAAGGTGCTAATTACAAATCCAGTTGCAGTTTTGAGGCTCAGTCTCGTTTGATGAAAATAAAAAATTTCAGATCTCTCGGGCTGGCGGGTGTACCTAAAAAAATCGAAAATCTTTATTTGGCTTTCTATTGAGATGAAAGCTCGCATTTCGGATAATTTCAAGGTGCTGATTACAAATCCAGTTGCAGTTTTGAGGCTCAGTCTCGTTTGATGAAAATAAAAAATTTCAGATCTCTCGGGCTGGCGGGTGTACCTAAAGAAATCGAAAATCTTTATTGGGCTTTCTATTGAGATGAAACCTCGCATTTTGGATAATTTCAAGGTGCTGATTACAAATCTAGTTGCAGTTTTGAGTCTGTGTCTCGTTTGACGAAAACAAAAAATTTCAGATCTCTCGGGTTGGCGGGTGTACCTAAAAAAATCGAAAATCTTTATTTGGCTTTCTATTGAGATGAAACCTCGCATTTCGGATAATTTCAAAGTGCTATTACAAATCCAGTTGCAGTTTTGAGTCTCAGTCTCGTTTAACGAAAACAAAAAATTGCATATCTCTCGGGCTGGCGGGTGTGCTTAAAAAAATCGAAAATCTTCATTTGGCTTTCTATTGTGATGAAACCTCGCATTTTGGATAATTTCAAGGTGCTGATTACAAATCCAGTTGCATTTTTGAGGCTCAGTCTCGCTTGACGAAAATAAAAAGTTTCAGCTCACTTGGGCTGGCGGGTGTACCTAAAAAAATCGAAAATCTTTATTTGGCTTTCTGTTGAGATGAAACCTCGCATTTCGGATAATTTCAAGGTGCTGATTACAAATCCAGTTGCATTTTTGAGGCTCAGTCTCGTTTGACGAAAATAAAAAGTTTCAGCTCACTTGGGCTGGCGGGTGTACCTAAAAAAATCGAAAATCTTTATTTGGCTTTCTATTGAGATGAAACCTCGCATTTCGGATAACTTCAAGGTGCTGATTACAAATCCAGTTGCAGTTTTGAGGCTCAGTCTCGTTTGACGAAAACCAAAAATTTTAGATCTCTCGGGTGTACCTAAAAAAATCGAAAATTTTTATTGGGCTTTCTATTGAGATGAAACCTCGCATTTTGGATAATTTCAAGGTGCTGATTACAAATCTAGTTGCAGTTTTGAGTCTGTGTCTCGTTTGACGAAAACAAAAAATTTCAGATCTCTCGGGCTGGCGGATGTACCTAAAAAAATCGAAAATCTTTATTTGGCTTTCTATTGAGATGAAACCTCGCATTTCGGATAATTTCAAAGTGCTGATTACAAATCCAGTTGCAGTTTTGAGTCTCAGTCTCGTTTAACGAAAATAAAAAATTGCATATCTCTCGGGCTGGCGGGTGTGCTTAAAAAAATCGAAAATCTTCATTTGGCTTTCTATTGTGATGAAACCTCGCATTTTGGATAATTTCAAGGTGCTGATTACAAATCCAGTTGCATTTTTGAAAACCAAAAATTTTAGATCTCTCGGGTGTACCTAAAAAAATCGAAAATTTTTATTGGGCTTTCTATGGAGATAAAACCTTACAGTTTGGATAATTTCAAGGTGTTGATTACAAATCCAGTTGCAGTTTTGAGGCTCAGTCTCGTTTGACGAAGATAAACAATTTCAGCTCACTCGGGCTGGCGGGTGTACCTAAAAAAATCGAAAATCTTTATTTGGCTTTCTATTGAGATGAAACCTCGCATTTCGGATAACTTCAAGGTGCTGATTACAAATCCAGTTGCAGTTTTGAGGCTCAGTCTCGTTTGACGAAAACCAAAAATTTTAGATCTCTCGGGTGTACCTAAAAAAATCGAAAATTTTTATTGGGCTTTCTATTGAGATGAAACCTCGCATTTTGGATAATTTCAAGGTGCTGATTACAAATCTAGTTGCAGTTTTGAGTCTGTGTCTCGTTTGACGAAAACAAAAAATTTCAGATCTCTCGGGCTGGCGGATGTACCTAAAAAAATCGAAAATCTTTATTTGGCTTTCTATTGAGATGAAACCTCGCATTTCGGATAATTTCAAAGTGCTGATTACAAATCCAGTTGCAGTTTTGAGTCTCAGTCTCGTTTAACGAAAATAAAAAATTGCATATCTCTCGGGCTGGCGGGTGTGCTTAAAAAAATCGAAAATCTTCATTTGGCTTTCTATTGTGATGAAACCTCGCATTTTGGATAATTTCAAGGTGCTGATTACAAATCCAGTTGCATTTTTGAAAACCAAAAATTTTAGATCTCTCGGATGTACCTAAAAAAATCGAAAATTTTTATTGGGCTTTCTATGGAGATAAAACCTTACAGTTTGGATAATTTCAAGGTGTTGATTACAAATCCAGTTGCAGTTTTGAGGCTCAGTCTCGTTTGACGAAGATAAACAATTTCAGCTCACTCGGGCTGGCGGGTGTACCTAAAAAAATCGAAAATCTTTATTTGGCTTTCTATTGAGATGAAACCTCGCATTTCGGATAACTTCAAGGTGCTGATTACAAATCCAGTTGCAGTTTTGAGGCTCAGTCTCGTTTGACGAAAACCAAAAATTTTAGATCTCTCGGGTGTACCTAAAAAAATCGAAAATTTTTATTGGGCTTTCTATTGAGATGAAACCTCGCATTTTGGATAATTTCAAGGTGCTGATTACAAATCTAGTTGCAGTTTTGAGTCTGTGTCTCGTTTGACGAAAACAAAAAATTTCAGATCTCTCGGGCTGGCGGATGTACCTAAAAAAATCGAAAATCTTTATTTGGCTTTCTATTGAGATGAAACCTCGCATTTCGGATAATTTCAAAGTGCTGATTACAAATCCAGTTGCAGTTTTGAGTCTCAGTCTCGTTTAACGAAAATAAAAAATTGCATATCTCTCGGGCTGGCGGGTGTGCTTAAAAAAATCGAAAATCTTCATTTGGCTTTCTATTGTGATGAAACCTCGCATTTTGGATAATTTCAAGGTGCTGATTACAAATCCAGTTGCATTTTTGAAAACCAAAAATTTTAGATCTCTCGGATGTACCTAAAAAAATCGAAAATTTTTATTGGGCTTTCTATGGAGATAAAACCTTACAGTTTGGATAATTTCAAGGTGTTGATTACAAATCCAGTTGCAGTTTTGAGGCTCAGTCTCGTTTGACGAAGATAAACAATTTCAGCTCACTCGGGCTGGCGGGTGTACCTAAAAAAATCGAAAATCTTTATTTGGCTTTCTATTGAGATGAAACCTCGCATTTCGGATAACTTCAAGGTGCTGATTACAAATCCAGTTGCAGTTTTGAGGCTCAGTCTCGTTTGACGAAAACCAAAAATTTTAGATCTCTCGGGTGTACCTAAAAAAATCGAAAATTTTTATTGGGCTTTCTATTGAGATGAAACCTCGCATTTTGGATAATTTCAAGGTGCTGATTACAAATCTAGTTGCAGTTTTGAGTCTGTGTCTCGTTTGACGAAAACAAAAAATTTCAGATCTCTCGGGCTGGCGGATGTACCTAAAAAAATCGAAAATCTTTATTTGGCTTTCTATTGAGATGAAACCTCGCATTTCGGATAATTTCAAAGTGCTGATTACAAATCCAGTTGCAGTTTTGAGTCTCAGTCTCGTTTAACGAAAATAAAAAATTGCATATCTCTCGGGCTGGCGGGTGTGCTTAAAAAAATCGAAAATCTTCATTTGGCTTTCTATTGTGATGAAACCTCGCATTTTGGATAATTTCAAGGTGCTGATTACAAATCCAGTTGCATTTTTGAAAACCAAAAATTTTAGATCTCTCGGGTGTACCTAAAAAAATCGAAAATTTTTATTGGGCTTTCTATTGAGATAAAACCTTACAGTTTGGATAATTTCAAGGTGTTGATTACAAATCCAGTTGCAGTTTTGAGGCTCAGTCTCGTTTGACGAAGATAAACAATTTCAGCTCACTCGGGCTGGCGGGTGTACCTAAAAAAATCGAAAATCTTTATTTGGCTTTCTATTGAGATGAAACCTCGCATTTCGGATAATTTCGCGATCAAACAGAGTCGGATCCTAAGTTCTTTGCGAACTTTAAGATGTATTGGACTATGCTCTCCTATCTTCCCTTCTAACTTACATTCCGATAGAAGTTCCTGCTCTCACTCAAGGCAGGACGGTCGAAGGTAACATGCTTAGCTGTTTTCTCTGTCTCACCACTTTTCCTGCAGAATAGGTTTGCCACTTCAATCCCCAGCTTTTGCAGGTGTGCACTGAACGTCCAAGGGTCAGTTATAGATCCAACCACATTTCGTAGTTGCTTTCTACGCAATCTGAATCTGAAAGCGTCTGCAGGCCTTCCCAGCATCCTCTTAGACTGAACATTCGCCATTCTGTTACAGCTGTCTGTACCACATACTGGTTCTGGTCCGACGAGAGGTAGTTGCGCCTTCCTTAGCATACCTGTCGGCCCTCTCTTTACCACCCACTCCTATGGGTCCTATGTGAGTAGGCATCCAAGATAATGTTACTTTGGTGGTCTTCGCTAGTGTCTTTAGCGTATTATGGCAGTACCACACTATTTATTAGGTATAGTGGTTACTTGCCAAGGCCATCAGAGCCACCCGGCTGGCTGTGTTTACTTAGATAGTATGTGTGCTGCATTATTTATCTGTGCATATTTCGCCGCATTCCAAAATTGCGGCTATTTCTGCCTGAAAAACGGTAGTCTGGCGTTCCGCTCAAACCTACCGCCGTATATGCTTCCTCCTTTACCTGATTAAGTTTAGGAGCCATCAGTGTACCAGGTGATAGGATTCGACATATTATGTAGAGCTTCTCCTAGAGCCCATTCCGGTCTGTCGCATAGGTTGACCTTATACAGGGTGTCCATTTAGTGAGTAATTCTTCGATATCTCGCAAGGTATACCTGATAGAAGAAAATGTCAAATACAAAAGTTATTTGGTTACTTAAGGCGCATATTCTAAAAATATTTTGAAATATACGGGGTGTTGGGGAAAAGTAGGATAGTGATCCACTTGATTTTTTTATATGGAACTATAACTTTTTCTTAAATTCTTCTAGTTTCCATCATTGATCCCTATTCAACTCTAAAATATTTTTGGGATCGGTTGCGACGTAGCCAAGTTATAATTTATTTTCTATTAATTTCCGGATTTGCAAGGTCGCAAGTAATACGTCCAAATTGATATATTCCTTTAACTTTTCTCAATAATATTATACAGAGAGTTACTTGAGTGTTAAGTGGATGTTATTTTGGATGTTACCAGCAATTTGTATCTACAGGGTGTTTTTGGCAGAATTTTAAATTACGGCAACTTGAAGGTCATTTTACTTTGTTTTTTTAAATGTAATACATGTATTTTTAATTTTAAATCGAAATATCTACTAATACCCTATCTCACCTTGTAATATTTTTTTTCGCGTTGCGACGTTGCCAAGTTATGAATTATTTTTCCAAATTTTTAAACAAATATCCCCGATTTTAATTTATTTTGAATAGAACCCTCTACTTGTTTTTATTGCAATGAATTGCGCATGTCGAACTTAGTCAGATCTCACAATTTCAAAATTTTGTTTGTTGTTTTTGTTGTAACATACAGAATTCAAAAACGCTAACATCAGTGTTGTCAGATTTATGAAGTCTAACGTAAAAGTGGTAAATCACAACACTGCTGTTAGCGTTTTTGAATTCTGTATATTCAAAAACCCCCAAGTATTGAATTTCACCTCTCCAGCTGTAGCAGTTTTGGAAATATTTAAGCGTTCTAGTACCGTTTACTTAAAAAGCGGTGTTGCCGTATCTCAGTAATTAATAGAAACAAAATTTTGAAATTGTGAGATCTGACTAAGTTCGACATGCGCAATTAATTGCAATAAAGATAAGTAGAGGATTTTATTTAAAATAAATTAAAATTGGGGATATTTGCTTAAAAATTTGGAAAAATAATTTATAACTTGGCAACACCACTGAATCGATGCAGGCTATTGTAAATAAATAATTTGAATTTTTCTCGGTGAGCCCTATCGAGCTATACCAATAGACCATTTTTACGTATAAATCTCTGAAATACCACATTCTAAAATCAAAATGTCAAAAAAATTACCATTTAGAAAATGGGGTTATTTTTACCCCTAACTCCTCCCGTATGATACGCCTCTGATTAAAATTATGAAATTCTGAACTCAGAATCAGATTCAGCGTCAAAAGTTTACCCATCATACCTAGTTTCGTAATTTTGTTATGAATGGTTTCGAGAATATCGAGGGAAAACCGTCTTCAGGGTGCCCCATGCAAAGGAGCGTAGCTCCCTTGGAAGCATGTCCGGACCCATGTTCATATGACATTGTCTTTCTATTTTTCGGAGTACTATTCGTGGTTAAAGTTTGTTAACATACTTAATTAACACCCTGTATATTAGTTAAAACGTCGCATGGATAAAGAATAATAAGAAGTTTTTGTTTTATTGCTGACGTAACCCTAAAAATTACATCTAAATTACCATCTACCGCTTTGTGTTCAGTGCGACGAGTTACTGCTCTCGACATTTAGGCCCTGGAAGAATCGACTTGCATAAACTTTACGGCTGACGTTATCATTGTAATTTTCTCATTATGTAAGGTAACAGCACTGTGCACCAATTAACACTAATTCTGCTAAGTGTATCTATCTGATTATTAAGAGAGTACAACGACCATATATTATTAACTGCCTTAGAAGTGCAGTCATCTGATATCCGGTGGTAAGCAGACTCCGGAAGAAGGGGAGTTAGAAAGGCTTCCGTGGTAATACCGTAATACGTCTAATCAGATTGATTGGTAAAAATGTATGGAAAATAAAACCAAACAATATAAAAGGGGATAAGAAAGACTAGCGGAGGTAGCAGACGGCACATGACACTGATCTGACGTTAATTATAGTATAGGAAATGTGCAAATTTTGTAATTTGTTGAAATGCTTTAGAATTTGAATTGAAATTGATCGAGCTCAAACCCTGATACATAGAATGTTCATTATCGACATGGTAATATTTAACGAAATAATTCTTAGAGGTATTTCACAAAAAAAGCAAATGAGGCTATGTACCTGAGCCTCTCGACCTTTGCTAACTTGGTAAAAAAGTATGGAAAATAAAAACAAACAATACAATGGACTACGAAACACTAGTGGAAATAGGAGACTTGACATGACACTTATCTGACAGTAATTATAGTATAGGAAAAGTGCAAATTCTGTTATTTGTTGAAATGCCTGAGAATTTGAATTGAAAGTAATCGAGCTCAAGGAATTAGATACATCTTAAATCCTGATATACAGAATGTCCATTAGCGACATGCTAATATTTAAGAAAATAATTCTTAGGGGTATTTCACAAAAAAATCAAGTGAGGCTATGTACCTGAGCCTCTCGACTTTTGTTTACTTCGTAAAAATGCATGGAAAATAAAAACCATCAATACAAGGGGCTAAGAAAGACTAATAGAGACGGGAGACTTGACATGGCACTGATCTGACAGTAATTATAATACAAGAATTGTGCAAATTCTGTAATTTGTTGAAATGGTCAAGAACTTGAATTTAAACTAATCGAGCTCAAGGGACTAGATACATTTTAAATCCATTAGCGACATGCTAATGTTTAAGGAAATAATTTTTAGGGGTACTTCACAGAAAACCAAGAGTATTTGAGCCTCTCAACTTTTGTTTACTTGGTAAAAATGTATCGAAAATAAAAACAAACAATACAAGGGATTAAGAAAGACTATAGTGGAGATAGGAGACTTGACATGACACTGATCTGGCAGTAATTATAGTATAGGAAATGCGCAAATTCTGTAATTTGCTGAAATAGCCAAGAAATTGAATTGAAGTAATGTTGAGGATGTTCATTAGCGACATGCTAATATTCAAGGAAATAGCTTTTAGGAGTATTTCACATAAATTAATTAAACGAGTCTCTCAACTTTTGTAATATATAGAAAGGTCCAGTTTCCAGGATTATTTGTGTGTAATATGTGGTATCATGTGTGGCCATGACAAAGCTTACTAAAATATGGCGTGACCATAATATCACTAAAGCTACCAAAATGTCGCTGGTTCAGTCTCTTGTGTTCTCCATATTATTTGTGTATACCTCGGAAACTTGGACTGTTAAAAAGGCAGATCGAGCTCGCGTAAAATGCTTTTGAAATGTGGGCCTGGAAGAGAATGCTGAGAGTCCGTTATACCGCCCATCGAACTAACGTTTCCATACTGGCTGAGCTCGGTAATCCAAAAAGGCTATCCTAAATTGTGTCGACCAGAATGCTTACATTCTTCGGACATATTCACAGAAGCGATAATATGGAGAAACTTGAAGTTCAGGGTCATGCCCCGAGTGGGCGGCGCCGTGGCCGTTCCCATACATGCTGGGTGGATACGACGAATCAGTTGTTGGATATGAGCATCAAGAGGGCCACTGAACTGACAGTAAATCGCGAACAATGGCGAGCTACAGTTTTCAAAATTATTGATAATATTCATGTCGGCAAGACGCTAGCTTCGACTTAATGCATTTTACGAGTTCACAACATGTCTGTTAAGACATTATCACTATGATGATGATGTAGTATCACATGCCTTGCACACGAAAATGACGAACAATGTTTAAACGTTTTGTAGAAAATTGAATCCCTTACTTTTAAGTAAAATATAGTGGGTAGTATAAGTTAAGACAGCTGACTACCTTATTTTTGAAACAAGATTTGGTTTACATTTTTAAACTGTATTAATTTTCTAGGATCAAGCACCAAATTATTTTAAAGGTGAAAATGGGTGTAAATGGAATCAACCTTGGAACAGAAAATACAACATGTTTCATTTTCGTTCCATTTTTGAGCTGGGCGCATGCGCATTTGAAATATAAATGTTATTGGGTAGGGGAATAGGGAGACAGAGTTAGGAACAAACACTAACTCTACCTTCCTAACTATTGTGGGGCACAGCCATTGTTTGATGGTAATCTGCACTGGTGTTTATTGGAATTTAGAAACCCCAGCCCCAGGCCCAAGATGGGTTCTTTCATTTCCTTTGCAAAAGTGGCCAGAGAGAGTTTACATTTATGAGAATTGTTATGAGTTGTATGGTAGGATTTATTATTTTTCACATTTTTGATCATTGTGCATTATGAATGCAATTAATAAATGAGAATTTCAATAAATAGCAATCGTTTAACTCCCGCTACTACTCTCTAGTTCCAGGGAGGTAAGGACGTCTGCGTTATTATGCACCGGTAGCTCTTGTCACTACAAAGACTTTTTCCATTCATTTATTCATTCAGAGTCTGTATACTGCTTTTAAAAGTCCATTCAAACGAGAACAAATATCGAACTTTCTATAGATGTCATAAAACTTCCAGAAAACCTTCTATTAAACTCGAAATCATTCTTGATTGCAGGCGCTTAGATTAGGGTTTGCCACCTTTTAATTTTGCTTTACCGAAAGACTTGTTCAGCAACAAATTATTCGTGACCATGAAGGGGGGAGGTGTGCATTTGTTAGTGAAATTACATTATATAACGTTTCGAGGGTTCGGAGTGGTCCGGATCCCCTGAGCCCCACCCACCCCTAAATACGTGCCTACCTGATTGTGACACCTTCACCGCATATTGGCTATGAAAGTAAATATAGTGAGTACTATATGGTACTATAACTGTTAAAGATATGTAGAATGAATGACCAACTTCCCCAACTTTCTACGCCTTCAAAGTCGTTTGTTGAATTTCGTTCTAGCGTATAAGTAAATAAATAACTAGCTCAGCTTTACTTTAAAACCTATTGGAATTGTATGTATGCCGGAACGCGGCAGTGGTTAAAATGCAATTTTCACATATACCTACCTACAAGTATATTTACGTCCGGATGCGAAATGGGCTTTTTCCAGTACCTTTGCGGTTCATGTGGAAAGGTGATGGTTGCGTGACCAAAACAACAGTAAATCGTACGTGGATTTGCGAAAATAAAAATACGGTGGGGACGTTTTAAAGTTCCGGCGACAAAAGCATAATGGAAATGCACAATGACCTCTTTTACGTCCTTAAATGGAAAAGCCTATTTTCATCTAGCGAAATGGGCTGTTGGTAACTAGAGTTAACATGGGAAAATCGGAGTTGTAAATAAAACAGATTTTCTAGTACATTTTTATAGTGTATTAAAAAATAGACAATGATTATTGTATATTTGACGTAGAGGAATCGGAACCAAAATGACTGAAATTAGCATAGTAATTTCATTAATTAATGGCAGTAATTAGGGTTTTCAGGATCCCGAAATCTTAAGAAAATCCAGTTATTAATAAAACTGGATTCCGATAGTCTGGTTTTTTTTCAATGATGAAATTTCAGTCTGTTTCATTTCGGTAGTAGCGAAACTTCAAATTCGTCCCCCCCCCCCCCCCCCTCTCGCAATGATTATGATTGCTAAGCAAATCGCAGATGTTTAAAAATTATGTTAATTGCGCGTTTAAATGAAACTTTTCTTTCTACTTTTCGTTTCAGTTCCGGTTCCTGATCTTATGTTCTATAATTGAAATTGATATGTGTTTTTAATAAAAACGTAGTTTTGTTTACTATATTTTTGCATTTTTATCGTTGCTCTTAGTAATGTTAGAGTTAAAAAAAATTATTGAGGTTAATCCGGGGATCCCGAGATCTTGATTTTATCCCGGAATCTCGGAAGTGAATCGCGATCTCGAAAATTGGAAAAATATCAGCATTATCTGCTACGGTTACATAACATACAGGGTGAGTTTTTAGTACCGGCTCGGTCGATAACTCCACTACTGTAGAAGATAGCGGAAAAAATTGTATATAAAAATTGTAGCCACGGATATGCTCCTTGCTCAGAAAATATTTTGATTTATACAGGGTGATCCATAACTACGTGGTGATGCAAACATGCATTTTTTTAAATGAGACACCCTATATATTATTCCATACTCAAATTCTACTAATGATTTCCGTTCTTTCAATATAGGGTATTATTACATTATACAGGGTGTTTCAAAAGTTATGACCATTTTTGTATCCAAATCACGGTCTAATGAACGTACTGTATATCAAAAAGTAATTAATCAAAAATTATTTTTTATACATAAGAAGATTAGAAATATCTTCTAGTTTTGAAATACGTTATAAAAAAATCCCGCGACGCATACTCGTATACAGGGTGATGTAGAAAGCAAAATCTAGATTTTCTCTCTTTTTTTAAATATAACCCCCAATATTTTATTATACCAAAGAATTGCTTTTAATATGCTCTTTCATCTTTGTAGAGCACTTACTATGGCTGCGTTCATTAGTTTCTGAGATATTTCGATATTTCTACAAATTTTAAATATACCTTCTATTTCTTTAATAAAATTTATTTATTTTGAGAAAATAGTACCAAATTTTGTTTTTGCTTAACAAACAACTAAAATATAAGGCGATAATAATACTTGATCAAGTCAAAACACTAAACTAACGAGATAATATAAGTCAAGTGTGCTGAGAAAACAATTTTATAGACGTCATGCATAATTATCAAGCAGATGTATCAGGTAGGCTATGAAATATGAAACGACACAGTCCAAATAAAACGATTCTTCAATCTTCCAAACGCATTAGTTTTAGAGTGCCTCCGTTCTGGATATTGCTATTCATAGTTGATATATTCTAGAGGCAAGTAGACAATTTCTCAAAGATTCTCCTAAATACCCTCAATGGAAAAATTAATTTTCAAAGCTAGTTTTTCACACAGTACGGAATTATTGAGTAGGTTATGAAAACTGTCAATTTTTCAAAGCCTACCTGATAAAACTACTTGATAATTATGCATGACGCCTACAAAATTGTTTCCTCAGCATACTTGACTTTATTATCTCGATGATTTAGGGTTTTGACTTCATCAAATACTATCAAGACGTTATAATTTAGTTGTTCGTTAAATAAAAAACAAATCAGATAGTACTTTCTCAAAATAAATAAATTTCAGTACACAAATAGAGGCTATATTTTAAATTTACCGAAAAAACGAAATATCTCGGAAACTGATGGACGTAGGTACAACAAATGCTATACAAAGATGAAAGAGCATATTAAAAGCAATTCTTTGGGATAATAAAATATTGGGGGTTACATTTGAAAAAAAAGAGAAAATTTAGATTTTGCATTCTACATCACCCTGTATACGAATATGCGTCCCGGGCTTCTTTTATAGCCGATTTTAAAACTAGAGGATATTTTTAATCTTCTCATGTAAAAAAAATAATTTTTGATTCATTACTTTTTGATATACAGTACGTTCATTTGTCCGCGATTTGGATATAAAAATGGTCATAACTTTTGAAACACCCTGTATAATGTAACAATGTTCTATATTGGAAGAACGGAAATCATTAGTAGAATCTGAGTATGGAATAATATATAGGGTGTCTCATTTAAAAAAATGCATGTTTGCATCACCGCGTAGTTATGGATCACTCTGTATAAATCTAAATATTTTCTGAGCAAGGAGCATATCCGTGGCTACAACTTTTATATACAACTTTTTTCGCTATCTTCTACAGTAGCGGAGTTATCGACCGAGCCGGTACTAAAAACTCACCCTGTATAATTGAAATCGGTGCAGCGGATACTGAAAAGCATACACAAAAATGGCGACTAAAGGACCGCCAAAAATGACTAAATTTTGTATTTAATATGTACAAAAAAATGTATTACCTCTAAATCGAAAATTATTTCTCCTTGCATATATTATGGGAAGTAACATTTTTTTATATATTTTTATTTGTTTCAGGTAAATTATGACGATCCATCATCAAAACACGGTGATTATGGTGAGATATGCACTACATCGAGATATTTTAGGGATTAGTTATATAAATTTTAGATGTGTGTATGGTATACTTCCAGTATTTTAGTCCCTTTCGCATGAATATTAATTTGTGAAATTTTACTCAGACCTCCCAAACCTAGTCCATAGATTTGTAGTATCTGCATTGAACATAATCATTGTCACCCTGTCAGAAAATATACTTATATCTGGTAAGTTCAAAAATGCGCTAAATACCTTTGTTTCAGATGTATAGTCTAGAACAGCATTTCTCAAGCGGTGTAGGTGTTTTTTCTTGACCATAAATTCAATTTGTCCGTTTCTGTATCTGACATTTTATAGCTACAAAAGCCTATAATATGTCTTTGCAAGATCCACAAGTTACCATTTTCAATGTGCATGATAGGATAGATGTCATGCTAAAGAACTTTGGGAATCAATGTCTGCAGATGAATGAGTATGACTGTTTTACTTCTTTTAGCAGATTTCTATCTAAGGGATAATATTAACATGGAAATTTTTAAAATCATTTCAAACAGCTTCAATTAACATTCCAGGATCACTTTCCTAATAAACCTGTTATATCTATTGTAGATCATCAACAAGATACGCAACTGTTTTTAAGACGATATAACTTCTGACACTTATTTATCCTTACTGAAAAAGTGAAAGCTCATTGACTATTATCCAACAGTTTCCTTGAAACTTTTTCTGCAGATAACTCTTTGCTAGACATGTGGCTCACTGACTCACTGTAAAAAATGAATACCTACCTTATTTAAGCGTAAAAATCCATAAAAATTCGATTACCATTTTGCACTACATATCTGTGCGAGAAAGGATATTTAGCATACATATACCTGTAAGATAAGTAGAAAAATAGATTAAACACTGGACGTACACGTGGGTTCACCGATTTACTCCAATCTTCAGAAGGGGTTTTCAAAAAGAAAAAAGGTTGGAAACTGCTGATCTAAAAAATGTGCTATGACATCCTACCAGAAATGATAGCGTAAGAAACCATTCATAAGGTGCTCTTCCTTAATGCTCCCCCCCCCCTTTTATTTTTTGAACGGATTAAGTCAACGTTCAAACTTTCAAGATGTCGACTCGGCGTCATCTAGGTGAAAAAAAAACAAATTAAAAGGGGGGTCTTGTGAGACATCTTTTTAAAGCTCCTGACAAATAGTTCACAACCTTAGAAATGGTCAATATCTTCTACTATAAAATGGCGAAATATTTAATAATAATTGCCTGAATAGATTTTTTTTTATTGTGTTTTAAAGCGGCGTCAACTGCCAGGGTTATTGGCCGCTTGTTCAGCTAACTTCACACATCAGGGTAGGTCCAAGTTATTTGTACATCTCACAATGTAAGTAATATTGGACAGAGAGGTGCTTATGTAAATAAATGTGTGAGGGAAAGAAGAGTAATGTAGGTAACCTACACAAAAGCACAACACGTCGTTTAAATTCTCCAGTAGTAGCCTGTGGATTTGAGAAACAGCATAACCATTTTTATGTTCTGATGCTCCGACAGACAATCCTTTAGATTTATTGTAAGGTTAAAAGAGTTGCGGAGGTGTTCAGTTTCGCGGCATTCTAGTAGAATATGGGGTATCGTTAAAGGTTCGTGGCACATATTGCAGGCTGGAGCATCGCGGCCAAGTAATAGGTGCGAGTGTGTTATGGAGGTATGTCCCGTTCTAAGTCGATGTAGACGAACCCTTTGCTCTCGATTCAGTTCCAATGGAGGTTTCCATGGAGCTACGTTGGGTTTGATCCGCTGAAGTTGTGTGTTTACATTTTGCCAGCGATGCTGCCAGACGTCCAACATCCGTTTGGTACACATTCGTTTTTGGTCGTCGAGTTTAATTTCAGGAACATCTATAATAGGAGAAAGAGCAGCACTTTTGGAAGCAATATCTGCAGTTTCGTTTCCTGGAATTCCAATGTGCCCAGGTACCCATACAAAAATTATTCTGATGTTGTTATCAGCTAACGCCTTCAATGTCTGCAGAGTCATTTGTGCAAGAGGATCCTCAGTACAACGAGACGACAGAGCTGTTAATGCCGCCAAGCAATCGCTCACTATTATAAAAGGCTGAGATATGCCGAAGCAGTCACAGTACCTCAGCGATTGCCAAATTGCATACTGCTCAGCGGTGTAGGCCGTTGTAAATGGTGATAATGCCCAGGTGTGTGACACATTTTCAGCGACCAAAGAACAACCAACGCCTGTCTCAGTTTTGGAACCGTCAGTATAGATTACTGAAGCTCCAGGATACTGTCCAATTAGGTCATGAAAATGAGCCAGTATTTGGATAGGTGGAGCGTCGCGTTTACAAAGCTGAGCCAAATCGGTACGAAGTTCAATTGTTGGTAGCTGCCATGGCGGGACTTCTTGACAGGCAAATGAAAACAGTGGTTCTTGAGGTAGATCAAAGTTTTGGACTAGCTCTCTTGCCCGTATGCCCAATGGTCTCGTTATGCTTTGCCTAAGTGTGTAGTGAGCGTAAATGTGTTAATTCTTGATGAGAATTTTAAAGCTCCGATGATGTGAATGGGTACTTAGAGATGAAATATACGATAGTATCAATTTATTACGCCTCACATCCAGTGGTTCAACTCCAGACTCGCAGTACAGGCTCATTGCTGGAGTAGTGCGAAAGGCACCTAGACAATATCTGAGACCCAGATGGTGTACGGGATCAAGAAGCTTCAGAGCTGATGGTCTTGCTGACGAGTATACTACACAGCCGTAGTCAATACGAGACAACACTAGACTTTTATAAATGCGAGTTAGTGTATCTACATCTGCGCCCCATCGTGTCGAGCAAAGGCATTTGATGAGGTTGAGCGTTTTTTTACACTTAGTGATAACATTAGCGATATGCTGTCTCCATCTGAGCGCAGAATCTAACGTTAGTCCCAGAAATTTGATTGATGGTACGCAAGGAATTGGGCTGCCATTTAAAAACAAGACAGGATCATAGTGAGGTCTCCTTAATCTGCAAAAATGGATGCACTTAGTTTTAAGTGTGGATAGTTTGAAGCCTGTCCGTGAAGCATTACGAGTTATCTTGTCAATTGAGGATTGAAGCTTACGAACAGCATCTCCAACTGTAGCAGCAGTGCTAATTATGCATAGATCGTCAACATAAAGACATCGTTCGACTTGAGGATTTGTCGACTTTGCAATGCTATTTATGGCTATTGCAAATAACGTGTAGAACCTTGAGGAATTCCGTTTTCCAAGAGGCGAGAAGATGATAGAGTGTTTCCTATTCTCACTCGGAAAAACCTGTCAGATAGGAAAGATGCAATCATAATAGGGAGTTGACCCCTAAAGCCCCATTTATATAGCCGATGCAGAATATTGTGCCTCCAGGTCATATCAAATGCTTTTTCAGTATCGAAGAAAACCGCTATGGTATGATTTCTATACATAAAAGAGTTTTGTATAATATTTTCTACAAAGGCTAGCTGATCAATGGTAGAACGATGTTTCCGGAAACCTGTTTGGTAATCGACAAGTAAATTTTCTTTTTCAAGCCACCAGGATAAGCGCTCATTTACCATGCGTTCTAATATTTTTCCTAGACAACAAGTAAGACTTATTGGTCTGTGACTGGCTGTCTGTTGGTTATCCTTCCCCTCCTTGACAGCGGGTATTATGATTGCCTCCTTCCACTCATTTGGATATTCACCCCGTCTCCATACGTTGTTGTAGATGTTAAGTAAGATGGATTTAAAGTTGGCAGGCAAATGAAGAATCATCTCGTAGTTTATCTGATCGTGACCAGGGGCGGACTTTTTAGTACCTTTTAAGGCAGTATCCAGGTCAGAGAGTTGAAATGGAGTATTATATGACATTTCATTCTCGGTTGAGAAGTTAATATAGGACTCATGAGTCTGTTTGTATTGCCTGAATTCCGGGTCATAGTTTATGGAACTGCTGACCTGTTCAAAGTGGTCTGCGAAAAGGTTGGCTATACGTTCTGGGTCGGTTTCGAAGGAACCATCATTTAAGCGGAGATGCGAAATGGGGGAGAATATTCTTCCGCCTCTAATGGCTCTTACTTTTTTCCATATTTCATTGTCCGGTGCACTGGGAGTCAATGTCGATACATATTCCCTCCACGATTTTCGTTTACTTTCAAGCATTGCGCGTCGCGCTCTTGCCCGTGCTTGCTTAAATATTATAAGGTTATTTGTGGTAGGGTGTTTTTTGAAGACGTTGAAGGCATGCTTATGCGCTCTGACTTTGTTGCGGATGTCTGTATTCCACCACGGAACTCTGCGGTTAACGATCATACCTCGGCTTTGTGGGATACTGGCTGCAGCTGCTTGTCTTATGTAGTTAGTGAAGAGTTCTAATGATGTGTTAGGATCAGGATCCAGTGCTGCAAGGTTATCTTCGTAAGCTTCCCAGTTTGCTCTGCCCATCACCCAATGGGATGGAACTACGGTATTTACCCTACTGACATCCAGGGTAACCAGACAGGGAAAATGGTCACTGCTATACAGATGTTCCAGGACTCTCCACTGCATCCGTGTGTAGAAGCTGGTGGAGCAAAAGGCTAGGTCTATTGCGGAGAAAGTGCTAGAACGTGCTGTGAGATGTGTCGGAGATCCAGTGTTGAGTAAAGATATATCATTATTTTCAAGTAACTCTTTCAAAATGTTTCCACGTGTATCCAGCCGCGCAGAGCCCCAGAGTGGGCTGAGCGCATTAAAATCTCCCATCAGGACGAATGGCTTAGGAAGTTGTGTGATAATGGACAGGAGGTCGTTATACTGCCATTCTTCGTTTGGTAAATATATCGAGCGTGTGTGTACACAGTTTAATGGGACATGAGATCATAACAGCGGTAATCTGAAGCTGAGAGTTAATACTCAAATTCTCAAATCGGACTCCGTCTCTTATTATAATAGCAACACCACCACAGGCACGTTCACCTCCAGAAAAATCTTTCCTCACAATGGAGTATCCTCTCAGGGAGTACTGCCGACCAGGACGCAGATGGGTTTCTTGTAGGCATACACACATTGGGTCAAGGTCTTGTAACAACAGCTTCAGGTCACAACAGTGAGATATCAAGCCATTACAGTTCCAATGAACTATATTTTCTGACATTTTGATGTTTGAGGCATCTTAGAAATGTGTGTATTTTTCATCAACAATTGTTTAAAAGGTCAGAAAAGATTATAAAAAAAAATAGATTCACTACGGTAAAAAGGACCAGCAACAAGTAAAGATAATAAATAAATAAAGTAACAGTGAACAAAAGTAGGTAAATTTTGGACAGAAACGTTCTCAAGAATAACAAGAAGGTATACGTATAACAATAAAATAAATAATAACTATATATAAGGAACGAAGGTGGATTATATATTAAGGGACTAGTTATGTATCACAGACTTATCTATCACAGAAATGATTATGTGGTGGCATTCCGGGGCCTACCCTTTGGCCACCCTTTTTTCCTCTTTTTCTCAGGCTGTTTCAGTGGTTCGGTATTAGATGATTGCGCCTCTACAGATTCTTCTGATGATGACTCTATAGTTGACACACCAGCAGATGGGTTATACTTATTCGCCTGCACATGACTAGAAGGAGCTGAGGCAGAAGGTACAGTTCCTTTGTCAGAAGTCTCTAGACTGAAGGCACTTTTCAGAGCACTAATTAAAGCTGGTAGAAGCTCCTGAACAAGACTCTTCGTATCTACTTCTGGTTTCATGCTCGCTGCCTGAGCATAAGATGTTTTAGGTTGTGGAGTATAAACAGCTACCTTTTTCTTTGCTTCGACATATCCTACTCGGTCTTTCGCCATAATTTCTTGAATCGCAGTCTCCTGTTTATAAATAGGGCAGTTTTTCGACCTTGCTGAGTGACTACCTTCACAGTTTAAACAAGTTACTGGAGTCTGACAATCTGACCCTTCATGAAGCGGTTGCCCACACACGCAAACTGCTTGTCTCTCACACTTGGCAGAGGTATGGCCAAACTTCTGACATCTAAAACAACGTAATGGAGCTCTCACATATAGTCGTACAGGGAGAGAGTAAAAAGCAATTCGAACCTTTTCAGGTAGTTTCGTTCCATTGAAGGTTAGGATATGATTTGGGGTATCCTTCAGTTCTCCATTGATTCTTGCAGAAATTCGTCTCACATCGATAATACCCTGACTATCAAGTTCATTACGGATTTCATCAACTGTACAATTTAGGAGATCTTTGCAGTGCCTGAATAGATTGTTACAGAAACACCACTGTATTATAAATATGTTGTTTTTTCTGAATTAAAATAAAATTGAATCTTAACATAAACTTTAAATTATCTTTTAAATTTCTACATTTAACTTCAGACTTTAAACAGATGTTTCTACATGTATCCATGTATCGATATTAATGTTTGTATCAGGTAATTATTAAATATTTCGCTATTTTGTAGTAGGTGAAGATATTGATTTTATATTTTAGGGTTGTAAAGTATTCGTCAGGAGCTTTAAAAAGATCTATCACAAGACCCCCCTTTAATTTTTGTCCCCAGATAGCAGCCGGTCGCCATCTTGAATACCTCGCCTGTCAGTTTTACTCGGGGTTTTACTCCAAAATATAGTATTTATGCATCAACTTCATTATCCCAAGTTTCACTTTTTTGAGTCGACACGTTCAAAACATAAAAGCTGGGGACATTGAAGAAGGGACACTATACAGGGTGTTAATTAAGTGTTAATTAAGTATGTTAACAAACTTTAACCACGAATAGTACTCCGAAAAATAGAATGAAAATGTCATATGAACATGGGTCCGGAAATGCTTCCTAAGGGAGCTACACTCCTTTGCATGGGGCACCCTGAAGACGGTTTTCCCTCGATATTCTCGAAACCATTCATAACAAAATTACGAAATTAGGTACGATGGGTAAACTTTTGACGCTGAATCTGATTCTGAATTCAGAATTTCATAATTTTAATCAGAGGCTTATCATACGGGAGGAGTTAGGGGTAAAAATAACCCCATTTTCTAAATGGTAATTTTTTGACATTTTGATTTTAGAATATGGTATTTTTACGTAAAAATGGTCTCTTGGTACATCTCGATAGGGCTAACCGTTTTCGAGAAAAATGCAAATTATTGAATCGATGCAGTCTATTGTAAATAGCACACACAAACACAGCACACTTACTAAATAGATGAACATTTATTTATTTACAATAGCCTGTATCGATTCAATAATTTGAATTTTTCTCGAAAACTCTTAGCCCTATCGAGATGTACCAAGAGACCATTTTTACGTAGAAATCTCTGAAATACCATATTCTAAAATCAGAATGTCAAAAAATTACCATTTAGAAAATGGGGTTATTTTTACCCTTAACTCCTCCCGTATGGTACGCCTCTGATTAAAATTATGAAATTCTGAAGTCAAAATCAGATTCAGCGTCAAAAGTTCACCCATCGTACCTAATTTCGTAATTTTGTTATGAATGGTTTCGAGAATATCGAGGGAAAACCGTCTTCAGGGTGCCCCATGCAAAGGAGCGTACATCCCTTAGGAAGCATTTCTGGACCCATGTTAATATGACATTTTCTTTCTATTTTTCGGAGTACTATTCGTGGATAAAATTTGTTAACATTAACATACTTAATTAACACCCTGTATATCGTAGCATATGTCCGTGAAAAACGTTGACCCCTTAGTGTACAGTATAAGATCCTGATCTGCGGGATCCGTTATAGAAAAATTCCTGTTTAAGAGCACCGCATAATACATAATGCGAATCACGCACAATGTTGCATCGCGCTTTTTTTGTGTAAATAAACCAAAACCAGTTAATTGGTTTCCCGCAATGACCGCGCTAACCTGAAGAAGATATAAAATTACTGATGCTGAACGGCATGGCAGCAGACACACCATGCACAAAACCATCACCGTGAACAATATGCACATTGATGGAGCTCGGATGTAGAGATGCTACAATTAATATATTCGGTATTCGATGTTTCTTTACACTATACGAGGAAGTATAGTACTTCCAGTCATAATCATATCAAAGCAAAACCTTCCAAGGAGTTCAAACTTTATACACATAAGGTTGAATATTAAAATTATATTTCTAATGGGTAATTATAATAATTACGTACCTATTTTAGATAAAAGTTTCAAATAAGTGTGGTGGTTCTAAACTTTCTATACGTGGTTCTGTGGCAAACGGTTTCCAAAACGGTATTTTTGTAAACGTGTCTAAACAATAAGGATACGGTCTACGGTTCACCCGGCGCGGCTATCCTAAAAACACCGATGATGGGCGGAGGGCCCCCCCCCCCTCCCCAGCACCTGGGGATTTTTTTTGGCTGACTATTATTCATTCTTTGATATCAAAAATAAATTATAACAAATAAAGAATGAACAAACGATATGCATGTTTTAATGGCGATTGTATTTTATATTATCAAGAAACTAAACTTAAAAAATATTCATTATACCCTACTTGGATATATATAACATAATACTCCAATATGTACATAAATTCAACTTTTTCAGAGTTCAAAAACTAGGAAATTTGGCATAAACTGCAAATCGGTACATCTGAATTTTCAACGATGAATCACTAAGTAGTGGTACTATTATAAATAATTTTTAACTGTTAATATTGCTTATTTATAAATTATGCCATGCACAACAGTTAGAACTTAGTTAGTAGATAATTAGAAACCCTAAATGTTTTTTTTTAAGTTTTTCGATCACTACGATATTTTACCCAATAATCGACCATCTCCAAATTTTATTTAGACGTTTTCTGCAAAGCTCGTAGCACAAAAGTTTCAACAGTTTAGGAATATATAAATGACCAAGATTTTTTGGAAACGTTTTTTAATAGTTTGTTTAAGTCCCGATTTTATCAGCATGCATATTTGGACAAAGGCTTTGACAAAGCTTTCTATTGCATGTTATTTAGCAAAAGCTTCTTATTGGGTATTGAGGGCTATGTTAATAAGTATCATCCAATAGTATTTTATTTTAATTATTGTATAATTACTAGTTGCAAACTGGTGTCGGCGAGCTTTGCCGTTCAGGATAGGCAACCAGTAATGCACATGCACACTTGGGAAACAGCTTGGTCAACCGTTAAATGGTGTGTTTAGCTTTGTAAAATGTAACAAAATGGTATCTTTACCCCTTTTGCTATAATACAAAGGTATATTGCATGTATTTATAATTATTATGGATATGGATGTTTTATCCAAATAATGCAGTAGTTTGAATTTCTTGCCATCATTATCATTTGATAGACCAACAATCCATTGATCAAATGTACTGCTTTTGTGAAATCTGATTGGTTGAGATTAGCAGTTGCTAAACTCTTTGTTAAACCAGAAAATGCAACTTTTCACCGATTTAGGATGTAAAATCAGACTGGAAAAGATACTAGATGGTTCACTATGGTCGGCTATATATAAAGCATGTCATTTTTGATCTTTTTGAGATAAACTTCAAGAGAAATCAATAATTTTCTGAGTACTTTACATGTTCTTGAATGGGCTGCTCTGATTGGCCAGTCTTTGTTAAAATGCGCATGTTGATAAAATCGGACCTTAGTATATTTATCACAGCATTGTTGAACACTATTCTTCGATTTCTCAATTCGTTTTTCACCCCAGAAAACAAATAGAACCAAGGAGGGGTTTGCGTATATGGAGTGCAGTGCATACAGGAACTAGATTTGAGCTCAGTCAGTCTTTCGCCAGTAGTTAACTATTTAGAGCTCTCTAACCATTGTATAAAAATAAATTTATATACTTGAATACTACGTCGAAAACAGTTTATTGGAGAACTATGGGCCCGATATCGAATATTATCCTGATATTCATTTTGAACGTTTCCATTCAGTATTTTTCTCGATAGTGCAAATTTGTGATTTAACCCTAAATTATGAAATAATAAAATTCATTACAAAAGCCATAGCTGTTTTGGTTATTGACATTTTACCAGTTGTTTTGTGTGTTACAGAACATCAACTTATAGGATGAGATTGTCGATATCTGAAACCTGTCAAATACTGAACTATTTCTTGAACAATACATTGCATCTATGTAAGTTTACCGTTGTCTAATGGTTTATGACATTAACCTAAATATTTGGAAATGCAGGTTCCTGTCTTTCTTAACACAAAACTTGCTTATTTAATTTATTCCGGAAAAGTGAAACATGAGCAAAGAATATTCAGTATTCAGCCAAACGACCATTCGTACCATCCTCACACTCGGTACTAATACAGACACGGTACGTCGCGTCATTTCATTTGAGTTTCATTATGCTTATTATGAATGAACATAGTGGAAATGACATGCGTAACCGCACTTCAACTGCTTTATGTAAAAATATTCAGTGGTCTGTGAAATGAAATAAAATTAAAAATCATTGCACAAATTCCTACAAAGTAGAACTCGGATGTTTTGAGTCACGTTAAGTTATGTCCAATGCTTATTTTATTCAATATAGCTAACTAATAGTTAGCCGAATATTGACCCCATTTGGACACATGCAAAACTGAGTCACATATAAAGCGATACTTATAATTTGATCCTGATAACTAACTAACTAGCAGCACTAACTACTATAGATTCCATCATACCTATAAAGAATTTACCTCTATATTATCATGATTGATGGTACCAAGGGCATGCGGATATCGTAAGTGGTTTGGGCGCTAGATGGAGGATAAGAGATACCTACTCATTCATGGCTTATGCATACACTGATCTTAATATAATTTGCGAACCTGTAGTAGACTTGTTTAGGTTAGGTTAGGTTGAAAGTGAGTGGGGCAGAGCTGCCTCCTTCCACTGCGACTCAATTGTGTCTATTGTGGCTCACATCTTTTTAAAGTTCACCGTACAGTCCGTACCTCTTTACGAAGGCGATCAACGTGAAGGGTGAAACTTCCTTGAAGTCATGAGGTTCCAGTTGGGCAAATCCGAATGTCTGGAACCTAGCATTATCCAGTACTGGACAGGAGCAAAGAATGTGCTCCGCTGTTTCGTCCTCCACGTAGCAGAAGCGACAATCTGAAGTTTGTTCAAGACCCAACTTCCGCATATGGTACCTTAGACGACCATGTCCCGTCAGCAGACCGACCAGAGTGCGGAGGTCGTACCTATTACATTCCATGATCCTCGGGGGGGGCCTGACTCGAGGGGTATCTTATAAACGCCTTCAAGTGCAATAGCCGTGGTGTATCTCGCCAGTTCAGGAGTGCTTTCCTCACTGCCCAGTCCGAGATGGTCTTTTTAGCGGTGCTTTTTGCAATGCCCGCGAATGGTTCTGGTCCTATGAACACAGATTCAGTTCCTCCTTTTGCTAGCGCGTCAGCCAATAGTAGACTTGTTTACAAATATCGAAGTTCTGCGGCTAAGGAACAAGGAACGTGATCTCTTAACCACCATAAAGAAGAGAAAAACCGCCTAACTTGGATATATCATGAAGAACAATAAATATTCTCGTGTGAAACTAATAATAGAAGACAAAAGTGGGCCGGGGCGCAGACAAAACTCATTGTTGAAAAACGTCAGACTGGACAGGATTGAATTCTCATACTCTCCTCAGAAGAGCACAAGAAGGGTTCGTGTCAACATTGCTTTTGCTCAATTTTCAGTCTTTCGCTGCCATCAATTATTGTAATAATAAGGTATAAGTCCAGTTGAATTCGAAAAAATTAAATATTAACAAATTAAAAAAGTTGTTAAAATAAAGCTGTAAGTGCCCCCTTAGGTACTCAACCAGTTTTCTGCATTATCTTCCAAGTATCCTGATTATAGAAAAATATATTCTTACCTCCTTCAATATTCACCAACTTAGTGTACAAATAGAACATTGTAATTCCAAGATGCAACGCAAATGCATCAGAGATAAAACAATGGCCTGTCGTTCCAACAATACACACTATGCAGAAAAAAATGTTCGTTTCCGTTGCAATTACTTGAACAAAACGTAAATATTTAGCATGTAAATCATGATGTGGCTGTGAATCAGGATCGGTTTATACAAAAAACGTTTAGTCTACATCATTAACGTGAAAGAAAAGCTGTTCTCTTTGTTTCGACAACCGCGTGACGAATTCTCAGATAATTGTTGTAGTTCACACATATATAAACAACAAAGATGAGGCTGAAGCAGGATTTCGTTCACCAGATGTAATACGACGATTGTAGTTTTTCATCCATTGTGTCAATAGAGTCATTAAGAAATCATCAAATCCTTATTATTTGATTTTTATAACTGTTCAAACTGCGAGGGCAAATCCTAAATGAATAATAATAATAATATAGCCCGTCAACATTTGTTGCTACCGCAGTCATGCGAGATAAGCTTGGAAAATCAGGATAATAATAATAGTTCAGGTGTTGACTTGGCACAGCCCGTCAACATTTGTTGCTACCGCAATGATGCGAGAGAAACTTGAAAAATCAGGATGATAATAATAATAATAATAATATAACAATAAGCAGACAAAAACAATATACCACTCGCCCTTTCTTGTCCAGATCACGCAGCAGACGCTCACAATCACATAAAATCACAACAAGAGAAAATAAATACCTGGTCCCAGAAGGTACTCCATGACAAACATAGTAACACAAGACCATATAAACGAAAAACATTCATACACCTGGCTGCATGATGGCCAGCTCTTTACAGAAACGGAGGGCTTCATGCTTGCTATCCAGGACCAAGTAATTGCGACAGGAAATTACATGAAGTATATAATTAAAGATCCATCCATCACCGATGATAATTGGGAAAGGTGTCACCAAGAGAAGGAAACTATAGAACACATAACAAGTGCATGCAAAACCCTCGCTTGAACCGAATACACAGCAGCCAATTATAATAGTATAATCATACACCGACCTCAGTACTGGAAAACAACCAATTCAAACTATACTGGGACATTGAGATGCACACAGATAAAACCATCCCAGCCAATAGACCAGATATAGTTTTTCAGTCAAAGGCAGACAAAATGATACATAGATTGAGTATTGGATAGATATTGCGATTCCCAATGATATGAATATTTAAAACACCTACACTGGGAAGATATCTAAATACACAGGTCTTGCCATAGAAATAAAACGACTGTGGAGACAAAACAAATTATTATTGTCCCCCTCATTATGTCGGTCTCAGTCCTCACACCAAACACATTTACATCTGCAACAGTTGAACCTGAACGAAAAGTTACACAAAACCTTCCAAAAGTCTGTAATCCTCAAGACCTGTAGCATCATACGGTCCTTGCTAAATTCAGAATGATGTGTTGACTTGGCACAGCCCGTCAATACTCGTTACTACCGCAACCATGCGAGAAAATACAAGAGATGAAACTATAATAATATGCCTTTATTTTACCTGGCGGGCATTCAGTAAACGCTGTGCTTAGATGCTAACCAAGGTATAGAATATACCATTTGACTAGATATAATTACTTATCTAAATTGGTTGAAAATAGATATCATATACTTTACCTAACCAACACAAGTCAAAAAAAAGTATAAAAGTAATTAATATGAAGGTTAATGATATTAAAATTGAAAAACAAATGTGTAGAAAATACATGCCAAAAAAAGAACTACATTCATCATGAATGAAGGCAAATATGAAAATGAGCTCTTGAATACTATTGTCCAATGCTTAGGGACATTCAAGATGTGACCTACAAATCTTGGGTTATACATTTCGATGATTTGTTACTCAAATAACTAGGTGGAGAGCAAAGAGAGGGAAGAAAATATTTTAGAACAAGAGGCGCGTAGGCTTTTTTGAAATAGTTCGGCAAGTTTTTAAAATATAGTCCTGTGTTTAATTTTGACTAATTTTCGTCAAATGCTATAATTTTGACTATTCTAAATTCATGATGCAATTTTTTAGTTCACAGAACGACGTTTTTTTCGTACAATAGATGCCCTGGATGTTACAGCATAATTTTAATCAGCCACCGATTCGCTCACTCCAATACTTCTTTCACCGCATCCTGCAGCTTGTCGCAGACTACGTCACCAGAGCACAGCTGAGCATGTGTCATCAACATGAAGATAGACTTCACAGTTGCGTGGGCAAGGGACGTCATGGACAAAGAGTGAATAAAGTATTGGCCCAAAAACCGAGCCCTGAGAGACACCGGGCCTTACCGGCCGTATTGTAGATTTAATACTGTCAACTTTGATCTGAAATTTTCTTCCCTCGAGGAAAGGTTTCAAAAGTTTTAACAGCCAGAAAGGGAAGCTCTTTTGAAATAGTTTATAGAGTAGGCCAGCATGGCCCACCTTATTAATGCCTTCGAAACATCTGAAAGCGAGATGTCACTACTTTTGTTTAGGGTGACACTTCTCGGTTATTCTTTGACACTTCTATTCCACCCAAAATTTCATAGAGCGCGTCATCCCATAGACCCACCGGACCACCATAGCAGCACAAGCACTGGAAACCAGCTTCTCGAACATACCTTCATGTATCGCAAGCCGTGTACGCCGGAATATTCTCATGTCCACAGTCAGGTTAACTGTCCGTCTGCCGCTAGTATCCATATTTTACTCAGTGCGCGACCGAAGCAGAAAGCTTACCGAGAAAATGAGAAATTGCACGTTATAATACACACAACATATTATTGCTTTTAAGGAAAAAAACAAGAACGAGAACTGAGTCGGTAAATTGCTGTCGGAGAAGAAACAATAGGAATGCGAACAGGACAAACAGCCGCAGTCGGGCCGTTCGTTGTTTTCTCGGATCGTTTGCCTTCGAAGAATGTTTCCGTGTTCAACATTTTTCAAAGAATATAAGGAAAAAGTTATAGCTACCACTGCATGTATTTTTATCAGTTCTCACGCCAATAGGTCAATACGCAGCGCGAAGTTCCTAATTTTCACTTTTAGTGACATAAGTGTCTGACATTGAACAGTGAGGGGCTTCAGAAGGGAAGCAAGATACCTGCCTAACTGATATGAAGGAAAACCTACAGTACCTATTATAGGGCGCCATGGATTTTGGGCTTATGCATTTCTGAAATATCATAAAAATTCGGAATACCGGAATGATGAGCAAGGAGAGATTTTTTAATAAAACCATTGACAAGAAAAATTGATTAGTTTGAAGAAACCCGACTGGATCCGCTCTTTTTTAATATCACATCACCACAAAAATTATTGCAAAAGCCTCTTATACTTATCAAAGGAAACCCTTGAAATTCTCAAAAATTCTAATATTCTGAATAGGGACTGTGGTGTCTACCTGCATAGTACCTGGAACCCTTGTTTATCAGGGGTCCCCTAATTAATGGTACTCAGCAAAACTGCAGATTCTTTGGGTCAGAATATTGAAATTTAACTATACTTACCACAGGGCAAAGGTTGATAAGCGAAATGCTGAGTGTCAAAGTTGTAATTATTATTTGATTTTTTCTTAATAATCTATCAACAAGATGACGTAACGACACGAAATTAGGAACTCGGGGGTCTTTTGAGGCAAGAAATTCCAATCCGTTTTTAGTTCAGATGACACTTGTAGAGGGCGCCATTACATTAACGCTCCTTAAAAGGACGCAACATTCAAATTCCCAAATGTAAACTTTTCATCAAAGTAGGGTGTGGTTGAATCGAAGTCATTTGCAACAACAAACGTTACGCACCCTAGTTTGAGTGTAAGTAAAGCGGTTTGCGGTTATCAAAAGATCTGGTTAAATTTATTGATACCACTCATTCAACTAAACCATGATAAGGTAGTGAGTAATATGTTAATCAATGGTAGTAGGTAGTGTAATATTTGATTTAATGCTATCTTTATGAAGTATTTTCAAGAGAAGTATAAGTTGTTGTAGTTGAAGTATGATCGTTTAAGAGCTTGCTACGTAAAAAAGGTTCGGTAGGTATCAACATAGGGATAGGTGGGTCATCGGAACGCGCCTTGGATGTATAAAGTAGGGGTGGGGGGTTAGATGTGGAATTATTTCTTTCGCATAGTAAATGATGAAATACAGCTCTAAAAATCTGTAAGGGTTAAGTGGAAGAACAGGTATGCACCATGTCTGTGGTGCATAACTGAACTTCGCCCATTCGTCATACCATATCTTCCTTTTTTTCTGTTTATTACTCTGGTTGATTAATGTATTTGACGAATAAAGACGTTTATTATTATTATTATTATTATTAATACAGACGGGAATATTATAAGAAAGTGGAAAAAAAAATTGTCAGAAGTGTAGGCGGAAAGTAAAGAGCCGTCAGAGGGCGCTTAAGTGGCGAAAAAATGTGCAACAATTATGAAGCTATAATTACAAATCGTCAGGAGGTGAGGCGGTGGACGAATATTTGAGATATTATCGATAGTAAGAACATCGATACTGCCCTCAGTTCATCATTATATCTAGAATTTGATATTTTATTTCATCAAGTTGACTTTTGAAGATTGTTTAACATAATTTACAATATATATGAGTACGCTATTGGACAACTGTCAGAAGTCATAAATGCTTTAGTTTTTTTTGTAAGATAACATGGAAATCATTTTTACGTATACTTTTAATGCAAACTATATCAGTAACTTTAATTGAATACTTATACTAATGAATCGCGAATATTAATACTAATTCGCATAACCATCCTTTTCCATGTGGCAAACCCACTGGTTGTTACTATCTATACCTACTCTCCAGAAGTGAACTTGATTAAATAAAATATAAATTTCTAGAAATAATGATAAATCGTGTGAAACACCGATGTTCTTACTATTAATAGTATCAGATTTTCTTCCACCTAGCCCTCTGATGATTTGTAATTAGGTTCATCCCGACTCAAAGAATGAGTATGTAAATTGTCAAAAGTGTACCGAGTGATATAATCGTTGCAAAACTTTTCCCAACTTAAACGCCCTCTTACGGCTCTTTACCATTCACCTACACTTCTGACAATGTTTTTCCTACTTTCTTATAATATTTCCGTTTATATTGCAAATTTTCAGAGCTGTACCTCATCATTTATTATGCGATAAAAAATTGCGTGTTTAACTCCCCACCCTTAATTTATACATCCACGGCGCATTCTGACGACCGAGTGACCTTTTTTACATAACGAGCTCTCCGTCGATAATAAAATATATCGTAAGTTCAATTCTAACCTATAATGTAATTCGCTTATAATAACTTATCACCAAATGTGACGCTACCTTTTTTGTATGCACGAAAGCCAAATGGGGTGACAATTCATTGTTCAGCAGTAGAAAAGCCAACTGCAACGTAATCTCCAGTTTTTGAATAATGTGGTTACATGTCACGAAAGTTTGATTTCATCAGTCCGGACCCCCCCCCCCAAAAAGTACCAAAAAGTAGAAACCATGACAAGAAACTGCAGAAATGGACAGCTTACTAAACACTTAGTTCAACGACTAGTTTTATTGGAACAATTAAAAATATTTACAAATCGAATGGGAGGAAGTACTTATGCGTAAACTTGAGCATTCCCAAAACGCAGAACAGCAGGATGAGCGACTTTATAGAGTATGACAAAGATGGTTCCTTAAAATAATTTTTAGTTTTTCGATATAGCTGTTCTTTACTTTGTGAATTATACAGGGTGTCCCAAAAAGAAGTGTCAAGCGGAAGTCCAGATATAGAGCACACCCAGTAGTATCAGGATTACCCTCATATATGTTATGCAAATTTTTGTAGTTTCCGAGTTATGAATTTTTTCTGAATTTTCTTCGACAACATAAAACTGTTCCAAAAGAAAAATTAAAAGACTTTTCCAAATTCTATTTTTCTAATTGATCTCCAAGAGTTTACTGTTTATACATAAAATAATCGGCTTCCTAACTTTGATGAAAGTCGTAAAAATTTTAGTGTAAAGTGAAAAATTTTCGATCTGATAAT
Organism: Callosobruchus maculatus; assembly: GCA_951848785.1. Classification (NCBI taxonomy): domain Eukaryota; kingdom Metazoa; phylum Arthropoda; class Insecta; order Coleoptera; family Chrysomelidae; genus Callosobruchus; species Callosobruchus maculatus. The sequence goes on along the minus strand of CATOUR010000081.1, from coordinate 3,789,646 downwards.
TATGACTTAAATCTTCGACTCGCAATTAAAAATCTAAAGAGGTGATTTCATGATTTCTAAGCAGGTTTAAGAACTTCTTCAGGCTCTCAGCTTGTGACTGTGACTGTGATCAGTCATTGAAAAAAAGTAGTACTTAATGGGGCTACTTTCGCTCCAATCGACCTTCAAAGACAAGAGGCGAAGATTTCTGCATAGAAATCATGAAATCACCTCTTTAGATTTTTAATTGTGAGTCGAAAATCTATCATAATTAACAGAACGAAAATTTTTCACTTTATACTATAATTTTCATGACTTTCATCAGATTTAGTCGATTCCTTTATGTATGAAGAGTAAACTGTTAAAGATTAATTAGCAAAAAAGAGAATTTGGAAGGGTTTTTTAGCTTTTCTTTTTGAACAGTTTTAAGTTGTTGAGGTAGAGAATTCTCTAAAATTCAGAAAAAAATGCATAACTAGGAAACTAGAAAAAATTACATAACATATATGGATTCAGATACCTCTAGGTGTGCTCTCTATCTCTGGACTTCCACTAGACACTATTTTTTGGGACACCCTGTATATTAAGTTAATTTGTTTTGCGAAATTTTATGTAATTTTTTGTCCTAGATAAATATGTGGGAGAATGTGCTTGGTTTGAGATTTGAGACAATAGAGGGATACTACATCGAGAACAATCTTGTACCCTTTTTTGTTCTTAGGATGTTCTTTTCCGGTTCTGCAAAAGTTAAACAATTAATCCCAAAAACCTTATATTATTTAAAGTGAATTAGTAATATTAGCACTCGTGACTGATTTCATATAAAGAACAAAGGAGTCACGATTGATGAATTCTTTCAAATGGATTCAGCCCTGAAATGAATAATTTTCGATACACCCGACAGGTCGATGGATGGTATAAAACCTGCGACCATTTACTACGGTCAAGAGCGTATCGGAAATGGAGTAAATAAAATATAGGATGGTCGAGCAGCAGGAGCTGCATCAGTTGCACGCGCCGGTGGAGCTGCACCGGAAAGGCACACCGCGCACTGGCTGGAGGATATCACTGGTTAATCGTTTCCGGTCTTTGGATGGCCGGACGGAGGCCAGTGTGAAGGCTCCGGAATGTCTTTGTGTCTTTGTTCGCGGTCACATCGGTCTGGTGCTCTCCTGCTGGAAACACCTTCCTTCCAATACACTTTAAATCTCTTTTAATAGTTTATTTTTGATTGGTGCGTTCTCACTGAACTTATGGCATCTTACTATGGGGTGACTCATTATAAATGCTATTGAACAGTTTTGCGCTTCGCGTCCAAAAAATGTTATTCACATTATTGCTAAAGCTGGGTATTATCACCATTGTCATTACCATAACTTAAAAACATCAAAATCATGCGCTCTCCAATATTGTGTATAATATCATTAACTGCTCGAAATTCATAAATTTAAAAACAAAGATAAATTCGAATCCATATACAGGGTGTCCCACGACGATTAAGACAAGAAATATATCGGAAATAGGCAGTAGTACAGAATTATAATTTTGGGAGTTTAAATTAGAGCAAATATAGTATATTTTCTTAGTATCGTGTTACTCAATGAGGTATTTGTTTTTAGTCACGTGACGTCCGATTCAAAATTTGTAATGGGCCACCCTGTATATTTGTCTCTTTTTGTTTTCCTCCCGATAAAACGATTCCAAAAAACTGGCACACTAGGGATCTAAAGTGATTAATTCAAGAGCTACAGGTACTTAAAGGATGGTACCACCAACATTGATTCTAACATGTACTCCTACAGTTAAATTACTTTGGTAGTGTTTCATAATGGTAGTAGTACAGTCCTTTAGGTACCTGTAGCTCTTGAATTAATCACTTCAGACCCCAAGTGTGCTAGTTTGTCGGAATTCTTTTATCGGGAGGAACACAAAAAGTCACAAATATACACCTCATTTGGTGACACAATAATAAGAAAAGATACTATATTTGCTCTAATTTACAACTCCAAAATTATAATTCGCTACTACTGCTCAATTCCGATATATTGCTTGCCTTAATCGTCGTGGGACACTTTGTATATAAATTAGAAGACCAGAAACTGAAGCCTGATTAAATCAGAAAAATTTAAATATTCTAAATCAAATAAATTTCTTTGGAGATGTGCTTATGTACACGATTGCCAAGCAGGGATCTGGAATTCCATATAAAAAATGCCTGCCTGCCACCTTGGAAGGTGCCAAAGTGGCAATTTTCAGAGCCGAGTTGTCGACCAAAAATTGTAGCTGGGCGAATGGCGACTTTTGTTTATGCAAAACACACGAGGTGCCGACTTTTCGTTATTTCTGCCTTACATTTCTTTTATTTTCCCGTCAAGGGCTAGATGAAGCTGGTTGTTTTACAATGTCGATCATAGTAACTTTTCAAGAAAAGAGAGCAAGGAAGTAAAATTTGTGGACTTTCATTATCGTTATTGGGCATGATTTACCTATTTCTTATTATTGCGCATGTTCAAAATAACCACAGCAACAAAATTCGCTATTTCTGGTGGTCTAAAAACGCCCCGGTATCTCACAATAAAAATTATTTGAAAGGCTAGAATCGATTCGCAGGTAGCAAATTACCATTAGAAATTTTAAAATAAATTGATCTCACTGGGAACCTGTTTTAATTTCAATCAGATAGATACAGAGTTAATACGTAGTAGTGTTTATTTATATTTTGCTCATTGCCAGCAATACCCTCGTGGCCTGGTACCCAACTGAGATGTACAGCGTTACGTTAACTAGTGATCTAAGAGTGCTGAAACAGTCCTAAACCAGGTTTGATGTCGAAAGTCCAAATTCTTTTAAGCATCCTGGAAATCCGAGAGCATCACAACAATAGCCCTTATTTTCTACAATAAATATGACTTTGACCACAGCCTAATCATAGGATAATTTCAGTTTAAGATATTTTTGCAATTCCGTAGGTTAGAGATTACCGTCACCCACAGAGTATGTCATACTGGGCGTTTCCTTTTTTAAAATTTTGACATTCACAACCACGAAGTCGCCATTTCTCGTGATTTTTATTCACGCATGTCAAAGATTGGGGATTTCTGTGGATTTTCATGCCAAAAGCTTGCTACAACTATACTTGGTAACATGCTGTACTCGGTCCACCGAAACTGCTTTCTTACTGCGCCTGGCTGTGAAGGTAGTGGGAATGTAGGATGTATGAGGGGTTAGCTGTCTCTTTTTAACTGATGGCTATGCCCATATGTATACCTTCTCTCTTAGTTGTGTGTAGTATTTTGGCAGAATCATTCTAATTGCAAGTACTTTTGGAAGGGAAATTTATGTAACTTACTGTTTGTCCTAAGAAGGAATATGTAGACCTCAACGTCGCTGCCGATCTTCTTTATCATTTAAATTTATTTTATTGTCTTTCGTTGTATTTGTTTGCAACCTGTATGATTGTATTTATTACACAAAACATAGCAATTAAGGGCCGGTTTCTCAATGTCCAGTTAAAGTGTCAGATAGGTATCTGCCAGATAGCGTTGCTATGGATACAACTGTCAATTCGTAAGTTTAACTTTCAATTGTTTAAACAATTTATCTAACAGTTGCCGTTATCTTGCAGATAAATATTTAACTGGACATTGAGAAACCGGTCCTAAGTAAAGTAAAATAAACTGTTTGTCTGTTTTATACTGACAACATGTCCAAATACAATTTATTCAGTCATTTGTGCTTTAATTCTAAGTGAATTTGAAAGGGGTAGAATCGTTGGACTTCGACAGCAAGACAATGTTGCAATATTGCTCGTCGTGTAGGGAGTATTCAGTGTTGATGGCATGGAACGAAAAGGCCTTGCCCAGAAGGTGCCTACGTTAGGAAGTAGGACGTCTGTAGATGACTGCATTTCGCTCCTTCTTTTCGACGGTATTATACCTTATCCACCGAACAAACGGAGTAACCATGCACAATATATGTAAATTTTTACTGTATGGTCAAGTGTTATATGCACACCATCTACAAAACTGCATACTGAGAGCAGTGATGTTATTATAAACAGAAAAATTAAGTTCGATTTTTCCGAGTAAATCCCCAAAATATGGGTTTGAAATAATTTTTTACTCCTTTTCTTCAGTGGACAGACTTTAGTAGTTTTGTCCACTGTGCGACATCAGTGGTCTCGTTCCATAGGCTATGCCTCTTACTTTAGTCAGTCTTTTAACTCCAGGGTGGCATATCGCATTGCCTGCTTGCCCATGGCGGTTCAGTGTCATCTGTTCGGCCAGCAAGTATAATGTTGATATCGTCGATATAACTTGCAATACTGTTATAGATACCGTGTGAGATCAAGCAAGCGTCGCCATTAATAGCCAACCTTCTTAAGAGACGGCACATAAAGAGGAAAACCGATAGGAATGGAAGTTGGAGCTACAGGTGAATTCTTTACGCGGGCGAATGCACATGTGCGCATTTTTCATTCTAACATCATTGAATAATTTATCACTACTCGGCAGCTTACTAAAATATGGCGTGACCATAACATCACTAAAGCTACAAAAATGTCGCTGGTTCAGTCTCTTCTGTTCTCCATATTTTTGTATGCCTTGGAAACTTGGACTGTTAAAAATGCAGATCGAGCTCGCATAGATGCTATTGAAATGTAGACATGGAGGAGAATGCTGAGAGCTCCTTATACCGCCCATCGAACTAACGTTTCCATACTGGATGAGCTCGGTAATCCAAAGAGACTATCCACCATTGTGTCGACGAGAATGCTTACATTCTTCGGACATATAAACAGAAGCGATAATATGGAGAAACCTGTAGTTCAGGGTCATGCCCCGAGTGGCCGGCGCCGTGGCCGTCCCCCTACACGCTGGGTGGATACGACGATACAGTTGCTAGATATGAGTATCAAGAGCGCCACTGAACTGACAGTAAATCGCGAACGATGGCGAGCTACAGTTCTCAAAACTATTGATAATATTCGTGTCGGCAATACTCTAGCTCCGACTGAATGCATTTTACGAGTTCACAACATGTCTGTTAAGACATTGTGACTATGGTGATGACTCGGCAGTGATTCTGCGATGGTGCAGCTGTAAATATCCCAGAACATAAAAATAACTCTGTGTTTCGTTAAACTGTCGCATTGAATTTTGCATTTGAATGACGGTACCGCCAGTACCGGCAGGATCCACCCATAAGGTCGAGGCAAGCTGCACACACGTACCGTACCGCATAATACCATGGTAATGACCCAGCGAGATGTACCAGACCCACGCTGCGAGCATTCTGGGGACGTCTTGAATCCATAATCAACGCACCCAGACCCAGAAGGTGATATAGTAGACTTCACCTGATATAAATATGTCACTTTTCTGTCTCCTTAAAAATACCACGGTGGTTTATTGGAATGGATTTAGGGGCGTTACCTCTTTACCAGCGGTGGGTGGCGGTAGACAGATCTTGATATTTATTTCTTTAGTTATGTTACTACCAATATTTTTTATGTTTGTTACTGGTTTTGAGGTAGTGGGTATTTGAATGTACCTAACAAGAAAGTTGAATTATTATTATCCATTGTGGCAGTCGTTAGCCCCTAAGCCTATGCTGTTCAGAAGTAGCTACACGTGTTCATTTGAAAACATCTCACCATGGATATATCGAAAACAGAAAAACGCCGAGACACGTCATAAGATTTGTCAAGGGCGGCAACTTTTCAACCAAAAACTACTCCCCTCCCCCCTTGTACCCTCTGTTCCTCAAGTTCATCCCTTTAAGTGACAAGGGGTATCGACTAATAATAAATAATAATAATAATAATGAAGCATTTATTGCCCAACAGAATAAATTTCATTTACAGGACAAAATAACTAAATACGAATTATGCTACGGTAAGCAACAGTACTTTTGATATATGAACATTGTCTTAAATTGAAACATTAGAATATATTTCAGAAGCTTTATCTAAAATTTCAGACAGCAAATCGTGGTTGATGTCACCAAATCTTGATATGAGATTGAAGTTTTCCATCATATACGTCACCGGAGAGTTCAAACCTAAATTAGTGTTGGAACGTTTTATCTTGAAAAATGCGGTAGAACGCAGTGAAACAGCTGGAGCGTGAAAATTAATTTGTGACAACAACTCCATGGAATCTACCTTATTATGCAACAGCTTATACAAAAAACTTGAAGAAAATAACATTCTCCTTAAATTTAAATCCGACATATTAAACCTAGAACATAACAATTTTTCACTAATACCTCTCTCAGGATACACTCCATCACTCTTAAGACTTAAATATTTTAAAAACCGTCTCTGCTCGTTTTCCAGGCCTTGTTTTTGATAATTATAAAATGGCTTCCATACAATTGATGCATATTCTAGTCTCGAACGAAGATATGAAAAATACAGTGCCTTTAATGCATCAATGTTGTTAAATGACTTACAGTTCCTGACAATGAAGCCATAGAATCTGCTAGCTTCAGCTATTATCACATTAATATGTTCACTAAAATTCAGCCTCTCATCAAACCAAACACCTAAGTCTCTGATTAGTCTATCCCTGACAACTATAACACTAGAAATCCTGTAATCAAAAAGAAGGTTTTGTTTCTTCCTAGAATAAGTTACAATTTTACATTTGGATGCATTCAAGGATAAACCATTTTCTGAACACCATTTGCTGATTATATCTATATTTTGTTGCAACAAAAAGCAGTCCTGAACATCGTTAATATGAGTGAACATTTTTAAATCATCCGTATATAACAAATTATTACACGTAAGAAGAAGAGACAGGTCATTGATAAACAGCAGCAAAAGCGGTCCCAGATTGGATCCCTGCGGGCCGCCGGTTATAGCAGTGTATTTTTCAGATTTATATCCAAAACAATGAACATATTGCAATCTGCACTGTAAGTAAGATTCAAAGAATCTGATGAATGCTGAATTGAAACCGAAATTCTGGAGTTTGCTTATTAAAACTTGATGGTCCATCCTATCAAATGCCTTGGAAAAATCCATATATATCACGTCTACTTGACCTTGATTGTCTAGATGATTGGTCATGTATTCTGTAACTACTTTAAGGTTTGAAATGGTTGATCTGTGTTTAAAAAATCCATGCTGAGCAGGAGAAATCTGATTACAAACTAGTGGATAAATATGTTGACAATGATTTCAAACACTTTTGCAAACATTGACAGGATGGAAATTGGTCTATAGTTTTTTACTATGGTCTTGTCACTATCTTTAAATACAGGTAAAATCTTAGCTAATTTCCAATCAGTAGGGAATTTGAGACACTTCAATGCCAAATTGAACATAAGGGTTAAGGGGTATGCGAGAACACCGGCACAATCTTTAATAAGAAAGGATGGAATTCCATCAGGTCCAGTAGTAAATTTGTCTTTTAGATTTTTTAACATTTTAAATAAATCATTTTAAGAAATGTTTGGTAATGATATCACAAACTGATTTGAGTCTACACTAACATAGGCTGGAGTATGACTAGGTCGTGACACATAGTGCCTGGTAATCTTGAAACATTTTTCTTATTTTGTATAAAAGACCAGAAGTTCTTAGTATCGATATTGATGGAAATTTGAACATTTTCTATATGAGCCTTGTAAGCAGAGGAAATCTTTGTTTTTATAAGTGACCTCAGTTTTTTGTATTCTTGAAGAAAGTGCAAACGCTTAGTTTTCTTATAGTTCCTCAACATTCTCGCCTTTACCTTTATATTTTTTATCATATCTGAGGTGTACCACTTAGGGTAAACATGTGAATAATGTTTAACTTTGGGAACATGATCTTCAAAAGTGTTATATAATTTCGCATAGAATGCATCAACGCAATCATCAATTTCATCAAATTGAAGTAGGAAAGACCAGTTAATAAGAAGAAGTGAGTTGTATAGCGAAATATAATCTGCTCGTCTAAAGTTGAATGAGGAATTGCCAGGTTTTGTCACGAAATTAGATATTTTTTTATGGGACATCCCACTCCCAATTAATGCTGGGTGGTAACCATCCTCTTGCACTAGGGGTTCCAAATCATGTGATACAACTATGCCATGTAAATTTTATATTACTAAATCTAATACCCTTGACATGTTATTTTTAACATTGCTAAACTGATAAAAATTGTAAATTGTAAGAAAATTACTCATTAATATCTGTCGGTCTGTCTGTCTATCTGTATAGGTCTGTCTGTCGGTAACTTTGAAAATGCATGGACGGCGGAGTAATTAGTAAAGATTATTTACTATGTTTTTTGGTGGAGGATGAAATTGGGGTAGTTGGGGGGGTAGGGTTCATGAAACTCAGAATTTGTTTGTACTCATAATAGGCTATCCATTGACCTGTGGAGGAAGGACCTAGCGGCATAACTCACTTTTTTTGGTCGGGCGGGCGATGATTGGGTTGCAAGGGGATCTCAGACGTAGCTTCATGCTATGGGAAAATAATAAACTGGTATCACCGTGATATGAGGGAAGTACCTACATACTGAATCAGTCAACTTGACTTTTTTATTTTCTTTCTCTCGGTATAATGTATAGAGAGAGCCCAATGAACTGATCAAGAACGAAGTAGACAGCAACAACCGCCGGCGCCGCACTGCCGCAGTATTAACGCAAGTTTCGCCGCCAGTGCCGCAGGTTCTGTCGTTCGCATTGTCTTCGCGATTTGCGGTCAAGAGCGCTCTCTTTTGAGGTGAAGATCACCATAAACATCGCCGCTAGCGAGACGGCGTCGGTGTCGGCCACGGCGGCAGATAATCCGCTAGTTTTTCATTTGAACTGGTAATTAGTGACGATGAGTGCGCTTCTGCGGCACCGCATCCAGCAGAGAGAAGAGAGAACCCTGCTAATTCGCTCCCCTCGTCGCGCTCTGACGCCCCCCGCAACGTCAAGCGTCACACACCGGAGGATTTACAATAATCGCATGGATTTACTGTGTCAGCTGCTTAGAGCCCGCGCACACAGACGGCGGTCAGGAGTTCTGAGTTCCACGTTCAGAGTTCTGCGTTCTTTGTAATTTATGGACTACTTTGTAACAAAGCACACTGCCGGCAGTCAAACCGTTGCGGTCACTGAGAACTCTTGCGGTCCGGAGTTCTATTCACAGGAAGACAAAGAACGCGTGAACTTTGTCATATCGGAAACAGAAAAATTAGTTGAATGGGTTCGAGAAAGACGTTTGTTATATGATTTAAGTGATAATGATTATAAAAATCGTGATAATGATTATGAAAATCGTAAAAATACTGCCAACCTGTCTTTTGCAGGAACAGCCTTTCTCAAGTTGGTATCTTGTTTTGCTATATCATATTTTACTAAACTGCACGTTTCATTGAAGCTATCTATTGACATACGAAAATATATAAAAAATCGTTCTTCGTTCTTCATCTTCAAGCAATTCAGTAAATACCCTATGAAATTCCCCTTGATCTTCTCGCTTGCTGTTAATTGGGTACACCCAGTGTTTCCTTTTTGTCTTGGACGCCTGCAGGTTCAACAAAAGCAATGCTTCTTCTTCATCAGAAGATGAGCTGTCTGAATACATGTTTCGCGAAAATATAAAGGAACAAAACTGGAACGTTGGTAACTGACCGCCGCCTGCGCCTGTGTGCTCTCAGAACTCCAAACAATAAACGCAAAACTCTAAACGCAGAACTCGGAACTCCTGACCGCCGTCTGTATGAGCGGGCTCTTATAGTTGCGAGATTTATTTATTAGTATCCTGGTATTTTGCACATTGTGTCTATATTAACTATAGTCTATTATCGTATCCCAGGACGTAACCCGAAAAAAGATACCACATTTCGGTTTCGAAATGTGAGGTCGATATCAAAAAGAATTATCACTGGTCTACAGTGTTTTTTTTGCCCTAGATGCAACAATGATTTTGAGTCTATTTATGTACACTATTGATGAAACGATCAATGATTTTGTAAGATTTCCTCTGATTTGTTTTTCTATTACCATTTTACATTACAAAAATCAAAAAACAAGAAACACATTAACAGATATATTTATAATGTCAGTTACGTTTTGAGAAATTAGGATACATCGAACTTAATAAAGGGGAAAATGTCAAAAATATATTTTATATTTACATAAATAGCCTTTTATGAACTTCAGTTTTATAATTTTTCAGGGCACAATCCCTTTTCAGAGACCAGCAGTAATCTGCCATCACGTGTGCAGTCCCATCGTCCCTGATACCTTTCTTCCATCACTCTTAGATCCTGGTGGAAATTTATCTGGATAATTGCGGAGATAGTTTATATTTGCTTCTAAAGTCTGAAAGTTTGTTAGCATATTTTGCACAATTTCTTCATAATTTGCTGCTTTAGGCAATTTTCAACAACCAACACAAAATTTTCCAGGCTTACTTTCTGGAACAGTCATTGATCCATGACAACTTATCTAGATTCACGTGTAGGTACTTCAGTATTGTACTGAAATAACTGAGATTTCAGCTGTTCTGTGGAGCAGGGGTCTGAGAGTGGGATCGGGTGATGTTTGTATGCACGAAAAAGTTATGCAGAAGCTTAATCATGACATACATATATAAGAAATGCAAAAATTATGAAAATTTGAGCACATTCGAGTACTTTCATGAACATATTCGTAATCTGGGCACTTGAAAACATAAAAACTTTCGATGATATCCAGGGCAACAGAAAAGACTGTTGTTGTTGAACTGTTTTATTTGTAAAAGAGGAATCAACGTTTGAAGTTTTGTGAGAGTAGCAGAAAAGATCTGCCTGCGTGTCATCTGGTACCTGGAGGTAACGGCAAACCAAAGGAAGTCACAGACGTGTAAAGCATGTGAGAGTAGGCGGCAGAAAAGATCTGCCTCTGCGCCATCTGGTACCCGGTATAGAGCAACCCTCGTATATCGACTCTCATATGCAGTTGGCATAGAAGCGCGCTTGTCTGGTTAGGTGAAGCGAATGCACCTTTGCGTTCCGCAAGAAGCTTTTTAGCAGTGACTTCCTTTGGTTTGTCGCTACCTGCGGGTACCAGATGCGCCTACTCCCACATACTTTACATGTCTGATAGACATGAAAATTCTGATGCTCTCTATCTCCGTCTGTCGACCTATGGCGCACTGATGATCGCTAATAAGCATGAAACAGCCGTCTGCGTACTCGTAGATTGACGGAGATATACATAGAGCAACCCTTGTTTGAAGTTTTGTTGTAAAGATAATTGACACGTGTGTGGCCCACCTCACTTAAAGTGAGTCTTATCTATTTTACAGAAAAAAACGGAGAAGAGCATACAGTAAGGTTAAAGTTTTTGTTGATTGTTTACTTCAAGTAACAGATATTCTTTATGTACAAATATGATACTTCCGTCGTTACAGCGGCCACACACAACACATTACTATTTCGCGATCTAAGGATTAAGGACATTTCATCATCAACTTTTTAACTATTACGGATAAAGATATAATTAAAATATACTTCTTAAAGTTTTCGATTTCGTACTGGGACATTGTGTATACACAGGGTGATTGGTAATTCGATACATCAATTTGGGGAGGTAATAGTAGAGGTGGCAAGCTAATAAATTGATTGCATAATATTATGTCAAATTCCTAATAGTTTCCGAGATGGATTGAATTTTAGAGATTTTCTTTAAAATGCAGAGCTCCAAAGGAAAACCCTAGTAAACCAAAATTTTATTATCGGCTTTTATAACTTCTGGTATTAGTCCTTAGTAAATATACTATTACGTCATTACGGACTAAAAGAAAGTGATCATGTATCAAACCTCGCGAGACAAACGTTATAGCGCTGTCCTCTCCTATAATATAATACGATGCAATTTAAGAACCCACAAGTATTGACAGTATTTTTTGTTTGCAGAGTACGCAATCCTTCAAGCGAGATCTTGAACGTGATTTGCTCCCCTACCAGCGAAAAGAGTAATGGAAGTCTCAATGGCCATCATCACACTCCTCGAAGGGCTTCCCAGCATGTGGACTCATTCAGTCGACTTTTTGGACATTCTGATAACAGGAAACCAACACCCAGACGAGGATCTCTCAATAATCAGGGTATGTTAATTTTTTTCAATTTCATAGACGATAATTTCGAAAACACTGCATTTTAAGTATCAGTGCGACAGAAGATATAAAAAATGGGATCAAGTGGCTTAACTCAGTACTAGGCTACTACTACTAGTACTACTACTGCTTAAGGCTAATTGTATTATAACTCCTTTTTACTATGTAGAGTACCCATTGCAGAAGTCTAGATCCTTCCATTAGTTTCTAGATTTCTGCATTACTTTGTGCATTTTCACTACTAGTCCTAGTGCTGAGCAAGATTTATTGGTTCTAGCCTAGAGTTGTTGTCTCTTATCATCTAGCGCTCGCACTCACAGAGCACATGGGTGTTTGGCTCTGTTCCTCTACTACACAGTATGCATTGGAGGTCTCCATCGTAGAGCCCCATTTTCCTCAGGTCTTCAGGTATTGCTTCAGGCCACAATATCCTGTAAGGGGACCAGTTGTTACTCGAAGTAGATTCCTCTTCAACGGAAGCAGTCCTTCAGCTATTTTGTGGCATGGGAATTGATGAATACTTTCCCAGGTCTACATCCAGGCATCAAGTCCCAATATTCCTTGTGTTGGAGTTTCACTCATTCCCTGACTTGTGCTTTAACACCTCCAAGGCGGGTTCTGTGCCAATGTACAAGACAGATGATCCTTTTCTTGATTATCTGCCTTTTCACGACCAGCTGTACCTGAGTGTCCTGCCAGGGTGTTACTTTGTTGTGTTCCTCCAGTCTACCTACCTCTTATCATTTCGAGACTATACCTTGTTACCACAATTGATGGCACCAACGACATGTGGATAGGTAACTAGTTTGGGGATAGTTTGGGGATTCGTTGATGGATTAGGGAAACTCATGCACAGCTTATACATACATTTATATAATGTATCGCTTTTTTGGTTTTTTTGTGTTCCTCCAGTCTAACCACCTCTTATCATTCCGAGATTATACCTTGTTACCACAATTGATGGCACCAACGACATGTGGATATGTAACTAGTTTGGAGATTAGTTGATGGATTAGTGAAACTCATGCACAGCTTATGCATACACTGATCTTCATATAATGTATCGCTTTTTTGGTTTTCCGAGTTTTCAGACCGCGAAGTATTCAACAAAAAGCGACAGACCATGAAAAATATGTGGCTTGATTTTTCGTAATGCAGATAGTCAAGAAACGTCCAAATAAAGCCATTATCACAAATGTCCAATCCAAAACTTCTATTCCGTATTTTAGTTTTATTTTCTGTTTTGGTAAAGATATTTTCTTAGTTTGTGGTATGGATATGCGGGCAAGGAATTTGACAGTTTTTTGTTTGTTTGTTTGTTTTAGATGTGACTAATCGCAACCCAGTTACTGGAAGTGGAGTAACTTCTTGGGATTGCAGACCAGCTAGTCGCAACAACACTCCAAAAGTGCATATAGGTAGGTATTTATGTATAAAATTGTACAGGAAATTAAATATAAGCAAAATCATAAACTCATTTTTGCTTAGATTGCTATAAAAGTCGCGATTATGAAAACTTAAAAAAAAAGCGAAGGTATTTACTTTTGTTATATGTATAGTGTATATTTTTCATTAGTTATATGTATGAAGACAAAGCTATATGGCACTCGTAAGAAAAATTCTTAGAACATGAGTGTCATAAATTATCTTTGTTTATATTTATTTTCTTATAACAGGGTGTTTTGAACGTTGGACTTTCCTCTTTAGAAGCCTTTGAAATGATAAAGCTAATGTAGGTACAGTGAATCAACAGCCAAAGAATTCAAAGAAATGGTAAAAAAATGCTTTCTGTTCGTTCGTGCGGTAAGCTGAAGTATTTCTTCTTCAATTTGGACTATTCAAGGTTGTCTAGGTCTTCTATTATGATGTGGATACAAACTGGGAAGTAAGGTCTGGAAAACGATCAGCATACCCTCGTGAAGTCTGTGAGGCATTTTGACCACATTCACCGTGCATATACTAAAATCATGTCCACCAGTTCATTATAGTTATAACGGTTGCACCATCATTTTTGTCATTTTTAAAGACCGATGTAGCTACTCTGTAGTAGCGTTTTTGTGGCTGTTTTGAACTAACCACAAAGGGATTTACACTCATTCTAGCGAGTACTATATGCCCTTTGGTAAAAAGTTCCAACTTAGGAAACACCCTGTATAGGAAACACCCTGTATATTTCATATAAAACATAGACTAAATTATTAAACATATGCCAGACTCGAGGTATGTTAATATTTCACTACCTGAGAGATACATGAATTTCCACTCCACAGATCAATTATGGATAATCAAATACGTAAATTCTTGTCCAAAATATAAGTTCCTAGGGGAACATTTCGGTCCCGTATATGGGCCATCTATTCATCTACAGATTTAATAATTTACCCTATGAATCATATATGTGATGTAAAGAAAACATGATATTCATATATTTTCTTATTTCTGAATATGCGGTGCCGGGTAATTTATTTCCCGATGGCTACAACCTACAGCGTTCCAATCTAACGTGCACCGATACTTATCTCTCGCAGCGCGTCTACACCGTCATTAGGCTTTCAGCCTTTGCGGGAGGTAGACCATAAAAAATCGGCTCCATGGCTGCAGTCGGTGAGCTCTGCATTGCTTCGTTTATGGACCAGGAATCAAGTTGCTTGCTCAGTTATGCATGAGCAGCTCATTGTTTCATCTTTGATCAGCATATGTAATCATAGATCTTAACAGCTTCGCGTATGTCCAGTACACCATAGGTGGACTTAAACCCCATGTGTTACCATAGTAGCACGTTGATGCCATGGCCGTATTTTCGAGTCTTCGTTTGATCTAACGACTCAGGTTAACTTAGGGTCTACACCTTGTCCAGCTGTAGTTTCTAAAGCATCAAGTGATAATTCAAAACGGTCAAGTTAATTTTCCAACTCGTCAATTGTAAATTCAAACTGGCAGGTATAAATTACACCTGTTAGTTTGAAATTACAAGTGACGAGTTGGAAAATTAACTTAACCGTTTTGAACTACCACTTGACGCTTTAGAAACTACAGCTCTAAAAGGTGCAGTATCACCTCTGTCTCCCGATAGCTGTATTTGACCACACGGAAGTTGCAGAGGTCCTAGTCCCTCTACTATTAACCTTCTGGTGAACGCATCCATAGGCGTTTTGCAGGGACTATTGTAAATCCTATAATGACGACGATTTTTCAATTTCAGAACGCAACCCGGTGACCGGAGAGGTATACCAAATCGTCAGCCCGGCTACAACTCCGACCAAGCCTGTGCAGAACGGATTCGCCCACCAAAATGGCTTCTCCAATCCAGTTCAGAACGGACATTCCGGCCAATCCACACCAATGATGAACGGAAACGGAAACCCAACCATGAATGGCAATGCTACGCCCAACGGAAACGCCTAAACATCCCCCTCCCAATGTTAGATCGAGAATGACCAAACATACCCCCTCTACCCCATCCCTTTAACATCTCTGTCGTGTAAGAAGATTACCAAAAAGTTAAGAGCATGAATCGCAGTGTCTTAAGCCATTTTTCAATAGGGTAATACCATAAAAAAAGAGAACAAAACACGGTGTTGAGGTACGACAATACCTCATTCAAGATTTACATTGAAAATGCCTAGAACTGGATGATCCCAGCAGAGACTTTACAGCCATGCCTGTACTATTCTCCATTTGGATTTGAAGTCGTGATAAACCCAAGCATATACTCTTTACAAGAGTCAGCCTTGAAGGGTTATTTTATTGATGAATTGCAGTATGATCTATTAAAATATCCAAAGAAATAACTACCTATCAGGGTAGATATATATGTACCTATGTTGTATAATCAAAGAAAAATGGCATTTTTGATCATTTCCGCTTTTTGAAGTTAGGCACGCAGCGGTTTCCTGTTATTATTTTTTGGTAATTTATAAGAATTATTTAACCCATTACTAAATTACAATCAAAGTTGATTAGTGAGAAATCGTTACATTAGCCTTGTAATTGTCAATATATATCTGAACTCTCTGAGAAATTGAATTCCATGTTCTTTAGGATTATCTTGTAAGTTCCTATGGCGCGAACTACTTTTTTGTATGGTTACAAATGAGTTGAGAACAAAAAAATTATGAGTTATATGCCTCGGTGTTCTGCTGACATATATTGAGCGTAAATCTGCCTTTATCTGAATAATATTGAAAAATCAGCAATGTCACAATCCCATATATTTAATATGGAATAATCACACCTTAGTTGACATTCAAAGATGCGGTAACTAAACCGTTAGAAATCAAAATGAGTCAGCCAATTCTAGTATGAAAATGCTGGAAGGTGTTACTCCCAGCGATGACGTTCCACTATTTCACATGAAATTTTTCCTACCTTGAATAAGTCTATGGCTAGCAGCATCTTGCACATTTGCACTGCTTTGGTTACAGTTTTGGCTTCATGAAAGTCTGGCAATCATCATCACAAGCATTAATATGCTTGATGGATGTTATGATTATATTAATACAGGGTGTCCCACGACAATTAAGATAAGCAATATATCGGAAGTGGGTAGTAGTAGCGAATTATAATTTTGGGGATGTAAATTAGAGCAAATATAGTATCTTTTCTTATTATTGTGTCGCTCAATGAAGTATTTGTTTTTGGTCACGTGACGTCCGATTCAAAATTTTAATGGGACACCCTGTATATTTGTGACTTTTTCTGTTCCTCCCGATAAAACAATTCCAACAAACTAGTACACTTGGGGGTCTACAGTGATTAATTCAAGAGCTACAGGTACTTAAAGGACTGTATGAAACCTACAATGGTAGTGATACCATCCTGTAAATACCTGTAGCTCTTGAATTAATTAATCACTTTAGATCCCAAGTGTGCTAGTTTTTTGGAATTGTTTTATCGGAAGGAATACAATAAGCCACAAATATACAGGGTGTCCCATTAAACATTTTGAATCGGACGTTACGTGATCAAAAACAAATACCTCCTTGGATGACACAATAATAGGAACAAATACTACATTTGTTCTAATTTACACCCCCAAAATAATAATTCGCTACTGCCCAGTTCAGATATATTGGTTGTCTTGATCGTCGAGGGACACCCTGTATAAAGGTCTTGTCAGTTATCTAGCATTTTTTGAAGTTCGATTTGCAAGAATACGAAGCGAAGTGAACTCAAAATGAATCGTTCAGATGCAGTGGCGTACACACGGGGGGGTGCGGTTCGTCGGGGTTCGAACCCCCCCATGGGCTTGGAATATTAGCTAAAATGTTATTTATACCTACCAAAACTTCCTATTCTCAATGATTTGGTGTTCTTAAATATCCAATGTGCTATTCTAGTTGCTCCTAAAGCAGTTTTAGAACAGTCTTCTAATCAATGAATGAAGAATGAATATACATTTGTAACATTATTACAATGTGCATTACTATAGCCCCCCCCCCTACAGATTAGGCTGTGTACGCCACTGTTCAGATGTCCCAGCCATAGATCTCTCTCGAACGCGCTATATGATAAAACAAAAGTTATAACGCTTGATAACGAACGCGTTTATTAGATCCTTAGCATTTTTTTAGTTCTAAAGCTAACACTAATGGTCATTATGTTCGAATGAATTATTTAAAACTAGTAATGATGGAAAAAGTTTGCGTATTATAGCAAATCACGTAAGCATTATTGAATACTTAGAAAATGGTTGAAAGCTGGATTTACTTCACAAGTAACATCAGAAATCTTAAATCTCCGAGGCATATCAACAACCTTTATCCAGATTTTTTTCTTGTGAAATTGTTTGACCATATATTCTTTTCATACAGTGCTACAGTTTCAATCAGTTCTCTCGTTTCATGTTTGTTGTGACTGCTTTTTATATTTTTACATAGTCCTTATATAGTATTCAAACCAAAAGGATTTTATGGTAGAACTTATAATATATAGATTACAAATTATATACTATAAGACGAAATTACGTAGGCGTTCAAAAGATGAGCACTACCAAATACTTTAGGTATATGGACAGTGCTTCATATAGTAGTTGTTTGAACTATCGTCTATTTTGTTTGTCATAGTTTTGTTCGTAACATTTTTATTTATACCAGAATGTATTAGTAGTCGGTTTCAAATGTTTATATTATTTATATATTAGCATCTTAGGCATAAATGTATCTAAACAATAAGTTCGATCAGAATAAAGGTTTTATAAATATCTTTTTTTTTATTTCACTCCACAAACCCCCACGTCCTTCTGGTGATCTGATGACAAATTACACCCATTCAATTAATTAAGGTCCCGAACTGTTTACCTATTTAATTTAAATGTAGGTTAGTAATGTAACAATAATAATAAAAAGCAACATTTTATTCAAATAATGAACCTATATATTTTACAACTAACACTAATAATGTCATATATATTAAATAACACAGCAAAGTTTTTTATATATATAGGATGAGCCAAAATTAACCATGATATGGAAACTTTATAAATGTTGCAAGCTATACAAATAAAATAAAACCCCAAGACTATAAGTACTGATAATCTGATAAAATGTGCCATACTTACATAGGGTAGTGCATACAGAAGCACTGTCAACAGACCAGCTAGACAGCGTTGCGAACTGGTATACCAGCGATTATTGACTGCATCCTGTACAGTGCACGTCAACATTAGTCATTTGCAGACTGCAATTAACAGAACTATTTCAAACCAAATTTTCAAGATCCACAGCGTACCTAATTTTCCTATTTTTAGAAGTATGTAATTTTGTAACATCACAGCAAGATCCCACAGTTCATTTTTTTGATGGTACTGGTTATAAAAGAGGTTTTTTAACCCCACCTCATGCAAACCGACAACTATTGTTGGCAACAAATAAGTACGTGCAGATGTGTCTCCACCATAGGAGAATTCTACCTACTTTACCCTATTACACAATTTCAAATTTGGCTCATCCTGTGGATTCATAAATATATTTCACATACATTTTTTATTTTATTAAATAACGGTTTTGAAAATGTGACTACAAGATTAATGCTAACATGTTTATGTTTCAAGCAGCTTTTGTACAGATATGCTAATTTTATTATGGATTTTTTCACCCAAAGGAGCATACAAGATACAACAATCAGAAGTCGTAATGAAGTCAAGTAAAAATTCAAACAAAAAACAATTAATCGCGAATACAAGATACAATATGGCCATAACGTCAATCCTATCCATAAATTAATATTACCATTTCATGATACATTGACTCAAATCTTACCGACCCTTTTCAGTATATAAAAAAGTTACAAAAATACAAAAATGGCGAATTTACTCCACAATGCCAAATATTTATTTCAGCACCAATCCTTGGAAAATGATTCATTCTTTATCTACCATGATATCACAACACTTTCCCCAATCTATTCCTGCGATCCCAAATCAAAAACTTGAATAAACGGTGTTTTAAAAGTTCGGACATTTCTTGCGATGGTTTATAGTACTCCAAACAAATCAACATATACATGTTTTCTGCTGCACAGACCTAGTATCGCCCTATATGAGATGGTAACATTTCGAGATGTCAGTACTATGGTATTGTTACCAGTATGCCATTCCATTATCTCCTATACAGAGCGGTACTATAGGGCTGTATAGCGGACAAGGTAACACTCTGTATATGCAACTCATAGGCTAACAACGATGTTAAAATAAAAATAACAGATCAACGACAGATGGAGAGGAATACAGAGCGAAGACTTAGTTGAGGAAACGAAACTATAGAGAAAGAAAAGACAAAATATTCTTTTTGTTCTTCTATCGATTATTGGCGCCTACACTGTTGTGCAATTGGCCAGCGTATTAGGTAGACTATAAAATTGTTTGGCTCAGGGCCATTTCACAGTCAGAGCTACAAACACTGACATATCTGTTACTGATTATCAAACTTTACTAAAATTATTGTTACTGACATACTAATGTGGAGTAGAGGTGTTAGTAAGATAGATGAGCACCCAGGGTATAAAAGATCAAGATCTGGAACAATTATACATACATTTTATTCATTGTAATGTATTTGATAAGTAAGGCAATGCGTTCATAAGTCAAATAATGAAGAGCATGCGGTAGACTGAAAGGAATCGTAATTCCACTGCTCCGTAATTTCTCGTACACATTAAAATCTTGAAAGTAATATATATTGGGCATTCAAAGAATATATGGTCCAAATTTTCAGCCTGTCCACATTCACAGATAGGGTGTGTTTCTATGCCTATTTTGTGTAGATGTTGCTTATATGGACCATCCTTTTTAATATGCCCAGTCAGAGTCATAGAGCGGTGTTGCCGCTACTTCAGAAATCGCTTACATGACAAGAAATACATTCATTTAAAAGTTGGACAGTGTTGGCATTGATGATGAAGTGTGAAATTCTAGATTCTACATTTTAATGTTTGTCTTCATCTTGTAGCGACATTTAACCAAATGCCGGACTTACTACAAAATGTTTGCCATCATCACCTTAACATATCGCATTAAGATTCAAAGTGTCTTTCTGGAATCTACCCATTACATATTTATTGCTAACAAAAAAATAGCCATTTTGAGGGCCAATCAACAATTTATCAACCTTTGAAAGAAATTCCATCTAGTTTCCACTCTGTATTTCTCTTCTCTGTGGCCACCGATAAGATTTAAAAAAACGGCAAAAATTCGTGCATCGTGTCGTTGAATTAGTTGCTACGATTTTAGTGTACGGTCAATGTTTATCTTCTGTTGTTGTGTGAAGGATCAGACGGGGACCCGCATCACTGAGCGACAAACAGCGGCTTTGGATATCAAACGCAGTAGCTACATGCGCGGTCATCACTTGGATGGGCCACCGAGGGAGGACCGGGCGGGGAACCCCCGTCGAAGCGTCCTGGAAAGTTGCATCATTTTAACGATGCTATGCGTGCATCGTCACCCAGAGGGGATATGCTTTGGATATCAAACGCAGTAGCTACATGCGCGGTCATCACTTGGATGGGCGACCGAGGGAGGACCGGCCGGGGGACCCCCGTCGAAGCGTCCTGGAAGGTTGCATCATTTTAACGATGCTGCTGTCCATCGTCTCCCCTCTGGGAGTTAAAGGACAATAAGCCTTAAGACTGCAGTCCTGAAGGCTCGCAGAGAAAAAAAAGGATTAGACAATATCTTGATGGATATGGATACTGAACATCTAGGAAAATCTGAATGGTGCAAGTTAAGGAGGACTAGCGAAAAATGTTATCAGTATATATAAGAATATATTTTCGTTCCCAAAGTGGAAAGTCCTAGCTTTTAAAACAGCCTTTATATGCAGATACCACTATGATAAATTTGAAGTTATGAATATTTTACCACGTCAGGTGGTAAGTGGGTTTTCATACTACTCAGATGTGATTCGGTGAACAGAAATAAGAATAAGCTTGTTAAAGGTATAAATTATTACAGCCCAGTTGACTGCTCGATTACTTTAGGTCCTTCGAAAAATCAAATGATTCATCTTCATCATACTAAGCATCTTTTCGTTAGGAATATTTTCATGGTGTCAGGTGTCCCAGAAATATTGAAAAATATGTTCAAAATGTGACATATTTTGAAACATTGTTTGATGCGGTTTAAAACATATAAATCTCGTATAACTTTGGTATGTAATTAAAATATTTCAACCAATTTGTAAATGGTTGTGAATTGTAGAAAGAGACTACTGAACTAAGGGATGATTAAGGACAATCTTACCTTGTCTTCACACGACAAAGAAAAAACCAATTGGAAGTTTTTGACAAAAGAGAAAAATTTGTTACTAAACCCATACATTATGCTGCAGATTTGCTGAATCCAAAATCACAATGAAACACAAATTCTTTTAGCCATAGAATGCAAAAGAACTAAACTTAATATAAAATATGTTTCAATTTTTAACAAGAAGTTATTGGCGAAATAGTTGATCACCTCATAGAAACAACAC
The DNA here is from genome assembly GCA_951848785.1 of Callosobruchus maculatus. Classification (NCBI taxonomy): domain Eukaryota; kingdom Metazoa; phylum Arthropoda; class Insecta; order Coleoptera; family Chrysomelidae; genus Callosobruchus; species Callosobruchus maculatus. The sequence continues at coordinate 3,767,606 of CATOUR010000081.1, read as the reverse complement.
ATTATTTTAGCAACAGTTTAAAACAGTTTCGAAAGCCCTATTTCCTAATGAAAAGGGCTTTGTTCATCAGCTCCATTATCAAAAACGCAGTTTCTGGATTTATAGTCCCGCCCATTAAAAAACAGATATAGTGAGGAAAACGCAGCTAAAATACTCTACGCGTCTGGCAATGACAGTTTATGAAAAAATACAAAATGGGAATAGATCAATTCTGATCTTCTTTGAACAAGATTTAGAGGAACAAGACTAGCATGGAAGAGGCATAAGTGATGTATAGAATACTTAAAAATAATACAGTGACGAAGATATGCCTCTTGCTGAACTTGTTTGGTATGAATAATTAATTGCTTTTCAAAAACTTTGTTTGCCGACTGATTTTTGTATTTTTCCACATTTAATCCTTTGTTAATGTTGACTTTTCCTGTTTTATTCTTGGAATTTACTTTTACATTAAATGTTTAGTTTTCTCTTTAGTATTAGTTTTAACTGATTTCCAATATGTGCAATGTTTCCCAAACTTTGAAGGGTATAATGAAAATGGACTAAACTCCCAAATTAATTGCACTTTTGGGGAACTTTCGCCTACAAGAAAGAAGTAGACTTTCAAACTTTTTGTAGATCTAAACTATAAACCATTCAATTTTTCGATGGACTGTAAAAAACTTGAGCTACAAAATACTTTCCCGTTTTCTCCCTAACAGTCTTACAAATTCCAATACTGTAACACCCTGTCATGCTTTTCTGCTTCTTGTGGTTTCTCAAAATGCAGCAAAATCAGCTTGCTAAATTTTCTCACTTCTCTATCGAATATATCATCACCTGTAAGATAGCAATATATTAGAATATACATATGATCAGAGCTGAAACTTTGACGATGATTGTCGTTCCGATACTATGCAGACAAAGGCTTGTGCTAGTATGCACTATGAATTTAAACTCCAAAAAAGTTACAGTATTGTAAACTTCGTGCTGGAGGGCCCCTCAATGTTTTCGCGACGCTTGTCAAGTGGCTATTCTCAGTCAAGATAAAGGTGAAAGCACTAGATCAACATATGTTGTGTGGACTACCAATTTTGTTCTAAACAATATAACAAAACGTGATATTTACGAAACAGCAGCTCCTTACACTCTAAAACACGCAACACCGACTACACGACTGCCAACCATTCAAACCGCTGTGATTGGTCAGTGGGATAAGGGAACTTTCGGCGCGACATTCTGAATGGATTAGGCGTGTTTTGGAACGATTCTTAATTTGCTCCTTTACTTTGCTATTGGTTAAGGCAAGTTTCGGAACGATATTTTCTACTGGAAACGTAGAGTTTATGGCAGAGGTTCCAATTGCAAGGTTGATGCAATTTTCATAAAAAGTGGATAAGATGACTTTTGAAATGGAACGACTCATATGTTCCACCAGCTTGACTGCTTGCAGCTTAGTGGCATGTTCAGACCAAAATCCGAGATGTACGTCTGGAATCATATTGTGATCCAACTAAAATTCTCAAGGTGATGGAGAATCACTTTCTCATCAAACTTTGAAGGTGCTAACAGCAAACTAATAGGACAATAATCCTGCCATACACAAATGGCACTTTTGTCAGTAGTAGTGTTTTAAAAAATGCAATTATTTAGGAATCCTACTACCAAAACCCATAATGAACCCTGTATTGGACTTTGAACTCACCTGTTCTCGAAAGTACTTGATTGAGGTCCCATTCAACAGAAGGTAGTGAGGTGTTGATGAATTGTGCTGCAAACGCTACAGTAGGTTGAACATGTTGTTGCAATGTGCGGATCTCCCAAAGAGAACTATTTATTGCATTAGATTTAAGTGGGTCTCTCTCTTCCATGATATATGGGTCAGAAGTATAACTGGATGTATCAGAGTTGTTGAGTAAGCATTTCAAACCAGGATGTCTAAAAAAAAAATTACTGTGATGACATTTCATCAGATATACCATATACAGCATGTGAAAATTTATGGAATTAAATTTTTAGGGAATTACTAGGAAGTAAAATAAAAGAGCAACTAGATAAAAAACATAGCGGAAGTGATACACAATTAATTAACAAACTTTTTAAAAATGTTGTCATATGATATTTTTCTAGCCTTCTGATTTACTTGAGGGAAAATGAAGTTAGCAGGATGGACTTGATCCTTTGTAGTTTATAATTTGGTAAGAATAGTCTTGCTGTAATTAGTGATAATAAGTAATTTGCTAGCTGCAATATGCTTGATTGAATACACACTTATACATATTTTTGTGATTATTCAACGATCCCTTTGATGCATGTACACTCACCTAAGGATCAGATTTCCGATGAAGTTACATATAACTATCACATCCTCAGATGGAGCAATCAAAGCCAGTCTTGCTAATCTCTTTACGAATGCTGCTACTAAATTTTCAGGCAGATGAGTAGAGCTCAGAAACATATCTGATAAGAAAAACAATCTTGATTTGTATTTAGTGTGAAATATTTCTGGCTCAAACATAGAATAGAGTTTTTCAAATATCCCAGGGTAATCCAAGTTATGGTCCTGAATCAAAACAAGGATTCCTTGAAGTGCTAGGAGGCTTATAGGACCAGGTACATCTAATGAATCCATCAAAAAGTCTGTCAATAATAAAGGTTTTTCTAGGTGTGGCATGACTTTTTCGTGTAGAACCAGAAGCATTTCTTTTTGGGTTTGGTGTGAATGATCCCAATGCATCACACAATGCCATACTTTGTTGACACATTTTTTTGTTACATTGTCATCAAATTTAAAGAAGGGACCTGAAAGTAGAAATACAAAAATTCAAAACCAAACGGAAAAATCATATGAGATACTGTACATGACACTTTGTAGTCATAAAATAACAGTCATATTAATACTACAAAAAATGGAAATACAAGCAAATAATGTTAGGCGACTAAACAGGTTATGTTAAATCATGGAAATGAGGAAGAAAAAAAATACTTTGGAATGTATCATATAATATTAACTGCTGCTAGCTACCTTAAGTTTCTAAATCACAAATATTTGAGGTTCTATGGTACTCCTATCAACATGTTATGAGATGGAAAGGAATATCTGGACATCTCTGCTAAGCTAGAGAACTTAATTTAGGACCTCTGTCCAAAGTGGGTGATTCTGTCTGTCACTGGACAGAAGCCAGCTAAGGTTACTCCTTGCCCCACTATCTAGCCATATCACCTTCATACATCATTTGTATGTGATGCGGATGATATGCGAACCACTTCTGCACATTGTCGCGAAAGGGAAAACTCCTTGGTACACATTCTATGTCACTGTGAGGCCCTTGGGTATTGCAGACAGACTATAGTAGGTTCAAGGGTCCTTGAACCTGAGGATATAAGATAGGCAAGGAGAGGTACATAAGGGACCGCTTGTAAGCCAATGCACTGATGATTCTGTTTACCAGATTCATTCAAGGTACTCCTATTAAGTCAATAATTAAAAAGTGACATTTAGGCTTGATCGACATTTTGCCAACTTCATAACATATCCACTTTCAAAAATTAAATTTACACATAGTGACACTTACTTATTTAAATAAATAGGATACTACTAAAAAAAGTGTAATTTACAGAATTTTAAATCATACTTACTGCTATCATCTCCACACAAAATTTTCATTTCACTATTTTGGTAGATATCCAGTTTGTGCAATAACATCAAATAGTTCATAATATATACTTCGCTTGGATTGTATTTTGGTGTTAGTGTCGGCAACAATTTCCAGGTAAAGAACAGGATATCATCATACAACAAATATTCTGTATATTTGTTTATTATGAGCATGTTATTCTGGTTACTTGAAAGCATCTTATCTAAGACAGCTTTCAATTTTGCTAAGGGTACATAGTTTTCTAATCGAATAGAGCTTTCTAAGGGACATTTGCCTTCTGCTGAGATTATATTCATGGCAGTGGATAAAGCTGAAACAAATTGATCATAGTCATGGAACAAATTTCAAATTGGGGTAAGTAGGTTGCATGCATGGTATGACATCTCTACCACTAAAATATATGTCATCCATTCTGAATATCGCTTTATATGATGCTTCTTTGGGAAAGTCTGCACAGAAGCAATAAGACAGAAACATTCTACAATGACTGTCAGAATGGTTTTTTGGTGCTAGTAGCATGAACTGCTTGTCATTACTCATGTTCTTTGCTACTACCAGCACCACTCTAGGAACAGCATTAATTAGAAGTCAACAGTGAATGGTCATGTGCAAAATTTCACTGAGGTTTCTGGAAATTTAGTTCTGTTTGAAAAAGAAGAAATAAATTTCTACCTCTGGCAAGATTCAGACCTGGGACCTCATGGTGACAGTCGCTAAGCTCTACATACTGAGTCAACCCACCCCAAAATTGAACCACAAACAAAATAATTGTTTATAACAAATACCATAAAAGGGGTGATACACGTACGAATTTTAAGTACGCGGTTTTTAAGTTCGCGAACTTACTCGGCTCGACGCGGTGACACACGTGAAGCTGAAATCACTCATTTTGATAAATTTCCTAAATAAACAGAACTTTTAACAAACGCCAAACACAACAAGCGTTGCGCATCGATGGCCTGCCAAAACAAAGTGGTGGCTCGCGGCTCGCAGTACGAGCTGAAACCAGCTACGAGCAACATTTCAAACCAGTTGGCTCGCTGGCGGTTTGCGCGACGGTTTTAAAGTATGCATACTTACAGTGACACACAGGTGAAAAAGGTCGTCAAGCCATAAGTACGCGTACTTGCTCGTACGTGTATCAGCCCTTTAAGGATGATGTAATAATAAGTTCAGCAGTTTTTGGTATTGCAGAACTATCCAGTTATATTTTTTATTTAATGCTTAAGGTTGTAGTAAAACCAATTGCTACAGCAATATTTTTTGGCACATCTTTTCTTTTTTTTTTTCAGTACCCTTGTGATTTATGTTATTTTATACTTTATTCGCTACATACAAATATTTATCCAAATCAAATAAACTGGCTATTGTTGGTGGATTTACATCATGTCACCATCTATCCATAGTATTATCATACTATAGATAGCTAAAATACATAATATAAAATGTATATCATAAGGGATAGAATCAGAACTAATCTAGTCAAGTAATGTCACCTAAATAAGGAGAGAAATCAAGACTAACAAGGTTGAAAACATGAAAAAATCTATCTGGGCAAAATTTAAACTTTCGGAACTAGATTTTGAAAGTCAGCTTCAACTTACCTTGTGCTTGAATCTTAGGTGATGGGTTTTCTAAACAAAGCAGAATTCTTTTATAGGTTTCCTCATACACCTCCCTTAGCCATTGTTTATGAAGGTTTTCAGGTGTTTTTTCTACAGGTTTGAGAGGGACTACTTCTATGTACATATCTTTTTCTTTTAGCAGCGCAGTAAACACAGTTTCCAAAGTTAACAAACATGAGTGCTGATCCGCCCCACAGTCGAAATGGTGTAAAATGTCCTCCAAATTTCGCCTGTTTCTCTTGCAAGATAAAAATTCTTGTGCTTTCTGTCTCAGCTGCTTGGAAATTTTCATAGGGCGCTCTTGATGGGACATTTTAAGGCTGAAAAGCTGGAAAATACAAAATTATAACAAGCAATCCACTACGCACATTTGAGGTTAGATAAGAAAGGTCCTTGTTGCCAATTGCATGCCGCAATTTCAGAAAACTACAGAACTGAATTTGTGTTGGAAAGGATGTAGGCTGCAACAGCTATTTTTCAAAAAACCACAACAGAAACAGTTGAGTAGACTAAAGCAACATGATTTGGATATTATTATAGTTGTAAGCAATCGGATAAAGCCTCTAAAACAGAATTCAAAAAATTATATATGGTTATAAGTAGAAATCTTGGCAACGTTGCATGGCAGTGCAGTTTGTTATGTAGGTTGCCTAAAATTAGAGGTGATGATGCCAGCTGTTATGGATTTTAGGCCAATCACAGACTTTTATTTATTTTGTTCGCTTGCACCAGTTATTTAAGGAACCTAAAATTCAAACGATTTAATGTTGTTTTGCTTTTACGGTTAATATTTTCTAAGAAGACAAACAACAGCATTTTTTGGTATTTTGGTGGCGTTTTCTTCCATCTTGCTAGTTTGCATACAGATCTCGTCTTTCGGCGGCAGAGGTCATCCACTTTTTGTTTTGACCTGGCAACACCGTTTTCGTCTCTAAGTAGAACAGGTCAGGATCAAGAACTTTTGGATCGCCAAAACAATAACTATTTCTAGGACGATTTAATTGCAACACAGCTTTCGAGCGAAGCATTTTATTCAAAATAGGAAATATTTTTTACATTGAATAACTATGCAGTATTCTTCACCAGGTCTAAAGAATTATTATTTAAAAGTTCCGTCAATCGTTTTTGAAATAAAAGAAAAAATAATCATTTCGAAAATTATCAGTTTAGCATTTTTTTTTTCATTAAAATGTATTATAGAGCTGTCCTAGCATGTAAAAGGTTCAATAAAACAGCGTATGGTAGTTATTGTTGACTTTATTTACAAAGCAGAACAATACAAGCACTGTATTTGCTACAGATTACTGCACTAAAACTGCAAATCGGTACAATATTGTAACCTTATTGTTGAGAAAGAATACGTACAAAAGAACATTCTACCGATTTGCATCCATTTGTATTCACTACGTACTGTTATTCTCACTATTTCAGTAGTTGTGGCAAGTAACTACAAAAGTTTAAGGGGTATTTACACTGTTTCACTTCACAGTAACAATATATTATGTAGATTAATTTACAGAAACAAAATGAAGCCGCAAAGTTTCGCAAAGATGTATAGAAAGCTAAGTGGAACAGAATATATGAAGAGAAATTGTGTAGCTTTAACAAGTTACGTGAATACTGAATGTACAAAAACGCTTGATTTGTTGAAATTACGTATTTTTAATATTATTCAAGATACACGATGACAGAGTATGTCTTTTTAAACAAGTCGAATGTAGTTTTCGATTCATGGACATCAACTTATCGACTTAATTAAGAACAAATGAAATAAAAGACACATGTAGACGTACAGATTACCACAAATTCGTAAGATACTAAATAAGATTACTGTGTGTCTAACACAATAAAACCATCAAGCATGTATTATACCAGTTTTCTATATTTTATAATTTAATGGTATATTTGTTCACCTGTCATATAGTTACGAACATACATGTGTATTTGAAAAACACCAGACAGGCGCGTTTTTGATTAAGTTACTTTTTTTGGTTAAAAATCTTGCATTATTATTGTAGCTGCAAATACTTGTAAAATATTTGTAAATGTTTTTATCTGTTAAGAATTTTAAAGAATTTTATAAACAAACTAATATTAAGTTCATCACTCGCCTCAAAGCCTTCACTTCGAACAAAATTTGTGAAATACAGCAAATGTCTGATTAACCTAGAATAAGTTAAATTTAACAATATAGTTTGAGGTAAAATACAAATAAAAACGAATGCCGCATATAACTAGGGCGACTAGTACTACAAGACTGGGGAAATGAAAACAGCTGGTGAGGACTCTGTATTCAGGTAAAATATAAGGTGATATGGAACTCCCAGTTTAACTGGTAAATAAGCACAGATCTAAGTTACACATTGTAAAGAGAGGCAATAATATGTACTATTTTGTACACATATGCTGATTTGCCAGCAGAAAATTGTGAAATGAAATACTCCCACAGTGTTGCTAACGTTGTACTTTTTCCTTAAACTTAATTTTGTCTTCTCAGAGTTCAGGAAAAAAGGCTTGATAAAATTTTAGTGAGACAGCTTCTGTATCGACGAAGGTAGATATTTAGGTAACGATGTTAACGCATAAAAAACACATTCACATGCAAAGGTATTTTCAAGAGAAAATACAACGTACTTTAGATCTAATATCAGTTGACCCCATTGCACTAGTATCCTTGTTTAACTTGGCTCAGGTGTGACGCATCTCATTTTCTAAATACCTTAGGTTCGTTTGAGGCACAGCATAATAAACAACCAGCATAATATCTCTGAGGATTTCCTATATAAAAATGGTTCCCACAAAATTTGACCTTGGGAGGATTTACGGATGATTTTACGGCTGTGAAGTTTGGGTAGAGATGCGAAAATGAAAATATCGATACCTGTACCAACCCGATATTTTTTACAGAGTACAGAGAATTTTGTGCAATTAATTACACCCCTCAATAATTATATAATTATTTTCGATACAAAAGTAGCGATACCAGCCTGGGATCGCTCAAAAAGTATCTATACTGTATTCACAGCCAAGCTAGACCAAATGAAAACAAGCCAGCGTGCGTGATCGGCTCATGTCGGTAGGGTCCCTAATAGTCCAGTACACTATGTGTGAATTGTATGTTATAATCCGGCAAGTAAAAACCCCCAAGACTGACTGGAAATCAGATCCAAATATGCGATGTCAAGTGTTCATTGCCTAAATGATCATTTCAAATTGGCAACTGGCTACTTTTAAGTTGCAGTGGGTTAATAGGGCAACTCTTTTAAATAGTAATATAAAATTCCATAATTGCACTGGATTATAGCTGGCGCGTTCGCAGATGGCAGCGGACAGTAACCACGCTAATGCTTCATGCGACTGTTCATGTGGAGTCTTTCTTGGGATTGAATATACTGTAAGATAAAAATAGTCGATATTAGCGCAGAAGTACCGTTACCATCCCTACAAAAAATCATCCAAAAGTGGGGACGCGTGTAATTTCCGCCAACTTGAGTTATTATGCTGGTTGTTTATTATGCTGTGGTTTGAGGTATGTGCGTCTACAGAACAAGAACATATACCCGACTAAGAGATGTCAATAGAAATTGAAGCCTCTCTTAACTGTTGGAAAAATCTGGCGACAAAAATGTTAAAATCAGTAACCGAACTGCATCGAGACCGAACTCAACGAATCAAAGAGGATTACGGATTACGTGAAATATCTTCATAATAATTTATTTATAACACTATAGATGATATTCATGCGCCTGAAGGTCTATTTGATGTCATTTTGACTATTATCATGAAACTGAAATCACCACATAATCAATTTGTTGAGCCTTTTATTTAATACTTTTTTTTGAAACACATAAAACTGTTTTATTGTATTTCATTGTACTTTAAAAAAGCACATATCGTATGCGTTTTGGAAGAAGCATTTTTAAATACTTATATTAAAAAAAGTGCTATAATCAGACTCAGTGTCAATAAAATGGACTTAATCTTGTATTAAAACATAGATATAATAATACAATGTATAAGAAAAATCTATTTATAGCTTCGTATATTAAAAATTAAAACATCACACAGTTATATACAATATCATGTTTCATTACAAAGCAACAAATATTACACAACATATGGAAATATTTAATTAAAGTCATACTAAATTTTAATGCTTTAATTCGAAATTTGATGCTTTTTATGGAAGTATTGCAATATTTTAGTACATAAGACGATCAGAATTTTTTACTTTTAAAAAACTCTATTAGCAGCAAAAATCAATTAAGAAATATTATTCACGTTATTGAGAAAATGGTTGGTTCATGAATTTAGACTTGCTGCAATATTTTCTAAGTGATACGATTGTCAGTCGTTCCAAAAACATAGTGTAAAAGAAAAAATTTATAAATAACATTTAAGTAATGTCCTTCCACAAAAAGCATCTGTGTCACATACCAAATGGTGCGTCATTCACTTTTGATGGGGGGGGGGGGGGGGTATAAAATAACCCGCGCTAAGACTTTCTGTCACCTATTAGGAATCAATAAATCGATAACCAACAAGTTGAAAATCAATAATAGTGTAGATCTGAATAGAGAAAATTTAAAAGTACGTTTAAAAAGTGGACACAAAGCTACAAAAACGCTTGTACCGACAAGCAGTAGGAGTTTATCGTTAAAAGAGAAAACCGTGAAGTTTTTGCCACTATTAAATGAAGATACAATATGACCAGCGGCCTTACGAATGGTTAGAGTGATTATGCATAAACTGAGTCAAAAACAACGCCACTGCGTAAACTCACATAATCGTGATACAAAAATTGCAATGGTAATCAAAAATGAATCAATAATTTGATTCCTTACTCTAAAAGTTTGTGACATGGCCGCGGGATATGGTGTACAATTAGAATTGTTAATAATTGTCGACGATGGACAACAAACATCGCAGAATATACGTTTATTGCTTAATTCTGGTTCAGTACTGTGAATAGAAATAAAGAATGGTACCCGTATATCCTGATTTCACATGACAGTTCCACAATATTTCAACTATTAATACCTCGATGCACGACAATGGTCATGGTTCGATTTAATATTTTCTGAATTTGTTCATCATAGTTGTTTTATAGATATCTCCTGTTTCAAAACAACTAGGAAGTTGAATCTTAAGCTGGTTTTTTAAGAATTTCGTCCCTTATCTATCTATGTTGAAAGAGATATAGCACGCCATTTAAAATTTTCGTAATAATGCGTCACACTTATTATGACGTCACATGCCGCCCTGTAGCTACTCAAGATCAAGTTGGATAATTTTTATATAACAAGTTATTAGATAAGCACAGCTCTTTCAAACGAGACCTAGCTTGTTTAATTCTGTTAACTTATATCAAAGTTATTGTCATTTAAATAAAAAACTTTTTTGACGTTCCCTCACCAATACATGTTGTAAGATTGAACAAAGAACGAAATTTGCAGTTACTTGCGGAACTTGAAAATAATTTTCAGCGACTTATGTTATCTGATTTATCTAATGATGTTTTTTGCTCGAGGTTATTCCAGGTCCATTTTTAGTAGACCACCCTGTACAAGGGGTGGACCCTAAGGGGTCTAAAGTGCTGAGATCTTGGAACATCACCCTTCTTCCGATACAGAACACAAAAGGCTTGCATCTAATCATAGAACAGTGTTATAAGATAAGACGTTTTGTATTGTATGCAAATCTTTTTCAATGAATGTTAACGTGCTGAAATGTGCTTGAGATTATTGATCATAAGGTCAAGTATTTACTTAACCATAAGCAATAATAAGCCAACACAGTTTTTTCCGACCTACAAGTTTTGAAAAAAAAGTTTCATACTGTTTCAGTAAGTCATACAGTCTCGCAATGAAACATGTCGTGCATCGAAGCATCAATATTATGCTTTGTACCTACGTAAGCTTGTTGCCACTTCACCAAATATATCAAGGACTACCTGCAAACTTAAACTATGACATGTCTCACATGATCACACAGTAAAGTATGAGTTTTTATATTGCAACCAAAATAAATAATTGCACAACATGATAAAAACAACTAACAAAGGAATGAAAAGTGTTCTCTGTATTCTAAGTGTCTTCATTCTACTAACGAAGCTTATTTTTTACAGTTTATTTTCTTTTTTTTTTTTTTGGATCGGATGAATATATTTATAACTTATTCGTAAATATCAGCATAACTTTCATTTTTCCGTTCTAAGAAAAAATGAACTAATGCACGATCTGTTCTACACTTTTGTGTTTAAAATTGATTATACTTACTAAGGCTAGATATTACTGCTAATAAGTAACTATAAAAATAAAAACAGTAATGTTTTCAACTTATACAAAAAACAACAATCATTATTTATGTAGTTTACATATGTAAAAATAAATAAAATCATACAAAAAAATGTATAGGTAATAAAAACGAAGATAGGTCAAACTATCGACTATTCTTTTCACTACATAAAATACTAATTTGTATTAATATTAATTTTCAAATGAACCGGAATTCCAAAAACTGTTTCTTTTTTGGAAATAAATAGATAAACACCAGGAAAAAGTAATGCACAAGGATACTCTTATAAGATTCAAGATTCAAGCATCTCTCGTAAATCAGTCTCATCTAAAGTCTCTTTTCCAGATAGATTGACAGTTTGATAGTGGTGCATTGAGCATTACCTTCAAGGAAGGGTTGCTTTTCCACAGGAAATAAATCTATTATTGCACGCTTCGAACCTTTGGTATAAAAAATCCTTAATAAGAAATACAAACTAGTATTGTTCATTTTATATATCACACATACTGATTAGAGATTATTATAAAGTTCGGTTTGAAACCCGTGTTATAGATTTAATTGTTTTCACTCCATGCGTCGAAACTCGTGTTGTCTAAACCCACTAATGAATGTGTACGGTAAGTTTTGCGAAAACTTACAGATGTACTTACGAGTTTCAGACTAGTTTGAAGGATATTTTGTGCTTCCTGTCTCAGTAACCTAGAAGAAAAAAATTGAGAATTGAGAAAATTGGTCACAAATAAGCATATAATTTCTGAACCTCGTAATGTAGTTGTCTCTGGGTCATTCTCACCAAATTCAGAATACTAGGGTAAAGAAATTATAATTTTTTTTTGTTATACCTTTTGGTCAGCTGATTTGACCTAGTGCAACTTACAGGATTTCAAAAGTCGTCGACAAAATAATTTTTTTGAAAATACTGAGAAAAAAAAATCACGGAGTCTAGGTTTGTGTTTAATGTCTGCTTAAATCTGTGATTTGCTCATCGTATCCGCACGAAAGTTTTTTTTATAATCGCATTTCTAACATTTCCTTAAATTCAAATACGTCTGTAAGTTAATGTCATTATTTGTATTTAAAAGACCTTTTTTCAATTGCTCTTCTGAGAGTTCAGTCCAAAGATTGCACGAGACGAAAACGTTTATTATGGAAAACACGTTATTTTTTACATTAGCAGAAAATTTTGAGGTTGCCTGCAAAAACGTTTCAATAGTTCACCTGCAATTTTATCTCAATTTTTGTGTAGCAACAGCAGCTTTCTGTGTACACAGAAAAGCGGAAAAGAATATGTCTGTCTCGCTTAAGGTCTAGTTCCCTAAGGTTTTCTCTTTTATCACATCATTATTCCGCCACAGGTTATACAGGGTGGGGCATATTAATCAAGTATGTTTGAAATAATCATAAAATTATTAGTTTTTACTCTAAAAAAAAATATTTGTAGTAGAACATAGCTGATAATAAACCATTTTGAAACATCTAAGTGCAAAAATTACATCTGGCATATGATGCAGCCGTTCACGAAAATCGCACTCCACTGTTTCCAGCATGTCTCTGTTGATTTTTGAGAGATTCCATGGCGAATCGCTTCCTTCTCTGCATCTAACGTACGGGGCTTGGCCCTTTAAACACGTGACTTGGGTTACCCCCATAGAAAAAAATCACAAATGGATATGTCGGGAGACCGAGGAGGTCATGAAATGCCACCAAACCTCGAAATTGAAGGATTTGGAAACAGGTGGCGAAGAACAGCCATGGATGCTCTGGCGGTGTGTGCCGTGGCCCCATGTTGCTGGAACCACAAATCTTTGATATCCACACCTCTTCTTTGCAATTCAGGTATGAAAAAGGTATTCACCATATGAATGTAATGTTCAGATGTTACTGTAGCGGTGACCCCATTTTCTCCAAAAAATATTGGCCAATGATGCCACGCCATATGCCACGCGTTGTTCTAGAGTCTACCGCTCCATGATGGCAAGTGGCAAGTAAAAAAGTGAAATGGTTCGAGACAAGGAATGGATTGTAATAAACCGCGCGCTCCTCCCTTTTCTAATATATGAGTACTACTCAAAACAAAATCACTTGGTTTTTATGCCTCACCCTGTACCATAGCTCGGCGTCATTATTGAAAGCTTCCAAATGGTGGTATTAGCGAAAAAAATTGTGATTTGTATTTAATATCAACCAGAGACATATTCAACATTACTCTGGGATGTATAGTGAAAGCAGGCAAATTTTTATCAGCAAAACAATGCTCTAGTGTGGATATGAGGTATAAGGGTATCTAAACAAAGGAGAAAAATCGGTTGCTTCCAAAAATCTCCTGCGCCCGTACTCTGTAACTTAGAAACGTGTTTCTATGCACTATGTGCTATGGGATCGGGTGGCCTCGTAAATATGACGTGAATATGACAGCGTGCCCTGACAGCGTAGTAGACACGTGATAGGCAGCCGAAATAGCCCGATCGTCATGGTCGTCATGGTGATAGAAACATGTTTCGTTAGAGAGTACCGACGCTGGAGACTCAAACCAGTAATTGGAGCGATGTCGCAGAACTTGGAAATGAGTTCTAATGGCAGATACAGTTCTGGATGAACAGAATTCCGATGATCCTTTATGATAGACGTTATTCTTTTGATATGATTTATGCATAATTATGTTCATGTTGATAGACTTTGAGTGTAACACATTAACAACAGGTTCCAATATGGTTGAATCTTAGGCTATCAAACAAACCCATATAATGAACTCACACAAGGTTTAACCAAACTGTTGACTATAGAACTTCTAGCTACATTTTTTGGTTCGATCGGACTCGTAGCATGTGGTTACCTATAACCTGCTGCCTGTAACTGGTTACACCCTTGGAGTCCCGACTATCTTTTATAACTTATAAATTGTCTGTTAGGGATTATTTTGATTCGACCATTTACACAGCTTAACTGAGGAGAGTAGTATGCTTTACAGATATAGTTTTGGTTACATTTTCTAGGTGAACTATCAATAATTGACCTCCGAACACAGTAAAATCGCAAGAACTCATTCACATGGTTCGCGGCTTAACTCTAGTGTTATTGCAATAAATGGCGCTGCGGTTATAAGCAAATTTTACTGATTTATTAAATAGTTAACGAAAGAGATATTTTGACGAGAGATAGTGCGAACACTTTAATTTTCAATTTTATCAATAGTATAGCAAGCCTCAGACAATAATTCAACACTAAGAGTATTGTGTTGGATTAAATAAACCAACTACCATTTTGCTATAAATCTATATTGTTTCGACGTAAGTACAGGTGTGCAGTGGTCGAGTGTCGAGGCGTGAGTGCCGAAATTCTTCTGTCTGGGTTACAGGCCGTACGGCGTTGCCAGCGCAGAAACACATAAGCGTAACATAAGTTTAGTTATAAGTAACAAAAATTTTCATTCCATAACATATTCCGCCCCTTGAAAGGGTACACTTTCAATACAATAAAAGAAATATAATAATAAAATAAAAGAAATACAAAAATTCTATATCGTCCATTCAGTCATTTATCAAAAGTTCGAGACACAAACACAGTCTGCCACGCGCATTTCACCTTACCACAATGTATAGCTTAGTCCTGTGGCAACACGCAAAGTTTGGTGACTGCTCGTCGTAGAATACCACTCGTGGTGGCTACGTCTGCTACTCGAATGATGCCTTCTGCTCCTGGGTAAACTTTCACGACTCTGCCCAGCTGCCATCTCGTGGAAGGAAGACCATCATTTTTGATGAGAACCATAGTACCTGGAGTCAATAGCTGTTTATGGTTCTGTTTCCACCTTTGACGTGTCTGGAGCTCCGACAAATATTCTTTGCGCCAGCGTTTCCAGAACCTCTGGATGAAAGCCTGGAGCATCTGATAGCGATCTAATCGGTTGGCTGGGATCTCTGCCAAATCACCTTCTGGTAAGGCTGTTATCGTGCGCCCAATCAGGAAATGAGCCGGTGTCAATGCTGTCATGTCGCCAGGATCAGAGGAAAGGGGAGTGAGGGGTCTAGAGTTCAGAATACCTTCGATTTCAGTTAAAATAGTGAGGAAGTCTTCAAACACTACAACAGAATCACCGATAACGCGTTTTAGGTGAAACTTACAGCTTTTGATTCCCGCTTCCCAAATGCCACCGAAAGAGGGCGAACGAGGCGGTATGAAGTGCCATTTGACTCCATCTTTACTCAATTCCTCAGATATACTATCCGAATTAGACTCTAGAAACTCGTATGCGCGACGTAGTTCATTTTTTGCCCCAACAAAATTTTTGCCATTATCGGAAAAAATGTTACGCGGTTTACCCCTTCTAGCTATGAAGCGTTTGAACGCTGCCATGAAAGCATCTGTCGACAATTCAGAAACTGGTTCTATATGCACCGCCTTACTGCTCATACATACCATTAAGCAAATATATTTTTTAGTTATTTTTGCACCTCTGCCCATCCGATCTTTAACAAAAAAGGGTCCTCCACAATCCATTCCTACATTAATAAAGGGTAAGTATGCGTTCACCCGATATTCCGGAAGATCTCCCATCAGGTAGGTAGTTTCCTTAGGTTTAACCTTGAAGCACCTTGTACAGCTACGGATCACTGCCTTACATGTATTTCGCGCAGAGATAGGCCAAAAACGTTCTCGTATAGAGTAGAGCAATTGTTGTGCCCCACAATGCATTAACCTAACATGTTCCTGCTCTAATAGTAGTCTAGTTAATTTATGGTTTTTTGGTAGAATTATCTGATGTTTTTGGTCAAACGATTTATCGGCATTTCTTAATCTACCTCCAACTCTCAGTAATTCTTGATTCAAAAACGGATTGAGTGATAAAATTTTACTACTTGAATGAATTGGTTTACCGTCTACCAGTAAATTATACTCTTTTTCAAAACACTCAATTTGGGCGGTCTTTACTAAAATAAATAAACTATTATCCAATTCTTCACAGCTTAGCGTCCCGGTAAGTTTTTCTTTTACACGTTTACTATTGTGTATGAACCTCAAAACATAGGCCATTATGCGTTGCAGTTTTCTAAATCAAGAAATTCGATTTATTAATTCAGAAACTGTACTAAAATCTTGAATGCAAATCAATGAATTGCTCACCATCTTTTGTTCTAGTATGTTAACATTTTCATCTAAATCGGAGTCCCTATTCCACCGAGTTTCATTTTGCTCAAGAAAAGTTGGTCCATACCACCACGTTTGCGCATTTAGTAACTCCTTTGGTCCAACACCTCTAGATAACATGTCGGCCGGGTTATCTTCAGAGCTTACGTGATGCCAGTCATTAGTATTCGTTAAAGTTTGAATTTCACTAACCCGATTTGCGACAAAGGTTTTCCACCTTGTCGGCTCACCCTTAATCCATGCGAGCGTTATAGTCGAATCAGTCCATAAATAAATACGGTTAAATTTGATATTCAATGAATCACATACCCTTTTTATTAAGTTCGATAGTAGATACGCACCACAAAGTTCCAACCTCGGTAGAGTAATTCGCTTGAGTGGAGCTACGCGCGACTTAGCACAGAGCAGATTGGTAGTATAGCCGGTTTTGGGACACCAGGTACGTATATAGACACAAGCGCCATATGCCTTTTCTGATGCGTCCGAAAAACCATGGAGCTCTATTTCCGTGTAGTCAGGGTTTGAACAGTTACGATTAATCTTCAACTCATTTAATAGAACTAATTCCTTTTCAAAATTTAGCCAAAATTTTTCAATTTCATCTGACACCACTTCATCCCACGAGACCTTTAATTTCCATAGTTCTTGCATCAGCATTTTCCCGATAACGATCACTGGTCCCAATAAACCCAACGGATCATAAATTTGACAGATGACAGACAAAATCAATCTTTTATTATATACCTTATCCTTTTCACTGTTAAAACGCACAGAGTACTGCAAATCATCAGTTACCGCATTCCAATATACTCCTAACGTCTTATTACTCTCAAATTCTCCTATATTCAAGATATTCGCTTCCAAGTTTTCCTTGACTATAAACCGTTTCATAACCTCCGGATTGTTACACATCCATTTTCTCAAGTCAAAACCTGATTTCGCCAAAATTTCTGTAACGCTCCTTTGAATATGCAATAGTTCAGATTCGCTATTAGAGCCTGTTAAAAGATCATCCATGAAAAAGTCGTTTGCTATTATTTTACTTACTACTGGAAAGGAATCAGCGCATTCTTCAGACAACTGTCGTAAGCACCGTATTGCTAGAAATGGCGCTGAAGCCGTTCCATAGGTAATCGTATTGAGTTCAAAACATTTTAATTTCGCATTTGGATGTTCCCGCCAGAAAATTTTTTGGTACCGCCGCTGATCAGGATCAACAAGAATTTGACGGTACATTTTTGAAATATCCGCCGCTATTACATATTTATAATTTCTAAAGCGAAGTAAAATGTCAAATATATCATTCTGCAATGCAGGACCCACATATTGCACATCATTAAGGGACAAGCCATTCTCGCTTTTGCACGACGCATCGAATACTACTCGACATTTTGTAGTTAGGCTTGACTCTTTAACTATCGCATGATGGGGTATGTAGAACCCAGCAGAATTTTCCGCTTCGTCGCTTATTTCCGTCATATGCTTTAATTCTTCGTATTCAGTCATGAACTGGATATAATTTTCTCTTAAATCTGTATTTTTAAGCAGCCGTTTCTCTAAACTAAAAAATCTGTTTAAAGCAATTTCTCGTGAGTCTCCTAACTCTGCTACTGTTTCCCTAAACGGAATCTTCACAATCATCCGACCAGTCTCGTCTCGTCTTAAATTTTGAGTAAAATGTTGTTCACAATATTTCTCATCTTCCGATAAAACTTGTTTATCCCTAATCTCTTCTATTGCCCAAAAACGCGCTACTAGATCATTGATATTTGACTCAGCATTGTTTATTGCACAATGGCTTACCGAACAATTAGATTCTACACCACTGAGTTTACCGGCAACTATCCATCCTAATTTAGTGTTCTGTAGGAATGGCATAGATTTTCCTAACGTTTCTTGACCGGCTCGGATTATACTCCAAAATGCATGTGAACCTAAAAGGATGTCAACATCTTTCTTTACATTAAAACACGGATCCGCCATTTTCACGTGTTCCGGTATTTCTATTATCTTTTTATCAAAAGTGACCATCGGTAATTTTTCCGTTATCTTAGGTATAACCAGACAGTCTACCGTTAATTTGAAATTATCATGGATAGAAAATAACTCAACATTAGTCCTATTCTTAATCTTAACCGCTGCTTGACCAACTCCTTTCACCATATGATCAATATTATATTTAGGTAAGTTCAGTTTGTTACACAAGGCTTCCGTAATGAAGTTACTTTGCGATCCGCTATCTAATAGAGCACATACTCTATATGCCATATCTCCGCATTTTATTTTTACCATCGCCGTAGATAACAGAACTTGCTCCGCCACTGGCACTGGAGGGTTACTGGTACAACTGGCAACGTCTACCGAATTCGCAACCGCTGTCGACGCGTCTGCCGCGTTTCCCTGAAGCGGGTTACTACCTGCGCCATCCCTATCACCGTCTCCCTCGCTACTACCCGTTATACGAACATTTTCTGAATTTTCCGATAAATGCAGTAAGGAGTTATGGGCTTTATTACATTTTAAACACTTCCGCGACTTACACTTCCACGCTGGATGAGATGGTTTAAAGCAAACAACACACAATTTTTTATTTTTTACGCGATTTAGTCCTTCTTTAACCGGTAACTGCAATAATGTTTCGCAATTATAAAATGTATGACTACCGCCGCAGAAATAACATTTTATTTCATCCGTATTTGCGAGATGGGCCGTCGTAACTTTTCTATGCCTCGTTTTATCAACAATTTTTTCCTGTTTACTAATTTCGAGTTTTTCTAACATTTCACAACGCTCTTTCAAATAATTATTCATATCCGACATATCCGGTAATTCACCTGCATACTTATAAGACTCCCAATCACGCCTTGTTAGGGGATCAAACTTACTAGCTAAAATATATACAGGGTTACTGGTAACTCGACCACTTTCCTGCAAGAGGTGATAGAGGGACTCAAATGTAATAGATTTAACCCCCCATACGTAATTCCGAAAACCGATAGTTTTCGAGATAATTAACATTTAATGTTTTTCAACCAAATGTCCAAATTTCCACAATAGATCCTAAACTAAGAAAAAAACCTGTTGTTGATTCCGATAATTTTTATTTTAGTATTTAACTAACACATACACAAAGCTAACTTAGTATTAAAATGTTTCAAAATACTAGACAGTTCCAAACTAAATACAAATATTTAAAAAATAATCAACAAAATTTTTACATTCACCGTGAAAGAAAATTATCTAGCTCAAAAAAAATTATACAAACGGTTGAACAAATCGCTAAAAAAACTTTCCTACCTAATAACCTTTTCAGAAAGATAAGATAAACAGCAATGAATAAAAATCACCTATTCAAAAAGAACGAATGACAGTACAATCATTATTGATAACTCAGTTACATACTAGAATGTTTGCAAATGCGGTCGATGATTTTATCCAAGTAAAACAAATTAAATCCACTCAAAGTTTCTAGAGATCTTGCTCAATGTGTTGCCCTTGATTTCGGATACAAGTACGGATTCGCTTCCTCACTTCGGTTTTTGTAACTCTTGTTGAAAAAGTTCGTTTCATCTCCTCCGCCGCATTGATAATGTTTTGCCTTAGTTCGTCAGCAGTATTAACTGGAGTCTCGTAAACCAATGTCTTCATGTGACCCCAGACGTAAAAATCAAGAGGTGTCAGATCTGGGCTCCGCGCAGGCCATGGGATGGGTTCACCCCTCCCTATCCATTTGTTTGGGTATGTGTTGTCCAGCAACTGCCGAATTGTGATACCGTAATGTGCTGGACAACCATCATGCTGGAATATCATGTTGTTGATGATTCTGTATTATGTTGATAAATTTTGTTAAATAGTTACTTGTGGTTGTACTGTCATTCTTGTCCTTGGAATATGTCATCAGACGAGTAGGTTTTTAAAATAATTTGTTTGACTGGTTGTGTATCTTCTTTTGAGCTAGACAATTTTCTTTCACGTGAATGTAAAAATTTTGTTTTTTATTTTTTAAATAATTGTATGTAGTTTGAAACTGTTTAGTATTTTTACACAATTAAACACTAAATTAGATTTGCGTATGTGTCAGTAAAAAACTAAATTGGAAATTACTAAAATCGACAGCAGGGTTCTTTCTAAATTTGGGATGTAGTGTGGAAATTTGGAAATATCGTTGAAAAACATTAAATGTTAATTATCTCGAAAACTATCGGTTTTCGGAATTACATATAGGGGGTTAAATCTACTGCATTTGAGTCCCTCTATCACTTCCTGCAGGAAAGTGGTCGAGTTACCAGTAACCCTGTATAATCAATCTGTCCCAGCTATTTGTACTTTCTCCTAAACTTTGTAGCGAACGTAAATGTTTAGTTACGTTATCAAACAGGTTTCTAAGTTCCCGATGGGACTCTCTCTGAATATCGGGGTACTCAAAAATTGCTTTAATATGGTTGTGAATCATCAAGCCTTTATTTTCGTATCTTTCTTTTAAGAGTTGCCAGGCATGCTCATAGTTATCGGAACAGACATCAAGCGATTTAATGACCTGTGAAGGCTCCTTCCCCAAAGATGTTCTTAAATAGTAAAATTTCTGAATTGCCGAGAGACCTTCATTTTCATCAACTAGTGCCCTAAAGACATCGCGAAATTCCAGCCAGTCATAGTGCTGTCCTTCAAATATAGGCAATTTTATGGTGGGCAATTTAATAAGCGAGTGATTATCGCGATTATTCACGCCACTTGGCCCACTACCGCTAGTACGACTACTATGTGCGCTAAATTCAGATTCTTCTTTATTTTCCAACGCGGCACACACGGACCTAGCCTGTGATATTGTTTCGAAATACGTTTGCTCAAAACAATCCCTTTCTTCATCGCCCGCTGACGACGGTAGCAATAACTCTAACTCATTTTGAATTCCACTGAAATCATCTAAACTTCCCTGTATATGCTCTAACCTCAATCTTAATTCTTCTACGTTTTCCGCATTAAAATTCCCCTTATTTGCTATAAAATAATTTTTAAATCTCGTAAGTTTAGATTTAACCTGCTTCCGCTTATTCTTTAATAGTTCAATGTCCGCCATCGTAACTATTCAACACTCAACTCAACGTCGTTGACTAATTATAACAAAGAAAAAACGAAGGCACCCTACACTCTACAAAAAGGGAAAGAAAACGGACTCACCAGGACGACAGGGAATGGCGACACTTGTTGCACTTTTTCAACTTCAACACACTGCTTTTATAATAATTAGCTAGTGCAAGTGACCATTTTATGTGTTGGATTAAATAAACCAACTACCATTTTGCTATAAATCTATATTGTTTCGACGTAAGTACAGGTGTGCAGTGGTCGAGTGTCGAGGCGTGAGTGCCGAAATTCTTCTGTCTGGGTTACAGGCCGTACGGCGTTGCCAGCGCAGAAACACATAAGCGTAACATAAGTTTAGTTATAAGTAACAAAAATTTTCATTCCATAACAAGTATAACATGAAGTTAGTTCAAAGAGAAATAAAAAGTAACACAGCAAATTCTTCCTTGTGTGGAATAATAGGAGAGGAGACAGCTAACGGAGAGGAGATTTTGCACCGTTCATTGATTTGTTTTCACCTTATTTTCCTCAGTGTAACTATATCGGAAACATTCAAAAGGCTAAATACTCCACGAATCCCTATCGATAATACTTAGCTTTTTGTTTTTCTTGTATATTTTTTCATTTCATTTCATTTATTTGTACCAACACGCGGTGACATACATTTTCTTATTTTGGTGAGAATGACCATCTATGATTCGTCATAATTGACGTGTAAACAGCTGCCTAAAATGTACATGCACACAGAATTCATTTTTTTTTAGAATAAGTCCAGTCATCAGCATCATCATAATCACAATGTCTTAACAGACATGTTGTGAACTCGTAAAATGCATTAAGTCGGAGCTAGAGCATTGCCGACACGAATATTATCAATAGTTTTGAGAACTGTAGCTCGCCATCGTTCGCGTTCAGTTCAGTGGCGCTCTTGACACTCATATCCAGCAACTGTTTCGTTCCACCCAGTGAGTAGGGGAACGGCCACGGCGCAACCTACTCGGGACGTGACCCTGAACTGCAAGTTTCTCCATATTATCGCTTCCGTGAATATGTCCGAAGAATGTAAGCATTCTCGACACAATGGAGGATAGTCTCTTTGGATTACTGAGCTCATCAAGTATGGAAACATTAGTTCGATGGGCGGTATAAGGAACTCTCAGCATTCTCCTCCACGTCTACATTTCAAAAGCTCGATCTGCCTTTTTAACAGTCCAAGTTTCCGAGGCATGCGAAAATATGGTGAACAGAAGATACTGAACCAGCGACATTTTGGTAGCTTTAGTGATGTTATGGTCAAGCCACATTTTAGTAAGCTGTGTCATGGCCACACGTGCCTGTTGAATGCGCCGTCGAATGTCATTTTCACAGCTACCCGAATTGTCGATCAAAGAACCGATGTACACAAAACTTTGAACTACTTCACAACGGCCTTTGACTTTATTTCTCGATGATTATCATGCTCTCTATCTACGATCATAACCTTGGTCTTGTTGTAGTTAACACCAAGACCATATGCTGCACTGTGTTGTTCTAACATGTTTAATAGAGCTACTAGTTCTTCCTGAGAAGCGGCAATAAGCGGTAATAAGTGCTTTGCTGTTGCAGGAACTGATCACATTGTCTTCATTCCATTCATTAACAACTAAATGGTTTTTAAAACAATATATTTCGCAACTTACCATTTGGTTCATTATTCCCAGCGGGACTGGGTTGAGCTCCCCCTCCAGCACTTCCGCTTCCCGTGCTACTGCTACCCCCTCCACTTCCGCCTGATCTCCCGGCATGCGCACATTCGTACTCCATAACCTCCTGGTAGATCAACTCCTTCCACTGGTCCACAGTATGTTCGCGCTCATCTACGCTATGGTCGTAAGGTCCTGGAGCAGGCTGAAACAATCAAAGAAAACATTTTAGAACTCTGCATAAACGAATATACCTCAGAGTATCAACTGAACATAGAGATAGTAAACAACTAATTCTAATAGGCCAACATTTTTTCTTAAGTTGTCATATTGACCACCAGATACGGCAATAATAATTGTTTACTATCCTCTTAATTGTATAGTATCCAGAAATATTCCATTCTACGTTAAAAAAGACGGTATTTTGATGGTTCAGGAATGATACAGCAAAATCAATAGATTTGTTGACCTCTACTGCGTTACTGCATGTTTCTTCATCATCAATGCAAATTCTGTCTTACATAAATTTTGAGGAGCTGGCAACGCCTATATAATTTTCCTGCGATTTGTTTACGGTAAACCCCGACTGTCAAACGTTTGTTTTGTTTGTGCGTCTTTTATGAATGGTCAGTAAAATCGAATTCGCTATTTGTTGGTAACTGTAGTGAAGCTTTACGGACTTGCTGTGCTATATTCGAGTGTAGTTTAACAGTTTTTCGAGATGGAACAGTGGAGAGCAGTGTTCGTAACATGGGTTGCATTGGAAGAATTTTCAGGTTAGTTGGCAACGTTTGGAGGCTGAAGTGTCAAAAGATGATGGCTTTGAACACGCCATGCTGAAGTGGTTGGTTTACTACCTGTATGTTCAGTTGTTACTCTGAGGAATATACATATATTCCACGAAGACAAATCCTAAAATTTCTCAAAAAAATAATCTCCATAAAAACGGTAAATAGTGCTTCTGTGAAGCAAAGCGTGGAAGCTGATCCCAAACTGTCAACAACGTGTCGGTCATTTGAATTGGGTATTTCAAGAGCCACTTTGTAACGTATTTTCTACAAGACTTCAATTTACAGGCCTACAAGATTTAATTATTGGTTCAACAGTTCAAACCAATTGTGCCAATCCCTTGTGCCGTGTGTTCTCATCCTGAAGTGAGATATTTCATGGATATGTCAAAGTAAAGTGAGATTAAATCTGTAAATATCAGTTCTATTAGGCCTTCAAAAAAAAAATAGCCGAGCACAGTAAAGATGTAACGAATATTCGCATATTTTTGCAAAATTACTGCGAATGTTTTGCGAACAATTTTTTTAAATGTAATAGTTGAAAGTACTTCAATGTAAAAAAGTAACTTAAAAGTCGTAATCACATCAGTCTTCTGTTTATCACTTGATATCATGTATTTGTTTAACTTTGGGGAATGAGCTTAAGAATTAAATTTTCTTAAACATTCAACAAGCAAAAATAAGTCTTCTATGTACATTTACCGAAGTTTTAATGTTATAATTATCTTCTAGAACAAAACTAAAAATAATAATCAATAAATACTTCTACAATAAATACACTATAAATATAATTATTTTACATAAGCGTTAACGCTTTAAGCAAACAAACATAAAAATAAACATTTTATTTTAATAACTATAAAACTGAATATTCGAATTGGTGAATGTTGGCAGCAAATATTCGCATTCGCATCAGCTTATGTCCAAAATGTGACATTTTTTACATCACTAGAGATCAGGTTGTAACCACTGTTGTAACCCAAAATTAACAGTTTTCGTTAACGTTGTACTGTGTAAGGCTTTCGCGGCCATCCTCCACTGAATTTGTGGTTCTTGGGTTTTTAGGCCGGCGTCGTTTAGCGTTAAGGCTTGACGTTTCGCCACCTCGTGGTGGATAGCATCTTCAGAAGCTATTTCACTTCGACGACTTCCAAAGTACTGACGGCTGGAGAATCTGCACCTGCATTTATACCTGTCAACGGTGACGTAGCCCAATCAGGTAACGTTGGTAGGGACTACCTTGCGATATGGCAGTGTTTTCAGGTCCTTTAGGATGGGTACCCATGTCCGGTTGACTTTCTGTATTTCTTCTTTTCTATTGAAATTATTGTGGTGTTTTTGTATCTCGATGGCTTCTCTGTTAAGTCTGGCATAGTATGATGATGTTGCGGCAAGAACCTGAGTTTCTTCAAACATGATCTTATGGCCTCCTTCCTTAAGCGCATGTTCGGCTACCGCTGATTTTTCGGTATAACCTAGTCGACAGCTAGCCTTATGTTCTGAAATCCTTGTGTTTATCGATCGCTTCGTTGTTCCTATGTATACACTCTCACTTGTGCATGGTATGCGATAAACCCCCGGTGTAGTGAGTGGGTCTCTTTTATCCTTCACCGTTCTCAAATACTCCTGTATCTTTCTTGTGGGCTTGTAGATGGTCTTGACGTTCTCTTTTCGTAACATTTTTCCTATTCTGTCTGTTATTCCAGGCACATATGGTAGAAAAGCTCTTGCTATCGGTTCAGATTCTTGTTTTGCCCTGTTTCTTCTCACTATACTTGTTATTTCCTCTTCTGTATAACCGTTGTTTGCCTAGAGAGCGTTCTTTAGGTGTGCCAGTTCGATGTCGAGTTCCTCTGGTTCGCACACTTTTCTAGCCCGATCTGCCAAAGATCATTCGTTAACGTTATTTGAATTGAGTGGATAAAAAGAACACGTACTGAACTGAGTAAAGTTAAGTGAGCTGAGATTATCTGAGATTTAGTGTAAAACGAATGCAGCTTAACTATTTGTTGTCTTCATTTGTGTTTAATTTCGTGCGTCTGTTATGAACAACTTGTGATCTGGCGAAAAAAAAGGCTGTCAAAGATTTAGAACTCACCGCATTGACCTCTTGCTCGTCATACCAGACGTTGATGTAGGGATGGAGCAAAGCATCGTCGACGGATATCCGGCTTTGGGGGTCGATGACCAGCATCTTACTCAGCAGGTCCCTGGCCTGGCTGGCCTTCAGCCGGTTATGGTCGCTGCTGTCGGAAGGGAACAACACGTCCGGGAAGAGCTTCTCGAAGGTGAAGCCCGGATAACGGGGCCGGTTCTCCACGTAGTTGCGCACCGTCGGTTGCAGCCGCACCATGAACTGCTGCGACGGGGTGCCCAGTTGCTCTGGAATTTAAAAAAAAATTATCATGTGAAGCATTTAAGACTATAGAGCAGTGTTTCTCAACCGGATTTGGACGTATCCCTTATGCGGGCAGGTCTAGGCCAAGACTCGCCGAACGCACACTCTCTAATAGAAGATAACTCTGGGCATTCACATATGACGTGTTCCACAGTTTCGTGTTCGCTTTCACACATTCTACATATCGGTGTGTCACTTAATCCCATAGTGTGAAGGTATTTCCTGAGTTGACAGTGGCCAGTCTAGAATTCTACTATAAGACGTAGGTTTGGTCCAGTCATCGCCAAGTACTTCTTGGATATTGCCATGTCAAAACCTGCAAGGGTTTCTTGGCAAATCTGCATCCTTGTAGTACTTCCCATCGTTTTACTGTTTGGGCATGGGAGTGTCTTTTGGCTATTTCTGCAATTGTGGTTGTCGACATTCCAGAAAGGTCACATGGCCCTAAAATTCTTTGGGCCGCGGCCTTCCTGGCTAGACCGTCCGCTATATGGTTGCTTTTGTTGTGGTTGTGCTCTTTAATCCACCTCAGGACAATATTGTGTTTGTCTGAAGCATGGGCTAAAGACTGGTGGCATTCCATTGCTAGCCCTGATGTGATACAAGGTATTTTCAGGTTTAGAAGTGCTTGTCTTGTCAGATACATCTCTCCTTGGCCAGTTCATTTGCGGCTATCGATATGCCAGCCAGTTTCGTTTGAACGATACTGGCGTTTTTACCCATAGCCCACATACACCGCATCCAGTGCCTTCCCTTGTCTTCCAGCCATCTGTGTATATGCAAATTGCATTTGTCATACTTGGCTCAGCATTCTGTTCAATTCCTATTTTGTAGAGTTTCTTAAAAACAAATGTTGATTCAATTGAGTCGCTGGTTGCTTGTAGCATAGGTAATGCGTTTAGCCTACACCCGATTAATACCAATCGTGCGAAGTCGTAGCGTTGACAGTAACGCAACCTCTTTGATATAAATATCTAGAGGTGTAATGATAAGTATTACTTTTTCGTCAGATCGTATTATTTTCTAAACTATTATTATTGTAATATATGTATTGTTGTAATATCAGTGGTCGGCTGATAGCAATTTGGATTTTGGACAGATACCTGGATATTTCGCGGACCGGTAAATAATTCTTGCGGATCGGTGCCGGTCCGCGGACCGGCGGTAGAAGAACACTGCTATACAGTACAATAACATTGGGCCGGTATTCTCAACTCGCTCTTCTCACAAGCGAGCAATCAGTCAAACGAGCGATATGATTTGCAGCGATATCAGCGTTGCCAAATCTAGGGAAATTTCCATATTCTAGGGAAATTTGATCAGCTTTAGGGAAATAGGGAAACTGGCTTGAATTCTAGGGAAATTTCAGGAAATTTAAAAAGTAGCATTTTTCTCAATTTAAAATTAGTGGTAGGTAGAGCTACCAATTCAATAAAACAATCATTTCACAATATTCAAATCAATTATTCAGTTTAAAATGATTGAATCGCTATTCGCCATCTGTACTTCAACTCACTAAGCTGGATTTTCGGAGAAAAGACCACCGACTTATGGTATGGAAATAATAAATAATAATTTCAAAAAACATAAAAATTAAGAATCACGCTTCCATAATAGTACCATTAGCTGTGGAGTTAAAATTAGCATGAAATGAAGAAAACATGTATAACGATTTAGACAGAGAAGAAATTGAACAATCTTGAGAAATTATGATTTTGAATTTGTGGAAAATGACCCTGAAAGTTTTTGGGGTTATGTTACCAAAATAAAAAACGGCGAATGAAATTTAGCATTTCCGTTATTAAAAAAGCTAGTTGGACACATATTTACTTTACCGCACTCTAGTGCTAATGTGCTAATTGAAACTAAGAATCGAAATAAACTCAAAACAAATGCATTAATTTGGTTATCACACACGAAAAGAATGTTTGATTTGAAAAAATACTGTTACAATGTTGAAACTGATAACTCGTTATTGGGTAGAATGAATAAAATGTTATGAATCAGACGATGAATCAGATTAAGTGAATTATATATTTTTTTGTTTTAATATCGTTTGTTAAAGTACCCAGGTATTTTATTTTTAAAATGTATGTTTTACATAAAATGTTTTTTCCAACGATCGCGTTTATTTGTGTTTTTATCGTTTTATCCTAACTTTTTCCAATAAATATAACTAATTTTAACATTCCCGCGAATTTAAATTTAGGGAAAAAGTGCTAAGCTAGGGAAATTTTAAAGAGCTCTCAAGGAATTTTTCTCAAAGTTTGTTGACAACGCTGAGCGATATGGCATTTCTACGTTGGCATCTTACTCCAGGGAAATAAGCAAGAAATAGGCATGGTTGGGGATACTCATTTACCCAGCTATCTGACAAGTTTTTTAGGTCATATTTACATACATGAACAAAACCTAACTGTTTGCATCAGATTTTTGGGGCAAATAGATGCTATAAACAGATCATAAAAATGGCAAATTTTATCTTGCAGTGGTTACTATTAAAAAAAGTGCTAAAATGTAAGTATTTTTATGACAAACTCTATTAAAGAAGATCTCTTAGGGCCGGTTTCTCAATGTCCAATTAAACCAAAAGATCAACAAGCTCGGACCAGCCCTACACTGATGTTGTTATGTAGTTCGATGAAGGTTTCGTAAGCGGTAGAAGGGCTTGAAGGTAAGAAAATGCAGTTTTCCATGCCAAATGAGCCAGTGAAACACGATAGATAGTTATAGGTGATGAAACCATACAACAAAAGACCTGCGTAGAAGAATGTGAAACATCTTACCTATGATCTTGTTCCACTGATCGATATGATCGGTGCCAGGGAAAAGTACTCCTCCCCTGATCATCTCGCCCATGATACAACCGACGCTCCAGATGTCCACATTCTCAGTATATCCCATGCCAAGGATAACCTCCGGCGCCCGGTAGTACCTTGTCACGACGTACGGCGTCATCATGAACGTGGTACCGGCCGTCCTGGCCAGACCGAAGTCCAGAATCTTCAGCGTGCAATCTGATTTCACCACTATATTGCTAGGTTTTAAGTCCTGTAAAAGATTATAGGATCAAGATCTGTGTATGTGTTTCGTCACTTTGTTTATAATTTATATAGGATGGCCCAATAAGTGCGCGGTGCCCTCTAGCGGCCTTACCGTTTGAATTAGAAGAAAATGGCTTAGTAAGAAATTTTTTCTTTTCAAATGTAGAAAATCATTTCAAATATGGCGGACATCCGAATACGCCGGAAGTAGGTATATCACCTTCCTCATTTTAAATAGATCACCCTATTATACAGGGTGGTCCAATAAGCGCGCGGTGCTCTCTAGCGACCTTAGTGTTTAAATTAGAAGAAAATGAATAAAAAATGTTTCTCTTTAAATGGTCTACTCGTAGAAAATAATTTCAAAGATGGCGGACATCCGGTTGTACCGGAAGTAGGTATCAACTTCCTTATTTTAAATGGAACACCCTGTATATTATTACATTTTTGAATTCAGCATCAATTTCAGGTCCAGTTTGTTAACCATAGTTTATGTCTAGGAAGCCTATTTTCGAAGTTATTCAGCAATCTTTATAAAATTTGACGTTTGTAGTACTTACAAAAAATGTTAATATCTCGGAAACTAGGTACGACAGAAAGATGCGGTTTTCGGATTTTAAACGAGCAGGAAACATACTTGTGTTTCAGTGAGATTATTGTTTGAAAGCACATTAAAGAAATAAACTAGAAATTTTCAAATTTGAAAAGTTTGAAACGTTAAAAACTTTTTTTTCAAATGGGGTGGTATGATAAGTTTTACATCAGTGGATGTGAAACTAAATTCTCTTTCACTTTTATCTAGATATATGTGATATTTACAATTTTGTGATTATTCCGTAATGGCGCGTAGGAATTGGAAAAATCGTAGACGACGTGGCTCGCAGATGAAACAATTGGCAGCAAACCTTTCATCTGAGGTGTTTCGGCCTCTAATACTGAAATGTGCTTTCGCTCCATCTAACTGTAACCACATTATTCTTAAAAAGGTCCAGTGGTAAATTTTCCAGCAAGTTTTTTAAATTTCCATTTAGAAAATTTTGGAAAACATTAGTTTATCATGCGGTTTCCAGTAATACCACCCTAAATCTATGGAGTCCGAGCTGGATTTAAAAAAACCTCTCAAAATTTGGAATTACGTCGGCGTAAAATATGAGAGGAGGAAACATGTAGTTAATGAAGATAGTGAGTTTGACGTTCTCGCAATTGTAGTTGGAGATCCGCATAGCAGGACTACGGCAGAAATTAGTCGCTATTTGGGCACTGGTCAAACATCTGTGAACATGATCTTAACGAAGAACATATAGCATCCTTATCACGTGCAGATAAATCAAGCACTTGAAAGGCAAGACTTTGAAAACAGAATTAATTTTTGTAATTGGGGTCGTGCTCGAGTCCAAGAAGATGCACTCCTTTTCAACAGTGTGTTGTTCACGAATGAAGCTACATTTCTTTCTTATGAAATGTAACTTCACCGTTATGACTAATGGCTATGAAAACTGGAATAATTTACATTTTTACGTCGACGTAAATTCAAATTTTGACATGTTTGTTGACAACCAGCATGGAGTCTACACATTTGGGGTGGCATTATTGGAAACTGCATAATAAACTAATATTTTCCAAAATTTTCTAAATGAAAATTTGGAAAACCTGGTAAATTTTCTAGCAGGTTCTCCAAATTTTTGTTCAGAAAATTTTGGAAAACATTAGTTTATTATGAGGTTTGCAATAGTACCGCCCGAAATGTTCAAACTTCATGCTGGTTCTCTACAAACCTCTCAAAAATTATCGTCAGTAAACTTACCCTATGTATGATTCCAGCGGAATGTAAGTGCTTGATGCCGCAAAGCATTTGATAAAGTAGATAACTCATCCGTTCGTGGTCGAGGTCCATTTGTATCACTTGACACAGATTAGCGTCCATCAGTTCCATCACAAGGTACACATCTTGGAATTCCTCTAACGTCCTTTGAGGCGTGAAGGCATTCAACAGTCCAATTATCTGAAAATTATATGACAATGATTGTATATTTTTTGACCGTACCATACCTCATTAAATGAATAAATGAAGAAGGAGAGTGGTTTTCTGGTGACCAGAACCATCAGTGCATAGGCCTACAAGCGGGCTCGTATGCACCTCTCCTTACCCTAGTTCCCAAGTTCAGCCCCCATCGCAAAGGTGAGGATGGCCTAGGGTCCTGCCCATCTTATATCCTCAGGTTCAAGAAATCTTGAACCTAGTGTGGTCTGCCTGTGATACCCAAGGGCTTCACAGCGACATAGAATCTGTACCGAGGACTCTTGATCTGCACATACAAGTGATATTTGGAGGTATAAGGGCCAGATAGCAAGCCCATAAGTAACCACCTCGGGCAAAGGTCCTAAAATAAGTTATTCAGCTTGACGCAGATGATCAGAGATAATGATACCTGCCCACAGTCGGCTCAGAACCCATAAATTGAGAGCGCGTCCGTCGTTTCATTACTGCAAACTTCAGCATGACTCGGCACCCATACGACCTTTGGTCAGTTACTATTACGATTTGACATTTGGATATACCCCTAGCCTCATTCATTGGGTGTGTTCAACGGGACCTAGCGCAAAAGAGCTAGCGTGGAAGCGCTTGCAGGCGCTAGGAGTGACCGTTGAACGACTTTCCTTTTGACGTGACAAAACTGTCATATCCATTTCCATATTTTAATATTTATTATTTGTATTGTCAAAAACCTAGGCTATAAAATCACAAAACCTGATATTAAATTGACACTAAACAAAAAGGTAACTGCTTCTCTCAGAACTACAAATAACTTTTTTCCAGTTATGTGCTGCTTTGCTAACCAAACAGCGCTTTTTTAAAGCGCTTACCAAGCTGACTGGCGATTTTTTGACAGCTTGTCGTTCATCGGTAAGTTAGCGCAAAGCGCCCACAAGCGCTGACGTCCGCTAAGGCCCGTTGAACACTACCATTCATCCATTGATTTGTAATAATGGTTGCCTAAGGCGGCTTTTCAGCAATTGCGGATAAGTAAAGCATTCCGCGCATGTTAGCTTTTCCACGAAGGAGGTATTGGGAAACGAGGCGGCGGGTATCGTCTTCTTCCTGGGCCGGGTGCCTGTATTTGCAGTTTAGTTTATTAGATATTGAAACTATATTATATTTTTTGCTTTTCCTCACCACTTCTTGCAGGACAGTCCGCTAAAAAGTAAAACTATTGACTACTATTTTTGCAAATATTATTCATTGATTTTTGACCAGACAATGGTGCTCGATCAACGCAAATATAGCTAGAGTTGTGAAACTTTACTAATGCCTATATACTTCAGACATGGGAAACCTTACCCATGCCTGAATGTGAAAATATAACAGGGCCTCACCCACACCTTTTTCATGTGTTAACCGTCTGACGCTAGCCGGGTGAGTTGTGACGGGTTGACGTCTGTTTGATTTTTGGACAGATCAACAGTGGCGTTACAACATCTGATGTCTCGATCAACTCAAATATAGCTAGAGTTGTGAAACTTTACTAATGCCTATATACTTCAGACATGGGAAACCTTACCCATGCCTGAATGTGAAAATATAACAGGGCCTCACCCACACCTTTTTCATGTGTTAACCGTCTGACGCTAGCCGGGTGAGTTGTGACGGGTTGACGTCTGTTTGATTTTTGGACAGATCAACAGTGGCGTTACAACATCTGATGTCTCGATCAACTCAAATATAGCTAGAGTTGTGAAACTTTACTAATGCCTATATACTTCAGACATGGGAAACCTTACCCATGCCTGAATGTGAAAATATAACAGGGCCTCACCCACACCTTTTTCATGTGTTAACCGTCTGACGCTAGCCGGGTGAGTTGTGACGGGTTGACGTCTGTTTGATTTTTGGACAGATCAACAGTGGCGTTACAACATCTGATGTCTTGCGAAAGTGTCATCCAAGACCTTTCTACATTGCAGAACGAGGCTTGATGTAAACCTACA
Source organism: Callosobruchus maculatus (assembly GCA_951848785.1). Classification (NCBI taxonomy): domain Eukaryota; kingdom Metazoa; phylum Arthropoda; class Insecta; order Coleoptera; family Chrysomelidae; genus Callosobruchus; species Callosobruchus maculatus. The sequence continues at coordinate 3,733,917 of CATOUR010000081.1, read as the reverse complement.
AGCACTTAGTGCTTTTAATGCTGCCTAGCTGAGAGAGCAGATAGTAATCCGCCTTCTCCAGGCCCCTGAATTTCGTGAATACGAAAGGCGCAACCTATTTTTTTTATAACTGAGCAGACCGCGCAGGCAGAGCCTAAATACCAGAGTACCTCGGCTGCTGTGAAAGTGTTATGTTAGGGGAAGTTTGTTAACGCGAGATTTGAATGAAAAATAAATACATCTTCTGGAAGTCCATTCCAAGCCTTGGACACCCTGGGCATAAATGTGCGGTTGTACCGCTCAGTTTTTGATGTATGAAGAACGACCGTCTTAGGATGAGATGCAGCGGTCGCACGGGTACATCTGATATGAGCAGTGAGCGGCGGAACGATAGAGGATAGCTCAGAGGAGCCGATTCCGTTGGAATATTGGTAGAAGAGTGAGAGGTCACCAACAACACGCCGGTGAGAAAGCGACTGAAGGTGGCGCGTTAAGGCCGAATCGCCAATTAGTCGAATTGCCGTTCTCTGGTCGGCATCTAGTATAGACAGAGTAGTAGGGGCAGCAGCTCCCCCGACATGAGAGCAATACTCCAGGCAAGGTCTTATCTGGGCTTTATATAGCATGAGGAGGTTACATGGTGAGAAATACTTTCTGGCTCTAAATAGGTAAAGCTTTTTACCAGCAGCTGTTGCAATTGACGCGACGTGTTCTTGCCAGATCAGATTTTCTGTAATGTTGATTCCTAACAGCTTGAATGAGTGACTCCTTGGCAGAGCCCGGTTGTTCATTAGAACCTCGTTTTGGCTTGGGCACTTCTTGTTTGATACCGTACAATACTGGGTCTTGGAGGCATTAAATTTAACCATATTCGTAAGCCCCCAAGCGGTGTTGGTATCGAGATCCTTTGAAAGAAAAGCTGCCACTGCCAGTCTTCTGCGTTCCAGCTCGACCACAGCAAAACTGTGGATTGGGTTTGTAGTGCTAGAGAGTAGATCATTAATGTGGAGCAGAAACAATGTCGGAGCCAATACCGATCCCTGCGGAACCCCGGCATTGATGCTATGGAAAGAAGAGGAAAAGCCGTCTACCACGACAGAGCTTTTCCGACCCGAGAGGAAGTCTGCGAGCCAACCGAAAAGCTTAACAGGGAGCCCATAAGACGGGAGCTCGTTTAGGAGAGATGCATGCCACAGTTGATCGAATGCCTTTGAAATATCGAGAGCAACGACGTGAGCCTCGCCAAATGACTGGATGAGTTTGCTCCACACATGTGTGACGTAAGCCAGGAGACCTCCAGTTGATCTTTGGAATCGCGTATAAAGTACCGCAGTGTATCGACAATAATAGTCTCGGGGCTAACTGAGCAGCGTCACGAAAACTCTCCAACTTACATTTTTATGATTGACTAATTTCATGAGCTTGAACTCCCTGTACGCCCTTTTGGCGTGCGTGACGTTCTGGAAGGGTCTACTCAGCTTCTTGATGGCCACATTCTGTTGGGTGACCGTATCCACAGCAGCGCTGGAAAAGACCAAAAAACAATTCTCATTAGCAACCGACGCAGGGTATTGATCGCAAACTTAGCTTGGCCGTAGCCCAAAAATAATAGTTCAAAAAGTAAGGTATCGACAGCAGGGAAGAAAAAGAACTACATACCAGGCATGCAACATACAAACACGAAGGTTAGTGGTCAGTAATGGCCAGTGTAGAATGAAGTTAGTACTTACATCGTTGTGTGAATACCGTCGAAATTGTGAGAACCGGAGTGACAGTTGAGTGTGTGTATATATACAGGATTCTTTGTGGTTCTCTCTCTTTCATTTTTACAACAACTTAATTATGAATGACTGCGTTCATAAGAAACCACAAATAGTTATTGCTGTAACTAGTGCAAAAAGAGCGTATTTGTTGCAGGATGCATGTACCATATAATGTACCTAAATTTAACTGTTTTCGAAGCTGACAAATAATCCAAATGAATACGGCTGGGAAAAGATCAATCATTGGATAAAATATAAAGCCTGTCAAAAAAGTCAAGTTGATTGACTCAGTACTTCCCACACATTACAGTGATACGATTTTATTATTATCCCATTGCATGAAGCGGTAGTCTGAGATCTACTTGAAATCAAACCATCAAACGCTCACCCCGAAAAAAAAAACAACACAAAAATAGGAACTAGGACGACTCGGTTTTTATTCTGCAATGCTCAACTAAAAAGAGATTATACGCAGTATCAATCTTTAAAGGGCAATTAAGAGTGTTCCGGGGTTTCCCAACCACACTAACCGAGATGAGCTCATTTTAAACAACTCCAAAAAAGTAGAAAATCATCAGAAATCCCTAGAGTATACCCAGAAACGGCTTTTATGTTTCTACCCCCTCTAAAAAGATGTAGAAAACGATCAGGAACCCTAAATCGCTTGTTTTCATATTTTTCGTTTTTTTTATTATTGACTGACACGATTTTTAAAATCCATCGCCACGGTAGTAATATTGTGTCAAAATATCATTGAAATTTATTCAATAATTACCAGATTACACAATACAGAATGATCTTAAGCAATACTCGTATGTATACACCAGAAAAGAAAGTCCCTTGGTTTCTGTAATATATATGCAAGGCAATGTTCGGATTGACCTAAAAAAGTGTATTATGCCACTAGGTCTTCCTTTCACAGGTCAATGGAAAGCCGATTATGAATACTACAAATTTTTCAGGATCACCTAAAGCGCATAAACGAAGTTTGAGAAACATTTGATTTTTTTTCTAATTACTCCGCCACCCGTGCACCGAATTTCAAAATTATAGCAGCATTACCTACTACGACCCCACAGCATATCGCTACCCACATTTTATCACAATCCATGCACCGGTTACTGAGATTACGAGACCAGAAAAACGCCCACAGACAGACCGGCAGACAGACAGACAGACAGACAGAAATAAGTGACATCGATAATTTTTGCGATCACAATCCCCCCCCTCACCAATCGGTGTGAGAAGTAAAAGTTAAAACAAAAGCTTTAGGATCGTTAAATGTTTATCAGGCTAGTCATTAATTCGTGACGTATCAAATCTGTGTTATTTAAATGGAACCCCTGTATATAATAAGAAACAACTGGTTGTAACATGATGTACCTAAGCTTAACCGTTGTGAGCTCTCTAGTTTCTAGTATGACAAAAAAAATCACACGAACTCATTTCCAATAGCAGTATCTGCTGATCACATCAATTGAAAAAATTGAATCGCATTGTATCAAAGTCGTGTCTCAGAGGAAAATTTGCTCCAGAAAGGGAAAACACTCAATATAAAATTAGCTAGTAAGGCTAAAAACGATTATACTAATAAAAAAAACTAGAACTAGAGTAGTAAAGGCTTACCATTAACCTAAAATGATCGACGGCAATATCCATCCAAATGAAAAATTGAATGAAAATTGAAAAGTACTGTTTTTGCTTTACACTTTTGAATTAAGTGTGGCTTTTTGCCAGCCTAAGAGTTTGTTTTTTAGTAATTCCTTGAATCTTGAACTTTCCTTGCATTTTTGCCAAACAGTCGTTTCGAGCTAGTTTTTTAGCTCTGATTTGGGTAAGTTTTTTTTCGAGAATTAAAGGAAGATTTAATTTGATGTACTTTGACGGTTTCACAGGGATGTTTCCAGCTTCGAGTTGTTTTCTATATAAATCATTTATACCACAAACAAGAAATATATAGTATTTTCATACAATACTAAAGTGTTTAATACGAAAAAATATGTAGCATAAGAATCTGTACATTGCAGTAAATTTATTATAAAAATAAAATACAATGTCGCAAATCCTGCTGCAGTACACCAAAACGTCATTTCCAAACCACGCTGTTATAATTAACTCTGAAAGCTGTACTAAATTATAGAAGTTAATTAAATAGAAATCTGGTCATTTGATACTAGGTTTCCAGTTGTCATCATTGCGCTGTTATAATTAATAACTAGTATTTCCGGTCCCATAAAACGAATTAATTGAATACCGAATTATCGAATGTTTTGTCAGTAGATACTGGGAGCTTTAGGTTTAGGTATCTCAGTTCTCAGTGGCTGTTGATTTTATTTGACGTTTTCATCACCTACGCATAAACCGGGAAACACTATGAACGCAAAAAAATGAAGTCAAGTTGATTGATTTAGTACGTCCCATTACGATAATAGGCCTCAAAGTGAAACAAAAAGCAAAAAAAAGCATAAAGTCCAAGTCCATTATGGGCCCCATTTAGTGGGTTTATATTACAAGATAGGTCCATTTACGACATGTAAAATGTTTAATTAGTGTAGATAAGACCGTGATAAAAAGACCTAAGGTATACATAGGCCTGGAGTGGTTATACTTAGGCCTTTTTACATACTATGTAATTCCCAACGAAAATGCCTTTTGACTTATGACCTATTTCATCGGAAAGAGTGCATTCTATTTATGAAGTTGAGTCCAAAACCGCATTTTAAGAAAATTTGCACATAGGCCCTTGTTCATCCAAGCCACAGAAATTACGTATTTGGGGCTATTTAAGGCGAGAAATCCAAATTAAACCACGGTTTTGCTATCATTAATAGAGGGCGCCACCTAGGGCACATGGAACTCTTTTAAATTAACAACTTTTCCTGGTCTCTCGAAAACGGTTACCCCTTGAGACTTAAACAAAGTATACCTTTTTCGCGAAAAACATTGACTAAACGATTTTTTTTGATACTCACATTGATGCACCAAACCAAACCGGAAAAAAGTCTTGATAATTTTAATGAGTTCAATGTTCCTTAGGTGGCGCTCTCTACTCATGATGGCAAAACCGTTATTGAATTTGAATTTCTCGCCTTAAAAATCACTACGATACGTAATTTTATATCGTTGGGCCATTTTATTGCGGAATAGTTAAGAAAAAACGAAACTAAAAGTAACACTTTAAAACCCTGTATCTTAAAAATTAAGCATTTTAAGGCTTCATGTTTGTTATCTCAACGTTCAAAGAAAAGTGACAGCTATCACCTGTCAAGCTGTGTAGGTTGAATATCCTGACACCTTGTATGTATATCTAGGTAGGTATTATAAATGGTGATTATTCCTATCATATCATATTATTTTCCCATAGCAAGAAGCTATAGTCTAGAGATCCCCTAGCAACCAAATCATCGCCCGCCCGCAAAAAAAGTGTGTTATGCCACTAGTCTTTTCTTTCACAGGTCAATGGAGATCATATTATGAATATAACAAATGTTTCAGCTTTACAATCTCCCACCCCACAAATACTCCAAATTCACCCCCACCAATAAAAAATTGAATATGATCAGGAACTCCGAAAACACCTAAAACCGCAGTTTGTAATTTTTTGTTTTTTGATAATTACTCCGTCGCCCATTCACCGATTTCCAAATTTATAGGAGCATTACCTATTATGATCCCACAGCATATCACTACCCAAATTTCATCACAATCCATGCAGCGGTTACTGCGATTACGAGGTTAGAAAAACGCCAACACACACAGACAGACAGACCGACGGAAACGAGTGACGTGGATTTTTGTTATGCAGATATCATAAAACGCACGAAAAGCGTATTATCTCAAAATTGAAAATTTTCGCGATCACAATACTCCCCTCACCTATCGGTGTGGGAAGTAAACATCAGATTTTTGGAGACGAATCAGACGTCTACATTTGATCTGTCTGTCTGGTGAGACATAAATGTGGCCGCTCAACTTCAGTAACCGCTTTCTCGGCTTGATTTAAATCTGAGGAGAGATATCATGTGGACCCTCAGAATGCTGTTTGGTTTTGGATATGTTACGCCCAATACCCGAATTCGGGCAATGCCCGAAAAAAATACGCAGAACTAGTTTTGCGCATCTTGAAATACATAGAACTAGTTTTGCGCTACTTGAAATGCACAGGACTAGTTCTGTATATTTTCTGAATTACAAGCACAAATTCTGCTTCTTCCATTTAATCAGCGCCAGCGACGGACTCAACTAAATATAAAGTTGGAGAAGTTAAATATATTTTAATGAATACCAATAAATAATAAATCGCCAACTGAGGCTGGTTTAAACGTTTATTTGATTGTATGAGCATCCAATTGGCTTGTGCTTTCAAACCTCTTTTTGCGTTTTCACGATTCGTACTTATATTGCAGGACAGTTGGCAAAGAAACCTAACCTAACCTAAACGATAGGTTTTTGCTGGTTTTTGATACACAATGCATAACGAATGTTCACTTTGGTTGTCATTCCGTACCACAGAACTATACCTTATCCAACGAACAAACGGAGTAACCATGCACAATATATGTAAATTTTTACTGTATGGTCAAAGGTTATATGCACACCCTCTACAAAACTGCATACTGAGAGCAGTGATGTAATTATAAACAGAAAAATTAAGTTCGATTTATCCGAGTAAAGCCCCAAAATATGGTTTTGAAATAATTTTTTACTCCTTTTCTTCAGTGGACAGACTATAGTTCTGTGGATTTCAAATTGCGCAAAACCAGTTCTGTGCATTTCAAGATGCGCAAAACTAGTTCTGCCTATTTGGTAATTCTCAATAGCCGTATAAAATGCATATTTCGGGTTTGGGAAATATGCCTTGCTCAAAACTAGTTCTGCGTATTTTTTTCGGGCATTACCCGAATTCGGCTATTGAGTGTAACAGATATTACAAAACATTACATTATAAAAAAACTAAAAATATCTATACATTTCCAATATTTGTCTATTGGTTCTCGGTTTTTTTGTGTACGTGAATTGTACTCCATCATACATTTTTCGATCTCGTAACCTTCAGCACTGAATGAAAAAAGGCTAGAGATTCTTTTCAATGGATAGTTCCTTTCGGTAGTTAAAGAAGTGCCTTTCGAATAAAACCAACTTTCAGAATGTTCAACTTGGTTTATCGGAACGAAAACTACAACCCAATTTTCCAGTAGCGGTCGAAAGAAAATATAGGAAACTCCAGATTATTTATTTTCCTGGCTCCTACCCATACGGACTTTCGAATGAATAATTTACATTACTTTGAGTGGAGGACTGCGGGGAAAGCGGTACATTATACAACTGTTTGCAATTGTTTTGTGGTTTGCTTTCAAAACAGAGCAGTCGGGCAACTGTTTTCACAATAAATGCATTTACTACGTTTGTAACTTCGATGTGCACATGCTTTTGGAATGCGTTGAAAGTGAGTCAAATTGTATTTGGAGATGGGAAACCTTCACTGCGGCTTTTCTTTTCTATTTGGACACATAAAATAATCATGATATAATCTAATCACCCTTAAAAAACTTGCTTCATACTGGTCTTACTTGAATTAAAAAAAAAACAAAGGTGTAGAAGGGTCTATTTTAAACATGTTTTATCATGAGGGAGGGGGGTAATATCTTACGAGTACAACGGCTAGACTTTGTTTTAATGGAAACCGAAATGGGGGTTGGGAGTAGTGCGAATCGACTCGGTTTGACGTTCCGAGTCAAACGACACCATGTCCAGACCGAGGAAACGCTCCGGTGAAAAACTACGGCACTTATAGGCCCAATTTTATCAAAAGAGGCATTTTAACAAAGGCTTTCACCAATCAGAGCAGCCCATTCAAGAACATGCATCTGTCAAAGTTCTCTGAAAATTATTGATTCCTTTTGAAATTTACTTGAAAAAGGTGAAAAAAGACATGCTTTATACATAATCGTCCATTATGAACCCTCTAGTATGTTTTCAACTCTGATTTTCCATCCTGTTTAACAAACCGATACATTTGATCGCTGGATCAAATGCGCTACGGTGTCTTTTACGCAGTGCCTTTACAATCTTCACATCCTCGTGAGATCATTTCTATAAGTAGGTCTATAACAACATGCATCCAGTCTATAATCAATCTGACTGCCATTGCAATTGGTAATTATACAATAATTATAAGGTAAATAAAATCTAGCATTAATTTGCAAATCAATCGCTTTGTTCTGATCTTCTGCTATGATTTTGATCCATGAATTCTAAAACATTATTGATGTGTCATCCATATTTGACGTTTCAATATTGATATTGATAAAATACTATTGGATGATACTTATTAACATAGCCCTCAATACCCAATAGAAAGCTTTTGCTAAACAACATCCAATAGAAATGTTTTGTCAAAGTCTTTGTTAAATTATGCATGTTGATAAAATCGGGCCTTAGGGTCGGTTTCTCGATGTCCACTTAAATATTTATCTGGAAGATAACGGTTATCTGTCAGATAAATTGTTTAAACAATTGAAGGTTGAACTTATGAATCCACGTAAATCTTATCTGACAGTTGAAACGCTATCTCGCAGCTACCTATCTGACACTTTTAACTGGACATTGAGAAACCGGCCCTAAGAGTTTCAGTACCTAACCCGACCGGTCAAGTTGTTGATGTCAAAATGGATGAAATGGGGTTTGAAGAAGTGTTAATTGACTCAGTTTGACGCCTTGATTGCGATGAGGCCATTCCCAGGATGAGATAACGGCCCGAAGAAATTCTACGCCTATTTGAAATTTCAAATCTAACCTAAAAACGACTTCAAAATTTCCATATTTTTCACAAGATATATGGTTGATTCGAAAATAGTTGACTAGTAGAGTACATCGACACCAGAAGCAACACCAATAAATGGATAATTAAAAAATTATGATACGTTGAATTCATAATGTTCCTAGAAATTGGATAAGTTTAAGTTGAATTAGGTTTGTTTATTTGCATAGGTTTATAAGGGGGCCTGGGGGGCTGGCCCCCCAACGTCACTGATTTTGTAGATTTTGAATACTCCAGGCAACATAACCCCCAGATAGGGTTGTCACCTGTTCAGCTTTTTCACAGTGTGCCGGAATAGGCTCTAGGCGCAGATCCTCGAAACCTTTTTTTTGGGTTACTTTCCTAAATTGAGACTCAAAATAAACTTTTTTTTAGTCCATTAACACTGACAGTAGTCCTGTTTTGGCTTTTTAAGGGTTAATGTTTTATTTTTGAAGAAATTTGTACCGAACAGTCTGGCAATGTCGCACCTCTGAAAGGATATAACAATTCGATTTGGGTAGAGCTCACGAGTCAGAGTCAGACATCGGAAGTCGAACGGCACAGATCTTCGGCTATAAATCAAATATTTGACTATATAGTTCAATTTCATATACGCGCCGCTATAGTGCGGGATTGTGCAACAGGTGGTATAATCCTTATTATTTTATATTTTTTACCCTTCCTTTGTTCCCTTGTTGCCATTTGTTGCATAGCAATTTTGGACAAAAAATTTGTGGCGAGGGATAGCGGTAAGCGTTTCCAACTTTTAATTATTACAGTCCACTTTCATCGCACAATTTGCGTGAATATATTTTATATATTTATGTTCGTGTAAATTGCCCATACAAGTCCATTAATTGATATATTGTGCGTCAGGTCATCAAACCGAGTCGATGACACCCCTTTTTTGCCTAACCGATTTGGTCAGGTTATGTCAGATAAGGTACTGAAATTTCCAAATTTCAAAGTGGCGTAGATGTGCACCGGAATATTTTCTCACTCTGGAAGTGGTCAAGTTCGAGTCACAATGTCCAGCCACGTCCATTAATACCCATTTTGAGCTCAACAAGTCAACTTTTTTGAATAAGTTAGGTTAAGTAAACTTCAAAATGCCGCAGTTTTTCACCAGAACGTTTCTTGTGTGTGCGAGTGGTCTCGTTCGATTCAGGACATCAAACCGAGTCGTTTGACACTACTCTCGACCCCCATTTAGGTTTCCGCTAAAACGAAGTCTTCTCTTACAATTTGGGATGTTATGTTTGCGGTGTTCTGATTAGAGAGTTTTTGGACGTCCGTTTCCTGTCATTATTGCACGTTATTGGCTATTTGTGGCATGCGCAGTTCTTCCGAAATAACCGAATCGGCGAATAACCGATAAAGTTGTACGTGAGCTGCGGAAGTTTACGGTACGATATGATTACGTGCGGTATTGCCAGGTCTAAACCACTATGCGGCAATGAGAAAAGAACCGTGATGATTTTGATAGCAACAATACTTATTTTGTGGTTTATTATTGTACAAAAGGATCAGGTTTTCTTCCGTCAATTTTATTTGACAGTCTTATCCAATAAAAGCTACAAAGTTAGGCGTATCCGGCAACAGCATGTGATCATCACGGGACTGAACCATGGTAGTGAAATCTGAAATGTCGTGCTTCGGGGATCCTGCATAACCTATTTTTTGTTTTACTTGTGATGTGATCTCTTTTCTGCTTGTGCTGTGTACTTGTTGCACGTAACATTTCTTGGACATTTCCGACCAATTCGATCATAATGTGAGGTTAAGTTAAAATCAAATAGGTCCAATAATTGTTAATGTCGATTGTCAAAGAACGCAACGATACACGTCACAGATTTCGGTTACAAAGACTGTATACAAGGCACACACATATCCGTTATTCGAAACACCCTGCGAATGCTCAGAATAATGTTTTACGGATAGCGTCATGCCAATTTTTAGTGGCTCAAAAACTCTCTATTATTTTTGCCCGTAATTTAAGAACCGATATCTACATTAAACCCGTGACAGGTACCAAGTGAATATTGTGAATATATCTAACCCGGTGTATTTTTCTGTTGCAGAAACAGAAGAGAGAGAAGCCACACGACCGCTTCCTTCATCCACTACTTACCAGACCAAGCCCTGGGCTCCCCCACCCTTGGGTTCCAGATTGATGTACCTTTCGGGCACCCAGAATTCGGCGTCCCCGAACACGTGCTGCGTAAAGCCGTCCCTGGGCGGCGCAGGTGACGTCATCGCTCTCTCCCTCCCACAGACACAAGCGACACACCAAACCACTTACACAACAACACAACAAACGCTCAACTCAAATCAACTAAAAAGTAAAAGAAAAAATCAAATTCGAATGTAAGTGCGCTACCGGTGGTGGAATAGTTTCAATATCAGTTGTGAAATTTTATAAGGTACTTACAAATGTATTACCTTTTATAATACATTTTGGACATAGTTATCGAATATGTTTTATAATCACTATTATTTCAAAACAATATTAAATCATCGCCGTAAACCTATATGTGCTCATGTTAGGCTGATTATTCACTTGTTTTTAAATATTTAGTCGTTTAATTTACAATAATGGTATTGAATAGTGTCTCTAGCGCATTTTGTCAAAAATAATGCATCACATATTTTAAGCATTTTCTTGACTTAAGTACAACGATATTCAGCTGATGGTATAGAGAATTCCAAAGGGAACATTTCACTCAGGGGGATGCCGAGGAAAGCCACGAAGGAAATCGTCAGGAAAACTGCTGTGAGGAAAATGCTTGACGAGGACAGGCGAGTGACACAGATAGAGGGAGTACTTTAGGTTTAAATGCACCAGCAATTCATTCGATTCTGCAAGATCATTTGCACATAAAGAAACTGTGTTCTTTCGGGTGCCGCATCAACTGACTAAGGCTGCGTTTCCACCAGAGATGTGCGATGATGTGTTGCGAGAATGTGTTTCTAACGAACCAATAGAATCGCCTAAATTACCTCGCCTCGCTCAGCATAGCTCTGGTGGAAACGGCATAGCGGAGCGAGGTTTTTGTACGTACAAAACAAGGCATGTTAACGAGGATTGTGTGCTAGGAATGTGTTTCGAAGAGATGTGCGCTAGAAATATGGGTGATGTATCAGGGTTGCCAGTTCGATTTTCATCTCTTCGGTAAATATGTATCTAGTTAATAATTCAGTAGATTTCAGTAGACCAATTCAATGCTTCATAAATTTCAGAAAGGTCAGTTAAATAAAACTAACGTAAAAATGTATTTTTTAGAAATTAAGAAAAGTAACAAAGGTACAATAAATAGTAACGAATAAAATGTAAAACACAAATAATCATACTTTATGCCTGAATAATCGCAAGAGAAAAAAGTCTCCGACAAACGAGCATCTTTTGTTTTTTTAAACAAAAACGACTGAATACTGCCGTATCGTCGGAAATACTGAAAAAAAATATACAACCATTATTTACTAAGATATATACTATTATATTCCATACATAGTGGCACCCTGTATATTAAAAACTAAACGTATATTTGTATGCCCTATATCGGTCTCGGCTGTTCCATCCCTTAGAAAACGATAGAAAACATATACATACATTCAAACAAATTATTTGCACACTTATAATATTGAGGAGTCGAGTTAGGACAAAAAAGCATTCCTCAGTCGCATCTCGTAAGTTCCTTGAAACACAAGGCTGATCATTGTGATTATTTTCCAAATTGCATATAACGTATGGTTGTCGAATGCATAGATTGTAGATTTCGTCATCGAGAAATTCTATAGGTACCCGAAATCTAGTGGATCAGCATGTTTTGGATATAACGGTAAATTTAGGTGTGTATGAGGACTAAAACACCAGATATACCGTAAAACGGTAGATCTGGCAACATTGACTAAGACGCCACCAACGGGAAGATGCACCCTGCTCGCAGGCAATCTTAAAAGAGCCCGCTACACATCTTCGCATCGCTCATCTGCACACCGTTTCAAAGCCCCGCCACACATCTATCTTTGCACAGCTCATCCTCCTAGCGCATCTTTGGTGGAAGCACCCACACCGTCTCACAGCTCCGCTACACATCCTCGCTGCGCTCATTTCCCTAGCACATCTCTGGTGGAAACGCAACCTAAAGGGCAGATGATACTTGTGACTTGGTGTCGGGAGACGCTAAATAGGTTTGATAAGGGACAATATAGGTATGTGAATGGCATCGTGACAGGTGACGAGAATCAAATGTAGTATTTCAATGTACCGACCAAGACTCAGAACAAAGTTTGGATCTTGAATGAAGGACACAAATTGATGTGTTTGGGTCATTTTGAACGCACAGTGGTAACCTTCGCAAGTCATTGGATCCATGAAGGACCTTCTCGCGTACCCTCTCTACAGTCCAGACAATGTTCCCTGCGATTTTGCACGCGTGTGGTTTGAATGGGACTACCCCTAGCAGTTGTTTAATCTATATCATACCTATATACCGGGTGTCCCAGAATTTCCTTGACACGTGATATTTTCGTAACGCGAAACGGTTCAAGCAAGAACTGAGTGGTACTTTTGAAGGTACTATAGGGTCTATCATACCATGCATTCAAAAAATTTTTTTTTTGTACATCAACCCCTTAAATTCACCCCCAACCTTTTTTTTTCCAAATAGCAAATAGCTATATTACTAAATGAAGTCCTTATTTTATTTAAAATCCCGTAATGCTTTTGATTTCGTACAAAAACCATTTTTTCCCGTAAAGTCATCAGCATAAAGTAAATAAAATTAGGATTTGTATGACGCCAAATATTTTCGTAACAAAAAAAATTATAAGAAAGAAAATAAGTGGGTTTTTAAATGTGCTGAATTACCTATTATATTGCGCTTACAAAAAAAAACACTCCAACTGGAACACCCACCCCTATTTATTTTCAAGCTATCAATCCACAATTTTTATCGGAAAAATGAATTTCTTACGTTAATTAAAACCTCATAGTACCTCACCTTTGTGTAGCTATTACAATTTTATCGTTTCTTTTTTATCCGTTTTTGTTACAAAAATATCAGGCGTCAAACAAATTATCATTTCATTTGTCTTATGCTTATGATTTTACGAAAAAAATAAGTTTGCATATAAAATTAAAGATAACACAAGATTTTAAATAAAATGGGGATATCATTTATGTAGGAAAACCTATGGGGTGCTATTTGAAAAAAAAAGGTTGGGGGTGAGTTGTAGGGGTTGACGTATAAAAAAAATGTTTTGAATGCATGGTATGATAGACCCTATAGTACCTTCAAAAGTACCACTCAGTTCTTGCTTGAACCGTTATTCGTTACGAAAATATCACGTGTCAAGGAAATTCTGGGACACCCGGTATACACCCAACCTCAGGAAAGGCAAAGTAGTATGTCACTTGTCGTTAGTTGGGTATATACAGGGTGAATTTTTAGTACCGGATCTGTCGATAAATCCACTACTGCAGCAGCTAGCAAAAAAAGTTGTGTATACAAATTGTAGCCAAGAATATGCTCTTTACTCAGAAAATATTTTGATTTATACAAGGTGATCCATAAATATATGTGATGCAAACATGCATTTTTCAAATGTGAGACCCTATATATATTATTTCATATTAAGTTTCTAGTAATGATTCCCGTTCTTAAAATATACAGGGTATTTCAAAAGTTATGAAAATTTTTATATTCAAATCGCTGTCAAATTGACGATATCGATCCGCTGATCCCCTTTACCTGTCCCGAGGTTGAGTTTATTATACAGATAAGGTAAGTGCTAATAGTAGTCTCAGTCATCACAGTGCCTTGAAGATGTACCCGTGTCATCGTGGACGAAAGCTCTGCGTTTAACGCAAACCAAATGCAGGTTCCAACCGAAAATGCAGGATTTTCTAGTTGTTTGGAATATATCCCAGTGCATGAACGTAACCAGTGAATATGTATTTTTTTATAAACAAATTTTCTAGTGAAAATGCTTCTGAAAATTTCCAAACCAAGCCGGATTAGCAATACTTTTACTTATAAAACAATGTAGATAAAACGCATATTTACTGAAGCCACAAAACGTTAAACATTTTGACTGTATTTATAGCATTTTTTAAGATGCAAGTTGTTATAAATAAATATGAATATCGAAATTGAAAAGTATCGGTGCCATGAATTACATAACTAAAATGTCGGCATTTTGTTTTATCAAGTACCAAATAAAATTCCACATCTGATAAAATCCTATGATTAATTTATGGTAGAGTAAAGATCTTCATACGGTATAACTTTTAATGTCTATCTGGTACATTATTTTCTAAAATAATTAAAGGATAGTCTACAAAAACATAGGCCTATCAAGGTGCCTAGTATCGTGCAGTTATCACGACGAAGATCTTCATTCTCCCCAAAAATGTGCTACGCAATGCATAAAAAAATAATAAAAAGACCTGATTGAATAAACATACCAAAAAGATTAAAGATAATCCTAGCGGAATAAACTTAACATATAACTTTGCACAAACTGTCACTATTAAATTAAATATAAGGTGGTATAGCTATTTTCAGATACTAGCATTCCGCTAGGCCATTCTTTCAATAAAATATACCTTAGTAAATATCAATTTTAGCGCATTCAAGTTACAATAAGTAATAATAATACAATAAACTTATTCATCCCAAAAATTATATTAATTAAGTATTCATGCTATTTATAATCTGACAACTACATTCACAATATTATCATTGTGATACTGCAACCTACTCCACGTTCAATCCCTCATGCGACAATTCGATGAGTTCACTCCATATCTACTTTAAATAAAAACATTCAATTTTATCCTTTCCAGAATTCATATCTAATTAAATGGAAAAGCATGCTCTGACAATTCTAGTAAAAATAGATCTATTTTACAGTTTTCTGAAGAACCGAAAATTCACAAATAGGGTGTCTTAATTTACCAAATAGCCTAAATTTACTCAAACGTTTAATCTACTACTTAAAATGTAGCAGTCTATATAGGGTCGTATTCATAGTCGATACTTAAGGGTCCCTTAATACTTGAGGGGCCCTTAAGTAAGGTTTTGTGTTTTGAAACACACCCTTAGAGCCCGTCCAGATAAAGCGATTTACGCGCGAGTGGACACGCGCGTAGTCATTCGCGCGTTCCCGAGATACTAGAGTTACATACATCCCATCCAGATACTCTCGCGCGTTGTTTTACTCGCGCGTAAAACGCTTGTAACGCGTGGGACTCTCGACTCGTCCGTTGTACGCGCGAGCGCCGCGCGAGTCGAGATACTTGAGCGACATTGTTGCGTCCAGTACAACGCGCGAGTCCGTGGCGTGTGAACGTATTTGTTTTTGAAAATGGAGCGTGATAACTTCGATATAGAACTTTTCATTGACGCAGTCGAAAAGCGAGTCCACTCGCGCGTAAATCGCTTTATCTGGACGGGCTCTTACGTATCTCACTTGAGTAATACTCAAGTAACGAAATGTCAACATGACATTTCGTTGCAGTCAAGGCGATTTTGTAGGTTAAATTTCGAGAACGGTGTTGTCAGCTTCTGTCACATTCGGAAAGATGTCCGGTACAAAACACGAAATACTGGCACAAAACAAAAAGATATAACAGAAAACATCAAAATGCATAGGCATAAACAAAACAAATTGACTCATATCTGAAATATGATAACGTCGCCAAATAAATCCCGCCATATCGTAGATGCTGTCTAGGAAACAGATACACAAAGAAAACCACACTTAAGGATCCCTTAAGTATCCCTTGAGCGTTATTTAAAGGGAACCTCAAGTATTGCTCAAGAGACGACTATATGAATACGGCCCATAATGATATGATGCTAAATTTATATGAATATTCAAACATTATTTCAATGACAGATAATTAAACTGCAACTCATAACCAAATTTAATCAATTTTAGATCCAGCTTAGAGCCTGTAATCGATATATTGACAGAATATTACAATGTCGCATTCCTAATAGATGTAAATTTTTGAAAGTAATGACAGTGATAAGCAGGTGGCACCAAAAATTTCTGCAAACTAACATAATCAAGGCAACGTTGGATATCAAGGGGCCTGGAAACTAAAAGTCCAATTTATTTCTAGCTTGACAATAATTTCAAGTCAGTATGTATCTAACGCGTGAAAATTTTCGTGATGTGATATTTTCATGCTGCATTTAGTAATGGAGGCTCATGTTTGAGTACTGTATGTATATAAGTGCAACGAATACACGAACGTATGATATTTAACTGGTGACAAAACATGGTTATATGCGTTAGAACCTGAAGCTAAATGTCAATCGGCTTAATGGATGTTTCCTACTGATCCCAATCTAGTGAAAGTAAAGTTATTGCAAGCTGGATTTAAATAACGCTCTACCCTATTTAGGCCAGCCTTATGGGTACGTTAATAAAATAACAATAACAATAACAAAATAGAATAATTGAGGTTTTGAATAAATTTGTTTTTGTCATAAATGGAGAGATCATACATAAGTTTTGTAACAAAACTGTTTTTGTTTGCTTTTTTTCGCAATAATTCGAAAGTTATATCAAAATAAAAATGGGTTTTTGAATCGAGTACCGAAAACACGCCGACGGCTCCCAAACCCGTGTGAGGTCACTATGGCGGTAAGGATGCTCCTTTCACAAACGACGTCCTACTCCGATACTAGATTCTAGATTCCCAGCCAATCGCGAAAACACGTACTGCTAAACTGGTAACTAGTGTATATTTGTTGCAACATAGTCGATGAATGAAGTTTGCAGCTCGAGACGAAGTCTACGATCGAAATAAATATGTTTTTGAATGTTTGAAGTTGAAGTCAGATTACAGATTCCAGTACCTAAACAAATATGTTTCGTTGAAAAGATCTCCTCAATCGAAGGATGGCCCAGTGGTTAGAGAGTCCGATAGTAGATCTCAGGGTCTTTGCGGTCTTTGGATCGAAACCCAGGCCTTCCAACTTTTTTTTTATTTTTTTTTATCAAAAAATTTATTGATGTGCTTTTTGCACTTGTTACGCACACTTTTTCTACGATCAACATAAATATGTGTTTGAATCAAATTTTGTTAGACATATTACTTGCACTGCACAGTGCTTGTTAAATTTTTATGAAAATTTAATATTGTTAAGCTTCATTGCCCAAAGTTAAATAAATAATAATACCAAGTGATAAACAGAATGTGATTACGAGTTTGAGTTACTTTTTTTACATTAAAAAACTTAAAAATGAATGAATTGAATGGATGAAGGGATCTTGTTTTATTAACCAACTATTACATTTAAAAAAAATTAATTAATCATGTTGAGATCGTAGAAAAAATGTGCGTAACAAGTGCAAAAAGCACATCAATAAAATTTTTGATAAAAAAATAAAAAAAAGTTGGAGGGCCTGGGTTTCGATCCAAAGACCCCAAAAACCCTGAGATCCACTATCGGACTCTCTAATCACTGGGCCATCCTTCGATTGAGGAGATCTTTTCAACGAAACATATGTGATTAGGTACTTACTGGAATCTGTAATCTGATTTCAACTTCAAACATTCAAAAACATATCTATTTCGATCCTAGACTTCGTCTCGAGCTGCAAACTTCATTCATCGACTGAGTTGGGACATATATACACTAGTTACCACTTTGGGAGTACGTATTTCCGCGATTGGCTGGGAATCTAGAATCTAGTATCGGAGTAGGACGTCGTTGGTCAAAGGAGCATCCTTACCGCCATGGTGACGTCACACGGGTTCGGTTTTGATATAACTTTTGAATTATTGCGAAAAAAAAAGAAAACAAAAACAGTTTTGTTATAAAACTTAGATATGATCTTTCCATTTATCACAAAAAAAGTACTTTTTTTCTTAATTCAAAACCTCAATTGCAGTCACAAAAAACTAATGCCTTTTTGACGTCTGCCTTACTTCTTCGGTTGACCAATAGTGTACTGATATATTATAAATTATGTTGAACAATCTTAAAAAGTGAACTTGTTTAAATCAAATACAAAATTCTATGTATAGTGATAAATTCAGTGGAGCACCGACGTTCCTACTATCGATAATATCTCCGATATCCTTCGACCTAGCCTTCTGATGATTTGTAATTAAGTTCATTATGACTCAAATAATGAGCATGCATATTCTCAGAAGTGTACCGAGTGACATAATTGATGCAAAATCTTTCACAACTTAAGTGCCCTCTAACCGGTATTTACATTTCGCCTACACTTCTCACAATTTTTCCCTACTTTCTTGTAATACAGGGTGACCGGCGGGAACCGGACGTTTTTCAAATGTTTAGTATAACGCCGCTAGCGGTGGTAGCGAGGGGATTCAGGTATCAGTCGCCTTGCTGTATAATGCCATTTTAGTAGCTATGGAGCAGTGGACCGTAGAGCACCGTATGTTCGCTTATGACGCGTATGTTCAAAATGAGTCGGCCACGGCCTCGCAGCGACTGTTCCGCGTTTATTTTAATCTTGGACGCCACGATATTATTCCAAGCCGCAATACCATTCTCAGATGGGTTAACAGTCTGAGAACAACAGGAATGATTGTGAAGAAAAAGCCACCTGGTCCCACGAAGACTGCGAGGACGCCAGAAAACGTCGAGCGGGTGAGACAAGCGCTTACTCGGAGCCCTCAACGGTCTGCACGAAGACACGCGCGTGAATTAAACTTAAGTCGTGAATCAGTGCGCATAATAATGAAAAAAGATTTATCGTTTCATCCTTACAAGATGTGTATTGTTCAGCAGCTTAAGCCAACAGATTATGAGCAACGAGAAGACTTCGCCATTCGAATTCAAATGCTGCTTGGAGACCATGAAAGTGCAGTAATCGTCATGAGTGATAAAGCTCCTTTTCATTTAAGCGGAGAGATAAACAAACAAAATTTCCGATACTGGTCTCCAGGAGGCTTTTTCTTCACAATCATTCCTGTTGTTCTCAGACTGTTAACCCATCTGAGAATGGTATTTCGGCTTGGAATAATATCATGGCGTCCAAGATTAAAATGAACGCGGAACAGTCGTTGCGCGGCCGTGACCGACTCAGCATTTTTAACATACGCGTCATAAGCGAACATACGGTGCTCTACGGTCCACTGCTCCATAGCTACTAAAATGGCATTATACAGCAAGGCGACTGATACCTGAATCCCCTCCCTACCACCGCTAGCGGCGTTATAGTAACCATTTGAAAAACGTCCGGTTCCCGTTGGTCCCCCTGTATTACGTTTCTACTGCAAATTTTTAGAGTTGTACTTCATCATTTATTATGCGAAAAAAAATGGATATTTAACCCCCCACCCTTACTTTATATATCCACGGCGCGTTCTGACGACCCACCTATCTCTATGTTGATGCCTACGGAACCTCTAGATGAAAACATTTTCCCTTTACCGAGTGACCTTTTTTTACGTAGCGAGGTCTCCACCTATGTTGGTTCAGTGGGGTAGGCAAAAAGGGCCAAAGGTGGCTTACTCGCCTGGCAGGCACGTATCCAGGATTTGGTTTTGAGGGGGTCCAGATTAGAGTTTGTGATTCCATTTTTTAGATAGCATTTTATAACGTTTCTAAATATGTGCCTGTTGCCTGGCTTCGCCTGCCCATCACTACTACTACTCAGGGAGCATACTTTGAAAAACGATTATTACCTCTTTATTCATCAAATTTGCAAAAATTTTCGGATTGACCTACGTACAAGGCCTAAGGAAATATAGAAAGACAAAATGATGACAGTACTCACCAGACTATGCCTTGGGCTCCGCTGCCGATGGGTTTCAGGTTCTGGTACCTCTTGAGTATGGTGAACTTGGTATCGCCCACCTCGACGGTGTAGAACTGCGAGAGTCGTGCGTTCGAAGAGGACGACATCTTACGGCGACGCCACTCCCAGTAGTTCGAAGGCGTCTGGAAACGACGACCACTTTTTCAAACCAAAACGGTAGTACGAATGGTACCGTGCGATGTGTTGGGGGTTAGTACCACACGCGGAAGCGTTAGAGTTCTTCAGCAGTTGCTGCTGACTATGATGGCAAAGGATCGACGTTTCAAGCGACCAAAAGGGCTGCTGTTTGAGGACTAAGTAACCTGCTTGGCGACTAGATTAAGGACTATATTTCCAGTGGTCCCTCAAGTGTACGCTTGAGGGTACCTCGCGGAATCAACAACTAACTGTTTCCTCATGCATCTGTTAAGCTCATTTGAACACATATCTGATTTGCTCTGGATCGAGAGGATTGTAAAAGTATGTATATTTGACAAAAATTAAGGCATTGTTGTGGAATATTTAGGACGTGTTCTAAATATTTGGGCGAATTGTATGTAAAACTGCGCGTTGAATTACTGCGCATTAGAACCTTTTGCTGATAACAGTTGAAAGCTCAGGTTATCAAAAATTGATTATTTTTAGTTTGCAAAAAATTAATCATAACAAGCACAAATCCTTGAAATAAAAAACAACCACAAATATCAGGTTAGAATAAAATCACAAACTTGACAGTTTAGAGCTTAGATAAGGAAAGGGAGGGGATACTGCACGCCGGTTTCATGCTATACGAATTAGCTGTCATTAGCTGTTACCGAAAATGAATAGCCACCAAAATACTTTTTTATGATTTTTAGCGTTTTTAAGACCAATCATTGTAAAATATTGTGGTGTGCATAATGGTAGGGTGTGCAGCTTACGGTTGTAAAAGCCACAGCAGCAGCAAGGAGTCAGGAATCACTTATCACAGGTAAATTTTGGTAGTTTTTTGGTGTCATTTGGTAACAGAAATATCAGACGTGCGTTCCGTCCTCTATCTTTCCTTGTCTAAGGTTTAAAGATTATGTTAAATTTGTGTTAAAATGAGAACCATGCGTTGGGAGTGGCTTATGGAAAGCGCGATAATGACTTTGACAGAAATGATAACTTTCAACAGACAAATGACTCGACTGTGCTACTGATACACATGCCCTTATCCTATATTTGTAACAAAATATTTGATCATTCGTTGCATACAAGAAAAATAACTTAACATTCCCATTTTCACAATAATTTTTTGGTAAATTTTTTCGTTCAATGGTTAGGATGGAAAATGGGATCAGATAGCCTTAAGAGGTGAAATTACATAAATCTAGGTTATATAACATTTTTTATAACTGAGAACTGAGCGATGTGTTGGGGGTTAGTACCACACGTAAAAGTGTTATTATTCGAGGGTTGCTCTATACCTCCGTCAATCCACCAGTACGCAGACAGCTGTTTCACGCTTATTAGCGATCATCAGTGCGCCATAGGTCGATTGACGAAAGTAGAGAGCATCAATTTTTCCATGTTTAATAAACATGTGAAAGATGTACGAGTAAGACAGAAGGAATTCTGCCGGTGCGCCATCTAATACCCGAAGGTGACGGCAACCAAAGAGAGAAACGCCACTAGAAGCAGTTTACCTCTCCTTGGTGGAACGACAAGGCTCGCTCGCTTTTTGCCACTAGAGGCGCGGATTTTGACGCACGCAGCGTGAAGCCGATATACGAGGGTTGCTCTATACCTCCGTCAATCCACCAGTACGCAGACAGCTGTTTCACGCTTATTAGCGATCATCAGTGCGCCATAGGTCGATTGACGAAAGTAGAGAGCATCAATTTTTCCATGTTTAATAAACATGTGAAAGATGTACGAGTAAGACAGAAGGAATTCTGCCGGTGCGCCATCTAGTACCCGAAGGTGACGGCAACCAAAGAGAGAAACGCCACTAGAAGCAGTTTACCTCTCCTTGGTGGAACGACAAGGCTCGCTCGCTTTTTGCCACTAGAGGCGCGGATTTTGACGCACGCAGCGTGAAGCCGATATACGAGGGTTGCTCTATACCTCCGTCAATCCACCAGTACGCAGACAGCTGTTTCACGCTTATTAGCGATCATCAGTGCGCCATAGGTCGATTGACGAAAGTAGAGAGCATCAATTTTTCCATGTTTAATAAACATGTGAAAGATGTACGAGTAAGACAGAAGGAATTCTGCCGGTGCGCCATCTAGTACCCGAAGGTGACGGCAACCAAAGAGAGAAACGCCACTAGAAGCAGTTTACCTCTCCTTGGTGGAACGACAAGGCTCGCTCGCTTTTTGCCACTAGAGGCGCGGATTTTGACGCACGCAGCGTGAAGCCGATATACGAGGGTTGCTCTATACCTCCGTCAATCCACCAGTACGCAGACAGCTGTTTCACGCTTATTAGCGATCATCAGTGCGCCATAGGTCTTTGGTTGCCGTCACCTTCGGGTACTAGATGGCGCACCGGCAGAATTCCTTCTGTCTTACTCGTACATCTTTCACATGTTTATTAAACATGGAAAAATTGATGCTCTCTACTTTCGTCAATCGATCTATGGCGCACTGATGATCGCTAATAAGCGTGAAACAGCTGT
Organism: Callosobruchus maculatus; assembly: GCA_951848785.1. Taxonomy (NCBI): domain Eukaryota; kingdom Metazoa; phylum Arthropoda; class Insecta; order Coleoptera; family Chrysomelidae; genus Callosobruchus; species Callosobruchus maculatus. The sequence goes on along the minus strand of CATOUR010000081.1, from coordinate 3,710,930 downwards.
CTGCGTACTGGTGGATTGACGGAGGTATAGAGCAACCCTCGTATATCGGCTTCACGCTGCGTGCGTCAAAATCCGCGCCTCTAGTGGCAAAAAGCGAGCGAGCCTTGTCGTTCCACCAAGGAGAGGTAAACTGCTTCTAGTGGCGTTTCTCTCTTTAGTTGCCGTCACCTTCGGGTACTAGATGGCGCACCGGCAGAATTCCTTCTGTCTTACTCGTACATGTTTCACATGTTTATTAAACATGGAAAAATTGATGCTCTCTACTTTCGTCAATCGACCTATGGCGCACTGATGATCGCTAATAAGCGTGAAACAGCTGTCTGCGTACTGGTGGATTGACGGAGGTATAGAGCAACCCTCGTATATCGGCTTCACGCTGCGTGCGTCAAAATCCGCGCCTCTAGTGGCAAAAAGCGAGCGAGCCTTGTCGTTCCACCAAGGAGAGGTAAACTGCTTCTAGTGGCGTTTCTCTCTTTGGTTGCCGTCACCTTCGGGTACTAGATGGCGCACCGGCAGAATTCCTTCTGTCTTACTCGTACATCTTTCACATGTTTATTAAACATGGAAAAATTGATGCTCTCTACTTTCGTCAATCGACCTATGGCGCACTGATGATCGCTAATAAGCGTGAAACAGCTGTCTGCGTACTGGTGGATTGACGGAGGTATAGAGCAACCCTCGTATATCGGCTTCACGCTGCGTGCGTCAAAATCCGCGCCTCTAGTGGCAAAAAGCGAGCGAGCCTTGTCGTTCCACCAAGGAGAGGTAAACTGCTTCTAGTGGCGTTTCTCTCTTTGGTTGCCGTCACCTTCGGGTACTAGATGGCGCACCGGCAGAATTCCTTCTGTCTTACTCGTAGTGTTATTATTCTTCAGCTTTTGTTGTTCTTTCAAGTGAATAGAAGGACTGCCGTTTGAAGACTAAATAACATGCATGGGGCTACATCAAATGAATGATAGTACGTACGGTACCGTGAGATGTACACGCGGGAGCGTTGTGGTTCATTGGCTGTTGATTTCATTCCAGGTTTGTGTTTGAGGACTAAATAACACGCTTGCATAGGGACAAAATCAAAGAAATTATAGTACATATTGTACCGCGCCATGTGTTGGGATTAGTACCACGCGCGAAAGCTTTAAGGTTCTTTAGCAGTTGCCTACCTTTCAAGTGACTGAAAGGACCGCCGTTTGAGAACTAAATAACACGCTTATGAACTACATCAAATAAATGATAGTACATATGGTATATTACTATTATAATTATAGTACCCTGCGATGTGTTGGGGAGTACTACACGAGGATTCTTAAGCTGTTGTCGTCCTTTCAGGTGACTGAAAGGGCTACTGTTTGGAAACTGAATAACGCAATTCATTTGTTTAACTAGAACACTCTACTCTTAGATATAGATGTGAATATACATTTGTTTTACTTACCAAGACCGATCCATCTTACAGTCTGACGATACGGATGGTTTGGTTGGAAAGTTCTGAAACAAAAGACATATTAACGTTGGTTCGCTTAACAAAGCATCATATATAAAATTCACACAAAATAGTCTTAACCCAACCTATTCTGATAATCTGTGAAAATAATTTTCACGCTAAAGTCTTGTAACATGCCAAAGCATTGACATTAGCATGAATATTTCAGAGGCACAGTAAAATCTAACTTGTTTGTGACGTATTAGTATACGGTCTGTTCTCAAAGTTGCGAAACAGCGATTCTCATTCGTCAAAATAAGCAATTCTCAAGTTCCAACAACGGCCCTGTTCTATACCAAGCAACTACGGGATACGCCATTGAAATATATCGCGTTGTTTCTTGGACATTCAATTTTTGAAACTCAAACATTGCAGTACAACTATAACAAACATTTTGAAATGATTCATGCGTTCAAGAAAAGTCATATACAACCCGGAGCTTTTCAATCAAAAGTAATAACAGATGTTCACAAATTATTACTCATCATGCCTTTAATCGTAACAAAGCATTCACCATTCCCCAGGCTATGTGGCTGGTGACGAGTTGTGGGCAGATATGGTCAAAATCGAATTCAACGGTACACCGTATTAATTTAACGATGTTTTTTTGTTTAAAAATTTTTTTATTGAGAAAACAAAGCCGCGTTAACCTCTAAGGGTTATTAGCGGCGGATGCGATTATATATTGTGTAATACATGGATTTCACTAAGATACATCAGTAGATTATTTACATTGCATTCATATCCTAATACGTTTGTTAGAGTGCCTTCAATATTATTTTGCAGTCTTTCATTTTCAAATATCGGACACTCCGCTAAAATATGTTTTGCGGTAAGCACTTCTTCACACAAATCACAGGTGGGCGGTGGTTCATGGCTGAAGAGGTGCGAATGGGTGAGTTTGGTGTGTCCGGGTCGAAGCCTGGTTACTATTGTTTGTTGTCTTCTGTTGGGAGTAATGCAGCGCCAAGGCCCTATAGTTGATTTAACCTCGCGGAGTTTGGAGTTCTTACTTTGCCACATGTTATTCCACGCCTGGTATATTCTATTTCTGATGTGAGTTTTTATGTCTGATGCTGGTATTTTAATCCCTGTTAACATGTCTTTGTTTGTTGCGATTTTTGCATTCTGATCTGCTTCTTCGTTGCCTTTGATGCCAACATGCGACGGAGCCCATACGAAGATAACCTGTTTTCCCTGACTGTTCAACTAATGTAACTGTTCTTTAATTATAGTTACTAGTGTATTGCCACTATAAACTCTTTGCATTGTTGTGAGTGAGCTAAGTGAATCGGATACTATTACCCAATTTCTAATAGCTGTTTCTTCAATATACTGGAGGGCTTGTAGTATGGCATGAAGTTCTCCCGTGAAAACTGTTGCCTCATCTGGTAATCTTGTAGTTATAATTGTTGTTGGTGTTACAACTGCTGTGCCTGTCTTAGAATCCATTTTAGCTAAAAATTTTATTTTACTGTTCTGCAACTGTTTCACAGGGCATTAATTTTAAGAGTACTTACTTCGTGATTAGAAATTAATATCTCTTTACCAGAAGCAGCCTAATTCCTCTTTCTCTTCACTTTCTCTTCACCATCCTGTTCACTAATTTCGTATGAATAGTCGTATTAGTAGTAATAGTAATGTTTATTAGAATAAATACAAAGCTATGTCTTACATCTAAAATAGGTTTATGCTAGTTAGGGAAAAAAAGACAAGTTAAAAATCTGAATAGAGAAGCGATACAAAAAAATCACAATTTTTGTTACATTTGGTCATTGCAAAACTTGAATTAACGTCGTGACAACAAATAATCGTTATTTTTCAGGTCAATTAATTCTGATGCAAACGTTCTAGGTTTATCTAATAACCATCTTTGCAAGTTCATCTTAAATACAGTTCTACACTTAGTACTTTTAATTTCATCAGGTACACAAGTGTATGCCCCGCGCTAGGTATTGATAATATGTTTGGCCAATTGTTTCATATGCCATGGGAACCTCAATATTATTAATTTTCAATCTTGTATCGTACTGATGTGAGACATGATTGGAGTTTGACAAACGAGATTGTTGATGCAGTAAAATTTCTAATATGTATATTTGCCGAATATCTAATAGCCTTAATTGTGAAAACAGTTCATCACTTGGGTAAGTATATTTTACATTTTTCATTAGGTATTCTCATAAGGCATTTCTATACCACCTCCACAGTCGTATGGCTTATTCAACTAAACAAATAATTTTCTGGCTGTCAACAGAAATACCAGCTAGACCAACCAGTTGATTCGCGATGTCAAAACAAGCGATGCTGGTATACCTACTACGCCTTTCTATTTTTGAAACGACAGGTTTGCGGGTAGTCCGTCCATCATTCCATATATAAATAATGTCAGGCGAGGTTATTTTCGGATTCTACCCTTCAGTTTACCCAGTGAATAGAGTTGAATACACTGAGCGACAGAATTGAGAAAACGTTATGGTCTGTTATAGTCTGTTATAGTTAAAGCATGCTTATATATTATCTTCATAAAGATTTCCTATACAATCATCTTGTTCAAATTTAAGAGAAAAATATTTTGTACATAGAGTACTTAAGAAAACGCAGTATTTTTTTTACATTAATATGATTCGGTTACTATTACGACTGTTGATCGTAAGCTGCGTACACATCTAGCGCACATGACGACAACACACACATATGCGTGCGTGCTAATGTGTGTGTTCTCAGGTCATGTGTTGGTTTTAGTTTTTACGTCGTCTCAACTCGCTCTATGTTCACAGTCGGTATAAGCAGGTACCACGGACATCGTTGCACGGCACAGACAACGCATAATGGTACGCGCACATACATCGGCATCGGACGGACGGTACGGATGGAGCGGCCGGTACGGTATGGATTTTTCATTAGGGTATCGCACATATCTGATCGGAATCGACGGAAGAATTGAAAATCAGTTGCAAATATGCAAATGATCTGCAGGCAGTGTTGCCAGGCAGATGAGATTGAAATTCGCTATTGGGCCGCCTTGAATGTCGCTACGTTGTCGCCACACAAAGATAACGTATATTTCAGCCCCTGTATAACTTTATTCGTGGGGAGTGGGGTACAATTGATGTTAGGTATATGTATAATATAACCTTTCATTCAAAAATAGTGGATTACCCGATTCATAGTCTCGACACAGCACAGTAAACTACCAGCATATCTCTGAGGATTTCCTATATAAAAATGGTTCCCACAGAATATGACCTTCGGATGATTTTACGGGTGTGAAATCTGGGTAGAGATGCGAAAATAAAAATGTCGATACCGGTACCAATTCGATATTTTTAAGGCAAGTATAGAGCTGTACACGCCAATGGAGGCGCGTTTGGTTCATAATTGTCTTCGATACCGATAGCGCTACAAAAGTAGCGATACCAGCTTGGAATCGCCCAAAAAGTATCCAAGACAAAAACTAGATATTAGTGCAGAAGTATTGATAGATTTCAAGTATCGAAGTGTCGCTAGCATCCCTACAAATAATCATCCAAAAGGGGGCATGCGCGTGTGATTGCCGCCAATCTAGGATATTGTGCTGATTGTTTACTATGCTGTGGTCTCGACACCAATATAAGACAGTCTGGGCAAAACCGAAAAGAAGAATAGACAAGCAGTAATCAGTGGCGAAAAAAAGATAGTAACACAATTTTTCAAAAAGTCGCTATAAATCGATTTTGTTACATCGCCGCTACATCTCAACGTAATCAAAATGTCGCTATTTTCACGACAAGTTGCTATGAATGGCAATACTGTTTGCAGGCAGTACAGGTAGAAACTTGGAAAATGCCGACGGTGCCTCGGCAATCGCCGATCAGCATCGCACATACGTCGGTTGCTATATTTTCGCCGGATTTTGAAAATTCGATGCCTACCGTCCGCACGTATGTGCGATAGTCCATTAAATTTGATAGAAAGTATTGTTCTCTGATCCGTACCGTTCGTCCGATGCCGATTTATGTGCGCGTACCATAAACGTCCACACCTTTGAACAGTAAAGGTAGATAGAATTAATATTCAGCCAAAGTATAGGAGCAATAAGGGGTATTGTTTCTCCTCAACACTAACAAAGTATTTGGGTTCACATCACGAGGTATGTTGTCAGATCACCACTCAATATTTCCTATTACAATTGTAGGAACCCGCATATTTATCACTTGAATACACAAATGACATCGCATTGTGTACAATATGGCAACGCCGGGAGTGATGCTCATTCAGTTATGAATGGAGACGTGACCACACGTCACCGAGACTCCTGCAGCCGATTGGCTTTGCTCCCGCCAACCGTCCCCTGACCCCTCTAGTTATTCGGAATAACATCAGATGTTTATTGTTAATTCTATCCACCTTTAATATTCGAAGGTCCCCACTAAGCACGCATACGCTGAACGTTTTCTTTGACCGATGACCGAAAACCGACAAGATTTTGCTCGGTACCCATGCGCGCTTATCTGTGATAATGGCCTCAATTTATTACTGATATAGGGCAAGTATATTGTCCTCAATATAAATGAACATTAAATGAATAAATGCTTGACGAATATTAAACAATGTCATTCCTCTATATTCTCTCTAATTTTATCTGTGATAATGGCCACAATTACTGATATAGGGCAAGTATACAGGGTGGGCCAATAGTGCGTGGACGGAGGATTGTGGGCTTACTAAAAAATATTTCAAAAATCTGTCACTTGATCATGGTTGGGACCCTTGAGGGCTATAACGTAAAAATATTTTCACTTAAAGTTTGATGTTTATACAGGGTGATTCATATCAAACTTACATTTTTTTGAATGGAACCCTCTATATATTAGTGCATATTTGGATTCCTTGGTCAATTCTAGTGTGACTTTATGTATCACACATGCAACTTTAAACGCTACTCTAGTTCGTTTGCATTTTTCTACTAAGTTAGTTGCTTTCTTCCATATTAACGAGCTTTTGTTTATTTTTCATGGCCTGCTTGGTTGCTTGCATGCAGGAAAGTTGAAAAACACTGATTTGACTGAAAATTTGAAATAAAATGAAAACAAAAAAAGATTGATATCAAGAATGCTATATCATTAGAAAGGCAATCAAATTTTACATTTGATTCTGTAAACCAAAATAGGCATTCCCATTTGAAAAAATCAAGTTATCTGTGATTGAAGTTTCCTTAATTTATCCTCTGATTTCTCAAAGTACAAAAAGAATTCAAATTTAGTCGTCTGACCTAAGGTGACGCATTTCATGCTTAGTCGTACCGCATCGTCAATGCCTTCTAAGTTTTATAATCGCTGCGATATTCAATTTTCTTCTGACACCTACTTATACCAAAAATGGTGATTTGCGCCTAAACGGTTCGTTCAAAGTTCCATGTATGATACATAAAGTCACACTAGAATTGACCAGGGAATCCAAATATGCAATAACATATAGGGAGTTCCATTCAAAAAAATGTAAGTTTGATATGAATCACCCTGCATAAACTTCAAAATTTAAGTGAAAATATTCTTTCGTTATAGCCCTCAAGGGTCCCTATCATGATCAAGGACAGATTTTTGAAATATTTTTTAGTAAGCCCACAATCCTCCGTCCACGCACTATTGGCCCACTCTGTATTGTCCTCAACATAAATAAACATTGAATGAATAAATGCTTGACGAATATTAAACAATGTCATTCCTCTATGCTCTCTCTAATTTTATCCGTGATAGTGGCCATTATTACTGATATAGGGCGAGTATATTCTCCTCAACATAAACATTAATTGAATAAATGCTTGACGAATATTAAACAACGTCATTCGTTTATGTTTTCTCTAATTTTATGTGTTTCATCCCGTAAGTGGCATATCACATCGGAGTTAGCTAAATTGTAGATAATGTATATATGAACACAGAGCTTGGTTTTATAATATACTAGCTGACCCGACAGACGCTGTCCTGTCTTAGCTATGAACATTGCAATTGAACTTAAATCTGCAATAAATAATAGTTACCTATCTGAAGAGCATAGTGATCATTGAAATACTTTTTGATATCCAACATGTTTTGTTTCGTTTTCGGGCCCATAAATAAATAGTGATGAAGACGGAACAGGCTACATGACCATGTTATGGAAAACATGCATTATCAAGATTGATCCCACAAACGTTCAACGACTGTCCTTGCTATTTAGTTATCGTCATGCAAATGCAAGCCGCACTGAAAATTGCAACCGCTTAAAGTCGAATGGCATGTTGTTTAAAATCATAGGGATGCGTGGAATCAAGACGTCTTCGCTTTTGTATTCCCCTGTATTTTTAATCAATTTTAAGTTTTTTCTCTGAACGTATTTCCGACCCAAATTCAAGTATAAAAAGTTCACTTAAACATGTGGCTAAAGTTTGTGGAAAATATAGAATGTATACCACTGACCTTAAAAAAAATAAATATTGTTTTTCAGACGAAACAGATGAAAATCCAACTTTTCTTTGTCTTTTGATGTCTCTTCGTATCCCACTTTGTTTTGGAGGCACAAAAATAAAAACCACAATGAAGTCGTTTTTATTTATTTGTTCCAAAGTAAAGTGAGATACGAAGCGGCATTAAAAGAAAAGAAAAGGTATTTTTATCTGTTTAAAAAACAGCATTTAATTTATTCAAAGTTAGAGGCGCACATCTTTTTGCTAATATTCCCGTGGGACTGCCCCCCGACACGCCACTGGAAAGGATAATTATCTTCTAGTCAGTGGTGACTTAGACTCTTAATGCAGTGAAAGACTATAGATTAAAAAAACGGATCATTAATGTTTAAGTCATTGATAAAAAAACAATGTTATTTCCACTCTTTCACACCCTGTATCTTGAAATCCATAATCTTCAAGCTACATGCCGATCCATTGTTTATTCAGGGTGACCCCACATTATTATGGAGATTGAGGTAGGGACGCGAAGCCTTAATATGCTTAATTTTCACATACAGGGTGTCAATGTTTCCTTTTATTTTGGTTTTTTTCTTAATTAGCCCGCAATAAAATGGCACAACGTATCTAAAATTATGTATCGGGAATTCAACCACGGCTTTGCTAACATGAATAGAGGGCGTCACCTACGGCACATCAAACTCTTTTAAATTAACAAAACTTTTTTCCGTTTTGGAGCATCAACCTGAATATTAAAAACATCGTTTTCTCAATATGTGTTACGAAAAAAAGGTATACTTTGTTTGAGTCCCTAGAGGTAGCCGTTTTCGAGATAACCTTTATTATAATATCAAAGGCAGCCTAATTACTTGTAAAATGTGATCAAAAGAATTATCGGTCTTCTGGCACGAATTAATATTAGGTAGATCAAAAAACATGTTTCAAATATATCTAATTTTTAAAACAGGTGGTGTTGAAATTTGAGAATACTTCGTAAATGGTATTTAAAACTATGAGCCTAAGCCTGATATTCATTCGTCCTGACACCCTGTATCTTGAAAATGAAGCATTGTAAGGCTTCATGTTCCTATTTCAGTGTTCATAGAAATGTGGGGTCCATCACCTGTCAAGCGTTGTCGGTCGATTATACGGACACCCTGAGCTTTTTTTGTTTGAATTTGAGTCATAAATATGCCTTTGAAATTACGGTCTATCAATAATTAACACTCTGTGTACGCATTTGTCATTATTTATACGACGCACACTTGACGGGCTCGAAATTTCCAGATGATTCCTTGACGTTTAAACACCTAACCGGTATTTTTGACAGCAACGTCATACATGACAACAATAACAAACAAATCACTAACACTACGCACCCTTCGTAGTTGTCGAGTTTTCCCACATTTTTTCAAATTTTCTAATGTTCTGAATAATTTTCCTTAGATTTCTTCCCGTAAGAACCTTCTACGAAGTAATAGCAAACTTATAAAAAGAAGATGGATGAAATTGGTGAAGCCGTTCTCACGTGATGCCGTGACCAAGGGAAAAAGGGACTCATTTTTATATATAGAGATAGTACTAGCTTTAAGCATTGGAGCAAGTTTTACTGCCTCAACGTCAGCAGTTATCACACAAATTTTTGTTGGGTCTGCTTGACAACGTAGTTTGTCGTTGTTTTTTGAGTTACGTGCGTCATTTTTTCTTGATTGCTGTTCCCCATAAATACGTGAATCGATCTTGCCACGCTTGTATGAGATACATACGTCACACTGATCTTTTCGAGGCCTAAAGATTGATATCTTCATTATTTTCATCTCTTCATTGAAATACATTTAGGAACATGAAACTTCATTTTTTCTCACTAGAGTAGCATTGCAAATATTATATAATGAACGTGAACCGCTGATTTATTTTGTAATGCGCGGTAGTCATTGACTCAATTCAATGTACAACCTTTAATTGTATTAACGAGTTACGGCGTCGATGCAAAATTAACGTCGACGTTCACTGTTCGGGAAATGGTGCAACGGATAATAGTTCAATGGCTCAGTTTTATCAGTTTAATCAGAAATTAGTCTAAGGTGGTTACGGCACTAATAAAATTTCTACTAATCTTCATTGATCATCTATGTATGTATCTATATGTGCCTAACAACATTTCCTATTATCTAAAAAAAACTATTACAGTTAGTTATTAAAATGTTACGATGCTCCGGTTACCCATCAGTCTCCGTCTTCCTCTTACGTCACATTTACAGTGACCTTCCCCCCAACTTTCGCTGAAATATGAGACAAAGTTTTATGGCGGTGCCTAGCTATCGTCAAGCTGAAGACTGACGAGATAAAACACAGCCCTGATGCTGAACGAGATAGCACAGGAATACGAGTAATGTTCTGGAAAATCATAATATCGATAGAAAAAGGCATTGCTTGTATAGAAACGTTTTTGTAGGTTTTTCTATCATCAAATTAGGTCTTTTTGGTAGCGTTAAACGCATACGGTTTTATCAAATCTTCGGTCTACTATATATCTACTCTATACACCGACTATAAATCTATTTATAGTCTGTGACACTATAACTAGGCTAGTCACTATCATCCCAGGAGACGGTCGGTCGGCAATAGCAACATGCCTCACAGATCAACGTAGATATCAAAATAATTGTCGAGCGGAGATCAGTAAATAAAGTACATTTCCAGGTACAGAAAACTCAGGCAACAACACTGACAAAGAAGTCTCACGTCATCTTACCAACTCTGGAAATGGAGGGTCACCCAATAGTCGAGTCACCTTCGGTCAAGCTTTTGGGGTTCAACATAAACAATAAAATGCCCTGGCACGACCACGTCGTCAGTATTGCTAAAACGGCATCCCAAGAAGCTTGGCGTTTTGTTGCGCTGTAGGGAGCTGTGTACACTGGAGCAACTATTGCTGCTCTACAAGGCACAGATCCGACCATCATTGGAGTATTGCTGCCATGTGTGGGGATGCGCTCCGGAGCACTCTCTAAAGCTTCCGGACACTATTCAGAAGAGAGCAATTAGACTAATCGATATGCCTAACCTCACAAAGGACCTCCACAACCTGGTACATTGTAGAAGGGTGGCTCACCTGTCCTTGTTTTACAGATTCTATCACGGAAGATGCTCGAGTGAGTTCGCACTGATAATAACACCAAAGCCCGTCCGAACGAGGAACAGTAGAGATTCTGCGAGCTCATCCTTACCAGGTCGAGGTCCCTACTTCCCGAACCAGTTTCCTCCAACATACTTTATTTTGGAGAACTCCGACGCTGTGGAATGAGCTGTCGGGGAATTTGTTTTCCGACGGCTGCAACCTGCAGCGTTTTAAATTTAACGTGCACCGTCACTTATCCTCTGGCAGCGCTTCTACAGGGCCATAGGCTTTCAGCCTTTGCGGAAGGCTGATCATGAAAAAAATACAGTAGTGACCATGTATAGTCCTTGGGCCCAGACCTTAAAATTTTTAATATGATCTTACTGTTGAAACTACGTGTTTTGGTTATTTGGGTAGAGTCGGACAAATTTTAGGCCTAGCAAAGTATATGGAAGTGGGGCATTTGTCTCTCAAGCTATCAAAAATCATGGATTTTATACGAGAAAAAATGGATGATCACAATGTTAACTTTCTTTTTAATCGACATATAAAGCTAAAATCTACTTTGTAGGACCAAAGTTATGCAAAAATGGTGAATTTCACCTAAACGGTTCGTCCCATGTGTGGATACATAAATTGCAATATTTTTATGGAATCTGTAGGCTCCCGACGCGACGCCGACGGTTCAATTCGATTCAATTCAACATCTTGCACAATATCTTTGAACAAAATATAGAACACATTATTTTGCGAGTATGAGCGGCCTATGGGCTAAACGGAAATGATAAGCTGAAACGGCATATCAGCGAGTGTGTAGTGTAAATAATAGAAAACTGGAATTCTTTATGCGAGTAATAACTAAATTTTGGCTAGGAATTCTAGTGACAAATTGGAATGACATTTGTTGCATACTTATAATGTACCGCCCGCATTTCAAGAGGACGAATATCGATTTGGAGTGATGAGTCGGAAACAGTTAGTGAGTTGGACGATGGAATAGAACTAGATTACTAAAAAGAGCAACAGTCTTAATCGCCATGATAATTCAGTGGTTAGTTTTTTGTTCGAAATTCACATATGGATAAAAGATAAACATGTGTGCGTTACTAGAAGCTGGAGAAAGGACGATATAGGATAGTTCCACCTCACAAATTCTTCAGCAATAGAATACTTAAATCTCCAACTAGACCTTCGATTAGTCCACCAACAATTGTGATCACCCACAAGTACACCCCCCGGCACGAAAAACGGAGCACTTTTCATGGTCCTAAATACTTATCCTCAAGCCAAACATCAATTTTTAATTAATTTCGAACAACAATGTATTATTTATTTAAAAAATAACACTGGATTTAATAAAAACTGTACTAAAATCAAGTTGTATAATTCTATCACTCAAAACTGCATAGTGCATAGTTGCCCATGATTTTTTATTGTCTTTAATAAGTTTGTCAAACCTTTGCTTATTTACCAAGTCGTTTACAAGTTTTGCTGCGTTTATTTGAGCTGAAAATGCCTGCTGTTAGTCCCCAAACCGCTGCTGCTATGGTTGCATTGATCCAAGACGGAATAAGTGAGCGATATGTTGCCCAACGTTATCATCCCCTATTAAATAGCACTCTGTTACCATATTTATCCACGTTTTTTGGAAACTGGATGTTACACTAGACGACTTGGCACTGGCCCCAACGAAGGACTAACGCCCATTATGATCACTTTATCATCTTACAAAGTCTACGAGACCGTCATGCTACAGCAGTATAAATCAGAAATCGACTTCATCACGTCCGAAATACCAATGTAAGCGAACGGACCGTTAGACGAAGACTTGGTGAAGCCAATCTTGATAGTCATAGACCCGCTACAGGGCCAGGGCTTTTTAGACGTCATTATGTAGCGCGACTTCAACACTCATTATTAAAAATGCCCCTTCCCAGTTTTTGCTAGCAGTGCGTTCCATTTTTCAATAATTTAACGTCACTTTAACAAACTACCAATTTGTTTTTTGTCGTATTGTAACAAAAGAGTTTTTTTTAATAAATGGTTGATTCATGTTGATAATCACTTAAAACATGTTGCTTTATTTTTCTATAAGTTATGAAAACAATAAAACATCACCAAGCAATAAAAAAGGAGTTATATAATAAAATGTCCAGTGCTCCGTTTTTCGTGCCGCTGAGTGTAGCTTTGAGGACAAGGCTTACAAGTTAGTGTATGTGTTTTTTTTTACGGGCGAAGAGGTTACCGCCTCGACTAGCTAATGTTGGATATTTGATAACAATACTACACTGTGAGAAAATTAATACACTGCAAGGATTATTTTACGACTGAAAACGAAACTATCCACCTAAAAGTTTCTCGGGAAGAGCGTAGACAGAAGTGTTTGTCTACCTGTTTAACATCTTCTATTATACTAAGCAGAGCCAGTCAACTGATTCTAAGCATCCTGAGCAGATTCTCACCCTCTGTCGGGAAATGCGATATACAGAAATAAGATGCTAAGAATCTACTTGTATTTATATTACATAAGATATTTCTAAATTTCCTGAACTATGTGAGGATTTTTCGTCATCTCTAATTGATTGGTTGGTCGTTTAGATTGAAGATGGTATAAAAATGAGGGCTTCGTCTCGTTTATATGGAGACGAGGAATTTTTCCTTAAGGAGATTGTTCGGTGTGGTTAGTTTACGTTAAAAATACTATGCCCACAACAGCAATTCATGGGTTCCAAATGTATGGTAAGAATTTATATCTTATGCCTCTCTAGTCAATGAAAGTAATGATTTTTACCCAGGCAAAAAATTGTAAGTACATTTGAGCCGCCTCTGCACCATCAGTTAACAAACCTCAACTTCTTCTGAATAAGTGAAGCATTTGGCCGATTTTCATTTTTTTCATAAATATCTTCATCAACATAGTCACAATGTCTTAACAGACATGTTGTGAACTCGTAAAATGCATTTAGTCGGAGCTAGAGTATTGCCGACACGAATATTATTAATAATTTTGAGAACTGTAGCTCGCCATCTTTCGCGATTTACAGTCAGTTCAGTGGCGCTCTTGATACTCATATCCAGCAACTGTTTCGTCGTATCCACCCAGCGTGTAGGGGTATGGCCACGGCGCCGCCAATCGGGGCGTGACTCTGAACTAAGAGTTTCTCCACATTATAGCTTTTGTATATATGTCCGAAGAATGTAAGCATTCTCGTCGACACAAGTCGACAAGGGAATCTATATGGATTACCGAGCTCATCCAGTATGTAAACGTTAGTTCGATGGGCGGTATAAGGAACTCTCAGCATTCTCCTGCACGTCCACATTTCAAAAGCAGGTATGCGAGCTCGATCTGCCTTTCTAACAGTCCAAGTTTCCGAGGCATACAAAAATATGGCGAACACAAGAGACTGAACCAGCAACATTTTGGTAGCTTTACTGATGTTATGGTCACGGCATATTTTAGTAAGCTTTGTCATGGCAACACGTGCCTGTTGAATGCGATGTCGAATCTCGTTTCATTCACAAATATAGGTTTGTAAATTTATGAAAAACCTCGAATTGGAAAAACTCCATGTGTTGAGTTATTTAGTGTGATTATTTGATTATTTCAAGGTCAAACTGATTGTGTTTTACATCTTTGAATAAAACCATGGATTTTGTGAGAGTATGCAACCAGCAACACTGTTGCTGGTTGCACATGGTTTGGCTGTTTTCGAAAGAACTTTTCCAATTCTTATTTTTTTGTCTTTTGACAGTAAAGCTCTTAATTTAATTGCGAATTTTTATTTAGAAAATATCATATGATTTGTGGTTGACGCTACCGAATTTCACGTAAAACTTGACCATAAAATAGAGCAGGTTCTAAATCCGTGAAGAAACCCATGGACTTATTTGACGTCAAATTTCTGTCTTACACTTGTCAAATTTGACCACGAACTGAATCCACGAGTAAAACCATGGATTTATTGTTGATGTAAAACAGGTGTTACAAACAGAAAGTATTTTTCTGGGTTTTTCTTATTTGTAGTTTCTCTAGATCACCATTCAAATCTCTATGTTCTTTTTTTATTTGCACTGTGCTGTATCTTGGGTAGACGAAGCTTGTAAAGTTCTCATTTAGCCTATAGTGCGTCAATTGTATACATAGAGAATCGTGTATTAATCATTAACCTATATTAATGAAAAATTCAATTTCCGTTATGACACTACGCCCAAAAATGATTAGAAGAAATCGTTATTTAGAATAAATCCTCCCCCCCAAACAACCTTCCTAAATGTTCTATTACTTCGATCCAAATATCATCAACTCTTGAACAAGTTTGATGAAGTTTCGGTTTACTTAGGATGACCTGGTCGATAAGAAGGTCACTGCTATATTCTCGTGTGGCGGTATTATATTTATTTGTTCGTATTTGACTGAATCTCAGACGTTTCGGACATCAGTTGCTCCAGATTTTTTTGGGTCTTTACCAGATTTATTGGGGTTGAATAAACGTATTTCTGAGAAATATAGTCGGGTCTGCTCATAACGATTTCGCTAGTGCCAAAATAATGTGTCTGCCATAAGCGAACCCTCGTTGTATCCTACTTTCCTATTTTTTTGCAGTATTCGTTTACTTATCGACACAAAACGAGTTTTTGTTTGTTTAAACAAGTATAAACCAAGTTCCTGATTTACTGGTTCTCGAATTCGTCTTAGCTTAGGTTTGTTTAAATTCAGTCTCTTTTAATTTATTCAGTTATCCAAATTGCAAACAATGCCGAGGTTAACAAGGTATACTTTCTACAAATATCCTCATTAGCTGTTTCACTGTTAATTTCAACAATTTTTCGTTTTTGATCTAGGGTAAGGAGTTAACCATTATTGGTCATGATTGTAGTTTCAGAAACAATAACAACTAAGTTCAATTTATACGTGTATAATCGCCAATTACATGGCCGAGCTTTTATTTGTTGTTAAGTCATTAGTGTAATCTTCCAGAGTGAAAAAGAAGATTGGAAGGTGATTTTTAATGTGTTTTTAATTATTTACCTGCACAAACGGAACTATAAAGATAAAAAGCTGCCTACAAAGTGTGTAGTACCAGGTTGCACTAGCAATTGCGCTTCCAATAAAGGACTTACCAACATATCCTTCCAGAGTAACAAAGAAGACTGGAAGGTGATTTTTAATGTGTGTCTAATTATTTACCTGCACAAACGAAACTATAAAGATAAAAAGATGCCTGCAAAGTGTGTAGTACCAGGTTGCACTACCAATTGTGCTTCCAATAAAGGACATAAACAGAAGTGGGTGAAATGTATTCCTCGTAAGGGCTGGTTATATTTATAAGAATAAAGACAATAATCTACAAACATTTCAAAGGATAAGACCTATTTTAAAGCACAATATTTTCTGGACCTCCCAAATATCACAGAAAAATACAGTTAATAGAACTCTGGGCATGCATCTGGGCATACCTAGGAAAAGATTTGATAGTGAAAGGGAATCAAGACCAGCAAGAATGGCTTCACAGTGTCCCAATAGTGAATTTTTCTAGCTCAAGTGAAAATTTACAAAGTAAATTGAGTGTTCAATTAAGTGGAAGTGGAAGTGGCAGCAGGAAACAGGTTTCGTTTATTTTTATTTTGTAGTGTTTGACTACGATGAACCAGACATCAGATGTAAGTGGTATTAGTAGTAGTAGTTCTAAAAAGTATTTTTCTTAATTCATGAACCGAGATGAACTCTAATACATATAACATGTAATAATTATTCTGAAACTATAGGCCCATTATTTGACAGCTAAGCCACGTTGCCACATCTAAGGCTCCGGCCTAGTGTAGAGTCGGCCATGGTTAATGACATGACGTTATAACGTCTACATTTATAAATGAAATGGTTACGGAATGGTATTCGTTATGTGTAAAACGGCCTAGTAGTTTCACAAATAAAACTACTTACTAGTAACCAAAGTGCTCGCTATAACAAAGCTCATCAAATCTTAGCTCAAGGTATGTTAAGTTTGTTGTAATGATGTATAAGTATCTTAGAAAAATGCCCGTCTGCAAATAAAAAAATCACACTATTAGTAATATTTGACAACACACGAGAAATTAGTGGTATCAAATCATCAAAAACCCGTAACAGTATGTTAATGATCAAATCTGGTTCAAATTTTTGATAGTACTGTTGTAGATTTCTGTTTTATATTTCAAGTTAATCAACAAAATAATCAGTATTCTATTTACTTCATTTAGGACCGGTTTCTCAATATCCAGTTAAATATTCATCTACAAGATAACAGCAACTGTTAGATAAATTGTTTAAACAATTGAAGGCTAAACTTATGAAGGCACGTAAATCTTATCTGACGTTTGTATCCATAGCAACGCTATCTGGCAGATACCTATCTGACACTTATCTGGACATTGAGAAACCGGCCCTCAGTTGACTTGATTAAATGATTTAGGATGGAAAAAAATGTCTTTCCTGTCTTAACTTTTTGAGAGTGTGTGGTACGGTACTATGGCAACACTGCACTTGCGAAAATAATTTTAGATTATAGCTTGTCATCAATTATAGCCATATACTTTGGAAGAAGAGTTCAGTTTTTCCTGAACTCCTAACCCAAAGTTTTAATAGACCGCTCAACGTGGATTGCCCTATATATTTTCTCAATAAACGTTCACAATATCGACAAGATTTGGCCCTTTTAGCAAGAAATCAACCTGTGTTTACAGAATTCCAAATAGTTAATCAGATTTTGAGATATTGAATCTTGTCCCTAAGTCCTATACGACACCACACTGTGTACTGGCACGAGATAATATTTTCTGAAAACTGATGGCCTTCAAACGCACCTTGTATATTCTTACATTAAACAACCTTCCAGAGGCTCTTTAAAAAAATATGTGTTCTAACTCTCAGTACCCGATGTCGGATGTGCTTTCAGCGGCCATTCTACCTTCATTTAGCCGGCATAACATCGCGCCTTTTGTGAGCGTGTGCGTACAAAAGCGTCGGCTTATATCGAGCAAAAACATACAAAAAGGCTTCCGGCGCACGAGTATCACAAGCAAAATGGGTTTTTAGTTTCACTTTGCCTGGAATGACTCCCGTGTTTATTTACGGAAACGGCTAAGTACGCTCTCGACAGATGTATAGTTCTCTAACAATCTGGATTAACCTAGATCTCGATGTATACAGTCGTATGATGGAGCTTCTTTCACACGCCACGTTCTTTGCTCATTCGCGTGAGCGAAATTAGACGAGATTTTCCGTTTCACTTTCTACGCCAATAGGCGGGGACATGTGATCGGGCACAAATTTGAATTGTAGGTTACGTTTTGTTACTTACACATACTTTCCACGCATTACACCCCGTTTTTCAGGTTATATGCTGATTGGATTTTGAACTTTTACTTCCCAAAGACTATGTAGCACTAGCTGGGGGGCTTCAGCAAATACACTGCGAACATCTGTACTTAGTCTGGTGTACCCTGCGGCCGAGTATTGTGCACCGGTGTGGCTGAACAGCGCACATACCAAGAAAGTGGATACTCAACATATCAATGAGAACGATTAGTGGCTGCATTAAGACTATTCCATCCTACTGGCTCCAACACTCAGCCACATACGTCCACCTGCCCTAAGAAGACAAGATGCCCTGATAAAAGAATATAAGAAAATAACCAGTAATACACAACTCCCTATCCATGAGGATATCAGCACAACAATTAGCAGCCAACAACTTCAGCATCAACTCTGGACTGAGAATGCCCCACCTGATGTATGGAATCTCATTGACCCAGTCGTAAAAACGATGGCTTCGACCAACCACGACATAATGGAAGACCCTTAACCGGATCAGAACAGGACACGGTATATGTGCCCATAACCTCCATAAATGGAGAAAACGACCCAACCCAGGCTGCGACTGTGGCGCCCCCAACCAAACAATTGGACACATAGTAACAGAGTGTGAACTGAGAGCATATCAAGGCAATTCGAGGGACTTCTTCCATACCACAACAATCAAGACTTGAATGGATAGCTGAACTAGACCTTTCAATATAACAGTATTGTACCTACTTATATATGTTTGTTTGTTACACAATGACTTGTACATATTTTATGAATTTACCATGTGTTGCGCCATACGCTAAATAAATAAATGAGACCGCGAAAATTTTCGATTTTGTGATACGTTTTATGGGAGTTTTATGATATCTAAACAACGCCACTTATTTTTGTTGGTCTGTCTGCTAGCGTTTTTCTAGTCTCGTAATCTCAGTAACCGCTACATGGATTGTGATGAAACTTGGGCAGCGATATGAAACATTTCAAATATTAGAGGGTTGCTCTATATCTCCGTCAATCCACCAGTACGCAGACAGCTGTTTCACGCTTATTAGCGATCATCAGTGCGCCATAGGTCGATTGACGGAAACAGAGAGCATCAAAATTTTCATGTCTACCAGACATGTGAAGCATGTGACAACAGGTGACAGAGAAGATCTGCCTGTGCGCCATCCGGTGCCCGAAGGTAACGGCAAACCAAAGAAAATCGCCGCTAAACAGCAGCAGACTTCTTGGTGGAACGCAACGGCGCGTTCGCTTGGCCGACCAGAAGAGCGCGGTTCAATATGCTGCTGCATATGAGAGCCGACATACGAGGGTTGCTCTATATCTCCGTCAATCCGTAACGGCAAACGAATATATAGAGCAACCCTCGTATATCGGCTCTCATATGCAGCAGCATATAGAACCGCGCTTCTGGTCGGCCAAGCGAACGCGCCGTGGCGTTCCACCAAGAAGTCTGCTGCTGTTTAGCAGCGATTTTCTTTGGTTTGCCGTTACCTTCGGGCACCGGATGGCGCACAGGCAGATCTTTTCTGTCGCCTGCACTCACATTTCAAATGTTCCCCAATTTTCTTTTAAGGCGTTTTAAGGGGTTCCTGATCATTTTCTCCTTTTTTCTTAGGTGGGGGTGAAATTGGGGTGGTTAGGGGTTTTGGGTTGTATAACTGAAAAGTCTTTTGTAGGGACATAATACATCTTTTTAGATCCATCCGAACACTGCCTTGCCTATCACAGCAACCAAAGGACTGAGTTAGATTTTAATTAAATTTTGTCACAGTATAATTACCATAGCGATGATGGAAAACTCATATGGTTTTAGAAATCGCATCAGTGGCGGCGCAACAACAATAAAAAAGACTGAAAATATAAAAACAGCTCAAACTTCATTTTTAGGCGATTTGGAGGTTCCTAATCATTTTCCACATTTTACTTCCTGCACCGATAGGGTGGGAGGGGAGTATTGTGATCGCGAAAGATTTCGATATTGGGAGTGATATCATCACTCCCAATATGGGAGTTATGATATCATCATAACGAAAACCCACGTAACTCATTTCCGTCGGTCTGTGTGTCTGTGTAACCGCTGCATGGATTGTGATGAAATTTGGGTAGCGACGGCCATCATAGTAGGTAATGGTGCTATAATTTTGGAAATCGACGCATGGACGACGCGACGGAAAAACTGGTAAAAACAAAACATGATCAGAACCCCTCCTGAAACTACGTTTTTAGGTGTTTTATTTGTTTTTGGGAGGGAGTGAAATTGAAAACTCAAAAATTTGTTGTATTCATAAAATACTCTACATTGTGCTGAAAAAATTGACTTTGGTGATATCTTCTACTTTTTGGACCTATCCGATTGTTGCCTTTGAAATTTAAATCTGAGGAATAATTTGATACATACATACATCCTATAGCATGTAACTTGCAAACTACGAAATTATTGTGACGAAATTGTGACACCGTATTACTCGCGTGAAAGAAATGGTAAGTGTATCGCTGTTGAAAATCTTGCCAGTGCTGGAGGAGAAATCAACAAAAAACGAAAAATTACAAAATCGCTCAAACTTCGTCTTTAGATGTTTTAAAGGTCCCTGATCGTTGTCACTTTTATTATGAGGATAGTGTAGAGATGGAGGAACTACAAATTTTTTCTTAGCATTGATAATGTGTGGGAAGTAAAGACAAGACACTTGACGCCATTTTTTGAGTAGTAATACTTGGACTGGAAATACCTCAGACATTAACAGTTAGAAATATACAGGGTGTAACTTTTAAGGATGTCCACAGCTATATTACCGTGTAGATCTTGCTCAGCTGATCATTTTTCGATAAGCAACATGGGTCCGGAAACGAACCGTTACGGAGATAACGCTACCGAAAGTTATCCTTGCTGACGCTTGAAGTTAGGCAATTCATTCAACGCAACGCCTCGTAATTGGCAGAGGAGAGAGGGGGTTACGGATCAGCTGCTAAGACAGATTCGGCTTGTCAACATTTAATCGTCATGGCCAAAATGTCAAAAGTAAACCAAACAAACAAAACAAAAAAAAAACATTGCAAAAAAGCAACAACAAAAAACACCGAGATCAGCCAAAAATCAGTGAAGGAGAGGCTCCACTTGGCCATCGTCTTCTTGCTCGCACAATTTGGCTCGATGGATGACCGATGCAGTGGCAGCGTTGATTACCTGTGGCTGCTCCCTGACGTCTCCAGCTGCTGCAATGATGCGTGCAATCAGCTCTTCTGCTGTGTGCGGTGCACCCCCTTGGTAGACAAGTGCCTCCAGGTGACCCCACAGGAAAAAATCCAGGGGATTGAGATCCGGAGACCGCGCCGGCCACGCTACTGGCCGCAATGCATCGAACTAATTGCCTAACTTCAGGCGTCAGAAAGGACTATTTCCGGTAGCGCTATCTCCGAAACGGTTCGTTTCCGGACCCATGTTGCTTATTAAAAAATGATCAGCTGAGCAAGATCTACGCGGTAATATAGGTGTGGACATCCTTAAAAGTTACACCCTGTATATTCATACACATCCACCAAAAGTAAACAATACATATAACTGGAATGCACTTTCACCCTTATTACAAAATTAATATTTGTTATCAAAACTAAACGAGCTACAATCCCTCATTTTACGACGTTCCATAAAACATTATTGATATACACGTTCTCACTATTCAAAAACTTTTTAAGTATAGTTGCTTTCGAGGGAAAAATACTTTACCGTTATTAGAACTAAAATATATGTATAGACATGCACATCCACCAAAAGTTGAAATCCGTACGTATTACGTGAATGAACTTCAACCATTATTTCAAGTTATACGAGTATTTGCTAATGAAACTTTTGTTAATACATAAGATTGCAGGCCCAGTAAACTGATATATAACGTTCTGAAAAAGAATAATTTTTTTTATTAGTATTGGTATAATGATAATGAATAAAAGACATTCAGAAACTTATAAACGTAGTTCATTCAGCAGTTGGAAGTATTTTCTGGACTGCTCATCACTTGTAGGACAGTTATGAAAAAAAAATCGCGGAATTTCTCTTGCGGTATTTTATATAGTAGAACACCTCTTATAAACAATCTTTTACTTCCCACACCGATAGGTGAGGGGAGTATTGTGATCGCGAAAATTTTCGATTTTGAGATAATACACTTTTTGGGCGTTTTATGATGCCTACATCACGAAAATCCACGTCACTCATTTCCGTCGGTCTGTCTGTCGGTCTGTCTGTCGGTCTGTCTGTCGGTCTGTCTGTCGGTCTGTCTGTCTGTCTGTCGGTCTGTCTGTCTGTTGGCGTTTTTCTAGCCTCCTAATCTCAGTAAACGCTACATAGATTTTGATGAAATTTGGGTGGTGATATGGTGTAGGGTCGTAGTAGGTAATGTTGCTACAATTTTGAAAATCGGTGCATGGGCGGCGGAGTAATTAGCAAAAAACTAAAAATTTCAAATATGCGTTAAGCTTCGTTTTTAGGCGTTTTAGAGGTTCCTGATCATTTTCTACTTTTTTTTGGGTGGGGGTGAATTTGGGGTGGTTGAGGGG
The DNA here is from genome assembly GCA_951848785.1 of Callosobruchus maculatus. Lineage (NCBI taxonomy): Eukaryota > Metazoa > Arthropoda > Insecta > Coleoptera > Chrysomelidae > Callosobruchus > Callosobruchus maculatus. The sequence goes on along the minus strand of CATOUR010000081.1, from coordinate 3,687,997 downwards.
TGGGGGGTAGTAATACTGAAAAATTTGTTGTATTCATAATGGGCTCTCTAATGACCTGTGAATGAAAGACCTAGCGCCATAATACAATTTTTTAGGTCCATCCGAACATTGCCTTGCTTATAATAGAAACCAAGGGACTTAGAATAATTTGTGGTGTATACATTCGAGTGTTGTTTTAGTTTTAGATCGTTCTTTATTGCGTAACGCCAAAATTATCGAATGGATTTTAATGAAATTTTGACACAGTATTACTGCCACGGCGAGGATGGAAAGCGCGCATGTTTTGGAAAAATCGTGTCAGTGGCGGCGCGGCAATAATAAAAAACTAAAAATGTAAAAATAGCTCAAACTTTGTTTTTCGGCGTTTTAGGGGTTTCTGATCATTTTTTTGCTTTTTTTTTGGGTGGGGGTGAAATTGGGGTGGTTAGGGGGTGGGGGGTTGTAAAACTCAAAAATTTATTCCATTTATAATAGTGTCCATTGACCTGTGAAAGAAAGACTTAGCGGCATAATAGACGTTTGTTAGGTCCATCCGAACATTGCCTTGGCTATTACAGAAATCAAGGGATTTGGTATTGGTAGGGGTAGGTATTGATTCAGGTCGTTCTGAATTTAGTAACATGGAAATTATGGAATTAATTTTAATGAAATTTAGGCACACTATTATTACCGCGGCAAGGATGAAAAATGCGTATGGTTATCAAAAATCGTGTCAGTGGCGGCGCAGCAATAATAAAAATCTAAAAATATAAAAATAGCTCAAACTTCGTTTTTAAGCAATTTGGGGGTTCCTGATTGTTTCGTTTCGTCCAGTTAAAGCTGAATTGTGTCGTTTTAGTTCCTACGGAGAGATTTAGGAAACTATTTACTAGTTTTTGTGTTGGATGTTTTTTGACGACAGGCGGGCGATGATTTGGTTGCAACTGTTATGTGTGGGAAGTACTGAGTCAATCAACTTGACTCCATTTTTTAGCTTGCACATCAAAAGGTACATGGTATATGACAGCAACTGGCCATTCTCAGGACGGATGTTCTACATTATAGAGATGATAAAAAGAAGGACGTGCTAGAAATAATGAGGACTTGCGCAAGGCGGCTAAAAATAGGAAAGGCGCGGAACAATAATGAGGCAGTTGACATAGCGAACGAAATACCGCTAGGGGTTTTTCTTTCATGAAAATTTTTCGAACGCACACATAGGGCGTGGAACAAAATCTGGGCGTTAAGATAAACTAAAGGCTACATCGCCACCAATGATATGGTGTAGAAACGTACTGATGCGATGCTTGGCCTCTGGTGCGGTGTGATCGATCCATGTCTCATCTGCCAAAACTGGTTTATATTCCGGCTGAATCTATGATCGCCAGTACAGCAATATCGCCATTCTCTTAATTACTTCCCATACCGATAGGTGAGGAGAGTATTGTGATCGCGAAAATTTTCGATTTTGAGATAATACACTTTTTGGGCGTTTTATGATGTCTACATAACGAAAATCCACGTCACTCATTTCCGTCGGTCTGTCTGTCGGTCTGTCTGAAGCTGAAAAATGTGTTGTATTCATAATAGGCTGTCCACTAACCTGTGAAGGAAGACCTAGCGACATGAATCACCTTTTCAGGTCCATCCGAACATTATTATCGAAACTAAGGGACTGTATATACACGAGTAGTTATTGCTTTAGATCGTTTTGTATTTTGTAACGTGGAAACTATTTAATTGATTTTAATGAAATTTTGACACAGTATTACTGCCGTGATGAGGATGAAAAACGCGTATGGTTGTTAGAAATTGTGTCAGTGGCAGCGTAGGAATAATCAAAAAACTAAATATATGAAAACAGCTCAAACTTCGTTTTTAGATGTTTTACGGGTTCCTGATTTTCTACCTTTTGTTTGGGTGGGGATGAAATTGGGGCGGTTGGGGGTTGGGAGATTGTAGAACTGAAAAGTATTGATAATAGACAGTCCATTGACCTGTGAAGAAAAGACGTAAGGCATATAAGACAATTTTAGGGGGGGGGGGATGATTTGGTTGCAAGGGGGATCTCAGACTAAAGCTAAATTCAGATGCGTACGACATCCGACGATACGACGGTACGAAACTGTTCCTATTGGTTGAAATATTCAAAATGATGTCAAATCAAAATATTTCAACCAATAGGAACAGTTTCGTACCGTCGTATCGTCGGATGTCGTATGCATCTGAATTTAGCTTAAAGCTTCATGTTATTGAAAAATAATAAACTGATATCGCAGTAATGTGTGAGAAGTACTGAGTCAATTGACTTCATTTTTTTTATGCCTTAAATGTCAAGCAGTTGATCTTGGGGTGTTTGTTGTTTTTAAAGTTAAACACCGTAGGTAGATTTTATCATCTTTATCTTTTTCACCTCTGGTTCATAATTTGAATTATTATCATTGTACATGTATATTAATAAAAAAAGGCGTACAAGAATTAGAAAGAGAACAACCAACGTCATATTTGCATAAAACCAGCTGCTGTCATCGGTTATTAAAAATGTCGTCCATTGGTATGGAGTCAATAAAATAAATAAAAAAGTATTAACCAGAAATATATTTGAGAAATTATATTAACAGGATAGATAAAAAATTTAAACAACAGCAATCACGAACACCTTGAAAATAAAATCCAATATTTGGTCATTTGACCATGTTGTTCTAAAACTTTATTCATTCTATTTGGCATTGAGTGGATTATATTTGATATTGCATTGGCATCCAATTCCTCCCAGCATTCTCGAATCTTTCCCATAATTCATTTGAATTTTGAAGTCTAAAATTTTGCTTATAATTTTTTTAACAAAATCTAAGCGTTAAGACAAACTAAAAGCTAGATCGCCACCGATGATATGGTGTAGAAGCGTACTGATATATTAAATATTTTCGATGGAATTCATATCGGGACTACCAGAGATCCATGACAGCACTTACACATCATTAGCTTGAAACTAATTCCTTACAGGATTGGCGGTATGAACAGGACAATTATTATCTTGTTGAAATATATATAGTTATTTTCAGGATAAACTTGTTCAATGTTCAATATTTTCCAAAATGTTAAATATAATTTGCGGCATTAAACCTGCCTTCTAATCTCCAGCAAACACCAGGTCCATGGATACCAGCCCCATACGTTAACAGAAAAACGTCCCGATCTGAAAGCAAGGGAGCTGGTGTAACGTTTTTCAAATTTGCCATTGTCTGGTCGATAAACACGAATTTGGCCATTATACTGACTGGAACGTTTTTTGGTCGGTAAAAACAACCGTGTTCCAAAATTGGGGGCCGCGGTATATGTACTGCGTACTTATGGATTGACGCGAGATATAGAGCAACCCTCGTATATAGGCTTTCATATGCAGCAGCACATAGAACCGCGGCCAAGCGGACGCGCCGTGGCGTTCCACCAAGAAGTCTGCTGCTGTTTAGCAGCGATTTTCTTTGGTTTGCCGTTACTTTCGGGTGCCAGATGGCGCACCGGCAGAACCTTTCTGTCGCCTACTCTCACATGCTTCACATGTCTGGTAGACATGAAAAATCTGATGCTCTCTATTTCCGTCAATCGACCTATGGCGCACTGATTATCGCTAATAAGCGTGGAACAGCTGTCTGCGTACTGATTGATGGATTGACGGAGATATAGAGCAACCTTCGTACTATTAAATTTGTTCATTGATTTTAAGAAAACAGTGGTGCAATAGTGAACAGTCGATCAACTGAAAGATCGCTCGGACTTGGGGAAACCTTACCCGTGTCTGACTGTTAAAATATGACGGTGCCTGGTTCACACCCTTTCTCAAGTAAACCGTATAACGCTAGCCAATAGCGGAAAATCACCCGTACCTCCGTCCTTGGAGTATCAACAGCACACACATGAAGTGCCTCTTTTATGGAGAAGAAGGTAGAAACGACGATATCACAAATAGCTCTGCTTGCCGGGCATTAAACCTTTAGAAAGCGCTCAAATATTTACAGCGCAGGAAAGTCCTGTATCCTGCATCGCAGGATTACGTGACACAGATCTACTGAAAGAGGCTAATGTGCCCAAGATAAAAATTTAAGAACAGGAACGCGACGTTTTTCTGCTGCCGCGTGCTTTAAAGTTAAGCAGAGTGTACCAAGTGTTCCGCTAACACATATTAAGTCATTATTATGATTGATGGATTTAGTGCATCTATCTATTGTATGTAGTGTTATCGTATTTCCAGAAACATATTTTTATGCATATTTCAGGAAACATTGGACAGATACGGACGTTTTGGAAATATTGGCAACTAATACTAAATGAGAAACCGAAACATGTAAAGGAAAAATAAATTAAAAAATAAAACGGGCAATAGAGCACAGAAAGGGTGTAATATGAAAGAGTACAAAGATTTTTTAGAAAACAAACTAAGATTTTGAAAAACAATAATTCATGCAAAGCAAGTTGAGCAAGAGGTATATCTCATCGCTATTAACATCAACTTCATTATTATATGCATCACAAATACCTCTTCCATGATAGTCAACTTCCTCTAAATCTTGTTCAACAACCAAAAACAAACCTGATCTATTCCAATTTTATATTTTTTCCCATAAGTTGTTGTTGAGAAGAAGTTTAGCTACCCTGTAATTAGTAAGTCTGTTCTTTTTTTTAGTGACTATAAATGATGGAACTGCGCACAGTCCATAAGAATAAATTGATTCCTTCCTGATTCCTCGTGGGTTTTAGCGGAAGAACAGCCATAGGCCTCCTAGATGCTGAACTTCGCCCTCCATACTATAAACCATTGTCGTATTCAGTTATTTTTTTTTGTTAATCTATTCATGTAAATGTTTACAGGGGAATAAAGCATATTATTATTGTTATTGGAGTACTCTAATTTTACCCAAAATACTCATCCAACATGTCTGTTAGGACATTGTGACTATGACAGTAACCTCTTTAAACGTATTTTGAACATTTTTTCACGTATTTCCAATATTTCAGAAATTTCTAATATTTCCATTTTCATAGAAATATTTCCGGATCGTACGTCATTTTGCACATCGCACATATACTAACAAATCACCATTTATTTTTCTTCTTTTCTTATTCTTTATATGCTTTATTTTTATTTTAGATCTTAAGTAATAAAAAATATTAAAAACGGATGCTCTAGCTTTAACGTAACTAAAGGCCACAGGAGTCACTGTTTTGTGATATAGTGTATCATTTGGCTATTAAACCCACATTGATAAGCCCATATATAAAATATATTTTACCGCAGTAAAAAATGGTACTCGCACGTAAGACATGTTAGTGTTTGCTTATGTTTTATTTTGGAAGCCAATCTAATTCGCATTTATGGATTTTTCCACTTCAAATATCCAGGAACTACTAATTTCGAATCTATAGACGAAAAAAAAGAGCATTAGCACAGCAAATAACAATAAACGATTTCACATCCATGTACCAATAAATACTAAATCGGGTGGTTACCAATTAGATCAATCACAACGAGAATTCCAATTTATGGTGAATGCTCCAGTAGACCATATACGGAAAGTACATTTAGAAATACCATGCGCATTCATCAAAAATTTAAAACGGTAACGTGGTTTCCCGCACTGTTATGGATCTGACCCGTAACGCTAAATGAATTTAATATTTATGAATGTAATTTATTTACTTGTCATAACAAAATATTATGCATGAGGTACGACAGGCGAGTAAAGAAATGATGAAAGGGAAGGTGGTCGATATAAGAAATACGAGTAACAGCCGGTTCACACTATGCGGTCAAATCACAGCTTCGGTAATTTTTCGCACGGTGAGCCTACGAAACGCCTACGACAATTTCGTCATTTCGATCGCGTGTTGTCGCCGAAAACCGAATAGCTGATTCGGGAATAAAACCTAATCGGTGGTAATGAGTCCTTTGACTTAAAATAGGCTGAATCATGGCCGGCTCTACACTAGGCCGGAGCCTTAGATGTGGCAACGTCGCTTAGCTGTCAAATAGTGGGCCGGTTACCGTGGGCCGAACGGCGGGCATTCCGCGGAAAATTTAAATTGTTTTATAGTTTCAGAATCATTATTACGTTTTATATGTATTAGAATTCATCTCGGTTGATAAATTAAGAAAAATACTTTTTGAAAAAATAAGAATGGTGAAAAATGCCAGTAGTAACAGTAGTACAGAAATGTACATGTATTTAGATTTAGAGATTTTCCCTTCTGTTAGACATTTCTTCTTTCCATTAGATTTCCTCTTTTTAGTTTTGCCAGTCTGTATTTTTTCTTGAACTGTTTCAGTGTAATTATTAATAAAAATATTTGCTACATTAACAACATTAATTCAAGCAGAATTTCATCAGTTTGGGGTTGATTACATGAACAAATGTGTCTAAAACAAACTCATCTGTATGTATATTGATGTATTCTTTTGCAATTTCCATTAAAACTGCTTTGTGCAATTGCCCAAAAACTTACTTTTATACCTAATGGGCTAAAATCAAAATTTTAACATTACCTATTATGGATAAGGACTATAATTTGAGCTATATACTCTGATGGAAGGGTTACGCCTACCAACCATAAGCTGTATGTATTTAACATACCTATCAAATAATTTTGTCCTTCATGTTTTACCTATAATTTTTGTAACGACAAGAACATTTATACAGGCTGATATTTCATGAATTTGTAAACCAATGTACTTCTCCGAGAGTAATAAACCCTGCAACAGTTTTAATGTAAGGCATATTTTCTGTCATGCGCAATTTTTAAAGAACTGCAAAGTTTTGAGGAATATTTGGGATGGTGGTAAAATTGGCAACTTATTCTTTCTCACAAAATTGTAAACTTTCTTTGGCTGGACATAGAAAAGGTTTTAATATTAAATCAACGGAATTTGAAAATAGTGTGACAAAATATTTTCTATTTGAGACCAAAAGGATATTCTTAATGACAGTGGTAAAATCTAACTCAAATCACCAACAAATTATGATTTGATTTATTATATGCATTGATACTAATACCACCTACATCTGATGTCTGGTTCATCGTAGTCAAACACTACAAAATAAAAATAAGCGCAACCTGTTTCCTGCCACTTCCACCTCCACTTAAATTAACACTCAATTTACTTTGTAAATTATCACTTCAGCTAGAAAAATTCACTATTAGGTCACTTTGAAGCCATTCTTGCTGGTCTTGATTCCCCTTCACTATCAAATCTTTTCGTAGGTGTGCCCAGATGTGTTCTATTAGAACTGCGTTTTTCTGTGATATTTCGGAGGTCCAGAAAACATTGTAGGTACCACATTGTGCTTTAAAATAGGTCTTATCCTTGGAAATGTTTGTAAATTATTGTCTTTGTTCTTATAAATATAACCAGCCCTTACCAGGTATACCTTTCACCCACTTTTGTTTGAAATGCTCGTCTTGAGGAAAATTGAACACCCTAATATGTCCCTTATTGGAAGCACAATTGCTAGTGCAACCTGGTACTACACACTTTGCAGGCATCTTTTTATCTTTATAGTTTCGTTTTTGCAGGTACATAATTAGAAACACATTAAAAATCACCTTCCAATCTTTTTTACTCTGGAAGATTACACTAATGACTTAAAAACAAATAAAAGCTCGGCCCAGCTCGGCCCGCTATTCAGTGTTGCCATATTTCAATGCTCCGGCCTAGTGTTTTCCGTTTAGCAATCAACGCCTCTTTCGACGATACCAATACAAAATCATAAACGTATTCACGTCCATTCGCAAGAAAACTATTCAAAAATGAACCAAAAACCCGGGATCGGCTGAAAATCTGTTTACAACCGTTTTCTGAGTGAACATATTATTCGGTTTGCGCCGATTCGTTAAAATTACCGAAACGGTGATTTGACGGCATCGTGTAAACAGGCTGTAAAGGATTTTATCTGGTTTTCAAAAAAAGTTTTTTATCTATTGTAATCCGACAGGGATTAAAGAATGTATCTACTCCAGCCCATGATTATGGGATCTTTCTGTCCTATCTCTCTCTTTCTCTGTCCATTCCTGCTTCCAGCCCAACAAGCATTCTAAGTTAAAATTACCTCACATCGACCACCGTACAGGTTACATGACTAATTTCAACAAGGTTTATTTACTTCTAACTGTTCAACATTTTCCCTAAGTGGGGAATAAAACTAAAGTAATTTAGAGGTCAATATGAGGTCGAAGAGGAATTTGTAACCAATAGGTCGAGAATAACATGTAGACATTCTACAGCTATTTAGGTCATAATGAGGTAAAATCGTCGACATTATCCCTATAGCATAACCTAAATCTGACGTAAATTTAACACTTTTAACAACAACAAAGAAAACATGATACTTCTGATCTTTTCTTTCATAAACATACGTGAACTACGGATTATAATATGGCCATCTACCTGTATAGATATGGTGCTGTCTTCATAAACAGTTAAATGGTGATAATGGATTGATTTTCAACTTTGTTCTTTGGTTACTTGAAAATAAAGATTCTATGCGGAATGAACTTTTTCGTAAAATGTGGTCATAATAGTTACACAAAATTAAGGCGCCTTAAAAATGAGCTTTTTTAACAAATTTAGTAAATATTTTTTAATGAAGTATTCTGAAAACCATATAACCTCAAATTGTATACACGTATTTTCTGGCGCGGTTGTTAGCTATATAGAACAGCATATTTTTTTTCATGTGTTTTGTTTGTTATTAGAAGGACTGATCTAGCATATTTGAAGAAATAGGAATTTATATATGATTAAATATAAATTAAAGATGTCTGCTTTTAGAATTTTGACCTATAGGGATTTATTGCTACCATTTTTAACCAATAGCACATGTTTTCCATGATGATGTCGAAGCAGAGTTACATTTTCAACCTCGTGGGCAAAGTTTTCCTATTTTAGACTAAAAAATTACTTTAAGGTCAAAGTCTATTTTAAGGCGAAACTAGGTTCCTGTTGGATAATTCAGTATGGGGTGCGTCACATTTTGTTTGTTTTTCATTCGTGCATTCAACAAAATTAAATTATTTAAAACAGTCCCAGGTCCTTCCATCTTTTGTCAGTTCATGTCTACCATGAATAGTTAACAGCTCTCGAACTGCAGTTATAGTTATTTTATATTTTAAAGCCAATATCCTCAGTTGATCAAGAGTTGTACCCAATCACTTAAGACTTCATCAGTACCTATCTAAGTCATGTTCTGTGAACGAATATGATCAGGATCATTTCTTGAGGTTAATGACTGATTGCTGGTTGAATAACACAAGGACTAAAACTATTTTCCGTAACAGCAGTGCCTATTTTTCCTATATTCTTTATTACTCTATAATACTGTGATGTATGCCTATAAACCTTAGGCCGTTTCAGATTTAAATCTTTAGCTTTAGGCATCTTCAGAATAATTTTATAACTTGAATTGCGCAAAATATCGGAACAATGCTGTTGTGTAGGATACAGTAGGTATAGTGGGGAAAGTAGGTATCATGAAGGGCAATTTTGGGCACTTCAACTTTGAGCGAGTATTTCCAAGTAATTTTAACTTCCATCAAGACATTTGTTGCTATAGGTCTATAGAAATAGAGTTTTTGCCCTCAAAGTTAGTGCCAAAGTTAAAATTAGGATAAACACCTACTAAAAATATCCCTGTAACCTCATGGCACTTAAGAAGGCTATCTAGTGAACAGTTCAACCTCTTTTTTACCTTTTTATGTCGTTAACTTCCAAGAAGTTTTTCTAGGTAATAAATAAGGTAATTTTTCCCTATTAAAATGCCCAAAAAAGTCTCCAACTTTGAGGACATATTCTAGGTTAGTGCTAGGTAATTTATTACCTCTGCATTGATGTTTGCAGACAATGATTTTTTGGTTAATATAATTAGGTATGTTTCTTGTAATTCTTAACCAATTATTTCGACCTTTTCGTCATCTGACTATTAGAACTCTAATTAGGTACATTTCAACTAATTTTCGTCAATGATTTGAACGCTCCAAGACAGAGTTTATGAACATTATTTAAGTATACAGTTACTAACATTTGACTTATACAGGTTAATTTCTCTTGGGAGGTGGACTATTTTAACAAAATGCTACTTGGGAGGTGTCTACTCGATCAAATCCAGTCAGTTTTCTTCAAGCATCAGGGAGGATGTCAGTAAAGAATTTTGGAAGCCAATGTAATTAGCATTTATGTATTTTACACTTCAAAGATCCACCGAACACTGATTTAAAATGTATAGATGAAAAAACAATGTCATCAGCACAGCAAATAACACATCCAAGTACCAATAAATACTAAATCTGATGGTTACCAATTATTAGATGAATAACTGACGATAATTCCAATTTATGGTGAATGCTCCAGTACGCCATAATACAGAAAGTACATTTGGAAATACTATGCGCATTCATCAAAAATTTAAAACAGTAGTGTGCCGCACTGTTATGGATCTGACTCGTAACGCTAAATGAAGTTAATATTTATGAGTGCAATTTATTTACTCGTCATAACAAAATATTATGCATGAGCTACGACAGGCGACTAAAGAAATGTTTAAAGGGAAGGCGGTCGATATAAAAAAACTACGAGTAAAGGATTTTACCGGTTTTCCAAAATAGTTTTTTATATATTGTAATCCTACAGAGATTAATGAATTTATTTACTCCATCCCATTATTATGGGATCTCTCTGTCCACTCTCTCCTTCTCTGTCCATTCTTGCTCCCAGGTGTTTACTAGATCAAAACCAATCAGATGTAGGTGTCTTCATCAACAATCAGGGAGGATGTTGGTAAAGAATTTTGGAAGCCAATGTAATTAGCATTTATGTACTTTCCGCTTCAAAGATCCAGGGAACACTAATTAAAAATCTATAGACGAAAAAACAATGTCATCAGCACAGCAAATAACAATAAACGATTCCACATCCAAGTACCAATAAATACTAAATCAGATGGTTACCAATTATTAGATCAATAACTGACGAGAGTTCCAATTTATGGTGAATGCTCCAGAACGCAATGAAACAAAGTACATTTGGAAACAACATGCGCACTCATCAAAAATTTAAAACAGTAACGTGGTGTGCCGCACTGTTATGGATCTGACTCGAAACGCTAAATGAAGTCAATATTTATGAGTGCAATTTATTTACTCGTCATAACAAAATATTATGCATGAGCTACGACAGGCGACTAAAGAAATGATGAAAGGGAAGGCGGTCGATATAAAAAAACTACGAGTAAAGGATTTTACCGGTTTTCCAAAATAGTTTTTTATCTATTGTAATCCGACCGAGATTAATGAATTTATTTACTCCATCCCATCATTATGGGATCTCTCTGTCCACTCTCTCCTTCTCTGTCCATTCTTGCTCCCAGGTGTTTACTAAATCAAAACCAGTCAGATGTAGATGTCTTCTTCAACCATCGGATAGGTAAAGAATTTTGGAAGCCAATGTAATTAGCATTTATGTACTTTCCGCTTCAAAGATCCAGGGAACACTAATTTAAAATCTATAGACGAAAAAACAATGTCATCAGCACAACAACAAATAACAATAAACAATTCCACATTCAAGTACCAATAAATACTAAATTAGATGGTCACCAATTAGATCAATAACAACTGACGAGAATTCCAATTTATGGTGAATGCTCCAGTACGCCATAATACAGAAAGTACATTTGGAAATACCACCCGCATTCATCAAAAATTTAAAACAGTAACGTGGTTTGCCGCTCTGTTATGGATCTGACCCGTAACGCTAAATGAAGTTAATATTTATGAGTGTAATTTGTTTACTTGTCATAACAAAATATTATGCATGAGGTTACGACAGCCGATTAAAGAAATCATAAAAAAGAAGGCGATTGATATAATAAAACAGAACGAGTAAAGGATATGTGCCTGGAAAAAATGTCTCGCTTAAAAGTTTATTTATTGTAGTCAGAACGCTCCAGCCGTCAATTATGAACAAGGCCTACTAGATACTAATTATACTGATACCACAGCATAATAAACAACCAGCATAATATCTCTGAGGATTTCCTATATAAAAATAATTCCCACAAAATTTGACCTTGGGAGGATTTATGGATGATTTTACGGCTGTGAAGTTTGGGTAGCGATGCGAAAATGAAAATATCGATACCGGTACCTCGAGCATTTTGTACAACTGATTACACCCATCAATAATTATACAATTATTTTTGATACCGATACAAAAGTATCGATACCAGCTTGGAATGCCTCGATGACAAAAATACTCGATATTAGTGCAGAAGTATCGAAGTATCGTTAGCATCCTTACAAAAAATCATCCAAAAGTGGGGATGCGCGTATAATTTCCGCCAACTTGAGTTATTGTGCTGGGTGTTTATTATGCTGTGCTGATACTTTGGTTAGACACACATGATAATAACTGCACAGAAACGTCAAATGCTAAAAACGCTAATTCGAATGGTGTGCATGATTAATTTTAGTGTCAAAGGTGTGGTCATGGGGATGTGGCGACCCCATCGCCCAGAGGTGATGGTACACCTCGCACCAACGATGGTGCATCGTGTACTATTAGCTCTGCAATCAGCCAAAGGGGGGAGAAGTGCAGTCACTTAGCTTCGCCCGCGGTGCAATTACCCCCACATCGGAATATTTCCGGGAAACTAGAAATAGGTTCCCGAAAATAGGCGGCGCCAAATGGCCTCATGGTTCATGTTCCGTCGCTGGGCCGATGTTCCCGGTTTCTCATAAGTGACAAATTGGATTAATTAGAAGTAAAAAATGCTCAATGGCTCTTCCAGGATCAAAAGATTCCGGAGGTAAAATACCTGGCCGTTCGGATCTCCGGGTGCCAGGTGGTCCGGGGGGAACATTAAGCGAAGTTCGTTTAAAAAATTTCGCTGCCACTCCTCATCAGGCTATCAACACAAGCCGTCCTTCGCATCAACTTCGCACTGACGACAGGCCCGAAGGCCAGAGAAATGTGTTCAGAGCCGATTTTACAAATATACGAGGTCTTGCCTCCAACATAAACTCTGTCCATCAACATCTTCAGACAGAGAAGCCACACATTCTGGCTCTTACAGAAACTCAAGTCGGCTCTTCAACAATGGATAATTGCTTCAGATATCCCGGCTATGACTTATACACCCGATTTAGACGTAGGTTTGGCGTATGCGTGTACGTTAAATCTGGGCTTTCTTGTCATCGAGAGGAAGAGCTCGAACTGGAAGGATTTGACATCATATGGCTTAAAATATCCTTCCAAAACCATTCCAAATTCATATGCTGCATCTATAGGCCACCAAGTAGTAACAACTGCAAAGAGCTCTTCGAGAAGCTTTCAGCCACAGTGGACGCGCTGCAGTCAGGTCATCCTAATTCAGAGATAGTCTTTCTGGGCGACTTCAACGTTCACAACTCATACTGGCTCAAACAATCAAACAAAACGGACGACGAGGGACGTGAAGCTGAAGCCTTTGCTATTAGCTGCGGCTTGGAGCAGATAGTTAAAGAACCAACAAGAATCCCCAGCCGCCACGGAGATTTTGCCAGTCTGCTGGACCTATACCTAACAACTACCCCAACAATTTACACAGTGAAAGTAACCGCTCCACTAGGATCGTCTGACCATAACACCGTCTTAACACTATGCAGGATGCATTCTCCAAATCCCCACCATACAATGCCTCGCCGTGTCTGGCATTACGGATCAGCAAAGTGGGACGACCTAAGGGAATACTACCAGTCCTTTCCCTGGCACGACGTCTGCTTCAAGTCACGAGACCCATCAGCTTGCCCCCAAGAAATAACAGAGGTAATAATGTCTGGCATGGAGGCCTATATTCCACATGTCATCAAGCGTCCCTCCAAAAACAAGCCATGGTTTAATCAGCGTTGCAGAGATGCAGTTACCTCTAAAAACCAACATTACAAGGAATGGAGGAAAAATCCAAACGCCGAGAACCACCGCAGTTTTATCGACGCCAGAAGCCACTGTAAACGCGTGATTGACAACTGCAAGGAGGAACACAACCAAAAAATTAAGAACAAGCTCCTCTCATGTCCTAGTTCGTCCAGAACATTCTGGTCTGTAGCTAAGGCTGTTAGTCAGGACTTTTCCTATTCCTCAATACCACCCTTGACCAGAGAGGACAAGTCCATCGCTTCTGCTCCTAAAGAAAAAGCAGACATCTTAGGGAGGCTTTTCGCAGCCAATTCTACTGTAGACTTCCAAGGAAGCAATCCGACCACCAACATAAACGTAAACTCGAGAATGGCACAGGTCAAATTTCAACATCGAGATGTAAAAAGCATCCTCCAGAAGCGAAGCACGAAGAAAGCTACTGGTCCCGACCAAATTCCAGCCATTGTCCTTAAACGCTGTGCCGCTGAGCTTGCACCTAGTCTTTGCAAGCTCTTCAAACTATCATATCAGCAAGGCGTGTTTCCCGCTTCATGGAAAATTGGCTGCGTACAACCCATCCCTAAGAAAGGCAAAAAAAACCGATCCCACAAACTATAGACCTGTGGCTCTTCTCAGAATCATGTCCAAGGTTATGGAGACTGTCATTAACACACAGATCCTGAAATACCTGGACAATAATAACATCATAAATGATCGCCAGTATGGCTTCCGTAAGCACAGGTCTACGGGTGACCTTCTGGCCTATGTCACTCACTTGTGGAACAGAGCCATTGAAAACCATGGCGAATCCCGTGTTGTTGCGCTTGACATATCGAAAGCCTTCGATAGAGCGTGGCATGAGGGACTTCTAGTCAAGCTTGCTGCTTATGGACTACCACCTGGCCTGCGCCAGTGGCTGAATAGCTTTTTGAACGACCGATCTCTGTTTGTTGTAGTCGAGGGCTGTTCATCAGACGTATTTTTAATAAACGCCGGTGTTCCTCAGGGATCTGTTTTATCCCCTACACTGTTCCTGCTGTACATCAACGAGCTGCTGGAAATAACATCCAATCCAGTCTACAGCTTCGCAGACGACAGTACATTGATATCGTGCATGGAACCAGGCAAGCCACTATCATCCCAGGAGACGGTACGTCGACGACAGCAGCATGCCTCACAGATCAACGCAGATATCTAAAAAATTGTCGAGTGGGGATTAGTAAATAAAGTACAGTTCAACGTACAGAAAACCCAGGCAACAACACTTACAAAGAAGTCTCACACTGGCTTACCAACATTGGAAATGGAGGGTCACCCCATAGACGAGTCACCTTCCGTCAAGCTTTTGGGGGTCAACATCAACAACAACATGTCTTGGCACGACCACGTCGTCAGTATTGCTAAAACGGCATCCCAGAAGCTTGGAGTTTTGTTCCGCTGTAGGAAGCTGTACACACCAGAGCAATTACTGCTGCTCTACAAGGCACAGATCCGACCACCGCTGGAGTATTGCTCCCATGTGTGGGGATGCGCTCCCAAGCACTCTCTAAAGCTTCTGGACACGATCCAGAAGAGAGCAATTAGACTAATCGATACACCTAACCTCACAAAGGACCTCCATAGCCTGGAACATCGAAGAAGGGTGGCTGACCTGTCACTGTTCTACAGATTCTATCACGGAAGATGTTCGAGTGAGCTCTCCCAGGTAATAACAGCAAAGGCCGCCCGAACGAGGAACACTAGAGAGGCTCTGCGAGCTCACCCTTACCAGGTCGAGGTCCCTACTCCACGAACCAGTCTCCTCCAGCATTCCTTTTTTTGGAGAACTTCGACGCTGTGGAACGAGCTGCCAGGGAATTTGTTTCCCGCCGGCTACAACCTGCAGCGCTTCAAATCTAACGTGCACCGACACTTATCCTCTCGCAGCGCTTCTACAGCGACATAGGCTTTTAGCCTTTGCGGGAGGCTGTCCATAAAAAAAAAAATGTTGTCAATATACGATTTTTCCGGATACCTTGTACTGTCAGTCATGTCGAGAGCCATCAGCTGTTTGGCTAACTAAAAATACCCCATAATGAGTTTTGACATATGCTTTAACGGAATACAGGGCTTTAATTGATGATTGATGTTAATACAATATACAAGCCAGCAAATGTATTTTTTTCCAACCACTTTTGCTGAATATTTCTAGATATTGATGCAATTTCTTGTTTAAACAAGTAGTCATTATTTTTTAGCAACGAGATACTCGGTAAAAATATTTCAAGACGGTCCTGACTTACAGGATTACCAACCGCTACTAAAAAATTGAGCTTGAGAGGAATTTTTTAGTCAGCTGATATCTATCCAATAGACGTCAAGTCAGTACAAACTATCCGGCAAAATGGTTTAGTTGTAACTCACTTGTTCACTTACAGCAAACTTCAGCTGCGTGAGTTATTACCATCATTACCGCTCATTGAATAATATACTATTAGAATAAATACTTAAATCGCAAATATATCTATCTTGCCTCAAATAACCCTTAATTTTGTCATCAGGTCGATTATATTAGAGTGAGAATAGATATGTGTGTCGTAAGCACATCTTTTACAAGATTATCACTATTCCTAAATTGGGAATGTCTCTTTATGTGACGCTTTTTATATAAAACTAATTAAAACTTGCTAATGAAATGCGTCTATGTTCCTACGTTCCTTCATACTCAACATTCATCAAAGTATCATCGTCAAATAAAAGCTGAAAGCTTTACAGCTTATAGCGAACCCTTTTATTCCTTTGTCGAATTCAAAACACAATCCACACATCGGACAACTGTTTGTAAAATCCTTGCGAGCCCGTAGATGTAATCCTATTTGCTCCCATCATAACTCATCTTTTTCGTTTCCACGTCGCATTTTCACTTGAGTTCCAGTGTAAACTCAAAAAAATTCACGAGAGAATTCCCGACTCGAGGGCACACTGCAGGGCTCTAACTTCAGCGTAGACTAAGGGGGGTTTGTAGGAGTGAACTGCGGGCTGGCTCTTTACCACAATCGTAAAGTTGTCGTTAGTATATGGATCACTAGTGTGATGGTCATGTGTAACGATAAAAATAATCAAAGCAAAGCTAAATAAAATTCAACTCTTGGCTTGAGGGAGTCTCATGGCGGCATTGAGCCAGCCGAGTCGATTTTAGGTTAGGGCCGTTATAACACGTGCATTTCAGAATTTCCAATCATTGTTAATTGTGAGATTTGATATATATTCTTAAATCTTGGATACAGAGTAATATGCGGTATTCATCTTTTTACGAAATTATTATGATATGTTCGAGTTTTGAATAAGAAGAACCAAAAATGACGATATATTTGGACCGTAAACATGGCCAAAAGCCAGACTACGTTGCAGTCCCTGTAATGTGCTGTTGATTGTGCTAACGCGCAGAAGCCATAAGGATAAAAGAAAAAGAAAGAACGCTTGGCTTGTGTGGTTAGTATAACAAGATGACAAACTGTGAAGATGTCACGTCAAAACTCGTTGTATAAAATATCGCATAAATGCATATATATATGGAAAGTTGTAGAAGCATTATTTTTAGTCTAGGACGCCAGTTGGAAGAAAGAAGAAATCATCTACAAAACTGAGCCACGATAATTCACTCGATGGGTTGCAAGCAATAGGTTAGATAAATTATAGTGTCTCTATCTTCCTATACCTCATACAAGGCATTGCCTTCGAAGTGGAAATATAATATAAATTGATTTGAATTGAGTGAAATACATATAACTCCATTGAGCGCGTTAGAAGCACTGCTGAATAACAGATAAGATCTTACATTAGTTATTTCCATAGTAAGTACCGTAAGCGCGGGCTACTTTGGTCCACTTTTCAGTAATTATTGTATGTACTTTTCTCTAGAAACTGTTGTTTTCACTGCCCAAAAGTTCTGGTAATCTATTTTACAACTATAATATCTTACACTCTAATTAGTAATCCTTTTTTTTTTACTTACAAAACGTTTTTTGAATTAATATATTTTTTTTTATTTTGGGACAATGTTATCCTGCGGTTAGGATAACTTTGGCCCAAGTCAATTTTTGGCGTTAAAAATATGATACAAATGGTATGGGCAAAGAAGGACTTGGATATTGACTAGAACAGGGTCTTCAACGAAGATTATATTATGAAATGTTATCAAGTTTCGTCATAATTATGAATGTTATCAGGTGAAACATCTTTAGCCACCTCTTTCAGACTTTCAATGTAGTCTGTGATGATTTGTTCATGAATCTGAGTTCGATTTCTTTTGATGTTCGACGAAAACTTGACGGTCAGTTGAGGGTGTCTCTTTAGAAACGATTTGACCCAGTCACGTCCTAGAACATGGTTGCAAAAACACTGCACAGTCTTCCATTGCCTAGTCAAATAAGATTTTATGATGAACCTTAAATCTAGTTCATCGAGAATGCCAGTTCTTCTTTTTGCGAAAAAACTGTTGGATAGCCTGGTGAACTTGAAAACAAATTTTTCAATTTGTTTTTTAAAGGGGTATCTTGAAATGATCAGCATCCTGCCTTTGCGTCATATCACCAGATCTGCTGGGTTCTAGGCAAGTTAGGAGTTGTTCGTTGCTATAGCCAGTGTGTATTGGGCCTCCAGAAAGTATTTTACAGCATCCTGAACAAGCTGATAACGAGAATACGCAATATAAATACGAAAATAAAATTTTATAGCAATTCATAACTTAATATTATGGGTTTTGGCCCAAAAAGAGGTTGGGCCAAATTAGGACATTTTTTATAGATTATCGGGTCTGATTTGAAAAAACATGAAAATAAAAAAACGTGTTGAGTTTAACAGTGTTGTAACTACAGTATTGCTCAAAGAACGGAAAAGTGTTTAATAGGGGGCACTTACCAGATTTGTTCAACGAGAAATACGTTTTTTGTAAATGGAAGTTTGGGAGGTAAAGATTGCACGTGGTTTCACTAGTCAAACAACTATAGGTGCTGCTTTCTAGTGGACAGCAAAGGAATCACTGGACTTATCAGACAGCCTGTATAGTGCGGTTGCCTAGCGGAATGAGCCGGAAGAATTTTAAATACAGTCACAAATATGTTTATAGAGTACGATTTTGTTTTGTTTTCATTTGGGCCAAAGAAGGACGTTAGGGCCAAAGTATCCCATGTTTACGGTATACATATAGTTGTCATAGTATGCTCACCTGTCAATTATACATATAACTGTATATTTTCATTCTCTGGGGCTGTCGCGGTCTTGCCACATTAAGCATTAAAATTCTAATGTTTGTGTCGTGTACTCAAAAGAGAGCAATAAACAATAAATTAAACTTGAATTGGAATTTCAAGGGGAGGCGTTCCCTCTACATACACATGAGGAGTTGATTTCTCCTACATATTGCCTCGACTGCAAATTTATGGTGAAGTATCCTACAAGGAAAGAGTGGAGGTCAAGCGGCAGGTGGCCTTTTGAGGAGAACCGACCAATCTGGTAGACAGACGGCTCACTTACCGACGATGGCTCTGGTGCTGAGGTCTGCGCACTAAAAAAACTCTCCCTCCCTCTTGTAGATAAATTACGGTATTCGAATCAGAAATATATGCGATTTTAGCTTGTGCCTCTTATATTCACGAAATTTAAGGTCCTAGGAGGTGGATTGTTATCCGCTCTGACAACCAAGCAACATTAAAAGCATTGAATGTTTGTAGGTTCACATCAAGACACGTTCTGCAATGTAGAAATATATTGGATGACATTTCGGTAAGACATCAGGTGTCACTTATGTGGAGTCATCCTGAAGTTTGCGGTAATGAAACGGCGCTCACAAGGCGAGGGTCGAGGAAAAATTTCCTGGGTCCTGGGCCGGCTGTGGGGCTAGCATCAGCAGGTACCATTCGAAGGAAAACAGAGGGGTGGTCGCAAAATCAACATCTTATGAGATGGAGAGGAATCTCTGGGCATACCCTTCAAGCTAGAGAACTTATTTCAGGACCTCCGGTCAAGGTTGGTCTATCTGTCACTGGGCAGAAGCCAGCTAAGGTTACTTGAGGGCCTGCTCTCTAGCCATAACCCCTTCAGACGTCACTTGTATGTGCGACATATCTACGCTGTGGCGAGGAAAAAGAGTCCTCGGCACACATTCTATGTCGCTGTGATGCCCTTGGGTATCACAGCCAGACTATACTAGGCTCAAGGGTCCTTGAACCTGAAGACACAAGATGGGCGGGACCCAAGGCCATTCTTACCTTTGCGATGAGTGCCGAACTTGGGAACTAGGGTAAGGAGAGATGCAGAAGAGTCCGCTGGTAGGTCTATGCAACGGTGGTTCTGGTAACCGGAAAACCTTCTTTCCTTCTTTCATTCGTCATTCAAGGGAGGGAAGGGGGGAAGGCTGCTTACGTCCAAAATAATGGCAGTTATTCTGAATAACCGACTGTGAGAAAGAAAGGCACTCGAATGTCAGTCATCAATTTTTAATTGACCAAAGCTTATCCAGCCACTAAGGCCGCGGTTCAGGTACACTTTGATTATTCAGTAACTAAGTTGGTTATCTCAATGCCTAATCACAATGTGATCAATTGAAGCGGGCATCGTAGAGTAAATATCTTTTATATATAGAGGGTGAGTTTTTAATACCGGATCTGTCGATAACTTCACTACTGTAGCCATCACCTGTATGCATCACCACGTAGTTATGGATCACCCTGTAAGACCCAAAATATCTGAGCAAGGAGCATATCCTTGGCTACAACTTCTATGTACAACTTTTTTTTCTATCTTCAGCAGTAGTGAAGTTATCGACCGATCCGGTACTACAAATTTACCCTGCATACATTTTTGTAAGATTAATTACGAAACTGTACGCCCACTTTTATTATTAAGATTGTCTTTCTTGTATGGGGTGAAGTTGACCATTAATTTTATTACTGAGCCAATTTTGCACGCCACTGCAATACCCCCGCTGGCTGAAACTCGTAAAAAATCGCATAAATCATAAAAGTGAATTGAAGACTTCATATGGCTCCACACCTCTCAAATATTGATTCTTTACATTTTGCCAGTCATGTCAATCGAGGGATATCCCAGCGGATTACAACCCTCGATAGCGTAAACTACAGCTGATGGGTAAGATACGGGTACACGAATAGTGCAGGAACAGTGTATTATGTCATAAACGTTTTATAATTGTCGAGTGTAAAAAGTGCAACAAACATACGATTTTACTCTTTACAACGTACACAGGTAAAGGGCTAACTCCAAGTTCAGAAATGTTTTGTATTGATAAAGGGGCGAACTCAAAGAACTTCAGTGGTGCGTCGACGGTTCTGTTTAAGAAGCTGGACTGTTGAGGATTATTTTTGCGAGAGATTTTATATAATCTCGCAGAAAATAGTCCAAATACCGGGTGTCCCACGACGATTAAGACAAGCAATATATCGGAACTGGGCAGTAGTAGGGAATTTTAATTTTGGGAGTGTAAATTAGAGCAAACATAGTATATTTTGTTATTATTGTGTCACCCAATGAGGTATTTGTTTTTGGTCACGTGACGTCCGATTCAAAAGTTTTAATGTATGTATATTTGTGACTTTTTGTGTTCCTCTCGATAAAACAATTCCAACAAACTAGCACACTTGGGGTCTAAGGCGATTAATTCAAGAGCTACAGCTATTTAAAGGACTGTGCCACTACCATTATGAAACACTACCAAAGTAATTCAACTGTAGGGGTACATGTTATAATCAATGGTAGTGATATCATCCTTTAAGTACCTGTAGCTCTTGAATTAATCACTTTAGACCCCAAGTGTGCTAGTTTGTTGGAATTGTTTTATCGGGAGGAACACAAAAAGTCACAAATGTACAGGGTGTCCCATTAAAATTTTTGAATCGGACGTCACGTGACCAAAAACAAATTGGGTGACACAATAATAAGAAAAGATACTATATTTGCTCTAATTTACACACCCAAAATTATAATTCCCTACTACTACTGGCCAGTTCCGATATATTGCTTGTCTTAATCGCCGTGGGACACCCTGTATGTAAGGTCGCATGAACTTGGTGGCCAGTTTACGTCAGCATTTCTCGAAATAACTTGTTCAGGACAGTTTCGTGCAACAAGGTGGTTGGCTCTCGAAATGGTGAAATGGATTATCATCACCGTTTTAAATTATGACTCTGCCACTATACTTGACAACGAGATTAATTATTATAAAAAAAACGATTCATCAGAGAAATGATTTACATTTCCAAGCACGATAAGGTTGTCAACAAGAAAACTGACACTCTACTCAGCGTTCATTATTGTCGATCTGGAGTACAAATTCTACAGTTTGGGCTTTAGCGTATGTGTGTCCATGATCGAGCCATAGTGTGTTCCCTAGAGATATCATGTTTAATTTTAGACTTTTAAGACGAAACAATTTTAAATTGCAGCAGTTTTTTTTTTTCAGAACTGTAAATTTTGAGGCCCTATACCGATTATTTTTATCCGATCACTTTTTATGACTAATCATAATGTACATGCACATGTTCAAGTACCCATAACAAAAATTAGAAATCCGATGACAAGTTTTTCAGATCCATTATGCTTTTAGAGCTTAAATGCAGTCTTATTGCCTATGTTTATCACATTTGCAAGTTTATGGTACCCATGGATAAGAAAGATGGGCATGTTTCTAGCGCAAAGTGCACGGTTAACTGGTAAATTTGTGTTTTTGTAACGATGAGTTTGTGGTTGGGTCGTTGAGCGTTGAGGCTTGACGTTTCGCCATCACGAATGGGTGGCATCTCCAGAACCGATTTTACTTCCGAAATACAGATGGCTGGTGGATTTGCAGCTGTATTTATATCTGTTAACGGTGACATGGCTCAACCAGGTAATGTTGATAGTCCCGGCCCCTCGCGGTATGGCAGTATCTTTATGTTTTTAGGATGGGTAGCCATATCTGGTTGACTTTCTGTGTTTCTTCTTTCCTATTGAAATTGTTGTGATGTTTTTGTACTTTAATGGCCTTACATGTTTCTGTAACGTTTCTTGTATTCACTTTTCAACACATGCTGATGTTGACACTACCTCGCAAAGTGTTTGATACATGATTCTTTTAGTCGATAATGACGATATAGGGTATTTTCTAAGGACTGATACCTAAAATTCCGACAATAAAATTTTATTAGGGTTTCCGTTAGGATGTCTGTAGTTTTATGAAAATCTCTAAAATTCAATTAACCCCGGAAACTAGTAGGAATTGGATATGGTCAACTTATTAGCTTTGCACCTCTACTATCACCTCCCCAAATTAATTTATCGAATTACAAAGTACCACCAATCTAAGCTTTGAAAGAAGCGTAAAATAAACGCTGAAACGTCGGCTCTTTGAGAAAAAAACCTCTGCAGTATTTTATCCCTACATCCGAAGAACGTCTCCTACTAAAAATAAAATACAAAAGTGGGATGATAATTACTTTCTAGTGAGTTATTTTGAATCAACAGTGCCATGAAACTAATGACCACAGCAGTTGATGCTGCTGAAGTGCTAACCACAAAAAAATATCGTAAATAGTACTCGCAAATTTTTTACACCCTGTATACACCCTAACATCGACGACAAAGATTTAAGGATCACCTCATACCTCTATCAACAACAAAAAACTATAATCAGAATAAAAGGCGAATTATCTGAAAAGATTGATATCGAGAAAGGAGTAAGGCAGGGATGTGTCCTTTCACCCCTATTGTTTAACGTCTACTCGGAAGAGATATTCAGGAGAGCTTTAGAAGACACCACGGATGGTATAATTATAAATGGACAATGCATTAATAACCTGCGTTACGCTGACGACACGGTTATTCTAGCAAATAGTGCTGAAGCACTTCAACGACTGATGAACAGAGTAACAACAGTATGTGAAGAGTTTGGGATGGAACTAAACACAAAGAAAACAAAAACGATGGTTATCAGCAAGCATCAGAACAAGAAAGTAAAAATTAACGTCACCGGAACGGAGCTTGAAAGAGTAAGAATAAATTATCTTGGAAGTAATCTTGATGAAGCTTGAGACCATTCACTAGAAATAAGAACACGCATAGAAAAAGCACGTAACGTATTTTATAGAATGCAAAAGGTATTATGCAGCCGCCAACTTAATATCCCATTACGAGCTCGGATACTGAAATGCTATGTTTTTTCCACTGTACTGTACGGTGTTGAGGCTTGGACAATGACAGAAGCAACACAAAAAAGAATACAATCATTCGAACTCTGGTGTTACCGTAAAATGCTTAGAATATCTTACGTGAATCATACGACAAATGAGGAAGTCCTGCGGAGAATGACCAAGACAACAGAGCTTATGAACCTCATAAAAGAAAGAAAAACACAATATTTTGGCCACATTATGAGAAATGAAAAATACGAACTGCTTCGTCTTACCATCGAAGGCAAAATCAATAGTAAGAGAGGACCAGGAAGACGCAACTCTTGGCTCAAAAACCTGCGACAGTGGTCAAATATGACCTCCATAGAATTATTTAGAGCCGCCACAAATAAGATTAAATGGGCAAATGTAATAGCCAACGTCCTCAAGGATAAGGCAACTTAAGAAGAAGAAGATCTTTGAAATGAAGCGGCTTCCCAAAAATTATCAAAGAACAAAACATGCTTAAAATAGTTCCAAGAATCAATCTGATTTTTTGCCGCACGTTTAGCAAAAATCCTGTATATACAAATCAACGAAAAGCGTTTTCAGGATTTTCCAGAATTCTAAAATTTCTCCACTGGCCTGTCGGAGTGGCGTGAAAGCATCCAAACGACCCCTGTTCCGTTTACCCACGTACTGCTCATTGTAGTTGAAACAAGTTTTCTATTTTCGTCGGCGTGTCAATCGAGTTGTCCAATTTACACCCCATTCCCACAAAACAATTCGCCCGGATTTCTCCGGCAACTCTCCCCAATTGGTTCGAAGCGCTTCGCTCCGGTCCGAAGGAATGTCGCATCCTGTCCTCGACATATCCGGAGGCCGCTACCGAACTAAACTTGTCGTTGGTGCGGTGAACGAGCCTTTTCGATTGATTAGAGTTCGATGGTCAAAGGTGCAACTCCCGGACTCATAAAACTCGTAAGGTATTCGTGGCAGGTCCGGTACGATAAATGAGCGCGCTTGAAATGAGCGCTTGAAATGAGGTTAAGTACGCTGGTTCTGCGATTCATGTGTAAGTGTAAGTGTATTAAGACGCGCCCCGTGTGGGGGCAGGTTAGAATATCTCCCATCGTATATCCTGCGTGTCGTAAAAGGCGACTAAAAGGAACACCGAACTACTGTCGGTATAAACAGTAATCTTCTCAACCAACAGTTTAGGGTGGACGAGTTGAGAAGAGTCAGGACACCTTCTTGTCCTTGGGGTGAGAAATTGCCCCTAAAGGCGGATGAACCAGTAGATACATCTGGTCAACGGCATGAGGGTGCAGAAAGCTAATGGGAAACTACTGCATTAAAGATCTTAAGGATATCCCAAGAGAAACTCGTAAAATGAGTAAATGCATTTTACGAGTTCACAACATGTCTGTTAAGACATTGTGACTATGATGATGATGATGTATTAAGACGCAAACAGGAGTAGAGTATGGAGAACATTAAACATGATCAAACTCAAACTCCTTTGATCAATTTATACTTTTATTTTTGAAAGGAATAAATCTGAGGTTGGATACGTGACTGAAGGAGTGTCAGTATACTTTGATTACTTAGTACTCTTGATAATCCCATAATAGGGCCGGTTGCACAAATATGCCGGTTTAACACAAGGTTTTTCAAACCTAAGCTTAGGCTTAAAGTCGAAACCTAATCGTCGGCTTAGTGAAACCTGGTTGGTAATGAAATTCACTACGGTTAGCACTAATGAAGCCTCTCTTAAGAATGTGATAATTATCTAAAAAGATAACCTCTTCTTGTGATTATGACTATACCTGTTACCCGATACTTTAGACGTGTCAACAACGAATAGATGTTCGGCTGGTGATAACTAAAAATCCCCCAGAATGAATCTTGACACATGTTTTGACGGCATGCGTAAAGGTCTATATTTTGTTTATTGAGTTTATATAGCACTTTGTGTGATCAATTCAAATTGACGCTTAATATTAAACAAAATAGTAATCAAATATTGTAATTTATCTTGGTATGTTTTTTTTTTTAAATTCCATTATTATGAAAATTGGATACAGCACTGATTGGCGTCTACTGCGCCACCTGGCGATTATTCCAAAAAGTCAAAATATAACTTCGAGTCGTTTTACTTGTATTATTTGTAGAATTATTACTAAAACGTTCTGACGGTGACTATATTCCTGTAGAACAACAATTGTTTTTCGCAGCACACTTTTCGTAATTCTTGCTTTATTGATGCCTCCTGTTAGAAGAGAGTTGGGGGGTTCAATTTTGCGGAGACCTTTCAAGAAATTTGTCTTCTATTCTTTAAAATTTCCGTAATAATGAGTAATTATTATGATGCCAAGAAGTACCCTCTTGGAACCACAGCAAAATTAACTCGGAAAAATTTCATGCAACAGATTATCAGGAACGAAGGGCTGTTTCGAACGAGACCTAGCTTGATAAATTCTGTTAACTCAAAGCAAAGTCACTGCCATTCAAATTGCTTGACATTCCCCGCCAGTATACTATATTTCGTACGATAAATAACTGTTACGATAGTAATAGTTATAACATACCTTTATTCGCATTCCAGAAAAAGTCTTTTTCTGATTGACTATAACAATTACGCCACCTAGCGGTCAGTTGCGGAACTCTAAATTACGAGTATGTTCCAGACTTCTTTCAGCCAATTAACCTGACTTTTTTCCTCAAAGTTATAGAATTAACGGCTACCGATACATTGTCAGCGTCCATTCTTAAGTATTAACTAGAGTGCGGTAAGGTAAGAGGTAACGTAAGACGTAAGAAAATAAACCTGTGGAATCAGATGAGAGTGTTTATAGTCTTAACGTAAGAGGTAACGCAACACTCTCATCTGATTCCACAGGTTTATTACCTTACGTCTTACGTTACCTCTTACCTTACCGCACTCTATTTAGTCCCTTACTTGTATCATTTGTAGAATTGTTACTAAAACGTTCTGACGGTGGCTATATTCCTATAGGACAACAATTGTTTTTCGCAGCATACTTGTCGTAATTCTTGCTTTATTGATGCCTCCTGTTAGAAGAGAGTAGGGTGTTGAATTTTGCGGAGACCTTTCAAGAACTTTGTCTTCTATTCTTTAAAATTTCTGTAATAATGAGTAATTATTATGATGCCAAGAAGTGCCCTCCTGGAACCACAGCAAAATTAACTCGGATAAATTTTATGCAACAGATTATCAGGAACGAAGGGCTATTTCAAACGAGACCTAACTTGTTAAATTCTGTTAGCTCAAAGCAAAGTCATTGCTATTCAAATTGCTTGACATTCCCCGCCAGTATACTATATTTCATACGATAAATAACTATTACGATAGTAATATTTATAACATACCTTTATTCGCATTCCAGAAAAAGTCTTTTTCTGATTGACTATAACAATTACGCCACCTAGCGGTCAGTTGCGGAACTCTAAATTACGAGTATGTTCCAGACTTCTTTCAGCCAATTAACCTGACTTTTTTCCTCAAAGTTATAGAATTAACGGCTACCGATACATTGTCAGCGTCCATTCTTAAGTATTAACTAGAGTGCGGTAAGGTAAGAGGTAACGTAAGACGTAAGAAAATAAACCTGTGGAATCAGATGAGAGTGTTTATAGTCTTAACGTAAGAGGTAACGCAACACTCTCATCTGATTCCACAGGTTTATTACCTTACGTCTTACGTTACCTCTTACCTTACCGCACTCTAGTTAATCCCTTAGTTTTGCCATTCGGTACATATATTTTTTCTTTATTTTTATCTTTTCTCCAAGAACTTTTAGTATTGTCAAAACACTGTTTGTAACTGTCTTATTGACTGTATTTAAACGGACTTATTATTACATGAAAGGTCCATTTATTATTTAATTCTGTACTTAATAGTTCGCTTTAGGTATATTAAGGCCCGATTTTATCAACACGGGCATTTTAACAAAGGTTTTGACCAATCAGGGCAGCCCATTCAAGAACTTGCATCTGTCAAAGTTCTCTGAAAATTATTGATTTCTCTTGAAATTTACTTCGAAATGGTGAAAAAAGACATGCTTTATATATAATCGACCATTGTGAACTCTCTAGTATCTTTTCGACTCTGATTTTCCATCCTAAATGAGTGAACACTTGCATTTTCCTGTTTAACAAAGACTTGCTAGTCTCAACCAATCAGATTCCACAAAACCGATACGTTTGATCACTGGATCAAATGTACTGTTAATTTAATGATAATGATGACAAGAAATTCAAATTACTGCATTATTTTGATAAAACAATAATTTACAATCGATAATAATAATAAATACCTCCAATATACGTTTGTATTATAGTGAAAAATGGTAAAAATAACATTTTATTGCATTTCACAAAGCTATTATAGACACACACGATGCACGTGTGCGTTACTGGTTGCCTATCCTGCTTAACAGCAAAGCCTTGCGATCTGGCAAAAGTATAACGTACATATAACCACAGGTATAACCTTACTTTTCCTAAACTAGGAACATTTCGTATAGTCAGAAAGTGAATAAGGTGCTTTATAATAAACCTCGAAATTGGACGATTTTGAAACAGGTGGCGAAGAACAGCCATGGATGCTCTGGCGGTGTCTGCCGTGGAACCGCAAATCTTTGATATCCACACCTCTTCTTTGCAATTCAGGTATGAGAAAGGTATTCACCATATGAATGTAACGTTCAGATGTTACTGTAGCGGTGACCCCATTTTCTCCAAAAAAATATGGGCCAATGATGCCACGCCATATGCCACGCGTTGTTCTAGCGTCTACCGCTCCATGATGGCAAGTGGCAAGTAAGAAAGTGAAATGGTTTGAGTCAAGGAATGGATTGTAATAAACCGCGCGCTCCCCCCTTTTCTAATATACGAGTACTACTCAAACCAAAAACACTTGGTTTTCATGCCCCACCCTGTATAAATGTGTTTCTACGCTACGGTGCCTTTTACGCAGTGCCTCTGTGAATATTTCTATAAGAAGGTCTATTCTATAACAAACATGCATCCAGTCTATAATCAATCTGAGGTAATTATACAATAATTATAAGGTAAACATTAAAAATCTAGCATTAATTTGCAAATCAATCACTTTTTTCTGATTTTCTGCTATGATTTTGATCCATGAATTCTAAAATATTTTTGATGAAAGTGTTTCCAATATTGATAAAATACTACTGAATGATACTTATTAACATAGCCCTCAATACCCAATAGAAAGCTTTTACTAAACAACATCCAATAGAAAAGCTTTGTCAAAGTCTTTGTTAAATATGCATGTTGATAAAATCGGGCCTTAACCTACCACCCGGTACAGTTACTTCTACATAAATCGCTCGTGTTATCACGAAGTAACGTGTCTGATAAAATTTACAAAACTGAGTTACGCCGGTAAAATGAGTTATGAGCTACACGTGTGTTTGATCTCACGAAGCGATTCTGTTGTAACTGATACACCTTTGCAGGCACGTATTGAATTTACGGAGCAACTATATTACAACAAGAAAACGTTTAACGTTTGACAGAACGTTCAGTCATTTTAATGATAATTTGTTCCGTTGTGTTACTACTAGGTGGGCTATAAAGTTGCATGGAATCACAGAAGAAACTTTTCGTCATTTTACAGTGGAAAAGACATGGTAATTTTTCTTAAATGACATCGTCAAGATGTGACCTAAAGGCTCGTGAGTCCACTTGCGAGTAACTTGCGATAGTTTTTGCAGCAAGTACTTGCTTGTCTGTCTACACTATCTTTTAATTGTTCGCAAATGTAACCTAGGAAGTTGCTCTCGCAAGTTCACCTGGGCTTGATTGTTCTGATTTTGTGTACACTACAGATGATAAGATGTCGTACGCAAAATCTGCAGCTGCGGCGGTAGACGTGGTATATTTAATTTAAAAAAAAAGAAACAAGAGAAAGATAGTAAAAGGCGGAGAAAATGTTGGGTGAAAAAGTGGATTCAACGTAGAACTACTCTAGTTGCTTACTGAATTGGGAAATGAAGATCCGATGGAGCTTAAACAGTTTTTGCGGATGTGTATGTATGACGTGTTGCCTGCCTACGGAGAGTTGTAAGAACGAGAGTCAATAAAGAATAGTGCTGAACCGGACCTAGCCTAATTAATTACTTACTACAATTACTGCTAGAAATACAAAATAACATTCTTTTTTTTCTAAAAATCGACTTTCAACTTACCAGATTATCTTCCGTAGTATTCTGTATAATTGAGTCAATTATAAACTTTAATAAGTCAAAGAACTCCCAAGTACTCTTACATATTTCATTAGTCCCTTGTCCACTTTTCTTTTTTTTTTAATTTTTCTCCACTCTTGGTTAATTTGCGTTCTCAAATTATGTAGCTTCCTTTGAATTTCTGCTGTAGAAGTATTAAATAAGTCGGCCAATTTTTGTAATGCATTCTGCTTTTTGATTCTGTCCTTAAATTCTGGAGTATGTGCATTCCATAATTCAGGATATAATTCAAAATTTTCAATCAAAAGGCACGTGTCTTCTCTCGTCCAGTTGAACTTCTCCATATTTGCTCGATTTACAACACTACTTGTACTTGCTGCAAGACTTTCGGAACAGGCTCGAAATTTTTGCGGCAAACTAATTTCCTGAGAGTGACCGTGTACACTACAAGCTCTCAGCATGTCGCAAGTTCTTTAAATGCAAGCAATTTTGCTGCAATATTTCTCTAATGACGTCGTGCACGACTTGTGAGAGCAACTCTAGCAATTTTATTTGCTAGTGGCTACGAGGCTTAAGCCTCGTCGAATCTCGAGCGCAGGTTTGCGTTTACTGGCTGGCATATCGCGCCTGGAATAGAAGACATTTCTTGGAGGATAACTGTTTTCATTTGAGGTATTGATGTTAGGTTAACCATGTATACTCCACTCTTCTGCCGAAACGTTAAAATGCTTACATAATATTTGTAAGAGTGTCTGGTCCTCCGGTGTTTGGCCGGATGAATGATGCACATCAATTTTTGTTCCACTTCATAAAAAGGGATTTCCAACAAATCCAGACAATTATCGCCTACTTTCGTCAATCTCTCATGCAAGTAAGGTTCTACAATATATTTTACAATCTCGTTTGGAGGGCTTTATTGGCTGGCAAATTTCTCAGGCGCAGGCAGGTTTCGTGAAAGGACGCGGTATGCGTGAACAGATCTTAAACTTAAGACAAATTATTGAAAAAGCCAGAGAGCATTATTCTCCAGTTTTGATCTGCTTTGTGGACTATATTCAGGCGTTTGATAACGTAAAGTGGCCCAAACTGTGGGAAATCCTCCATGGGAGTTCCTTATCACCTAGTGTTTCTCATACAGCAGCTCTACGAGTCTAATTCGGCTCGTGTAAGAATTGATGGTAACCTGTCTAGTCAAACTACAACCAGAAAAGAAGTTCGTCAGGGATGTGTATTATCTCCGAGGTTGTTTAACATTTACTCTGAATTTGTGATGAGGCAGGTATTAGACAACTGGAATGGCGAATATCCAACTTAAGATTTGCTGACGATACAACCCTTATTGCAGCTTCTCAGAAAGAACTAGTAGCTCTGTTAAACATCTTAGAACAACATAGTGCAGCGTATGATCTTGGTATTAACTACAATAAGACCAAGGTTATGATCGTAGATAGAGAGCATGATAATAATCATCGAGAATAAAGTCAATAGGCCGTTATGAAGTAGTTCAGAGTTTTGTGTTCCTTTGTTCTTTGATCCGACAATTCAGGTAGCTGTGAAAATGAGATTCTACGGCGCATTCAACAGGCACGTGTGGCCATGACAAAGCTTACTAAAATATGGCGTGACCATAACATCATTAAAGCTACAAAAATGTCGCTGGTTCAGTCTCTTGTGTTCTCCATATTTTTGTATGCCTCGGAAACTTGGACTGTTAAAAAGGCAGATCGAGCTCGCATAGATGCTTTTGAAATGTGGACATGGAGGAGAATGCTGAGAGTTCCTTATACCGCCCATCAAACTAACGTTTCCATACTGGATGAGCTCGGGAATCCAAAGAGACTATCCTCCATTGTGCCTACGAGAATGCTTACATTCTTCGGACATATACACAGAAGCGGTAATATGGAGAAACTTGTAGTTCAGGGTCATGCCCCGAGTGGGCGGCGCCGTGGCCGTCCCCCTACACGCTGGGTGGATACGACGAAACAGTTGCTGGATGTGAGTATAAGAGCGCCACTAAACTGACAATTTACTATCGATAATATTCGTGTCGGCAATACTCTAGCTCCGACTTAATGCATTTTACGAGTTCACAACATGTCTGTTAAGGCAAGTGTCCCCATAGGAAAAAGTCATGGGGAGTTAAGTCCGGACGCCTGGGAAGCCATGGAATGTCCGCTCCACGCGATATCACAAGGCGCCCCAAGCTTTTTCGCAATATTTTACATTCATTATTATTTTCAGCTTATATTAGGAATTATTTTTCACTTTTTAGTCCTATACAACCGTGTTTTTTAGTTTTTTAACTTTCCCGACAAAAGAGAGGTAAATTATTAGTTTTCGTGCGAGGTGTCATTTCCAAGGTAAAATCACCTACTGATTCATTTTCTGAGAAGAAAATGCTGTGTTATATTATTATTCTTCCGAGTAACCCGAGTAACCCGCCCCCATCATTAAATAATAAATAGCATTTATTGCCCAACAACAAAGCCATTTACAGAGAAATTTGTACAATATGAATAAACTTAGTCTACAACGCCTATCACGAAACAACATCAGTGAAAGGAAATATGTATTTATAATTGATAATAATATTTACAACTTACTTAAAGATAGGTACGAGATATATCCTTTCAACCAACTAAGCTGCAGTGAAATATATCGCATACCAAAGAAATTATATTTGCACTTCTGCACATAAAATTTACTTGTGCCCTGGATAATAAATTAGTGTGAGTGAAACTGCACCAAAAGCTATCTGTTTGTCAACAGTTGACAACAGTTGACAACAGTTGAGGACAATCAATTATACTATTCAACAGTTTATAGAGAAAAATAATTGAAGCTTGCTCCCTTCGTTTCCCCAGTGACTGCAAACCAAATCTTTGCAGTAATTCAACATAATTACAACCCCTTTGCGGATAAACTTCATCACATTTAAAACAAAGCAATTTCAAAAATCACTTCTGAACTTTATCAACAGCGATTTTATGTACATTATATATGGGGCTCCAAATGATTGAACAGTATTCCAATTTTGACCTAATCAGACTAAAATAAAGGGATAAAAGAACGTCAACATTGAAAGATTTACAATTTCTAGTGATAAGTCCATAAGTAGAAAATGCACTTGCAACAATGTGGTTAATGTGATAGTTGAAGAATAACTGATTGTCAAAGTAAATACCCAAATCTCTTATATTTTCTGTCCTCTGCAAAGTGGTGCCATTTATCGCATATGGGAACTCGATAATCTTCTTCCTGCGGCTGAATGATAAAACTTTGCACTTGGATATATTGAGCTCTAATTTAAACTTATTACACCAATCTTGCAAACAAAAAAGTTCCTGTTATAGCATGATACAGTCGTCATTGCTTGATATCATTGCATATAATTTTAAATCATCAGCAAACATAAGTTTTTTACATGTTAGAGACTCACACAAATCATTAACATAAAGGCAAAATAGCAGTGGCCCTAGATTAGAACCCTGCGGGCCGCCACCAACAGCCGCTTGCTTAAAGATGTCTACCTCAATATAATATTACTATTCGATAGGACTCTTAAGGGTTGAGTCGGTGAAGTACATAGAATGAGGTCTACCTCGTTCAAACTAAAGGGTGACCCAAATTTAGGGTGTCATTCTATTTTTCGAACAAAACTCAAACTATTCCGAATCTTTTGCCATCCTTTACTGTATTGCAAACATTGGCCTTTACCATTTATACGTGAAAGATAATATCGAGCAAATGGCCTCCGCGATTTTTCTTGCAGTACATAATTCTGTGACCGAAATTCCTTATAAAATTTGGCATATATGAGGTTGTATTTCACCAATTACACGCCGCGTTTCGTCAACCGGAATCGTTTTGAGATTGTTGGCATAATAAGACTAATAATAATTATTATTATTATAAAATTTGGCATATATAAGGTTGTATTTCACCAATTACACGCCGCGTTTTGTCTTTCAACAACCGGAATCGTTTTGAGATTGTTGGCATAGACTGCAATAGTGCCAACAGAACCAGTGTGTCGCATTCCAACAGCTACACAATTCATTGTTGTCCCATCCAAGACCCACAACCTGACAGTATTATCTTTGCTTGAACTGAGCATAAGATCTGGATTTGATTTACTTGTACTCAATGCCAAGACCAAATCAGTATGTGCCTTCAGCAGCTGGCATGTCATTGTTGTAGCCTGATAGAGCTTTATGTCATTGGAATTTGTAGCAACAGCAATGTATGAGTCATCTTTTCCTACATAAGTTATATCCAAAATTTCATCAGAGAATCCTATAAACTGTTTCAAGCAAGCAAATGATTTCAAGTGGTAAATAATAATATTTTGATCTACGCTAACTACAGCTGAGATGTGTTACAGATAATCCTCCCTCCTCAGATGCTGGAGTTATAAGTGAATTGGTTTGTAAATATACTTGCTTCCTTTCACGTAACCCCAAAAAAAGAAGTCCAACGGGGTTAGATCGCAAGATCTTTGTGGCCAACCAATATCACCCTTCAACAAAATCAAGCGATTGGGAAATTTGGATTTCAAAAAATCGATGGTTTCGCCTGCAGTGTGACTCTTCGTTCCATCTTGTTGAAATCACATGCTGTCAGTGTCCATGCCATCCAATATCGGCCACAAAAGGTTTTCCAACATTGCTCGGTAATTGACGCCACTCACGGTTGCCGCTTTTCCATCCGGTTTTTCGAAGAAATACGGCCCAATCACTCCTTGCGCTGAGAGTCCACACCAAACAGTGACCCGTTGTGGATACATGGATACCTCTGCATACGTCCTTGGATTTTCATCGCCCCAGATGCGACAGTTTTTTCTGTTGACGTAGCCATTCAAATGAAAATGAGACTCGTCACTAAAAATGATTTTTTCGTAAAAACGATTGTCACTTGACAGCTGCTCTAAGATCCAGTTAGCAAACGTTCGACGTCTTGCCTGATCCTTTGGCGTCAACTGAATTTTGTACGCATGGAGACCCAAATCGTCTTTCAAAATTCACCGCAGGGAGCCATAAGAAATGTTGACTTGCTGTGAACGTCGGCGAATGGAGATGGATGGACTGTCGACGACAGTCTCACGAATTGCTTCAATGTTTTCATTTGCACGCACTGAACGCCTATGCGGAACATGTCGCAGGTCACAAAATGAACCAGTTGACTCGAACATCTGCACCATTTTTCATATAGCCTTCTCAGATGGGTGATCAAATCGACCGTATTCACTTCGGAGTTTGCGAAATGTGGTTCTCACAGAACGCGAATTTTCGTAATAAGTTTGAATAACTTTAACACACTGTTGCAGGCTAAACGACGACATGCTACAAATGGTATTAACTGGAAATGTCAGATGTGACATCTGAAATGTCAAATGATTTGACACTTAGAAAAAATACACGTTTGATTTTCTAACCCTAAAGTTGGCTCACCCCTTATATTTTTATTTGTTAAGACAAACGTGTACTTTCGCTAGGCTAGGCTAGGCTACGCTACTGAACATCTCAATTGGTATCTCCTGTAAAGAGACGTGACACCCCCATGTCGGCGCATATCGATGTTTCACCTTCATATCTGCCAGTTTGATTTACGCAAGGTGCGAGTTAAAGGCTGCGCTCCCCCTTTTCTCGGAATGCCTAATGTATCCGCACGTCAAATTAGAACGAATGTTGGGCTGAAGACTACTGGGGATTTCGCCGCTGAACAGATTGATGGCCCTTAGAGATAGGCGTGACAATGGTAAATGCAGAAAGAAATCTTCCTGTGGTTCTGAAGGGCTATTTGTGATCTAGATCTGGATCTAGATTACCCACGCGGTGACAGATGCATAGGCGTAGTTAGGTGGGGGCTTGGGGGGCCTACCCCCCCAAGAATGAAATTAGCCCCCCAAAAATCCAAAAATAATTTGTTCTGTTAAGTTTATTGTATCTGGGACAGGGACTTAAGCCCCCCCCAGATGTAGGCCTTAAGCCCCTCCAGATTCAGGGACTTAACTACGCCTATGGACAGATGTATCGAGTCATATTAGTTGCGGAGTGAAAAATTCAAATTTTCACGTTTTGCAACTTATTATGTTCACATAGGATTTCCACATTTCGGGATCGGGATACCGTTTCGAGAACATACCTTGCCGATTTGGATTTTTTGCGACTTTAGCAGGACATTTGATTTTATCAATCGCACAACACTGTGATATAAACTTGAGAAGTATGGAGTCAGAGAAGTTTGTCTGAATTCTATAAAAAATTTCTAGAAGATTGTGAGCAGTATGTTTTTATTACTATGTCTAAATGCTAACCCCCTGCCAAATAAAAAAAAAAAGGCAGATGGACATGTCCTTGTTTTAGAGATTCTATCACGCTGAGATAATAAGAGAGGCTCTGCGAGCTCATTCTTACCATGACGAGGTCCCTACTCCTCGAACCAGTCTCCTTCAGCATTCCTTCTTTTGGAGAACTTTGTAATGGGCTGACGAGGATTTTGTCTGCCGACGGCTACAACCTGCAGGGTTTCAAATATATGTGCACACATTCTCTCGCAGCGCTTCTACAGCGCTATAAGCTTGTAGACTTTGCGGGAGGCTGACCATAAAAAAAAATTAAAAAAACATGCGTATCACCCAATAGGCACGACTGAAAGTACAGTTTCAAATTTTTTTTAAATTTAGCAATCCATTTCTAAAACCTAGTGAAGCGGTTGAACTCCTTCTGTTTTCAGTTGAGGTCATTACGTAATCTGTTAACCACAGCTCAGTTGATAAACACAAATTATGCTCAAGTACATTCAAAAGAACAATACGGCATTGAATTTTGGGATCATAGCTGCACAGCCTTCATCATAGTCACAATGTCTTAACAGACCTGTTGTGAACTCGTAAGATGCATTAAGTCGGAGCTAGAGTATTACCGACACGAATATTATCAATAGTTTTGAGAAATGTAGCTCGCCATCGTTCGCGATTTACTGTCAGTTCAGTTACGCTCTTGATACTCATATCCAGCAACTGTTTCGTCGTATCCACCCAGCGTGTAGGGGAACGGCCACGGCGCCTCCCACTCGGGGCGTGATCCTGAACTACAAGTTTCTCCATATTATCGCTTCTGTGAATACGTCCGAAGAATGTAAGCATTCTCATCGACACAATGGAGGATAGTCTCTTTGGATTTCCGAGCTCATCCAGTATGGAAACATTAGTTCGATGGGCGGTATACGGAATTCTCAGTATTCTTCTCCACGTCCACATTTCAAAAGCATCTATGCGAGCTCGATCTGCCTTTTTAACAGTCCAAGTTTCCGAGGCATACAAAAATATGGAGAACACAAGAGACTGAACCAGTGACATTTTGGTAGCTTTAGTGATGTTATGGTCTGCCATATTTTAGTAAGCTTTGTCATGGCCACCCATGCCTGTTGAATACGCCGTCGAATCTCATTCTCACAGCTACCTGAATAGGGTCGTTCAGTGAAATTCCAATAACCATATTTATGCACATTTTCATGAAGTATTACTTACATATAACATACAAAAAAAATTTCAATTTAATTGGATGAGAATTGAAAAAGTTACGCGCCTTCAAAGATTAAAATACTTCATGCGCTCAAAATTCATCGTTGTGACGTCATTAGGTCTGTCGGCGAGCCCAGACCGGCTGGCGGCTGTACAGCGACAGCGCCTAGCATACGTTTGTAATACGTTCAACTAGTAAGTGCTTTGGTTGACGCTATCTTTTATTTGATCGGGTGGTTTTCTGATAGAAAAAAATGTGTGATACGGATTTTGTTAAGGCCGATTCCTCTAATATGCCGGAAGTAGATGTTTTTATTTAGTTTGTAGTACATGTAATTTTCAACATCTTCCTCCAACTAAAACAAAATATACAAGATTAAGATACACATTTCATTGGGATATTGTATAAGCTAAATACCCAGGATTTTCTACCCAAAATAAGTACAGAAAAATGATACAACAGAACTAGATAATATATATAACAATTTTTTCTACATAATTAAAATACATATGAATGTTGGGTACATCAAAGGACTGAAAACTGTCTTTCACATCTTCCACATATCATATGTCAATAAGGATTGATTTTTACAATGCTTTTATAATTGTTATATGATTAGGTCAGTATTTGGATTAAAAAAATCTATTTGTATCTCTTACGTTTTAGTGTAGGTACCAGTAACAGCAAAATCTGCGAACAACTGACATCAATATATCTTTAGAATGGCATTGACAAATGCTTGAAAACTTTTTTTTTAATTTCAGACGTAATCCCACAATACACTTTCCGATTTCATAACCGGGCGGTTTCTTTATAATAATACAATTCACGATTTACGTAGTTATAAAAATACTTACATTAAAATGGTCCTCACAGCAATGCTTTGTTGACTTATCGCTTACAAATCCATTCCTACGCATAGCTCTCTGCCACAACTTCCTGATTTTTATATTTCGTGGCAAACTAATAAAAATTTTATCAGGAGTGGTCACTGTCGTATTTTTACAGTGGGGAACTATACAATATTTATAATTTTTCTTCTTCCGTCTTCCTTCCATTATTATACTCCGTATCAACGAATTCGAATAGGTTGGTAAGTATCCCGTGTCGATGCAACAATTAAATAAATTATACAATAGACGCGTATGCAGTTCACAACGCTTGCCTAGCGAGTAGCATTACTCATTAGCCGCAGCGTTACTATTTACCGAGCACCCGTACGATGCGTGGCTGGGACGCGGCGCCGAGCCGGCCGGTCGGAAAGGTTTAATGACGTCACAGCCGCATACTCGCAAGTGCCGCGCGTTTCAAATTTGCACCACTTTGGTAATTTATTTGAATATGAAAGCGAGCTCAGAAAATTCTGAAATTTTGCACAGCTACTAAATTCAACACGCTCTTTTAGAATATGCAATAAAAAAAATATGCTGAACGAGCCCATTGTCGATCAAAGAACCGAGATACACAAAACTTTGTTGTAGTTAATACCAAGATCATATGCTGCACTGTGTTGTTCTAAAACGTTCAACAGAGCTACTAGATCTTCCTGAGAAGCAGCAATAAGGGTTGTATAGTCAGCAAATCTTAAGTTAGATATTTTGCTTCCGCCAATAGTTGTACCGCCATTCCAGTTCTCCAATACCTGTCTCATCACAAATTCAGAGTAAATGTTAAATAACATCGGAGATAATACGCATCCCTGACGAACTCCTTTTCTGGTTGCTGTTTGACCAGACAGGTTACCATCAATTCTTACACGAGCTGAGATAGACTCATAGAGTTGCTGTATGAGAAATACTAAATGGTAAGGGACTCCCATGGAGATAAGGATTTCCCACAGTTTAGGCCACTTTACGTTATCACAGCACAGCCTTAGATGTTTTAAAAATACAAAAACGTGCTCTGAGGTGTATTTTTAATGTTAGTTCATAAACGCCATGCAGTCCGTATTTTGAATAATAGAAAATTTTAATTTTTATACTAAGAAGTATTTTGAAAAATAACTGTACAGTATACCGTGAGCCTTTCCAAACGAATGGATGAGCTGGCTCCACACATGTGTGACGTAAGCCAGGAAATCTCCAGTTGATGTTTGAAGTCGGAATCCATATATTGTCTGTCGTTGATTAAGTGATGGAGCTCAAGGTATTTCATGAACTCTTGGTTGACGCATTTCTTTATCACTTTACTGATCACAGAGAGCAAAGCTATAGGTCTGCAGTTGGTTGGATCAGCTTTGGATTCCTTCCTTTTGGCACCGGCTGGATGCAGGCTGTGTCCCAGTCTTTTGGGATGATGCCGGTGTCGTAAGACATTAGAAAGAGGCGGATACGTATGGGAAAAGGGAGCAATTAAAGTATTTCCACCAGACTGACTTAAATAATAACATCACTCCTCGCTATGGGGACGCAGTGGTCCACCCCTTCTCTCCCCTGTGCGAGACACGATATGGTCCGGAATACGAAAAGCATGCGGTAAAGTATGACAGCTTATCAAAGATCAATCCGTCCTCCGTAATAGAGGGGATCGAAATATACGACCGCCCTGCAGGATGTCTCCGTATATCCGGCAATTATCCTCTCCCGTAATATAAATCTAGTTTAACCGCCTCCCGTTATCCTGAGCAGTAAAGCTTAATAATGACTGCCGGTTGAAAAATTGTAGCCGACGACGTGGTACGTCGCCGTCGGTCGGTCCGCAAACCGGCTGATCCGAATTCCATTCCAGAAGTTGACGCATTCTATCAACCAGTGGCGTCAATAACGGTCGATTACCGGCATCTGTTAAAATACTTTTTTCTTGCTGATCCACAAAACTCTAGATTTCAACGAAAGTACCCCACATGATCTTTATGAAAAATGCTGTCTGTTCCCTTCCTCCAGTATTTGTGTCTAAGATGAGGGCAGATAAGTCCAAAAATCCAAAGGTAAGGTCAAAAGGTCCAAAGGTAAGGTCCAAAGGTCATTATAAAAATGAATTTCGCATTTCCAAGCTCCTGAAGTTACCTTTAAACTTATAGTAATGACTCAAAGAGCAAATTAAAGAAGAAAGCTTGCGATTGTGCAGCTATTTAGCCTTTTTTTTGATATCGTGTTTGGTTGTTAAATTACAGGAATTTATAGAATGTATGATTTTGTATTGGGAGTTTTTTTTTGCACATTAAAAAACTTTTTTGGAAAAATCGAAAATCGTTGTCATTAATTAAGGTCTTAACTATCGCCCTTTGAAATATTATATATGTAGTTTGAAAATAGAGTGTGTTATGCGAGAAATTGTGAGTCCGTGTTTTACATGGCAAATACGTATATATAAATATGTGTATCCAGGCCCCTTAATAAACGCTGAATTTTTAACTTCCCAGACAAAGTAGGGGTAAGTTATTAGAATCGGCCCGTTTTCGCAAATTTTACCGAAATCAATGTGCGAGGTGTCATTTCCACGGTAAAATCACATCCTGATTCATTTTCTGAAAAGAAAATGTTATGTTGTATTATTATCTTTTCGAGTAACCCCCACCATTAAATTATAGATTTGCACCAAAAGTGGACCAAAAGAAGATATTTTTCATGTAAAAAGAATAAGTTTTTATTCGTTGATTTCCAATATACAGTACGTTCACTTGGCAGCGATTTGGATATAAAAATGGTCATAACCTGGTTACAATTCAATCAATAAAATAATTGTAGCCAAGAGATTAATTGTGAAGGACCAAATAAATTGGCAACTAACCGCAAATGACTCACGAGGATCGAAATTAATCATGAATCGGTTGACTCACCCCTTGTTGGTTGGCGTCGGATGTCGTCCCCAGCTGGGTACTGCGTTACTCTATCCAGATTCCAGAGCTAGCTGAGCGATGTAAGGCTGTGATCGCCCTTATTGGAGGTACACGCTACACACGGGGTGAAGGATATCACACACACGTCCGTTCACCTCGGTAGTTAAAATACGACTCTTCTCTTCTTCCGCGTCAACAGTCAGACTTCAAAAACTCGCAAGTCAAAACGTGGGAGATTTGAATACAAATTTTCAAATGCTAAATGCCAATCGTAACCATAACCTTTGAAATACCCTGTATAACGTTACAACACCTTAGATTGTATGAACCGAAATCATTAGTAGAATCTAAATATGGAATAATATATAGGGTGTCTCATTTAAAAAAAAGTATGTTTGCATCACCATGTAGTTATGGATCACCCTGTATAAGTCAAAATATTTTCTGAGTAAGGAGCATATCCTTGGCTACGACTTTCATATACAACTTTTTTGGATATCTTCTGCAGTAGTGGAGTTATTGACCGATCCGGTACTAAAAGCTCACCCTGTATAAGCAATGGAAGTGCAAAACAGATCTCTACTCATTTTTTGCGTATAGGATGTGTGTGTGTGTGTTGGTGTAGGTATCTAAACACCAAGGGTGAATGAAGTCTATACTGCATATTCAAAACTGGACCATCCTATAAGAAAGGTTATGTAAGTGTATTTTCGGACGCAAAAGGGATCATAATGGAAATGTTCATAGAAAAGGAAAGGGTCTCCGGGGGCCCCCCCGCAATTTTTTTGACGGGACCTCCTCTTCTATATAAAAAAATAATATTTCAAATCTATTTATATATGGCCACTACGAAAGCAACAAATGTATCAACTATTTTGTCTAAGTCTATGCCTTCTGCCCGTTCATTTTCTATAGGAAATTAATGCCAAAGAACTTACACGCGATTCACCCGTCGTCGATCTTGCAAACTTTTTATTAGTTTTAGTTTTGGAAATGAGCTTGCTTGAGCCGATGTAACAGGCAGTACTAGAAACAATTGAAATGCAGTGCACATCTCAGGTACACTATTAATCAACAATTGATTTTTTTCGAAAATAAAATCAGAAAATTCCCTAATACTGTTGAGATTTTTCAGGTTACATATAGAAGATTTTTTATTTGAATTAGTTCCGACGCAAGATTTTGTGAGATTGTCTGGATATTTTTCAACTAATTCTTACACTTTATTAATAATTTCAACTTCTTGCACTTCAAAAGTGTTTTAGGGTTTAAAACATAAAAAAACATCTATTTTTTAGTTGTAGGTACTAAAATAGTTCTAGGCATGTGTTGAACACTAAACGATTTCTAGGGTCTTCAATTGGTCAATCAACCGCCATTTCATCAAAAAACTTTTTAATAGTACGAATTATTTTGTCTGCAAATTGTGGCTCAGTACCACATTGTTACTGAAGTTTCATAGATATTTTCAAAATTATTTCTTAAATTTCCTAATTAATCTGAAACATATGCAATTAAATCTGTGGCTTGTCCAATATCTGTACCACTTTTTTGCAAACATTTTGAATGTAAATTGACCTTTCCAAATATTTTTCCTTGAAACATTAATAAAAAGACAAATTCAAAATTTTCTATTTTATTTTGTAAGACCTTTGCCCCATCCCTATCAGATTTTTTCCTTGCTATTATATCTAGATCCGACAATATTTAACGAGGACTAAATAGTTACTTTTTAATGAAATTATCGATTCGACCCTGGTTGACCATCTGGTGGGACATAGTTTTTTTAATGTGGATCCCACAGAATTACTGTTTTTTAATTCAGTGTTTAAGGCTTGCCAACGAGGCACACTTTCGCTAAAAAGAAAAATATAAAGTGACTGAATGGTGTCAAAGGGGGCCCCCCGGATGCTCGGGGCCCCCACGGACCGCGGGCCCTATCGGCACGCCTCTGGTAATCAAACCCATGACTGTCTACGGTGCTATTGTATGGTGGCCAAAGGTTCATCAAAGTACAGCGGCTAAAGCGGTCACAGGTGCAGTGGGCTGCGTGTGTGAGCATAGTGGGCGCCAGGAAGGGTACACCAACTGTAGCATTGGAGGTACTGCTGAATATCCCATCTCTTGATATTAACATGGAGCAAGAGGCAAAATGACTGCATAAAGAATGCAGTGCCATGACATGCAATAAATACTCTACGATACTTGACAGCCTGCGATGCGACATACTCGAGATGCCACGTAGTTGCCACCCGACAAAATTTCAAGAGTCGTGGACACTGAGATCCCATACTTTCACTCAAGTGACAGATCGGAATGGGCTACAGGAAAACTTCAACATCTGCTGAATGGTACATTGATGGCTCCAAAAATAGACCATGACAGGAGGAAGCATTTATGGTGGTAGGCCTGGGCGAAAGTGTCTGCCTAGGTAAACTGACTAC
This sequence comes from Callosobruchus maculatus, assembly GCA_951848785.1. Taxonomy (NCBI): domain Eukaryota; kingdom Metazoa; phylum Arthropoda; class Insecta; order Coleoptera; family Chrysomelidae; genus Callosobruchus; species Callosobruchus maculatus. Next base: position 3,643,944 of record CATOUR010000081.1, on the reverse strand, counting down.
CGTTTTCCAAGCACAAATAGCCGCAATTATGGAATGCGACAGAATATGCATAGATAAAGGATACAGTAAAAAATTATCTATGTAAACACAGACAATCGCGCGGCTCTAATGACCTTGGCAAGTAAGCCCTATACCAAAGTTTACGGAATACATATAAGTTGGATCACTCCGCAAAAATATCAAAACGGCCTGCCCCTTGCCCCGTCACCCCGGTACACCGGTAGCAGTATACCGACGTCAGCCAAGAGATACGGAGCGGCGCAAAGTAGAGGTTGAACGTGTTTAACGCGAAGTGTATACAGTGTCTCAAAAATATCGGATTTTGTTATCTCGGATTTGTTTGCAGGAAATGGATAATCTTTTTAGAAGTTTGAGAGTAATCAATTTCGCGAGAAAAGATATTACCAATCAATTTAAATTTATTAACGGATGGAGAATGACAATCAGATCCATCCTTATTTTGTGGTAAACCTTGAAATGTAAGGGATATAAATACCCAATGAGGTATTTGTTTTTGGTCACGTGACATTCGATTCAAAATTATTAATGGGACACCCTGTATATTTGTGCCTGTGTTCCTCCCGATAAAACAATTCCAACAAACTAGCACACTTGGGGTCTAAAGTGATTAGTTCAAGAGCTACAGGTACTTAAAGGATTGTATCACGCTAGAAGCGTATAGTGAGACAAAATATTTATTCGCTGGTCTTACCATACCACCCAGGGATATTGTAAATTATATTTAGGGCTATTTTTATTGAAAACTTTAACAATTTAGTTTCTACAGTAGCAACTGGAATGACACTGAAAAGCAAAATGTCAAAAATAATTCATTCACATCCATGTAAAGCATTTCCACATGATTATCTTTTAAAATTGTACATACGAGCTCGTATGTACTATACCATAAAATTTATAAACTGTGATCTCAAAAATAAGCCAAATAAACAAAACATTAAGGTAGAAATACTACAGTACCTTTGAAGCATCAATTTTTACTTATCTACGAAATAGCTACAATATGTGAAATCATTTGAGATTCATGAGTAATAGTTTTTCTAGGCTTTATTTATGTTATCCATTTATGTAACTTAGTGTATTAGCAAAATAAACGTTATATTTGTATTTGTATGTCTAAATCGGCCGTCAATACATAGTTTTTCAATGACCCTCGTATATACGTACAACCCAGGCATTAGCAAGTCCCCGCTAAAAGACCCTCGTACTTGAGCAAAAACCAATGCAAAAACTAACTGGCGCGTGTGGCCGCGGCATCGCTTTGATGTAAGTTCTTCAAGGTGCCGACGGAGAGTGATCCAACTTATATGTATTCCGTAAACTTTGCCTATACTTAGTGTGAGCTGCCATAATACTCTAAATACGAACAAGGTAAGATTATCTTAAGTGCATAGTCACATAGGAGTAGGTGGGAATGAGGGGGCCGACAGGTGTGCCAAGGAAGGTGCACTTCCTCTCATCAGGCCAGATCCAGTATGTGGAATATATCATATCATGAACATGGTACGGACAGCTGGATGGGTGTCGAATGAGCACTAGAAGTGCTAAGACAAAGCGGTGGGGAATGTTCAGTCTAAGAGGATGCTAAGGGGACTCCCGTGTTCTAATACCGCAGACGCTCTCAGATTAAGCAGGAAGAAACTACGAAAGGTGGTTGGATTTATAACTAGCCATTGGACACTTAGTGCACATCTCCAAAAGCTAAGCACGTTCTTCGACTGTCCTGCTTTGAGTGAAAGTAGGAACTCCTATCTGAATGTAGGCCAGGAGGGAAGACAGAAGAGCATAGTCCAATGTATCTCAAAATTTGCAAAGAACTTAGGATGGGACTGTGTCTAATCCCTTTGACCCTACTAGGGAGTTGAACCCTAACCTCCTCACTACTAAGAAAAAAAGTTAAGGTGATGAACAGTGCGCGTTATAGTGAAATGTTGTTTCACAATCACGCACGTCACTGAGCCAAAGTATCCCCGAAACACTACAATTAATTTTATTCCAGCTACCCACGCTTACTTTTTGTTTTCCATTGATATCCCCGCCGGGATGCCACGTTGAGGCGATTCCATCATTAGGCGGGAGAGCCGGCTATTTTTCTCCCGTCAGATGCCAGTTTTAAAAAATGGGTTTTTAATATATGGATTTTTATATGAGGCTTTTATTAATTTCGCGTCGTTTTTCACCGCCTTGACAGAGATATTTTAGGATAAGCAATTATACATAGCAGGCCAGAAGGTTTACCAATAAAAGTACAACAAATAAACCATAACAACAGTAAGGGCTCACCAATTAGTTCGGATTTTGCTAACCATACCAATAAGCGGATGAAGTACTACAATCATGAAAAAAAACGACATACTTCAACTACATAGACTTCACTTGAAAGTATATTTAGTCTATAAAGATAGCATTAATCAAAATATTCCATTACTCAATTTAAAATAGATAGGTTTAAATCAGCTACAATATATCTGAAACAATCAGGACAAATTTAGGAATATGTCAGGTTTAAATAAAGTATACGAGGGTTGCTCTATATCTCCGTCAATCCACCAGTACGCAGACAGCTGTTTCACGCTTATTAGCGATCATCAGTGCTCCATAGGTAGATTGACGGAGAGAGAGCGCATCAGAATTTTAATGTCTACCAGACATGTGAAGCATGTGAGAGCAGGAGACAGAAAAGATCTGCTGGTGCGCCATCTGGTACCTGAGGATAACGGCAGACCACAGAAAATCGCTGCTAAACAGCAGCTTCTTTTCTTGGTGGAACGCCACGGCGCTTTCGCTTGGCCACCAGAAGAGCGCGGGTTCTATATGCTGCTGCATAGGAGAGTCGATATACGAGAGTTGCTCTATATCTCCGTCAATCCGCCAGTACGCAGACAGCTGTTTCACGCTTATTAGCGATCATCAGTGCCCATAGGTCGATTGACGGAGATAGAGAGCATCAGAATGTTCATGTCTACCAGTGAAGCATGTGAGAGCAGGCGACAGAAAAGATCTGCCGGTGCGCCATCTGGTACCCGAAGGTAACGGCAAACCAAAGAAAATCGCTGCTAAACAGCAGCTTCCTTTCTTGGTGGAACGCCACGGCGCGTTCGCTTGGCCACCAAAAAGCGCGGGTTCTATATGAGAGTCGATATACGAGGGTTGCTCTATATAATCGACCTATGGCGCACTGATGATCGTTAATAAGCGTGAAACAGCTGTCTGCGTACTGGTGGATTGACGGAGATATAGAGCAACCCGCGTATATCGACTCTCATATGCAGCAGCATATAGAACCCGCGCTCTTTTGGTGGCCAAGCGAACACGCCGTGGCTGTTTAGCAGCGATTTTCTTTGGTTTGCCGTTACCTTCGGGTACTAGATGGCGCACTGGCAGATCTTTACTGTCGCCTGCTCTTAAATAAAGTAATACAGTTGAAAGTAATTCTTATCCCAGTTTTTCCAGTAGCAAATATTTCTTCAGATTTTGGAATAAACTAATGCAAGAGGTTTTAACTCAAAGAGCCGTCGTTTCGGCGTTTATTTTATGCCTTCTATAGCCCTGACGTTTGCAAAACTGAAAATGTTTTTGTATGCCTAATAGGCTCTCTTTTGACCTGCGAAAGAAGGACCTAGCGACATAATACACTTTGTTAGGTTATTACAGAAATCAAGGGACTTCTATGTTTTTCTGATGTATATTACATACGAGTATTGCTCTATTTTGACATTATTACCATAGCGAGGATGGAAAATGGTTCTTAGAAATCGTGTCAATGGCGGCGCAGCAATAGTAAAAACTAAAAATATAAAAATAGCTCAAACTTCGTTTTTTAGGCAATTTGGGGGTTCCTGATGGTTTCATTGTATCCAGTTGAAGCTCGCAGAATAAAAACTGTGTCCTTCTAGTGCCTATAGGGAGGGAGACGCAAGATACTATTAACTACAGTTATGTTGGATGTTTTTTGAGGGCTGGCGGGCGAAGATTTGGTTGCAAGGGAATCTCAGACTACAGATTCATTCAATGGGAAAATGATAAAATGATATCACCGTTATGTGTGGGAAGTACTAAGTCAATCAACTTGATTCCATCTTTATCTTTAATTACAGCATTTAATAAAATATGCAGTAATTGTAAACAGCGATAATGTTTTAAGATAATGTGGTATACCTAAAAAAATCGACCTTATTTTCAAACATTAGCCAATCAATATGTCTGCAAATCACTTGGCAATCAAGTTGTGTTCGAGTGCATTCGCCCAGCGTGGACAACCGTAGCGTTGTTTGTAAGCATTTGCAGAATCTCTCAAACGCTGTTTACAAATGCTCTCCTTTGGCGTGTACAAAGCTTTAGTGTAGGCAGACCTTGCGTGAAAATTACCCTGACTCCGTTCCGGTCCATTTGGCGAGTCCAGCACCGGATCCCGGATCCGTCCCTGCCGATATCGACCCCCTTCTTATCGGCGGGCGGACGGGCGGGCGCCGGGCGCATGCCCACTGGACCGCACGGTTAGTGAACCGCGCCACTTCTTTCGCCCCGAGATATATCGCCGGCAGCAGCTTGCAGCTTGGCGCTTGGAGCTGCACAGTTGCCGCTCTCGATGCCCGATCGGCAACCATCGTACACCGCAAGATAAACGGAAGCGGTTCGGACAAATCGGCACGCTACAGGGAAATCCAGGGCTATTTTCACTTTCCGCGAGATAATAGGTGGAAGGGAATCATTTAATTACGACAAGCGGTTCGACTTGTTACTTTTCACGCGTTTTCCAGCTACATAAAAAATGAAAAAGTTGATTGGCTCAGTACTTCCCACACATTAGTGTGATACCAGTTTATTATTTTCCCATAGCATGAAGCTTTAGTATGAGATCCCCTTGTTACCAAATCATCGGCAGCCCTCCCCCTAAAATTGTCTTATGCCTTATGTCTTTCCTTCACAGGTCAGTTTCACAGCCCCCCACCCCCCAACCAGCCCAATTTCATCCCCACCCCAAAAAGGTAGAAAATGATCGGGAACCCCTAAAACATCTAAAAACGATGTTTGAGCTGTTTTCATATTTTTAGTTTTTTGATTATTGTTACGCTGCCACTGACACGATGTCTAACAACCATACGCGTTTTGCATCCTCACCTCGGTAGTAATACTGGGTCAAAATTTCATAAGAATCAATTTAATAGTTTCCACATTACAAAATACAAAACAATCTGAAGCAATAAATATTCGTATGTATACATAAAATTCTTAGTTTTGGTAATATGCTAGGCAATGTTCGGATGGACCTAAAAAGATGTTTTATGTCGCTAGGTCCTCCTTCATAGGTTAGTGGACAGCCTATTATGAATACAAGAAATTTTTCAGTTTTTCACCATTAAAATCAATTCAACCGTTTCCTCGTTACACTATATAGAACTATCTAAAGCAATACTCGGTATGTTTACACCAGAAAAAATTCTTAGTCCTTTGGTTTCTGTAATAGGTAAGGCAATATTCGGATGGACCAAAAAAAGTTATTTATCTCTAGGTCTTCCTGCACAGGTCAGTGGACAGTCTACTATGAAAGCAACAAATTTTTCAATTTTACAACCCCCCACCCCCCAACCACCCCAATTTCACCCCCACCCAAGAAAAAGTAGAAAATGATCAGACACCTCTAAAAAGCCTAAAAACGAAGTACCGAATATTTAACTTTTTTTGTTTTTCGCTAATTACTCCGCCGCCCATGCGCCGATTTTCAAAATTATAGGAACATTACCTCCTACGACCCCACAGCATATCGCTGCCCAAATTTCATCACAATCCATGCAGCGGTTGCTGAGATTAGGTTGCTAGAAAAACGCGTACATACAGACCGACAGAAATGTGTCACGTGGATTTTCGTTATGTCATCATAAAACGCCCAAAAAGTGTATTATTTCAAAATCGAAAATTTTCACGATCACAATACTCCCCTCACCTATCGCTGTGAAAAGTAAAATGAACAATCCTTCGAACATTCGCTCACAGAAAAAAACGAAGTTGATTGACTAATGCCCGTATGCATCGTAAGTCAATTGCGCGATTAGTTACGTAAACCTAGATTAGATCGTTTATTTGCTATGCACCGCAAGTAAAATTTGGATTAAGCTTCAGATTAAATAATCGATCAGCGGAGCTTGGATTAACAAGTGAGATCCAATGACGTTTTGTCTAATTGTCACTTGTCGTTGTCACCGTACCATCCTTCGTATTTTCCGACATTTTAAACAAACAGATACGACGAGACAAACGCTTCACAAAAATTCAAACTGACAATTTTGATACTGTCACCGTCAAAGCAATCTTGCGAACACAACATTTCCGAATATCCAATCCGGATGAGTTAATCTCTTCACGGTGTTTTACACCCGTATGCACCGTTTGGCGATTCTAATCCTAGTTCCATAATCACGTTTTGGTAATCTTTGGCACCTAGCTATGCACTCATGCAGATTGGAGATTCGACAACGTTGTGTTCGCAAGATTGTTTTGACGGTGACAATGTCAAAATTGTCAGTTTGAAATTGAAACCTGAATTTTTGTGAAGCGTTTATCTCATTTGGTATGCATTCCGATTCGAGCAGTGAACGCAGCACCTTCTGCAAGCATTTGGTCGGCTACGACCGCGTTTAAAATATCGGAAAATACAAAGGATGACACGGTGACAATCACAAGTGACAATTAGACAAAACGTCATTGGATGCCACTTGCTAATCCAAGCTTCGCTAATCGATTATTCAATCTGACGCTTAATCCAAACCTTTCTTGCGGCGCATAGTAAATAAATAATCTAATCTAGAAGGCAGAGATCCCTCCATCGCTGGAGTATTGCTCCCAAGTGTGGGGATGCGCTCCAAAGTACTCTCTAAAGCTTCTGGACACTATCCAGAAAAGAGCAATTAGATTAATAAATTCGCCTGACCTCACAAAGGACCTTCACAGCCTGGAACATCGAAGAAGGGTGGCTGGCCTATCCCTGTTTTACAGATTCTGTCACGGAAGATGTTCGAGTGAGCTCTCCTAGATAATAATACCAAAGGCCGTCCGGTCCAGGAACACTAGAGAGGCTCTGCGAGCTCATCAGGTCGAGGTCCTTACTCGCCGAACCAGTCTCCTCCAGCATTCCTTCTTTTGGAGAACTTCGACGCTGTGGACTCAGCTGCCGAGAATTTGTTTCTCGACGGCTACAGCCTGCAGCGTTTCAAATCTAACGTGAACCAACACTTATCCTCTCGCAGCGCTTCTGCAGCGCCATAGGCTTTCAGCCTTTGCGGGAGGCTGACCATAAAAAAATCCAGGTTTACGTAACTAATCGCGCAATTGACTTACGGTGTATACGGGTATCAGTACTTCCCTTACATTACGGTGATATCATTTCATTATTTTCCCCTCGCATGAAGCTGTAGTCTGAGATTTCTGTGCAACCAAATCATCCCCCGCCCGCCCGCAAAACATCCTGTACAAAAACTCTCGCAAATAGTTTCTTGCATTTCTCTCCGTAGGAACTATTTTTTTAAACTAGCCTTATCAGTATGCTATTCGGCTAGGACTAGGATGAAACAATTTTTATTCTGCAATCTTGAATTGATCACTTAACATGGCATGCAGATTTTCCTATATCTAAAAACAGATTGTATTATCAGTGTACATCTCTAAATAGTAATGAAAAGTGTTTCGGGTTTTCCCAACCACCCTATCCGAGACCTCATCCTACCACATCTCATTTTACCCACTCCAAAAAAAAAAGTAGAAAATGATGAGAAATCATTAGAGCAGCTGAGTTTAAAAGTCTTTTATATTGTACTGTTTCTTTTTTAATTCAGTTTTACCGCCACCTTCAAAAACCATACGCTTTAAAGGGGTGACACACGTACGAACTTTAAGTACGCGGTTTTTAAGTCCGCGAACTTACTCGGCTCGACGTGGTGACACACGTGAAGCTGAAATCACTCATTTTGATAATTTTCCGACAGACAGACCGACAGACAGACCGACAGACAGACCGACAGACAGACCGACAGACAGACCGACAGACAGACCGACAGACAGACCGACAGACAGACCGACAGACAGACCGACAGACAGACCGACAGACAGACCGACAGACAGACCGACAGACAGACCGACAGACAGACCGACAGACAGACCGACAGACAGACCGACAGACAGACCGACAGACAGACCGACAGACACACCGACAGACAGACCGACAGACAGACCGACAGACAGACCGACAGACAGACCGACAGACAGACCGACAGACAGACAGACCGACAGACAGACCGACAGACAGACCGACAGACAGGCCGACAGACACACCGACAGACAGACCGACAGACAGACCGACAGACAGACCGACAGGCAGACCGACAGGCAGACCGACAGACAGACCGACAGACAGGCCGACAGACAGACCGACAGACAGACAGACCAGTGTGGAAAGTAAAAGGACTCCAAAAAGATGCACGAATTTCTTCTAGACATATTAATACACAATCTACATCTATTCACAAAGTGCGCCTAATTACATACATTACACGCATACAACGCTTCTCTCCTGGGCGTCGAAATTTATCTGTTATTTTTTCACCCTGGGATTTTTTGTTTGGTCCGCAAATAAACCTATACCTTTTGAAAATCGCTCTATTTTCGTCAAGATATAAATAACATCCGAGGTTTCTCCAACATTTTACTCTCGCCTCACTACCCCCACAATACACGTTATATCCTGAACATAACTGCGAGCGGCCAAGCCGTGAATATTTTAGAGCCCTTCAAGTCTCGGGGTGTATTTACCCTGTCGTGTTAGCCCAAAAGTGACACCGTGACGGTCGGGTGGCCCGAAAGGGTTCACCGTTTGCTGGGTATGCTATTTTAATTAATAATCGGAAGATATACGTTGTGTTTCAGGTCAGGAAACTTGGGATGTTAACTAGAAATATAGTATTTAACATAAAAGGGAAACACGTCTTAGGACCGGTTTCTCAATGTCCAGTTAAATATTTATCTGCAAGATAATAGCAACTGTTAGGTAAGTTGTTTAAACAATTGAAGGCTAAATTTACAAAGTCACGTAAACCTTATCTGACAGTTGTATCCATAGCAACGCTATCTGGCAGACACCTATCTGACACTTAGCTGGACATTGAGAAACCGGCCCTTAGAGCCGTATGACACGAACTGTATGGACACCATCTCAAATTTAATATTAAATTTGAGCCCTGCGCAAGCGCAGTTACAACTAAATAGGTCAGCTGTAATTCGACAATTGACAATTCGACTAAAGCTTAGTTTAGATGCACACGACATCCGACGATACGAAACTGTTCCTATTGGTTGAAATATTTTGATTTGACATCATTTTGATTATTTGGATTTGACATCATTTTGAATATTTCAACCAATAGGAATAGTTTCGTACCGTCGTATCGTCGGATGTCGTGTGCATCTGAATTTCTCAGAGCAGCGTAGTGTCGCCAACGACACTTCAGTAACCAATAGTATGTCCAGAATAGACTTCCCCTATTCCTTCACCACTGTGTCGCTAGCGACAGCTTGTGTAGTTGGCTATTTTCGACTTCACTATCCGTCAAAGGACAGAAGTGTCATCACGTTGTCATTTGTTGTCGCTGGCGACACATTCCAAAGCTCGCAACACGGATGTGAAAAGAGTAGGGAAGTGTAACCGCGACAGTTCGAAGCTCTGAGAACGCGGCTTTAAGCTTCAAACGCGTTTTATAGGTTATGTTAGCATTGCGACATTATTAGACGCGTTCTTTCACATATTTTCTCAGAAATTCTTACCTCAGATCATTTGATCTCATATTAGTGCGCGTTCCATTCGCGAAATGAGGAGAGTTTGAACTGAGGATATTTGTTCCCTCTTCACCTCTCCAGAGCTTGATTTTGTGGTTGTGCTCGGACGAGTTTTTTGGATCACTAAAAGGGGTGACACACGTACGAACTTTAATTACGTGGTTTTTAAGTTCGCGAACTTACTCGGCTCGACGCGGTTACACACGTGAAGCTGAAATCACTCATTTTGATAATTTTCCTAAATAAACAAAACTTTTAACAAACGCTAAACACGACAAGCGTTGCGCATCGATGGCCAGCCGAAATAAAGTGGAGACTCGCTGCTCGTAGTACGAGCCGAGACAAGCTACGAGCAAGATTTCAAACCAGTTGGATCGCCGGCGGTTTTCGCGACGGTTTTAAAGTACGCGTACTTACGGTGACACACAGGCGAAATAGGTCGTCAAACCATAAGTACGCGTACTTGCTCGTACGTGTATCACCCCTTTATCATTACTTTCGCTTTTGTGTATCTTTGTATATTGTGTATTTATGTATTATTTATTTTATCAAAGCAAATTCCACGTAAAGACTTTTGAAAATTATAATTTTAATTTTACATATTATAAAGAAACGTGGCGACGACACATGAATGTGCAGCAGTGCAAAATCATTAGCAGGTCCACAATAATACAAAATGTAGGGGAACAAAAATGCCAATGTTCCTTACATGTGAAAGGAACGTAGCCAAAGATATGCTCCTTGCTCAGAAAATATTTGGATTTATACAGGGTGATCCATAACTACGTTTTAAATAATGATACACCCTATGTGTGATTCCTTATTTAGATTCATAACTTTTTAAATATCATGTATGTTACAGTACCTTATATTATAAGAACGGGAATCATTAGTAGAATCTAAATATAAAATAATATATAGGGTGTCTCATTTAAAAAAATGGATGTTTGCATCACCACGTAGTTATGGATCACCCTGTATAAATCAAAATATTTTCTGAGCAAGGAACATATCCTTGGCTACAACTTGTATATACAACTTTTTTTCACTATCTTCTGCAATAATGGAGTTATCGACTGATCCGGTAACAAAAACTCACGCTGCATGTATCGGGTGATTTTTTTAGTACTTGGTTTTTGAGGTTACGATTTTTGACAGTTGACGTACGGTTGGTGACGTCTGTTAAAGTCAAAGATGCTCAGTATGTTTTCCATTTCAACATGAACAGTCTGACACCCGACCAACGCTTGCAAATCATTGAAATTTTATTATCAAAATTCGTGCTCAGTGAAAAATGTGTTTCGCAAATTGCGTACATTTTATGGTCGTCATAATCGGCCCACGGAACAAGCAATTCAAGGCACTGTGACCAAATTTCAAACCAATTTCACTCTATTGGACATCAATCCACCAACCCGTGTCTGCAGAGTGCGCACCGAAGCGAATATTGCGGCTGCATGTGCCAGTATTGACGAGGATCAAGAAATGTCCATTTGTCGCCGATCACAGGTATTGGGTTTGTGTTATTCGACCACCTGGAAAATTTTGTGCAAGGATCTTGGCCTAAAACCATACAACATACAGGTGACGCAAGAACTGAAGCCATTGCGTCGTGTTTTCGGTGAAAGGACTTTAGAAAAGTTCGAAGAAGATCCGCTATTCTATCGAAAAATTATCTTCAGCGACGAAGCCCATTTTTGGCTGAATGGCTACGTGAACAATCCAAATTTCCGAATTTGGTCCGACAAGCAGCCAGAGGTAATTCAGGAGCTGCCATTGCATCCCGAAAAAGTCACTGTTTGGTGTGGTTTATGAGCCAGCGGTATCATTGGACCGTATTTTTTCAAAAACGACTAAGGCTGTAACGTTACCGTCAAAGTAGAAAGATACCGTTCAATGTTGCTGCACTTTTTTCTACCCAAATTGGAAGAATTGGGCTTGGACGATATGTGGTTCCAACAGGACGGTGCCACAAGTCACACCGCACGCGAAGCCATGGGCTCATTGAGACGCCAGTTCGGTGAACAATTAATCTCACGTTTTGGCCCGGTCAATTCGCCGCCAAGATCGTGCGATTTACCCCACTAGATTTTTTGTGGGGTTACGTTAAATCTCTCGTCTTTAGAGTCAAGCCAAACACGATTACTGCCTTGGAAGGAAACAGTGAACGCGTTATTGGCGAAATACCAGACGCAATGTTGGAAAAAGTGTGCCAAAATTGGACCTCGAGGATGGACCATTTAAAGCGCAGCCGCGGTCAACATTTGCATGAAATAATCATTAAAACATAAATGGCAGGCACTGATTTATCGATCCAATTGAAGACTTCATTCACTTTTGCATAATGTATGTATTTATCAATTTTCAAAATCCAGGCTCTTAAAAAATCACCCATTATAAATGTGTGTATTTTAGCCCCTTAAAGGCAACTATGAATACGGTCCCAAATTGCCTGCACTATCACGAAGCATGGTGCGAATGCGAAGCAGACGGGTGGCGGTTTTGCAGCAAAAAATGAATTCACCGGCGTAGGCTTTTAGATAAATTGTAATAGTTTCGTAGCTCGGCGATGAAGCGAAATCCGATAGAGCGGTGTTTATTTTTACTAATTAGTTGATGGATAGACGAAAGGATGGATTAATGATGCTGCTGCCGAACAGACAGTTGAGGTAGTATAAAGAAGGGGGTACTTCTCCGCTCAGTGGAGGGTAACGATTTGTTCTTATGGGTACGTCCAATAAAAAAATTGGTATTCACTGTGTGTATACAGCGTACGGCCTAAAACTGTGGAAAATCCTCATCTCTACGAGAGTTCCTTATCACCTAGTGTTTCTCATGCAGCAACTCTACCAGTCTAGTTCGGCTCGTGTAAGAATTGACGGTAACCTGTCTGGTCAAACTGCAACCAGAAAAGGAGTCCGTCAGGGATGTGTATCATCTCCGATGTTATTTAACATTTACTCTGAATTTGTGATGAGACAGGTATTGGACAACTGGGATGGCGGTAAAACTATTGGCGGAAGCAAACTATCCAACTTAAGATTTGCTGACGCTTCTCAGGAAGAACTAGTAGCTCTATTAAACATCTTAGAACAACACAGTGCAACGTATGGTCATGGTATTAACTATACAAGACCAAGGTTATGATCGAAGATAGAGAGCACGATAATCATCAAGCAATAAAGTCAGTAGACCGCTGTGAAGTAGTTCAAAGTTTTGTGTACGTCGGTTCTTTGATCGACAATTCGGGTAGCTGTGAAATTGAGATTCGACGGCGCATTCAACAGGCAAGTATTGCCATGACAAAGCTTACTAAATTATGGCGTGACCATAACATCAAAAAAGCTACCAAAATGTCACTGGTTCAGTCTCTTGTGTTCTCCATATTTTTGTATGCCTCGGAAACTTGGACTGTTAAAAAGGCAGATCGAGCTCGCATAGATGCTTTTGAAATGTGGACGTGGAGGAGAATGCTGAGTGTTCCGTATACCGCCCATCGAACTAACGTTTCCATACTGGATGAGCTCGGTAATCCAAAGACTATCCTGCATTGTGTCGACGAGAATGCTTACCTTCTTCGGACATATACACAGAAGCGATAATATTGAGAAACTTCTAGTTCAGGTTCGTGCCCCGAGTGGGCGGCGCCGTGGCCATTCCCCTAGACGCTGGGTGGATACGAGGAAACAGTTGAGTTGAGTATCAAGACGCCAATGAACTGACAGTAAATCGCGAACAATGGCGAGCTACAGTTCTCAAAACTATTGATAATATTCGTGTCGGCAATACTCTAGCTCCGACTTAATGCATTTTACGAGTTCACAGAATTGTGACTATGATAATGATACAGCATTGTCAACTTACAGTTCTTCACAGCGGCCTTTTTTATCGTCGTGACAGCTTGTTTTCAATAAAACAGAATTTTGTGAAATATTTGACTTGGTTTTGTATATTTTTTTGAATTATTTGAGGATAAGTTTGAACACGAGAACCCTTCATTCCTTGCTTACTGCATCATTACTATACTTCTATACCAAACGAAGTGATGCAACGGTTTCCAAAAAGGTTCAACCTCTATGAAAGAGATGAGAATTTTTTAAAATAATTCCTTCCAAATTATTGATGTTTGCCTAACGTTGCCTTTAAAATAGGTATAATGCTACCCGTGTGGGGGCGGGTTAGAATATCTCCCAACGTGTATCCTGCGTGTCGTAAAAGGCGACTAAAAGGAACCGAACTACTGTCGGTATAAGCAGTACCCTCTTCTCAACCAACAGCTTTGGGTGGACGAGTTGAGAAGAGTCAGGACACCTTCTTGTCCTTGGGGTGAGAAATTGCCCCTAAAGGCGAATGAACATTAGATACCATCTGGTCAACGGCATGAGGATGCACAAAGCAAATGGGAAACTACTGCATTAAAGATCTTAAAGATATCCCAAGAGAAACTCGTAAAATGAGTAAATGCATTTTACGAGTTCACAACATGTCTGTTAAGACATTGAGACTATGATGATGAATGGTACTACTGCTGGTCGTTAGATGTCAATGCGGTCCGGAGGACCTTTGCCTTTATGTCATGGATCGTCAGTCAGTTTGCCTTTCTGTTGGTCTGGCCGCTCAAAAACCATATGGTTCGTCAGTCAGTTTGTCATTCTGTCACTCTGGTCACCCCTAAACTAGACAATGTTGGAGAGAAAAGAGAAAATAGAGGACGTAAGTGGAAGAGTAAAGAGAGAGGGAGAGATAAATGCAACTACTGTATAATAGGCATTGTTAAAATAAATGAATAAATAATGTTGATGCTCTAAACATAATTTTGGTGAGATCAGATATTAGAGTAGATTTATATAATTGAAAACTTCACGACATAGTTTTACTCACGTGTTTCAAATTATGTTCAGCCGCCACTGCTTGCACTCTCTAAATCCTGACTTGCATCATCTAAACCAGAACCATTAATGACTAGAAATCTTCACCGCTTGGAAAAGGGTTGACTGGCATAATAAGAAAGGGTCGTTAAGTATTTACAGCAGACTTGGTTAGAATTAGCTCTTTGTTTTTCACGCATAAGTAAGGGAAGTACTGTGACTGTAAAAGAATAACTGTGATGATTCTTCCATTTTATTAATATCTATGTCACTCATTTACACCTATCTATCGTTATTTTTGGACATCCAAAATTACACTATTTACAGGTTTTTTAGTTTGTTTCACTTAATGAATGCGACATATCTATTTTTAATGAACTGAACACCATGAGCATATTAAATCATGATAAATAAAAAAAAAACGTAACGCACAATCCCTAAGCTTTTACTAATACTAGATATCTGTATTTAACATAAGCTAGATTAAGTTTTCTACACTATTTTTATAGTAAAGAGTGCAATTTTTCATCAAAAATAATACCGTAATAAACAAACTGATTTCTATAAGATTACATGTCTAGATCTATTGATGATTTTTCATAATTAGTCGAAAAAATTGCGTTTTTTAGTTATTTTTAATTTCCCCGACAAAGGAGGGGTAAGTCGTTAGATTCGGGGCGTTTTCGCAAATTTTAACGAAATCAACGTACGAGGTGTCATTTCCAAGTAAAATCGTTGACTCGTTTTCTGAAAAGAAAATGCTAGGTTATATTTTATTGTTTTTCCGATTAACCACCGCCCCCCCCACCATTAAATCATATATTTGCTCCAAAAGTGAACCAAAAGATAGAGAGCAAAAACCTCTTTATGACAGTGAAGTTTGAAATTATGTGTATCATTTTTGTGACAGTTACTGCCATTTTAAAGGTCGAAATTTGCTACTTTATGAATTTTTATTCCGCCATTTTGAAAATTTTTCGGCATGCAAGGTAGCATTTTCGACATAAGAAAACATTCTCCCTTATTGTGGTATCATTAGAATTTCACGTTATGACATTATTTTTTGAGTTACCCCCACCCCTTTTTTATCATCGCAGCGGGACCAAAAGCTAGATTTTTGTTTCTAATGATAACCTTTTTATAGTGACTAAGTTTGAATTAGAAAACTTTCGTTTTTTGATATAGTCCGCGATTTCGTTCTCTAAAGATTACTCAAAAACACCTCAAGCGATTGCTCCCAAATTTGGCCAACTTGAATTAATAAAGGTTTTGGTGCCGATCGGACAACGGGAGGTGAAAAAGGGTGGAGCTGCATAAAAGAAAAGTAATACAACATATAAATTTGATAGCGCCAGTTGAAAGAGAATGCGTCTTTATGTCTAAAGCGATATATCACCTGTTAATTTTGTCTAAAATCGAGGCTAAAAAAATTAAATAAATTCAAATACCCAAATAAAAACAACCACTTGTGTCGGGGAAGTTCCTAGAACGAGAAATACCTCGTTCAACGCCCACATTTTTTATTTTGCTGAAGGTTGTTGTTCTTGAGATTTGTGAAAAATCGAATAGGTTCATATGATACTCATGATACATTATTTAAAAATATTCATAAGGTTAATCCCTTTTTCAGCATGTATTCTCCACAACTTTAATTTTATTTTCATATTTGTAAAATTGTCGACATTACAACAGGACGCCCTCGTGTACTATAATCTGTAAAACTCGGATTACTGGCGGAAGAGCAGTGAGCAATGAGACATAAAACCTTCATCCACAACAGTTCACCATCCTGAATTCTGATTGAAATATGTTTCTTCAATACCCGCTATACGTGGCCTAAAGTGGGTGACACACGAACGAACGTAGTACGCGGTTTTTAAGTTCGCGAACTTACTCGGCTCGACGTCGGTGACACACGTGAAGCTGAAGTCACTCATTTTAATAATTTTCCTAAATAAACAAAACTTTTAACAAACGCCAAACACAACAAGCGTTGCGTATCGATGGCCTGCTGAAACAAAGTGGTGGCTCGCGGCTCACAGTAAGAGCCGAGACAAGCTACGAGCAAGATTTCAAACCAGTTGGATCGCCGGTTTGCGCGATGGTTTAGAGTACGCGTACTGACGGTGACGCACAGGCGAAAAAGGTCATCGAGCCATAAGTACGTGTACTTGCTCGTACGTGTATTACCCCTTTTACACATTCATAACTCTCCCAGGCAAAACACACGATCGTTCAAGTAATTTCTGAAACTTATATATGATAATTAAACCCACATAGATTCAAATATAAACTCATTACTAACGTTTCGCCCATAAAGTGGCTTTTTGAAAAGTATAAGATGTTTGACTAAAATATGTTTGGAATAATCAATTATTTTGAACTTTGATAGAAGAGGTAGCTGAAAGTAGAGACCGATTTCAACGAGTGTGATTTCATGGGCTAATGCCAGACAAATGCTCATTGCAAATTCAAACTGATTAAAAGTAATATCCATAATACAGATAAAACTTCTTGCAAACATTACTCGAACGTATATATCCGCTAAGAAAACATAGTTTATTTTTATCTATAATGCATTGCAGATACTGTCAGAGAATTTTCCTATTTCGTTTCCAGCTAGTCTACATCAATTTGCTTTTCCATGAAATATGGAAATACGAATTTACGTAGCATCAGTTATTGTGGATTGAAGTTCTACGTATACAATCCAACAGGAAAATATTACTTCTCGACTTACCTTTTTAGTTGGAAACAGGAGCAGACGAGAGTTACTTGGCAGTACGTAGGTGCATCTGGAAAAAAATAATGACATGCTATAATTGAAACTTTCTATGAAACTACGTAAAATGCTTGACTAAGTATTTTCTGATCATTCTCGGTACCAAGAAGAAATATACAGTTGCTCATTCACCTAAAATGTCTAAAAACGAAACCGAGGACAGTTTCTGGTGCTTTGTTGTTTTTTGTTAGGTACTACGCCGCCTACGCACTATTTTTCAAAAAATTAACGTTACTATGACCCCATAACATATCGCAACCCTCATTAATTATTTTTCAATTTCAGATAAAAAAGAATATTTAAAGGACAGACTGACATCACCGAAGACTCTGCCCAACGATGAGCAAAAAATATATAGTAAAAATGGTTGAGATATACCCGGCATTAATTTTTTGGTCCTAATTTCTCAAAAAGTTAATCTCATTTAATGGTTAGAAACATATATTATACAACACACAGTGTCCCGTGCCGAATGTTGATAGAGCCATCCAGGGCCACACAAAACCAAACGTGGTCGCCTATTAGATTTTTAATAAATATTAATTAATATTATAAAAAGGGCAATAAATACCATTCAAACTCACATTATAACAACATTTCTTAAAATACAAACAAAAAATGAGGAAATAAAAAGAATTCAAGTCAAATTCAGATTCAGATGAGTTGCTATGATTCAGGTTGATAATATGTAATATCATTCTGTCGTGTATTTAAAAATTGTTGCAGGACATAAATTTAATTTCGACAACCCAAAAATATTAACTCGCGAATGTAACCAACACAAAAGAAATATAAAGGAAATAAGTCATATTATGAATCACCCAAATTCAATAAATGTCAGATATCAGATATAAATCAATTAGGCGATATATTTGATAATTTAATAAAGTAGGGTTTCTGCATCTTGGAAAAATCTAACAAACCATATCTATGTATACATAGATAGATACAACATTCCAAAAACGCCGTGCAGGTCATTCAGCTCTCTCAACCCGTAGAGGCTGCTTCACAAACAAACAAAATTTACAGAAATGTAACCGAAATCTGAAATTAACGTTAGTAGGTTTGTTAGTATTATTTTCCTTGTCTCAGTAAATTTAATTCTTTTGTATTCATTTTCAATAAACAAGAATAATAATATACATTTATAGTTAGTTATATTTCTACCTTACACATATAATTTACAATTCTTTTATTTAATTGTTTTTTTTTTGTTTTTTTGTATTTTTATAATATAGAGACCATTCATTTACAGATACCTGGAGATGGTTTAGATTAATATAAATCGAAACGTAGTGAGGAAAAATTATAGTTTCAATTGTTGACCGAAACCCATGAAAAACAACCATAATTCGTGATAGAATCTGTAAAACAGGAATAGGTCATCCACCCTTCAATGTTCCAGGCTGTGGAGGTCATTTGTGAGGTTAGGTGTATCGATTAGTCTAATTGCTCTCTTCTGGATAGTGCTTCGAAGCGCATGCCCACACATGGGAGCAATACTCCAACGATGGTGGGATATGTGCTTTGTAGAGCTGCAGTAGTTGCTCTGGTGTATACAGCTTCCTACAGCGGAACAAAACTCCAAGCTTCTGTGATGCCGTTTTAGCAATACTGACGACGTGGTCGTGCCAGGACATGTTATTGTTGATGTTGGTCCCCAAAAGCTTGATGGAAATTGACTCGAATATTGGGTGACCCTCCTTTTCCACAGTAAGCTAACGTGGGACTTCTTTGTCAGTGTTGTTGCCCTAGTTTTCTGTACGATAAATTGTACTTTATTTACTAATCCCCACTCGACAATTGTTTTGTTATCTACGTTGATCTATGAGGAACGTTGCTGTCGCCGAAGCACCGTCTCCTGGGATGATAGTGGCTTGCCTGCTTCCATGCACGATATTAATGTATTCTCGTCTGCGAATGTATGTAGATTGGATTGGATGTTATTTTATTTTTTAGTATTTTTATCACATGTTCAATGCTGTTTCGCTATTTCTTCTTGAGTTATTAAACATACCCGATCTCTAATAAAGTTTATAACTGCTGATGAGCTTTCGGGGTAATTATTGTAATTTCTGGTATTTCTTTTTAAATCTTGGAAAGAGGTTACAAGGGGCCCAATGAGACCTAATTACTTTGATCTTGGCAGATTCCCGTCCTTTCTATACAGAATACCATACACCGACCGTTCAATGATTAATATCTAGAGTGGATTACGTGGATGTCATTTCAGCAAATACATAAAAAGAAATTGTTACAAAATAAAGATTTTTCGCATATTAACTTTTAGAGATTTTTGTCAGCTGCTGAATCAATTTTAAATGCATCGCAATGATACAAAGAATGAAAACGAAAAGCAATTAATATACCGCGAAATAAAATCGCTATTTTGTGTCAGATATATTTTCCCTTTACAATTCCACGCATATAATATTGTGGATATTATTAATAGAAACATATTTAATCGATACACGCCAACGCATGGAACGTTTCGTCCAATTTTAACACTGCGGAACGACACGTGACAGATCCACACGTATTCAACAATTTATTCCTGTTAGGACAATTCATATTTATGTGCTAGTGGATGTGTAACGATTGTGACTTGGCGGTTATTTTTTTAAGAGTAGGACAGAATCAAAACAAAAACATCCTATACTTCTTTATGCGACGTTTCGACTACTATGTAGCCCTCATCAGGAATCAGAAAGTTTTCATTGTGTGAAAGAGCATGGTGAGAGTATTGATAGGTATTGGTTAAAACACTGCCCACAGTAGTACAATTTAACGAACATTTTAAAGGCACAGATCACACACAATTTAAAATTTAATTTAAAAAAAGGAGAGTATATATCCGCACTCGATAGAAGAAGGTTAATGAATAGTGTATGAGTAGACGACAGTAAGGTTCTGCCGGTGCGCCATCTGTGGGTGTATCAACGATGTGTGGGTGGACGATAACTGCTTCCCTATTTGATATAGAAAAAAAAGTCTCAAATAAAAAATGTAGAGGGCAATGCAATCTATGTTCCAAAAATATTTGCGATTATAGAGGGTACCCAATAAATGTGTTACGTATCAAAGTTACATTTTTTAAAACAGAGGCCCCTGTATATCATTACATATTTGGATTCCTTGGTCGATTTTAGTGTGACTTTATGTATCATGCATGATACTTAAAATGAGCCATTTAGGCGCAAAATACCATTCTAGATATTAGTAGATGTTAGAAAAAAATTGAATATCGCACAGTCTATTGAACTTAGAAAGCTGTGACTGTGGTGTAACTAAGAATAAAATGTGTCAGCTTCAAATTTGAATTCTGCTTGTACTTGGTGAAATGCGTAATTTATACCTGTCAATTTGAATTTATAATTGACGAGTTGGAAAATTAACTTGACCGTCTTGAATTATCACTTGACCCTTTAGAAACTACAGCTGGAAAAGGTGTAGAGCACAGTTGATCGGATTATAACCTAAAATTAACAATTCTCATTAGCGTCATTTGAATTGGGTGGATAAAAACTTACCCCTGAAATAATTTATTTAAAGAATTCCAGAAATTTGATATCCGACAATTATACAGCTATAACATATTGAATTTCGTTCACAATAAATTCAATAGCAAACTTTTTGGATTTTATAGGGGAATGACTGGGCATATCAACTAAGGCAAAAAACAATATCTGACAACTTCTAAGGCTAAAAAAACTCAACAAACTAAAAAAATGTGTAATGCACTTGTTTTGGTTACTTGCAAATAATTTGAAACAAAGTCGTATTAGTGCCTATTTGTTAAGACAATTTAATGTTTAGTAGGATGTTTCCTGTCTAACCACATGCAATTCGTCTATTTAGCACTCAAATCTTCGACAGAATAGGCCTTTTTGTATTATGAGTTCTGTATACAGCGCCATGTGTTCACGCAGTTGTAACGCCATATCTTGATTATTTATCGAGCGCTTCACGACTTTTTGGACTGATTTTATAGGAGAATAACTGGGATATCAACTAAGGCAAAAAAACGATATCTCATAATTTCTAAGGCCAAAAAAAATTCACCAAATTAAAAAAAATTGATAATGCGCTTGCTTCGGTTATTTCCAAATAATTTATTATCGCCTATTTATAAGCACAGTTTAATGTTTAGCAGGATGTTTCCCGTCTAACGACATGCAATTCGTTTATGTAGCACTAAAATCATCGACGGAATGGAGTCGTGATACAGAAATTTAAAATGTAATAAAAAATTAATTAAAAGGTTGACCCCTTTATTTTCGCATTTTTTCTCGATAACTGTGTTTTTCATACCTCAAAGTTTGTCGACATGATGGCGGAACACATTGTATGTATGTATATATTTGCAATGTAAATATGGGATATACAAAGCACACACAGAAGGTGAATAAATTATTATTAAAAAGAACACGTATTGACCTGAGTGAAGTCAAGTGAGCTGAGATTATATGAGATTTTGTGTATAACGAATGCGGCTAATGTGTTGCCTGTTTAGAAGCCCCTTAACAAGGATACAGGAGAAACTGTTTCAATTTGAAGAGCCGCCCTACCACCGCATCCAGCGCTACAAAAGGTCCACGCTCGACATGCACCATACAATAACGTGTGCCGATAATAATGCAATAGCTGTGTCGCGCTCTCGGTGCCGACTCTGTCAGATGGGGCGCACGTCTAGAGGCGCTTACGAATTTGAGAACGATACCGAAACGTGACTTCGTTACGTAATTGGAACGCAGCTTCACAACAAACGAGCGCTTCAGTTCGCCGCACGTCGATGACCCTTAATGCTTCCCTTGCGGCCTCGGCTACAATACGGCAATCAGGTATATTGAGAGCTCTTCTGGGAACTAGCTACCTACAGACTTCATAGCAGTTTCTATTGCGGCGTCTTGGCATACTGCAGCATTGTATTGACCTCACACAGGAAGCCATACTGTTTAAGTCCAACTTTATTGGGCGCTCGAAAAGCTTTATAGCTTTGAACATTGCAACTTCTATCAAAACTGGGGTATCGTGCTTGCGTCTAGATAGACTGGGTCTAGTCACTCAAAATAAAACTCCCTAAATAGATTGTCAAAGAGTAACGAACGATGAAGTCCTTAACCGTATGCAGAAACAAAAAAAACGTATGCTTACCATCAAGGAAAAAACAGCTTATCTAGGTCATGCGAGAAGAAAAATACGAACTTCTGCGACTGATTACAGAAGGAAACGTCCAAGGTGAAAGGTCTGTCGGCAGACGCTAAAATTCTTGGTTGAAGGACATCCGAAGATGGTTTGGTTGCTCTTCGCTTGACATTTTTCGCTTGGCCGTATCTAGAACTACGTTAGCTATTTGGGTCGTCAACCTTCTAAAGAAAA
Source organism: Callosobruchus maculatus (assembly GCA_951848785.1). Lineage (NCBI taxonomy): Eukaryota > Metazoa > Arthropoda > Insecta > Coleoptera > Chrysomelidae > Callosobruchus > Callosobruchus maculatus. The sequence continues at coordinate 3,621,075 of CATOUR010000081.1, read as the reverse complement.
CGGCGTCATAAGAAGAAATATCATCATCATAGTCACAATGTCTTAACAGACATGTTGTAAACTCGTAAAATGCATTAAGCCGAAGCAAGAGTATTGCCGACACAAATATTGTCAATAGTTTTGAGAACTGTAGTTCGCCATCTTTCACGATTTACTGTCAGTTCATTGGCGCTCTTGATACTCATATCCAGCAACTGTTTCGTCGTATCAACCCAACGTGTAGGGGAACGGCCACGGTGCCGCCTACTCGGGGAACTACAAGTTTCTCCATATTATCGCTTCTATGAATATGTCCGAAGAATGTAAGCATTCTCGTCGACACAATGGAGGATAGTCTCTTTGGATTACCGAGCTCATCCAGTACGGAAACATTAGTTCGATGGGCGGTATAAGGAACTCTCAGAATTCTCCTCCACGTCCACATTTCAAAAGCATGCGAGCTCGATCTGCCTTTTTAACCGTTCAAGTTTCCGAGGCATCCAAAAATATGGAGAACACAAGAGACTGAACCAGCGACATTCTCGTAGGTTTAGGGATGTTATGGTTACGCCATATTTTAATAAGCTTTGTCATGGCCACACGTGCCTGTTGAATGCGCCGTCGAATCTCATTTTCACAGCTACCCGAATTTTCGATCATAGAACCGAGGTACACAAAACATTACATCAAAATAGCCTATTGACTTTATTTCTCGACGATTATCATGCTCTCTATCTACGATCATAACCTTGGTCTTGTTGTAGTTAATACCAAGACCATATGCTGCACTGTGTTGTTCTAAAATGTTTAATAGGGCTACTAGTTCTTCCTGAGAAGCGGCAATAAGGGTGGTATTGTCAGCAAATCTCAAGTTGGATATTTTGCTTCCGCCAATAGTTATACCGCCATTGCAGTTGTCCAATACCTGTCTCATCACAAATTCAGAGTAAATGTTAAATAACATCTGAGATAATACATATCCCTGACGAACTCCTTTTCTGGTTGAAGAAGAAATATGTTGTATGGTTATTCTCGACAGAATTATTTTCTGTATTAGAAGGAGGGTGCTCTACCAAGATCATAGCAGTTGGGGGCCCATTAGGGCCCTTTTACATCATGTCAAGGATTCATCAGAACTGGTGTTGAGCCATCCCAAACTAGTGAGAAGAGACAGGAAGCCGAACTAAAAAGCGGTATCAACCTGTCTAGTCGACAGTTGGGTTTTACAAAGGGTACATCCATGATTCAAGCTGTAGAGACCGTGTATTCGGTAACCAGAGCAACCCCCATGCACGATGTGTCTTGGGCCCTCGATGTGAAAAACGCATTTAATACTGCAAAATGGAGCATGATAGTTGAAGACCTGCGGAAGATGGGAATCGCGCAATACCTCATAAACATAGTAACCCACTACGCTAAGGACATGTCAATGGGTGTCCCGCAGAGATCGATCCTTGGACCTATTCTGTAGAACCTTTTGTGGTTGTGATGTGATTCTGGAAGATGATCTTGGTAAGGGTATTACAGCTGTCGCTTATGCTGATGACCTTGCAGTCCTCGTAACGGCCGACGATTTATAAGCCCTGAGAAGGCATACCAACAAGCAGCCTTAAACGGGAACTGTTAAACACAGATTTGCAATTCATTGTACTTTATGGAGCATCAGCGTGGCATACGGTATTAAGGTTCAAGAAGTATGCTGCTATGTTGGAGAGAGCCCAAACGATGATGATGCTGCGGGTGTGGCGTATGCATATCGAATAACCTCTACACCAGCACTCCAAGTTATCACTGGGATAGCGCGTACGTCCTACCAGTCCAAGAGTGCAGGCTGATACATGTCGAGAACCTGGTTTACAGAGATATTTGGCGTCGATAAAATTGTGGAGGTTCTCGGCGTTTGGATTTTTCTACCATCCTTTGTAATGTTGGTTTTTGGAGGTAATAATATTCAGGATATTAATACCTCTATTATTTCTTGAGCGAAAGGTGATGGATGTCGTAACTTGGAGCAGGCGTCGTTCCAGGGAAAGGGCTGGTCGGAATCTCTTAGGACGTCCCATTTTGCTCATCCGTAATGCCAGACCCGGCGAGGTTTTGTATGGTGGAGATCTGAGGAATGCATCCTGCATAGTGTTGAAACGGTGTTATGGTCGGACCATCCTAGTGGAGCGGTTATTTTTACTGTGTAAATTGGAATAGTTTCTGAGATATAGGTCCTGCACACTAGCAAAATCTGCGTAGCGGCATAGGGATCCTTGTTGGTTCATTGACTGTCTGCTACAAGCCGCAGCTAATAGCGAAGGCTTCAGCTTCACGTTCCTCGTCGTCCGTTTCATTTGAGTGTTAGAGCCAGTCTGAGTTGTGAGCGTTGATCTTTTTGCCCGTATTGTTCCTTTGGACAGTTGCTTTGTCTGTATGGTTATGCCGGTCTGCTCTAGCTGAGTTATGCTGGCAGGTTTGTCCACTTGATGTTTATGTGTAGGCTTCTGGAGTATATCCCGCAACCTGCTCTATTAATTTCCTTGGATCCATCTCTGAAGATGTTAAAGACACCTTCCGCGGTCTGACTTTCGGCGGTTGTGAGAATCGTTCAAATTTGAGATGAATACAGTTGGTAATATAGAACCCTACAAACAATACAACCGCTCAACTTAAACAACAAGAAACCCTGCGGCTAAACATGTATAGATCACTTTGTGATCTTCAGCCCTTGTAATGCTCTTGATAAATACTCTGCCGAAGCCTAAGCAAACAGTTCCTAGTCAAAAATGATGGATACCCAACTCAAGCAAATATAATGAAAGCCATCAAGTCAAAAAAAGTCTTATCCGATCTACCTGGCTACCAGTACTAAGCCATATACTTGTACCACACCCACGTAGCTCAAACCATACAGTAGCTGTTCCCTAGATAAAAATAATATTATAAGTATTAACTATATAACTATTCTAAATTTAAAATAAAGGAATCAGCCTATACACAGTTGAGTCGCAATACCATTTCTAATTCATCGATCAACTGTGACTTGGTATGGTTGGATATGCTGCAAAGAGAAATTTGAACATTATTCTTCCAATCAAATAGCGTGCCATACCTTTTTCTAAACTTTATCATAGTTTATTGTTTAATCCATAATGAGGTACTGTATTGTCTCATCTTAGAGTTGCAGTAACCCGTAAAACAGACAATATCATGATGCAATATTGACTCTCATTTTGGATTTATCAGTAAAGTGAATTCAATTCACTCATCAGTGAGGAGTAATATGGCGATGGATTGCATATTGTATGTCTGTTCTGTATCAAGAACTTTTACAGTACAGCCCTGACTGAAGAGGTGAATGCTAACGAGACTTTATAGGTCGCATCATCCTACCTTAATTGTCTTTTTATATCTCTACGTATCTATTTTTGCGGAGCTTTTCCAACCCCTCGTCATGTTTTAAAGGTTCAGCGTCGCTCGGAATTATGCAGACAAAAATTAAAATAATAATTGCTTTTCTCCCAAAAATGTGCCCGCCTAAATAGAAAGAAGATAATAAGATTAGGCAGTGATCGCAGGTTATAGAAGCAACGAGGCAACACTACTTAATTTAGTTCGTCCACACAGCAAGATATCAGTGCATATCTTGGTTTGCATTGGTAGAATTAGTAGTTGAGTTTGGCGTGGAATAGTATAGTCTTTCTAATCCTAATTGAAACCAACCAACCTACCGTGCAGTTTGATAAATCCTAACATCTTATGTAAATAAATGGTATAATCTTAGAAACCACTGATCACAAATCACACCTTGATAAAAAGCAAGAAATATCCGAGTTGTACGCCGCCCGTCAAAGAGCCGCAAAGCAATAAATCATGGCTTCAAAGAAGACGCCAAACCGTCAGGTGCAATATTACAACTGACAATTTAAATTCACGATAAACACTTTAGAAATGTAATTGGGCCTTTGTGAACTATTTCTGGAAAAGACACAGATATTTGTGATAATGATTGCAGATTTCCTAACGTAACTTGGAAGGTCTTCCAAACCTACCATGTTCATAATATAAACTTATAATTTCAAATCGTTCTTAACACTATTTGCTCAACTATACTTTTAAACATTCATGCAAATAATGCACTACTCTACACTGTACTGTTCATGGTAGAGATACTACGTATTTGACACTTTTAATAAACGTCAAACAAAAAATAGGCCACCTTTGTTTGAGTCAACTTAATCAATTGTTTCTGTTATTGAACTGAAATTGGACGTATAGAATCATGATTTTTTATGACTGCATATGATAGAGTATGGCATAAGAACTTTCTCAAATTGTTGCGCGGGAAAGCCGAGAAAATGAGGAAAATATTTGATTCCCTCTAGGACCGTGACGTCATAGAGGAACATAGAGCCCATAGAGGAACAGCGAATCGGACGATGGGTATGTGTGCCAAGTTGCCGTTCTAACTTGAGTACCCAATATTCCATGCATACCTTTATGTGATCCTCTACACCTTCGAAAAAATACATAATTTAATACAGGGTGTCCCACGACAATTAGACAAGCAATATATCGGAACTGGGCAGTTCTAGCAAATTATAATTTTGAGGATCTAAATTAGAGCAAATATAGTATCTTTTCTTATTATTGCGTCACCCAATGAGATATTTGTTTTTGGTCACGTGACGTCCGATTCAAAATTTTTATTGGGACACCCTGTATATTTGTGACTTTTTGTGTTCCTCCCGATAAAACAATTCCAACAAACTAGCACACTTGGGGGGATAAAGTGATTCATTCAAGAGCTACAGGTACTTAAAGGATGGTACCACTAGCATTGATTATAACATGTAACATGTAGTTAAATTACTTTGGTAGTGTTTCATAATGGTAGTGGTACAGTTCTTTAAGCACCTATAGCTCTTGAATTAATCACTTTAGATCCCAAGTGTGCTAGTTTGTTGGAATTGTTTTCTCGCGAGGAATACAAAAAGTCAAAAATATACAGGGTGTCCCACTAAAAATTTTGAATCGGACGTCACGTGACCAAAAACAAATACCTCATTGGGTGACACAATAATGACAAAAGATACTATATTTGCTCTAGTTTACACCCCCAAAATTATAATTCGCTATTACTACCCAGATCCGATATATTGCTTGTCTTAATCGTCGTGGGACACCCTGTATATGCGGCCAGTGAAGCAGACTTTACAAACATAATTGATACTTGGTTGAAAGGTTTGTTTTTCCCGGGTAGAGATAATACGGCAGTATGGACAACGGTTGTTGAGTAACCACTAATGCGAAAATGATGTGTACTTTTTAAATTCTCGGAATTAACCATTCGCCGCACAACAACTAAATACACAAAAAACTTCGATTCGAGACAGAAAATTTGTAAAATTATAAGGTTCGGTTTAACTTCACTTGTCAACCAATGGAACAACTCACAAAACAAAGCTTTTTCTCACAGAACCTTTCTTCATGTGACACAACCAAGACAAAGAGTAGGTAACTAACAAGAGGAGACAGTCAGACAGAGCGAATAAAATTAGACAGAGATGCAGCTACACCCAAATTTAAAGGGCCTCGAATTCGCCCGAGCTGACCCGAGCTAGTTCGGTGTCAAGCGTTGCCACATTGAGATTTGTATTCGCATTTCCTGCGACATCATTATTTGGGAGATTGATAGAAAGTAGAAACACTTCGTCGCAATATTGATAATTTAGATATATTTTAACTCTTTTTTTATTGACCAAAATAAGTAGGTACCTATTACCTATTCAAATTTACTTTCATTCATAATATTCAAAGATGCGTTTGCTGCTGGTTAATATTTTATTATGTCATTATACCACGTCAATATTATAACTTTATGACAGAAAAAAGATTTGAAGCTAATTACCAAAGCAGTCGATGCCGATGACACAGAATTTAAAAAAAAAGAAAAACGATTTCGTTCCATCATTGGAACATACCACATTACAATATTGTTTTTATTTTAATTTTCGGTAAGATCCGTTTATGTTTGGTGATATATTAATACAAAAATTTACTGGTATCTTTATTTAATATCATATCTGCTAATTCTCCTGAAGTAAATATAATCAAAAATACACAATGTAATGGACCTAGAGATTTTTACGATAGACGTACAAGGATTGGCAATGCCGCATCGATTCCACGTGCCACGCCAAACCAAGACCAACCGCCGCCGCCGTCCGCACTCCGCCATTGCGTTTGATATCGTACTGCGTTTTGTTTGTATTTCGATTTCTATCATTGTGTTTTTAAAAACTATTGTTTTATTAATTTGTTCTGCTTGTTTGTTAAGATATGCTATCACCTCCTTAATATGTTTTAGTTCCTTGTTGCCTTTTATTGCAACAAACTGGTCCATACATTGAATAACATGCGTAAAACATAAGCGAACTGTGCTCTGACAGCTAATAGACAAACATTTAAAAGAGATTTTCAGAGATATGAGAAACGTCACAGACGTCGCGAAAACGTCAGTAAACAGTAATAAACAGTTTTTTTTGTTGTTTGATGCATTTGGTTCAACTTATGGGCCAGTTTTTGGCAATAATTTGGAAGAGACAAATCACAGGATAAGTTTCAGGATCCATATTCCTTGTCACTAAAATTTTCATGACGCAAAAAAAAATTTGGTATTTTAACTCCAAATTTTCCTAGTTTGGTACTTTTTGACGGTCAGATCATTAAAAATCACAACTGTCGTGCAATCATTCATATAGAGTAATGAAACAGAATTTACTTAAATTATTTATTTATTTTCAATCCCTTCAGGATACATTCCGTTTAAGCCATATTAAAAGTAAGGTTATTACTGAAAAACGGAAATGGCAACATTGCTTTTTCCCGCTAATTCAGGTATTGCAAGACATCTGGCAACTACTGCACACCCAAATTTAAAGGTCCGAGGTCAATGGGAGCGGATTGCAAACATAAAAGGAATTCCGCCGGGTGTCTCCTCTTGTTAGTTACCTACTCTTTGACCAAGAGATGAAAACTAAAGGAGCATACCCTTGACGGAAGACAAATCACAAAAAGTAGTTTATTTCTTTCAAATATTGAAGTTTGTTTCGTGAAAATTGCGTCAATACTGAGATTTGCACCGATTAGCAGCATTTGAATTCCTTTTTCTATACTTAAAAATGGAATTACTAGTAAACAAAATGATGCAGAGGGTAACGAGATGGATAAATACACCAGTACACCTATTTTTACATATACTAAGAGGTTATAATGATTTAATCATTGTTTTCAAACCCAGAATCCTAACCCAAAACGATTCATTTTACACCTAAGTATTATATATTTTTGAAATTTGGTATCAGATGTGCATCTAATTTTGAAGAAATATACAGGATAATCTATTTAAAAAAATGAGGGGCTGACCTTGGGGGTGAATTTTACATCGAGTATAGGTAAGGAAGCAGACGTCCCCCTTCAAATAATTTTTCACCTATTTTTATATAAAAGTCTCTTGTTTAAAATTATTAAGGTAGATGGTTTTTATTGAAATGCACTGTATAAGCAACCTAAAACATCCAAAGAAATGTATTTATTATCACAAAACCATCTACGGTGTGGAAAATAAAAGCAGGCACTACCATGGCGGGATATACAGCGAAGAGTGGATACGCTGAATTTCTGTAGAGCTTCTTCGTTTAATAAAGACTATAAAAGATTTCCACGGATTAAATAAAGGCCCTACGAACACAAAGACAAAAGAATCGCAAACCGCCCGAGTGCACTCGATTCGGATGCAGCACACTGTTCATTATAATTTTATCCTTCAGGACGAGTCCACAACACCTCAAAACTTGCCGCTATCGATTGCTCTGAAGTCTTCCAAGAAATTTGCATACCAATGTACAACGCTAAACCGAATAATGGACAGTATTTCGATGTAGTCTTACTAGAACTAGAATTACTGAACTATGCTTATTCCAAGGGTTGTGCGGTTTATATAGTTTATCATTCTATATGAATGATTAAGTACTCGCAGTATTTATTATTAATATCATTTTTTATTTTTTTTTCTCTCATGGTTGCGGTAGTAACAAGTATTGACGGGCTGTGCCAAGTCAACACCTGACCTATTTATCACTCTGAATTCAGAAAGGACCACACTATGCTACAGGTCTTGAGGATTACGGACATTTGGAGGGTTTTGTTTAACTTTTCATCCAAGCCTAATTGTTGTAGGTGTGGTGTAAATGTATCTGGAGTCCTTACTCAGGCCTTCCTGAGGCCGTCATAATGAGGAGGACAATAACAACTTTGTTTTGTTTCCAGAGTCGTTTTATTTATATGGCGATCTGTGTATTTAGATATCTTCCCAGCGTAGGTGTTTTGGACGTTCATATCATTGGGAATCGTAATAACTGTTAAATAGGTTACTTCGTCTGTCTTTGGCTGGAAAACTGTATCTGGTCTATTTGCTGCGATGGTTTTGTCTGTATGTATTTGAATATCCCAGTATAGTTTTATTATTGTTAATTGTTATATAAAAAACAAAAAAGTGCAGCCCGGGCTCCGACACACCGAGTTGCTGTTCCATTACCCAGTGATTACTCCTCACACCGTGAGGTGAGCAATCCCTAGGTCCGCGAATCGTGCGCCCTAAGTAGACGAAGGGACCCAAGGATGACTGCCTTCCGCATCCCGGCGGCTAAGATGTGCGCCGCCGCATGGCATACCGGTATTTTGCACAGTCCGGAGAGCCGCGTATTCTTCATTCCACCTAGGGATCCAATGACCATAGTCAGCAGACCAGTGTAGTCTGGCCAGAGCCTGCGAAGTTGTCCGAGCAACTCCTGATATTTGGTCCGCTTTTCCTCCTCCTTAGAGACGAGGTTCACCTCGGCAGGTGCCGAAAACTCTATAACGAACATCGTCTTCTGTTGGTGGTCAAGAAGGGCTATGTCGGGCTTGCTATACACGCTCGAGCGTGGGGAACGAGTAGTTCCAGTAAATCCGGCATCATTGGTTCTCCACAACGGACTCTATATCACCTGGAGCGTATGGCAGCACCGGTGTCTTCGATACCGTATGAGTGCCTTAAATAATAGTAGAGCACTGGTAGAGCCGCGTTGATGGACGTAAGCCGTCCCAGCGTACGTCTTACACGCCGACAAGAGATGCATAAGCGTCTCTGGCGCCTGTGGGCAAGCTCTACAGCGGTTGTCGGGTACATCTACACCCATAACCCGGTACACGGTTTTACGGTACACCAAGGTGTTGAAAACACCGTCTTGGCAAGCCATACCTTAGGAAAGAGAAGGTCAACTGCTCAGACAAGCCATGCTCTTCTAGGTGTTTGTAGAAGATTCCACGCGTTGGCTTTTTATGAAGTCTTAAGAGAAAGTGGACTTCGGCAGTTTTAATGTGGCATTTTAATTCTGCGGGAGCAAGTTCCGTAATGGGCTTCTGACACCTCCGGTTGAAGTCGAGTGTGAGGTTGAGCTCCTCGGCTGCTCGTTTCGCTGCGCTAAAAAGAAAGGCTCCTTTTCCCGCATTCTCGTGCTCTCGCACAAAGCGGATCAGGGGATCGGTGCTGTTCGTTACATAGCAGGCAGTGGCCATTACTACCCTGTTGCGCAGACGCTCCAAACTCAATAGTCCACGCCCTCCAGGTGTCGCGGGAGGTATATTTGCGGGACAGAGGACTTAGGATACAGACTTCTCTCCATATTCATCGTTTTGCGGGTCTTCGTGTCGATTTCCTTCAGCTTGTTATTATTATTATTCATTATTTTGCCACTGTGAAGTAACCATCCCATTTCTAAACAAGCCCCCTCCATATGGGCATCCTATTTCGACCCTCTGAGTCTTACATTTTACTGCTGCTACAACTGAGGTAAAAATAATTAACCTAGTAATTTCACCTACCCCAGAGCTTTATATTAAGAAACTTTGCCTCGTCGTCAGCCCGAACAGGATAATTCTCAAAATAGGACACATAAGAAAGTGAAGCGCTCAGTTTGATGACGGCTGGCAATTCGATTACCATCCAAAGACCCACTTCTGCAAGTTTCCATCTTAATTCTCGCCATCAGCTTCTCATAAATAAAGCAGAGTCAATTAATGCGTGAGAGGGGAGGTGGCGTTCGGGGACGCCCATGGACGCTTAAAAGGGACACTGGCGGGTCCCAGGGGGCCAGGGGAGAGCGACGTCTATGAATAAAGATCGACGCTGAACAGATTTGGATGAAAAATTAATATGGAAAGTGCCGAATTTTGGCTCCCCGAGGTTGTTGTTGATTCATATTTTCCTTCGCGCTTCACTCCATACCAAAGAGTGGGCCATCCGTTTATTCCAGGTTCGCTATAGTTTGTTGTTGTTCAGTCTGTCACCTTATTCACCCATAAGACAGGCAGCATGCCCAAGAAACATTACTTTATTACATTATTCGTATTCATTGATACAAATAATGCCACTCTGAAGGCTATGCCCTGTGTATTGGCTGAAATAATTTATATATGTATATGTTACGGTTAAAGTGTTTACTTTGATAGTTTAAACACTAGCTGGATATTATGCAAACTATCCAAATGTCTCGTTATTTTGATGGAAAATCACATTTCAACTAAAATAGCTATGAATATTGGTTGGTTTGTATACTATCCATCTAGCTTACAAACTATACAAGATATGCCGCTAAAGTATAGACCACAAAGGTATCACACATATTAACCAGTGTTTCTGGTCAATTTACAAACTATCCACGGTACTCTAGTCTAATAACCAACTTGTTGGTTAGTATGCAAATTAACCAACTTCTTGTAAACGTACGTAAACTAATTTTCTTTGGCCAGTTTAACAGAAAAGTAAGGTTATGTTTATAGCAAGTGCAAGGGTGACGTGTTGGTATTGTTTACTGTCGTGCCTTATAAAATTTGTTTAAGAACAGGTACCTAGTTACCAAAAATGTATCAGCAACACCAAGTTACTATTCGAATGTTACGAGAAAAAGTCCCAAAATTCAAAATTTATGACAGTAATTATAATGTACTTATGCAACATATAAAGAGAATACGCGAACCATGACATAACACTAATACAAGAATGATTATCATGTAATGAGTACTTATGATTTACAGAGAATCGAATCGAATACCAAATGTATGTTTTATCTATGAATAAACTTTACTTTTGACTAAAAGTTATTTTTTAAACTAAAGTAATAAAGAGGATTGGTTAGTTTACATACTAACCAACGAGCTGGTTATTATGTAGTACTAGAAATATTAGGTCTGTTTTTACAGAGAATCACAAACCAGTCAGAGCCAATCAGTATTCCCCATTGCAGTTGTCAAACTATTTCTGACTAATACTGGCCAATCAAATTGACGCTGACTAGTTTGTGAGTGCTGTAAAAACAGACCTAATATTGGTGCATACCTTATCCAAATGATGTGGATAGCTTGTACACTGACCAGAAACACTGGTTAACATGTGTGATATCTTTGTGGTATTATACTTTAGCGGCATATCTTGTATAGTTTGTAAGCTAGCTGGAGAATATACAAACCAACCAATATTCATAGCTATTTTAGTAGAAATATGATTTTCCATCAAAATAACCAGACATTTGTTTTATATCAGACAGGTTATCTGCAGCAGGGTACGCAGAGCGTCTCAGCATTCCATAATATCCAACATTTTTGCTCTTTGTAGCCTTTTCACTGATGATTTTAACCGGAGTATTTTGATGTGACATTATGTCAGAATGAAATCGTAATAGTTAATTAAAAGTTAAAACTAGCCATTTTTTACTTCCAAGCTAGACGCGGGCTCTATGAAAAAAAGTCAGATTTACCTCTTCTGCACGTTATTTTTACCAAGTGGAGAATAAAACTAAGATAATTTAGAAGTTAAGAATAGGTATCATTAGTTTTTGTCGCCATTTAGACAATTTTGGTTGTAATTTCCTAAGTAGAAGTAAAAGATTGATATTAATGTAACCGCTTATATCCAAAATTGGTCCAAAAAAATTCCTCAAACAGAAAGAAGGAAAAACATGGGCAAATTGGGGTGAATATATTTTCTTATCTTTGTCTTGCTGATACGTATACAGGGTGCTTGGTAAATCGACGCATATATTTTGGGAAGGTTATAGTAGAGGTGGTAAGGTATAAAACTGACCATATTATAACACCATGTCCAATTCCTAATAGTTTCTAAGATAAGTTTAACTTCAGAGGTGTTCATTAAACTACAGGCCTCCAAACGAAAACCCAAATAAAACAAAATGTGATTGTCGGATTTTGAATTTTCAGTATCAGTCCTTAGAAAATATGTTAATTACGTCATAATCGACTAAGGTCCGTATTGACAGTCGTTTCTCAATCATCCCTTGAGTGCTACCTTTAATCAAGGGATCCTCAAGTGTAGCTTTCCTTCTGTATCTGTATCCTAGACAACATCTACCAGACGGCAGGATTCATTTGGCGACGTTCTCATATTTCAAATAAAAGCCAATTTGTTATGCTCATGCCTACGCATTTTAACGTTTTCTGTTCTTTTTTTGCTTTATGCCCGTATTTCGTGTTTTGTACCGGACATTTTTCCGGATGTAACAGAAACTGGCAACACCGTACTCCAAAATTAACCTGCAAAATCATGCATGTTGACATTTACTTACTTGAGTATTACTCAAGGGAGCCTTACGTAAGGGACCCCTCAAGTAGCCGTCAAAACACTAAACCTTACTTAAGGGACCCTTAAATATCGACTATGAATACGACCCTTAAAGAAAGTGATCATGTGTCAAACACTGTCAAAATCAGCATGTGTTGAAAAATGACTTCAGGAAACGTTAAAAAAAAGAAAAAGGTACTAAATTAATTAACTGTGCACTTTACGATGAAAACATGCCTCTAGTTATACGTTGGTACCATAAACTTGTAAATGGTGTAAACACAGGCAATAAGATTACATTTGAGCTCTAAAAGCATAATTGATGTCCGAGAGTGAAAAGTTTCAACAGACTGTCTGTTTGGCGAAAACTTGTCAACGAATTTCTAATTTTTGTTAAGGGTACTTGAATAACTTGAAAGAAGTAGGAAAGAATTTACTTGGGTAAATTCAAACGGCGTTCTCACTGTGGAATTTGTTGGTACAAAAATTAGTTTTTTTTTAACTGGAAGCGATATTGACAAAACCGGATTTTTTCCGGACCAGTTTTTTCACGCTCATTTCGAATCTGTATTTAGTTTTTATCTAACACTTGTAGCTTTAGCTATCTTTGGCATACGGACAGATGGACGGACAGACAGAGGCTCTGCATAACCTCTCTTCAGTGACAGTGAGGGCTAAAACCAAAACTTCGGTATAGGGTCTCAACATTATATAATTTTAAAAAAAATATTCAAGTTATAATTTAAAACACATTGGAATGAAAGGTGCTTGCTTGCTCCGCAAGAGGGAGATAATTCCAATCATTTGGTTCACAGAAAAATCGGAAAAATGAATCATTTTTCTGTGAACCCAATGATTAAAATATATTCATCTCAAAAAGTCGCATGGCAAGCATCAGATGCAGGTCACGCTATAAGGTATCTTGTATCCCCAGATTTTTAGTTACCACCATCCGTTCAAAGATTCCTACTTAAAAAAGTTCCATCTTCGTCGTCCACATGAAGCATAAATCGACAAGAATCCATTCTTCTGACAGGATCGCGTTTTTTTTTTAAATATGTACTCGTATGAGTGGCATGTAATGGTACAGATACATATCAGTTATATGCGCAGTGAGGCACAACTTCCACTGCGAAATACCGTATTGAGGCGATTTCCAACAATGTAAGTGAATGCCGTAGGATCTTGTTCACCTTTTCAAAAAATTTGGTGTTTTCATCAGTATAAATATTAATAATAGAGGGCGTTGAATCTCTAGAGAGAAAAGGCATAAAATGCCATGTTTTGCTTTCCTCAATCTGTCGCTGATGAATAACAAAACCAAACAAAAACCGTCCAAAACTCGCCATATATTAATTAGAGTAGCTGCTGTTTGGCAAAAGATCAACTTCAAAACCCGGTTTATACTTTATGAAGTCTTTTTTTTGCGGAGGAATACCCGCAAAAGTTATGACCGTGCAAGTCGGAAACTCACAAAGAGAGGAGACATGCCCCATGCATTTATTCATATTGGGCATGATGCACAGAGCGGCGTAGTCTGCGGTACGGCCATACATGTATGGCTTTGCGATATGATCCAGGCAATAATGGATGAAAAGTATCATAAGAGACTGACAGCTGAAATGCTGCATGCATTCCAGTGATACGATTATAACAAATGCGTGGATCTATAATGCAGCGCAGTTTTAGAAAAAAAAGGGAAAAAATCCGAAGCTGCATCAACGACTATCTGGTTCAATGTGTTAAGCCTTTTGACCACAATAATGCACATGGTCCAAACAATGTGTTGTTTTGTATTGTATTGTATTGTATTGTATTTTTTTATTGTCTTGCGATCATACGTGTATGATATAAGACTAGTCATAAATAAATAAAAATAAAAATGTTAATAATACAAACATGTTAAGACTTGCATCCAAAGAACACAAACTCTATAAATTCTATTCAAGATGTAAATATGACAACGTCGCATGTGCGACAAATGACATTCTGTGACAACGCTTCAAAAGATTCGGACGTTGTTTACATGTATCCGCCAAAATCTCAGTTTAGTCAATAAATCACGATAGCAGTTATAAATGCGTCGTTTTATTACAAACGCAACATGGTCCTTCGAGCTACGGATGTGGAAACTCCAGTGAAATCAGTAAGACAAGCCATTTAAACGTATTCCAAAAGCTGGCTCCCGGCCGGTCAGCCATTTTATTCGGCACGGCTATACACGGCGCATCAGCAGTTCGGCACATCAGCTGATTCACAGACACGGCGACAGCACAGAGCACAAGCGGAGAAGACAGACAGATCGGCGTAGCAACGTTCCAGGTACGGCGGACGGACTGCAAGCGTGCCTGATTTGCATATACGAGGGGAGTAAAACAGTAAGTGAGCTTCCTTTGATTCGTTTATTTTCCTTGCATTTGTTTGCAGTGTTGTTCATTCTGTGCTAGTTAACGTCAAATATAATCACTTATTTCTTCATTTTGAATAAAAATGACTGAATCGTCTGAAAATTACGTACGCCTTCGCGGCACTCTCAAAGCTCGTTTAACATTTTTGAAAAACTATATCAATTCTCATTGCTCTAACGACAGAATAGAAAGTGATCAGGTCTATCATCAACTCAAACTTCGTTCAGAAACGATACGCCCAATTTTGAATGAATTTGAATCTATTCAAGAGAAAATCGAAGATAGCTCAGAAAATCTAGAACAAGAATATGTCAATAGGCAAAACTTTGAAGATGACTATTATAACCTTATTTCTAAAGCGGATCTGTTACTATATAAATTTGAAAGTGAACAAATAGAGACGAAAAGCCGCGATTCTCCTTCTGGCTCACACGTTTCGGCTAATTCAACTAGTGCTTACGTTCATGATTCAGACCCCTCAATACGGTTGCCTGTAATAGATCTACCTAAGTTTTCCGGGGAATACCATGCTTGGATAGAGTTTCGGGATAGCTTTAATTCCATGGTGCACAGCAATACAAAACTTTCAAATGTGCAACGTTTCCACTACCTACGTTCCTCGTTAAGTGGAAATGCTAAACGCGTTATCTCAAGTTTGTCACTGTCTGACTCTAACTATGATATAGCTTGGGACAGGTTATGCAAAAGGTATAATAATAAACGATTGCTTGTATACAACCATATTAAGGCCATCCATGAAATTCCGCATATAAACCGCGAATCTTCAGAAGAACTTCGTAAAATAATAGACACTACTAAAATTCATCTAGAGTCATTAAAGGCACTCGGCGTGGATATCTCAAATTGGGATATTTTAATGATATTTTACTTAGCAAATAAGTTAGACAAGTATACATTCAAGGAATGGGAAAAATTTAAAATTCATTCTGAACTACCAACACTTGAGGACTTTGAAAAGTTTATTGAAGACAAAGCGGATCTGCTTGAACAGATCGAACAAAAACAAAACAAAGAAAACATTAAACCTAATAAATCTCATAATACACAAAGGTATACAGAAAATAAAACTACAACACTAACTATTGCATTTCAGCATAAATGTGTTATATGCAATGGTGCACATAGAATTCATAACTGTCACAAATTTCTAGAATTAACAGTTAGTTCCAGAAACTTAAAAATTGCAGAATTAAAACATTGTGTAAATTGCCTCAAACCCAATCATACTGCCACAGAATGTAAAGCTGGCACATGCAGGCACTGCAATGCAAAGCATCACAGTTTGCTTCACGTAGAGGCAACAACAGAACTAACGCCCAGACTGACACAGACTAATGCCAATAACAGACAAAGTCAGAATACTGATGCTACACAAAGTCAAAATCAGTATAATTCTAATCAACAGCATCATACAACTGTGTCTATGTCGAATCAGTATGGTCACACTGAAAATACAGGTGAAGTTTTGCTGTCAACAGCAAGTGTTCTTGTAAAGGATGTGGACGGAAACTATCAAGTGTGTAGAGCACTTCTAGATTCCGCCTCAATGTCCAGTTTTATAACATCTGCATGCTGTAATAAACTTGGATTAAAAAAGACAAAAATAAATATGTCGGTAGTGGGAATAGGTAAGGCTGCTTCCAACATACATTATAAATGTAGTGTAAACATAAAATCTAGGAACACCTCATTCAACTGCGACATTTCATGCTTGGTTATACCTGTTATAAATGGTAGTATACCAATGAACTATGTCGATCAAGTGAAGCTCAAAATACCGACAGACGTTCACCTGGCAGACCCAGAATTCAACGAACCAGGACACATTGACCTCCTGCTAGGTGCCAATATTTTCTGGAACCTCATTTATGCAGGTCAAATACATTTAGGTGTAAATATGCCACTATTACAAAATTCTGCTTTAGGTTGGCTCGTATCTGGATGGACACCGGTAAACGTAACGGCCGTCCAAAAGACGATTTGCAATTTGTCAACCAAAGGCATTCAAGAACAACTTGCCAAATTTTGGTTAATCGAGGAACCTCCTTCTTGTCTAAAGGCTGAATCAGATGACGATACAGAATGCGAGGACATTTTCGTAAAAAATGTCTATCGTGATTCAGATAATCGCTTCGTTGTCTCGATCCCATTCAAGGAACCATTGACAAAGCTAGGTGATTCTAAGCTACCAGCTTTGAAACGTTTGTACTCTATGGAAAATAAACTAGCAAAAAATACAAAACTAAAACAAGCCTACTGCCAATTCATGGCGGACTATGAAAAGGCAGGCTATATGACCAAACTTCAAAATCCTGACAACAGCCATGTCTGCTATTATCTACCACATCATGGCGTTGTTAAAGAGACAAGTTCTAGTACTCCTTTGAGGGTGGTATTTGACGGTTCATCGCCCTCTGATACCAACGTATCATTAAATGAACTTCAATATGTGGGTTCTCAAAATCTACAAGATGACTTGTATTCTATATTGCTTAGATTTCGGACACATAACATAATTATTTCAGGAGACATATCAAAAATGTTCCTCCAAATAAAGATAAAACCTGAACAACGCGATTTGCTCCGTGTTCTATGGAGAACAGATCCTTCGCAGGAAGTGAGTACTTATACACTCAACACAGTTCCTTTTGGATTGAAATCTAGCCCATTTCTGGCAGTGCGGTGCTTGAAGCAGCTGTCTGTCGAATATGCAGAAACCCATAAGGAAGCCTCACAAGTAATATCTCATGACTTTTACATGGACGATATGCTGTCAGGTGCTCACTCAGAAGCTGAGGCTATACACATATGCAAAGACGTGTTTTCCGTTCTAAAGTCTGCAGGATTTGAGTTGAGTAAGTGGAACTCTAACTCAAACCAAGTGTTCAACTATATGCAAACTCTCAATAAATCCCAAACCGCTAGTGCACCTATCTCCAAACAGTTTGGAGAGCAGAACCAAACCAAAACTTTAGGGTTATACTGGAATTCCCATGAGGATATTTTAAAATTCAAGGTTGGAGATGTAGATAGTGGAGTGCCGATAACAAAACGCACTATACTTTCTTCCATCGCTCAAATATTCGATCCTCTAGGTCTAATAAGCCCATGTATTATTATCGCAAAAACATTACTTCAAAGCCTTTGTCAAATTGATTTGTCTTGGGATGATGATCTCCCTAACGAAATAAAGTCTAAATGGCAGAAATTTAAGCACGACATTCAAACCCTGAATTCCTTAGATATACCCAGACAAGTAATTTGTAAAAGTCCTGTAAATGTCGAACTGCATGGGTTCGCTGATGCCAGCTGCACAGCATTCGGAGCAGTAATATACATTCGCAGTGTCGATAGCTCTGGTGATATCTACGTTAATTTATTATGCTCAAAAAGTAAGGTAGCACCATTGAAGTCTCTAACAATTCCTAAACTAGAATTGTCTGGAGCACTGTTATTAGCTCAGTTGATGAAAAAGGTTCAGGACAGCCTTCGCCTCAAAATAAATAAAGTCTTCCTCTGGTTAGATTCTACAATTGCGTTGAGTTGGATTAGATCACCACCCAACCACTATCAAGTATTTGTTTCTAACAGAATAGCACAAATTCAAGGTCTAACATCGCCAGAAGATTGGCATTATGTTAACACAAAACAAAACCCGGCCGATTTAGTCTCCCGAGGAATTTGGCCTAGTAGTTTATTAAACAATAAACTATGGTTCCATGGACCGGGTTGGCTTAGCCAAGACTACGTACAATGGCCCAAGAATGAATTCACATTGCACAAAGATTTGCCAGAAAGGAAAAAACAAATCGTTTCCCTGGTGGTTAATAACTCACAGGAAATCATTCCATTTAACAAATTTTCTAGTTATACCAAATTGAAACGAGTCGGTGCTTACGTTCTAAGATTTATTTATAACGCAAAGAAACACAACGTGGATAAACTTCGAGGCCCGTTAACTGCCAGTGAGCTCTTTCAATCAACAGAACTCCTTCTTCGCTTATCGCAGCGGGATAGTTTTTATGACGATATAAACATACTTAAAAAATCCCAAAACTTACCTAAAGAGTCAAAATTGCTAAGACTCGATCCTTTTCTCGATTCGAAAAATATTCTTCGAGTTGGTGGACGATTACATCTATCGGATCTTACCTTTAACCAAAAGCATCCCGCATTACTAAGTCCAAAGCATCATTTCACGCAATTGCTTGTACGCTATGAGCACTTACGATTATATCATGCTGGTCCACGACTGTTAAACTCATCGCTGAGAGAAAACTACTGGATTGTTTCCGGTAATAATACTATAAAAAAGATCGTACACCAATGCGTAACCCGTTTTAGGGCTAAACCCAAGGGTATAAATCAAATCATGGGTATCTTGCCAGAAGACCGTGTTAAACCTCAACCACCCTTTTACATTACCGGCTGTGATTTTGCTGGCCCGATTCTGATAAAACAGCGGCAAGGTCGCGGAGCATCACATATTAAGGCTTATATAGCAGTATTTGTTTGTTTTGTAACACGTGCTGTGCATCTGGAACTGCTAACAAGTCTGTCAACTGCCGCATTTATTTCGATGTTCAGACGTTTTGTGTCACGGCGTGGTAAGCCTCAGAAAATATATTCTGATAACGGTAAAACCTTTATAGGCGCTCGGTCTGAATTAATTGAACTAGGTTGATTTTTAAAACAAGATCATAAAATTATTTCTACCGAACTTGTCAACGATGGCGTGGAATGGAAATTCATCCCACCATGTGCACCTCACCATGGCGGAATTTGGGAGGCTGCTGTAAAATCAGCGAAATTCCATATGAAGCGTTCGATCGGTAACTCTAAATTTACGTATGAGGAAATGGCGACGTTGCTAGCGCAGATTGAAGCGATACTCAACTCCCGTCCTCTAACTCCCTTGTCTTCCGAACCTACCGATACTGATGCCCTAACCCCAGCTCATTTTCTCATCGGAAGACGCTTGACGATGCTACTAGACCCTAATCTACAAGACATACCAGACACAAGGCTATCTAGATTTCAACGCATCCAACAAATAAATCAGAATTTCTGGAAACGTTGGGCTTCCGAATATATGAATGAACTCCAGCAACGAGTCAAGTGGAAGACAACCCAGCAGCAATTACAAATAGGCACGCTTGTCCTGATTAAAGAAGACTCGACTCCTCCACTTTCATGGAAACTCGGACGCGTTGAGAAGCTGCATCCAGGTCCTGATGGTATGGTTCGCGTGGTAACCGTACATACTGCCACGTCCACTTTCAAGAGAGCGCTGTCAAAACTGTGCCCTCTTCCAGTCGAAGAAGATGCTGATCACTTAGAGAGTGGAAAAAGGCCTTCCCAGTCAGTGTAAAGTGTTCAGTGTTTTTACTCCCTATTGTTAGCCACCTTCATTTTGTATTTTTATTAAAAGGAAACCTTTCAAGGCGGGGAGTATATGTTAAGACTTGCATCCAAAGAACACAAACTCTATAAATTCTATTCAAGATGTAAATATGACAACGTCGCATGTGCGACAAATGACATTCTGTGACAACGCTTCAAAAGATTCGGACGTTGTTTACATGTATCCGCTAAAATCTCAGTTTAGTCAATAAATCACGATAGCAGTTATAAATGCGTCGTTTTATTACAAACGCAACAAAACAGATAAAAACGAAACAAATAATGCAAACAAATAGATAGTTCAATAAATAAACAGCTGTGCAACAGAAAAAACAGATAAAAACAGAAAAAACGGGAAAAAAGCAACGTAAACTGCATTATAAAACAGGAAACTAAAATGTATGCTCCGAAAAAGTCGTCAATCGAATAAAAACGTTGCTCCGTAAGAGGTTTTCGAAGACGTGCTTTAAAAGACATGATAGAAGTCAGACATTTTAATTCTGCAGGTATGCTATTAAACACCTTTATGCAGGCAAATACAGGGGATTTTTCAAATAATGACATGCGATGTTATATTCAAATCATTACTAGCTCGGGTGGTACAGCGAACATTGAGACCATTATTTCTTGTAAATTTGTGTTTGTTTTGAAATACAAATATTGCGCACTTCAAGATGTAGATAGAAGGAAGCGTCAGTAGTTTGTATTTCTTGAACACTTCTCTGCATGATTCGGAATGCCAGACATTAATCTAATAAATCTCTTTTGAAAAATAAAGATTCTGTTATTTTAATTATTTCATTTTTTCCAAACAGAATCGACCTGCACTTGCCAAGTGAGCCTAGAATCCAAGGCAACTCCTAGAAAGTTTGTCCAATCAGATGTTCTGTGACTATTTTGGAGCTTTGTTCTACTAGTAACAAAGTGCACTGTGACAGTCTTGTTACGACTGAGAATCAAACAATTCTGATAGCACCATTGTTCCATTTCATCCTTTACTTTGCTGATATTTAATGCTACTTCCTCAGATGTATTACCACTAACGACAACTGAAGTAACGTTAGCGTAATTGATCATGAAACCGGAAAGGTTCAAACCATTTATGTACAAGATGACTAACAAAGGTGCTAACACCGAACCTTGGGCAGCTCCAGTGTTTATATTGTAACAAGCTGACACAGTGCCAATGGCTTTAACTTTTAGTTGCCTGTCTGAAAGATACAATCCAATCTAGTATAAATCCCCTTATACCTATAGTATACAATTCTTCATTCAAGATTTCGACACTCATGATGCCGAATGCTTTAGACAGGTCGAAAAACACTCCTCCTGCAACACATTTACCCTGGTACTAATTCTTTATAGATAATGTCTTACGAATTCATATGTTGCCGTCTCTATTGATCTGGACTTTCTAAAGCCGTGCTGAGAGTCGGATAGTATTTTAGAGTTTTCAACGAAGCTCCCGATTCTGTTGAGCATAAGCTCTTCAAAAATGTTAGGAAAGACAGATAAAATAGAGATCGGTCGATAATTGTCAATTGGCGAAGGATCAGCCTTCTTAAATACCGGTATAATTGTAGCTAGTTTGAGCAAGGTAAGAAACGCGCCCTGGTACAGTGACTTATTGAAAATTAAGCGGGGCTCAAATATTCTTCAAACGTTGCTTTTAGGCATTTTAAGTGTCTGTCTATCTGTTGGCGTTTTTCTAGCCGCGTAAACTCAGTAACCGCTGCATGGATTCTGATGATATTTGTGTAGCGATATGCTGTGGGGTCGAAGTAGACAATGCTGCTATAATTTTGAAAATCGCAACGATTTCGTTGCAAATAGAGTAGTACAGTAGTGCCTGCGAAAATTTGTTCATAAGTGATGGTTGCCAGGCATTTAAGTTCAAAAACTGGAGCGAGCAAGATGTGTGACGGAGAGTCACTTCACGTACTATTTGATGCGATAGAAAAACGCAAAATTTGGATCGAAGAGCTTCTCCGTTACACATCTTGTTGCTCCAAATTCTAAACTTAAATGCTTGGCAACTGTATTTGCAATAAAATTGTCTGCATTTTAATAATTTTAATTAATTATAGCTATAAACATTTTTTTAGGAAACCCTATTGGTGGGAGTTTGGGAACATTTGTTAATTGGTAAAATATAATTTTTATTATAATGTCAATGTCACTCGGACATCCCATCCAAATTTTTCGTTCAAATTACGAAATTATCAAAAAAATTATAGAAGAGAATGTCCTGCTGCTGCTCAGAATGGTTACGTAGAAGGTCAGGGAGAAGAAGAAGCAAATCATTGAGAAGTGTACAAATATAACAGTCCAAAGAGAGGCAGCAGTGAAATTAGGTTAGGCAAAATTTTAGTGTATTATATTCAATGCCAATACCTCAAACAAGGCATAGCCTTCGAGGTGGTAATATTTGTATAGTACATACAATAAATGAATTAGCAGGTCAGAGACCCTACTTGAGATCCTCTACTATTAATTTTTTAAGTCATCATCACTATCAGTCAGTATCTGTGAGATATCAGCTTTTTCTTTGTCATTGGAGGCGATGGATCTATCTTCTCCCATCAACAGTGATATGGACGAGTAAAAGAAGTTCTCGCTGACATGCTTTGCAGCAGAACAAAATGTTGATGATGACTCAGAGAGTCGACCATGGGATCAACTTGCAAAGTAACATTTCAGCCTGTATTTCCTGGATTATATCGTACATAGACGTATGGCTTTGCAATACCGCACGGCTGAACGGTGCTCGGTTCGGCTTTATTACAGTCACGATCGAATATGGACACCAGGTTATACCGATATAGCATAGAAATTGTCAGAATATAGATCTGCTAAGCTGAATACATACTACAGCGCCATTCATGAATTGCGATGAGTGTGGTCGAGCCTCGATGAAACGTTCACCTAAATAAAAACCTTGTACAGGCCTTAAGCAAGGATATCATGAAGTAGGTATAAAGTGTACTAGGAAAGTTTTGCAAAATGGCGCAACATGAATCGCAGGAAGCTGCGTGTTGCTTCATGTTGAGACATGTTTATACGTGCCGCGCCAAATCGATGAGCTCAGGTATTAATTAGCAATGAGAGTGTTCACAGTTATGAGGTATACAGTGCCTGGCTAAAGTCATTGAATCTATGAACACCTTCGCCTAACCTGGAGACCTGGTTCCTCCATCACTTCAGCTCACGGCGCCAAAGCATGTACCGAATATTTAACCACGACAGGACTGGAACTTCTCGCACACTCGACCTACGCTCTAAACCTTACTCTCTGGGACTTTGCATATGAAAATGAAGCTAAAAGGAAGGAGGTTTTCTAGTGTTAGATTATGCGATTATGCCTCCCTCCACTGCGACTCTATTGTGTCTATTGTGGCGCACACTCGTACAATTCACACCTCTTGACGAAGGCGATGGTCGTAATGGGTGAAACTTCCTTAATAATGAAGCATTTATTGCCCAACAGAATAAATTCCATTTACAGGACAAAATAAATTAAATATGAATTATGCTACGGTGTAAACAATAATACCTTTGATACATGAACATTTTCTTAAATTGAAACATTAGAATATATTTCAGAAGCTTTATCTAAAATTTCAGACAACAAATCGTGGTTGATGTCACAAAATCTTGATATGAGATCGAAGTTTTCCATCATATACGTCACTGGAGAGTTCAAACCTAAATTAGTGTTCGAACGTTTTATCTTGAAAAATGCGGTAGAACGCAATGAAACAGCTGGGGCGTGAAAATTAATTTGTCACAACAACTCCATGGAATCTACCTTATTATGCAACAGCTTATACAAAAAACTTAATGAAAATAACATTCTCCTTAAATTTAAATCCGACACATTAAACCTAGAACATAACAATTTTTTACAGATACCTCTTTCAGGATACACTCCATCACTCTTAAAACTTAAATATTTTAAAAACCGTCTCTGCACGTTTTCCAGGCCTTGTGTTTGATAATTATAAAATGGCTTCCATACAATTGATGCATACTCTAGTCTCGAACGAACATATGAAAAATACAGTGCCTTTAGTGCATCAATGTTGTTAAATGACTTACAATTCCTGACAATGAAGCCATAGAATCTGCTAGCTTCAGCTATTTTTACATGAACATGTTCACTGAAATTTAACCTCTCATCAAACCGAACACCCAAGTCTCTGATTAGCCTGTCCCTGACAACTATAACACTAGAAATCCTGTGGTCAAAAAGAAGGTTTTGTTTGTTCCTAGAATAAGTTACAATTTTACATTTGGATGCATTCAAGGATAAACCATTTTCTGAACACCATTTGCTGATTATATCTATATTTTGTTGCAACAAAAAGCAGAGAGAAAATTTTTAAACCATCCGCATATAATAAATTATTGCACGTAAGAAGAAGAGACAGGTCATTGATAAACAGCAGAAACAAAAGCGGTCCCAGATTGGATCCCTGCGGGACGCCGGATATAGCAGTGTATTTTTCAGATGTATATCCAAAACAATGAACATATTGCAATCTGCACTGTACGTAATATTCAAAGAATGAAGTCAGTAAGGGCCAGTTGGGTGGGTACTGGACAAGAGCACAAAAATTGGTCCGCTGTTTCGTCCTCCAAATAGAAGAAACAAAAGTATGTCGTTTGTTCTGGACCTAACTTCCGAATGTGGTTCCTCAGACGACAACTTCCCGTCAAAAGTCCAACCAGAATGCGCAGATCATTTCTGCTCCATTCTATGATCCTCGGGGGGGGGGGGGCTGACTAAAGGGGTATCCTATGAACGCCTTCGAGTGTAGTAGCCCTAGTGTCTCTTGACAGAGCAGGAATGTTTTCCGCTCTGCCCCATCTGAGATGGTTTTCTTAGCGGTGCTTTTCGCAATGCCCGCGAATGGTTCTGGTCCTATGATACAGATTCGGGTCCTCCTCTTGCGATTATGTCGTCAAATACATTGCGTTCTACTCTGCTATGACTAGAACCCAAAACTAAGTTACTTTTTTCCTTGTTCAAAGTTCGTTGAAGAGATGTATATAGTTCCATACAGCCTGACTATCTGAAAAGATTTTTATAGAGTTTGTTTGCCACGGTTTTTTTTTGATCAGTTCCTTGACTCGCAGCTCTATAGCTATCATAGTGTACTTTAGTTCCTAATGACAGTTGTCAGAACTGGTTCAAAGAGTGATTTCGGAGAATGCAGAGCTGTATTGAAGGTAGAGGAAATCACTTCGAAAAAAATTAAATAAATTAAGCTGTAGCACAAAACTTTCCTAGTACAGTTTGTAAATGCGCTTTAGCGTATTATGTATTTGCAACAGATTTAGTTAGCGATACAATATAAAATATATTGGATTGCTTAAATAATGTTTTATGTCCAGCAGCGCAGCGGTTAAAGGAAATATTCGATATCACATTAAGTTGATGCAACCGTTCGTTCAAATTGAATAAAGCATTATTCGACATTTTAAAACTTTTCACAAAAAAAGTAATTGGAATAAGTGACATTTATTCAGAGCTGCGCCAGGAAGCAGCTTTTGCTTCTTGCAAACTTCATAAGTCAGTCGGAGATTCTGAAGTCTTAAAAAGCACTGAATACTGCATTTGCGTTGTTGATAAATCCAAAATCAGGGCCAGTTGTATACCCGTGTTGCCTGTCTTATGGGCTAATATGGTGACATACAGCTACTGCAACCCCTAAGACGATACACAACAGCATTTTATTAGGGATTCAAGAACAAACAAAGAAAACCTAGAAAAACTTGAGGCCCACCTTTTAGTTTGTTGCAAGCTCCAATCAGAATACATGAATAACAGCTGTACGGAAGAATTTTGCTAATAAAAATAAATTATTTTCCTGCTTGAAAGGCTACCTTGTTGTCGTTTCAAACCATTTTACTGTCATCGCTAAAGTGTTTTTCAAGCATACGTGGTTTTTATCAGCCAGAAAACTGTAAGGTATTATTTTTTTGTAATTTTCTTTCATCTTCAAATAGGTTGTTCGTTCATAAATTAAAGGACTGATAATTATAAGAGTTTATATTTGTTCTCAAAAAGCACACAGTCTATTTACAATCAATATAATGTACTACAGTCGATATGGTTTATTTCGAACACTACTTTTAACAGACTTCCCTTTTCCACCAGTCTTTTTTGGTTTAGTCTTCTGGGTGAGCATCTCATCATAAATCTCCTTATGCCTGAGATATTCATCCGGTTTCCTTACTACAATTTTCTGAGTATTTCGAGCGAATGTATGGGATACAGGTAGAGGTCGCTATCTTGCGTCTTCATCTTCAAAAAGTCTTCCCTTTTCTTCATCAAGACACTATTCAAGCGCTTCTTCAGAGCTGGATCTCCTTTGACGTATTCCAACCAAGAGAGGTTAGACCTTACGGCAAGCAATAGTCCGTCGTCATCCAGATACCTGAAAATAGAAAAAACAGTAATTAATTAGAGAAAATTAGCGTACTAACACTCTAAATTTAAATGCAATAAAGCTTGAAAACTTACCTCAAGATAAGGCAGCAGATTTCCGTTGGTAGAGCAGGTAGATATTTAGCAGCCAACAAAGGTAGTATACGAAACATCTTGAAAGAGAATCTCGAACAGGAATGTTATCCCTTTCCGAAATGATCCTCTTTATACCTGATCAGGATCACTGAAGCGTAACTCTGACGTGTACGATATACGTGGACCAAAAATGGCGTCGCTGATGACGTTAAGGACACGTCATAACCAGTGATGAACAAATTCCCGATATATTAAAATTTGGATATATACCCCCTATATACCAATGGGTAAATGCGATATTGGTTCCTGGGTAAATACCGGGTACATACGCAAGTACGCCACCGTTGTTCGTTAAGGGTCTAGGGTATAGCGCGCGAAATTGAGATTCCAAGAAAAGACGTATTGCCGTGTTAGCGAGGAGGCATAGCCACATGTTCCCTTTCTCGAGTGTGTGTCTAAGATGAGGGCAGATAAGTCAAAAAATCCAAAGGTCAAAAGCCTTTTTTGATATCGTGTTTGGTTGTTAAATTACAGGCATTTATAAAATGTATGATTTTGCATTGCGAGTTTTTTGCACATTAAAAAACTTTTTTGAGAAAATCGAAAATAGTTGTCATTCATTAAGGTCTTAATTATCGCCTTCTGAAATATTATATACGTAGTTTGAAAATAGAGTGTGTTATGCGACAAATTGTGAGTCCGTGTTTTACATGGCAAATACGTATGTATAAATGTGTGTATCCAGGCCCCTTAAGGGTACCATAACAAATAGTTATTATAATAGATCATTATGAACGAAAAAATAAAACACACTAACATAATATACCAATCTATTTCAAATGTATGCGTGTAATGTATTGAAATGATAAAGCTAGTGTACGGTGAATCAGCAGCAGAAGAATTTTAAAAAATGATAAGAAAATACTATTTGTTCGCAGCGAAGTTTTATGTGTGACTTGAGCCCACTTAATTTTTGTTTGCGAGGTATACTGAAATAGAAAGTTTATGTTCACGTGCCAAATACACGTGAGGAGCTTGTTAGCAAAATTATTCAAGTCGGAACTAAATTAAGGAATGACAAATCGATGGTCAGTCGCAACATGTTTCAATACAGCAGCATGTCTGGAATTCCAAGGAGGACACTTCACAACAATAGTTGTAACATTTGTTTCTTTTTTCCCAAAATAAATTTCATGACCACTAAGTATTTTGTTTAATTGCCTTCTCTCAACTGCCGGATTAGACAATACTTACTTACTTAACGTTCATTGACCAGCTATATACTGGAAAAGTATATTTGCAGTCAGAACAATTATCCAAAACTACAAATAATGGGTCATATTCAAACCGTCATAGCTTCTAAACTACTTCACGTAGGACAAAGATGTATAGCTATTTTTTAGGAAACAGCATGTACTATTGCTTAAAAAAAATTAGGTTAACGGCTCAAGATTTTTTAGAAAAACTAAAATTGTATAAAAAAGCAAAAAATTACATAATTATTTTTTTTACAATTTTTTTGTCCTAATATGAAATTTGGAAAATGTTTACCATCAGTTTATGGTCTACATGACTCGCTATCGAGTAAGATGTATTTTGTGTTTGTAGGACCTCTACCTAGGAAGCTATGCACAAAATTTGTACAATACTCGTGCATCAATTAAACAAAAAACAAAATAGCTGCCATTTTATCATGGTAGGAGAAAAACTACTTATGGCGGGTGGTTTGTCGTTAAAAAGTACTGTATATCATCCCCCTAAAGGCTCCGACACCAATGGCCGGACACATTGCATATACAGGGTGTCCCACGACGATTAAGATAAGCAATATATCGGAACTGGGCAGTAGTAGCGAATTATAATTTTGGGGGTGTAAATTAGAACAAATATAATATATTTTCTTATCATTGTGTCACCCAACGAGGTACTTGTTTTTGGTCACGTGACGACCGATTCAAAAATTTTAATGGGACACCCTGTATATATGTAACTTTTTGTATTCCTTCCGATAAAAAAATTCCAACAAACTAGCACACTTGGGGCCTAAAGTGATTAATTCAAGAACTACAGGTACTTAAAGGACTGTACCACTACCATTATGAAACACTACCAAAGTAATTTAACTGTAGGGGTACATGTTATAATCAATGGTAGTGGTACCATCCTTTAAGTACCTGTAGCTCTTGAATTAATCACTTTAGACCCCAAGTGTGCTAGTTTGTTAGTTTGTTGGAATTGCTTTATCGGAAGAAATACAAAACGTCGCAGATATACAGGGTGTCCCATTAAAAATTTTGAATCGGGCGTCACGTGACCAAAAACAAATACCTCGTTGGATGAAAAGATACTATATTTGCTCTAACTTACACCCCCAAAATTATAATTCGCTACTACTGCCCAGTTCCGATATATTGCTTGTGTTAACCGTCGTGGGATACCCTGTATGTACATGAGAGATTGCTCGTATCTGTTCATGGTGTTAGAACTTTTATGTCACGCCCAATACCCGAATTCGGGCAATGCCCGAAACAAGTACGCAAAACTAGTTTTGAGCAAGGAATATTTCCCAAACCCAAAATATGAATTTTATACGGCTACTGAGCATTACCAAATAGGCAGAACTACTTTTGCGCATCTTGAAATACACAGAACTAGTTTTGCGCAACTTGAAATGCACAGGACTAGTTCTGTATATTTTCCGAATGACCAGCACAAATTCTGCTTCTTCCGTTCAATCAACGCCTGCGACGGACTCAAATAAATATAAAGTTGGAGAAGTTAAATATATTTTAATGAACACCAACAAATAATAAATCGCCAACTGAGGTTGGTTTAAATTTTTTATTTGATTGTGTGAGCATCAAATTGGCTTGTGCTTCCAAACCTCTTTTTGTGTTTTGACGGTTCGTACTTATATTGCAGGAACGTTGGCAAAGAAACCTAACCTAACCTAAATGATAGGTTTTTGCTGGTTTTTGACACACAATACATAACGAATGTTCACTTCGGTTGTCATTCCGTACCACAGAACTAGTTCTGTGCATTTCAAGTTGCGCAAAACTAGTTCTGCCTATTTGGTAATGCTCAATAGCAGTATAAAATTAATATTTCGGGTTTGGGAAATATTCCTTGCTCAAAACTAGTTCTGCGTATTTTTTTCGGGCATTGCCCGAATTCGGCTATTGAGTGTAACATATACACCTGCTCTAATACGTTTGTTTTGTACTAATCTTTCTGTTTGCAAAGCATTCTATCATTTTCAAAAAAAAAATGAAAGCAATAAAGTTGTATTGCAAAACCTTCTTAGTAGCCTTTGTAACACAAGCCAAAACTTTAACTTTAATCAGACGTATATTCTATCTAGCAGAAGAATTGTCTACTGCGCGTTAGGATATTACTATGTAATTGGAGTCAAACTTCGAAAATAAATGATTCTGCCGATAGACCGTTCCAATCAAAACTCGGGAAGCGGTAAAGTTGGAATACAGCAAAGCCGAAACAGCGTGGAATCAACGCGAAAATCTCGACTTGATCCTAATTAACGATAATTGGCCGTGCTTTCACGTACTGAATACGAGCGCGAACCCCACGCCGCGCCGGCGCCGCGCTTGCCGAATCGGCGTTGGAACGTTCGCCGGAGAAACGCGTTTTTTCAAGCGTGTTTTTTGCCAATTTTTTCGACGCCCTTTCCGGACGTACTGAGTTTGCCACCCACCCCAGATTCATTCTTGAATCGCTCGACATTTATCGCGCTCGATATGTCGAATGATATAGGGTAAAGTCGGTTAAATTGTACCACATTGCATATTTCATCGAATAACTTGCTTATTGAGTTATTTGAATTCAATTAAAATATCTTACGAAGACAACGGCCAAACTCAGAACCCGAAACAACATCCTGTACAAGCTATGTGGAACCACATGGGGCTCCTCAGCGTCCACACTTAGATCAACAGCTCTGGGTCTGGTGTACCCCGTCGCGGAGTACTGTGCACCGGTGTGGATTAACAGCCAGCACACCAACCGTGTTGATGTCCAACTCAACCAAACTATGCGCATTATAATCAGGCACAATCAGGCCCACGCCCACTTATTGGCTACCTGCACTAAGCCACATAGCTCCACCACACATCCGCCGTGAACATGCTCTCGTTAGGGAGTACAGAAAAATTAAAGCTGATCCTGCACTCCGTTCTCACGTTGGAGTTGCCGACAATGATATAAGTAGGCTTCGCTCAAGAAAACCGCCCCTAAAATCTGCAAAGACACTGCTTGACAATAACTTCAATACAACTGAACGTTGGAGAGAGGACTGGGAGAAAAATGCAACACCTGTCAACCGGAACATGCCGTGCATCACAAACAAACCGGATTGCTTTAACCAACCAAGACGAATCTAGGCAACACTCAATAGAATTAGGACGAACTGCGGCAGGTGTGCCGACTCACTTTTCAGGTGGGGAAAATACCATCCCCAAATTGCGATTGCGGCGCTGAAAGACAAACCATCCAACACCTGGTGGAGGAATGTCCGCATAGGTCCTACAATGGTTCTCCATCCGACTTTTTGATTGCGACAACGGAGTCAATTGAGTATATTTGTAACCTGGACGTTTGTTTGTAGAATCTTAATATCGTTTGTTTATTATCATGACTGTTTGTAACGTGTTTTTCGCTCTATATGTATGTATACACTGTAAATGCAAGTACCTGTGATGTAGCCATACGCTAAATAAATAAATAAATTAAAATATAAAATGGGATTACTTGACATGTTTCTATCGAAATGCGGAATAGGAAAGATTCATAGAGACTGGCAGTTTGACATAATAAATGTTTTTTTAAAATGTTGCAAACGGTACAATCTACCCAACTGGTTCACTAAATTGTACCACCCGGTTTTGCAAATTGTACCATAGCAAAACGCATTAGTTGTTCCTTACAGATTTGTAATACAAGACATTGTAATGAATTAAACCTTCTACTTGTAAAACTTAAATATAGTAATCACAAATTAGGAGCCCGTTAGTAAACCAAAATATTCATAGATAGATTCCATCGTCCCAAAGATTTAACTCCTTCTGTTGTTTTCGTGTTTGTACCCAATAAGTGTCTCTCGAAAGTCGGCTTCGGAATTTAGTATCGTTTGCACATCTCGTTCATTCCAAAAATTTTTCAGTTTTATAGTTTCTTACTCCTGGTTTCATATCGTGCTCTGACCATTGGCAGTATTAAAAATAGTGGAGTTTGGTAAATTGTACCTTTACGATTTAACAAATGAGGTGGTGGTCCAAATTACCGAACTAATATCATTGACACAAATTGCTTTCTTTGTTTCTAAAAAGTGAAGTAAGGGTAAATATAAACCGTCTAAACTCTTTCGAAATGTCTAATAATTACAAATAACGCCAACTCAACTACCAAAAAGTATTCATTTGGATATAAAGGCTTATCTTAGATTGTTTAATACTTACTGCGCAAAGGCGTTTTTCCAAAAAACATAAATTTTAGCTTTTACGGGAGTCCGCCGTTCACGCCTATTGGTGAGTAATGTTTTGACAACAAGAGGTATAAAACAAGCAAACTAGATGACGCTAGAAGCTTATAATTTAACAAATATTGAGGTGGTACATTTTAGCAACCGGTTCAATATACCCGATTTTACCCTACATACACCTTCCGTGTTAGTTGCATGGGAGATTTCGCACTCAAGGTTCAACTTTACCAATCGTGTTTGTAGTTTTCTTTGTCTATGTCCGTAGTGAGCCGATGAGTTACGAGGTTACCAGGCAAATAAAAACTATAAAGGCCCAGTTTCACAATAGGCAGTTAAATATTTTTTTTTATAACTGAGCAGACCGCGCAGGCAGAGCCTAAATACCAGAGTACCGCGGCTGCTGTGAAAGGGTTATGTTAGGGAAAGTTTGTTAACGCGAGATTTGAATGAGCCAATAACCGCACGCCCAATAAATACATCTTCTGGCAGTCCATTCCAAGCCTTGGACACCCTGGGAATAAATGTGCGGTTGTACCGCTCAGTTCTTGATGTATGAAGAACGACCATCTTAGGATGAGATGCAGCGGTCGCACGGGTACATCTGAGCAGTGAGCGGCGGAACGATAGAGGATAGCTCAGAGGAGCAGATTCCGTAGAAATATCGGTAGAAGAGTGAGAGGTCACCAACAACACGCCGGTGAGAATGTGACTGAAGGTGGCGCGTTAAGGCCGGATCGCCAATTAGTCGAATTGCCCTTCTCTGGACGGCATCTAGTATAAACAGGGTAGTAGGGGCAGCAGCTCCCCAGACATGAGAGCAATACTCCAGCCAAGGTCTTATCTGGGCTTTATATAGCGTTAGGAGGTTACATGGTGAGAAATACTTTCTGGCTCTAAATAGGTACCCAAGCTTTTTACCAGCAGCTGTTCGTGCCAGATCACATTTTCAGTAATGTTAACTCCTAAAAGCTTGAATGAGTGACTCCTTGGCAGAGCCTAGTTGTTCGTTAGAACCTGGTGTTGGCTTGGGCACTTCTTGTTTGATAGCGTACAATACTTGGAGGTATTAAATTTAACCATATTCTTAAGCCCCCAAGCGGTAATGGTATCGAGATCCTTTGAAAGTGAAGCTACCACTGCCAGTCTTCTGCGTTCCAGCTCGACCACAGAGATCGGTCTATTGCTCATAATGCCTGCGTGCAACGTACTGTCATCCGCAAAACTGTGGATTGGGTTTGTAGTGCTAGAGAGTAGATCATTAATGTGAAGCAGAAAGAATGTCGGAACCAATACCGATCCCTGCGAAACCCCGGCATTGATGCTATGGAAAGAAGAGGAAAAGCCGTCTACCACGACAGAGATTTTCCGACCTGAGAGGAAGTCTGCGAGCCAACCGCAAAGCTTAACAGGGAGCCCATAAGACGGGAGCTTGTTTAGGAGAGCTACATGCCACAGTTGATCGAATGCCTTTGAAATATCGAGAGCCACGACGTGAGCCTCGCCAAATGACTGAATGAGTTTGCTCCACACATGTGTGACGTAAGCCAGGAGATCTCCAGTTGATCTTTGGTGTTGGAATCCATATTGTCTGTCGTTGATTAAGGTGGTTCGTCACGTTTTCGTCACGTTTTATAAACGGTTTATATTTCCAGTAATAGCTATTTTTTATTGATGTTATATTGTCATGCCTTCTAAGAGGGTGTATTTCGTTGAATGTATATGGTTTTTTCGAGGATTTTGGATATTTTTGGTACTAGATTCCTTGAATTTCATTTCAATAATATTTCAAAATATAACGATACTAGAACTTTCTAATTTTGTTCTTATAATTAGTGACACAATATGTCTCGACTGACGCTAAGTTTTTTTGAAAAACTTGATTTTTCAAAAAGATACTTTGCTTAGTTTTTTAATTTATTCCTTTTTACGCCATTTCTGAGCGTATCACAACGCAATCGTAGATATTCAATCAAATAAAAAAAACTTCTTTTCGATATCTCAAATAATAACGGAAAGGTTGATGAAAAACTATCAAAAAATCGGTTCCGCCACGCCTCCCACTGATCCGTCCTCCTTAGAGTGAGACAGAGAACTTTAGGCTGGCCGATAACAAGAAATAACCGGCCCTGTTGCCAAACTGTCAAAGAGAAGGATATTCCAGGAAATAGTTACTGGAAACGTGTTTATGATATTATGTGATAAGCGATGTTAGTGATGTTACCATATATAGGTACATTATTGTCTACATAATATATTCACATAGCAATGTACGATTGTTTTTTTTTCATTCTATCTGAAAACTGGAAAACACTTATACCTGTGCAACTAACTATCCGCGTGCCATCACGGTATCTTAGATGAATAGGTAAAGCAAATTAATGATATATCGATTCAAAAAATGATACATGAGTTAGTTTTAGAATATTATTGTGGCTTCCTAGCAAGTTGAGCGGTGCCCCATGGGTCAAATAATAAGAAATCATAGCATACTTCCAGGCGAGTTCTTGTTTGAGGGATGTCTCGCGTCGCATTGCCGCCGCGCGGCGTCGGCAGACGTATGGCGTGGAGCGGCATGAGCAGCGATAACGCGTAGCGGCCGGCGCGGCGGCTTTCGCAAAGCGTTTGAGGTGACGCCGCGCCGCCAAGAGCAACCCGCCCGTACGTAACCGTGGTGGTTACAAAGCTGCCGCCGCGGACCCCTTTTTTATATGTAGAGGTAGTGCTGTATACCACAGAGATAATTTGATTTTTTGCTTGCAATTTGTAAATGCTGAGACATATATACATTGTCTTCTATTCCTCTCCCGAATATTTATTTAGTTTTCTGGAAACTGTTCTTCAGAGTGTTGGTATTAGTGGTTTGTCTGCATTTACCCGTAGTTCGCCTTCATTGTTTCGTTGTTGCTTCATTTATTGATCACTTTAGATGTTCTCCTGAATATTCTCAGGTCACTGTTCAGATTTTTCATTTGTTTTTCTATTTGTTCGTATTCGAGTGCTGAAAGCTTGAATTTTTTGGCACCTCAGTTGTTGATAATCTTTATGTGTCCTTATTTTACGAAACGTTGTTTTAACTTTTGTTACATTTTGATATAGGTATCATCATGAATTGAAGGGTTGTAATCTTTAAATTCTAGCTAACTATTTTAGGTTTTACTTTTTTCAGGAACATAAATGTACTGCTGAAATTAATAAATCTGATGTCATTCTTGCTCGGGCCACCAGAAGTTGTAGTGCCCGATGCATTTTTCTAAACGCCACATGCATCATAAATGGGATCGAGCATAACGACGGGCTAAACGAATTTTGCGCACCGTATCGCAAATATCTTTATAGTTGATTAAACTCTGAAGAAAAAAAATAATAAATAATAAATGAAAACGTAGGTATAGGTACCTAAAGTAAAATGACTGATTCGCTTTTCCAATATATATTTATATTATCATTCAATTTCCAAATAATGTAAATTTCTATAGACTCGCATTATTTGCAAGTATACATGCCGGTAAGGGTGGGGGTACTAAACGTTATCAATATCGGTCCAGTAGCTAGGTACTGAAATTACGATAATCATAATACATTAAAATAGTCCGCTGATGTTTGTCCACATCCACGTCCACAGGTATATCTTCAAATACAATGGTCGAGTGGGCCTGTTTTTTATCATAAGTTCTATATGAAAACAAAAATGGTTGCAACTCGCCCCTCAAGCAACTCTCCCGGCGTTCCGCGATCCTAATTATTAATATGCTCCTTACCGAAAAAAACTAAATATTATTAGAAACCCCTAAAACGCTAAAAAAAGAAATTAGGAGCTGTTCTGGTAATTTCGTTTTCCGACAGAAAATTGTAGCAGCGCAGCGGTTACTGAGATGACTCCACAAAACGTCAAAAAACATAATTATCTCGATACGAAAAATGTTTCGCAATTACAATACTTACTCATCTCACCTGTGTGATTGTGTAGAAGTAATAAGTAGTAGGTAGGTATACAATAAATATGTTATACTAATATGCAAATGTATTTTGCTCCTACGGCCCATCACCAAGCTTTGACCAAGCATCTCAATTCATTTTAGCTCTTTTTTACCTGGCTACATAGGTACATATTTTCGAATTAGGTATTCATCATCTTCTTTGACCCATCAGCCAAACAGCCAGAATTTGCATTTTATAAATTCTTAAAAATACTAGGTACTAATATTCAATTTCATTTTTAACCACATGTCACACCCTGTAAAATGTTTTCAAATCGCTATCGTACATAACCAAAATAACCGTCAACCTTATATCTGATGAAATTTTCAAACTTCCAGCAAAGACATACATGCATACATCGAAAAAATTTATCAATAGTAACAAAATACCAATTATCCGAAAATAAGATACACAAACCCTCCTGTATAATGCCCACTTGCGAAATAATACAACAGTTCCTAAGCCTAGCCCTTCCCCAATTCAAAGTTTACAGATTACTCATATGGTCATATCCCAACTGATGGAATACGGACGGCCACGTGTGCTGTTACTGCTGTTGCTTGGCCTTTGAGGGACAAGCCGGCAGATTTTTTGTTGCCGGTACGGGTGTCGGATGGGTGTCCACAAAGGTTATCGGACAAGGGGATCCCGTCGGGTGGTTCTTTGAGCATCCTTGGCAACGTTGCTGTCGCGGCCATGGCTCTTTTCTGTATTTCTAGCAGAAACGAGGAGGAGCTTCTAAATAAATAATAGTTCTGTACAGATGCTGCCCTCTCGCGGATTTAGCTTACTAGACAACGTGATGAACCACGTTAAGTAATGGAGCTCTAGGTATTTAATAAGCTCTTGGTTGACGCATCTCTCCATCACTTTACTGATTACAGAAAGCAGAGCTATAGGTCTGTAGTTGGTCGGATTAGTTTTGGATCCCTTTCTTGGCACCGGCTGGATGCAAGCTGTTTTCCAGTCTTTTGGGAAAACGCCGGAGTCGTAAGACATCCGAAAGAGGCGGATAAATATGGGAGCGTGACCCGGTGAGCACTTCTTGACAACAATGGAGGGAATCATGTCGGGCCCATTCGCCCTAACTAGAGGTTAAAAGAAAACTAATGGTTAGCGAACACTCTGCGTTTCATAATCGGCGGTTTACGTCAAAAGCTCTAGTTATCCAGTACCCAATGAAAAAGTATGGGTTGGCTTATGACACATAAGCTTGCTCTGAAGGTCATAAAAACATGCATTTTGACATTGGCGTCTCAGACGTCGATGGATTTTGATTATAGTCTGTTGTGGTATAAGTCAAAAATATGAATACAAAGGTTAGGTTTATATGTCAAAGGGTTAAGTTGTATTCACAGAGCACAAGTATGGCAGTGCTCTGACACCCATTCGTGCGGTCAACTCGAAGATAAATAAGTTTAACCACTGGTTTTCTTTCTGAAACAGAGCGATCCGATAACTACTGGTTAACTTCCATCTGTCGGTTAAGTGACTACCACGTAATCGATTTGTCAATGTTTGTGAAACTGGGCCTATGACCCCGCTAAGTTCTTCTACCTTGAAGCGACCGACACTTTTAGCATTGTTCTGGTTTTGAGCATCAAAACAGTTCTCGGACAGTTCACGGACTGCGCAGAACTAAATGCGTAGCAGCTCAGTCTCAGAATGATTCTATAACCGTCCTAGAACGGTTCAGTATGTGCATAAACGAGAAGAGCGTATCGCTCTGACTTTGGTTGTTTTATGTTTTTCGCATAATTCCTAGCTCTATGTCTTCTGTCATGCTATGATGAATATTACATTTTGTGGAGTTTGATGTCTTGCCAGTTTAATTTTAAATACATTGCTAAAAAGCAATTCCAGTTTTCTTTGAGACAAAGAATACAAAATAGAGCATACCTGTCAATATCACAATATAAATCTATTACTTAAATTTAATTCCTCAATTTAGTTTTAGTGGGAGATTTATATATCCGTATCACTAGATGATGATGATGAATTTGATAATAAAAGTTCCATTATGAAGATATATAATTGAATTATCAGAATTTCAGATATGTATTAAACAGTCAACAGTTCATAACCTAAAATTTAGAACAGTTAAGCAAAAGTCACAAGTCTCAACGGACCATAAAACGCAAAGCAGACACTGCTTCGCGATGATTTTCGAATAGCGTCGTTTTGGTAACCGCTATTGAAAAAAAGTTCGAATAATTAATGGAGAGAACAAAATTCCCCTCCTCCCCCACCTTCCAGTCACAACCACGAGGGGTCGCAAATAGAATTCTCTCATTCGAACCTTTTTTCGATAGCGCTTGCCAAAACGACACTATTTTTCGAAAATCATCGCGGAGCAGAGTATTCACCCCCCCCCCATCCCCAACCCGCGAGTTATAACCCCCCTCCATCCCCTGAGGTCGGAAATTTAGATATACATTCATTGGGTTTGTATTTCTGGCCGTTGTTTTTTTACGATAGTAGTATACTGCAATTCAAAATTAAATAATTCAAGATTTTTTCATTTCCATTGGTTTGTTTGTTTTCAAAAAGTTCAATGTAACAAGCTGTTTAATAAATTAACGATTAATATGAATTACTCCTTTTTTTAATTTAAAGAGTGTACATTATGTGCAAAAGTGTAATTCATTATGTTCAAACTATAACCCATCGCTCTTCACTGGGTGGGTATATACCAGGTATGTAGTATTTACCCAAATTTTATTTACATACCCTTTAGGTATTTACCCACTGATGCCTATCACTGGTTATGTCTTCTCATTTTCGGTAGGTTGAATGGATTTGAAAAAATAGTGGGAGTGCCGGATTATTACTCATAATGTGAATCAGTTGAAGTGAGCAGTCGCTATTACTTTTGTTCCACAAGAAATCCAGTTTAACCACTAGTGAAATACACAACAGCTAATTGAAAAATATTGTGGTGATATAGTTT
The DNA here is from genome assembly GCA_951848785.1 of Callosobruchus maculatus. Taxonomy (NCBI): domain Eukaryota; kingdom Metazoa; phylum Arthropoda; class Insecta; order Coleoptera; family Chrysomelidae; genus Callosobruchus; species Callosobruchus maculatus. Next base: position 3,581,646 of record CATOUR010000081.1, on the reverse strand, counting down.
GTTACGCTGAATGGAAATGTGAAAAAATCTTTGATTTATCTGGAGAAGCAAGTGAGTTTTTAAAATTAAATTACCTTCTACCAAATTACGGATGTTAATGTCGATATAATCCTTGAAGGCAGAGGCGTACTATCCATACTAGGATTTGAAAGGGGATAGTCAAGCGATAATATTTTGTCGCTGCATATTGTACTTGGTCACTTTGCAGTGATACTTGAAAGATAAACGGAGACACAATATTCGTTAAGACACATTATCGTCCTTACTATAATCATGGTATCTTCTTCAATAACGAATGAAGATATTTTCAAATTGATAAAAGAAACAAACACACAAATGAAAGCTGAAATTGAACAATTAAATAAGAACGTCACACAAATAAAAATTGAGTTAGAGAAGGTTAATTTAAAATATAAAGATATTGCAGAAGAAAACATAACATTGAAAAATAAAGTACAAAATTTAGAACAAAAATTAAAGAAATACAATATTGTGATATATGGTGTCACAGAAACAGAAGGAACTGCTGTTAGCCAGACGGTTAACTTCATCAACAACCAGTTAAAGGTAAAAGTAGGTGAAGAAAAGATAAGAGATGCTTACCGTATAGGAAGAAAGCAGGAAGGGCAGTTAAAAGTCAGGCCACTTGTAGTCGAATTTCTTAACTATAGCACTAAGCAAAGTGTGATAATAAGTGCAAAGAAGTTACCTCGAGGTTGTGGTTTCTATATAACTAATGATTATACACAGGAAGAGTACAATAAAAGAAAAGTCTTATATACACACTTACGGAAAGCTAGGGAAGCTCACAATTCTGCTTATATAAAAAATAATATATTATACGTGAATGGTGGCCAATATTCCTACGAGGACTTAGAAAACGATACAACTGAAGAAGACGACGCAATATTTGGAGAAAACTTAGAAGGAGCTCAACATAAGGAAATAAGTCATAATATCCACCCATTACCCAAGAATACGCTTGAGACCAAGAAAAGGGAAGAAAGAATTTCTGAAGATCAACGATATTCAAAAACAAAGGGTTCTACGCAGAAAGGTTCATCTACGATAAGTTCTCTGCTACGAAATACTCCGCCAAGGTTGAGAAGTAATTCTAGTTCCGCCAAGGTCTAAAATGGATGCCTACATCAAAAACTTTGAGGTTAGTAGTGTTGAAAGCCATAATGTTAAAACAATTCAGGAATGCAACTCTGCTCTATCAATGCAAAACGATAAAAACATAACTGTAATACATTTAAATATTAGGAGCTTGAACAAAAATTTTGATGAATTAAAAATAATGTTGTTCAGTTTGGATAAGCGTATTGATTGTATTGTTTTATCAGAATGTTGGAAAATTGACGATTTGTCATTGTTTCATTTAGATGATCATACAGTAGTCTATAATAGTGGTAATATTAATAAAAACGACGGCGTGGTAATATATTTACGTGATGATTTGGAGCTCGTAGAGACCAAAATATGTAATCTTAAGTCAACAAATATCAAGATTGTACAAGTGCACTGCAAAAAATATTTCAAAGATATATTTATTACGGGTGCCTACAGATCTCCAGCAACGAATGCAGAGTCTTTCATAGATGACTTAGAATCATATCTAAATGAATGTAAAAACCAGGCGGACATGCATTTTTTGATGGGTGATATTAACATAGATATTTTGCAAAGGACAGATCTATCTGAATCGTATTTGAATTTATTGGCAGAGCATAATTTTGTGTCTGTTATTAATGATTTCACAAGAGTAGATGGTCAGTCTAAATCATGTATTGATCACATATTCTTTAGAGCTTTAAATATCGATAATTATATGTTGAAACCAATGATACTACAAAATTGTATAACTGATCATTATACCTTAATTTTCAAAGTAGACTTCCCTATAAATGTTAATAACAGAAACAAAGGCATAAACCACATTCAAAAGATAGATGACCAAAAGTTGTTCAATCTGCTAAAAGAGGAGAATTGGATTTCAGTATATGAACGTCGAAGTCCACATATGGCTGCTGAAAACTTTATCTGTATTTTGAATAATTACATAAAAGAGAGTACTGTCACCTTGAGAATTAGTCGCAAGAAAGTTAAAAGAAAAAAATGGATTACTATTGGAATATTAAATTCAATGGATACAAAAAATAAGCTATACCATAAAATGCAAAATGACAGAAGTGAAGACAACATAAAAAAATACAAAGAATACCGAAACAAACTACATAATCTCATAAAAATGACCAAAATGAAATACTACAATGATCTAGTTACGCAGAATTGTAACAATTCAAAAACTCTATGGGAAAGTGTTAATGATATATGTGGGAGTTCTCGTCAAAAAGTAATGATTAATAAAATAAAAGTTGACGCGTCAGAAATCACCGATAAAAAAGCAATTTCAGAAAAATTCAACAATTACTTCTGCAATATAGGCAAAAACTTAGCACAAAAAATAGTCCCTAACAACAATTTAACACATGCGAAACTCTTGAGGAACTCACTTTATCTCGATCACTCAACTAAGGAAGAAGTTTTACATACTATCAATAACTTGAAAAAAGGTAAAACGCCCGGTTACGATAACATTACATCAGAGCTACTCAAAAAAATAAGCAGTCATATAGCTGATCCCTTTTGCTACATAGTAAACGAGTGCTTCAGTGCAGGCGAGTTTCCAGATGTATTTAAGAGAGCTATTATAATACCCGTACACAAAAGAGGCAGCAAAGAGGACATGGCTAACTATAGACCAATTTCAATAATAACTAGTTTAAGTAAAGTGTTTGAAAAAATTATTAAACAGAGATTAGTTAGTTTCCTTGATAGATATGATATTATACATAAAAATCAGTTTGGTTTCAAACCTAATACATCCACCCAAGATGCTATAGCAGCAGTCACTAAGAGGATATATCACTGTATCAATGATAAGATACCTACTGCTTGTCTATTTATAGATCTAACTAAAGCATTCGATACAGTTAGTCATGTTAAATTATTAGATGTACTAGAGAATATCGGCATAAGGGGAACACCTTTAAAATTGATGACTAATTATTTGAAAGGTAGAACACAGTGTGTAAAGATTGACGATATATTAAGCGAATATAAAATAATGGATTATGGTGTTCCCCAGGGGACGGTGCTAGGTCCGATACTTTTTAATCTGTACCTACGTAAATGATTTATTTACTTTACGAAGCAGAGGCACAATAATAGGTTTTGCAGATGATACAGCTATAATATATGAAAGTAGTTGTTGGACGTCTCTCAAACATACTATTGAAGAGGATTTTAAAGGCATTATCTCGTTTTTCAACAATAAGCTGTTGACAGTCAATTTAGAAAAGACCCATTTTGTACCCTTCGCTTCTTACCAGAATCATCTACCTTGTTTTCACGAAATAAAAATCACTGATAATAAACGTATTCTCACCATTACTAGAAAGAGCACTATAAAGTATCTTGGAATTCACATCGATGAAAACCTGAAATGGGGACATCATATAGACGAAACAGTTAAAAAAATCAGAACTATTTTACCGAAAATCAAATACCTGACAAATATGTTAACAGAAAAAGTCTTAAAGTCACTACACTATGCACTTGTACTACCTCATCTAATTTATGCTATACTTGCATGGGGAGGAGCTGCCAAATCTTCCATGAAAAATCTGGAAGTTGTACAAAAGTATGTGATAAAAATTATACATAAGAAAAGAAAGATGTTTCCCTCTAACCAACTATTTATCGATACAAAATTGTTTGATATGACACAGCTGTATGTGTATAATATGCTACTATTTCAGTTTAAAAACAAATATTCTCTAGCAAAGATAGATCATCACTACGACACCAGACAAAAGGCATTATCACATAATTTTGTACCCAGACCAGAGAAAACACTATTGCAACGCTCATGGGTTTTCCTTTGCCCCAGGCTATACAATGAAATTCCCTCTCAATACAAAGAAATAAATTCCTTTCCATTATTCAAAAAGAGAATAAAAAGTTGGTTGACAAACATATCTAGAGAAACACTTAGAAATTACGTAAATGGGTTGAATTTTTATCTTTAATAGTATTATTATTTGGTGGAGCCCATTGAGTCTTTTTTATTTATTTGTCATAATTGTCATCACGTTACCTAAACCAATTTATTTTTTATTTAATTTTTATATGTAAGCGGTATATAGAATTAAGATGGGATAGGTGCTCATGTATGTATCTGCTCATATTATGAGCAATATAAAATTTATTTAGTTGTAGTAATTATGTTGGTCAATAATAATACGCGTATGGTTTATATTGTTTTTTTTTTGATATATTCTATCCAGTAGAACATATGTTTAGAAAATAACTATTTTTTTCTCGGTGTATAAGTGTTTTTGAACTGTATTTGTAAGGATACTATTTACTCCAGTTTCACAAAATGTTTAATGGCTCAGCAATAGTGACAGCGGCAATAAAATGTAATTGAAGCCACGCACAAGTCTTCTTTTGTGGCTCAACCCTATTTTATTTGCCTTAATAGTAGTGCAACTGTATATACACTTTGTTTGTACTTGTAATTTTTTTTCTTTTATTGTGATTTATTTAGGCAAATAAAGCATTATTATTATTATATTACTTGTGACAGCATTAATTTGCAAAAAATGATGAATGCACTTATATTTTCCTTGCCGGTGCCGATTTTGCAAAATTAGGTGAGTAATGCTGCCTTTAGTGGCCAAAGTGGATTCAAGAAATCGATCACTGTGGGGCTTTAAGCAATAACTGTTAGAGGATTTTCAACCTCGTATTATAATAAATATCGAAACGTGTGGAAAACAGTACTTAATTTCATGTTTAGAATTAACTTAATACTAGTTTTAAAATGTTTGTTTCCGAGTTTGCCCAAGTTCGGTTCGGCCGTGAGATAAGTGGAACCGCGAGGTGAAGTACGATGTTTTCACCAGCCATAATTGGTCCACCTCCATCCGTTTGAATATCTCGTTCTCATCAGGCAGTCAGTTTGGCTTGAACGTTGTACAGCGTTTACCGTTTTATTTCGTTTTAAATATCGGTGAAGGATACTGAGTTTCTAATTCGCCCAGTCTTTAAAATAAACCGCGAGCTATCTTCTCCGGCTAGTGTCACTTGTGGTGTGCCCCAAGGTTCTATATTGGGACCACTCCTATTTTGTATCTATACGTCTCAGCTCCTTAAGTGTCTAAGATACGCTAATGCACACTTATACGCAGATGACACCCAAGTTTACTGCTCTTTTCCGCAAGAAGAGTCAGCCAATGCGTGTAGCTTGCTTACCAGGGATTTGAGTACTCTATCTCGTATCTCTAAGGATCACTGTTTAGAGTTAAATCCTCAAAAATACTCTGTTCTACTTTTCGGCAGGAAAAAGTCTAGGAAAAGGGTCTTAGATAACAAGTTTCTGATTAACATCCACGGGGAGCCTTTGCCAATTGTGGATTCAGCTAAAAACCTTGGGGTAACATTGGACACGGAATTACGATTTTCTAGCCATGTCAGTACGTGCGTTGGCAGAGCGTTTGCGAAGTTGAAGGTAATTTATGCTCAACGAAAAATATGAGAACAGAGCACTAAAAAGCTTTTATGCGATTCTCTCGTACTTTCTAATTTCAATCACTGTGACGTGCCATATAATTCATGTATTACCAAGAGAGATGCTGGCAGAATTCAAAGAATTCAGAATTCTTGTCTTAGACCACCGTACATCTTAGACTGATCTGTGGTATTAAGAGAAGGCAACGAATCTCAAGCAAATATAAAGAAATAAATTGGTTGACTATGTCCGAACGTAGAACATTGCACTATTTAGTTTTATTTCATAAAATTGTAAAAAATAAAGTTCCTTGCTACCTACATAATAAAATAAGATATTGCTCTGATATTCACAGTGTAAACGTCCGGTATAGAAATCAGATATCTCTTCCTCAATATAAGACAGCCATTTTTACAAGGTGCTTCACATATGTTATTTGGAAGCTTTATAACAACTTACCTTGCGAAATGAAATATTTGTCTCTGCATACCTTCAAATACAAATGTAGAATATTAATAACGAATCGCGAAAATTCATAATTCTGTACTGTAAACATTAATTATTTATAGCTCTTTCTGTTCTATTCCGTTGGTTTACTTTGCTTACCTTAGATTAATTTAGTGTAATTAGTTCTAGGAAAGGTTGAGTGGAAGATCAGTTGATCATTGTATGATCTCTACTGAACTCCGCCTTTTGATATGTATTTACATGTCAATAAAGACTGTTATTACGATTATTATTATATTGTCCAAAATTATCAGGGTTTTCTATTTGACAGGTATAAAACCGAAAGAATTCAGCATTTCTCACACGTTTCCAATCTATGGGATGCACTGACTATTGTCGCCCATGCTGCATCATTATGACTTAGATATTTCAGTTTCAAATCACTACTATTCCTTAACAAAAGCAATAAAGCCTTCCTCCAGAGCATTTTGTAGTCACTGACTATCGGTATCACGCCCTGCACCGCGAGGTATACCTCTCCACTAGGGTGAAACACACCCTCGTCTGAGCGCTTATATAATCACCTAATCTCTCACGAGGTTACACATTCTGGCTCTTACGGAAACTCTGGGCTTTTTTGTCATCGAGAAGAAGAGCTCGAACTGGCTCATATGGCTTAAAATATCGTTCCAAAATCATTCCAAATTCATATGCTGCATTTATAGACCACCAACTAGTAACAACTGCAACGAGCTCTTCGAGAAGCTTTCAGCCACTGTGGACGCGCTGCAATCATGTCACCCCAATTCAGAGATAGTCTTCCTGGGTGACTTCAACGTTCACAACTCATACTGGCTCAAACACTCAAACAAACGGACGACGAGGAACGTGAAGCTAAAGCCTTCGCTATGAGCTGCGACTTGGAGCAGAAAAAGCGGGCTTGTGTGTCATAGGTTGACCACAACAAACGTCAGAGATAACCCATGTTTTATCCTTGGGTTTACTTAACTACTGGATAACCAGAGCTTTTGACGTAAACCGCCGGTTGTGAAACGCAAACTTTTCGCTAACCCCTAGTTTTCTTTTAACCTCTAGTTAACTGCCGATTGTGAAACTGGGCCAGAGGGCCGGTTTCTCAATGTCCAGTTAAAGTGTCAGATAGGTATCTGCCAGATAGCGTTGCTATGGATACAACTGTCAGATAAGATTTACGTGACTTCGTAAGCACAGCATAATGAACAACCAGCATAATATCTCTGAGGATTTCCTATATAAAAATGGTTCCCAAAAAAATTGACCCTGGGAGGGTTTATGGATGATTTTACGGCTGTGAAGTTTGGGTAGAGATGCGAATACCGGTACCAACTCGATATTTACCGGTACCAACTCGATATTTTCTAGCCGAATAGGCGCGTTTGGTTCGTACAGAGCATTTTGTGCAACTGATTACACCCCTCAGTAATTATATAATTATTTTAGATACCGATACAAAAGTATCAATACCAGCTTGGAATGCCTCAAAAAGTATCGATGACAAAAATACTCGATATTAGTGCAGAAGTATCGAAGTATCGTTAGCATCCCTATAAAAAACCCTCCAAAAATGGGGATGCGCGTGTAATTTCCGCCATCTTGAGTTATTGTGCTGGTTGTTTACTATGCTGTGTGTCGTAAGTTTAGCCTTCAATTGTTCAAACAATTTATCTGTTGCTGTTATCTTGCAGATAAATATTTAACTGGACATTGAGAAACCGGTCCTTAGAGTATCATATTCTTTCCTGGCATAATTCGCACCCCCTTCGCAGCGCCAAAAAGAAGCTGTCATCGTATTTCCATAACACGCCGCGTTGCGCTGTTGGCGTTGGCGCTGTTATTAATGGCGTCGAACAACAATCAATCAGTGCCCGTCCGCCGTGTTGAACCGCGCTAACACTTTCCAGCAGATTTTCGGGAGTTTCTGGCAATGTTTCTCTGTAGCTGCAGCTCGCTGGAATTGATTCCGGCCCAGCGCACGTTGAATACATATATATCGTCACGTGAGCGTGATGCAGGCAAATCCTTGTTAAAATCCATTTGTGATAGACCTGTCCCCTGATACGTTCACTTAAGGCAAGTTTACACATGCACAGATTTAGTGGCGCCAGGAAATACTGGCGCGACAGTAAATTAAATTAGCACCTGTGAACATGGATTTGCACGCAAGTTGTATCTTTGGATGCATTTATATGTTACGCCGAATCTGCGTAATTGCCGATTTCATGTATTCAGCAATTTTTTCCAGAATTCGTGAACTAGGCAGCCGACTTGCACATTTCATGTAATAGGCAATTCTGTAATTTTATTTTGCCTATTTCAAGGAATAAGCAGAAGTTTAGCAGGAGCTCAACTTTTAGCCTTAGCAACCGGTTAAAGCTGGTATACCGAGTTACAAACATGTTCTGTAAAGATCTTTTTGATTCTTCCAGAAGATCGAGTCGTAAAAAAGCTATTTAATAAAAGACAAAAGCCTATAGTTTTCAAAATTTTATTAAAAAAATAAAAAAACATGTATTTTTTCTATACACATAGGCATTACACTTTTATATAAAAAATTAATGATTATTACAGCTTCTTCCAGCATGACAAGCTAAATTGCATAGATAGTTAAGTTAGTTTTTACACATCTGCTCTTTTTTTAATTGAACATTCTTGAACATTTGCAGCGTTTATATCCTTGCCCAAAACCGTTTAAACCTTTACGAACAAGCGTTCGAATAGTTGTTTTATAATTAGGCACGTCGTTTAATTTCAATTTTTTGAATTTTGTTGGCTGCAGAGAATTTTTTTCTAACCAGGTATCCACAATTCCATGCTTTGTACCGACTTCAAATTCTCCTTTTTCTGCCAAAACTATTTTCCAGTTTGTATGTGCTTTTAATATGATAAACCTGTGTTTTTATCAATATTTTCACCATTTTTTATAGCTTGCAAAATATGCATAACGTTTTCATACTCCTCACTTCACTCCTGACCAGATTTACCGGTTTCAGTCATTTTTTTGTATTAATTTGACAACAAATTTATTATAAAAGTAAATACTTTGCATTCCTGATAGCTAAACAACTACTTAGTAAACAAAAACATAACCTAACAGGGTTAAATTTGTGTTCTTATACTGGTTGATTATTTCAAGTAATCGGCAAAAGATTGTGTGCCTATTTCGTGTGTTGGGTTATTATTTTGCCTACTACGTGAAATGAGCAACGCAGCTGCCTAATTCACGAATTCGGCAAAAAATTGCAGAATATGCGAAATCGGCATTTACGCCAATTCGGCGTAACATATACATGTGTTCCTGAATTTTCTTGATACGTGGTATTCTCGTAACAAAAAAAGTTCAAATGAAAACTGAGTGGTATTTTTGAAAATACTATAGCATGCTTTTAGAACATTTTTTTGTACTTCAACCCTTAAAACTCACCCTCAACTTTTATTTTTTAAATAACACCAATTAATTTTTTCTATACAAATTTTAAGACCTCATAGTATTCAAAATCTCGCAGTACCTTTGATTTTATACTCAAACTTATTTTTTCGTAAAATTATAAGCATAACAAATAAAATAAGAGATTGCTTGACGCAGAAAACGAGTAAAAATGAAACTAAATGGGTTTTTAAGGGTACTGAATGACCTATACATGCTTTCGAAAACAAATGTTTTTTTTATGCTGTTTTTACTACGAAAGTATTTTATAGTTACCTTATGTTAATGACTATGAAAATTGGTTTGTATATGAAGTCAAAGGCACTACAAGATATAATTCAAAGTAATGACCTCATTAATGTAGGAAAAGCTGTGGGGTGCTATTTGGAAAAAAGTCCCGGGTAAGTTCTAGAGGTTGAAGTAAAAAAAATGTTTCGAAAGTATGGTATGATCGGTCATAAAGTACCCTTGAGGACCCACTTGAATGAATAAGGACCAGAGGCTATCCAGCACGGAATGTGGCTGGTGCATAGGCCACACGATGGGCCCTTTTGCGCCTCTATCCGCGCTAGTTCCTAAGACCTGCCCTGTTGGCAAAGGCAAGTACATTCTTAGGTCCTATCCGTTTTATCTCTATTGGTTCCAAGGTTCTTGAGCCCAGCATAGTCTGCCTGTGATAACTCAGGGTTTCACAGCGACACAGGATGTGTGCCGAGGATTCTTCCTCTTCACCACACCACGTGCACGTTGGGTCGTTGACCACCCTCATCACAAACAAGTGACGCCTGAAGGTATTGTGACCCGTTAATAAGCCTACTAGCAATCTCAAGTTACTCCTATCCAGAGAGAGACAAAATCGTCGTATTCTCTCTGCAGGCCCTGCTAATAGCTCCAGAGCCTGACGGAGATGACCAGAGATGTTGTTCCATCTCAGAGAGTGTTGATTCTGGATCCACTCTCCAGTTGTTTTCCTAATCAAGTTTGCAGACAGTCCTAAGGCTGGTTCCGGGCCCACAAAACTGTTTCCGGATCCCATCCTGGCCAGATGATCCGCCATTTCATTACCCTTTACCCCAGCGTGCCCAGGTACCCACATCAGTGATACCTTGTGTTTAGCTGAGATGTCGTCAAGAGCCCTCCTGCACTCCAGGACCAGTCCCGACGTTATTTTCCAAGCACTCAGAGCTTTGATGGCTGCCTGACTGTCAGAGCAGATAGTAATCCGCCTCCTAGACCCGTCAATTTCCCGAATACGATTTACACAGGCAAGTATCGCATAGACCTCAGCCTGGAATACTGTGGTGTGCCCCCCAAGAGGGAATGAAAGTCTTGTATGGGGTCCGTAGACTCCCGAGCCCGAGCCCTCTCTAGCGAGTGAACCGTCTGTGTACCAGACCTGGCCTCCTCCTTCGATGATCTGTCTTTCTCTAGACTCCCACTCTTCCCTTGACGGAAACACCACCGTAAATTTGCGATTGAAGCGATGCGTAGGAGAAACTGTATCGCTCCTCGCCAACAAAATAGGACAATCCTCATGCAACTCTGCTAGAATCGTCGAATGTCCTTTGCCTGGATTCATAAAAGTCCCAGGACCCACTTAGTTTTACTTTTATCTGTTTTTTCTTACGAAAATATTACGCCTCAAACAAATCCTTATTTTATTTATTTTATGCTTATGGCTTTACGAAAAAAAATGTTTTTTGTAAAAAAGTTACTACAAGATTTTAAGTAAAATAAGAACTTATTTACTATTAGGTGCTATTTGAAAAAACAAAGTTGGGGTGAGTATTAAGTACAAAAAAAAAATGTCTTGAAAGCATGATATGAGAGACCCTGTAGTACTTTCAAAGATTCCAGTCAGTTTTCGTTTGAACATTTTCTTATTACGAAGATATTACGTGTCAAGGAAATTCAGGGACACCCTGTATAGACATAATTATATACCGGGTGTCCCACAATTTCCTTAACAGGTGATATTTTCTGGAGGTACTTTAGGGTCTATCATACCATGCATTCAAAAATTTTTTTGGCACATCATCCCCGAAAACTCACCACCAACTTTTTGTTGTCAGAGCACCCCATCGGTGATTTTACGAAAAACATAGGTTTGTGTATAAAATCAAAGATAATCCAAGATTTTAAATAAAATAATGACTTATTATGTGTAGGAAAAACTATTAGGTGTCATTTGAGAAAAAAAAATTGAAGGTGAGTTTTAAGGGTTAAAGTAGATAAAAAAAGGTTTTGAAAGCATGGTACGATAGACCCTATAGTACTTTCAAAAATACTACTGACTGGTCAATGTTGCCCTAGACGTCTGGGAACTGGAACAAGGAACTGGCGAAAGACAGAAATGACTGCAGGCAGGCTAAAAGACGCATAGCGGGCCCTGACATAGGCCGTACGCTATGACTTCTGAATAAAGGCATAGGGACGCTCAGCCCTTTGTTGGGAGTTCGCACAGGCCATTGCTGGCTGAATCTGCCACGGCTGGAGCGTGGGTTATAATAATAATAATAATAATAAGCGAGGGGTTGCTAGATCCCCTCAGTGGCGCCTCCCCAAGGTGGCGGATAGGGGAACGCCTCCCAGATATGGGTGGTACCGGGGAAATCAAATACCCGGGGCGGACCAAAACTAGCACGGTGGAATAGCGTCTGCATCCAGAGGATCGGCTATTCCTCAACAATTAGGACACGACGGATCTCCATGTGAGGAGCGGTACTCCGACAGCGTCTGACTCCATGCTAGGGGCGGCTGATAATACACCCGCAGGAAGCCACCCAACATCAGTAGGCTATCCGGTGCGTGGCGACACCGCAGGGTATACCGAAGCCCAAGGATGTAATCCAGCCGGCAACCTTCGCAGGTGCATCCTCAGGAGGCAATTTGGACGGCCGCCTCCGGAAATGTCGTCTGGGGGCCCTAAGGCCAACCACCTGACGGGCCCTATCTTCGGGTTCGACCACCCCGGAAGAAAAGCACCCACACCGAGCCGGTTTCGGAAGCCGGCGTTGGGCAAGGTGGCGGTGCTTCGAATTGCCCTGTTGACGACCCCCGCAATGACATGGACCGTTTTAGGTGGACGACGGAGCTCAAGGATGACCTACTGAGCTGCTACGAGAGCAGTAGCCCGCGCCGTAGGGGATACATGTCCCGCATGTATGAGAGGTGGTGTGAAATGCACCCAGAGCATAGCACGCTTACCTCTCAGAATTTGCGAGATTATGTATCGTACCTCCGGAGGCAGGGATATGTTCGTGCTCCAGCTCAGCCTGCCCCTTCGGCGGACGGAAGGCCTGTTAACCAGGCTGAAAGTTCGCCGGTAAGGCCCGCTGAGAGGGAAATCGACCAAGTCGTCACACCTGGGGATTTCAGAGACCGAAGGGCCTTGCATAACAATGGAAGGTCCTTGAAGCTGGCAGATTTGAAGAGAGAGGATGAGGTTGTGGGTGAACGTCTATCGGAGGCCTCTGACATTTGGAGCATCAATTGCGAAATTTACGCTGCGGCTCTGAGGCTAGCTAGACAGGGGAGAGTGAGAGACTCTCCTGTTGAGAGAGCACAGAGACGGGTGCGCCAAATGGAAGCGAAAATCCAGTTGGCTCGCCAGGAAGCATCCCGTATCCAGTGTGTGATGGAATATAGAGCGGCTGGGAAGCCTTTTACGCGCCGAGTGCGCCAGATAGCCTACGGGTTGAGGCGCGACCATCATACACTCAGTCAAGCGGTACTGGTTGTTGTCAAGCAACACTGTCTTGACAGGATACGGATGCTAATCGCTGCTAAGCGATCGTTGGTGGCGCGGGCGAGAGGTCTGGAGCAGAACAGAATGTTCTACGAAAGACCTTCTCGCCTTTTCCAACAGCCGCCTCCAGCCATAGAGCAGCCGCCAACTGCTGATCGCGTGGAGACCTTTTGGAGGGACATTTACGAACAACCCAAACCTCTCTCAGCAGACACTCCGGCCTTGGCGCAGTTCGAGTCCGTTTGTAGGAGGACTCCTAACTTGAATGTACTGCGTCACCCGATAAACACGGAAGAAATTCTTGACGCCTTACGAGGCGCAAAGAATTTCGCAGCTCCTGGCCCGGATGGCATAAACACCTACTGGTGGAAAAAATTCCCCAGTTGCCACCAGCATTTAGCTAGAGTTTTTAACTCGTGGCTAAATCAGGAGCAGCCAATTCCGGCTTGGTTTGTCGAGGGTCGAACCGTGCTTCTCCCGAAGACCGGAGATTTGTCTGATCCCAAAAACTACAGGCCAATAACATGTCTGAACGCGTGTTACAAGCTCTTCACCAGAATCTTGTACATGCGTATCCTTCAAGCTGTGAATCCTGCATTTCTCGACGTGTATGAACAGAGAGGGTCAAAGAAAGGCGTAGCTGGCTGCAAGGAGAACCTGTTGATTGACCGATGTGTCACGCAGGACTCTGTGCAGTACAAGCGAAACCTTTCTATGGCCTGGATTGACTATCGCAAGGCATTCGACAGCACGTCTCATGAGCTCATTGTGCGGCTGTTGGAATGTCTTTCGGTGGATAATCAGATAGTGGGGTGCATCAAACAACTGATGCCACTCTGGAAGACCCGGTTCACCATAACATCAGGTGAAACTCGGGTTCAGACAGAGTTGGTGTCATTGAAAAGAGGTGTCTTCCAAGGAGACTCCTTGAGTCCCTTGCTCTTTTGCATCTCACTTTTGCCTCTGTCCATAGCGCTGAGAAATACTAAAGGATACAGCTGTGGCACGCCCAATAACCGGAGGCACAAGGTCACCCATCTGTTTTATATGGATGACCTAAAACTGTATGCCTCCGGCCAACGCGAACTACAACAATCGCTGAGGGTGGTGCAGGAGTACAGTCATGCTATCGGAATGGAGTTCGGGACAGACAAATGTGCATTGGTTCATCTCAAGAAAGGACGAAGCGGAGGTAGTGGAGATGAGGAACAGCTCGTTGATGGGAGCATCTTGCGACAACTGCATGCCGGAGATACTTATACCTACCTTGGAGTGGCGCAGCGTCATGTCCAAGAGGCAACATTGGTTAAAGAGTGTCTCCGCCGCAAGTATTTGCACCGACTCCGGCAGATCTGGTCGTCAGAACTGTCCGGCAAGAACAAAGTCGCTGCCACAAACATGCTTGCGGTCCCATTGTTATTATACACCTTTGGTGCTATACACTGGAAAGTGAACGAGCTGAAGGAAATCGACACGAAGACCCGCAAAAGGATGAATATGGAGAGAAGCCTGCATCCTAAGTCCTCTGTCCCGCGAATATACCTCCCGCGACACCTGGGAGGGCGTGGACTATTGAGTTTGGAGCGTCTGCACAACAGAGTAGTACTGGCCACTGCCTGCTATGTAACGAACAGCACCGATCCCCTGATCCGCTTCGTGCGAGAGCACGAGAATGCGGGAAAAGGAGCATTTCTTTTTAGCGCAGCGAAGCGAGCAGCCGAGGAGCTCAGCCTCACACTCGACTTCAAGCGGAGGTGTCAGCAGTCCATTACGGAACTTGCTCCCGCAGAATTAAAAGCCCACATTAAAACTGCCGAAGTCGACTTCCTCTTAAGACTTCATAAAGATAAGCCAATGCATGGAATCTTCTACAAACATCTAGAAGAGCATGGCTTGTCTGAGCAGTTGACCTTCTCTTTCCTAAGGTCTAGTAGGTTGAAGTCGGAGACTGAGGGCTTTATAATGGCTTGCCAAGACGGTGTCTTCAACACCTTGGTATACCGTAAAAGGGTTATGGGTGTACATGTACCCGACAGCCATTGTAGGGCTTGCCGACAGGCGCCAGAGACGCTTATGCATCTCTTGTCGGCGTGTAAGACGTACGCTGGGACGGCTTACGTCCATCGGCACAACGCGGCTCTACGAGTGCTCTACTATCATTTAAGGCACTCATACGGTATCGATGAGACACCGGTGCTGCCATACGCTCCAGGGGATATAGAGTCCGTTGTGGAGAACGAGAGATGCCGGATTTACTGGAACTACTCGTTCCCCACGCTCGAGCTTGTACAGGCAAACAAGCCCGACATAGTCCTTCTCGACCACCAACAGAAGACGATGTTCGTTATTGAGTTTTCGGCGCCTGCCGAAGTGAACATCGTCTCTAAGGAGGAGGAAAAGCGGACCAAATATCAGGAGTTGCTCGGACAACTTCGCAGGCTCTGGCCAGACTACACTGTAAGTCTGCTGGTTATGGTCATTGGATCCCTAGGTGGAATGAGGAATACGCTGCTCTCTGCACTGCGCAAAATGCCGGTGTGCCGTGCGGCGGCGCACATCTTAGCCGCCAAAATGCAGAAGGCAGTCATCCTTGGGTCCCTTCGTCTACTTAGGGCGCACGATTCGCGGACCCAGTGATTGCTCACCTCACGGTGTGAGGAGTAGTCATTGGGTAATGGAACAGCAGCTCGGTGTGTCGGAGCCCGAGCTGCACTTTTTTGTTTTTAACACGTAAGAGGGGGTTACACAAAGTATTTCAAAAGTCTGTAATCCTGAAGACCTGCAATATTGTAGACCCCCCATCAGGTGCTAGAACGTTGTCGCTCGTTTGGGGGCTTAGAAAGTGACTTTTTGATGGGCAAGCTATGTCGATTGATGGTTCATCGGAGGCTTTAATACCACCGTGGAGTTGTCATGCCGACAGGGCTCGTGATCAAAAAGTCATTTCAACCAAGGCTAGCACACACAGGAAGCTTTAGGCTAGGTAGACTTTATATATCCTACCGAGCACAAAGCTCCTTTCCCCAAGCTATCCTGACCTCAGTCAGATAGGGATTTGGCAAATCCGGGGAGAAATGCCACAGAAGACTGAGCGACGGTCCTTCTGTCACATACCGTTATTGCGCCCCACACTTCAACGACCTCAGCAGGGCGTGGCTGGGGAACGTTGTGAGGGGTACGCAGCCGGGGGGCTTGCCTTAACCGGCTGGCCCGCGAGGAGAAAGCCTCAACAAAACCCGACAGTAAAGTCGCAAATCCTCCGGAGCACCTTGGGCCAACTTCGGAGTAAATATAAGTCCCTTCTCTCCTGGAATGGGCGTCACCTGGGAGAGCGACATTTAGATCGTCCCTACTCGTGGGAACACGATGGATAAAGTTAATCTCATAAATAACCCACGACGGCCTAGGGTACGTCGATTAAACTCACCCGAATCTCAAACCCGAACACAACAACCAATAGCACATAACCCAGCTGCGGATGTTTTGCCGGCACAGCCGGCAACCACCAAAGCTGGCAAACTCCGACAGCGCTTACAGTGGACTACTGAAATGAACAAATTTGTAATGCGCTGTTACTATACCGCTACGAAACTAGAAACCATCTCTACAGGCTACAGACATGAGCTGCACAGGCTATTTATAGCACAATACCCACACCTCGCAGAACGTGTAACTGAACAAAGACTCATTGACCAAAAACGAGTCATAACAAAAAACAACCGCCTTACACCCCAAGAACTACAAGCTGTAAAAAAACTTGTAGCCAACGAAATACACACTGTCCATCCGATTGATTCGCTTGTTACTGAATCAATCACGGAGACACAAAACATCCATACCCGAAATAACCAGACTACAAACACAGCCACAACCAACAACATTAGCATACAGTCAGAAATAGATTCAGAGCATGAACATACACCAAATACACCTGACATAACATTCACTAACTTACCCACCACGACCACACAAAGCCAACAAATTTCTCAACCACCTTCCGTCACACAATCTGCCGAAGCAGTGAACACTGCTCACCCGCCTTCCATCTCGGGCGAACCGGAACAAATGACGAACTCACGAACAACTCAATTTAACAAACGGTGCAACACAACTACACAGAACCAAAACCAAAACATTGCTCGATCACCTTCCATCACACAAACTGCGGAACAGGTGATGAACACACAATTTTAACAAATGGTGTGGCACCAATCCTGCACTGCGAGATCCCCTGCCCAGACTAATTTTCAAAAACAACACTCAGCAAATACTACACACAATAAATACTAACCTAATACCACAATTCATAACAAACAACAGTAACCTAGAGGACATCCATACCGTTATATATGCTGCCGCAGCAACAACACTCATAGTTAACGGCCAAAAACTTCAAAAACGTTCTAGAGACCAGCGAAGCAATAGAGCTAAACCTAAATGGCAAATAAGAATCGAAAACAAAATCAGCACGCTCAGAAAGGATCTGGCACACCTCGCGCAATACTCCAACAATAACAACCATCCTTCAAAACACATACAAAGAACAATAAATATAATGAAATCAAAGTCACCACAAAAATCAATACCAGAAATAGCTGATACACTTAAACAAAAACTTGCAGTTTATGCCGCTAGACTCCGCAGATACAACGAATCCAACGACAGAAAGGATGCTAACAATCTATTTCAGAAAAGTGAAAAGCAGTTCTACCAAAAAATAACATCAAACAACCAGATAACAACAATAGAACCTCCAAGTAGACAAGAATTAACTGCATTTTGGAGAAGCCTATGGTCAGAACCCAAAACCCATAATGAAAATGCTCCATGGATCAGACAAGAAGAGACAAAACATCAACACATAACGGAGCAGGGAAACGTTATTCTTACAACTGAGGAAATAGCTGAAACGATAAAACATACTCACAATTGGAAGTGTCCAGGCGTTGATAATGTGCAAAACTTTTGGTACAAACAATTCAGTTCAACATACGAAATGCTCACAGACCAAATCAATAAAGCCATACTCCAACCTAATAGACTTCCCAAATTCCTCACACAAGGAATAACGTATATAAAACCCAAAAATGCAGATACCAAGAACCCTGCCAACTACCGCCCAATCACTTGTCTCCCCACCTTGTACAAAATTATCACTGCAACAATATGCAGAAGGATTGAACAACACCTAATGCAAAACAACATCCTGACTGAAGAACAAAAAGGATGTAGAAAACACAGCCAGGGTTGTAAGGAACAACTTATAATTGATAGTGTGATCATGGAGCAAACTAGAAAAGAGCATAGGAATCTCCATACCTGTTTCATAGATTACAAAAAAGCATTCGACTCTGTACCCCACAGCTGGCTAATGAAAATACTTCAAATATATAAAATCAACCCAGGACTTCGTCAGTTTCTTAAGAGCACCATGGAAACATGGCGAACAAACATACACCTTCAAACTCACGATGGCCATATTCAAACGGATGAGCTACATATACGACGCGGCATCTTCCAGGGTGACTCTCTTAGTTCACTATGGTTCTGCCTCTGCCTAAATCCGCTCTCCAACACACTTAACAGCACAAACCATGGTTTCAACATCAGACACCATAAAGCAGATCAACACAAAATCAATCATCTCCTGTACATGGATGATATAAAACTATATGCCGCCACAGAAGTACAACTGAGAGAATTACTCAAAATAACAGAAGTTTATACATCAGACATCAGGATGGAATTCGGAATGAGTAAATGCAAGGTGCTCCACATCAATAAAGGCCAATGGAAAAACCAACCCGAAAAGGAAGTAGTAACTGGCCAACCACTGGACAACATGGATAAAAACGAAACGTACAA
The DNA here is from genome assembly GCA_951848785.1 of Callosobruchus maculatus. NCBI lineage: Eukaryota > Metazoa > Arthropoda > Insecta > Coleoptera > Chrysomelidae > Callosobruchus > Callosobruchus maculatus. The sequence continues at coordinate 3,562,545 of CATOUR010000081.1, read as the reverse complement.
GTACCTGGGCTTCAATCAGAACGTTAAGATAGACCATACACAAGTTAAGGCACAACTAACACAAGAGTTTAAAGACCGCCTCATTAAACTATTAAAAACAAAATTGAATTCTAAAAATCTCACAAAAGCCATTAATACATTTGCGATACCGGTACTCACATACTCCTTTGGCATCATCAAGTGGTCACACACGGACATAGAAAACATCCATATACTTATACGAACAGAACTCACGAAACACAGGATGTCACATCCGAACGCTTGCAAGGAGAGGCTCGCCATAGACAGAAAACTAGGTGGCAGAGGAATTATAGATATACAGTCACTTCGCACAACACAGATACAAACACTCAGACATTTCTTCCACACCAAACAAACTAACTTACATAAAGCAATAGTAAAAGCAGACAAAAACTATACACCACTTAACCTCTCTAGTCCAGATCACGTAGCAGACACATACAATCATATCCAATCACAACAAGAAAAAATAAACACCTGGTCGCAGAAAGCACTGCACGGCAAACATAGATACCGTGTCACCCAAGACCACATTAACCAAAAACAGTCATACGCCTGGTTGCAGGATGGCCAGCTGTTCCCAGAAACGGAGGGTTTCATGCTTGCTATCCAGGACCAAGTGATTGCAACACGAAACTACAAAAAATATATAATTAAAGATCCATCCATAACAGACGATAATTGCAGAAAATGTCAACAACAAAAAGAAACAATAGATCACATAACAAGCGGGTGCAAAACTCTTGCCGGTACCGAATACACAGCCAGACATAACTCTGCGGCCAAGGTCATACACCAAGCATTAGCCACAACAAACAAGCTAATAGAAAACACAGATCCGTATTACAATTACACTCCGACATCAGTACTCGAAAACGATCAATACAAACTATACTGGGACGTTGAAATACATACAGACAAGACTATCCCAGCCAATAGACCAGATATAGTTTTCCAGTCAAAGGCCGACAAAATTACCTATTTGATAGATATTGCCATTCCCAATGATGTGAATATCCAAAACACCTACGCTGGGAAGATATCTAAATACACGGACCTTGCCATGGAAATAAAACGACTTTGGAAACAAAACAAAGTCACAATTGTCCCCCTCATTATGTCTGTCTCAGGCCTTACACCAAGCACGTTTACACTACACCTTCAACAGTTGGGCCTGGACGAAAAGTTACACAAAGTATTCCAAAAGTCTGTAATCCTAAAGACCTGTAATATTGTACGATCCTTCCTAAATTCCGATCAATAATAGTCCGGGTGTTGACTTGGCACAGCCCGTCAACACTTGTTGCTACCGCAACTATGCGAGAGGAACTTAGAAAGTCAGATAGTAAGAGGGGGTTACACAAAGTATTTCAAAAGTCTGTAATCCTGAAGACCTGCAATATTGTACGATCCTTCCTAAATTCCGATCCGTAATAGTTCAGGTGTTGACCTGGCATAGCCCGTCAACATCTGTTGCTACCGAAGTCATGCGACAGAAACTTGAAAAATCAGGATAATAATAATAGCTTTATTGCCCAACAGCAGAGCCATTTAAAGGACAATTTTCATGAAAACAGCTGAGAAAAATACATTGAATTACTTAACCTAGATGACAAATTAGTGGAAGTAAATCTTACAAATCCTCAATATCTCAATGAAATTTGAATTAAAAACATTACAGTACCGTAAACGCGGGCTACTTTGGCCCTAACGTCCTTCTTTGGCCCAAATGGAAAAAAAAAATAAATCGTACTGTATAGACATTTTTGTGCCTGTATTCAAAATACTTCCGGCTGATTCCGCTAGGTAGCAGCACTGTACAGGCTGCCTGATAAGTCCAGTGGTTCCAATATTGCCCACTAGAAAGCAGCACCTATAGTTTTTTGACTAGTGGAATGACGTGAAATTTTTACCTGCCAAACTTCCACTTCCAGAAAACTTATTTCTTGCAGAACAAGCCTGGTAGGTACATTTTATTGAATAATTTCTCATTGTTTAAGCCGTACTTTAGTGACAACACTGTTAAACTCAACAAGTTTTGTTATTTTAATATTTTTTTAAATCAGTCCCGGTAATATATAAAATACGTCCTACTTTGGCCCAGCATTTTTTTGGGCCAAAGTAGGCCGCACTTTCATAAAATCCATTATATTAAGCTATTAATTGCTATAGAAACCTTAAAACATATCATTTTTGTATTTCTATTCCGTATTTTTCTTTGCAGCTTGTTCAGGATGCCGACGCTGACTATAGCAATGAACAACTTGTGATATGTCTAGAAGCAATCAGGTCTGGCAATATCACGCAAAGACAGGCTGCTGATCATTTCAGAATACCCCGAAGCACTATAAAAAACAAGTTAAAAAATTTGTTTTCTAGTTCACCGGGCCATCCAACAGTCTTTACGAAAGAAGAAGAACTAGCATTCGCCAGTCATATTGACAAAATGTGCGAATATGGATTTCCACTCGATGAATTAGATTTGAGATTCATCGTAAAATGTTACTTGACTAGGCAAGGGAAGATTGTGCAATGTTTTTGCAATAATCTTCCAGGACGTGACTGGGTAAAATCCTTTCTAAATAGACATCCTCAACTTACTATCAAGTTTTCGTCCAATATTAAAAGAAATCGGGCTCAAATTGATGAACAAATAATCACAGAGTATATCGAAAATCTGACAGAAACGGTCAAAGATGTTTTACCAGAAAACATTTATAATTATGACGAAACTTGTATGTCAGACGACCCAGGCAGGAAAAAAGTAATCTGTCGTAGAGGATGTAAGTACCCAGAACGTATAATGAACTCAACCAAAGCAAACATAAGTGTTATGTTCTGTGGTAATGCTAATGGCGATTCACTGCCTCCTTATGTGATTTATAAAGCAGAGCATTTATGGACGACTTGGACAGAAAATGGTCCTGAAGGGGCACGCTACAATAGAACCAAGCAAGGTTGGATAGACGCGGCTACTTTTGACGATTGGTTTTCAACTCATCTCCTACCTACCATTAAAAAACAAGAAGGCACAAAAGTTGTGATCGGGGATAACCTTAGCTCACATATAAGTTTGAACGTTTTAAAGCTTTGTGAAGAGAACGATATACGGTTCATATGTCTGCCCCCTAACTCGTCACACTTGACACAGCCACTCGATTTGGCTTATTTTAGGCCTCTTAAAGTTAAATGGAGGCAAGTTCTCTCTGATTGGAAACAATCAGAGAGTGGTAAGGCCATTTCTACATTATCAAAGGATATATTTCCAAGGCTTTTGAAGAAAGCTTTGGATAGTATAGAGCCTAATGTGAGAGAAAATATAAAGGCTGGCTTTAGAAAGGCTGGTATCCATCCAGTCAATAAAGAAGAAATTTTGAAGCGCTTACCGTCTAGTAATGCCTCTTTTAATCTGGAGTTAGTTGGAGAAACTTTCATTCAACACCTAAAAGAAAAAAGACAGGAAGTTGTTAAGCCTCGAAGAACAAAGCGTCAAAAGTTGGAGGTTCCCGCTGGAAAAAGCATCACTTCACAGGATGTTATTCAGCACCAAGAGAATAAAAAAAACAAAAAGATGAAAAAAAGAAAGAAAAAGGAAATTTTAAGAAGCAAAACAAAATGGCCAAAGAAAAAGAAAACAAAACGATGGATAAAGAAAAACAAGCTAAAAAATATTCATTGAAGAAAAAAGCACCTAAAAGAACAACAAGTCTTTCATCAACAGATGTAGATGATGATTTCAGCCTTGCGTCATCAGGGCACAGTGACTTAGTTTTTTCCAGCGGCGAAGACGATTTAGTTTGTGAAAGAGGTGAAACATCTGGTGCTCAGAAAATAAATGATTACCCCCAACCAACTACAAACCTTCCTATTGAAGATAACGTCATGAACAATCAAGGTGATGACATGAAGGAAAATCTGCAAGAAGGCGGATTGGTAATTGTGCGTTGGAATGGACTGCGATTCCCAGGCTTGGTGCTCTCAGTGGCTGAAGAGGGAGCAACGGTTGACTGCATGACGCCCACAGCGAAGTGTTGGAAATGGCCTAAAGAAAAGGACATATTATTTTATAAGTGGGAGGATATCGAAAAATTTATTTATCCGCCAAAGATGGTTAAAAGAGGTCTTTTTAAAGTTGATTATTTCTAACATATTCAACCCCTTCCTTGTTGTAGTTACCAAATATTTGATAATATAATCTTCGTTGAAATACCTGTTCTTGTCAATATCCAAGTCCTTCTTTATCCATACCCTTTGTATCATGCTTTTGAACACTAAAAATTGACTTGGGCCAAAGTTACCCTAACCCGAGGGTAACATTGGCCCAAGATTAAAAAAATTATAATAATTCAAAAAACATTTTGTAAGTAAAAACATTATAACTAATTAAAATTTGAGATAATAAAGTTGTGTAAAAACGATTACCAGAACTTCTAGGCAGTGAAAACAACAGTTTCTAGAGAAAAGTACATACAATTACTGAAAAGTGGGCCAAAGTAGCCCGCGTTTACGGTACCTGCATATTTTGTTATAATTAGTACACATCACATGAATCGGCGACTTTGTAAGTAGGTTGGTTTGCGCTCTGTCGCAAACAGCTCCTGGATACTAGAGGCACAGTAAAATTAAGTTGAGCTAAGATATCAATGCAGTCAATGAAATTATGCACGAGTTTGTATAAAAACTTCAATGACGCGATATCTCTTCTAGATTTAAGGCTAACATAATTAAACCTACTACATAAAATATCATAGTTCTATACCTTGCTCAGGATAGATACCATCTGTTTTAAAAGCCAGATGTTTCAAAATATTTCCGTTGTACTTTTTCAACATTTTGGGAGTGATAGTTGTAAATTGGATACCAAATGATTGAAGCGTATTCGAGTTTGGGTCTAACAGGAGTATTGAAGAGTGCTACGAGCGGTTCTATACGATGAAAATTCCTGCAGTTTCTGATTATAAAATCATATGATTTCAATGCAGAAGATACTATTGATTCTATATGGTCAAGCGAAATCACCGTACATTAACAAAGACAAGTAGGGTCACTCTCCGTGTCGACTTTGATGTGAGTCTCACAAATGCGAGCCGCCTCAAATTCAGAGGGGTTCCCTTCGTGTGATCTCGTTGACTTACGGGGAATCCGACTGTGCGATATTGTCGACGTCAACGGTCGACGTTCACTTTACTTATACTGGGGTCAATAGAAATGAGTTTTATAGTATATAAATAAACCGTTCAACACAATAACTGCAGATGCAGCTACTGGGGTCGCAAATAGCTCAAGGAGTATCATAGATCATGTTTTTTCAGATAGATGTAGTAATTTGAAATATACGATTCAAGTAGTAAAGTAACAGTAACAATCTAATCATTCATAATTTGTTGTCTATAATAACCTTAGGTGTAAACATAAAAGTACTTGCGACAAAATATAGAAAAGAAGTAAACAGAATAGATCAAAAAAAAATAATCTCAAAATTTGAAAAGAATATTCAAACTACAGAATTTCAATCATTTCAGGAACTAATTGACTTAATCACTTCTTGTAAAAAAGATTCGGAATTCAAAAAGACGTATAAGATACGTGAAAATAACGACTGGATAAATCAAGAAATTCTCGAAACGATTGAAAACCGAGTCAAAATCTATAAACAAAAAGTTAAAGAACCGGGAAACACAAATTTGGAAAATTAATTTAAAAAATTAAGAATCAAGTCAAAATCGGTAGATCCGACCGATTGTATCCCGTCAACGACGATCAATATTTTTTGATCGTCGTTGTATCCCGTGCACCGTGTCGCGTGTTAGGTGGACTGACCCTGTAAACCACAGCTGTTAGCGTTCGGCTACTGCTCGAGATCGCCGGGCGCCAGAATCCGCCAGCTTGAGTAAGTATTCGAGAGCACAGCTGGAAAGACCACATTGCGGGCGGAGCTTAGAGTGACCCTACTTGTCTTTGTTAATGTACGGTGGCGAAAGTGAGTTTAGCGTCAAAAAGGACTCCCAGATCTTTGATAGATTCACACCGCTCTAGAGCTGTATCATCAACGACATAACTATGTATAATTGTTGTTTTCTTCCTTGAATACGTTACAACTTTGCATTTTTGAATTTGTTAGATTTGCACCACTCATTCATTTTATTTAACTTGCTTTGCTTGTTGTGGAAAATAGTTCACGCCGTTTGTTTATTATAGGTAGTATTACCTACTCACACAGAAAAAAATACTGTTGCGTTTCCAATTAATTGTTAGTATTTGGATGTTTTTCCATCGCTTTAAATATATTTACAGTTGTTTCAAATCCATGTCATTTTAATTTTCAATTTAATCCTTATATTCGAAGTAATTACAGGTATGCCAATAAATTCAAAATAATTGTATATTCGTTCTAACGATATGTATAGTCAGTATAATCCTCCTAATACCAGTATTGACATATAATGCAAACAAAACATCCTTTTGTTTCCAAAATTTACCCTATGTTTCATTTAAGCAAAGCATACAACATATTCGATGTACAAAAATTATTACTGCAGCAGCAGGTCGTGATAATTCATCTGATAAAAATTAATTTTGTTTCAAAAGGTAACTATTACGCGAACAATAACCCATGCTTTTAAAACATTGTCTATGCTGTTAAAGAAATTGGTAAGCAGTATTCCTAACAACATCATAACATCGAATTCGATGGCCCTTGTTGTTCGCTGAACTGTAATCAGTATTCGGCAGGACTGATGTCCCAATTCAATGAACGTAAAAAGAAAGAACAGGGGGATCATCTTAGTGTTATTATCGGCGCCAACCCGCCAACATGGTCGAGGTTGTTTCGTTGTGTTTCGTTGTGTTGTTTCGGTGTTAGCCGTGTTGTGTCATCTCGTGTTTTTGCTTTTTGCATCAGCAATTATGTGATTTAAATTTGTCCAGTTATATATTAAATGGAGGACCTACTGAGAAATTGGGGCTTAGAAGAGCTAACATCCACATTTGAATGTAGGTATTTAGATTAGTCAGACAGTTACATTTCAGGTAAAAATACAACAACTGGTGCAGGCTTATGTCTAATTCTTATATCATGCTCCTTATAATTTCATATAAAATCACACCATTAAACATCCAAACGAATCGATCAGCTGTCCTCGCAATAAAATCTGTTGGTCCAAGGAAAAGAAAGTAGTTTAGAATCAATTACCAAACACGGATTCGATTCAACGACAGGCTGCGATTGAATCATTCATTGGAATGCAATGACAGCTTGTAGTTGAATCGACAATACGATATAATTCGTTACAAACTATACACTTCCCATTGGATAAAACATCGCTGTATTTGAGGAATGCTGACTGTAACGTCCCATTGAATTCAAGCTTAAGGGTCTAGGGTATAGCGCGCGAAATTGAGAATCAAAGAAAAGACGTATTCCCGTGTTAGCGAGGAGGCGTGGTCGCCTGTTCCCTTTCTCCAGTGTATGTGTCTAAGATGAGGGGAGTTAAGTCCAAAAATCCAAAGGTAAGGCCAAAAGGTCCAAAGCTAAGGTCCAAAGGTCAACATAAAATTGAATTTCGCATTTCCAAGGTCCTGATGTTACCATTAAACTTACAGTAATGACTCAAAGAGCAAATTGAAGAAGAAAGCTTGCGCTTGTGCAGCTATTTAGCCTTTTTTTGATATCGTGTTTGGTTGTTGAATTACAGGTATTTATAGAATGTATGATTTTGCATTGCGAATTTTTTTGCACATTAAAAAACTTTTTTGAGAAAATCGAAAATAGTTGTCATTCGTTAAGGTCTTAACTATCGCCTTCTCAAATATTATATAATTATGTAGTTTGAAAATAGAGTGAGTTATGCGAGAAATTGTGAGTCCGTGCTTTACATGGCAAATACGTATGTATAAATGTGTGTATCCAGGCCCCTTAAGTCTTTGACAAAACTACAGATTGTCCAAGTAGTTTGGTAATCGCTGTATAACTTAATGGGAGTAGAGGCGGCCACTCCGATATTGACGATGAGCATGAGCAGTGTTTCCATCTTGAGCTTGACGGCAGGCATAACCCGGTGGCAATTTAGCTGATTATTAGCTGTAACTAACCGCGATATAGCTTTCAGCAGAGTGCCAGGCAAATTGGCTCGTTTTCGCCGGTTAATTTCAATATTTGCCCGGAGGCCCGGCGTCGAAATGATCACTCGTCTGTTGATGATGTTGAGCGAAAGGGCTCGCCTCGGTCCCAGCTGTTTTTAACTCGGATTTATGACGACTTCCTGGTGGAAAGAAATGAGGTATGCAACCTCGTTAGTAGTATGCTACGTTAATTTGGTATAGCGCAGCATGCCACCAAATAACGAAGATTCATGGGAATGACTAGACACACTGGCCGAAAGGAATATACTCCAGATAAATAAGACTTGCTCTGCGGAATGAGGCTGAATAAGCTGAATTTTTGCAGAGACCTTCGTTTTGATGTTCTAATCAAGCACAAAAAAATATCATATTCCTACTCTTTTGAGTCTTGAGATATTGAAGGTCATGAAAATCTCGCTTCCATGCATCTGATGTCTCTTAAGACTCTAAACAAAACTTACGTAGAATAGTCATCATCATAGTCACAATGTCTTAACAGACATGTTGTGAACTCGTAAAATGCATTAAGTCGGAGCTAGAGTATTGCCGACACGAATATTATCAATAGTTTTGAGAACTGAAGCTCGCCATCGTTCGCGATTTACTGTCAGTTCAGTGGCGCTCTTGGTACTCATATCTAGCAACTGTTTCGTCGTATCCACCCAGCGTGTAGGGGAACGGCCACGCCGCCGCCCACTCGGGGCGTGACCCTAAACTACAAGCTTCTCCATATTATCGCTTCTGTGAATATGTCCGAAGAATGTAAGCATTCTCATCGACACAATGGAGGATAGTCTCTTTGGATTACCGAGCTCATCCAATATGGAAACATTAGTTCGATGGACGGTATAAGGAATTCTCAGCAATCTTCTCCAAGTCCACATTTCAAAAGCATCTATGCGAGCTGGATCTGCCTTTTTAACACCAAGTTACGTAGAATAGTATTCTCTACAAAATTTTTCATATACATTTTGTTCGTCCAACCAACCGTTTTGGTGATATAGCGTGAAAAAGCGGGTGCCCGCATTCCTAATAGATAATACTGGATTATACTGCAGAGCTCAGGCACGTATCTAGGGGGGTCCAGGGGGTCCGGACTCCCCCCGAAACGTTATAGCCGTCTAAAAAATGGAATCCACAAATTTGCGGGGGTGGGGGGGGGGGTGCAACTCTAGTCTGCCCCCCCCCCCCCGAAAGTCAATTAAGTGACACCCAGTGACCCCCCCCCCCCCCCCCCCAAAAAAACCAAATCCTGGATACGTGCCTGGCAGAGCGATAACTATAAATGCATTTTTCATATGAATTGGCGGTTTTCGCAAGACCTATTCAATTTGTATTTTTTTGTGGTCTTGACAGTAAAACTCTTGATTTGATTTCGAATTTTTTCTTAGAAAGTGTCAGAGACAGGTATGCAACACACATCATCATACAGAATTTGACGTAAACGATCACAAATTAGAGCGGGTTCTAAATGGGTGAATAAATCGTCGAAACGTAATTTCGAATTTTGTTTTTAACGCTTCAGTGTGTTTCTGCCAAGTCATACCGTTGTCCATCGGTACTTGGCAGAATTTTCCCATGGAATCTGAGCACTGAGACCTCCAACGGGGCACCACGACGCTTTTTGGTACAATATATAGCCTGCGTTTTCGAATGATTGATTTTGATGAGCCACTGATCTACCCACTCCAACATTTCATTCGCCGCAAGCTGCAGCCCATCGCGGACCATATCTCCAGCCCACGACTGAGCTTCAATCGCAGTGTCGTCAGTATAGATATAGACTTCACAGTTGCGGGGGAAAGGGACAACATAAATAAAAAAAAATAAAGGATAGGCCCAAGGACCGAACCCTAAAGAACACCGGCCTTTATGGGTCGTAACGTCGTAAAGGTATTGTTAATTTTGATTCTAAATTTCTTTCCTTCGAGAAAGTATTTTGAATGTTTTAGAAGCCAAAACGGGAAGCCCTTTTGAAATAATTTTTAGAGGAGGCCCTCATGATATACCTTATCAAAAGCCTTTGAAACATCCAGAAGCAAGATATGTACCAGCAAAACCGTACCGAGGGGGGTCACATGAGTTTGAACCCCCCCCCCCCTCCCGAACTGTCGATGAAGGAAAAATAAATATCTGACAACATTATATTCGCTTCGAAAAAAAGGAGAAGAACTGTTTTTGTTTTATAAATTGTAATCATCTTAATTTTAATGAATTACGGATTTATACCTATTTTTTGAATTTGTATCTTATTGGTTGGTCTTTCATTAATTTAGTGTCTCTAATATCAAAAATCGCATAATTTTATTGGTAATCGTTTTATATTGTTGTTCCCAAAGCATTAAGAAACTGTCTAAAACGTATGTTGGTTACAATTCGATCAATAAAGTAATTGTAGCCAATTGTGAAGGACCAACTAAATTGGCAAATACCCGCAAATGACTCACGAGAATTGAAGGTTAATCATGCATCGGTTGACTCACCCCTTGTTGGTTGGCGTCGGATGTCTTCCCCAGCTGGGTACTGCGTTGCTCTATCCAGATTCCTAGTTAGCTGAGCGATGTAAGGCTGTGGTTGCCCTTATTGGAGGTACCCGCTACACACGGGGTGACGGATATCACGCACACGTCCGTTCACCTCGGTAGTTGAAGTACGACTCTCTCTTTCTTCCGCGTCAACCGTCAGACTTCAAACTCGCAAGTCAAAACGCGGGAGATTCGAATATACAAAATTATTTAAATGGTAAATACCAATCGTAACCATTTTCCGCCCACCAAAAAATATAAAAAAAAAAAAAAAATATTTTTTCCAATCATAGTAATTCCTATATTACCCACAAAAGAAAATTAGTGGAATTATCCCACCCATAACACAACACGAAAAGAAAAAAAAAACAAATTATCATATACAAGCAAATCATGGCCTATTGTGCCGGCAAAGGGCACAGTTTCAATAAAGGACGGTCTAACAGCCCTTTACTCGTCTTAACTTGGGCGACTCTCGAAATGTTTCCCGTACCGGGATATAACTTAATAATCCTGCCTAATGGCCACTGTAAAGGACGAGTATTTTCATCCTTGAGAAGAACCAACTGGCCGACCGAGGGAGGATTATGTGGTGTATTCCACTTATGTCGTTGCTGAAGGGTGTGGAGGTACTCCATATGCCAGCGCCGCCAAAAATGTTGCTGCATCTGTTGCACTAACTGCCACCTGTTCAACCGACTATGTTTCACACACAACAAATCTTCGTCAGGCGGAGCATTCAGGGGCTCTAATGTCAAGAAATGACCCGGAGTCAAGCTGCCTACATCGTTAGGATCAGAACTCAAACTACACAAGGGTCTCGAATTTAACATTGCCTCAATTTGGATTAAAGTGGTGCTCAATTCCTCATAAGTCAACACTTGCGCACCTATCACCCGCCGCAAGTGAGTTTTCACAGATTTCACTCCGGACTCCCATATACCTCCAAAGGAAGGACTAGCTGGAGGATTAAAATGCCACTTAATTTGCAAAGCTTCAGAAGCTTTAGCACCCAACAACTGTAAAGTTTTATAAGCACCAACAAAATTCGTACCTTGATCACTATAAATATCACTGCAACGTCCTCGCCGCCCTATAAAACGCCTAAGTGCTGCAAGAACAGCTTCACTAGTTAGATCTGACACAACTTCTAAATGTATTGCTTTAGTAGCCATACACACGAAAAGACACACATACACCTTTTGAGAACTAATGCCTCGTCTTTTACCTAAAGACATCCTCAAAGGACCAAAAAGGTCTACGCCACTATGGGAAAAAGGTTTGACTTCCGAAATTCTAACGGAAGGTAAATCACTCATTATGGGGACCACTGGAGGAGGCTTAACTCTAAAGCATTTTATGCAACGAGATAACACTGAAGCTATAGCCCGTTTGGCAGATAGTATCCAATATCTCTGCCTTAACAGATAATGCAAAGTTTGTGGTCCAGGATGACAACTCCTATTGTGCACACTTTGGATAATGAGATAAGTCAATCGATGCTTCCTAGGGAGCAGAATTGGATGCTTCCGATCATAGCTTAGACTAGACTGTCTCAAGCGACCGCCCACCCTCAGGACACCCTGGGAATCAATGAAAGGAGCTAACTTCTGTATAGCTTTGGGACAGACCTCCGCTCGACGAACTTTCCGCAGTTCATTATCCAATTCAACTCTTTGCACGTCTTTGACCAGAACCACCATAGCCTCATACAATTCAGCCTCGGATAAATTACCTATCTCACGCGGGTAACCCCTTTTTCGACACAAACAATTTTTACGAAATCTCAAACAATAAGCAACAACACGCTCAATTTTGCGTAAGGAAGAATATCTATTCAACAATTCTGAAACAATACTAGAGCCGTGAATAGTAATACAAACAACCTTTGCTTCTTCTTGTACATCTGTACAGGAAGGCTCACCTACACAAGTTACAGGCCAATCATCCCGAGGAAGCTTAAGCCAAGTTGGCCCCTCCCACCACAAGGGTTGTTCTAGAAATTGCCGAGGAAAAGTCCCCCTAGAAGCACAGTCACTAGGATTCTCTTTCCCAACCACATGATACCATGAATCAGGAGCTACCTTCTCCTGGATTATAGCTACACGATTGGCTACAAAGCTCCGCCACCTATGCGGAGAAGATTTGACCCACGTCACAACTACCTTCGAATCCGTCCAAGCACAAACATTATCTATTTTCTGTGTTACCATTATATGGGATACACAATCAATCAGCTCTGCGGCTAATAAGGCTGCACACAATTCCAGTCGTGGAATCGACAGTCTTTTCAAAGGCGCCACTCGAGTTTTGGCACACACCAAATGTACAGAAATACTGTTCTCCGTGGAAACCTGTCTCAGATAAACTACAGCTGCATACGACTTCTCCGAAGCATCGCAAAAAGCATGAATTTCTGTAAACTTTGCCTCTATATGAAGTATATGTCTAGGAATTTTCAACGAAGATAGCTCAGGTAACTCAGCCACAAAAGTTTTCCACTGGTTTGCAACTTCCAGCGGTGGCTCATCATCCCAACCTATCCCTAAAGCCCACAATTGCTGAAGTATTTGCTTGGGAACAATGATTACTGGAGCTAAGAATCCTAGAGGATCATACAGTCTTGCTATTTCTGACAAAATATTCCTCTTTGTACAGGACCGTATCTGAGGATGTACAGAATAAGAAAAACAATCCGTAGTGGGACACCACTGCAAACCCAACACTTTTATTCCAAGAGAATCCTTATCAAATACAAGTGGCTGCTGATGAACCTCAGGTACCTGAGCAAGTACTTCAGAACAATTACTTGCCCATTTCCTCAGTTCAAACTTTCCCAACGCCAATAATTCAATCAACTGGTTTTGAGTATCCAAGGCAATTTCCTTGGAGTTTGCTACTCCAATGGCGTCATCAACATAACAGAAATTCTCCAAAATATTTACAGCTAACGGAAACCTTTCACCCTCATCCCTACACAGTTGCAGCAACGTCCTAATCGCTAGAAAAGGACTAGACGTTACTCCATAGGTAACGGTCTTCAACTGATATTTCCTTATAGGCTCGTCACCGTTAGGTCTCCACAAAATAGTTTGATAACTAGTGTGAGACTCCTCAACTAAAATCTGTCGATACATTTGCCGTATATCCGCGGTAAACACATACAAATACAACCTGAAAGATAACAATATTGAGACGATATCATTTTGTAACTTGGGACCTGCTAGAAGAACATCATTCAAGGACTTTCCATTGGTAGTTTTAGCTGAAGCATCAAAGACAGTCCGAAGCTTTATTTCACCATTCGCATTCCTTTTCACCACCGCATGATGAGGAATGTAATACTCACTATTAGACCCCACTTGGTTCCCAACTTCAGACATGTGGCCTTGCTCCAAATAGTCAGCCATAAAATCACAATATGCTTCATGTAAGACGGAATCACGACGAAAACGTCCTTCCAACAGCTTAAATCTATGTAAAGCCTGTGAATAGGAATCACCCAGAACTGGGGGGAATTCAGAAAAGGGAAGCTTCACCACATATCTTCCTGAGTCCATACGCCAACAAGATGACGTAAAGAATTCCTCAGCCTGCTGTTCCTCTTCAGACAATGCAACACACTTAGGGATACTTTCAATTTCCCAAAACTTTTTCAATGTACAATCCAATTCCCCCACAGAAGTTAGAAAATTCAGCACACTATTAGTGGAAACACCACCCAACTTGCCCATTAACACCCACCCAAATACGGTGTTAATAGCATGTGGCCCACCATTCTGTCCTCTCACATAACCGGAACGTAAGATCTCACCAAATACTTCTACCCCTAGAAGCAGATCAATTTCCATTTCATCATGTGCAGCCAAAGGCTCTGCGAGGCAAAGATTTTCTAAATACTTCCACTTCTGAACAACAGCAGGAATTTGAGGTACCTTCTCACAAATCTGAGGTATCACAATAGCTTCCAAATTGAAGCTAGGATACGGTTTGCTGTAGGGAAAGATAACACAAGAGACTTTTCCCGAACTCACATTCGATGACATTCCATTAATGCCAACAACAGGGGTTGAATACTCCTTACGAGTAAGATTCAACCTTCTCACACAAGATTCACTAATAAAATTGGCTTGACTAGCAGAATCTAACAAAACACGACATTTGGTGGATCTACCCTCAGAATCCAATATTGAGACTAGTGCAGTAGCAAGCAACATTCTAGGCTGCACAGACAACTTACTTGCCATGACTTGAACATGACTCTCAGATTCATTAGAGGTACTACCACTGACATCACAATCTGTCACTTTAGTGTCCGGAAAATGCAATAGTACATGGTGTTTTCCACCACAAACCCCACAAAGTTCTTTTGATTTACATTTATTTACTAGATGAGTAGCTCCCAAACAATTAAAACACATTCTAGTCCGCTTGACAAAGGCATGCCTCTTACGACATTCTGCCTGCAAGAATCTATCACATTTGATCAACGAATGTGGTGAACCCTTGCAAAAATTACACTTTTCCTGTGTTAATGTGCCAGTCGAAAAACTAAGTGTCTGCCTTCCCTTGGGATTAGCAGGACTATTATTCTTTCTAAACCCACCACTAGCATTAGACACATTACTCCCTTGATATGCGGAAGTAAGGGATGTATTTTCCAGAGCTCGACAGGTTTTCTCAACAAATCCAAAAAGCATGTCAAACCCCGGAACATTATTCCCATTATGTTCTAGTTCAAATCGCGTTTTAAGGGAAGAAGGTAATTTCTGCAACAATAAATTGAATTTGGTAAAATCCCATAGGTTCAAGTTACTCATCTCTAAAGCCACCAAATTTTCAGAAAATATTGACAACAATTTTCGAAGTTCAACTGCAGAATCATGCCTAGAGGGAGAAGCATTATAAATTGAAAACCAATAATTGCTCAATAAAACACGTTCATTCTGATATCGACTCATTAATGCATTATAGGCTATTTCATAATTATCCTCAGTAATGGGCACATTCCTTACTATTCGACCTGCCTCTTTTTCTAAATAAGAAATCAAGAACTGAAACTTTTCTATTTTTGACAGCGAATTATTTCTATGAATAAGAGTATTGAATAAGTCGATGAACGTAGGCCACCTTGTAAGGTCACCATCAAACTTCGGTATTTCAATTTTGGGAAGCCTCAAACAATTTTCTCTTACGACCACTGCAGATGTTTCATGCTCACTACGAGCCATCATCTCATCAGAAAGATCTTTATGAATGCCCCTTATTGAATATCTCATATCATCAAACATTGTATGAACTGCTTCCTCCTCCTCTAAGGCAGACTCATCTACCAAGGCTATTATTTCATATTGCAAATTCTCAAACCTCGTTACATACCCATCTAGCTCTCCATACCTGAGAAAAAACTCCGTCCGATACTCGCCATTATCACGAGCCTTCTTGGCCGCCTCAAGAACATTTTTAATAGATTTTAAAACTAGCGCGCGTTGCCGTTGCAACTTCACAACATTTGCATTAGGCATGTTCAGGTATCAGGTAACGATTCAATGTAAACACAAGACCAAAATAATCAAATTTAGAATCAATCTGCTAGTAAACACAACTTCTTTACACAAACAATACGGCAACCACACACAAATCACAAAATTTTCAGTTGTTATTCTTTTTCGAAATCTCCGTCGACTACACCAAATTGTCGAAACGCCGGTTTTCGAACCCCCAACCGAATGTAACCAACTGAATCAAAACACTTTTGCGCTCACGCAATTCGCAAAATGTCAATTTCAAATGCCCAGAAAACTCCCCAGATATGTATTACCAACACAATACACCAAAAGTTGCTTGTTTTCGAATATAACCAATTTTTACAAACAGCGCGCAACACTAACAAATTCCGATGTCACAAAAAAACTCCGTTTTTTGTCAAGGATACGTACCAATTTAGATTTTACGTAGACTATTTTACTATAGCGCGATTTATTTATCCGGCTCGAAGGACCAAAAAATGGTTACAATTCGATCAATAAAGTAATTGTAGCCAATTGTGAAGGACCAACTAAATTGGCAAATACCCGCAAATGACTCACGAGAATTGAAGGTTAATCATGCATCGGTTGACTCACCCCTTGTTGGTTGGCGTCGGATGTCTTCCCCAGCTGGGTACTGCGTTGCTCTATCCAGATTCCTAGTTAGCTGAGCGATGTAAGGCTGTGGTTGCCCTTATTGGAGGTACCCGCTACACACGGGGTGACGGATATCACGCACACGTCCGTTCACCTCGGTAGTTGAAGTACGACTCTCTCTTTCTTCCGCGTCAACCGTCAGACTTCAAACTCGCAAGTCAAAACGCGGGAGATTCGAATATACAAAACGTCCACAAGAGAAACAAAGACTATATATTTTATGGTTTTTTTTAATATATATGTATTACTATCATCATTAATCTGTTGCTTATATAGTCAAAAAACTGATTTTGTTAGTAATCGTTTATTTTTTTGTTCAGAAGGCATTACTAAAATGTTTAACATGCATCATTTTATTTTATTTTTATATTTTAATGTGTGCATTTCTATTACTTACTGTCAGCTATTGAGTAAAAAATACTAAATAATTTCCATCAATTTCAAACCCCCCATCCCCCGAAAAAAAATTCTAGGTACGGGCCTGTGTACCAGTACTTTTGTCTTTGGTGAATGCGATTATCATGATTTACTTACATGAGAACTAAGGAGGGTTGGTAGATTGAAAAACTGTTTAAGAATGACCAGTCAGGACTCCTAATACTTAATTACTTCGATTGGTGGACGTATCGAGAAAAAATACACCATTTCAAGATGCCTTTCCGGTCAGAGAAAGACTTGCTGTGGCAGGAACCCACAGACTCTCTTTCGCGGTAAGACTTAATTAATATCTTTTTATAACTGGGCAGACCGCGTAGGCAGAGCCTAAATACCAGAGTACTGCGGCTGCTGTGAAAGCGTTATGTTAGGGGAAGTTTACTAACGCGAGATTTGAATGAACCAACACCCGCAGGCCCTATAAATACATCTCCTGGCAGTCCATTCCAAGCCTTTGACACCCCGGGAAAAATGTGCGGTTGTACCGCTCGGTTTTTGATGTATGAAGAACGACCGCCCTAGGATGAGATGCAGCGGTCGCGCGGGTGCAACTGATAAGAGCGGGAGCGGTGGAATGATAGAGGATAGCTCAAAAGTGCAGATTCCGTTTGAGTATCGGTAGAAGAGTGAGAGGTCACGAACAACACGCCGGCGAGAAAGTGGCTGGAGGTGGCGCATTAAGGTTGGATCACCAATGCCCTTCTCCGGGCGGCATCTAGTATAGGCAGGGTAGTAGGGGCAGCAGCTCCCCAGACAAGAGAGCAATACTCCAGGCCAGGTCTTATCTGGGCTTTATACTCGTATAGCATTCCTTCCAAACTACAATATATATGACTCCAACGTTCATGGAGAGAAAAAATTTACAATCGAGGACTGTGGGGTGGTAAAAGTCCCAATCACGGCCGCATTGTTATTGTTTTATCATCATAGTCACAACGTCTTAACAGACATGTTGTGAACTCGTAAAATGCATTTACTCATTTTACGAGTTTCTCTTGGAATATCTTTAAGATCTTTAATGCAGTAGTTTCCCATTTGCTTTCTGCATCCTCATGCCGTTGACCAGATGGTATAGATGGTATCCACTGGTTGATCCGCCTTTGGAGGCAATTTCTCACCCCAAGGACAAGAAGGTGTCCTGACTCTTCTCAACTCGTCCAACCCAAAGCTGTTGGTTGAGAAGAGGTTACTGTTTATACCGACAGTAGTTCGGTTCCCTTTAGTCGCCTTTTACGACACGCAGGATATACGATGGGAGATATTCTATCCCGTCCACACACGGGGTGTTGTTGTTTATCTGCAGTGAAATGGCGGCGACACCACAAGAGAAATCATTTTGTATAACTGCAATTAGCAAAACTAAAACATTATTAACGCCTAGCTCCGTTTGACAGTTTCTTTGATATGCTTCCAAAAGGGGGAGCGTTGAGGTTCCTGTGGCGGAGCTCCGCGTTCTCAGCTGCGCCTCTGTAGCAATCTCTACAGACAGTTCTCAAAGTGGTAACAGCTGGTATAAGCTTGACACGCACCAACTCTGTCACGGTGATAGCGCGGCGAAGAGAGAGAGAAACCAAACCAGCCCCCTCCATTATTCCAATAACATAAGACAACCGCGAAGTCATTGCCGTTTTGACAAATAACGCACGCCTCAAAGTGGGATTGGAAATAACCGAGTTGGGAGTTTGTTGAGTAATTTCCATACCACGCTTAAACGTGCACGGGGATTTGCGAATAATAGTTGCTTATGTAACTAGAGCAGAAATTGGTATTAAGTGCTCATGCATCAATATTTAACACAGCTATGGTTGCCAAGTTTTTTGTAAGAAAAAAGTATAATATGATTAACAGACGAAGAAAACAATCTTTTGGAGAAAACACAGTATATTATTTTTTTCATGTTTTAAACACATACTTTTTGGAGCTTTTCGTATAGGTCATCTATATACTATCATCTCTGAAGGGATCATGAAGTGTGGCAGGGACAGAAAATAAATATGAAATAATTTTGGTAATATTAACGAATTCTTCTGAAGGATTTACTGGCAAATAACTTTAGGATCAATGTTAATGTAAAACAGTATATTAGATTCCCTTTTTTTTAAGTAAAAACTATTATATAGCGAAAAACAGGTTGGCAACCCTGAGTACAGCAGACAGCATGCTTCTTTCACTAGAATTCATGAAAGTTTGGCAAAATTTAGCTTTGTTGGTGCATTGTTAGAAGTAAAAACATTGTGAAATACATGCAGTTTCCAAAAGCTAGCTACTGGAAAAATATAATGGGGTGTCGATTTCTGATAATGTGTTTTGTCATATTGGATCCACCATCTTGAATTTCACACATCTGCATGGAGATTCGTGACTAACAATTAATTATTAGTTTTATATATCATGTTTTCATGCCAATTGCAGATCGCAGAATACTAATAGTAAATACTTTATAGGACAAATATAAGGGAATGTGTGGATTTCTGCTAACTTCACCCACAATATTGGTTCCACCATCTACATAAGATCTGCCTCCCAGATTTGTGATTAGCAATTAGGAAAAAGTCACCCTAGTACACTGGCAGTCATACCTCACTTGACAGGGGGGTCCATGGGAAATTAACAGAGAGGCCATGGAAAATTCATAAAGTATGTAACAGTAATATAAGTTGCCATGTCCCCCATTATACCAATATATTGTATAAACATTATAGGAGAAATCCTGCGAAAAATAGATACGAAATAAAAATTATGAAATATGAATTTTTATTATCATGTAGGCACAGAGAGTATGGGCTGTTTAACATTTTAGGGGGGCCTAGGCCCCAATAGCCACCCCCCTATAACAGCCAGTGCCCTGGCAGAGATT
This sequence comes from Callosobruchus maculatus, assembly GCA_951848785.1. NCBI lineage: Eukaryota > Metazoa > Arthropoda > Insecta > Coleoptera > Chrysomelidae > Callosobruchus > Callosobruchus maculatus. The sequence continues at coordinate 3,542,401 of CATOUR010000081.1, read as the reverse complement.
TTGCATAACTCAGTAACCATCATATGACCATGCAATGACCTCATTCTTAATCTCAAGAACATCTTATCTGGAGTAAAATGATTAGCTCTTTCCAAACCCATGAAAAAAATCCATGTTTCTATATAATAAAATGGCTGACAGTGATCTTCCACGGCAAGACCAAGGTCCAATCAATGATTGCACTAACTGGATAGTCAGGTAAACATTTTGATAGTTTTTTTTCAAAAATTACTATCTTTGGAGTTCCTATCTTTTCTTCTCATTGTATGTATACTACTGTTATACTATTATAGCTTTGGTGTTCAATAAATAGTAAAAATGTTACATTTGATTTCAACAATGTTAAGTTCATAACTTGTTTTACAATTCAGTTATTTTAGAGTCCGGTTTGTAGTACATTAGAGGCCTTTCTGACGAAAACAACTGTACTTAAAAAATTCATATATGCTCTTCATAAAGTAGAATACACCAAAACGATTTAATAACTTGGTTTTAACAGCTTAGTCTTAACCGAGGGGTACTTGCAGAAAAATATATTATATCGTTTACGCGTTTCTTAGAGCTTAGTAAACATGACAAAATCACTTGTTTCGTTTTTTGGAATCGGCTGTGAGAGATATTCTAAAAATTATTTCAAATGCCGGAAAATGCCGCGCAAACAACCTCTGACGTCAGTGATATCCTATAGTGATGGGATGCAAAGTATTGATATTCGATATCGATAGCCAGTGCTAACCTAACATTTTGACATTGATCATTATAACCACAAAACACAGTCACACACAAAAGTACAAAAGTCAAAAGAATAAAAGTTAGGTTAGATTACTAATTCATTCATAATGGGATGCGCCGAAATAAAATGATGGCGATTAGTTGCGAACCTCGGTCACAAACAGGATGAACTGTGATAGCTATCAGATATAAAAATGTATTGCAACGAAAATGCTAGTGGATTAATTGCGTTTCAAATATGTTTAAGTATCAATAAATTGAGTCGCATTGTTCTCTAGTTTGCAGTTGAATCTCACTGACCTGCGCTGTAGCAGTATCGATTGTCGATATCGATAAAATACCTGTGACGTCACCCCTTGTTTTAAGTCACGTGGAAAAATTTGAATATATCCTTATTTTATTTTGCTAATATCTTTTTTTGGCCGTCAGTAATATCATGTTTTTTGTTTCCTACTGCTTCTTGATATGGTTTTTTTACGCTATGTATACTCCCGAGACGATTTCACGACCTCTGCAAGTACCCTATTGCTGTAATTTAAAATTCTGCCAAAAACACCCTGTAGATGCGCATAGTTAGTAACATCCAAAACAGAGAATTTAATAGTTCTTTTACTATAATAATAATGATACCATTTTCTTGTTTTCCCATTGCATGAAGAATAACCCAAATGATATTTAGCCATATTTAGGGCCGGTTTCTCAATGTCCAGCTAAAGTGTCAGATAGGTAGCTGCCAGATAGCGTTTCTATGGATACAACTGTCAGATAATATTTATCTGGACATTGAGAAACCGGCCCTTAGCCTTGCAAAACGAGATTCATAGGCCTAATTTACCAACTCTGAGATCCGCAAAATATGTGGGTTGTGTTGGTAAACTGATTGTGTTTAAAAATGCATAAATACATAATTAACCAGAAGAGAAAATATTTGAAATCGAGGCATAAATTGGTAAAAATTTATTGAAAAAAATCGCATTATTGTAGATGTAAGGATATGAGTACAGTCTAGGTGTCTCAAATAATAAGTGTGGTGTGGTGTGCAAAAACATCAGTACTGAATTGGCATGAATTGTCAGGAAGTCCCATGAATTGTTTGAATTGCCATGAATTGTCTCGATTTTTTATGAATTGTCATGCAATTCCTTGAATTGTGTGAATTGTTTGAATTTTTTGAATTGTTTTACATGGAAAGCATATGAATTGTGTGAATTATTTGAATTGTGGTGTACAAAATTTCCGTGACCGGTTCACCCCTCGGTCTTAACGTACATGTACAACATTAAAGTTTTTATAGTTCTACAAAAATAACCATCCCTAGTCCACTTGAATTTCTCCAAATTCCACCACAGTTCCCAAAAAAAACTAATTTGGAGAGTGGCTGTTTTTGTAAACATTGCTTGAATTAGACTATATAATGATTTTGATTGTTTTTGTATGTTTCTTAAAATAGAAATTGCAAGGTTTTCTTCATGCTTTCAGAATTTTTTATTTTTAAGCAATTTTAAGACTTTCAAAATAGCAGTGGTGTATCAATTTAATCTGAGGCAAAAAATGTATCATATTAGTTGGTACATCAGTAATATATTAACTGCCTAACTAACTGAGGAATAATGAAGAAGGGTTTCTAAATATGTTGTGAAAATCTTAAATATATGTGAAACTATTTGTTGTATCTTTACATAATAATTCCATAATTCATAGAATGTATGTTCTTGTAAATTGTCCTTGTGTCAATTGGCTACTTTCTCCAGTCCTGAAATCTGGGATGTGAAGATTAAAGGAAAATAATGACTGCATGGAGCACCAATTAAAACAAAGCATATATCAGACACAGGGGAAAATGTCTCCATATTATTAATTTGTTTTTGGTTTAATTTTAATAGGATCTAACAATAATGCTCATTCTGGCTTCATGAACTAAGAAGCTAATTTGTGAATGTATTAAGAGTTTGCTGTTCACAGATACTTAATTTTTTATGAAATAATCAGTGGGATTGTAATTCCCTGAAAACCCACATTTTTTTGTTTATAATTTTGTTTTGGGACAAGTTCTTTCAGTTAGAATATCATATACTCATATACACATGGTTCTAACAGAAATTTCAATTTCAGGAAAAATGCAGTTGCAAGGCTTATTGGATATATAATTTATTGTCCATAGTAGGTACCTTTATTGATAATTATTAATACAAATAGTTGTAATTGATTATTAAAGTCTTTTATATTATTTTATATGATTTATGTAGCCTGTACAAGCAATGTACTGTGAAAAATTGTGGCAAAATAGATCTATTAAGTCAAAACAGTCAGGAATGTTTGAATGATTTTATTTATACATATATAGTGCATGGTAACAATCCAATAAATGAGCAACAATATATTTATATGTTCTTGTTCATATATACAGATTTTTGGAAGTAAGGGATAAGTTGAATAATAATTCTGCTTAAACACCTGATTATGCAACTGAAAATGAATAAAAGAATGTCCCAAAATACAAAGTCAAGTTTACTTAACTGGGTTGGAAAGTTTTATGAATACTGATTACTTGATTAAAATAAGGCAAAACTACTTGTTTACTGTTTGCCACGGTATTATAATAGTCACAAGAATGGGATAAACAAGATTCCATTATGAAATAAATAACAAATGGATGTGTAGCAGTGTAGCTGTCACTCAATTTCTAACCTCAAATTCGTTAGATTTTTCATCTGTCAGAAGTTATTTATTTGGTGAATGCTACTGAGAAGGATTTTTCCATCCCAAAGATTCTGTTAGAACTTTCGCCCTTTTACGGAGTTGAAAACATTAAATCTCGGTACATGGTAGATTCGGCAAAAATGTCAGAATATAATCGATTTCGGTGTCGCAAGTGTTTGCACTAATAGGTAGAGACGGTAGAGTGTAGGAGTAGGAAAATAGTGAGTGCACTTACATCATGAATTTGTAGATATTACGATAGCTGGTCAGTCCACATTTGCAACAAACACCATAACAATGTTATTTTCAACACAAAACATGGATAAAAACGAGAAAATTCACGGCACGCACCTCATAACACCAAGAAAGTCAAGAGCCGACTTGCCAAGTGCGGCCACGCGATGTTGCCATGTTTACTAATTAAATATCTCGGAATCGAAATAACCAGGGAAGTGAAATATAAGCTAACCATTAAAGACGATCAATTTGGTTTTTAATTTTTGCGTGATTTAAATTCCCTGAAATACAGAATTGCATTGCCGTTCTGAAGTATTATGACTTTCACTTGGGTTGGACAGCCGACTCTGATGATATCTGGAGGATGCAATGTGAAGGAATCTCTAGGGTAGAAACAAAATACCGACATGTGTATATATATATACGTGGTATATACAAGTGTCACTCCCACAATTTGTTAGACGGCTGGAGTAGCTTTCCAGGATTCCAGGGTACATTATGAAACAAGTAGTAGTACTAGTCATGGGGAGGCGAAACGTGAGAACATCCTGAATGCTGGTGGCCAGAAATTGAGGGAAAGATGGAATGCAACCATGCAGACACATAACCCCCCTTCAGCCTGGCTAACCGAATTTGTTAGATGAGCTAACACACTCAGTAAATGGGGAAAGATCCCCTACATCACATAATATTGCATCCAAATGTCTCCTACCAGCATATACCAGAAACTATTAGTTGAATTAACAGCTTTTAGACATCTTTGTATGTATATTTTATAGTTTTTGGTGTATCGTCTTTCTGTACACCTATGTAAATACATATGTATGCGTGTCGTCCTTTTGCCTTTTTGTATTTGGACACTAGGAACTTTTTTAGCTTTTATAACGGTGTTCCCTTTTGTATTTCTTTGTAGCCATACGCTAAATAACCCGACGCCATAAAACAAACACTGAAAACTTTCAGGATCTCCTAAGAACTTCTTTATGTCGTACATACCTCCTAGTGGAGGTCGGTTCGTCTACCCAATTTACTGAATATGTTCCTTTTCAAACTCTGTTGTAACAAATATCTGAACTCCAAAGTTGTGATACGCAGCACATCTTTCCCCTGAATGTCATTAAAGATATGGAGTAGATGAAGTCTTTTACGATTTTCGTGGTTGATAAATCTACTCTAATAATCTCCACCAACAGATATTGAGCGATTATATGCCTTTGTTCAGAAGCCTTAGCATACAGCCGTTATCTGAACTTGCTATATATAAAAGCCTTTAGCTCCTCTCTTAGCCAATATTCAGGAACAAAATAAATACGTTTCATGCTAAGCCAGCAAGTGACTGCACTTGCTGCACTAGCGTGTGACTGGTCAGAGTTGCTCTAAAACCAAGCTCTCACCAGTTCGTTGCGAGCCCACTCATAAAAGGTAACATTACTAATTCCTATCAAGACCAGTGTAAGAGGTTTTTACCCCTATCAGCTCTTGTCCTAGCCATAATTCTGGAATAAAATGAATAGGTACATATTTCGTGCTATGCCAGCAAGTAACTGTAAGGGCAACTCTGACCAGTTCACATGCTAGTGCAGATGAAACTTATGAAAGGAATTAGCAAAGGCATTCGGTAGTTCATTGGTTTCATACGAGTATTCGAACAGTGTGACTCCTGTCAAGAAGTTTCTTTTGTATTCGGTATTCGACAGTTCTTGTAGAGATGTTTTTTACGCAGATACAAACGTCTGGAAACCTCTTTGCACTTGAATTGCGTAAAGATGGGAAGGTATGTCTAAACATACAATTACACGAATAACCGGCCCCACAGATATCAACTTGATATCAGTGCCTTTCGGCGACAAAATTCCTACATTATGTACCAAATTTAGCAAAATCCAGGAAACAATTAACGTTTTGGCGACGCAGCATTGATGTAGCTACGCGCACAGCGTTGTCATATTTATTCAAGCTGTACAGGTTTAAAATTCCAGATTCGGAAGTGATTTTTATTATTTATATTCGGAACAAAGAAAACTATGACAGTTCAGGTATATTTTCAGATTATTCTGTATACCGGCAAGTCTTCTTCCCAATTTTTACTCCTATAACAGTAATTAATACTTCGGTACCTATATTCGCCTAATAAATCTGTGCTGACACATACACGTTGATTGAAAAGGTAACTAAAGCTCTGAGTTAATAATTATTCTGCTTTTGTAACTTACATTATAATACGCTAATAAAAATCTAGTTTTCATTTTATTAGAAAACATCCAATTGAAAGTTATTAGTGGCTCGTGGCAACACTGTGCGCAGTGGCGTTACTGGACCTGGACCAGGGGACCATGGACCCTCTGTTGTGCTTGACTCTGAGAAAACATTAGAGATGGGCTAGAACTGTAAAAGTAACGACATTAACCGATACTTAGTACTGGCTTGACGGTCTAATGATTACGGTTCGATCACCGTCCCAGAACTGATTTCATCGTGCCCCGCCTATTTTGTGAAACCACCAACCTGGCGGACCAACCAATCACCGTCTTTAGAACTGTAAAATAGGCGGGGCATGATAAAACCAGTTCTGGAACGGTGATAGAACCGTAATTTGGAACAGCCCTTATAGTAGACAAGGCCTTTACGGAAACTGTGATCGGGTTAACCATGGGGTTAACACGATCAGTTGGATCACTGATCCTGACGTTAGGAAAGTGATCTGGGATCGGCTAGAAATAGGGTAGTTCACTCTTGTACTGTAAGTGATTGCGATCGGATGATTCAGATCAGTGGCTGTTTTACTTTACCATCTGTTTTTTATTGTTAAACTAACTTTTTGGTTGTTCGATGTCCGTTAAAGAATCATAAATCCCGCTTGACAGCTGTTTGACATATAACTGATCTATCCGGATCCAGATCAGTGTTTCCGTAAAGGCCTACAGTGCAACCTTGCATTCCGTCAAATGATGATTGAGGAGTCAAAACTCATTCTGGGATATTTTTGGTTATCACTAGCCGTTAGCCGAACATCTGTTCGGTGTTCGCTGTTAACTGGTGACAGGTGACGGCACAAAGTATCCGGAAAAATGGTAATTTGTTACTTTTTTGCTGAGTATTTTTTGTTACTAACTATTCATTACAGTCGTTACTCGACTGAAGTATATATGACAGTATGAATTTTCCAACATTCCAACAACGCTAAATTTGTTTAGGCTCTAAAACGTTTTGGTTCATTCTGAACTAGCTGAATCAAGCTTTTTATTTACAATGAATAATTCGAATTTCGCAATTTCGTAGTAATTCTATGCCCATCTGACCCATCTCTACCCGCATTTAACCTCAAAAATTTAAGAGGCCCGAGGCCAATGAAGTGTCAATACCTATGGAATGGCCCCGTGCCATTTAAACAATGTACCACTTTTGCGGACGACATAAGAAAGAGAGGTCGGTGAGAGAGATAGAGCTAGACAGGAAAAAAGCACGTATAAGAAAGAGAGGTCAGTGAGAGAGATAGAACTAGTCAGGGAAAAAGCACAGCCACCTACCTCCTAACTAGCTATGTGGAGCATTGGCAAATCTTCTGCCGTTTTCCCTGACTAGCGCTATCTCATTCTAGCCGCAAACGTGTGCACGCGTGCCCCTTCCATAGGTATTGACACTTCATTGCCCGAGGCCGTTTTATGTTTTTGTTTTTAGGTTTTGTTTTCCACAGTCAAATCCAAAATATTCATTTTCATTCATTTATTATTAAACATACACGATTACACAATAATTAAAACAGTCAATCATGTCTTTGACGGACAGACATGAAAGAATCATGGAAAAATGTATTCACTCTTTGAAAACATGGAAAGAAGTTGTTTTACAAAATTATGATAATCAACACGAAGCTGATGCTGAATTGGAAAAAATCAAAAATGTTGTGAAGGACCATATCACTATTGATGAGAATTACAAGAGGAGTCAAGAAGCATTACGTATCTTGGAAGAGGAAGTTAGTGGCACAAATTGTATGTCAGTAAATGTGAACCAACTTTATGAAGAATGCCTGAACAATCTACCAGAATCCACAAATCACGATTATCATAATAGTGAAATTTGGGAAAAAGTCATCGGAGGCGTTAGCGACGTCGTTGAGGTACGTAAAAAGGAGAAAACGTTGCAGACAAGCCAGTATGATTCAATTGGTGACTCTTTATTATGCTCTAATGTCTTCACACCACCTGTAGATCCGATGACCAAAAGAGTCATTCGAAATCCATACAGAAATAAGAGATGCAACCATGTGTATGAGTATGAGAGTATTGTGGATTATGTAAAGCAACAAAGACATAGAGCAAAGTGTCCTTATATTGGTTGTACTAACCACAATTTGAGAATCACTGATTTGGTAGTAGACCGAGAATTGGCAACTCAAATCACACAGCACTTGGAGACCCAGACTGAGTCTTCAGAGGAAGAAGAAGTGGCGTAATGTTTTGAATTGTAATCAGTTTGATTCTGTTAAAAGTATTATACAGGCTTATTAAATTTTTCTACGTTTTTCTCTTCGTTTACTACTAATGGTAAGATATCCATAATATAATTTTTTATCGTATTTTGGCATGTCTTTTGGAGAGATATTTTTGAGGATATTTTATATAATCAGACATGCTCATGTTTCAAAGTGATCATATTAAGAACTAGTGACTTTTAATTCAAAAACAACATTGTAAAGCAGAAATAAGTATGTTGAAGTGGTGACAAAAAAAATCAAGAGGAGTATACCCAATTTATAGGACTTGAGCTATAGTAATAAATAAAACTTGAAGAAACATAGCCAAAAACATCTGAATAATTTATGTAGCATTATTAGAATCTGAATGGAATTTAAAAATAAATATAAAGAACAGATAAAACTGGATTATTCAAAACATGATTTTTAATTACATGATTTTTAATTACATGAATATGTTGTTAGATGGACACTTTTTAAAATTGGTAAAATATGAGTTTAATATTATATAATTGATAATGGGAATGAGACACATAATTTTGATTAAAATTGATTTTTCTGTTAATTAGGATTAGGAATATTACCAATTATTATATTCAAGAAAAAAGGGGGTCAGTAGACAAAAATGCTTTATTTTTTTAGGCAAAAATGGAGCCAAGTAAAAGTATATATAAGTAGTAAGTTACACCCCATTTTCATTGTACAAATATAGATACTAGTATCAAAATATGTAAATACATCAGTGATAATCATAACATCATTAACACTTAAACCTAGTATATAAATAATAAATAAATATGGTTTATATCATAAATACATTAATATATATCAAACTACAAAAGTTTTAATTCATTATTTAAAACATTAAATATCAATCAGTAAAGTGAAAAATAAATTAAAACTTTTGCTTACAAAAATCAGTCCATGTAAAATAAGTAGGTACATAAATCCTAAAATATAGATACATACATAAGATACATACATTCAAAAAATGACAAGATTATGAAATGAGGTAATTTTAAACAGGTTATTAAAATATCACAATCATTTGCTGGTAAAAAATGGACAGGTACTCTATTTAAAATATTGACTAATGAGCTTAAAAGGCAGGTTAAAAGAATATTGATAAAATAGTACTTTTGGATAATAATGCATGGCAGTACTGAATTCTTATTAGTACTAGTCTAGTTTAGCAATATACTAAAATAAATTCAAAATAATTCTTAACCTATTCAGTAGCATCACATATCCCAAACAAAATAAAAACTATTTTGAACTTAAGAAACAAATGGAGTGTGGTATTAGTAGGTACCTTATGGAATTGTTTAAATAGTTGAATGCCAAGAATAATTGTGTTTGCAGTTTGTATACTATTGAGAATGGTGAGGCAGTTGTGCAAACAAAGACATCATGTCACCACTACAACATTACATGAAATATAAAAGCATTATACAAATTGCTTTTAGTTACACATTTATTAAAACATTTGGAATCTATTTTACAGCCTTACATAATGTTTTGAATCTTTGGGACAACAACCAAGTAGATCACAATATACACTATTTTTTCCATATTCTCAACATCTGCCTTCAAATTTGTGCTTTGATTCATTTCAAAAAAATAGTGGTTTATGCAACACATAAGAGATATCTGCATCTTTATGTCTTACAATGCTTTTTTGAAAAGAATTAAAGCTGTATTCCCTATATATTCAGAGATAATTATTGTTTTTTGTTGTTTATCAAATATTAAATATTAATGTATATAAAACGAATATCACAACAGAAAAACAACGTACAAAAGATATTGACCAATAATTTTTAAAAATCACTACAAGTACAGTATACGCCAAAAGCTCGTATACTAGACAGAAATATAAATAATCTTATCACTCAACATAAATAAATATATGCCTAATGGCAACATACAAGATAGTTACTTTGCGAAAAATGCAACATATAAATTAATTCGCCTAATAATCTCCATATCAGTGGCTTGAATTAGATGAAGATCTCTCAGCACCTGGGGCAGCAGCAAAAGGAGTAGACCTCTTGTTCATTTCTGGAGAAAAATTTACCTTAGTGAGTATTTGATAGCTAAAATCAGTCAGGACTGGATAGTTTTTGACCCAATTGGAATACTCAGTAAACCTTCGGTGCAAGTGACACATCGCAAAGTATGCTATTTGACAGGAGAGCCATTTGAAGAATTTCTGTTTCGTATAATTCTTACCAAAAAAAGAGGTTTAATAATTCGAAATTATTTTGACTCAAAATTGTTTTATTTTTTGCTCCTTCTTACGATAATTCTCGGAAACTGACTGTTAAAAAAGCAGATCGAGCTCGCATAGATGCTTTTGAAATGTGAACGTGGAGGAGAATGCTGAGAGTTCCTTATACCACCCATCGAATTAACATTTCTATACTAGATGAGCTCGGTAATCCAAAGAGACTATCCTCCATTGTGTCGACAAGAATGCTTACATTCTTCGGACATATACACAGAAGCGATAATATAGAGAAACTTGTGGTTCAGGGTCATGCCCCGAGTGGGCGACGCCATGGCAGTTGCCCTACATGCTGGGTGGATACGACGAAGTTGCTGGATATGAATACCAAGAGCGCCACTGAACTGCCAGTAAATCGCAAACGTTGGCGAGCTATAGTTCTCAAAACTATCGATAATATTCGTGTCGGCAATACTCTAGCTCCGACTTAATGATTTTTACGAGTTCACAACATGTCTGTTAAGACATTGTGACTATGATGATGATGATAATTCTATCATGTTTTCAAAATATTAGTTATTAAACCCAAAGATCACCCCTTCCGAAACGTTATATAATGCCGCTTAAAATGTAATATCCACAAATATGTACACGTCCCCCCCCCCTTGGGAAATTTTCTGTCTTGCTGATCAAGTCCCAGTCAAGCAAAATTAAACCCTAATCTGGATCCTCCCCTCCCGAAACTAAATCCTCGCTAGTAGGCCTTTTTTGCCATGTCCAAATATCACCCCTCAGCCACCACTGCCTGCCTTCCCCCCTCTCTGCCAAACCTACCCGACCTTTTAACAAAGGCCAGTAGGCATCTTTGGCTCTTTCCACCCTGAATGACGATATCAGGATATTATTCCCCACGAATCGCTCTATTCTGGTGAACTATCGAGTGGCTCCCGTGCTACCCACGTTTCCCAGGCCGATATCGCCTCTCATTTTGTCAAAGATATAGAGGCGGCAAGTCCAAAAGTACCTCCAGAGGGCAACAGTGGGTGTTGTCCTCATGGCACCCGTTATCCTTAGGGCTGCAAGTCTCTGAACCTTAGCGAGCTTGAGCATGACAGATCTCCTCTACGCTCTGCTGCGTCTCGGGATTGCGCCCGATCCTTGTTATATTGAGTTATCCATCTTTATCTATACAGGGTTACTGGTAACTCGACCACTTTCCTGCAAGAGGTAATAGAGGGACTCAAATATAATAGATTTAACCCCCCATATGTAATTCCGAAAACCGATAGTTTTCGAGATAATTAACATTTAATGTTTTTCAACCAAATGTCCAAATTTCCACACTAGATCCTAAACTAAGAAAAAAACCTGTTGTTGATTCTGAGAATTTTTATTTTAGTATTTAACTAACACATACACAAAGCTTAGTATTAAAATGTTGGAAAATACTAAACAGTTCCAAACTAAATACAAATATTTAAAAAATAATCAACACAATTTTTACATTCACCGTGAAAGAAAATTATCTAGCTCAAAAAAAATTATACAAACGGTTGAACAAATCGCTAAAAAACTTTCCTACCTAATAACCTTTTCAGAAAGATTATAAACAGCAATGAATAAAAATCACCTATTCAAAGACAACGAATGACAGTACAATCATTATTGATAAGACAGTTACATACTAGAATGTTTGCAAATGCTGTCGATGATTTTATCCAAGTAAAACAAATTAAATCCACTCAAAGTTTCTAGAGATCTTGCTCAATGTGTTGCCTTTGATTTCGGATACAAGTACGGATCCGCTTCCTCACTTCGGTTTTTGTAACTCGTGTTGAAAAATTTCATCTCCTCCGCCGCATTGATAATTTTTTGCCTTAATTCGTCAGCAGTATTAACTGGAGTCTCGTAAACCAATGCCTTCATGTGACCCCAGACGTAAAAATCAAGAGGTGTCAGATCTGGGCTCCGCGCAGGCCATGGGATGGGTTCACCCCTCCCTATCCATTCGTTCGGGTATGTGTTGTTCAACAACTGCCGAATTGTGATACGGTAATGTGCTGGACAATCATCATGCTGGATATCATGTTGTTGATGATTCTGTATTATGTTGATAAATTTTGTTAAATAGTTACTTGTGGTTGTACTGTCATTCTTGTCCTTGGAATAGGCCATCAGATAAGGAAGTTTTTAAAATAATTTGTTTGACTGGTTGTGTATCTTTTTTTGAGCTAGACAATTTTCTTTCGCGGTGAATGTAAAAATTTTGTTCTTTATTTTTTAAATAATTGTATGTAGTTTGAAACTGTTTAGTATTTTTACACATTTAAATACTAAATTAGATTTGCGTATGTGTCAGTAAAAAACTAAATTGGAAATTACTAAAATCGACAGCAGGGTTTTTTCTAAATTTGGGATGTAGTGTGGAAATTTGGACATATCGTTGAAAAACATTGATGTTAATTATCTCGAAAACTATCGGTTTTCGGAATTACGTATGGGGGGTTAAATCTATTGCATTTGAGTCCCTCTATCACTTCCTGCAGGAAAGTGGTCGAGTTACCAGTAACCCTGTATATCTATGTCTATAATTAACTTACCGGATATCGCCAGCAATATCTTCCTGCGTGCCCCGAAGGCGCTGATGCCGATATCGATCAAATCTTGATCCGTCAATGTAGTGAAGGTGCCCAAATCGATCTCGTGCGTCGTGAAGATGGCGATGTACCTGGTGAGGCCAAGCGCTGTCAGCAAGGAGGTTAGGTCTCGCCAGTCGGAGGTGGACAGGCTACTCAGCACGTGGTGGTTGGGAGTGTGGTCAAGGACGTTGCTCATGTTCATCGCGGCCGATGTGGTGGGGGAGGAGTAGTTGTCATTCTGTCTCGAACCACCCCCGCTACTGCTGGACATCTTCCACACGTCGTCGTCCTGGGAAAAATCACATTCGTACCGTCAATGATCGTTATTGGATAAGGTGAATTCATTTAACAATCCCAGCAAGTGAAATCCGAACACTGAGAAGAAAGGGACGCGCTTCTTGAAGTGCGGCAGACTAAAGCCAATAATAAACGAACCTATTTGCCATAATTAGTTTATAAAAAAATACAAGTCAATAATATGTGGGTCCTCCATGTTGACGAAGGTACTCCTCTAGCCTACGTGGAATGCTCGTAATCTGGTTGTAAATAAACTTAGAGGTACAGAGCCTCACAGGGTGGCAGGTTGCCCTCACAGCATGTTCCGGTTCGTCCAGCGTGGTCGGAGGGTTGAGTAAATCGCGAATGTAGTGATCCATCTAATTCTATACCTTTCCAATTGGCGATAAATCGGGTGATTATGAAGGCCAAGGGAGCACCGTGACCCCAGCTTCCTGTAGGAACCTCATCGACACCTTTTGTAATATGAGGACGCATTATCTTGCTGGAATGAACCCTCAACGAGGCCTTCGAGGAAATATGGAATGGCAAGTGGTTCTAACACGCTAACACCTCATTCACATAGTGTAGGACCGTCACTGTGCCAGGAATCACAAGTAAAAGCGACTTGCTGTTAAATGCAACGGCACTCCAAACCATCAAACCAATAGGACGCTCAACATCAAATTGGAGATCACGTCGTTCACCCTGCCGCACCGTCGTCGTCGTGTAAGGTCCTGTCCACACCTCCACGTCACGACGCCGTCAGCGTGGAACGGTGCGGTATCGTCTTACGGTGCGTTGTCATAACGTACCAATTTACGTTACCGTATCCTAAAAATGCACGTCACGACACCTCATTGTGCATGTCACCGTGCCTTGTAATATATCGATACATTCTTCACTAGCGTACATGAAAAATAGCAGTCTCGTTCCAGATATGGACCACATAATACGTATTCTGATTCTGTTATCGTGAAAAAGACGGAGAGAGGGGTTGAAAAAAAACACGTGAAAAATCAATAATTACTGGGCGCACCCCTATCTTTCTATTGAGGTTTTGAATAATTTTTTTTGTCATAAATGGAAAGATCATAAGTTTTATAACAAAACTGTTTTTGTTTTCTTTTTTTTTCGCAATAATTCAAAAGTTATATCCAAATAAAAATGGGTTTTTGAATCCAGTACCGAAAACACGCCGACGGCTCCCGAACCCGTGTGACGTCACCATGGCGGTAAGGATGCTCCTTTGACCAACGACGTCCTACTCCGATACTAGATTCCCAGCCAATCGCGAAAATACGTACTGCTAAATTGGTAACTAGTGTATATTTGTTGCAACACAGTCGATGAATGAAGTTCGCAGCTCGAGACGAAGTCTACGATCGAAATAAATATCTTTTTGAATGTTTGAAGTTGAAGTCAGATTACCAGATTCCAGTAAGTAAGTACCTAATCAAATATGTCGAAACCCAGGCCTTCCAACGATTTTTTTTATTTTTTTTATCAAAACATTTATTGATGTGCTTTTTGCACTTGTTACGCACATTTTTTTCTACGACCAACATAAATATGTGTTTGAATCAAATTTTGTTAGACATATTACTTGCACTGCACATTGCTTGTTAAATTTTTATGAAAATTTAATATTGTCAAGCTTCATTGCTCAAAGTTAAATAAATAATAATACCAAGTGATAAACAGAATATGATTACTTTTTTACATTAAAAAACTGAAAAATGAATGAATTGAATGGATGAAGGGATTTTGTTTTATTAACCATTACATTTAAAAAAAATTGATGTCGATTGATATTGACGGACAAACCTCATTTCCACTGATTTTTTTAATTATCCACCGCCTCCTGTACTTAGTTTTTGCACTGTGGAGTGCAAGTAATATGTCTAACAAAATTTGATTCAAACACATATTTATGATCGTAGAAAAAATGTGCGTAAGAAGTGCAAAAAGCACATCAATATAATTTTTGATAAAAAAAAATAAAAAAAAAGTTGGAAGGTCGATCCAAAGACCCTGAGATCCACTAGTGGACTCTCTAACCACTGGGCCATCCTTCGATTGAGGTGATCTTTCAACGAAACATATTTGATTAGGTACTTACTTACTGGAATCTGTAATCTGACTTAAACTTCAAACATTCAAAAAGTATGTCTAGCCTCTCCCTCACCCAGAAATCAGAATATTTCCAAGATCCAAGATGAAAAACTTAACACGTACCTTACTATTGTGTCTATCCGCCATTGGTACAGGGCTGGTGTAGCTAACCCCGTACCCACACCAGGCGTTCGTGGGTACCCTGTATGCATTCGGAGAGGGCTTGTGTTGCATCGCTCTTAGGCCCGCGATGCGCTTGATTTCGTAGTCGGAAACACCAAAAGCTACCTTGTCCTGACGTTTATCCACTGAGGGACCATGGTATCCAGCTGAGAAGACGGGCAATGCAGATTCCCATTCTGAAATATAAAAAATAAAATTGGTATCTGTATATAAACAAATTGTAACCATTATAACAATGGGCCAACTCGGTGAATAACAATAACCGGTATACATGAATGAATGGAATAAAGAGAGATACTTTCTGGTGACCAGAACCACCAGTGCCTAGGCGTCCAAGCGAGGCCTTATTCACCTCTTCTAACCCTAGTTCCCAAGTTCAGCCTTCATCGCAAAGGTGAGGATAGGCTTAGGTCTTGCCCATGTTATGTCTTCAGGTTCAAGGACCCTTGAACCCAGTATAGTCTACCTGAGATACCCAAAGGCTTCGCAGCGACATAGATTGTGAGCCTCCTCGCTGTAGCGTACACACGTCGGTCGGGTCGCTTGCCACCCAAACACATACAAGTCACGTCTGAAGGTATTATGGTCAGATATAGGGTGACCATCCGTCCGGAAAACCCCGGGCATGTCCGGAAATTTGGAGCCAAATTTCGTGCCCGGGCGGAATTACAAAAATCGGTAAAATGTCCGGAGTTTGAGCCGCAATCGAGAATAGTTGGCACAACATTCAGCAAAATGAACAAATACAGCTAATGGGTAGGCAAAAAAATCACAAAAATCGGTAAAATGTCGGGAATTTGAACCCGAATCGAAAATAGTTGGCAAAACATACAGCAAAATAAACAAATAAAGTTAATGGGCAGGCAAAGAAAGGTTTGATGGCACATCTCTCTTCATTCACTTACAGCACCCGGCTATGCCAAGTGTCTAGAATTGATCTATGAAGTATATGGTCACCCTAGCCAGATAGCAGACCCACAATAACTTGGCCGGCTTCTATCCAGTGAGGGACAGCATCGCCCCACCTTGGCCAGTGGTCCTAAAATAAATTTTCTAGCTTGACGGAGATGTCCAGAGGTTCCTCTCTATCTCATAAGATGTTGACGGTGCAACCACACTTCTGTTTTCCTTCTATTGGTACCTGCTGCCAGCTCCACAGCCGATTCAGGACACAGGAAATTATTCCTTGACCCTTGCGCGCGTCCGCCGTTTCATTGCCGCAAACTCCAGCATGACTCGCCACCCACATAAGCGACCCATATCTTGCCCAAACGTCATCCAATACTGGATACATTGCAGAACGAGCCTTGATGTAAACCTACAAGCACTCAATGTTTTTAATGCTGCCTCTGGTTGTCAGAGCAGATAGTAGTCTACCTGAATTTCGCTTTTCTTTTGGCCTATAGACCCCAGCGCCGAAGTCTTCGTCAGAAGTGTCGCCTATGTATCAGACTAGTCCTCTCTCCTCTCCTGCCGCTTGACCTCTCCTCTTCCCTTGCAGGAAACTTCGCCGTAAATTTGCAGTCAAGCAGTACGTAGGAGAAATTATGTCACTCCTCATATGTAGGGTAGGGCCATCCCTTTGCAGTTCCAAGAGGATTCACAAACGACCAACTGCTCTGACTACACAATCGGGACGCAGACGCCCTTGCCTTGTTATGTTAACATAAGCCAAGCGTTGAATTTTATTTAGCAACCGGCAAGTGTTCGATAGGCTCACGCCATTCGGATGCTGCCAAAGAGACATGCCATTTTAGTTGTTGTTGATGAGGACGGTCTTTTTTATGACTCTGCATGTTCACTGATATACCTGTATTTCTCATGATCCATCTCATCCATCCAAATGTGACTGGGGGTGGTAGATACCAGTGTCAAGGTCATTCAGTGATTCTTAAGAGTCACTGTATTCGAAACTTCACGTAAATCTGTCTATTTTTACTGTGTATCAATTTCTTTCGAAATGCGTTGATTTTTTAAAACCATCCACCTTTGGAGCGCTCTTGACCTTGACCTCAATAGCTTGGTCAAGGATCACTGGCCGTCTTTGCTTATTTGACAAGAGGGTGCATGGAAAATTCATCGAATATGTAGCAGTCATTTTATAGTGCCCATGCCCCCTATTATATAGATGTATAGTATGCAGATTAAAAAAAATACAACAATAAAAAATACGAAATATGAACTGTTATTATCTTATAGCAACGTCATCCCCATGGCCCTCCCTCTATGATCGTCACTGTCAAGGATAATCATATTTTGGCGCAGAATGTATCGCGACTTCTAAATTCCCGAGAAAAACAAGTTAAAAATTGACATTGACATTGTTTTGCCCCACAAAGCCAATCGCAAATCTAATACCATACTTAATTAGCTCGGAAAGGTTTTTGACGTTTGTATTTTTCGCTTTTCGTTTCGCTACGTTTCCTAAAACTGAAAAACAAACCTTGTCCTTAACAACTTACCACTTTCGTCATTTTCTGGACGACTAGCATACCCTGGAGACACAGCGTTTCTAGGACTGGATACAGAACCGGATAAAGAGCTGTTTGTGCTTGATATTGTAGAGCATGTGGTGTTGTCCTTGCTGTGATCCAACGACTTTGACGCCTGGCTGAGCGAATGAAAACTGCAAAAAAACGAGATATCTATTATGTATTGGAGTCATTTATTATGACTACAGGCCCTTCACTCATACAGAGGGAGGAATTTTCAACCGAATTCATCGAATATTATCGCGTGTATTGAAATACAAAATTGCTGCTTGCTCCTTTTACTTACTCCTCATGGAATATTAAAAAAATTTAAGAGGTAGGCAGAGCTCAACAGGGTCTCCCTTAAATCTGATAGTAATAGTTCACCCATCTGGATCGAGGTCGTCTAGTTTTTGACACAATTTGTTTTTTGATTATCAAGCACACCACTATCACGCATGTATGTATAATATGTATAAGGACTTTTCGAGATGCCATGGTACGCAAAACTGAAGATATCTGACCATTGTGTGTATGAACTTGTGGTTCTTGGGCCGGCGTCGTAAATCGTTGATGTTTAATAATGTTTCGCCACCACAAGTGGATGGCATCTTCAGAAGCTATTTCACTTCGGCAACTTGGGGAAGTTGTGGCTTCTGTATCTGTAGAGTGGGGAGGGTGAGTGGTCCCATACTGCACTTAGGCCACAACTGGCCCATTGTGCATCCTCCCAGAGAGTTGCTTCCTCAGGTCTTCGTCAATCCTGCTAATTTTAGGAAGGCGGACAAGTCACTACGGGACATCCCCCTTATGTGGGCTGATGTAAGCCAAGACTCGCCGAACGCACACTCTTTAATAGAAGATAATTCTGGGCACTTACATATGACGTGTTCCACAGTTTCGTCTTCGTTTTCACACATTCTATATATCGGTGTGTCACTTACCCAATTATGTATTAAGTACTTCTTGGATATTGCCATGCTAAAACCTACACCATTTTACCATTTGGGCATAGGAGTGTTTTTTATACTTCCGCAATTGTGGTTGTCGACATTCCAGAAAGGTCATATGGTTCAAAAATTCTTTGGTCAGCAGCCTTCCTGGCTGGACCGTACACTATACAGTTGCCTTTGCTGTTGTTGTGCCCTTAACCCAGCTCAGGACAATACTGTTTTTGTCTGAAGTATGCGCTAAAGATTGGTACCATTCCATTGCTAGCCCTGATGTGATGCAAAAGTCTTTTCAGGGTTAGAAGTGCTTGTCCGCTAGCGGTGCAGATTATTACAGTCTTGCCAGATACATCTCTCCTGGTTAGTTCGTTTGCAGCTATCGATATGCCAGTCAGTTCCGTTTGAACGACACCGGCATTTTCACCCATCGCTCACTTTGTTCTTAGGTTTACAGACCTGGAGTATACACCAGTCCAGTGCCTTCTCTTGTTTTAGAGCCATCTGTGCATATGTAAAATGCATTTGTCACATTTGGCTCAGCATTCTGTTTAATTTCTAGTTTGTAGAGTTTCTTGGTTGTGACTTTGAAGTTACGCACGTTATAGCATTTTTGGAAATGGGATGACTTACCCGCTACTGGCCATCGAATACTGCCCCGCCCCCGTATTCTGTGCTTGCTGTCTAGCCGTGGCTCCGGCCACCACGTGATCGTAGAGGAAGTGTGGTTGGTGCACGCCGAAACCTACGAAGGTGGAGGGGGGCGTGGGGGCGGTGACATGGGTGGGCGTGGTCGGCAGCGGCCAAACACCTCCTGGCGACAGCATGGGGCTCAGAGGGGGCGGGGCTAACCCGGCAGAGGCGGAGCTATCCTGGAAAGGGGAGTTCGTGGTCACGGCGATCGTAGGCAGGTGATAGCTCGCGGGGATGCCAGCGCGTAGAGGTTGATCCATCAAGCCAAGCACCAGGTGGCGAGCTCGGTAGATGTTGTCTGGAATAAATAACATTAATGCATTAAACTATATCAACTCCGTTGTTCTTTAGATTGTAACAATATCGGGTCGACAAGCATTGAAGTTAGACATAACCAGAGGGGAGGTTTCAGTTGGGTTCCAAGTTGGTATGTGGTTCTTTGTTAGCAGTCGCTTCCATAGTACCTGTTTGGTTACTGATTTGGAGTCTGTCAGTCGGTTTGTGGACATGAGGAAATTCTTCTTTGATATAAGTCTGAATGGTGGGGGCTTATGCCTATATAGAGGATGTCTTTTATCTAATGAGTGTCTGCTTCGTTTTACCATAGATGTAACTCCTCGCCTGATTTAAGGGGGGGGGGGGCTATTCCCACATGTATAGGTGGTCCGGGTTGGTAGGTTTTAGACAGCCCGTGATTATCCTGCAGGTGTCGTTTAGGGTAGAGTCAAGTTTGTTAACATGAGTCAATCTGGACCATACGGGGCATGCGTATTCGGCTTGGGCAAAGCACATGGCAAGGGATGTCGTCCGCAAGTCGCCAGGGTGGGCCCCCCGTTAGGAGTTAACCAGCTTGCGAACAACGTCGTTCCTCGTGTTCACTTTTGCTCTAGTCTTCTCTAGGTGATTTGTATAGGATGAGTCCTGTCTAAGGTAACACCCAGATGAATTGGATTTGGATAGTGCTGTAGCGTGGTCGAATTCACTTCTAATTATCAAAAGTTGTGTGGTACAAGAATTATAAGAAAATTAAAATGAAATAAAAGACAAAAACCGTATAAGTACTGTATAAATCACCGACTATTAAATTTGATTTAATAGTCGGTGGTATAAATACAGTGTGCCAATTAATCATTGCATGCGATAAATAAAATAAAATAAAAAGGTTCCAATTATACTTACCAGCATTTTTTTCAATGCCTTTGATAACACATGCCTTAGTGTTTTGTTTCGCCTTCTGCCTTATGTTAATGGTTACATCGCAATTGGTCTGAATGTATGCTATATGTTCTGGTCTAGTTCTTAAGGTGGTAGAGTCTTCTGGGAGATCAAATATTATAATCAAGGGTAAGCTACCCATTAACAGCTGACGTGCCTGAAAGTAAAATATACAACCATTGGTATTTTGGGACTATTTCTATTAAACATATTACTGTGTTTGTATTACGTCATTATATTATTAAAGTGAATTTATTTGAGCCAAATAATTAATCGTCCACTTTGCGGTAAAAACATGCCCATCTTTCTAGTTCTCCATTGGTACTATAAACTTCATGTAGATGTGCTGAACACAGGCAATAAGATTGCATTTAAGCTCTAAAAAGTCGCTAGGTAATCAAGCAGAACATAAGCAAGCCATGTTATAAAGTATCTTGTATCCGTAGACTTTCAGTCATGTAGAAATAATGAGAGGTCTCAAGTCATCTAGAGGTCTAAAAATCTCTAGTGAACACACTAATGGATCGATCTTGAATGTACGTACGCTATAAAGCTGAAACTGTAGATTTTATACTATAGATCGACAATAATGAATGAATGCCTGCGCAAGTTAATATCCACTGGACTGTTACAGCTGCGTCTCTATTTTCAGAACAGGCAACGCCGCCGGTGTTCACGGGCTATATTCACGGATGCACGGAAATCATCTACAGTTTCAGCTTTCGCGTACGTACGTTCATGATCGATCTACAGTGTGTTCAACTGGTCATTACGTTTACTAATGAAGAATATGTATGTGGACATTTGGTTCATATACGGTTTATGCAATGGAAGCATGGGAAGCATCCCAGTCAACCCAACGAAAGAGTTTTTCTGGGACATTTCAACGTTTACGCGAGACATTTTGACGACGCCCTACTGATGCCGGTAGACCTCGTGTGTATGGTCCCAAAGCTGAATATAATAGCCTGCATCGATTCAATAATTTGCATTTTTCTCGAAAACGGTTAGCCCTATCGAGATGTACCAAGAGACCATTTTTACGTAGAAATCTCTGAAATACCATGTTCTAAAATCAAAATGTCAAAAAAATTACCATTTAGAAATTGGGGTTATTTTTACCCTTAACTCCTCCCGTATGATACGCCTCTGATTGAAATTATGAAATTCTGAATTCAGATTCAGCGTCAAAAGTTTACCCATCGTACCTAATTTCGTAATTTTGTTATGAGTGGTTTCGAGAATATCGAGGGAAAACCGTCTTCAGGGTGCCTCATGCAAAGGGGCGTAGCTCCCTTAGGAAGCATTTCCGGACCCATGTTCAGATCACATTTTCTTTCTATTTTTTGAAGTACTATTCGTGGTTAAAGTTTGTTAACATACTTAATTAACACCCTGTATAACATGGCTTGCATGTTCTGCTAACTAGCAGCGACTTTTTAAGACGAATCCATTTTAAATTACAACTCGAAGTTTTAGTGTAGATCACTCTTATAATTAATCATGATGTAGTAGTGAATAGTATTTTGTTGCACGAGCGGTAATGACTAATAACTCATGCAATTGAAGTTTGCAGCACAAGCCCTAGGTTTTGTTTATAGGTAGTACTACTTATTCAAAAGCAATTTTGTAATCGCTATGTAACTTAATGGGAGTAGATAAAAATAATTACCTTATAAACATTGTGAATATTTCCAGTAATATTAACGTTGCTCTTCTTCAAGTTCGGAATATTTGGATCTTGGGCATCAGGAAACATAATCTGGCAATTGGTGTACTTCATTATAGCTTTGAGATTCGAATGATTCTTACCCAGAACAGTTGGATGATGATGAGGGGATATCTCCATTGACATTTGAATTGGAATTTGGCTCTGAAAAATATCGGAGTTTCCATGTTAGCATTATATAAGTTCTCCAGTTTCTGCAAAATGTCTCTTACTGAAAACCTCCAATTATATATGACATCTTTTTATATCTTTTATTATAGATATTATTATGCTTATCAAATGCGCTGTGAGATTCAACTGTTCCGATCGGGGAATAAACACGGCAGGAATTCAGTCGGGCTGAATCCCTCTAAACAACAGTGACTTTAGGAAAAGTGCCGTTTGAACTGCTACGTTATCTTACATCCTAAAAAAAGTATGTAAAAAGAGGCTTTTCTTCGATGCTTCAAGCCGTGTAGGTCCTTCTTAACATCAACTAGTCGAGAACGAAGCTTCAAATGTGTTACGAAATGTTCCATATGGCATGTCCTGTATTCTAATCAGAATCCCGAATTCTTACAAGACCTTGTTTTTGCCCCTTCTACTTCAAGTAGTGGACGATGGAGAAAATTGAAACATTATCCATTGCTTATGCTTATGAGCGCAGAAAAGCATTGAGAGACCTTTTTTGATTTTGAAAGTGAGAAGCGCAATTTTACAATGTTTCGCTAAATACCGTAATTTCTGATGGCAATTCCTGTTGATTTAGTTGAAAATGTCATTAGCCTTTTCGGAACGTTTAAGCATAAGCGATCAGTGTGTCAATCAGGATCTAATTTGAGACTTGTAGAGTAGTAAATTTTCTAGGATGCCAATTTGGTAACGCAATACCGATGAACCTACCATATGCTACAGTATTAAAATACTTACGGCTAAATTATCACAGAGAAACTCCATCAACAACAAAGTGGCCCTTTTCACCTGTTCTACCTCCCATTCAACGCCTTTGACCAACACTAGAGTTGCATGCAGTTTGGGTCTTGTTTTGAACATCACCTGGACCTTGTATTGTTCTTGTATTTTCAGTAAGTATGATGACGAAGTATCCACATTTTGAGACATGATCGGTAGCTCAAAGCCGAATATTAAAGGTATCAACTCCTGCAAATAAGTCCAAGCAAGATTTAAGGACCTTGGCTTGGCTATTATTAAAGGTAAAAGGTATACATAAAATAGGGGAAATCGGTCGCACAAGATAGCAATATTCCGATGTCATCATTCAAGATGATGATGAAGATACCGTAAGCCTACAAAGATATTCGGATGAGGGGAGAATCAATGAATGAATGAAAGAAATGAGAGAGGCTTTCTGGTCACAAGATCCACCACCTACAACCGTGCTCTTCTCCTTACTCTAGTTCCCAGTCCAGCCCTCATCGCAGAGGTGAGTTTGTCTTTGGGACCACCTGCCCATCTTTTACCTTCAGATCAAGGGCCCTTGGACCTAATATAGTCTACCTGTGATATCCAAGGGCGTCACAGCGACATAGATTGTGTTACGAGGATTTTCGTCCTCGATACAGCGTGTACACGTCAAGTCGCTTGCAATGCCCATCACATAAAAGTGACGCCTGAAGGTGCTATGGTCAGATAGCATTCCTACAAGTAACCTTAGCCGGCTTCTGTCTAATGAGAGACAGAACCGCCCTACATTGGCCACAGGTCCTAAAATAAGATGAGGTTTGGTGTTTCACTGTTAGATCACGCCTGAAGGTGTTGGGGTCCCGTAGAGCAGGCTTCTTCTTGGAAGATAAAGGAAGGCAAATAAACTTTGGACCTGCATGACTGCTGGGAAAAATATACCTCATAATTGATGGTTCAGTAGAAGTTGAACAGTCCTGAAAGTCAAGCAGCTCTAAAGTGGTGGTACCTCTGAGGGCTAGATCACCTCCTGACCAGAAATGGCCTTCAAGAATGATTACACCACAAGAATGTGAACTTGTTCTGGCTCACAGGACATCTTAGTGTTTCGGATAACGAGAGGGAGAATCGCATAGCCATGATAGGGACCAATAATAGTTCCTGCATCGGCTCTGAACCCATGCTAGGAATTCGTAGGCGCCAGGCCAAAATGGCAGAAGCTTGGTTAGAGAGAGACGACTGCAGGCAAGCAAAAACGTGTATAGTTTATTGGTGTGAAAGTAATATAAAGAATGAGGCACATAAGGTGACAGTAACCATATAGTAAGCCCTGACACGAGTGATACACAATGGCTCAACCTTTTGGTAAGGGTTCTCACACGCCATTGCTGGTTGGCCCTTGGCTGGGCACTTACCACTTATCACTCAATCAAGTGGTAAAGGACCCCATTTGTTCCAGATTTTGGAAGATACGAAATTTCGTTTCACTTCCTGGGCAGATGAACTGTGTAATCTCAGGGTTAAGATACCAGGCCGCCACTTGCCTTATCCCAATACCACCCCCAAACCTCAAAGGGAAAATTTTACACAAAAACTCTCGCGAAATAGTGTTTTAGGTGTATTGGGGCTTTCTATTTTAACTTCTATAATTCCATTTCATGGTAATGATATTTTACCTTTTTTGTCTTAATGATAAAATTTTTACTTTCAATTTTGATTCTTATTTGGTTTTTGTTTCAGTTAGAACCGCTGGCTATTGTTTCTATACTGCAAATTATTATAAATAGCTCAACTATAGTTTAAATGCTTACCCTGACGCGACTTCTAGCATTCTCAACTCCTTCAATATCACCAGATATGGAAACCTGGTTGCTTTTTTCCAACGGATTAGATCTATTTGAGTCAGGAAAATGAACATGACATTGAGTTTCCTCCATCACGCGCTTGATGCTCAGACCTCCTCTACCAATTATGTGAGAGTGATCTGTATAACTGATGTCCATTTTCATTGTAACACGATTACACTAAAAGTAAAAACAAAATCATCCTTTACATACAGAGTTTTAGAAACGTTTGGAGGCGGTTTGGACGCTTAATAGATAAAATATTGAAGGTGTCGAAAGAACTTTCAAATATTTTCATTTCATGTACACCCAGGGCCGTAGCTAGGCGTTGACCATGGAGGGGGTTCATGGTGACCTTAGGGGGGGCGGTTCATGTGTAAAAGAATATGTAGTGTCTTAATTTGCTTAAAATCTGTATAGATTGTATCGCTGCTAATGTGTCATGAGCGCCGAGGGGTTGGTTAGTAGTAGAATAAAGAATAAATCACTAAGCTTGGAGAAAGCATCCTGGATTATTTTTATTTTGTATTATTTTAGTAGTTATTTCATTGATGGGAATACTCATGCGGGGGGTTTGAACCCCCCAAACACCTCCTTATATATGGCCCTGTTTACACCAGTATGGCTTAGGTTTTCTTATAAATAGAATCGTAATAATGCTCCTAATATAGTATGAAATAGCATTTTTGTCATGATTTTAGAGAGTTCTTATTTGATTTAATAAATTCATTCTTGAAATTCTTCTTGACATTGTGCTAAATGTTTGTATGATAAATTATTTAAATGTTATATTTATAATTAAGACATACCAGGACAAATAATTTTTGCTAAATAATGTCACTTTAGCTCTGCTAGTTTTATACCCTGACAATATAAATAATTCGACAATAAACAAATTCTAATAATAACCATAATCAAAAATGTAGATATGACTCACCCTTGTGTTCAAAATAGTCATTATCCTCTCTTTTGCAGCTTGAACATCTTCTGGTCTACCTGCTATTCTTACGTGAGGGTCTTTTTTTGATTTTGCCCCTATTTTCAACCGGTTGGGCCATGTAATATATGTGTCAGTGTCTTCCATAATTTTTGCGAAAAATACATCTGCCGGAATAAGTGCTTCATTATCACCTACAACAAGAAAAATAATGTAGGTTAACTTAGGATTTGCTTCATATTTACAAATTGCAAAAAAAAGAGTCAAGTGGCTTGACTCAGTGCCTCCCACACAAAAAAAATTGATTCTCCCATTCCCAACTTCCGCGCCACACCAATTTCGTCACTTTCCAGAAAAAAATAGCGTCAAGTGTCTTGACTCTGTACTTCCCACACATTGTCGGTGCTAACAAGAAACTCAAGTTCCTCTGTCCCTACACTATCCTCATCAAAGAAGTCGATGATCCGGGACCTCTGAAACATCTAAAAATGAAGTTTGAGTAACTTCGGAATTATTCGTTTTTTGTTTATTTCCCCTCCGCCACTGGCATGTTTCAACAACGATACACTGCTAATACCATTTCTTCCGCGTTAATAATACACTGTCACAATTTCATCACAATCAAGTTCGTAGTTTCCAAGTTACACGTTATAGGATCATAATATGTATGTGTCGAATTACTTCACATATTATATAAAATTCAATGGCGACATTCGGATAGGTCTAAAAAGCACACGATATCACCAAATTCATTTTTTTCCACGCAATATAGAGTATTTTATGAGTACAACAAATTTCTGAGTTTTACAACCCCCCCCCCTTACCATCCCAATTTCACCCCCACCCAAAAAAAGTAGGAAATGATCAGGATCAGGAACTCCTAAGACGCTTAAAAACGAGGTTTGAGCTATTAAAATATTGATATATTTTTAGTTTTTTTTTATCATTGCTGCGCTGCCACTGACGATTCCTAAAAACCATACGCGTTTTCCATCCTCGCCACGGTAAAAATACTGTGTCAAAATTTCATTAATTAAAATCAATTCAATAATTTGCAAGTTACCCAATACAGAATAATCTAAAGCAATAACGTATGCATACTTCAGAAAATTCTAAGTCTTTTGTTTTCTGTAATTGTAAATAATTAATAATACAAAAAACTCAGTTTTAAAACCCTCCCATCCCCCCAATCAACCCAATTTCAATCCCCCCTCCCCCCAAAAAAGTAGAAAACGATCCGGAACCCCTACAGCTCGTGCTGCATAATGCCGGCTACAGACGATCACTTTTAACTGACAGTTTTCACTGAACACTATAAACTGTCAGTTGTGTTCCTTAAAAACTGACTATTTTCTTAGTGTCAGTTAAAACTGATGTTATATACGATAATTTTAACTGAAGTGACGGAACTTTCCAGTTAAAACTGTACGTGTGTATGTGATTTGTATCAGTTCTGAGACAACGGTCTGTCAACTACGGTACTCTACTCGTTTTGTTATTATTAATAATGGGGGTTACGAGAGATAGCAGATGTAGGGAGTTTTTCGCACTCATTCTGACATAGTTGTGCCAATCTTTTGGAAGTATTTTAAATTCAGTTAATAAGTTAACATGTGAATAAACAGCCCTTTTTCTTAACCATTCCTTGCAATATGCTTTACGTTTATTTTTCTTCGTCTCATTATTTGAAATTAACAAAATACCACATATATCTAGGGCATCTGGTGACATCTTGAAAACTGATTCATCGTCAGTTAAAACTGAACGTCTGTAGACAGTACGAAGGTCAGTTTTTACTGATAGTTTATAGTGTTCGGTGAAAACTGTCAGTTAAAAGTGATTGTCTGTAGCTGGCATAACCTTAACTGCGTGGGTTATTACCATCATTCTACCGCCCGTTGAACAATATACTATTAAACATCGTTATTGTATTTAGGTAATTAGTACAAAAAGGGTACATTTATTACCGATACATATATAGGTATTACATTACACGACATACAGGGTGTCCCACGACGATTAAGACAAGCAATATATCGGAACTGGGCACTAGTAGCGAATTATAATTTTGGGGGTGTAAATTAGAACGAATATAATATCTTTTCTTATTATTGTGTCACCCAATGAGGTATCTGTTTTTGATCACGTGACGTCTGATACAAAAATTTTAATGGGACACCCTGTATATTTGTGACTTTTTGTGTTCCTTCCTATAAAACAATTCCGACAAACTTGGGGTCTAAAGTAATTAGTTCAAGAGCTACATGTACTTAAAGGGTGGTACCACTACCATTGATTATAACATGTACCCCTACAGTTAAATTATTTTGGTAGTGTTTCATAATGGTAGTGGTACAGTCTTTTAAGTACCTGTAGCTCTTGAATTGATCACTTTAGACCCCAAGTATGCTAGTTTGTTGGAATTGTTTTATCGGGTGGAACACAAAAAGTCAAAAATATACAGGGTGTCCCATTAAAAATTTTGACTCGGACGTCACGTGAGCAAAAACAAATACCTCTTTGGGTGACACAATAATAAGAGAAGATACATTCGTTCTAATTTTCGTTCTAATTTACACCCGCAAAATTATAATTCCGATATAGTAAATTACAGTTCCGATATATTGCTTGTCTTAATCGTCGTGGGACATCCTGTATGTATAAAGTGCCGGCTACAAACGATCACTTTTAACTGACAATTTTCACTGAATAGTATAAACTGTCAGTAAAAACTGACCTTCGCTCTGTCTACATACGTTCAGCTTTAACTGAAGATGAGTCAGATGATTCAGATATTCTAGCTATACGTGGTCTTTTGTTAATTTTAAATAATGAGAACAGGAAAAATAAACGTAAAGAATGGTGCAAAGAATGGTTAAGAAAAAGGGCTACTTTTCCAAATGTTAACTTATTAACAGAATTTAAAATATTATTCCAAAGGATTGGCACAACTATCTCAGAATGAGGTGAAGAAAATTACATACATCTGCTACCTCTCGTAACCCCCATTATTAATAATAACAAAATACGAGTAGAAGACCGCAGTTGGCAGACCGTTGTCTAAAAACTGATACAAATCACAAACACACGTACAGTTTTAACTGAACAGTTCTGTCACTTCAGTTAAAAGTATTGTTCCCACAATATAACATCAGTTTTAACTGACACTAAGAAAACTGTCAGTTTTTATGGAACACACGGTCAATTTTCACTGGCAGTTTATAGTGTTCAGTGTACACTGTCAGCTAAAAATGCTCTTCTGTAGCCGGCGTAAGGTTTGCAACTCGAAATCAGGTCGGATACCCACAACAAGTATACTTTTTACACACGTTTTACACAAGCTATTTTTCTGAGAATCAAATTAAATATTTTCATGTATGTAGTATTCGAACTGGACATTAATAACAGCTTTACAACAAAAGATTGAAATTATGAACTTCACCTTAAAATAGGCACTATATCAGTTTATACAATAACTCCCAACATGCTTTCATTGGTGATGATAACAAAAATTAGGTTTATCAAAAATGAAGTGAAAATATGTGTTCCTTTTCAATTTAAAACAATAACGAATTTGAGATTGTTCGGTGGTGCCTAAAACGAATATCTACAAGTGGTAACTTTCCACGCAATGTTACAAAAAATAATGAAAAAAAAAACGTAAATAGCATGGCCTACCAGTGTCGTTTATGAACCTCAGAAAGGCAGCACACCTTAAATGTTAAAAAAAATCTAGTCATATTCTAACTATAGTAACTTTACCTGTGAGCATTTGTTCCAGCTTCTTCCTATCTACCCTGAAACGGTCCTGATATAAGTCAGCTACGTCTTTGAGTCCTAATTTTGTCACGAAATCCTTCAATTCCTCCTTTGAGTCCCAGTTCGAGTTCCATCCTGAAGTCGTTGTTTCCGTTTCTGATATCTCCGACATTGTATCAGAATTTTTCGCGACCTCCATAACGTGCGACGCCAAGTAGTTGCAAGCCATTTTGTATTATATTTTTTAAAATAAACCGATCACACACCAATACGTAAATTGCATCAATAAATAATGTTAAAAAGTAATTTAAATGAATTGACCCTATACGTTTTGTAGGGATGAATGGAACTCAAGAGGAGGTATACGTTCAACTGGGATATTCAGTACAGTGCAAAGATCTTAAAAAGCATTCAGTCTAGTTTTTTCATCCAAACATGTGGTTTTTATAATTTCTTTCATGACATCAACAAAAGGAATCGACCATTCGGATTCTCTCGATAACATTCAAAACAGTATAAAATGTGTAGATGGGGTGTTGAGCTAGCTCAATTTTTTTATATCCATGCAAAAAATGGTCGGGGTACGATTTTTTGAATGAACGCTTAAAGGAAAGTTTCATTCAATTTTTGTCCGTTGTTTTGAATAATTTATTCTGGTAAACTGAAGAATGCTCAACTAAATAATGCTGGAAATTTAAAGACTGACTGGAGGGAAGTTACATTTTCAAAAAATCATATATAGGGTGTCGCTTGGTAAATCGCATAAATGAATCTGTGTAAACGGTAATTCATATTAGTCTATTCAAGTAAGGTCGATCTTACTGAATAAAATTATATATTATCTGAAGGGGTGCCTAGAAAACTGTCCATAATATGATTATTTAAAATTATAAAAAAAGATTATTACTTAAAAATTGACTGAAATGTTTACTAAATGAATTAGCGAAAAATATTTTTATCAAATTTATTAAAATTTAAATTTATTAAATTTTATTGCATTTCAAGACAGTATAAAATATGTAAATAGGGTGTTGAGCTTGCTCAATTTTTATGATTCGGTAAAATATATCTATGAAAAGATGGTCAAAGTATGATTTTTTGAACGACCGCATGAAGGAGAGTTTCATTAAATGTTTTCCCGTTGTTTGAATAATGTTCCGGTAAACTGAAGGACGCTCAACTGAACGATGTAAAAATATTTGCTGCAATTTTAAAGAGTGGATTGATTTTCCATTTTCAAAAAATCATATACGTTGATAACTCCCACAAATGGAACTGGGTAGAATTTAGATGATTAAGGTCGATCTTCACTATATTGCTTACCGAATAAAAATAACTCCACCAACAGGGTTGCCTAAAAAAATGTTCATACCTATAATGGGGTATCTTCCTAAAAAAAAATATTATGAAGGAATATTGATGCTCCCAAAACCATTTAATGGACACTTTTCTGTTTTCTATTAACGCAAAGCCTGTGACGTAATAAATCTTAGCGTGACGTCATAAGTCTATCATGGGGCCATCCTTAGCATGCGATTCTTCTTTGCCGTCTGACCTCATAACCTTCGCTTCTTGTTGACATTGCCAAATGTTTGTTTACATTTTGGGTAAACTATTCTTATACATCCCAAATAAAAGTCACTTTTGACTGGTTGATTTTTTAGGCGGGAAATTTAAGAGATTCAAATGAGTTCTCACCAAAGGGATGACTTTCAAACTCTATTTTTACTCCACGTGGGCAGAAAAAACTTGAAGAAACAGTGACATCGTTACAATTTAGATGCGAACAAACAGCAATTCTAGCAAATTGGACCTTATTATTTAAAATTATAAAAAATGATTATTACTTAAAAATTCAATGGGGTGCTTACCAAATGAATTAGACTCCAATAAAAAGTAATACCTACAGCGTATGCAAGGTAGCTCAACCTTTTCTGGTCCCTACTACCTGGCAGTCGCATACAGACAGCAAAGCTTGCTTGCGAAAATCTGTTCATAAGTACCTAATCGTCGCCAGGCATTAAATTTGGGAAAACGGGAACAAGTACGTGCGACAGAGAGGTGCTCAGGTACTACGAGTACTATTTGATGCGATAAAAAAGGACGCAGTACAGATGCTGTGTGCTAGTCATTCCTCATCGAAGCCATAAAATGTAAGACAGCGTGCAAGCATAGTGTATGTAATACATACACTGTGGTGCAAGTATAGAAAAGGATAAAACTAGTAAGCTATTGAGACATGATTTGAAACGACAAAATGATTCTCGTATTGATTTTAATAAAAAAACTTTTGAAAAAATCGAGTATTTTATGGTCAGCCTCCCGCAAAGGCTGAAAGCCAATGGCCCTGTATAGATGCGCTGCGAGTAGTGTCCGACCGAACATTCGGTTTCGGTTTCGGCCTAGTTTCGGCCAAACAAATCGGCCAAATTTATATCAACTCGGCCCAGCCGAAACTACGGCCGAAACCGAAACTAAACCGAAATTCGTTTTTTTGGCCGAAACCGAATGTTCGGTCGGCAGAAACTACGGCCGAAACCGAAACTAAATTCGGTGGATTTGGCGCTGCGATTGGACGCCCTCTTCAAGCGAAGAAGTGTCATTGTGATGGGTAGATGATGGTAATAACCTATCACAAGTTAGGAAGCCTACTTATCGGAGCCAAGCTTGCAAAGAAACGCAGATATTACTCTTACTAGAATTTCAGCCCATTTCTGTCTTTGAGAAACGCTCCCCTAAAATTCACATCTGCCTTACCGACGACTGTTTCCACTGAACAACTACTTAATAGTTTCTTAAATTCAGAGATAACTCCTTACTTTCAAAAATACTTAGTAGTTGTACTTAGCACGTAGGTACTTCAGAAATTTAGTTTTAAGGCAGCTAATTGATAACAGTGTCATAAAGATTGACCAAAGTTTGAAATGTTATTTAGTAGATACAAAATATATTATAAATATAAAATAGTTGATATTCGGTTCAGATTAACTTCTTATTTCAAAAAGTACAAATAATTTATTTGAAATAAGGTGTCATAATGCTGATGAAACGTTATTCATTTTTAAATCCATGAAAAAATTACTGACGTTATATTGATGTTTCGGTTTCGGCCGAAACTGAGACGGAGGCAGAAATTCGGTTTCGGTTTCGGCCGTAAAAAGTAGTTTCGGACGGACACTAGCTGCGAGAGAATAAGGCCGGTCGTCCTTTGGATGCGTTTTCGTCCGAACTATCTTCGTCAGAAATCGGACGAAGACGTGCGAATAATCCCTTTTCACTAAAACCTACTAGAGGTCGTACACTGCGTCCGAAATCTTCGTACGAATTCGGGCGAAAACATGCGATGTGCGATCTATCCGAAACAAATGGGATTTGTTCGCACGTTCGCAGTGTTTCTGATCTGATATCAAGATGGATATTGAAAAGTTAATCGGTTTGATTTATGAAAAAAAAAACCTTTGTGGGATATGACCAACAAATCATATCATATGAGAGATTTACAAAGAAAGTTGTGGCAGGAAGTGGCAGTTGAAATGAGTGTATTCGCAATTATATTTCTACTTTTGATGAAACTATATAATATATTTCTTTATTCTTAACAATAAAATCCAAATAACTACTTTGTTTTTTTTTTACCTTAGAGTCACACTCAATCGCTCTTCAGGTGAAATGGTCTCACGGAAGTTTGATGTTTTTTCTATAGTTTCTCTTATAGCATCTAAAATGTAGTTGGACGTATCCTGATTCATACGATAGTAATCAAAAAACGTTTTCGCGTCCTTTTTTAAATCAGCATATGAATGGTGAAATTCTCCGAATTTTTTTCGTTTTGCTAATATATCATTAACCCAACACTTTTTTCTTTTTAACTTTAATCGGCGTCTAACAAGATAACTATTTTCCAAAAAATAATGATCCTAAGGCCGGTCGTTCTAGGATGCGTTTTCGTCCGAAGAATCATCGTCAGAAATCGGACGAATAATTTCGTCAGATTTCGCATATTTGATATCGTCCACTGAAAGTGTTTTAGCATTGTGCGAATATTTATTATTATCAAATCAGCGTACTGTGTGTTAGTAAATATGGATGATTATGATCATTATTTTTTGGAAAATAGTTATCTTGTTAGACGCCGATTAAAGTTAAAGAGAAAAAAGTGTTGGGTTAATGATATATTAGCAAAATGAAAAGAATTCGGAGAATTTCACCATTTATATGCTTATTTAAAAAAGGACGAGAAAACTTTTTTTGATTACTATCGTATGAATCAGGATACGTTCAACTACATCTTAGATGCTATAAGAGAAACTATAGAAA
This sequence comes from Callosobruchus maculatus, assembly GCA_951848785.1. Lineage (NCBI taxonomy): Eukaryota > Metazoa > Arthropoda > Insecta > Coleoptera > Chrysomelidae > Callosobruchus > Callosobruchus maculatus. The sequence goes on along the minus strand of CATOUR010000081.1, from coordinate 3,508,003 downwards.
AAACATCAAACTTCCGTGAGACCATATCACCTAAAGAGCGATTGAGTGTGACTCTAAGATAAATAAAAACAAAGTAGTTATTTGGATTTTATTGTTAAGAATAAAAAAATATATTATATAGTTTCATCAAAAGTAGAAATATAATTGCGAATAGACGTGGACTGTTGCTCAGAGCCATTTCCTCTTCCAGTTGAATATTGACTTACTTCTGAGGATTCTATGTGGTTACGATTGGTATTTACCATTTAAAAAAATTTGTATATTCGAATCTCCCGCGTTTTGACTTGCGAGTTTGAAGTCTGACGGTTGACGCGGAAGAAAGAGAGAGTCGTACTTCAACTACCGAGGTGAACGGACGTGTGCGTGATATCCGTCACCCCGTGTGTAGCGGGTACCTCCAATAAGGGCGACCACAGCCTTACATCGCTCAGCTAACTAGGAATCTGGATAGAGCAACGCAGTACCCAGCTGGGGAAGACATCCGACGCCAACCAACAAGGGGTGAGTCAACCGATGCATGATTAACCTTCGATTCTCGTGAGTCATTTGCGGTTATTTGCCAATTTAGTTGGTCCTTCACAATTGGCTACAATTACTTTATTGATCGAATTGTAACCATTTTTTGGCCCTCCGAGCACGGATAAATAAATCGCGCTATAGTAAAATAGTCTACGTAAAATCTAAATTGGTACGTATCCTTGACAAAAAACGGAGTTTTTTTGTGACATCGGAATTTGTTAGTGTTGCGCGCTGTTTGTAAAAATTGGTTATATTCGAAAACAAGCAACTTTTGGTGTATTGTGTTGGTAATACATATCTGGGGAGTTTTCTGGGCATTTTGAAATTGACATTTTGCGAATTGCGTGAGCGCAAAAGTTGTTTTGATTCAGTTGGTTACATTCGGTTGGGGGTTCGAAAACCGGCGTTTCGACAATTGGTGTAGTCGACGGAGATTTCGAAAAAGAATAACAACTGAAAATTTTGTGATTTGTGTGTGGTTGCCGTATTGTTTGTGTAAAGAAGTTGTGTTTACTAGCAGATTGATTCTAAATTTGATTATTTTGGTCTTGTGTTTACATTGAATCGTTACCTGATACCTGAACATGCCTAATGCAAATGTTGTGAAGTTGCAACGGCAACGCGCGCTAGTTTTAAAATCTATTAAAAATGTTCTTGAGGCGGCCAAGAAGGCTCGTGATAATGGCGAGTATCGGACGGAGTTTTTTCTCAGGTATGGAGAGCTAGATGGGTATGTAACGAGGTTTGAGAATTTGCAATATGAAATAATAGCCTTGGTAGATGAGTCTGCCTTAGAGGAGGAGGAAGCAGTTCATACAATGTTTGATGATATGAGATATTCAATAAGGGGCATTCATAAAGATCTTTCTGATGAGATGATGGCTCGTAGTGAGCATGAAACATCTGCAGTGGTCGTAAGAGAAAATTGTTTGAGGCTTCCCAAAATTGAAATACCGAAGTTTGATGGTGACCTTACAAGGTGGCCTACGTTCATCGACTTATTCAATACTCTTATTCATAGAAATAATTCGCTGTCAAAAATAGAAAAGTTTCAGTTCTTGATTTCTTATTTAGAAAAAGAGGCAGGTCTAATAGTAAGGAATGTGCCCATTACTGAGGATAATTATGAAATAGCCTATAATGCATTAATGAGTCGATATCAGAATGAACGTGTTTTATTGAGCAATTATTGGTTTTCAATTTATAATGCTTCTCCCTCTAGGCATGATTCTGCAGTTGAACTTCGAAAATTGTTGTCAATATTTTCTGAAAATTTGGTGGCTTTAGAGATGAGTAACTTGAACCTATGGGATTTTACCAAATTCAATTTATTGTTGCAGAAATTACCTTCTTCCCTTAAAACGCGATTTGAACTAGAACATAATGGGAATAATGTTCCGGGGTTTGACATGCTTTTTGGATTTGTTGAGAAAACCTGTCGAGCTCTGGAAAATACATCCCTTACTTCCGCATATCAAGGGAGTAATGTGTCTAATGCTAGTGGTGGGTTTAGAAAGAATAATAGTCCTGCTAATCCCAAGGGAAGGCAGACACTTAGTTTTTCGACTGGCACATTAACACAGGAAAAGTGTAATTTTTGCAAGGGTTCACCACATTCGTTGATCAAATGTGATCGATTCTTGCAGGCAGAATGTCGTAAGAGGCATGCCTTTATCAAGCGGACTAGAATGTGTTTTAATTGTTTGGGAGCTACTCATCTAGTAAATAAATGTAAATCAAAAAAACTTTGTGGGGTTTGTGGTGGAAAACACCATGTACTATTGCATTTTCCGGACACTAAAGTGACAGATTGTGATGTCAGTGGTAGTACCTCTAATGAATCTGAGAGTCATGTTCAAGTCATGGCAAGTAAGTTGTCTGTGCAGCCTAGAATGTTGCTTGCTACTGCACTAGTCTCAATATTGGATTCTGAGGGTAGATCCACCAAATGTCGTGTTTTGTTAGATTCTGCTAGTCAAGCCAATTTTATTAGTGAATCTTGTGTGAGAAGGTTGAATCTTACTCGTAAGGAGTATTCAACCCCTGTTGTTGGCATTAATGGAATGTCATTGAATGTGAGTTCGGGAAAAGTCTCTTGTGTTATCTTTCCCTACAGCAAACCGTATCCTAGCTTCAATTTGGAAGCTATTGTGATACCTCAGATTTGTGAGAAGGTACCTCAAATTCCTGCTGTTGTTCAGAAGTGGAAGTATTTAGAAAATCTTTGCCTCGCAGAGCCTTTGGCTGCACATGATGAAATGGAAATTGATCTGCTTCTAGGGGTAGAAGTATTTGGTGAGATCTTACGTTCCGGTTATGTGAGAGGACAGAATGGTGGGCCACATGCTATTAACACCGTATTTGGGTGGGTGTTAATGGGCAAGTTGGGTGGTGTTTCCACTAATAGTGTGCTGAATTTTCTAACTTCTGTGGGGGAATTGGATTGTACATTGAAAAAGTTTTGGGAAATTGAAAGTATCCCTAAGTGTGTCGCATTGTCTGAAGAGGAACAGCAGGCTGAGGAATTCTTTACGTCATCTTGTTGGCGTATGGACTCAGGAAGATATGTGGTGAAGCTTCCCTTTTCTGAATTCCCCCCAGTTCTGGGTGATTCCTATTCACAGGCTTTACATAGATTTAAGCTGTTGGAAGGACGTTTTCGTCGTGATTCCGTCTTACATGAAGCATATTGTGATTTTATGGCTGACTATTTGGAGCAAGGCCACATGTCTGAAGTTGGGAACCAAGTGGGGTCTAATAGTGAGTATTACATTCCTCATCATGCGGTGGTGAAAAGGAACGCGAATGGTGAAATAAAGCTTCGGACTGTCTTTGATGCTTCAGCTAAAACTACCAATGGAAAGTCCTTGAATGATGTTCTTCTAGCAGGTCCCAAGTTACAAAATGATATCGTCTCAATATTGTTATCTTTCAGGTTGTATTTGTATGTGTTTACCGCGGATATACGGCAAATGTATCGACAGATTTTAGTTGAGGAGTCCCACACTAGTTATCAAACTATTTTGTGGAGACCTAACGGTGACGAGCCTATAAGGAAATATCAGTTGAAGACCGTTACCTATGGAGTAACGTCTAGTCCTTTTCTAGCGATTAGGACGTTGCTGCAACTGTGTAGGGATGAGGGTGAAAGGTTTCCGTTAGCTGTAAATATTTTGGAGAATTTCTGTTATGTTGATGACGCCATTGGAGTAGCAAACTCCAAGGAAATTGCCTTGGATACTCAAAACCAGTTGATTGAATTATTGGCGTTGGGAAAGTTTGAACTGAGGAAATGGGCAAGTAATTGTTCTGAAGTACTTGCTCAGGTACCTGAGGTTCATCAGCAGCCACTTGTATTTGATAAGGATTCTCTTGGAATAAAAGTGTTGGGTTTGCAGTGGTGTCCCACTACGGATTGTTTTTCTTATTCTGTACATCCTCAGATACGGTCCTGTACAAAGAGGAATATTTTGTCAGAAATAGCAAGACTGTATGATCCTCTAGGATTCTTAGCTCCAGTAATCATTGTTCCCAAGCAAATACTTCAGCAATTGTGGGCTTTAGGGATAGGTTGGGATGATGAGCCACCGCTGGAAGTTGCAAACCAGTGGAAAACTTTTGTGGCTGAGTTACCTGAGCTATCTTCGTTGAAAATTCCTAGACATATACTTCATATAGAGGCAAAGTTTACAGAAATTCATGCTTTTTGCGATGCTTCGGAGAAGTCGTATGCAGCTGTAGTTTATCTGAGACAGGTTTCCACGGAGAACAGTATTTCTGTACATTTGGTGTGTGCCAAAACTCGAGTGGCGCCTTTGAAAAGACTGTCGATTCCACGACTGGAATTGTGTGCAGCCTTATTAGCCGCAGAGCTGATTGATTGTGTATCCCATATAATGGTAACACAGAAAATAGATAATGTTTGTGCTTGGACGGATTCGAAGGTAGTTGTGACGTGGGTCAAATCTTCTCCGCATAGGTGGCGGAGCTTTGTAGCCAATCGTGTAGCTATAATCCAGGAGAAGGTAGCTCCTGATTCATGGTATCATGTGGTTGGGAAAGAGAATCCTAGTGACTGTGCTTCTAGGGGGACTTTTCCTCGGCAATTTCTAGAACAACCCTTGTGGTGGGAGGGGCCAACTTGGCTTAAGCTTCCTCGGGATGATTGGCCTGTAACTTGTGTAGGTGAGCCTTCCTGTACAGATGTACAAGAAGAAGCAAAGGTTGTTTGTATTACTATTCACGGCTCTAGTATTGTTTCAGAATTGTTGAATAGATATTCTTCCTTACGCAAAATTGAGCGTGTTGTTGCTTATTGTTTGAGATTTCGTAAAAATTGTTTGTGTCGAAAAAGGGGTTACCCGCGTGAGATAGGTAATTTATCCGAGGCTGAATTGTATGAGGCTATGGTGGTTCTGGTCAAAGACGTGCAAAGAGTTGAATTGGATAATGAACTGCGGAAAGTTCGTCGAGCGGAGGTCTGTCCCAAAGCTATACAGAAGTTAGCTCCTTTCATTGATTCCCAGGGTGTCCTGAGGGTGGGCGGTCGCTTGAGACAGTCTAGTCTAAGCTATGATCGGAAGCATCCAATTCTGCTCCCTAGGAAGCATCGATTGACTTATCTCATTATCCAAAGTGTGCACAATAGGAGTTGTCATCCTGGACCACAAACTTTGCATTATCTGTTAAGGCAGAGATATTGGATACTATCTGCCAAACGGGCTATAGCTTCAGTGTTATCTCGTTGCATAAAATGCTTTAGAGTTAAGCCTCCTCCAGTGGTCCCCATAATGAGTGATTTACCTTCCGTTAGAATTTCGGAAGTCAAACCTTTTTCCCATAGTGGCGTAGACCTTTTTGGTCCTTTGAGGATGTCTTTAGGTAAAAGACGAGGCATTAGTTCTCAAAAGGTGTATGTGTGTCTTTTCGTGTGTATGGCTACTAAAGCAATACATTTAGAAGTTGTGTCAGATCTAACTAGTGAAGCTGTTCTTGCAGCACTTAGGCGTTTTATAGGGCGGCGAGGACGTTGCAGTGATATTTATAGTGATCAAGGTACGAATTTTGTTGGTGCTTATAAAACTTTACAGTTGTTGGGTGCTAAAGCTTCTGAAGCTTTGCAAATTAAGTGGCATTTTAATCCTCCAGCTAGTCCTTCCTTTGGAGGTATATGGGAGTCCGGAGTGAAATCTGTGAAAACTCACTTGCGGCGGGTGATAGGTGCGCAAGTGTTGACTTATGAGGAATTGAGCACCACTTTAATCCAAATTGAGGCAATGTTAAATTCGAGACCCTTGTGTAGTTTGAGTTCTGATCCTAACGATGTAGGCAGCTTGACTCCGGGTCATTTCTTGACATTAGAGCCCCTGAATGCTCCGCCTGACGAAGATTTGTTGTGTGTGAAACATAGTCGGTTGAACAGGTGGCAGTTAGTGCAACAGATGCAGCAACATTTTTGGCGGCGCTGGCATATGGAGTACCTCCACACCCTTCAGCAACGACATAAGTGGAATACACCACATAATCCTCCCTCGGTCGGCCAGTTGGTTCTTCTCAAGGATGAAAATACCCGTCCTTTACAGTGGCCATTAGGCAGGATTATTAAGTTATATCCCGGTACGGGAAACATTTCGAGAGTCGCCCAAGTTAAGACGAGTAAAGGGCTGTTAGACCGTCCTTTATTGAAACTGTGCCCTTTGCCGGCACAATAGGCCATGATTTGCTTGTATATGATAATTTGTTTTTTTTTTCTTTTCGTGTTGTGTTATGGGTGGGATAATTCCACTAATTTTCTTTTGTGGGTAATATAGGAATTACTATGATTGGAAAAAATATTTTTTTTTTATATTTTTTGGTGGGCGGAAAATGGTTACGATTGGTATTTACCATTTAAAAAAATTTGTATATTCGAATCTCCCGCGTTTTGACTTGCGAGTTTGAAGTCTGACGGTTGACGCGGAAGAAAGAGAGAGTCGTACTTCAACTACCGAGGTGAACGGACGTGTGCGTGATATCCGTCACCCCGTGTGTAGCGGGTACCTCCAATAAGGGCGACCACAGCCTTACATCGCTCAGCTAACTAGGAATCTGGATAGAGCAACGCAGTACCCAGCTGGGGAAGACATCCGACGCCAACCAACAAGGGGTGAGTCAACCGATGCATGATTAACCTTCGATTCTCGTGAGTCATTTGCGGTTATTTGCCAATTTAGTTGGTCCTTCACAATTGGCTACAATTACTTTATTGATCGAATTGTAACCACTATGTTTGTCAAAGATTGAGAAGGAATTGGTGCTGATGCGAATTGATTACAGTAGAATGAAGCTCTTGAGGAATCGGTGTCTGTGTAAGACGCTGGAGATGGAAACGGTCTCTCATATGATATGATTTGTTGGTCATATCCCACAAAGGTTTTTTTTCATAAATCAAACCGATTAACTTTTCAATATCCATCTTGATATCAGATCAGAAACACTGCGAACGTGCGAACAAATCCCATTTGTTTCGGATAGATCGCACATCGCATGTTTTCGTCCGAATTCGTACGAAGATTTCGGACGCAGTATACGACCTCCAATAGGTTTTAGTAAAAAGGGATTATTCGCACGTCTTCGTCCGATTTCTGACGAAGATAGTTCGGACGAAAACGCATCCAAAGGACGACCGGCCTAAGGTTGCGTTTCCACTAAATATGTGCGATAATGTGTTATAAGACGAACGTGTTTCTCGCTCAGCACAGCTCTGGTGGAAACGGCTTAGCGGAGCGAGGTTTTTGTACGTACAAAACAAGGCATGTTGACGAGGATTGTGTGCTAGGAATGTGTTTCGAGAGATGTGCGCTAGAAATGCGTTGCGAGGGATATGGGCGAGGGATGTATGCGAGCAAAAAGAAAACTCTGAAAAGATCCCGCTATCCTCACAACGCTCATCTGCACACCGTTTCACAGCTCCGCCACAAATCTTCGCACCGCTCATCTTCCTAGCACATCTCTGGTGGGAACACCCACACCGTTTCACAGCTCCGCTACACATCCTCCCTGCGCACATTTTCCTAGCACATCTTTGGTGGAAACGCAGCGTGTCTGTGCACGTTAGGTTTGAAAACTTACATGAAAGGATAGAAAAAACAGAGAGGTAACAAAATTTTTGGAAACAAATTGATTAATACTTTTTGAGTGATTGAGAATTCTTGTTTATTAGATACAACTTTTTATAAAAACTTCCTTATTACAGATTTTTATATCAAATACATAGGAAAAAGCAATATAAATCCGAGTTAAATATTATTCGCGATCCGAATTGCTAGAACAGGTGGTTACGGTTTTCCAAGTCGGAAGAAGGTTCGTAATTTTCTTTCTCGGTTACTTCCTGAGTATTGTCTATTTTTGAAAGTGTCTCTATCAAATCCGTTTCAAATGACCATCTAGGCACCGTATCGTCGGATATCGTGTGCATCTGAATTGGGCTTTAGCCGTTATTATTTTCCTAGAGCTTAGCGTTCGACGTACCGACTATCAACAATCAACTATAAACTATCCACAGTACAGTACATATACATATAAAAGCTTTGATCTGATTTTGAACTATACTGGGGTGTTATTGCGCATCCTGTACTATACAATCTACGAGCTTTCCGGTGTTGGTTCTAGATCCGAGAACAAGAACAAAGCTAAAGATAACTTCTAATCATGTATGTATTGTCTATACTCCTCAGATCATGTATCAGATGTATTTTATTTTATTGTTTAAGACTTATTGCCAATTAATCCATGTAGCCATACGCTAAATAAATAAATCCTCAGATCACCGATATGAATCACCTAATAGTTAATACCCAACGAATTCGAATTCGTTGTTAATACCAGATGATTCGAAACAGTAAAATTAATTCGATGATTCGAATCAATTTATTGATTCAAACACCAACGATGGTTCAAATCACTAGCCATCGCTATCAAGGACATTGTTCTTTGACAGTTAAATGTCATTCATGTTAATATTTTTTTCTTTTGTCCCTACTTTTTAAAATTTACAAAAGATAAATGTAATTGAACATTGTAAAAACAAGTATTGCCATATTTTGAAGAAAACGTGAGCTATGGCTGACACGGCTTTTTCCAAGGTTGAGGTTGTAGGACTGGTAGTGAGGTTAACTTTAGTTTCTGCTGTAACATTTTTAAGTATAAAATGGATAATGAACCAAGTAGATCCTACAAACAAGACCAAGAAAAAGGCTAGAAGACGAGCGGAAGAACAACTGAAAAGGTAATACTTATTTAATCAAACTTTGATAATACTGAAACCTCTGTTGTTACTCTGTTGTTAGGTTATCTGCCAGCAGCAATGCACCTTTAGCTATAGAAAAGTTGAACGACTACGAAATGATGATTGCTGCACATCTGGTGCATCCACAAGACATCAAAATTTCATGGCAAGATATTGCAGGTCTTGAAAGCCTCATCCAAGAATTGCGGGAGACTGTCATACTACCCATCCAGCGTAAAGAGCTGTTTGCTGATTCACAACTTACTACAGCACCCAAAGGTGATAGCTATGAAAGTTTTTAATTATGATAACAATTTACCATCCTATCTATTTTTGATTAGGTAATAAGAGTAATTTATATTGATGGTTAATGGCCAAAATTGTTGTTTTATATATTATAGCAGTTCTATTTTCGATCCTTTGAAAAAAAGTTTGTTTTGTAGATAGGCTTCCTCTAGGCATATTCATCAACTATTTGTTCAAATTATGCCAATAATGTTGGCCATATCTGTAGATGCCTGTCAAACAGCAACTTTTTACAAAATCATTTTCTCATATTAGGTGTGCTGCTGCATGGTCCACCAGGATGTGGTAAAACTTTAATAGCAAAAGCAACAGCTAAGGAGGCAGGTACTCGTTTTATCAACCTGGATGTATCCATCCTAACAGACAAATGGTATGGCGAGAGCCCAAAATTAGCTGCAGCTGTTTTTACATTGGCTGTCAAAATTCAGCCCTGCATTGTCTTTATTGGTAAGTGGAGGTATCACTTGACAGTCATCCAATTTGCAACAAATTTTGTAATTTCATAGTATACTCAGGTTGCATTCTCTAGTCAAAATAAATATGAACTGTAAACTGTACATATATTGGTATGCTGATGTGTAAGGGCATATTTGAGAATGATAGCAAAGCTTCTAAATTTCATCCCAGCTAGGATGTTTTGGAAGCAATATACAAGTTTTACTGCTATTGTATATTTGTTAAAAAAAAAAGCAGGCAACATACCTATCTGGAATGCTTTTTTAAAGAAAGTATCCTACGATAGCTAATTATAAACACTAAAAACTAATCTGGTTACACTATTCTGTATATGGAAGTGGGACACAAAAACTATGATTAAATACAGACAACAATATGGAGAAAATATAATAAATTAAAAATTGTGCTAAATTTGATGTAACAATCTCAAACCATAAACATTTGAAATATATGAGAAGAATTTTGAAAAGGCTAGTTACTAAGCATATAAAGACATTGAAAGCTCCCCCTGTTGGGCTTAGATGACAATTTATTTTTTTTTTTTTTTTTTTTTTTCTTCAGCAGAGGAAAAACGTGATGGTAGGTCTATGTTCTCTAGTTGTTTCGTCGCACGCATCGCTCTTTGCGACGACTGGGGGATCCTATCCCCAGTAAAAAAACCTCTGCTTGCTGCTTCTTCTCCGCACAACAACGGGACTACGTTAGCATTGCGTCGTTGTTGTGGGTGTCTTCCTATAGCAGTCTTAGCCTTCTATCTATTCAAAATCGGTGTGTCTGGTACGATAGTCTGAAAATTTCTACTGTCCATAATTTTACGGCTCAGTATACCTCTTGCCATCTCAGCAACCGCTGTCCAGTTTCCTTCACATTCAAGCATCACATTTACAATGTTATCAGGTCTGAGTTCTGTGGCTACTCTACTACTACATTCTGTTCTGAAACTTGCCCAATGCTGACAATGGAAGAATGTATGACCGGCGTCGTCTAAATCGCCACAGTACAAACATGCAGGGTCGTCGCATATTGCGAACCGGTTCAGGTAATACCGAAAGCATCCATGTCCCGATAGCATCTGGGAGAGGTAAAAATCCACTTCACCATGTTTTCTGCTTACCCAGGCTACAGCATCAGGGATTAGTAGCTTGGTCCATGCACCTTTACCTGGTTCTTGCCACCGTTGCTGCCACCTTTCCAGGAGCCGATGATATGCAGTTTCTCTGGAGTTCTCCCGCATATCGCATCTCATAGACACCATTAAATCTATCGGAGGTATACTAGCGATGACTTCCACTGCCACCGTGGACACCGTTCGGTACGCACTGGCCACTCTAAGTGCAACTTTTCTGTTAACTTTCACAAGTTTAAGACGATGACGTTCTATATTCATAGCGGACTGCCATACAGGTGCGGCATACAGAATTGTTGAGAAAGCCACCGAGCTTAAGACAGCTCTCTTGCTAGATCTTGGACCACCAACGTTTGGCATTAGTCTGGAGAGAGCTGCTACCAACTTTGATGCCTTCTCCGCTAGCCTTGCTGTATGTTCTCCGAAGTTGAGCTTGCTATCCAGCCATACACCCAGATATTTTACAGCACTTTTGGGTCTGATAGGTTGTCCCTCCATCGTAAAATACACGTCCCCAAGTTTTCTTCGCTTGGTGAGGAGAACTGCCTCTGTTTTCTCTGGAGCAAGAGATAAATGTTTCCCCCTGCACCAGTGCGCAACTTCCTCAATGGCACAATTAGCCTTTTGCATTAGATCATGCTCATCTCTAGCAACGGCCACAATTGCAAGATCGTCCGCATAGGCAACAGTGGTCACTCCCTCTGGCATTATGATTCCCAAAATGTCGTCATATAAAATATTCCAGAGCGTAGGTCCCAGTATTGAACCCTGAGGCACGCCACTGTTCATCTCCAATATGATTTCGTGGTCGGCCCTGGCCTTCCGATGCTGCAGGTAGCTAACAATCAGACGATACACATACTCATCGGACACCATACGTCTCAATCTTTTCAGGATCTCGTGTCTCGACGCCGCGTTAAACGCATTCTTGACATCGACTGTGATCAACGCGCAAATTTGCATCTTCCTATTTACTACAACGGCCGCCCTTTTCGCTATGTCTATTACTTTCTGGACTGCATCTACCGTTGACCTTCCTTTCCGAAATCCATACTGCCTTTCAGAAAGATCTCCATTGGCCACTATGTCTGCGTTTAGCCTTCCCAGTATTAGATATTCTAATAGTTTGCCTGCAGCATCTAGCAGAGATATATTTCTATAGGAGGATGGAAATATATCTCTGCTGACAAGATGTAGATGACAATTTATTACAGTAGTACATACTGTATATGCTTGAATGCCTCTTTCACCTGAGTAGCAATTCTCTCATGTTTTTGTCAACTGGGTACTTCTGTTCCAATTATGTATGTCATTTAGTATCAAGATTATTTCAATGACATCCTTTTATAGAAGATGCTGTATAAGAACAAACAATATCTCATTTACATTCTGCTTCCAAAACACACCCTTCCAGTTCCTCAACTGTGTGAGGGTGTGAGCATGTGTTGTGGTGTGATTTTTGTCACAGTGAACTATTATTGATTTGTGGTTGATGACTGAGATGACTCTGGATATTCATAAAATGAATACTAACAATACTGAGTTTATTCATGTCATTACACAATATACAAGTAGTGGTGGTAATAAAATGTAGTATTCATTTTATTTCAGATGAGATTGATTCTTTTCTGAGAGCTAGAGCAACTGCAGATCATGAAGCAACAGCCATGATGAAAGCACAGTTTATGTCCCTGTGGGATGGATTGCTTACAGATCATAACTGTACTGTAATTATCATGGGTGCAACCAATAGGCCACAAGATTTAGATAGGGCTATCCTTAGGAGAATGCCTGCAACATTCCATATAGCTATGCCAAATGTAGCACAACGGAGACAGATTATCAGGTTTGTACAACTTCAGTTTACATAATTAGGTTGTCAATTTTTCTTTATCTATTACTGTTCAAACTATAGTTACCAGTGTTAGTTAACAGCTTATATCACTAAGGTATACCTTATGCAGAAAATGAAAAATATCATACCCTTTTTAAATCGACGAGTTCTTCGCAAATTTATTCATGGATTAATCAATGGCATTCTTCAAGCTCAAAGTGACTGTGTTTGCATCAAGTGTACAAAACCACAGATTTTGTGACAGTATGCAGTGTTGCAAACACTGTTGCTAAGTATGGTTTGGCAGTTTGCTCAAGATCTATTCAATTTGTATTATTTTTGTGGTCTTGATGGTAAATCTCTTGATTTGATTGCGAATTTTTTTTTAGAAAATACTTAATTATATACAGAGACGAGAGAAGCTCTAAATGTGTCAAATTTCTGTTTCACACTTGTCAAAATTGACCATGATCTGCATCCATCATTAAAACTGTGTATTAGTTGTTGATGTAAACGGGTATAATGAATGCAAAAAATTTCATTTGACCCAAAAAGTTATGAGCAACTTCAAATGTAAACAACAATTTACAATAAATATATAATTATGTGCAATGCAATTCTCTTAAACCCCATTACAATAAAAGTACAGTTATTTTGTTCAGCCCTAAAACCAAAATTAACCTTTTAAAAGCAAATATGCAATTTTTGTATGAGCAAAACAGTTGCAATTCACAAACTGTGTGAAAAACCTGGGTGTCTTACTGTCTTGTTTGATGAAACACAGATTTTGTGAACATGTCCTTGGCATAGTTAAAAACTAAGGCTACTACAGGCTAACAAACATAATGACTGTGCAATTAGTTATTTATAAATTTCAGTATACCTAGTATGGCACTGTATTTATTATTCTTGTTGAGATCAGAATACTACAATTAATTGTGAGAGAGATTAGTCTCAGATTTTTATCATCTGAAGCCTCGTATAGTTAGGTTCAATAACTTATCCCCAACGACCCCAATATTCAATAAACATTTTTTTTGTAGGTTAATCTTAGAAAACGAGCCGATTTCGGAAGACGTCGACATAGAGGCTCTTGCTAGATCGACGGAAGGTTTCTCAGGTTCAGATCTACGCGAGCTATGTCGAAACGCTTCTGTGTACAGAGTGCGCGACTACCTACGCAACCATATCGAGCACCCGAGGGGTAACGAAGATGACGACGTGTACCATGACGCTTTGAGACCCATTACCATGGAGGACCTCAAGTTCTCATTCAGCAAAATGCGGGAGAACAAGATTCAGTGTGGATCGCTTCCCGTCCAGACTCGGATCGACCTGGACTAGTGGTACAAGTTTGACATGGAAGAGTTTGAAAAGAGATATGAACAGTTTGAAGGACTTTTTGAAAAGTGTAGTCATTGTGTGTAGAAGCTGATTAAGTGTAATTCACTCCCAAATTCATATACTGTGGTTTAAACCTTGAGTGACATTTGAATGGATAATTATATTTTTTTTGTAGTGGATAACATTTTATTGGTAAATAAAGAATGAATATCACTGTTATCGGTTTGGTATTGTTTTTCATATGGAGCCTGAGGTAACAATTTCGTAATATGTATATATGCACGTCTCAGAATCTAAGCGTCTCTTAAGGCAAGTAGAAATTAATTTTTTATTCAGTTTTCTGACCAGTTAACATGGTTGTTATTAACCATACCCAACAAATTCACAGAACTAGGGTAACAATGCCAGTAGTCGCCCAGTTAACTGTCATGATCATCTATTTTGTGTAAAATCTTTTTTGTTTCAATGCTCAAGTGCATGAGTATTTTTCCTAACATTGAGGAGATGTTGAGGATATCGAAAAAAGATACAAAATGTCAAGATTTCTTAGTAGTACCTGGGAAAAAAATCCAAAACACTAAAAAACCCTTGATGCTAGTAGTCGACCGAGATATAACCTATTGGCGACTACTAAACATCCAGAGGTCGACCGCCATAGTACACCATTAGTTTTAGACATTTTTATTTAGCTTTATGATTGTATAATACAAAAATTAAATATTTATTTCTGAAATAGATTGCACGTTGGATTCCACGAAGCACAATTTCTAATAGTTAATTAGGTACAATAGTAACAAACAAAGTCTTTGTTCCGCACATATTCATAAGAATACCCTACAAACTCAGTACACATTAGGTGGAACCACCGTATGCATCTGTCACAGCCGACATTTTTCAAACTGTCATCTTCTGCATCACTGTCTAAATCGTCGTGACATGCAGCACATTTTTCCTTCTCTTTATTTTCAGAAAGTTCTACCTGTACTAATTTTATCTTTTTTCCTTTTTTGTCTACCTTTTGTTCTTTTTCTAGTTTCCTCTTCTCCTTCTCTATCTGTTTTTCTTTGATTTTATTCTCCTTATCTATTAGATAGCTTCTATATTCTCTTGATGATACAGCTGCTGGTATTTTTTCTCTTTTGATATTTTTTATAGTACCTTTCTTA
The DNA here is from genome assembly GCA_951848785.1 of Callosobruchus maculatus. Taxonomy (NCBI): domain Eukaryota; kingdom Metazoa; phylum Arthropoda; class Insecta; order Coleoptera; family Chrysomelidae; genus Callosobruchus; species Callosobruchus maculatus. The sequence continues at coordinate 3,492,986 of CATOUR010000081.1, read as the reverse complement.
ATAGGGCTCGGCCAAAACAGGTGTTTTTTAAAAATAGTGTTGTTTGTATGTATATTTTGGAAACCAGAACATCCAGCAGCTCCTTCGGTATGTTTATCAGTGTTTACAGCCTTGTTAACTTCTTTTTGTTCGTCACTGGTTTGGTGGTTTTTATTATTTTCTCCCAATTGCTCAACAAATGCATCTCTTTCCACTTCAATTGCAGCATCTGGCTCAACATGTGTATCTTCAACTGCTATGTTCATGCTCGTCGATGATTCCTTGTTTACTTCACAGAAATTGACCAGTTTTGTATTTTCTAAAACTATTATTTTGGTATTTTGACTAAAACCTCTGTTGATTTCCTCTTGAATGGTATCTCCTGCTTCTACACTTTCATCCCTTATATTGACTGTTTTTGTGTTTGTATCTACTTCTGTCATTACTTCTAAATTCGTATCACAGTTACCACTGGGATTATCACTTGCTCCAACATAATCAGGTACTGTTTCGGTAATTTCTGTTTCAGCCATTGTAGGCACAGAACCAGTCAAGGTTCCGTCACTTTGAACTTCAAAAAGTCCAAGAGGTATTGAATCTTGGTCTTGAATGTCATTATTAATATTCTCTTGCTTATGGACAGCATCTATCCTACCGATGATTTGGTCAACATTGGTATCCAGTTTGGCTCGATATGCCATCAAAACCTTTGTTGCAATCCTCACATCATCATCGGAAACTGTACTCGATATATTTTCAGGTTTGGAGCTCTGTTCTAAGGTATTCTGGATACATTTGGAAAAATCCACCGAATTTACATTAAATGGATATAATCCACATCCTCTGAAACCGTTAATTATTGCTGCACGTAATTTGGTATTATTTAACACGTCTTCCAGTAAGGGGCAGAAAGATACCTTTGTTAGAATACTATTAACATTTTCTGGTTTGGATTGCCACTCTCTTACAGTCTGCTTCCATTGAGATTTGAGTGGCCTGAATACACTGGTATCAGCAGGTTGTAGGATATGAGTGCAGCTAGGAGGCAATGCGTATAAAATGATACCATTGTCATCACAAAACGTGCTCACTTGTAGTGATAAATGAGTTTTGTGATTATCAACAAACAAGATAACTGGTCGAGGAATATTCTCTTCCTCTAGCCATTTATGAAAACCATTTGCTATGTATTCATAGAAGATATCCGACTTCATCCAACCTGAATCGGATTTCCCAAGGAACCATTTTTCGGGTACAGACTTTATCACCGCAGATGGGGGTCTTAAATATGGAAAAACAACTAAAGGCGTGGCTATATTTCCATTAGCAGAAATTGTAAGAAGAAATGTTAATGTATCTTTTTCGCCTCCTTTCTTTAGTTCGTAAACATTTTTCCATCCTCTAGGTGCCAACACTTTACCAGTTTTGGGACACATTTGGAAGTTGGTCTCGTCGGCATTGAAAATTCTTTCAGGGTGTTGAAGTACTTCAGAAGTGTTGTTTCTTTTAAGATAGTCTTCTAATTCTTCGAACCATTTTCTGATATATTCTTCCGTAACTACTGCCCGTGACTTACACAGTCCTTCTGGCTCTCGTACTGATATTTCAGGATGTCGCCGTAAAAAAGAACAGTACCATTTATTTCCAGGTCTTCCGTTTTTGAAGGGAGTCTCTCTATTCTCATATTTTACGATCTTTTGGACCGAATTCAATAAATCATCTTTTTTTCTGGGAAATCCGGTTTTTCCCAGATGAACTATCCACTTGACTAGCTCTTCTTCTTCTTGAGAAGTCAATACTGTAGCTGGTCCCATCTTCCTCTCTTTGATTGTGACTCGGCCATGGATTCGGTCCAGAAGGGTGGTTTTAGGCACTCCAAATCGCCTCGCTGCTTCGGATACTTTCATACCATCTTCTATGGCAGGCAATGCCGAATTTACATTTTCGGGTGGATATTGCCATATTTTCCTTTTACTGGTCATTTTCTGTAACAAACACTGTATTATCATAAAAATTCAGGAAAGGGTTCCTCTTGACCTCCTCAAATCATTAAGGTCGAATACTGGTCACTGATATTCACAAGTCGACCACGGACAATATAGTCCCGGTCGACTTTTGGATATCATGCTCCATTTAGTGATATTCCTTTAGGAGACGAAAGATGACAAACAAATGCCAAAAATAAGCAAGTTTGATGCTTATCCACACATTATAGCAATTTTCCAGTAGTCGACCGATGAGGTCGACCATTGGTTTTCACATAGATATGAAGTCCAGTATACGACCAACAGTTTTATTTAAGACAAACATTAGTATTTTTATTGAAAACTCTATTAAACATGAACTTTTACGTTAATCTTACCTCATATATATATTAAATGCAATATCTCTTCAAAAATAGCTTCTAAAAACACTAATGCCAGGACCACTACACATGGGTGCACAGCCACAAAAATAGGCGCGAAAATTAGGACGTAGAAATGTCAAACAGATACCAACTTATACATTGCACTTTTCCACTAAACTTATGAAATATAAATTACCCAAAAGTAGGCTGATTATTGGATGGGAAATTTAGTAGAATATTCAAAGTAGTTCATTTGTTATATCACAAAAAACGTAGATCCAGTCGACTACTGGCACTGGTCGAATTTAGGCGCAGTTACCCTACCGTTTGTCATGAATCTGTTACTTGAATTAGTCAACCTTTGTGTCTTATCAAGGTTCAGCTGCAGTGAGTTACTTGTAAACCAATTATTTGCCAACATTTCGACTTAGGACGAGTTTTTTCAAGTTCATCTTTGGATTTTCCAATACTGGCGCCAGTTGTGTCATCACAATGCACAACACAGCACAGTTGTATGGAGAGATTGCACCTGGAGTCCTCTTAAAACATTACATAACACAATCAAAGCAAGTTCGCAAGCATATGAGGATGTTGCGTGTGATCAAAATAAAATCCTATTATTTTGAAAACAAATTTTTATCTTTTTCAATATCAAACTTCAAAATGAACATTTCAGAAAACGAAAAATTTTTAAATCCCATCAACAATGTCAAGCTGTCTACTCCAATTGTCACACTTACTCTTCTTCCACATTCTTTCCAACTGTCTGTTATCTGGGTAACTTGACCAGACAACTGATGGATTAACTTAAATTAGGGGCATAGTGAAATACTGAACCCTGGAAAGGTGTAGTAAAATGACACCTCATTTGGAAATACTTGACATCAACTTGTTTACCTTCAGAAATGTTTAAGCATGTAAAATAAAGGTGTTAGGTACTTTTGTTGCATGCTGTAATGAAGTATCAAAAAAAATATCTCAACTCCACAATCAGTATTCTCTTTAACATTTTTTGGGTAAAACATTAAATGCAATGTTTATCAAAGGAACTCATTTAAGGCCAATCAATGATTCAATAACATACCCTATGTCAAATGTAGCTATGTTCCTGAGACACTGTGTGCCAATATATACCTACTAAATCAGTATTACAGACAAATATTTTATTATGACAATGCATGCTGTAAGGTTAATAATACAAATAGATGATAATGAACTTTTATTCTCCAAACTGCCTGCTTAAACAAATATAAACATAAAAACATTTATTTGTTTAGAATGTTGGAACTCATACATATTTTCTTGTGCTACTTAAACCATATTCCACAACTGAACCAAAAACTAACATTATGATTTCTTAGTGTCCTTCTCAGTTGCTGATGCTATTTTAACACTATCTTCTTTCCCATCACTGGAGTCAGCTTGCTGTATCGCATTGCTAAGGTCATCATCATCTGACAAATCCTTATTGTAAAGTGTGGGGTATTTCTGCATGCAAACTTGCATAGTTTTGAATAGATCATAACAGTCGCTGCCCTTTGGTTCAGCATCTGAGTAATGGAAACAACTAAATGCATTACGAAACTCAACCCCACATGGTCCTGTTGCCATCCCTCCTAGACATGGACAGTTCCAGTTTATATCGCCATTGGGCAGAATCAAACCTGGCTGTGGATCAGGCTCTGGCAGTGTAACTTTGCTAGGAACTTGGTGGTCTTCTTTGGTTGCGAATATAACTATATCCTTATTATTCGGGCCTAATTTTCTGCAGTGCGACATTGTCAATTAAAATATTCTCTACTGTCTCCTAGTAATGATAGTAAAAAATCACTGGCTTTATTTACTTTGTAGACACAGATTCTACCTTCGTAAGTCCTTGCAAGTGTCAGGCTGCTCCTAAGTTTAACGTAGTGAGTTTTGGGTACTCGAATTATTGCTCTACGAGCGTTTGCATCAAATTTCAATATATCTATATCTACGGCAGTCGCTACTTCTCCAAATACCTGCCTTAGAGCTTCAACAACATTTTTCTTGAAATATACTGCAGTGACTTCGTCTTGGAATGGTGCCGTGAATTCCAAAGATACGTCTAGATAGTAATAAAGGAGCATCTAAAGCGTCTAAACATCGGTTAAAGTTAAATAAAAAATTGCAAGCCGAAGCACGTTGTCCTTCCTTTGCAATTTTTCACACAAAATTTTTCAACTTGTCAAGCTGTCAAAAAGTCATCCACAAAACGGCAAACAACGGTCTGTCAATATTATCAAGGTTACGTCAAAGAGTAGGTAACTACTCTTTGGTTACGTTCTATGATTAATGGAAACTAGAGATGGGGCACTTGTATAACTGTGCATATGGTTATTTCCAAGTTTTTTCAAAACTTCGAATAAACCATGGCCGACTCTACACTAGGCCGGAGCTTTAGATGTGGCAACGTGGCTTAGCTGTCAAATAGCGGGCCTATAGTTTCAGGATAATTATTATACATTTTATATGTATTAGAGTTCATCTCGGTTAATAAATTGAGAAAAATACTTTTTAGAACTACTACTACTAATACCACTTACATCTGTCTGGTTCATCGTAGTCAGACACTACAAAATAAAAATAAACGCAACCTGTTTCCTGCTGCCACTTCCACTTCCACTTAAGCGAACACTCAATTTACTTTGTAAATTGTCACTTGAGCTAGAAAAATTCACTATTAGGTCACTGTGAAGCCATTCTTGCTGGTCTTGATTCCCTTTCACTATCAAATCTTTTCGTAGGTATGCCCAGATGCGTGCCCAGATGAGTTCTATTAACTGTATTTTTCTGTGATATTTGGGAGGTCCAGAAAACATTGTAGGTACCACATTGTGCTTTAAAATAGGTCTTATCCTTTGAAATGTTTGTAAATTGTTGTCTTTATTCTTATAAATATAACCAGCCCTTACGAGGAATACATTTCACCCACTTCTGTTTATGTCCTTTATTGGAAGCACAGTTGCTAGTGCAACCTGGTACTACACACTTTATAGGCATCTTTTTATCTTTATAGTTTCGTTTGTGCATGTAAATAATTAGAAACACATTAAAAATCACCTTCTACTCTTCGTTGTTACTCTGGAAGGTTATGTTGCTATGTCCTTGATTGGAAGCGCAATTGCTAGTACAACCTGGTACTACACACTTTGCAGGCATCTTTTTATCTTTATAGTTTCGTTTGTGCAGGTAAATAATTAGAAACACATTAAAAATCACCTTCCAATCTTATTTTTCACTCTGGAAGATTACACTAATGACTTAACAAGCTCGACCCGATATTCACTGTTGCCATATTTCAATGCTCCGGCCTAGTGAGTAAAGTCGGCCATGAATAAACGCACATCATGGAATAACTTCCGATGAAATAATATGTAACAAATTATGGTAGCGAATAGTAATGTTGCCAAAAATTGTATTTTTAAACATGTGAGCCTAATACATTTTGGTGTTGGTGGAGGAGTTTGAACTTTCCTATAGGTCCCGACGGCGACCTGGGTCCATGTGACTTCCATCTGTTTCCTAAAGTCAAAAAATCTCAGAAGCTTATGACAAATGGATAAAGCCGATAAAGCGATGACATAAGTGTATTGTACAGAATAGATAGTACTTTGGAAGCATATATAGTTATTGACGATTTTTGAATGAATATTTCATTGTTATAGCACCAGTCTCGTTAATATTTTCTGATACATCTTCATATTCTTCTGATTTGTACACTGAAAAAAAGTAACATACTAAAAATTCCGAAGAAACATAAAATTGATAGGTACGATATTGAAGATCGTTGCAGTGGCTACGGCGTAATTAGCAAAAAACATCCCCGTCAGCTCCAAATTTCGTTTTTAGGCATTTCCTGATCGTTTCGAGAAGGAGGTGAAATTGAGGCATTAGGGCCGCTGAGGAGCTGGGGGTAATACAAAATTTTATGCGTTTTTATGGTCCCCTGGGACCCGTCATGACTTCAGCCAAGGTTCATTGTTTTTTAACTCCCGGTCCCGAGGGGGGGACGGACAGCATCCTCGGAATGAAGCGACCTCGCCGGACGAGGCGGGTCACCCTCTCGGTCCCCCACAGTTGCGCATCCAAGTGCCGCTCGCACTGTGACTGCTGCGCCCGATCTGAGGCCAGCGCAGTTCGCCGCGCAGCCACGGCTGTGGCCAAGCATATGGCCAAGGGAGATATTATCTATGCTGTGGCCAAGGGTCCCCACTATCCTGTATCGTTAGAAATAATGTATATGTATCGTTACAAATAGCGTTGCCAGGCCTACGGATAAAGCCGGACCTAGGTAGGTTTTTTAATTGCGTGTCCGGCCAAAATAAACGGTGTCCGGCAGTCGTATTACGTAAAAATCTGCGACAGTGTCGCTGAGCAGATGCCGAACAATAGCGACACGCCAGCAACAGGACTGTCAAAATTGTAGGAAATATGAGGTCTGTCTTTACAGAGAATCACAAACCAGTCAGAGCCAATCAGCATTCCCCATTGCAGTTGTCAAACTATTTCTGACTAGTACTGGCCAATCAAATTGGCGCTGACTAGTTTGTGATTGCTGTAAAAACAGACCTATGTTGTTGTCCATCACGATGGCGTCGTTGCATGTTGCATAATACAAAATTCACGTTGGACAGCAGATATTGTGCGATTTTCGCTTGTCGTCTGCAAGATACGTTATAAGGCTGCGGGTCCGGCGTTTGTTAGACTTTTTACATTTCGCAACAGTTTTGACCATGGGCGCCGCCAGGGATGGGCAAGGAGGGGCACTTGCCCCCCCTGGCAAATCAAATCTAACATACATACATGGAAACTGTTACTTTCTCCTCCTGCGAGCGCTTTTAAAATTTTCCTCTCTTTGCCACCTACGAATTGTCCCGTTGAACGTTCATTCAGTACGCTAAGGAGGGTCAACACTTGGTTGAGGTCAACAATGAGCGAAAATCGATTGACTGGTTTATGTATGCACAGCGTTCACAGAAAAAAAAATTGACTGTGATAAAATGCAATTCATAAAAACAGTAATCAACAAATTTGCCCAAGACCGAAGGAAAGCTAAACTTCGATTTCGAATAACTTCTCTAGTCTTTCTTTCTTACAGTGAATACAAAATGCAGATTTATGTTTTATAGTTAGTCATTTTTCAGATGTATTTTTTCTTGTTCTTTTATTATTTTTGTTCTTTTATTGTTTTTAATTTAGATACTGTACTGAGTATGGGTATAATCCTATTGTTCATGCATTTCTGTTTTCTAAGATGTTTACCTGTTTTATTTTGCATATGTTCTATGTTATTTTTTGTTTAAATACAGAAAAAAAATCATGACAAGAAATATTCCTTTTGCCCACCCTGTATTTTTTTGCCCACCTGACTTTTTTTCTGGCGGCGCCCATGGTTTTGACCAAATGCAAAATCTTGAAAGTTTTCTGAACACTAACTAACAAAGAGAACGTTGATTTCAAGACAAATAATACAGGTGACCAGCAGCTGGTCTATACAAATTTATAAATGTATAAAATAGAAAATTCTCGGTCGGTTATTTGACTCTTTTCGCTTTTTTGTTAGCCGATACCGATCGATCATCGGTGTTCCTTGAATTGAAAAGCCTCATTATTATTGTACATCAAGACATCGTATACAGACCTGTCCAATAAGATTTTATTATTTATGCAGGTAAGGGGCTAAAATTGGGAAGGAAGAGAATTACTCTTTATTACCGAGAATGTGTGGGAAGTACTGAGTCAAGCCACTTGAGGCCATTTTTATATATTTTGCAGTTTGCAGAAGGGGGGTAGTCATTGCCGAAACAAAAATCAGTTAGGTAATAAACGGTTAATAATTGGGAATGCGGAAAACGTGGAAAAAAATTCACGTGGTTCCACGTGGTTTATCCAAGAATGAAATAACCGATTTTACTACAGATATCTGATTTCAATGTGTTTTAAATGTTTAAAGTCCTTTGTATTATTTTCCCATGTTTTGTGACAACGATTTTGTGTTTTACACAAATTGTGCTATTCTTGTGAAGACTCTCCCATCCAACATCATTTCGCATCAATCTCACTAACTTTTCCCTGAAGATGGAATCATAAGTTTCCGAAAGCTTGGAATAAAGTTAAAAGAGTCATCTTCTATGATTGTCAGTTATACACAAACTTAAGGAACATGATGCGACTACCGAATGATCTGAATATTTTAACCACCGTTCCGACTGAAATAAGAAAATTAATCACCTTCCTTAAAATAACTGGACTCTTTTTCAAACTGTAAGACCTCCGATAAACCAACGAACATAAGCTCATTACCTAACATTATAAATCGCTCAGTACAAAATAGTTGATCAAAGATATATAGCTAATGACCATGCAGTCGATGCCTTATTTCCAATAAAAAAAAAGAGTCCCCCTTTGCGTTTATTTGCCGAATTCCCAATTTTGCAGCTTGTATAATAATGCATTGAAAATTGCGGTTACAACTTTTGCAGGCAACAAAGTACTAAAATTACTTACGAGTTTGTGCCCTAAAGCCATATAATAGAAATTTTTAAAAGGATCTGAATAAATACCGCCTTTATGCGCCAGCACTCAACCTGTACACTTGACCAGATGATCCTCGTGCGCCTTACCCACAGAAAGTGTCAGTGGCGAAGATGCAGTTTCATTATATAATATACAGGGTGGTCCAATAAGCGTGCGGTGCTCTCTAGGGGCTTTACCGTTTATAAGGAGAAAATGGCTTGAATAAAAAAAATTCTTTCCAAACGGTATACTTGTAGAAAATAATTTCAAAGATGGCGGACATCCGGATATACCGGAAGTATCAACTTCCTTATTTTAAATAGAACACCTTGTATATTATTACGTTTTTGATTTCAAGGGTCCAGTTTGTTAACTATAGTTTATGTATACGAAGCCTATATTTTCGAAGGTTATTCAGCAATGTTTAGAAATTTTGACAGTTGTAGTGTACCTCTACTTTACAAGAAATGTTAATTGTTAATATCTCGAAAACTAAGTAAGAGAGAAAGATGCGGTTTTAGGTTTTAAAAGAAGCAAGAAACATAATTGTGTTTCAGTAAGATCTTTGTTTTAAAAGCATATTAAATCAATACACTAGCAATTTTCAAATTTAGAAAGTTTAAAACGTCAAAAACTTGTGTTTTTACTTCCCACACCGATAGGTGAGGGGAGTATTGTGATCGCGAAAATTATCGATTTTGAGATAATCCACTTTTTGGGCGTTTCATGATGTCTACATAACGAAAATCCACATCACTCATTTCCGTCGGTCTGTCTGTCTGTCGGTCTGTCGGTCTGTCGGTCTGTCGGTCTGTCGGTCTGTCGGTCTGTCGGTCTGTCGGTCTGTCGGTCTGTCGGTCTGTCGGTCTGTCTGTCTGTCGCGTTTTTCTACCCTCGTAATCTCAGTAACCGCTGCATGGATTTTGATGAAATTTGGGCAGCCATATGCTGTGGGTTCCTAGTAGATAATGCTGCTAAAATTTTGAAAATCAGTGCATTGGCGGCGCAGTAATTAGCAAAAAACAAAAAAAAATAGATATTCCTCAAACTTCGTTTTTAGACGTTTCAGGAGTTTTTGATCATTTTCTACTTTTTTTGGGTGGGGGTGAATTTGGGGTGGTTGGGGGGTGGTGGGTTGTAAAACTGAAAAATTTGTTGTATTCATAATGGGCTGTCCAATGACCTGTGAATGAAAGACCTAGTGGCATAATTCACCTTTTTAGGTCCATCCAAACATTGCCTCGCGTATAATACAAGTCAGGATTTGAGCGGCCTAGCGGCATATTCTTTTTTAAGTTCATTTGAACATTGGCTTGTCTATTACAGAAACCAAGGGACTTAGAATTTGTGATGTATACATACGAGTATTGTTTTAGATCGTTCTATATTGCTTAACGCGAAAATGATTGAATGGATTTTAATGAAACGTTGACACAGTATTACTACCGCGGCGGGGATGGAAAACGCGCATGTTTTGGAAAAATCGTGTCAGTGGCGGCGCAGCAATAATAAAAAAACCAAAAATATAAAAACAGCTCAAACTTTGTTTTTAGGCGTTTTAGGGGTTTCTGATCATTTTCTACTTTTTTTGGGTAGGGGTGCATTTGGGGTGGTTGGGGGGTGGGGGGTTGTAAAACTGAAAAATTTGTTGTATTCATAATAGTGTGTCCATTGACCTATGGAAAAAATACCTAGCGGCATATTCTTATTTTAAGTTCATCTGAACATTGGCTTGTCTATTACAGAAACCATGGGACTTAGAATTTTGTGATGTTTACATATACAAGTGTTGCTTAATTTCGTTCTATGTATATTGCGTAAAGCGAAAATTTACACACAGGAATTACTATCGCGGAGAGAATGGTAAACACGTCAGTTTCTAGAAAATCGTGTCAGTGGCGGCGCAACAATAATCAAAAAACTAAAAATATAGAAACAGCTCATACTTCGTTTTTAGACGGTTTGTAGGCTCCTGAGCATTTCGCATCGCATGCAGAATCAAAACTGTGGCGTCCTAGTTCCTAAGGAGGGAGACGCAAGAAACTATTTACCAGACTTTTTGTGTTGGGTGTTTTTTTGCGGCCAAATGGGCGATGATTTGGTTGCAAGGGATTTCAGACTATAGCTTCATGCTATGGGAAAATAATGAACTGGTATCATCGTAATGTGTGGGAAGTACTGAGTCAATCAACTTGACTCAATTTTTTTTTCAAATGGGATGATATGATAAGTTTCACATCAGTGGAAGCGAAATTAAATTCTCTTTCACTTTTACTAGACATCTGTGATTTTATCTTTGATGATTTTCAAGATATTTACGATTATGTAATTATTACGTAATGGTGCGTAGGAATTGGAAAAATCGTAGGTGGCGTGGCTTGCAGACGAAACAACTGGCTGGAAACTTTTCATCCAAAGTGTTTCGGCCTCTAATACTTACTTAGTTTTTGAGATATTAACATTTCTTGTAAAGTACCACAAACGTCAAATGTTCTGAAGATTGCTGAATAACTTACGAAAATAGGCTTCGTAGACATAAACCATCGTTAATAAACTAGACCTAAAAATCAATGTTGAGTTCAAAAAAGTACAATAATATATAGGGTGTCCTATTTAAAATAAGGAAGGTGATACCTACTTCCGGTATATCCGGATGTCTGCCATCTTTGAAATTATGTTCTACAAGTAGACCATTTGAAAATAAACTTTTTTTATTCAAGCCGTTTTCTTCTAATTTAAACGCTAAGGCCGCTAGAGAGCACCGCGCGCTTTTTGGACCACCCTGTATTATAATAAAACTGTATCTACGTCACTGAGACTTTCTGTGGGTTTCTTTCTTATTTAGTTTTAAATTAGGCGGATGCGATGTAAATTTAGTTTTAACTCCAAAATTATGAGGTTTAAGTATAGGAAATAATACACACAAATAATCAGTATTTTTCAAGGCTTTCAAAAAGGTAGAAATATACAGGGTGATTCATTTGAAATAACAAAGTTTATTATATTTACGGAAAAATGGTGGATATGACAACATTACTAATAGCGTCACAAGATTGGCCGTATTGCAAAACCCCCATACTTCAAAATTCATGAAAATCGTGTAAACCGTTTCCGAGACAATTGAGGCGTTCCAAACTTAAGACTCACTCTGTATTATAGTTTGGAGTTATAGCGGTGAATTTAGTAATAATTTTGGAGGAGGCAGGCGGGGGCTTACTTTGCTATAGGCAAGTAGTATGGACTTGTGACATTACCTTTTCCAGCACTACTTTCAAAAGGATCAAATTACATTTCTAAAGCGTCAATAATTGTAAATTCAACCTATCTGATGTAATATCTAATATTACGACTAACAATTTGGATTTACCTACAATTGACGCTTTAGAAATGTAATTTGATCCTTTTGAACCTACTACTGAAAAAATTATAGAATGACTAGAATGCAACGGCGTGTATATAAATTCAATTGAAATGTGTCTGCTAATTATGATCGTCTCTAGTCATGTCATAGGATCATTATTAAAAATGATAATTGACTAGTATGAGGATATAAATCATATAAAGTTTATTGTACCGTAGAATTATGCAGTTAATTTGCTTTTTTTGTTAAATGTACACATATCATATCGTGTGAAAGCTGAATTATAAATAGATCTTTATTATTATTTCAGGACAGTAGAAATTTGAAATTTATTATTAACGTAGTAACTGAAAGACCATAAAGACCCAAAGTAATACTGAAGTTACTATTTTGTTTCTCGTGTTCTGGTTGATTCACACAATCACACTCCGTAACAGAGTGACATACTTACAATAATAGTAAATTGTTCAACTCAGGCGTTGAAATTTGCGGCATGAACCGGAGGCGGGTGCTGTAAATCAACAAGTAAGTTATTACATAGAGCAACCCTCGTATATCGACTCTCATATGCAGCAGCATATAGAACCCGCGCTCTTCTGGTTGGCCAAGCGAACGCGCCGTGGCGTTCCATCAATAAAAGAAGCTGCTGTTTAGCAGCGATTTTCTTTGGTTTGCCGTTACCTTCGGGTACCAGATGGCGCACAGGCAGATCTTTTCTGTCGTCTACTCTCAGTTATTACCATTACCACGAGTTGAATATTATACTTTATCTACGCTCGAAGCAATTAATAGGACTATTTTAATAAATTATAATTACGAATTATTACCAACCTAACATCACTTCTGTAAAATAAATATTGTACGCCGAAGAATTAGCGCTCGATGTCTCATGGCATGGCCACCTTTGCAATTATTATAGCGTATATTTAATCATATGCGTTTCCAAGAGATCGGTATTGGTATCTTGTGGGCGTTGTTGATAACCCACGGCTCTGGAGCGTGAGTTATGAGAAATAATTCACGCTGTTTGTTGATAGGTAGTATAACTTGTTCAAAAGTAGTCTGGTGATCGCTGGGAGCTTTTTTCGTTTTTTTATGGGAGCGTTGGAATGTGCACGCACAGACCAAGTGGCTCCGACTAACCGCCTGTTGCCTTGGAAGCATCACGGGTAGTGACATATCGTCGAGGCAACAGGCTGTCTTTTCTTCAGTCCTCCATCTTCGCTGTAATTTCTTTTTTCTTGTGGCCCTACGTCTCCCGTCCCCCAGTTGGTCATGGGGATTAGGAGTTCGGGGTTACTGCAGCCTTCCGTCGTCCCTCTTCGTTTTCATGACATGGCCTATAAAAGTTTTTATTTTGGACCATTTCCATTTGCTGGCCATCATCTCTCCGATTATGCTTCTTACATTAATCCCGCTGTTTATTTGTTCCTGCAGCTCCATTCTCGATATTTCCCATCTCTTGCAGATTATCACTGTATGTTCTGGAGTGTCCTCGGCCCCGCAGTAGCCACATAAGTTGGACTGCGTTATATTCATTTTCTTGGTATAGCTACCAAAATATCCATGGCCAGACAGGAACTGCGTCAGAAAGTAATCCAGGTCTCTGTGCTCACACTTAAGCCAACTTTTAATGTCCGGTATGAGTAATTTGGTCCATTAGGCCGAGCCTGAATGAGTGTCCCAAATTTCCTACCACTTATTTAGTGTTACAGTTCTCTCTTTGTCTCCTGCTGTTCTTGTCTGCGCATTTTCGGTCCTGAAAAGCCGGCTTCTCTCGTCCGCAAGTAATGATATTGGTGGAATGCCTGATATAACCTGAATTGCCTTCGTGGACACGGTACGGTATCCACTCGCAATTCTCAGGAGTGCCTTCCGTTGTACAGCGGCTAACATGTTCTCCTCTTTCTGAGTTCTCAAGCGTCCTACCCAAATTGGCGCTGCATACAGTACTATGGAGCGTATCACCTCGCACAGTACCGCTCTCTTGGCGCTGCTAGGACCTCCTACGTTTGGCAGAATCCTGGTTAGAATCGCCATCTTTCTCTGCGCCTTCTTCGTCATTATGTTTGATGTGGGGACCAAAACATTACACCCAGATATCTTAACTGCCTGGCTGGAGTAATTTTTACTTTTGGCAGATTTAGCTTCCAGTCTGGATATCTTTTGCGAGGGCCATTCAGGATTATCGCTTCTGTCTTTTCCGGAGCTAAGCGAAGCTTGTTTTCTTGCATCCAGATGGCAATTCTGGCCAGTGCTTCGTTCGCGATGCCCTCGCTGGGAGTACATAAAAGCTTATTACCTATTTGTCACGTAACTGATACAGTCTTGAAATACGGGACTCGAAATTTTAGCCCAAAAAAAACCGATTCTGAATTTTCTATCTTCCCGTCGCGCGTGGCCCTGTTGATGTATTCGATAATAATGACATGTTTGTAATTCCGCTATAACCAAATTTTGGACTAAGGTATAATAGCTTTAGTTAAATCTCAATATTTGCCTCAGGTCTCACTGGTTGGAACTCTTATACCATGGGAAAATTCTGTCAAGCATCTCGGTGTCATTCTTGGAAAAGGAATGATCTGGTGGAGTTACAGCGAGCCAGTGGGGTAAGGAGTTGACAACCAAATTTCAAATTACGTTTCGGCTACTGCATCACCTGTTGTGCAGATATTCAAGATTAAGTTTGATTAACAACTGATAAGACCAGCGTTTGCCTACGTATATGCTGTCTGGTGTTTCCTCGTCAAAAGTTCCTAACGGTTTTCTGTTCTAAAAGACTTGAGTCGTTCCATTTCAAAAGCCATCTCATCCACTTTTTATAAAAATTGTACTAACCTCGCAATTGGAATCTTTGTCATAAACCCCACGTTTTCAGTAGAAAATATCGTTCCAGAACTTAGTGAAGGAAAAAATTGAAAATCGCTCCAAAACTTGCCTAATGTCGCGCCAAAAGTTCCGTTATCTCACTGACCAATCACAGCGCTTTCAATGATTGGCAGACGTGTAGCTGGTGTAGCGTGTTTTATTATAGTGTTTTAGTGTGTAATGAGCTGCTGTATCATAAATATCACGTTTTATTATCTTGTTTAGAACAAAATTGGTATAGTGGGTATTATTATCAAAAGGGAAAATAATATTAACAATATTATGGAGACTCATATGGAAGTAGAAAACCTAGGTTTTAGTTTGCTTTCTGTTACTTGAGAACAACCTTATTTTTTATGTTGTATAACCAGAATTAGTTTCCTTTCTGATACTTAAAAACAACCTTACTTCTTATGTTGAATGAATGAAGTATTGTATTTTATATACCTTCATGTGACGATTTTTTGCGTCAAAACTTGCTTTATCCACTGGTGATACATCAAAACTCGCTAAATCCAAACCAAAAAGTTGAAATTGGTGTTATGTTATTTATATCAGTCTTCTTTAAAAGAAAAACACCGTTGCTATTGCTATCACCTTATCAATAAATAAAAAATATATGCACCGATAGTATAATTATTAGTATGTTCAAGAAACGATTTTCTTCTTCTTTTACCAAAAATTGGGTAATCTGGATAAGAAGACTTTTGGAATGGAACGACTCATTTATTTTCCCATATTTTCTCTCCACCTTTCTTCGATACGTTCCCAGAGCTGACAGAATTACGAACTGATAGTCGTCGGTGGATAGTACTGATACTATGACATAAGAGCTAAGCTCCCAAGGACCGCTCCGAGATATAATCAACAATGACTTGATATGCACTTCATGATCTGCAATATTGCTGTGGACCTTTATTAATCTGCGTCGGGCATCCTCTCGTATAGAAATATACAGATCAAGCTAATAAAAGCATGCTTAAAAGATGGCAACCCTAGGTACCACCGTTGGGTACCACCGACCGGCACCACTTTCTATGACGTCGTTCGCGTGTTTTCCTCGCGCGCCGAAGAAAGCTGAAGTACAACATAGCATACATACGAACCAGCAGCGAGACTCTATAGAAATTATGCTGAGTTCTTATCCGACTATTCATGACCTCAACATAACTTTAATCAGGCTGCCTTGACGTCGTCGTATACGCGTTTCAGCTCAGGGTCGGGCTCGACCTCAGAGTAACAACTGAACACAGAGGTAGTAAACAACGAATTATAATAGACCGACATCTCTTCTTACGTTGTCATATTGACCACCAAATACGGCAATCATAATTGTTTACTATCGTCTTAATTGTATAGTATTCAGAAATATTCCATTCTACGATAAAAAGACGGTATTTTGGTGGTTCAGGAGCGATTACAGCAAAATCAATAGATATGTTGGTCTCTACTGCGTTACTGCATGGTTCTTCATCATAAACGCAAATTCTGAAGTCTTACATAGATTTTGAGGAGCTGGCAACGCCGACATAATTTTCGTGCCACTTATTTACGGTAGAAGCTCGACTGTCAAACGTTTGTTTTGTTTGTGCGTCTTTTATGCTTGGTCAGTAAAATCGGATTTGTTATTTGTTGGTAACTGTAGTGAGGCTTTACGGACTTGCTGTGCTACATTCGAGTGTAGTTTAACAGTTTTTCAGGATGGAACTCAAAAAGTGCAGTGTTTGTAACATGGGTTGCATTGGAAGAATTTTCAGGTTAGTTGGCGTTACACAGCATTGTTTACAATTTGGAGTGTCACTGCGAGGTCACAGCTGATCAATGTTTGGAGGCTGAAGTGTCAAAGATGATGGCTTTGAGCACGCCATGCTGAAGTGGATTGTTTACTACCTCTATGTTTAGTTGTTACTCTGAGGGCTCGACTAAACGAATGCAGAACTGTACTTTAATATCACTAGAATAATGTACCTTATGTACTGGAATACTCATGTATACTTGCCAGGAAACGATATAGTTTGGCAACCGGATCGCTCTAGATAGCGTTACCCAGGGTGGGTGCACGTGTGGAAGTTTTTCCACGGACGCGAGCCAGAATATTATGTTTTTTATGACTTTTTTCACTATAACCATACGCTAAGTAAATAAATGTACCTTATGTACCTTGAAATTATCAGAGTAAATTTTGAAACTCATGCAGTGACTTTCATCTTTATTTAGGTTTGGGAGTTGTTCATTTGCCTTGGCGTTTTTAATTCGTAACTGTAATTTGTGAGATAAATCTATGCATTATCCATTGTACGACTGTATGTGTGTGTGAACATTTTTTGTATACTGATTTTACTACTGTTTCTTCGAATATAATTGACATTTTTAATTTAATTAATTTCTAACAAATGCAAAAGTTAAGTCAAAGCCTACTTGAGGGTAAGTACATTAAACAGAAGGTTTTCATAACTCATTTGTGTGTTATAAAATTCCACCTTACATCAAGTTACCAAGTTACAGCACTATTCCTTATATTATATATAGCCTTCAAGGGTCCCTACCATGATCAAACAACAGATTTCTGAAATATGTTTTACTAAGCCCGCAATCTTCCGTTCACTCACTACGAGTATCGGCCCAACCTGAAAAGTGAATATTTTCACCTACAACAAAATGGTGGAATATGTTATAATTGCATGAATACGTAGTCACAGCAACATCATTCTATATAATCTAAATTAAAATAAAATTGAATCCTTAATGTGAGCATAAAATTCTCTTCCAAATTTCTAAGCTTAACTTGAAACAGATGTATCGATATTAACGTTTGTACCAGGTAATTATTAAATGTTTCGCCCAGGGCTGTATATAAGGGGGGTTTAGGGGGTTCAAGCCCCCCCCCCATGAGTATACCCATGAATGAAATAACTACTAAAATAATACAAAATAAAAATAATCAAGATACTTTCTCCAAGCTTAGTGATTTATTCTACTACTAACCAATCCCTCGGCGCTCATGACACATTACCAGCGATACAATCTATACAGTTTTTAAGCAAATTGAGAAATTACAAAGCCAAGTCTTTTCTTTTACTCATGAACCCCCCCCCCCCTAAGGTCAACATGAACCCCCTCCATGGTCAACGCCTAGCTGCGGCCCTGGTTTCGCCATTTTGTATATAGACCTTTACTTTTTCGAAGCCGCATCCAAAAAGTTTTAAGATTTATAGTTTTTCAGCCCAGTATCGTATCGAGCTATATCCACAACTTTTGCGTTAGCAAGCCATAGATCATCGAGGGTACATCTGGAAAGGCCACGTACACATGATGTTAGGTAGGTCATGTTCTGCACTTCCCACAGTCCCACAATGCATCGTTTGCAGTATTTATTCCTTCCCTATCTAGCCAGGTTAGATTTCACGGATTAACTAATTCGAATACGTTCAAAGTTCTCCATGTTTTCCATTCAGACACGTATTTAGAGGGGGGTCCAGGGGTCCGGACCCGAAACGTTATATTATGCCACTTAAGAAATGGTATTCCACAAATTTTTGCACCCCCCGCCCCGGTCGACAGCAAACTTTAGGTGGCAACTCTAATCTGAACCCCCCTCCCTCCCCCGAAAGGTCAAGCAAGTGACACCCATAATCTGGACTCTCCCAAAACCAAATCCTGGATACGTGCCTGTTTCCATTCCTCCGAGGCGGGCCTTGTTCCAACTGGAAGCTGGGTGGTGGCTGCTGTTGCTCCTCATAAAACGTCTTCTAGATTTTAGACGGCTGGTTGCGTGGATTTCCTCAAGACTGTAGAGGAGGTGTTTATGATCTGACAGTTTGAATTTACAATTGACGAGTTGGAAAACTAACTTGACCGTACACCGTACAGCTGGGAAAGATCTGGTTTAGGTGGATTACAGACCCATTATAGAAGGTTCCGCTACTGGTATATGTATATGCTGAAGCAGCAGCGCAGCAGTTGTGGATGGTCTTGATCGAACGGTTCTTTTGCAGAATTTCTTCCGTTCGGCGCGGTGCGCGGTGGTTCCGTAGCCTGGGCGCATAGCATAGCACATCCGCCGCGGCCGGCGGTACCGGCGTAAGTGGGTTAGGAGAAAGTGCACTTTTTACCGCGCGCCGCCCCGCCGCGATAACGCAGCTGCTGCCGCCGGCGCCGCCTCGCTTTTCAGTTGGGGTCTGCCAACCTCTCGACGCCGACGGTCGTGCCGCTTCTTCTTATCAACTCTGTACGCGCGCAACATCTGGACGCTAACAACTTCAAATTACACTTCTGTAAGTTTTCTCCAATTTTTCACCATTTTTGATTTTTTTATATTTTTATCAATATTTATCTATTTTCTACAAGCATGCTTTTATACTACGCTACCAACACCCAATTCTGTAAATTTTCTACAATTTTTTACCTTTTTGTGATTTTTCTATATTTTTTCAATATTTATGGATTTTTTATAATCACGCTTTTATATGCTACGCTACGCTACCAACTCCAAATTTGAATTCTGTAAGTTTTCTCCAATTTTTCACCTTTTCGTGATATTTCTATATTTTTGTAATATTTATCGATTTTTTATAACCATGCTTTTATATGCTACGCTACGACACCAACCCCAAATTCGAATTCTGTAGATTTTCTCCTATTTTTCATGTTTCTTGTAATTCTTCCATATTTTTTTTCGATGTTTATCGATTTTCTATAATCATGCTTCTATATGCTACGTTACGGTACCAACATGAAATTCGAAATCTGTGAGTTTTTCCAATTTTTTACCTTTGTTTTGATTTTTTTATATTTTTTATATATTTTTCGATTTTCTATAAGCTACGCTAGAATACCAACTCCAAATTTCAATTCTTTAAGTTTTCTCCAATTTTATACCTTTTTGTGATTTTTCTGTTTTTTTTTTTCAATTTTTATCGATCTTATAAAGGGTGTCCCACGACGGTTAAGACAAGCAATATATCGGAACTGGGCAGTAGTAGCGAATTATAGTTTTTGGGGGTGTAAATAAGAGCAATATAGTATCTTTTCTTATTATTGTGTCACACAATGAGATATTTGTTATTGGTCACGTGACGTCCGATTCAAAATTTTTAAGGGGACACCCTGTATATTTGTGACTTTTTATGTTCCTGCCGATAAAGCAATTCCAACAGACTAGCACACTTGGGGTCTAAAGTGATTAATTCAAGAGTTACAGGTACTTAAAAAGGACTGTACCACTATCATTATGAAACACTACCTAACAAAATAAGGTACATGTATGTCATAATCAATGGTAGTGGTACCATCCTTTAAGGGTCTAGGGTATAGCGCGCGAAATTGAGAATAATATTTCCGTGTGGCGTGGCCGCCTGTTCCCTTTCTCCAGTGTGTGTGTGTCTAAAATGAGGGGAGATAAGTCCCTAAATCCAAAGGTAAGGTCAAAAGGTCCAAAGGTAAGGTCTAAAGGACACTATAAAAATGAATTTCGCATTTCCAAGCTCCTGACGTTACCTTTAAACTTACAGTAATGATTCAAAAAGCAAATTGAAGAAGAAAGCTTGCGCTTGTGCAACTATTTAGCCTTTTTTGTATCGTGTTTGGTTGTTAAATTACAGGCATTTATAGAATGTATGATTTTGCACTGCGAGTTTTTTTGCACATTAAAAAACTTTTTTGAGAAAATCGAAAATAGTTGTCATTCATTAAGGTCTTACTATCGCCTTCTGAAATATTAAATATATAGTTTCGAAAACAAAATGGGTGGGAAATTGTGAGTCCGCAATTACCTAAAATTAGCCAAAATTGCTCAAATCTTTTAAATGTTAATTGTGGATTATATGTGAATTTTTTCAAATTTGTTTGTAAGATTGAATTCCTAAAGCTAATACTAGTTTTCCAATTTATATCTTTACCAATATAATATGTTCATAGACCCCAAGTGTGCAGTTTGTTGGAATTGTTTTATCGGGAGGAACAAAAAAGTCACAAATATACAGGGTTTCCCATTAAAAATTTTGAATCGGACGTCACGTGATCAAAAACAAACACCTCATTGTTACGATATATTGCTTGTCTTAATCGTCGTGGGACACCCTGTATATACTATTAATTATCTAAATTTAATCTATTATGAAATCTTAAAGTAAACATTAGATATATCTCCCATAAAATTATGTTTTTAGGCCAATATTTTTTTCATCTTTATTTTAGTCTTTAAGCGAACTCAAATTTAATAGCAATTTTAATGCACAACAAACTGAGCCTTCAATTTCCGCTTGTTTTCTACATATTCAATATTTCCATGCTTTAATATCTATTTCAATTTTTTAAGAAATAGTGAATAGGCGAAAAAGATTAAAAACCTTAATCAAGGAGATCCTAGTTAGGATATTGGAAAAACTTATTAAATAAATTTAAATTATTATGTTGCAAAGTGGATAGAAATCATCTTCAAGGATTGCATTACATATAAATACATACACAAAGGTGCATCTATAATACCACTATGTTAAAAACTGTCCATTTCAATACTGCTTTTATTTGACAAACATTAGATAAGTGTTAAATTTCAGAAAAGAGTAACAAATATGAGGCACATAATCTGTGATTCAATATTAGATAATCACTACATTAAACGAAACTGTATTTGCATCGTCACAAGTCTACATTTCAATTGTTTGACGTACAAGTTTTCATAACAGGAAAATCCAATTTTTTAGTTTAACCCGTAATTTTCGTATAAATATTTACTAACCTTATAGATAAATAATCAGTAATGTGGTTCGGTTATTTTAGTACTGAGGCAGAGGTATTGTGTAGCTCAGGTGACCTACTTTTACTTCACTTATATGCAGTCGTATTTGCAGTTCAGAACCTTATCCGGAATAACTTTGTGAGACATATAGAGGAAAAACGAGAGGAAAAATGAGGCCGGTATTGAAATATTATGGTAATCAGCTAAATTTTAAATTTGTACGTAATTTGTGCACAACTAACATAGAGGCAGGAAAAAAGTAGAACATCCTCAAATCGTGTTACCCCATGAGCTTCTTAGTTGACAACCATTTCAATAAGGTTCAGGAAAAACTCAAGACACTTCAAATTTGATTTAATATTTTTGGATTCACTAGACATTTTTGTGAGTAGCAGGAAAAACTGAGGAATTTTTAAATTTGTTTAATATTTTTGAACATACTACGCATTTTGGGGGTTATAGGAAATTAGAGGGTACAAAATATTTCATTCTTACGATGACTTTCATATTATGATCATCGATATGTGGATACTAATCGTCTGAGTATTATTTGTCATTGATGTAAATGATGAAAAATGTTGATGTCATTTTGGATTTGCGGATAGATAATTTTAAGGCCCATATAGAGGTAGTTTTTTTAACTCGCACGAGTTGAATGCAAACCTTACACTGTTGTAACGATTATAAGGTCCTCACCATCTCTAGTAGGTACCTACTGTGTATCCTTATTGATTTTGATTTTTCTTGAATTTAAATAAATGAATACACTATACTAACAGCAATGATAATGGATAATCTTCGCTAACTACGAGTCTTATATCAGGAACCTGTGTTTGGTACAAGTTTTAGGTTACTAAATACATCGTGTTCCAGGACGAATCTCGAAAGCTTTACTCAATGATTGCTGGAAGCGACTTGTGTTATAATATGTTTAAATTTGTATGTCTATCTGTAATAGTTAAAAAGATTAAATTTCCTTAATTAGATTGTGAAATTAGCAGAAATAGTAGCGTGTGGCCGCTTTAACGACGGAGGTATTCATATTTGTACGTAATGGCGTACTGATCTTCTTCTTTGGGTGCCATACGCTTTGCAGCGTGTAGGCGGTTATCTGCTCTCGTGACCAACGATGTGTAGAGTGCCGTCTTCTGCTCTTCTCACTATTGTTGAGATGTCGCTGACGTGACACCAGTTTCTGATATCTCGGAGCCATGAGTGTTGTTTGCGACCTGGACCTCTCCTCCCCTCAATTTTACCCATTAAAATTTCTTTTAACAACCTATATTTGGGGCCTCTAAGCATGTGACCTAAGTAAGCTACCTTGCGTCTTTTTATGATTTCCAGTAACTCTCTTTGAGTGGAGGCTCTATTCAATACATCCTGGTTCGTAACGTGGTCTGTCCACGGGATTCTCAAAAGCCGACGTAACGTCCACATTTCGAAGGCTTCTATTCTATTCATTGACTTGATTTTGAGGGACCAAGTTTCAGCGCCGTACATTAGTATAGCGTACTGATAGTTGAAGTAAAACAATCAGTAAGGTGGGCCATACACGTTTCAAATGTTTTTACGTCAAAACTTCAAAATAAGATTTATCTGTAACAAATGCGAATTTAAAAATAATTCTATTTGATATCGGAACCTAAGTGCAATTACTTTTTTCAGAATTCGTCCTAGAACACAGTTTATAGATGATGTCCTTACGATAAATTTTGATAAACCGTATTATTTACCTTTTTCGTCATATAAAAATACGTTACCGAATTTTTGACCTATTGAAATAGACAAAAGACAAATTTTTAAGGCTGATAGTGTCAAATACTTGGGTATAATAATTAACAAACATTTAGAATGGGATTCACATATAAAATTTCTTTCGCGAAAAGTCAGACGACTATTACCTAAATTCAAATTTCTTAGACAATTTTTAAACATACGCTGTTTTGAAACCTAGTCTCTTGTGCAGTCCCAGCTAAATTGTGGCATCTTAGGTTGGGTAGGAATGCATCAAACTCATTTGAAGAGTATCAGTTCCTTGCAAAAATGTGTTTTGGAAATTATTTATTATAAAGAGCCCACCTACCCCTCAAATAATTTATTTAAAGGATCCCAGAAATTTTATATCCGACAACTATACATATGTATACATAACATATTGAATTTCGTTCACAAACGTAAAAAATAGCCATGAACATAATACACGAACCTAGAATATTAAGACCACCTATATTCAAGTCAATAGGCCAAAAAAGTTTAATATATTTATGTTGCTGAATTTACGATTTACTTCCTGCTTCATTGAAATCCATAAAATCCCATATCTCATACAAAAAAAAGTCAAACAATGTATAATGGACACACCCAAAAATATTTTTTTAAATGTTTTTAACAGGTTTTTGAACTGATACACTTATAAGTCCTTAATATAGTTAGTATTAGTTTTAATATATGTATGTGTAAAATATATATGTACATATATCTGCAATGTAAGTAGGATACACAAAGCCCACGCAACACGTCAGCACTTTCTGTGGCTCAGGCAATTTATTTACCCCCTTCGGTATTGTTGGTAAATAAATTATTATTATAGTACTTGCAATATGAAACTTATTAAAAAAAAACAGAAACCCGCAGGATCCAGTAGTGGGATCCTACATATACTAATATAGCAACACTAAGAATTTTTTAGTATATGAAATTCAGAACTTCCAGAATATCCTATCACTATCAAGTTAGCGTTAAATGAGATTTCAAAGACATATTTTGAGGAGGAACATATTGGGCACGTCAACGGTATTGGCAACAATCTTTTTTTAGACATTTTATCAGAAGCCCCGATAAGGGTCTTCATTGTTACCGTGAACCAGACGTGAAGGCTACTGTAGACACGTGATCGTAAATTTTCATATAATTGGTCTTTAAATGGATATTGCACAATGTATTGTCTAGACGCAATTTATGTCATATTCTTATTTCGATATAACAGCTAAAAACAAAAGAACAATGCAAAATAGGCGTCCAATGTAACATTTCAATTGAATATAATTTTATAAATAATGGCTAGTATGGAAAATATGCGATATTCAGAAAATTCTACATCATAAAATGTAATTTCAGGTAAACGGACTTTGTATGTCACAGGCGTTAGAATAAATTAATTTTCAAGTATCACTTCATTTAAATTATGACAACCTCGGGCATTCTGATGGTACATTGTGAATTATATAATTTTTATTTCCAAAAACCAGAAACTATGCTTCACCTTTGCTCTAATTGTAACCTACCATACAATTCACAGACTTTAGTGTGCTCGAATGTATCTTTTTTAAATTCCACTGCAATTTGTTCCATTATTGAAAGTTACAGGATCTTTGCGCTTCTGTTGCAGTACATTTTTGTGATCATATTGAGCTCAGAATTAACAGACTTACCTACGACAAAGATACTCATGCAACGACTACGAAAGTATTGAATCAATACATTGATGTTAACACCATCATAAAATCAAACGAAAATGGACATATGGTGCAGAACTGTGGGGATGAGCAATCAAGTCAAACATCCAAATAATCCAAATAAGTCAATAAAAAATCCTTCGTATAATTATTATTGCCGCTCCTCGGTAAGTTTCAAACTAGACCATACATGAAGATCTCAATATACCCTTCATCATAGACGTAATCACAATCAGAGAGAGAAGTTAAAACCACCACAACAGATTGGAGAGACATAGTAATGTATTGCTAGAACCTCTAGGTACCTCTACTGGGTACCTGTAACTCAAAACGACTCAAGAGATACTGAGGCCTTAGGGCTCTGACCTTCTTGAATGCTTGAAGTGGACTTGTCGTAGGATGTAGCCTCATCACATGCCTATAACTACAACTGTGAACAGTCCCAAAGACATCAGATCATCATCATCATAGTCACAATGTCTTAACAGACATGTTGTGAACTCGTAAAATGCATTAAGTCGGAGCTAGAGTATTGCCGACACGAATATTATCAATAGTTTTGAGAACTGTAGCTCGCCATCGTTCGCGATTTACTGTCAGTTCAGTGGCGCTCTTGATACTCATATCCAGCAACTGTTTCGTCGTATCCACCCAGCGTGTAGGGGAACGGCCACGGCGCCGCCCACTAGGAGCATAACCCTGAACTACAAGTTTTTCCATATTATCGCTTCTGTGTATATGTCCGAAGAATGTAAGCATTCTGGTCGACACAATAGAGGATAGTCTCTTTGGATTACCGAGCTCATCCAGTATGGAAACGTTAGTTCGATAGGCGGTCTAAGAAACTCGCAGCATTCTCCTCCACGTCCACATTTCAAAAGCATCTATGCGAGCTCGATCTGCCTTTTTAACAGTCCAAGTTTCCGAGGTATACAAAAATATGTAGAAAAGAGCGACATTTGGTAGCTTTAGTGATGTTATGGTCACGCCATATTTTAGTAAGCTTTATCATGCCCACACGTGCCTGTTGAATGCGCCGTCGAATCTCATTTTCACACATCAGATCAGCTAGGGGTTTTTACAGTTGTATTTTGAAGCTTATGAGTATTGTATGTGTATTAAAAATAGAAAAAAATAACAAATTTGACAATGTATGTGGATGATTGAAAACATGGATATAATTTAAAACAATGATAGGCTGGATTCCACTGTATACCATGGAAATCAGGTTGCACTAAAATGGAACTAGCTATCTAAAATTATTTACAATTATTTACATATCATCATTTCTAAGAATTTCATGCTTCGGACCTGTCCAATATCCTAAGAAATATTGTTTGATTTTCTGTCATGAATTTTTTTACTGAAATTTTGAATTTTTTTAATGTATCTGCTTTAATTCGCATGGTATTTGATTATAAAATTTTGGGCCAAAGTAAAATACGGTTCTCTGTGTTAACGTTTTTTTTAAATTCTCACTACGCAAGTCATTTCTAGTGGTGAATCTGGTTATTCTCTTTGATTGAGTTACATTTTTTGGCTTCATGTTATATATCCTTATTATGGATTCATACACATAGATGAGTTTTATATTTAGTACGTTAATTTCACGATATAAACTGGAGGCGGTTACAGCAGATGCTCAAAATTTTGTCTGTTTCCTTCAATACAACATGCCATGTATTTCTTGAAACTTCGTAGTACATTTTGCAACATGTCTGAATTTTCAACAGTAATCATAGCAATCTTATTTAGTTATTTTAACTTGGACGAATGCAATGTGCATTTAGTTGTAACTCCAAAAAATATCATTTATCAGTATTATTCAAGGATTTCAAAAATGTAGAAATATCCAGGGTGATCCATTTGATATAACAAATTTTGTTATATTTCCTGAAAAATTGTAGATATGGCAACATTGTAAATGCAAGACCCCCATACCCCAAACTTAATGAAAATCGTGTAAACTGTTTCTAAGATAATTGAGGCGTTCCATACTCAAGACTTGCTCTGTATGAATTCTGGTGACTGATACATTGAAATAATAATAAAAATAATACATTGATGTCTGCATATAACATTCTACAGGAATCATATCATTTTTTTCCAAAAAGTGAAAAGGCGTCTCATTAATTAAGCACCAGGGTAATTGATAATCACGCAGTCATTGAAAAAAATTGTTTCCAACATTTATAATGAAAAACGAACTGATAAATCTCTTAGCCTGGTAATGAAAATTGTTAAATGATTTGAATGGAATGACTCATAGGCTATGACCTACTTTCACTTTCTAGCGTTGAATATACATTAATTTGTTCCTAACCATATGATCCGGGCTTAGTTTACGAAGCGTAGCGTATTATTTCTATATAAAAATTTACAAACTGTGAAAACCACCTAGGTTGCAAACTAAATGCAGTCAACCAAATTAGGTATTATGAAATTGAAATGAGCTCGCTGTCGAATTGAAGATGTTGCGTTTTCAAAGGTGTGTCTACAGAATCTAACTGCGGTGTCTGTTTTTTTTTTGAGAAAATTAGTTTGAATAGAATAGAATGGATTAACGATAGTTTGCCTTTACCGCAATTACCGGTAATTAATTTTAGTGTATTTGATTCGCTAATATAACTTGCAACTATATGTTTTTTAGTCCATTTTAAATCATTTGAAAGAAAAATATGCAAAGAATTGAAAAAAAAATGTTTGCCAGCTCTCAGTCAGCCGCAGCCTTAGAGTTGCCAGATTTGCACAGGTATATTACGTTTAATTGATATAAAATTAAAGTTTCATCCATACTAAGTACAAAAATCCATGGCTGCCAGTTAGAAAATGGCCGCAAACAGAGGTTGGAATGATTTTTATGAGCGATTCTCGCTCCAGGTAAGTGGAAGCGCAAAATCGCACTAAACCGGAAAAAAGTTGGCGCCCTCTATTCATGACAGCAAACCCGTGCTTGAATTTGGATTTTCGCCTTTAAAAATCCCCCGATACGTAATTTTAGATCGTTGTGTTGTTTTATTACGAAATAATTGAGAAAGAAAAAAACAAACGTAAAACTTTGACACCCTTGGATCTCGAAAATTAAGCATTTATACTTCATGTAGCTCAATATTCATAAAAATGTGAGGTCTATCATCTATCAGGCGATGTCGGTTCAATATCAGGACATACTGTATAATTATACAAATATTCAAAAAATTCATGGATATATTATTAAAAAAATATATTATTAATCTGCACAGCTTGATTGAAATCATTTTAATATATACCTTTCTAAAAAAGTAGGAACGTCTAAGTGTGTGTAAAATGCACCACGTCAGATCTTGCAAAAATTTTGAGAAAAATAGCGGCTCAGTGTTCAGTATTCCTATGTACGGGTATGTTTTATATTTTGAAGGTGACTGTACATCCTGTCTATCTAGCAAATGTAAAATCAAATTCCCGTCTAATTGAATACAGACATACCAAAATCATGTTTAATAATAGAATGTAAACAGTCTCAACATCTGTGTTAAAATACACCTGCATTTTATTCGCATTGTATGTATTTTCATTGCATAATAACTTGCAGATTAAATTTTCTGTCACTGTTTTCATTAAACGATGACAGCCATGAATATCTGGCAGACCTAAAATGCGGCAGATTTACGCCAGTCGAACCTGGGTACGTAAAAATTAAGCTTATTCAACAAAACATGGGCATCTACTTTATTGTGCGCTAATTTGTAAAGAAATTTCAACGCATGATTCCTTCTTCTAAGTTCCAAGGGCTGGACATCAAACCTGAATCAATTCAGCTTGACTAGTGCCCCGAGGTGGATAATATTCATCCACTTTGAGGGCTAGATATTTAAGAAAGCGTGTGTAATAAAGGGTTTTTAGTACAACATTTACAAATGATTTGCAATTTATAATAATAAGACAAAAGCTTCTTAGTGAAGATGATGCTATGTTTTAAATATGTTTAATGAACGTCAACCTCAAGATCTTTTACTCCATCATATTTTATTAAACTTGTATCCGCCAATTTATAGTCATATGTTACCGAGTATGTTACATAGTCGACCTTACGTGTGAAAGAATAAACTTTAAATTTGCTTATATTCAAATAAAGCCACACCACCTGTTAATTGTATCAATTACTACGTTTCCACGGGCTTTCAAAACAGTGTTCAAAACGTTTTGCGATTTTGGATTGTCGGTGTTTCAACGATAGGTTTCGGGACGATTTTCTGAACGCACTCAAAACGTTTTCAACTGACACTTTTCACAAATGTCATTTTTTAGTTTTATAACCTATTTAGTTGTTTATCATGACTCTCTAGTTTCAAATTTCGAATAAACTTCAATAAGTCCACAATAATATTGTTATTAGACAGCAACGCACTACGCAAAACGAAAGTGATAGCTGGTGTTTCCACGACATTTGGATCTTGATACGATCCCAAAAAATAGCGAATCGACCTTAAACAGGAAACGTTTTAAAAACGTATCCAACTGACGTTTCCGATATATTTTAAAACTCAAAACATAGTAATTGTCGTTTTGGAGAATCATGCGGTTTTCACTATTATTCATCCGTAAGTAAATTTTTAAGTCATCCGCAAACATCAGTTTATAGCATTCCAGAGAGTACGTTGTCATTTATAAAGTATAAAAATAATAATGGGGCAAGATTCGCACCCTGAGGCACTCCTGATGTTTCATAATATGACATTGAATTATAACTATTATAGGTTATATATATTGCACCCTGTTATTTAAATAGGGGGTGAGTAACTTTATCAACTGTTTACTAAAATCAAATTGCCGAAGTTTGAAGATGACTTTTGAATAACCGATTATGTCTATTGGTGATACATGTTTTCAAAGTGGTACAATACCGAATAGAATAATAGAAAATGCTAAAGATTGCTTTAAGATAATATGAGCCAATATACTATCAGTGGAAAAATTGTAAAAAAACCTTTGCATGTACTGGTTTCGATGTTGGTGGTACAAACCATATCAAATTCAATTATTCAATCAGGCATCGTCCAGATAACTTTTTATTTATGTCAGTGTTTACAATGAATCAACATTTTGTAATAAAATCGAGTTTATGGGTATACAGTAGCATAATTCGATTTCTAGTGGCCTCATTATTTCGACTTGATGAACGGTTTGAATTTAACAGTCAAAGCACAACTATTTCAAGTGTGATCGCAATCACTCTTATAAATGAGTAAACGTTAGTTGCTGGTATAGCAATACTAATTAATACATTGCTTGTTTTCTTCTAAACGATTTGCGAAAGTCTATCAGTTCTGTCATTAGAACCACAGAAGAAGAAAGGGCTGAAAGCCTATGGCGCAGTAGAAGGACTGCGAGAGAATAAGTATCGGTGCACGTTGTATTTGAAACGCTGCAGGTTGTAGCCGTCGGGAAACAAATTCCCGGCAGCTCATTCCACGGCGTCGAGGTTCTCCAAAAGAAGGAATACTAGAGGAGACTGGTTCGGGGAGAGGGACCTCGACCTGATAAGAATGAGCTCGCAGAGCCCCTCTAGTGTTCGTCATTCGGGCGGCCTTTGGTGTTATTATCTGGGAGAGCTCACTCACACATCTTCCGTGATAGAATCTGTAAAACAGAGACAGGTTACCCACCCTTCTTCGATGTTCCAGGCTGAGGAGGTCTTTTGTGAGGTTAGGCGTATCTATTAGCCTAACAGCTCTCTTCTGGATAGTGTCCAGAAGATTTAGAGAGTGCTTCGTAGCGCATTCCCATACATAGGAGCAGTACTCCAATACTGTAGTTGCTCTGGTGTATACAGCTTCCTACAGAGGAACAAAACTTCAAGCTTCTGGGATGCCTAGCAATACTGACGTGGTCGTGTCTGGACATGTTATTGTTGATGTTGATCCCCAAAGGCTTGACGGAAGGTGACCCTCCATTTCCACAGTTGGCAAGCCAACGTGAGGCTCCTTCGTCACTGTTGTTGCCTGACTTTTCTGTACGTTAAACTGTACTTTATTTACTAATCCCCCAATCGACAATTGTTTTGATAACTACGTGGATCTGTGAGGCATGTTGCTATCCCCGGACGTACCGTCTCCTGGGATGATAGTGGTTTGAACACCGGCGTTTATTGAAAATACCTCTGATAAACAGCCCACGACTATAACAGAGTTCGGTCGTTCAAAAAGCTATTTAGCCACTGGGAGAAGGACAGCATGACGGACAGGCCAAATCTAGTTAATTGCAATAGCGTCGACACTAAAAAAATCAAACTTAAAAAACTATTGCATTTACAATACAAATATCAATGTTTCCCAATAATTGGGGCAAAATACCGTTAGTTAAAACATATGTCCATATGTGTAATAGTATAATACAATGTGTTCCGCCATCATGTCGACAAACTTTGAGGTATGAAAATACAATTAAAGTTATCAAGAAAAAATGCGAAAAAGAGGGATCAACCTTTTGATTAATTTTTTATTACATGTTCAAGTTCTGTATCACGACTCCATGGGTTCGCGCAGTTGTAACGTCATAGCTTGATTATTTTTGGACCGATTCACGACTTTTTGGACTCATTTTTTAGGGGAATGATTGGGCATATCAATTAGGGCAAAAAAACAATAACTGACAATCCCTAAGGCTGAAAAAATTCACCAAACTGAAAAAAAATTTTTGTAATGCATTTGTTTTGGTTACTTGTAAATAATTTGAAAATTGGATGTCGTTAGACAGGAAACATACTGCTAAACATTAAACTGTCTAAATAAATAGGCACTAATATAGATTTTTTTCAAATTATTTGCAAGTAACCAATACAATTGCATTACGAAAAATTTTTTTTTCAATTTGGTGAATTTTTTTAGCCTTAGAAATTGTCAGATATTGTTCTTTTTGCCCTAGTTGAAATGCCCAGCCATTCCCCTATAAACTGAGTCCAAAAAGTCGTGAATCGATCCATAAATAATCAAGCTATGGCGTTACAACTGCGCGAACCCATGGAGTCGTGATACAGAACTTGAACATCTAATAAAAAATTAATCAAAAGGTTGATCCCTTTTTTTCGCATTTTTTCTCGATAACTTTAATTGTATTTTCATACCTCAAAGTTTGTCGACATGATGGCGGAACACATTGTATTATACTATTACACATATCTTTTAACTAATGGTATTTTGCCCCAATTACAAGAATATCCACTGTAACCGGACTATACGTTTGCCGTTACTCTGACAGTGTTTTAAGGTTGTCGTGAAAGTGACTGAGGAATAAGAAAGTAAAATGCTTTCTTCTTCACAAAAGCCTCGTTCCATTTACGTTTGCTGCTTTTGGTTTGGTCATTATAATATCTGTACACAAGATAACGCGTATTTTCTACATATGTATTGTTAGTTATTTTGTTGTAATTACATAGTCGGATTCATGAAAGGATAATTATTGCTATTTCCTGCTATTTTGTACATCTATCGTATTGTACTGAAATCCTTTGAAAACATCATTTGCATGAAATCAAGCAATAGGTAAGCATTAATATTCATTATTTTATAATATTCCATAGTTGTGGGGAATTATTGGAAGTTAAATCGCCTCCTAATGCGAAGCACTATCTCACGTGAAGGTACAATTTCTATGTCATTCGAAATTTATTTTTTGTTAAATTTTATTCTTTTATAAAGGCCAGTGGCAAGTGGTAGACGAAACGTAAGTAGTCTATCTTATGTACCTACATGTTGTAAAAATTACATATATTGAATGAAGACTATCATAAATATAGTTTAAAAAAGCTAAAAATACGCTTTTAAAGAACATCGGACTAAAAAGTTAAAAATAGTTTTCAAAATAGGGTTAAAACAATAATAAACGAAAAAATCCCCGTATGAGATTGTAAAAAAGCATCGGGCGCTCAATTTATAAATAACACGGCACAATCATATTCGTATTTTTTTGTCCATTATTAATTTAAGCTTATTTTAAAAGTTGTTTTTATTTTTTTGGTCCGATGTTCTTCAAAAGCGTGTTTTTTTTTAGTTTTTTAAACTATATTTATTTTTAATTTTTTAATTACCTCTATCATTAAAGTGTGTTTTTTGTGTTAACAATTAAAACTATCGACTTTCCTGCATAAATTTCACAAAAATACCAACTCCCAAACTGTTGGATGTCACGCCTTTTAAGCTCTCGTCGCTACGCCTCTGTGCAATATTTAGAAGCTTTGACGATACTAAAGGCGGAGATACACATGCCTGTAAAACGGAATAGCAGCTTGCATGCAAGTTAAAGGCATGTGCAAGTAACTAGCACACTGTGGATACATTTGCAAGTCAAACTTGCATGCAATTTGCGCTCTTGCATGCTAGTTTCTCCAAGACGTATACATATGCCAGTTCACAAAACAGACAGTGCGTGTCAGTTGCTTTTGTTTTTCTGCAATGGAAGATATCCGAGGTGAATTAAATACCATCATATTGCATCTAGGGGTAAAATGTGTGGCTAAGTTAATAAGACAAAAAAAGAAAAGAAGAAGACAGATTTGGGTGAAAAATTGGATTAGTAGAAGGGAAAATTTTGGAGCAAGTAGCTGTCTTCTTACAGAAATGAGACAAGAAGATGAAGGTGGTTACAGAACCATTTAAGAATGCTTCCAGAAAAATTTGACGAATTATTATCAAAAATTGTCGACAACATTAAAAAAAATGATACTCATATGCGAAATGCAGCATGCCTTTAGCTGTCGCGTACGTTCACACGTGCCGGTTTCACAGCCCCCGCGCCCCTCTTTCAGCGTGCATGCCAGTAAATCGAATGTTGTGCTATCTATGTACTTGCATGCCAGATAGAGGCATGCCAGTTAGCGTATACACATGACAGTAGGTGGCACATGCAAGGAGCTGTTATGCCAGTGTTCCAGCTACAGGCATGTGTATCTCCGCCTTTAAGGTGTCTGCACCATTCTTGGTCAGCGGATACGACCGCTGGTCCGACGGATATGAAGTTGTCAAAATCATTTCGCCACAAAGTTGGAACTTTCAATGTTCGGTCCGACCTCTTCCGAAAGAGTTACTGACAAATATACAGGAATAGTGGCCTGAATAAGCTTCTAGGTATACTCTTGGCAATGCATCTAATAACTTGCTACTGTAAGACTAGCAACCTATTTAAAAAAGTATGATAACAGTCATCACAAAATGGGATGTAGTAACTCAACCTACTTTGGAACAATGCAAAATAGCAACTTTTGGTGATGTTCTTTCAAAAAGTTAAAAAGTTTCTCTGTTCTGAGTATATAGGACAATTCTTTAATATATGTTGGCTATACACCAGGCCAGGATCTGTGTTTTTAACACGCTTTTATCAGCTTCACCTGTATGTTTGTGGGTTTGTAACTCTGCTTTGGATTAAGAAGTCGGACCGAACATTGAATCCTCAACTTAGCCGCGAAAACGAGTTTGACGACTTCAAATCCGTCGGTATGTTTGTGAAATTTTTTCAGGAAAGTCGACAGTTTTAATTATCATTTATGCAGTTATACTAATCAAAAACAATTGTTCATCTTCATTACACCGAGTATTAATAAATACAGTTTAAAAAATAATACAAAACACACGCTTTAATGATAAAGTTAATTGAAAAATAAAACATATAGTTAAAAAAAATTAAAAACACGCTTTTATAGAACACTAAAAAGTTAAAAATATTTTTAAAATAAGCCTATTAAAACAACAATGAACGAGAAATACTCGTAGGATTGTGAAAAAAGCGTGGGCGCTTTGTGCAATATTATTCGTGAATCGAGCTCCCGATGCTTCACTTATGGCCCTTAGCAATTCACGGAAATCAAACGAAGAATAACAATTGGGATTTTTTATTTTATTTATTTATTTAATTAGGGGAAACCCCCATTAACAGTTTGAAAATAACAATGTTATGTATATATATGGTTATGAGAATAGAAAAACTAAGCGAACTTAAATAATACAAAGCAAACCAGCTAATAATAATAATAAAAAATACAAAATAGCACCCTAAAAATAAATCCTATTGAATTGTTTCTTGAATTCCCCAAATATTTCAAGCTGAAGATCATTAACCATCCTAGCATATCTATCTAAGGGTACATTGTAGCCGTAATTTGTACCGTGGAAAGGCACATAAAAAGATTTAGAATTTACCCTTCTCGGTCTAGCAGGAATTTCGACATTGACTAGCTCTAACAAGTCAGAGCAGTCAATAGTACCATTGACAACACCATGGAGAAAAGTGAGTCCAGCAAAGTTTCTACGATCTGACAATGACCGCAATTGGAGTTGTGTCTCTATGGCAGAATATTTATTGTGATCTTCGATTACAATATTTGCTTTATAAGCACAAAAGCGGAGAAACTTATGCTGAACCTTCTCTATCGTATTGCTATGAACAGCATGGTATGGAGAGCAGACAGCTGCATGATACTCAAGTTTAGATCTTACCAATGCACAATAAATTCCTCTAGTGGTATCAACAGAAAATTGTTTACAATTTCTCAAAACAAAACCCAAAATTTTTGAAGCCTGCACTGAGACTGTGTTTATATGCTCAACAAACGTTAGCCCTTCATCAAAAATGACACCCAAATCTTTGATTTTACTAACATATTGCAAATTTTCCTCGTTAATTGAATATGCAGTATTATATTTCCGTTTCCCTTAAAGAAACTAATCTGACAGCACTTGGATATGTTCAAGGTCAATTTATTAAGATTGCACCAGTCACTCAATCTGTCTAGGTCCTCCTGCAGTAGCTGTTGATCGGACAAGTCATTAATTGTCCTAAATAATTTGAAGTCATCAGCAAAAGCAAGGCCAACATTGTTCTGAAAGCAACTGAATATAGTGTTTACAAACAAATCAAAAAATATTGGCGAACAGTGTCTCCCTTGAGGGACGCCCGACGTAACCAAAATTGCCTCAGATTGATATGACCCTAATTTTACCTTCTGCTTACGTTCTGACAAGAAACTCCTCGTCCAAGGGGAGTACCAAGAGTACCATGATCGACGCGATAGAACGCCTTAGAAAAATCAGTATAGATAGCGTCCACCTGTTTGAATTGTTCTAAGGCGCTTGTTATTCTACTATGATATGTGACAAGATTGGTAATTGTTGAGTTGAGTGATGAGCACAAAAACCATGCTGATTCTTATCAATTAAACCAGAACACAACCACCTTAACTGGTCGCTGACGAGACTATCAAAAAGTTTGGGAATCGAAGACTGTATACTTATACTTCTATAATTAACAACAATTGTTCAAGGACACTCGCTTCACGTTAAGGTGAAGGACACACAACACAGGCAACGGAAGGGAGGTATATTACATTAAGGAAAAAACACAGGTTCGCAAAGCTAGTCACTAGCTTCGATACACATTCAGCATCCTTGCATTCCTGGAGTTTGCTGAGATCACAAACTAGATTTTCCTTCGAGCTCTCCTACAAAATTCCCACAAAATCTGCCGGACAACCCTGTTTCTAACGCAATAATAAATTAGGGAGGTTGCACTCTGGGGGAACTGTATTCCCTTATCCTTGAGGGCTTCCATGAGATATTCGGTGGCTGCCTGATTGTGTTGGCATTGAAATAGCCAGTGAGCTAAATCGTCGATGCTACCATTGCAACTCATTTTCTTCCAGACCAATGCGTTGTTGATGCGATTTTATGTTGCCGTGTCCAACAAGACATCTGAAATATGAGGATTCTATTACTGTATCTGGGTGGCTCCTCTCTTCGAAAGGTGTGTTAGGCAGGGATAGAAGTACTTTACAGTACTGATTATTACTGTTACGACAGAAGGTAACCCATTCTGCCTCCCACTTTATCTTCAATTCAGCCCTACGGAGAGATACAATATCCATTCTCGTAATGCCAACTATCTCTTGTTAACAAAAAACTGCATCCTTAGCCATTTGATACGCTCTCTCATTTCCATGTATGTTTGAATGTCCTTTGACCCATATGAATGTGATACGTTTATTTTGTTTTACTACTACTACTTTCATCAATTTCTCG
The DNA here is from genome assembly GCA_951848785.1 of Callosobruchus maculatus. Taxonomy (NCBI): domain Eukaryota; kingdom Metazoa; phylum Arthropoda; class Insecta; order Coleoptera; family Chrysomelidae; genus Callosobruchus; species Callosobruchus maculatus. The sequence goes on along the minus strand of CATOUR010000081.1, from coordinate 3,455,653 downwards.
ATGATGGAAACTACTATTTGATCTCTGTAGATTCTAGTACTGGGATTCTCTTTAGTGATCCAGTTAAGTGCCATATCGATAGCAGTTAATTCGGCTGTGAATATCGAGCATCTCTGGTCCAGTTTGAATTTAAGGCCACACTGAGCACTTGGTATGTATACAGCACCCCCGACTCCAGCGTCGGTACTCTCTAACTTAAAGAGATAGAAACATGTTTCTATCACCATAACGACCATGACGATCGGGCAGTTTCGGGTGCCTATCACGTGTCTACTACGCTGTCACGGCACGCTGTCATATTTGCGAGGCCACCCGATCCCATAGTAGATAGTGCATAGAAACACGTTTCTAAGTTACAGAGTACCGGCGCAGATTCCGTTTTAAATCCATCCGTATAGATTTCACACGGATTGTGAAGTCTCTCGAGAAGCTCTTTGATAGCATTACAGTTAGTAATTGCATCCGTACTAGATGGTACGAAGAAGTGTGGCTTCAAAAATGAAATTCTGTACAGCGAATTGTAAAATGGAATCCCTTCTTCTTTTATGTTGTATGAGATGACGTTGGAAAGAGCTTCGGCCAAAGTGGACGAATTTTTGTTTTGCCACCATGGTAATGTTAAGTCATATGTTGTTAAGGTTGATATCTTCTTAACTATAGAGTGATTCCCATGACCTAAGGCCTTGGAGACGAATTTTTCAGCTAAAAATAATCTTCTGAGGTGCAGTAGCGTTTCTAGACATTCTGCTAGAAGTGTGGTTGTCGATGCTCCCAGTACTAGTCTGAGAGCTTTGTACTGGATTCTATCCAACCTCTTTAGTCTAGTTTTGGTAGCGGAGCCATATAGAAAACAGCCATAATCAATGATCGATTGTGTATGGGCCTTGTAAAATAATAGATTGATTTTCGGATCAGCTCCTCATTTTCGTCGGTTGACCGCTTTCAGAACGTTCAGGCTTTTCTCACACTTAATCACGGTCTTATTGATATGTTCGTTCCACGTGAGTTTGGAATCTAAGGTGACCCCTAAGTATGTATAACTACTGTGCAACGGCAACCAAGCTTATTTTAAAAATCATTTTTAACTTTTTGTCCGATGTTCTTTAAAAGCGTGTTTTTTAGTTCCTTTAAACTATATATATAGGTATATTCCAGCAGCTGTTGCATTTGACGAAAAGTGTTCGTGCCAGGTCATCTTTTCTATAATGTTGACTCTTAAGAGCTTGAATTCTATTCGCTTTTAATGTAATATCACAAAGATGTCTGGATATGAACCAAGATATTTATGCGTGTTTTAGCGACTATAATAAGGCATTCGATAGGGTTCAGCATGATCATCTAATTAAACTCCTGAAAGATAAGGGACTAGACCGCAGAGATGTTCGATTAATATCAACCCTATATTATAACCAAAAAGCCAAGATAAGAGTAGAGCAGAACATATCGGACGATATTGAAATAAAGAGAGAAAGCAGACAGGGATGCGTTCTTTCGCCAACTCTATTCAACCTATTATACTCTGAAGATATCATCAGCAGGGCCTTAGAAAAAGTAGAAAATCGCAATATCGGTATCAAAATCAATGGAACACCAATAAATAATATACGATAATTATGCTGATGACACAGTTTGTTGGCAGAAACCCTAGACCTACAGACCCTGTTAAATGAAGTGGTGGAAAGTAGTGAAACATATGGACTCTCATTAAACATAAATAAAACAAAGCTTTCTAAAACTACACAAAACATTGGACATCTCTATATACACGACCTAGCAGTTGAACGTGTTAAGCGATATACTTATCTTGGAACATGTATAAATGAGAACAACGATTGCTCTATTGAAATAAGAATACGCATAGAGAAGGCCAGAAATACATTCATGAAAATGAAAAAAGTCCTGAATAGTCGGGATCTAAGCCTGGAATTAAAGATGCGGCTTGTGAGATGCTACGTATTTCCTGTATTGTACTATGGGATGTAAACGTGGACAATGAAAAAAATAGATACCCAACGCCTCGAAAGTTTTGAAATGTGGATATATCGTCGAATTCTGATGACAATATCATGGGTAGCCAAAGTTACAAACGAAATAGTATTAATAAGAATGAAAAAACAAAGGGAAGTGTTGCTAACCATAAAGAAAAGAAAATTACAGTACCTGGGACACATCATGAGAGGGGAGAAATATCATCTGCTTCAAGTAATAATTGAAGGAAAAATCGCAGGGAAAAGAATAATAGGAAGGAGAAGACATTCGTGGTTAAAGAATCTGAGGGATTGGTATAATTGCCCCAATAACCAGTTATTTAGAGCGGTGGTTTCCAAAGTTCGAATTGCCTTGATGATTGCCAACCTCCAGAATGGGGACGGCACCTAAAGAAGAAGAAGAGCTTGAATGAGTGACTTCTTGGCAGAGCCTGATTGTTCATCAGTAGTAGTATCACCTACCTCTCTTCTCTTCTAGATTAAGTGCAGATGCTTAGGGACTGCAAGCACATCCCTAGACATCTGAGGAGTATTTCCAATGATGCAATTTCCACTCTATTGAATCGAAATTCTGACTGTATCGTTATCACGCTCTAACATCACCTATTACATATTACACTGCTATCAATTTCGAAACATGAAAAACAATAAGTAATTTTAAAAATTGGTTTGCATGAGGTGTTACCATATTAATTTAGCGTAACACCGGTACTGTTGTTAATAATCTGCGCGTGCATTTTAATTGCATAACGTCTGACTTCCTGAATTTCCAGCCAAAACGTGACCGATTCTTCGCGGACGTTTCAAAACGTCTTAAAATTTCACTTGGATTTTCTAATGCGGCATCGTGTTGATATTTCTGGCGTTTCAGCTGCAGAATAGAGCACAAGGTCGCCGGTTTTCTTCCATAAACATCATAAAATTGGTTTCACCGCAAACGCTGTCTAGTGGTTTGCAGTTTTAATTTTGAATGCGTATCGCGTAGACATCTGCATATGTATATGTAATATCTAATATATATGTCGTACATGGTTGTTACTTTATGGTAGTCGATTGCAATCGAGGTTGATTTGAAGAACAGTGAGTATGTTTGTTTATATGCTCTTCTTTGACATACATACATTTAGACCCGATTTTATAAACACGCGCAGTTTAACAAAGACTTTGACCATGCAGAGAAGCCCATTCAAGAACATGCATCTGTCAAAGTTATTGATCTGTACTGTGTAAGGCTTTCGCAGCCATCGTCCAATGAATTTGTGGTTCTTGGGTTTTTAGGCCGGCGTCGTTTAGCGTTAAGGCTTGACGTTTCGCCACCACGAGTGGTTGGCATCTTCAGAAGCTATTTCACTTCGGCGACTTCCAGCTTCTGAAGATTCCATCCACTCGTGGTGGCGAAACGTCAAGCCTTAACGCTAAACGACGCCGGCCTAAAAACCCAAGAACCACAAATTCGTTATTGATTTGTCTTGAAGTTTACCTCAAAAAGGTGAAAAATGACATGCTTCATATACAATCGACCATTATTAACCATCTAGTATCTTTTCCAGTCTGATTTTACATCCTTAATGGGTGGAAAATTGCATTTTCTTGTTTAACAAAGACTTTAGTAATTGCTAATGTTTGTTAAATGCAACAAAATGTTATTTTTACCCCTTTTTACCATAATGCAAAGGTATATTTCAGGTATTTATAATTATTATCGATTTAAATTATTGTTTTATCGGAATAATGCAGAAATTAGAATTTCTTGTCATTATTATCATTTTTTGATAGACCAACAATCCAATGATCAAATGTACTGCTATTGTAGAATCTCATTGGTTCAGATTAGCAATTTCTAAAGTCTTTGTTAAACAAGAAAATGCAATTTTCCACCCATTAAGGATGGAAAATCAGACTGGAAAAAATTCTAGATGGTTAATAATGGTCGATTGTATATGAAGCATGTCATTTTTCATCTTTTTCAGGTAAATTTCAAGGGAAACCAATAATTTTAAGAGAACTTTGACAGATGTATGTTCTTGAATGGGCTGCTCTGATTGGTCAAAGCCAAAGCCTAAAATCGGGCCTTAGCTTGTTAAAACTAACATGACTTTCGTACTGTGTAAGGCTTTCGCGGCCATCGTTCAATGAATTTGTGGGCTTTAAGCCGGCGTCGTTGAGGGTTGAGGTTTGTCACCATGAGTGGGCGGAACATTTCGGGCGTCACCGAAGTGAAAATAGCTTCTGAAGATGCCACCACTCGTGGTGGCGAAATGTCAAGCCTCAAAAAGCTCAACGACGCGACGCCAGCCTAAAAGCCTAAGAGCCACAAATCCATAACATGACTTATCTTTTGGTCGCTTACATGGGAACAACACTTGGACAAATAAATAAAATATAAGGGTCATTCTCATCAAATTCAGAATACTAGGGTAAAAGAATTTTAGATATTTTTTTTGTGTTATACTTGAACTTGATGCAATTCATAGGATTTTGAAAGGCGTCGAGCTCCAAAATTATTTTTTCAGAAAATACAGTTTTAGAAAAAAAAAATCACTGTGTCTAGTCATAGACTCTGTCCATATATTTGACCTTTCTTTTGTTTTGTTTATCATTGTCCCACTCAGTTACCTTAAAAGTGAACGGAGGATAGGTTAACGGAAGTTCAGGGGCCTAGGAGACGGATCACTATCTGCGCTGAGAGCCAGGCAGCATTGAAAGCATTGGGTGCTTGTAGGTTTTAATCATGGTTCGTAATGCAATGTAGAAAGAATTTGGACGTCATTTTGATAAGAAATCGTGTCATTTATGTGGGTCGAGGAATAATTTCCTGGGACCTGAGCCAGCTTTGATGCTGACAGTAGGTACCATTAGAAGAAAAACAGAGGTGTCGTTCCAAAATCAGCAGCTTATGAGGTGGAGAGGAATCTCTGGAGATCTCCGTCATGCTAGAAAACTTATTTTAGGACCTCTGGCCAAGGTGAGGCGGTTCTGTTTCTCACAGGACAGAAGCCGGCTAAGGTTACTTGTGGGCCTACTATTTGGACTTCCGACGTCACTTGAATTAAGCTTTAGTAGTCATGGCCGGTAATCGTTAGTAATCGACTAATCGTAATCGATAACGAGTACAAGAAAACGATTACTTGATGCGAAAGTAACTACTTAACTAGCATAGTTGTTAATCCGGTTAATCGCGATTACCCAAAAATAATCGGATTTTTGACACTTCTATACCTTATCCACCGAACAAACGGAGTAACCATGTACAATATATGTAAATTTTTATTGTATGGTCAAGGGTTATATGCACACCGTCTACAAAACTGCATACTGAGAGCAGACAAATAGAAAAATTAAGTTCGATTTATCCGAGTAAAGCCCCAAAATATGGGTTTGAAATAATTTTTTACTCCGTTTCTTCAGTGAATGCAGTCAAGATTCAATATTCAATTAAAATTCAAAATATCTTAATCCATCTCAGATTTGAAATTTCAGAAATTAACAATCGATAACAACTAACACGAGATTAGGGGTGGGCGATAATTATCGATGTTTCACGTCCGATGATCGATGTTGTTAACTTGAACCATCGATGAAAACATCGATGTTTTTAAAAATTTGCATCCATGTTTTCTTAAAAGTTTCAATTACAAAATGAAAATATATAAAAAAGTAAACTTAGCAAGTCTGCAGGTTTCTGGCCTTTGGTTTTGCCCCATGACTGCAAGCGACACGACGCCGACGTGCACACGCTGTGGTCAGGAGGACAAGTGCTCGGCACGCATTCTATGCCGCTGTGAAGCCCTTGGCTATCACAACCACACTAAACTAGGTTCAAGGGTAATTAAGCCTGAAGACATAAAATGGGCAGAGCCCAAGGCCATCCTCATGAGGAGAGGTGCATAAGGGGCCGCTTGCACTGGTAGTTCTGGTCAGCAGAAAGCCTTCCTCCTTCTTTCATTCATTCATATCATCCCGCAGAACTTTTTAAGAGCTAAATATACAAAATCAGTATAAATCTAACTACTACATACTTGTTGTTCCAGAACATAAAAAATGGGCGTTGGAGGACAAGCTGAAGACTACATTTGCAGGCTGGACGATACAGAAAAGAAGAAGGCACTGGACGAACTGCGAGAAGATGAAAACATCAGAGATCAATCATTGCAACAAATGCGCGACTGGATTGCTAAACATCCCAATATCAAAAAGTGCAGGACAGGTAGGGCATGCCAATTTTGCAACTAATATAATATAACGTGTTTTAAAAGTCGAGACTTTCCTCTTCAGATGGAACTGCCTTTGAAATGATAAAGTGATACGGTGAATCAGCAGCAGAAGTATAAAAAAAATTGTAGGAAAATACTTACTATTCGTTCGCTGCGAAGTTTTAAGTGCGGTCCTGTCATAAGAGTCTTATATATCTCGGTTCAAAGTTCGCACCGCGAGGCTGGAAAGCGCAAGTATTTCTTTTTAAATTTGGACCATTCGAGGTTGTCTAGGTCTTCCACCATGATGTGGATACATCTTGTGTCTCTAGCTCTTTGCACGAGATAGATAAATCGCAGGGAGAATAGTGTCAGGGAAACGATCAGCATACACTCGCGAAGTCTGAGAGGAATTTTGACAACATAAACTGTACACTAAAATCATGTCCACCAGTTCATTATAGTTATAACAGTTGCACCATTTTTGTTGTTGTTTTTAAAGTCCGATGTAGCACGTCAACAAATTGAGAGACGTCAAACGCTCGCTGTCACGTTCATCTATGCTTCGTAGTGAACTGCGTTTTTTGTCTCTGTTTTTATCCAATCGTACAGGGACCGAATTAGAAATGAGGATTTAATTATCAGTCAATATCTTGATATCCTTAAACATTTCGTTTATATGTTACTAGTAAAAATCACTCCTTTTGGCGGGTACTATATGCCTTACGAAGAAAAGTCCCAACTTAGGAAACACCCTATATTTAGTCAAAATATCAAAAAAATGTCCGTCTCGCTACAGTGCACAAGGATTAGCCTACAAATAAGGCCACATCCGTTGAAATAAACTATTTACCATACTAACATTTCGGCTTGAGGAAAGTAGAAAAAATTTGACAAATAATTTGGATTAAAACGAGGTTTGATCCACTGGTGCGTAAGGCAGTTGACGGTTTTACTCACCAGCTAATAACTAAATTCTTATGGAGAGTTCTTATGAAGTCTTGGAAATTGCCAACATCATTCGACAAAAATGTACAGGGTGTCCGGATATTCGATCGACAACGGTTGACAGGTGATAAGCCTCACATTTTTATGAACATTAAGATAGCAGCATGAAGCCTTTAAATGCTTAATTTTCATGATACAGGTCAAAATTTTACTTTTATTTTCGTTTTTTCTCAATCATTCGCCCAACGATTCTAAAGTTACGTATAGCGGGGTTTTTTAAGGCGAGAAATCCAAATTAAATCACGGTTTTGCTATCATGAACAGAGGGCGCCATCTACTTTTTTCCGGTTTGGTGCATCGCTGCGAATATTATGAAAATCGTTTCCACAATCTGGATTATGTAAAAAAGGTGTACCTTTTTTAGGCCCTTAGAGGTAACCGTTTTCGAGATAAGCTTTTTATTGAAATTTCCAAGGCACCCCAATTAGTTGTAAAATGTGATAGAAATAACTATTGGTATTCTCGTACGAATTAATATTAGATCAGAAACATTTTTCAAACATATCTAATTTTTAAAATGATTGGATTTGAAGTTTAAAAATACTTCGTAAAAGGTATGTAGAAGTATGAACCTAATATTCATTCGTGCGGAAATACCGATAATTCAGTTGCATTGGAAATTTCCATAAAAGTTATCTCGACAACGATTATCTCTAGGGACTCAAACAAAGTATACCTTTTTCACCTAAAACATATCGAGGAAACGATTTTTTGATCACTCACATTGATGCAGCAAACCGGAAAAAAGTTTTGATAATTTAAATAAGTTCAAAATGCCGTAGGTGGTGCCCTCTATTCATGATAGCAAAACCGTGGTTGAATTTCTCGTCTCAAAGACCCCCCGACACGTAATTTTAGATCGTTGTACCATTTTATTACAGAATAATTGAGAAAAAACGAAAATAAAAGTAAAACCTTGACACTCTGTATCTTGAAAATTAAGCATTTTAAGGCTTCATTTCCTAATCTCAATGTTCTTAAAAATGTAAGGTCTATCACCTGTCAAGCGTTATCGGTCGAATATTCGGACACCCTGTATGTGGCTCTTGTGGTATAATCTACCAGTCATAACCCGAAGATGACGCACATTTAAGCGTAGAAACGTTATTGAAAATTATAGATATTTTTTCGAGGTGTAATGTTTGGCCGTATCCCAGGATTTTATTACCAAATAGTAGATTCAGGGTGAAAACGTTGAGTGATGAGCATGGAATAACTCGACAGTATGTTTTTGACCCCTCAAATCAAAATAATTATAACATCATCTAGGACATCTGCTGTCGTCAGAATAATTGCATATAAAACATCTTCCTCTTTAGACGAACAGCTGGTTTGCAGTTAGCTTTGCTCGAAATGAGATCACTTCATTTCTCGCTTTCATTTGATCCAGTTAACTAGTCGGTCGTGTTGAAATAATTAAGGATTCTCATTAACCTCAAGTTAAATTTAGTTTTCGTAGCAACAGTTAAAATGCATGAGATCTGAATGGAAAAAACATTACAATAATGAGTTTAATGATTTTTACGCCATGAGCGAACAAAGATTATTAAGTCTAAGCAATGGTCTAAGTTAACATTAAGGACATCATCTAATTTATGAAGTGATTCTATAAAAGCTGTGACATAGGGTTTGCGGTACAACTCGCTAATGAATTATTAATTTATAGGAAAACTCGATTTTACTACAAAAATATAGTTTTGAAAAAAATATTCCTAGATAGCAATTTTGATTAGGTACGACGCGTCCTACTTTTTGAGATTTACCAGTATACCGAGGTCCCATAATGTCCTTGTCACGTGATACTTTCGTAACAAAAAAAAGAAAACAGAAACTTAGTGGTATTTTTGAAAGTACTATAGGAGCTGTCATACTATGCTTTCAAAACTTTTTGTACTTCAACCTTTAAAACTCGACTACTTTTTTAAAATAGCACCCGATAGTTTTTCCTACACAAAGTATGTCCTTATTTTATTTAAAATCTAGTAGTACCTTTGATGTCATACACAATTGTTTTTCCCGTAAAATCATAAGAAAAATAAAATAATGATTTGTTTGAGGCGTAATATCTTCGTAACAAAAACAGATAAAGAAGAAAACTATGTGGGCCTTTTAAGGGTGAGGCCAAAACGCCATTTCATAGATTTTATGTTTCTAAGAAACTCCATCAATCGAACACCCTTCACCCAGTTTGGACCATTTTTACAAAAAATGCGTTCCTTTGGAGACTTTCAGCATTGTAGCTTGAACTGCATGTGAGTTTACTCCCCGGCAGTTAGATTTTATAACATTATAGACGATCAATGTGAATGCATTTATGCTCTCGTAACTCGTAACACTTCTAGGAGTAATTATAGAAAAATTGAATGACTATTACATTGACCATTTATTGTTCTATAATGCAGGAAATATCACATTACGAAAACCTATAATAGCAAAAAATTGGTTAGAGTAATTTGTTTTCTAAGAAGACTGGACTAGGACGAGACATACATGATACTAATTTTTGCTATTAAAATACAGTGCGAGTATATTAGTAAATCATGTGTTTATAAAAATTACGTCAGCGATTTAAGTAAGCGCGATATATTAAGAGATATTTTAAATACTTTGTTAAGCATTTAAACAAATAATAACATATGGAAGACGCACTATTAACAATACTTTAACATTCCAGATACCCCATTTCTGCTAAGATTTCTTCGTACAAAAAAATTCAGCGTCCCTCAAGCCTGCGAAATGCTAGAAAGATACTTAACCATCAGACAACTGTATCCTCAGTGGTTCCAAAAACTGGATTGCGAAGATAAAGATTTAGCAGAGATCATTGATGCTGGTTACTTAGTTCCACTTTTGGAAAGAGATAACGGAAGGTAAGATTGTAATAAATACTTCACCCATTATTCTGAAATTACAACTCCGATCACAATTGAATAATTGAAACCAGATATGTAAATCAGCATGCTCAAATGAAAATCGGAACTGTCAATTGAAAATCAGAATGCGTCATATGTAAATCAGAATAATCAAATGAAAATCAGAACGTATCCAATGTAAGTCAGAACAGTCAATTGAAAATCAGAAGGGATCAAATTCATTTCAGAAGGAACCAATAGTATACAGGGTGAGTTTTTAGTACCGGCTCGGTCGATAACTCCACTACTGTAGAAGATAGGGGAAAAAATTGTATATAATAGTTGTAGCCACGGATATGCTGCTTGCTCAGAAAATATTTTGATTTATACAGGGTGATCCATAACTACGTGGTGATGCAAACATATATTTTTTTAAATGATACACCCTATATATTATCCCATTTTTAGATTCTACTAATAATGTCTCTTCTCACAATATAAGGTATTATAACATTATACAGTGTATTTCAAAAGTTATGACCATTTTATATCCAAATCGCTGTCAAAGGAACGTACGGTATATCAAAAAGTAATGAATCAAAAATTATTTTTTTACTTGGAAAGATTAAAAATATCCTCTAGTTTCAAAATCGGCTATAAAACAAGCCCGCGACGCATATTCGTATACAGGGTGATGTAGATCCAGATCCAGATTTTCTCTCTTTTTTGAAATGGAACCCCCAATATTTTACTATACCAAAGGATTGCTCTTTGGTATGGCACATCACCATCCTTCCCATACAGAATACAGACAAAGAAAATAATATAAATAAATGAGTAACGTTTATTTCTAGTCGTTTTGTCAAACACTTTGTACTTACTTTGATAAAGTTCATAGGTACTTCAAAAGATATATTTTTAGTGGTCATTTGACAAAAATAATAATTTTCATATCTTCCGGATCTTGTGGTTTAACTAAAAAGTCAAAAATCTTTATTTCTTTTTCTATCAAAACGAAACGTCATGTCTTTGGATAATTTGGGGATGCTTTATTGCAAATTTGACTGCTGTTTTGAGCTTCAGTCTCATTTAACGAGAATAATCATTTTCGTATCTTCCGGATCTTCAGGATTAACATAGAGTCGAAAATCTTTATTTGTCTTTCTATCAAAATGAAGCCTCTTGACTTTTTGGATATTTCGAGGGTGCCAATTGCAAATTTGACAGCTATTTTGAGTTTCAGTCTTATTTAACTGAAATAATAATTTTTATATCTTCCAGATCTTCAGGTTTAACTAAAAAATCATGTTTTACTTGCCTAAACGAAACATCATGTCTTTGGTTAATTTGCAAATTTATAGATAAATATAATTAAATATAAGTAATTATAAATCAATATAAATAAATATAAATAAATATAAATAAATATAAATAAATATAAATAAATATAAATAGATAGATAAATATAAATAAATATGAATAAGGATAAATGAATATATATAATATATAATAAACATTTTCTTTTCAGATTGGTGCTGTTCAGCTGTGCAGGAAAATTCGACCCCCACAAATACACGGCGGCCCACATGATAAGAGTGCACAGTTTGGTTACAGAAGCATTGATGGATGACGAATTGAATCAAATCAACGGATATACATACGTCAACGACGAAAGCGGATTCCAGATGTCGCACATTTCTTTGTGGTCTTTGACGGATGTTAGGAATATCCTTAGATGCATCCAGGTAATTCACTCACATTCGAATCCACGAAATGTTCAGCCACAAAACTTAAAATATTTTCGATCCACCGCTATACGTAGAAGGCTCCCAGACCAAAGGTACACAGATTATACCCGAAGATTCATAACAACTGAGAATTATGAAAGCATAATGCAATTAGCTCGTATCTCAATGAATTTGATGGCAAAATCACATAAAAAGTCTTGCAATTTTTATTTTGGGCCACCCAATCATGTCTAATGTATTAAAGTATAATTCGATTGGGCAGATACAAGTGGTGAAAAAAGTATCTAAGGGAAGTAACCCTTTAATTAGGTTGAGCAGTTTATTTTGCCTATTTTTATCTTATTCTCCTTACCTCTCAGACAGTTTAGAATATTCAAGTTGGTTGAGATAATCTATAAAAACCTAGTTCCAATGCCCCAGTGCAATGAGCTTCCATTGGAAGCCTTCCAGGTCGATATTTCTATGTACATGTCTATTTTAAGGTAAAGAATCAATTTCCAGAACTTTTATAGTATATTATTTCTGGACAGCCCGCACAAGTAAATCCATATCTTTATTATTATTCAAACCAAAGCAAAAAGGTGCAGGCCGGACTCCGACACTGTTCCATTCATCATCATAGTCACATTGTCTTAACAGATATGTTGTGAACTCGTAAAATGCATTAAGTCGGAGCTAGAGTGTTGCCGATACGAATATTATCAATAGTTTTGAGAACTAGCTCGCCATCGTTCGCGATTTACTGTCAGTTTAGTGGCACTCTTGATACTCTTATCCAGCAACTGTTTCATCGTATCCACCCAGCGTGTAAGGGGACGGGCACGGCGCCGACCACTCGGGGCATGACCCTGAACTACAAGTTTCTCCATATTATCGCTTCTGTGTATATGCCCGAAGAATGTAAGCATTCTCGTAGACACAATGGAGGATAGTCTCTTTGGATTACCCAGCTCATCCAGTATGGAAACGTTAGTTTGATGGGCGGTATAAGGAACTCTCAGCATTCTCCTCCATGGCCACATTTCAAAAGCATCTATGCGAGCTCGATCTGCCTTTTTAACAGTCCAAGTTTCCGAGGCATACAAAAATATGGAGAACACAAGAGACTGAACCAGCGACATTTTTGTAGCTTTAGTCATGTTATGGTCACGCCGTATTTTAGTAAGTTTTGCCATGGCCACACGTGCCTATTGAATGCGCCGTAGAATCTCATTTTCACAGCTACCCGAATTGTCGATCAAAGAACCGAGGTATACAAAACTTTGAACTACTTCACAACGGCCTATTGACTTTATTTCTCGATGATTATCATGCTCTCTGTCTACGATCATAACCTTGGTCTTATTGTAGTTAATACCAAGACTATACGCTGCACTATGTTGTTCTAAGATGTTTAATAGAGCTATTAGTTCTTCCTGAGAAGCTGCAATAAGGGTTGTATCGTCAGCAAATCTTAAGTTGGATGTTTTGTTTCCGCCAATAGTTACACCATTCCAGTTGTCTAATACCTGCCTCATCACAAATTCAGAGTAAATGTTATACAACATCGGAGATAATACACATCCTTGACGAACTCCTTTTCTGGTTGCAGTTTGACTAGACAGGTTACCATCAATTCTTACACAAGCCGAATTAGACTCATAGAGTTGCTGTATGAGAAACACTAGGTGACAAGGAACTCCCATAGAGATGAGGATTTCCCACAGTTTAGGCCACTTTACGTTATCAAACGCCTTAGAATAGTCCACAAGGCAGATAAAAAGAAACCTGCCTGCGCCTGAGAAATTTGCCAGTCAATAAAACTCTCCAATCGAGATTGTAAAATATATAATAGAACCTTACTTGCATGAGAGATTAACGAAAGTAGGCGATAATTGTCTGGATTTATTGGAGATCCCTTTTTATGAAGTGGAACAAAAATTGATGTGCACCATTCATCTGGCCAAACACCGGAGGACCAGACACACACAAATATTATGCAAAAGAGAGGTGCCATCGTCACCCAAGCATATTAACGTTTTGGCAGTGACTATTCTTCACGAGCCCTACGTAAACGAAAGGACCCAAGAATGACTGCCTTCTGCATTGTGGCGGCTAAGATCTGCACCGTAGGGGTATACATACAAAAAAAGCAGATTTCATGCTGACTGGCCGTCGGCGCCTATTCAAATGATTGCGGACATAAACAAAGCATGCCGGAGCTTGTTACAAGCGAGAATCGGCGCAGGCTATTTTACCGGAATGAACTTTTAGGTCTAACCATGCAGTGCAGAAAGCATCGTTTTTCTCATTCCACCTAGGGATTCAATGGCCATTATCAGCAGACTCACATCACAGTGTAGTCTGGCCAGAGCCTGCGAAGCTGTCCAAGGAACTCCTGATATTTGATATGCTTTTCCTCCTCCTTAGAGACGACTTCACCTCGGCAGGTGCCGAAGACTCGAAAAAAAAAACATCGTTTTCTGTTGGAAGTCGAAGAGGCCTATGTCGAGCTTGTTTGCCTGTAGAAGCTCGAGCGTGGGACGTTTCCCACACATTTACTGGAACTACTCGTTAGTAGTTCCAGTACATTTTCCTCTCATCTATGCCGTATGGGTGCCTTCATCATTAGAGTCACAAATGTCTTAACAGACATGTTGTGAACTCGTAAAATGTACTCATTTTACGAGTTTCTCTTGGGATATCTTTAAGATCTTTAATACAGTAGCTTCCCATTTGCGCTCTGCATCCTCATGCCGTTGACCAGTTGTACCTACTGGTTCATCCGCCTTTAGGGCAATTTCTCACCCCTAGGACAAGAAGGTGTCCTGACTCTTCTCAACTCGTCCACCCAAAGCTGTTAGTTGGGAAGAGGTTACTGCTTATACCGACAGTAGTTCGGTTCCTTTTAGTCGTCTTTTACAACACGCAGGATATACGATCATAGGCGTAGTTAGGTGGCGGCTCGGGGGGGCTTAGCCCCCCCAAGATTGAAATTAGCCCCCCCAAAAATCCAGAAATAATTTGTTCTGTTAAGTTTATTGTATCTAGGGCGGGGACTTGAGCTCCCCCAGATCCAGGGACTTAAGCCCCCCCCCCAGATTCAGGGACCTAACTACGCCTATGTATACGATGGGAGATGTTCTAGCCCGCTCCCACACGGGGAATGAGTGCCTTAGATGATATTATTATCTGTAGGGGCAGACCCCTCATTTTGCTTTGCTACTCTGAAGCCCCCGGTAAACTTGACCCGCCACTAAACAAAGAAAGGTTTTAAACAAATTATATTGAGATTCCAGAATGAAAATTTAGCGCTAATTCCACAAAGCAGTTTCTAGCTTATGGTAGCACTCGAACTATGATTCATATCTAAAGCTTGCTCTATAAAATAAATTAGAATTTCAGGAGAACTCTCTGTTACAGAACACCACTCCGATGCGACACAAAGCTAACCACTTTCTGAACATTTCTCCTAGTGCAATTAAACTTATAGAATTTGCTGTGTCTCTCCTGAACGAAAAACTGAAAAACCGAATATTTGTAAGTATTCTCATATCTCCACATTTTCTAATTACATCACATCATACGTTCTTTAAATAAAATCACTTCTCAGGTAACATAGCTTTAAAATATAATGATTTTCAAAAAAATCTAAATTATTTCCTAATTTTTACACCTATATAATAACATCTGCATATCAAGTTAATGTTATGTTTAAAACCCAGCATGTACGTTTCCTGTTATTTGAATATCACTTCGTAGTTTTCCTTATCTTTCTAGGTCACCTATTCTTAACGTTCTTTTGTAAGGTTTGCAGCTTGTTGTCTAAAATGGATATTTAAAATAGCTGTAACGATACTTTTCAGTATCCGTAACATGTACGAAAATATACAATGACTATTTATAAATAATTACATTGCATTACTGTAGATATAAAAAACGCAACAGTACAGGAAAGACTCGTGTTATTGTAGCATAAAAATTGTTTGATTCACATGTTATCATCATCCTTCATAAATAGGACATCCCATTCAAAATTATGATGTAAAATTGGTAAATCCGACAACACTGATGTTAGCGTTTTTGAATTCTGTATGTTTAAAAACCCCCCAGTATTGAATTTCACCTCTCTAGCTGTGGCAGTTTTGGAAATATTTAAGCGTTCCGGTACCGTTTACTGAAAAAGCGGTGTTGCCGTATCTCAGTACCTAATTAATAGAAACAAAATTTTGAAATTGTGAGATCTTACTAAGATCGACATGTGCAATTCATTGCAATAAAAATAGGTAGAGGATTCTGTTTAAAATAAATTAAAATCTGGGATATTTGTTTAAAAATTTGGAATAATAATTTATAACATGGCAACGCCGCAAACGCGAAAAAAAATATTACAAGGTGAGATATGGTATTAGTAGTTATTTCGATTTAAAATGAAACATACAGGGTGTTACATTTAAAAAACAAAGTAAAATGACCTTCAAATTGCCGTAATTTAAAATTCTGCCAAAAACACCCTGTAGACACAAATTGCTGGTAACCTCCAAAATAATATCCACCTGATATTCAAGTAACTCGCTGTATAATATTATTGAGAAAAGTTAAAGGAATATATCAATTTGGACGTATTACTTGCGACCTTGCAAATCCTGAAATTAATAGAAAATAAATTATAACTTGGCAACGTCGCAACTGATCCCAAAAATATTTTAGGGTTGAATAGAGATCAATGATGGAAACTGGAAGAATTTAAGAAAAAGTTATAGTTCCATATAAAAAATCAGGTTGATCACTATCCTACTTTCCCGCAACACCCTGTATATTTCAAAATATTTTTAGAATATGCGTCTTAAATAACCAAATAACTTTTTTATTTGACATTTTCTTCTATCAGGTATACCTTGCGAGATATCGAAGAATTACGCACTACCTGGACACCCTATAGTGATATTTTATTCTTAAACCTTCAACTACATGAAATAACTTACCTTTATTTCTCCTCTATAAAAATTTCATATATTTTTATTTTGCAGATGTACAAGTCTATTGAAGAACTGCATAATAAGCTAGACAAAAAAATCCTTCCAAAAGAATATGGAGGCGAAATTCCTTTGCAAGAAATGTTGGACAAATTCAAGGCTCAGTTAAAAGAAAAGCGAGAAAAAATACTAGCACTGGACGATATGTATATAGAAATAGACGAGAAAAATTGTCCTTTGGTGTCTGAAATGAATGAGGAATTAGGTCTTGGAATCGACGGCTCTTTCAAAAAATTAACAGTTGATTAATCTATCTGGTGAATTCACAAGTTGCCTCAAAAAAATGTACTCATATATACACAATTTCAGTAAAAAGTGACTATCTCTGATTTTGGTAGTACTACTTCCATAAAATGTATGCTAGTAACCCTTTTTTTTAGGAGGGTGGCTGATACTAGCATCAAGAGAATGATGCTTGTATCAGCCACACAGTGTCTAAAACTGCAGAGTAACTGAATGTCACTGGAACATTACTTGTCTTCATTTACAATCTCCCTAGTTACAATATATTTATGGTACCTGAGCCTGTTTCTTACTTTCAAACATTTATAATACAAGCCAGGTAGCAAAAGTGATCATAATTGTTTCTTTTAGTCAAAAAAAGTATTTAAAAAAATAATCTCCATGATTTAATATTACAAATGCTTGGTACACTAGGTAGCATAAAATGATTAATCCACATCATCCTGAATCTGAGAGTCTACTAAAAATAAAAATTATCTATCCCAAGCATACAGTTTAAAAGAGTAAGAGAGTTTGTATTGTTTTTTGAGGCACACTTGTGCAGTACACAGTATGTAATTCTAGTTATGTGATTTATCTAAGGATTTGTCAATGTGATAAAGGAATATATATTTTTTTGTACAGCTAGGACTCCCATATCTGGAATATTAAATTTAGATAGTTTACTAATCTATTGAATTGAAGTAATGTTCATGCATATGTTATAATTTGCACTATAATTTTAGTATTCTGATTAGTTCTAAACTGAATATTATTTATTTTATGTTTCTATGCAATAACTATTATATTTGAGGTGATTAAACTTACTCCAAGATGTTCTTGGATGTAATATCATACATCATATGTACTGCAAAAGAATTTATTGATAAAATTTAAAGGATTTAATAAGCTGAATAGTATGAAAAATTGTACAAAAATTAATATACTTTTTTACAAAGTATTTACTCCTACCACCATTTTGAATATCTTCAAGAATAAAAAAAATGTCAAAAAATTGATATTTTATTCACTTGTTCCATTTAAACATTATATAGATAAAAAATTTGTGATGTATAGCATTTAAACACAATTAAGAATATAATGCTTTTAATATACACATTTTAATGTTAAAAAATGTTTCAATCTTTCCACATTTTAATACAATAATATAATACAACAACTTTGTTAATTACCTAAAAGGAACAAGTCTGGAGTTTATATGAATCATTCTATATTGAGATTTTAATGTATAGAAAGTTTGAACATAACTATATATTGTTAACTTTTAACCTTTAGGAAAAACTGAAAAATGTGAACAAGTATATTCTGTATATTGTAAATACAAATGTTCAATAACATAATATATTTGGGACATTATAGAAGAATAATTTATGATAAGTTTATCTAGTTATTAGAATCTACTTAAAGATGTCTAAGGTGGAACCAAGTTACCAATGTTTATTTTTTTAATGTTACTTATGTTAATCTATACTCTTTATGGTTAGACTAATTTGTTGATTTGTTTTGCTTTTGTTATATATTGTCCAGGATGCTCAAACACAAAAGTATTATTATAAGTATGACAAAAATCTTGCACATATATCACTTTGGTTGAATAAATAATTGTTAATGTTATATTACCAGATTTTTAATAAAACTTAATTCCTAGCTTATTATGCATCAAGAACTAGCTGATGGCAAGCTATACTAACACTGACACTTCAACATGCTTCAAATAAAGTATTTGTTTGACTGTTTGCCACACTGTTGTGTTGAAGCTTCCTCAAACTGCTTTAAATATTATACCTGTCCCAATCCAAAATATATGAAATTTCAATGTGCAGAAGACTTTTGACTAAAAAACACAACTACTTACAGTACCTACCAAATCTGTGTAAATGACTAGATCTGAGGGCAATATACAATCAAATTGTGGCATTATCAACCATAGGCTTAGCCAGTAATTGTATCTGTGCCCAGCTTGGGTTACTACATTTGGACACCATGAATAGGTTCAAAGAGCAGAAAAAGGCATTATAATCATGAATATAGGCACAATGCAAAAACCGGAGAACTTCACCCTAAGAGGTTCCACTGATAGAAAAAAACTCCGAACTCCCCACCAGTGGGTTATGCCCTTGCTATCCTCAACAAGTAAATTATTCTCAGCTCTATACAAAATGACAGACCAGCATTTGCATTGCATAGCCTGAACAAATGAAGACTACATATATTTTACAATTGTCAACTCATCACCTAAATATGGTAATGTATTCTATGGTGTAGGAACTAATGTTCGTAAGGAATTGATGGCTTTCAAGGGAGTAATAAGAATCATGCTCAACCTAGAAAAAAATGCCCTGTACAGGAAATATTGAAGACTAAGTAGTTCTTTGTTTTTGTTCCCCTTAGCAAGTTAACAACAGCATTTGAGATATATTCAAACCTCAGATTTATTATATCTTGTTTGTGTTGGATAACTATTAGTTGTAAACCAGAAACTCAAGGTATATGATGGGATAGAAAGACAATAACCTAAAAAAAAAAAATTGTATTTGCAAAAACCACAGAGAAATTACTAATATCTTAACCAATAAAGTTCATAACTACTAAATGCAAAACCAGCTGTGCGAAAATAAAATCAGCGTACGCCCTTTCAGGGGTGATACCGGCAAAATCGACCTTGTTCTCTTGGTTGACTTGCAACCTCAGGCAAACTGTAAATAAGTACAAAATAGTGAACAGAATTTGAATAAACAATTACTGCACTTACCAGCAAGCACGAAGGAACTCACACAACAGATGAATCCACTCAAGAATGAGTTGAAAGGGAACGTGCCGACCAGCAAGCAGTATACAAATTGTACTATGCCTGATAACAGGATGTACAGAAGATAAGCGTCGATAACTTTTAGCTTTTTAGGTGTTTTGTTCACATACTCGTTGTAGAACTTTGATATGACTGTTCCAATCTTTGCCATTTTTGGAAAATTTCAATAAACACTTGTAATTACGGAAAACCGAAAAAAATACTCCAGTCCCAGCCTAGCACATCCACGTTATCAACCAAAATGACTGTGACAGTTGTGACATGTGACAGTTGTTGACGTCGAAGATGATCACGTGCTTTGTATGCGATGACAACGAATTGACAGAAAACAGCTGAGCAGTGAGTGGTGATGGGGCTGATAGGTGTTTGAAAAGTAAGTATCAAATAACAAAAAATGCTAGTCAAATGCCAAAACGCTCAAATGTAATGTGTCATTATCATTCTGCCGATTGTAGTGATAATGATTTACTCACAGACTACTAAGAAATATTAGTAGTCTTTGGATTTACTATTTATGAACCGACTGAGGATCCCTTTTTAGATTGACAAGATATGAATACTCATACTACCCACAACCATCTTTATTAGTTTGTTGTAGATTTGTCATTTGTGTCCTAGATTTATAGAAAAGTGAAACGTAAACGTAAACTTTTTATAGTTTGAACTCCGTTAAGAAAAATATTCAGGAATTCGTATAATACAATACATGCAGAGTGCAATTGTCTGTCTAGCAAAAGAGCTGAAACAGTCAAGGCGTTATTGAGAACATATGGTGGAAAATCAGCCTATCGGAAATGAACCAGACGAGGGGAAACAGAAGGATGAGACAGAAAAACAACTTTCAAGAGAGGAGTATATGGAAAACCTGAAGAAGTGGCTAGATGATGCACGATTATGGCAGTATAATGTATGCGCTATATTTCCTTATGGTCCAAATGTTTCCATGAATCATTTGGGTAGCACTTCTAACAACAATTTATGGTATAACCAGTTGCAAGGCTTTACACCCAACATCAGTACAACTAATGGACGGTTGGCTAACAACCCTTTTTATCAAACCACCACCCGAACTTCACCACCTCGTACTTACGAATTTGTGATATCACCACTTTGGAAGAGAGCTGTTGCAGAGATCATGGATTTCTTACTTTTATTTTCATTGAAGATGGCTCTGACATTTTTACTCATAGAAAGTTTTGATATAATAGATTTGAGCTTGTATGGATATGAAGCATTTCGGAAGCATCTGGAAGACCCTAACATGGCAATGCCCATGGCTGTCGAGCTCCTAACGTTGGAGCTTTTACATAGGGTCATAGTGTGTGTTTATGAAACTATCTTTTTAAAGGGAAATTTCTGTGCAACCCCTGGTAAAAGATATATGGGGTTGATAGTCATAACAGCAGAAAGTATAACGC
Source organism: Callosobruchus maculatus (assembly GCA_951848785.1). Taxonomy (NCBI): domain Eukaryota; kingdom Metazoa; phylum Arthropoda; class Insecta; order Coleoptera; family Chrysomelidae; genus Callosobruchus; species Callosobruchus maculatus. The sequence goes on along the minus strand of CATOUR010000081.1, from coordinate 3,434,379 downwards.
CTGTTGCTGGTAGAGCTAATGAAACGATAGCTGCTACAGGGGCCTCAGTCCTGGGCTGGAGAAAATCATTAGCCAGAGCACTACTAAAGAATTTATTTGTAGGATTGTTTTTACCTTTATGTGTAGCATTTTACATCTTTCCACATAACAGAACAAGTTATGATATGATGTCTAATAGTATTGTGGTTGAGTATCACCATGAGTTTATGGTCTATAATAATGGTGTTTGAAATATTTTTCTGGCCAAAATCAATGTGATATGTTTTTATTTAAGATGCATCTAATCTTCAATAATTACAATAAGTGGAAATATATATTTATGGAAAAAAAATAAAACCAAATATTTTTGTTGTTATGTTCTATATTTCTAAACATAATCATTGTACTATCATAATAAATGGATTAAAAAAATCTTGAGTGTTCCATTAATTTATTGAATTCTTAGAAGTGTTTTTATGATGATAATAATAATAATATTAATTGCTACAATCAAAATGATAAACAATTAATTCTAAAAATTTTGTGATTTGGCAACAGTGTGAGTCGGACTGTTGACTGTTGGTGCTGAACTGATCTGACTAAGGGGGGGGGTATTATCTCTGAGTGATCTCTGATCTGACTTCTGACAATGGAGAAGTTTCATGATGCTCATAATTATTCATAATGGAATAAGCAGTTACGTATCCATAAAATATAAACGAAAAATAATTAGTCATAGGAAAGATTTTTGAATTCCGTCAATAAATGGCAGAGAAATCTTTAAAGTTTGCATATTTAGCGGGAAATAGTTGCAGACTTCCAATTTGGCTGTGATGTAACGTCTCCGCAATCCGCATAGCCACTTATAGCCAGCCGTCCGAGACCGCGCGCTGCCGTAGATGCTATAAAAAGAAGTGAGAATGCAGGTTGAAACTTTAAAATAGAGAAATGCGGTTTCTTTCTTTCAAATGAACATCCTACATTGAGAGCATCTCCAGGTGTAACAGAGGTAAGGTGACCATTTTTTTATGACGCCAATGCGGGACGGCGAGGCGCGTAGAAAGATCTAGCCCGGACACTGCTTGAGTGACGTCACAGTTAATTTAGAAACACCGCCACCGACGCGTTATTGTGACGTCACATGTCAAAATTTATATGTCACTTTGGGTTATGTGACGTCAAAATGACGCGTCGGCGGTGGATCTATTGTCAGTGGTTTCCATCTTCCGCTGTGTCAGCCGTGGAGTGGGGATGAAATTATTTTACAAATTAAAAAAATATATACAAAAAAGAAATATATAAAATCCGGGACATTTTCCGGGACGGTGTAAATGCGGGATGGCTCGTCTGAAAACGGGAACTCCCGCAAAATCCGGGACGAATGGTCACCTTAAACAGAGGAACATGTAGTCGAGATCAAATGTCCATTGAAAAAGAAAAACATTACAAATTATATAAACTCGCAAATTCTAAGACCAAAATGCGAAGCTCAGGCTCATCTGCAAATGCACTTTGCAAATAAGAAGAAAGCTTTTTTCTGCATAGCTCATGAGCTTGTGTATGTTTTGTTTATCCTGAATAGTGTTTACCACTCCCGGTCCAATACTCACAAAGCTCTACTGGTGTCTGGTGCAATCGTGGGATTTAGTGGTTGCGGGCAGTTGCGGGTTGCGGACGGCGTGGCGCGTGGCGTGATTGTAGATGATTGTTTGTAGTGTATATGTTTTGTGGTTTGTAGTGACTGTTAGCGCGGACTCAGGACTGTGCGACTGTGTAACGGACTCTGAGTAACGAGAGCACATATTTAACATCTCAACCTAAACGAGAGCAAAAGTAACGAAAGTAACGAGCCTTTCCGAAATGGAGGACTCGTTACCTTTAGTTACTCATTAGTAACGATTACTTTGTAATAGTTACTTGATTATTTTACATCACTAGAACGAGTCCTCACTCCTCAAGCATGGCCGACTTTAGTGTAGAGTCGGCCAATGGCCATGCCTCAAGACTAAAGTAACGAGTCGTTACAAGTCCTCGAAAGTAACTAAAGTTTACATCACTAGTAGAGTAGTTCATTTTGAACGACTCGTTCATAAACAACATAACCTAGCTTTGAAAAATAAGAAGAGGTTAGATTTGGTTCTGTCATTTTGAGTGTTTTGGTTAGTTGAGATTTTGATTTTGTCGTTTATTTTTAAGTTGTAAATATGCAGAAATATGAAAAATTAGAAAAAATCGGTGAAGGAACCTACGGTACGGTATTCAAAGCAAAAAATAGGGAAACCCACGAGATAGTTGCTTTGAAACGGGTCCGCTTGGATGACGATGATGAAGGAGTACCATCATCTGCTTTACGGGAAATATGTCTTTTGAAAGAATTGAAACACAAAAACATCGTTCGCCTATACGACGTTCTGCACAGTGACAAAAAACTCACGTTGGTGTTTGAACATTGTGATCAGGATCTTAAGAAATACTTTGACAGCCTGAATGGGGACATAGACTTGGATGTCGTGAAATCTTTCATGTACCAGTTGTTGCGTGGATTAGCATTTTGCCACAGCCATAATGTCCTCCATAGAGACTTGAAGCCACAAAATTTGTTGATAAACAAAAATGGGGAATTAAAACTTGCTGATTTTGGATTAGCAAGGGCATTTGGCATTCCAGTTAAATGTTACTCAGCTGAAGTTGTTACTTTGTGGTATCGACCACCTGACGTTTTATTTGGAGCTAAATTATATACCACATCCATTGATATGTGGTCTGCTGGATGTATTTTTGCAGAACTAGCAAATGCTGGTAAGTAACTAAACTAAAAATTCTTGATCTATGACAGCATGATAGGTAGATTGTAAAATGTATACCTTCGGAAAACTTACTTTATGTAAGAGTGCCCACAAACTAGAACCTTCAGCCTAAATGAGCAAGTTGAGGCAAAATGAGCATTCATTGTTAACAGACAACCAGCACCAGTACTCTGTAACTTAAGAAATAGAAACATGTTTCTATCACCATGACGACCATGCTGACATATTTAGGAAGCTACCTGATCTCATAGTACATAGAGACACATTTCTATGTTACAGAGTAATAGTACAGACCTCACTCAGCAGGAGTGCCACACACTCAATCAGTTCACATACAAGACTTACATGCCATGAAGAACCCCCTTATCATACTGTGAAGGTGCTTTCTATCCGAACCAGTCTGGGACATGATCTGCAAAAACCTCTTAAGCAACAAAATGTCATACATACTCAGTGTGGTCATTCAGTATCAAGTACCAGCAACAGCTGAGTTGGTTTAGCATAAGCACACTGTACCTCAGGTTCATGTGCAGTGTTCAAAATATGTCCGTATGAGCATTCATTCTGCCACAACCTGTTCATTTAGGCTGAATGCTCTAATCTATATGCATCCTTATATTTAGAGCCCTAGTACTCCCCTCCCTTTTCTTCTCACAGTTGAAATTTTGATTGCAGTTCCTCTGGTATCTATCATCCATTTGATAATGACATGTTTATATATCTAATAATAATTTGATAGGAATATATTTTACATAATATAAAATGATTTAATATTCATCTTGGTCATATAGAAGAAATTTTGTTTAGGAGCCACAAAATATATAATCTAAGAAAATCGCTATTGACTTTTTTTAACTAACCAGTCATGAAGACAGTCTAAATATCAAAAATGCTGTAGCTACTATGCCAGATCTTACATCAATAAAGCATGCATTTAGAAAAAATGAAACTCTGACTTACTGGCCAATCAAATGTTAATAATTTATTATACAATCTATAGCACTCTGGATATTATGAATGATTTTTTTCATTGAATAAGATTGTTATAAAATGGATTCAATATAATCTTTTAGGGAGGCCATTATTTCCAGGGTCAGATGCTGATGATCAACTAAGAAGGATTTTTAAGCTCCTAGGTACTCCTACAGAAGAAACCTGGAGTGGTATGACCCAGTTGCCAGATTATAAACCATTCCCAATATATCAGCCTAATATGAGTTTATCACAGGTATAATATTTATGATTAATTTCCAGATACTGTTCATATGTAGCAATTTAGTAATTAGAGTTATAGCTGATAGATTTGATGTAACATGTCAGACGTTTTATTACTTTGTTATCTTCACATTAACTGGATGACTATTTCTTGAAAAAAACAAAAATTGTTGAACATAACAGTGATAGATGATCATTCCAAAAGGGTATTCAACTGCTGTCAGCTGTCAGGTATATTGATGAAATTCTGCAAGATTTTGTTGTTCCTTATGTTGATTTTATTGAAAATAATTTTATTGTGATGCATGATCATGCCAGACCCAACACCGTGAGAAATACTCAACAATACTTAAACAATGTAGACATTGATGTCTTGGAGTGGCCAGCATTAAGTCCAGATGCGAATTCAATTGAACATGTCTGGGAGTCTGGGACATGCTTGGGAGAAGAAAAGAAGAAAACAAAGTCCTATTGCTTTAACCTTAAAGGAATTGTAGCATGCTCTTTTAGAGGAATGGGCCCTCATTTCTCAAAAAGACATTCGTCATTTGATTTTTGGTATGCCAAGAAGAATGCAAGCAATCATTCGGGCACGCGGAGGCAACACTCGTTATCGACAATGCCCCTGCCCAGTTTTTGCTAGCAATGCGTTTCATTTTTCAATAATTTAAGGTCATTTTAGCAAACGATCATGTTATGTTTTTCGTAGTATTGTAACAAGAGTTTTTTCAAATAAATGGTTGATTAATGGTAGAAATTACTTAAAAAAAGGAATTATATATAACAAAAGTGCTCCGTTTTTCGTGCCGATAAGTGTATATCTTTTTCACTCTAACTGTTTCAATAGTCAATATCCATCTAAATACCCAATCTAGTGATATTTTTGTATGTGTTTCAGGTAGTGCCTAAATTGGGTAATAGAGGACGAGATCTTCTTCAAAGATTACTAGTATGTAACCCTATGGGTAGAATGAATGCAGAAGATGCTATGTCTCATCAGTATTTTAATGACCTCAATCCCGCCATCAAGAACGATAGATGTTAAGGAAAACCCCCAGGCTTATAAGGACAAACTTTTATACATCCCTATGTATAGATCTATCCTAGTATTTATTTTTTGGTATAAGGATAGTTCTTTAACTTAAGAACATAAAATGTTTTGTGATCATTAATTATAATTAATTTCTTACTAAATGCCACTTTCTCCATGAACCATAATCTCTATATATAAAAATGAGTCCCTTTTTCCCTTGGTCACGGCATCACGTGAGAACGGCTTTACCAATTTCATCCATCTTTTTTTTATAAGTTTGCTATTACTTCGTAGACGGTTCTTACGGGAATAAATCTAAGGAAAATTATTCAGGTCATTAAAAAATTTGAAAAAATGTGAGAAAACTTGACAAATATGAAGAGAGTGTAGTGTTAGTGATTTGTTTGTTATTGTTGTCATGACGTTGCTGTCAAAAATACCGGTTAGGTGTTAGATGTTTAAACGTCAATTGTGCATCGTGTAAATAATGACAAATGCGTATACAGAGTGTTAATTATTAATAGACCGTAATTTCAAAGGCATATCTATGACTCAAATTCAAATAAAAAAAGCTCATACAGGGTGTCCGTATAATCGATCGACAACGCTTGACAGGTGATAGACCCCACATTTCTATGAACGTTGAGATAGGAACATGAAGCCTTACAATGCTTCATTTTCAAGATACAGGGTGTCAAAATGTTTTCTTTTATTTTCGTTTTTTCTCAATTCTTTCGCAATAAAATGGCACAACGATATAAAATTACGTATCGGGGGTTTATTAAGGTGAAAAATCTAAATTCAACCATCGTTTTGCTATCATGAATAGAGGACGCCACCCAAGGAACATTGAACGGATTCAAATTATCAAACCTTTTTTTCCGGTTTGATGCATCAATGTATCAAAAAAATCCTCATTATGTTTTACACGAAAAAGGTATGATTTGTTTGAGTCTCTAGAAGTAACTGTTTTCGAGATAATCTTCATTGAAATTTTCAATGCGACTGAGTTGTAAATTGCGATCAAAAGAATTATCGGTATTTCCGCACGAATGAATATCAGGCTTAGGCTCAAAGTTTTAAATGCCGCTTACGAAGTATTCTCAAATTTCAACACTACCTATTTTAAAAACTAGATATATTTGAAACATGTTTTTTGATCTACCTGATATTACTTCGTGCCACAAAACCGATAATTTTTTGATCACATTTTACAAGTAATTGGGCTGCCTTGCATATTGTAGTAAAGGTTATCTCGAAAACTGTTACCTCTAGGGACTTAAACAAAATAAACCTTTTTTTCGTAACACATATTGGGGAAACGATGTTTTTAATATTCAGGTTGATGCTTCAAAACGGAAAAAGTTTCCTTAATTTAAAAGAGTTGGATGTGCCATAGGTGACGCCTCTATTCATGTTAGCAAAACCGTGGTTGAATTCCCGATACATAATTTTAGATACGTTGTGCCATCTTATTGCGGGATAATTGAGATAAAACCAAAATAAAAGGAAACATTGACAACCTGTATCTTGAAAATTGTGCATATTAAGGCTTCATGTCCCTATCTGGATGTCCATGATAATGTAAAGTCACCCTGAATAAACAAATGGATCGACATGTAGCTTGAAGATTCTGGATTTCATGATGTAGGGTGTGAAAGATTGGAAATGAAATTGTTTTTTTATCAATGACTTAAACATTAATGAGCCGTTTTTTTAATCTGTAGTCTTTTACTGCATTAAGAATCTAAGTCACCACTGTCTAGAAGATAATTATCCTTTCCAGTGGCGTGTCGGGGGTCGGGGGGCAGTCCCACGAGAACATTATCAAAAAGATGTACGCCTCTAACTTTGAAAAAATTAAATGCTGTTTTTCAGATTAAACAGATAAAAATACCATTTCTTTTCTTCTAATTTCACTTCGTATCTCACTTTGTTTTGGAACGAATAAATAAAAACCACATCATTTCATAGCTCCACTTTTTCGACGGGCTATGAAGTGGTTTTTATTTTTTTCCTCCAAAACAAAGTGGGATACGAAGAGACATCAAAAGACAGAAAAGTTGGATTTTCATCTGTTTCGTCTGAAAAGTAATATTTATTTTTTTAAGGTCACTGGTATACATTCTATATTTTCCAAAATTTGGAGACCAGACTCTAGGCACATGTTTAAGTGAACTTTTCTACTTGAATTTGGGTCGGAAATACGTTCAGAGAAAAAACGTAAAATTGATTAAAAATACAGGGGAATACAAAAGCAAAGACGTCTTGATTCTACGCATCCCTATGATTTTAAACAACATGCCATTCGACTTTAAGCGGTTGCAATTTTCAGTGCGGCTTGCATTTGCATGATGATAAGTAAATAGCAAGGACAGTCGTTGAACATTTGTGGGCTCAATCTTCATAATGTATGTTTTCCACATGGTCATTGTAGCCTGTTCCGTGTTAAAATCATCATTATTTATCTATGGGCCCGAGAACGAAACAAAACATGTTGGATATCAAAAAGTATTTCAACGATCGCTATGCTCTTCAGATAGGTAATTATTATTTATTGCAGATTTAAGTTCAATTTCAATATTCATAGCTAAGACAGGACAGCGTCTGTCGGGTCAGCTAGTATTATATAAATACGTATTGGCTCATTATTATCTAGTCAGATCTGATTTTTTACATGTTATTTTTTGTACTTATTTAACCAAAATATTAAAATGCATTTTTATATTTTAATAGCTGCATTTAATTATTTCAATATTAACAATAATATACCCTCTTCCAAAATATGCATTTCTAGCCTTTAAAGAAACCAAGGAGGATTACTTTTCTTCCATTCTTCTGGCCAATAGTTGAAAACGCAAACTATACTTTTTTATAATTAATGAAGTTAGCTGCAATATGTGGGCTTAATTTTGTTTAGTTTGATTTAGCATCAGTTTTTGGACTGCAACATACCAAAATTCGTATTCCAAATTCCCCACAGGCTTTCCAGATTCATCATGTCTCATTGGTCTTTTAATCAATACCACATTTACTTGAATATAAACTTTGAGCCTTCCAAGCTCTCAGAAAAGTGCTATAATTAGAAAGTGAAGCTATTTGCCAGATCCACATTATTTTTGACTTTTCTATAAACAAGTTTAGTATTTTTCCAATACATAATATTGTGATATTTTTCATAAAGAACGTAAGTTCGAATGTTTTTTCAGAGATAACTTTTAATCTCTTCTTCTGTTAAAACAATAAAATTTTAACAAATCAAGCTCGTTTACGCGTAGGTATCAGCAGTCCATTACGAAATTTGCTTCCTCACAATTAAAAGACCCTCATTAAAGGTGCTGACACTGAATTTCTTTTAAGAACGGAAGACGATGTTTGTGTTTTCGGCACCTGCTGAGGTGAACGCGAAAAAACAAATATCAGGAGCTGCTCGGACAACTTCGCAGACTCTGGCTAGGCTACACTGTAAGTGTGCTGGTTATTGTTCCTTGATGGTATGAGGTATACTCTACACTGCGGGCAATGCCGGTGTATCGTGTGGCGGCGCACATCTTAGCCTCCAGAATTCAGACATCCTTAGGTCCCTTCGCCTACTTAGGGCGCACGATTCGCGGACCCAGCGATTGCTCATCTCACGGTGTGAAGAGTAGTCAAAGGGTAATGGAACAGTTGTGTCGGAGCCCGGGTTGCACCTTTTTTTTTTTTTTTTTTTGTTCGCCAAAAACTTAATTTAGGTATCTCGCGAAGAACAAAAATCACAATTTACAAAACCGTCATACGACCAACTGTTATGTACGCTAGCGAAACCTGGACTCTGACAAAGGATAATGAACGAAAATTAAAAGTCTTTGAGAGAAAAGCTCTACGCAGGATTTTTGGGCCGCTGCGAGATCCAGTAACACAACAACATCGAATAAGAACTAACCAAGAGATATCAGAGTTATACAAAGATCCAGATATTGTGCAGGAGATAAAGGCAAGAAGGCTACACTGGGCAGGACATGTGCAAAGACAGCCCGACTCGAGGATGGTTAAATTGGCTTGTGAAGGAGTACCACTGGGACGAAGACCTTTGGGGCGCCCCAGAATGAGGTGGCGCAATAACATAAAAGTAGACCTAAGAACCATCGGCATACAATATGACCCCGCATTGATGGAAGACTGGCAACAATGGAGGAGAATAGTACAGTCGGCCAAGACCCACCCCGGGTTGTAGAGCCATGAAGTAAGTAAGCAAGAAAGTTAAATAACACCTGAAATGACCTTTAAAGGCTTCGGTGACAGTCGATTACGTAAAGCTTGATGAAATTATGACGAAAATATGTTCTCCCATTTTCAGTAAGGCATTTAGTAAGATTGGTGCAAGGCGCATATGTTAGAGAGACAAATTGAAAGTCAGCAGATAAGTAATATATATTAAACACCTTTATTTATCTACAGCAATAGCACAGATGTATAATCATGAAATAAGAACTAAGTACAATAAATATAATACAAGTTAACTTTTGGCCGACAATATCTGGCACACATATATATTTGCATTGCAATTACATATTTCCTATATCGAAATATACAGCTATTCAATCTATACAACATATCTAATACACAAACTATAATAATGTTTTAGGCATACGTTGCCTACAAAAGTTGAAATATCAAACGCTTGTATAAATTCTTTGCGTATTTCTCAATAATACATCTACACTGAACAAAAAGGAAAATGAAAAACAAATGTAAAAACTGAACATTTATTGAGAACAACAAATAAATATACATATCAAAACTAAATTAAAAGATATACTCCAATTTTTACGTATAAGTTTCAATTAGTATGGCAGTAAAAAAAGTTTAATTGCATATACATGGTTCACAAAATTGACAGACTGCCTAAGCATTTTCAAAAACACAGAACGAATATAGTGCAAGTAAAATAAGGTTGCTTTATTGCATTGACTAAACGCATATTCAAAATCGTCAACATCATACTTTTTTGTGAACCATGTAACATTTGCTACCTTCTACTAAGCAAGGTCAAACACAAGTACTCAATAATTTTTGAGGCAAGCCAGTCAGTCAATGAAAAACTTACCAACTCTTTATTAAGTTCTGCCCACATACACTATGCATTCACTAGACTTTCCAATTAGAAATCTAATTGGATTAGAGTTTAGATCCAATTGGACTCACATATTAGGACAAATAATAGAAGCAACATGAGTAGATCTGTGAAAAAAATTGTGGAATAATCTCGAGCGTATTATCAAAATTTATAATTCCATTCTCAAGTTGTAACTGTGAGCCTTACGAAATATACAGCTGTTCAATCTATAGTTTTGTATGTCCAGGTGTTGTCAAAAGATTGGTTTTAGCATCATTGCAATTAGTTTCTGATGCTTGTGCCCAAATTTTAATTTTAAATTAATTCTAAGGAATCTGACTTTTAGATGTATTAAAGAAACAGAGTTTTATTGGCTAAATAATTCATTACTCTTGTGGAACTTCTGAAGACGCTTACCCAATATTATTGAATAAGTCTGTGAGTGTTGCCTTCCATTTTCAAATGTAGCAAACTAAAAAACAAAAAAAGTACTTCTTGATATGAACAAAAAAACATTACTTTTTATAAGGCAACAAACTTGAAAGAAAATATCAGACGAACCTCGTTACATAAAAATCAGAATGATGAAATTAAAACATAACAAACCTTATATCACACTTTATTCACTCCTTTCAGTCTTTATCACGTTTCACTAATTTTCTGCTCTTAGTATTTCACAATTGAAGCGCTTTTAAGCACCTTTGTGAATCTAAAAATTGTTAGTAATTTGCGCTAAGGCTAAGACATCCGTAGAGTAACCCAGTACGTGTTACGCTTTTCTAAGATGTGTTAAGACATATTTAAATAATAAAGGCTGGTCACGTATTTTAACTGTGGTTTATAAAAGATATTCTAATACATTACGGATGGAACAAACATGTCTTTGTTAATAAAAACCCCGTATAAATGTAACCCCCCGTATCAATGTAACAACGCAAATATAACGGGATTTTAAGACCTAATGGAATGACACGACTTCTGGCTGTAAGCACTCCTTAGCTGCCTTAGTGAGGCCTTTCATGGTGAAGGGGATTTCCGCTTAGCTGTGTAGCCCCTTTTTCACTACTTTGAGGTGGCTGAATACTCAGTTCTGAGGCATCTAGTGTGATCAGCCTCCTTGCAACACAGAATAACGATTTCCAATAAAATCAGAATTTCATCGCGGATTAAGGCGAAGAAATTTATCAAAAAGTTGTGTACCATTTTTTTCCCCAAAAGAATCATATCGTCTCATTCCTTTATTATCTGCAGCTGCCAAAACTTGGTTTTGTTTTAAAAAAATTACCACATTTAAGAGGTGATACTACCTCGGCGTTGTTTAATTAAGATAAGATTCAATTGCCGCCTCTGGGGGTTGCTGCTTGAGGGTGGGGTGAAAACTGCTTCGTGGCGCTTTTCGACAAATAATAGCGTCGTTGTAGTAAGTGTTAGAGAAAAAAAGGTTCAAATGAAGAGAACAAAATTCTGCTTAAATGTGGTTTTACATTTTTCGTGTACAACCAATAGTTTCCATTCTACAGTGCTCCAAAATTAGGGGTTGGTTTGTGATTTTTACTAAATCAGAATTTTATCGCGTACTAAGTCGAAGGACGCTATCAAAAAGTTCTGCAACACTTTTTCTCCTGAAAGAATAACATTTCTCATTGCTCTATTATCTCCAGGTGTCTAAACTCAAAACATTTGGGCTTATAAAAAACATTTAGGAACACATCGCTATCTACTACCGATATGTGCATTTCTTAATTATTAATAGGTCTGTTCGCAGAGAGAATCACAAACCAATCAGAGCGAATCAGTATTCGCCATTGCAGTTGCCAAACTATTTCTGACTAGTACTGGCCAATCAAATTGACGCTGAAGTTTGTGATTGCTCTGACTATCAAAAGCCAATGTTACTTGATGAACTGACCTAGACAGTAGATTTAATATTTGTGGCATCCTGTTTATACGTTCAGAATGTGGACAATAGAAATAGAAATGCACATATCGGTAGTAGACGGCGATGTGCTCCTAAATGCCGTATTTTTTATAAACCCAAATGAGTTTAGGCAACTGAAGAAGAAATGAGAAGATACCATTCTTTTAGGGGAAAACTTTTGGATAAAATTCTTCATCCTAATCCGCGATGAAATGCTGATTTTAGTGAAAATCACAAACCAACCAAATTTAGCGCAGTGTAGGACGGAAACTATTGATCGCACAAGGAAAATGTAAACACCAAAATTATGTAGAATTTTGTCCTCTCTATAAATCATTTGAACCTTTTTTCGATAGCACTTACCAAAATATGTTTTCGAAAATCTTTGCGAATCAGAGTTTTCACCTCCCATCCTGCGAGCGGCAACCCCCGATGTCGCAAACATCGGTATAGATTCAGGAGACCAATGTTTATCACTCCCCAAATTCAATTTCTTTTCGACCTTTTGTCAAAAAACTTTTTTTAGGAAGTAGCGATTGGCCTAATTTATCTTCCACAAAAGAGTGCAGATACTGCCTCCATCAAAAAATCAAAAAACGTCAGGTTAAGCATCATCTATTGTCAGCATAGTAAATGCGTGACCAGCTAAGGAAATAAGTAGATAGTACAGATGTGCACACAACGAAAAATTAAGTATAAGCGAAGAGATCAACGAACAGAAGCAGTTAGGTTGAAATGAGCTAGTCAAAAATTATCGTGAATAATAGAATAAACATATTTTTATGCACAATAATTTGGTCAATCAAATACAACATATTTACAGAATACATGACCAAATCAAAAGCAAGATTCTTTGCATAACATCATCTTTGTAAAAAATATATATTCACCTATGTAGATATACAGGAAGGCTCTTCATTTTATTTTTATAATTCTGAGCAGGTTATGGCGGTAACTTCGCCACATAAAACACTAAACAAATGCGTAGGATATTTTTTGGCCCAACACAAAGTTGCCATAGGATTTTCGACTTTACTATTCGAGCTAAATGCAGGTTATATCAGTTGTTGCTGCGTGAAATGTATTTATGGTTGAGTCAAAACGATACTAAGACACTTTACGACATTTTTTGAGACCTATTTATCGCGATAAAACAATCAACGCTAATTCAAAATAGAAAGAGGTCGCAATGTCGCTTAGAGTGTTGACTCTACCATACAACAAATTGGAATTTGGGTAATTTTGCCATACATACAACACTAAAATGTACAACTCAGTATATCTGTTTTCAGTAGATACTAGTACACAGTAGCCACTCTTTCCGCATACAGGGAGGGTAAAATAGAATCGTATTGTACGTTTACCCCATATCATGAATAAATCCAAATCGAATCATGCTCTACTTAATCTAAACCTATTCTAATCCTGTGGCTGAAAACCAACGTTTTTCAAAGTCCCTAAATTCAAACTGAAAAGTATATCCTGACCCCTGAATATTTATTGCATCCAAAAATTGACCAACTACCTACTGTGTGGCCAACGTAAATTGCACAGTCAACAGAATGCAAAGAATGCGGTGAGAGAAGTAAGGACGTTGCCATAACTCTTAATAATTTCAGCCTATTTCCTTCTTTTGCGACTTGTTTATACTCGTATATTTGCTGTTTCTTCACACGGTTTATTAGATAAATGTGTTGTAATATATGAAACAGTGCTTCACTAGTCGAAGTGTAAATTTAAAAGTTGTTTTTAAGCATCCAGTGGCTCTTTCCAGAGTCTCATTTTTTACATACGTAATCAAAAACTTGTTCATTCAAGCTTATTTGTAAGCGATTCATATTAGAAAAATCCTTGTGCGATGCAAGCAAAATGTATGTTGAGGTATGTGCTGAGATTTTAAGTGTAAGAAAATGAAATATAAAATATAAATTTCGATACAGTTAAAAAGAAAACGCGAAATTATTTTTTATTAACTGTTACTAAAGCTTCAAAGTTTCGTTTTATTACAATTCGCCTGTATAATATACATCATGTGCGTATAAAAACCTCAATTACCTTATATTTATTGGCGTTGATATTAGAGTGAGGGGACTGTACGGTAACTTCCAATAAAAAAAAATACAGCCCACATTAGGGTTCAAAAACACCATAACTAAAAATCGTTTCCTACATAAAAAACACGAGAAGTGTTTTTGTTTTGTCGTGTAACTTTTCACAAACACGTCCTGTTCCGGTTTGATAGAGAGACTTTTCAAATACCTATATCAAGTTTTGCAGAAAATCTCAAGCTGCCGCTCTACAACTGATTCTTCTTTTTAAACTGTGTATAAAAGTCGTAAAACAAACATTTCAAATAACTTTTTGCAGAAAACTGAAAAATAAGCGAGATACAAAATAAAAAAGTATATCCGAGCTTGTGTATCAGGACGCCTGTTTATGTTCAGTCTTTTGCTCAGTAGTCACATTTTGTTTATCGTTGTTAATTTTAAATTGGTAAATCCTAAAAGTGGCACATGAAACAATTTTATAATTTACCAATTTAAAATAATTAACTATGATAAACTGAAAGTGACTACTGCACTATCTGACTGGTACAGTGTCTAATCGATTTGACAAAAATCCAATCGAAAAACTAAACATAATCCGACTAGGTACGTCTTGATACACAAGCCCAGATTTGATTTTTTTTATTCTGTATCTCGCTTATTTTTCAGTTTTTGGAAAAACGTTATTTGAAAAAGTTGTTCATTTTAACGACTTCTATGCACAGTTGAAAAAAAATATCAACTTAGGTCTCACCCTATTTATAGGATGAGCGTACAATACGATCTCGTTATAGCACCGACTTATTCGTCCTACACACGTCAATAAATGACAGGTGAAAATCAACACGTCAACAATGTTCGAATACCTGTTCGTGGCGAGAGCCGTCTACTACGTTCTACTGGTATATATAAAAAAATTTAAGAGACTTCAAAAATGCCCCGTATATCTCATCTATCTCATCATTTGAGCTTCTATACACAAACTAGTTGCCAGAAGTACATGGGTAGCTTTGCGATTCGTCCTGGGGGCACGCGAGCTATAGTAACAGATTTTTCATCTTTTTATTAGAAAATCTGGTCGATGAAAAAATAATTTCCCTGTAATATACCTATATGTACTCGTATGACATTTTACTTGTTAAAGAGGTTGCTATCCTAGTTGCGGTCCTGTTCGCCAGTAATCGCGTACGACAATATTTATGGAAGCCTAGAAAGAAAATTCACAAATTCTACCTCTCAAAATATTGAGCGCTCTAAGGCCCAGTTTCACAATCATTAGTAACCTCTGGTAGTCACTTAACCGACAGATTGAAGTTAAGCAGTAGTTATCGTAATGCTTTGTTTCACAAAAAAAAAAACAATGATTATGCTGATTTATCCTCAAGTAGGCACCCATGGCACCAAAGTTTTGACAGGTGGGTCTCGGAATACGGCCGTAATTGTATTCCGTGAAGGCAACCTAACCTTAGTTTTCATATTTCTTATTTATGTCACCGCAGACTGTAATCAAAATCCATAGGCCTTCACGGAAACTATGATCGGATTAACTCGATCATAGGGATCACTGATCTTGACGTTCGGAAAGAGATTTTGGATCAGTTCACTCTGGTATGGAAATAAGTGATCGTGATCGGGTTATTCAGCTCAGAAGCTGTTTTTCTTAACAATACTTTTGTGTTCTTAACCCAACTTTTGAATTGTTCAATGTTCGCTTAATCTACCGACTATAAAACTACAGACATCTATTTACAAAAATCTGAACATTGCGGCACTGTTGCCCGAATGCAATGTAGGAGAGCCAAATTTATGAAATACATGTCCATTGTTTTCAGTATCATCAGACCTATTAAACATGGGCCTGCAGTAAAAGTTAGAAATAATATATTACATAAATATAGCGTTTGAGCAATGAGCAATGTTTATAAATCCTCATCCCTGAAGAAGTTAAAACGTGAAAATCAAGAATGTGGTACATACGTCGGGGCTCTATTATGGACTTGGCAACGCCGCTAAACGGTATACTACTGCTATTTACGACAGTTTACGTTAAAGTCATTCAAATTTGCTGCCGGTCGGATTCTCTGTCGTCGCCGTCTAGCCCTGCACGGCGGCCATTTTGCTTACCCCGCCGTTCCTCTCTGTCCGCTGGCCAATACTTACAGTTCCGACGTAAAAAAATAATGTACAATTATGAATGGGATGAGGGGTCTAACTAGGTTTATAGTCGCTGGTTGAATCCATGAAATCACACATTCCACGTTTGGAAACTAATTTTCTGTTAGTGTTGAATACCCGTATACTAAAAAAAGAGTTACATGTGTTAGGTGAGCTGTAACTTGTCAGTGACAAACTGGTCCATCCGTTCGAAAACAAGATCCAACTGGATACTTTACTGATCCCTAAACAGCTGATACTGATTGAACTGAATTGAAATCATGTTTTTATAACCTCCAAAGTTAGCTTATCTGTCATCTGTTGACCAAAACAAACGTCACGATAACCCACACTTTATCATTGAGTTGACTGCTGGTTAACCAGAGCTTTTGCGTAAACCGCCGATAATGAAATGGATTGTTTTCGCTAACCACTAGTTAACTAGCGATTGTGAAACTGGGCCTAAATATTACCAAATTCCTACTGAGGCTAATATCAGTAATTGAAAATGGACATTGATCTCTGATATTAGCGTGTTAGGTTAGGTGTTTACCATATGACGTTGTATCTTTCTTTGTATGTGACATGCATTCCATAGATTAAGGGCCGCGGCCGGTTGTACAATGCAAGCTTAAGCTTCGGTTTAAGGTAAGCCGACGTTAAACCACGTCAGTTGCAAAACGTCCGTTGTACAATGCTGGCTTAGCCCCCCACTCCAAGCTTAACACGAGCATACGTAAACCGAAGCTTAACGCGAGCTTAGCTGAGGTTTAAACCTAACCTGATAAAAGTGACATGATGTGTCAAAGAGAAACCCTCCAATTGCTTGTCACTTTATTTGGTCACAGTTTTTGAAATATTTGCATCTAATTTAACAAAGAGAGCAAATCAAAGAACTGAGACAGAAACTGTCGTTGCCCGAATTTGACACAAACTGTCATAAGTGCGTAACCAAAAAATTTTTCAGATGATTATGTCAGTAAGCCCGTGTTCACATCGGACGCGCCTCGCTTGGAGCATCGCGCTTTGCTTAGCGCTACGCTATGCGCCCGATGTGAACGGCTGCATCTAAACGTATGGGTTGGTTCCCCTCGCTTTACGCTAGGCGGTAAGCGTAGCGCTATGCGCTCGATGTGAACGGCTGCATCTAAATGTATGGGTTGGTTTCCCCACGCTTTACGCTAGGCGGTAAGCAAAGCGCGATGCTCCAAGCGAGGCGCGTCCGATGTGAACGGGCGCTAAGTATTGCTTCATTCAAGCCAACTGTAGTGAATTTCATTATCAACCAGGTTTAACTAAGCCGACGATTGTACAACGGGTGTCGACTTTAAGCCTGAGCTTAGCTAAGCTTAGGTTTAACCATTGATTAACATATTTAAATATGTTAATCAATGGTTTAACAAAGCTCGTGTTAAACCCGCATTTGTACAACCGGCCCTTAATAGTAGTGTAGAAAATGATTATTCAATCATTTTGCAATAGTGCGACAAAAAAAAGCTTGTGATAGAGGCGCGTCTAGTCCACTGCGATAAATAAAATTATCCATCAAAATGAGATACATTTCGGTCACACCAGATACACAAACAACATTCACATTTTACAAGGCGATAAAAATGCACGTTTCGCAGATACAATCAACGTTTGTGCCCCCAGGTTGAAAAAATTGAAAGTTACGAACCGCATACAGCCATCGTACTTTCAACAATCAAATATTTTCGTACATATACACATATAGAACACAGAAAAGTTGCAAAACTGCTTTTTTATAATAATTTACTTGCTGAAAAATTATCTGCTTTTAAGTTTCAAAAACCTTTTTAATGGTAAAAGTTTTAAAAGACTCATATTTCAGTTAGTGTCCACAGTACGCGGTAGTTGCGCCTCGATTAATGCCTTAGTCTGATTCTATTTGAAGCATATGAGCTTGCGCATGTACATAATTATGTAACAGTAAAGATGCATAATTCTTCATAAGCGGATGAAACGGAAGGTTCACATTTCCAATATTCTGGACGACATTTAACTTTTTCTGTATTACCCCCCATTGGTTACAATGCACATCTTAGACGTCACAATTTCTTGTACAAGGTTTGGTTCAATTGTTTGGCTATATAGATATGCTGGTGTCATACAACAAATTGTTTCAAAATTGAACCAAAAATTGTGATTCTGATTGATCTGATTTCCAATATTATGGACTTTTTTTTGCTTTTTGAATCCTGACCGTCGGTACCAAATATTTAGTAAAACAATCTTGGGATACGGTCACTTATTATATTTCCAAAATATAAAATTTTACGACGTTTCGACGCTTCTATTAGGCGTCATCTTATTTTAGTTTTAATACCTGAAGATGACGCCTAATAGAAGCGTCGAAACGTCGTAAAGTTTTATATTTTGGAAATATAATAAGTGACCGTATCCCAAGATTGTTTTACTAAATATTATGGACATTAACTTTTTCTGTATTATCGCTCAATGGTATACAATGCACATCTTAGGACTGCTTTAGACGTCACAATTTCTTGTACAAGGTTTGGTTCAATTGCTTGGGCAATATAGACATGCTGGTGTCATACAACAAACTGTTTCAAAATTGAACCAAAAATTGTGATTCTGATTGATCTGATTTCCAATATTGTGGACGACATTTTAACTTTTTCTGTATTACCCCTCAATGGTTACGATGCGCATCTTAGGACTGCTTTAGACGTCACAATTTCTTGTACAAGGTTTGGTTCGATTGTTTGGCTATATAGATACGCTGGTGTCATACAACAAACTGTTTCAAAATTGAACCAAAAATTGTGATTCTAATTGATCTGATTTCCAATATTGTGGACGACATTTAACTTTTTCTGTATTACCACTCAATGGTATACAATGCACATCTTAGGACTGCTTTAGACGTCACAGTTTCTTGTACAGGGTTTGGTTCAATTGCTTGGGGAATATAGATATGCTGGTAACATACAACAAACTGTTTCAAAATTGAACCAAAAATTGTGTCGAAATAGAACATGTTCTTCTTCTAATTATTGGCCCAGCGCATGCGCATTGGGGCTAAAGTCATTATGAACAGACCTTACCTTACCATACTTTATAATACTTAACCACATATAAACCCGAACACCCTATAAAAATGATTAAATTTCAATATATTTTTGTATAAGAGTTTATCATCGTAAAAACATCACATTCTCAAAAAAATTTTTCGTTTTGTTGTTAGCCTGTCCACGATGTTTTCTGCAAGGTAGCAGGATAGATGTGCGCATTTTCTGACAATGTTTTCCTCCATTGCCGAAAGAGTCGATTAACAGATAAACATTTCAATAAAAAGTTTTGCAATACAAACTTAATCCAAATGCCAAGGCTCAAGAAGCTACTTTATGTTTTGATTTTTGACATTCCCATACAATCACAAAACGTCTAATTACAGGATTCGGTATATGACATTTGTCAACTTTGACTTCTGCATTCAGACAGTTTTCAGATAAGATCTGCGCGGAATCTTGAAACAATAATTGTTGAACAAGGAATTGTATAATGTAATACGGCTTGCATCCGTTGACGTCAAACAATACTTCATTCAGTTTCTTGAACAAGAAATTGTGTAGTCTAAAGCAATCGTTACTGTGTGAGATCAAAGAACCCATCCTCCCCACTACCTTTGTAGAAAAAGTAACATTTTGCATCAACTAATTTCTTCCTCAGGAAATTTAGCAAGCTTCGCAATTGCAATAATCGAAAGCGCAACTTTGAGGCGTCTTTATCCGCGCACTGCCTCCACTAGGTACCTACAAGTGGACCTCATCCCCTCAACTCTGGAGGTCGGACTTCGCAGATGCCGCAGCGGCCGCTTTCTGCTTCTCGATATACCGCTTTCTCGCCATCTGGATCAGGTTTTCTTTGCGTTTGTGCAAGATTTTCTCGCGCTCTGCCGATGACTTCGAAAAGCGGCTGCCTAATGTGACTGAGTCCTCGCTGAAAGTCAATAGGTTATTGTCAAAAGACTATAGAAATATCTCACGGTCAAGTTTGCAACGGTACCACTTTAATCACTGATTCTGGAAGAGAGTATCACACAAGTATGTTGCAATGTATGAGTTCCATAATAATTTTATAATTATTATATTAGTAAAGTCGTAAGTCCTAATTGAAGGGCAAAGTTTGCAAATTCAAAGCGAAACCCGAATTTTTTATCACTAATTTGGATAGATCTTAAAACCACCATAAAATATCGCTCACAGGCTAAAATGTATTTATGGTGGTCAAAAGATCAGATTAGGTAAAGAACATTGTTACTCTCATTTATAAGAAGCATTAGATTGGCTAACATTGACAGTTTTCACATAAGAAGGACACATCTAATGACTTACACAACGCATAACCTAAAAAAATGAAATATTTAAAATACTGATTTTCGCTAAATACATTTTTTATTATTAATGAGTTGTAACGATGACTTGTACCTAAAAAAAAATGGTCCACCACATGTACAGAGTGAGTCTTAAGTGTGGAACGCCTCAATTATATCGGAAACGATTTGCACGAATTGCATGAATTTTGGGTTGTGTGGGTTGTGCAATACGGCCGATCTAACGACGGTATTTACAATGTTGGCATGTCTACCGTTTTGCCGAAAATATAATAAACTTTGATATTTCAAATGGATCATCCTGTAGGTATATTTCTTTCTTTCGAAATCCCTAAAAAATTCAAATTATTTTTTCTATAATATTTCCCATACCTAAACTTCATAATTTCGGACTTACAACTAAATTTGTTAAAATAATTTATTATATGAGACACAGAAAGAGTTGAGCACTCAGGCCTGTTGCAAAATGTACAACGAAGTTTCAGGGATTGCATGGCTTGTTGTATTGAAGTAAACGGTCAACATTTCGAACATTGCCGTAACCGCCTTTAGATTATGTTGCTTGAAGTTAATGCCTTTTTTTAACCTGGGTGGATATAATGTAAGTTTAGCTGCAACTCGGAAATTATGGCATTTGGGTTTTGAGAATATATTTTTTTATGGTCAGCCTCCCGCAAAGGCTAAAAGCCTATGTCGTTGTAGAAGCGCTGCGAGAGGATAAGTGTCGGTGGACGTTAGATTTGAAACGCTGCAGGTTGTGGCCGGCGGGAAACAAATTCCCCGGCAGCTCGTTCCACAGCGTCGAAGTTCTCCAAAAGAAGGAATACTGGAGGAGACTGGTTCGTGGAGTAGGTAAAGACCTGGTAAGGATGAGCTCGTATAGACTCTCTAGTGTTCGTCGTTCGGACGGCCTTTGCTGGTATTACCTGGGAGAGCTCACTCGAACATCTTCCGATAAAAAGTAAGTAGGATTTCAAAAATAGAAGAGTATATAGGGTGATCCATTTGAGATAACAAAGGTTATTTTATTTTCAGAAAAACTGAAGATATGACAACAATATAAATGTTGTCATAAGATTGGCCGTATAGCAAAACCTCCATATCCCAAAATTGATGAAAATTCTGCAAGCGGTTTCCGAGATAATTGAGGCGTTCCATACTTAAGACTTACTCTGTATGCATGCACAATCTCAATAACACTCTCCAATATAATTTTAAAATTTGATTTAATATCATCTAGTAACAATTGGAAAATAAACGTCCTTCCCTCCCATTTTAGATGTTTAACTCATTACTCATTATATAACTCAAACCATTTTTTTCTGAATTTTATTGACAAAAGTTGATGTATTGAAAAAGTTTTTGGTATGATAGGTTTAAAAACAATCAGCGCACAGGCTAACCACCGCCGGTACTCTAACTTAGAAACGTGTTTCTATGCACTATGTGCTATGGGATCGGGTGGCCTCGTAAATATGACAGCGTGCCGTGACAGCGTAATAGACACGTGATAAGCACCCGAAACTGCCCGATCGTCACGGTCGTCATGGTGCTAGAAACATGTTTCTATCTAGAGTTAGAGAGTACCGATGCGGCATTTTTTTTTTTGATGAATCCTTTTCTTCGTTATCCTATCCTCTCATGTAATTCCTATAATGGTTCTAATTTCTGCATCAGCAAACAGCTGACGTCTGCACAAATTGTCGAAATTATCGCCCTCATCCTCAGCTACGGATTAGACTAGATTTGGTTGTTGGCGGAGGATTCCTGTCCTCATAAGTCAACTGAATCTTACTGCGTGCCTCGTACCTATTAGAAGCTTGTTCTTAATATTATAGTCAGTTACATCATCTGGTTGCGTTACATCAGATAGATGCCTTCTCCTAGCTACGAGTATTTCGCAGGCCAAAATGATATATCGAGCAGCCTCTTGAGACTGATGGCAGTCTGTTGGCGATTCCTAGAGTATATAGATGTTGTCTGAAGGTGAGGTGAGGTGGCCACGTCCAGTAACAAGAGCAATAACCTGCCTAACATCATTCCTCTTGAGCTTCACTAACCAGCTAGTGAATCACTGGGCCGGTAAGAAACTTTTTACCACCAGCGCTGGCGATATTCCTCGTTGGACTATTGGATGATAACTCTGTTATCTTCAGAATCTTTATCAATCAACTGCCCCTACACACCCATTTTCATCATGATTTTCGCCGAAAGCTAAACATAATTATCAAGTGCTTCTTGCACTCGCCTTTTAGAACAATTGCTGAAAGCATGCGCTCACGTAAGGTCCTAGCGTTACATTTGAAATAATACTGAGGTTTACTTAGACTAAAAATAATCATCTAGATCTAGTAATACTATTGTTGTACACACATTAAATAATCTCAAAAGGTCTGTTTCGGACTCCCAGGTAAACCAGTTTACCTGAAGACGATTGAAGACATCACATCAATCGAAACGTTGTAATTTAAAATTATATAGACAATGGAAGTCCGAAACAGACCTTTTGAAAAAACTACCATGTCTACAAATTTCAAACAACACCAAATAATGTATTGTGTAAAATGTAGTATAATTAGTCTTTATCAGTGGTGTCAATGTTTCAACTTTTTTATTTTGTCGGATTTTGATGGAGCACAATTTCGGCTCACCGTATAGCAGACTACCACAACTAGATAAACGTCAACGCCTGAAACTTTATCTCTAAGACCTAACTACTAAAAACCCAAAAAATACACCACATGCGAGAGGGGTTACGTTCCAATGACACAAAGGCGTAGTTAGGTGGGGGCTCGGGGGGCTTAGCCCCCCAAGAATGAAACTAGCCCCTCCAAAAATCCTAAAATAATTCATTCTGTTAAATCTTTGTATCTAGGGCGGGAACTTGAGCCCGCCAGATCCAGGGACTTAAGCCCCCCCCAGATTTAGGTACTTAACTACGCCTATGCAATGACATCAGCTTAGTGTTACATAACTGTAACGCTAGGAGCTAATGAGCTAGCGGATACTTGAGGACATCTAAAGTTAAGTGTACTTACGCCTCAACAGTCTCAGTGGAGAAATCATCCCAGCTCTTCGTGGTAGTGGGCTCCTCGTCGAACTGAAGCAGCGAAAGGGGTCTGCTGGACGTCTGTTGGTCCATATCCAAATCTCTGAACATCTGCGGGGCCACCAACCGCCCGTCCAGCACGTTCTCGATGGTCAGTTCGACGGAGCGCGTCACGCGCAAATCGTCCACGATGACAGACAGAGGAATGTGGGGAAACAAAGTTTGGACCTGAAACAGAATTGTGAGAATTATTTAGCCATTTGAGTTCACTGCCCCTAGACTTGAAAGTTTCGCTGTGCAATTTTTAACGCTGTGGGGTTGATGGTTCCTGCTGCAGCCTAGGCCATGAAGAACGACCGCCTTGGGGTGAGATGAAGCAGTCCCGCGGGTGTTCAGACGCGGAATTATAGAGGATAACTCAGAGCACTAGATTCCGTTGGAATACCGGTAGAACAGTAAGGCCCAGTTTCGCAATCATTGGTAATCCCTGGTAGTCGCTTAACCGACAGGTGGAAGTTAACCAGTAGTTATCGGATCACTCTGTTCCAGAAAGAAAACCTGTGGTTAAATTTATTTATCCTCAAGTTGGCAGCACGTATGGGTCTTAGAGCACTGCCATAATTGTGTTCTGTGAATACAACCTAACCCTTTGACAAATAAACCTAACCTTTGTATTCATATTTTTGACTTGTATCACAATAGACTATAATCAATATCCATCGACGTCTTACACCCGTATGCACCGCAAGTCAATTGCGCGATTAGTTACGTAAACCTGGATTAGATTACTTGTTTACTATGCACCGCAAACTGACAATTTTGACACTGTCACTGTCAAAACAATCTTGCGAACATAACCTTGCCGTATCTCCAATCTGGATTAGTTAATCTCTTGACGGTGCATGGCTAGATGTCGAAGATTTGCAAAGCGCGATTAGGGAACTAGGATTAGAATCGCCAAACGGTGCATACGGGTGTTAGACGTCAATGTCAAAATGCATGTTTTTATAACCTCCAAAGCAAGCGTATAGCCCAGTTTCACAATCATTGGTAACCCCTGGTAGTCACTTAACCGACAGATGGAAGTTGACCAGTAGTCATCAGATCGCTCAGTTTTAGAAAGAAAACCAGAGGTTAAGTTTATTTATCTTCAAGTTGGCAGCACGGATGGGTCTCAAAGTACTGCCATAATTGTGTTCTGTGAATACCCTTTGACAAATAAACCAAACTTTGTATTCATATTTTTGACTTGTGTTACAACATACAATCAAAATCCATCGACGTCTTAGACGTCAATGTCAAAATGCATGTTTTTATAACCTCCAAAGCAAGCTTATGTGTTATCGGTTGACCACAACAAACGTCAGAGATAGCCCATAATTTATCCTTGGGTTAACTTAACTACTACTGGATAACCAGAGCTTTTGACGTAAACCGCCGATTATGAAACACAAGGTGTTCGCTAACCTCTAGTTTTCTTTTAACCTCCAGTTAACTGCCGATGGTGAAACTGGGCCTAAGTGGTCATCAACTGCACGCCGGTGAGAAAGAGGCTAAAGGTGCGCGTTGAGGTTGGTCACCGATTAGTTGCTCTCCATCAAGTATAGCCAGGGTAGTAGGGGCAGCGACTCCTCAGATATGACAGCAATACTCCAGGCCAGGTCTCGGCTTTATACACCGTGAGAAGGTTGGATGGTAAGAAGTACTTTCTGGCTCTGAATAGGTATCCGAGCTTTTTTCCAGCAGCTGTTGCAATTGAAGAAACGGGTGCTCGCTTGACTTTTAAGGGTTTGTAAGTGTACAGTACTGGATCTTGAAAACATTGAATTTTACAATATTATTGAGTCCTCAAGCGGTAATGGCCTGTAGGCAGTCGCGGTTCGAGATCATTGAAGAAGGCGGTTCACTAGCTATCCCCTCCCCTGAACCACGAAGAAATTTTCTTTGAACATCAAAATATCTTTTGGCTTCAAAAAGGTAGAAATAAATGAGAAAGAGAATATAATTTCGACATTTCATTCAAAACAGATCTGAAATAAAAAAGAATTGTAATTTTCCATTACTGTGTACATTGTTTAAACGTTTAACCATTGTTTAAGTCTATCCTTCTGTTCTTATTTGAAGCAAATTTGTAAATAACAGCTTCATTACAGTTCGAAATTCCGTCTAAAATATGTTCTCCAATTTTTTTGCTCTAAGCTCATACCAATTGTTTAGAGTGGCTGAAAACAGGGATCACCTTGTCATATCGTGATTGTCAACGATGTCAGGGGGACCTGACAGGGACCCATAAGAAGAAAAAGAAGAAGAAGAAGGTATACCGAGAGTTTTACTTACCTGTCTAGCCATAGCGTCCAATTGAGAATTTGACGCTGCGATATAATTTTGCCGGATCGGTTGTACATGGCTTACTTCAACAGAAAAACTTGGGAGCCACGATACATATCTCGAACCTGCAATAAAAATCTAATTTAGAATCAAAATTCATTATGGGAAATACTAGGCAAATACGCTTACAACTAACACTCTCAGTAAAGCCAAAGCTTACGAAATACACTTCGTATCTGTCTTTCGAATGTAAAAATAAAATACAAACCATCAAAGTGGAAGAAGTGGTTGAACGGTCTCCTTGTCGTCTCCTGAGGATCTGCTTGCAACTCTGGAGGTTCCATTCTCGCAGCTGAAGGATTATGGATGTTCAAAGCCAATCTGCACGTTGGACAAGATGTATCCTGCTCCAGCCAAGACAATAAACAGGTGCTGAAAATAAAATTCTCAAAATTAACACATATACATGATTCACCCTTACTTGTGATTATCACAAAGGTGGTGTTTGTAGGATATACCATTAAATAAAATAAAATAACACCTAAAAGCTCAAAGCTAGACAAAATTGAACTTATTCTTGGAAGTGACACATAGTAGAATTTTTTAACAAGCCAAGCATTATCAAAATTCTGAACTGATTGAATAGAGATTAACCAAAAGTATGTTCAAAAAACATACAGATGTTTTTCTTTCTTTCAATCTCTCTCATTATCTTTTATTATCTACGAGTAATATACAAATATTCAATCTCTAATTTACACTCCCAAAATTATAATTCGCTACTACAGCCCAGTTCCGATATATTGCTTGTCTTAATCCTCGTGGGACACCCTGTATATCATAACTTTAGTAAGAAAACCGTTTAAGAAAATTTCACATAAACGTAAAACTCACACATAATTGTGATGATCAAGGATGCAGAAAACAAAAGTTTGAGGCCCAGTTTCACAAGCATTGGTAACCTCTGGAAGTCACTTAACCGACAGGTAGAAGTTAACCAGTAGTTATCGTGGAGTTCTGTTTCACAAAGAAAACCCGGAGGTGAAGCTTATTTATCCTCAAGTTGGCATCTCAGATGGGTCAGAGAGCAGTGCCATAATTGTGTTCCGTGAATACAACCTAATTATTTGACAAACAAACCTAAAGTCACAGCCACACTACTCGCGATGTTATCCATAGTTATTCAAGTAAGGCCCAGTTTCAGAATCATTGGTAACCTCTGGTAGTCGCTTAACCGACAGATGGAAGTTAACCAGTTGTTATCGGGCAGCTCTGTTTCACAAATAAAACCAATGGTTGAACTTATTTATTTTCAAGTTGGCACCACGGATTGATCTCAGAGCACTGCCATAATGGTGTTCCGTGAATAAAAGCTAACCCTTTGACAAAGAAACCTAACCTTCCTTTTCATATTTTTGATTTATGTCATTACAGAGTATAATCAAAATCCATCGACGTCTTAGACGTCAGTATCAGAATCCATGTTTTCATAACCTCCAAAGCTGTCATCGATTGACCATAATAAAAGTCAAGATAACCCACACTGCATCCTTGGGTTAACATAACTACTGGTTGACCAGAGCGATTATGAAATGGATTATTTTCACTAACCACTAGTTTTCTTTTGACCACTAGTTAACTAACGATTGTGAAACTGGGCCTAAGAGAGTGATCCGTGTGTGAAAAGCATCTAAGTCGCGAGGCGAAGTGACCGTCACACTGCTCAGGCTTATTTGTCGAAAGTAAATCTGTTTTGTAGTGAAAATGAGGCACATCATAATTTAAATATGTGAAAGTGTACAATGCAAGTGCAGCTGACTCTTGCAAGTCATTACCCATTTCGCCCATTTTATTAACAAAGCAATGTTAGGTTCTTGTCTGCCGAGTAGAGTTCCTCCTGCAGTTAACTGAGTTAGTGAGGCTGAGGCTTACTGGCTTAACCTTTGTATTCATATTTTTTACTTATCTCACCTAAATCCACCTGCGTCACTGCCAAAATCCGTTTTTATAATCTCCAATGCAAACTTGTCTATCATCGGTTGACCACAACAAGATAACCCAAACCTTAACACTACTAGTTACTGATTATTCAGAGCTTTTGATGTGAACCGCCGATTATGAAATGGATTGTTTCCGCTAACCACTAGCTTTCATTTAACCACTAGTTAACTAATTGTGAAACTGGGCCTAACTGAGACAACTTTTTCGTTAGTCATAGGACTTACTTATGGAATAGATGAGAGCATGGTAGCTTTCTCGCTGAATCCATCTTTTCCCAGCAGATGGCACAATTATCAGAATTCTCTCTCAGTTCTTCCTCGCCAGCCATCGGGTAATTCTGCTCTAGATGATCGCGCACCCACAGGTAATTGCGATGTTTCTTGTACCTAAATAAAAAATCAAGGTTGAACTAATAAATATATATATATACTTTTATAACACCAGTAATGGTATAGTAAACTGTTGGTTCTTGGGCTGTTCGGCCGGGGTCGACACGCTCCGCCGCCTTAGCGTCTGCGCGCTTCGCTGCTCGACGTTTCGCCAATACGAGTGGTCGGCATCCTCAGAAGCTGATGTCACCTGTTCGTCGTGCTCCGAGAGACTGTCTCTCTGACTGACTCGTGCTTTAGGGCCGGTTGTACAAATTCGGGTTTAGCAAGAGCTTTGTTAAGCCTAAGCTTAGCTAAGCTCAGGCTTAAAGTTGACACCCGATGTACAATGGTCGGCTTAGTTAAACCTGGTTGATAATGAAATTCACTACAGTTGGCATCAATGAAGCAATACGTACTGACATAATCATCCGAAAAATTACGTTTTTTTGGTTAGGCATGTGGTGATTCGGAACGCGCTCCTGGCTGTCAGACGTTAGAACGAACCTTTAGCGGTCACGTGACCGAAGTTTGACATTGATGTCATCGACGGATGATTTATAAAAGTGTAAGGTCTGAGTATGAGTGGAATTAGTCGATGAAGTTAAGATAAGTAATGTATTTGATTATTACTACATCATATATTGTTCAGATATTTTATGTATCAGATCATGAGTGACTTTCTATATTAATTTTCCATCTCTGATTCTGTACTACTGTTCTGTAATGCTTCCTTCCTTTTCTTTCATTCTGTGACTAAAGCTACTGTTTTGTGATGCTTTTGGGCTTTGTCACTCGAAACTTGAAAAAAGTAGCGGGCTGTGATATCGTTGCCATAGTTTTTGTTGATAGTTTGTTTAATAATGACGAGCGGGGATTGTTTTTGAAAAACGTAACAAGCTGGAGACCAAAATTTCAACAGAAGGGTTTTTGAGTCTTTTTCACGAATATTTGCAGGTATGTTGTCTTTTGAGTTTGTATGATTAACTAATGTGGTCTGGCTACGATTTTTAAAGTGTTTCACAAGGTATATACTATACATCCTGTTTTTGAGACGATACTATATGGCGTTGGGTCTCTGATTTCCGTCTACTCTAGGTATTGCAGGCTAATGGTGAACAGAGATAACTCTGTCTTATTTATCTGTACCTATTTCAACCTTTACTGATTTCTCTTTATTTATATATGATATTTATTTACGGAAGGCCGATGTCCTGGTAACAACCCAGGTCGGACCTATTCCAATTATCTCCTTTATTTACTCCTCTATATGGTTGGTTATTTTACACTTTTCCACATTCTATCCATATTTCTCTCCCTGACGTTAAACAGAGATCTAGCCCACCATGTATTATTATTATTATTATTTCATTATCATCATTTAGACTGTGAATGTTTAAAACCATTTCTTTATTATACAATATTAATAACAAGAGCCAGTTTACCACTATTATTGAGACATTTTGAATCGTATATGTCAACATATCAATATAAATACTTCACCAGTAAAATATATGAAATACAAGGCACTCACGATTTGATAGATACAAGAATCAAGTAACAAAACCATACCATAAACACTCAGCACTCATGATTAATAAATACAAAACAAATGTTAAGAAACAAATAATAAAAAAAACATATCATAACATTTCTGTGTTTGATTTCATTCTCTCTGAGTTGGTACACATGCATGCTAAAAGAATCTGGTTACCACGGGCACACATACAACATTGGGTTCTAAATTCCACCACTAGACGTCTTGATCACTTTGGCTATTTCTAAATTTGGTATCGGTTTTGACAGTGGCCGGTTGCTCACTACAGGCACTTATGACAGTTTGTGTCAAATTTCGGCAACGACCGTTTCTCTCTCTGTTCTTTCATTTGCTCTCTTTGTTAAATTACACAAATCTTTCAAAAAATATGACCTAATAAAGTGACAAGCAATTTGAAGGCTTCTTCTTGACATATCATGTCACTTGTATCAGGTTAGGTTTAAACCTCAGCTAAGCTCGCGTAAAGCTTCGGCTTACGTAAACGCGTACTAAGCTTGGTGTGGGGGGCTAAGCTAGCATTGTACAATGGACGATTTGCAACTGACGTGGTTTAACGTCGGCTTACCTTAAGCCGAAGCTTAAGCTTGCATTGTACAACCGGCCCTTAATGTACTAAGAACGTAAACACGTCTAGTTTTTCAAACACTAGGAGGACATGATAGGAGTTTATGTAGAATTTACTGAAAGTAGTTAACTGTGAAACTGCGCCATGTCCTGAATAACTCAAATAGCTAAATAAATAAAGCCTGATTTGATTCGCCCGAGGTAAAAAATGGAATGCTTTCTCCTAGCTGTCCTCTTGGCTAAAAAAGTCTGATAATACTAGATCGAGCTCGACATTCGTGTCAGATATTTTAAAAAAACAAGTAGTAAAATTGACTTACCGCCGTTGGATTTCGTGGAATAGATATCTCAGCTGCATGCAGATCACCAGGCTGGCCATAGAAAGGAAGATGTTGCTCCACAGCAACATGTGCAGATGATGGATGAGATCGATTAATAGAGCTGTCATTTCAAACGTCAGCTCGATGTAGTAAGATATAGGGCCGCGTTTCTCCCAAGCCTTCGTTTCGTCTGCTGATCCCACTGAAGTTACGCATTCGTTGCGCATATCGTACAGATGGAGTGCATACCTGAAAAAAAAGAGATTGCATTGAATTTGATGGGTTTTTCATTATGAACATACACGAGTGGCAAAGCTAGATCTGGGGTGCGAAATCTCAAAAACTAAGAGAGAAGGCACCCCTCTTACATCCTATATTCCCACTATCTGCACAGACATAACATTTTTTTCTGCAAGTACCCTATTCTTTGGAATAATAAAATAGTGGGGATTACATTTAAAAATAAAGAGAAAATCTGGATTTGGCATTCTACGTCACCCTGTATACGAATATGCGTCACGGGTTTTTTTATAGCCGATTTTAAAACTAGAGGATATTTTTAATGTTTTCATGTAAAAGAAATAATTTTTGATTCATTACTTCTTGATATACAATACGTTCATTTAACTGCGATTTGGATATAGAAATGGTCATAACTTTTGAGATACCCTATATAATGTAACAATACTCTATATTGGTAGAACGGAAATCATTAGTAGAATTTGAATTTGGAATAATATATAGGTTGTCTCATTTAAAAAAATGCATGTTTGCATCACCACGTAGTTGTGGATCACCCTGTATAAATCTAAATATTTTCTGAGTAAGGAGCATATCCGTGGCTACAACTTTTATAAACAACTTTTTTCGCTATCTTCTACAGCAGTGGAGTTATCGATCGAGCCGGTACTAAAAACCTGTATGTCAAGGTCATATTTATTGTAGAAACTAAGGGGTATTGTGATCACGGTCACCAAAAGATGGATCAATAAAACAGGATTATAATACATTATACGTACGTACGACCTTACATCAGGTAGAACGGCAACGTGGAGTCACAGGCCTAGAGGCGTTCAAATATTTTCCTAATTTTCTCGGTTCTCCCGTGCCCAAAAAAATCGCGGAAAAATATGAGGCGGTTCTTATGCTATACTCTATCGTATGGAATCATAAAAAACCATGATGCTAGTCCCAAACCCGCATGCACCAAAAACAAGTTCTTGCCTGGCAGAGGCATAGTTAAGTCTTCGAATCTGGGGGGGGGGGGCTAAACTCACCCAGGCCCTCACCTAACGACGCCTGGGTACATCTCAAGTCGGTTTTGTCGAAAAATATAATTAATGTCACATACCCCATGTTGTTTTTATAATTTAAGCTTATGTAAACATAGAGAAATTTGAAAATTATTATTTTAAAAAATAACTTACCTCAATATGACGTGCAACGTCCTAATAGCGAGAAGAATGACATCTGCTGACATAAAAGCGAACGTGTTGAATCCTCCGAAGAATCCGACGAAAACGGATACTAACAGCATGAATCCAGATATGGCAAAGATGGCTGCCAACAGAGCCATCAGCTTGAAGTGGCTCCAAAACGGTGTTCTGGGCGAGAATGATAACTAGAAGAGAAACAAATGTTCACCAATAGTCATTCTAACCAGATACATAACATAATCGAATGCCTTTCTCGTGAGCAACGAGATGAGGAATGCCCTAAGGCAAGGGTGCTCAGATTTGAACTGATGGCGATCTACCTTAATATTTTTAGACTTCGATCGATCAACTCTGAGAGGCTACAAGTATGTCTGATGCGGGATTGTCGTCAAGGTGGGGTGTATCGTGGTATAGATATTAGTTTGCCTCATATTAGGATTTTTTTAGTCAAGGAAAATGTAGGGCTTCTCTAAAATGTCAATGAAAAAACTCATAATTATCCAAAATCGCGGGTTTATAGGCACTTAGAAAACAAACGAGTTTTAGTGTCTAAACTTTACCAAAGAATTACTTTGGATGATGAAGCGTGGCACTGCATATCGTCAGCATACTTTTCATAAGATGGTACGTAATGGACTAGTATCATGAAGTTGAAAGTACCATTTCCGCATGCAGGACGTTGTATGGCATACAAAAATAGTCGCAAAAAAATTCATATTGCAGATTCCCACAAGCAAGTTGAGCCAAACATTGCCGTTTACTGAAGGGCGATTTTCCTCAGATTCGCATATTTATCTTCAGATATAAAACACCAGAGTTTTGTATCAGATGTTGTGGCTTTGAGATGTATATCTGAATAGGGCCGGTTGAGCAAATGCGGGTTTAACACGAGCTTTGTTAAGCCTAAGCTTAGCTAAGCTCAGGCTTAAAGTCAACAACCGTTGTACAATCGTCGGCTTAGATAAACCTGGTTGATAATGAAATTCACTCCAGTTGGCATCAATGAAGCAATACGTACTGACATAATCATCTGAAAAATTACCTTTTTTGGTTAGGCACTTATGACAGTTTGTGTCAAATTTCGGCAACGACCGATTCTGTCTCTGTTCTTTCATTTGCTCTCTTTGTTAAATTAGACACAAATCTTTCAAAAAATATGACCTAATAAAGTGACAAGCAATTTGAAGGTTCATCCTTGGCATATTATGTCACTTGTATCAGGTTAGGTTTAAACCTCAGCTAAGCTCGCGTTAAGCTTCAGCTTACGTAAGCTCGTGTTAAGCTTGGAGTGGGGGCTAAGCCAGCATTGTACAACGGACGTTTTGCAACTGACGTGGTTTAACTAACTCATTTTAAACAGAACAAAATATGTGAATGGTTTTTTATGACGGATATTTTTTCTATCTAGAGATCGACTCGAAAAGCACTAGCATTGATTAACGTATTGGCACTAGCGATCGACATGTTGATCACAATCGATAGTTTGAGCACCGTCATCATCCAGACATATGATAAATCCAGGAAGAATTTCATTATGTCAACAAACCCACTCCACATCAGTAACCAAAGAGGTACTGTGGAAGCGACGGCTAACAGAGAACCATATACCAACTTGCAACCCAACTGAAAGTCTCCCTGCCGGATCACAACTGGAATGGCGGACCTGGAAAAGTCTCAATAGGATTGATCGATGCCAAATGGGCAGGTCTGGGGATAACCTAGTGAGATGGGGATATGCTGAGAACGATTTGTGCACCTGCGGGGAGAGCCAGATGATGTAGCATCTTCTATTTTGCCCATCCCTGGTTATTTTCCTTAACTAATAGGTAAATATAAAAAATTAAAAAAGCTAAAAAAATATAATAAAATAAAAAATATATATGTAAAACTAAGCAACCAATTCGAGCGTAGTTCAGACACGATTAAATAAATAAGTACCCCTACCCTAAGGAATTTATGAGTGCAGTCACAAAACTCAGAAGATTCGCATTTAATATTCATCATCACTTTCTTCATCACCAATATTATGTATGTCTCAGTCCGCCTGAATTTCAAGCAATTTATGTGAATTATTTTGCCTATAGGCTATATCTAGACGTATATATTCAGCATTTGGGCATACTTATAACTGAGCATAGCAAAATTATTAATATCCAAATACAATCATGTGAATACCACAAACTGCTTCTACATAAAATACTTTGCTGTTTAGCCTAGCACTGATATATTTAACTAAACTAACATTTCCATACTGGATGTGCCCGGTAATCCAAAGAGACTATCCTCCATTGTGTCGACTAGAATGCTTACATTCTTCGGACATATACACAGAAGCGATAATATGGAGAAACTTGTAGTTCAGGGTCATGCCCCGAGTGGGCGGCGCCGTGGCCGCCCCCCTATACCCTGGG
This sequence comes from Callosobruchus maculatus, assembly GCA_951848785.1. Taxonomy (NCBI): domain Eukaryota; kingdom Metazoa; phylum Arthropoda; class Insecta; order Coleoptera; family Chrysomelidae; genus Callosobruchus; species Callosobruchus maculatus. Next base: position 3,399,717 of record CATOUR010000081.1, on the reverse strand, counting down.
TGGATACGACGAAACAGTTGCTGGATATCAGTATCAAGAGCGCCACTAAACTGACAGTAAATCGCGAACGATGGCGAGCTACAGTGCTCAAAACTATTGATAATATTCGTGTCGGCAATACTCTAGCTCCGACTTAATGCATTTTACGAGTTCATAACATTAAGACATTGTGACTATAATAATGATGATGATATATTTAACACTGAGAAGCAACCCAACAGATATCAACATTGTGTATTTGACAAAAACTGAAAATGAAATTATTAACTATCTTTATACATAAATAATCCGTGTATGTAAAATGATGGATTAAACACAATCATATAATCTATTAGGTTTCCAACTGGGCTGTTTTAAAGTATATTCAAGGTTATATAAATCACCGTCTATGAACAATAATATGTCATAAGTCATAACAGCATTCTAATTAAAAATCAATACACACCAATTTAACCTTAGCACGTGATGCTGATTAGCATTGCGTTACTTTTTGCAGGATAAGAAAATTCGAGACACTAAAAACCATGAATAATGAATGTTCTATTTTATGCAACTATTTAAAGTGACACTAGATGTTAAGCGCCCAAATAAATTTGAATTTTTTAATTTTTTTCCTAAGAATTCCTGAAACTTTGTCCCATTGTGAATATAAGATGAGAAGGCATATTTTGAAGGTGGATTACTGTCAGCATGAGAGGTGGACCTCGGAGACCTCGGACCTCTTGTTTATTGCTCATTTAATATCACAGTAATGGTCGTGATTTCGTAGAAGGACTGTTTTTACATGCTCAAGTTCGGTTTTCATGGAGTTGGTATCAGACCATTCCATGTTCTTGCGAAATAAACTTACGTATTCAAATCTGTCTTTGCTAAGCTGCGACAGGAGGTTAAGGAATCCCAGCAAGGAGAACCAGGAGCACCATAACAGCACCTCGTCGATGTATTGGACATTGATGATGCCGAAGACGAAGATGAACTTGTAAAAGACGAAATTCCAGAATTTGTCGCGCAGCTGTTGCTGTTCTGACACTCGCAGCTCGCCGAACACAAGCTTCTGGACGGCTCTGCCCAGCAGGATCAACCAGCAAAACGCCATGTTGATCATCGTCTGGAAAGAAGAGAGAATAAAAATAGGATAAGTAGAGCTAAGGCTGGTCCAAACGCGGATGTATTAAGAAAAATGTGTTTTTAACGAACCAATAGAATCGCTTGAATTACCTCACACCTCGCTCAGCACAGCTCTGGTGGAAACGGCTTAGCGGAGCGAAGTTTCTGTACGTATAAAACAAGGCATGTTGGCGAAGAATGTGCTATTAATGTGTTTCGAGAGATGTGCTTTAGAATTTTTTTTCTGTCAAGCTAAAAACGTTACTTTGCGATGCTCTTTATTCAACTATTGTGATGTAGTATATGGCCCTTGCCTAAAGGATCATGACAGAGATCGGATACAAAAAGTACAAAAGTCTTGTCTTAGATACATATTTGGTGTGAGAAAATATGAGCCTATATCACATAAGTTGTCAGAAGCAGGGTGGCTTAATATGCAAGCTAAAAGAGATCTGCATTCTGCAGTTCTTTTCCATAAGATAATTTTATAAAAAACACTACCTTATCTCAACAATAAAATTACTTTCCGTTGTGACGTCCTTAACATAAATGTTCGATGTAGGGGTCTGATCTCACAGCCCTCTCATCGATCAGCTATGTTCACTAGGTGTTTCTCCTATAATGTATGTCGATTATATATAACAAAGTTCCCACAAACCTCAAATATTTACCTATATCAGCTTTCAAAATCCGTCTTAGAGAATTCATGTCTTCCATTTTCTTGCTTTTTGTGTCATATTTTTGTTTAGATGTGTAGATGATCTAATCTGATGCATTTTTTTTATCAAATGTCACAATCAAACTCAGAGTTTTAATTTCTTCCAATTGATAACTTTGAGTTTTTTTTGTGACACATTTTTTGTTTAGTTGGATAGATTTTTTGGCCGACATATCTTTACATTATTAAAGTAGTATTTTATGTGTTATTGTATATTGTCTTTAGGGCTGGCAATTTGATCAGTCGCAGACTGCCTGCCAGTCCTTTTTGCAGCTCTTTACTGAACAATATGTTTCAACTTAATTTGTTATTTGTTGTAATTTATACTGCAATTATTATAAATGCAAACAAAAAAGTGCAGCTCGGGCTCCGACACACCGAGCTGCTGTTCCATTACCCAATGACTACTCCTCACACCGTGAGGTGAGCAATCACTGGGTCCGCGAATCGTGCGCCCTAAGTAGACGAAGGGACCCAAGGATGAGTGCCTTCTGCATTCTGGCGGCTAAGATGTGCGCCGCCGCACCGCACACCGGTATTTTGCGCAGTGCAGAGAGCAGCGTATTCCTCATTCCCCCTAGGGATCCAATGACCATAACCAGCAGACTTACAGTGTAGTCTGGCCAGAGCCTGCGAAGTTGTCCGAGCAACTCCTGATATTTGGTCCGCTTTTCCTCCTCCTTAGAGACGATGTTCACTTCGGCAGGCGCCGAAAACTCAATAACGAGCATCGTCTTCTGTTGGTGGTCGAGAAGGACTATGTCGGGCTTGTTTGCCTGTACAAGCTCGAGCGTGGGGAACGAGTAGTTCCAGTAAATCCGGCATCTCTCGTTCTCCACAACGGACTCTATATCCCCTGGAGCGTACGGCAGCACCGGTGTCTCATCGATACCGTGCCTTAAATGATAGTAGAGCACTCGTAGAGCCGCGTTGTGCCGATGGACGTAAGCCGTCCCAGCGTACGTCTTACACGCCGACAAGAGATGCATAAGCGTCTCTGGCGCCTGTCGGCAAGCTCTACAATGGGTGTCGGGTACATCTACACCCATAACCCTTTTACGGTATACCAAGGTGTTGAAGACACCGTCTTGGCAAGCCATTATAAAGCCCTCAGTCTCCGACTTCAACCCACTAGACCTTAGGAAAGAGAAGGTCAACTGCTCAGACAAGCCATGCTCTTCTAGATGTTTGTAGAAGATTCCATGCATTGGCTTATCTTTATGAAGTCTTAAGAGGAAGTCGACTTCGGCAGTTTTAATGTGGGCTTTTAATTCTGCGGGAGCAAGTTCCGTAATGGACTGCTGACACCTCCGCTTGAAGTCGAGTGTGAGGCTGAGCTCCTCGGCTGCTCGTTTCGCTGCGCTAAAAAGAAAGGCTCCTTTTCCCGCATTCTCGTGCTCTCGCACGAAGCGGATCAGGGGATCGGTGCTGTTCGTTACATAGCAGGCAGTGGCCAGTACTACTCTGTTGTGCAGACGCTCCAAACTCAATAGTCCACGCCCTCCCAGGTGTCGCGGGAGGTATATTCGCGGGACAGAGGACTTAGGATGCAGGCTTCTCTCCATATTCATCCTTTTGCGGGTCTTCGTGTCGATTTCCTTCAGCTCGTTCACTTTCCAGTGTATAGCACCAAAGGTGTATAATAACAATGGGACCGCAAGCATGTTTGTGGCAGCGACTTTGTTCTTGCCGGACAGTTCTGACGACCAGATCTGCCGGAGTCGGTGCAAATACTTGCGGCGGAGACACTCTTTAACCAATGCTGCCTCTTGGACATGACGCTGCGCCACTCCAAGGTAGGTATAAGTATCTCCGGCATGCAGTTGTCGCAAGATGCTCCCATCAACGAGCTGTTCCTCATCTCCACTATCTCCGCTTCGTCCTTTCTTGAGATGAACCAATGCACATTTGTCTGTCCCGAACTCCATTCCGATAGCATGACTGTACTCCTGCACCACCCTCAGCGATTGTTGTAGTTCGCGTTGGCCGGAGGCATAAAGTTTTAGGTCATCCATATAAAACAGATGGGTGACCTTGTGCCTCCGGTTATTGGGCGTGCCACAGCTGTATCCTTTAGTATTTCTCAGCGCTATGGACAGAGGCAAAAGTGAGATGCAAAAGAGCAAGGGACTCAAGGAGTCTCCTTGGAAGACACCTCTTTTCAATGACACCAACTCTGTCTGACCCCGAGTTTCACCTGATGTTATGGTGAACCGGGTCTTCCAGAGTGGCATCAGTTGTTTGATGCACCCCACTATCTTCCATTTTCTTGCTTTTTGTGTCATATTTTTGTTTAGATGTGTAGATGATCTAATCTGATGCATTTTTTTTTTAATGTCACAATCAAACTCAGAGTTTTAATTTCTTCCAATTGATAACTTTGATTTTTTTTTGTGACACATTTTTTGTTTAGTTGGATAGATTTTTTGGTCGACATATCTTTACATTATTAAAGTAGTATTTTATGTGTTATTGTATATTGTCTTTTGGGCTCGCACTTTGATCAGTCGCAGACTGCCTGCCAGTCCTTTTTGCAGCTCTTTAATGAACAATATGTTTCAACTTAATTTGTTATTTGTTGTAATTTATACTGCAAATAAATTATTATTATTATTCTTATTAAATGCGTTGCGAGGGATGTGGGCGAGGGACGTGTGCTGTTGATGTAGGCGTGCTAAATAAAACTTTGAAACCGTTTCGACGCCACACATTTTCACACCGCTCATCTTCCTAGCACATCTCTGGTGGAAACACCCACACCGTTTCACAGCTCCGCTACACATCCTCGCTGCGCACATTTTCCTAACACATCTCTGGTGGAAATGCAGGGTAAGCCTGGGCCTGGTTCAGACGCCACGTTTTGTACAATGTTTTGTCTGCACAGTTCAACACGTTGACAAGACAAAACGTAGCGTGTGTGTGTACAGTTGCAATTTGACAATTTTCCGGGAGTTTTTGACTGAGTTTATAGCATTATGTGAAAGTCTCCAATGAATTTGGCGTATCAAATCCAAGGAATATAGTGACAGAGACAAAAAAGTAGGCATATTGGATTTTGGTATACAAATTAAAAGAAATTGATGATCGCAGATAGAGAAACAGAAAATTAATTCCTGAAGAAGTATTTAACAAAACGAGTTAGCAAAAACAACTCTCGTCGATCATCTTTGTGGTATTTCGTTTTGTTCAGGGGCGGATCTATGAGGGGCTACAGGGGCTATAGCCTCCCATATGACCCATCAATAACATATTTAGTGATATACCTATAGAATGATAAATTTCTCCATTCCAAAATACTAGAAGCTTCTGCGAAGTGGCAGTGACAACAGTTACTCCCAAAGATGCATTTAATGCTTTAAAAGAATGTACTGAGCTATTTTTTCCAAATCTTCATATATTCACTGTAACTACACATTACCTGTAACTACTGTTACGGCAGAGAAACAGACCTTTTTCGGTTTTGAGGGAGCTCAAAACATTGACTGAGTGTCTTGAGATTAAATGGCACTGGCTAAAAAATCTGTCACAGGAGATCGATATTTAGCAAGTGGTCGACTCGTCATGTAGAGAGGTTGAACTGGGATTAATCGTGTATTTCCTTTAACCATGTGAAAAAGATATTTTTTATACGTAACAATATGTATAGTAAGATATTACAATATAAAATTATATGTCACTCCTTTTAGCTCTCACTGACTCACTGTCAGTCACTGAAGAGAGCTTATGCAGAGCCTCTGTCTGTCCGTCCGTCCGTCTGTCCGTATACAAAAGATAGCCAAAACTACAGGTGCTACAGAAAAACTAAATACAGATTCGGAATCCGCATGAGAAAACTAGTCCGAGAAAAATCCGGTTTTGTCAATATCGCTTCCGGTTTAAAAAAAATTGAATCAAATCTCGACAGGTAACTGACGACGTATTATGTACGGTATATTGATATTCATGAAGCACAGGCAGCGTCGCCGAGCGGTTAAGAGGCTGGGCACCGGTCCGAAAGGGCATGGGTTCGAATCTCACCGCGGTCAACAACTTTTTTTCTTTTTTTTAAGATGAAATGTTAAATGTGTTGATTACTAGTCCGGAAAAAATCCGGTTTTGTCAATATAATAAAAAAATTAAATTTTTATAACAACAAATTCCACATGAGTGCGCCGTTTGAATTTGCTCAACTTAGTTCTTTCCTACATTTTTGTACAACTCATCTTTATCCAACAAGGATGGAGCGCATATCTGACTAGCTTTATTCTAGATCCGCCACTGGTTTTGTTGTAATTAATAAAGGAACAAATAGCTTTGCGAATGATTGGGTTCATTGTTAATCACCTAATTCTGAAGTGGATAAAGTGTTGTATTCTTAGACCCCCCCCCCCCCGAAACGTTATATAATGGCACCTAAAAATGAAAATCACAAATTTGCACACCTCCCTCTCCCCCCCCCCCCCCCCGGCGAGTGCACATTTAAGGTGGCAACACTAAACACTAATCTGGAACCCCCCCTGGAAAGTCAAGCAAAATTAAAAGGTGACAACCGTAATCAGGACCCCCCCCCCCAAATCCTGGATAGGTACCTGCTTGAACGCCGGATACTTTTTGAAAATTCCATTTATTAATTTCTTTCTCTTTACAAGATAACACGCAAAATTGACTAAGGTAGTACTTCCTGCATGATCAATGTAACCAAGACTGCGTAAAAAGAAATACAAAAAGGCACCGTGTGGACGCTCTATTTTTGCAACGTTTCCATTTCTGTTTTGAAACTGCTCAGACAAAATATTATACAGAACGTAGCTTCTGGACCAGACTTTAAACATGCACATTATTCCGAGCAGAAAAGTTTAATTTAATTTATATGAACTATGAAACATTTGAATAAATACATACAACTTTGCATATCCCATGGAACCCACGAAACCAACACTGAAAACACCTTACGTCCTAGAAAGCTCATCCTTGTCGAACCTACCAGACCTCTTGGCGAAACTCAGAATGACCAACCATGTCAGTATAGTGACTCCTCCCCGAACTCCGTCGTGTCGAATAGCTGAACCCTGAGGTTGCAATACGCAGCGCCTCTGTCCAGGAAGAAAAACACTTTCCTCCCAGCATCTGGAGCATATGGGTCCCCTACCACTCTCATGAGTAACAAATGTTTATTCAGCCGGCAATGGTCTGTGAGGACCCCGACTAAAAGATTGAGCGTATCTCTGACTATTCAAAAGCCATAGCGTACGGCCCTTGTCTGGGTCGACCAAGAATCTTTTAGCTTAACTGCAGTTATCTCTCTCTAATCAGGCTTTCGCCAGTTCCTTGTAAGCCCAGTCGTCCAGGACAACGTTGACCTGGCGCCTGCTGATTCCAGGCACCGGTTCGGGGCCGATGCAAGACCTGCCAGCCCCTATCCTAGGCTGGAGGGAGCTATCAAAACGACTAGTGGTATGGAAGAACCTCCCAGGTAATTAAAGAGACCTAAATCACACTGACGAGCTTTAATAAAAGCGAAACGACGTCTACTGTGATTAGTTTCGGATGAATGAATGAATGAAATTGCTACTCTTTAATTGAGTTAAGTTGCTTTTTAGCATAAACCGAATGTCGGGAGTGTTAAATGAGTGTTCCACAAAAAAAAAGAGTCTATTTGTTGTCGTACCCGCAGGTTTCTATACCTGATGCTTTTAAACGGGTCACATAAACAGTGCTCGGATACTCAAATTGAACGCTCAGGTACCGGCTTTGGTAGATAGATAGCTAACCAATACTTTTTCAAAGTACTGCTTCCCAATATCTATAATATGTTGCTACTTCTAGAACCTCCCATGTTCAGCCCAGTTACGCCAATGTCTGTAATTCTCGAACGATATTAGCTTCTTATTATTTCGTACGCTAAATCAGAGGAGTTAGCATATATCTCACAAACTTTTCAAAGTCAACACGAAGTTCCTGGGAAAGCCTGCCAAGTAAACAAATGACGAACGAAACTGCAATTTAAACAATGCGTTCTAGGACTGCTGGCTCAAATGTTGTTAGTTGTATTGTTTCAAAATAGTTTTATTGGAATACTTCCAATAATTGCTAGTCTGGGAGGCAGTTCCAAAGAATGCCATGGAGTTTTTTTGTTACTCTTCGAGGATAAATAAATCACCGTATACAGAAATGCACCATATTAAGAGAATATATGGTTTTTAATGGTTATCTAGAATTAATTGGTCTAACGTATATATTTGTATGTAACCATTGTAAATTTTATAAATATCTGAACTTTAAAGGATATAATATAAGCGTATAATATATTCTATTTGAAAAGATTTGAAAATAATTTATAATATGTATTTACTTATGTAATAAGATCATAAAGACGATCATTATGCTTCTGGTCGTGAATAATTGTTTATGATCCATTGGTATTTAATAGAAAATTTTATGATTTCGTATTAATACATTTTCGAAAAATTAAAAACTGTATTTTTGAGCCGTAAGTATACGCAGGGCCGTATATAAGGGGGGAGTTATGAGGTTCAACCCCCTCCGCCCACCCATGAGTATTCCCATAAATGAAATATAGCAACTACTAAATTAATACAAAATAAAAATAAACAAAATGCTTTCTCCAAGCTAAGTGATTTATTCTACTACTTCCTTGAGTAATACTCAAGTAATGAAATGTCAACATGACATGTCAACATGACATTTCGTCGATTTTGTAGGTTAATTTTGGAGTACGGTGTTTTCAGCTTAGACAAGGAAAGAGAGAGGACGGAACCCGCGACTGACATTTCTGATACCAAATGGCACCAAAGCGCTATTCCCAGTGGCGTAACTAATGGGATTAACGTTCTGGTTGAGCTATTTGTAGAAATAATCTTTTTCAAATAAAATTTAATGAAATATTGTTATTCAGGGTTTCTATATGGCCAATTTCGCCATCCACAATTAAAACTTAAGTGACTAACATTACCGTAACCGTGATTTTCATTCGACTGCTGTTTTGTGGCCAATAATATATAAAAATTGATAATGTATATATTTTATTCAGTCATGAACATGTTATGTTTATTTGCAGTATATGACTGATGGAAGACACGATTATACTTCTACCCAGAAAGAAAAAAACTGCTTGTAGTTTGTAGTAAATCAATTTTTTATTATTAAAGAACACATAATACCTATAGTATATTTATATTTATTGACATTATGTTTATATATAAAATACTGTCTATTACATACTGTAAACAGAAGCAGCAATAAAACATTTTTGTTATTATAGATTAGCTTACGAGATTGAGGAATTTGATGCCTTCAATCTCGGAGTCCCCATATGCAGTAAAAAAATCTACTTGCTGTTACGCTGTTACTTGCTGTTTGTAGTGTGTAATGAAGAGCAGTATTTTTAATTACTCCAACGAGGCTTTTTTATACATAACTTCTTTTTGCGACGGTGGCAATAATTAATGAAAAAGCTGGGGGGTTAAACATAAAAATTATCTCAGACATGAAATAAAGTAAGTTTTGGGCTAGAAATACAAAGGTCCTTTAATCTTATCCAAAATCAAAACATTTACAAAATTAGAAAATGACTCCTAGATTAGCTAGTAGTAAATAAAAACGAACAATTCATTCAATATAGGTGAGGTCCTATAACTTACATAGAAATTACAACTCTATTTTATCACTTAACCCCTTGCTTCCAGTAAGTTCTAATTTATTGCAGTTATGTATTTACTTATGGGGAAGTTTGGGTGAAACTCAGTATTGTGTGCTTCAACAAAAATAATTTTTTTGTAGGAACGTGGCATTTCGCTTACTCCTACAATTGATGGCAGTCAATATTACAGTCACGAAGGTCAAAAACTACCAATATTTTACTGCCCTTTAAACAGAATCATTTTTGTTAATTGGCTCCGAACTGGATTGTCCTGTTGTGATCGAGATTTTACAATAAAATGGATTCTGATATTTAAGTATTTTGTGCATACAGCTTTTATTAAAAAATATATATGATTTACATCATTTTCTAATACGTGACGTTCTAAGCAGCTGAAAATAGGGGTGCCTAGAAAACTTGATATTATTTTGCTTATCAGCAAAGGTACAAAATGTTTGGTGTGAATACAATTTTCATTAACTCCCAGAAAATGTTCCGATTTCAAACATATCTTGATAACATCATTTGATGGGTAAGTCAGACCGCCGTGGCTTTTAAATTCAATTAGGGAATTGAGAAACCGATTTCTAGTACCAATCAATGCTGTGACACATGTTTCACATTTTATTGTTTTTTGTAATTGGTGCGAAACATAACCAGCAATATATTGCACAATTTGGGATGAACATTCACTTATCACAGGTGCATTCATGATGTAGTCATGATCCTTCCAAATAGTTTCTAGATCATCAGAAGGCTCATTTATGTCTATTAAACTATGGTTAGATAAACTACTATTAATTACATCTTCAGACCTTACATTTTTTGTAGAACTACTTAGAATAGGGATTTGATCTAATGGAATACAGTTACCCATACCGCCCTCTCTAATTTCTGCTCGAACCAGAAGCCTTTTGTAAGCAGCTAGAAACTGTCGAGCGGCTGGGTTATTATTCCAGCCACATCTTGATCTAATTGACGAAAAGAATAATTCTAAATGATCTTGACTAATCTTATACAACGGAAGGTACAGTAATGTTTTTCTCTCAGAAACAAGTTCTTTGTACAATCCTAAAGAACTTGATAATGAAATTATTAATCCAATAAACCCAGTTTTTCTGTTAGACATGATTACTTGCTCATTATTAGATAATTTCAACTTTGAAAGATAAAAAATTGCACTATTGATAAATTCCGCAGATCGATCTATATTTTTTTGACATAATGCTTTTTTATAACCTGGTGCTACTAGGGTTCTGCTGTTTAAAATATCGAAAATGCTATTTACAATTCTAATAAATTTAACTGTTGCCTGACTACCTTTAAAATCCTCAAGATTCAGCTTTTTTTCGCAATACTCAATAGCATCGGCTACTGATGCACTAAGTAACTGAACTGCAAGCCGAACCTTCATTTTTTGTTTGAAAAAAATAATATGAGCGCGACGTAACTTATTCCCTAAATGTAAGCCCTCGCTAGTTTGCAGCTTCTCTAGAAGCGCTATGTATTTCCATTGAATAAAATTGTTATCACAATCAATTAGGATTTTCTTTTCACCAAATGCATTGCGAACAAGTTTTATCATATGACATGGATCATAAAAAATATATACATTGTGATCTGTAACTCTGAAACTTGTCTGTATATTTGAAATGTTAAATAAGAATCCAAAGTTATGACACATAGCGGTATTAGATGGAGCACCATCGAATGTGATTGACATAACTTTGGCTCCCGTATCTTCAATCAGATGGATGCATTGAGATACAATTGAATGTTTTTGACTGCCATTCAAAGAATCTGTAAGAAAGTAACCGACAGGTAATTTCCAAGTTCCATTGATGCAAACCAACATTATAACAAAAGCTTCTTTGGCTAAAGCATTAGAGTCATCGTTTAAATTTGTACCACAGTTCACATAACCATGGAATTTTTTTCCATCCCATTCTAAATGTTTCCGTATGGCTATTTCATCGATAATTAATGAACAAATTATTGGTCTGTCAGATGATTGAACCTTATTTCTTAAGGTATTTATTGATTCCTTGGTAAAACCAGGCTCAGCATCCACATTCTGAAACCATTTAGCAATAGTTTTGCTATGCGGGAGACAAGTGTCAAAAACATCTCTCACATAGTTGTATGCCTTTGGTGAAAAAAAATTTAATGTCAGGGCAAATTTCCTAAGTTCAGGTGAATATTGAACATTTCTCCCCATTTTTCTGTTCAATATTTCTATGTTAACCTTGCTCATATTTTGAACTAAAACTAAATTTTCTTGAGATAGTAAATTTTGTCGCTCTAATTCCTCAGCAATTATTTTTAAAGAGGCTACTTTTTTGTGTGCTCTTTTCAGTGATTGACCAAGGGCACGGATTTTTTTCGTTTTTTCCTTATTCTTATCTTTTTGCAGCAGCAGTTCTCTTCCAAGTTTCTTTTTCCGGGGAGAGTCGTCCTGTGCAGCCAGAGCTGAGGTTGATGGCGATGGTTCTGGATGAACATCACGTTCACGGGGTCTTTTTCTTTCTTTTGCCTAAAATAACAGAGCTGTATATTAGACAATGTTTGAAACATTATTTCCGAAAGAAAGACAGAACAAATTAATTTATGATTTAAGTAGATGTGAATGAGTGACTGAATCTTATAGGAAAAGTGACAGTAACATTTTGTTTTGATTTCGTATCGAGTAAACACACCTAAATATAGTTGTTTAATAATGTAACTGTAACACAAGAAATTATTACATTTTTGAGGTTAGCTGCCTTTTGATTTTCATAGCTATCAATTTTTAAATGGTTATTCAGCCATTCGTAATCGTATTTCTCCTTACTTTATTGCACTGTTTATTTTGGAAACGTCATCACTAATACTCAAATATAAAACCAAATTTGAGACCATAAATATAGAATATAGGCATAAGGCATAAGAATGATTTTAAATTAATATCACACCCAAATCATAACTCATTAATGATCCAATTATATACAATGGAGTGAAGATTTATAACAAACTTCCTCCTCACAGGTTTTAGTGAATATCCCAAAAGTTTTGTTTGTTATTATATAGCTTTGTCAATAAGAATCTTGTAAATTCTTAGACTATAAAGTATATCGATCTATCTATCTATCCATCTATCCATCTATCCATCTATCCAACTATCCATCTATCCATCTATCCATCTATCCATCTATCCATCTATCCATCTATCCATCTATCCATCTATCCATCTATCCATCTATCCATCTATCATAATCCTAGAATGTTTATTATTTTAATATTGATTAAGCGTAGACAATGTAAGCTAGGAATTATAACTTACAATTTTTGGACGTAAGTATTCCGGAAGCTCGTCAAATATGGTGGGGACTGCTCCTTTCAGAAGATATACTTTTTGATTTGTTTGATGAAGGAAATTCTGTTCAAAATGCTTAGAACAAAGCCTATCGTTGCTTGTAGGCTTCCAACCTTCGATCCTCATATTTTTGATCCATAAATCATGTCTAGGAAGATCTTTAGGAAACCTGTCGAGGAAGAAAGAAAATTAATTTTATTATTCATACAACTACAAATAAAGGCCACCCTTGAAATGCACACCTTGTATAAGGGTATTGGTATATTATATATTACAATGCAAAGTCATAATATTTCTATTCAAAATGTAAGCTATAATAGATACGCCACTGGAAAACTGATTGTATTTGAACCAAAAAATCCCTTAAAAACATAATTTTTAGACTTTACGTGCTCAAAAACATTATGATTCGCATGTTAGTGGTACATTCCAAATTATATTTCGGATACACATATATCTTTGAACTAGATATCGAGATATTTGCATGAATTTCGGATACACCAAAAAAATAAGATCATAAATTTACCTGTGAAAAGTGATTCCTGGCTCCTTCCTGCTGCTGTGGCTTTTACAACGGTAAGCTGCACACCCCACCATTACGCTCACCACAATATTTCACAATTATTGGTCTTAAAAACGTTAAATATCGCAAAAAACACCACCTTGACACTACCGTCAGTTTTCCACCAGCATTTTGACAGCTATTCATTTTCGGTATCAGCTAATCCATATAGCATCAAATGGGCGTGCGGTATCCCCTCTCTTTCCTTATCTAAGGTTTTCAGTTTCTGTCACATCCGGAAAAATGTCCGCCACAGAACACAAAATACTGGTATAATGTACAATACAAACACAGATAACAGAAAACATCAAAATGCGTGGGCATAGGCATAACACATTGACTTATATTTGCAATATGACAACATCGCCAAATGAATCCCGCCGTCTGGTAGATGTTGTCTAGGGAACATATACACAAGGAAAGCCACACTTGAGGGTCCCTTCTCCCTTGATTAACCCTCAAATAACCCTCACTACTCTCGGGATACTGATACTGAGTAATACTCAAGGGGTACTTGAGGAACGACTATGAATACGGACCAAGGTCAACATGACCCCCCCAACGTCAACATGAACCCCCTCATGGTCGGCGCCTAGCTACGGCGCTGAGTATACGTGTTGTTTAAAATATTAGTAGATTAGTGAGCTGTGTTTTGCTATTTTCTTGAATCCTTGGCAAGATCAGGTAACAGCAATAGTTGTTATTTGTCTCCTCTCAGGCATCAACTACTGATGCAAAACTCTTGAATCCATCGGAATTAAGATTGTAAATTATAATAATTTCTCTTCTAAAGTAGAGCCCAGAGATATACCATTTGTGTACGTTTTGCGCTATATAAAAACTGCATACCATCTCTTAGTACAGTTCATCATTTGGAATAGATACAGTTTTGATAATGTTCAATGGTTACCATTATTTTACTTTCGTACTCGTAACCAATTCATGGAATGTGCTTTTAACCAATTTTCTAACAAAACACAACCTTTTAGAATGGTGAAAATGAAACACTAAGTTGTATTTGAACGTAAATCTGTCGGATGACGTTCACGATGTATATTTTGACTGAACTATGATAAGAACGACACATTCCAGGATTATTAGCGACTCGATCGATGAAGAGGACCGGACTTAGTCAAATTGTTTGGGCAGGTATTGCTACCGCTAGCAACGCCAATCTGCTTTTACTTTTGTGCGTCACTTTTCTGTCTGAATTGGACGTTTTCTTCTGAAGTGTGACAGCTAGAGTATGTTTCGGCATTGGGAAGATAATGGGATTTCACAGCGATGTGAATTACCCTGCAGCAGTGAAGCTACGTCGGCGGTTTGTCATTACGGTGGTGAAAGTAGTGACTATAGTACGGACACTGATAATGAATTTGAACAAAGGGAGGTGGAGGTAGACCAATTAAAACCTCACAAAAGGTCACATCTTAGCGCAGATGCAAAACAAATAGTACTAAATGATAATGAACTAACGAACGATCCAGAGAATGAAAATAAGGGGAGTATGATCAAAAAGACGTCACTTCTAACACACGTTCCATATCCAACAGTATGTGAAATTTTGAGAAAGAGGCCACAAAAGAGGAAGCGTAGGTTTGATGCTGCTGTTTCAAAAGAACTAGATCCCACGATCACAAAATTATTGAGGAATATTGTGTACGAAAAGTACAAAATTAATGAACTGCCCACAATCGAATCCGTTCAAAGACAATTGGCTAGAATGGGGTAACAGTATCCAAGGAGTACGTTGCAGCGATGGATTAGGAAGATTGGGTTTAGGTACAGAACTGTGAACAAACGAATGGTTATAATGGAAAGTGCAAGGATTGTGGGATGGCGGCACGATTACTTGCATAAGATAGAGCAATACCGGAACGAGGGGAGGTCAGTGTACTACCTTGACGAGACCTGGTATGATACCCATAATACCGCTAAAAAGGGATGGACCGACGGTACAAAGAAGTGTTAGCTAAAAGGCGTTCCACCAAATAAAGGATCCCGTATAGTTATCTTACACTGCGGATCATCTGACGGCTAGGTTGAAAACGCACTAAAAATTATGTGGAAAGAAAATTGAAGACTGCAATATAGACTACCACAAAAACATGGACTCGGGAATATTTGAGCAATGGTTTGAGTATAGCCTTATTTCCAATTTAAAGCTATTTAGCGTCATCGTAATGGACAACGCAAGCTATCACTCCAGACAAAGGTACACAATTCCGGATTCAACGTTATCGAAGGCGGAAATACAAGATTTTCTCATAAAACAGGATTTGTACTTTGAAGAAACTTACAAAAAAAAAGTGAATGATTGATCCTCCACACTGAACAGTTTGAGAAACAATATGTCATAGAAAGCATAGCTAAAAAGTATGGTCATGATGTCTTCAGGTTGCCTCCCTATTTTTGCATTTTCAGTTCTATAGAATTAATTTGGGGACAACTAAAACAACGAATCGAACGTTAAAATTGAGTGTAGAAAGGAATAATTTACCATATGATTTATACGGTTATATTGAAATGTCTCTACCATATATTTATCAACAGATAATAAAGTTTCAAACATCTTGTTCAACCAACTGATGTATGAGCACTTTATTGGATGGAATGAACATTTTCGTTGTTGCCCACTCCAACGAATTCGAACGCCCAGTCCGACCCCGTTCCCTTTCTCTGTCGGCACTTTTTGGGGAGATCCTCACTTTGTAAACAAATGGTATATCTCTGGGCTTTACTATACCATCTATTACAAATAGTTTTGTACACAGTTATGCATTTTGGATAAAAATTTCTGATTTCACCATCACATTTTTTTCATATAGAATTTCATTATGGGACCATGGGTACCATATTGAGCTCCTTTTGTTATCAAAACTGAGTGACATAACGTTTTTATAGTGACATGCCATCAGATAGAAGTTCTTATGACAAAAACTTATTCATATAATTACCTGGGAAGCACTGTATTAAATTACTTGCCTCTATTTTTTCTGTATCACCTGTTACTTTGTAGCGGTCATTGTTTAAAACAATTGAATTGATGACTGAAATTTCTACATCAAGGTCACTAGGCGATGCTAGGTCAGGTGATATAGAGGATTCCACGTGGAGGACGCTGACATAATGCTCTAGCTCACCTAGCGACAGTACTAAATACCCAACAGTTCATACGACTTTCACTGTTTCCACATGAGAAAATGAAACTGAATAGAGGCGGTTTCCTAGTGATAAGGAACTTCTTGGGAGCACGAGTGTGCCTTCATCTCCAGTGACACTTGGCAAACTGGTTCAAATAGTGGTTTGGTGGTGGCAGAGGTGTATTGAATGTAGAGGAAATTATTTTGAAAAAAATGAAATAAAGCTGTAAGGCAAAACTTTCCTAGTAGCCTTTGTATAATCTATGAATCTATGCAATTCTTCACTACACTTAAGAAAAACACCCTGAGATGAATGTATCTCTGGCTTTCACTTAAATACACTCACGGCTAAGTTACTGCGGGACCGGTCACCACGGTTGCACACCTTTGAGGACTGACCTGTATGTTTTAAAAAAGCTATTAGTGTTTCTGGGAAAAATTAGACGATTCTTTACACATCAATCGATCTGCGAATGTGTATCGGGCAGATGAAAACAACATAACTGTATGCCGGAACATCGACCGGCAAGGAGCCGGTTGTGAGTTTGCAAAGTAAAAGCGAACCAGCATGTGATGAATTGTGTTAACGGTTTCAAGTTTCACGTATACTGCTGGAAGAAAGTTGTACGCTGTAAAAACAATGATTAAATTTCACATCATCTATTTTTATTTTCATCTACACTCATTTGGACTACACTACAATTAAACAGCATATGAAGCATGAATTATTTTTCATAACTCACGCTCAAGCCGTGAGTTCTGAGCCTAATAGATACCAATACTCCTGATCTCTTGGAAATGCATATTATTAAAAACGTTCGTTCACAAGAGTTGTTAGTAGATAAGACTAATTTTTTTACTTCCCACACCGATAGGTGAGGGGAGTATTGTGATCGCGAAAATTTTCGATTTTGAGATAATATACTTTTTGGGTGTCTTATGATGCCTACATAACGAAAATCCACGTCCCTCATTTCCGGTCGGTCTGTCTGTCGGTCTGTCTGTCGGTCTGTCTGTCGGTCTGTCTGTCGGTCTGTCTGTCGGTCTGTCTGTCGGTCTGTCTGTCGGTCTGTCTGTCGGTCTGTCTGTCGGTCTGTCTGTCGGTCTGTCTGTCGGTCTGTCTGTCGGTCTGTCTGTCGGTCTGTCTGTCAGTCTGTCTGTCGGTCTGTCTGTCGGTCTGTCTGTCGGTCTGTCTGTCGGTCTGTCTGTCGGTCTGTCTGTCGGTCTGTCTGTCTTTCGGTCTGTCTGTCAGTCTGTCGGTCTGTCGGTCTGTCGGTCTGTCGGTCTGTCGGTCTGTCGGTCTGTCGGTCTGTCGGTCTGTCGGTCTGTCTGTCTGTCTGTCGGTCTGTCTGTTTGCGTTTTTCTAGCCTCCTAATCCCAGTTTAATGTTCCTATAATTTTGAAAATCGGTGCATGGGTGGCGGAGTAATTAGCAAAAAACGTAAAATTTCAAATATTCCTCAAACTTCGTTTTTAGGAGTTTTAGGGGTTCCTGATAATTTTCTACTTTTTTTTGGGTGGTGGTGAAATTGGGGTAGTTAAGGGGTGGGGGGTTGTAAAATTGAAAAATTTGTTGATTTCATAATAGAAAGTCCACTGACCTATGAAGGAAGACCTAGCGACATAAATAACCTTTTTAGGTCCATCCGAACATTGCCTTGCCTACTGCAGAAACCAAAGGACTTAGAATTTTTTCTGGTGTAAACATACGAGAGTATTGCTTTAGATCGTTCTATATTGTGTAACGAGGAAACTGTTGAATTGATTTTAATGAAATTTTGACACAGTATTACTATCGTGGCGAGGATGGAAAACGCGTATGGTTTTTATAAATCGTGCCAGTGGCGGCGCAGAAATAATAAAAAAAATTAAAAATATAAAAACAGCTCAAACTTCGTTTTTTTAGCGTCTTGTATTCAAAATAGGCTATCCACTAACCTGTGAAGGAAGACCTAGCGACATAAATTACCTTTTTAGGTCCATCCTAGCATTGCCTAGCCTATTACGGAAAGTATAAGGGACTTAGAATTTTCTGTATACATACAAGTATTTATTGCTTTAAATCGTTTCGTATTTTCTCTCGTATTATTACCGTAGTGACGATGAAAAACGCGTATGTTGTTAAAAAATCGTATCAGTGGCAGCGTAGAAATAATAAAAAAACTAGAAGTATGAAAACAACTCAAACTTCGTTTTTAGATGTTTTAGGGGTTCCTGATCATTTCCTGCCTTTTTTTATGGGTGAGAGTGAAATTGGGGTGGTTGGGGGGGGTGGGAGGTTGTAAAACTGAAAAGTTGTAGTATCGATAATAGGCTGCCCATTGACCTGTGAATGTCAATGGACAGCCTATGTTGCAAGGGATCTCAGACTAAAGCTTCATGCTATGGGAAAATAATAAACTGGTATCATTGTAATGTGTGGGAAGTAGTGGATCAATCAACTTGACTCAATCTTTTTCGATAGACACGGAACGGGCCATGAGCCGTTAGGGCCTGTGTCAGAAAATAGCGGGTAGTCCTGTGCCTGCAGTTCATCCATTCTTCTACTGCTGGTATCAGTATATTTGTCCACCGCGCAACCTCCGTTGTTTTATACCATATCTGCTGCTACTTCTCTATGGTCCCCTGAGTGCAGTCTTTCCGACTCATCTCTGTGTGCCCTTTTGAGACTTAGATAGCTCTTCTCTCTTCAGCTAGCAGATGCAATGGCAGCATCTCTGTCACCATTTCGAATGTTTTAACAGATTTTTTTATAGTCAGCCTCCCGCAAAAGCTGAAAGCCTATGGCGCGAGAGGACAAGTGTCGGTTCACGTTAGATTTCAAACGCTGCAGGTTGTAGCCGTCGGGAAACAAATTCCCCGGCAGCTGATTCCACAGCGTCGAAGTTCTCCAAAAGAAGGAATGCTGGAGGACACTCGTTCGGGGAGTAAGGACCTCGACCTGGTAAGGATGAGCTCGCAGAGCTTCTCTAGTGTTCCTGGTTGAGACGGCCTTTGGTGTTATTATCTGGAAGAGCTCACTCGAACATCTTCCGTGATAGAATCTGTAAAACAGGGATAGGTCAGCTACCCTCCTTCGATGTCCCAGGCTGTGGAGGTCCTTTGTGAGGTTAGATACTGTGGGGTAGGCACTGACCACTCTTTCTTTGCAGTCTATTCAGCTCCTGCTGATGTTTTTTCCTTTTGAGTGCTCTATGCCAAACTGGCGCTCCGTAAAGGACAATCGACTGGACGATTCCGATCAGGAGCGCTCTTTCTCTACTGCTAGGTTCTCCAATATTCGGCTTCAGTCTAGAGAGAATTGCTATTCTGGCTTGTGCCTTTCGGGTTGACTTCTTAATGTGGATAGTTTACTAGTGGACACCAGTATAATACCAACCACCGTACAGTATGTAATTCTAGCAGAAAGTCCGACCTTTGAGGATATTTTTTTACTTGGTAGCATTATCTCCAATTTATTACTTTCACCGCATTTAAAAGCTGCGGCAACTTCGATATTTTCGTTACATATCAGACGCATATAAATATTTATGCAAAATCTGTGTCATTATGGTAATAAATATATCGCTACTAACACAAACAGATAATAGCTATCTAGTAAATCACAAAAATGTGTTTTGCGTTATGACTACAATTCTAGAAATACAATGCAAGGTCAGCCATAATAGTGTAGTCAATATAAAATTTGTTTGGCAAGCGCCTGGTAACACTGATTTTAATGCAACAGACCATTTTGTGCGAAGTATAGTAGAGCCCAGAGATATACCATTTGTGTACGTTTTGCGCTATATAAAAACTGCATACCATCTCTTAGTACAGTTCATCATTTGGAATAGATACAGTTTTGATAATATTCAATGGTTACTACTATTTTACTTTCGTACTCGTAACCAATTCATGGAATTTGCTTTTAACCCATTTTCTAACAAAAAGTCACCTTTTAGAATGGTGAAAATGAAACACTAAGTTGTATTTTGAACGTAAATCTGTCGGGTGACGTTCACGATGTATATTTTGACTGAACTATGATAAGACCGACATATTCCAGGATTATTAGCGACTTGATCGATGGAAAGGACCGGACTTTAGTCAAATTGTTTAGGCAGGTATTGCTACCGTTATTGATAGCAACGCCAATCTGCTTTTACTTTTGTGCGTTACTTTTCTGTCTGAATCGGACGTTTTTTTCGGAAGTGTGACAGCTAGAGTATGTTTCGGCCTTGGGAAGATAATGGGATTTCACAGCGATGTGAATTACCCTGCAGCAGTGAAGCTACGTCGGCGGTTTGTCATTACGGTGGTGAAAGTAATGACTATAGTACGGACACTGATAATGAATTTGAACAGATGGAGGTGGAGGTAGACCAATTGAAACCTCACAAAAGGTCACATCTTAGCGCAGATGCAAAACAAATAGTACTAAATGTGTATAATGAACTAAGGAATGATCCGGAGAATGAAAATAATCCTGTGCATTTCAAGTTGCGCAAAACTAGTTCTGTGTATTTCAAGATGCGCAAAACTAGTTCTGCCTATTTGGTAATGCTCAATAGCCGTATAAAATTCATATTTCGGGTTTGGGAAATATTCCTTGCTCAAAACTAGTTCTGCATATTTTTTTCGGGCATTGCCCGAATTCGGGTATTGAGCGTAACAGATACATAAAACCGTTGCGTTGGTTGGCGCGAATTTCATGAACAGTTTATTGTTAGCACAAACTTTTTTATTATAATTACGTACCTTTTTGGTTGAGTGCATATATTTATCAACAGATAATAAAGTTTCAAACATCTTGTTCAACCAACTGATGTATGAGCACTTTATTGGATGGAATGAACATTTTCGCTGTTGCCCACTCCACCGAATTCGAATGCCCAGTCCGACCCCGTTCCCTTCCTCTGTCGGCACTTTTTGCGGAGATCCTTACTTTGTAAACAAATGGTATATCTCTGGGCTTTACTATACCATGGGGTTGTCCTAGACAAAGGATGACCTAGCAGAATATTAAAGACAACTTTCCAAATCGAGGACCGAGGTCCAAATTATGTTTCGCGTGGGGGAAGTAAATAGCTGCTGACAGTAATCCACCTGATGTTACGTGTTTAAGAGATATACAGACAAAAATAGCGTAAGGAAAACAAGCCACAAAAGCACTTCATCCACTTCTATGAAATAATTCTCTGACTAAATAAAAAGAATAGGCATTTCAAAACAGAATATTACCCATAAACGGAGCCAGAGGTATGACCAATGACGACAACAACAATAAGAAATAAAGAAAGAACGGTGGAATTAAACTATAAAAGAGGAAGCCGGCAAGTAACAAGAACTGACAAAATAAGAACTGCAGAATATGGCAACGAATGGGTATAGAATGTTCAATAGCAAGAGCTCTAAGCAGAGCACTGCAATGGTATGGTCACTCCAAAGAATGTTGGAACACAGATGGCCAAAACGAATATTGGAATGGGAGCCTCCAGGGAGGAGACGTAGAGTATGACCGGCACTAAGATGGGAGACTTACAATGGACATGCTGTGATAGATAGAGGTCTGACAGTAGGGTCTGTTCGCGGTGCGCAGTTTCGTTTCCACCTAAAGAGAACTGTGTATAAGGACAAAAACCAACAAAAACGGCGAGCTCCTGAGGGAAAATGCCGAAGAAAAAGAAAAAGAATAATAAGAATAAGAAGAAGAAGAGATGTAATCCACCTTCAAAATTTGTCTTCTTGCCAACACTGTGACAAACAAACGGGTTCTTGTGGAAAAATATATATTGGTATAAGTAGGTAGGTATTAAAAGTATAAAATGTTTTTACAAAATGAAGCAGACAGCTGCTTGATTCGGTAGGTTGTGCTGAGGCCTGAGGCGTTTGAATACAGGTGTTAGGAGTTCGATTCTCAAGCTAGACGACTTTTACTTCCCACACCGATAGGTGAGGGGAGTATTGTGATCGCGAAAATTTTCGATTTCGAGAAAATACGTTTTTTGGGCGTTTCATGATGTCTACATAACGAAAATCGACGTCACTCATTTCCGTCGGTCTGTCTGTCCGTTCGCGTTTTTCTAGCCACGGAATCTCAGTAACCGCTGAATGGATTGTGATGAAATTTAGGCAGCAATACGATGTGTGGTCATAGTAGGTAATGTTGCTATAAATTTCAAAATCGATGCTTTGGCGGCGGAGTAATTAGCAAAAAATAAAAAATTTCAAATACTCCTCAAACTTCGTTTTTAGGCGTTTTAGGTGTGATCATTTTCTACTTTTTTTGGGTGGGGTGAAATTTGGGGTGGTTGGAGGGTAGGGGGTTGTAAAATTGAAAAATTTGTTGCTTTCATAATATACTGTCCACTGACCTGTGAAGGAAGACTTAGCGACATAAATAACTTTTTTAGGTACATCCAAACATTTGCCTATTGCAGAAACCAAAGGAATTTTTTCTGGTGTACGAAACTGTTAAATTGATTACAATGAAATTTTGACACAGAATTACTGCCGTGGCGAGGGTAGAAAATGCGTATGGTTTTTATAAATCATGCCAATGGCGGTGCAGAAATAAAAAAACTAAAAATATGAAAACAGCTCATACTTCGTTTTTATGCGTTTTAGAGGTTCTTGATCACTTTCTACGTTTTTTCGGGTGGGGGTGAAATTGGGGTGGTTTGGGGGTCGAAAAACTAAAAAATTTGTTTTATTCATAATAGATTGTCCACTGACATGTGCAGGAAGACCTAGCGACATGAATCACCTTTCTAGGACCATCCGAACATTGCTTTACCTATTACCATTGATTAACACATTTATACTTAAATACTTTAATCAATGCTATTACCGAAACTAAGGGACTTAGTATATACGAGTATTTATTGCTTTAGATCGGTTTGTATTTTATAACGTGGAAACTATTAATTTGATTCTAATGAAATTTTGCCACAGTATATTATTACCGTGGTGGGGATAAAACGCGTATGGCTGTTAGAAATCATGTCAGTGGCAGCGTAGCAATAATCAAAAAACTAAAAATATGAAAACAGCTCAAACTTCGTTTTCAGATATTCTAGGGGTTCCTGATCTTTTTCTACCTTTTTTTGGGTGAGGGTGAAATTGGGGGGTGGTGAGTTTCAAAAGTGAAAGAATTGTTGTATTGACAATAGGGGGAGGGGGGCTGGCAATGATTTAGTTGCAAGGGGATCTCAGACTATAGCTTCATGCTATGTGAAAATAATAAACTGGTATATCACCGTAATGTGTGGAAAGGCGGAATGATAAGAACATTTTGTGATGAGTGATAATTAAAACACTCTTAAGAAGTGACTTTTTGTGATACTAGCTAGAAAAAACTTTCAAGAAATTACTGCTTGTGTGAAATGAAATGTCTTTATTATGTGCAGGTGCAGATGCAGCCTCAACAATCTCTGGTGCAGGATTCTCGTGTAGTTTTTTTATTTTATATTTTGTGTGGCTCTCTTTTAAAAAATTCAGGAACGGACACTGAAATTGGGCAAATGCTAAGAGTCACCATAGTACCCTGAGGATGTCCCTTGCAATCGTGGGCGAAACCTCGACGTTTAACGGCAATCGTATGCAGGTTTCATGCGAAAGTGAATAATTTTCTAGTGACAATGCCTATAGAAAATTTCAAAACCAAGCTACATGTTTTGGCGTTATACGGATGTCATAAAGGGTCCAAAAACGTATTGCTTGCGATATGATATCAAAAATAAAGATCATAACACAAAATTGTAATTTACCTCCAAACAAAACGCACGCAAACCGTTTAAATCTGAACTACTACGCTGACGTCACTATATTCGTGACAATAAATCGATAACAGGATCATACATTTTTTAAGAATATGATAACTTCGTGACACATTAATACGAGATTAAAAATGCGGATCTCACGAGCGTCATCCATCCAATAATCTGCCTACGACAATTCCAACAGGACTATTTTCAGTTGAAATTTGGAACATGTGTAGGTAGCATACGTGTTACTTGTTGGATCGATTGAGAAAATAGAGGATTCAAGGCACTCTCGATTTAAGCGGTATGAGGGGAAATTTTGTGGTTTTACGGAAGCTGAGAAAATGAAAAATTCAAAGTGGAAATTCCAGTACTAATATTTTATCTACTCCACATTGAATTATACAGCGATTACGAAACTACTTTTGAACAAGTAATACTACCTTCAAACAAACAGCGAAATATTTTTTATAACTCACGCTTCAGCCGCGAGTTATGAATAACGCCTACTAGATACCAGTACCGATCTCTTGGAAACGCATACGATTTAATAACTGCAATAAATAATAATAATTCGTAATTATTATGTATTTAAATCGTGCTATTATTTGCTTCGGTCGTAGATAAAGTACAGTATTCAACTCGCGGTAATGCCAATAACTCGCTTGTAGCTTTCTTCAACGCGTGAGTTATTACCGTCATTACCGCATCGTTGAACAATAAATTTTGAAAATGTATTTTTTTTCTTTATGAAGTTTTGGAGATGTGTTTTTCTAACAACGATATAACTTGTATTAGTTGATAATAAAAGTAAATATAACGTTACTTTGCTATATTTCTGTTTTATTACATAACAAATACGTTTTCTACTGATTTTTCTTTTTAAGATATTTGGCACATTCTATAACACCCTCTAGTTCTGACGGTATCGCTGTTTTAGGTTTAATTTATTGATTGATTTTTCTAAACTCGGTTGAGGACACCTCCGTATATACCGTATGGAGTATTTTCCAACTTGCTAGTATTGCCTGTTTAATGGCTGAAATGGATTGCTTGTATCCAATGATGGCATTTAAATCTCTAAAACCTCCCGCCTAAGAAATCAACCAATCAAAAGTGATTTTTATTTGAATTGGGCGTAAGGTTGTCACGTTAATACTTTGCATAGTTTTTCTATAAAGGATGTAAACTTTATTTTATGTTTATTCAGTTTCCCTCTTTTTATAGACTATAAATGTTATATTGCAGAGCTATTCCATTTTTTGCATTGTTATGTAATTAGCAATTTACTCTGAGAATGTTTTATAGTTACTTTTCACAATTTTACTCGTCATTCGGCAACACTCGTCTTTAACAGCCTGTCACTAGTGTCACGCAGACATAACCTCCCCTGGTGTCACGACTGTCACGGTATCTAATTTAACCAAGATAGATCATGAAATGATGTAAACAAAGATCTGTCAATATCAATACGAAGCGGAGGTTATGTCTGTAGATGGAGAAAAGGAGGTCAGATAACAAGGTACAGTCACATTCTAAGGATAGCTCCACGAAAGACTTATTACGTCACAGCTTTGGCGCGAAATTTTATGTTTGAAATTTGCAGGTGCTTTTAAGCCACTTCGCGTTCACAGTAAAAGGTAAAAATATTAGTTACATGGTTTTTGGGGACGTAACATCAATATTCCGTCATAAAATTTTGTTTGGAAAATACCCCATTGTGTTACTGGCGGTTAAAGTGTCCCACATGATTAAGACAAGCAATATATCGGAACTAGGCACTAGTAGCGAATTATAATTTTGGGTGTGTAAATTAGAACAAATATAGTATCTTTTCTTATTATTGTGTCACCCAATGAGGCATTTGTTTTTGATCACGTGACGTCAGATAAAAATTTTTAATGGGACACCCTGCATATTTGTCACTTTTTATGTTCCCTCCGATAAAACAATTCCAGCAAACTAGCACACTTAGGGTCTAAAGTGATTATTTCAAGAGCTACAGGTACTTAAAGGATGGTACCACTACCATTGATTATAATAATATGTACCCCTACAGTTAAATTATTTTGGTAGTGTTTCGTAATGGTAGTGGTACAGTCCTTTAAGTACCTGTAGCTCTTGAATTAATCACTTTAGACCCCAAGTGTGCTAGTTTGTTGGAATTGTTTTATCGGAAGGAACACAAAAAGTCACAAATATACAGGGTGTCCCTAATTTTTTTGAATCGGACGTCACGTGACCAAAAACAAATACCCCATTGAGTGACACAATAATGAGAAAAGATACTATATTTGCTCTAATTTACACCCCCAAAATTATAATTCGCTACTACTGCCCAGTTCCGATATATTGCTTGTCTTAATCGTCGAGGGACACCCTGTATGTGACTAGGACATCAGGTGAAGATTGTAGGATGAAAACTGCGTCGTCCTAGTTGTCCTGCATCATATATGGGGAAACACCAGGTTTCACCAGGCACATATTTAGAGGGAGGGTCCAAGGAGTCCGGACCCCCCGAAACGTTATATAATGCCATCTAAAAAATGGTATCCACAAATTTTTGCACCCCCCTCCCCCCCGCCACCTCCCCGGACAACAGCAAATTTAAGGTGGCAACTCTAATCTGGACCCCCCCCAAAGGTCAAGCAAGTGACACCAATAATCTGGACCCCCCCCCAAAACCAAATCCTGGATACGAGCCTGGGTTTCACCATAATCTTCGTCCAGCTTTTGGGGATCAACATCCAGAATAACATGACCAGTATTGCTAAAACGCCATCCCAGAAGCTTGGAGTCTTGTTCCGCTGTAGGAAGCTATATACACCAGAATAACTACTGCTGCTGTACAAGACACAGATCCGACCATCGTTGGAGTATTGCTCCCATATGTGGGGATGCGCCCCGCAACACTCTATAAAGCTTCTGGACACTATGCAGAAGAGGATCTCGAACATCGAAGAAGGGCGGCTGACTTGTCCCTGTTTTACGGAATTCTATCACGGAATATGTTCGAGTGAGCTCTCCCAGATAATAACACCGAAGGCCATCTGGACGAGGAAGACTAACGAGGCTCTGCGAACTCATCGTTACCAGGTCGAGGTCCTTACTCCCCGAACCAGTCTGCTCCAGCATTCCTTTTTTTTGAAGAACTTCGACGCCGTAGAATGAGCTGCCGGGGAATTTGTTTCCCGACGGCTACAACCTACAGCGTTTCAAATCTAAGGTGCACAAACATAGTGTCATAAGCTATCAGCCTTTGCGGGAGGCTGACCATAAAAAACGACATATTTCGATTCATAGACTGTACATCCCTGGCGTTTATTCTCTCTCTTGCGAGTGTATTTTCTTGGCTGCGAGACTCACTGCACCGCGAACTTGCGGCAAAATGCATCCAGATCTAGATGTACGTGTGCGCGTTTGGCAGTAAGTCAAAAATTGATGCGGCGAACCATGGCATCAGCAGCAGCGCCAACGGCCGGAAAGTCTCTCTACGTACCGAGACTGCAGCGGCTTGTAAACAATAAATTCCGCGTTGTGCAGGTTTTGGCGGCCCAGACGCCGGCGCCGCCTACAGCAAGTTCAGAGGAAAAAAATAGAGTCAAGTATGCTTCATCGGTATCTCCCACGCGTATATTTAGTAAAGAGGGAATTAATGGGATAATGGGGGTGATACAGAGCCGTTCCTGGGGTCATACGCGCCCTGGTGCAAGCTAAAAATTGCCGCGCTTTGCATAGCGGGAGATAAAATGGGGTGCAGATGGATTAGATCCAAAATCAGTAAAATCGATACACAGGGTGTCCCACGACGATTAAGACAAACAATATATCGGAACTGGGCAGTAGTAGCAAATTATAATTTTGGGGGTGTAAATTAGAGCAAATATAGTATCTTTTCTTATTATTGTGTCACCCAATAAGGTATTTGTTTTTGGTCACGTGACGTTCGATTCAAAAAATGTAATGGGACACCCTGTATATTTGTGATTTTTTGTGTTCCTCCCGATAAAACAATTCCAACAAACTAGCACACTTGGGGTCTAAAGTGATTAATTCAAGAGCTACAGGTACTTAAAAACTGTACCACTACCATTATGAGACACTACCAAAATAATTGAACTGTAGGGGTACATGTTATAAACAATGGTAGTGGTGCCATTCTGTAAGTACTTGTAGATCTTGAATTAATCACTTTAGATCCCAAGTGTGCTAGTTTGTTGGAATTGTTTTAACGGGAGGAACACAAAAAGTCACAAATATACTTATACGTGTCTTATTAAAAATTTTGAATCGGACGTCACGTGATCAAAAACAAATACCCCGTTGGGTGACACAATAATAGGAACAAATACTACATTTGTTCTAATTTACACGCCCAAAATTATAAAATTATAATTCACTACTACTGCCCAGTTCCGATATATTGCTTGTCTTAATCGTCGTGGGACACCCTGTATGTACTTCTATACTATATTCCAGGTTATTCACGTTATTCGACACGGAGCATTATAGCTAAAGTATCTGATGAAAAAGAAAATAATAATTTCGCATGGATAGGGACCCACTAAGGCTACAATATTTTCATGTTATACTGGGTGTCCCAAAATACGAAACGTATCAAAGTTACATTTTTATATTATTACATATTCGAATTCCTTGGTGAATTCTAGTGTGACTTTAAGTATCACACCTGGGACTTAAAGCGAACCGTTTAGGTGTAAATCACAATTTGCGGTACCAGTAGATGTCTAAAAAATTAAACATTGCAAAAATAAAAAATTTAGGCTATAACTTTGCCGGATTACTAAGCATGAAATGCGTTAGCTTAGGTTAGACGGTCAAATTTGTATTATGTTTGTGCTTGGGGAAATCGGTCGATTAATTAAGGAGACTTCAATTAGAGATAACTTGTTTTTTTCAAACGGGAATACCTAATGTTTTTATACGATCGAATGTAAAATTTGATAACCTTTCTAATGATGTAAAGGAGTGAGAATCAGTCTCTGGTAGTTTTCATTTATTTTCAAATTTTCAATCAAATGGTGTTTTTCATTGTTCCTACCTATAATCAAACCATGAAATATAAACAAAAACATGTTCAGATGAGAGAAAATAATTAACTTAGAAGAAATATACAGTCGTATTAGAGTAAAGAGACAAAATTATGAAAATTCTTCACAACTAATCACCTTTAACAGAAACCACGGCGGTAACATAATATTTAAGGTCAAAGAGAATCTGGAATATGACAGAAATAGATATTTTTCACAGCCTTCTGGCTACTGTAATGTACTAGATGTTAAAGATTCCCAAAACAATTAAAAATCCTGAAATGAACGAAAAACTGCCAGCAATTGTTGCTCCAGCATGCAATTATCAATAACATGTAGTGCTGTAAAAAAGAAGTAATTTGCGTGCTAGTAAAAATATCTCTGACTGCAAAAATCAGCAAGATCGCAAAAAAGGAATACTGACAAATCAGATTTAAATTTTCTCTGATATAAAAAATGTTGGGCCCCATAACGTCCGGCGCCCTGGTGCCTTGCACCACTTCCTCCACCGGGTAGGCACGGCCCTGGGGTGATACGTATACAGAGTGTCTGCTATACAGTCCTAGTACGGCTCTGTATCGGAGATAATGGAATTACTCCAGGGAAATAAGGTAAAAAGCAAGACCATCTACGAAATGAGGCTGAACAAGCTAAATTTTTGCAGAGACCTTTATTCTGATGTTCCAACGAAACACAAAAAAATCTCATATGCCTACCCTTGCGCGTCTTGAGGTATCGAAGATAAAGTGCCGTGAAAATCGGTTTTCCGCAAAAATATCTTTTCCGGTGCAACTGACGTCGCAAGAACTCATAACAAAGCTTACCACTTTCACCCTGACTTTCACTTACGACCAACCATTTTCGAGATATCGCGTGAAAAACGGATGCGCATATATTTTATTCGGTAATATGTACTGCATAACTATAACTATAAAAGCATTTTTTTTAATCTGTGAGACTAGAAAATTAAATTTTCATTATTAAAGTCGTGAAAATTTGTTTATTTATAAAAAAATATATATTCCTAATATTCTAATAAAATAACAAAACAATGTCATATTTTCATACCACTTTTTGAATGAAATGCAAAGCGTTTACTGTTAGCTATGCATGGTGCTACAAAAGATGAAGTGAAGTTTGACAAATTTAGATACACCCAATTATTTTTCGAGTTACTCTTAACAAGCCCTTTCATTTGATACCCATATCCATATTGCAGAAGTGCATAATAAATAACTATTCCGCCATCTTGGATAGTCCGTCATATTGGATTTAGAATAACGTCACACAGCTTATCGTGTATTGTCATTCAAAGTAAATGTATATACAAAATTTCAATTTGCGACATTTGGGGGTTGACGCTCGAAGGGGTGAAAAGTGTTATGTGAAGCTTTTTGACAAATAGCGCAGTTGTGGTAAGTGCTATCGAAAAAATTTCAAATGATATATGGAGAGAATAAAATTCTTAACAATTTTGGTCTTTACATTTTTCGTGTCCGACCAATGGTTTCCATTTTTCAGTGCCCCAAAGTTAGGGGGGGTTTCTAATTTCTACTAAAGTCATAATTTTATGGCGTATTAAGTCGAAGAACGCTATCAGAAAGTTCTGTAACGCTTTTTCTCCTAAGAGAGTAACATTTCTCATATCACTATTATCTTCAATTTTTCAAATAACACATTTGGGTTTCAAAAAATTAAGATATTTAGGACGACATCGCTACCTACTACCGATCGCGAAGTAGAGTTTTCGCCCCCCTCCCCCCCCCCCTCGAGCGGCAACCCCCCGAGGTCGCAAACTTAGGTGAACATTCAGGGGTCCAATGTCTACCATCCCACCAAATTTCATTTCTTTCCGACCTTTTGCACTCAAAAGCCTTTTTTAGGACAACGATTGACTAAGATCGGTAGTAAAGAGTTGTGCTAAGAAACATAAGACCCGAAGCGCCAGCTACAAAAAAATATACATTAATGTTAAAAAACTTTTCCTATGATCGAAAACATGAATTAGGCCTACTGGGAAAACCATCTCAAAAAACCCGCGCCTTGCATTCTTTTTTTAAGTAGTATAAGTATAAATAAGCAATTTTTTACAATCTTAATAATGAATGTTTTATTTTTGAGACCAACAGATTAGGAAAAATTCAAGGAATTAAAAAACATAAGTGCAGCTGACAGTCGCCGATTCAACGACTTGACAGTCTCTTTACATGTTACGATTGACAGTGCTGTTTCTAGAGTGGCGCCGGGAGAGAGTAACAAAGCCTACACAGAACACGAGGCTAATGACCACAGCAATCGTTGCCATTGACACCAACGTAAAAAAAAACAAGGCAAAAAAGGTACCAGCGTCGGTACTCTCTAACTTAAGAGATAGAAACATGTTTCTATCACCATGACGACCATGACGATCGGGCAGTTTCGGGTGCGTATCACGTGTCTACTACGCTGTCACGGCACGCTGTCATATTTACGAGGCCACCCGATCCCATAGCACATACTGCATAGAAACACGTTTCTAAGTTACAGAGTACCGGCGCAGGAAGCTTTTGCAATATGACGCACCATCCAATGAGTCGCAGGAAGCTGCATGTTGCTGCATGTTGAGACATATTTATCCGCGCATAGTAGCCGCTGCGCCAACTCGAGAGCTGCATTATAATTTCGAGCGTTTTTTAAACATAGAAGAAATTACTAGTACACCTGCTAGTACACTAGGTTGATGTTTGTCCACATTGTACAACGATATTCAGGGGTACAGAGAATTCCAAAGAAATTTCACTTTGGAGGAAGATGAGAGACTGGGAAGGCCACAAGTGCCACTTACAGAGGAAAACGTAACTACTTCGAGGAAAATGCTTGTTGCAGACAGCCAAGTGACATACCAACAGATAGAGGCTACCTTAGCAATAAATGCATATGCAATTCGCTCGATTCGATCCATTAAAAGTTATATTGAATCATATCTGGGATCACCTTTCAAACAAAAAAAGCCCCGTCAAGGAACCACGAAATTCACGATGCTGGACAGTCTACAGCAACCCCAGATACGAACATTGCCTCATGGTTCAATTAGAATCTCTGTGAGACTCACGTACTGCACAAAGCAAGTATTTTGATGATAACATACTTTGTTCTTTCTCCAGCATATCTGCTCTTACTAAATAGGGTTTTATAACTGTAGTCCCTTCAAGGCGCTACCAGAAAATATTGAAAAAAGAACCGACTGTCAGCAGGATTCGAACCCGCGCCTCCGAAATTCTAATCCGTCGCTCTACTAGCTGAGTCCCATGGCGTCATGGCAACCCAGCCGGCGAAACGCTCATTAGAGACGTTGAATTCGCGCACAATAGCACCACCCTCTGGTAGTACGGATCGGCTCGTATGTGAGTCATCGAAGGAAATTGCTTGGGTCGGTACTAATCTCCGACCACGTTCGACTCCAGGCGCCACAGATACGAGCCGCTCCATACTACCAGAGAGGGCGGTATTGAGGCTGCCATTTGGCGCGAATTCGACTGCTTTAATGAGCGTTTCGCTGGATGGGTTGCCATGACCGTTATGGCTCAGCTGGTAGAGTGTTTGACTAGAATTTCGGAGGCGTGGGTTCGAATCCCGCTGGGAGTCGGTTTTTTTCAGTATTTTCTGGCAGCACCTTGATTTGATAGCCTATTATGTAGGCCTTCATTTACCCCCATTTCATGTAGTTGTCCACTAATTAACTAGTCAAAAGTCAAAGTGTTACCTTGGAACCTGGGTCCAATCAAAAAATTTTTGTGAAACTCGAGGAATGTATTTTCAATACCAAGCACTAGAATATTTATCTATTCATTTTTGCTGTTGCCAATTTTTTAATTATCACAATAAAAAATTTATATTCGTTTTTTGAATAGTAGTTTTTTCTCCTTGAATTTTAATGTTCTAATTTTTGTAGTAAATATCGCAAGTTCAGCTTATTCCTTATTAGAGCATTTAATTATTCTTTAACTAGCTCTTCAGTAAGGCATTATAATTTTTTAATAATGACCATTATATACAGGGTTGCTCTGCTAATTTTATCTCAAGTTAGCAAAACAAGCAAATTTACTAAAAAAAGTCGAGCATTAAAATTCTTAGCAAGGCATTGAATTAGGCTTTAACTAGCTCTTCAGTATGCCATTGTAATTTTTTAATTATTGCCATTATATACACAGTTGCTCTACTAACTTATTCTCAAATTGAACATGAGATTTTTACCAATAAAAGTAGAGCATTAAAATGTCTTATTAAGGCACTTAGCCTTTAATTAGCTCTTCAGTATGGCTTTATCATTTTTTAAGTATGACAGGGTTGCTCTGCTAAAGTTAGCAGAACATGCAATTATTACTGAAAACAATTGAACATTAAAATTCTTATTTAGGGCATTTTTAATTAGCGTTTAATTGTAGTGTTATCAATAAATTGTTCTGCTGACTTTGTTCTGCTAACTTTAGAGACCTCTAAAAGCCTACTGGTCCACAACATGTTTTCTTGTGTTCTAGATACCTTTTATCATTGTTCATTGTTCTACATTTTTAATGCTCCAGTAATGTTACCTTATTCTTGTATAAGATATGAAATGGCATATTCCTGATGGGATGGTAATATAATCTTGTATTTTCTGGTTTTCTATATTTCAAACATTCATTTAGGTAAGTTTTTCAATTTAAGAACTACCTATCAGTTTGATATAGTGATTTTTCCTATATGTGCTGCATTTGCAACTGATACAAAAGCTACTTTACAGAAAATATTATTTTTTTTTTTACAAAAACCATAAAATTGAAAATACACAATAAACTTTTAAGCCCCTACTTCACTCAAATATATATATAGTTTTTTCAGATAACTGAGCTGTAATTGAACAGATAAAGAATAATGACTATCCTATAAATGCAAAATTTTTAAATACATATTGTATGTTATCAGGCAGATAAGATGAAGCTAAAAACAAATGAGTGATAAACAAGTCTGAAATGACAATAGAGCTATGCATGTAGATATTACAAAAAACATCTTTTTAACCACCTACATCATACCAATCAGAAAATCTAACTGAATTTGTTATCAATATCTGAAAATCCTTCCTTATGCAGTCTTTAATTCTTGTTTTATGGCATCATCCACACAAACAAACCAAAAGGCATCTAATATTTAATTTGAGAAATGTAGCTGAGCCATAATAGGCTCAGCATTTACAGAAAGTGAAATTTTATAAGGGTAGGTATACAAATTTAAATCATTAACAATATGTGAGGTATTTGCCATTTACATATAATATTATAAGAGTAACTTATCTCAAGTCTCAAGTAGGTATAGGTATAGTTTGAATTTATTAGGATGGGGTAAGAAACAAGTGTTAAATACAAAATACAATATTATTACTTAATTGGAATATTAATGGGAAATAACGAAAAGTGTAAATATGTATGATCAAACTAAATATTGTGGAAATAAAATGCTTACCCAAACACAGACTGGTTCCCGAATCATAACTGCGAAGATATCTGAGACAAATTGTCCAAAAGACTTGCTGTCTGTACTGGAAATATTTCTGGCCACAGGGAGCAGGTTGCTCTTCCCATCAATCTCTGACATCTTGTTCCAATTGGGATCCTTGATTACCTGGGTGGCATAGTAGACACACATAGAGAGGGCAACAACACTAATCATAGAGTAAGCCCTCAAGTTAGGCAGAGGCAACCTGTCCAAAGGCACCGCCGGCATCTTGGAGTTTTTCTAAACAAAGTTCAGTATATTCTCACGATTTGTTGGTGGTGTTTCCTTCTTGTTGAAAGATCGGTGTTTTTGAGTTGGATACAACCAGAAAAATTTGACATCATGCGGCTTCTGCCGATTGAAAGTTGAAGGTCTAGCTGTTATGTTGCATATGGTAACTTGCACATCGAAAACTTAAAATATGCGATAACAGGAATGTCACTGCACTGATAAATGTTCTGTACCGTAAACGTTGAACGAAAATCGTGCTCCTTTTACTTGACCGTGTAGTTGTCACGTTCACGTAACGTCAGATGAAATTTGTTTTGGAAATGTTCGGAAACGTCAAGTTATCGATCGCCAAATGCCAAAACGAACAGGTTTTGTTGCCAACTTTAGAATCGGAGACCAGGCAGCGCACGTGCTGAACGCTTAAAATATTGCGTAATCCACTTTCTTCACAAATACTCGCGGCATATCGATCTGTAGACGATCGACAAAAATACTATGAATTTCTAATGTTACCTTGGTCGTCTGCGAATAGTGCAAATTTAAGAAGGACATGTGATTTTGAAACTAGTTTATTTTCGAAACAATTGAATATTTCAGACTGAATGCGACGTTGCCAATGTAGGCAAGATACATTTCTTTGGACGGTTCCTGTGTTACTACACTAGACTAAAGAAGGAGAGTCTTTACCTCCTCATGTCCTCATTAAGTTGAGATAAGTTGCTCTTGCTCTAAATTCTGCCAAAAACTGAGTTCGCTAGAAAATAATCGTCAGGATTAATTGACACTGTAACGAATCGTTTGATACCATTCGGCTGGTATTTCTATCAAAGATCAATCTCTCAATGCGACTACATATTCATCCTCATTTCTACAGCTCTTGCTCTAGTACCGTTTGCTGGAAAATCTTTTTCATTAATGAATATGGATCTATGCAAATATTTCAAAGTGTTGCAGAAAGGATTTTATCATGGCTTTTAACACCCGTATGCATCGTTTGGCGATTCCAATCCTAGTTCTCTAATCACGTTTTGCTAATCTTTGGCATCTAGCCATGCCCGTCAAGAGCTAATCTAGTTTGGCAGTTCGGAGATACACGGCAAGGTTGTGTTCGCAAGATTGTTTCAGTGTCAAAATTGTCAGTTTGCGGTGCATAGTAAACAAATAATCTAATCCAGGTTCAGGTTTACATAACTAATCGCGCAACTGACTTACGGTGCATACGGGTGTATATCTGTATACAGCAAATGTTGTAAGAGTATATGAAAATCCTGTAATATTATATATAATTTCAACGCATAGTATTTATAATGAAAAAAGCCCAAAATGGTGCATTATGTTGTAATAAGTCCAGGTATAATAATAAATTCGAAAGTGTTTGTGATACAACTTATGGCCATTTTGGAAAGATTTTTTTGGAACAAAAATGGTTTAAGAGAATATTTTAGTACTGGCCACTTCGGATATCTTTAAGATCTTTAATGCAGTAGTTTCACATTTGCTTTCTGCATCCTCATGCCGTTGACCAGATGGTATTTACTAGTTCCTTTAGGGGCCTTTAGGGGCAATTTCTCACCCCAAGGACAAGAAGGTGTCCTGACTCTTCTCAACTCGTCCACCTGAAGCTGTTGGTTGAGAAGAGGTTCCTGCTTATACCGACAGTAGTTCGGTGTTCCTTTTAGTCACCTTTTACGACACGCAGGATATACGATGGGAGATATTCTAGCCCGCACCCACACGGGCGGATAAGTTGTCAATAATTCATAAGTCTTATGTATTTAAGTCGGACTATTAATTGTTTCGGTCTTAAATAAAGTATAGTATTCAACTCGTGGTAATGGTAATAAATTAAACAACAATTAGATTGATCTTGTTTTGAAACAGTTTTGTAATGGGGTTAATTCGCAAACATGTTCGATAAGAGTGTATACGCTTGATTACAATCAATATTAGTTAATATAAATTAGCGGCTCATTTTTTATTAAAGATAAAGACGCGTTGTTTCTTTCTTCCGGCCACTTGGCATTCATAACAGAAAATATTTTTTCCTTGAATGCCGAAGTAGCGAAACAGATAGATAGCAGATAGCAGACTGAGGCACGTCATCAGGAGCGGCCTCTGTTCATATTGGTTCCTGTCACCGCTAACCTTTTAGTTTTCATTGGTCATTTTCAAAGGCGATTGCGCGAGCGCTTTCTGTCCGCTTTCCGTGCCGTCTGTGTCTTGGCGCCTTCAGTCATTCACGTGACGACACACTGTTTAAGTGGTGGTTATAATAAACTGTTTGAGGATAACACATTTGCGGGGTAAAGGCAGAGGTAAGAAGTCGAGTAAGAGCCTATATTTACTATTCCTACTACAAGGATATACCACCAAGTTATAAAAAGTATTTGAAGGCGCCGCACTCTTTTATTTATAAACCGAGGGGTCTGTGATGGTGTAACCTGTTTATATACTTAGTTTTTTGCTCGGAGTTTATAACATTGATGGTATTAGTTGGTTAAGTCGTATTAATAAAAAGGTGACGAAATTATCGTATCAAACTATCTAAAAAAAGTATACTATAGTCACTGTGAAGTATTTCATCAACTCTTCAATTCCATTCCTGTTTCTATAACTCACTTTCTGCGTAATTTTTGGAGAAGTAGTAAGAAGTAAGAACGAATCAGTCAAGATGTACAACAGTACAATATATGGTGCTGGCAACTACAGGTATTTTGTTTATTTACGGTTTTTCATAATTTCAGGAGAGGTTCCGAACTCTGGGGGACCCATGGCTGGCTACAGCCCCGCTTAGACCTATCTATTTGTGATCCAATAGTTTCTGAGGGATGGTTTCTTAAAATGCATTTTGTTAACAAAAAACATGTCGTTATCTAGACCAGTATATAATAAGAGAACAAATTATATCTTAGACCAAAGACGAAAAATCATTATAGTTCACAGAAATCAAAACATCGTTCTTGCTTGTATTACCGTATTGAATTGCTGATTAGTAGTAATAGTTAAAGAGTACCTATGTCGCATATATGTAGAATAAAAATAAACATGGCAATGCCGCCATGTTCTTTACGTAACGGTCGGTGATGACAGTTGACAAAAATAAAATGACAAATCAATGGTATATGTGACGATTGGTTGGTAGAACTGAATCAGTAGAAATTACAAATGTCAGTTTATGATGTCAGCGCGGAGGCGGAAGATGTTTAGGAGTTCGTAAAAGCGTAAAGGAGAGTTTGTAAAGAAAAATACAATTCGTTTGTGATCTGTTCACGTCCTGCAGCAGTTAAATTTGTGAGATAATATGTAAATGTAGTACAATATAATTAACATGATACAAATTCGCAACTGGTTTTGCTGCGATTACTGTGTGTTTTTGCAAGGATATAGAATTGGGGTGAGTACCAGTTGATTTCTAATTTTGCTGCATGAGCTAATTCAGATATTTGCATAAATGGTTATTAATCAACAGTGTATAAATAAATGTTATGCTCTAAAATTTCGAGTAAATCATCTGCAACCTTGAGTAAAAATCGGTATGATTAACCTAAATTGCCATGTAGGACTG
Organism: Callosobruchus maculatus; assembly: GCA_951848785.1. Lineage (NCBI taxonomy): Eukaryota > Metazoa > Arthropoda > Insecta > Coleoptera > Chrysomelidae > Callosobruchus > Callosobruchus maculatus. The sequence continues at coordinate 3,361,090 of CATOUR010000081.1, read as the reverse complement.
CTCATTTTCTTATTTGAATTGATATCTAAACTTGTCAAGAAACATTGCTGTATATTGTATTACAAGCTAGCTTTGATAATAACACTCCTTCAATGCCATACACTTCAGTGACAAAGTTTAACTATAGGATAGATAGTGTTTCTAAACAGTACCTAGCATTTATCAGTATCAATAGCATTTATTTTTTAATTGCAGTGAGCAAGTATGGCTACAAGTGATAACAGAAAAAGCCCTCAATTAGGCAAAATTAAACTGAAAATAGGAAACAGCACTGTCACAGCAAGTGACTCTGATGCAAGTATAGATACAAATAGCTTAAGTGCTGAAAGTGCCACTGAACAAAACCAGAATCAGCAAAGAAATGCTGAGAAGAGACGCAAGAAGAATCGTAGAGGTTCTGAGTGGGAGATCATGGCTGGCTTAAAAGATGGGCAACGTTTTGAACTCAAGCCTAACCCCTTCAATGGATATCTTCATAAGAAAAGGAAGTGGCCCCTGAAAGGATGGCATAAGGTATGTTTATTTTCAGACAAAATTGTGCTTCATTGTTCTGCAATAGCTACTAGTATTTATTTCTATACATTTATGGCAAACATCCAAATTTCCTTGGACTTGACCTGCTTTAAAATTATCTTGCTAGTTCAGCTTTTATCCTGGCTTTTATAGTGTAATATTTTATTTGGCATTACATGGCATGGTGCTTTGCAGATATTTTGTCTCGTCATTTAAATACTTGGTAATTTTAAATCCAAAATGTGTAGTAGAAAATTTTGTGATTATAAGACATATGACCTCGTATTTATGACATTGTTATAATTATTCTTTTAATACACAATTAAATGATTTCATTTTATTTTTGAAATTCTAAGCATCCAAATAATGTTACACTTAGCCATTCCTTTGCTTATTATATTATAGGTACTAGGTAAAATTGGTATAAAATTTCATTTATATTAACAGTTCCCAAAGGTCAAAAATTGCTATAATATGACTATTGAAATTAAGTCTGGCTATCATTACCTGTAATATTTAATATCAACCAACATATAAGTGATCAACATATCAAAAGTCTATAAAAAAGCAAAAAAGAATCATAGTAATCAATCATAAAAAAAAATCTTCCATGTTCAATAGGATATATTTTATAAAACAAATTGAATAGTTATGGTGTGCTACATCACTTACTGAAAATTTTAAGTTGTTTAGGCAAAATGTATGAGATAAGAATAATGAGTATATCAACAGTAAGTTTATTGTTCGAATAAATCAAGACTAAATGTATTTCCCATTCATCTAGTTCTCTAAGAATAACCAACAGCTATGTAGTGGGACAAAGGTTTGGAAGTGGGATATAAACTTTAATCTAGTTTAATAGGTATACATATTTTTGAAGTGGGAAAATATTGAGCAATGATTTGAGCAGTTTGTAAATAGATTCTGCCTAGCCAACTTCCAGTTTTTATAACCACTGTGAGTACTGCTTTATCAAAAACATTCTTTGCAGCAAGTTCTTGCTATATAATGTGTGTTTGATTACCCTGCTGCAGTCCAATAGAGGTATATTAATAAATCCATGCAAATATGTCCATTTATGTTTAGTTTAAATGTGCATTACATTCCTGCAAAATCCCCTACCTACCAGCATAATTTAATACACACTAAGTGGCAAATTTGTGTGCCATCAATCATTCAGTTGGAAGTATCATTTAAACTAAATTACACATTGCACTCTCTCTCTCTGTCTGGTTTAGTCTACTTGTATCTAGGAATAGAATTCATTTACATTTAAAGACAAATTAATAGTATAAAAGAGTGGTGTAGGTAAAATAATGTTACTCAAAACTCTCAGAGGTACCAAAATAAACCTTTAAAGATTGCAAGCATAATCATGAGGTATTAGTTTATGAATTATGTATGTTACAAATTTTAAACTTGTTTCAAATCTTACTGCAGGCATGTAGCAAGGGGGTACATAAGGGGTTACACATTTTTATGAGTCCTTGTGAATTTATAGGCCTAGTGGTTTTTTCTATTTCTTAAAGTGCTTTCCCGAACAAGTTCTAGCTGGTATCTTCCATAATAAAGAAATAGTTCTCTCCTAATTTGGTTTTATATTTTTTTCCTTGATTCTGCCTGTTTAGGTGCACATAAAGCTGTTAGTAAATCATATTAAAAAAGTTTGCAAAATTAACCTGATCATCCTTTGTCACATTATATCAAATGGTGATGGAAATAAATGATTAAAAATTTATGAAACTAATTTAAGAGTAGTCTTAAGGCTAGTTAAGTAAGATTTTCTGTTTTTTTTGTAAATCTTCAAAGCATTGTTGTCAGATCAACAGATAACACTAATCTACTGGGACATCTTCATAATGCAGGCTAAGAATGGGGAGGGGGAGGGATTTGTCAAAATCTCACCAAAAACGAGGGGGTTCTATGAAAATATCAAATCCACATTTGGTGTATGGAATCCATCCCAAGCCTAGAGAGTATTGTTTTTAACACTCTTTTATTAGCTTCACCTGTATGTTAAAAAGTGAAAAAGATATAGGTGAGAAAAATAAAAAACATGCTTTTATAGCACTAAAAGGTGAAAAAGAAATCTTAATGCAAGATGAAAATAATGATGAACAAAAAATACTAGTATTATTATGACAAAAGCTTGGGTTGATATATGAAAAAAACGCTTTTCCACAATAATGCTAGTTTTTGATGTTAATCATTATTTTCAGCTTATTTTTCACTCTTGTTAATATTAAACAGTGTTTTTAACATGCTTCTAAAAGCTTTAACTGTACGTTTGTTTGTGAGTTTGTAACTCTCCTTTTGATTAAGAGGTCAGACCGAACATTCAGCTTTGCCACAGGCACTTTAAGGTTTGTTAATATTATATAGAGGCGTAGCAACAGGAGCTTAAAAGGCGTCACATGAGACTGTTTGGCAGCTGGTACTTTTTTTATTTTTTTTCTGTGAAATTTATTCAGGAAAACTGACAGTGTGAATTATCATGTATGCAGTAATGGTAATGATTATGCTATGAATATTGATCAAAAACAATTGTTTATCCTCATAATACAGATTATTAATAAATATAGCTTAAAAAAACTAAAAAACGCATTAAAGGTAAATTTAAATAAAGCATTAAAAATAAATGTAGTTCAAAAGACTAAAATCCAGGAGTCCAAAATTTTCCATTTTAGTTAAACGTAATTGAAACTCAAAACAGCGGCCGGATTTTTAAATAGTGTCCTCATATCATCTAGACATGAGGTTTCGTCCTCATAGAAGATCAAATAAGGATTTTAGATTTTTTTGCGGGTGAACCTCAGTATCCGGGAGCCCGAAATTTTCCATTTTTGTTAAACTATATTGAAACTCAAAACAGCGGCCGGATTTTTGAATAGTGTCCTCGGATCATCTAGAACACGAAGTTTCGTACTCATAGAAGATCTAATAAAGATTTTAGTTTTTTTGTGGGTGATTCTCAGGATCAGGGAGTCCAAAATTTTCCATTTTCGTTAAAAGATATTGAAACTCAAAACAGCGGCCGGATTTGTAAATCCTAAGATCATCAAGGACACGAGGTTTGGTCCTCATAGAAGATCAAATAAAGATTTTAGATTTTTTGCGGGTGAACCTCAGTATCCGGGAGCCTGAAATTTTCGATTTTCGTTAAATGCAATTGAAACTCAAAACAGAGGCCGGATTTTTAAATAGTGTGCTCAAATCATCTAGAACACGAAGTTTCGTACTCATAGAAGATCTAATAAATATTTTAGGTTTTTTGTGGGTGAACCTCAGGATCCGGGAGTCCGAAATTTTCCATTTTAGTTAAACGTAATTGAAACTCAAAACAGCGGCCGGATTTTTAAATAGTGTCCTCAAATCATCTAGAATATGCGGTTTCGTGCTCATAGAAGATCAAATAAGGATTTTAGATTTCTTGCGCGTGAACCTCAGTATCCGGGAGCCCGAAATTTTCCATTTTCGTTAAACGATATTGAAACTCAAAACAGCGGCCGGATTTTAAATAGTGTCCTCAAATCATCTAGAACACGAAGTTTCGTACTCATAGAAGATCTAATAAAGATTCTAGTTTTTTTGTGGGTGAACCTCAGGATCCGGAGTCCGAAATTGTCCATTTTCGTTAAACGATATTGAAATTCAAAACAGCGGCCGGATTTGTAAATAGTGTCCTAAGATCAGCTAGGACACGAGGTTTGGTCCTCATAGAAGATCATATAAAGATTTTAGATTTTTTGCGGGTGAACCTCAGTATCCGGGAGCCCGAAATTTTCCATTTTCGTTAAACGATATTGAAACTCTAAACAGCGGCCGGATTTTAAAATAGTGTCCTCAAATCATCTAGAACACGAAGTTTCGTACTCATAGAAGATCTAATAAAGATTTTAGTTTTTTTGTGGGTGAACCTCAGGATCCGGGAGTCCGAAATTTTCCATTTTCGTTAAACGATATTGTAACTCAAAACAGCGGCCGGATTTGTGAATAATGTCCTAAGATCATCTAGGACACGAGGTTTGGTCCTCATAGACGATCAAATAAAGATTCAAGAAGGTCAAATAAGGATTTTAGATTTTTTGCGGGTGAACCTCCGTATCCGGGAGCCAGAAATTTTCTATTTTCGTTAAACGATATTGAAACTCAAAACAGCGGCCGGATTTTTAAAAAGTGTCCTCAAATCATCTAGAACACGAAGTTTCGTACTCGTAGAAGATCTAATAAAGATTTTAGATTTTTTGCGGGTGAACCTCAGGATCCGGGAGTCCGAACGCTTTAAAGAGCATCAGACTAAAAAGTTAGAAATCATTTTTTAAATAAGCTTAAAACAATAATGAACGAAAAATAGTATTATCGTGAAAAAATTGTGAGCGCTTTGTGCCATATTATTAGTAGATCGAGCGCCCCACGCTTAAATGCGGTAAATGTAGGAGTCTAAATTTAACATTGAAATGACTGTCACCTTGAGACCCTATTTTAGCTTTTTTTAAGTGTTTTTCTCGTAAATGTCGAAGTTCAGATATTCAATGCTTAGTGTATAAGTTGTCGATTTAATATTTAAACTAGTTTCGTAATCTCCATTCGATGGAAATAACATGTATTATGTCAAAATTATATTATAAAATTTGGATCAGTAAATATATGTATAGGAATCCAATAAATTGAAAACGTAAAAAAACCATAAACCCGTTTGTTTGGATCCATTACATTATATGAGGTTAAAAAAGTTTGATGTACGTTCATAGACACTACAACTATTTATTACAGCAACTAAATAGTTCTATTAACAAGGCACGCATTTCAAGTAATGGTATCTGCATGTATTTCTAATTGTATATGTCGGACGTTATCATCAACGCAATAAACGAGGGTTCATTAACAGTGTGTAATTTATCTAATATGCTGTGATATCAAAAATCCATTGTCATCAAACCTGCATTCTTATTTACTGGGAGTATTTTGTTGGAATGATCGTATTACCCAGTATCGTTGCACGTATATTTACATTACTGGCAGACACTAATTGAGTAAGAAAATTATATGTAATTGTGTGAATGACAAGAAAAGCTAATATGATAGAGACATTTTTGGGACAGACTGAATAATAGAGGTTGACTTAATGTTTCTTGGCACTGGGCACTGCCAATAAAAGCAGACGTCAAGACATTGAATGTGCACTTTCCTCACATTTTCAGGATGATCATAAAAAGCTTTCTGTATAGGTACCTAAGAATTTCGAGATTATCAGCTACTTCGAATTATTACAGAATGTATAAAGAAATGTGAATAAAAATTGTACCCAAAAAAATTTTGATTGCGCATAAATACTCTTGAAACATGGCAAACATTCGAAAATAATAGTATATTGTTCAACGAGCGAATGACGGTAATACTCCATTCAATACACAACAAAACTTTCAATTCATGGTCTTCTACCTAGGAAGGCAAATGAGAGTATCTGCAGCTAGCTTATCAAAAAAAAAAAAATTCGAAAAATACATTTACTACAATCAGCTACCGGATACCTGATACCTTTCGAGTTATAAATAGGTCAACAAATATTATTTTTCTGGTGGTTAGTGTGTCGACATTGGACTAATTTTTAAAACCTATAAAAGAAACGACAGACTGATGCGATGTATAGATTAGATTAGATAAACTTTATTGGTTCCAACTGACCCTGTTAGGGTATAGAACATGTCAAAAACAATTATTAAAAAAATAATATATACATCAAATAAAAAACATACATAGATACAATAAGAAACATACAAAATTACATACATTATAATGTCAATTCACAACATTGAAGTCAAACTCAACAAATACAACATTGAAATAAAACTTATCAGACTCAACATACAAGTAAAAATAAATAGATTGAACATTGATCACAGCACTATTTCATCGCCAAAGAATTCGTGCAGTTCATAATATGTCTTGCCTAACAGAAAGTTTTTGAGTTTCTAGTTTCAATATTTGTAGTGGAAGATTTGTAAGTGATACAGGCACTTTATTCCAGATCTTTTTATTAGAATACTTGACTTTTTTGTATGTAAGTGTGTCTGGTTCTATCAAGTATGAGATTACACTTATTTCGGGTTGAATAATTATGCCATAAAGCGCCCAGAAAGCCAGTTGTTTCAAGTGTCTTTTTTTCGCGATTTTTTCTTCGCTTTAGACTACAAAACTTTGTACAAACAAAATTTGATTCAGTTCTCGTTGAACCAAATATTGTTGGCGTCAATTTGCTATCCGTATTACATTACTCAATTTCTTGTTCAATAATTGCTTCACGATTCTGCGCATTCACAGGTCTTATCTGTCAACTGTCTGATTATAAATGGGAATAATGTCATGAACAAAATCTAGTTTCTTGTTTCTTGAGATTTGGCATTTGGGTGTAAGTTTGTATTGCAAAACAATTACTTTTTATTGAAATCCATATCTATTAAATTACTAAACGAACAAATGGAAATAAAATCACCAAATTGAAACTATAACTTTGAAAGCAACAAAACACAATCCGCTTAGGGCCGTATTCATAGTCGATACTTAAGGGCCCCCTAATACTTGAGGGTTCGTTACCTAAGGCTCCCTTGAGTAATACTCAAGTAACAAAATGTCAACATGACATGTCAACATGACTTTCGTTGCAGTCAAGGCGATTTTGTAGGTTAGTTTTGGAATACGGTGTTGTGAGCTTCTGTCACATCCGGAAAAATGTCCGGCACAAAACAAAAAGAGAACAGAAAACATCAAAATGTATGGGCATAGGCATAACAGATTGACTCATATTTGAAATATGACAACGTCGCTAAATGAATCCCGTGGAAACAGATACACAAGGAAAGCTACACTTGAGGGTCCCTCAAGTATCCCTTGAGTATTACTTAAGAGAACCTTAAGTATTACTCAAAAGACGACTATGAATACGGCCTTAGTGTCCAAACAGAAAGTGGGGTTAAACGTTAGATTACAAAGTGTTTGGTCACGTCATAATGATTTTATCCCAATGTGCATGCGCCGTGCATAGAAGTGTGGAACACAATTTTTGGCCTAATTTACAATTTTGAAACAATACGCTGTACTATACAATACACTAGCATATCCATATTGTTCAAGAAATTGAACCCAATCAATCAATTTAAGGAATTTGTAGTCTAAAGCAGTCTTTGAACATTTTGTTTTCTATCAATAATAATATTTCCAATTTCGTTAAACGATACTGAAGCTCAAAACAGCGGCCGGATTTGTAAATAGTGTCCTATGGTCATCTAGGACACGAGGTTTGTCCTCATAGAAGATCAAATAAAGATTTTAGATTTTTTGCGGGTGAACCTCAGTATCCGGGAGCCCGAAATTTTCCATGTTCGTTAAACTGTATTGAAACTCAACACAGCGACCGGATTTTAAAATAGTGTCCTCAAATCATCTAGAACACAAAGTTTCGTACTCATAGAAGATCTAATAAAGATTTTAGTTTTTTTGTGAGCGAAGCTCAGGATCCGGGAGCCCGAAATTTTCCATTTTCGTTAAACCATATTGAAACTCAAAACAGCAGCCGGATTTTAAAATAGTGTTCTCAAATCATCTAGAACACGAAGTTTCGTACTCATAGACGATCAAATAAAGATTTTAGATTTTTTGCGGGTGAACCTCAGGATGCGGGAGCCCGAAATTTTCCATTTTCGTTAAACGATAATGTAACTCAAAACAGCGGCCGGATTTTAAAATAGTGTCCTCAAATCATCTAGGACACGAGGTTTTGTCCTCATAGAAGATCAAGTAAAGATTTTAGATTTTTTGCGGGTGAAGCTCAGGATTCGGTAGTCCGAAATTTTCCTTTTTCGTTAGACGTAATTGAAACTCAAAACTGCGGCCGGTGCCGTGTCGTAGATTTTGTCTAGAGAACAGGTACACAAGGAAAGCCACACTTGAGGGTCCCTCAAGTATCCCTTGAGTATTACTCAAGAGAACCTTAAGTATTACTCAAAAGACGACTATGAATACGGCCTTAGTGTCCAAACAGAAAGTGGGGTTAAACGTTAGATTACAAAGTGTTTGGTCACGTCATAATGATTTTATCCCAATGTGCATGCGCTGTGCATAGAAGTGTGGAACACAATTTTTAGCTTAATTTACAATTTTGAAACAATACGCTGTACTATACAATATACTAGCATATTCATATTGTTCAAGAAATTGAACCCAATCAATCAATTCAAGGAATTGTGTAGTCTAAAGCAGTCTTTGAACATTTTGTTTTCTATCAATAATAATATTTTTGATGAATTATCATTATTTATATTGTAATCCAAAATCTGTTTGTAAATAGGGTTTCGTTTCCTGTGTATCTTTCCTCTGTAATACATATCTACCTAGCTGTGACCCATGGTCAAAGTTTACGGAATACATACCCATGGTCCATCCAGTGATTGTTCATTAAAAAAAAAGTCCTGAGCGACCCCTACTCTACTAATATTTCTATTTGTAATTAACCAAACAACAAAGTTTTTCTGTCAAAATATCTATTTTCGCGGAAATTACTTCTCGAACATTTGCACAATGAGCTTTTTCCCATATATGCTATTACCCCAAAGCAGAAAAATTATTAGTTGTGCCGCTTTTAAGCAATTCACGTAGTCCTATCTCACGTCAAAAATATTTGGATCGCAACGACAGATATTAACAAAGTACAATATTGCGTATTTTGCGAATCGTTTTAGATGAATACACAGAAAACGGGAAACTTAAAGTCACTCTACTTGACACAATTATTTATTTGGTCGCGTAGTAGAAAGTAGGCGAGGCGAACTGGTCATTAAAACAGTCTTATGTCTTATTAATGGCCTGGATCAATGGTGGATACGTTTTGACAGGTAATCGTTAAAAGTTTTATGAGTACACGTCGTAGTTAGCTGAACGAAGAAATTCCGGAAAAGTACAAATCGAAGTTCAAGGCGTATTAGCCCTGTGGCATGCATAAGCATAAATCATTATTTGTTCTCAGTTAGAAGTTAATTGAAAACCAGACCTAATAATATCTCATTCCACAATCACTTTAAATGTGATCCATAATCATTTTGGTACCGCCAGGTACTTACAGGGATATTCGAGTTTGTATGTCAATGTAGTACAGGGTACTTCCTGAGTAACTTAAAGTACTCAAGGAAGGCAGCGTATTCATAGAAATGTTTTTTATATTTCTTTATTTACAACAACAAACCATTGAGATTATAATGGACTAAGTTTCCTTATGGGTTGTTGTTGGCTCCCAAATTAAAGGTATTTTGTACTGCTGTGTTGTGATTAAAGTCTACACAGACTGGCGCGAATGATTCGCGTCGACTGCGAATAATTCGCGGCGGCTAAAATCGCACCATACTATTTGCGTAGCAGCATACGTGCCTGTTCAGACTTCTCCCACGAAGATTATAGGAATGGGCAAAAAAAAGATCAAATATGGGACCAAATATCAAAATAACTTGGTGTAAGCCGTAAATACCTATAATTTAATATAAAATGACACTAAACCATAAACAGATTTATATAATTTCCACGTGGTATTTTAAAGGCTTTCAAAAACGGATGAAATATATGAGAAAAATATATTATTCTTAGTAACATTTTTTATATAGGTACTTAGAGTGACAAAACGACATTTTCAAATTTGTTTAGATTGTGACGTAACGTGCTAAAAAAATTAAACTGATGCATGAGAGGTGCTTTAACTAACACCAATTTAAATTAGAAGGATATTTTGCAACTGGAGATTATTTCACTTCACTGCAATATTTATATCAGTGTTCTGCTTTCCACTTCCTTCTAGCCATATTTACCAAAAATAAAATTCAAAGGTGAGTAACTCCACCGAAACGGAATCTAACTAAAAACATTGTTTTTTCCGTGGATTTGTGTCGGGTAAAAAATGAAATTCTTGCTGCCCTCCTTGGGTCAGTCTTAACTAGTAGAAGTGTCATTTATGCGTTTTATACTATATTTTTTAACAATACCTTCTTTGCGACACCGTCTGCGTTGTGACGCCTGAGTGTGAACAGGCAAGCGACTATCGCTACCGCAGCTAACGCGAAACTTCCGCAACTAAGGCGAATCCGCGATAGGCACGAACAGTTCGCGCCAGTCTGTGAAAGTCTTAAGACTGTCGTGCTTGGGCTTAACGCGCCACCTCCAGTCGCTTTCTCATAGACATGAGGTTGGTGATCTTTCACTTCTTCCGGTATTCAAACGGGATCTGCTCCTTCCTTCGATCTATCCTTGAAGAATGCGACGCAGGAGGTGATACCGTTCACACGGATTATATGCTTTAGGTAATCTATTTTCATCTTCCTTACCTCAAAAAATTCTCGTCCTGCTAAACCGGCTCTCTGGAGAACGTTCTCATTTCTCATTATGATCGACCCAGGACACTCTCAGCATCTGTCGCAGAGTCATAGTTCAAGTTTTTGCTGGTAAGAAATTTTCGAAGTTCAGGAAAATTGTCCTAGCTTGTTCAATTCTGCATTTTATCTCCTGATCTGGATACCATCTTTAATTTACCATATATCCCAAATATTTAAATTTGCTGACCCCGTTAGATGTCATCTACATTCAAGTGTATTCGGGTGTTGGAGACATGGTTTCTGCTAACAACCTTGAACTTGGTTTTGTTGATATTTATCTTTAAACCCAGCCTTTGGCTTTCCTGATTAACGCGACTTAGTAGAGCTTGAAGGTCATTCATATTGTCTGTTAATATTCATTTCGGATATTGTTGATTGGAAGTCCGTTTATTTTAATGCCGATAGGGCTATGCAAGGTTGCCTCAGCAAATGCTCTCTCCACATATAGGTTGAATAACATCGACGACAAAATGCACCCTTATCTAACACCCTTTTACTTCCCACATCGATAGGTGAGGGGAGTATTGTGATCGCGAAAATTTTCGATTTTGGAATAATATACTTTTTGGGCGTTTTATGATGCCTACAATAACGAAAATCCACGTTACTCATTTCCGTCGGTCTGTCTCTCAGTCTGTCGGTCTGTCTGTCTGTCTGTTGGCGTGTTTCTAGCCTCCTAAACTCAGTAACCGATATGGTGTGGGGTCGTAGTAGGTAATGTTGCTACAATTTTGAGAATGGGCATGAGTAATTAGCAAAAAACGAAAACTTTCAAATATTCCTCAAACTTCGTTTTTAGGTGTTTTAGGCGTTCCTGATCATTTTCTACTTTTTTTTGGGTGGGGGTGAAATTGGAGTGGTTGGGGGTGGAGGGTTCAAAAGCTGAAAAATTTGTTGTAATCATAATAGGCTGTCCACTGACCTGAGAGAGAAAGACCTAGCTGTATAATACACTTTTTTAGGTCCATCTGAACATTGCCTTGTCTATTACAGGAACCAAGGGACTTGGAGAATTTTCCGATGTATACATACGAGTATTGCTTTCGTTAGATCGTTCTGTATTTTATGATGTGGAAACTATTGAATTGATGTTCATGAAATTTCGGCACAATGTTACTACTTTCGCGAGGATGGAAAATGCGTCTGATTTTTAGAAATCGTCTCAGTGGCAGCACAGCAATATTAAAAAAATCAAAAATATGAAAACAGCGCAAATTTTGTTTCTAGGCGTTTTAGGGGTTCCTGATCATTTTCTACTTTTTTTTGGGTGGGGCTGAAATTGGGGTGGTTGGGGGGTGGGGGGTTGTAAAATTGAAAAATGTGTTGCTTTCATAATAGTCTGTCCACTGACCTGTGAAGGAAGACCTAGCGACATAAATAACTTTTTAGGTCCATCCGAACATTGCCTTGCCTATTACAGAAACTAAATGACTTAGAATTTTTTCTGGTGTAAACATACGAGTATTGCTTTAGATCGTTCTGTATTGTGTATCGACGAAACTGTTCAATTGATTTTAATGAAATTTTGACACAGTATTACTACCTTGGCGAGGATGGAAAATGCGTATAGTTTTTATAAATCGTGCCAGTGGCGACGCAGAAATAATAAAAAAACTAAAAATATAAAAACAACTCAAACTACGTTTTTAAGTGTTTAGAGGATCCTACTTATTTTCTGAGTTTTTTTGGGTGAGGGTGAAATTGGGGTGGTTGGGGGGTGGAGTGTTGAAAAACTGAAAAGTTTGTATTATTGATAATAGGCTGTCCATTGACCTGTGAAGGAAAGACCTAGCAGCATAAGACAATTTGGGGGGGGGGGGGGTGGCGACGATTTAGTTGCGAGGGGATCTCAGACTAAAGCTTCATGCTATGGGAAAATAGTAAACTGGTATCACTGTAATGTGTGGGAAGTACTGAGTTAATCAACTTGACTTCATTTTTTTATTTCAACATCATCTGTTGATCCTGCATTATGAACTCGAATACTTGCTTTTTGGTTCCAGTGGAGATTACTGATTAGCCTTATATCATTGCCAAAAAGTCCCAAATCGCAAAGATATGATATAATAATAATAATAATAATAATAATAATAGTCTTTAATGCCCAACAGATTACTCCAATTACAGGGCTAGTAATATACAAAAAGTGTTATATATAAATTACATGCTATCTTGTACAATATATCATTTAAAAATAGTACACTGCTACGGGGTGGTTATCACCGTGAAATATAGAATTTAATAATAACAGACATATTAATTCACACACAAATAACAGCCAATGATAAAATTACAAAAAAAATACGTAAACACAGATAATATCAATATAACATAAATATAAAGAATAACACAAACATACAGAGTATAAAGAAGCAGAAAAGAGATGGTGAAGTGCTCAAGAAATACTAACTGGAGGTCTATGATATTCCTTGAACTTGGCGACTACTGCTAGCGGTGTTTCTATGTTTATATCACATATAGCTGAGACAGAGTTGAAATTATGACACATATTGTAGATGGGATATGAGGAGGAGTTGAAATTATGACACATATTGTAGATGGGATATGAGGAGAAAGGAACCAGAAACCTCGTATACCGAGATCTAAATTTAATTCGAGATGAGAATTAGTAAAATCAACCATTCCATCCGGTCATATTCTAGCGCTACTTCCTGATCGACAAAGGTGTGCTGGTGTACGGCAAGGGTCCCACGGAGATAAGCAAGGGCAAGATCCACGGCACCCTGGACATCGGCCTGTCCGTCATCTCGACGAAGCAGAAACGACGCCGCATCGATATCGACGCCGAAGAATTCATCTACCATCTGAAGGCGAAGAGCGACGACGCCTTCTCCAGCTGGGTGCAGCAGCTGACTGCGCACAGGCTCTTCAGGCAGCACATCCTTACCTATGGCACTAACGTCGGTGCTCTCTTCAAGCCCACAGATGGACTTCACAGTACGTATTCTTATATCATTTATGTAATTAAAAACCAGGTTAATTTTTTCATAGAAAGTCATATTTACAGTTTTTGTAATATTCAGAGCAAGCCTATTTGCTTAAAACCATTCCACAAGTTTTCCTATATCCAGATTAACATCCTGAAGCAATGAATTTGTGGTTCTTGGGGTTTTAGGCCGGCGTCGTTTAGCGTTAAGGCTTGACGTTTCGCCACCACTTTGGCGACTTGCAAAATACTGACGGCTGGTGGATCTGCGGCTCCGCCTCCTCGAGATATGGCAGTGTCTTCAGGTCCTTTAGGATGGTTACCCATGTCCGGTTGGCTTTCTGTATTTCTTCTTTCCTATTGAAGTTATTATATCATAATAAAGGACCTGAAGACAATGCCCATATCGCGAGGGGGCGAGGCTACCAACGCTACCTGCCGTCAGTATTTTGGAGGTCGCCGAAGTGAAAAAAATAGCTTCTGAAGATGCCACCCACTACTCAAGCCTTAAAGCTAAACGACGCCAGCCTAAAAACCCAAGAACCACAAATTCATTGGACGATAGCCGCGAAAGCCTTACACAGTACATCCTGAAGCAATTTCTGCAATCCCCGTTTTCTCCTTATCACAGAAGTATCATCAGCAAACAGCGTTTTGGATGTCATTTACATAAATTGAGAAAAGACGTGGTCCCAACACTGAACGTTATGGGTCGAGTATACATGATGTGACGTTACATGCTAGGCGACAAATCTAGATATTAAAAAAATAAGGCAGCTTATTTTTATACAGGGTGTCCGGATATTCGACCGACAATGCTTGACAGGTGATAGACCTCACATCACTATGAACATTAAGATAGGAACATCCAGCCTTAAACTGCTTAATTCTCAAGATACAGGGTGTCAAAGTTTTACTTTGATTTTCTTCTGTTCTCAATTATTCAGCAATAAAATGGCACAACAGTCTGAAATTACGCATAGGCGTAATAAGCACGAAATCAAAATTTAACCACGGTTTTGCTGTCATGTATAGAGGGCGCCACCTACGGCACTTCGAACTTTTTAATTAATAAAACTTTTTTCCGGTTTGGTGAATCAATGTGAATATCATAAAAATCGTTTCCTCAATATGTTTTACGTAAGAAAATTACACTTTGTTTAAACTCCTAGACTTTAGAGGTAACCGTTTCCGAGATAACCTTCATTGAAATTTCCAAGACACCTCAAAATACTTGGTGTTGAAGTTTAAAAAAACTTCGAAGTGATATGTAAAAGTATGAGCCTAATATTCATTAGTGCGGAAATATCGAGAATTCAGTCGCATTGGAAATTTCAATGAAGGTTATCTCAGAAACGGTTACCTCTAGAGACTTAAAGAAAGTCCACCTTTTCACGTAAAACATATTGAGCAAACGATTTTTGTAATACTCATATTGATGCACCAAACAGGAAAAAAGTTTTTATAATCTAAATAAGTTCAATGTGTCGTAGGTGGCGCCCTCTACTCATGATAGGAAACCGTGGTTGAATTTGGATTTCTCGCCTTAAAAACCCCCCAATACGTAATTTTAGATTGTTATGTCATTTCATTGCGAAATAATTGCGAAAATACAAGTAAAATTTTGACACCCTATATTTTGAAAATTTAGCATTTGACTTCATGTTCTTATCTCAATCTTCATAAAAATGTAAGGTCTATCACCTGTCAAGCGTTGCCGATAGAATATCCGGACATCCTGTATAACGAAACTACTGCTGTAACTTTGTTGGAAGGTAGAACTTTATAACGCATGAAATGAGACTACGAAGTAAAATTTTGACACCATGTACTTTGAAAATTAAGCATTTGACTTCATGTTCTTATCTCAATGTTCATAAAAATGTAAGGTGTATCACCTGTCAAGCGTTGTCGATAGAATATCCGGACACCCTGTATAACGAAACTACTGCTGTAACTTTGTTGGAAGGTAGAATTTTATAACGCATAAAATGAGACTTTGAAGCAAGCTTTTCGTCTTCTGGATTCTTCATACACTGTGTTTGCGTTTGCTCCACTACGGTAGCATTTTTCTGTATAAATCTTATTTGCAGGCATTCCAAGAACTCCGGAAATCCTAAGCCGAGACGGCAGCCTCACCAGAGGGCTTCAGCCTCCGAACGGTGCTGGTCGCCTCAACATCTGGATACAGGAATCTCTGTCGGCTTTGGAACAACAGCAACGCGAAACTGCATCTGCGGAACAGAGTCTCACTAAGCTGACAAAGCTACTGCAGCAGATAGAGAACAACAGCATTATTACCGTAGAGGTGAGTTTCATTCATCGTTATCACCATGATATGTAGAAGCGTTGGAAACTGCTGCTTCGTTGTTAAAGGATCTGGGAGCTTAGGAATATGGTAAAATTCAATGCCCCCAAGACCCAGTATTGTAAACTGTTGTATAAGGAGTGCTCAAGCGAGCACCCAGTGTTAATAACAATTAGGCTCTGTCAAGAAGTCATTCATTCAAGCTTCTAGGAGTCGACATTACAGAAAACACGATCTCGCACGAACACGTTTCGTCACTTGCAACAGCTGTTGGGAAAACGCTTGGATACCTATTCAGAGCCAGAAAGTATTTCTCACCATCTCACCTTCACACGCCATATAAAGGTCAGATAATACCTAACCTTGGAGTATTGCTGACAGGTCTGGGGAGCTGCTGCCCCTACTACCTGTCTATAGTTGATGCAATCCAGAGGACAATTCCACTATCCGAACACCGATCTTTATTCCCAGGGTGTCCAAGGCTTGGAATGAACCACCAGGAGATGTATTTATTGGGCCTGCGGTTGTTGGCCTATTCAAGTCCCACATCAACAAATTTTTCCTAACATAACCTTTTCATAGCAACTGCGGTACTCTGGTATTTACGCTTTGCCTTCTTGTTATGCGCAGTTATGAAAGAATAAAAAATAACTTGAAAAAAATTAACACCCCAAAATGACGCCAAATGAGCCGTAGCACAATAGTCACTATAAACTTTGAGGACTGGTGAAACCTAAAATTCAATAAAAATCTTAGTTTCCATCAGAAAATTGTCCGAAGAAAGTACTTCCTTAAGTATATTCCACAATCCAAATGGTTTGAAAAGTTGTTTACCCCAAATTGACAACATTAAAGCCACCTTAGAATTTCTTAAAACGGAATCTGCTCCTCTGAGCTATCCTCTATCGTTGCACCGCTCACCGCTCCTATCAGATGCACCCGCGCGACCGCTGCATCTCATCCTAAGGCAGTCGTTCTTCATACATCAAGAACCGAGCGGTACAACCGCACTTTTATGCCCAGGGTGTCTAAGGCTTGGAATAGACTGCCAGGAGATGTATTTATTGGGCCAGCAGGTATTGGCCCATTCAAATCCCGCGTTAACAAACCTCCCCTAACATAACCCTTTCACAGCAGCCGCGGTACTCTGGTATTTAGGCTGTGCCTACGCGGTCTGCTCAGTTATAAAAAAAAATTCCGTAAAATATAAATCTCTCAAACAAATCTACTTTGAAAAGATTTTCCCTTTCCTTTAAAGAATATGCACAAATGGTCGTATGGATAAGTAGCTGCTAATACCCAAAGCAGTTGACGTCGCTATATAAAAAAATAAAATAAACTCACCTACCGTAAAAATGTAAAATCGGCTTATCGTAGCTTTTTTATCTACCTCGATATTTTACAGAGTACGGGTGAGGCACAGTCTCCAAATGTGAAGAAAGATCGGCGGAAGTTTGGGTTGAAGAAGAAGAAGTCTTCTAAAGGGGGAAGCGTTGATTTGACAATCCAGTTTAGCGGCAACAAATCAACCACCGGCACTGACACTGATAACACGTCGCCATTGTCTGTAAGTGATAATATTGTCAATTTTTAGCAACGTAGATCAAGCATGTTACAAAATTTCCATCCTCGACATTTTTTACGAATAAACTATGATCATTTCCCCTTTTTTCTCTTAAGAATTTTTTAGATCAAAAAAACTTAAAAACAGGATGACTGCATGATCAGAAAAGCATGGGAACCTTTCCACGTAATCTCTCAAAAAATTCTTAAAACCATCAAAAGTTTTTATATATGCACTAAATATACAACTGGTACTAAAAACAATAAAACATACGGGCGTAAAAAATGTTTATTGGTTTTTTGAGCTCCTATAAATCATTTGGTAACCTCTAAAATAAACTGGAATTCAGCTTTTCATTTATTTTGTTTTACTTTTTTTATTACTTTGCCATCCTTGGATTTCCGAGAGGTTTTTTCGACTTCACGACAATTAATAGTAACCTATTGGCAAATCTTCATTGCACTCAGGTTAGTATTTTCCAGGTTATAGGACAGTCACTAATAAGTAATTTGTGTTAATTGTTCGAGACTGCATATTCGACATGAAAAGTGCAGAAAAAAATTATGATTTATTGGTTACTGAAAATTATAAAAAATGGTAGGATTCTCCCAAATTTCCTTAAATTTTGACTGAATAAATTCATAAATGCTTAAAACTCTTAAATGTCTATTAATCAATCATTCTCATTACGTGATTTTTTTTTAATCACAATCGTCGGATCAACTTTCAATAACAAAAATTAGGTTTTTTCTTCCTTACTACAATAAGTTATAAGGGCGCCAAGACTGACCGACGGAATGTCAGGTGACCAGACAGAAATTAGGTGATGTACATATTTCAAAGGGCATCCAAAAAAACTTATATCTGAAATTAGAATTATTTTCCTAATTCCTCCACCTAACGACGCGACGTGAAGTAAACAAGTATACCGAAAAATGAGTTGGCTTCACTTTCATTTCTACAGTCATCTTGCAGATAAAGATATGTTATTACAAAAGATTCATAACAGCCCAAACTATTATCTAAATACCGTTCTGGCAGAACTCGGAAACAGTTGGTCATAAATAAAAACCACAATAGTAAAATCTGCTGTATTCATGGATGGAGAAAGAGTATTTTGTTATAAATAGAGTGTTATACCATTCATGAGTGCATCTTTTTCTTCACAGTACTCACGCACTCCTGGCACCCATATTCTTCGTTCTTATCACTCTACCACTGCACTGTTCAAGGTATTATTTCTGTTTATGTCTTTTTGCTCTTTTCAGTTGTCGTTTGCAGCATGATACATGTATCTTTGCTTATTTTTGGGATAATATACAGGGCGGTCCTTACGTACGCGTGAGATTTTTGAGACGGGCTCCTTTGAGTTCAGTCTAGGAAACGATTACATTTTAAATGAGTAAGAGCCCTCTTTTGTATGATTGTTAAAATTCTCAAACGGTTTTAACAACTATTAAATTAATGTACTAAATCTAGATGTATTGATACTAGTGTTACTAAGTGTTACTAAGCTCCATATTTTTCATGATGCAAGCTGTTAAAATTCGTGAAATGTATGTTTAAAAATATGTTGCAAGGGTGCAAATACGTCCCTTTGTCCCATGACCTATATCGTACTGAAGAGTCCTAACAAGGATGAAGTTTAGGAAATACAGGGAAGGAGATAAAACCCTTTTAATGGAAGAAATATCATTGCTGATTGGTGAGAGTTGTTTCATTACTTCTTATCATGACTGTGCCTTGTAAGTTCGGTCAACGACTCTAGGAAACAGTATTTTATGCCTGTTGCTCTATAACCTGTATCGTAATGAAGATTTTAGGTGAGAAAGATACAATGCCCTTCAATTTTCGAACGTAACTAAAGATCATCTTGTCTATTGGCTTTTTATTGCTTTTTATTAGTAGCTTTAATTTGCCAGTAAAATTCTGCTAAACATATATAATGGTACTTGGTATTTCATTTATCTGTGTAATTATTGTAGTACATGAAGTACTACTAGCTTTGAGAGCAGTTAAATGTACTCCCCTTTTTTGCTGTAAGCTTGCCCGTAGGAAGACCCTCAAGTAGAAGGTGTATGCTTATTCTTTTCTCTTAATGTTGTCCATGGTTTGGTTGATGCATCATACTTTTGGAATTTTCACACCATTACTACGTCCAGTATAATATTTAGAAAAAAAGAGAAATTTTGATGGATTCTTTGTGATGGATAGCAGTTTTAATTTACATAATTATTTTGGGTTACTATTCCGACAAGAACAAGTCAAGTTTGAGTTATGTAACTTATGTTTCGTGGGTTCATTCTGCACACAAACACGTACCACAAAGGTAGAACCTTTGAGTCTTGAGTTTTTTGTTTGTGAGCCTGTGTAACTTTTATCTATTTTTGTATTATTTTAAAAATTTCAGGAAGGAAAAGCTTTTTTTAGATTGGATCGAATGCCAGTGACTAAAAATAGATTACCATGAACTTGTCACCAGGCCAATTTTTTTACCTGTGATACATGCTACACATAATATCAGTTTTGTAATTTGTGGTACATTTTAGACACCTCAGTTTTCATACGACCGACATAATGTTATTATCGAAATTATAATGGTTTTTAATGGATTTATGTAACGATGTGTGGTGTATTTACCTATATGGTTTACTGTCGATAATAAACATATTAATTACTGGGTCATTCATTTACATGCATAAATATTCAGCACACATTATCGCTTGACGAAGCCAGCAGCTGCTTATTTTATTTGGTTTTCAAATAAACAGCTTAGATGTGCTTTAATTTTATATAATTATATTAATTCGTGTTTATTTGTAGCTTTCGTTTATGGAACACAATGACACATTCCTATTATATCATAGTTTGTGTTTGTTTTTGAAATAGTCATATGACTGGCAATGATCGTGTCAAAGTAGTAAACTAGAGTTTACTCGGTTTCAAATTAAAGCAGACACACACAGCAAAAATAGCCCAGTACTCGGAAAACAAATTGCATTTAAGTTGTTCAAAATTTTATCTAGCCGATTGATACTTTAATGAGTTGGTTACGAGATGGGACATAGTGCGGGAAAAGAGAATACCGGGGATAGAATGTAAAAACCAGTTTTTTCCCCAGTTCTTCATTTTATATTTAAAACTGCAGACTGCGAAGGCAAATCCTAAATATTATAAAATGTCATATACACGATTGGCAAAATTGGATCTCGAGTGCCCAATCTCCAATGCAACTAACAGAGAAGGAACATACGGGCAAAGCTGTTAGTTAAAAAGAGACACCTAACCCCTCATTCATCTTACATTCCCACTACATTTACAGCCAGGCCCAAGTTTCGGTGGAGCGCGTTGATGTTACGAGTATCGCATATTGCTAGGTTGTAAGTATGGCCGCTTAAAAGGCTTTGTACTCCTGGAGGAGATTCCATCAAAACTGATGGTATGTGACTGTTCCAAAACTTTCAGCTTACTAGCTTCACGTAACACTGTAAGTTCGGTACCAGGCCAAGTATTGGTGGCAATGGGTGTACAGTTGAGTACATTACTGGTTCCATTCGGGTTTCGACGCAAACCGTTTGCAAACTGTCAGGAGCGTGCGCCGTAGAAATGACCGTGTTCGGGTTTGCACAAACTGATTTGAAACCGGTCAAACCGCTGCAGTCGGATGTTCAGGTTCAATTTGTGGACGGTTTCGAAACAGTTAAACTAGTCAGAGATAGGGGGCATGAATCGTTCTCGGACTGCTGCTTGCGCATGCTCAGTTCACTGTATACACGCTGTTGTTTCCGATGGCATCGTAACAGCTGATCTGTGGTTTTAATTTGTGTTCGGGTTATTCTCAACTCGGATCGGTTTTGGACAGTTTGTAAACCGTTTCCAATTTGCTCCGGCTACGCAGTCCACGGAGAGTTTGCAAATCGTCAGCACATTCGAACCCGAATGGAGCTACTATGTTTTAACTCTCTGACTATCTGATTGGAATTAAAAAAACCTTCCAGTGAGATCAATTTATTTTAAAACTTCTAAAGGTCATTTGCTAATTGCAAATCAATTCCAGCTTTTTAAAGAATGCTTATTTTGTAACATTAGGGTGTGTCTAGACCACCAGAAATCACGAATTTCGTGGCTATCGTTATTTTGAATATGCACAGAAATACGAAATAGAAAAATGATTTCAAATAACGATAGAGAAGGTCGATCAATTTTACTTGCCTGCTCTCTCTGTCCTTGAGTCACTATGGACAAAGTGACATTTTTTTTATGGTCAGCCTCCCGCAAAGGCTGAAACCTATGGCGCTGTAGGAGCGCTGCGGGAGGATAAGTGTCGGTTCACGTCAGACTTAAAACGCTGCAGGTTGTAGCCGTCGGGAAACAAATTCCCTGGCAGCTGATTCCACAGCGTCGAAGTTCTCCAAAAGAAGGAATGCTGGAGGAGACTGGTTCGGAGAGTAAGGTCCTCGACTTGGTAAGGATGAGCTCGCAGAGCTTCTCTAGTTTTCCTGGTTCGGACGGCCTTTGGTGTTATTATCTGGGAGAGCTCACTCGAATATCTTCCGTGATAGAATCTGTAAAACAGTGATAGGTCAGCCACTCTCCTTCGATGTTCCAGACTGTGGAGGTCCTTTGTGAGGTTAGGCGTATCGATTAATCTAATTGCTCTTTTCTGGATAGTGTCCAGAAGAGTGTTTCGGAGCGCATCCCCACACATGGGAGCAATACTCCAGCGATGGTCGGATCTGTGCCTTGTAGAGGAGCAGCAGGTGCTCTGGTGTATACAACTCCCTACAGCGGAACAAAACTCCAAGCTTCTGGGATGCCGTTTTAGCAATACTGATGACGCGGTCGTGCCAGGACATGTTATTGTTGATGTTGATCCCCAAAAGCTTGACGGAAGGTGATTCGACTATGGGGTGACCCTCTATTTCCACGGTTGGTAAGCCATCGTGAGACTTCTTTGTAAGTGTTGTTGCCTGAGTTTTTTGTACGTTGAACTGTACATTATTTGCTAATCCCCACTCGACAATTGTTTTGATATCGCGTTGATCTGTGAGGCATGCTGCTGTCGCCGACGTACCGTCTCCTGGGATGATAGTGGCTTGCCTGGTTCCATGCACGACACTAATGTACTGTCATCTGCGAAGCTGTAGATTGGATTGGATGTTATTTCCAGCAGCTCGTTGATGTACAGCAGAAACAGTGTAGGTGATAGGACAGATCCCTGAGGAACACCGGCGTTTATTGAAAATACGTCTGATGAACAGCCCTCGACTACAGCAAGCAGAGATCGGTCGTTCAAAAAGCTATTCAGCCACTGGCGCAGGCCAGGTGGTAGTCCATGAGCAGCAAGCTTGACCAGAAGTCCCTCAAGCCACACTCTGTCGAAAGCTTTTCGATATGTCAAGTTACACGGGATTCGCCATGATTTTCTATTGCTATTATAAAATAACTTGTAATAAGCCCCTTCATGCGGCTAGCCCTTACTTTTGAGATGTGAACCAACTCATTAATGTGTTTTGCGCCACCAAAAGTCACCAGTCTCCCCGCTACGATTTTTGGTGGTTTACTCTGCCACCTTGGCAGAAAATTGCCGCGAGTCTTCTAAAGAATGGAAGTGGGGGGTAGGGGATGTTGTGTTCTCTCTTCAACCTGTTAAAGGCGATCGGGTATCTGTGTCCGATGCGTTCATATCGACATTCTAGAGCTCGGTTTGCAATCGTGTATACTGAATACTAATAATGAAAAATACGTCGATGAATAAGTCAATTTTTGTTTTTCTCGTGTCCCCATTTTATGAGGAAAAAACATTAGTATAGTTTATTCCACCTATATTACATTTATTTATAAAAAGAAAGGTTCCAATAAAATGGCTACTAGGGTTCACAATTTGTATAAAAATTACAAATAAATAAAACAAAACTCATTGTTTTTTCGACAAGACATGTTGTATGGTCTCCTCTTTATGCTCAACTTCATACAGAATGAACAAATGTTATGATAAAATCTTCTCATAAAGGAGGTTACACAAGCGCGAATTTTAACATCTGAAAATGTAACCAATTTTCAGAGTCTGATAAATTTATCATCATTTTTCACACTAGAAAGATACAACTTCTGATTACCCTTATTTGGATATTTTTAAAGCATAAAACTACGGATAACCATGCCTAAACCTCATTGAAACTTGTAATCAACATGCTGTAAACTACAAGACAGAATACTTCCAAAACTCATAGATTTATGCAGGATGCTTTAGTTGTATAAATATTCCACAGGTCGAATTATGTTTACTTGTTGTTTTTGTTTGTTTAAGAACGAGCTCATGTAGTTTGATACCACCGTAAATAAAAATGGCCAATGGTGTTTCTTCTAGGCTAATTCATTTTCTGCGCTCTCTTGTTCGCCACAGCCTAACGCGATCGCTAGTACGACGTCCACGTTGCCGATTCCCGCAGCGGCCTCGAATGCTCCGACGCCCGACAGTCTCAGCAACGTTGACGTCATCTCACTGTCAGCCGATAATCAGATGAGGGAGGATTTCGTCAATTTGGCCAAAACGGGTAAGTCACAGCCACCTAACCCATATCGAGATCATCACATCTTCTGCATGGATTTTCAACACTGGTCACATAATATATAGGTTGTCCCTGAATTTCCTTGACACGTGAGTGGAATTGTTGATAGTACTATTAGGTCTATATATCATGCGTACAATTTTTTTTGTACTTCAACCCTTATAGCTCACCCTCAACTTTTTCAAGTTTAACTTAAGTCCATATTTTATTTAAAACCTTGTAGTACCTTTGATTTTATACAAAAACCTATTTTTTTCGTAGTCATAAGCATAAGGTAAATAAAATAAGTATTTGAGGCGTCATATTTTAGTAAGAAAAACAATTAAAGAGAAAACTAAGTGGGGTTTTCAAGGGTACTGGATGGCCTATCATACCATGCTTCCGAATTTTTTTTGTACTTCACCCCCTAAAATTCACCCCCAATTCTTTTTCTAATAGCACCCCTTAGCTTTTCCTACATAAGTGAGGCCATTATTTTATTATTATTTTATTAAAATCTTGTAGTGCCTTTACTTCATACACAAACCAATTTTTTCTCCAATTTTATAAGCATAAATAAAATAAGGGTTTTTTTTGAAGCAGAGAAAAAATTTTTTTGTTTTCGAATGTATGTATCAAATACCCTTTAAAACCCACTTAGTTTCCTTTTTTTATCAGTTTTCTGGAAGTTTGCCGAAATAGCTTCTCGTGATGGCGAAACGTCAAGCCTTAACACTAAACGACGCCGGCTTAAAAACTCAAGAAACACAAATTCAAATATTTTGTTTGTTTGAACCATCCTGGTTGATGGTGGCACAGGATGTTGCCAGATCTCCTCTGGGTAAAGTCATTGCATTTTCCTTACATCCTGGTCCATAATGTAAATATCAAAGTTGGTTTGACGATATATTACAGTCATTGAAGTAATAATAAAATTGCTGAAGAAGCATGTGAGGAAGATCCCAAAATAGCCTATTGCCTCAAACGAAGATCCAGTGTATTCGTTATTATACAAGAAATTGAAAAAACCTGTTATTAATCGGCTCAAAGCTACGGTACCAAAGAATGTGCCATTTAATAAATTCAAGAATAATTATTGAGACGGTGGCCAAGTCGTATGTCGCATAAACAATTATTTTTCACAAAACGTGACAACGTCGGATAGACCGACGACCGACCTTGGCTAACAGGTGTAAACAACTGAGAGTGGCAGCGCTTTCAAGTATTTTTTTTATTTCATCAGTGGATGAGTGAAAAATAGACTATTTTAGACAATTCCACAAGATGGATGAGTCCAGATGTTATCATTGCTAATAATGTAAACAGATGGTAAATAATAACAACGTGATCTTGCAAACAATCACATGCCTAAGGCATATGCTTTGTTTCTTCTGACCTATTCGTTGGAGCAAATAAATATAATATAATAAACATGGCGGCAACTGACAAGACGTGCTACACAACTGAGAGCACAAAACCGTGCAAAAGATTTAAACAAACGCGCAAAGTGGTCAAAAGTGTGTTAAGTGCAACGCTGTATCGCACTACAGCTGTGTGAAAAAATCCAAGAACATTATAATTGTTGACAATGAAAGAATTATATGTTGCGGTTCTGAGCAGCCACAAACAAATGACGATGATGGTGCCTTCTTTGATGCCATGGAAAATTTATCCGAAGCAAGTAAGATAGACATAAGCATATTTCATTATTTGATCAAACAAAAAGATCGAATAATAAAGGAGCAGCAAGATAAAATTGATTTGCTTAACACACAAATCAATTTATTAAATCAAATAAGCAATTCTCGTGCATCCATATTACCTGTACGAGCAGCGCAACAAAAACTGGAGCAAAAAAAGCCAGGCACGACCTCGAGTTCTAAAAACAAGAACTCCGATTGTGAAAGTGAAAATACCAAACATACAAATTTGCCGTCACAATCAGCTGTATATGAAAACATAAACAATGATGAACTGCCTGCTGCGACGGTGGCTGCAGCAAATTCAAACAGAAATGATAGTGAGGATATTACTACAGTACATCAGAAGAATAATGAGTGGCAGAGGGTGGAGAGGAAAAAGCGGAAGGTGATTATAGGGAGCCACCCTGACAGCAAAACAATTCAAGGTGTCCCTAGACAAACAGCACTTCACGTTTGCCGATTAGCTACGAACACAACAGTCGACTCGCTCGCTAGGCACCTGAAGCCCCAATTTCCTGAAGTAGTTGTGAAGTCAATTACCTCAAAACATCCCCAGATATATTCATCTTTTAAAGTTTGCATTCAAGATAAAGACTTCAACAGAGCGATGGATCCTAGCTTATGGCCAACTGGTGCTTGTGTAAGCCGTTTTTTTAAACTTGAGAAGAAGGAAGGACCAGGAGACCTAACTACAGTGAGCAGTGACAAAAGTGACGTGAACATAACTCGTAAACAGTTAAAGTTGTTTTTTATTAATATTCAATCATTGAAAAATAAGATAGATCAGTTAGATGCGTACTTGTGTGATAAAAATGTCAACGTGCTATGCTTTAACGAAGCGTGGTTAACTGATGTGGAGGTAGAATGCCTGCGTATAGAAAACTTTTTTGTTTCATCGTATTACAGCAGAACCTGCCATAAAGGTGGTGGAACAGCTATTTTGACAGATACAGAGTGTGACTTTGTACCACTGCCACTGATAAATGGTAAGTCAATCGAAAAACTTATTGAACTATGTGCAATTTTTTTTCAGTCTACTGAGACATATTTTATTAACGTCTATCGTCCACCGAAAGGTGACTTTGACCAATTCTTACACGTATTGGATTCTGTGTTGATAGAAGTTAGTAATAGTAACAAAAAGACTGTAGTTATAGGGGACTTTAACGTACACTTCAACACAGAGCAGAGTGAATGCATGAAGCTATGTAATTTGATGAGAACTTTTGGTTTTGAGAGGATGGTGAATGAGAATACTAGAAATAAAAACTGTTTAGACAATGTATTTATCAATTTTGATGAAAACTTGTGTAAAGTATCAGTTGTTGATTCAAATCTTTCAGATCACAGTGGTGTTTTTGTGGATATATCGTATCCCATCTCAGATGACATCAGAGATACCCGCATAAAACTTTGTAGACCAATAACAGAGGCTGGTAAATATGCCTTTTACAACTTAGTAGAAAATAGTGACTTCTCTTTCGTTACTGACAACAATTTAAGCGCATCCACAAAATTCGATATTTTCTTGCAGGTAGTGAATGGCTGCTACAGTGCAGCGTTCCCCGAAAAGCGATACATAAATCGAGTTACTGCGCAAAGCCACCAACTGTGCTGGTTTGACGAAAAAATAAAAAATATGAGAGAAAGTCTTCGATTTCTTGATTTATGTTATAAACAGAACCCAACTGATGAAAACAAAAAAATTAGGAATAACTTTAGAACTAAATATAAATTAGAAATCAAAAACAGCAAAAGAAGAGCAAATGATGATGCGATTAAATCTTCTGATAACCACATTAAATGTATATGGAATATAATAAACAGTCATCGAAATATTACAAACAAAAATACCTTTAATGCAACTGACATAAGTCCTGACCAATTCAATAAGTATTTCACCACTGCAGCCGAAAATTTGGTGCGACAGCAAAACCATCGGGACAGTAGCGCTAACATAAATATAGAAAGAATAAGACCACCGAACTCAGTAAAGGAATGTCAATTTGAAAAGTTTACTTTCATTGAGGTTAGGGATATAATAACTTCATTAAAAAGTAAATCTAGTAAGGATATATACGGTCTTAACGTAAATCTAATAAAAACTATTAAGGACATAATAGTGATTCCACTAACAAAACTCCTTAATCTTTGCTTGCAAGAAGGTATATTTCCCGACTGCTTAAAATTAGCCTTAGTTAACCCAATATATAAAAAGGGCGACAGAAATGATCCTGCAAACTATCGCCCAATATCTCTCTTACCTATTTTTTCGAAAATTTTTGAGAAAGGCTTATATAACAGGTTGATACATCACTTTGAAGCCAATAATTTTTTTACAAATTGTCAACACGGCTTCCGTAAAGGTCGCGGTACTGTGACAGCTATTCACGATTTTGTGAAGAATGTCATGGATGCATTTGAAAATTATGAATATAATAATACATTGTTTCTTGACCTCAGTAAGGCTTTCGACTGTGTATCGCATGTCATGTTATTAAATAAACTACAAAAATACAGTATATCATCTGACAGTTTGACTCTTCTAAGATCATACTTGGAAAATCGAGCCCAGATCATCAAAATCGGACATAAATTGTCTCAAACCGAATACCTGAAGATAGGTGTTCCGCAAGGATCCATCCTTGGGCCTCTGTTGTTCCTTGTTTATATAAATGACTTACCTTGGCTACAAGAGTCAGTATTCCATGTGTTATACGCAGATGATACAACTATATCAGTTAGATGCAAGGATATCAATAATGTCCTTACAATCACGGATGATGCACGGTCGAAGGCTGAACTCTGGTTCAGAGAAAATGGTCTTGTCTCTAACCCTGAGAAGTCACAGACACAACCCTACGTGAGGCCGAACGTGATCAAATAAACACTTCCATAGAATTTCTAGGCGTTCACTTAGATCCTCACTTAAAGTGGGACGTGCACGTTAATAAAGTATGTACAAAGCTTTCAAGTAGTGCTTTTATGTTGAGAAATCTAAAAGGCATAGTATCCTCAGATGTACTAAGAACAGCATACTATGCTCTGTGTCACTCTGTACTGAGCTACGCAATTCTTATATGGGGACATGCTTCTGAATCCAGCAAAGTTTTTGCGGTGCAGAGAAGAGTTATTAGAATAATATCTGGTTTGGGATATCGTGAGGATTGTAAGCAAGCTTTCATAGCCCTCAATATTCTAACTGTTCCATCTATATATATTTTAGAATGCCTTACATACGTATATACTAACAAAGACACTTTCTTGACATATACTGGTCAGCACAACCATGATACAAGGCACAAAAATAATATCATCACTCCTTACTATCGACTCAAAAAAACCCAAAATGGCCCAAACCATCTAGCAATAAAAATGTTCAATAAGTTGCCAGAAGACTTGAAGAATCTATCAAACATCACACTTTTTAGAAGACAAATAAAAGGATTTCTATCGCAGAAGGCATTCTATCACTACAATGAGTTCTTTGATTGCGTGTTTACATAAATGTCTTAATGTTTGTGAACGATTTTCTGTTAATTATTGTCTGTTGTATTATACTATTATATGTTATACGTTTGTCGACCTAAATACTTTTTAAATTGTTATTTTTATACTTCTCTTTTTTGACTTGTGAAAGTACAATGTGCATATCACCAATAAATTATCTATCTATCTATCTATCTATCTATCTATCTATCTATCTATCTATCTATCTATCTATCTATCTATATATTTTTAGGAATAAACTATCGTACCTACTCACTTGTCTTTATTAGTAGGCATGCATACAATAATTTATTTATGAATCAGTTTAAGTGTCTATTTCTGCTTCGTGATGTGTGATCCGAGAATACCAAAACTGACGAGAAGCGATAGAATAATTACAATCCTGTATGTCAAATATGCTGTTTTCCAATCAGTTGCTTATAGTTTAGAATCAGCCGAGAATATATGTCCCAGGTGTCAGTATTTGTGTCCTGTCAAGCTCCCGTACTACAATTGTCAGCAGCAAACATGCCGTTTCAAAGTCAAACGAGAGTATTCAAAGTAATCGAAAATGGCGCCTTCGACCTCCAACGAAGATCAAATACGCCGTCGCACAGTGGGGCAGGAGAAGCTCAAATGTGGCATCAAATAGGATACCTACCTTCTATTAATATTTTTTACTATTTTATATACATCTAGTAGTGATAAAGGTATAAAATAAAACAAAATAAAACAATTCAAGTATTTATTTGTCATTTTCACTAGAAAGAAAACATTTATAAATAAAAAAAGAGCATATTTCTAGAAACATTGTCAAGAGACTGAAAAATGTTTCCGTTGGTACTAATTTACAATCAGAAAATAACTACTTGTCCTTGTCTTAACTGTCAGCTTCACTGATACTGAGATCATGCCCTCATCATCATTTTCATCATCATTATTTTCAACTTGGATTGTAGAGCTTCTCTTGCAAGGCGTTGTGTTTTTTCTTATGCTGTTTTAATTTGCTTGAGATAAGGGGATCAGAACTTAAAAAAATGCGTTGAATATATCTTGGTTGGTTTGTACTCGACTACATTTCCTTGCGTAATTTTCGCGATATTTTTAAAAATCTTTGTTGCGTGCTTTTTGAGCATGTAATGAATCCATCACGACATAGTGTATAATTTTCAAGGCATCTAGTATGTATTCTACGTGCTTGCGTCCAACGATACTTAAATTGTGATTCAAAATGATATATTTTTTCATAACGTCCCTCAATCCCTCTTGATCAATTCCTCTTAATCACATTTGATTTGTTTTCTTAATCGAGCAGTCAAAAAAGCTAACTTGTCTTTAATGCCATTACTTTGTGATCTACTTAGGTATATCATAGAGGTCTCTTCTTTTCAGTAATACAGTATTTTAATTCATTCCTGGTACAAATGACATGCAAACCTGTACTTTGTAAAACTCAGTTCAAAAATAATTTTTTTCTAACATTTTTTTCTAAAAATGATTTTTATAAGGAAGGAGCAAAAAAGAGCAAGTACATGGCATGAATTTGTGTTAAATATGAATCACTTATCTAGGGAAATTAAACTTGATCTACTTTAGAATGTAACTAAAATTGTCGTTATTTTTGGGAAACATTGTATAATATACGACTCAACGAACATTTTAGTGCGAGTGACATACCTGACCATGAAAATTCGATATCATAGTAACTTTATCGCGTATACTTCCTTAAATAAAATTTTCAGGCAGGTTATAACTGGCACGAAACTGGCACCCTTGATCTCTTCGCGGCTGTAGGCTATCAACCGATGCGTCTCGCGACAGTAGGGATAGGGTCGGAGCAAATTTTTTTGTAGTATATCCCTGGTTAGGGACGTTTAAAAATTGCGTAAACTGAGACGTCTCGATTTCATTTTTTTATTTATTGCCCCGTTTGAAGGTTTTCTGCCCCACTGTGCGTCGTCGGCTGTAGCTTCTCGTCAGTTTTGTTACTCTCGTCTCCGGATCTTCAAGATCCTGTCATATACTGACCTTTATATCCGCTATGTTCGCAGTGCTGACGACGTTGAAAAACCTGACGTTCGGGCTGACCACGGAGCGGGAGCGTTTGAAAAACGCCTTAGAGGTGGAGGCACAGACGCCTGCCAGTGTTAGTAACCAAAACCTACTCACTTTAAAGAATAATCTCAATCAAGTTCTCCAACAGAATTCGGATCTGCGCAGCCGGCTGGTGAGGATTCACGAAGCGTCCGACTTGGAGGATCTGTCCTCGGTGGAGCACTTGTCAGAGAATGTAAGCGAACCTCAGTCTTTTAGGTTAGGTTTTTCAAGTGTGGTGTTGTGCCGTTTTATAATAAGTAACAGTTTTCGGAATTTCGCTTTCGAGGGAGCTGAAAGGTGAAGTTTGAAGTTTAGGTGGCTAAAAGGGCGTTTCAAGTGCTGCGGAAACTGAATTTTCAGAAAACTATAATAAAGCGCTAAGAACTATAAAACACTATAAGTTGTTTCTTGGGTGTCCGGATATTCGACCGACGACTCTTGACAAGTGATAGAACTCACATTTTTATGAACATTGAGATAGGAGCATGAAGATGATTAATTTTCAAGATACTGGGTGTCACAAGTTTTACTTTAATTTTGTTTTTTTCTCAATGGGGTATTTTCCGAACAAAATTTTGTGACGGAATATTGATGTTACGTCCCCAAAAACCATGTAACGAACATTTTTACGTTTTATTGTGAACGCGAAGTGGGTTAAAATCCCCTCCAAGGTTCAAACATAAAATTTCGCGCCAAAGCTGTGACGTAATAAATCTTAGCGTGACGTAATAAGTCCTTCGTGGTGCTATCCTTAGAATGTGACTCTACTTTGTCGTCTGACCTCCTTTTCTCCATCTACAAACATAACCTCCGCTTCGTATTGACATTGACAGATGTTTGTTTACATCATTCCATCATGGTTAATTACCGTGACAGTCGTGAGACCAGGGGAGGTTATTTATGGCATGACACTAGTTAGAGGCTGTTAAAGAATGACGAGTAAAATTGTGAAAAGTAACTAGGAAACATTGTCAGAGTGAACTGCTAATTACATAATAATGCAAAACATGGAATTGCAGTGTAATGTAACATTTATAGTCTACAAAAATGAACTTTTATTCAATTAAAAAGAGGGAAACTAAATAAACATAATAAATAAAATTAAGTTTACATCCTCTATATGTAGAAAAACTAGGCAAAATGTTAACAACGTGACAACCTTGAATCTACGCATAATTCAAATTAATATAGACATCCGATCTACATCCGGCATAAAAATGACTTTTGATTGGTTGATTTCTTAGGCGGGAGGTTTAAAATATTTAAATGAGCTCTTTTCAAAGGGATGATTTTTAAACTCTATCTTTACTCCACGTGGGCAGAAAAAAATTGTGCGAACAGTGCCATCATTACAAATTAGATTATTATTATTCCACAATAAAATGCCATAACGATCTAAAAATACGTATCAGGGTTTTTAAAAACGAGAAATCCAAATTCAATTTAAATTAACAAAACTTTTTTCCATTTTAGTGCATCAATGTTGAGTATTAAAAAAATATGTTCCCCAATATGCGTTATGTGAAAAAAGGTTTACTTTGTCTAAGTCCCTAGAGGTAACCATTTTCGAAATACACTATTGAAATTTCCAAGGCACCCCAATTAGTAAAATGTGATCGAAAGAAATATCGAGATTGTGTTGAAGTTTGAGAATACTTTGTAAATTGTATGTAAACGTAAGAGCCTAATATTAATTCGTGCAGAAATACCAATAATTCTTTCAATCACAATTTACCATTCAGTCGCATTGGAAAATTCAATGACGCTCGTCTCGAAAACGGTTACGTCTAGTGACTCAAACAAAGTAGGTATACCTTTTTCACATGAAACATTGGGGAAACGATCTTTTTGATATTCACATTGATGCATCGAACCGAAAAAGTTTTGATAATTTAAAATAGTTCAATCTGCCGTAGGTGGCGTCCTCTATTTATGACAGCAAAACCGAGGATTTGGATTTCTTGACCCAATGGATCGTTGTGACATTTTATTGCGGAATAATTGAGAAAAAACGAAAATAAAAGTAAAACTTTGGTTTCATGTTCCTACCTTCTTCTTCTTCTTATATCCTTATGGTTTCTGTGCATTTGCTCATTCAATGTTCATAAAAATCTGAGGTCTATCACTTGTCAAGCGTTGTCGGCTGAATAGTCGGACATCCTGTATAATGGGTATAGACTATAGGAGATACAAAAAATTGTAGCTAATGATTTCAGCTACAAAATTCATCCAAATTATTTCTTTAATATCCACATTCTTGAAATATGAAGGATTTGACGTTGAAATTGATCATAACGTTAAATGTATATAAAGTATTAATTGTTTTCTCAAAGTTATAATAATATTGCATATTTTTCTCTCCGTCTTGTAAGCGGTTTCTATCATTTTTGAATGTTAAATCATTATAATCATTATAATCATAAATCGTTAATTATTAAGGGTACATGCGCATTCAAGAGTAGCAAATCGTCTTCATCTTTTTAACGATTTAGATATATTAATTAACATAGCTGAAATCATCCGCTACATTAATTACACATTTACACAAAAAACTTTTCTATTACCAATATTTAACAAACAAAAAACCCTATATTATACATTTTGAAAACCTTTTTTCATTTTTTTTAAATCTTGTATCAGCTGGGACTTTTTTCCAAAATAAATGACTCTTTCAGATACCTAAATGACCATTGTCAAAAATGTTTAGGGCCAAACGCTTGAGTTATTCAGAAATCAATATTGTTTGCATCTTCTCTCTTGCGCTTCCACTCACCTGGAGCGAGAATCGCTCATAAAAATCATGACAACCTCTATTTGCGGCCATTTTCCAACTGGCAACCATGTATTGATATGGATGAAACTTTGATTTCATATTAAATTGGAAAACAAAGTGAATGCAGATAATTAACAGCAATATACCTGTTCAGACCTGGCAACTCTAAAGCTGCAGCTGACAGAGAGCTTCGTATTAACCGTCATTTTCTTTCAAATGATGTAAAATTGATAGAAAAAACATATAGTTGTAAGTTATATTAGCAAATTAATTACAATAAAATTAATTGGAGTTAAAAGCAGCTAATTTTCAAAAGGGGCACTATACTTTCTCAGGATTCATTTAAAATTAATCTTATCAACAAAAAAAAACAGATATCTGCAGGATCGACCAGTGGCATTCTGTACGAACGTGGCCTACTTTGTCATCTAACCTTTCGATATCACCTTTCGTTCTCCTCGCCCCCCCTACACTGAACTAACCCGCTTCTGCCTCCCGCTTATAGCACCGCGCAGGGGGCGGCACCGGCGGCGCCTACACCGCCGCCTCGCTCAGTTACAGCTCGTCCTGCGTGAGCGCCACCGAGTTCTTCGACGCCGAAGACGTGCCGGCCAACGAGAAGAAGCGCAGGCCTCGCGGCCACTCCCACAAGGGGGCGGAGCCGGACGACGAGGGCGACCGGCCGAACGCCGAGGAGGAGTCGGAGGTGCGCACGCGCAGCGAGAGCAGCTCGGAGGCGGGGTCGCTGAGCAGCGAGGCGGAACTGGAGGAGGGGAGCATCAGCAGCGAATCGGAATTGGGGGCGGAGCTAGCCAACTCGGAGAGGGCGGAGCTGGGAGGTGAGTCGGCTTAGAAGAGTGGATTGGTTGGAGTGACGTAAGACAGGTTTTCAACTAACATGGTTTATTACGTATTGAACCGGATTAATATATTCATAAATGCTTCTCAAACCAACATGAAATTTGGGATGTAAATTGGGTTGCAAGGAACGTGTGTCAGGCATGACATTTCGGTTGTTTATCTGTGATACATTTCAAGATGCAGCACCAACTTGATTTTTTTTTTAAATTGAACGAATAATCAAAATGGACGTCGTTCGGAAGCTTATTTTGTTTCAAAATATTAGCTAAAAGTGTCGAAACTGTAAGTGTCATGTTGACTGTGTATGAAACATTTTGACGCCTGAATCAGCTTTAGTGGATCCACTATCTACTTTACTCATCCTTGTTGGTTATGAGAAACTAACCTAAAAAAAACAACTAAAATACTGATAAAGAATTCGTCTAAGATCCGAATATAAGACGACCTTCACCGAACTGGTTAATGGATGAAAAGCATTTTATGTTAAATTTAATATGTTAAAAAACATATCGCGAGTGGGTTGGCTGAAAAATTTCAGTCCAGGATATGATTAATTAATTGAACAATTAATTTTTTTTAAACACTTCACTGGTTTGGTTAATAGACAAATCACATACCAATCGAAAGTATGAAGCCCATAGAATATGCAAACGTTAGGTTGGCTACGTTTTTCCCGCCCCAACTATAGGGTAGGCAGGTATAAACAGGTAAATCAATAATGGTAATTTGCACCGGTGTGGTTAATGCATGAAACTTATATTAAAATAAAGATAATTTTATTGCAACCAGGTCGATATAGGGTTGTCTGCAAAAAATCAGTCTGGAATTCCGGCTGTCGAATTTTAAAGATCAAAATATTGCTGCCAGTGAATACGTGCGCCAGAGAGGTCCGAGTGAACTATCCCGTGTATTAACAAAGGACGCAGCATAGCAGCTTCGTGTAGCTCGGCCATTGAATGAAAGAGAGTGCGCATGTCATGTGTGTGTCATGATTGTTGTTATTTCTAAACATTAAATTGTTATAAAAAATGGCTAAAAAGTGTTTTCTATGCAATTCGGACAATGATGTTGTTGATTTTAACGATGAAACGTATAAAATCTGTTCGTTGAAATTAAATTTTCGTAAAAAGAAAAATTTTAAATACAATGGCGTTGAGTTAACCAATGCATCACTCGATTTTGTAGATTATCATACCACGTGCTACAAAAAAGTGAATGCTTTGGGTAAAAAACATAATGAAGAGTTTAATAACTTTCTTGGTGAGAATACGGTAAGTGCATAATAATTTAACCTTCAAAACTATCTTAGTAAATACATTATTTCAATTTCACGGACACATGGCATGCGCAATCTCTTTCATTCAAGCTACACGTAGCTGCTATGCTGCGTCCTTTGTTAATACACGGGATAGTTCGCTCGGACCTCTCTGGCGCACGTATTCACTGGCAGCAATATTTTGATCTTTAAAATTCGACAACCGGAATTCCAGACTAATTTTTTGCAGACAACGCTATATCGACCTGTCTGCAATAACATTATCTTTATTTTGATATAAGTTTCATGCTTAACCACACCGGTGTAAATTACTATCATTGATTTACCTGTTTATACCTGCCTACCCTATAGTTGGGACGGGAAAAACGTAGCCAACCTAACGTGTGCATATTCTATGGGCTTCATACTTTCGAATGGTATGTGATTTGTCTATTAACCAAACCAGTGAAATGTTTAAAAAAAATTAATTTTTCAATATTTAATTAATCATATCCTGGACTGAAATTTTTTAGCCAACCCACTCGCGATATGTTTTTTAACATATTAAATTTAATATAAAATGCTTTTCATCCATTAACCAGTTCGGTGAAGGTCGTCTTATATTCGGATCTTCTACTAAATACTTTACAATAAAAATGAAAACAATACAGGATTCCAAGACAAATACTGTCACTGATGAGTGACGGCAGTGATGGGACAGATTGACGGATGACGAACCTTAACTTAGATCACGATCACCGAATCACGGATCATTAAAACGGGAACACAAGATAATGTACGTGCGTACGACTGCCATGTCATCGTACCTTCAGTGTAACACAGTTTCTGACCTCAAAAAGCATTCTAGTGTTGCCGGAGCCCCCATACTCGCCGGATATAGCGCAATGTGCCTTTTTCATTTGTTTCCCCGAATCAAACAAGTGATCAAAGGAACGCATTTCGAGTCAGTTGTAGACATTCATGTAACGAGGGTACTTTAGGAGTTTCCAGTTGCAGCGTTCCAGGAATATTACGAAAACTGGAAAAAACGTTGGAATCAGTGTGTAGCTGCCCAAGGGGACTATTTTGAAGATCACATTGTTGGTGTCTTAATATTTAAATGTACGTGTTTTATGCAATCAGTCCTGTTAATTTATTGTCAGACCGCGTACATGAGTTTTGCTGACAACGATTATAGCTGCTAGATAGCAAGTGTAAAAGTAGAGGTGCGCAGTAGCCAAAAAGTAGCCAAGAACTAGATCCGTAGACATTTCGAAAATACTTATATCAGGAAGAACTTTTCCGACAGTTAGATTACTAGCAACTGCGATAATACACTGCTAGTTTAGATAGTTTAGTTAGTTAACAGGATAAGGTGGGCTCACTAGCTTTTCAACTCGCTCGCTTAAAGTAATAGACACTTCTCGGGGCTCAAACCTGAATGATAAGCAGACCATCAAACATGATAAATGTTTATCTCCAATTTGATAATTTTTCGGATTTTAAGCGAGGCAAGGTAAAATGTTAACCATTTTCTGTGATTATAGACACTAGTGGCCTGACGGGTAGACGTACTGCCCTTCCCGTTCCCAGACCCCCAACGGAAGGCCTTTCCCTGTGGAACCTGCTCAGTAGGAATATTGGCAAGGACCTCTCCCAGATCAGTATGCCTGTCGCGCTCAACGAACCTCTTAACGTCCTGCAAAGGCTCTGTGAAGAACTCGAATATTCTGAACTGCTTGACAAGGTATGAACTTTTTTTTATATTCTCTAGAGTTTCATGCAGGTCGTTATTTTATAAAACTGTGTTAGCACGATTGGTCCTAGAAATGGCATCACAAATTTTCATTAATAAGGCTCAATTTGATACCATGAAGATTGTCAGACAAAAAAAATATTATTGATCATCCCTAAATCATCACTTGTGGAAGATTGGCCTGAAGATTACACGCATTTTTAAATAAAAAAAATTCTTTCATTAAACACTTTTTTGTTACAGAACTCTTAGTGCTGCCTAAATTAGTTAAGCTGAATTTGGATAGATATACGAGGGGTGCTCTATATCTCTGTCAATCCACCAGTACGCAGACAGCTGTTTCACGCTTATTAGCGATCATCAGTGCGCCATAGGTCGATTGACGAAAATAGAGAGCATCAGATTTTTCATGTTTACTACACATGTGAAACATGTGAGAGCAGACGACAGAAAGGTTCTGCCGGTGCGCCATCTGGTACCCGAAGGTAACGGCAACCAAAGAAAATCGCTGCGAAACAGCAGCAGACTTCTTGGTGGAACGCCACGGCGCGTCCGCTTTAGCCACCAGAGAGCGCGGGTTCTATATGCTAGTGCATATTGAAGTCGATATACGAGGGTTGCCCTATATCTGCGTCAATC
Organism: Callosobruchus maculatus; assembly: GCA_951848785.1. Taxonomy (NCBI): domain Eukaryota; kingdom Metazoa; phylum Arthropoda; class Insecta; order Coleoptera; family Chrysomelidae; genus Callosobruchus; species Callosobruchus maculatus. The sequence goes on along the minus strand of CATOUR010000081.1, from coordinate 3,322,225 downwards.
CACCAGTACGCAGACAGCTGTTTCACGCTTATTAGCGATCATCAGTGCGCCATATGTCGATTGACGGAAATAGAGAGCATCAGATTTTTCATGTTTACTAAACATGTGAAAGATGGCGCACCGGCAGAACCTTTCTGTGGTCTGCTCTTGGATAGATATGTTATTCTTCATGTAACCGATGTAATCAATCAGTTTGACAGCCTGATGATGCTATTAAGTATCAAGATACGTTTCACATACTTTTATTATTATTAGGACGTTTTTGTTTTGTTTTTCAGGCAGCTAGTATAGACGATCCGTATGAAAGAATGGTGGAAATAGCAGCGTTTGCAGTGTCTGCGTATGCAAGTACCCTGAGTCGAGCTGGAAATAAACCCTTCAACCCCTTATTAGGAGAAACTTACGAATGTATTAGGGAAGACAGAGGATTTCGATTCTTAGGTACTTTATATTCTTGTATTTTTATTGAATCATTCATATTTGCGACATTCTTAGTTCTCAAGCTGTTACGTATGTCCAATAATATAAATAAGTGAGGTTTATTGTTTTCTAGATTCTCTGATCACTTTCCAATCACATCTAAAAGCTGTTTTGACTGTTAGACAATCAGAGAATCCGACGTGAATTGTCAAAAAACTTATATTTTTGATTGGATACAATAAAAACGGTAATGAACGAATCCAAAATTCCACCAACCCCAGTTTGAGGACTACCCTAATATATACCAATCGTATATGTACTTTAGTAAGAATTGTGAATAACCTTTTTTCTATTGTAGCTGAACAAGTTTCTCACCATCCCCCTATAAGCGCCTGCTATGCAGAAAGTACGAACTTTACTTTTTGGCAAGATGCGAGAGTCAAGACTAAATTTTGGGGCAAAAGTATGGAATTTCAGCCTCTAGGCAATGTGCACGTACTCTTACCTAAGACTGGTGACCATTATGTGTGGAACAAAGTGAGTGTAGCAGTTATATAAAAAATAAATTTTCTTATTTCTGAACAACTTATGTAAGCATGTGCATTAAAGACAAAAATACAAAAACTTAAAATTGATATCGAATAATATTTTATACCTATATCTGGGTAGAGATATTGTTGGAAATTCTATTTAGTATATTGTTTTAGAATGTTGGCCATTACTAACTGAAAATGCACGCACTCATATAAGAAATGTGTGAAATAAATAGAGATTATTCCATTTCAGGTTACAACTTGCGTTCACAATTTATTCAGCGGACAAAGATGGGTAGACCAGTACGGTGAACTGAGAATTACGAATGGCCGAATTATGTGTAAATTGACATTTGCGAAAGCTAGTTACTGGTCGGCTAAGAGGCATGAGGTAAGTTGAGGAAACTTTGAGACTTTGAAATATATATTATGGATGGTTTTTTGCCAACCCAAAAAAAACGGAATTGTTTATTTATGGCATCATATACTACGTTTCCACGGGCTTTCGAAACGTTCTCAAAACGTTTTGAGTTTTCAAATATATCGTGGAAACGTCATTTGGATGCGTTTCTGTTCAAGGTCGATTCGCGAATTTTTGGGATCGTATTGAGATCCAAATGTCGTGGAAACACAAGCTGTCACTTTCAAAATGTTTTGAAATGAACTATGCACTATGAGTTGCTGTCTAATGTCGCTATCATTAGATTATTGAATTTTATTGAAACTGAAAATTTATAATAAACAACAAAATAGAGGTTATAAAACTAGGAAATGACGTTTGTCAAGAGAGTCAGTTTCAAACGTTTTGAACTCGTTTCGCAAATCGTTTTGAAACCTATTGTGGAAACGCCGACAATCCAAAATCACAAATTAGGGTCACCCCGTAATGTGTATAAATGTTTTTAATTTTAGGTTTTTTGCTGATTTTTTCGGATGTAGCATGTTTTGCTAACTTGTTTCGATGATTTTATCGTGATTTGATAGAAGGTAGCGTCAAACGCTGATGATTAGTTAGTAACACTTCTAAGTTAACTTTGACCAGAAATATTACTGACAATGACAATCATGCAAGTGAACGGTTATACCTTTTAGTGAGCTCCCAATTTTTGTTCAATAATTATTAAGAGCTGTTAACTCCCAGATCAGTTAAGTCGTCCCAATCGATCCGTAAAAAAACTCTTGCAATTATAGTGCTTATTTCTGCAATGTTTAGCAGCACACACACTTCCAGCCCTTTGTTTATCCGTTTTAAAGACCATATACTATCAACACCGCGAATACAAAATCTCACAGCGTACGCGTATGGATTTTATCTCAGCCAATACTAGCGTCGACCTTGCGTCAATGGTTTACACGCGCGTATGGTGGAGCCAACCTGAGATTTTATGCTGATTGTTTGGTATGGTGTCCATTTACTTCGAACCCGCAAGAAGGAACATACAAAGAAGTTTGTTATTTCAAGCGTCCTTACTAACTGATATGGCCTTACATTTTAGGTGGTTGGTGCAGTATACGACGAGAACGGCCAGCCTGTCCGCAGGCTATTCGGTAAATGGTCGGAATCCTTGTATTGCGGCGTGGCGCCATCTGCCAGGTGCATATGGCGCGCCGGTACTTTGCCTCCCAACCACGAACGGTACTACGGCTTCACCAGGTTCGCCATCGAGTTGAACGAACTAGGACCAGATCAGCATCTGTTGCCTCCGACAGACACCAGGCTTAGGCCGGACCAAAGGGCGCTTGAAGAAGGTAAGAACTAGTTATAATAAGTTTATTTCCATCAGACTATAAAATAATAGTATAGGTAACGTCGTGATATAGTGTATAACAAACAATACATTCAAAGCAGAGAAAATAAAAAACCGAACCGAATCGGAATATATGTAAATTAATAAAAACGAAAGAAAGGGCACTCTTAAACTAATATACAATTAAAGCCTTTACCTTTATATTTTTTTTGCTGTTATAATGACTCTGGTCAGAGACCAACAGGCCAGATCATTTTGCCCCATCCTTGCATAAGGAAGGGAAATTTTAAACTGTATTAAATATAGGAGAGTGGAACATAAACCATAGCTATGGAACAGTAGTTAGTGTTTCATTTCATGTTTTCTTGTACGTTTTCTTTTTTTTGTGCGTTTTTTTATTAATCTTGTTTTTGTTTAGCTATTATTACTTTTTTTATTTAATTTTAAATCTTTTCCTGCCTCTTAATATACTACAATTGTTGAGTCGTGCCATTTTGTATACAATTTGTTCTTATTTAATTTTCTATCTACCTTTTTATTATAGAGATGTAAATTAGTAATCTTTTTTTATGGAAAAAGTGCAACTTGTATAATTGTTGGTGCATGCTTGCCCGTTGCATCGCACTAACAAACTTTGGTTTTGTTTTACCGTATTGGACCATAGTTTTTTTATTTGAATTCAAAACCAAATAATAATTTTTACAATATAGAGACATTGCTTGAGATTTTTCAGTGGCCATATATCTGAGACCACCTATCATATCAGATTTCAAAGTAAATGCTGTATCATCTGCATATAAAGTTATTTTTATGTATGAAACACTCTTCACAATATTATTAATGAATATTATGAAGAGTAACGGACCCATTGTCGTCATCGGATACCATTTTTTATTTGTTATTTATTTTTTTTATTTATTTGCATAAATAAGTTTGCTAACTAACCCTAACCAATAAGGCTTATCTCGAAAACGGTAACTTCTAGAGACTTAAACAAAGTATACCTCTTTTACGTGAAACATATTGAGGAAATTTTTTTTTTTTAATAATCACATTGATGCACCAAACCGGAAAAAGGTGTTGTTAATTTAAAAGAGTTTGATCCGCCATAGGTGGCGCCCTCTATTCATGATAACAAAACCGTGGTTGAATTTGGTTATTATCTCGTCTTAAAAAACCTCCGGTTTTAGATCGTTGTGCCATTTTATTGCGGAATAATTGAGAAAAAAACGAAAATAAGAGTAAATTTTTGACAACCTGTATCTCGAAAATTAAGCCTTTTAAGGCTTGTTCCTATCGCATTGTTCATTAAAATGTGAGGTCTATCACCTATCAACCGTTGTCGGTCAAATATCCGGTCACCTTTTATAACTAGATATGTCGATGTCGTTAATATACATAATGAAAAAGGAATGGTTCAAAAATGGAACCTTGCGGAACTCCCTTCTTGGATGTTAATGTTTTAATGGTTTTGTCATTTGCCGAAACCTACTGTTTTCTGTCACTTAGGCTCAGTTTCACAATCATTGCTTACCTCTGGTAGTCACTTAATCGACAGATGGAAATTAACCAGTAGTTATCGGATCGCTCTGTTTCAGAAAGAAAACCAGTGGTTAAGCTTATTTATCTTCAAGTTGCCACCACGGAATGGGTCTCAGGGCACTACCATAACTGTGTTCTGTGAATAGAACCTAACCCTTTGACAAATAAACGTAACCTTTGTATTCATATTTTTGATTTACATCACAACAGACTATAATTCCATCGGCGTCTTAGACGTCAATGTCAAAATCCTTGTTTTTATAATCTTCAAAGCAAGCTTATGTGTCATTGGTTGACCACAACAAACGCCAGAGATAACCCATATTATTCTTGGATTATCTTAACTACTGGATAACTGACATAAACCGCTGATTTCTTCGCTAACCACTAGTTTTCTTTTAACCTCTAGTTAACTGTCGATTGTGAAACTGGGCCTTAGTACGTTATGTGAGATGGGACTCGTTGTCTTTTCATTAGATAAGAACAACACTTGATTCTTCAACAGGTGACCTGAACACCGCCGAAACACTGAAACTCCAACTGGAAAGCATGCAACGCGAAAGGCGGAAACGGCGCGAGGAGTTGAAGATCTCCTACCAGCCGCGGTGGTTCTCCAGTACCGCCGACGAGACGTGGGAGTACAACGGCAAGTACTGGGACACGCGACGGAATCCAGGCTTCGCGAATCTGCAATTCGAGTCGTTGTGGTGATACGAGAGGAAAGGCTCCGACAACCGGAGGCGCAGAGTCAGGACGCTGGTGTAGGTGCGTTAAGGTGCAGATCCGTGCGTAATAGTACGCAATCCGGGAAAATGGAATACAATTTAACGCTGCTTGTTTAATTTTTTGACAATATCTCTTTTGCAGTCCTTCAATGTAGTCTCTATTCTTCTCCGTTACCGTCTCTCAGTCTCTGGGAACCTTTACAATTCTATCAAACACACCTTCCTTGTTTATATGGCGAATAGGGTACTTGCAGAAAAAATATTATGTCGTTTACGCGTTCCTTAGAGCCTAGTAAACATGACATAATCACTTGTTTGGTTTTTTGGAATCGGCTGTGAGAGATATTCCAAAAATTATTTCAAATGCCGGAAAATGTCGCGCAAACAACCTCTGACGTCAGTGATATCGTATAGTGATGGGATGTAAAGTATTGATATTCGATATCGGTAGCCAGTGCTAACCTAACATTTTGACATTGATCATTATAACCACAAAACACAGTCACACACAAAAGTCAAAAGAATAAAAGTTAGGCTAGATTACTAATTCACTTTGTAGGGATGGGCTTGAATTAGATTCTATCTTTGGATTCATTCATAATAGGATGCGCCGAAATAAAACGATGGTTTCGATTAGGTGCGAATCTCGGTCACAAACAGGATGAACTGTGATACCTATTAGATATAAAAATGTATTGCAATGAAAATGCTAGTGGGTTAATTGCCTGTTTCAAATATGTTTAAGTATCAATAAATTGAGTCGCATTGTTAAAGAATTCAGATCATCTCTAGTTTGCAGTTGAATCTCACTGACCTGCGCGGTAGCAGTATCGTTTGTCGATATCGATAAGATACCTGTGACGTCAGCCCTTATTTTAAGTCACGTGGAAAAATTTGAATATGTCCTTATTTTATTTTGCAAATCTCTTTTTTTGGCCGTCAGTAAAATCATGTTTTTTGTTTCCTACTTCTTCTTGATATGGTTTTCTTTACGCTATGTATACTCCCGAGGCGATTTCACCACCTCTGCAAGTATCCTATTGTGTGGGTAAGGGCAGCAGAAAGCTCTTCAGGAGACCAAAAACGAGGTCCTCGCAGAGGGTTTTTCGATTTTGGAAATAAGTAGAGGTGAGGTGGACTCATGTGTAAGACGCATAAGGTCGCACCACCCCATCGTAGGCGTGACACTTTTCTTTTACGACATTTGCATTTGATTGGCAAGGTTGGAGCTGGAGTGCGAAATCTCCAATGCAACTAACACAGTAGATACATACGGGCAAAGCCATCAGTTAAAAATAGACAGCTAACTGATAGACATTTACAGCCAGGCGCAGTAAGACCCGAGAACAGCCACCACAGAGAAGCGACACAGCAGGGACCAATTTTCATAACGCATGCGCGGGGTTATTGTAGACAAATGTCAAACTCCACGATACACTGGAAGGAAAAGTTAAATTTCCTGAAAGTATGTGTTATGAAATATATGTTATTTTTTTCAGTTTAATGTTGTGGATACGCAATAAATACACATCGCAACTCATAATAAATTCTTATAAAATTTATTATTTTTTTTCTTCGTGTAGCAAATTATTAAATTGACAAAAATATTTTTCTCAGTGTAATACTGTGGATGCGAGTCGGTTCAAGCCGGTTCAAGGTTACCAATAATGACCCGCCGAACATCAAAGGTGCCGACAGGTTTTGTCGCTTCTCTGTGGTGGCTATTCTCGGGTGGAGCGCATTGACGTCTCTAAGCGAGTAACGCATGTTGCCAGGTTATAAGTATGCTTGTGGCCACCTTTTAGCATGAAAATCGCCAAAAATGACGACTTCTCACAACCGAGTCGCCCAGTATGACAATCTGTGGGTGAGAGTGACCTACGGAACTGCAAAATATGTTAAACTGAATTTATCCTATGATTACAAGGATTATGCTTTAGACCATACTATTCCTTAAACTAGATTTGGTTCAATTTTTTAACAAGGATTGGAATGCAAATAGGTTGAAATTGAGCGAGGCGATCAAAAATACCTCCTTCCACTGCGACCCTATTATGTCTATTGTTGTTCACACCTATTTAGAGTTCACCGTACAGTCTACACTTCTTGATGAAGGCGATGGTCGTTTTGGATGAAACTTCCTTGAAGTCAGTACGTTTCAGTTGGGTGAATCCGAAAGCCTGAAACCTAGCTCTTTCCAGAATCCAGTGGGACAGGAGCACAATATGTGCTCCGCAGTGTCGTCCTCCACATAGCACAAACGACAATCCGTTGTTTGTTCAAGACCTATCTTCCGCAATTGGTTTCCAGACGACAATGTCCCGTCAACAGACCAACTAGAATGCGCAGATCATTCCTGCTCCACTCTATGGTCCTCGGGGGGTCTGACTAGAGGGGTATGGTATGAGGTATGAACGCCTTCGAGTGTAGTAGCCCAGATGTATCTCGCCATACCAAGAGTGATTCCTCTCTGCCCAATCTGAGATGATTTTCTTTCGCACTGTCTACAAATGGTTTTGGTCCTATGAACACGGGGTTCCTCCTCTTGCGAGTGTGTCGGCCAATACATTGCCTTCCACTCTGCTGGGTGACCTGGAACCCAAACCAGAGCTACTTTGTTCCTTCTACCACGTTCATTGAAGAGATGTACGCGGTTTCATACAAGGCTTGAGTCAACCCGTTTGGAGCTCAGTGCTTTCAGGGCAGACTGGCTATCTGAACACATTTTTATAGATTTGTTTGTCAGAACTTCTTTGTTCAGCTCCCTGACTCCCAAGTCTATGGAAGATTGTGGTATACTTACCAAAATGTACTCAGACTTCAACTCTTGGATTAGTACCAGCTACTCCCGCTCCTGTCCGCAGTTCTGACTTGGAGCCATCCTCACAGATGGCGCCAGATCGGAGGGTGATTTGAATTGAAACCGTCACTTCCTGGGAAGGGGACGTTGTAGAATCTTTCCTTGTGCGCTTGGACAACCATAGAGTATGAGACCAGTCCGAGTATATGGTGGTTTATAATTTCACTAATAATACCCGTTATGTCTAGTCCTAGTTCCTTTTTGTCCCGTCTGCCAATTGATAGCAGTCTCTAGGCGACCATTCTGACACCTCTCTCTACCTCAATGTGTAGAAGGGTTAAGTTTAGGAGGGTCTCCAAGACCTTTACTGGTGGTTGCTACATATTTCTATCGAAAGTATTAGTAACAATAGTTTTTATTGATAACCCAATCTCAAATTGAAAAGTATTTTAATGTGTAATGGTGCTATTACGCGAAATACGGATCTGTACGTTAATATAAAAAACAGTGGAACATAGTGCTTGGTGAGATAGCAGAGTAAGATATACCTAAATCTGAATAACTAACCTATACTACTGAACGCATTCGCACGATACAACTCCCATTCAAAAACAAGCCTTGTATTGACAAAAATTTCTTGCAGTTTGACTCAACCTTGTATACGATTTTGTGGTTTCCCTCCAACTTGCTCAGTAATGCTAAACAGTATCAGTTAGGAGTATGTGTTATGAAAGGGTGCTATATCAAAACGTTGCTTCAAATGTTGACCGCTAAGCCCTAAGTTTCACATTTTTTTAAAAACACTATAACCAGTACTATATAGATTGGTTCAAAATGACTTAATATATAGGATGTTGTCGAGTATGGAGTAAGATAGATAGTGATTTAATGATGTTTACATTGTGGATTTACAAGTGGGTACAAATTGATACATAAATTTGGATCTACACTTAAAATGTGCATTCAAGTTGATATAAACCATGCAAACCATGGGGTTAATGATATAGTTTTGATGTATTAGAAACCCTAGACGATTAACCTTGTAAATATTTTTTGTGAGCGAAATTCATACATTTTCAGTGTTTTCAGATTCAGGTGTTTTCCGCAGAGCACTATTTCTTATGTAACTATCAAAAATGGAAACCATGCTATCAATATTCTAGAAATTTACAAATAGATTTATTCTATCTCATCACAAGATATGAATTTCGAAATACGTGTTTTTACAATTATACGTAATATTACCCTGAAAATGTTTCAGTCTAAGATTTTTGTCGGAAAAGTCTGCTCAAATTTTCGGCCAATCGCGGACATTTTGTAGGTTATTGATATGTTACAGTTTTGAAACTTGGATAACGTGCCATATGAAATATGATGTTAAGGTTTTTTAGATCATTAGCTATGAACCCACTGAATCCACAACAGTAAGCATCGAGGTAAAGAAAATCCAAGATAATCAACTATGACTTTGTGCATTGTCAATTAGTGGTATAAAGTCTGATCCTAGAATTGGATAGAAGAAAGTGTGTAGATGTCGACGATACTGACATTTTTTGGGTGCTAAAACCTTCCCCTGATTTGATCTACCCTGTGTTTTCATGGATGAAGCTGTATACTCATCAAAAACCTGAATCTCATGATGTTGATTGATCTTAAGAAAATTCATTCCCTAGCTGAGTTGTTCACTGTACCTACTCATATTTTCCAATATTATAGCAGTAGCTTAGCAGTAAATATCTTCTACAGAAAGTGTAGTAGCTAAAACGTATATATTTTACTATGATGATGTTTTGCCATAATGAACACATAAAACATGGGTCAGGATTGATGTGTATGCAACTTGAAAAGTGCACCTTGCTTAATTGTAGATCGTTGTTAACCTGAATTGATAAACAAGAAAAATGGTGATTTGTAAATTTTTTATATGTGTAAGTACATTTTAAATGGTTCCACGCAGGTTTTTATATGTAAATCAAAGGTATGTTTTAAGCTTTATGTATATTTCGCAATTTTAGATGCTTGTTATTATTTAAAGAGATAAAAAATGATGCTATGATTTTTCATTTCAGCTGGTTAGTGGCGGTTAATTTTAATTCAAATTATCGTTTTTTTTCTGAATTCATTCAACTCATTTGAATAATTATAATGTTAGAAAACATGACTGCCAATCCCAGATTGATACGAAAATTATCTTAGGATTTTGAGCCTTGAGAGGCGCATAACAAGCGTTGCGAATTTAATTTATTCATTCCACTGGGTACTTGATTATTGCATCTCTCTAGTATGAGTAATTCATGTCAGCCTGTCATAGGAAGTCAAGAATTAGTCAAATCAAAGAAACTTAAAAATGTTATTGAGCGAATATATAAAAAGGTTGTCCAGTGACGAGTTCTCAGATGATATTTTTTTCTTTATTGAAATTCAAGTACAGTGTGAGGCCTTTCTAGTAACAAAAAAAAAAAACAAATTATTGGTTCAAAGATTACAAACTAGGTAGGCAAAAACATAATCTGAAATATTAACAATATTGATTGTTACAATTCTTTCGACCTTACTGCTTTAGTTTATACCGCATAGCGGCCAAAAAAACTGACATTCATTTCCGAATCTTGCACATTATTTTTTATCTCTTCAAATATGCTTGCTTTTTTTGGATGGGATATTTTATCGACCATTCAGCCTCTATTTAATGTACAGCGGTATCACCATAAAGGGAGCAGTTTGCCTGCTTACTCGTAGTCTATGCCTAGCGCCTAATAGAATGTGGAAAGTATTTACAATGTCTATAGTTTATATTGGTATTACTCATATACCTATCTGCTAGAAATAAAATCAATCATTCAATCGGAAATGTAATCTGTCCGTGCCAGGGCCTAGCCGTAGTAAAAAACTTCTGGATAGTTATTGTTTAGTAAAAAACATTCCTTGAAGTTACTGTTTTTGAGCACTGGTAAAAAGAACTAATAGTCTTCTTAGGGTGCCATGCAGATTTGTGCGTAGGCGTCCATCCTTTCACCAAATGGTTCTATGTTCTATTAATTGCAGCCCTCTGTAATTCTTGGAAGTCGCTTATTCCTATCCAGTGACGGATGTTTCCCAGCCATGTAAGTATTTTTCTTCCAATTCCTCTTCTCTCTCCTTATATCTTTCCTTGAAGAATGAAACGCAGGAGGTGATAGCGTTCCCCACGCATAATGTGGGCTAGGTAAGCTATTTTCATCTTCCTTATCTCAAAAAGTTCTTGTTCTCTAGCTTTCTGGAGAACGTTCTCATTTCTCACATGATCGACCCAGTACACTCTCAGCATCTGTCGCAGAGTCTACATTTCGAACGCTTCGATCTTATTTATAATTGTTGCCTTCACCGTCCGTACTTCCACGCCGTACATTAGAGTAGACCACACTACATTTCATCATCCTATATCTGAGATTGAAGTTCAAGTTTTGATTGGTAAGAAATTTTCGAAATTTTAGGAAAATTGTCCTGGCTTGGTCAATTCCCAAATATTCAAATTTACTGACCCGTTGGATGTCCTCTCCATTCAAGTGTATTCGAGTGTTTGGGTTATGCTTTGTGTTAACAACCATGGGCTTGTTTTTTTTTTATATTTACCTTTAAACGCAGCCTAACACGACTCAATAAGAGGTTGGAGACTATTCACATTGTCTGCTAGTATGACAGTGTCATCTGCATATCGGATACTGTTGATTGGAAATCCATTTATTTTAATGTCGATAGTCTATCCGAGGTTGTCTGAACAAATATTCTCTCCACATATAGGTTGAATTAATGTAGGCAACAAAAAACACCCTTGTCTATCTCCCTTTTTTATTTTAACATCATTTGTTGATCCTGCATACCTACCAAAAAGTCATGTCTCGCTACGACCTTTTTTCACTATTTTCATGGTATGCGAATATTTGGAAGGTAGAGATATCAAAACTACTAATAATGAGTAGTACTAGCTGGCACTCAATGTTGCAATCCAATATAGGGCGATACTAGTGTTATATAGCAGACAACGTAACACTGTGTGATATTTAGGTACAAGCATCCCGTGAAACTATCAGCATGCAGGTAATCTGTTGCCTTTCTGCTGATACCCTAAGTCGGTAGATAATTAGTTGAAATATAAAAAATAGCTATTTAAGTATCCTAAAGTATTGAAAGGAGTAGTAAAAGGTAGATTGTAATAGGGATTGATATCTCTAAATGTTTAGAAGTTACTATTATTTTTACGGATATATTTGTATATATTGAAAGGATAAATTATTTGAACGTCAAATTAATTCGTGCAATATTATTTTTAGCTATGGTTTCAAAAGTAATCTCGTGATTTATGTGGATTTAAAAAAATATTGACGTAAGTTCAAAAGTATATTGACGTGAACAGATTCCTGTCTAGTCACTAAAAGGAACTACGAGAAAAATATAGTTGTTATGATTGTTGAGAGGTTTATAAATTTTTATTGAATCACGTACTTTTTGTGCACCTTGTGAAGTTCATGCGGCAAAGCATTAAAAGCACTCGCGGAGGTATTCTCAAAAGCTGGGGCTTTTCATTTAAATGTATTACGCGATGTTGCAAGTATTCTGTTTATACGTATGTATTTAATCTGCAAATGCATGTACGGCCTGCAACAATATTCAAGAATTTTTTAATCTAAGCATAATTGGGGTTTGAATAAACATTTTTTGTTTTGCTTATTTTTTTCGCAACAATTCAAGAGTTGTTGCTTCATCAAAACATATTTGATTGGGTACTTTATCACCGGAGTTTGTAACATAATTTCAAAGATTCAAAAAATATTTATTTCGATCGTAAATTTCGTCTCGAGCTGCAAACTTCATTCATCGTCTGTCATGATTAGCTGGGAATGGAGAAAAAAATAGCAATAAGTATCGGAATCGGACGTCGTTGGTGAAAAGACAACATTCTGACGTCACACGCGTTCGGAAGCTGTACTCCAGTACAGTATCCAGTCCACTGGATTCAAAAATCCATTTTTTCCTATTTTTATTTTGATATAACTCTTGAATTATGAAAAAAAATAGTTTTGTTATAAAACTTATATAATGATGATCTTTCTATTTATCACAAAAAAAAATTTAATTCAAAACCCCAATTGTTTAAAATCTTAAAAATTAAACAATCGTCTGTTGTAAGATCTTGTTTTAACATTGCTTGTTTTTCTGCATAATTATTTTCAAAAATAAGCCATTTTTTCATAGTCAGAGAGTTGTTCCAGGCTGTGTTATTATTGAAGATACTCTTTGCTCAAAATAAACTTGGCCCTAAAACATTCAAATGAAGCTTGAATATACAGCATCTCATGGAAATGAGTATGAAAAAAAGGATAACTAAATACAATCGTACCTATTTAAACGTTTTACTGAATCGTACTCAAGTGCCCATTGTTTTAAAAACCGTTGATTGCAAAAATAGACATTCTATAATATACTGGTGGCAGTTACTCAGCGTATTGACAAAATTTGAATACCAGTTATACATGCAGATTCAATATACGGATTTATATAGCTTTTATAATAATTTTTTAGATGTGTGCTAAATACTGTGACCAACCTTTTTTGTAAACTAATTGGCGTTTCAGTTGTGATTTTTGTTTTTTTTACTTTACACGTATATTGAGTTCTTTATGAATCCGCTGAATAAAAAAACATTTACCAATAATAATGGATAGTTCGCTCGATAAGCTACCGACGTTTTTAGAACCATGTGGCAAATTTCAGAATATTTAATCATTTTAAAGATATATTACGCTGTCTTGTTTTTGTATTTAGCAGATACTATGATGTATTAGAAAATGATATATTTTTACAATAAGATACTTTGATTATTCATTTGTAAGCAATATTCAATTCATATCGCCCCCAATCTCACGTACAGGCGTAACTAGCATCCAATACATTTTCCAAGAGAGAGAAGAAACTAAGACATTGACTGCATTAACGTTGTCGTGGATTTTCAGACATGTGAAAAGCAATTAGCACCATTGCTTATATACCGCAAGTGATACAGTTATGATACTTCGTGAGAAAAAAGCTGTGCCTATGGGACACCTTCCAGTGACATCTCATTTTTTCATTTTTTGTCAGTTACGTCTTTTCGTGAGATAGGGGACGATATATTTCATTTTTGGCTGTCACCAACCGTAAAGGCATTAAACTAGAACTGATGACTTTAATCCTTTTTCCGGTAGGACTGCGACAGCCTCTTGTCAAGTATTTGAAATGCAACGGTATTTTAGAAAGTACTTTTGACCTTTGAGTTATCGATGGAAACATGCTTTTTTAATATAAATCCCGTTACAAACATATTCCGTACGTATGGTTTATTAGCAATACTATTTCGCTGTTATTTATGGGATAGTTTCTACGAATTTTTATCATGTTTTACAATGATATTATTGAAACTGTATTGTTTTCCCAGGTATTTTTTTTGTGGAGAAAATGTTTAATGGTACATGACAATAACTACTGCATGCCAGTTTAACAGCCCTTTCTCAAAGTATATGCTTGCCCTATGCATTTCTAATTTACACCAGTGAAGTCATGAATTGTATCTATTAAAGAAATAGAATGAAATTGAATAAAAAGGTGAAAAACCAGTTGTTTTTTTCTGATCGGACCTTTAGCACTTTATAATGGAGCATGAAAATAGTAATTGTCGGCTAAATGGCAGATCTGGCATCCATACTGCGAGATAACGTGATACATTTGACACGGGTCGGTGGACATGGGTCATCTAGGTGTTGATATTTTAAACATTTTAGAGATGAGCTGCACAATTCTCATTTCACGGTTCAGGAAACTCATACGGAAAACGAGCAACAACTCCTTTCTAGAGGGAGAATACATGGATACGACTTAATGGGAGCCACTTACCATCGGACTTATGGAGTAGCAACTTATGTACGAAATAAAATAGAGAATGCCTATTTACGCTCTGTATCCACAAGCAATAACATCCATGAAGTGACCATAAGAATAGGTGAAATGACCATCGTAAATGTCTATAAGCCCCCAGCAGCCTCATGGCCTTTGCATCTATCGTCAGCCGTCTTAGCAGGCGGACGTGTTTCCTTGGTGCTCTCCGTCCTTGGCCGCCTTATATCGTGTGTGATTATTATTTACGTGCAAAATTACAACAAAAATGGTTCATACGAGGAAAGGACCCCATAAAGAAGACGAAGACCCTATAATTACATTTTTAAAAAGTGAGTACTTCGCTAGTTTAATTGAAAATGCAGTTGATACCAGAACGAACCAACTAGTAAATAAAATCAACACGTTGGAAGAAACTATCCAAAACCTTATAGTAGAAAATCAAAAAATCACAACAATACTAGAAAAAATACACGGCAAGGATGGTTTGGATGCATCATATAGTACAGATGTATCCGATGCAACCGTGGTGGAGCAAGAAACGTACCAAAACAATAAAGATAGTCATGAAAACCATCAGGATAAGACTCCGAGAATAATAGATGTGCCAAAAAACTGCACAAAAGCAGCTAGCCTGGACAGTCAAAAGAATAATGCAGACAGACAGAGGCGTAGGAATAAAAACAAAGGAAGGACGGCGGTGTTCGGCAACGGTGATGGAGATAAGTCAAATATTACTGCAGTGAAAAGGAAAACCTGGGTATACGTAGGAAGAATAGCGCCGGCGACAGGTGTGACAGGAATGAAGAACCATTGTGATGCAGTTTTTCCTGGCCGACTTGTTGACATTGAACTACTACCACAGTGGAAAAACAGCAGGACTGAAGCTTTTAAAATAAAAATTGACCAGGACATGTTAGATGCAGTATTTACATCCGAAAACTGGCCCTCTGGTGCTCTAATTAAAATGTATAGATTTTTTCGAAAAACAGAAGGACAATGAATGTAGACAAAATATAGTCGAATTTTGTCCTGACTTTTTGTTTTTAAACTGTCAAGCTCTGACCAATATCAAATCTGATATGATTATGACTGATTATATTTCCGTATATAATTTTAACTTTCTTTGTTTTGTAGAAACACACTGTCATAGAGATAATATTATTGAGTTTCAAGGTTTTCAAGAGATATCTTGCTTCTCCAGGTCTCATCACAAAGGAGGAGGAGTGGGTATTTGGGCTCACGAAACATTATCTGTAAGTAAATTAGAAATAAGCGATTATTGCATTGAACAGCATTTTGAAATTTGTGGTGCATTGTGGAGGGTAAATCCAGAACTAAGGGTATACATCCTCACGGTATATAGATCCCCTGGGCGAACAGGTGACTTAGGTATTTTTTTAACTCAGCTAAACTTATTACTAGATAGTATCTTTATTTCGAACATTCCCATTATCTTATCAGGTGATTTTAACCTAGATCCACAAAGGGATCAGAATAACTATAATTTGCTAAGTGATCTGTTATTAAGCTATGGTATGAAAAATTATATATCTCGGCCTACAAGACAAGGACATATTTTAGATCATCTTTTTACTAACCTTCAGACTCCAGTTGATGTTAAAGTTATCGACAATTCGTTATCAGATCATAATACAATACTTTGTAATACTAATTTGGGTTCTACACCTAAAGTATCTCATACTGAATTCAAAAGAAATTTTAATGCTCACTATGTCAATTGTTTTAAGCAAGACCTATATAATCATAACTGGTCACATCTGTATGAACATCGTAATTTAGATAACGCCTTCAATGATTTCTACGGTGTATGTTTAGAATATTTTAATACTCATTTTCCTTTGAAAAAATACGATGTGAGGCCAAATACTAAAGTCTGGGTTAATGATTCTGTCAAAATATCAAGCTCCAATTTGAAGGACCCATTTCAACTCAAGAAGACATTCCCTGATCTTGTACCTATTTATGACGAGGCCAAAAAGGCGCATATGAAGTTAATAAATGGCACAAAAAGAGAATTCTATCAATCTAAAATCGAACGCAGTGATAATAAAAATAAGACAGTCTGGCAGGTCGTCAATTCACTTTCTAACACCAAGAAAATTCAATCTCCATCTTTGACTCTTGAAACTAATAACCGTACAATAGATGATTCATTGCAAATAGCTGATAGTTTTATTGAGTTTTTTGAAAGTATTACATCGAATATTGTAAGTCAGATACCAGTAGATCAAGCATATGACACTTTAAATATCGATAGATTAGATAGCATGTTTCTAAAACCCTTTGGGGAGGAAGAACTAAAAACATTACTACAGCGCAAACTGAAAAATAAATTTTCATCGGGCCCTGATGAGGTGCCCTCATTTCTAATAAAATGTGTCCTTGACATTATCATAGAGCCACTGTGTTTTTTAGTAAACTTATCTTTTACAACAGGATCGTTCCCTTCTAAGCTAAAACTGTCTAAGATAATACCTGTTCTGAAAAAAGGCGATCCCCACCAATTGATTAACTATCGGCCAATTGCTTTAGCATCTGGTTTCAGTAAAATTTTTGAGTACTGCTTCCTATCGCGGCTGGAGGATTTTTTATCCAAGCATGCCACTCTTTCCATCAGTCAATACGGCTTTAGAAGTGGTATGTCTACCATTACAGCACTGACATCCTTTTATCAACAACTCATTGAGAATTTAGAAATTGGATCAAGCCCTGCTGGGATTTTTTGCGACTTGAGCAGGGCATTTGACTGTATAAATCATAAAAGACTACTATATAAACTTGAGAAATATGGAGTCAGAGGAATTTGTTTGAATTGGATAAAAAGTTTTCTAGAGGATCGTGAGCAGTATGTCTATATTAGCAAGCCCGAACGGCAACCCTCTGCCAAATCAAAAAATATTAGAGTGGATAAGGGTGTGCCACAAGGTTCAATTTTGGGGCCATTCCTTTTTATCCTATATATTAATGACATTGGAATAAGCCTTGATAATGACATTACTCCTGTCCTTTATGCAGATGATACTAGTTTGATTATATTGGCTCACTCCTCTGCAGCCTTGGAAATCAAATGCAATCATGCATTAGATGAGCTTGCTAAGTGGTTTAGCGGTAACTCTCTACTTCTAAATAGTGAAAAAACTAACTACATGCGCTTCCACACCAGACTAAATAGGAACAATCTTAATATAAATATTAATAACGGCGGTAATATAATCTCAAGGACTGAAAGTACAAAGTTTTTAGGCATCTACCTTGATGAAACTTTAAATTGGGCAATACATTGTCAAAACCTAGTAAAGCGGTTGAACTCATCGTGTTTTCAGTTGAGGTCATTACGTAATGTTTTAACTGTAGCTCAGTTAATGAACATATACTACGCTCAAGTACATTCGAGGCTACAATATGGCATAGAATTGTGGGGACCTAGCGCGGCAGCTTTAGGAGTTTTTAAAATACAAAAACGTGCTCTGAGGTGTATTTTTAATCTCAGTTCACAAACGTCATGCCGTACCTATTTTAAGGAATACAAAATTTTAACATTAACAGGGATTTTGATTCATAATTTGTCTATATTAATTCACAGTAAGAAGAATGAGTATGTAAGAAGTTTTGATGTGCATACTTTTAATACTAGACAACAAGATAACTTTAGAATTCCTAAATGTAGGCTGAGCATATCACAATCTGCACCAGAAACTCTTGGTTTAAAAATTTATAATAAATTACCTCCTAACATAAAATCAAAAGCGACTCTAGGGGCATTTAGGAGAGACCTCAAGATGTTTCTCTATGACAGGTGTTTCTATACGATGGATGAATGTTTTAATGACACTTATGTGTAAAAATGACCTGTATGTTTATTTTATATGTTTATTTTATGTCTTATGTCCATTATATTTTTGACGGATTCTATACTACTCTGTAGTCACAAGAAATAAAGATTCATACATACATACATACATGTCCTTCATGTGCACCCCCACCCTTGTGTCTACATCGGAGATTTCAACAGCCACCATGTGCTTTGGAGATATCGGGAAAGTGACGAAAACGGTGAAGCCTTGATAAATTGGTGCGAAGAATCCAACATCTACTTGGTATTCGATGCTAAGGATCGAGGAGCTTTCCGCTCTGCAGCCTGGAGACAAGAATACAGTGAAAACGGAAATAAACAACCCTTACCAACATCACGGAAGGTACTCTCAGAATTCCCACATAGTCAACACCGACCAGTGATCATAGAAGTAGGCGCCAACATACCAATTATAACATTCTTTCCCCGTCCAAGATGGAATTTCAAACGTGCAAACTGGGCTGAGTTTACTGAAAGGCTGGACAAATGCCTAGGACGGATACCGCCAACAAAAGGCAATCATGAAAGATTTGTAGGTGCAGTTATCAATGCAGCAAAGAAAACAATTCCAAGAGGTTTTCGTAGAGAGTATATCCCGGGATGGGACGAGAACTGCGAGAGGCTTTATGAAGAATACGCAGCAAGTCAAGATAGAGAAATTGCTGACGAATTATTACACAGCTTAGATGCAGCTCGGCGACAAAAATGGATGGAGACCGTGGAGAAGTTGGACTTCAGTAAATCAAGCCGGAAGGCGTGGTCACTACTTAGGAAGTTAGGGAGTGGCAATCACTCAACAAAAGAAAATCCCCCTTTAGCCCCAAACAGAATTGCCTGTCATATTGTGTCTACTTCTAGAGCACCAGATGAACGTAGGCACACTGTGAAAGTGAAACAGGACTTAAGAACATTAAAACGAACATGCCCGGTCACATCACAGTTTTCCGCCCAGTTCAGTTCAGAAGATATAACAACCGCAATATCTGAAATAAAGACCGGAAAAGCCCCTGGTTTTGATAATATTCACCCAGAGTTCCTAATTCACTGTGGTAAATACGCAAGAAAATGGCTGGCACAATTCTTTTCAGACATGTTACAAACTGGCGAAATCCCACACTCCCTCAAACAAGCAAAGATTATTGCCGTGTTGAAACAAGGGAAATCAAATGACCAACCACAAAATTATCGACCGATCGCACTCTTGAGCTGCATTTATAAATTATTCGAACGTGTAATATATAACCGAATCAGCAAGAAAATATTCGAACTAATACCCATTGAACAAGCCGGATTCAGACCAAACCGCAGCTGCACAGATCAAATTCTGTCGCTGACGTCACACATTGAAGCAGGATTCCAGAAGAAACTAAAAACATCGGTAGCCTTCATAGACCTTTCGATGGCGTACGACACCGTCTGGAGGCAGGGTCTAATCTACAAACTACTTAAAGCCATACCATGCATGAAAATAGTAAATCTTATTAATAACATGCTCAGCAACAGAACTTTCAGATTCATTATGGGAAACTTGAGAAGTGACCAAATGAAGCTTAATAATGGTTTACCGCAGGGGTCTGACTTGGCTCCTCTATTATTCAGCCTATACATAGCGGACTTACCTGAAACCGCCTGCCGCAAGTTTGGATACGCGGATGATTGGGCAATTGCTGCAGGGCACAGGACTTTTGAAGAAACAGAAGCGATGCTGACAACAGATCTAACTGCCTTGGGAGAATATTTCCGCAAATGGAGGTTAAAACCAAATGCGACGAAAACCGAAGTGTGCTGTTTTCACCTAAATAATACACAGGCCAATAAAAAACTTAATGTCTACTTCGAAAACAGACTGCTTACACACAACAGAAGCCCAAAGTATCTCGGAGTCACTCTCGATAGAACCCTATCCTTTAAAGAACATCTCATACAGACAGCAGAAAAGGTGAAAACAAGAAATAACATCATCCAAAAGTTATGTGGATCTACATGGGTGTCCTCTGCATCAGTCTTAATATCATCTGCTCTTGGACTTGCCTACTCGGCAGCGGAATACACAGTCCTCGTCTGGCTCAACAGCAAACACTGTAAACTTGTTGATGTCCAGCTTAACCAGACAATGCGAATGATTTCGGGCACATTGAAGTCAACACCAACATACTGGCTTCCAGTCCTCAGCCATATACCACCCTCATATTTACGAAGAGAAACAGCTCTTCTCAGAGAATTCAAGAAAATCCAGAATAATCATCTTCTACCGATCCACCTTGACATAAATAACATAGAAATAAACAGATTACGCTCCAGACACCCTCCAATAATAAAAGCCAACTCCCTATTTCAAGAAAACTTTGATATCGCTGGCGCCTGGAGAACACACTGGGAAAATAATGCGCCGTACGAAATCCAACAAATGCCATGCATAGTCACCAAGCCACCCGGAATGGAATTACCGAGGAAAATATGGACAACGTTGAATAGAATCAGAACGGGCCATGGGGTATGTGCTGATACTCTTCATAAATGGGGTAAAGTTCCCAATCCACAATGTGATTGTGGAGATCCATGGCAGACCATCCGCCACATCACTGAGGAATGCCCTCTAAGATGCTTCAGTGGAAGATTCAATGAGTTCCTGAACGCAACGGAAAACTCCATCGACTACATTAAAACATTAAATGTTTGTTTGTAATTTTCTATGTCCTTTCGTCTCACATTGACAATGTTATTGTCAAAGTGAATGTTTGAAGTCAAATTTAATTTTTCTTTCTTTCTCATTTTAATGATGTGTTGTATGCCATACGCTAAATAATTTCACGGTTCCGATGTAAGATGGCGCACTGGCTATATCGTTACTCCTGGATAGTCACTGTAATCGTTACAGTGTACTCGTAGACAGTGGTGACTATAGGAACGAAGCTTCGTGGATCTCTTGTCTAAGGTGGATCTATTGTCAGTGGCTCCGCCCATCCATCATGTTGTGGCAACTTTCACATTAGCAGCATATACGATAAAAGCTGAATTTTTACGTAATACAAGTTGAAACAAAGGAATAATTATTATCAGTAGGAGCATATGACTTATTTTTATTCTATATAAAAACAAAAAAAAAAACGTTACCGGAACCAGTAATTTTCTATTTAATGCGCCGTTAAAACCCGTTTTCGATGTTCGCGTCCCTAATCGGCTTATATGCGTAGTTCGGCAAAACGTGGAAATAGAAAATTATTGGTTCCCGTAGTTTTTTTTTGTTTTTAAATAGATTAAAAATAATCATATGCTCCTGCCTCCTACTGATAATCATTACTAATTATTCCTTTGTTTCAACTTGTAATACGGAAAAATTCAGCTTTTATCGTATGCTGCTGATGTTGAAGTTGCCTCAATACGGCGGAGCTGGACGAACCAATCAAAAATAAGACATACTATTGTCGTCACTGTCCCCATACAGTCACTGTAATCTTAGTAAAGGAAAAATATGATTATTCGAAAATATTATTATATAGTCTAATAAATTTTAGTAGCTTAGTTCTTTTTTGAGATTTACGTTCTGTCTACGGCAACTGTTTAAATAGCATAGCTTATGGAATAAAGCAACTTTTATAATAGAAAAACAAGTCGCCACTTCAGACTTAGTAATTGGGAGTTTGGAAGGTACTAATAATTCCAAATTATTCTATTTTTACTTTAAGTACCCCGCAGAGTCACCATAACGTAAAACGTAACGTAAAAAAGGGCATTCATAGTCACGCAAGACTGACTATTCCAGATGTGAATAAATCCACATAAGAAAACTATGACGTATTTTACGAGAAAGTCGACGAGAGCGAGAGCTAAAACTATAACGGGTCAAAGCTTGTTAGGAGAGTAGATGTAGGTCAAGCCGGAAATATAATAAATAATAACATGAGAACCTGTATTTTTTATTTCATTAAAAAGATACTCATCATACAACAATATTATATGAAATAATCCTGGAATATGCTATGCACGTTTACAATTATGCTTGAATGGATCGCAAACTATTAAAAATAAAAAATTACTAATAAAAAGTATGTACAAAACAATTAACTAATCGATAATATACCTTTTAAGTACGCTACACCTAAAACTAAACTGTACATATTATACTTTACACATTAACATTACATATTTGCATACCTTTTTTCTTAGATTCGATAAATATACCGACAATTTTTCTTTGGTGATCTACTTTCTCAAGAAAAGTAGGAATTCAAATTCAATTGTTAAATTCAACGCCTGTGTAAAAATACGGCACCATTTTTTTCGCTAATTTAGAATTCCAGTAAAGAATAATAAAGTGTTAATCACAAGTCCCCACAAATACCAAAGTTTTGTACTTTTCAAATTCATACGGTCTGATCGTAGTTTTTACAACTTCCATTCAATTAAACTAAATAACATGTAAGATAAATACAACACTGGAGTAAAAGTTTATCCGTTACGTGAATATAATATAAATACTAGAAACACCGCTACGTGATATATCTATGTAATTAACTAAATATTAGTAACAGTGGTGGTACACAAAGCTGTTACAATAAAACACTTAGTTCTGCGAATCAATTTTGAGTTCCAAAGCCATTGTAATACAGTTTAATTTGCACTTTGAATAACTTTCAACTTTTTAGCTCCTAAATCAATTGTGATAAATCTTGATATCACCGTTCTTGATTCTATCAAATTTTTTGTCAATCAATCTCTCACAAAAAGATATTCTACAGAGTACAGACGCAAGTCGTGCATCCGATTTTGTAAACCTCTTCAAAGTACAGCTAATCTTAAGATCAGGTCCTGTTAATCTTGTGGAACTTTCTACAAGGGAATAGACAACGTGAAATCTTTAGATGGATCTATAAAAACGATGCGTAGGAGTAACAAGTGATGTAACTTCTGTGATAATAAATGACTGATCTCAGCTACTATTGACAATACTCGCTGTGATTCGAATGTATAGCTCCACCGCAAAACTGAGTGTTTTATTTTTGAAGCTCTATGTAGAAGTAGGAAGAACTAAACGACGGAAGAGTTCCATAATTATGGAGTATCCATAATCTACGAACCAAAAATTATATTAAGTTTCAAAGTTCGAAACTATACAATTACTGTAGTCGAAAAAAAAACTGGAGGGTTATCCACGAAACCAAGAAATCGTTGCCTACCACTTCATAAAAAACTGACGAATTTACAGATATAATTGCAGTGCACTTCAAGTATTAGATTCATCTATATAGCACTGCCTTTGTTCAGTTACAAGGCCTTCACTCAATGATAAGATTAGGTGTACATACTGTTTAAAGCGTATTCATGTTGAATGTCATCTATCGAACATCCTATGATCAATATAAGTAAAATAGTTTGTCAAATATTCCGAAAGGCAAGGATGCGGGATCAAAGAAATATGATGCTAGAAGTATGTTAAAAAACCGCTATAACTTTTCAAGCAGTAGTTTGGAAATGATCAAATTACATTTCTAAATAGTCACTTGTAATGTCAGTTGTAACAGCTGACGCGTTTAAAATGTAATTTTATCCTTTTGAAAGTACTGCTGGAAATGGTATAGATGGAAATGAAAATATGGGGATTATACAGGCTGAGACGGGAGGAATGCACCAAACTTTAGGAGTGTTTTATTCGTATGCAAATAATGTGAAAAAACTCATATGTTCTTATCCGATTCTCATTTGTTTTCAATTTTTACCATAATTAAACATTTTTATTTATCTTTCCACTTGTATATGAATTTTGTCATAATCAAAGTATGCCAGGTTCGAGGCTCAAAGCATCTGATAACTAATACTTTATGAAGTGCCAGTGTACAGCGATAGTATATAAAGAAAAAATAAATACTTCAATTGGGAGAGCAACAAGAGATCTTAGCAAACGAAGCAGGAAATGTTCAGAGATCAGCGGCGGTATTTTTGAGCATTTATTAAAAGAACGCTATGATTAAGAAAATGTTGCTGTGTGAAATTTCTGTATTTGCTATTAGCTATAACTTGAAAGCAATTGAGAATCGGATAAGTACATACGAGTTTTTTACATTATTTTCACGTGCACTTTGAGGCGTTCCTCCTGACTCACCCTGCATAATATATTGCACAAATATAGGCAATCAGGCGCACAGATCCATGGCTTCGTTGAAGAGAAGAAAAGGGGGGAGGGGTGGCAACAACTCTCCTCTTATCTTTGAAGGCAAAAAAAGCTCAGACGAAACTGTTTGCACTTTTGTAATAATGTTCATACACTGTAATACTGTAATAATTATTTCAATTTGTCTTTTCTCTACGATTGCATTTAACTTACTCTAAAAATCTCTAGAATTCGCAGAACTTTTACCTGAATTAATCAAAGATTTCTAGACCTAGGGAAATTTATCCAGATCTGGCAACCTTGCCAGAAAGTGCCATGCTATTTTAAACATAATTTTCATAGTGAGAATTTAATCTAATATACATCTAAAGATCACTACTTGGAAGTAGCTATTACTCACACAAATATTGAAATCATATTTTGGAGTGAAAGCAGTACAAGCTTATAGGTGCTTTCCTTTTACATGATTTATCTGATAATTCTCACTTGTAACATCATGACTCATTTCGATGTAAGTTCCTTTTGTTTTCTGAATCTGAGTCTAATTTTACCCCCACTTAAGCCCATCTGCACTATATAGCTCGAAAGATAGATCAGTTGTCTCAGATCATTTAGATGTCAAATAAATGAGGTTAGGATTTTTTGTAAGTTTATTGCAGCGGGGTTTGTGGTGTATGGATAGTCGATAGTGTATGGTGAGCGACGATCTCTCCCAAAAACGCGAAAAAGTAGGTTATGGAAAGGATCGACAGATCATAGAACCATAAGCATATTACAAATTTTCGAGGAATGACATTTAACTGCACAAACACGTTCCTTCAACTCATCTGAGCTATGAGGTGTCCAACTGAGCTGAGCCGTCTCATCTTTAAATGATCTGAGTTAATGCAGATGTAAAAGGAAAGCACCTTATACCTTCCGTATTAGATAACCCATATGTAGCAAGTTAAATACTACTAGAGTACAAACATAGTAAGCGGCGAGGAAAGAGGCAAGCAGCGAGGGTTCGGTATTAGGGTACAAACTTAAAGGGCTGATACACGTACGAGCAAGTACGCGTACTTATGGCTCGACGACCTTTTTCGCCTGTGTGTCACCGTAAGTACGCGTACTTTAAAACCGTCGCGCAAACCGCCGGCGAGCCAACAGGTTTGAAATGTTGCTCGTAGCTGGTCTCAGCTCGTACTGCGAGACGCGAGCCACCACTTTGTTTCAGCAGACCATCGGTGCGCACCGCTTGTTGTGTTTGGCGTTTGTTAAAAGTTTTGTTTATTTAGGAAAATTATCAAAATGAGTGATTTCGCGAACTTAAAAACCGCGTACTTAAAGTTCGTATGTGTATCACCCCTTTTAGTGGAGCGACGAGGTTAGAGGCACAGCGAAGAGGTGAGCGACGCGACTTGAATTTAACCGTGCATTGGAATTGAGTCAAACATAGTAGAGATGTTACCGCAGCGTTAAGCGACGAGACAAGCGACGCGACTTGCGCCGAGATAAAATTTGGCATTAACTGTCAGGTTGACAGTTTAGTTTTGACAAACAGCGGTATAAGGCACGAGTATAGATAGTTGCAACTTTTTCTGGGTAAAATCGCAAAACGTATCGCTCTACTATAGAATATGTGTTTCATCGCGTCTTTCATCTCGTCGCTAGCCTCGCCGCTAGTCTCTAGCCTCGTCGCTCCACTATGTTTGTACCCTTAGGGGACGCAATCCCGGGATCCCGGTCAAATGACCGATCAATATCAATAATCCCGGGATTTGTGAGCATCTAATCCCGAGATTTTCGAGATTAGTTCAAACTATCTCTCAGACATCGAACACAAGAACGTCTAGCAGTTTTTTCCGGACTGTTTACTCAATCCCCATGACAAAAATACCGGCGAGATTTTCACAATACCTGACAAGGATACAATGGCGTTTTGGAAAGTTTCTCGAATACGTTGAAAAGTTTCCAAAGTTTAATGAAGATCATTAAGGTGCTTCAAATCTCTCAATCCTGCCCTTTTAGCAGGCATTTTAGCGTATTTTTATGTTTTTAACCAGATTTTATCCACGTCTCTTTAATAAATAATCGCTGGTATTGAAAAATATATTTAAAAAATTATTTCTCAGTAGTTATAAATTTAGTCACAATGGGGTATTTTCCAACTTGCTAATATTGCCTGTTTAATGGCTGAAATGGATTGCTTGTATCTAATTTGTAATGATGGCACTGTATGCTCAATTTTTTTCTGCCCACGTGGAGTAAAGATAGAGTTTGAAAATCATCCCTTTGAAAAGAGCTCATTTAAATCTCTTAAACCTCCCGCCTAAGAAATCAACCAATGAAAAGTCATTTTTATGCCGGATGTAGATAGGATGTGACCATATTAATTTGAATTATGCGTAGATTCAAGGTTGTCACGTTGTTAACATTTTGCCTAGTTTTTCTACATGTAGGGGATGTAAACATAATTTTATGTATTATGTTTATTTAGTTTCCCTCTTTTTAATTGAATAAAAGTTTGTAGACTATAAATGTTATATTACACTGCAATTCCACGTTTTGCATTATTATGTAATTAGCAGTTTACTCTGAGAATGTTTCCTAGTTACTTTTCACAATTTTACTCGTCATTCTTTAACAGCCTGTCACTAGTGTCATGCCATACATAACCTCCCCTGGTCTCACGACTGTCACGGTATATAAATTAATCATGATGAAATGATGTAAACAAACATCTTTCAATGTCAATGCGAAGCGGAGGTTATGTTTGCAGATGGAGAAAAGGAGGTTAGACGACAAAGTGAGTCACATTCTAAAAGGGGTGATACACGTACGAACTTTAAGTACGCGGTTTTTAAGTTCGCGAACTTACTCGGCTCGACGCGGTGACACACGTGAAGCTGAAATCACTCATTTTGATAATTTTCCTAAATAAACAAAGCTTTTAACAAAAGCCAAACACAACAAGCGTTACGCATCGATGGCCTGCCAAAACAAAGTGGTGGCTCGCGGCTCGCAGTACGAGCTGAAACCAGCTACGAGCAAGATTTCAAACCAGTTGGCTCGCCGACGGTTTGCGCGACGGTTTTAAAGTACGCGTACTTATGGTGACACACAGGCGAAAAAGGTCGTCGAGCCATAAGTACGCGTACTTGCTCGTACGTGTATCAGCCCTTTAAGGATCGCACCACGAAGGACTTATTACGTCTCGCTAAGATTTATTACGTCACAGCTTTGGCGCGAAATTTTATGTTTGAACTTTGGAGGGGATTTTAACCCACTTCGCATTCACAATAAAACGTAAAAATGTTCGTTACATGGTTTTTGGGGACGTAACATCAATATTCCGTCATAAAATTTTGTTCGGAAAATAACCCATTTTTAACTGTTACCACTGGTAACAGTGGATACATGAACGCTTCGCCACTGAAATCGCCCTCGTACCTCGCCGCTCTACTATGTTGGTAGGTATTTAGTCTTCTAGGAGATATAGTGAATCAGTTTTGATTTAATAGTGAGCAAATGTTATGTGATGAAATAAACTAGGTCATTAGAAACATTTTTTACCTCGACTTGATATTACAATGGATATGTTATTTGCTCGTAAATAAAATACCTTAATAAATCGTAGTTACTATATATCCAAGGTGCAATTCACACGCAGGCTACCTGTGTATCTCATATAGCTATGCAACAGTCTGCGTAGCTCTTTTTAGTGAAATAATATTTGATAAAAGCTAATACAAATAAAATTATAGCTCCTCCTATGCCCTCCACACCACAGAAATAGAACCTAACATTTGTTTGATAAGCAGTAATAATATAGCTAAACAGATCAATCGATCTTAGAAAAACCATTTTCAACGATGGATCCCTAAAAGAATTTTTTGTTCTGTTTGATAACGACTAAAATACCGCTCAACATTTCCTTTAGCCTAGCATACACTTAATCTCTGCCAAGAGAACCTAATCAATGCCCGGTACTGGTGGCAACGAGATCTCGATCTTGGCTCTTTTCGCGTCCTTTTTCTTGGGCGGGCCGGTATCTTCGCCCAACATTTCCGCAGCTTTCTTGATCAGGTCCTCTTCTGATAAAGAGCCCAGAACGCTCGTGGTCGCTTGTGTTGGCGTACTGGTGGTCTTTTCTTCCAGGAGAGGTGAGTTCACCTGAAATATGTTTTCGATTAATGTAATCGAAAAGCAGGACGCAAAACAGGCAAACTCGATCGAAGTCTAACTAGTGTCCGACCGAAACTACTTTTTACGGCCGAAACCGAATTTCGGCCTCCGTCTCAGTTTCGGCCGAAACAGAAAGCGAAACACCAATATAACGTCAGTAATTTGCTCATGGATATAAAAATGAATAACGTTTCATCAGCATTATCACACCTTATTTCAAATAAATTATTTATACTTTTTGAAATAAGAAGTTAATCTGAACCAAATATCAACTATTTCATATTTATATACTATATTTTGTATCTACTAGATAACATTCCAAACTTTGGTCAATCTTTATGACACTGTTATCAATTAGCTGCCTTAAAACTAAATTTCAGAAGTACCTACATGCTAAGTACAACTACTAAGTATTTTTCAAAGTAAGGAGTTTTCTCTGGATTTGAAAAACTATTGTGAGCTTCATTGAGCTACAGCTACTGTTAATTATCAGTATTCATAACTGAACAATCTAATATTGTAATATTGTAAGCGAGAAACAGTAATTTATCAACTTTCTTTGCAAATAAGCTTTCTCAGTCCGAATAAATTTGGCTAGTAGCATTAAGTAGTTGTTCAGTGGAAACAGTCCGGAATTTAATTTCGGTTTCGGCCGTAGCTTCGGTTGGATGACAGCCGGAACCGAAACCCGTTTTTTGGCCGAAACTAGGCCGAAACCGAATGTTCGGTCGGACACTAAAGACTACAGAATGATGTCTCAAATTCCTACCAGAGAATATCGAAATAAGTCAACGGCAGACAGGATTTAAACCTATAACCTCGGCACATTTTGCAGTTGTTGATCGGAAAGCGTCAGTTATAATTCAGAAAGAATCATACTATGTAAATCAGAACATATCGAATGTAAATCAGAACAGTCAATTTTATTGAAAATCAGAATGCGCCATAATATGTAAATCAGAATGATACGTTCTAATTTTCATTTGGTTATTCTGATTTACATATGATGCTTTCTGAATTACATCTGACGCTTTCCGATTAACAGCTGGAAAAGGTGTAGAAGTTATTTATCATTTCCAGTGGCGTCTCAGGGGCAGTCCCCGCGATTAATATTAACAAAAGTTCATATACGAATGGCGAATCCCGTGTTGTTGCACTTGATATATCGAAAGCTTTCGACAGAGTATGGCATGACGGACTTCTGGTCAAGCTTGCTGCTTATGGACTACCACCTGAGCTGCGCCAGTGGCTGAATAGCTTTTTGAACGACCGATCTCGTCGAGGGCTGTTCATCAGACGTATTTTCAATAAACGCTGGTGTTCCTCAGGGATCTGTCCTATCCCCTACACTGTTTCTGCTGTACGTCAACGAGCTGCTGGAAATAACATCTAATCCAATCTGCAGCCTCGCAGATGACAGTACATTAGTGTCGGGCATGGAACCAGGCAAGCCACTATCATCCCAGGAGACGGTACGTCGGCGTCATGCCTCACAGATCAACGCAGATATCAAAACAATTGTCGAGTGGGGACTAGCAAATAAAGTAAAGTTCAACGTACAAAAAACTCAGGCAACAACACTTACAAAGAAGTCTCACGATGACTTGCCAACCGTGGAAATGGAGGGTCACCCCATAGTCGAATCACCTTCCGTCAAGCTTTTGGGAATCAACATCAACAATAACATGTCCTGGCACGACCACGTCGTCAGTATTGGTAAAACGGCATCCCAGAAGCTTGGAGTTTTGTTCCGCTGTAGGAAGTTGTATACACCAGAGCAACTGCTGCTGCTCTACAAGGCACAGATCCGACCATCGCTGGAGTATTGCTCCCATGTGTGGGGATGCGCTCCGAAGCACTCTCTGAAGCTTCTGGACACTATCCAGAAAAGAGCGATTAGACTAATCGATACGCCTAACCTCAAAAAGGACCTCCACAGCCTGGAACATCGAAGGAGGGTGGTTGACCTATCCCTGTTTTACAGATTCTATCACGGAAGATGTTCGAGTGAGCTCTTTCGGATAATAACAGCACAGGCTGTCCGAATCAGGAACACTAGAGAAGCTCTGCGAGCTCATCCTTACCAGGTCGAGGTCCTTACTCCCCGAACCAGTCTCCTCCAGCGTTCCTTCTTTTGGAGAACTTCGACGCTGTGGAATCAGCTGCCGGGGAATTTGTTTCCCGACGGCTACAACCTGCAGCGTTTCAAATCTAACGTGAACCGATACTTATCCTCTCGCAGCGCTTCTACAGCACCATAGGCTTTCAGCCTGTGCGGGAGGCCGACCATAAAAAAAATACACATGCGTCCTTCAGAGTTTGGTTTTGAAGATACAGGGCGACAAAATTTGGAAAAAAATGATTTTTTGACAACCTACATCTTGAAAACTAGACTCTTTAGAACACATGTTTATATGAACATTTATACTTTTTTTTACTGTGCCTAGAATTCGTTCAAACCGATCAAATCAATTAAATTTATTATACTTTCATAATAATTTTTGACGTTCAAGCTATTCTGAAGAAGTTCAGACCTGGGCTTTTTCAGATGAACTCAGTTTTTCGGAACTCGCCGAACAGATAACACCTTCTGAGGATGCCAACCACTTGTGTTGGTGAAACGCCAAGTAGCGAAGAGCATCGACGCCAAATGGTGGCGTAGCGTGTCGATGCCGCCCGAACAGCCCAAGAACCAGCCGTTATTTGATCCAACATTTCTTCTCTAAGACTCAGTTTTACAATCAGTGGTCACTCTGACGGTTTATTAACCTCGACCTGCGAGTCAACTCGAACAATGGAACGCCTTTTGTTTCACAATGATAAAATGACGTAGGGTTAACTGACCGCGAGTTGTATTTTATTTTTAGCGGTTGGTGGTACTGTGTCCGCAATATTTTAAAATTATTTTTCTTCTTATTTCCTTCGTTAGGTGTTTCGTGCTGGTGTTTTGTATTTTTCTGACAAGACTGTCAGAGAATGAGTTCGTTGAGTTGTCAGTTCCATGCATTTTGGTTTTTTCCACTAACGTTTTTTTCATTTCATTCGCAGTTATTTGGTGTTTGGCATTGATAAAATATTTTTAGGTTCGGTTGTTGCTTGGACTGCTTGGCGTTGTAATTGTTTCTGGGGCCTTTTTCAAATGTACCCGTGTGTCAGCATGGAAAAACCAAAAAGAGCGAACAACTTTTCAAAAGATGAAGATTATCTGTTCATTTCGTTAGTAGAAAAGTACAGGCATGCAATAGAATGCAAAGCAAAAGGTGCAACAACAAATGTGCATGTACCCGTGTGTCAGAATGGAACAACCAAAAAGAGCGAACAACTTTTCAGAAGATGAGGAATATCTGTTCATTTCGTTAGTAGAAAAGTACAGGCATGTAATAGAATGCAAAGCAAAAGGTGCAACAACACGGCGCGAAAAAGACAACACCTGGGAAAATATAGGAGAAGAATTTAATTGCAAATGTGCAAATAATAGCCGCAGATCTGTAAAGGTGCTGAAAGAAAAATAAAGAAATCGAAAGAAGACCAAGAAGTCATGGTCACCATATTCCTCAAGATATATGACTCTAGGTCAAAATATTCTTGGTCTCATTGCTTCTTCATCACTGCTATACGCATTTACATCATAACCATCTATTTCAAATAAAAAGAACTATCGAAAGCGTTAAGGTAAACGATAAAATATGAAACTTCAAACGCCTAGCAGGTAGCAAAACCAAAGTGACATAACCTAATGCGCATGCGTCATCGCAAACCTGGGGTTGACTCAAGAATTTCTTCAGGTCAAGTTAACTCAGAGTTAACCTCAATTAAAATAAAAAACCACCATTTGTGAAACATGACATCTAGGGTTAACCTCCGGTCAACACACAACCTTGAGTTAACCCATCATTGTGAAACTGGCCCTAAAAATAGTGATAATCAACTGAAGGTTACTAATTACATAAGCATGTACTAGCATGTTGTGTTGTACTACTAGTTACTTTGAGTAGGTTCTGCAGAAACTTACCGACGGTGGTTTGATCTTCGGCTTGGCAGGCAGGTTTAGGGGGATCGTATCGCTGGGTAAGTCTTTCTTAGAAGGAATCGGTGGCGGTGGTACCCTCGGGGTGAAATTCTTCGGGATCATTAGCGGAATGGTTAGGTCCGTAGAAGGCGATTCTTTCGGCGTCGACGTACCAGAGTCTGTTGTATTCTAAATAAATAAAATGATGCCAATTCAATATAAAGAGGAATTAGTCTGAAATAACTCAATGTTTCAAAGTATGCATTTTCCTAATAAAGTATACCATACGATCTGATAACATAAAAATTATGAGTTTCGTTTTAGGTTCAGGCCTTCAAAAGGGTGTGCAGGACGGAATACTCTCTGGACATTATTTTTAAGAAATAAAAATCTGCACCTCTTGTGAAGCAAAAATATTAAAATTAATCCCGCACCTGGATAGGCTTAACCTTAATGTCAGTCGTCTAAATGCAAAGCCCGACAAGTCACAAATTTTTCAAAATAGAGTTTTATATACCATTTTATTCATTATTTGAAGCGCTGCCATTTTCTATTTTTCGCTTACAAAACCCGACATTGGACATGAGATATTTGGCTAAGAAAACTAGACTTAGGTGCAAACACCGACAAGTCCAAGCAGTGTTTTATTTCAAACACCGACATGTCCACAGGAGCCAATACGGATAACGGGAGCAAGTCACATGTCGATCACACGAGGTATTCTGACCGTTGTGTGTTTTTGTTTTATCCAGTCGCTGAAAATACGTTGTGGTGAATTCATGTGTTTTTCAGTTTACTGAGAGAATGAGATTAATTTGTGCTGTATTGATAAATTATTGATAAAAATTACCATGTTTTTTGAAAAATGCTTTGGATGCGGATTTTGGAGAGCCTACTTCAACAGAAGCTAGGTCCACATTAATGATCGAAGCTAATTGTGAAAATGCATTTGCTAGTTCTGAAGAATTTTGTTTGTCAGAAAATTTAGATTTTGACGTTTAAACCTTGTAACCCTTGAAATGTATCCTTTCTAATGTCTAGCTTTATGTTTATAGTTTCTGTCATTGAGCACAGTGTTTGATTAGATTCCTTTATATGCAGTAAAATAATCCAAATTGATAAGTATTTCATTTATTTTGTTCCGATTCCACAAAAATAGCAGTCAAAACACGACATGTCACAGTTCCTAACATGCAAAACCCGACGTGTCCAAATTTAAAAGTAAAATTTTAGAAAAACTATATGTCTTAGATTTTGGGGCGTTGAGACTTAACATCCTAAAACATCGTATATTATCATACTCTCGATTTAGTATTATTTTCGCTCATAATAAGACTTTGATCTGTTTTTCTCGATTTCTGTAAAATTTGTTACCGTGGACTTGTCGGGTTTTGCATTTAGACGACTGATATTGTGACTTATGATGTACCTTTATCAAAGAGTACTTCTTCCTATAACTTTCTAATTGAGAAGAGATAAAGCGACGTAGAAAAGTTTTGCAATATGGCGCTTGACTGAATCGCAGAAAGCTGCGTGTTGATGCATGTTGGGACATGTTTAAACATGCATAATAGCCGCCGCGCAAAGTGAGGATTAGTAAATAAAGTACAGTTCAACGTACAGAAAACTCAGGCAACAACTCTTACAAAGAAGTCTCACGTTGGCTTACCAACAGTGGAAATGGAGGGTCACCCCACAGACGAGTCACCTTCCGTCAAGCTTTTGGGGATCAACATCAACAACAACATGTCCTGGCATGACCACGTCGGCGTCGTCGGTATTGCTAAAACGGCATCCCAGAAGCTTGGAGTTTTGTTCCTCTGTAGGAAGCTGTACAAACCAGAGCAACTACTGCTGCTCTACAAGGCACAGATCCGACCATCGCTGGAGTATTGCTCCCATGTGTGAGGATGCGCTCCGAAGCACTCTCTAAAGCTTCTGGACACTATCCAGAAGAGAGCAATTAGACTAATCGATACGCGTAACCTCACAAAGGATCTCCACAGCCTGGGACATCGAAGAAGGGTGGTTGACTTGTCCCTGTTCTACAGATTCTATCACAGAAGATGTTCGAGTGAGCTCTCCAGGTAACAACAGCAAAGGCCGTCCGATCGAGGAACACTCTGGGAGCTCTTTCTTACCACGTCGAGGTCCCTACTCCACGAACCAGTCTCCTCCAGCATTCCTTCTTTTGGAGAACTTCGATGCTGTGGAATGAGCTGCCGGGGGGTTGTTTCCCGCCGGCTACAACCTGCGGCATTTCAAATCCAACGTGCACACACTTATCCTCCCGCAACGCTTCTACAGCGCCATAGGCTTGTAGCCTTTGCGGGAGGGTGGCCATAAAAAATTCATTACCAGTGAGAGTGTAAAGTACGATCGCATCGTGGTCACGAATTGAGATAAGGGCAGTTTTGCGTTATAATTTCGGCTGTGATTTAAACATAGACCGGTGAAGAAAAGACTTGGGTACAAGGTGATGCTTGTCCACATCGTACAACGATATTCAGGTTGTATACAGAATTCCAAATGGGAAATTTCATTCTGAAGGATGCTTAGAGGCAGAGAAAAATGCTTGACGAGGACAGGCGAGTAACCTACCAATAGATAGAGGGTACTACATTTCTCCATAACACATAATCTCCCTGGAGGAAATAAACTTGTAGAATCATTGCGCCGCGCAGTCAAAACACATTTAAATCGACAATGACAGCAGATACGAATGAATCAGGATAATCGCGGTTCGAATAACGGGATTTTACTGTATAAGGACCTTCTGCGGGCTTGGGACCACGAGTGTGCTTTAATCTCTAGTAGTACTTGGCGGAACTGGTTTAATGAGTGGTTTCGGAAGATGGAAAGGTGTACAGAATGTAGAGGGCATACCTTTGAAAAAATTAAATAAAATTTTATTTTAAAACTTCTCTAGGACACCAACTTCGAAACTAAGGCAACGAAGATAAAGGCAAAGCAAATGACAATATTCTTGAGGTGATCTATTATACTGATTATATTTAAACTCCGATCTACCGCCCTATTCGGAGGAGAATACGTACAGTATACAACATAAAAACTCAACATACTAATGGGTCATACTAATTCACGAAGATATACCGGATCTCTCCAGATTACAGTCCAGAAAACCACCAATTTCAACAGCTCTCCAACTTGAGTCTGATGGTTTTGACGCTGCAATTAAATGGGCAGAAATTTGTTCGACCCAAAACAAGAAGTGAACAGTAATCTAACTGTTGGTGAAGAACCCCCTGGTTTCGAGCTCCACCGAAAGGGATGGTCGACCCTCAACAGAATTCGCACGCCGCATGGAGTTTGCCCTGATTCGTTGTTTAAATGGTACTAGCGCAAATCCCCACGATGCGACTATGGAGCGGAACGCCAAACTGTCACGCATAGAGTGCAATAATCTGGCCTTAGAACAAATCCAGGAAACAACAAGGGCTTCCTCCAAGCCTTAGATAAGAAAAGAGAGGGGATACTGCACGCCCGTTTGATGCTATATGAGTTAGCTGTGACAGAAAATGAATAGCTATTTGACAGCTGTCAAAATATTTTTTATGATATTTAGCGTTTTTAAGACCAATCATTGTAAAATATTGTGATGTGCATAGTGGCAGGGTGTGCAGCTTACGGTTGTAAAAGCCACAGCAGCAGGAAGGAGCCAGGAATCATGTATCACAGGTGAATTTAATAGCGCTTTTGTACATTTTTGGCGCCATTTGGTAACAGAAATGTCAGTCGCGTTTTCCGCTCTCTGTTTCCTCCATCAGCCGTAGAATGAATTTCCAGGCTCGATATTAACCTATAGCCTAGTTAGTTATTTAGATCGTGTTTTTTTTTTATTTTATTTTTGTTTTATTTTTTTATGACTTTTTTTTTCATGTGTACTATAACCATACGCTAAATAATAAATAGTCATACATACCTCTCCAATAGTTTTTATACTGTCCAATATCTGCTGCAAGTTACTGGGCAGCGCAATATTAGCTAAAGCCGAGGTTCCAATCTCGGTCGAAGCAGCCACGATGGTTTGCGTCATATTCGAAATCTCGGATTTTTGAGCCTCAATACGCTGGGTCAATTCGTCCATCTGCCTTTGAAGTTCTTGTGGATTTGCAGGAAGATCTGAGGCGACTGCTGCAAAAATAATAAGGCCTTTTAATGGAACTGTTTTACTTTAATGGAAGGGAAAGTTCTAGACTGCTGCAGTCAGTAGATTTTGACATAAGTTTGAAATGAGTAAGTTATTATTTTTATTATAGTATATTTTTGTGATTTCTTTGATATAATTAATGTATATTAATTTATAATATGGTTTTGCCCTGTTTCAGTAAATAAATTTTTTAATATCTAAATTAGTTAAAAGTGATTACAGCCGACATGTTCTGTTCTGCACATGCGTTCACAGCACGCTAGATTTTTTAATATATAATATATAAGTGCAGGATCAATTATTTATTTTATATAAAAAAATACTGAAATCCAAACAACTTCATCTTTTGAAGAGATAAACATTTCAAGATTGTCATTTTTTCTAAAGCATTATAACTGAAATCTTGTGGATTTTATTTTTTGACTATTTGTAAATCATATTGAATTACAAAAAGATGGAAAAAATAATCCATAACTTTTTTCCTACGTTTTTGTAGCAAAGTTTTCAGAATTAATTTGACAATATGCAGAATGAAACTGAACAATAAAAATATGCTCCGAAATGCCTGAGTACACTATTTTGGAGGTATCAAACGCTATATATCATTAAAAAAACTCGATACTATTTTTACACAAAAAAACTAATTGGATTTATATTTAAACAACATTATTCTATAAAAAATTAAAAATGGAAATCCACAAAGGATTTTTTTGTTGTGAATTTTTAAATATTTATAACCAAATACAACGTATTTTACTGCTCAAAAATTTAACTGCATGACGAACGCGTCATGCAGTTAAATTTTTGAACAGTAAAACCTCGCTTTCACGGTGACAATTTTTGTGATAGTTTCTACCGCCGTGAAAACAAGGCATAACTAATTCAATGTCTCATTCAGTTAACGAACCCCCAAGCACTCAAACAACAATCTCAATCCAGACGAAAAGCTTGCACTGCTGCCTTCTGAAATATTTTGGCTTATCTAAATAAAAACCCTGTAATACTTACCGGCAACACTAGGTACAGTAGGAAGAGAAGTGGTAGTTGGTGCACTAGTTGAACTAATCACTGGATCTGGAACTGGACCTGGCTTGCGCATAAGTGGAGGTGGAGGTGTTACCAACGCTGCTGGAAGATCCGGACTTGAATCGCCTGGACTGTATGGTTCATCTGAAAGAATTAAGCGATGATTAAGTGCCATGCTAGGCTTCGCCATCAGTATAGTTGCTGCAGATTGTGATTTTTTTTTAAATTTGAAATTGAATAAAGCCGTGTTATTATTATTATCTAACTGTCTAAGTTCCTCTCCCATAATTGTGGTAGCAACAAGTGTTGACGGGCTGTGCCAAGTCAACACCCGGACTATTATTGATCGGAATTTAGGAAGGATCGCACAATATTACAGGTATTCAGGATTACAGACTTTTGGAATGCTTTATGTAACTTTTCGTCCAGGCCCAACTGCTGAAGGTCTTGTGTAAACGTGCTTGGTATAAGGCCTGTGACCGACATAATGAGGAAGACAGTAGTGACTTTGTTTTGTTTCCAAAGTCGTTTTATTTCCATAGCAAGGTCCGTGTATTTAGATATCTTCCCAGCGTAGGTGTTTTGGATATTATTATTATATACCAAAAACAAAAAAGTACAGCCCGGGCTCCGACACACCGATCTGCTGTTCCATTAGTCAGTGACTACTGCTCACACCGTGAGGTGAGCAATCACTGGGTCCGCGAATCATGCGCCCTAAGTAGACGAAATGACCATAACCAGCACACTTACCAGTGTAGTCTGGCCAGAGCCTGCGAAGTTGTCCGAGCAGCTCCTGATGTTTGGTCCGCTTTTCCACCTCCTCAGAGACGATGTTCACCTCGGCATGTGCCGAAAACTCTATAACGAACAACGTCTTCTGTTGGTGGTCGAGAAGGACTATGTCGGGCTTGTTTGCCTGCACAAGGTTGAGCGTGGGGAACGAGTAGTTCCAGTAAATCCGGCATCTCTCGTTCTCCACAATGGACTCTATATCCCCTGGAGCGTATGGCAGCACCGGTGTCTCACCGATACCGTATGAGTGCCTTCAATGATAATAGAGCGCTCGTAGAGTCGCGTTGTGCCGATGGACGTAAGCCGTTCCAGTGCACGTATTACACGCCGACAAGAGATGCTAAAGCATCTCTGGCGCCTGTCGGCAAGCTCTACAACGGGTGTCGGGTACATCTGCACCCATAACCCTTTTACGGTATACCAAGGTGTTGAAGACACCGTCTTGGCAAGCCATTATAAAGCCCTCAGTGTCCGACTTCAACCCACTAGACCTTAGGAAAGAGAAGGTCAACTGCTCAGACAAGCCATGCTCTTCCAGATATTTGTAGAAGATTCCATGCATTGGCTTATCTTTATGAAGTCTTAAAAAGTAGTCGACTTCGGTAGTTTTAATGTAGGATTTTAATTATTATTATATTTATATAAACTGGATTTGGGCAGTGCTGTAGCCTGGTCAAATTCCTTTCTATCTGCAGTTCCCTGTTCGCTTGCTGGTTATCAAGATGCAGGTTTGAGTTTTATCTGGGTTTGGACGTAGCTGGTTTAACTTGTAGTATTGGGCCATTCTTGCTATAGGGACTTTGGCAAGCTTTTTTCGATGGCCCCGATGTCATGTTATGGAATTGGCACGTAATGACTACGTCATCGGCGTAGATGAAACCATTATTTTTAGATGGGCCGACATGTTGATCAGTCGTGTACAAATCGAATGGAAGAGGCGCCAGCAAGCTACCCTGGGAGAGACCATGCTTCTCGTTACTCCATCGACTCCTGAACTCCACAGAATCTCCTGTTGCATAGCAGTGATCTCAGGACCTCTGACAATAGTGTCAATAATGGTAATTTCGTGTCATTCTAAAGATTTTTTCTAGTAGGATTATGTGGTTAATGGTATCATATGTCGCCGAAAGGTCCACGAACATCGCCCCCGTTTTTTTTCTCTCCTTTCGAAACCATCCTCTATATGCTGTGTGAGATTTAGCACCTGGCCAGTGCAGGGTTTACCGGGCCTGAATCCAGGTTGCTGGGGAATTAGCTGTTTGGGCCTCTATTTTATTAAGACTGAGCCGCTCCTACAGTTTGAAGGGACAATTCCGGACAATAAAACGGTTAATAAGGCAGAATGATTTTAAAGGTTACAGACTATACACAAGATATGAGAGGCTTAGCGCCGTATTCACCAAACATAGTTAAATCTCTATCTCATTGTTAAACTCATTTTTGGTATTCACCAATTAAGGTTAACGCTAACCAGCTGAGAACTGCTCTGTTAATTTTAACAACCCAATTTTCGCGCCAGTTAATCAAATGCAGGACTCACCAAACACAAAAT
This sequence comes from Callosobruchus maculatus, assembly GCA_951848785.1. Classification (NCBI taxonomy): domain Eukaryota; kingdom Metazoa; phylum Arthropoda; class Insecta; order Coleoptera; family Chrysomelidae; genus Callosobruchus; species Callosobruchus maculatus. Next base: position 3,281,845 of record CATOUR010000081.1, on the reverse strand, counting down.
AATATCGAAATTTCTAGTCATTTGTCACCTACTAAAAAGGTTATATTCACACTGATTGATAAAAATAGTGTGTTTGACTGACATTCTATTTATTAGCGATTTTCTCCTACTGATCAGCTTTCGGTTTATTGAAATCCGCGTTAAGTTTTCAATTATTCATTTAGGTACATGCTTATATTTAGCTCAGAGAGAGAGGCAGATCTTTTGCATTCTCCCTTTTTCATCTGAACAATTAGTATGGTTCTTATGTGGAGAGATTGGCCAGCGATGGTGGAAATGTTCATGAGTAATATGCAATATGATTACAAAATAAAACATAAAAAAAAATGATTAGGTTATGTAGAATCAAGAGGTGGTAGCACAAAATGCTTTATGCAGCACAAAACATAAAACTACGCAGTGTTTACAGTATTATAAAAATACAAAAATACGTTATCTCTTTCGTTAAGTAACTGGGAACTGAAGAATCACGGTGATTACGATACTTAACTGTCAGGCAGTTATACTTTAGCTGACTGTTAGTAAACAGGCGGTTATAAAAAAATGGTGAATACGGGCCTTAGGCTACTTATATTTGAGTTGATCGATACTCACCTCCTTCGTCGTCCTTAACGGGCGGTACGATCGGGGGTAGCGGCAACTTCAGCCTTGGATCCTTTGGAGGCTGAGGTGTTGCAGGCGCCGGCGGTGGTACCGGCGCCGGTACGGCCGGTACTGGGGCAGGCAATGGAGGAGCCGCTGTAAGCGGAGGAGGGGTATAGCTTCTGCTGCAAATTTCACAGAAAAAAAATCAATTAAACCCACAGGATAAATAATTATTAGAAATTACATTGAAAAAGATATGATTACGCAAGTTTATTTCCTTAAAAATCGAAATTTGTTGAACAACATCGAGAAATATTCATATGAAGAGTGTAAATTGAATTATAAGAAATTGCATTTTGTACCGAATTTCATTTTGCATCGGTTACTAGGCAACAAATGCATCATGAATTATTTCGTGCTCATTCTGCTGTTTTTGATAACAAAAACGAAGGTGGCTTAGAGGATATAACGCCCAACGACAAATTATGTGAAATGTGATCAGTTTGTTACAGTTTATGCAATACAAAAATTGTAGAAATCGACTAAGTTTTCGCCAATTCATAATATAATTGGTAAAGTATGATCATTTTATGACTCAAAATTGACTTATCAACCATTGCAATACACTTATTATGTCAAAAAACAAAGATTTGCAATAGTTTGCAAGCATCTCTCGTTGTCAGACTGTGCAAAGGAGAAATATAAAGCTAAACTACAGGTTATCCGTGAATTTTAAGAAACAACTTGTTCCGACTAAGAGTTAACGTCTCTAGCTACATAATAATCTTCGTAATTTCATACCATGACCACTGGGATGCGGAAAATACATTTTTTGAAAGGTGGCTTCAAGGTGAAACCAATGGGGTTAAATGAATATGAACAAATTACCTGGGAGTAGAATGAGATGCTGCTACAGCTGCAGCAACTACAGCAGGAACTTCTAACTTAGGCTTCTTGGATAGATTCGCAATAATGGAAGGTGTGGGCGGTATATCAAATAACGGTCGTTTCCGCTTGTCTCGCACAATGATACCAAGAAGCAAAGAAGGTCGTTGTTCCTCAAAACCAGGACCATTCAGCGGCAAGAGCACCTGTTAAAGAGTTAGATAATACTTTAGATATATGATATATGTTACATAACATAGGGTAAGTGTGGAGTGATTAGATTTAATTCACTACAAAATAAGATTTTTTTCTTGAAGGGTTGACATCAGACGTTAGTCTGTTGGCCACAAATAATATAAAATTTCATTCAAATCCAGAGTCCAGCATTTTTACGAAAATCTATTACACGTCTTCTCTCCCAGACGCGATAGAAGTATTAATATTCAAGAGTAAATGATAGCCTAAACGAATTAACGATACTATAAACTCATTCCTTGCATTGGTATACCTGCCACATGCAAAAAAGTTAATTAGTATCTGCTATTTCATTATCTTCCTCACACAATGGAGATTCTCTCAGATCAATCTTATATAAATGAGTTGGAAAGTTACAGTGATTCACTCTCAATCTGATGATAGTAGTCAAGTACTTTCTCCTAGTAAAGTTAAAAACATAAGTTGTACTAACTGGAAGGATCTTAAATTGGAGAAAGTAGTTGCTGGAATTTTCATTACAAATATTAACCCATATAGATTTCCATTCCACAATTATGTCTCTTTTCATATACTAATAACATCATTATAAAATGGAGGATATTCAAAATCACCAGAAGTGATGACTGCTTTTGCAGCCACATCAGCATTTTCACTACCACCTATGCCTATATGTCTCTTGATCTAAATAAAGATGACTTGTCCATGTTTTTAATACAATCTATGAATAAGATTTTGAATTTCATATAAAATATGCTCTTTATAATAGCCTATAAGAGCTTGAAAACTTTATTTTCGTATGAGTGGGTAATATCTACACATGACCTACTATGGAATTGAAGATATGTCAGATGGACAGGTTGTTAGAATTAGAACAATGCAAATATATGTATAAAGCTATAAATCAAAAACTCAAATGTAACAAGACTAGATTACGAAATAATATACATCAGGACAATGAAAGAACCAGTATTGAACTTAGTAATCCTTTAAGTTAGGCTATAAGTAAAATTATTCTTTTACCAGATATTATAAAAAATACATCAAATTATAATACTTTCTTATCTAATCTTAAAGATCATATTGTAACACAAATTAGTTAAGACTGACTATTTGTTATTCTATCATATGTTTTACCAACATTCAATTAGATATAATTATACATATAGAGACTGATGTGCTGTTTGTCACATTTGTGTGTTGTATACTAGTTACTAATTCTGATAGTAATGTTAGGACATTTAAATAATTATTAGTAACTGAAAAATGTATTGTGACAAATAAATCTTTCAAATAAAAAACTTATAATATACAAATTAAATATATGGCAAAAATCCAAGACATATTTCTTGAGCCACTCCAAGCATATTTTGGGCTCAGTGTAGTACTTCATATTCTAATCTCAATCACTAATTTGAAAAATCCCAATATGGTTTTGTTGAAATTTTTATTTCCTAGAAAGGACAAATTATGCTAAATCATGTTCAAAAAATGGAGTCAAGTTGATTGACTCAGTACTTCCCACACATAACAGTTGCAACCAAATCATCGCCCGCCTGTCGTTAAAAAACATCCAACACAAAAACTAGTAAATAGTTTCCTAAATCTCTCCGTAGGAACTAAAACGACACAATTCAGCTTCAAATGGACGAAACGAAACAATCAGGAACCCTCAAATTGCTTAAAAACGAAGTTTGAGCTATTTTTATATTTTTAGATTTTTATTATTGCTGCGCCGCCGCTGACACGATTTTTGAAAACCATACGCCTTTTTCATCCTTGCCGCGGTAATAATACTGTGTCTAAATTCCATTAAAATTAATTCCGTAATTTCCATGTTACTAAATTCAGAACGACCTGAATCAATACCTACCCATTTTTCCCTTGATTTCTGTAATAGCCAAGGCAATGTTCGGATGGACCTAACAAACGTCTATTATGCCGCTAAATCGTTCGTTCACAGGTCAATGGACACTATTATAAATGGAATAAATGTTTGAGTTTTACAACCCCCCACCCCCCAACCACCCCAATGTCACTCCCACCCAAAAAAAAGTAAAAAATGATCAGAAACCCCTAAAACGCCGAAAAACAAAGTTTGAGCTATTTTTACATTTTTAGTTTTTTTATTATTGCCGCGCCGCCACTGACACGATTTTTCCAAAACATGCGCGCTTTCCATCCTCGCCGTGGCAGTAAATACTGTGTCAAAATTTCATTAAAATCCATTCGATAATTTTGGCGTTACACACTAAAGAACGATCTAAAACTAAAACAACGCTCGGATGTATACATCACAAATTATTCTAAGTCCCTTGGTTTCTATTATAAGCAAGGCAATGTTCGGATGGACCTAAAAAATTGTATTATGGCGCTAGGTCTTTCATTCACAGGTCATTAGAGAGCCCATTATGAATACAACAAATTTTTCAGTATTACAACCCCCCACCCCCCAACCACCCCAAATTCACCCCCACCCAAAAAAAAGTAGAAAATGATCAGGAACCCCTAAAACGCCTAAAAACGAAGTTTGAGGCGTATTTGAAATTTTTCGTTTTTTGCTAATTACTCCGCCCCCTGTATAACGATTTTCAAAATTATAGGAACATTACCTACTACGACCACACAGCATAACGCTGCCCAAATTTCATCACAATCCATCTAGCGGTTACTGAGATTACGAGGGTAGAAAAACGCGACAGACAGACAGACAGACAGACAGACCGACAGACAGACAAACAGACAGACAGACAGACAGACAGACCGACGGAAATGAGTGACGTGGATTTTCGTTATGTACACATCATAAAACGCCCAAAAAACGTATTATCTCAAAATCGAAAATTTTCGCGATCACAATACTCCCCTCACCTATCGGTGTGGGAAGTAAAAACATTCCGTATATTCATTTAATACTGTTCAGTAACAGTATGGTTCAAATCATATAAAACATCTATCAACTATTGTTTATAATTATGTTTACCTGCGGGATTGGTTTCGTGGGTGCCAAGGGATATATGTAGAAGTCCTTGACGGCTTTGTTCAAACTTTTTACAACTCCAAGTCTATCTCTGCTACTCAGATAACTGTACAATGCCAAATAAGGCATTTTTTCTTCAACATTATTTGCGCTTAATCTTATCAACGATATGGCTTTACTATTTGAACACTTCATCTTGCCGATATAATCCCAAACTGTTTCTGGAGATATTCTTCCAACAATATCCAAGTTTGTTGCGAGTTCTCTGCCCAGACCTGAACAGTCTCCTGAAATGGGCATAGGTCAATTAAAAAATGTGTTTTGTTTTGGCATGCAGTACGTGCCATTTCAAATTAAATTATTTTCGACAAGATATGAACGGGTTTTCATTTTTCTCTCAAAAACTAAGCAGGATACGAAGAAACATCAAGAGACAAAAAACTTGAGTTTTTATCTTAAATCTTATCTTAAAAATATTTTTTTTCCATTTTCAAATCTTACCTAGAGCTAACCATCAAATTAATGTACCTTCATTACATAGTGCATATTATATACTTTCAATATCTAACGTCATATAATTTCATGTTCTTTTTATGCTCAAAATCTGTAGACCACCTTATACAATAGTTTTTTTGGTTTTATTAAGTATGCTTCCGAGTCCAATATGTCTCTACTACACTACAACTACTAAATCCTCATTTAGCATCGTAGATTACCTACTATATATCATTATCAAAAACTATGTAAATAACAGAGTATATTACCTGATACTACATGTGCTGTGACTGATATTTGTGCTACATCAGGCATATTGATACATCCTTTCCAGATTTCGCTTGGTTTCGTTCTTGGTGGTGGAGAAGTACTCCTTTCTACTTCTCCGATACTCTTATCTTTATCAGACATGACTAGAAACAGAAAAATGGTTAATGACCGACAATATGATAGGAAATCAATTGCTCAATATCCTTCCTGTACCCTGACAAACTTAAAGAGAGTCACTCTTTCCTAGAGATTGAAACAAAACCTGCCCATTCGTGTTGGTCGGCGTATTATCTAATACATAGTAGTTATTATACATACAAGGAAACCATAATAGGTCTTACCACCAGAGTTCTCTAAAACGACAACAATACTAACAGACTTCATACTCTTCATAGTGAATTAGTGAGTATATAGAAAAAGCAATTCTTGTATCGCGACGCGAGTTAATTGTTACTTGACAAATTATTTTTAGAAAATGGCGGCTAAGCAAAATCAAAATGACAAGATCGTCCATATACAGGATGTTCGTATCTACTGGCCAATACTACGTACGCTAATATTTTAATTAATTATCAATTAATTCATAATTAGTGAGGGAGCGAATGTCACATTTTAGACAATATCGGATGCTAATGCAAATATCTGCTGCAAATATTTTAGCAAAGGCGAATATTCAATTTTTAATGGAGAAATGGCGCCAAATTTTTAAATTTCGCGCCATTTGTCCATGGCTTGGTGACAGTTCCGCTCCATAGAGGTGCGTTCCGTTTGCTCTTTGTTTCGAGAATAGCCGAGTTGACACGAACGCATCCGAATGAAGTGACATTTCGCTCGCGGAGGTGTTTTCGTAAACAAAACTTCCATAAATATTCATAGACTTATTTTTGTTTGTTTCAACTGTGAATTTTGTAGATTTTAACTGAAAATGGCGAAATGGCGCTGAATTTAATAATTTGGCGCATGGCCGACTTTACTCACTAGGCCGGAGCATTGCAATATGGTGGAGCTTTTGTTTGTTGTTAAGTGATTAGTGTAATCTTCCAGAGTGAAAAATAAGATTGGAAGGTGATTTTTAATGTGTTTCTAATTATTTACCTGCACAAACGAAACTATAAAGATAAAAAGATGCCTGCAAAGTGTGTAGTACCAGGTTGCAATAGCAATTGTGCCTCCAATCAAGGACATACCAACATAACCTTCCAGAGTAACAACGAAGAGTGGAAGGTGATTTTTAATGTGTTTCTAATTATTTACCTGCACAAACGAAACTATAAAGATAAAACGATGCTTGCAAAGTGTGTAGTACCAGGTTGCAATAGCAATTGTGCCTCCAATCAAGGACATACCAACATAACCTTCCAGAGTAACAACGAAGAGTGGAAGGTGATTTTTAATGTGTTTCTAATTATTTACCTGCACAAACGAAACTATAAAGATAAAAAGATGCCTGCAAAGTGTGTAGTACCAGGTTGCACTAGCAATTGTACTTCAAATAAAGGACATAAACAGAAGTGGGTAAACGGTATTCCTCGTATGGGCTGGTTATATTTATAAGAATAAAGACAATACTTTACAAACATTTCAAATGATAAGACCTATTTTAGAGCACAATGTGGTACCTACAATGTTTTCTGGACCTCCCAAATATCACAGAAAAATACAGTTAATAGAACTCATCTGGGCATGCATCTGGGCATACCTACGAAAAGATTTGATAGTGAAAGGGAATCAAGACCAGCAAGAATGGCTACACAGTGACCTAATAGTGAATTTTTCTAGCTCAATTGACAATTTACAAAGTAAATTGAGTGTTCATTTAAGTGGAAGTGGCAGCAGGAAACAAGTTGCGTTTATTTTTATTTTGTAGTGTCTGACTACGATGAACCAGACATCAGATGTAAGTGGTATTAGTAGTAGTAGTTCTAAAAAGTATTTAATTTAATTTATTAACCGAGATGAACTCTAATACATATAAAATGTAATAATTGTTCTGAAACTATAGACCCGCTATTTGACAGCTAAGCCACGTTGCCACATCTAAGGCTCCGGCCTAGTGTAGAGTCGGCCATGGGCAGTGCCGCTCAAACGAGGTGCGTTCCGTTTGTTCTTTGTTGCGAGAGTAGCCGAGTAGGATTTACTGATTTAGTATAAATTTAATTCTTAAGTTTCATTTTTGAAAGTTCAATCAAACAATCAATATATTTATTTGTTGAGTATATAAATAAATATTAGTCCTAGTTCACACAAAGCTAGGTTTTGTGCGCGAATATTGACTAGCAAATATACAGACTAAAATATTTCACAACCATCCTTTTAGCTCCGCAGCTCGACCATATTTTTGTTAATTCTTCCCATCTTCAATAGCTCAACTAGATGGAGTTTTCAGCAGCATTTTGGAGCTCCTAGTATGATATACCATCACTAAATAATTAAATTGCTTTCGACCGAATCATCTTAAAATTTTGACAAACATGATATTACTAAATGAATAAATAATGATACCAAATGATGAAGAAAAGACTTATAATGTTGTAATGTAAACGATTTTTTATTATTTTTTTTACATTAAACAACTTAAGAAACGAATGGATATTGTGTTCTAATCCATTAAAAAACATTTTACTCGCAACAATTTCGCGAATGCGAATGTGAATATTCGATACATCACTATAACATATTTTTTACTTGATCTTAGTAAAACAGATGAATAGAAACGCAATATAAATTTAAAAATGTTTCGGTTGACCGCTCACACAACTGAGCATAGAAACTGAGCGAAGAATTTGCAAACACGCCTCGGTAGCGCAGTAGGCAGCGCGTAAGTCTCATAATCTTAAGGTCGTGAGTTCGATCCTCACCCGGGGCAACTTTTTTTCAGTTCCATGAAAGTATGGAATCATTAGAGGCAGGTTCGAGTTTGTTATTGTGCAAAAAATGTAAAATATTGGTCAGTTCGCAAAATTTCGATTGGTTTCGATCATCTCTGAGTATAGTTTTAATTTTTGGGGAAATAGCTCTGAGGTGGCAGGGGGTTGTAAGGGTACAAAATAAGCTTTGAACACGCTATTAAAGAACTTGGAGCTGAAAAGTTAAAAATGATTTTTAAATAGGCCTAAAACAATAATGAACGAAAAATACTAGTATTTCTGTTTTAAGCTTATTTCAAAAATTATTTTCAACTTTTCTGTTCGATGTTCTTCAAAAGCGTGTTTTTTGTAGTTCTTTTATTTGTATTTATTCATACTCTGTGGTAATAAGGATGAACAATAGTGTTTGATCAATAGTCATATCATAATTATTATAACCATTACTGCATAAGCGATACTGTCGACTTTCCTGAATAAATTTCACAAAAATATCAACAGTTGGATCTCATGTCTTTTGAGCTCTCGACGCTACGACTGTGTAATATTAACAAACAAATCGTCCTTATTAGTCAGAGCGGACAGGTGGACCTTTGCTCTTAGTTGCGGTCATGTCGGTCGATCGGTCTGTCAGGTCTGGTTACCCAGAGACCAGACAAAGTCATGAAGGATTAAGGGAAGAAAAAAGAGAGGAAAGAAGGAAAAGAGCAAAGGGGAGGAAGTGTGTCGGTTGAAGGGTATAGCTTGACATAGTCGATTTGAGTTCGGTAATTTTTGGGTTTAACCAAAAGGGTTAATTGTGAGGTTCGATATCTAAAAGGGCAAAAATTTAGAGATTTGATTTTGACCACAGTGCGAGCCTCGGCCTTGTGTGCTTGCGAACTTGCTCGACTGTGCAGTCCACTGACTCGCGCAACAGAGGGTTGCAAACTTTAAGATGTCTGCACCATCTCTCAGTTAGCAGTGTCACAAGATGACTATAGTCAGTTATTAAGTAAAAGTGAGCCAGATGGCTCTGAGCTGCATCATCATCATAGTTGCAATGTCTTAACAGACATGTTGTGAACTCGTAAAATGCATTAGGTCGGAGCTAGAGTATTGCCGACACGAATATTATCAATAGTTTTGAGAACTGTAGCTCGCGATCGTTCGCGATTTACTGTCAGTTTAGTGGCGCTCTTGATACTCATATCCAGCAACTGTTTCGTCGTATCCACCCAGTGTGTAGGGGGACGTGCACGGCGCCGCCCACTCGGGGCATGACCCTGAACTACAAGTTTCTCCATATTATCGCTTCTGTGTATATGTCCAAAGAATGTAAGCATTCTCGTCGACACAATGGAGGATAGTCTCTTTTTGGATCACCGAGCTCATCCAGTATGGAAACGTTGGTTCGATGGGCGGTATAAGGAACTCTCAGCATTCTCCTCGATGTCCACATTTCAAAAGCATCTATGCGAGCTCGATCTGCCTTTTTAACAGTCCAAGTTTCCGAGGTATACAAAAATGTGGAGAACACAAGAGAATGAACCAGTGACATTTTGGTAGCTTTAGTGATGTTATATAAACAAATGAAATGCCACACTTTAGATACTTGCTATTTTCTTTAAATAATGTTTTCTCTTGCTTATTTTTTTTTCAAAAACAGCATCAATAACCACGACAAGAAAAAATAGAGACTTAAGGTTTATAAGAGGAATTAGTTGCAAATGATAGCAAAGTATTGTTAAATAATTTACTCACCACTTTTTTGATCAATGGAAGACTGATAATCATCATCCTGACTCCTTGGTGGTGTTGGAATAGTGACGGTAGATGTAGGTTCATGATCACTATCACTCTCGGCAGCTGCAATAATTTGTTGTTGATCACTCTGCCTGTCATAAACTTATTACTGATTCCAAATGAAGTGAAAATGATAAGCTTATTTCAAAACGCGTTAATGAGTACACAGAGCGTATGGGAAATACATTGATTTTAGGTTATTTAGCAGCGTCGCGTTCATTTTTATTAATTTGGTAGAACAAAACACTACAGTTGCTATTATTAATTTTATTGACGTAATAGTTTTTCTGTAAATAGGTGGACAACACGATATAATGCCAAGATTTATAGAAAACTCTAACGTAATGTTAACATTCCTATAAGAAAATATGAAAGCTTCACATTATATCACAAGAAAAACAATTCAAGTATCAGTGCCATGATATTTATGTTATAAAAGGTATTGTAATGAAACTAAACAGTACTATAGTTTAAATAAAAGGGTATAAGAAAACGTGTTAAGGTAGAATAATAGTCAAATAAATAATGTATTGTGCGAATAGCTCTTACTACCAATTTTTATGTTTTATATAATTTATGAAACGTGGAATTGATAAAAAAGCTACGCTCAGATCAAAACTGGCAAATCTACAATTTTACTCTTATAGAGTAATTCAAGCTAACACATGTGCATTATAGCTTTCTTGAAGAACGGGCTTAGAGATAATCGTTGGGATTTATCTGACCGCATGAAATGAATTAAAAAACAGGTCGTATAATTTAAGGAGGGTTCTCATTATTCAGCTTAAATGAACCATTTTAACTGATTCAGCATTAAAAACGTTTGTCACACATGGCGCACATGACGCTGGTGTGATTATTGTATCAGTAATGTCGAAGGTAGACACGAAATGGTTACTAAATGAAAATTAAAAGTCGTTGTTTGATATTCGAAATTGAATTAGAAATTGTTTTACTTAAAATGAAACGTAGATTACGCAGAAATAAATGTAAGTGCTAGTGTAAATATACTCAAAGAATTGGCTTCTGAAAATAGGCACTCATATTTCCTATAGATCTTCAGTGTGTTAAGGCCGCCATAAAAAACATTTTGTATGATCTGTATAATATATAGTCTACCTCAAAGTGTCAACACTGAACCACTTACTGAACAGAAAAGGATCTCACGCAGTTTGTATTCATTTTTTAAAACTGATCGGCCAAAATGATTGAAAAGTAGGACTGGTTTTCACTTTGACTGAAAGTACAAACCCACCCATCAGTTTTAATGAATATGTGTTCAACGAAACTGACAAGTAAGATCCCACCTTTAGTGTTGTTTAAATCATTTTCAAGCTTCGACTCATAAAACTTAAGAAGTGCATGATCCATACTAAAATGCTTTTGGATTGACTCAGGGCAAGCCATTTTTTTATTCAGGTCATTGCAATATCATAAAGTTTTCATTTGACTCATTGGTATCTGTGAGAAAATAAAACAGACCAAAACGACGACCCTCAGAGTAACAACTGAACATAGAGGTAGTAAACAACTAATTCTAACAGGCCGACATTTTTTCTCACGTTGTCATATTGACCACCAGATACGGCAATCATAATTATTTACTATCGTTTCAATTGCATAGTATCCAGAAATATTTCATTCTACGTTAAAAAAGACGGCATTTTGATGGTTCAAGAATGATTACAGCAAAATCAATAGATATGTTGACCTCTACTCCGTTGCTGCATATTTCTTCATCATAAACGCAAATTCTGAAGTCTTATATAAATTTTTGAGGAGCTGGCAACGCCGACATAATTTTCATGCGACTTATTTACGGTAGAACCTCGACTGTCAAACGTTTGTTTTGTTTGTGCGTCTTTTATGCTTGGTCAGTAAAATCGAATTCGCTATTTGTTGGTAACTGTAGTGAAGTTTTACGGACAAAAAGTGCAGTGTTTTTAACAGGGGTTGCATTGGTAGAATTTTCAGGTTAGTTGACGTTACACAGCATTGTTTACAATTTGAACTGTCACTGCTAGCTCACAGCTGATCAATGTTTGGAGGCTGAAGTGTCAAAGATGATGGCTTTGAGCACGCCATGCTGAAGTGGTTTGTTTACTACCCCTCATGTTCAGTTGTTACTCTGAGGAGCAATTGTAGATAAATTTAAAACGATTTTCTTTTATGTATTAAAAGTATTTGATATAGCTTCTTAAATGTGTCAGATAGTTTTTTTCATGATTAATCGCATTTCATTAGCCGAATGGACTCACCCACATTCCTTAAATTCCAGAAAAATATACGTTAACTGACAATGTCACTATTTTGGAATAAATTTGTAATTTGAAAAGATCTAGATTTTAATAAATGGATCTTTAGTAGTCGCTAAAGCGCCATATATTAGATATATTTACTTTGATAAACAGGTTAGTGCTATAGAAGGTTGGCCCGAAACTGTCATTTTTATTTTCTTTCAGATTGTAAAATGAATAAATTGAGGCGCCTCCTACAGAAACGGCCGTTGTCCAACAATTCACATACGCTTTCCATAAAGTAGAAGTCGCCGAAATGGAAACTTCGACTGTGACAGTTTTTGTAAACAGCGCTTCAATTTAGCACTTAGGAAATATGTATTGTTAGTACAGACGATGATACAAATGGTTGTTAGTTAGGATGAACTAGTCAAATCAACATCACCTACAGAAACTGCCAACCACCAAAGTACATCTGCTCAACGGACAATCCAGCCTGGAGGAGGGTGACGTAAAACAACCCAACAACGAAGGGAAAGAAAAAGGCTAAAAGAACCAAAACCAAACTGATGCCGCATAGAACTTACCCTTACCTGGCACATATTCTTCTCCTGGAGGCACATGCTTCCAAAGCCTCTCTTCAACTGATGGCAAGATTTTGTTTTCCCTCAAGCTCTCCAAAATTTCTTTCGACTTCTTATCCAATTTTTCTTCAACAATTTCTTTTTTGTGTTTGGAACTCTTGTGTGATTTCTTGTGTCTATCCTTGTCTCTGCTCTTGTCCTAGATGTATAAATTATTTAGAACTTATTGCATTCATAAATATTATGAATCTGAATAGGTCTATAAGTTTGACACTAGCAAAATGTTTATTAAGGAATAGCTTTATTTGAACCTGAAGCCAAATTACTGATGAAAATTAAGATGCAATAGGTTTAAAAATATACAAGAAAAGACACCAAAAGCTTATCTTCAACTTGAAATTATGCAGAAAGCTGAAAAGGCTCACTTTTTGCCATTTTCCGTTCAACTGCCAAGTAGTTTGCTGTATGCGGTGTCATAAGGGGAGCAATGAAAACACGACAAACCGGATTTATCACGTATAATCATGAAAAAAAATTCTACATTTTATGCCCCGGACATGAGCCGTACGCTTTGGCGTTTTAACCTGTAAGTTGCGGTTTTCACGGACCTCAGAGTAACAACTGAACATAGAGGTAGTAAACAACTAATTCTAATAGGCCAACATCTTTTCTTACGTTGTCATATTGACCACCAGATGCGGCAATCATAATTGTTTACCATCGCCTTAATTGTACAGTATCCAGAAATATTCCATCCTGCGTTAAAAAAGACGGTATTTTGATGGTTCAGGAATGATTACAGCAAAATCAATAGATATGTTGACCTCTACTGCATTACTTCATGTTTCTTCATCATAAACACATATTCTGTCTTACATAAATTTTGAGGAGCTGGCAACGCCTATATAATTTTCCTGCGATTTGTTTACGGTAAACCCCGACTGTCAAATGTTTGTTTTGTTTGTGCGTCTTTTATGCTTGATCAGTAAAATCGAATTCGCTATTTGTTGGTAACTGTAGTGAAGCTTTACGGACTTGCTGTGCTATATTCGAGTGTAGTTTAACAGTTTTTCGAGATGGGACAGTGCAGAGCAGTGTTTGTAACATGGGTTGCATTGGAAGAATTTTCAGGTTAGTTGGCAATGTTTGGAGGCTGAAGTGTCAAAAGATGATGGCTTTGAGCACGTCATGCTGAAGTGGTTTGTTTACTACCTCTATGTTCAGTTGTTACTCTGAGGGTCGGACATACTCGCATCACCAGGACATCTGACAGTTCTCCAGGAAGCCATGAAGGTTTTTCTTATTGCTGGTTGGCACTACTACTTATACGGATTTGCATTACACAAAAAATGTATCTTCGTGCCTTCAAGTAGAAAGGTACTGGGAGGAAAGAAAAAGGTGGCACCGACGAAATTAAACATGTAGCTTAGATAAAACAAAATGCAACTTTACTGAAAAAGGAAACTCAAATTTTGAAATTTCATAGGAGCTACAAAAAATTCTGCAGAGTATTTTATTCCGTCATAACTTTCTTTAATGCACAACCTGAATTACTTCAGTCCATTTTATAACACGGAGATAAAAATAAAATGATGGGTGTTTTTCTTCGATAAGCTACTAAACTTTTCATTACTGTTGCTTAAAAAGCAGATACTGTGTTATTTTATGTTACCCTGGAAACATAGTTGTAGTCAGAACTGCTGAATCTCTGCAAAACCTTTTTTATTATTTTGACTCTTTTTCGTTTTACAACAGTGTTATAATTTTCACAACCCATTTAGATTAAAAAAAAAACTTGTATTACAAATAAATCTGAAGTCAGCCATTTTCATACGTTCGCAGAAAAGCTGACCTACATTTTGATTGTTATAGATTCTTTGAATTATGACTTAAAATTAAGGACCTTATTTAGGGATAACCACCAAACTAAATGTCAGATTACAAATACAAGTTGAAGTACATTTCTATGAAAAATCAACTTCACCTTTAGCCTTACCCTATTTCTGTCCCGAGATCTATCCTTCGACCTGGAATGTTTTTTGTGATCTTTCCTGTAATCTCTACTTCTCGACCTAGACCTCGATCGTGACCGTTTTCTATTCCTATCTCTACTGGAAGATCGTCTACCTCTATGATCTTTACTAGATTTCTTATCCCTTGATTTGTCCCTGTCTTTGTCCTTGTGGCTGTGCTTTGAACTGCTTTTTTTATCTTTGTCCTTCTCGGATTTGGTCTCTACCGTTTCCAATGTGGACCCTTCTGTTAGGCTTTTTATCACTTCAGTGTTGTCCACCTTATCCACCCGATCATCTTCTACTACCTGTTCTCCTGAAATTATTTCAAGAATTGTGAATTTTTGGGAAGAGCGATACAAGCTGCTTATAATTTGAGCGACAGTAGCCTATTTTAACAAAGCTGAGGTTTTGTGTGTGCATTAACAAACTGTTAATGAATAACCAAGCCCGTTGGAAAAGCAGAGAAAATGAATCTAAAAGTAGGCGATTTACTACAACTAGAATTCAGCAAGCTTGGGTTGCTCTGAAAGAGTCTTTTTGGAGTCCTATCCTGCTAAATCATATGTAATTTCAGTACATTTTTGTTTTGTTAGCTCTAGAAGCTCTAACCTACATTTATAAAGAACTACTGTAGTACCTTTATGTGTTTTCAACACATATTGCCTATTGCAATTAAGAAGTTCCAATTCAGATTTCTTAATCATATCCAATTGATGTTTAGCTTCTCTCTCCCTCCACATTGCCAACTCTTGGCTGGCCAAATCGTCTGGTGATAGCCTTACCTAAAATAGAAATGCGCCATATTTTGAACTAATTAACTACATTATATTTAGAAGACGAAACTATACAAATTTCTGAGATATCATTATCTCATGTACGCCTATAATACACCATAAGGCTCAGCCTTCTAGGGATGACATTATTTGTAATTTTCTTGCAAATAAATGCATGAAATGAATTTGTCTAACGTTCTAAATGACAGTGAGACAGTGAGATTTACAAAAAAATCTATAATTCTGAATGTGCTTACCAGTTCATAAGGATTGATGGATTTCTCGCAAATTCTCCTCCACAACGTTTGATTCTTTGCATCTTTGATGTTGAATATCAAACTTCTATATTTGTTCCTATACTTCTGTCCAGTGTCTCCGAAACATTTGAACAACTGTGATTCTATTTCCTTGGAAATGTTCTTTACCTCATCCTCTGTGAGTTTTAGACTCTCGCAACCTTTCAGTCTGGAAATACAAGTATAGAGTTTATTTAAGAAACTAAATTGTAACCGGAAAAACATGGTTCGAATCCGCATTCCTGAGTTTTTTTTTCGATCGACTGACATACTAGCGCCGGGAGCCTGATCTTTTGGGGCCGTATCTTACGTCACATCTTAGGAAAATGCAGAGATATTTCAAAATGGCTATAGAGCTTAAATGGTCTGCTTTAGGCTTCAATTTCCAGAAAGTATCATATAGCAAATTGTTCCAAAAACGTAAATTGAACCAAAAATTGAGTGGAAAATATTTCCATTCAACAACATACAGACTCAAAAACAGTTGTTTTGGTTGGTGAAATTTTAAAACCTGTTTTGTGCATCACAGAACACAGGGTGGTGGATTTAGGATTTATCCTAGGGGGGGGGGGGGGGGGGGCAGAAACAACCGATTCACCTCCGAGTTTCGCCTATTTGCCTCTGACTTGGCGTTTGCTTTGTTGCCAAGCGCACTTGAAAATAATACAAATTTAGAAGAAACAGACTATTTCGATCACTGGTAGATTATTTCGAAGGAAACAGCGATTATAATTCTTTAACATTAATACCACTAATTTATTGTCCATCTAGAATACACTTCATGACTTCATCAACATCTGTTATTATTGAGTGTGTATATTGTCCTTCCCCTGTTTTTATTAGCTCCAATTTGTTTTTTGAAAAAGTTTCATGGGTCTTTGTTTTACTTCTCACACCGATAGGTGAGGGGAGTATTGTGATCGCGAAAATTTTCGATTTTGAGATAACACGCTTTTTGGGCGTTTTATGATGTCTACATAACGAAAATCCATGTCACTCATTTCCGTCGGTCTGTCTGTCTGTCGGTCTGTCTGTCTGTCTGTCGGCCTGTGCGCGTTTTTCTAGCCTCGTAATCTCAGTAACCGCTGCATAGATTTCGATGAAATTTGGGTAGTGATATGGTGTAGGGTCGTAGTAGGTAATGTTGCTACAATTCTGAAAATCGGTGCATAGGCGGCGGAGTAATTAGCAAAAAACGAAAGATTTCAAATATTCCCCAAACTTCGTTTTTAGGTGTTTTAGGGGTTCCTGATCATTTTCTACTTTTTTTGGGGTGGGGGTGAAATTAGGGTGGTTGGGGGGGTGGGGGGTTGTAAATCTGAAAAATTTGTTGTACTCATAATGGGCTGTCTACCGACCTCAGAGAGAAAGACCTAGCGGTATAATACACTTTTTTAGGCCCATCCGAACATTGCCTTGTGTATTACAGGAACCAAGGGACTTAGAGAATTTTCCGATGTATACATACATACATACGAGTATTGCTTTAGATCGTTCTGTATTTTATAATGTTGAAATTACTGAATTGATGTTAATGAAAATTCGGCACAGTATTACTACTTTGGCGAGGATGGAAAACGCGTCTGACTTTTAGGAATCGTCTCAGTGGCGGCGCAGCAATATTAAAAAAAACTAAAAATATGAAAATAGCTCAAACTTCGTTTTTAGGCGTTTTAGGGGTTTCTGGTCATTTTCTACTTTTTTTTTCTGGGTGGGGGTGAAATTGGGGTGGTTGGGAGGGTGGGGGGTTGTAAATCTAAAAACTTTGTTGTACTTATAATGGGCTGTCTACTGACCTGAGAGAGAAAGACCTAGCGGCATAATACACTTTTTTAGGTCCATCCGAACATTGCCTTGCCGATTACAGAAACCAAGGGACTTGAACTTTCTGATGCATACAAAATACATACGAGTATTACTTTGGATCGTTTTGTATTGTGTTACGTGGAAACTTCTGAATTGACTTTAACGACATTTTGACACAGATTTATTACCGCGACGAGTACGGAAAGCGCGTATGTTTTTTAGAAATCATTTCAGTGGCGGCGCGGCAATAATAAAGAAACTAAAAATATAAAAAACACCTCAAACTTCGTTTTAGACGTTTTAGGGGTTCCTTATCATTTTAAAAATTTTTTTGGTTGGGGGTGAAATTGGGGTGGTTCGGGGGTGGGGGTTTGTAAAACTCAAAAATTTGTTGTATTCATGATATATTGTCCATTCACCTGTGAAAGAAGCACCTAGTAGGATAAAACACTTTTTTTGCGGTCGGGCAAGCGATGATTTGATTGCAGGGGCAGCATCTAGACTATAGTTGCATGCTGTGGGAAAATAATAAAACTGGTACCATCGGAATGTGTGGGAAGTACTGAGTCAATCAACTTGACCACATTTTTAAGTTTTATTAACAATACATTTTGCGAATTCCCTACATAATATGTTGCTGCAACTTTATAAATGACAATAAATTGCAGAATTACTTCTGTCAACATCTGCAAGGTCACAAATTTTTTCGGTTTCTTGACGGTGTAAAGTAGTTTTTAATCAATGGTTTTCCAACCGACCACAAAGTTGACATTTTCATCCGTCTGTTAGGCGACAGAACAAAGGTAAATGATTGTGATAGTGGGCCTTTTAGTCAAATACGAAAAATTTAAAAAAAACAATACCTGTTGGTCAACTGTTCAAACAACGTCTTCTCCACGTTCTCTCTGATATCCTCCTGTTGTTTAGGGGTGGCAGTCTGTTGAGGCTCAGGCTGCTTTGTTTTCGGAGTTTTAGGAGTTTTGACCACAGCGGGTTTCTCTTTAGGCTTCGTAGGCGTAGTCTGAGGCGACGCTTTTGTCAGCGTGCTTTGCACCAATTTGGGTTTTGGGGAGGGGGAAGCAGTGCCCGATTTGTTACTGGATTGAGGCGAAGCCTGGATCAGCTTGGCTTTAGCCTCCTTCAAGGCCTAAAAGAGATACGGACTGTAGATGACAATTTTTCGTATTTTGAAATTATAATAAATAATGGTTTCTCTCAAATCCACTGATAGCCTCTAATAAAAATTACTTACAACGAAAAGGATAAGTAAACTAGTATATTTATTTTTCATTATTTACGTCAACGATTTACTGAATTATTTATCACCTACCGATTGTGTGGCATATGCAGATGATATTTCAATACTAACGAGCTGCAGTGATATCAATTTTCTCAATATTTCATGTCAAGAAGCACTAGATCGAGCAACAAATTGGTTCACGGCTAATTCTTTAGCGATAAATAAAAATAAAACAACAAATATTATTTTTTCTACAAACAACAACGTAGCAAATAGTAGTTCAACAAAGCTACTAGGCTTTCATCTTGATGACAGGCTCAATTGGAAAAATCATGTGGACGAACTGTGTAGCACACAAAATATTTGTTTGTCCTTCGAAGCTGAAAAAAGTTGCTTGATTTAGATACATTGCGTTCTACCTATTTTGCGTTATTTCACTCTCATTTGATGTATGGAACTATTTTATGGGGCAATTCGTCCAATGCGCACAAAATTTTTGTTTTACAGAAAAAAGCAATCCGCTTGATAATGGGTGAAGGATTTAGAGCTAATTGTCAGCCACTTTTCAAACGTTTACGGATCATGCCTCTGCCTAGCATTTTTATCTATTCTACACTCATTGAAGTGCATAACAGTTTGCACCTTTTCACAACTGGTGCTGAGATTCATAATCACAATACTAGATCTATGAATGTACTCAGACAGCCTGGGTATAAACTTACTAAGTCAGTGAAGAACTCGTTGCGAGTGGATTTATATAATTCTCTACCTGTTGCTGTTAAGAGCCTTGACAAAAACGGCTTTAAAATGACTGTGAAAAAATTTATTTTAGATCATTGTTTTTATAATTTGGAGGAATTTAGAGATACCCCGTTTGTCTGTGATCATCCTGCTGTACCTGCGATTGCTATGTGAACATTTTTATATGTATTGACTTTTAAATTATGTGTTGTTTTTATTTTTTGTTCGCATGATTGACGTATCACTTGTACTTTTTTATACTGTTGTGATGAATAAATTCTATTCTATTCTATTCTATACATAAGGTATAAAGAAACCTGTACTATTGCACTTTCAACAAATATGAATGGTTTTATATTACCGGTGATGCCTTCGGGGCCAATTTGATGTTTGTGATGTTCAGCTTGAGCGGAGTTTTGTTTGGACCTTGAGGCGTCTGCTGTTGGGCCTGTTGCTGATCCTGCTGCGCCGGCTGAGCATGCTTCGGAGCATGTTTCAACACGCCCAGATTAACCCCTTTCTTGTGAACTGCCAGCGAAACGCCGTGGTCGTCCACGTTTTTCACTAGCTTCAATTTGGACTGCATCAGCTGACTTCCAGGCTAATGAAGGGATAATATTAAAAAGTGATTTTTTTTAATTATACTTAATTATACTATTATATGTATATGAATATTTCCAACCTAACTAGAAATACTTTTGTATAGATGATGTCAGAAATATATGAGTTGTTTACATTCTTTGCGAACAAAGGAAAGAAAGCCACAAAAACTGGACACCTGCAAGCTGCAAGACAGGGGCGGCTTAGAATATTTATTTGTAAATATTACCCCAATCTGGGTAAGGGAAGAACGATATGTGACAAACTTAATAATTCCATCAATTTAAGTTCGTTGAATAACTGCTAAATCGTGCTAAGTCAAAGGGCATCAAATGATGATGATGATACCCGAAATTATCAGGATCACTACATGTAGAGATTGAATTCAGCCGTGACTCGCACCACGCAGTCGATAGATTAATTGACTTATCGATCTGTCAGGTGGTTGTCCGGCCAATCTCCGTACTCTACAGTTACCAGTGGCGTCGTACACTACACAAAAAAATTGTTCAAGTTCAGGTATTTATTTGCCCAGTAAAAAAATACTTCACCTATAAAAAATTGACACCAGATAAAGCAATTAGCACTGTTAGTATAGTTGTGGACAGAGATATAAGATTTGTTTACATGTTTTTACGGGGGACAAAACCCTAGAAATTTGTAAGCTTGACTTGTAAATCCAATATGATGAAATAGAAAATATGTAATCATAATTGTGAGATGCATTCATAATAATTTATAAACGATTTTCAAAAATGCAAACCTGTGCGTTCTGTATGTTAAACTCAACCAAAAAGTCAAACAGAATAATCGTTGACTGACGGAATAATCCCCAATACCTACTCTAGTACTCTGGCCGCACGCACGGTGATTGTTTTTTACCTAGACCGACCGACCCTTTTAAGCACCGAAAGATAACATAGTCCAGTAAACATGTATATAGATTTAACGGCGCGTCAACAGGTATCGATATACTTACAATGCATAATCTATTTTGCTTGACTCAAAACTGGTATTTTGCACTATTAGTGCCTTATATGTGTGTGTGCGCCTTACTCAGACGTATGTGTTGTTAAGGATCAGTCAATGCTTAATATTACTCATACCCAATATGACTATACTATTGTAGTGTCGGCACCCGGTAGGAGTACAAAAAATGTAAACAACTCTTATATTCCTGACGTGCACTATACTAGTTCATTCAATATAAAATGAGCAATATTTTATGTGTATGAATTATTACAGGTGGTTTTGGTTATTGGTTCTGAAGATAGTTTTGATTGTTTGATCTAACCAAGAAAGCTTTAGATCACTGTGTTACCATTTAAATAAATTCATAATATTGTTAAAAAAAGAATGTTTAAAACTTAGGAAGTTGGTCAGGACGAAGGAATTAGCTTAGTATACTTACTCTTACCTTTGCAGTAACAACTTTTCCACCTGATTTCAGTACCTCGTATCCGCGATGTTCTTTGAGCCACTGATCAAGATTAGCTGCACTTGGTGCTTTATTTCCGGTTAGCATCTTGCCTGTTGCTCGCTCAAATACCACCACCTTAGGATAAAATAAAAAATACAGCTCAGTAAATTAGACATTTCATAAGAAATAAATAACATATAAAGTCCTATAAACAAATGCAGAAAAGTTGAACTAATAAGAATAATATAAAGAAAGTTGTACCGCAAATTAAAATTATCATGAATCCGTCATAAATATCTCACAGCCTATAAACCAATAATATTTGTTGTTACCCCATCACGTGGCTAACGGCAATATGATAACAATGTATGATTGTTGGGACATGACTGTATCAACATAATTTTTGTATTGTAGTCTCAGAGAACATACTCCTTACACGACAGTTGACATCTACTTCAACGTGAATTATTATACACACGAACGCTATGAAGTGAACAGCACAAGTAAACAGTAAACAGGTATTTTAAGGTTATATGTACTGTCAGTATCATCATGTGTCAAGTACGAAACGCAAACAGGTGAAAATCCGGATGCTATTGGCCAGTTGTCCGTGACGTCACGGATTTGGCGGTAAATGTATACATCTAAAAAATATGATTTGCAAGGCATTTTCTTTCTCATGATCGATATGTTAGAAAATTTATATGTATAAACATTTTTATCGTATATGTATACTATAAGGTTTCATTTACGTCCAAAAACAAAATAATGAGTATAGGCATAGGCCCATTTGCTACGTTTCCACGTTTTCCTTAAAACGGTTTACTGTGGAACAGTTTAGTTAAAACAATTTAAGGCGTTAAAAAGGTTTGACTCAAAGGGTTTTAAAAACGAGGTCTAACGAGTATAAACAGAGAAAACAGTTCAACTTGTTTTAGATGCAGTGGTGCCAACGACCTCTTAAAAATTCCAATTCCGGTTTGCGAAATTCAAGGTTGATGTTTTGTGACTACTAACCTTACTTCAAACATCTGTTTAGATGTCAAATAACCTGTCAAAATTCTCATAAGGTTGCAGAAAAAAATGTGGAAATTTACGGGAAAAATGTATTATGACCAGTTTTAGGAGTGTACAAGCATCGTGCCTACATCAAATCCATCGTGTATGTACTTATGTCACTTGATTGATGGCCGTACACGTCCACAGACAATAGCCAGTTTATTTGCTTCGCATAAATATTTGTCATTATATAACATAACAAGGACAGGTTTAATAAGATAAGACACAAAACAGATACGGTTATTTACACTTCCATATGGATAACGCCTTTGCTAAACTAAAAAGTAAGGTTATTTTTGTTAAAGCATTTTTACTTTGGCAGTTTTGACCCAATAAGTGATAGGTTGGCAGCACTATTACTATTTTCAACTTAGACAAGGAAAGAGAGAGGACGGAGCGCGCGACTGACATTTCTGGCACCAAAAAACTACCAAAATTTACCTGTGATACGTGATTCCTGGCTCCTTCCTGCTTTTACAACCGTAAGCTGCACACCCTACCATTATGCACACCACAATAATTTACAATAATTGGTCTTAAAAACGCTAAATATCATAAAAAATATTTTGGTGGCTATTCATTTTCGGTAACAGCTAATGACAGCTAATTCATATAGCATCAAACAGGCGTGCGGTATCCCCTCTCTTTCCTTATCTAAGATTTTCAATCAGTTGATTTAAATTGGTTCGAAAAATTGACGTGTAAAACGATTTAGGGAGTCGTGTAAACGTTGTGACTGTGATTTAACTTTATATAGGCAGGTTCTTTTATTTTTGAATTTTTGATTCATAACTATCATCCTCCGTGGGTAGTGTAGGGACTTTATTCAATTTTACACTACTACATCCATGGCTGTATCTAGAACAGTGTCAACGGTTGTCAAAATTAAAAGATGATTGTGTACAAAGCAATATAATTATTTGGTAATGGAATGTCGTTCTGAGAGCTCCAAAATGCTGCTAAAAACCCAATCCAGTTGAGGTATTGAAGATAGAAAAAGTAACAAAAATACAGTGCAGAAGGGAATGATCGAGTCTCGGAGCTAAAGAAGGTTATGGAATATTTTAGTCTATATTATACTAGTCAGTGTTCGCGCAAAAAGCCTAGCTTTTTGCGAATTAGTACTAATATTTATTTGTATACCTAACAAATAAACAAATAAATATATACTGACACTGATCCTGCCTCCCAAAAGTGTCCGCTGAGCGCCGATTTTGATGTCCCCTTTTAGTTATGTAATTTTTATGTTACTTGAAGACCAATATAGCATTTACCACATATCTGTCAAACAATGTGACTTATTCAAAATAAACTTTTTGTGTTTTTGTCACAATTTTTACTTTGATAAAGGCCGTGAGGTGGCCGAAGGGTCAGTAAAATTTATTTCTAGCATACGTCGTTTTTTATCCAAAGGCCAGTGGAGCGTGATGGAACAGAGCGATGACAACTACAGGATGAGTTTCAGAAATGAAATTCTCCTACTTACCCTTTCAATACCCTGAGCATGTGCCAATATGCATGCTTCACTGCAATAAATTGAGTTCTTTCTGGCTTGGTTATGGCAGACCACACACTTGACAGAAGCTGCAGATCCCGCGTCGGACTTTCTCGGACTACCCGTGCTTCCCGTACTCTCTGTGGAAGTTCTGGAATTTCGAGAGGCTTTTCTTATCCTCCTTGCCGCCGCTTGTGGCCTTTTCAACGCAGGATCCTTGTAAACAAAAACATAGATCGAATGCAAAATCTGCCAAAGTAGCATGACAAGTGTTAGAATATATTAGAACTCAAACTATCAGACCAGTAATTTACTCCACATATTACGCAACAGCACTTAAAAATAGTGTCTGTAGAAAAGCTCATATAAACATGTGTCCTGAAGGGTCTGGTGTTCCAAATACAGAGTACCAAAGTTTGGAAAAAACTGATTTTTTTATTGATTTTTAAGAATCTGGGAAAAACTGATTTTTTGACACCCTGTATCTTAAAAATCAGACTCTTTAAGACACGACATGTTTATACGCAGTTTTTTAATTGAATTTTGGTCAGGAATACGCCTTTCGAATTACGACCTATCAATAAGAATAAAGTTAGCTTATTTTGTATTAACACTTTTTTCGACA
Organism: Callosobruchus maculatus; assembly: GCA_951848785.1. NCBI lineage: Eukaryota > Metazoa > Arthropoda > Insecta > Coleoptera > Chrysomelidae > Callosobruchus > Callosobruchus maculatus. The sequence goes on along the minus strand of CATOUR010000081.1, from coordinate 3,256,877 downwards.
GACTATGCGGTGGTTTTTTATTTTTTTCCCGAAAAACAAAATAAAAACCAGACTCTTTGGGACACATGTTTATATGAGGTTTTTTGATTGAATTTATGTGGGAAATACGCCTTTCGAAATGCGACCTATCCTGTATCAATAAGAAAAGCAAAGTTAACTTGTTTTAACACTTTTTCGACAGACTATGAAGTGGTTTTTTATTTTTTTTTTCATGAAAAACAAAATGGGATACGAAGAGACAAGAAAAGTTGTGTTTTTATCTGTTACATCTGAAATAACATTTAGGGCCGGTTGTACAATGCAAGCTTAAGCTTGGGCTTAAGGTAAGCCGACGTTAAACTACGTCAGTTGCAAAACGTCCGTTGTACAATGCTGGCTTAACCCCCCCCCACTCCAAGCTTAACACGAGCTTACGTAAGCCGAAGCTTAACGCGAGCTTAGCTGAGGTTTAAACCTAACCTGATACAAGTGACATGATATGTCAAGGACGAACCTTCAAATTGCTTGTCACTTTATTAGGTCATAATTTTTGAAAGATTTGTGTCTAATTTAACAAAGAGAGCAAATGAAAGAACAGAGACAGAAACGCTCGTTGCCGAAATTTGACACAAACTGTCATAAGTGCCTAACCAAAAAAAGGTAATTTTTCAGAGCATTATGTCAGTACGTATTGATTCATTGATGCCAACTGTAGTGAATTTCATTATCAACCAGGTTTAACTAAGCCGACGATTGTACAACGGGTGTCGACTTTAAACCACCTGAGCTTAGCTAAGCTTAGGCTTAACAAAGCTCGTGTTAAACCTGTATTTGTACAACCGGCCCTTAATTCTTTAAAGGTCAGTGGCGTACATATTTTTCTAATACTTGTTGTGAATCTGCCCGCCCCTCCGAGACGCCACTGGAAATAATAATTATCTTCTAGTCAGTGCTGACTTAGCGCCATGTTGCAGTGGACAGTAGTGCCAAATTGCAAAAAATCGGCTCGAAGCTGTTTATGAAATTTATAAAAAAAGTATTCTCCAATTTTTGACACCCTGTACCTTGAAAAGCAGACACTTTAACAACATATTTATGATATTGCTAAACAAGGCATAAAATTGACATTAAACATAGTGTATCAATAAACATTAAATGTGAACATATTCTATTGATAATTAGGAAAAAAGTTGTAGTAAGTAGGAGCAAGAAGTGGTCAGATGAAACTGAAACAAAAACAGGTAGCAGCAGATGTATAAAATAAATCTGAAATATGACTGTATTCATCTTACAACAGATGAATGACAATTACGCCATATTATGAGATTATTGTAGAAGAACTAACAGAAGCTGACCTCAGCCATCTCTTTAACAGTATGCTTCAAGGTATTAGAGATGATAAAAATTTGTGTGGAAGTGTAACACCAGCTAATTGTCTGATTTGAATCAAAATTCAACATTTCTTCCTCCTACTTACAAAAATTAATTCTTCCACAAAGTATCAATTCAATATATACACACTGGAGTGGATGTTGCAATTTCGATAATACACACTATATATCGAGCAAAAAATTGAAATTAAAAAATTATTTACTACTACACCTTTTCCAGCTGTGGTTTCTAAAGCGTCAAGTGATAATTCAAAACGGTCAAGTTAATTTTCCAGCTCATCACTTGTAACTTCAAACTGTCAGGTGTAATTTATACCTGTCAGTTTCAATTTACAATTGACGAGTTGGAAAATTAACTTGACCGTTTTGAATTATCACTTGACGCTTTAGAAACTCCAGCCGGAAAAGGTGTAGTGTGTACCTAAAAACCCAAAAAGTTTGAGTGCTGTTGCTACAAAGCATTTTTTGTAAATTCGAATACTGAAACGTCAGTGAACTGGAATCTGCGTGGTAAAATATGAGATATGAAATTACCTGAACAGGTTTGAAGAGATATTCTAAAAATGAACTGCATTCACGCTTAAGATACATGTTTCTGAGAGCGGAAAATAGATGTGAGTATCTACACCCAGCATCAAACACTGTATAGCGGAATAATGCAGTTTTGCAACGACAGTGTGAAAAATATCAGGTTAGGGGATGTATAAAATATGAATATGAAAAAATCAATATACATGCGACAAGTGCCTTTCTAAATAAAGACGATACTAACATGTAATGATAGATTGGAACAGAATTGATTTTATTCATTATAAGAAACACTCTGTTTACAGAGAGGGAACTGTGGGAAAGCATATACATCACCTGCCCATAAGTATGGTTAAATTGGGTAATACAGCGAACCGGTAATAACATTTTGTTTAATTTATATTGTAAAAAGGCACTTACATAAATTTCCAGTTATTTGTTACGACTGAAAGTTGCAGATATTGAAGTGAACAAGTTGAATACAACTTTGATGTTTAAAATACGCCATCTAAGTACTTCCAAACAATACTCACATGTGTTCCACAACATTAAATTGATAGTCCATGTAACACAGGGATCTAACAAGTTTAATTCAAGTTTCTTCTAATTTTTTTTTTTTTGTTATTATTAAGCAAAAATGGAAGCACACCAAAACTGACTTCTTACTTACAACTTTTGTCAACATCAATTGTATTTTTGGCAAAAAATAATTCAGAAACATCACTGTAGTTCAGTAGTTTCTAAAAATAAGCGGTGAGCCAACTTTCGGGTTAGAAAATCAAACGCGTATTTTTTCTAAATGTCTAATCGTTTGACATTTCAGATGTCACATCTGACATCTCCAGTCAATACCATTTAAAATCATGTCGCCGTTTAGCGTGCAACAGCGTGTTCGTGAGAGTGTCGCGGACAGTCCATCCACCTCCATTCGCCGACGTTCACAGCAAGTCAACATTTGTTATGGCTCCCTGCGGCGAATTTTGAAAGACGATTTGGGTCTCCATGCGTACAAAATTCAGTTGACGCAGGAACTATTGCCAAATGGTCACGGGAGACGTCGAACGTTTGCTAACTGGATCTTAGAGCAGCTGTCAAGTGACAATCGTTTTTACGAAAAAATCATTTTTAGTGATGCGTTTCATTTTTTTTTTACTTCTGTGTCATCGGCATCGACTGTTTCATTATTATTTGAATGGCTACGTCAACAGACAAAACTGTCGCATCTGGGGCGATGAAAATCCAAGGACGTATGCAGAGGTATCTATGTATCCACAACGGGTCACTGTTTGTTGAGGATTCTCAGCACAAGGAGCTACGTCAACAGACAAAACTGTCGCATCTGGGGCGATGAAAATCCAAGGACGTATGCAGAGGTTTCTATGTATCCACAACGGGTCACTGTTTGTTGAGGATTCTCAGCACAAGGAGTGATTGGGCCGTATTTCTTCGAAAAACTCGATGGAAAACTTTTTGTGTCCGATATTGGATGGCATGGACACTGACAACATGTGGTTTCAAAACAAGACGGAACGAAGTATCACACTAAGGCAAAACCATCGATTTTTTGAAATCCAAATTTTCTGATCGCTTGATTTCGTTGAAAGGTGATATTGATTGGCCGCCAAGATCTTGCGATCTAACCCCGTTGGACTTCTTTCTTTGGGGTTACGTGAAAGGAAAGGTCTATGCCAACAATCCCAAAATGATTCCGGAGTTCAAAGACGAAATGCGCCATGTAATTGGTGAAATACAACCTCATTTATGCCAAAATATTATAAGGAATTTGAGTCGCAGAATTATGTGCTGCAAGAAGAATCGCAGAGGCCATTTGCCAGATATTATCTTACACGTATAAATGGTAAAGGCCAATGTTTGCAATGCAATAAAGGATCGCAAAAGATTCGAAATAGTTTGAGTTTTATTCGAAAAATGAATCGCACCCTGAATTTGGCTCACCCTTTAGTTGAAAATAATCATAATTAACGTCTTTATCGAATTAATCTGTAAAATTAACACAATTTATCAAGGGGCGAGATTTGGCAGCAACGCTACTCTTACTCCTAACCCTAGACTACAAAATGAATCTACATTGTACAGTATTGTGATGGGTAAACTGAACTGAATACTTCATTTGACGCCTAATAGGTACTTCAATAATCGTAATTATCTGGAATTTTAATTTATTGTAACTAAAATGGCACTTCATAGATTTTCAGAGTTGATCGGGTAGCTGATGAAATAAAAAAAAACTTACTTTTGGACATTTTTGTGATCCCTGACTTCTTTTTAAGATGGTGGTTGGGAAATGTGGAGAGAGAAATATTTGGGAGCTTGGTAGTGCTAGCAAAGCATACCCAAACCTCATTTTTTATGCCTTCTAATATAGCAATTCCTTTGGACATTCTCAAACCTCTTTTCACTTCATTATTGATTGTTTTCGCATTTTCGGAAATCCTCACGCTTAGTCAATAAACCTTCTAAATAATACTTGATACATTTTGAGTTGAAAATTATTGCTTACCTTGCAAAACAAACAGATCCACTCTCTGCCCTCTGCCTCCATTTGTTGTCCCATGGTTTTTGTGATGTTTACACACTTGCCATGATACCACTCTTCACAGGTATCACAACAAATCATGAACCTGTTGTTGTGAGGTTGGTTGCAGATACACCACAGCTTGTTCGGGTCATCTTCAGATTCTTCTTCTTCATCATTTGAGCTATCTAACTCATTGCCAGAAACGTGTTCCTCATCCAAGGGCTTGTGAACGGGCCTATAGAAATAATGGTATATTATGGATTTTTTTGAGCTTATTCTCACACACTTTTTGAGCAAATACAAGGGAAGTAGTGATTGCACAAGTTTTCTAATTGAAGGCAACAATTTACATCAAGAAAGAAACTCCAACTCAATAGGCTGTACTCATAAGAGCAATTGCTTTTAATTGTAGAAATCAAAGCACTTCACATTTAATTCGCAAGCATAAAAAAGAAAAGATTCGGACTTAGATCTAAAATATGTTCTATGTACAAAGAGACATGAAATCCATGTCAGTGTGTTATCGAATCCTGTTTCAGTTTGAGAAAATAAACGTGCAGTGATTCGCCGACTACTTCATTGACGAAAATCTGGAAACCAAAGGAGTGGCGCTTTCGCCAATACACAAAATGACTGCTTTTTTATGGTACATGGCTGAGCAGGGTCTCCAGAGCGGTATAGGTGAGGGACTGGGATGTAACAACCTACAGTCTCCAGGATTGTCGATACATTCGCCGTCGCATTGTGGACAAGGCGGTCAGCAAAAAAATTGCTTCTTTGCTTTTGTCGCTGGAAGATTTTTTAAATATTTCAAGGTATTATTTTACCTGACAGTTCCTCGTCACTTCCCATCCTTATCACAGCTATCAATTGCAATCTCAAAGCTATGAGTAAAACTTAGCAGTATCTGCAGACATGTACCTAACTGCAAGTTGAAACCTGTCACGTGTGTTTACCTTTGTCATTTTTCTGCTTGCAAAGAAAAGGAAAAGATTGTGAATACTGTGCCAGTCCGGCCCTGTCCGCCACGCCAGGTAGCCGCGAGTTCGAGAAAACCGACTTCCAGAATCAGCGCCAACGTCGCGATGGTCGCGAACGCAGAGAAAACCTTCACGAGAGCGGAACAGGTACAATATAAGCGGCATCAACACAGGCAGACGGCAGAGTTAACAGAGAGAGCAGTGAGTCGCGGTCCGTGGTCTACCAGTGGCGTGCGCAAAATCAATGGATAGTGAAATAAATTAGCGCAGTGAGGGACAAACATAAATTAGTGTAGTAACTGTAAATAAATTAGACTGATAGGTGATAGGTTAGGTGTAGGCATACCAGTGTATAAAGTTAGTGTAAATAAATAGTTGAATCTGTACCAAGTATTTTCTTGCCCAATCAAACCAGACTTGTAACAATATAAAATAAATCAAAAGCTTTTGCTTCTACCTTTTCCTCCTACCTTTCCTTTTGAAGGAAATACTTCATTTTTATAAATACAGACTATTGTCATTCTGCCTTTTATAGAATTGGCCAAATTTGCTATGACATGGGAAGTTACAAGGTCTTTAAACTTCCAAGCATTTTCAAGTTATTTTTGTATATTTACTCGTGATTTTAGGGTGTAGGAGTATTTTAAGGAGCATAATTGCTTTTACCTATATCGTGTTGGGATTGAAAATGTGGTAAATTACTCTTTTATAAATGCAATTTAAAATATAACACTTATTCTCAAGTTTCTTAAACAATAGAATGGATTTATGTATACTCATAATGTTTAGGCTTATCTTTTCAATATGTACAATATACTGATTGTAGCATTGCAGCAAGAAAATATAAAAAAAATACAATACAATAAAATAATAAAAGAATGTGCCTTTCTTACTTGAAAACTGGTTTAGCATCCTCCTTCTTCTTATTTCTGCTTCTGGTAGTGGGTCGCTCTATTGGAGGAATAACAACAATTCTACCATCAGGCCTTACAATTTGAGTTCCTTTTTGAATGACGTCATCATTATTGGAATCCTAAAAGCAAATTAATCAGCGGTTTTAGATAACTAAATATATTGTTCATTTATTAGATTTTACCACCCACCTCATCAAAGTCTTGCTGACTTCCAGAACTACTATTATGTACAGCATTTGGATCCAAAACACCTTCATTGATACCTTTATCAATAGCATTCTGTAGTTCAGGATTTGAAACCAATGACTGAGCTACTTGATACAAAATATCCTCAGAAATCTCATCATTGTTCAAGTTATCCAATATTGTTGGATCCAAGTCCAAGCCTGAATGATCCAAACTCATTTCTCCCATGTTCTGAGATGATGTCTCAGTTTCCATTGAAACAGAACTGCTAGTAAATGATTTTGTTTCATCGCCCATTATTATTGAACGAATATCTTCAGCACTTGGCATTTCGTCAGTGTTAAGAATATTCTCTGCTGCAATCCTAGAACTAGTTTTCCTGTCAATAGAGTGTCTCTCTGATCTGCTCTCAGATTTAGAATCCTTGTGCTTCAACTTTTCTTCTATGCTAACACGTTTTGACCTCTCGCTGCTGCTAAGGCGTCTGTCCTTTTCCTTTTTCTCTTTTTCAATATGGTTATCTTTTTCAGCAATTTTTTCCTTCTCTTTGTTTCTTGCTTTGTCCTTTTCTTTATCCTTCTCTTTTTCCTTGTCTTTATCTTTTTCCTTCTCCTTTTCTTTCTCTTTTTCCTTCTCCCTAACCTTATCTTTGTGATTATCTATTTTTGCATCCAAACTTATTCTGTTGTTTTTCACAGGAGTGCCTGTTGGTTGATCTGCTGATTTCCCCCTGGACTCCTGGGTTATTTTGGCAGGTGTTTTGGTTGAAGATGCTACTGGTGTAGGAGTAACTGGTATAGTGGGTTCTTTACCACCAACACGTTTTATGATATCAGGAGTTGCAAACAAATTGAAGTCGTCAATAATAGGCTTTGGAATATCTTTCTTTTTCTTGTGAGGTGTTTTTTTATCAGAGTGCTTTGTTTCTGATAATTGTTCTTGTTGGGAAGCTTTGTCTTTATCAGTGTGTTTATCATCACTTTCAGAAGTCATCTCTTTTTCTGAAGTTTTCTCCTTTTCTTCAGGTTTTTCTTTATCTAGAGTTTTAACTTTTTCATGTAGCTTGTCAGCTTTCTCTTTTGGAGGTTTTGCTTCAGTCTTTTCTTTTTCCACTTTTTTTGTTCCTTTTTCTTTGTTTGTAGCTTTTACTTTGGGAGTTCTTGATGTAGCCTTTGATTCAGACTTAGTTCGCCTTGATGTTCTTTTTGGTGTCTTTACTTCCTCAATTTCAAAGTCTGAGTCATTTTCATCATCTTCCATCTCCATATCAAAGTCTCCATCTGTATAATCAGAATCGTCATCCTCACTCTCCTCTTCTACCTTGGGTTTGGGCTTTGGTTTGACTCTTTTGATAGTGGGGCCAGCCTTTGGTGCAGGTTTATATGTTTTGATTACCTTAGCCCTCCCTTTTATAGTATCTTTTTGTACAGGCATACTTTCAGCTTTACTTCTTGGTTCGGACTGTACCAAAGGCATTTCAGCGTCATCCTTTGATCCAGGTACTGACTTATCAACCTCTTCTTCTTTAGTTGTCTCTGAATCTTTAATAGGTTCCTTAGCAGCAGTTGCTGGCTTAACCACTTGTTGATTATGTTGGTTAGCAGGTGTTATTGTAATTGATTGAATCAGCTTTACTTTTGGGGCTTTATTAGCTTTTTGTGGAGTGGACATTACAAGAGGAGGTGGTTTAGTTGAACTGATAGGTATCAATGTTTCTGGATCAGGACCATCAAGGATACTCAATGTTTTAGCTAACTCATCTTCATCTTCTTCTTCCACAGGTGGTGAGGGACTGGATTTGGGTGATGTGAAAGGGGTATAGTCATGGTCCAGTCTGAAGTTGTAGAGGTTTCTTTCCACTTCATCCATGTCTAATGTTTCTGTGCTTACAACTTCTGGAAAATAATCAGTGATACATATTTAGTAACCAAGCATAATCAGTGATAATTGTTACAATATATCTTAGGATATAAAAGTATGGCTATAGCCAAACACATATTGCAGCTCCTCAAAACACAAAACATAAAATTTGGATTATCAAGATTGATCTCTAATCACAAAATAAGACACTATGAATGTATGGTGGGATAAACTTATTTTAATTATTGTTTTTTAATTTCAGTTACAGAATTGGAACATTCAAATTACCTTCAAGCAAAACTATAATAGTAACACTGTAAAATTACCATTAAAGATGTATGGGTTTTTGTTTATAATATCTTCTAATAACAAAGTATAAGTATAAGAGCTCCCAATTTTTGTTCAGTAATGGGGTATTTTCTAACTTGCTAATATTGCCTGTTTAATGGCTGCAATGGATTGCTTGTATCTAATTTGTAATGATGGCGCTGTTTGCTAATTTTTTTTCTGCCCACGTGGAGTAAAGATAGAGTTTGAAAATCATCCCTTTGAAAAGAGCTCATTTAAATCTCTTAAACCTCTCGCCTAAATCAACCAATCAAAAGTCATTTTTATGCGGGATGTAGATAGGATGTGACTATATTAATTTGAATTATGCGCAGATTCAAGGTTGTCACGTTGTTAACATTTGCCTAGTTTTTCCACATATAGAGGATGTAAACTTAATTTTATGTATTATGCTTATTTAGTTTCCCTCTTTTTAATTGAATAAAAGTTCATGTTTTTAGACTATAAATGTTATATTACACTGCAATTCCATTTTTTGCATTATTATGTAATTAGCAGTTCACTCTGAGAATGTTTCCTAGTTTGGAAAACATTTCCCTTTTCACACAGATTACTCGTCATTCTTTAATAGCCTGTCACTAGTGTCATGCAATACATATCCTCCCCTGGTCTCACGACTGTCACAGTATCTAAATAATTAACCATGATGGAATGATGTAAACAAACATCTGTCAATGTCAATACGAAGCCGAGGTTATGTTTGTAGATGGAGAAAAGGAGGTCAGACGACAACGTAGAGTCACATTCTAAGGATAGCACCACGAAGGACTTATTATGTCACGCTAAGATTTATTACGTCACAGCTTTGGCGCAAAATTTTATGTTTGAACTTTGGAGGGGATTTTAGCCCACTTCGCATTCACAATAAAACGTAAAAATGTTTGATACATGGTTTTTGGGGACCTAACATCAATATTCTGTCATAAAATTTTGTTCAGAAAATACTCAATTGGCTAATAATTTGAAAATCGAGCAGTTGACAATCAGTCTTGTATTTTTATTCACAGATTTTATGGAACAAAGCACGCTCGAATAAACAAACATGAGCAAATAGCAATTTTTAACATACCATGTTTTGAAAAAATTAGTTATACCAAAGCTTACTCTTAAAAAATTTCTTATTTACCTAGATAGTTAATCAATTATACTGCTAGCAAAAAAATGTAACTAAATAAAAGGTATGATATCTTGCTATACTCCAATATATTATTATGAGGGGTGTCAAATTTTGAATCCACAAGTTCCTTGCTGGACACATGTCTATTCTTATTTTTTGATCTTCAGAAATACTCAGTAATTTTTTTTTTTGTTTGAGGCTTCGACTATATGGTTATTAGCCATATACCAATATTAGGTAATGTAACTGATACAGCTCAGGTTTGTTAGTTTATCAGAGGTGTTACAGTTTAAAAAAGAGTCTAGTAATTTTCTATTCGCTCTTGATTTCTCAACAGTAAAAAAAACTTGGTGTCATCGGGACTCACTGAAAGCTCTATCATTTGACCTCAAAAAATAGTACTCTAACCCAAAATAGGTGTTACAGTCTAAAAAAGAGTCTAGTAATTTTCTATTCGCTCTTGATTTCTCAACAGTAAAAAAACTTGGTGTCATCGGGACTCACTGAAAGCTCTATCATTTGATCTCAAAAAATAGTACTCTAACCCAAAATTTACTTAAAAATGTATCACTTAGAAGTGTGATTTACCAAAGTAATTTATTTTAATTAATGAGTCTTACCTTCATTGACAACATCAGGCATATATGTAACAGTATCAACAGAGATATCAATGGACTGTTTCTCAGAGTGATTTATCTTCATAATTTGAATATTTGTAGGTCCACTCCTTTGCTCTAAAAAATTCATGTTTTATTGTTGAAAAATGCCAAAATGACATGATTAATTATATGGCAATACAGTAGGCTCTGAGCTCTAAGTTGACAGTTCAAGACATAATCCACAAACTGGCAAGCACAACTACTTTTGGTAGGGCAAGTAAGAAAAAATGACTGCAAAATACTATAATGCAAGGTTTAAGCTACGTTATTACACTTGAGTGAGGTATGTAGTTTTATTTTCATACATATAACTTACTCAGATAGGTTTCAACAGTATCTCGATCTGGTGCAACTGTACCATCTTCTCCAACAAGCAAAAATAAATTATCGTCAAGCTCATCATCTTTGATGTCACTTACTTTGACCACACTATTTGCCATTGTGCATCTAAAAACATACATGTGAATTTTTGTTTCTGTTCACAAACCTTTTCACACGGAATTGAACTATGTGTAATAAGGACTTCTAATTTAGTGCAATCAGATATGATTCAAAACAAGGATCATCTAATGAATGACCACCTATATTACATATTTATTTGAATCAATTCCATTGAAAAGGGTATGCACAGTACATGCAATCGAATCAAGCACGAGTTTACTTCAAACATATATTTACACCAAACTGTCTTGCATTTCATATAAACTATACTATGCTAGTGGACAATACTAACAATATAAGTGTACCTAATAATAAAATTGTGTTTTCGACATCCGTTAACAAGGCGAGGTGCGGGGATATTTAATCAATTGTATACACTTGTTTAAAGATCGTTATTTCACGTAGGTTCCATCGGCACTGCACTCCTATTTCTACATAAGCATTAAATATTCACCATATAATACATATGCATAACTATATTGCACCAATATAAACGATAATGCCATATAATAAAGAAATTATTTTATAATAAAAAGTAAGCATCCATCTTGAATAAACGCACATTTCAGTAAATGACATCTGTCATCAGTGTCATAACTGTCATAAGTCATAAGACTGTCATGTGTGTCATGTCACAATGACATTTGTCAGTTAGGGACTCGTTCGCAAAGCTCCGGGATCGCTCGGCCAGGCTGCGTTCGGTACGTCACCGAGTGACTCGGTTAAGGCACAGCCACACTACTCCCGAAGTTACACAAAGTCAGTCAAGTACGGAAGTACTGTATCATTTCCAGCAGTAGTTTCAATAGGATCAAATTAATCCTGACCGATTGAATTTACAATTGACGCTTTAGAAATGTAATGTGATGCTTCTGAAACTACAGCTGGAAAAGGTGTGGATGGTCGCTTCGGACTACTTCACTCCGCTTCGAGCTATTTCTAGTCGTTGTCGGTCTCTCCGCCGAGGCAAAGGATCGAAGTCGCGAGGCGAAGTGAGCGTCCACACTGCTCAGGCGTACTCGTCAAAAGAAATTGTTCTGTAAATCTGTGTTGTGGTGAAAATGAGGCACATGTGAAACTGTGAAAGTACATCCCTTGTACATCGTCTTACACCTCCATCATCCATTTCGCCGTTGTCAGATGACTTTCATTATTAACAAAACAAAAGGTTATAGCTACTCTTTGGTTATAGGTTCTTGTCTACCGAACCATGGCGGCCATGACCGAACAGAAGTCCTCCTAAAGTTAAATGAGTACAGTGTGGGTGTGGTGACTCTCCTTGTACTCAGCTTACTTTTGGAAGATCTTGGCGAGCATTGTAGCTGAGAGGCCTAAGCTATATACGGCTCGGATATTTTAAAAAATTGTTCTTCTTGAAAAATATAAAAATCCCTAGTTGGCTAAACGGAGCAGAAGGATTTCAATAACAAAATATTTGACAACTACCCGAAGTGCTGCCAGCTAGTAGTACTATACTTTATTCTTCCAATCGATGAGCTCAAAAAAGGGTTGTAATAATACAATCTACGTAAAACTCTTCGAAGTATTCCTAAAAGGGCTGATACACGTACGGTACGAGCAAGTACACGTACTTATGGCTCGACGACCTTTTTCGCCTGTGTGTCACCGTAAGTACGCGTACTTTAAAACCGTCGCGTAAACCGCCGGCGAGCCAACTGGTTTGAAATGTTGCAAGTAGCTGGTCTCAGCTCGTACTGCGAGCCGCGAGCCACCACTTTGTTTTGGCAGGCCATCGATGCGCAATGCTTGTTGTGTTTGGCGTTTGTTAAAAGTTTTGTTTATTTGGGAAAATTATCAAAATGAGTGATTTCAGCTTCACGTGTGTCACCGCGTCGAGCCGAGTAAGTTCGTGAACTTAAAAACCGCGTACTTAAAGTTCGTACGTGTGTCACCCCTTTAAAACTTATAGCAGTATCAGTACGAATTACAAATCTCCCTTCGAAGTGTTTGGTGCATATTACAGAAGAATCCTTTATCGTGAAGATATCTCGATGTATAGCGCGTAACCACTGATTCTGTTTCATTACATCTTTTGGAAATTACAACACAGGTATGCTATACAATTACTATTGCAGGAGGATGCACAGCAACTATAGACGGTATTCTTGACTAGATATACGTAAAATCTATAAATTTAATGAAAAATCCCTGCGGGTACCTGACGACTACAAACGCGACCGGACGGTCGCTCGGCGCCTGGCCTGACGTAGACGCTGTGGTGGGAATACACCATCAGGCCCGGTAGCTCTCGATGGTCCCGACTCAGAGGTGCATATTCCATTTGAATACCGGTAGAAAAGTGCCCGTTCTTCAGTATTTGCTGTCTAAACTGATAAAGCGCCGACGCGTCGATTCAACTAATGTTCAAATATACCACGAAATATTAGCAGACATATCGTTGTATAAACAGCGTTGTGACTAAGGTTTTGTAAAGATGTCAGAGCAGATAACAGCATGTTAACGTACAGGCAAAATGATACGTCACTGTCGGCTTCCGGATGGCGTGAGCGCCTCGAACGCCTACTGATCGCTAGGCAACCAGTGGTTGTACCATTTTCATCTTGGTCTACAGTATTCATGTACCCACTCGATAACCTGTTTCTGCCCCATTATTCCTACGGAAATGCTTCCAGCCACGAAATAATGGCCTTGACTGTCCAGATGAAATTTTGTTTTTCAGTTTTGATAAGCTTAATGACATTACTTCTTTGCCTCCAATTGGGGTATTGAGTAATATCTTTATTAAATGTTTCAACATGACAATACATAATGATACGAGGTAGTAATTCAAAATTTATTTGTAAAGTTATTCTGAACAAAGCTTAGGAAAATGAATATGGTTGATGTTTGACTGCACAAGAGATGAGAGTTTTACTGGTCGAAATGGTAGAAACAGCAGGATTATAGGAGGAACCAAAAGTTGACTAATCATGGAAAGGTCTACAAGTTAGTGAGTGCACGAGAAGTAGGAGCATATGAACTTAAATTCTAGTTATTGTACACCGGGGATGTTCACGTACAAGGCAGTGCCTTCTGTGAATGACCTTCATTTATTCATGTAGCTTTTAAAATGAATAAATAAATAAATATATAAAAATTTCAAAACTTCTTTTATTGATTATTTCAGAAATCTATGAACAGATTGCGCGTTTTTTGCATTTAACGGTAGAATAAACATATTATTTTAAGAGTATAGATACAAAAATAAATAATGTTTAAACATATTCTTTGGGATATGTAGTTTATAATATTATTGCATCAAAAAAATAGGGTTGACAGCCTTTTGAATTAGTTATTAATTATTTATTAGTCATGGTTTCGAAAAAAAAGAGAGCATATTGAAAACTGCCAACAGCGCGCTGTTTTACAAACCCACAGCCTTTCCCTCTCCACAAAATGCCACAGTGACAGTGTCTGACACAAGTGCGCAGTGTTTATCGGTTAATGTGCTTGTGTGATATATCACATATATAAATGTGTGTTATCTTTTGAATTATCTGAGAATCATTGACGACTAAGACAAATTTTTTTTGTAATATTTGCAATTTATTATTATACTTCAAACTTTTCCAGTCCCGAATAAATTTCATAGAAAGTTAGTACTCATTTGACTGTAGCAAAGCAAATAAACGTGTTTAAAACCGCGACTATTGTTGGAGGTAACGACTACATCCAAAAGAGTGCCAAGGACTTCGGGGGCCCCCCGCAATTCTTTTCACGGGGCCCCCCTTCTATATAAAAAAATAATATTTCGAATCGGTTTATATTATATGGCCACTACGAAAGCAACAAATGTATCAACTATTTGGTCTAAGTCTATGCCTTCTGTCCGTTCATTTTCTATAGAAATTAATGCCAAAAGGCGCGATTCACCCATTGTCGATCTTGCAAAACTTTGTATTAGTTTTAGTTTTGAAAATGGGCTTGCTTGAGCCTATGTAACAGGCAGTACTAGAAACAACTGAAATGCAGTGCAAATCTCAGGTGCACTACTAATCAACAATTTATTTTTATCGGAAAGAAAATCAGAAAATTTTAGGATTTTTCAGGATTACATATAGAAGATTTTTTTATTTGAATCAGTTCCGACGCATGATTTTGTGTGAGATCATCTGGATACTTTTCAACTAGTTCTTTTACTTTATAAATAATTTCTAATTCTTGCACTTCAATAAGTGTTTTGGGGTTTAAAATATCAAATTTTGAATAGACATTTGCGAATGCCTTACATGTATTTTTTAGTTGTGCTAAAATAGTTGTAGGCACGTGTTGAATACAATTGGTTCATCAACTGCCATTTCATCAAAACACTTTTTAGTAGTACGAATTCTTTTGTCTGTAAATTGTGGCTCAATACCTCTTTTACTACTGAAGTTTCAAAGATATTTTCAAAATTATTTCTTAAATTTCCATTAACCTGAAACATATGCAATTAAATCTGTGGCTTGTCCAATATCTATATCACTTTTTTGCAAACATTCTGAAAGTAAATTGATGTTTTCAAATATTTTTCCTTGAAATGTTAATAAAAATACAAATTCAAAATTTTCTATTTTATTTTGTAAGACCTGCGCCTCATCCTTAGATTTTTTCTTATTTTTTCTTTGCTATTACAGCTAGATTCCAAAAACATTTAACGACGATTAAATAGTTACTTTTCAATGAAATTATTGATTCGACGCTGAATGACCATTTGGTGGGACATAGTTTTTTTGAGGTGGATCCCACAGTTTTACTGTTTTTTAATTCAGTGTTTAAGGCTTGGCAGCGATGCAGAATTTCGCCAAAAAAACAAAGTGACTGAATGGTGTCAAAGGGGGCCCCTGGAATGCTCGGGGCCCCCCCGCACCGCGGGCCCTTTCGGCACGCCACTGACTACATCAAGTACGAGTAAGAAAATATCTATGTAATGGATCAATTAATTGGAAATTTATTTTCATATAAAACACAGTTTACAACAAATTTAATCGCAATCCTAATTGCTAAAGGATTCTATCACTGTATAGACTGTTAAGTCATATTAAAATTAATTCATTTGGATACAAAAAGATAAAGAATATACTACTAACTAACAAAAAGAAATGCATAACACTTCCAATATAAGGATATACATACAACGTTGATACTTTTTACAACTTACTAATTCTCTAACTACCTGCAAACATCTAATAATAGTAATTGCATATAGTGATTCCTACTGAAAATATCCTTGGTTTGTCACTTTGTCATGACGGAATACAAAAAATGTTTCTACAAATTTTTTCGTATGTAATGGCACGTTTACATTGTCAAATCAAAACTAAACGGTTCGTTGGCGTGGACGGTGTAAGGAACAGTCTCAATCAAATTCAAAAACAAGTCATCATTCAGACGAAAATGCTTTGCAACACTTTTCCAACAGTTTTGCCTGACCATGTGGACGGGCCATTGGGCATTTCAAGAAAACTCTGTGTGGATATCCGCAAATACAATCACTTAAGAATTGAGAAACATTTAGTTACACCCACCAACTATTAAGTTACACCTTCATAAAAAATAATGCATATTCAATAACGGCAATATTGCTTAATAAAAGTGTGTATAGATTGTCTAATGAATGTTTTACCTAGCAAAACTTTTCTGTGCATTCAAGTTTAGTGTTTTTCTTGAATGCATTACCAAGCTAGCATATGTATCATTCGTTATGCCATGTTATCAAAATTGATGGCACCAAAGCAATTCAAGTTGAGCAGAAGCAATGTTGATATGCTACTTCTAGCAAATCTAGCTTAGCTGCAAATTGTATTAAGATCCGTAAGCATTGAATGAGGTTCTTTGATCCTCCATCTAGTGCCCAAACCACTTACTGCATGACCATCGTAAATTGACCAGCACGGCACGAGGAAGGGTAGTGGAGATTCCCTCAGGAGTAATCGTCATTATCATGTCGAGTCTAAAAAAGGATAGAAAACAAGTATTAACATAGACATTAAATATCGTCTGCTGCGATTATCCAATCCCGATGCTGGACCGTCTTTATCGTGGGATATAAAATCTGCTGTTGCCGGTTGTAGTTATAAGTTTTATGAAGTAGATAAATAGGATTTATATGAAATAAAACGAGTCGTATAAGAAGGAAATAGGATAGAATTATTATTAAGAGTTATGGCAACATCCTTACTTCTTTCATTGAATTTCGCTGGTCAATTTATCTTGGTCACACAGTAGGTACATATCCACATGTAGTTGGTGCCATCAATTAACGAGGTAACAAGGAAGAGATAACAAGCACAAAAAAAATTGTTCGTTACAAAAGGATTAACAGCAAATATAGTTTTCATAAGTTAAAAATCCATAGCACAAGAATAAGCACATTTTATGGCAATTGTGACTTAATGAAATTTATCATGTAGGTTGTTCCCATTTTTGTTCTATTACAACTCATTAAAGTTTTATTCTACAAAAATCAATAGTTTGAAAATTGGTTTGTTTGGTACATGCAGTTTGACATATTTCAGTGCAAATGATTTTATAAACAAGTGACTAGAAATGAGATTATTAAAAAAACAATTTTCAAAATATTGATTGCCATTCATTTCATATTTCGCTTAAATGAGCTGTAACGACGCCCTTTACCTGAAAAAAATTAATCACTATACATTATGGGCCAACTTGTAAATAAAAAATCAAGTTAACAATGTTTTTCCAACAAAGTGCATCTCTCCTATGAATTTTCTATATTGTCCTGATTTACAATATTGTTATGCCAGAAACTGTATTATCTATAATAGGGAGGCAACCCTTAGTATGTTTATCAATAGTAACATCTATTTTATAATTGAAGAAATGAGTTAATAGGAAGACAGACAAATGTATAAGATTTGAGGATTTTATATTATATGTAACTACATTTTAACCACTATATAAACCAGCAAAGATCTTTAGTGTTTGTATAATTGTAGAAAACCACACAGAAGTAAAACATAGTTTTTTCAGTGAACAGTAAGGACACTTCATTTAAGTAAAAGTGAACATTGACCTATTTTAATAAGTGCATTTGGTATATTCAAGAGATAAAAGCAGATCTTTGTAGTACTATTATAATAGTGTGTTTAGCATTAATTAGAAAAATACATGTATTCAGAAAATTGAATGAATATCATTAAAAATAATAAATTAGGACAAATTACAGAGAATTAAAATTTGCCAAAAAGCGGCAGATTATGTGAAATTTCCATCTGTTTGTACTGTCTTATCTTCTTTCTTCAAGCTGCCATATCTTGATGCTATATCGAGCATTTCTCTTAACCCCTGAAACAACATTTAAGTTGAATTAAAACATAATTACTCAAAACAAAAAATCATTATACCTAAAATCACTATCAGCTATATCCTTTATCAATAAATCCTGTGAATGTGCTTATTAAGATCAAGAGTATATAGATAAAAAAGTAATACCATTGCTGGTTTTGTCTTAAAATGATACAAGTGCCTACATAGTAGGATTTAGTTACAACCAGTATTGAGCCATATATACTGTTTTAGTGAATCTATTATTCCATTTTCTCATTCATTTTAATGTATTACCACCATATACCTACTACATTTTTTGTGAAACATTAGAAATTTAATGAAGCATGCAGTTTTTAGCTCTATTCTAAAGTAAAATTGAATGCTGCACATACCTGATTTTCTATTTTCAACATTGAAACAAGTTCTTTGTCTGCCATCTGCCTATTTTCATCAATTTCTGCAGCCCTGTTCATAACTGCAGCCATTTCTTTAATTTTCTCTGCTTGATCTTGAATAATCCTTCTGTATTTTTGATGTTGCAATGCTTTAAAATCTACTCTGGTTTTTTCAATTTGCTCTGTAGCATGTTCTCTATATTTGGACATGACATGCTCTAAAGTAATGTGATAGTCTTCCAAAGCATCTCTTAACTCACGATTTTCTTGTTGTATTTCTCGCAGATGTCTATTTTCTTTCTGAATGTTTGCTATGAGTTGTGAGTGAGGTTTCTGGTTTGCAATTTCATTGAGAGTTTCTACTTCATCCTGAAACTATTTGGTGAAATGGAAATTAAATTGATATCTAGAATCAACTGGCAATCAGCCAGTCAATTAAATATCTCATATCTAAATAATACTCTGAATTCAACTTTTCAGAATATAAATGACAACATACATAAAGTATGAGGATGTAGGTATCTTAAAATAATGAGACTGGTGGACTAGTAACGCGATTAAATATTTTCTTTGAAATCTTCAATAACTATCCTCTAAAGTAATCTCTATTCTGTTCAGTACAGTTATCTCATTGCTTTATCCACTTGTCATAATTTCTAGAGAAAGCATTTTTTGATGTTTGTTTAGTATATGGATCATAGCTTTCTTAAGCTTCGAATCTGACTGAAATTTACAACATCTTCATTTGTTTCTGACTCCAGAAGTTCAGAAAACAAATGGAAGTTGCATTGAGCAATGTTGGGAGACTATTAGTTGGTGCTTTACTTTCTTTTTTTAAATGGTTATGCAAAACAATAGAATTGAGAGTAGTTTTAGCACTAGTCTCATGATACACTGATATATCTTTGTATTTATTCCTTGATAAATATACCACAACCAACTTATTCTAATTTGTTTCGCATAACTGACATGATCTATTTATACCTGTTATAAATCAATATTTTTTTATATCTCTCTGAAAGGCTTAGTTTCATAAGTGAGGGGGTGACTAGTGCTTCTATTTATCCATTTTTGTATTGTCTGTGACTAGTTGATTTATCAAGCTACATATGTACAGGACACCGGAGAGAACAACAATACCAAGTATATAATATCCTATGTTATCCGTGGTCCACCTGTGTATGTCAGAAAAGTCGCCCGGATAGACCCACGAGGCGTGAAATGTATCCCTTGTCTATATCCCAAATCATCCTAGATAGACCTTTATGGGTGGAGGGTAGCGGCTAATAGCCTCTGTAGCTGATGCCGCTGTCGGTTAAAAGAAAAAAAAAAAAAAAAAAAATACCAAGGGTGTAGCTACTGCCGTATCTGCTGTTTCAATTATACGGGGCCCCCAACATAATTTTGTTTCATTTGTGAGAAATCTTTATCTTTCATAAGGGCCCCCAAACAAATTTAAATATGGGGCCCCTCCAAGGCATGCTATGTTTCTGAATGACACATACCAATTTACTAGTCTTTGACACTTCCATCTCATAGGTGTTTCCCATTTTAGAATCATGGCATAGATAGGCCATCAGATCTTTGTGAGAGGGATGCTAATGTAATTTTTAGGTCAGTCACTCAGCAACACAAGACGAAGTTAAGGTAACTTCACCTTATCCTAGCACTTCTACTTACAATTATTATTATTTATTTTTATACCAACTAGTTATCAAGTAGACAGAATAATAAAGTTGAATACACCTATGCAAAGTGCTGAATACATTTTATATGTAAATTTATGAATAATCAATGTGTTTTTCACCTTAGAAGAAAAAGTGTTCAACAGATGCAAACTCTTTATGCAAAGGGTAAAACACAACTAAAGCCAAATGTATTATCAATGATTGATGTTGATATTACCAGCTAAAAAGCAATTAATATCGTTCACTCAGACCCTATGGCAGTGTGAATAAGCTTGAGAATGTTAAGTTTCAAGTGGGGCAGTATGATCTTTTATTGAACTAGAGTGGTAAATGCTGGGGAAACAGAAGTGAAAAAGTACTGCTTACCTGCTTCATTGCATCAATTTTCTTGCTAATAGCGTGAGTTTCATTTAATAACACATCTGCTACAACATCCCTGTCTTTTAAACGACTAGCCAGACGTTTTGCGTCTGTTATAATTTGTTGGATTGTTAACGACATCGTATTTGGTTCTGGGTATTCCAGGATATTTGTATTCACAACGTATCAGGATACAATGATTAATCAAATTTCAACTTTATAGTAGTAAACCATTTTTTGATTTCTGGTTCTGCATAAAAATTTTCATTCTTTCTTTATTTTACTGACATTTAAATGACGTGTGGTCCATTGTATTTTGTCTTTTAACATGACAGTAGGGGTTAGAGTTGGGAAAAATTATAAAAACTCCAATATGGAACGTATACACCTCAGAGTAACTCCACTGAACTACACGCATCGATGATATATCAGTGTATAGACGTATAACGTATAACTATTTATCACATTTCTGCTATTTCACCACTAATTAAACGTCTTTTCGAATTTTTGTATGCATTTTTTTTAATAGGCGACTCAAGAAAATATAAGCTTGGCAACATTGCGGTGACGTAAATGTCATAATAAATGGGGGAGTAGAGTAGGAGTTTAGTTGGAGGGTGAGCAAGAATTTAGGAAATGTCAATTTCTTGATAAATTTTCAAGAGATGCACAAAATTTATTGTTAAAACTCTGTTAATGGTAATAGAGCTTACATGTTTTAATATAATATTAGCTGCATTATTATACATTTTTATACGTGCGTGTTATTGTGCGATCTACAGCTCTAGGGTATTGTTTGATATGGAACCCGAAGTTGCGAAGTTTATGCGAACGTAAGTTTATTGTATAATTTGTTTCCTGTAGTTAAATATCTCTCGAATTTCAGTGAGAGAAAACCTGGATCCATTGATGTCCATCCAAATATAGATGCTATAGTGTTAAGTTATGAGATAGATGTCCAAATATTGGGGCCCAAAGAGGATATAATTCATGGCGAGAAAAAGGTAGTAAACATATATCTGCTTGTATGTGAATGTGAAATATCGAAAATGGCTTGTGTGGATTATAATTCCCTTAAAAATGAAAACTTTATGGAAATCAAAGTATGGCTATAGACAGACAAGGAAGACAAGGTTCAATATATGGTGCTTTAAAGAATTGATTATGGTTGTGACCTTGTGCTGTATCGACAATTGAAAGCATTTGTCTTGTGATATTATGCATATGATGGTCACAAAAATAATTGTAGTACATGGTACATTTTGTATTCTAAAATTCAAATATTTTGTAATGCTACATAGATATCTGTATCTATCAAAAATACTATACGTCTCTGATATGCGATATAATTGTCTTATAGTTAGGGTTAGTCTGCATACATTCTGTAGTTGTTTATTAATCTTTCAGCATGTTCATCAAATTGTATCATTGTTGATATGGTTTCACTTATAGATTATTTTATAAAGCTATTTTCTAAGCTTGATATATTTTGTATCAATTGATTCTATCCATTTGTGGATTTGCAGTTTACATACAGTATGACAATTTAATGTAAATTTTGTTATTCATAGAACCTCAAGAAAAACATAGAACTGCCTATGATAAATAGTAGGACAGATTGCCATGCTTTAGCAAAAGAAGTAGTGAACCAGTGTGACTTGATTCATCATTCAAGATTAGCCGAAGTAGAACAGATTATTTACTATATAAAAAAGAGGAAACTCCAAAGTGGTTCAAAAGGTAAAGATTATGATTAAAAAATTATTATTTTATTATTATTATGTTATCTTATTTAACAGAGAAGTATTAGTATGTAACTAAAATATTGAAACATTTTCTAGATACACTTATTATAATCATCTTATCTTTACTGTGTACAATTTCAGGAAGTTCTGCCTTAGGAGATGGAGATAAAAATATAGACAAAATACAAAATGGTAATCAAGAGGCAAACTACAATAACCTACCTGACTATATTGATCTCTTGTATGAGGGCATGGCAGAAAAAATTAAAGGAGCACATCTCATACAATTTCTTGCTAGAGACCCTGAAAACCTAGAAGCACTAGCAAAAAATGGTAAATAATTATGTAATTCTCATTATAATCAAAACATTTTATATTCCAAACTGCACAATTATTAAAACAGAATCCAGATGAGAATGGAATGGCAACACATTTGAAATTGGAGAAAAGCTGTGTGGAGGTGTGCTCACCTTTGTACAAGACAACTAAAATCAGAACAAGATAGCTCTATATTTGATTTTTGAGGCAATGTTTCTTGCTTTTAAGCTTGTCTCTTACAAGCAAAAGTTTAATATAATTTTATAATTTGATTAAAGTTTAATATGTTATGGTTCCTCTTTTATACAGGGTGTTAATTAAGTATATTAACAAACTTTAACCAGGAATAGTACTCTGAAAAATAGAAAGAGAATGTCATATGGTCATGGGTCTGGGAGTGCTTCCTAAGGGAGCTACGCCCCTTTGCATGGAGCACCCTGACACTTTGATTTTAGAATATGGTATCTCAGAGATTTCTACGTAAAAATGGTCTCTTGGTACATCTCGATAGGGCTAACTGTTTTCGAGAAAAATGCAAATTATTGAGTACAAAAGCCTGCATTGATTCAATAATTTGCATTTTTCTTGAAAACGGTTAGCCCTATCGAGATGTACCAAGAGACCATTTTTACGTAGAAATCTCTGACATACCATATTCTAAAATCAAAATGTCAAAAAAATTACCGTTTAGAAAATGGGGTTATTTTTACCGTTAACTCCTCCCATATGATACGTCTTTGATTAAAATTATGAAATTCTGGATTCAGAATCAGATTCAGCGTCAAAATTTTACCCATGTTCCTAATTTCGTAATTTTGTTATTAATGGTTTCGAGAATATTGAGGGAAAACCATCTTCAAGGTGCCCCATGCAAAGGGGCATAGCTCCCTTAGGAAGCATTTCCAGACCCATGTTCATATGACATTATCTTTCTATTTTTCGGAGTATTATTCGTGGTTAAAGTTTGTTAACATACTTAATTAACACCCTGTATATACTTCAAGATACGTGTAGATGTATCAATGTACAGAGAAGAGTCATTTATGAAGAACTCAAAAAAAATCCTTGTTTGTTAACATAGCCACTGGGATAATTTCCTGATTGCATAATTGCATGGAAACACTCAATGGTTACTATGGCACAACCAGATGCTTCTTATGGTTTGATGATTCTTATAATATTTTTTGTCTACCACCACTAACTTTCCATATGGGGATAGGAATTGATCCCATGACCTTTTTATATATGCCAGTGGTTTCAAAGATGCTGATTTGCTCATATTATTGGTAAATAATATGAGCAAATGCTTTAATAAATCTTAAGCAAATAATCACCTAACATATTTAGACAATTACCCTTGCAAATGAGCAATTCTTAAATATTGGTTTATTTTTTTTATAGAGACACTCATCAGTGCATTGGGTAGGGTATTGAGAGAAGATTGGAAAAGAAGTATTGCTTTGAGTACACATTTGGTATTCATATTTTTCTGCTTTTCGATGTATTCATGCTTCCATGAGGTCATATTAAAGTGTAAGGTAAGCTGAAATTTGTCTCATATTACTTCACTCTTTGTTCTGATCTAAGTAAACACTAATTAATCTATTTTCTTTTATCTAAAAAGAAGTACATATTATATAGTTACTGAAGTTTATAGATAGTTAAATCCTCAGCTTATTGAAATTGTAGAGGTAATATAATATATATAACTTTTGCAAAATCAACCAAGTAAGAAATTATATTGCCCAAGAAAACAAGGTCACCAATCATGTTGTCACATCTGATATTAATTGATTATTTCCCAAGATAGCACATGTAGTTTCATTTAGCAACCTTGTTCATTGGTGTGAAATATTGAGTAAACAGACTATTCCTTGTTTTTATGGCTCTTCTTAATAAATCAGCAAATATGAGTACATATTTAATGTTTAATTTTGACCGGTATAGGTATGTATGTATTCATTCTAATGTACAAGAGGATACTAATTTTAATTCTAGCACTTTTTTCAACTAATGATAGATTTGTCATACTCAAAACTTTTCAAATAACTGCTATACAGAGTGATTCAAAAGTGTGGAACACCCCAATTATCGCGGAAACGGTTTGCACAATTTCCATGAATTTTGCGGTATGGGGGTTTTGTAATATGGCCAATCTTGTGATGGTATTTACAATGTTGTCATATTTACCGTTTTTTCGGAAATATAATAAACTTTGTTCAAATGGATCACCCTGTATATTTCTTCATTTTTTAAATGCTTGAAAAATACTGTTTATTTTTTTTATTTCCTATACCTAAATGTCACAATTTCGGAGTTACAGTTAAATTTACATTACATCTGCCCTAGTTAAAATAGGACATTAACTTCAAAGAACATGAAGGCGGCTACAGCAGATGCTCAAAGTGTTGTCCATTTACTTAAATACAACAAGCCATGTGATTCTCGAAACTTCGCAGTACAGTTTGCAATATTATTCTCTATTATTTTTCTGTCATAATCATATTTTTTCTCACAAACAAGGGCTGTGACCCTTATGTGGCTGTCCAATGTATTTATTTGTTATTTGCTTATACTGAATAAATACATCTTTGTACTGTGTATTTTCATTGGTAAACATACCTATCTTATTTAGTTATTTTAACTTGGGCAGATGCAATGTAAATTCAGTTGTAACTCCGAAATTATGAGGTTAAGGTGTAGGAAATGTTATACAAAAAATGATAAGTATTTTTCAAAGGTTACAAAAAGGTATAAATATACAGGATGATTCATTTCATAACAAAGCTTATTATATTTCCGGAAAAATGATAGATATGCCAACATCGTAAATACCATCGTAAGGTCAGCCATATTGCAAAACCCCCATACCCCAAAATTCATGGAAATCGTGCAAACCGTTTCCTAGATAATTGAGGCGTTTCATACTTAAGACTCTCTCTGAATAGTAGTAGTTAGTGATGGGTAGGTGAAGCCAGGCAAGTATGCCACCTTTAGGGCCGGTTTCTCAATGTCCAGTTAAAGTGTCAGATAGGTATCTGCCAGATAGCGTTGCTATGGATACAGCTGTCAGATAAGATTTACGTGACTTCGTAAGTTGAGCCTTCAATTGTTTAAACAATTTATCCAAAGGGGCTTCTAAACGGGCAACACTTTTACTGCAATGTGTGGCTGCAATAGTGTAGCCGGCAATATTCTCGGCAACAACGGCCAGACAGCAATATTTCTTGTATCTCCTGGCCATATAGCCACATATATTCGGCATTGCCGATATATTTTTATGTGTTGCCGTCACATGGCCGGACGATCGCTTGGCTACCGAAAACATCGGCAATATTGCTCTATTTCGGTGTTTGTTTATTGTTGATATTGAACATTTTGGTAGGAAAATGGCTAATACGTGGACCAACGAGAGGATCATTGATGTCATCAATGAAATACACTTACATCCTGAGTTATGGAAAGTGGAAATTCCTAGAATTTCCTTGACACTTCATATTGTAACAAAAAAAGTTCAAACAAAAACTGAGTGGTATTTTTGAAAGTAGTATAGGATCCATACCATGCTTTCAAAACTTTTTTGTGTACCTCAACCCTTAACAATTACCCCCAACTTCTTTTTTAAAATAGCACCCCACAGCTTTTCCTGCATAAATGAAGTCATTATTTTATTTAAGATCTTGTAGTGTCCTTGATTTCATACACAAACCATTTTTTTCGTGAAGTCATAAGAATAAAATAAATAAAATAAGAATTTGTTTGAGGCGTAATATTTTCGTAATAAAAAAGGATAGAAGAGACATTATTTCGAAAGCTTGGCATGATAGGTCACTCAGTACCCCTAAAACCCACTTGGTTTTTGTTTTTTCGTTTTTTTTCAACAATATTAGCTGTCAAATAAATTCTTAATTTATTTATATGATCTTAAGGGCGAGTTTTCGGGGATGACGTACAAAAAAGATTTTGAATGCATGATATAGTCCCTATAGTATCTTCAGAATTACAACTCAGTTCTTGCTTGGACCGATTATATATGCATCTCCAGTTGCTAAAAACCGTAGAGTTATCGCAGATACTATTGCAGAAAATATTGCCGGGATATACAGGGTGTCCCAGAAGTCAACGTCAAGCCGCTACGGGGTGACAGGATTGGTTGTAACTATCATGAGAAAAATCAGAAAAAGATCTATCCCATGTAGTTTGAAAATTATGCGCATTTAAAAAAAACCTGGAAATTTTCTCAAATTATAACAATTTTTCGGTTATTGTGGTTAGCTTTTATTATTTTTGTTCATTTAAACTTTGGAACCGTAACCCTAAATAACATTTCTAGAAGCATAGTCAAAAATAATGAAACAATTGCCCCAAGTTTTCTAGAATGAAGACTATTTATTCAACTATGAATTTAAAATTTTCAAAGTTTGCCAACTTTGAAAGACCCTCCTTTAAAAAAAATGTACTAAAGTACCTTGGCAAGTACCATTAAAAGTTGGCGCATTAAACCAGGATTGTAAAATGGTACAATACTTGTTAGTTTCATACTAAAAAAATCGAGTAAAAAAATAAAAACCTCAAGTAACCCGATTTTTGCTAACCCATTTCACTCTGTCCTTTATTCGCACAAGCTTTTGGTAGATTCTTAATTTTACGGCAAAATGATGAGATATATGGATAATGAACATATTTGCTATGAGTGAGCGAGACAGATAGTGTCGCCACTTTTAGCAAAGTCAACAAAAATAAGTAAAATTGATAAAATAATGAAAAATTTTGACCTAGTTTAGTTTAGATTTATTGGAATAAAAGTCAGGCAATAAAATAATGTTCAAATTGTTTACCATCAGCCTCAATGCACGCCCTACATCTTCTTATTTTACTACTACTATTTTACTATCTAATTTTACTTATTAGCTAGGCATACCCTCGAGAATTGATGTCCTCAGCAGCTTGAGAAATTCGTTTACGCAGCTTGGCTACCCTCTCAATGAGCTTTGAATTAACTTTTTTTTTTGAGAACACCCCGATAACAAAATTCCAGGGGATTTAAATCTGGGGAACGGGCTGGCCTGTAGATAGTACCTGAACGTCCACATCCACCTCCCGGATATTTTTTGTCAAGGAAACCTCTTACTTGCACTGCGTAATGCGCGGGGCAGCCATCTTGTTGATACCCCATGTGGCGACGATCTGTTAAGCAGTCTACAGACGTTGCTGCATGCTGTGATTCGGGTATCGACTTCTACGTTTCATAACGCAAGTAGCAGCGTGTGTGGTACTGAATCACGAATTCAGTATCAGTTACGACTTGCAGCGATGCAGATTCTGGAATTCTATTATGGACGGTGAGCCATGTCGCCGAGCCGGTGACGCTGATGCAGTGATGCAGGTTTCAACGTGTATAGTATTGCGTCGATGCAAAGAAATAAGCCCACCCTACTATTCTTGTGTTGCATAAAACGTGCATGAAATATCAAGTCGAGTAGGAACTTATGCAACTGATGCAAGTTTCATGAAACCTTGAGTTGATTGAGGAATCGCAGCTTACATCAGCGTCTGTAGGCCGCTTTAGTGGTACGTCCTCTAACAAAGTTGGTAAATTTTATCGTAAAAAATGTAGGTAATTCGTGCCATTCAAATTCTCAGGCAGCTCAAAAGGCCCAACAATTTTGCAGTTTAAAATTCCGGTCCACAGGCTTACTTTAAAGCGATACTGGGATCCGTCTTCTCGCATTAAACGTGCCTGGCTAATAAGTAGATATTTTTTAAGAAAATGTAGGACTTGTATTGAGGCTGATCGTACACAATTTGAACTTTCATTGTAATAAAAACCTAAACCTAAACTAAGCTAGGTCAAGATTTTTCATTATTTTATTAATTTTACTTATTTTTGGTGACTTTGCTGAAAGTGGCGTCACTATCTGTCTTGCTCACCCATGGCAAACATGTCCACTATCGACCTCTCTCATCATTTTGCCGTAAAATTAAGAACCTACCAGAAGCTTGTGCGAATAAAGA
This sequence comes from Callosobruchus maculatus, assembly GCA_951848785.1. Classification (NCBI taxonomy): domain Eukaryota; kingdom Metazoa; phylum Arthropoda; class Insecta; order Coleoptera; family Chrysomelidae; genus Callosobruchus; species Callosobruchus maculatus. Next base: position 3,228,121 of record CATOUR010000081.1, on the reverse strand, counting down.
ACATCTGACCTGAGTGAAATGGGTTAGCAAAAATCGGGTTACTTGAGGTTTACCTTTTTTTACTCGTTTTTTTTAGTATGAAACTAACAAGTATCGTACCATTTTACAATCCTGGTTCAATGCGCCAACTTTTCATGGCACTTGCCAAGGTACTTTGGTACATTTTTTTTAAAGGAGGATCTTTCAAAGTCGGCAAAATTTGAAAATTTTAAATTCACAGTTTAATAAATAGTCTTCATTCTAGAAAACTTTGGGCAATTGTATCATTATTTTTGACTGTGCTTCTAGAAATATTATTTAGGGTTATGGTTCCAAAGTTTAAATGAACAAAAACAGTAAAAGTTAACCACAATAACCGAAAAATTGTTATAATTTGAGAAAATTTCTAGGATTTTTTTAAATGCCCATAATTTTCAAATTGTATGGGATAGATTTTTTTTCTGATTTTTCTCATGATAGTTACAACCAATCCTGTCACCCCGTAGCGGCTTGACGTTGACTTCTGGGACACCCTGTATATTGCCGAGCCATATGCTGCAATAAAATGTTGTCGTCATGGCCGAGCTATAGTTACCAGGAATATAGCCAAATATTGCAGTAAAAGTATTGCCCGTTTAGAAGCCCCTTAACAGTTGCTGTTATCTTGCAGATAAATATTTAACTGGACATTGAGAAACCGGTCCTTAACCCTTTAGCAGACTCCCTTGAACTAATACTGAAAATGCTCATGGTCTTCAGCGATAAACATTCTTTGTGTTAAAATAGTCATATATCAGGCACAAAAAATTGTTCTAAATAAATGCATAATATTTGTGGTAGATTGGCTCCATATGCATGGACATAATAGACTACGAGCTGAGACGCTATGACAAATGGAAGGCTGATCTAGAGGGTGGAGAAGCTCCTTCTGACATTCCGATAGTTCGTAAGCCATGTCCAAATAGCGCCAGCATGTCTGACATTCCACGCAGCCGCATTCCAGAACCCGTAAGGCCCAAATCTGGGAATTTTTCAGACACCAATATAAAAGGTATGAACCAGACAATGCTATGGTCAAAATTAAATTATAGCTGCCTCTTTTTGCAGCTGCCATGGAAGGGAGTGTCTATGATGATCTGACCACTTCAATGGAGAACATTGATGATAAGAAATTAACTCCAGAGCAGAAACTTAAACGATTCCGTACTTTAGTGAGGAAACAAGAGCATTTGCTGCGGGTGGCCTTTTATCTCTTGCTTAATATATCTGAGGATGAGTCTGTAGAAGAGAAAATGGTGAAGAGAAACATTGCAGGTAACTACCGTTGATAAACCTTTCTAATATCTCATCTAGAGACTTTATATTACAGTGATTAATTTATGTATTTAAGGTTTGTTGATCAAAGCACTGGAAAGGGACAATGACGACTTACTCATTCTGGTGGTGACATTCCTCAAAAAACTGTCAATAATGCAATGCAATAAAGACACTATGATCAGCTTGAATGTTGTTGACAAGTTACCAAAGATGCTGGAATCTAACAGTGCTGATTTAATCCACCTGACTCTGAAACTGCTCTTCAATCTTTCATTTGACAATAAAGTTAGGTACAAACTTATCAAAGTTGGGCTACTGCCTAAGGTCGTGAGCTATTTGAGTAAGTTGATAAACATTTGTTGGGTAAGGCATTGCTTGACTGAATTTTTCTAGGCGATGATAAGCATAGAGAAGTAGTATTAAAGATATTGTACCATTTGAGCTATGAAGATGAAGTTAAGCACTATTTTGTGGATTGCATTGGTTTGGTAAGTAATTATTGAGATAATATGAAAAAAAAATGGTGACCCTTATAGTTGAAGCTACAAAAAACTATGTACTCATCTAAAATTTGCACATCATAGTTTAGACATTAAATTAAATAAGACATTCATCTGTCTTTCCTAATATGGCTTGGGTGCTATGTGTCTGACTGCATATTTTATTGAAGATTATAGATATGTTACTGTTGAATGCTGGTAACGAAGATGACAAGACGATGGTAGCCTTGTGTATAAACTTGTCAACAGATCCGTCCAATACACATCAGATAATAAAAAGCAATCGACTGCAATCTTTGATGATGCGAGCCTTCACATATGAGGATGCTATGCTAATGAAGATGCTGAGGAATATTTCCGACAGTGCCATTTCTGCTCCGTCTTTCATAGTGAGTGCTTTTATTTTTTTTTTGCTTAGGATCACTTATCATAGGTGGTATTTACAAAATTTGTATCGGATACTACCATATTTAATTTGTTCAATGACATCTTTCTACTTCCCACACCCATAGGTGAAGGGAGTATGTGATCCCGAAAATTTTCGATTTCGAGATAATACGCTTTTTGGGCGTTTTATGATATCTACATATCGAAAATCTACATTACTCATTCCGTTGCTCTGTCTGTTGTGTTCTTCTAGCCTTGTAATCTCAGTAGCCGCTGCATTAATTGTGATGAAATTTGGGTAGTGATATGCTGTGTGGTCATAGTAGGTAATGTTGCTATACTTTAGAAAATCGGTGCATGGGCGGTGGAGTAATTAGCAAAAAACTAAAAATTTCAAATATTCCTCCAACTTCTTTTTTAGGCGTTTTAGGGGTTCCTGATTATTTTCTCCATTTTGGGGGGGGGGGGGGTCGAAATTGGGTGTATGAGTGTATTTATAATAGGCTGTTCATTGACCTGTGGAAGAAAGGCCTAGCACTTTGTTAACACAGTATTATTGCCATGGCGAGGATGGAAAACGCGTATGGTTTTTAGAAATCGTGTCAGTGGCGGCGCCGCAATAACCTAAAGACTAAAAATATAAAAACAGCTCAAACTTATTTTTTAGGCGTTTTAGAGGTTCCTGATCGTTGTCTACTTTTTTCGGTGGGGGTGAATTTGGGGTGGTTGTGGGGTGAGGGGTTGTAGAACTGAAAAGTTTGTTGTATTCATAATAGGCTCTCCATTGACCTGTGAAAGAAAAACCTAGCAGCATAATAGCATGCTATGGGAAAATAATAATCTGGTATCACCGTAATGTGTGGGAAGTACTGAGTCAATAACTTATTTTTTTTGCTTCTCCTAGCAACACTTGATTGATTTACCTTATGGTATAATCAAAGTTTAAATAAAAAGACGGATACTTCCTATTCAAATTCCAAATATTCCACAATATGAATACTATACTAATCCAAGAGTATTTGAATTTTAAAATGCCAAATGTATAACAATGAACTGAAAAATGATTGCCCTGTATTGGCTCTTAAGGGTCTAGGGTATAGCGCGCGAAATTGAGAATCAAAGAAAAGACGTATTCCCGTGTTATCGAGGAGGCGTGGCCGCCTGTTCCCTTTCTCTAGTGTGTGTCTAAGATGAGGGGAGATAAGTCCAAAAATCCAAAGGTAAGGTCAAAAGGTCCAAAGGTCACCATAAAAATGAATTTCGTATTTCCAAGCTACTGACGTTACTTGTAAGCTTACAGCAAGATTCAGAAAGCAAATTCAAGAAGAAAGCTTGCGCTTTGTCACCTATTTGGCCTTTTTTTGATATCGTGTTTGGTTATTAAATTACAGACATTTGAAGAATGTACGATTTTGCATTGCGAGTTTTTTGCACGCTAAAAATTTTTTTGAGAAAAACGCAAATAGTTGTCATTTAATAAGGGTTTAACTATCACCTTCTGAAATACTGTGTATGTAGTTTGAAAAACAAGTGAGTTCTGTTCGAAATGGGAATCCGTGTTTTTACATGGCATATACACGTATAACTGTGTATACCCAGGCCCCTTAACCATACATATCTTTTGCAGGAGTTTGTAGGTGATATAGCAAAAGCGGTAGTTGAATCTAAGGAAGAGGATTTTGTGAGAGAATGCATAGGTATCCTAAGCAACTTGCATTTGCCTGATCTTGATTGGGCGGAGATATTTAAACATTTCGATATGGTTAAATGGGTAAAGAATGTCATAACGAGTAACAATACTGATCCTGAGCTTGTTCTACAGGTAAATTAGAACTATAATTACGTTTAGTGTATGCTATAAGAGTTTAGTTGAATAATCAATTGCTTTGTCTTGATTGGAGTAGAACTTTCAATTCTTGAAAATGAAGATTGAAGTTGCCGAATTATGGATGAAGAAAACTTGTTTTTTTGGTGTCGAATTTGAGCATATGCTGCTACTATCGCCGTTTTTCTGAAAATTTATTGAATAGTAAAATAATCTTCATCAAGCTGTAGAGATTATGCGCATATTTGTAGAATATTTCAGTGATAACTTATAATATTTGATACTGTAACCATTGAATTTTTTTTCATTTTCAGGTTGTAGTGTTATTGGGCACAGCTGCAACTGATGAAGGTTGTGCAAAACTGCTTTGCGAGAAGAATATTTTAGCTGCTCTAATAGATCTGCTCAAAACTCATCAAGAGGATGATGAAATTGTATTACAAATAGTGTTTGTATTTTTCGCTGTGCTGTCTCACGAAGCTAACATAGATTATGTAGTTAGCAAAACTGGTAGGTACAACATACAGTGACTTAAAACTCGGTGACAGACTCCGAACAAATTAGAATTGACTCAACTTTATATAGGCGGATTTATTTACCTCTCTTTTAACTATTATCCTACTTGTGTACAAAGAACAGTCAATTTTCAATAAGCACAGGTTATGTTTTATAAAATAGGGTACTTGCAGAAAAAAATATTATGTCGTTTACGAGCCTAGTAAACATGACAAAATCACTTGTTTGGTTTTTTGGAATCGGCTGTGGGAGATATTCCAAAAATTATTTCAAATGCCGTAAAATGCCGCGCAAACAACCTCTGACGTCAGTGATATCCTATAGTGATGGAATGTAAAGTATTGATATTCGATATCGATAGCCAGTGCTAACCTAACATTTTGACATTTATCATTATAACCACAAAACACAGTCACACACAAAGGTATACCCTGTTACCCGATACTTTAAACTGTCAGCCGTGTCATCAGCGAACAGCTGTTCCGCTAGTGATAACTAAAAATACACCAGATTGAGTCTTGACGTATCAATTTTAAGCTTTGAAGGAATACAGAGCTGTACTAAGTGCAAGATGACAAGTAATTGACACTTGGTGACGTTTTTCGTCTATGCTCTGAAGGCTAACCTTCTTTTACATTCTTTCGGAAAATCAGGCGTTTCTTTCAGTATATCAGTATGGCTGATCTGAATGATGATGATTACGCTTTAAATGAGGTAAGAATGAAGATACCAGCATTTTTAGCTTAACCATACATGAGCACTTCCATGTACTTACTTTATGCTCTTCTCCAATTGTACGTTTTAACCAATAAATATCCTGTGATGCAAGCTATTCATTGAATCGTCCTTATTGCTAAATATAGGAGTATTTTGATAATCTCTAACAATATACAAATCAATAAAATAACCTATTTCTTTTAACCAACCATTTTTGCTGCAAATTTCTGGATATTGAAGCATTTATTTGTTTACAAAAATAGTCATTACTTTTTGGCAATGAGATATTCAGTAAGAATATTACTAATACGGTCCTGATCGCAGGATTGCCAATCAACACCACTAGTAAAAAATTAAATTTGAGATACACTTCTTAGTCAGCTGATACTTATCAAATAGACGTCAAGCCAGTTTAAAGTATCAGGTAACAGAGTATACAAATGTCAAAAGAATAAAAGTTAGGCTAGATTACTAATTCACTTTGTAGGGATGGGCTTGAATTAGATTTGGATTCATTCATAATGGGATGCGGCGAAATAAAATGATGGCTTCGATTAGTTTCGATTCCGGGTACAAACAGGATGAACTGTGATACCTATCGGACATAAAAATGTATTGTAACGAAAATGCTAGTGGGTTAATTGCCTGTTTCAAATATTTTTAAGTATCAATAAATTGAGTCGCATTGTTAAAGAATTCAGATCATCTCTAGTTTGCAGTTGAATCTCACTGACCTGCGCTGTAGCAGTATCGATTGTGGATATCGATAAGATATCTGTGACGTCAGCCCTTGTTTTAAGTCACGTGGAAAAATTTGAACATATCCTTATTTTATTTTGCAAATATCTTTTTTTGGCCGTCAGTAAAATCATGTTTTTTGTTTCCTACTGCTTCTTGATATGGTTTTCTTTACGCTATGTATACTCCCGAGACGATTTCACGACCTCTGCAAGTACCCTATTCTCTACCAAATTTAAATTTTTATCTATTGGCTTGTTTGGTCACAAATACAATGCTGTGCAAGCTGGTGTAATTTTACATAAATCGTATTTTCAGAAGCACCAGCTTATTTGATAGACCTTCTTCAAGATAACAACAAATCAATCAGGAAGATATGTAACACTTGCCTGAACATTATATCCGAGCATAGTAAAGTTTGGGCGGACAGAATATGTATCGAGAAGTTCAGGAACCATAATGCTCATTGGTTACAAATGGTCGACTCTCAGCAGTTTGCTATGGAAGAGGAAGAGGAGGAAGATGAATTGCCGCCATATTTGAATACGGAGTATCTCAGTACCGCTGTGGTGTCACCTCTGAGAGGTAAAGCATCTTGATCTTTATACATATAGCAAAAATTTATATATAGAGGGCTGAACAAGTTGGTAGCAGTGCAAGTTCTACATCTCCAATACAGATTTTTTGTTTTGATGTTTTTGAAGTGTCAGACCATGTTTGGGCGCTTCTTTAATTAAAAACTTTTATTTAACTTTCAATGTATGCTTGTTCGGGTGGAATCTTACTACTCAATTTTGAAACATATCTTCAATCGATTGAGCTGAAATTTTGTATACACGTTTAGTTTGTATGACAATGCAGGATAAGCTGTGTGACGTATTCTAAATCCAATCTGGCGGACCATCCAAGTTGGAGGAACAGTGTTACTTTTTATGCATTTCTACAATATGGGTATCAAATAAAAGGGCTTGTTGAGACTAACTCGAAAAATAAATAACGTCCAAATCCAATGTGGCGGAACATTCAAGATGGTGCAATAGTTATTTGTTATGCACATCTACAATATGGGTATCAAATGAAAGGGATTGTTGAGAGTAACTCGAAAAATAATGTGACGTTATTCTAAATTCAATATGGCGGACCATTCAAGATGGCGGACTAGTTTTTTATGCACTTCTGCAGTAAGGAGATCAAAAGAAAGGGTTTGCCGAGAATAATCAGAAAATATTCTGACATTACTCTTACTCCAATATGGAGGAGTTTTGAAGTTTTTCATGGTTTCCTATAGTATGAATATTAAGTAAAAGGGTTCGCTGAAAATAAAACTGCAGTTCAAAAGGACATACGTCAAGCATACGTGCTCTTAAATAGGTTAAAATCATTAGAAGGTCTTCTTATTGAAGATATATACTGTTTGAAATTAACCGGCAAACATTGATGCGTTGAATGAGATGAACAGACTCAGAAACCTAGCCAGTGATAATTAAAAAGTAAAAATTAAATTAAAATCAAAAAACCTTCTTTTAAAAAAACGCTTTTTTATCAATCTAGGTAGAAGGACACATTTTAACGGATTGTTTTTTTTCAGATTTGAATGAAGCCCCAGAGTCTCAAATAATCCAGGATGACGAGTTGGATTATAATTATTTCAATGGGCACGATAACGAGTAAGTTAATTGGATGTTTTTTAACATTATCTCGATCTCAATTATTTTATTTTCTTTCAGTATGATGCAGGATTTGGAGATTGAAGCTATTTAATACCGTACTAATAAAGTCATACCATTCAGCACAACTTTAGTTGTAATCAGTATTTATTTCGCTAATGATTCTAGTCATATTTAATGTATTATTAATTTATTATATTTGTAAGTGTTCATAGTCAGCAATATACCTAATACTATTGAACTATTTTTTATTCTTGTATATACTTACAAAAGTAAGATTTGTTAGAATCGTATGGTAAGCAAGTAAAGTGCCAAAGTGATTTTTTTTTTGGTACTCAATGCTTGATACAACTTCTATACAGAATGTTCACAAAGTTTGGCGTTTTCACCATACACAGTATAGCGGGAAAATCTCTTAAGAGGCTAGAGCCTGAAAGTGAGGCGTTATAAATGCGTTTTCATAATTTTTTGATTTTCAAGATAAAATTTATGTTTACATTCGCCCACTGCATTTGTGTACCCTCGTTCACTAAAAACACCAAAATGTTAAAACTTGATGTGAAGAACATTGATGAGATTTATCTCTGAAGCATATCCAACCATACTGGGTCACAGTCCACTGAGGAAGTAGAAATACAGTCTCGTTTCAAAATCAGCACTCGGCGAAAGAAATGGGGTCATTTTCTACATGCATTTACGATATAATTATCGCATTTCTGACTCAAATACAAGTAGAAAAATTCATATAAACATGCGTCCTAAAGATTTTCAAGATACAGAGTGTCAAAGTTTGGAAAAAAATTGATTTACTCTTCACGCCAATAGGTGAGGGGACTATATTGTGATCGTGAAAATTTTCGATTTTGAGATAATATGCATTTTGGGCGTTTTATGAAAAAACATAAGGCAAATCCAGGTCAATCGTGTCCGTCGGTCTGTCTGCCGATCTGTCTGCGTTATTTTAGCCTCGTAATCTCAGTAACGGCTGCATGGATTGCGATGAAATTTCGGTAGCGATATGCTGTGCGGGGTTGTATGTAGTATGATAGATAATGCTGCTATAATTTTGAAAATTGCTGCATGGGCGGCGGAGTAATTAGCAAAAAAAAAACAAAAAACTCAGATATTCCTCAAACTTCGTTTCTAGGCGTTTTAGGGGTTCCTGGTAAATACTAGTATTGCTTTAGATTGTTCTGTATTGTGGCACCCGGAAATTATTGGTATGACTTTAATGAAATTTTGACACAGTATTATTACCGCGGCGAGGATGGAAAACGCGTATCGTTTTTAGAAATCGTGTCACTAGCGACCCAGCAATAATACAAAACTAAATTTTGTAATTTGTCAGTTTTGTTCGCTGCAATAAGATACTAAGTTAACACTAACTAGAAGATAAATATCGTTTCCAGTGGCGTCCGTACTGCCCAGGTTGAATTATGATGTATAGGGTGGAGAACTCGCCATTCTTGAGTCTATCTCAAGAATGGCGCATGATATCGAAAATTGCTTAAGGCAACATTTGAAGAGAATGTCTTTGGCTTGTCTAATAATTTAAAATGTCACAGGGTGAGAGTGGAAATCAACCGTGAAATTTACAATTAACAGCATGGGCGTAGTTAAGTCCCTAAATCTGGGGGGGGCTCAAGTCCCTGGATCTGGAAGGCTCAAGTTTCTGCCCTAGATACAATAAATTTAACAGAACGAATTATTTTAGGATTTTTGGGGGGGCCAATTTCATTCTTGGGGGGCTAAGCCCCCCCGAGCTCCCACCTAACTACGCCTATGATGAACAGATTTTTATGACAAGTGGCTTATTTCAATATCTCAAGACGCTAGCACGATATGATTATATGATTAGACTTTTGGAACACGTCTTACAAGGTAAAAACAATGCTTCATGTAAAAATTAGCGTATGTGACACCTCTTATGTTCCTGTGCTAATTAAGATTATTACAGTTCATTTCACGTAAGAAGATAACAGTGAGGTACCGGCGCAAACAATATGGTGGATGGAGGGGGGTGGGTGGGTTGGTTCAGTGGTTAGAATCGGGGGCTCGTGACCGGAATGCCCCGGGTTCGATTCTCGTTAAAGACGGAACTTTATTTCTGGGTTTTTTCCATCAAGAAAAAATATCCATAAAAAAGTTCAGCCTATGGCGCTGTAGAAGCGCTGCGAGAGAATACGTGTCGGTTCACGTTAGATTTGAAACGCTGCAGGTTGTAGCCGTCGGGAAACAAATTTCCTGGCAGCTGATTCCACAGCGTCGAAGTTCTCCAAAATAATGCTGGAGGAGGCTGGTTCGGGGAGTAAGGACCTCGACCTCGTAAGCCTCCGCTGTTGGCTTCTAATTAACAGTGCTGCTTCTAGAGTGGCGCCGGGAAACAGTAACAAAGCCTGCACAGAACACGAGGCTAATGACCAAAGAAGCCGATGACACAGAAGTAAAAAAAAATATGGCGGATGAAGTTGTTTACAGTCAGTGGCGTAACATTTGCTTTCTCAATTTGAATTTGAATAATAGAATAAGAACAACAACAGAATAAGTGGGTTATTTCACAACATATGCGTTCGGAGACATTGGATTTAGGACTTAGGTAAGTCTTAAAACAACACAAGATCAAAAAACAAACCGCACAAGATAACTTGCACACAAACGATTACCAATCGATGTTCCGCAAATCAATCTAACCCACGCTACTGCATGGAACCTATATAGAAAACTGTGACGGCACTATTATCTTCTTACGTGAAATGAACTGTACTTTTGATTTACATATAGTGACCTTTTGGAACCTAGAGAAATAGAAATTGGTAAGTATGTATGTTGTGGGCTATTCTAAGGCATTTGATAACGTAAAGTGGCCTAAACTGTGGGAAATCCTCATCTCTATGGGAGTCCCTTACCACTTAGTATTTCTCATACAGCAACTCTATGTGTCTAGCTCGGCTCGTGTAAGAATTGATGGTAACCCGTCTGGTCAAACAGCAACCAGAAAAGGATTTCGTCAGGCGATATGTATTATCTCCGAAGTTATTTAATATTTACTCTGAATTTGTGATAAGACATCAGGTATTGGACAACTGGAATGGTGGTATAACTATTGGCGGAAGCAAAATATCTAACTTACACACAGTGCAGCATATGGTCTTGGTATTAACCCACAACAAGACCAAGGTTATGATCGTAGATAGAGAGCATGACAATCATCCAGAAATAAAGACAATAGGCCGTTGTGAGGTAGTTCAAAGTTTTGTGTACCTCGGTTCTTTGATCGACAATTCGGGTAGCTGTGAGAATGAGATTCCGCGGCGCATTCAACAGGCACGGGTGGCCATGACAAAGCTTACTAAAATATGGCGGGACCATAACATCACTAAAGCTACCAAAATGTCGCAGGTTCAGTCTCTTGTGTTCTCCATATTTTTGTATGCCTCGGAAACTTGGACTGTTAAAAAGGCAGATCGATCGAAGATGTTTTTGAAATTTGGACGTGGAGCGGAATGCTGAGAATTCCTTATACCGCCCATCGAACTAATGTTTCCATGCTTGATGAGCTCGGTAATCCAAAGAGACTATCCTCCATTGTGTCGACGAGAATGCTTAGATTCTTCGGACATATTCACAGAAGCGATAATATGGAGAAACTTGTAATTCAGGGTCACGCCCCGAGTGGGTGGCACCGTGGCCGTTCCCCTACACGCTGGGTGCATACGACGAATCAGTTGCTAGATATGAGTATCAAGAGCGCCACTGAACTGACAGTAAATCGCGAACGATGGCGAGCTACAGTTCTCAAAAGTATTGCTAATAGTCTTGTCGTCAATACTCCAGTTCCGACTTAATGCGTTTTACGAGTTCACAACATGTCTGTTAAGACATTGTGACTATGATGAAGTATGTATACATATTGGTAGTTGTATATAAAAATAGATATTTTATAAGTTATTCCAAGAAACTCAAAGTTCGAGTAACTTTCGGGTCACCTTGATTGATGATGATGTTTTTATGCTTGGAAAGCACATAGCTTGAAAATGAAAGAATTTTGCTTCGTGCTTCAACCAAGGACTGTACCGGTAGCTGTATAATTTTCTCAGACTAAATCGAGGCTGTATTGCTCCTTCCTCTGTCGATCGTTTCGCTTCGCCGTATGCTAACACATTTCAATCAGCCGCATCATGACTTATTACCGAGAATGCAAACCAACAACAAGCAAGCCGGTGCCGGTACGGCCCAACAACTGCGGCACAAACAACACAAGTCACGACACGTGCATCGTTTCTCAGCTTCCTGCATCTTGTAGGACACCTTCTCTCTGTCTTACATTATAGACGAAGTACGTCGGCGAAATTTGCTACCGGTGTCGCCGTTGAATGTTTATATAAATGTTGCAGTCGTGACGAGCTGACATCCGAGGTGCTCACTTACCGTTGCTGAGCTATGCTACTACTGCTGAACGGATTGACAAAGAGATGCCAGTCGCAGACGCCACGGAGAAATGGGGAACTCCATTCAAGATAAATGAGGGTTAATTAAGGACATTATATAACATTCTATGTAACATGGTATTTGTTTATTTGGATTTTATTTATTATATACAGTAATGTTCGGTTATAACGAACTTCATGGGACCGGCGAAAACTGTTCGTTATAAGCGAAGTTCGCTATGAACTATAAATAAAAAAGATCGTATATTTTTATGAATACAATTATTTATACATAGATATGAGAGTACATAAAATATATTTTTATCGTTATCGTAACAACTGTTCTCAAGAGTCTAATTTAAAAAAATATTTTATTTTAGTTTTACTTTTGTGAAATGAATATCAATAATATGTAATTCTACTTCGGCTAATTCATTAAAACACTTTGCGGAGTATTTCGTGACTGAAGAAAATAACGAACGTTATCAATATGTCAAGTGCCTCTGATGTGGTTGAAACTGGTCTCAATTTTGTACTCACAGGTTCTTCATCTTCTGCCTCCTCATTGTTATCAATATAAACTGAAGAAGACACAGAAGAGACAATGGCATCATCATCCAAGCATTCAACACCTACTAGATTATCATCAATGCGGACAAATTCATTGAACTCATTTTCAGAACAAGGAAAATTGTCTAGAATATTGCTATCATCTTCCTGTCCAACTTTTTTCAGCGATTCGGCTAATGTCAAGTCATCGTCCGAATCCAAATCATTTTCCACTTTCAGGAAACCACCGTGTTGAAAACAATTAAAAATTGTTTGTTTTGATACCCTCTGCCATGCCATATGAAGGAAGTTTATTCCATCTAAGACGTTGATAGAAAAAATTTCACCCCCACTATCAATAAAATGTACCATTTTCGAAAGAAGAAAGCGACGATAATGGCTCTTTAAGCTTTGGATGCCACCCTGATCCATAGGCTGTAGTTTGGAACTGGTATTTGGTGGCAGGAACACTAGCTTGATGCAGTTCAAATTTCTCACATCTGGATGAGCTGGGCAGTTGTCCACTAACAATATGAGTCTTCGGTTTTTACGTCTTAACTCGCCCTACCATTCGCGCAATTCATTCGAAAAATCTCTGTCATCCATATTTTTTTATTGAATTTGTAATCTACTGGCAACTGTTTGACATTTTCAAAACATTTTTTCGGATTTCCCAATCACCAATAACCGTCTTTTTTCTGTTTCTGTTAAATTTGCCACCACCAGCACAGTGATTCTTTCTTAGGAAAGCTTTCCGCCTTCGCATTTTCCGCCTTTGAATCTCAATGTTCTATCAGCGATAAAATCCCGTTTTAGGTTCGTTATAAAAGACAGATCTTACGACAATATGAAAGCTTAAGGTTCGTTTTAGGCGGACATTACTGTATTTGTCAAATTATAGACCAACCTCGTTTGTACCTGTTTTAGCTAAAATATTTGAAATTATCTTGAAAGATCGGATAAATGAATAGGTACTTTGAAGTAAATAATTTGTTTAATGACTGAATTCGGTTTCGGACCAGGGAAATCTACTTCACTAGCAATAGATAGGTCTGTCGACATTTTAAACACGGCTTTTGAAAATAACTCCTATTGTACGAGGGTTGTTCTATATCTCCGTCAATCCACCAGTACGCAGACAGCTGTTTCACGCTTATTAGCGATCATCAGTGCGCCATAGGTCGATTGACGGAGATAGAGAGCATCAGAATTTTCAGAATTTCATTCAATTCTTGCTGAGTTCTTTAAAAACGGTCCTTAATTGTTTTAACGTTGCACATCCTTTCTCGCAATTTTTTTTTGGAAAAAATCGATGAGGACTTCTCTGATTTCACCCCGTTGAAGTAAAAGCTAATTCTCCTACACTAATATATATATATATATAAACGAAACAAAAACAAATAAGGTGCAACCCGGGCTCCGACACACCGGGCTGCTGTTCCATTTCCCAGCGACTACTCCTCACACCGTGAGGTGAGCAATCACTGGGTCCGCGAATCGTGCGTCCTAAGCAGACGAAGGGACCCATGGATGACTGCCTTCTGCATTCTGGCGGCTAAGATGTGCGCCGCCGCACGGCACACCGGCATTTTGCGCAGTGCAGAGAGCAGCGTATCCCTCATACCACCTAGGGATCCAATGACCATTACTAGCAGACTCACAGTGTAGTCCGGCCAGAGCCTGCGAAGTTGTCCGAGGAGCTCCTGATACTTGGTCCGCTTTTCCTCCTCCTTAGAGACGATGTTCCCCTCGGCAGGCGCCGAGAACTCGATAACGAACATCGTCTTTTGTTGGTAGTCGAGGAGGACTATGTCGGGCTTATTTGCATGTATAAGCTCGAGTGTGGAGAATGAGTAGTTCCAGTAAATTCGGCACCTCTCGTTCTCCACAACGGACTCAATGTCCCCTGGAGCATACGGCAGCACCGGTGTCTCATCTATACCGTATGAGTGCCTTAAATGGTAGTATAGCACTCGTAGAGCCGCGTTGTGCCGATAGACGTAGGCTGTGCCAGCGTACGCCTTACACGCCGACAAGAGGTGCGTAAGGGTCTCTGGCGCCTGCAGGCAGGCTCTACAGCGGATATCGGGCACATCCATACCCATAATCCGGCTACGGTATACTAAGGTGTTGAAGACACCGTCTTGGCAAGCCATTATAGAGCTCTCAGTCTCCGACTTCAACCCATTAGACCTTAGGAAAGAGAAGGTCAACTGCTCAGATAAACCATGCTCTTCTAGATGTTTGTAGAAGATTCCGTGCATTGGTTTATCTTTGTGAAGTCTTAAAAGCAATTGGACTTCAGCAGTTTTAATCCGGGTTTTTAATTGTGCGGGAGCAAGTTCCGTAACGGACTGCTGACACCTCCGCGTGAAGTCGAGCGTGAGACTAAGTTCTTCGGCTGCCCGTGTTGCTGCTCTAAAAAGGAAGGCTCCTTTACCCGCAATCTCGTGCTCTCGCACAAAGCGGATCAGGGGATCGGTGCTCGTCGTAACATAGCAGGCAGTGGCCAGTACTACTCTGTTGTGCAGATGCTCCAAACTGAATAGTCCACGCCCTCCCAGGTGTCGCGGGAGGTATATTCGCGGGACAGAGGATCTAGGATGTAGACTTCCCTCCATATTCATCCTTTTGCGGGTCTTTATGTCGATTTGTCGCAGCTCTTCCACGTTCCAGTGGATAGCACCAAAGCTGTATAGCAACAATGGGACCGCAAGCATGTTTGTGGCAGCGACTTTGTTTTTGCCGGACAGTTCTGACGACCAGATCTGCCGGAGTCGGTGCAAATACTTGCGGCGGAGACACTCTTTGACCAATTCTGCCTCTTGGATGTGACGCTGCGCCACTCCAAGGTAGGTATAGGTATCTCCGGCATGCAGTTGTCGCAAGATGCTCCCATCAACGAGCTGCTCCTCATCTTCACTATCTCCGCAACGTCCTCTTTTGAGATGAACCATGGCACATTTGTCTATCCCGAACTCCATACCAATAGCTTGACTGTAATCCTGCACTACCCTCAGCGACTGCTCTAAATCGCGTTGTCCGGAGGCATAGAGTTTCAGGTCATCCATGTAAAATAAGTGGGTGACCTTGTGCCTCCGGTAATTGGGCTTGCCACAGCTGTATCCCTTAGTATTTTTCAGCGCTATGGACAAAGGCAGTAGCGAGATGCAGAAGAGCAAGGGACTCAAGGAGTCTCCTTGGAAGACCCCTCTTTTAAATGATACCAACTCTGTTCGAACCCTGGTTTCACCCGATGTTATAGTGAACCGAGTCTTCCAGAGCGGCATCAGTTGTTTGATGCATCCCACTATTTGATCATCTACCGAAAGACATTCCAACAGCCGCACAATCAGTTCATGAGACGTAGTGTCGAATGCCTTCCGATAGTCGATCCAGGCCATAGAAAGGTTTCGCAGGTAATGCACGGAGTCCTGTGTGACACAGCGGTCAATCAACAGGTTATCCCTGCAGCCAGCTACTCCTTTCTTAGACCCTCTTTGTTCATATACGCTGAGAAATACGGGATTTACAGCTTGAAGGATACGCATGTACAAGATTCTGGTGAAGAGCTTGTAACATGCGTTCAGACATGTTATTGGCCTGTAGTTTTTAGGATCAGACAAATCTCCGGTCTTCGGGAGAAGCACGGTTCGACCCTCGACAAACCAAGCCGGAATTGGCTGCTCCTGATTTAGCCACGAGTTAAAAACTCTAGCTAAATGCCGGTGGCAACTGGGAAACTTTTTCAACCAGTAGGTGTTTATGCCATCCGGGCCAGGAGCTGCGAAATTCTTTGCGCCTCGTAAGGCACCAAGAATTTCTTCCGTGTTTATCGGGTGACGCAGTACATTCAGGTTTGGAGTCCTCCTACAAACGGACTCGAACTGCGCCAAGGCCGGAGTGTCTGCTTGGAGAGGTTTGGGGTGTTCGTAAATGCCCCTCCAGAAAGTCTCCACGCGATCAGCAGTTGGCGGCTGCTCTATGACTGGTGGTCGCTGTTGGAAGAGACGAGCAGGCTTTTCGGAAAACAATCTGTTTTCCTCCAAACCTCTCGCCCGCGTCACCAGTGATCGTTTAGCAGCGATTAGCGTCCGTATCCTGTCAAGACAATGCTGCTTGACAACAACCAGTACCGCTTGACTGAGCGTGTGATGGTCGCGCCTTAGCTCTCGGGCTATCTGGCGTACGCGGCGCGTAAAAGGCCTACCAGCCGCTCTATATTCCATCACACACTGGATACGGGATGCTTCTTGGCGAGCCAACTGGATTTTCGCTTCCATCTGGCGCACCCGCCTCTGTGCTCTCTCGACAGGAGAGTCTCTCACGCTCCCCTGTCCAGCCAGCCTCAGAGCCGCAGCGTAAATTTCGCAATTGATGCTCCAAATGTCAGAGACCTCCGATAGACGTTCACTCAACGCCTCATCCTCTCTCTTTAAATCTGCCAGCTTGAAGGACCTCTTGTTGTTATGCAAGGCCCTTCGGTCACTAAAATCTCCAGGTGAGACGGCTTCGTCGATTTCCCTCTCAGCGGGCCTCATCGGCGACCTTTCAGCCTGGTTAACAGGCCTTTCAGTCGCCGGAGGGGCAGACTGAGCTGGAGCACGAACGTATCCCTGCCCCCGAAGGTAAAATACCTGGTTCCGCAAGCTCTGGGAGGTAATTGTGCTATGCTCTGGATGCATTTCACACCACCTCCCATGCATGCGGGACATGTATCCCCTACGGCGCGGGCTACTGCTCTCGTAGCAGCTCAGCAGGTCATCCTTCAGTTCCGTCGTCCACCTAAAACGGTCCATGTCGTTGCGTGTGTCGTCGTCAGGGCGATCCGAGGCACCGCCACCTTGCCCAGAGCCGGCTTCCGATACCGGCCTGGTGTGGGTGCTCTTCTTCTGGGGCGGTCGAACCAGAAGGTAGGGCCCGTCCGGTGGTTAGCCTTAGGGCCCCCAGCCGACATTTCGGAGGCAGCCGACCACATTGCCTCCTAGGGATGACCTGTACAGGTTGCCGGCCGGCTTTCATCCCTGGCTTGGGTTATCCCCACAGTGTCGCCACGCACCGAATAGCCGTTTGATGTTGGTCGGCTTCCTGGGGGCGCATTTTATACCTACTGCCAGGTTTGCTATCAGCCGCCCCTAACCTGGGGTCAGACGCTGTCGGGAAGCCGTCCTTAACATAGGTGCAGCCGCTTCCTCACTATGGTGGTTCATATACCTGGCAGTAGGTATAATATATATATATAATATATATATATAAACCCGTCTGGGTCCGGGGTTTAGAATGTTCCCAGGGTTTAATCTGCCTGTCGTAAGAGGCGACTAAAAGATTGGTAGTCCTTGCCTTAAAAGGGCCTATGGTGGTCACCGGCTGTGAAAGCAGGCGTATGAACCACCATAGTGAGGAAGCGGCTGCACCTAGGTTAAGGACGGCTTCCCGACAGCGTCTGACCCCAGGTTAGGGGCGGCTGATAGCAAACCTGGCAGTAGGTATAAAATGCGCCCCCAGGAAGCCGACCAACATCAAACGGCTATTCGGTGCGTGGCGACACTGTGGGGATAACCCAAGCCAGGGATGAAAGCCGGCCGGCAACCTGTACAGGTCATCCCTAGGAGGCAATGTGGTCGGCTGCCTCCGAAATGTCGGCTGGGGGCCCTAAGGCTAACCACCGGACGGGCCCTACCTTCTGGTTCGACCGCCCCAGAAGAAGAGCACCCACACCAGGCCGGTATCGGAAGCCGGCTCTGGGCAAGGTGGCGGTGCCTCGGATCGCCCTGACGACGACACACGCATCGACATGGACCGTTTTAGGTGGACGACGGAACTGAAGGATGACCTGCTGAGCTGCTACGAGAGCAGTAGCCCGCGCCGTAGGGGATACATGTCCCGCATGCATGGGAGGTGGTGTGAAATGCATCCAGAGCATAGCACAATTACCTCCCAGAGCTTGCGGAACCAGGTATTTTACCTTCGGGGGCAGGGATACGTTCGTGCTCCAGCTCAGCCTGCCCCTCCGGCGACTGAAAGGCCTGTTAACCAGGCTGGAAGGTCGCCGATGAGGCCCGCTGAGAGGGAAATCGACGAAGCCGTCTCACCTGGAGATTTCAGTGACCGAAGGGCCTTGCATAACAACAAGAGGTCCTTCAAGCTGGCAGATTTAAAGAGAGAGGATGAGGCGTTGAGTGAACGTCTATCGGAGGTCTCTGACATTTGGAGCATCAATTGCGAAATTTACGCTGCGGCTCTGAGGCTGGCTGGACAGGGGAGAGTGAGAGACTCTCCTGTCGAGAGAGCACAGAGGCGGGTGCGCCAGATGGAAGCGAAAATCCAGTTGGCTCGCCAAGAAGCATCCCGTATCCAGTGTGTGATGGAATATAGAGCGGCCGGTAGGCCTTTTACGCGCCGCGTGCGCCAGATAGCCCGAGAGCTAAGGCGCGACCATCACACGCTCAGTCAAGCGGTACTGGTTGTTGTCAAGCAGCATTGTCTTGACAGGATACGGACGCTAATCGCTGCTAAACGATCACTGGTGACGCGGGCGAGAGGTTTGGAGGAAAACAGATTGTTTTCCGAAAAGCCTGCTCGTCTCTTCCAACAGCGACCACCAGTCATAGAGCAGCCGCCAACTGCTGATCGCGTGGAGACTTTCTGGAGGGGCATTTACGAACACCCCAAACCTCTCCAAGCAGACACTCCGGCCTTGGCGCAGTTCGAGTCCGTTTGTAGGAGGACTCCAAACCTGAATGTACTGCGTCACCCGATAAACACGGAAGAAATTCTTGGTGCCTTACGAGGCGCAAAGAATTTCGCAGCTCCTGGCCCGGATGGCATAAACACCTACTGGTTGAAAAAGTTTCCCAGTTGCCACCGGCATTTAGCTAGAGTTTTTAACTCGTGGCTAAATCAGGAGCAGCCAATTCCGGCTTGGTTTGTCGAGGGTCGAACCGTGCTTCTCCCGAAGACCGGAGATTTGTCTGATCCTAAAAACTACAGGCCAATAACATGTCTGAACGCATGTTACAAGCTCTTCACCAGAATCTTGTACATGCGTATCCTTCAAGCTGTAAATCCCGTATTTCTCAGCGTATATGAACAAAGAGGGTCTAAGAAAGGAGTAGCTGGCTGCAGGGATAACCTGTTGATTGACCGCTGTGTCACACAGGACTCCGTGCATTACCTGCGAAACCTTTCTATGGCCTGGATCGACTATCGGAAGGCATTCGACACTACGTCTCATGAACTGATTGTGCGGCTGTTGGAATGTCTTTCGGTAGATGATCAAATAGTGGGATGCATCAAACAACTGATGCCGCTCTGGAAGACTCGGTTCACTATAACATCGGGTGAAACCAGGGTTCGAACAGAGTTGGTATCATTTAAAAGAGGGGTCTTCCAAGGAGACTCCTTGAGTCCCTTGCTCTTTTGCATCTCGCTACTGCCTTTGTCCATAGCGCTGAAAAATACTAAGGGATACAGCTGTGGCAAGCCCAATTACCGGAGGCACAAGGTCACCCACTTATTTTACATGGATGACCTGAAACTCTATGCCTCCGGACAACGCGATTTAGAGCAGTCGCTTAGGGTAGTGCAGGATTACAGTCAAGCTATTGGTATGGAGTTCGGGATAGACAAATGTGCCATGGTTCATCTCAAAAGAGGACGTTGCGGAGATAGTGAAGATGAGGAGCAGCTCGTTGATGGGAGCATCTTGCGACAACTGCATGCCGGAGATACCTATACCTACCTTGGAGTGGCGCAGCGTCACATCCAAGAGGCAGAATTGGTCAAAGAGTGTCTCCGCCGCAAGTATTTGCACCGACTCCGGCAGATCTGGTCGTCAGAACTGTCCGGCAAAAACAAAGTCGCTGCCACAAACATGCTTGCGGTCCCATTGTTGCTATACAGCTTTGGTGCTATCCACTGGAACGTGGAAGAGCTGCGACAAATCGACATAAAGACCCGCAAAAGGATAAATATGGAGGGAAGTCTACATCCTAGATCCTCTGTCCCGCGAATATACCTCCCGCGACACCTGGGAGGGCGTGGACTATTGAGTTTGGAGCATCTGCACAACAGAGTAGTACTGGCCACTGCCTGCTATGTTACGACGAGCACCGATCCCCTGATCCGCTTTGTGCGAGAGCACGAGATTGCGGGTAAAGGAGCCTTCCTTTTTAAAGCAGCAACACGGGCAGCCGAAGAACTTAGTCTCACGCTCGACTTCACGCGGAGGTGTCAGCAGTCCGTTACGGAACTTGCTCCCGCACAATTAAAAACCCGGATTAAAACTGCTGAAGTCCAATTGCTTTTAAGACTTCACAAAGATAAACCAATGCACGGAATCTTCTACAAACATCTAGAAGAGCATGGTTTATCTGAGCAGTTGACCTTCTCCTTCCTAAGGTCTAATGGGTTGAAGTCGGAGACTGAGAGCTCTATAATGGCTTGCCAAGACGGTGCCTTCAACACCTTAGTATACCGTAGCCGGATTATGGGTATGGATGTGCCCGATATCCGCTGTAGAGCCTGCCTGCAGGCGCCAGAGACCCTTACGCACCTGTTGTCGGCGTGTAAGGTGTACGCTGGCACAGCCTACGTCTATCGGCACAATGCGGCTCTACGAGTGCTATACTACCATTTAAGGCACTCATACGGTATAGATGAGACACCGGTGCTGCCATACGCTCCAGGGGACATTGAGTCCGTTGTGG
Organism: Callosobruchus maculatus; assembly: GCA_951848785.1. Lineage (NCBI taxonomy): Eukaryota > Metazoa > Arthropoda > Insecta > Coleoptera > Chrysomelidae > Callosobruchus > Callosobruchus maculatus. The sequence continues at coordinate 3,206,791 of CATOUR010000081.1, read as the reverse complement.
AGAACGAGAGGTGCCGAATTTACTGGAACTACTCATTCTCCACGCTCGAGCTTATACATGCAAATAAGCCCGACATAGTCCTCCTCGACTACCAACAAAAGACGATGTTCGTTATCGAGTTCTCGGCACCTGCCGAGGGGAACATCGTCTCTAAAGAGGAGGAAAAGCGGACCAAGTATCACGAGCTCCTCGGACAACTTCGCAGGCTCTGGCCGGACTACACTGTGAGTCTGCTAGTAATGGTCATTGGATCCCTAGGTGGTATGAGGGATACGCTGCTCTCTGCACTGCGCAAAATGCCGGTGTGCCGTGCGGCGGCGCACATCTTAGCCGCCAGAATGCAGAAGGCAGTCATCCATGGGTCCCTTCATCTGCTTAGGACGCACGATACGCGGACCCAGTGATTGCTCACCTCACGGTGTGAGGAGTAGTCGCTGGGGAATGGAACAGCAGCCCGGTGTGTCGGAGCCCGGGTTGCACCTTTTTTGTTTTGTTTTGTCTATATATATATATATATATAACTCAGGAGGGAGCAGCCGTGAGAGAAAGAATATATGCGTAGGTGGTATTTCAACGTTCCGTGCTGATGCGCTCGGTTGGGTTCGCAAACAGACTTTCCACCCGATCTATTCCTAATAAGGGCCCTGAAGGACCTTTTTAAACATGCCCACGCCTACCACGATGCCGTCGTCTTTCGGGCGACCCACCTTTCCCCTGTTTTGGTTTCAAATGGAGATAAAGCCGAAAATTGGGGTTTTAAAATAGCTACGAGTGCCAGTTTTTATGTTTTTGCAAAAAGATACGCTATTTGATAATTTTGGACAATTTTTTTTTGGGTGAAATTGAAGGATAGCAAATAGGAAAGTCAGTATTGTTCATTATAGCCTTTCTTAAAGACAAAAGACAAAAAAATGTGTAATAAGGTGTTATTTATTGTTTGGAAACAGCTAATATCCAGAATACCAGCTTTGTGTTGAGATAATTGCTTCCCAGATAAGTTAATGATGATGAAGCCTTAAAAAAACACAGTACGGTAACAGAATTGTTGTAAATTCAAAATAAGAATCAATATTCGACCAGTGTGTCTCAGAGTTAATTAGACTTTTACCTGAAGAACATCAAAGATTCAACTTTATACCGGCAGATTCCTTGATCCTTCTCTTCTATATATTTCCTATTTTTGTTATTATATTCAGAGCCGAGTATCTTGAGCTAATTAGATGACTAAATTCCGAATTCCAAATCATATAAAAAATAGGCATTGTCATTTAAAAAAATCAACTTATCTGTGATTGAAGTTACCTTAATTAATCAATCTCCTGTGGCTCAATCTCCAAGTACAAGAATAATATAAATTTTACCGTCTAACGTAAGCTGATGCATTCCATGCTTAGAGACATGGCAAAGTCATAGCCTGCTAAGTTTTATATATGCTGCGATATTTAAATTTTCTCTGATGTCTACTTATCCCAAACATGGTGATTTGCACCTAAACGGTTCGTTTTGAGTCCCATGTGTGATACATAAAGTCACACTAGCATTAACCAAGGAATCTGAATATGTAATAATATACAGGGCGTTCCATTTAAAAAAACATAACCTTGATATGTGACGTTCTTATTAGACACCCTGTATTAAAGTAAGAGTCCAATTCGACATTCATATACTCACATAGTCATTTTTCTGAAAAGAAATATCGTTTGGTCACAATAGTCCGAGGCGTTGAGCTTGACTCACCTTGTATATTACTCGTGCCTTGCAATAAAATTTAATATGAAACGTATTTGAAATTTGGTTTCACACAGCTGATCGAGTAACTCTGTTCTTTTTAGTTGAGAACGTTTGTACTTTCTAAGGTAGAGTTGTTTCTCGCCTTCTCTTTCATCTTGCCTTTGATGCGTAAAATAAATATTTTTCTGGATAGCTTCATGGACCCCTTCGGATGCTTCGAGGACCACCATTGCAGTGGTCCGCGGATCATTGGTTAAGAACCACTGTTCGAAATGGTGTTTAATTCACTGTGAACAAATTCACCTAATTATTGAAACTGTCAGATACGGCTTCTGTGTCCAATATCAAAGTGAAAATTGATAGATATTGTTCAAATATGTATCAGTACCTCATTACAAAATATTTCTTAATGAACTGTAACATTTTGACTCAGGAAACTCGCTGAATCAGCGAAATTACTAAATGAAGAAGCAAAACTGACATATCCAAATTTTATTTATTATATAATTTTATTCAATTCTCAAGATATGAAGGGTACAGGGGAAGAACGACAGTAGTCCATCCGGACAGATTTGGAGAAAATCGAAAATAAGTTTAACTATTTGTTAGAAAGTAAAATTTAAGGAAAAAGCATACTAAATACTTTAGATAAGCAATTTATTTATTATTATAAAAGATAAATTAACATTTTTTCAAAACTAATAACGTAATAAAATAAACAAATGTAATAGCCACAACATGCCACTCTACCTCTGATTCACACGTCCAATTTGTGGGTCAATACTCAATACTAATAGTCACTATTCAATCTACTTATTCTTATTACTTTGCAGACTCAAGCTGTTTTTACCATTTAAATATTTTGTTATCTGATAGTACATTGTACCATAATAATCAACGAATTCGAAATTCGTTGATTATTATGGCACAATGTACTATCAGATAATTTCGAAATTCGTTGATAATACAATATGTTCCACTCTTGTAACTTGTGCATTCAGCATTTTTTAAAATACATATTTTTCTGTCCACTAAGACTCAGCACATTCACCAAAATTCGTAAAATAGGTCAAAATACTACCGGTATGAGAGTCTGTAGCATCACATAGGCATCAGCTATAGAGGCTATTAGCTGCTACCCTCCAGCCATGAAGGTCTATCTAGGAGGTTTTGGGATAAGTTAGTGGCATTTTTTTGCTAATGTGTCAACAGCATTTTTCCCAGATATTCCAGTGTGACTTTTCATTTTCACCAATGTAAAGTGGGTGTTTTTTCCTTCGGTGTTTAAGTATTGGAGAGTTTTCTTGATATGGCAGATACTGACAGATTTGTACAGCTTTGAAAATAGTAGTAATGTAGATTTTATTCAACAACAAGGGCTAATACGTACGTGTATATATACATAATAAATAATGGTTGTTGAACCTTTCAACAAATTGGATGCAATTCATTTCCCATTTTTTTCAAATTTCTTTTTTTTCAAGACGGATTGATTGCATCTAGAAATTCAAAACTATTTTTGCTTACATGTGATAGGCTAGAGGCCTCTTTTGCTGCTGTATCGACAGTGTTTATCCCAGGTCCATCAGCGTGACTTTTGACCAATATAAAATCAATGGTTTGATCTCCGGTGCTTAAGTAGTGGAGAGTTTTCTTGATATTGCAGATACTGGCAGATTTGGAATAGCTTTGAAAACATACATCAGGCATCATTTAATTGCGCTTGATCTGAAAGCCACTGTGAAGCAGCTTCTATAGGAAGTATCTCCGCAGTGAAAGCTGCTGCAATTGTATCTTTGAGTGCGTTTGTTTTCAATATATAACAATAATAAAATGATATTTATTTCAATGCTACAATACTTTAAATTGAGTGTTACGGAGGCGAGATTTAGCTAAAGCTACTCTTACACTTAACACACAATACATAAAAAGGTGTAAGCGAAAAATACATTAAGAATACAAAACCTAAAAAACAAAAATTAACAAGTAAGTGTTACACAAAAATGATCTAAATAAGCTTAAAAAAACACAGCAGGTACTACACTGTGTAAGGCTTTCGCGGCCATCGTCCAATGAATTTGTGGTTCTTGGGTTTTTAGGCCGGCGTCGTTTAGCGTTAAAACTTGACGTTTCGCCACCACGAGTGGATGGCATCTTCAGAAGCTATTTCACTTCGGCGACTTCCAGAATACTGACCGCTGGTGGATCTGCACCTGTATTTATGCCTGCTAATGGTGACGTGGCCCAACCAGGTAGCGTTAGTAGACCCGCCAATTCGCGATATGGTAGTGTCTTCAGGTCCTTTAGGATCGGTACCCATGTTCGGTTGACTTTCTATGTTTCTTCTTTCCTATTGAAATCATTATGATGTTTTTGTATTTCGATGGCTTCTCTGTGAAGTCTGGCATGGTATGAAGACGTTGCGGCAAGAACCTGAGTTTCTTCAAACTTGATCCTGTGACTTCCTTCCTTAATCGCATGTTTGGCTACCGCTGATTTGTCCGTATGGCCCGTACAGCTAGCCTTATGTTCTGTAATTCTTGTGTTTATAGATCGCTTCGTTGTGCCTATGTACACACTCCCACATGTGCATGGTATGCGATCAACCCCCGGTGTTGTGAGTGGGTCTCTTTTATCCTTCACCGTTCTCAAACATTCCTGTATCTTTCTTGTGGGCTTGTAGATGGTCTTGACGTCTTCCTTTGGTAACATTTTTCCCATTCTGTCCGTTATTCCAGGCACATAGCGTAGAAAAGCTTTTGCTATCGGTTTAGGTTCTGGTTTTGCCCTATTTCTTCTCATTGTTCTTGTTGTTTCCTTTTCTGTGTAACCATTTGCCTTAAGAGCATTCTTCAGAGGTTCCAGTTCGGTGTCGGGTTCTTTTGGTTCGCACACTTTTCTAGCCCGTTCTGTCAAAGTTCTAATAATTCCGTACTTCTGAGAAGGCTGGTGGTTTGTCTCCTTATGTAAGTACTGGTCAGTATGAGTTGGCTTTCTATATACCTTGTGTCCTAATGTAACTCCTTTTCTTGTTGGAAGAACATCAAAGAAGGCGAGTTTTTTGTTTTCTTCTACCTCCATGGTGAACTTGATGTTTTCATGCACGCTGTTCAGGTGTTCTAGAAATTCTTCTAGCTTTTCTCTTCCGTGATTCCAAATGACGAACGTATCGTCCACGTATCTGAGCCATATCTTGGGCTTATATTGAGCGCTCTTCAAGGTTGCCTTTTCGACCTTCTCCATTACAAAGTTCGCTACTACCGGGATTAGAGGGCTTCCCATGGTTACACTTTCAATTTGTTCGTACATGTTGGCGTCCCAGACGAAGTAGGTTGTCGTTAACACATGCTTGAAAAGGTTTGTAATGTCATCTGGAAATATGTTCCTGATGTGTTCGATTGCATCGTTTAATGGCACCTTTGTGAATAATGACACCACGTCGAAGCTGACCAGCATGTCGGATTCTTCCAGCTGTATGTCTTTGATTTCCGAAATGAAATGGGCTGAGTCCTTGATGTACGAGTCGGTTTCTTCAACGTATGGCTGTAATAATGTAGTTAAGTGTTTTGCTAATTCGTAAGTAGGCGAACCTATTGGGCTTACGATCGGGCGAAGTGGAACGTTGGGCTTGTGGATTTTTGGCAACCCAAGCCTATCCTAGGCTTTATGGGTATGATGTAAAATTTCAAGGATAAATACAAACAGCAGTTTTTAGAGAGGCTATTTCGTTGGCAAGGAATAGAGAGGCTAGAGAGGCTATGTTGATATACATACTGCATAAGATCATGAGAGCTTCTATCTTTGACCTTTGATAGAATGTTGATTATTTAAAATATTCAAAGACCAGTGTGAGCTTTCGTTCTCGTGACTGGCTGTCTCTCTTCTTATTGAAATCTCCAGCGTCACTTAGCAGACAATAATAACAGTCCCGTCGCCTTTCACGAGTCGACTTCGGCCCACTCCGCCTCCATTAAAACATAATTTATAACGGCCAAATTGAAAAGATGATACCGTAGAATTTGCATTATGAAAGTCTTGATGGTGCATTATTGTACCGTTAAGCATTCCGCCTTGTGTGCTCCAAGAAATGCGGTCGACTCGGAAAGTGCTTATGCTCGCAATATAGTCAATACGCTGTAAATGATACGTTCTCATGTTGTAGATCTCCAAGAAGCCTTATGTGATGTGATGAGAAATCTATCTCAGCCTTGTTTTCATAAACTAAACACGGGATATTTGAAAGTTCATATTAGAACAAGAAATTAAATCCTCATCAATCAGTCCATAAAATAATAGATATAAAAGTTCACGGGACGTGTATATCAAGGTTTCAGAAATTTACTTTGCTACCCTATAATCCCACACCTAAATACCTAGGTGTCACACTAGATAGGACACTGTCGATTAAAAACATATTCAGTCCATCGCAGCCAAAGTAAACAGCAGAAATAACCTGCAAAAATTATGTCGAACCTTCGCTTCTACGCTCCGCACTTCGGCCCTGAGCCTTTGTTTCTACTAATCCACTAAGATATACCTGATCTCTTTTTGCGCAGATTAAGTGGTCCAGAAAACCGCCAATTACAACAGCTCTCTAACTTGACTGTGATCTCTGATGTTTTTAACCCTGCAGTTAAATGGGCAGAAATTTGGGGGACCCAAACATCAGAAGAAGTAATCTAACTGTTGATCAAGAACTCCCTGGTTTTGAGCCCCACTGAAGGGAATGGTCGACCCTAAACAGAATTCGCACGTTGCATGGAGTGTGCGCTGATTTGTTGTTTGAATAGAACAAGCGCGAATTCCCACGGTGCGATTGTGGAGCGGAACGCCAAACTGTCGGGCATATGGTGCAAGAAGGTGGTCTTAGAGCATAACCAGGCAATAACAAGGACTTCCTCCAAGCCAAGCCATCAGCTGTAGAATTGATTTCCAAGCTCGATGATAACCTATAGCCTAGTTACTATTTAGATCGCAAATATTTTAATATTTTTTAATTTATTTCGTGTTGTTTGTCTCAACTTTTCACTTTTTTTATGACTTTTTTCATGTGTACTATAGCCATGCGCTAAATAAATAAAAACCGTTTTGCTGAAACTCGCGAAAACGCCCATTTTTTTTACTTTTGAGCTCAAATAATTTTTTTCCATGTACCGGAACGATTAGGAGTCTTGAAATGTTATTTATAATTATGTTTTGAACGATTTTACTCACTCCCACGTTGTTTTATGTTGTTTTGAGCTGTTTTCTGTTCTTTCCTGTTGTATTAGGTTGTATTTTGTTGTTTTATGTCGTGTTTGGATGTTTTCTGTTGTACTTAGTCGTTTTTGTTAATTCCAGCTGTTTTCTGCTTGTTTTCTGTTGTTTTGAGCTATTTTCTGCTCTTTTCTGTTTTATTTGGTTGCAATTGGTTGTTTTCTGTTGTACTTAGTCGTTTTTGTTAATTCCAGCTGCTTTCAGCTTGTTTTCTGTTGTTTTGGGCTGTTTTATGTATATTCTGTTGTATTTGATCGATTTCTGTTGTTTCCCGATGCTCTCTGCTTGTTTTCTGTTGTGTTTCGATGTTTTCTGTTGATTTAGTCATTTTCTGCTGCCTCCAGCTGTTTCAGTAGTTTTCTGCCTGTTTTCTGTTCTTTTGAATCATTTTCTGTCCTTTGCTGTTTTATTGGATTGTATTTGGTTGTTTTCTGTTGTGATTGGAATGTTTGGAAGCTCTCTGTTGAATTTCGCCGTTTTCTCTTGTTTCCAGCTATTTTCTGTACTTTTTTGTTCTATTCGGTTGTATTTGGTTGTTTTCTGTTGTGTTTGGGTGTTTCTGTTGTATTTAGTCGTTTGTTGTTGTTTCCAGCTGTTTTTTTTGCTGTTTTGAGCTCTTTTCCATTTTTTTCTGTTGTACTCGGTTTCAAATTTATGTACCTTCACTCCTATTTTTTGTCTAATTTGACCGGGCAATAACTTATCATTGACACATACTGAAATTCCAATTATACCTAGCCGTTTTACACCAACAACAAATTCATGGATGCAGTTCGTGGTCAAATTGGACAAGTGTAAAACAGAAATTTGATGTCAAATAAGTCCATGGATTTTTTCACGTATTTAGAAGCTGATCTAATTTGTGGTCAAGTTCGTAACGTCAAATTCGTTAGTGCTAAGCGTAAAATCATATGATACATATCATGCATGTTACTTACCCATCTCTGTATATTATTAAACATTTTCTAAATAAAAATTCGCAATCACAGCAAAACTAAATACTGTCATTACCCAAAGACATACAAATTGAATAGGTTGTGCAAAAACCGCCAAACCATATGACAGCAGCAGTGTTGATAGCTCTGCATACTCTCTCAGAATCCATAGTTTTGTTCATTTGATGTAAACACAATCACTTTGATCTTGAAGAAGACCATCGATTAATCCACGAATAAATTCGCGAACAAATTTTCCATGTAAAACGGGTATTAGAAACGAAAAATACCTCCACACGTGGACATTAATGATATTGTAAATTTTGCCAGAAGAGATCGCATTGTGATATGTATATATGTATATTTTTAATAGATTAAGGGTAATGTTGTAAATTAGTAAAATGAAAGGAACTGGTAACATCCAGTATATTGTATTGCTCCACTTTGTAAGGAGGTTACCAGTTCGGTACGTGAGATATTGGAAAATAAGCGTATAATTGTTTAACTAAGATTGTTTATAAACAGAGTGTGTGTGTTAAGTATGTCAATAGGATGTGGGTTAGATATAAGATACATCTGTAGTTTGTAACGAGGAAAATCAATATACATCACGTTTCAAGTAGGAAGTGGTTTTACTCAGGGCTCCCCTAAGCCCCTCAGTTAGTGCAGCGGATCTATTACATCAATTGATATTGATATATTACAGCATGTACCATCAGCAAACCATCGTCATACAATAGTGAAATGTTTTATTGAGTCTTACAATTTTGCATTTTATTGAAATACGGTTTAGAATGGTTTTTTTGATGTAGACTTCGTCCTGTAATAGATTCGCCAGCTTTCAACCCATTTACTGGGATATAGTTTCGGTTACGTATTACCATGAATAGAGCATATTTCCGTGTACAAGCAAGATGACGTCTGATGGATCCAAAAAACTATCACCCTTTCGCCATTTGTCAAGCGAGCGAATGCGTGACGTTGACGAATGGCGACCACCGAAGCGGCCGGATAGATGTTACTTAAATTCCCGATTTGATTAATCGTATGTTCTCGAGGCCAGATAAACACTTTGAGAGTCTGTCTGAGCCATCAGATACATGGATTATTTACAAGAAAATAAATGTTGATCCTCTGTATCTCGCGTAGTATTTGTTTGACTGCATTACAATGCTTCATCGGTAATAAGTGCAAAGTGGAAGGTAGAGCAGCGCTACTTAGCTAAGACATAGGGTAAAGACACTCAAGAGTAGGTACTTAAGGTTTGACAGGCGACAAAAACTTGAAATATACGAATATTCTCTTATTCAACATAAATATCAATTTTTTGGTCTATAAAGCACCAGAAAACAACATAACACATTTTTCTTGGTATCAACAAAACAAATTCCAGCTACTTTAAAAAAAAACTTGCGAACTCTGGATTCAAAGAGTACGCAGTGTTGGTCATAAGAGTACGCAGGTATCCTCAACAAAAGTCGCATACCCAAACCCAGAATATTTGGCACAGTGCTGTAATATTCTCTGCACAAGGGACAGGCAACATTATTTACAGAGTCGGCAAAACCCTTAGAACCTGATAATTTATGCTTCGATTTTTTTCTTGGGTGGTCCTCTAAGGTCTTGTATTTTCCACCGAAGACCTTTTTTTTCACAATATGTCCTCTTAACTCTAGTTTTTCTATTAACATATCTTTGTATGGTGCGGAGGTTAATATTCGCGCGTACTCTTTGTGGGCGTACTCTTTGAGACATGATCAAGGAAACAAAAAACAGCATGCCGTCAAAATATGCAACCACATTTACACAAAGTATATGGATGATTTTATAACCTATAAAACCGCCACTACGCCGAGTAGTCAAAATCCGGTATGAAACTTCATTTTGCTCAAATACTAACTATTGTAATCTCGCAAAAAGTTATAAAATAATACACAAATTATTTCTTCTTACATTTTTTCCTGACAATCTTTCGCAAAACACCGCCTTATTTTGTACAACAATAACCTTCCTTCAAATTTATCTACACTGTAGACTACACCTATCAGACGACCTTACATCTATGTTATTTTGGCACTGCGTACTCTTACGTGCTCTTACCTCACATACAGGGTGTTCATTTGAAAACTTCCCACCACGGATTTATCGAAAACCACTGAGTGGGAGTAGGCACACCTATGTTTTCAGTCAGATCATTCCAGGTTTCCGTTCTATCGTCCGTCCTGTTCAATATATATACACACCTCAGATCTTCTTCAGATATCCTCCCGGAAATTCGCATATGCAGATGATCTGGTTCTAGCGAAATTGAAATACCAACTTTGACATTCTAGAGTCCACACTAACTGTCGACCTTATAATCCTGGGATCATACTTCAGTAGGTGGAAGCTAAAGCCAACATGAACAAAACAATGACATCGTGTTTTCACCTTAACAATAAAATGTCAAAAGAGAGCTAAATATTTACCTTAACGGCACCTTGCTACCACATAGTTCTACGCCCAAATACCTAGGTGTAACACTGGATTGGACGCTATATCGTTTAAAAAACATATTCAGTCCATCGCAGCCAAAGTAAACAGCAGAAATAGCAGCTTGCAAAAATTATGTGGATCCTCTTGAGACGCCTCCGCTTCTACGCTCCGTACTTCGGCCCTGATCCTCTGTTTCTTTGCGGCTGAATTTTGCTCGCACGGGTGGCTAAACAGCTCACATACTAGACCGGTAAACGCAAAGTTAAATATTTCTGTGAGAACTATTACGGGATGCATCAAATCAATCTAAACTTAATAGCTACCAACATTCAGCCAAATATAGCTTCACGACCCATCCGTCGAGAAAATGCCCTTCTTAAAGAATATAACAAAATCAAAGCAAATACCTCACTGCCAATTCAAGAAGATATATCTGATCTCTCCTTGCGCAAATTACGGTCCAGAAAATCACCAATTACAATAGCTCTTCTACTCGAGTCTGATGGTTTTAACCCTGCAGTTGAATGGACAGAAACTTGGGCGACCCAAACCCCAGACGAAATGAACAGTTATCTAATTGTTGATCAAGAACTCCCTGGTTTTGAGCCCCACCGAAGGGAATGGTCAACTCTAAATAGAATTCGCACATCGCGTCACAAGAAGTGTGCGCTGATTCGTTGTTTAAATGGAACAAGCGCGTATCCCCACGATGCGACTATGAAACGCAACGCCAAACTGTTAGGCATATGGTGCAAGAAGGTGGTCTTAGAGCATATCCAGGTAACGACAAGGACTTCTTCCAAGCCAAACTATCAACCGCAAAATGGATTTCCAGGCTCGATATTAATAAAAAAAAAACAAATAAAAAAAGAAACGTTCTACTTTTTATAAATAAACAATAACTGATTAAAAGAAAAAAACGCCAAGACACGTCAAAAGACTTCTCAAGGGGGACAACTATTTAACCAAAAAACACATCACCCCCTTGTACCCTCTGCCCGCCAAGGTCATACCCTTAGAAATTTTAAATGACAAGGGGTATCGAGAAATAGCTATTTTCAAAGGTATGTCGAAGTCCTTTATTGTGACGTTTGATTTTCTGAAATCGCTCGATCCGTTTGCGAGAGAATTAGAAAAATCTTTAATGCATCTGAATTTGTTGAGATAGGAACTCGCACAAAACTCACGAAAATACCTCTTTTTATTGCAACGAGTATTCAAAATGTTGCCTGTTATTGGCCAAAGAATGATATTGGCGATGTTCAAATTGCTGACGGACAGTTGCAAAACAGTGGAAATGGTGCCTAAAATGAATGTACTCAGCCTGGAATTTTTTTTTCATTTTTTCATTTTATTTGCAATAAAACTACAAATAATGCCACCCCTAGAAGGCTGAGCCTTGTGGCGGGGTATAGGCATACATAGTAAGATAATTATAATACGTAACAAAAAATTTACGGTACCATTTTCTAAAGCCAGTGGTTATCCAACAGCATTAGCATCTCATCCTTTCATACCAGAACTGGATCGTGACGACTGATATCTTGCGATAGTTGTCTTTCCGTATGCTTCATTGGACTTTCTGCGAACTGGTTTACTTGAGGCAACCAAAGATTGGTAGCGGATAATATCAATAATGTTTTCATAAGTAATTGTGCTGTTAAAACTGAAAATTTCGGTTTTAACTCCGGTAACCTAGCGTGATGACGTTAAAAGAACTCATACAGCTATCTTGTTATGGAATTTACTCAAACTGGATTTGTTGCAAATAAAAAATGGAAAGTTGTGGATCCGACTGACATTTAATTTGAGCCTAGGTATATACCATTCACTAAACTCCATTAATTTTATCCATTCAAAATGAAAATAGTACAAGAGCTTAATTCAGATGCACACGACATCCGACGATACGACGGCGACGGTACGAAACCGTTCCTATTGGTTGAAATATTAAAAATGATGTCAAATCATAATTTTTCAACCAATAGGAACAGTTTAGTACCGTCGTATCGTCGGATGTCGTGTGCATCTAAATTAAGCTTTAACCGAAGACGATTTTGATCGGCGAGTTCAGTTTTGTGAACAAATGACTACAGCGATTAATTGTAATATTATTCATGTAGTCATGTAAAGAATATCTGCCTCACATGCACATTTTATCTAACTGGATATATTAATAAGCATAAATGCATGTATTGGAGCAATGAAGATCCTCATGCTTTTGTAGAAGGGCATACCCAGTACCCCCAAAGATTTAAATGTATGGGCAGGCATACTGAGAAACAAAGTGATTGGGTCATTGTTTATTAATATGAATTTAAATGGTGACATTCATTTGGGTATAATAATAATTTATTCACCAACAATACAGGGCAAATAAATTGTTTGACCCACAGAAGGTGCTGACCTTGTGCGTGGGTTATAATACATACATATATTTTACAATACGTGTATTAAAACTAATACTAACTATATTAAAAACTTGTAAGTGTGTCAGTTCAAAATCGTGTTAAAAACATTTGCTTTGAGAGATATTTTTATATCTCTGTTTGTGTCCATTATCCATTTTTTGACTTTTTTTTTGTATACAATATGAGATTTTATGGATTTTAGTGAAGCGGGAAGTAAATCGTATATGCAGCAACATAAATATATTAAACTTTTTTGGCCTATTGACTTAAATATAGGAGGTCTTAAGGTCCTATTCTTGGTTCGTGTATTATGTTCATGGCTATTGAAGTTGATGTAATTTTTATGTTTGTGGACGAAGTTCAATATGTTATAGCTGTATAGTTGTCGGATATCAAATTTCTGGGATTCTTTAAATAAATTATTTGAGGGGTAAGTGGGTTCTTTATAATAAATAACCTTCAAAACACATTTTTGCAAGGAACTGATACTCTTCAAATGAGTTTGATGCACTCCTCCCCAACCTAAGATGCCATAATTTAGTTGGGACTGCACAAGAGAATAATACAATGTTTCTAAACAACGTGTGTTTAGAAATTGTCTAAGATATTTGAATTTAGGTAATAGTTGTCTGACTTTTCGCGAAAGAAATTTTATTTGTAAGTCCCATTTTAAATGTTTGTCAATTACTATACCTAAGTATTTGACACTATCAGCCTCAAAAATTTGTCTTTTGTCTATTTCAATAGGTCCAAAATTCGGTAACGTATTTTTATATGACGAAAAAGGTAAATAGTAAGATTTATCAAAATTTATCGTAAGAAGATTGGTATCAAACCAATTTTTAATAATTGGTATATCATACCTGATTATTTCTTGGATTTCTTTCCAGCTTGATGCTTGATAGGTTATCACTGCAAAGCAGTGTATCATTGATTTTGTGGCAATATTAAGTAGGTCGTTTATATAAATATTGAATAAGAGCGGTGCTAAGACGGTTCCTTGTGGTACGCCGTACTCAAATATTTTGCACTCACTCAAGACATTATCTATTCCGACATAATTTGTGCGATTGTTTAGATAGCTTTCCATTAGCCTGAATGATACTCCACGAAAGCCGATATGCTCTAATTTATTCAATAGAATCCTATGGCTGACAGTGTCAAATGCTTTAGCTAGATCAATAAATACAGATACGGTAGGGATTTTTTTATCTAACGATTCATATATATGATTAGTAAGATACAAGATGGCATCTTGAGTGGAAACTCCTTTTTTAAATCCAAATTGGTTCTCAGACAAAATTTTATTTTTTTCTAGGAAGGATTCAATCCTACTTTTCAATACTTTTTCAAATACCTTAGCTAAACTTGATATAAGTGTAATAGGTCTATAATTTGTCATTTCTGTTTTTTTTGCCAGATTTGTAGATAGGTTTGATTACCCCTATTTTAAAAGCAGATGGGTATATTCCTGACTCAAAAATTTTATTTACTAAATAGGCTATAGGTATGTTGTGATATACCATCAATCCGTTTGTCACTGTAACTGATGAAAACCAAATCGAAGAGGATGGAATCTCTATACTTTATGAGACTTCTTCCGGTTCGGCAATGGCTACACGACGCGTTTCCAGATAAATGGATTAGGCGAAGAGGGCCTATAGAATGACCTGCCTGATCTGCTAATTTCACGCCACTATACTGTTTTCTATCGAGCAATCTAAAATCTATAGTGTTTAATCCCTAACCTGAAAATTTGGATGACCTTCGTCAACGCATCATCAAAAGCAGCCATGATATCGCACAACATGTTTTTGCGACTGTCCGTCAGGAATTTAAATATCGCCTGTATCATTGTTTGGGCTATAACCCTGGAGGGCTGAGGGTACAAGGGGTGAAGTAGGTTTTGGTTAAAAAGTGTTCCCTCTTGACAAATATTTTGACGTGTCTCGGTCTCGGCGTTCTTTCTTTTAATTGGTGGTTTTCGATAAATCCGTGGTGGAAAGTTTTTAAATGAACATAGCATAAAGTACACAAAGAAGCTGGGTGAAAGTAGCACACAATTTATTGACAAAAAAATACAAAATGTAGTTTATTTAAAATATTCCAGTTTTATACGTGGAATCTCTTTCATGCCTTAATCTGACTACACTCCACTACCTGTTATTAATAACAACCATACATGAAGGCTGATTGACATGACATTCATGATAAACGTTCAAAAACCTTTTATCGCATATTTATAATTTAGCTCGTTTCCCGGAATTTCCTATAATTTTTAGCGGACATGAAAAATCAGACTGGTTCCATCACAATTACGGTATTACGTACGATTACAAATTTCGGTGAAACACGTGTGGACTAATGAGCTCTTGATCCTTGATACCGTATCACGCTTCATCAATAGTCCCGTGTCGAACTAGCAGCTAAAAAATTCATATAAATGATCAAAAGCAACGGGCGCATTCATACAAATCACATTATTCGAAAAGCATGTCCACAACCAGTGGTGCCACGTCTTAATCGGATTTTTTTGAAAATGTCATTACTTGTATTTTTGCAATTTTATTAAACATCATAATCGAGCAACTGTATAGCGGACGGTTTGGCTATAAAGGCTGCTGACCAAATGATTTTAGGATCCATGTACCTTTTCTGGAATGTCGACAAGCACAATAATTGCGAAAATAGCAAAGAAACACTCCCATGCCCAAATGGTAAAAAGATGGGAAGAACTACAAGGATGCCGATTTGGCAAGGAAAGCTTTGCAGATTTTGGCATGGCAATATTCAAGAAGTACTTGGCGATGACCAGGTCAAACTTACGTGTCTACTCAGGAAACACCTCCACATTATGGGATCAAATGACACGACGATATATAGAATGTGTGAAACCGAAAACGAAACTGTGGAACACCTCATATGTGAGTGGCCAGAGTGATTTTCTAATAGAGAGTGTGCGTTCGGCGAGTCTTGGCCTACACCTGCCCACATAAGCGACATGTCTCCTAGCGACTTCTCCTTAAAATTGGTAGGATGGGCGATGACCTAAGGAAAAAAACTCCCTGGGAGGATGCACAATGGACCAGTTGTGGCCTAAGTGCAGTGGAACTACTCACTTTCCCCATTCTACAGATATAGAGATAGAGAACACAATCGGGCCTATATGTCTATGGAAGAACTGAATTGCTTTCTTGAAAAATGGAACAAGTAAGCTTTCATTGCGAAACATCAATCAAATTTATTCGTAATATGCCGCACAAGGACACATTTTTACAAGACAAATATGTATCAAGACGTCTGTTTCGGACTCCCATTGTCTGTACAATTTTTGGGTACCGTATTATTGAGGTGAACTTTGGCCAAAATTCCCTAGACAACAAAATAAAAATTAAGACAATCATTACAAAAGATGGAAGTAATTAGGTACTAATAATGTAAAATGTTAGTGTCCGACCGAAACTACTTTTCACGGCCAAAACCGAAACTGAAACAGAATTTCGGCTTCCGTCTCAGTTTCGACCGAAACCGAAATCGAAACATCAATATACGTCAGTAAGTTTTTTATGGGAATAAACATATCATCAGTATTATTACACCTTATTTTAAATAAATAATTTGTAATTTTTCAAATAAGAAGTTAAACTGAACCAAATATAAGCTATTTTAATTTATATTATATTCTCTATCTTAAGAACTAAATAACTTTATAAACTTTGGTCATTCTTTATGAAACTCCTATCAATTAGTTGCCTTAAAACTAAATTTCAGAAGTACCTATGTACTAAGTACAATTAAATATTTTTGAAAGTAAGGAATTTTCTCTGAATTTGAGAAACTGTTATTTGCTTCATTGAGCTACAACTATTGTTGATTATCAGTATTCATAATTGAACAATCTGATATTGTAAGCGAGAAACAATAATTTATCAACCTTCTCGCTCAGAAAATTACTTCTTCAGTCTGAATAAATTTGACTAGCAGCACTAAATGTTCAGTAGAAATAGTCGTCGGTAAGGCCGACATGAATTTTAGGGGAACCTTTTTCAAAGACAGAAATGGAATAGGATTCCAGTAAGAATAAATGTCTGCGTTTCTTTACAACCTTGGCTCCGATAAGTATGCTTCAAGGTATTACCATCATCTACACTTCATCGCTTGCAGATCAGTGCCCCGAGGGCGTCCGATTGCAGCGCGAAATCAGTCGAATTTAGTTTTGGTTTCGGCCATAGTTTCGGCTGGACGACAGCCGAAAGAGAAACTAAACCGAAACTCGTTTTTTGCCGAAACTAGGCTGAAACCGAAACAGAAACCGAATGTTCGGTCGGACTCAAAAAATGTTTTGACAAAGCCGAAAGCTGCTTGATTCAATAGGTTTCGCTGCGGCGTTTCAATACATTGGTCCGAAGGTCGACTCCCAAGTTAAACAACTTTTTTTTCTGATTACACAAAATATAAAAAACTGTTAAGAAATAAATTTCTGTGATACTAGCTAGAAAAAACTTTAAATGAATAACCTTGTGGAAACTGGAAACCCTTATTACGTACAGGGTACAGCTGCATCCTCAACAAACTCAGGTATGACTTTCCTGTAACTAGTTTTTTATTTTAGATTTTGTGCGGCCCCCTTTTCAAAAATTAAGGAACCGCCACTAGGTGTGGGAAGTAAAAATGGAATTGGTTCAAGGAAACATGCACATTTATCTACTATGTGACCAACGTAAATTGACCAGTGAGGCATGAGGTAAGCGGAGCGGAAGGTTATTTCAGGTAACGATCATCACTGTCATGTCCAGTCTAAAAAGGAATAGAGGAAATAATTAAAACAAGGACATTAAATATTTTCTGCACCGATCATCCAATCACAATGCTGCATCGTTTTTAAGGTGGGGAAGAAAATCTGCTATTGTAGTTATAAGTTTTATGAACTAGATGAATAGGATATCAAGTGATATAAATAATTTGCAAATTTCTTTCTAAAATAAAACAAGACTTTAAAGAAAGAAATAGGATTAATTAGTAGTAAAATTGAGTCATTTTAATTCGAGACAGCATACAATTTTCAATTTTTCATATATAAAATAGAGTTATGGCAAAGTCCTGACTTTTGTCACCGAATTCTCCTCGCTCGTCAATTTACGATGGTCATACAGTAGGAAGAAACAGATGCTTTGACAACAGTGCGCGCCATGTCCGATTCATTATCCGTAACGACTCTCGTCTGGAAACAAATCAACAGTTTGTATTTATTCGATGAGGTTTTCCGGTTTAACGAAACATCTGAATGAAAATATATCGCCGGCTCCAATTAGCTGCTGGTTGAATGCCAAATTTTATGTGGTAGCCATTGAACAGTTGCAGATTGCATTCACTATCATGGTATCGAACTCTGAGCCGTATCGACATGCAACCGCTGAAAAAACGCATGACACGTCACCAGTATAATTTAGTAATGAAAAATTTCAAGCAAACTTGTAACAGAAGGATTCGGAAAAAATTGGTATTTGCAGAATGGACTAGTATTATGGGTTTGACAACAATGCTTAAATAATTATAACCACTTAGGCCCAGTTTCACAATCATTGGTAACCTCTGGTAGTAACTTAACCGACAGATAGAAGTTAACCAGTAGTTATCGGATCGCTCTGTTTCAGAAAGAAAACCAGTGACCAGTGGATAAGCTCATTTATTTTCAAGTCGTCAGCACGGATGGATCTAAGAGTGCTGCCATAATACAACCTAACCATAGATATCATAAGGCTTTTTTGGAAACAGTGATCTGGATCCGGATCGATCAGTTATCTGTCAAACAGCTGTCAAGTGAGATTTATGATTTCATGGATTTAACGGATATCGAACAACGAAAAACTTGGTTTAAAAATAAAAAACAGATGGTTCAGAGAAAAGCTACTGAACTGTATAACAAAATTGGGATCACCTACCGTACAAGAGAGAACTAACCATATTTATGACTGACCCTAGATCACTTTCCGAATGCCAGGATCAGTGATGCAAGTGATCGAGTTAACCCGATCATAGTTTCCGTAAAGGCCTATAATGTCAATGAACCTAACCCTTTGACAAATAAAGCTACCTTTGTATTCATATTTTTGACTTGTGCCACAAAGACTATAATCAAAATCCTTCGACATCCTAGACGTCAATGTCAAAATGCATGTATTTATAACTTCCAAAGCAAGCTTATGGTCATCGGTTGACCACAACAAACGTCAGAGATAACCGATACTTTATCCTTGGGTTAACTTAACTACTGGATAATCAGAGCTTTTGGCGTAAACCGCCGATCATGAAACGCAAATTTTTCGCTAGCCACTAGGTCTCTTTTAACCTCTAGTTAACGCCGATTGTGAAACTGAGCCTTGTGTATACAGAAACAAGTTACTGATGCCTTTTGTTACTCTCTGCATCATTTTGTTTACTACTAACTTCATTTTACTGTTTAAAAAAGGAAATTCAAATTTAGCCAATCAGTGCAAAGCGCGACATACATCAGCGTCAGCTACCAAATCGCGGTATTGAGCCAAATTTCATGAAACAAACTACTGTTTTGTGATTTTTTTTTCATCAAGGGGATGCCTTGTAGGTTTCATATCTTGACTGGTCACATGAAGAAAAGTTCTTTGAGGGAAAGCTTTGTTTTGTGACTTGTGCAGTTGATTGTCAAGTGAAGGTAAACCAAATCTTACAATTTTATAAATTTCCTGTCTCAAATCAAAGCTTTTTCCTGTTTTTTCTGTTTTCTTGTATTGTGTAAGACTTTCGCGCAAATGATCCGATTAGCTGTTGGTTCTTGGACTGTTCGGCCGGCGTCGACACGCTCCGCCGCCTTGGTGTCCGTGCGTTTCGCTGCTTGACATTTCGCCAACACGAGTGGTCGGCATCCTCAAAAGCTGATGTTACCTGTTCGGCGTGTTACGAGAAACTGAGACCGCGTCACAGGGTTGAGCCCTTATATACCCCGAATTAGGAGTGGAGGCGGCTGCGCTGTGCACACACAAAACTAAAATTCTGATTAATTTCTGATATTGAATACTATAATATTTACATGCCCATAAAATGCTTTAAGAATAAAACTACAGAGTAAATAAGCATACCGAATTAGTGTTTATACAATGCTACCTTGAAATTCAATTTGAGAATTGACATATAGGTCTCCGGAGGCCAACGACCAAAGTTTATCCTCACTCATTGATCTTTATTTTTGTCCTTATTTGTTCCCTCTTTACTGCGAATACACCGAAAATGGCTTTTCTATGGAGGAAAGGTAAAACGTCTGACAATTTCTTTGGCATCAGCTCAAAAAACAATGCTTGACAAGGGTAAGGGCACAATAGAATGCGGGAATTTCATTTCACAGGACAAAAAAGGATGTTCTTTCGTTGATTTGAGTGGAAGGAAATTGCGATCTGATGGAAAACAGAAAGTAAATAAAGGTCGGGTACAAAAAAATTTAAAGATCAAGCCACAAACGCGAACATCCCGTAAGACTTCAAAACTCTTCTGAGAGAATAGATGTTCTATCTGCCGGTTAGTTAACTCCCCGGAAGATGACGGCACGTACAAGAGGCTGTTTCATGCCTTTACACCGTGTTCAAGAGGTACCGAAACAAATAACTAGAGAATTAGGGGTCGCACAAAAAAAAAACAGTTAAGAGAAAACTCGTAGAAAATTTTCCTAGCTATCCAAAGATCATCATTATGATGACCTTGATCTTGACAATCAAGGTCAAATCAAGGTGAAGCGATTTTCTTAAATAGAAACCCCTACTTTTGAAACCAGAAATGAAATGCCCGGAAAATTCTACGTCCAGATATGTGATTCACCTTTCGAAAAAATTCACCTTGAATAATTAAGTCTAGGTCAAATTGCGTACAGGAGGAATCTTGGAGTTCATCATAGGACCTCAACTTTGAGGGTTTCGGGGCAGACTGTCTTGTACTCGTACTGTGATAGATCTATTGGTTGTTGGTCTCCACCTAAAAGAGAGTCCGCACATCTGCCATATTGGGTGCTAATCATCTAATGTGTTCTTAATATACATACAATACGTAACAATTATTGCTCCGGTGTGCTTTGGCCAAAGTTTTATTGCAACAATTAAAGTGTCTTTAAAAAACTACAGTTCCCTAATGGATGTAGTATTTTCAGAATCTAAAAAAAATTAAAACGAAAAACCTATATTTAAATGTCCCTGCTAATAAGAAATTACTTGTGTCTACCTCTAGCATGGCATTTGATAAATTTTACATTATCTATAGAAAATTATACATATATAGGCACAGCATAGTAAAAAACCAGCACAATATCTCTGAGGATTTCCTATATAAAAATGGTTTCCACAAAACTTGACCTTGGGATGTTTTTACGGCTGTGAAGTTTGGGTAGAGTTGCGAAAACGAAAATATCGATACCGGTACCAACTCGATATTTTTTAGCCAAATAGGCGCGTTTGGTTCGTACAGAGAGTTTTGTCCAATTGACTACACCCCTCAATAATTACATAAATATTTTCGATACCGATACCCCCACAAAAGTATCGACACCAGCTTGAAATCGCTCAAAAAGTATCTAAGATAAAATACTCGATATTAGTGCAGAAGTACAAGTATCGAAGTATCGTTAGGTGATATAGGTTTAAGGACCTAAGTAGTAAAAATCCTGTAAACTTCATTAGGGGCCTTGATAAGGGTAGGCATTTAGATAATATTTTATTTTCTTCAAATATTTTCTACAGCACACAAAATTTAAGTGTATTGTGAGTTAGATGTATTCGCCACACCAGTTTTGGGTTTTGAAAGGGTAAGCACTTTTTCAACAACATGACATTACATTCTTTCAAAAATATTTCTCGTCAGATTTTTACTTCCCACACCGATAGGTGAGGGGAGTATTGTGATCGCGTAAATTTTCGATTTTGAAATAATACACTTTTTTGGCGTTCTGTGCTATATAACGTAAATCCACGTCACCCATTTCTGTCGGTCTGTCGGTCTGTAGGCGTTTTTCTACCCTCGTAATCTCAGTGTGGATTATGATGAAATTTGGATAGCGATATGATGTGTGGTCGTACTAGGTAATGTTGGTATAATTTTGCAAATGGTGCATGGGCGGCGGAGTAATTAGCAAAAAACGAAGAATTTCAAATATTCCTCAAACTTCGTTTTTAGACGTTTTAGGATAATTTTATATTTTTTTGGATGGAGGTGAAATTGAGGTGGCTGGGGGGTGGGGTGTTATAAAACTAAAACATTTGTTGTATTCATAAAAATAGGCTGTCCATTAAAAAAGAAGAAAAAAAGACCTAGCGGCATAATGCACTTTTTAGATCATCCGAACAGTGCATTGCCTACTACAGGAACCAAGGTACAGAATTTTTTGATGTATAGATAAAACAGTATTGCTTTAGATCGTTTGGTATTTGTGTTATGTAACGTGGAAATTATCGAATTGGTTTTGATGAAATTTTGACACAACATTACTGCCGTGGCGAGGATGGAAGACGCGTATGGTTTTTAGAAGCCGTGTCAGTGGCGGCGCAGCAATAATAAAAAACTAAAAACATAAAAACAGCTCAAACTTCGTTTTTAGGCGATTTGGAAGTGGTAAGCACTTTTTCAACAACATGACATTACATTCTTTCAAAAATATTTCTCGTCAGATTTTTTTACAATTCATTCAAACTCGTTAGGAAGCTTGGTAAAAAGGAAGCGGTAATATATTTTTTGGTGGTACTTGACCATATATTCTTGCCCACATCCTTTTCTGGCGAACCAAACTTCTATAAAAAGGCGTGATATTTCTCTAAAATAGTACAGGCTTTTTAAAATCGTGGTTTTGAATTACCAAATAACTGTTGGCATTCATGGTAACAGCATGCCTTTGAGGGTCTTCTTAATGAGGTAGTTGCCGTCAAGCCAGTGTGACAGCAGCTATTTAGCAATCATTTACCATACCATATTCAAGCCCCATTTCCCCCATCGGAGTTATCTGTGTCTATTGCTATCTTTGGTATTTAGAAGGCCAAAACCAGTCAGATGCAAAAGAGTCTGCAATGTAGCTGCCTCAGTAAGCATCATAACAATATCTTGGAACCAAATTCCGACCAAGGTTACCTGGAAATTGCAATTCCACGATCTGTTACAAAACGAATCATTATGATATTTGATAGGTCAATTGCGTAATTGTAATTGACCCGGTGTATAATGCAGTTGGTTGGCATTAATCCATTAGAAAACAATTTCCCCGGGAATCCCGTTCTCTCCGTAAGACGACGCAATTACCGCGGCAAGGAGGGAAAATAAATTCCGATATTCCAGAGGCGAAATGAGCAATTTTAATTCCAATTATGTTCGAGAGATGGGGAAAAGCACGCCGCCGCCGCCGCCGCGCCGCCGCTTACGTCTTCCAACAGATGCATAATCGCCATTGGCGTCATTCGACAACTTTTCGGCCATCTCCCACGTTATCCTTATGTACCTAACGAATATCTGGTCTGAATTACGAGAGACCCAGTAATCACTCATACGTTAGTTAAACGTTATTTAATCCCTGACACCTTTTCATTTTTACGTTACTTTCTTACGTACAATCAACTAAAAAATGTCGCGGTTTGTAATGTTACAAGTAACGTATAAATATACGTTTTATTGCGGTTTTAAAAAAGCGATCATTATACGTTTAAAAAAGTTCAATCTGTAACCCTTTTCGAAACGTTTAAAAATCGTGTATTTGCAACGTTAATAAGATATTATTTTTGCTCCAATTAAAACATTATTCTGAGGTAGTATTTGAATTGCTATTTATAGTGCTTATAATTTTAAAATAAATAAAACGCAACGGTTGTTTTTTTAACGCATTTATTGAACTCTCATTAATAAGTGGATACATCAAATTAGAAGCCTGCTTATGAACATATAATATATAACTAAAAATAAAGTATATACACAACTTCAAGCACGCTTATAAAAAACGCAATGTAAAATTTTTGTTTCGTTAAAGTTGCTCGTTTTGTTACTTTTCTTTGTACTTGACGTTTCGAGAGAATCCTAAAATATGGCATAATTGACAATTACTTAAAAGTAGAGCATTTTCATCAAATATAGAACAACCCTAACTATTTATTTTTCATGACCGCCATCACAATATGTCCGGCGTTAATAAAAATCACAGTTTCAATTTTGCGTTAATCCAAATCATTATAAATACCTACATGAAAATAAAGCAATACAGATTTATTTCTTCAACAGTATGAAACAAAATGTAAAAAAGCCAAATAATAATCAGGAAGCGTGATAATTACAATGCTACTATTAAGAAACGGTTATAGGTACTCCATTATGAGTTGAGAAGAAAAACCAGAACAAACGCACGCCACCAAGCGACGAGTTGTAATAGCATCATTTGCATCTCTGAGGTCCACAGCAAAATTTTAGTATTAGGGACATTCGCATTTTCATCTCAGCAAATTAGTTAGTCATGTAGATGCACTTATCAAACGCAAGACCTGTACTAAACAGCTGAAAACTCAGGAAACGGAGAACACTTGTTGAGTCTACAAGAGCACGGCTGAAAATGGCCGCCGCCAATACTGATGTCACGAAATACACGCACAGCCTGGCTCTTTCGGATCAATCAAATTGCCCCGTTTAGAAACTACGTTATTATAACGTTGTACCTGAACGAGCAATGCACGTTATTTTCATCTGCTATCATAACGATTTGTATAGCTTATAGCGGATTAGCAAAATTATGTATGTTGTTTGTTGTTAGACGCTTGACCAGATTTTGCTCCTAATTTAAAAACGAAGAATTTTTGAAAAACTAGTTGCACATATGGTTAATAAAATGGTTTAGACAAACGTTACTTCAACATTGAAGCTCTATGGATTGCAGAATGATTATGAACCAGAACGTTATATTAACGTGTGAATACATCATTTTTGTCACACTTTATTTGTGGAGTACACAACGTTACTTTAACGTGAATGTGAGCCACCGTAGAATTATGTATTTAATTAAACGTTATTATGACGCTTTAATCAAACAGTATAATTTTACACCAAAATCAAACCGTTAACATTGTAACGTAAACGTTTTATCAACCGTTCACACGTTTAAATTACGTTTAAGTAACGTGTATGTGTTTACTGGGGACAACTGGACGAAAAATCCCGTTGTTGTAAGTACTACCATGTTAAGCCTCGTGTTCACTTGCAAGTAACTTGTGCTAGTTTTTGCAGCAAGTACTTGCTTGTTTGTCTACACTATCTTTTAATTGTTCGCAAATTTAATCTAGGAAATTAATTGTTCTGATTCCGTGTACACTATAGATAAGATGTCGTATGCAAAATCTGTAGCTGCTGCGGCAGTAGTGATATATTTAATTAAAAAAAAAGAAAACGAGAAATAAGTAAAAGGCGGAGAAAATGTTGGGTGAGAAAGTGGATTCTCCTACCAAGTACTCTTATATATTTCATTAGTCCCTTGTTCACTTTTCTTTCATTTTGAATTTTTCTCCACTCTTGGTTAACTTGCGTTCTCAAATTATGTAACTTCCTTTGAATTTCCGCTGTAGAAGTATTAAATAGGTCGGTCAATTTTTGTAATGCATTCTGCTTTTTGTTTCTGTCCTTACATTCTGTAGTATGTACATTCCATAACTCAGGATACAATTCAAAATTTTCAATTAAAAGACACGTGTCCTCTGTCGTCCAGTTGAACTTCTCCATATTTGATTTACCATACTCTTTCTTGTGCAAACCAATTTCCTGAGAGTTACCTTGTACAATACAAGCTCTCAGTAAGTCCCAAGTCCTTTATGTGCAAGTAATTTTGCTGCAATATTTCTCTAAAGACGTCATGCACACGCTACGCAAGTGACTTGTGAGAGTAACTCTAGCAATTTTATTTGCTAGTGGACCCGAGGCTTTAGTATAGCACTGTACGTTGGCGACCGCTGATGGGGGGTTATGCGGTCAAATCACCGTTTTGGTAATTTTAACGAATCGGCGCAAACCGAATATGTTCACACAGAAAACGGTTGTAAACAAATTTTCAGCCGATCCCGGGTTTCCGTTCATTTCATTGTATTGGTATCGTCGAAGGAGGCGTAGACTACTTAACAGAAACTTTGAATGCGCGTCAAAGGTCTCATTTGGGTGCTTACCACCGATTCGGTTTTATTCCTGAATCAGTTATTGGGTTTTCGGTGACAATACTTGACCGAAACGATGAAATTCCGTAGGCGTTTCGTAGGCTGACAGTGTGAATAATTGCCGAAACGGTGATTTGACCGCATCGTATGAACGGCATGTAAGTCTCACACTTCGAGCAGAAAGAGCCGATGAACAAGCTTATCAAGCCAATGACACACGCGAATGACCAATACTGTTGGTATAAATTTTACCATGATGCTACTCAGCATGAATAAATGCCACAATCCATTAAAAGTATCTCAAAAATGAAGGCTTACATGCTTATTGTACGAGAAACAGGGATTAATATACAACACCTTTTTCTAAGCATTGAATTTTTAACAAACTGAGTGATGACATAAAATGTTCAACAGGCTTGAATATATCTAAAAATAAGTTAAAAGTCTTTTTACCCGAGAAATGCTGTTACACCATCTACTATTTATTGCTCAAATGATTTTAACTTGTTGATCATCTATGTAAGTTCGTTATATATTATAATTTTGTGTTTTTTATATATTAAGCGTTTTCTTGTAACTGAACGATGCTGATGTGGCTGCATTGCTGACGCTTTTCCACAATCCGCATTCTTATTATCTATCTGTATAAATTATCAGGGTCAGCGTTATTTTCTATTATATTTCAAAATCAAAACAATTGAAGGAGCTTTTCCTGAGAATGTACACCTTGATTAGTTATTATAAAGGGCGTTCATTTGAAAACTTCCCACCTAGGATTTATCAAAAACCAGTGATTAAAAGAAGAAACTCCGAGACACGTCAAAAGATTTGTTAAGGGAGACAACTTTCTAATGTTCCTAACCAAAAATAACGTCACCTCCTTGTACCTTGTACCCTCTGCTCACCAGGGTCATTCTCTTAAAAACTCCAGATGACAAGGTGTATCGAGTAATATAGCATCTTGTTTAAAAGGTATGTTGGAGTTTGCAGTCCCTTATTCGACGTTCGATTTTTTCAAAAAAATTAGAAAAATCTTCATATACCTTAATTTGTTCGAATAGAACAAAAATATACGAAAATATCACTTTTCATTGCAATAATTGTTCAAAATGCTGCTTGTTCGTTATTGGGTAAACAATGATATAGCCAATGATCATATTCCGGACGGACAGTTGCAAAAACATGTTGTGAGATATGACAACAGCTTTCGATGATGCGTTGACGAAGGTCATGCAAACTTTCAGGTTGGCGACTAGACATAATAGATTTCAAATGGCCCGTAGAAAAAAGTCAAATCTGGACATATATAAGGCCACTCTATGGGCCCTCGTCACCTTATCCATTTATGTGAAAACGCGTCGTCCAGCAATTGCCCAACTGGAAGAACAGGGTGAGGAACGCCGTCTTGCTGAAAATAGATTTCAGCCTCATCAAGTGTAGGATTTCCATCCCGTTTGATTTGGTTTTCAATGGTTTCAGTGAAGAAGTGGATTGCTAGTAGTTGTCTCCATTCATATTTCTATTAAGAAACGATGCACAATCGCTATGTTTCCTAAAATGCCTCTCCATACTAAGTGATTGGGGGTACTGGGTATGCCCTTCTACAAAAGCATAAGGATTTTCATTGCTCACTGTATATACTGAATTCAGAGTTTCACACTTCGGGGCGGAAGGATTTTACTAAGTTTTTGGTACAGGAAGTAAAAGTGCAAATAATTCTTAAGCTGGAAATAATAACAAACGAAAAATACTAGTAAGCCCCACGCTATTCTTAAAAATTTTAATTTTATTTAATAATACCAGTATTTTTCGTCTTTTGTATTGTCACCGGTTCTGGATAAGTGTACAAAGTTTAAACTAAAGTTGTTCGTTTGAAGTGGATCAAAATCGAGTGCAAAGGAATCTGTTGCAAACTTACAAACATACAGGTGAAATGAAACGACAGTGGCTGAAACTTTTCAGATCCTAAGGTTTATGGAAAATGTTTGAGAAGGCAATATTATAACTCAATAATCATCCTAGAAAGACCTTTCACCATTTCTCTAAAATAAAAAAATACCTACCACTTTCACCATTTTTTGAACTGTGAAAGGCTGCTTTAAAGTTGATCAAAATCGGGTCCAAAGGAGTCAGTCCGTCAGTCACAAAACAAACAGTGTTGAAAAATGGAGACCAGAAGAAGTGAACAGTAATCTAACTGTAAGTCATCAACTCCCTAGTTTTAAGCTTCACTGAAGAGAATGATCAATCCTAAATAGAATTCGCACGTCGCATGGAGTGTGCGCTAATTAGTTGTTTAAATGAAACAAACGCGAATCTCCACGATGCGATTGTCGAGCGGAACGCCAAACTGTCAGCCATATAGTTCAAGGATGTGGCCTTAGAGCATATCCAGGCAACAACAAGGACTTCCTCCAAGCCAAACCATCAGGCATAGAATGGATTTTCAGGATCGATATTAACGTATAGTCTAGTTATTGTTTAGATCGCAAAAATACCAAAAAAAACAAAAGAAAACAAAAAAAAATATTTTACTTTTTTACGACTTCTTTCATGTGTACTATATACAGGGTGTTTACGATCTTAATGCCGTTATGTAAAGTACGAATATTACACATCATTGTAATGCTTGTATCACAAAATTTAATACGAATATCCCAAATTTGAAGTTTCAAAGAACTCGCAACATTTTCTGATAACACAGAATATGCGGCGACAAGTCTAGACATAACAGCATTTGTTCACGCGAATATCTCCAAAAACACCTGACAGAAACTAGGGCGAATACAGGGCAATGTTGTCGGATTGTGATTTTGCAGTCATACTTTTTTCATTTTTTTCTGTTTAACTATGCGTTAACTAGTAAAATGGTACTGGGGTTTCAGGTTCGAAATATCATGATCTACTCTTCCTCCAAATTAATGCACTAAGATCGTAAACACCCTGTATACCATACGCTAAATAAAAAACTACAGCATATTATGATAAATCATTAATTATCTTACATGACGTAGGTAGCGTATTCATTTAGCGGCATTGCTGTATTTGACCAAATATTTGATATATTCGCGCAAATATCCCAAATATGCCTTCCGTGAATGTCGCGTCGGTCGCCATCGTAGCCGTCGGTACACAAATTCATCTTATTTGAGTCCTTTATGTGCGCTTAAAAACCAAAAAGTGGACGGAAACGCGTATTTGCCTATTTGTATTATTTGTCCTGTTTGCGCAAATAAGGCAAATAACCCAAATAGACTCTCCACACATCGTCGTTTTTTGGCAAGTCAAACAAATTCACGAATACGCTACGCCAAGTGAAGTGCCGGCATGAGGTTCAAACATGTTTGACTTGTGAATGCTGAAGTTCCAAGTTTCGTGTACACGGAGGCAGCAAAAACACTGTGTGGCTATTGTAAATTGACCAGCGCGGCATGAGGACGGGTATGAAGAGATTCCCTCAGGTAGCGATCGTCATTATCATGTCGAGTTTGAAAAGGGATAGAAAACATATGTATGAAAGAGACATTAAAAATATCGCCCTCTGCGATTATCTAATGCCGATGCTGGACCGTCTTTAAGGTGGGGAACAAAATCTGCTGTTGCCGGTTGTGGTTGTAAGTTTTATGAAGTAGATAAATAGCATATTAAGTGAATATGAATTATTTGCTGTTTCCTTTATACAGGGTGTTAATGAAGTATGTTAACAAACTTTAACCACGAATAGTACTCTGAAAAATAGAAAGAAAATGTCATATGAACATGGGTCCGGAAATGCTTCCTAAGGGAACTACGCTCCTTTGCATGGAGCACCCTGAAGACGGTTTTCCCTCGATATTCTCGAAACCATTCATAACAAAATTACGAAATTAGGTACGATGGATAAACTTTTGACGCTGAATCTGATTCTGAATTCAGAATTTCATAATTTTAATCAGAGGCGGATCATACGGGAGGAGTTAAGGGTAAAAATAACCCCATTCTCTAAATGATAATTTTTTTGACATTTTGATTTTAGAATATGGTATTTCAGAGATTTCTACGTAAAAATGCTTTCTTGGTACATCTCGATAGGGCTAACCATTTTCGAGAAAAAATTGCAAATTATTGAATCGATGCAGGCTATTGTAAATAAATAAATGTTCATCTATTTAGTAAGTGTGCTGTGAAAAACAATTGCAATAATTGATAAACAACTTGAGAACTGTCAGTTTATTTAGTTTAGAGTTATTACAAAACATTTAGGTATTATCTTTAAAGTAACATTATTTAATAAGAGTTTGAACTACTAAATAGATGAACATTTATTTATTTACTACACTAGCCTGCATCGACTCAACAATTTGCATTTTTCTCGAAAACAGTTAGCCCTATCGAGATGTACCAAGAGACCAGATTTACGTAGAAATCTCTGAAATACCACATTCTAAAATCAAAATGTCAAAAAAATACCATTTAGAAAATGGGGTTATTTTTACCCTTAACTCCTCCCGTATGATACGCCTCTGATTAAAATTATGAAATTCTGAATTCAGAATCAGATTCAGCGTCAAAAGTTTACCCATCATACCTAATTTCGTAATTTTGTTATGAATGGTTTCGAGAATATCGAGGGGAAACCATCTTCAGAGTGCCCCATGCAAAGGAGTGTAGCTCCCTTAGGAAGCATTTCCGGACCCATGTTCATGTGAAATTTTCTTTCTATTTTTCGGAGTACTATTCGTGGTTAAAGTTTGTTAACATACTTAATTAACACCCTGTATATCAAGTGGACAAGATGGAAATAGGATAGAATTATTAAGAGTTATGTCAACGTCCTTACTTCTTCTTCTTACTTCTGGCCAATTTACGTTGGTCACACAAGAGTTATTGGTAGACATCATGAAATAAGTACGCCACTGGCAAGGCACCATAGTGTACATTCATATCGGATTGTAATTTGGCGAAATTGGCCGGATTGTACGTTAGTTAGATTAAGCACGTATAAGGTTTGATTATTGTTTGAGACTGGTCAAGTGGTCAATTGCGAATCGCACGGTGAGCCTGGTTATTCAACAAAGCCGGACGGAGTTTATCAGTTCCCCAAAATGAGGCTCATGTCGGAGATTTATATTGAATTCGAGAGTACGAACAGCGATATGGATTTGGAAGTCGGAACTGGATAGGACTTAAATACCATTTGATTGTAAAAGTGCTACAAGTACTTTGAGGGCTTGAAAGCCCTGGATATCAAGTTTTTTTATACAGGGTGTTTCCTAACCTTACTGACTGGATGAGGGAGGTGAATTCACAATTAATATTGAGACGAAAATATCGAATAACTTCTTTCGTAAGTTGTTTAGTTTTCAAAATACAGGATGTCGAAAATGTATTTCAAAATCTGTTTTCCTCTTTCATTTTAACTAATGTTTAACCAGTTTTGTCAACATTTTGTAAAGTTATTTAAAGTGATAGAAGGCTTATTTAGCTATAAACAAATGGAAATTATCAAGTTCTGTAGCGTCCTGAAGGACACTTTGTTTAATATTATCGGAAAAGGATATACGTCACTCACTCTTTTAATTTTAATTTTTTTAAGATTAAGCCAAAAAAATAACAACCTTTTGTCCCTTACATTTTTTGCAATCTTGCTTCCTTTTCTAGAAAAAAATACCACATTACTGCATAACCGTAATAGCTAGGTATTGTTGCCAAAAGTTGAGAGACTCTTTACACAGATTTTCGCGAGTGAATTAATTGTAAAGTTTAAAATAGACCCAAAGTGCCCTAAATAATTAATGCATAAAGTAGGCATTGTGGGTATGTAATAAAGTGGTTTTATTTTTTTCTCAAAAAGGAAGCAAGATACGAAAAACGCTCAAGGAATAAAAAAGTTATTTTAGTTGCGTAATCTAAAAAGAAACATTAAAATTAAAAATAAGTTAGTGTATTTTTTTTTGATAATATTGGTCAAGGTACCACTGGACTTGATCATTTTCATCTGTCAAGAGCTGAATAAGCCTTCTAATTTCAAACAACCTTAGCAAGTTTTAATAAAATTGGTTAAATAATGATGGAAATAAAAATAAAAAACCGATTTTGAAATAAATTGATAACATCTGTGCTTAACGTAAGGTTATATAGATAAATTTGTTTTTAGCCAGGTTCTTTTTATCTAACTGTTAGAAGTATAAACAATTTCTGATTCCGAATAAAAGTTCATCATTTAATAATGCTTAAATATTAAAAGTATTTTTGGTTCAAGAAATAACAAAAAAGAGAGTAGGTACATAGTATAATCAATGCACACAAAATGCAAGTTCAAGGTAGACAGAAATGATAAGTAGGCCATGGAGGAAAGACTAGAGCATTTAAAGAGGCATTGGTTTCATTTCAAACTTGGTCCCTTTTTCTTATTAATTCTGAACTCGTTTTAATATTATTTTTTGAACTAAAAATAGTTTCATCATTAGAAAATTATTAAATTATGAAGTTTCATCGTTAAATCTTGAAAAAAGATTAATAAATGAGAATAAGTACCAGTGTAATAGCGCTTTTTTTGAATTATATATTTATTCGATATTTCAGGTTGAAGATAAGACGTCAACATACGGTTTTCACTAGTCTATTTAGCTATAATTTGGACAGATTTTTATGAAAAAAACAGTCACATCATTGCTCTTGATTTTATAGAGATTTTGCAGCTTTTGGTAATTATATTAAAAACGCATTCTAGCGGTATCACTAGGCACTAGACATAGACATATCATAGGTAAGATGGGGTTGATGGAATAATAAATGCTTTTTCCAATAGGGCCAAGCTTTTAGGAGTTTTAGGAGTTATAGTTGTTATCTTATAGACACGTCAGTATATCCTAGCTTTCAAAAGTATACTTATTCTTTGGTAACATTTACTATGCCGATTTCAATCACTTTAAACATTTAAGAAGGCGGTTACGCCCTCTTGTGACTACCTTCGAATTTTGAAACTATTTTTCGCCGCTTTAGTAATCATTCTTTTACTACAAGTTTCTATGGCGTATACTTTCGTAGATACAGCACTTATCATGTTTATATGACCACCCAGTATAGGTGCGCTATTTGGTTGAGGATTGGTGACTGGCTATTAAAATTAAAAAGAATCATTTCTAATTTTTGCGTATTTTTGGACATTTGAGATTAAGCCAAGAGCGAAGACCAAAAAATGTGTAAAACAAGGATTTAGGTTTTGGTATTCGGAGGAGGTTCTCTTTGAGATGAATGCGCCACACTCAAATGGTTTACAGAGTTCTTTGGAACAAATGATATGCAGTAAAAATGGTCTGAAAAAGGGCCGCAGTCTTATAAATAGTGATTTTCGTGTAACAATGTAAATAATTCAACCATTTTACCCACGTCCAAAGAATAAATGACGCACTCTTCAGTATTCACCTGCCTCTTATCAATTTAAAGGCTAATTCATTCAGCCAAACCTTAAATTGAAAGGTGCGATCCTATTTAACCCAAACTTCTAAACAACATCCTTATTCCCCGAAATGAAAAATACCCTTCAGCGGGAGGTAACCTGCGTCTATCAATCTAGTAGGTTCAAATTTAATTAACTGATATCTAGAGATCTGAACATGCGATGCTCAGGTGTTTCTACTACCAAGTAGCTACCGAAGACATGCGTTGTGCCTCAACTGCATTAGGTGGCCAGTAGCGCATCTTATTGCTTACATTCCTAATAGGCGGAAGAATTATTGTAATCGCGAAAATATATAATTTGAAATAAGATGTTCTTTGGGCGTTTTATGACATCTACATTATGAAAAATTATGACACTGTCTGTCTGTTAATCCTACCATGATAACATATAGTACCATGATACTACGACTCTGACAGATATGATCACTTGGCGGACAGATTTCGAACCGGTCTGCGCATGACGTCACCGCGTGACAAAAGTGTACAAGCACATGGCGCCTAAGCATTGATTTTTTAAAGTTTTATTTCGTTTCTTGTTATATCTGTGTTAGATATTTAATATTCATACAAAATGAAAATAGCACATGCACAGAATAATATAAACGATACATATTGCTCTGTATCTGAATAAAAAATTAGTGAAATAGTTATACAGAGAATTGATATTACTCGACGCGTGACCCGTTTGCAGTAGTTCCGAGCGTACTGAATTTCAGATTCAAAAAATTGAATGATGTACTCAAAAAAAATTACACTGTGGAAAAAGAACAGAGCCAGAGCGGACTGGACGTATTTTTCTTAAATTTTATATAAGAGGTCGATTGGAGTGCCTAGTGAAACCATCTTTTTGTGGGAAAATTTCTCGGGTAAGGGGTGGAATTTTTATATACTCCATTCCTTTGATTACCGTTCTTTTTTTTATATATAGTTTATGATGTTGCGTCACCAGCTCTTCAAGCCAATTTGCATATGTATTTACTGTATAATTCTCTTAATAAACGGTAGACAAGAAATAAATAACATGATTTTGTCATTAGAGGTTTTTAAAAATCATGAACAAGCATAATCGCATTATGTTTATGGCGAATGAATATTGACTCTTTTCTGCTAATGATTGGTAGCGTTGGAATTTTTGAAATTATGGGATAAGAAAAATACATTATCAAATTTTCTTATTTTTTATTTATTCAAATATATGTCACAACCGCACTATACGTATATGTTAAACATAAAATAAAAACATATCACAACACAACAATACAATATCTTTCTGGGCATTGTATTTAAGGTGAAGGTTAAGGTGAAGGTGAATATGTTTGAATTCAAAAGTTTGATGCACTTGTAGTGATGATTTCTGATGGCCTGGGTATAGGGCACATTATTTGTTGCGGTCTTGTGTTGTAGTTAGGTATTGATTCTGTAAATATGAGTCTATAGGGATATATATTTTGGACAGACAATAAGAACTAAAAAAGGGGTGAATAAGAACATATAGAACTAGCCTTTCTCTATATGAACTGAAAATGAAATATCAAAATAAGTTCTGCAAACGGTAAATCTCCATCTTTTAGCGCATTTTTATTTTATGTAGCATTTTTTTTATTCCAAATAGGAAAGGCGCTAGGAAAGCTGGATGCACCGTCGCAGGACCCTGTATACTTATTACTTTATACTATTTTACAATCTTAGGGAATTTCCGTTTTCTAATATTCGAGGTCTCTCTAATTCCCCTATCAAGAATTCGTATTCTGAAATACATTTTACCTCTAAAAAACAAGCTCATCTTTGCTTCATTAGTCACATCTACATTCACTGATAATTTGTTTAAATTCGCAGGATAGTTTTTTTCAATTTTCAAAGCGTTTCCATTATAGTTGGAAAATATATGGCCGAGCTCATTACATTTTGCCAAGAACTCATCTGTATGTTTTTATAGTCCACCTTCTGTTAAATGGTTGACCCAAGTGAGATAAATATCTGTGCAATCTGGGATATAACCCAGTTTCTCCCTATTTTTCAAAATAAATGGAATGAAACCTGCCAAATTTTCCAAACCATCCCAAGTAGCGGTAGTGTGACTAATAGTTTTTACTTTTTTTATTATTATTGTTCGAACAACCCACAACCGCACAATAAACCATTGTTCAAATATGTGTTAAACTCCAGAATCGCAAATAATTAATGCTTCATCAAACTTTACTACAGTAAACGAGTAAACTCAAGAAAATAAACTGAAAATGTTCGGCTATAACCTGTAACTAAACAAGTAAACAAACCCCGTTTGTCACACGCTGGCGTCACAGGTGGAAGCGAGACGGAAGACATCATGCGCGTGAGCATACCTTCTAAAGTCGTCGTATCATGATATAGCACTGAATCTGATGAGATTTTGACAAGCATTAAGAACCAGGAACGTTTTGGAAACAATTTGGAAATAAGTTCAGATGTTTGCAGATCAAAGGTCCTACAGTATCCTTTTTGCGCGTGGGCTTGCAAAAAATGGATCTAATAAGCTTAGTTCGAGTCAAGATTAAGATCATTTTGAGTTGCCTCTAGTCTAGTTTACATGTACTATATGGTGTAGGAGTTTTTTCAAGTGTATCAGAGTTTGTCTAAACTGAAGCATCTTTCAACCATTTTTTCGGCCTTTGTCAATAATATTGACCAACAGTCACCTATTTATAGGACAATTACAAGTACCTCCAAATATAACACCCTGGGAATAAATATGCGATCGAAGGATGACATGCAGCAGTCGAGCGGGTGCTTCTGATGGGATCGCTGAGCGGCAGAACTATAGAGGATAGATCAGAGGAGCAGACTCCGTTTGAATATCGGTAGAAGAGTGAGAGGTCACCAGCCGCACTCCGGCTAGAAAGTGGCTGGAGATGGCGCGTTAAGGCTGGGTCACCAATTAGCCAAATTGCCCTTCTTTGGACGGCATCTAGTATAGACAGGGTGGTAGGGGCAGCAGCTCCCCAGACATGATAGTAATACTTCAGGCCAGATTTTATCTTGGCTTTATATACCGTGACAAGGCTCGATGGGAAGAAGTATTTTCTGGTTCTGATGAATAGGTACCCAAGCTTTTTACCTGCAGCTGCTGCAATTGACGGTACGTGTTCGTGCCAGATCAGATTTTCTTTATTGTTGACCCCTAAGAGCTTGAATGGATAGATAGATAGAATAATTTATTGACCGTTACATTATAATATGTTTACAGTCACACATGATCAGTTAGAACAAATAAAGTCTACAAACTCCTGGGTAGAATAAAAACAATGATCTAAAAGTAAAGATTTAATTAACTTGAATCTAAATTTGTATATTCATATCATATTTTATTAGGATATACGTTTGCATGTCGGCATGAATAACCTCTGTGTTTTCGAGCAGACAGTTCATACAACATATTTTGCAAAGGAAACCCCACTCCAGGGAAAGCTGGAAAAAAGTCTCTCAGACCATCACAATCAGCATGGCCGTGGTGCCAGATTTTGCGGCTTGGGCGAATTTTCGAACACGCACATATGTCACAGAAGGGAACGTAACTTCGACTAAGCCATGATCAGAGTTGCCTAAAGCAGACTATACATCGACCTTGTAAGGGGCACGATGAGTCGCCAGAAAAAGATCCAGCAGGCTAGTGGAGAAAAAAGGTGGGAGCTTTCAAACTAGCTGTGTCAGACCTTGACTTATGGCGAATGCTTCGACGGCGCGCCCCGCTGCGTCACTTTTGTGAGCCCGACCAGGCTTTCTTGTGGATGCTGAAATTCTTCAAGAGAGCTACTTTGAAGACGGATATGGAGAAACTTGTAGTTCAGGGTCATGCCCCGAGTGGGCGGCGCCGTGATCGTTCCCCTACACGATGGGTGGATACGATGAAACTGTTGCTGGATATGAGCATCAAAAGCGCCACTGAACTGACAGTAAATCGTGAATGATGGCGAGCTACAGTTTTCAAAACTGTTGATAATATTCGTGTCGGCAATAGTCTAGCTCTGACTTAATGCATTTTACGAGTTCACAACATGTCTGTTAAGACATTGTGACTATGATGATGAGCTAGTGAGGGTGAACGGTAGATCATCATGGTTTTCATCATTTCAAACATATGTGCAAACAAATTTGACCTTGTACTTGCTGACAATCCGACTATACGTGAGGTAGCTATTACTATTCCGACATGGTAGGAATCCGCTTTCTGCCGCAACCAACCTTTTGTCGAGAGTCCAACGCGGTCGGTCTGATGCCCTTAGGGCGATAGTATTTTTCCGCAAGTACTTGCCATTACGTAACGTACGCGTATATATAAGCGACCTGCTGGGTCGCCGCCCACTCGATCCGACAATTCCCTTGACCGGCAGATGTTCCACTGCGAATGTTAATGTTAATTGTCTTTTCGCTCGGGGATAGAGCAAAGGACGTGCCATGACGCCACAGCGGGGCTATACGGCGTTACCTTTAATTGTTACCTTTCGTGAGAATTTTAAATCGACCTCAGCTGGCTCTCGGGCATCGTTCCACCATGCCACCTCAATTCTTTAGCCGATTCGAAGGGAAATAAAGGTATACAGCGATTACCAAATTACTTTTGAACAGGTTATACTACCTATAAACAAACAGCGTGAATGATTAGCCGTGAGTTATGAATACAGCCTCCTATACTGTATTCACATTGAACTTGCGCCGCGTCAAAACACAGTATTCCGAATGCTCAAATTGTCCAGGGCCGCACTGCCCTTTATGACCTACTGTTAAAAACAAAAAGAAAACGAATGATTTCACGGTAATATTTAGTTTTCATTTATTAATTGAAAAAATACATGCTTTTGGGGATTCAAGTTAAAACTGCGGCAAATGTTGTAAGGGGTCAAAATTTAAGAATTTCTGCGCAAGGAGTTTCTGTATTCAGTTACATCATCAGATATCGCAAATATTTACAAATACAAAGTTTTAACTCCCTGAAATATCTAAGTAATTAACAAAAATATGAAAAAGTGTTGTTTGTTAAAAACTTATAAAAATACATAATTAATTTAGTTATCTTAATATTTACATATATAACTAGTACATATAAAATACCTTATAAATAACAGGAAGGCGTAGGGATGTGGCGACCCCATCGCCCAGAGGTGATGGTACACCTTGCACCGACGACGGTGCATCATGTACTATTATCTTTGCAATCAGCCACAGGGGGGAGAAGTGGAGTCACTTAGCTTCGCCCGCGGTGCAATCACCCCCACATCGGAACATTTCCGGGAAACTAGAAATAGGTTCCCGCAAATAGGCGGCGCCAAATGGCCTCATGGTTCATGTTCCGTCGCTGGACCGATGTTCCCGGTTTCTCATAAGTGACAAATTGGATTGATTAGAAGTAAAAAATGATCAATGGCTCTTCCAGGATCAAAAGATTCTGGAGGTAAAATACCTGGCCGTTCGGATCTCCGGATGCCAGATGGTCCGGGGGGAACATTAAGCGAAGTTTGTTTAAAGAATTGTGCTGCCACTCCTCGTTAGGCTAACAACAGAAGCCGTCCTTCGCAGCAACTTCGCACTGACGACAGGCCCGAAGGCCAGAGAAACTTTTTCAGGGCCGACTTTACAAATATACGAGGACTTGCCTCAACACCTTCAGGCAGAGAAGCCACACATTCTGGCTCTTACAGAAACTCTAGTCGGCTCTTCAACAATGGATAACTGCTTCAGATATCCCGGATATGACTTATACACCCGATTTAGACGTAGGTTTGACGTATGCGTGTACGTTAAATCTGGGCTTTCTTGTCATCGAGAAGAAGAGCTCGAACTGGAAGGATTTGACATCATATGGCTCAAAATATCCTTCCAAAATCATTCCAAGTTTATATGCTGCATTTATAGGCCACCAAGCAATAACAACTGCAAAGAGCTCTTCGAGAAGCTTTCAGCCACTGTGGACGCGCTGCAATCAGATCACCCTCATCCAGAGATAGTCTTTTTGGGTGACTTCAACGTTCACAACTCCTACTGGCTCAAACACTCAAACAAAACGGACGACGAGGGACGTGAAGCTGAAGCCTTCGCTATTAGCTGCGGCTTGGAGCAGATAGTCAAAGAACCAACAAGGATCCCCAGCCGCCACGGAGATTTTGCTAGTCTGTTGGACCTATATCTAACAACTACTCCAACAATCTACACAGTGAAAGTAACTGCTCCACTGGGATCGTCTGACCATAACACCGTCTCAACGCTATGCAGAATGCATTCTCCAGATCTCCACCATGCAAAGCCTCGCCGGGTCTGGCATTACGGATCAGCAAAGTGGGACGACCTAAGAGAATACTACCAGTCCTTTCCCTGGAACGACGTCTGCTTCAAGTCACGAGACCCATCAGCTTGCGCCCAAGAAATAACAGAGGTATTAATATCTGGCATGGAAGTCTATATTCCTCATGTTGTCAAGCATCCCTCCAAAAACAAGCCATGGTTCAATCAGCGCTGTAGAGATGCAGTTTCCTCTAAGAACCACCATTACAAAGAATGGAGGAAAAATCCAAATGCCGCGAACCACCGCAGTTTTATCGACGCCAGAAATCACTGCAAACGCGTGATTAACAGCAGCAAGGAGGAACACAAACAAAAAATTAAGAACAAGCTCCTCTCATGTCCTAGTTCGTCCAGAACATTCTGGTCTGTAGCTAAGGCTGTTAGTCAGAATTTTTCCTATTCGTCAATACCACCCTTGACCAGAGATGACAAGTCCATCGCTTCTGCTCCTAAAGAAAAAATCAGACATCTTGGGGAAGCTCTTCGCAGCCAATTCTAGTGTAGACTTTCAAGGAAGTACTCCGACCACCACCATAAGCGTGAACTCGAGAATGGCAGAGGTCAAATTTCAACATCGAGATGTAAAAAGCATCCTCCAAAAACTGAACACCAATAAAGCTACTGGTCCTGACCAAATTCCAGCTATTGTCCTTAAACGCTGTGCCGCTGAGCTTGCACCTATTCTTTGCAAGCTCTTCAAACTTTCGTATCAACGAGGCGTGTTTCCCGATTCGTGGAAGATTGGCTGCGTGCAACCTATCCCTAAGAAAGGCAAAAAAACTGATCCCACCAACTACAGACCTGTGACTGTCATTAACACACAGTTCCTGAAATACCTGGACAACAATGACATCATAAATGATCGCCAGTATGGCTTCCGCAAGCACAGGTCTACAGGTGACCTCCTTGCCTACGTCACTCACTTGTGGAACAGAGCAATAGACAAACATGGCGAATCCCGTGTTGTTGCACTTGACATATCGAAAACCTTCGACAGAGTGTGGCATGACGGACTTCTGGTCAAGCTTGCTGCTTATTGACTACCACCTGGCCTGCGCTAGTGGCTGAATAGCTTTTTGAACGATCGATCTCTGTTTGTTGTAGTCGAGGGCTGTTCATCAGACGTATTTTCAATAAACGCCGGTGTTCCTCAGGGATCTGTCCTATCCCCTACACTGTTTCTGCTGTACATCAACGAGCTGCTGGAAATGACATCCAATCCAATCTACAGCTTCGCAGATGACAGGACATTAGTGTCGTGCATGGAACCAGGCAAGCCACTATCATCCCAGGAGACGGTAAGTCGGCGACAGCAGCATGCCTCACAGTTCAACGCAGATATCAAAACAATTGCCGAGTAGGGATTAGCAAATAAAGTACAGTTCAACGTACAAAAAACTCAGGCAACAACACTGACAAAGAACTCTCACGATGGCTTACCAACCGTGGAAATGGAGGGTCATCCCATAGTCGAATCACCTTCCGTCAAGCTCTTGGGAATCAACATCAACAATAACATGTCCTGGCACGACCACGTCGTCAGTATTGCTAAAACGGCATCCCACAAGCTTGGAGTTTTGTTCCGCTGTAGGAAGTTGTATACACCAGAGCAACTGCTGCTGCTCTAC
The DNA here is from genome assembly GCA_951848785.1 of Callosobruchus maculatus. Lineage (NCBI taxonomy): Eukaryota > Metazoa > Arthropoda > Insecta > Coleoptera > Chrysomelidae > Callosobruchus > Callosobruchus maculatus. Next base: position 3,165,425 of record CATOUR010000081.1, on the reverse strand, counting down.
AAGGCACAGATCCGACCATCTGGAGTATTGCTCCCATGTATGGGGATGTGCTCCGAAGCACTCTCTAAAGCTTCTGGACACTATCCAGAAAAGAGCAATTAGATTAATCGATACGCCTAACCACACAAAGGACCTCCACAGCCTGGAACATCGGAGGAGGGTGGCTGACCTATGTCTGTTTTACAGATTCTATCACGGAAGATGTTCGAGTGAGCTCTCCCAGATAATAACACCAAAGGCCGTCCGAACCAGGAATACTAGAGAAGCTCTGCGAGCCCATCCTTACCAGGTCGAGGTCCTTACTCCCCGAACCAGTCTCCTCCAGCATTCCTTTTTCTGGAGAACTTCGACGCTGTGGAATCAGCTGCCGGGGAATTTGTTTCCCGGCGGCTACAACCTGCAGCGTTTCAAATCTAACGTGAACAGACATTTGTCCTCTCGCAGCGCTTCTACAGCGCCATAGGCTTTCAGCCTTTGCGGGAGGCCGACCATAAAAAAAAGGAAGCTTAAGAATAATCCGACAAGCTCGAGGAGCTGTCTTCGTCCAGATTAATAATAAATGGGTCCATTTGTCTGTCAACTATGTTGTCTATCTCCCACATATTCTTTTCCACCTTCTGGCGCACATGTTCGATACACTGCTGCCATTTTTCAGCGGTTATCAGTGATACGCCTTCGTGGAAAAGAGTTTTCATGTCCTCAAATTTAAAAGTGGTTTTTTTGGCTGCAACGTATTGTTTAATTTCTGCCCAAACTAATTCAATTGGATTCAGCTCGCAGTGGTATGGAGGGAGGCGAAGAATTATTTTATTTTGATGTTTAGCCATCTCGTCTACGATAAATTTATTATATTGCTCTCTATGTTGTTTTACAATTTGCAGAAGTTCTACTTTCAGCATTGTTTCATCGAACGCTATATTTTTCGATCTCAACCATCCCTGTATTTCAGACTTCCTGAAAGCTGTTGATGGTATTTTTTCTTTCTTCCTCAGTGATATGCGGCATTATCTAATACAATAACACAGTTATCCTCGCATTTTGGCAGTGTATTCGATAACCAGTTTTCGAATGATTCTCCGGTCATCTCTGCGTGATAATCACCTGATGTTTTCGAATTGAAGGCCCACAAAGCATCTGGTGCAAAACCATCTTCGCTTCCAATATGGCATATGATAAGCCGTTTCCCTTTCCCTGAACAAATGAATTTAATTATTAGATGGAGTTGGCAGTTACAAATTTATACAATTTATGCTTGAAATGAGTAATATATAATATATGCAGAAATCGCGGTAGGTCCAACGAAGTATAAGGAGAACGAAGGGGATTACCGAAAAATTTTGGCTACGAACTACCTGAGTAATTGAATAAGGGCTTAATTTATATCAATAATATGATTATTAGTAGTGTATAATATCATGCACCTAGGTGTAAAATCAAAATTAGGAATAAATAGTATAAATACCAAGAACTATAGGTACATTTTGGATTAGGTATTTCCTTTCCTAGACCAATTGGTTTGAAATTCCCTTAGTTCTACTAATCACTTCCTGATTGTCTCTGTTTGTACCTACCCTGCGTTATCAACAAACAAGGCTTCAATGCGCTTTTTGAAGATTGATACTTGATTTATTATGAAGAGACAGAAATATGCCCTAGAAAAGTAAGGTTTTGCCTTTAGGTATAGATAAAACATGGATTAATCCGCCGGCATTGACTTCATGTAAATTTTATCCGAAAATAAGTTTGTTTTTGGAATACTGGGGTGTAGACACATTAATAATATTTTGGGTGGAAACAGAAAGATTATATGGAGACTAGACATATTCAACCAATTGATTTGACGTAGTTTATGTGAAACCTGGTCATACTCTTTTCAAATGAAACACAATTTTTTAATGAAAGAGGTTGTACATACCTGACGGATTTTTTAATCCAGTGGAAAGTCCGTGCAAAAAAGCTTGTCTTGAGGATGCAATCAACGTATCAATCCACACCTTTGATTTCGTGTGACCAGCATTGATCCACGTTTCGTCCAGATAATAGATTTTCCTGCCTTCATTCCTGTATTTTCTTATCATTTTCAGGTAATTTCTCCTCCATAAAATTATTTGTTCTTTTTCCATCAATACACTATTCTTCCACGGGTTTTAAACTCAAAATTGAGTAGCTTCAGTAATTTATAAAATGTAGTTCGCTTAAAACTTGGCAAATCGGGATCATCGTTCACTTCTTTCAACACCTTGTCGATTGTTGGTAACTCATTCCGAAAAAAATTGATGTATCTTGCGTCTTACTGCATTCCTGTCAAAGTCGTCTACGGTGTCGGAAACTTTTTTATATTCTGTCGGTTTTCGAGGTTCAGACAATATATGAGATTGTTTGTACTCTTTTCTTATACTAAACAGGGTCCTGGCGGAAACACCTGTCTTCTTCGAAACTATTTTCTCTATTTCATGAATAGAGACACCAGGATTTTCCAGAAATTCACTTTTGAAGACATTCAATACGATCTCTTTAGCTTGAAGATTCAGGTGTCCTTTTTTCTGTCGCTTTTTTGGAGGAGACACTGTAGTGCTGGTACCGGGAAGGGAGATGTTCGCACCTTCATCGGCCATGTGAGTAAATATAGAGATTTTTCAGTTAATGTAATTATACTCAGTATTAAGCCTATTTTAATATCCAATAAAGAAAACCTGCACATCTGACCAATAATTAAGGGGCCCAAAATTTGAAATCACTGTTTTTAGTCAGGAGACCAAAACATTCAAAATAAATTTAAAAATACGTATACCTACCTGGATCTGGAGCTCCAAATTACTCTTAATAACTTTGCAAGACATTAGACTTTCGACATAATAATGAAAAAATAGCACTTATGGGGGAATTTTGCGCCGTACGTGACTGTTAAAGGTAAAAAGGTGATAATTCACAAATTTCCAAAATTATTTAAAAAACTATGATTTTACTTTATTATGACATATTAAAGAAAAAACTCATAACAACTAATAAACCACATAATCATTGATGTTTTAAAGACTTTTAATAAAAAAAACTAATACCCAAATTGTGATTTTTGACGTGTTTTTGCTATGTACTATTGAACTTCTGCTAGATTAAGTTGTATGGAAAGTTAACAAAGGAAACGAATAATAAAACAATAATCTGACTTTCAATTCCATGGCAGAATCTCCTGGGAAGCGGTGTCGTAGCGTATGCCATCCCTTTCTTTCAGAGTAGCTTTTTGCGAGCTCATGTCGGCGAAACGCAGTTGTGTTTTCAATAATTTTCCTTTTACATTCGTCTAATTTCTATCTAAGCTCTCCCACGGTGTTACTGTCACGAGTGTAGACAATTTCCTTGTAATGGCACTACCAATCCACCGGATTGGGAAGGTTGTGTCCAAGTAGTTGCGCTTTCCCTAGCGTAATGGCATGAAGCGCCATCTTGGTTGGAATATCAGATTCCTTCGTATCTCAAGGTTTACGCTAATGAGTGGGACAAGTTATTTTGCAGCAAAAATAAATAGGTCACTCCATCCAGCCTAGACGGCAGTTCGATGGGACCTATTAGTTATCCATTCACTATTCTCGTCCACAAGTTGACACTAAATCTGTTCTGAAAGTTCGATTGTCGTGCAATGTGACGATTTTCCGTTGCCCAATAATGGTAATTATGAATATTAAACGGTCCTGTCCTCGCAAACCGGGATTCATCGGTCCATAAGATTTTGTTAAAGAAATCGGGATCTTCTCGAACCCTTCGTAACATGAGCTCGCAAAAGGCTACTGTGAAAGTAAGGGACGGCATATGCTACGATAGCGCTTCGCCAAAAAGCTTTTTGTTTTTGTTTTTAACGATTTCTTGAAAAAAAACTGAAAAATCTTTAAATTTTCCAAAAATAAATCATAACTCGAAAACTATCAATAATCGATACACATACATGGGAGTGTTTTGGATAGGTCTCGGTACCGGGCTATCTAAAAAAAAAAAATCAATAACGTCACCTGATTGGTCACCCTGTATTGTAATTACCTACAAGGCCCTGCCTTGTAAATGCCTGCCAGGGTTCACAACTTGTATAACAGTTATAAACAAATAAATAAATAAATAAATAAATAAATAAATAAATAAATAAATAAATAAATAGGTAAATAAGTAAAATAGAAACTTCTTACGGTTCTTTCGAGAAGTCTATTGTATCGTCCTCTTTATGTGCAGCATCTAACTTGGTAAACAAATCTCATATCGTTGGGACGTACCTTACATTCAATCACTGATTGGAACAGGTGTAGTGGTTCTTGTGATCTTTTGCTCAAAACTGTACGTAACCACATAAAGCATAGAGGAGTGCAGACGTATGGAGAAATAATCCCCGACGTGCGTCAACAATATTAATGCCTCCCCAGCACCGTGCAGTGACATTCACTATGGTTGCATAGAGGGCGGTACGGTAGCTTTGATCGCGACGCGTGCAAAAAGCCTCTTTCACACAGCTAACGAAACGTAACCTCATCAAAGCGCCTCTCGCTTTTCCTCCAGCTCCTACTTGATTTCCTGCCATGGGCGTCCTTTGCTTCACATGGGTTGGAAAGCTCGTGATGTATTCCAAGACTGTTAGGCTGCGTTTCCACCAGAGATGTGCTAGGAAGATGTGTGGCGGAATTGCGAAGCGGTGTGCAGATGAGCGTTGCGAGGATGTGTAGTGGGTTTTTTCAAATTGTCTCCATTTCATCACGTATTGTTAAATATAATAATACTTTTCTCCTTTGATCCATTTTTGCCTTACAATATATCTGCACGTCTACCTCTAACAAACGCAATCTCTAAATTGACTGCTAGTAGCTTTTTGCTCACTTAAATCCACAGCACACATCCCTCGCCTACACTCATAGCACACATAGAAACACATTCCTAGCACCCATTCCTCGCCAACTTGTCTTGTTTTGTACGTTCAAAAACCTCGCTCCACTAAGCCATTTCCACCAGAGCTTTACAGAAACTACATAATGAAGAGCTCACTACGAATACAACAAACTTTTCACTTTCACAACCCCCACCGTTAATCTAACGCCATTTTACCACCTCTAAAAAATGTGGAAAACGATCAAGAAGTGTGATCTGTTTTCATGTTTTTAGTTTTTTTATTATTGCTGCACCACCACTGACGCGATTTTTAAGAATCATACACGTTTTCCTACTACGACTTCACAGCATATCGCTGCTCAAATTTCATTACAATCCATGAAGCGGCTACTGAGGCTACGAGACTAGAAGATCACCAATAGACAGACCGACAGATAGACCGACAGACAGACCGACAGGCAGACAGACAGATAGACCGACAGACAGACCGACTAGGGATTCATCAAGCCAAGTAGCTTGAATTTTTTCTTAAATACTTGACTTAACTTGAAAGCTCAAGCTTTTGAAAAGTTGATATTTGACTTGACTTGATTTTAGATCTGAACTACTTGACTTGATATCAAGTAAAATCAAACTTCTGGATATTACTTGATATCGATCTGTAAAATGCGAATCGAAGCGTTAAAATAGGGGAATCACCGAGGTTACGACAGCAAGCAGGCTCCCGATGACTTTAAAACTTTAAAGCCAACCGACACTGAATGGGCATTAATTGAATTGAATTTGTTAGTACCTTAATGTTTTTAAGAGTATTTTCATCATTTTTGCATTAATATGCTGCTCGATAGACTGAATTCGGGCTATGGAACTTGGAATAAACCTGAAGAGATGAAACCGATGAACAGATTATAAATAGTATTCAAGCGACAAGGGACAGTACTGAAGACACGAATGTATTTTTCCAAACCTTGCCGCAATGGCCAAAGACTTTTTGCCAACGCAAGCTTCTTCAGCTCCAGTTGAAAGGCAGTTTTATAGAGCTGCCTTAACTCTTACCAAAACAAAAAATCGATTAGACGATAACTCCGTTAGAAGCCTGATGTGTCTCAAATCATGGATGGCAAATGGAGATATTCATTTTTTATTACTTCTGTGTCATCGGCATCGATTGCTCTGGTCGTTAGCCTCGTGTTCTGTGTAGGCTTGTCTGTTTCCCGGCGCCACTATAGGAACAGCACTGTTCATTAGAAGCCAACAGTGAAGGCTCAGGTGCGGATTCTTCGCTGAGCTTTTTTTTATGGATATTCAATTTTGATTGAAAAAACCAGAAATAAATTTCCGCCTCTAATGAGAATCGAACCAGGGACCTTCCGGGCACGAGCCCTCGACTCTAACCACTGAACTAACCCACCCCCATTTGAGTTTGTTGTTTTTCTATGTATTACTGTCAGAATTCAGAATATTTCGTATTTTTATTTCATATTGTTACATTCATTATTTAACTAAATTTGTTGGAGTTTTCGTTTCTGGATCTTTTTTTTTTTAAATAAAAGATTACATCTTTATATTCATAGATTTTTATTGTTTTTGTGTTTTGGCAATTAATCAGATTAACATAAAAAAAGAATTATTTTTTTTCAAGAAAAATCAAGTAGTCAGCTTGAAAAACTTGATTTTCAAGTTGCTTGATGTGTAACTACTTGACTTGACTTGAACTTCGAAAACACATCTTGACTTGATCTTGACTTGATATCAAATCAAGTCAAGTAGCTTGAAAATCAAATCATGTCGCGAATCCCTAAGACCGACAGACCGACAGACAGACCGACCGACAGACCGACGGACCGACCGATGGACAGACCGACGGACAGGCCGACAGACATACCGATAGACAAACCGATAGACAAACCGATAGACAAACCGACAGACAGACTGACAGACCAACAAAAATGACTGTCGTGAATTTTCGTTATGTAGATATCATAAAACGCCCAAAAGCCTATTATCTCAAAATCAAAAATTTTTGCGATCAGAATACTTCCCTCATCTATCGGCTATTGGTGTGGGAAGTAAAAACCTGCACAGATCGGTCCAGTGTCATGAAGTTCTGGCGTTTTGTATTAAATAACCATAAAATAGCATTGGATGGTATTTAAAAACATATGAACTGTTATCTAATAATCCAGGTCTATATGATGGATTGTAAAAGGAACACGATTTGTAATGCATCTAAACATGACACATGATTTTGTTACATCTGAAGACCTCGTAAACCATTCCAAGACGACAACCTTTTATATTTAAAAGCCTACTTGACTCACCCCTATACATGAAGATTAGCAGGAGGATCCATTAATTTTATCTATATCAAAAGCACCTACACTGAAAGTACCTCAGAGTTTTTACACTTAAGTGATTAACCCAGCTTTTTGATTATGTAAATGCATCTTCCGAAGGATTAAAGAAGACTGCTCCACCTGCTTTGAGTCTAAGACAGATAACACGGCAGTCTGGCTCTGGCTATGAACAGATGGATCTGTTTGATAATGAGTTCGTTGCTTCTGCTTCAGGCTTTACGTTTTCTGAATAGATGTATCTAAGAAATCAAGTTGTTGGACTCAGTTCTTCCTCATACTCTAATTTTTCGTTTCGTACAGTGAGCATTTTTTGGGGTACGCTTAAATATATCAGAAACGACCCTGTATCATCACATTGCCGATGCATGCAGTTGAAGAAACCAGTCAAGAATTACAGTTTTTGCGCAGACAATTCGCTACGGTAGAGTCATATAAGTAGTAGCTTTCTAGGAAGTTTATTCGGTTTTTTTTATGGTCGGCCTCCCGCAAAGGCTGAAAGCCTATGGCGCTGTAGAAGCGCTGCGAGAGGATAAGTATCGGTTCACGTTAGATTTGAAACGCTGCAGGTTGTAGCCGTCGGGAAACAAACTCCCCGGCAGCTGATTCCACAGCGTCAAAGTTCTCCAAAAGAAGGAATGCTGGAGGAGACTGGTTCGGGGAGTAAGGACCTCGACCTGGCAAGTACAAAGTACAATAATAATCCTACAATAGTTTATAAATTCTTTTTATATAACTAGATATAAGGTCTATATTCTAAAATATCAGTTAATTTAGATTTGACTCACTGTAATCACTGTAATTACTACAGATAAAACACAAACGATGACACAGTTTTACAAAAAAAAAAAAAAATTGTCTGTTGCCGCGGGTATCACCGCAAATTTTCATCTTTTCAAGTGCCTAGATTCCGAATATATTCACAAAGTACGCAATGTGCTAGAATTTTCATAATTTTTGCCTATCTTATATTTTGAACATTTATCGGTGTGTTGTTAATTAAACAACAAATATCACGTGATCCCCACTCTCATACCCCTTGCTCCACACAACAGCTAAGATCTGAATTTTAGAATATTGAAGTAGTTACAAGTGAATCTAGAAAATTTTCTGGGTAACCATAAAGCAGCAAAATATCAAGAAATTGTCAAAATATGCTGACAAACTTTAAAAGCAAATATGAGTGTCAAGTTACACTATCTCCACAATGAGCTAGATAAATTTCCAGATAATTTAGAAAATTATAGTGACGAACAGGGAGGAACCAGGATCTAAAAGTGATGGAAGAATGGTATTAGAGTTGATGGGATCGTCACATAATGGCAGATTATTGCTGGTCTCCGAAAAGAGATTGTCCCCTAAAAAATTATAAAAGAAAAGCTCATAAAAGGCGTTTTATGGAAATGTAAAATATATTTGCGGTATCTTACTCTTTATTTACTTCGATGTATCCTAATTTCTCAAAACGTAGCTGATATTATAAATATAGGTATCTGTTATTTTGTTTCTAGTAAAATGAAAATATTGAATAAAAAAATTAGAGCAAATCTAACAAAATTATTGATATTTTCATGAATAGTGAAAGAAAGTGACCCAAAATTATTCTCATATCTAGGGCAACACTGTAGACCAGTGTAATCAATAAAGCAACCTAACCTAACCGACGAACACTGCACTCTTACGCCACTGTCACTATGGCCTTTTGTGAAGACAGAGAAGGCTGTGGGTTTGTAAAACAGCCTGCTGTTGCCAGTTTTCAGTGTGGTGTCTGATTAATAAATAACTCAAACGGTTGACAATAAATAAAGCTTGTTTTCTTAATTCCCGATCCTAGAGGTCTTTTCGTTTTTCCAATTTCAAATGCAATTTTCAAAAAGCACCACTCTCGGAAGTCTACTAACAAAGACAATATCCAAGAATGAACCTCAAGGAACTAAAAACTGCACCTACCATATGAATGCGGCAAAGTATACACTGGAGAAACAAAAAGACCTCTAGGAGCGAGATCCACAAAATTATTTGGGCAGACGGTAAGGTTATTAACAAAGAACCTCACTGATATGCCGGAAATTCAAGGAAGCAGCAACAAGAAAGTGTACAGCAAGTTTAATGTGGAAATTAGACCAATACGGCACCTACTCATAAGAAATATGGAAAAACTAAAATGGAATAGGATAAACTTGGACACAAACGTGGAATGCAGTGACCATCGAATGGCCACGTTAGTAAGAACCGACGCCATCATACCAGAGCACCACGACGATAGGTCAGAAGAAGTCGCGACGAACGACTCGTCATCAAGAACTGACGCACTCAACAGAATGCGGCGCCGACCAATCAGAACAACTCACGGAAAACGACACGTCAGCTAAACGAGAATAAATCGGGATCCAGGCTCATCGACGTTATTAACGCTCTTAGATTTTAGCAAAGTTTTCGATACCATAAGCCATAACTTACTCGTCTCAAAATGCAAACATATTGGCTTTGCTGAACTCTCACTTGCTTGGCTCAATCGTTACCTGAAAGGTAGACAGCACTACGATTCTATTAAAAATTCAAGTACTATATCATCCAACAAATCAATCTGCTCTGGCGTCCCAAAAGGTTCCCTCTTGGGGCCTCACCTATTTTTACACTATTGATTTACCTATCATTCTAAAACATTGCAAGGTATAGTGCTCTGTTGACGGCACCCAAATTTATTACAGTTTCGACCCCAAAGAACCTAACTCAGCGTCTGTGAAGACCAATAGTGATATTAAAAACATCTCAGCGTATGCGAGCAGTCATAACTTGCGTTCAAATTTAAATGTCGAATGCTATATTGTTTGGTGGAAACAAGCACAGAGATACTATCAAATTCAAGGTTACTGTCAAGGTTGATGATGATGATATTAAATTTAAGTCGTGTGCACAAAATATTGGACTATACCTTGATGAACATCTCAGATTTCAGGAATATGTTAGCAGTTTAAGTATCGTCTGCTATGCTAACAAACACTTACTATCTTTTAACATGCGTAAGTCGCTTCGTGAAAGTTTGATTGTCTCTAAATTAATGTATACTAGTATTTTATAATATCTGTGTCTTCATCAGGTATCATCATCATCATAGTCACAATGTCTTAACAGATATGTTGTCAACTCGTAAAATGCATTTACTCATTTTGCGAGTTTCTCTTGGGATATCTTTAAGATTTTTAATGCAGTAGTTTCCCATTTGCTTTCTGCATCCTCATGCCGTTGATCAGATGGTATCTACTGGTTCATCTGCCTTTAGGGGCAATCTCTCACCCCAAGGACAAGAAGGTGTCCTGACTCTTGTCAACTCGTCCACCCAAAGCTGTTGGTTGAGAAGAGGTTACTGCTTATACCGACAGTAGTTCGGTTCCTTTTAGTCGCCTTTTACGACACGCAGGATATACGTTGGGAGATATTATAACCTGCCCCCACACGGGGGTATAGACTTAAAAAAATACAAAACTTTTGTTGTTGGTTAGTCAATAATCTACACAAATTTGATCACATTACGCAGGCATTCATTAACACCTGATGGCTCAAGTTGGAGGATCTTTTTAGACAGCAGCTGTTATCCTTCACCTCAAACATTTTAAGAATCTCAACCCCTAGTTACTTAAATGTCAAACTCATCTGTCGTAAATCTGTTCACATTGTGAATGTTGGACATGTGAATTTATGAACGCTCCAGCTTTGTTCCGAAGGAGTTTTACATATAATGCTGTAAAGACGACAAATTCTCTAGCCCACGCACTTAAATTGTCTCATTTGGAAGATATTTTCAGGCTGTTATTAAGACATTTATTATCGCCGGATAAGTTGAATTAGTTAAGCGAGGTTTTAGTTTAAATTATTTAGACACCGTTAAGTAGAATGGGCTATGGCCAGACTTTGCCTCTGCACTATAGTTTTATATGTACTTATAACAATTATAGTGCGATAAAGTCGTTATTATTATTATTATTATTTTTAAATTGTAACGAAAGGGACACATTCGACCAGTGGCGCTTCTAGGAGGTTTGTCTGGGGGGGGGGGGGGTAGTTACTTTATGGATAATGTAGTGGGCGCCGCCAAGGAGAGGGGGGGTACAATAAACATCTTGTCAAATGAAGAAATAATACGGTAAGAGATGAATATTTATGAAATTAAAATTTTTTAACAAACCAAAACACATAATAACAAAACCAGACTTATTATAAATAATGTAAACAGAAAAATATATTTAAAGCAATAAACATAAACAGTTAAATTTCAGTGCATGTTATTGCATCTTATTGCATCTTATTTTTAATTAATCAGTTTTGTTCCGTGTTCTGGGGGGGGGGGGTAATTACCCCCTCTACCCCCTCCTTGGAAGCGCCCTTGCATTCGACAGTCCACCTGAAGGCGATTGAAAAATTGTATAGACAATGGAAGTCCGAAACAGACCTTTTAGAAAGTTTTATTATTCAATAGTTTATAAAAAAAATCAAAATAAAAAAATATGTAAAGTGGAACTAAAACTCTTATTACTTGATGATGAAAAGAGATTTCTCATACCTTTTAGAGTGCAAAAGATTAAAAGTGCTCAAAACAAACCACAACAAAGCATCCGAAATGCCAGAACACAAACAACACAGAGAATTCTATTAAACCTAACCCCGAAAACGGCTAAATTGCATCTTTCGTAGAACCCCCTCTCCCTTCAAAAGTAATTGAATTCGACCCATTACGAATCGAACGCATGTTTGACCGGTAGGGCATGTGTACGGATACAGGGAAATTAAATGTTGGCTTCACAATGGGACCGATCAAAAGGATAATTTGCCATTTTACAATGTTTGTCATTTGCAGCATGTATTACCAGCTGTATTCTCTGTTTCGTTTCCATACAGGGTAGTTATCAGGTTGTTTCCAAACTCTGTAGATGATACTGCGCTGTGTATGGCTTTCGCGGCCATGATCCGGTTTATTTGTTTTATTCATATATGAGCTACACTTGAATCAATTGGTTAGTTTTATATAATTATTTTTTAATTTTATTTGATTTTTTAGCTTTTTTGTTTTAATTTGTATATACAATGTGTTCCACCATCATGTCGACAAACTTTGAGGTATGAAAATACAATTAAAGTTATCGAGAAAAAATACGAAAAAAAGGGATCAACCTTTTAATTAATCTTTTATTACATGTTCAATTTCTGTATCACGACTCCATGGGTTCGCGCAGTTGTAAAGCCATAGCTTGATCATTTATGGATCGATTCACGACTTTTTGGATCCAGTTTATAGGAGAATGACTGGGTATATCAAATAAGGCAAAAAAACGATATCTGAATAATTTCTAAGACCAAAAAAGTTCACCAAACTAAAAAAATTTTTTGTAATGTGCTTGTTTCGGTTAATTTCGAATAATTTGAAAAAAGCCTTATTAGTGACTGTTTATATAGACAGTTTAATGTTTAGCAGGATGTTTCCTGTCTAACAGCACACAGCTCGTTTATGTAGCACTAAAATCATCGACGGAATAGGCCTTTTTATATTATGACTAATTTTGAAATAAACGAGAATTTGGTATGCACATTGTCTTTATTGGTCTTCGGTACAGATTATTACTTAGTTGGTATGCCCAGTAATTCTCCTATGAAATGAGTCCAAAAAGTCGTGAATCGCTAGATAAATAATCAAGATATGGCGTTACAACTGCGTGAACACATGGCGCTGTGATACAGAGGTCATAATACAAAAAGGCCTATTCTGTCGAAAACTTTAGTCCTGCATTCACGAATTGAATGTGGTTAGACCGAGAACATCCTGTTAAAGATTAAAATGTCTTAATAAATAGGAACCAACGACGTCATACTGATAGACTACGCTTTGTATACCGAATGTTTGTAAGCGTTTCTGGTGGTGCGACGGAAGGGGGGAACATCAGCTGTATTGACATAGACACACCCGACGTTGCCAGTTGTGCATTAGGGCATGCTTGGTGCATGCAGCAATGTTTGTAAAATATAAAAATGGCGTTAATTCTTGACAGAATTGCAAAATTAAACGTGTTTTACAAAAGAGTATCTTCAGAGTACTTTTTCTATTACAGATAAGCAAGCCACAATCATATTTTTACTTTTTTACAACATACGTTCCATACATTTTTCTGAAAATTCATTCCAAATGATTGTCAACTTGGCATGCTGCGATGTAACTTGTAAACAATGACGTCGTTGCTTGTAAATATTTGGTTGACATTCCCAATGTTTGGAATGCCGACAAACAATTTGCCTTGGATGCGTAGTCTATCAGTATGACGTCGTTGATAGGAACCAATACGGCTTTTTTTCAAATTATTTACAAGTAACCAAAACAAGTGCATTAAAAAAATTTTTTTTTTCAGTTTGGTGATTTTTTTCAGCCTTATAAATTATCAGATATTGTCCTTTTTGCCCCAGTTGATATGTCCAGTCATTCCCCTATCAAATGAGTCCAAAAAGTCGTGAATCGGTCCATAAATAATCAAGCTATGGCGTTATAACTGCGCGAACCCATGGAGTCGTGATACAGAAATTGAACACGTAATAAAAAATTAATCAAAAGGTTGACCCCTTTTTTTTCGCATTTTTTCTCGATAACTTTAATTGTATTTTCATACCTCAAAGTTTGTCGACATGATGGTGGAACAGATTGTATACATATTAGTATTAGTTAACTAGTAATTAGAGGAGAAAGGAAAAAAACATATATGTGATGATTATAGACGTCAGAAGTCCGAAATGATTCGGGTTCGAATGTGCTGACGATTTGGACTGCGCAAAACTAGGTGCGCGGCCAGAGTATATTGGAGGCTCTTTCCAAACTGTTCAAAACCGATCCGAGTTGAAAATAACCCGAACACAAATTACAAAACCACCGATCAGCTGTCACGATACGCTAGGAAGCAACAACGAACAGCGTGTATAGAGTGAACTGAGCACGCGCAAGAGAACGATTCTCGCCCATAATCTCGTTTCCAAACTGTCCACAAATTGAACCCGAACATCCGACTGCATCTACATCGTCTGGTTTTCCCAAGAGGCGCATAAATCGTCCTCAGCATATCCCCATCTCACTAGGTTATCCCCAGACCTGCCCACATCGCATCTAATCCTGTTGAAACTTTTCCAGGTCCTCCTTTTCAGTTGTGATCCGGCAGGCAGGCTTTTAGTTGGGTTCCAAGTTTGTATGTGGTTCTCCGTTAGCCGTCGCTTCCAGAGTGCCTCTTTGGTTACTGATTTGGAGTCTGTCAGTGGGTTTGTGGACATAATTAAATTCTTCCTGGATTTAAGTCTGGATGCTGGGGATTGTGCCCCTATAAGGGTGTCTTTTATCTAACGACTGTCTACTTCGCTTTGGTATACATGAGACTTCTCGCCTGATTTGAGGGGGGTGGGCTATTCCCGCTAATACGTATGGGTGGTCCAGATTGGTAGGTTTTAGATATCCCCTGATTAGGGGTGCCTCAAGATACTTACTCATTGCGCACATTTGCTTTTGCTTCCTGCACCGACATGTGAAGGAAGTACTGTTATCGCGAAAATTACCGATTTTGGGTTTGTGACGTCACGGTCCTAGGGATTTGAATATTTTCCTCATTTTCTCGGCTTTCCGGTGCCCAACAAAATCGCGGAAAAATACGAGAAGGTTCTTATACCATACTTTATGATATGCAATCATAAAAAAATTAATGACACAAGTCCATTGTTACAACTACAAGACATTGCCTGTAGACCCAAGTCAACACCAGGTTCTAATGAACAACCAGGCTCTGCCAAGGAGTCACTCATTCAAGCTGTTAGGAGTCAACATTACAGAAAATCTGATCTGGCACGAACACGTTGCGTCAATTGCAACAGCTGCTGGTAAAAAGCTTGGGTACCTATTTAGAAACAGAAAGTATTTCTCACCATGCAACCTCCTCATGCTATATAAAGCCCAGATAAGACCTTGCATGGAGTATTGCCCTCATGTCTGGGGAGCTGCTGCCCCTACTACCCTGTCTATACTAGATGCAGTCCAGAGAAGGGCAATTCGACTAATTGGCGATCCGGCCTTAACGCGCCACCTTCAGTCACTTCCTAACCGGCGTGTTGTTGGTGACCTCACTCTTCTACCGATATTCCAACGGAATCTGCTCCTCTGAGCTATCCTCTATCGTTCCGCCGCTCACTGCTCCTATTAAATCAGAATCACACAATCTTTTAAATGAACAACAATTTGGTTTTAGGAAAAAACATGGAACAACTGATGCCATATTAAAATTCACAGAAATAACGCTACGATGTTTTGAGGATGGTGCATTAACGAATGCAATTTTTTGTGACTTGAGTAAGGCCTTCGACTGTGTATCGCATGACATTCTCATCGGGAAATTACCATTTTATGGTTTCGATGCTAGCAGTGTGTGTCTTATTAAAAATTACCTTCAAAACAGAAAACAAACTGTGAGGCTGGGGGAGACGCGATCTGAAATGATTGATGTGAGAGAGGGCGTACCACAGGGCTCTATCCTTGGGCCAGTGCTATTCCTCCTTTACATTAACGACCTCCCCTTAGCTTTAACAGACATAGACTTTGTTTTTTATGCTGACGACACAACACTTTTAATTAGGGCAGAAAATATGAATGAACTGTTGCAAAGTACATGCAACGTAAGGTTAACTGCTGAGTCGTGGTTTGCTATGAATCACCTTAGGCTCAATGATTCCAAAACTGTAGAGATGCTCCTTACTACCAAACATATTGAACAGTGTGATAGCACCAGCGCTACAAAGTTCTTAGGCATCCATTTAGATTCTAAATTATGTTGGAATGCCCATGGTGATTCATTAGCAAAATCACTGTCACAAACAATATTTGCCTTACGGCTATTATCACTCCGAGCATCTCCTGGGGTGCTGCGTGTGGCGTATTTTGCGATGTTACACTCAAAACTGAGTTATGGTTTACTCGCTTGGGGTCATTCATCAATATTCTCTAGAATATTTAGACTTCAAAGAAGAGCAGTGAGGATAGTAGCAAACATACCATATAGAGATGATTGTAAGGAAGCATTTATCAGCTTTAAAATTCCAACTCTGCCGTCACAATATGCGCTGGAATGTTTGCTGTATATTCATAAACATCGAGATGAATATGAAACTCACTCTCATCAATATTGTACTAGAGGCAAAAATGCTTTAAAATTGCCATTCAGGAGACTGACAAAATCACGCGATGGAGTTTCTTACTATGGTCCAAAATTATATAACATACTGAAACCTGAAGTTAAAAACCTCCCTCTGCCAAAGTTCAGGACTGCAATAAAAGATTTTTTAGTATCTGGTGCATTCTTTTCTATGGACGAAATCATGCACCATATCAGTATTTTAAAAGTGTGAATGTGTTTTAGTAATGTAGCTTTTAATACTTCTACTGCTACTTGTATTGACTAGCACCTTTAGGCGATATTGCTTTTCCATATTATTATTATGGATTATATGTGTTTTTATAGTTTATTTTATAAATTGTGTTTAAATTGTTATAAGTACATTTACCAAAATACTTAGGAATAAAAGTGTTTGAAACTAGAATAATTTATCGAACATTGCTGTTTAGAAAAAAAAATATCTATCGATGACGATATTCTATCTATGTATAGTATGAGTTCTTTGATTGTGTTTTTACACGTATATCATGTTTGTGAACTGTTTATATTTGCGAATTGTATGTTATTTATGTTTGACAACCAAAAACCTTTTTTATTTGTTAATTTATTTCCTTTTCACTTGTGAAAGTACAGCATGTACATAATCATCAATAAATTATCTATCTATCTATTAGATGTACCAGTGCGACCGCTGCATCTCATCGTAAGACGGTCGTTCTTCATACATCAAGTACTGAGCGGTACAATCGCACATTTATTCCCAGGGTGTCCAAGGCTTGGAATGGACTGCCAGAAGATGTATTTATTGGGCCTGCGGGTATTGGTCCATTCAAATCTCGCGTTAACAAACTTCCCCTAAGATAACCCTTTCACAGCAGCCGCGGTACTCTGGTATTTAGGCTCTGCCTGCGCGGTCTGCTCAGTTATAAAAAAAAAGACAACGACGTTCGTTCGTTTGGAATGAACCATTACTAAAACAGAAGCTAGCCTACCAGAGCTTTCCTTCTTCATTGCCGTCAACTGAGGCTTCAGCATATAATTAAGCAGTCCTCATTACCGGCGATGGTTTTTTAACAGTTTTATCGCATTCATCGGTAGCGTAGTCACTACTACTGGCATCCATCACTACTAAGCCTGGACGTCTACGCGTATCTTTTGAAAAAATCGATTTCATTCGTGGTAGCATAACGCCGAGCAGGACCTTATTAAAAGTGAAGATTGTGACAGTTTGACGGTCGCATCTTGATAGATCACACAAAATGCTTTGCTCGCTTTTAGAGCGCTACACGGGGATTAATTTTTTAGTGGTTAATGAAAGAGCTTTTCTGTTCATCGGTAGTTGGTAGTTCTCAGAAGCCGGCTTTGTCTATGGAAGGTTCCTTTATCGTTTCGCATCTACACATTATGTATTCAGATATTACGTTATTGATCTCTAAGTATTCTACCTTTACGATAGACAACAAATTGATACTGCTTTACAAATAGAAAGCCAAAAAAGCTAGTGCACTATAATTCTTACCTCCCATAGCATGGCTAGGCGGAGTACTGTAATCGCAGTACTATCGGTGTGGGAAGTAAAATTTCATCAAGAAGAATGAATTTGTGTGTTTTGGGACGATGGCCGCGAAAGCCTTACACAGTATATTCATCCACAAGTATTACGTCATCCCTTCACCTAGGCATAGTTAGTGATTTTTACATTGAAGTGGCCATCTTTAAAAGTACCCTATAGATCCTAATGAAACCGTATATTGTCGGAACAGAAAAAATAAGCGCTAGAAACACATAACTTTGGTATGCTGTGATTTCATGAAACACCCTGTACATTATGAAATAATCTGTAGAATCTAGCTTGACTGTATATATAACGTTTATTTGATTTTTTTATAGTCAGCCTCCCGCAAAGGCTAAAACCTATGGCGCTGTAACAAGGTAACCCTGAAATGGGTGCCAGGTAGGTCACAAGGGAATTGAAGGGATAAAGCAGATACCTTAGCACGAAACGGATCGGCATCCAGTTTTACCGGCCCCGAACCGACGATAGGCATTACAAGGTTTTTGATAAGAACTACGATAAACCAGTGGGTGCATTCACAGCACCTAAAATACTGGCAATCACATCCAAAGCTCACACAGCAAGCTGATGGTGAAACAACCCACACCAAAACTAGCTGAAGAGATCCTAAAACTAAATAGGAAAGAAACTAGGCTAATAACGGGCCTCCTAACCGGACACTGCGGCCGAAAACATCTACACACATTAGGGATTTTCAAAGAAAACCCAATATGCAGACTATGTGACGAGGACGACGAAACAGCCTCTCACATAATCTTTGAATGTGAGGCCCTACGCTTATGGAGATTCAGACTGATAGGGCCAAACAACCCCAAATCACTCCCCAATCGAGATATCGTGAAGAGACTCTTGGATCTTATCAAGGTCACAAAACTCTTCACGGATTAACAAACGCACAGGACAATACAATAAGCCAATGGCTGCAGTGTTGGGGCTACCTAACCCGGCCTGTACGTTTGACCCCCCTAAACTAACCTAACCTATGGCGCTGTAGAAGCGCTGCGAGAGGATAGGTGTACGCGCACGCTAGATTTGAAACGCTGCAGGTTGTAGCAGTCGGGAAACAAATTCCCGGTAGCTCCTTCATCGTCGAAGTTCTCCAAAAGAAGGAATGCTGGAGGAGACTGGATCGGGGAGTAGAGACCTCGACCTGGTAAGGATGAGCTCGCAGAGCCTCTCGATCATCTTCCTTGATAGAATCTGTAGAACAGGGACAGGTCAGCCACCCTTCTTCAATGTTCCAGGCTGTGAAGGTCCTTTGTGAGGTTAGGCGTACCGATTAATCTAATTGCTCTCTTCTGGATAGTGTCCAGAAGCTATAGAGAGTGCTTTGGAGCGCATCTCCACACATGGGAGCAATACTCCAGCGATGGTCGGATGTGTGCCTTGTAGAGCAGCAGTAGTTGCTTTCAAAACACACCTGAAATAATAAAAAATCAACTAATCCCAAAATGTTAACCATATATGGGACATAGTGGCACCACTCTTTTATTCATAAAATATCTAAAAAGCAAGCATTTCTTTCTCGTCTTTTACATTAAACTTTCATAAAAGTCTAACCGCAAGCTTCTACTGTAAAGAGAGACATTTCCAGAGTTTTTACTCCGCTTTTCTCCTCCCTCACCCTCAAACCCCCCCGCCATCATCTACGTTGTGTTCTTCAGGGGTTTGTTTTGAGTATATTAGATCAGCTCTCTGATATAATGGATGCTCACCGTGCGACAGTGTTCTGTTTAAGGATTACGCGCTCTGCCTTTTGTCTGCAAACAACGCTTTTAAATATCAAAGATCAAGTGAGCTTTGATGGAGCTTGTTTCCTCTGGCAACGTTAAGTTGGACACCTTTGAGTTACTGAACGCAAGACAGCGTTCATTCTATGGTAACTTCCGTATTTAAAAGTACCCTGGCTAGACTGTTATTAAGACGCAGATGAATTTGAAAAATAACGGAAAAGTATCGGTAGTTCTCCGTTTCTGAAAAACTCATAGTCTATATTTTCGATACATTTTCAGGTTATTGCATTATTAATACAGGGCGAGTCGTAAGTTGATACTCTTTTTTAAATGTGTATAGAAGTCGTATAAAAATATACAACGACTACAGTTGACTTTCTTAATAGCTTGCCAGGACGCATAATGCATTGCATTGAAATCATTTGATATATAGACACATGATAGAGGGTTAGCTCTAAGTTGATACTTTTTTTAAATGTGTATAAAAGTCAAGTTAAAATATACACCTTATCAAATAACTTTGTTTCAGAAAACTGAAAAATAAGCATTCTCTTCGACCAGAAGACGATGTCCGTTAAGTTTTTACACCTGTCAGGGTGAATATCGTCTCTAAGCAGGGGAAAAGCTCCTAGTCGCTAGAATGCAGAACGCAGTCACCCTGGGTCCCTTCATCAACTTAGGGTCCACGATTCGCGGACCCAGTGATTGCTCATCTCAGGGAGTGAGGAGTAGTAGGCGCTGGGTAATGAAATAGAAGCTCGGTGTGTCGAAGCCCGGACTGCACCTTTATGTTGAAAAACATTAATTATATTAGTTATTTCACCTTTTTGTTAACAAAAAATAATAGTCAAATATCAGGAGTTGCTCGCACAACTGCGCAGGCTCAGGCTAGACTGTACTGCTATGGTCATGAATCCCTAGGTGGATTGAGGAACACGGTGCTTTCTGCCGTGCGACGGCGCACATCTTAGGCGCCAGAATGCAGAAGGTAGTAATCCTTGGGTCCCTTCGTCTAGTTAGGGCGCACGATTTGATTGCTCATCTCAGGATGAGAGGAGTAGGCACTGGGTAATGGAACAGCAGCTCGGTGTTTCGAAGCCTTCTTGGCGAGGTTTCATTGCCATTCCATCCAGCACTTCATCAGCAGTGACAGACGTGTTTCGCCAAATAAACAGTATTCCTTAAATAGCTGGGGGGGGGGGGGTGCATGCAAGAAAATTGATTAACAGATCATTAATAAATATACATATGATCTGAATTGGAGCCTTGAAAAGATACGATTTTAGCAGAGACAGCAACGAGGCTGTTAATCGAAGTGCATTTAGATTTTAGTCAATAATAAGTAGTGATCAAAGCTTTTGAAATATCCGTATGGATCACATCAGCTTGCCCTTCAGAATCAAGAATAACTGAGATAATTTGAGTAAAACATGCCAGATTTTTAACACCTTGAAGAAAGGGACATTTGCATTGAAAATTTGTACACAGCCTGGCAGTACAATCTCCGGTATACATGTGACACTTTTTGTTCATTCAGTTGCTATTTACCTACACGACACCTCTAATATCTGTTGCAAATGTGGCGAGAGACTAGTTGATTGTACGGAGATGCCTCCCAGAAGACGACAGCCCCAGTTTACGCAATTAAGCCCCTTTGAACGGGGTCGGATTGTAGGTCAACGAGAACGTGGTGCTTGTTCCAGAGCAACTGCTGTAACCATGGAGCGTAGCACAGACTCCTAAAAAAGTATTTTTAGGAGCGCAGCGCGTCTACAGTTGTAGCAGCATGGCGCGTGGATCGCTGAAGGGTGAATGCAGCGAGCTAGAGGATCTGGAGCACCTAGAAGAACTACAGACCGGCAAGATCGTCATCTACGACTACTGGCCCTTCGAGATAGAATGCGATTCACTTGAGCTGTTGCTGACCCTTGGTATGCAGCTATAGGGAGGCCCATTCGAATCCGCACGGTGTACCACAGATTCAGTGAAATAGATTCAGAATCATATCGTTCACATTTAGTGCTTCCAGTCACTGCAAATAATCATCGCCAACGGTTAGATTGGTGCCAAGAACACGGACAATGGCATACTGAGTGGCATTAGACGGCCTTCTCTGACGAGTCCAGGTTTTGTCTGGGGGCACATGACGGACGCCAACGCGTAAGACGACGACGGGATGAACGACGTAATCTCCAGTTTGATGTTGAGCGCCATGTACACTATTGGTTTGATGGTTTGGGGTGCCATTGCATTCAACAGCAAGTCACCTTTACTTGTGATTTGTCGTACAATGACTGCGCATCGCTTTGTGAATGAGATGTTAGAACCAATTGCCATTCCATATGTCCGAGGCTTCGAAGGGGGCTTCTTCTATCCACGATAATCCACGTCCTCATATTGCAAGGGTATCGATGAGGTTCCTACAGGTAGCTGAGGTCAGAATACTTCCCTGGCCTCCTCGGTCGTCCGATTTATAGCCAATTTAAAAAGTATGGGATTGGATGGGTCAATACATAGGCGATTTACCCAACCCTCCAACCACGCTGGACGAACTGAAGCATGCTGTGAAGGCAGCTTGGCAAGTTGTACCCCTAGAGTTTATCAACAAGCAGATTACGAGCATGCCGCGTAGGCTAGAGGAGTGCATTTGTTAACATGGAGGGCCCACCCGCTATTGATCTGTTGTATTTTTTATAAACTAATTATGGCAAATGAGTTCGTTCATTATTGTATTTAATCCTATCGCATTTCAGCAACGGAAGCCCTTTCTTCTCAGTGTTCGAAGTTCAGTTGCGAGTAGTGTAGTTGAATTAACTGAATATAAAAACTAATAAAAATCTACAAACTGCAAACCTGCTCAAAGAAAAGAAACCTACGGCAGTGCTAGAAAGCAATATTGTGTTAAAGTGTGAATACCCGATATATTTGTTGCCTGTAGTCTCAATGGAAATCAGTGAACCACGATTAGTTAAAGAAAGCACAAAAACGCCTTTATCGGGTTCAGACGCCCATTGTCTAACGCATCAATAAACCAAAGCTGCCATCGCATCTGGATTTCTCCTGGTGCACCCTACCGCATTTTTACTAATGCAGTTTCCTTGTCTCCCTATATGATCCCTTTTTTCATCGATGTAACGACTGCATTGAAGGGCTTTCAGAACCTTCCAATCCACGGATTATTTTCAGTGCGGCAATCAAAGGAAACGTTTGATGGATTTCGGGCAAATTATATAGAAGCAGTCTAGCGAAAAAAGGGGTTTCTATTAGTAAAACTTTATTTGTGTTGTTTACCTTCCATAAAGCAACGTTGCATGCTATGCGTTCATTGATCTGGTGGATTTTACTTGTATGTGTTTATTAATATTTTTATCGCGCTTTTATAAGCTACATATCTGTAAGCAGATTCTAAATTAAGCTGTTTTTGAGCTAATTTTGATTTTGCTAACGTGACATCTGAAAAAGAATGCTCATCTTCTGCTGACAATAGCAATACTACAACACAACTATACTTCAATGTACGTCTTGCATCGGAAAAATCGCTGGATTCTGTAGGTGAATAACTAATAATTACTAATAATTGATAGTGTGACCATAGCGCAAACTAGAAAAGAGCACAGGAATCTCCATAGCTATTTCATAAATTACAAAAAGTCCTCGACTCTTCACCCACAGCTGGCTGACCAAAAGTCTACAAATACAGGGTGCCCCACGACGATTAAGACAAGCAATATATCGGAATTGGGCAGTAGCAGCGAATTATAATTTTGCGGGTGTAAATTAGAGCAAATATAGTATCTTTTCTGATTACTGTGTTACCCATTGAGATATTTGTTTTTGGTAAGGTGACGTCAGATTCAAAAATTTTAATGGGACACCCTGTATATTTGTGACTTTTTGTGTTCCGCTCGATAATCAATTCCAACAAACTAGCACACTTGGGGTCTAAAGTGATTAATTTAACAGCTACAGGTACTTAAAGGACTATACCACTACCATTATGAAACACTACCAAAGTAATTTAACTGTAGGGGTACATGTTATAATCAACGGTATAGTGGTACCATCCTTTAACTATCTGTAGCTCTTGAAATAATCACTTTAGACCCCAAGTATGCTAGTTTGTTGGAATTGTTTTATCGTGAGGAACACAAAAAGTCACAAATATACCAGGTGTCTCATTAAAATTTTTGAATCGGACGTCACGTGACCAAAAACAAATACCTCACTGGGTGACACAATAATAAGAAAAGATACCATATTTTCTCTAATTTACACCCCCAAAATTATAATTCGCTACTACTGCCCAGTTCCGATATATTGCTTGTCTCAATCGTCGTGGGACACCCTGTATATAAAATCAACCCAGGCCTCCGTCGCCGTCGGCTTCTTACAAGAACCTTGGAGACATGGCAAACCAACATACACCTTAAACGAGGGTTGTTCTATATCTCCATCAATCCACCAGTACGCAGACAGCTGTTTCACGCTTATTATTAGCGATCATCAGTGCGCCATAACCCTCGTATATCGGCTTTAATATGCAGCGGCATATAGAACCCGCGCTTCTCTGGTGGCTCAAAGAGGACGCGCCGTGTCGTTGCACCAAGAAGTATGCTGCTGTTTTAGCAGCGACTTTCTTTGGTTGCCGTTACCTTCGGGTACCAGATGGCGCACCGGCAGAATTCTTTCTGTCTGCTCTCACATACACCTTAAAACTCAGGACAGTGTACACACTACACATACGATGCGGTATCTTCCAGGGTGATTCTCTCAGCTCATAAAGGAGACAAAAACTATACACCTCTCGCCCTCTCTTACTCAGAGCGCGCAGCAGCCACACACAATTTCAAAAAACCGAAACAAGAAAAATTGAATACCTGGTCGTAGAGAGCACTGCATGTTACACAAGGCTACATAAATGAAAAATGCAGGATGGCCATCACTTTCCAGAACCGAAATGTTTTATGCTTGCTATACATATATATGGAGCCAAAAGATTGCGACACGATACTACAAGAAATACTATACCTAATTAAATATCCACTTTACTGTTCCCCGTGTGGGGGTGGGTTAGAATATCTCCCATCGTATATCCTGCGTGTCATAAAAGGCGACTAAAAGGAACACCGAACTACTGTCGGTATAAGCAGTAACCTCTCCTCAACCCACAGCTTTGGGTGGACGAGTTGAGAAGAGTCAGGACACCTTCTTGTCCTTGGGGTGAGAAATTGCCCCTACAGGCGGATGAACCAGTAGATACCATCTGGTCAACGGCATGAGGATGCAGAAAGCAAATGGGAAGCTACTGCATTAAAGATCTTAAAGATATCCCAAGAGAAACTCGTAAAATGAGTAAACGCATTTTACGAGTTCACAACATGTCTGTTAAGGCATTGTGACTATGATGATGATTACTGTTCTTACAGTTTAGCTTGATCAACTATAATAGAGGGTTGTGTACTTTTCGTTTTCCTGTGATTATCAAAGAAAGGTACCGTAAACGCGGGCTACTTTGGCCCACTTTTCAGTAATTATTGTATGTACTTTTCTCTAGAAACTTTTGTTTTCACTGCCCAGAAGTTCTGGTAATCAATTTTACAACTAGAGTATCTTACACTCTAATTAGTAATCCTTTTTTTACTTACAAAACGTTTTTAGAATTAATACTTTTATTTTTATTTTGGGCCAATGTTATCCTGCGGTTAGGGTAACTGGTCCAAGTCAATTTTTGGCGTTAAAAGCATGATACAAATGGTATGGGCAAAGAAGGACTTGGATATTGACTAGAACAGGTTCTTCAACGAAGATTATATTATCAAATGGTATCAACTTTCGTTATAACTATGAATGTTATCAGGTGAAAGATCTTTAACCTCCTCTTTCAGACTTTCAATGTAGTCTGTGATGATTTGTTCATGAATCTGAGTACGATTTCTTTTGATGTTCGACGAAAACTGGACAGTCAGTTGAGGGTGTCTTTTTAGAAACGATTTGACCCAGTCACATCCTGGAAGATAGTTGCAAAAACACTGCACAGTCTTCCATTGCCTAGTCAAATAAGATTTTATGATGAATCTTAAATCTAGTTCATCGAGAATGCTAGTTCTTCTTCTTGCGAAATAACTGTTGAATGGCCTGGTGAACTTGAAAACAAATTTTTCAACTTGTTTTTTATAGGGGTATCTTGAAATGATCAGCAGCCTGCCTTTGCGTCATATCACCAGATCTGGTGGGTTCTAGGCAAGTTAGAAGTTGTTCGTTGCTATAGCCAGTGTATATTGGGCCTCCAGGAACTATTTTACAGCATCCTGAACAAGCTGATAACGAGAATACGCAATACAAATACGAAAATAAAATTTTATAGCAATTCATAACTTAATATTATGGGTTTTGACCCAAAAAAAGTTGGGCCAAATTAGAACATTTTTTATAGATTATTGGGTCTGATTTAAAAAACATGCAATTAAAAAAAACTTGTTTAGTTTAACAGCGTTGTAACTACAGTATGGCTTAAAGAAAGGAAAAGTGTTTAATAGGGGTTACTTACCCGATTTGTTCAACGACAAATACGTTTTTTGTAAATGGAAGTTTGGGAGGTAAAGATTGCACATGGTTTCACTAGTCAAACAACTATAGGTGCTGCTTTCTAGTGGACAGCAAAGGAACCACTGGACTTATCAGACAGCCTGTATAGTGCGGCTACCGAGCGGAATGAGCCGGAAGAATTTTAAATACAGTCACAAATATGTTTATGGAGTACGATTTTGTCTTGTTTCCATTTGGGCCAAAGAAGGACGTTAGGGCCAAAGTAGCTCATGTTTACGGCATGAAAAATGAAACAATCTCTTTTACATCATTGAAATCTATCACACACAACTTAAGAAATATTATTGCACTTTTGAAACTTGCTTAAAATTAATCAAAGTACCTATCATCAGCGTAGGTATACAATATTTATTAATCAGTCCGCAGTCGATTGACCTTATTAAAAGTTTCATTTACATATCGCGGTTGAATCTATAATCTTGAAAATTTCAAATATTTTCCCACCAAAGTTGCTCCAGTTAATTTTACTCTGTATTATCCACTTTAACGCTTTAACAAGATGTGATATCGTATAACGGAATGGAATCTGAAACAGCATTCCTTTCCAAAATATTTAAATTTTAATCGATACACTGAGACCCGGCAACCAAATATTTAATAATGAGATACTCTGCTTTAATGTTATCATTACTGAGGCACTCGAGCGGCGGATCCCTTCGACTATTAAAGGTGGATATAATTAACAATAAACATCTAATGTTATTCCGAATAACTAGAGGGGTCAGGGGACGGCTAGCCAATCAGTAGCGGGAGCCAAGCCAATCGGCTGCGGTAGTCTCGGTCACGTGTGGGTCTCCATTCATAACTGAACGAGCATCACTACCGGCGTTGCCATGTTGTACACAATGCGTTGACATGTGTGTATTCAAGTGATAAATTAAATATGCTGGTTCCTACAATTGTAATAGGAAATATTGATGGGTGATCTGACAACATACCTCATGATGTGAATCGAAATACTTTGTTAGTGTTGAGGAGAAACAATACCCCTCATTGCCCCTATACTTTGGCTGAATGTTAATTCTAGTCACCTTCAATGTTCGAAGGTGGGTACTATCTGTCGTAAATTATATTTAGCTTGGTTATAACCATTATGTGATTCCTTGAAATTAGAGTGTCATTTGTAGGGAATTATCTAGTAACTTCTACTTGAAAGACTCTACTATCCAAAGGGTTGCTATTAGCTAGACAATCAATGAATATCTCTTATTCCCATTTATATTTTGTCAAACATTTTGTATTTGTGGAAATAATCAGCTATCAGATGACATCAAAAACCTTAAACACTGAATTATATCCTAACAAAAATTAAGCTGCTTCGTGGTGGAAAAACAATTATACTTGTTGAAAGAATATTGGGTCTAAGATATTATTTAGTAATCTGCTATTGTAATTGTATATATGAACGCGTATACATACATAGGGTGTTCATTTGAAAACCTCCCATCACAGATTTATTGACAACCACTGATTTGTCAAGGGGGACAACTGTTTAGTCAAAACTCACTTCCCCGCTTGTGCCCTCTGCCCCCCCCCCCTCAGAATTTTACTGTACAAGAAACTGTCCACCGTTTTTAGATTATTACAAGAGAAAAAGACTGCAAGTGAAGTGAAACCTCCCAAGAAAAGTCCAGACAGACCAGTAAACGTCCTTGATGAAAACACCAAAAGTATAATTCTAAGAACAGTTCACTTTTTTTGTTTCTTAAAAGAAATACAATAAAAAATGAAATTAATGGAGCTTGGTCAGGATGACAGTATCCGGTTGATAACCAGAAAACTTTTATGGACCAGTTTAAAAAATGTGGGTTTTGCCTGGGAAAAGCATAACCGTAAAGCACTTCTTCTGGTCAGCGATGAAATTGGTTGCTGGTGCCGAACATACTTGAGAAGTGTAAAGTAGTATTGAGGAGAGCAGAAAAAAATCGTTTACCTTGATAAGACGTTAATTAATGAAGGTTATACAAGGTGTTCCAAAAAAAGGTTACCCCGTCTCTAGGATAGGTAGAAAATTGGAAAATAATCGGGGTTTGCTTAGTAAAAAACAAAATTCGTAACGCCATCCATATTCAAGATACAGATATATTATTCTTCTTCTTTTGGTTTGTTGTTTAATGAATGATTTTATCATTACTTCATACACGCATCAGATGTTAATTACTCCATAATTTTCAAATCAAAATATTCCGAAAACGGTGCACAGTATCGAGTTCTACCAAGAATACTTTTTTGGTGTGCCTAAGTTCACCTAAAATTTTAATTTATAAATCTAACCTCAAACAGTTATGTTCAATACTACCTGATATGAACCGTATAACTAGCGCTCTCTATGAGAGTTACGTATAAAACCAAATTCATAGGATGTACCAGCTTCCAAACCATACTTGTATGAAATTTCATTACAATGTTGCCAGTAGTTTCGGCAAAATCCTAAAAAAATTGTATAATTTTTTTATACCTTTTTTATCTTGAATACGGATGGCGTTACGAAATTTTTCTACTAAGCAAACCTCATTTTTCAGTTTTCTACATATCCTAGAGATGGGGTCACCTTTTTTTGGAACAGCCTGTATGTAGTACCAAAATTAACAAGACAAAAATATAAGCGTTGATGCAGTTTTCGCGGAGCTTTCATGGAAGG
Organism: Callosobruchus maculatus; assembly: GCA_951848785.1. Taxonomy (NCBI): domain Eukaryota; kingdom Metazoa; phylum Arthropoda; class Insecta; order Coleoptera; family Chrysomelidae; genus Callosobruchus; species Callosobruchus maculatus. Next base: position 3,136,470 of record CATOUR010000081.1, on the reverse strand, counting down.
CCTGTCAACGGGTATTAAGGTATGTTCAGGAAAGGGGCTAATAATCATCCATATTGGAAGCAAAGAGGGATTTCTCAAAAAATGGTTCGTTAACCTTTCAGTCGTCTCATACGGCACATTATCAAGCGGACATGAATTCGGATGATTTTGAAGACAATTTTAGTGAAATGCAAGTTATCATTCACGACGACAACTTCGTCTTGGAGAAAACAAGAAATTATCGATTGGTTAGCCACCAAAGATATTGAACTTGAAGATAATTTGATAAAAAAGGAACTTCTACATATAGCAAATTTACACAAACATCGTTTTATGTAATATGATGTAGAAGATATAGCAGAGAAACGTGGTGTCACTGTGGTACGCACACCACCATATAATTGCGAACTAAATTCTATAGAACTTATATGGGAACATGTGAAAGGATTTGTAGCCAGACAGCACATTCAACTATTATGATTTTTTATAATTTTATTTCTGTATGTTTTTTTGTTGGTTTAATAAAAATAAGAGTATACCTAATGGACGTAAAATTATTTCTTTTTTACAAGTATTCTACCTGCACGTCTTTGGTACACCACTTTCAGTGTTAATAAATAGATAACAAATAGAAAACAATAAGCAAAACCCATTTATTGCCCTAAACCCAGATGATACTACCTGCAGTTGATAAAAAGAAAGAATTTTGCAATGAAATCAATGGCAAACTATGAAAAGTGACTTAATTATTTGCTGGCTCACTCGCTAGTGTCTCTGCATGCCTAATACACCTTTGTTGCTTTCTACATTTCTCAAACAGACTATAACGATGAAAGTGCGCTCATATAACTTGACAGTCCATATCCATAACCCCTCCTACTGACTTTTTGGATTAATGAGGCTATAAGTGGTATCTCTTACCATCTCCATCGTCACTGTAATGTTAGATCCTTACGTTTATATCAACTTCCTTAGTCGCAGGGGTAATGTAGCTTATACTGTTATTAGTCATTGTAGTGGGGCTACTTGATACGAGCACAGAAGTGGGACGCACTTTATGAGATGGCATAAACGTGCGTATTGCATATAGAACCTTAAGGTCAATATATAAATGCATGTTTAGACAGCTTCTGCACAGGGCGATATGAGTTATGCCCCATTCCGTTTATAAGCAGTCCAAGACGTGCGGACAATGTAGTAAATATTTTAATGGTTGCTACATACAGAATGTTACAATGTCATAGTCCGAGCAGCTGAATGACAGTACTGGGCAGGCATTTTATGATAGCCAAATATAAAGTTAACCCCTGGCTGAATGTTGATGGTGATTTGCGCCTAAACGATTCGTTTCAAGTTCCATGAGTTAGAGTTCGACTAGAACTGACACAAGGGAACCCAAATATGCAATAATATGTGGGGAGTTCTACTAAAAAAATTTACCTTCGATATTAATCATATTGTATAAACATGAAACTTTAAGTGAAAATATAGCCTTTAAGGCTTCCTACCATGACCAAGTGACAAATTTCTGAAATACTTTTAGTACGCCCACTATCTTCTGTTCATGTAATGTATATTGACTAGAGTCAACTGACTGTATGGCCAAAAAAATGAAGTCAAGTTGACTGACCCAGTACTTCCCAGTCATTACGGTTACACCAGTCCAATTCCCTTGGTTCCTGTAATAGGCAAGAAAATGTTCCGTTGAACCTAAATAAGTGTATTATGCCGCTAAGTGTCCTCGAACCTCCCTCAATTTTACCCCTGCCCAAAAAAAGGAAAATGATCAGAAACCCCTAAAACGAAGTTTGAGCTGTTTTCATATTTTTAGTTTTTGATTATGCTGTGCCGCCACTGACACAATTTCTAAAAACTATACCGTCCTCGCCACGGTAATAATACTGTGTCAAAATTTAGTTAAAATCAATTTAATAATGTCTAACTTACACAATACAGAACCTAAAGCAATATCCATATGTTTACATCAGAAAAGTACCTTGGTTTCTGTAATAGGCAAGGTTTCGGGTGGACCTAAAAAGTGTATTATGCCGCTAGATCATTTTTTTCACAGGTCAGAGTGGACAGCATGAATACAACAAATTTTTCAGTTGTACAATCCTCCATCCTTCAAACACCCCAATTTCACCCCTACCAAAAAAAGTAGAAAATGATTAGGAACAACTAAAACGCCTAAAAACAAAGTTTGAGGAATATTTGAAATTCTTTGTTTTTTGCTAATTACTCTGACGTCCATGAATCGATTTTCAAAATTATAGCAGCGGTTACCAAGACTACGAAGCTAAAAAAAAAAACGCGAACAGACAAACCGACAGACCGAAAAAGATAGCCACAAAAACCAGTGACGTGGATTATCACTATGTAGGCATCATAAGACGCCCAAAAAGTGTATTATGTCAAATCTAAAATTTTAGGAAATGGAAAAGTGTTTCATGCATTACGTTCCCTAAACGGTTTTAATTACCGAAAATGTTCTGTTTGTGTAAACGTCAAAAAATTTTCGTCCCAATACTCCCCTCGACTGACGATGTGAGAAGTAAAAGGATCTGCTATAAATGACCCATCTTATGAATTCGGTGTTGAATATTAAAAAATAATAGTTTGTGGCATATTATTTATATTTCGACCACCCGATGCTCTCTAATATTAGCATTTTTCGTTCATTATTATTTTAAGCTTATTTTTAACATTATTTTTAACTTTTAGTCCAATTTTCTTTAAGAACGTGTTTTTTAAACTGTATTTATTTTTAATTTCTTAGTTATCTTTATCATTAATGTTCTGTTTAACTGTATGTATTAATACCTTGTATATTGAAGTTGAACAGTTGTTTTTGATCAATATTCATAGCATAATAATTACCATTACTGTATAAACGATAACTAAAACTGTTGACTTTTCTGAAGGAATTTCACAAAAATATGAAAAATGAAGCCGTCAAAATTATTTTCGCGGCAAAATAGGAGTGTTCAATGTTCGGACCGACCTCTAAATCCAAAGGAGAGTTACAAGTTCACAAATAAATAAACAAATATACAAGTGAAGTTAATAAAGCGTCTTAAAATAGTTATAATATCTGCCAGATGGATAAACCTGTGAGGTATTCGTAAAATGTGGAAAATTAAATGGCATTTTTCCACAAAGACCTCCATATGAATCACAACGCTGTCGTTGTCTTTCTGCGGGCATTTTAAAAATGCACAATGAATTCGCGAGTTGCTCATTATATATTTCATTTAACCGGGTTCAATCTAAATTTCTGTAGAATAAAAATTCTCTGCAGCCAGCATAATTGGTGCTTGCAAAATTTTATGAGGCAAGAGAGTGAGTTTTCAATAGGAAATAATGGCTGGATTGCAGGCATCATTAGGTACACTAACTACCTGTAGTTATGAGCAAAGAGAGATTTAATAAGCGACGGTTTGCTCAAATAAAGTAAAAAACAACGGTCCGCGATCGTTGTTATTAGGATAACATCTGCATATCACAGAAATGGCATTCAGTTAATTGACATGATCGTGCTTTGTCCATTCTTCCACCGTTAAAGCGCACTTTTACTGCATCGAAGCAATTTAACTTAAGAGTGTCAGATGTAGGGTGCGGTTACTCCGCAGGGTAACAACTGAACATATATGTAGTAAACAAACCACTTCAGAATGGCGCGCTGAAAGCCATCATCTTTGACACTTCAGCCTCCAAACATTGGTCAGCTGTGACCTCGCAGTGACAGTTCAAATTGTAAACAATGCTGTGTAACGCCAACTAACCTGAGCATTCTTCCAATGCAACCCATGTTACAAACACTGCACTTTTTGAGTTCCATCTCGAAAAACTGTTAAATTACACTCGAATATAGCACAGCAAGTCCGTAAAGCTTCACTACAGTTACCAACAAATACCAAATTCGAGTTTACTGACCAAACAGAAAAGACGCACAAATAATAAACAAAGCAATCGTTTGACAGTGGAGGGTATGCGGCCTTGCCAGCTCCTCAAAATTATGCAAGACTTCAGAATTTGCGTTTATGATGAAGAAATATGCAGTTACGCAGTAGAGGTCAACATATCTATTGATTTTGTTGTAATCATTCCTGAACCATCAAAATACCGTCTTTTACTTCCCACACCGATAGGTGAGGGGAGTACTGTGATCGCGAAAAATTTCGAATTTGAGATAATCCACTTTTTGGGCGTTTCACGATGTCTACATAACGAAAATCCACGTCACTCATTTCCGTCGGTCTGTCTGTCTGTCGGTCTGTCTGTCGGTCTGTCTGTTTGTCTGTCGCGTTTTTCTACCCTCGTAATCTCAGTAAGCGCTGCATGGATTGTGATGAAATTTGGGTAGCGATATGCTGTGGGGTCCTAGTAGGTAATGCTGCTAAAATTTTGAAAATCGGTGCATTGGCGGCGGGGTAATTAGCAAAAAACAAAAAAAAATAGATATGCCTCAAACTTCGTTTTTAGGCGTTTCAGGAGTTCCTGATCATTTTCTCCTTTTTTTTTTGGGTGGGGGTGAATTTGGGGTGGTTGAGGGGTGGGGGGTTGTAAAACTGACAAATTTGTTGTATTCATAATGGACTCTCCAATGACCTGTGAATGAAAGACCTAGCGGAATAATTCATCTTTTTAGGTCCATCCAAACATTGCCTCGCTTATAATAGAAACCAAGGGACTTGAATGTGTGATGTATACATACGAGTATTGTTTTAGATCGTTCTATATTGCTTAACGCAAAAACGATTGAATAGATTTTAATGAAATTTTGACACAGTATTACTACCGCGGCGAGGATGGAAGACGCGTATGTTTTGGAAAAATCGTGTCAGTGGCGGCGCAGCAATAATAAAAAAACCAAAAATATAAAAACAGCTCAAACTTTGTTTTTAGGCATTTTAGAGGTTTATGATCATTTTCTACTTTTTTTTGGGTAGGGGTGCAATTGGGGTGGTTGGGGTGTGGGGGATTGTAAAACTGAAAAAATTATTCTATTCATAATAGTGTGTCCATTGACCTATGGAAAAAATACCTAGCGGTATATATTTTTTTTAAGTTCATCTGAACATTGGCTTGCCTATTACAGAAACCATGGGACTTTTGTGATGTTTACATATACGAGTGTTAATTTCGTTCTATGTATATTGCGTAAAGCAAAAATGATTGAATTGGTTTTAATGAAATTTCGACACAGGAATTACTATTGCGGCGAGAATGGAAAACACGTCACTTTCTGGAAAATCGAGTCAGTGGCGGCGCAACAATAATCAAAAAACTAAAAATATAGAAACAGCTCATACTGCGTTTTTAGATGGTTTGTAGGCTCCTGAGCGTTTCGCATCGCATGCAGAATCAAAACTGTGGCGTCCTAGTTCCTAAGGAGGGAGACGCAAGAAACTATTTACCAGAGTTTTTGTGTTGGGTGTTTTTTTGCGGGCAAATGGGCGATGATTTGGTTGCAAGGGATTTCAGACTGCTATGGGAAAGTAATAAACTGGTATCATCGTAATGTGTGGGAAGTACTGAGTAAATCAACTTGACTCTTTTTTTTTTTTAACGTAGAATGGAATATTTCTGAATACTATACAATTAAGACGATAGTAAGCAATTATGATTGCCGTATCTGGAAGTCAATATGACATTGTAAGGAAAGATGTCGGCCTATTAGAATTAGTTGTTTACTATCTCTATGTTCAGTTGTTACTCTGAGGGTTACTCATATCCAACTGTCTCCCAAATTAAACTTTTGCCGTTTTTGTTACCTCCCGTAAAATTTGACAATGTAGCCATCAGGTATTCGACACCACACCTTTGAACCTTCTTGCGACTCAGTTGATATTTATATTAGAACAACGTTAATGCAGATCTGTGAAGTGTTGAAGATTTCGACCACGCGCAATGTAATACTTTACGAACTTGGCGAAGGTTTCAAATCTAACTAAAACAATGTAGGTTTATTCGTTCAATTTTATAATTTCTTTATTAGATCGTCATCATAGTCACAATATATTAACAGACATGTTGCGAACTCGTAAAATGCATTAAGTCGGAGCTAGAGTACTGCCGACACGAATATTATCAACATTTTTGAGAACTGTAGCTAGTCATCGTTCGCGACTTACTGTCAGTTCAGTGGCGCTCTTGATACTCATATCCAGCAGCTGTTTTGTCGTCTCCACCCAGCGTGCAGGAGAACGGCCACGGCGCCGCCCACTCGGAGCATGACCCTGAACTACAAGCTTCTCCATATTATCGCTTCTATGAATATGTCCGAAGAATGGAAGCATTCTTGTCGACACAATGGAGGATAGGCTCTTTGGATTACCGAGCTCATCCAGTATGGAAACGTTAGTTCTATGGGCAGTATAAGGAACTCTCAGCATTCTACTCCACGTCCACATTTCAAAAGCATCTATACGAGCTCGATCTGCTTTTTTAACAGTCCAAGTTTCCGAGGCATACAAAAATATGGAGAACGCAAGAGATTGAACTAGCGACATTTTGGTAGCTTTAGTGATGTTATGGTCACGCCATATTTTTAGTAAGCTCTGTCATGGCCACCCGTTGAATGCGCCGTCGAATCTCGTTTTTACAGCTACCTGAATTGTCGATCAAAGAACGGAGGTTCACAAAACTTCAAGTCTAACTAAAACAATGTAGGTTTATTCGTTCAATTTTATAATTTGTTTATAAGATAGCAGTGTTTTATAGTCCTAACTTATTATAGCATCCAAGTGATTTCTCCTTCTAAACGTATACGGAATATAGCAGTTAATTTCAAAACCCCGTAAGTCCATTAGGGTAGTGAAATCAGAACACGCTATCTCCACCTCAGCCAATGACGTTGAAGTAATCCGCGCATGCGTGACCGAGAGCTGTCTAAAACCGTGATTACAGTACTGCTGCTCCTCAACGTATTTCGTTGGTTTTTCTAGACGTTTGCTGTTTTTAGACTAAATAACTGTATAAATGACTTGTGCCAGCCCAACATCGAAACGGAGGTTACTCTATCAATCTGATGTTTTTTTTGTGGATCTTTTGTTTAAATGTTTATCAGAATATCAGTTTGTTGTTTCAAAAATTGCTAATAAAAAGTACAAAAATTAAGTCCTGTTTTTATGTTCTGCCTCAATAAATATAAAAATAATAGAATTGTTGATTAATGCCGAGAATAAACATAGCACGAAAATCCGCATATTCTAATTCTATGTCCAAACTGTTTCATCAAAATCCGATATCTCCATTAAAAAAGTTAAATAACAGCCACATCCACTAACGCTTAGGTTAATCCTTCAAGTAGAGAATCGTTAATATGCTACATAGTACTTACATAAAGCAAGAAACCAAGTAACACTAAAATAAATCAACTTACACGTTTTTCTTATTTCCTGAGAAACTCAAGGTTTTGGAGATAGAGGATTCTGATTCTAGAGCTCTCAATTATTCGATATCGTCGGTGCAATGTCGGGCCTGTAGCCATTCTTCGACAAGACAATATATAAACTTGAAGCTTTCTCCTAACAGTCCTGTTACAAAAATTTGCGGGCGCCAAAAATCCATCCTCTCTTTGGCTAGTGATTCTTCTTCAACCGGATCCTGATGTTATAGTTATCAGACCAGTCTCTTCATAGCAATTTGATGGCGTTTAAACACATTTTGTACAGTATGTATATAAACTTCTACCAACAATGCTTGTAGCTTCGCGTTGTCCACGACCATTTCGCATTAATGCTTCGATTCTAACTAGAATAATGCATTATGACCAGTTAAATACACACTCGAACCAACTTGGAAATAGCCACCGTGCGATTTTATAATTAGGCTAGATTCGCGTTATTCCAACAAACAAGAAAAGTACGCTGACCACAACGGATACATAACAAATAAGTCTTATACGATTTGTTGGAAAATGAATAATTCACCACCTATTACACCGACTATTCAGAAATTAATTTTTCTTCCAAAATGACTTTTAATTTACAGTATCGTGCCAAGGTCTTTGGGGCCCCCCCGCAATTTTTTTCACGCCCCCCCCCTATATGAAACAGAATAATATTTCAAATCGGTTTATAGATAGAAAACATTTGGTGTGACCTCAACTTTATATTATTTTTTATTTTGTTCTTTCAAGTTTTTAGAAGAATAAGATTTAATAGACTTTAGGTACAATATAATTATACATCGATCAATCACATTAGTGTAACAAACTCCATCTATATTATATGGCCACTATGAGTTTTAGGTTTAGAAAACTACAGAATTTGAGATATAACTTTATTTAATAAACACTACTAACACAACACAAAACCATAACAAAATCAAAAATAAACAAATAAAACACCTTAACTCTAAAAATTTATTTTTATGATTTGACTTGCATTTCATGTAAAGGAATAAACTATGTTTTTGTATGTAAAGCAACAAATTTATCTGTTAACTGTTTGGTCTAATCTATGCCTTCTGCTCATTTTCTATATAAATGAATGCCAAAGAACTTAGGCACGATTCACCCATTGTCGATCTTGCAAAGCTTTTTATTCGTTTTAATTTTGAAAATGATCGTTCTTCGTTCTGCTTGAGCCGAACGTGAGCGCCAAGGCATCGGCATCTGGGCATCGACTGTCTGGGATTCCCAGAAATAACTTGTTGGTACCAACGAATTCGAATGGGTTAGAAGTAAACAATCCAAAGTAGTGATTCAGCGGCAGCTTGATGATGGTATTTATAGCATATTGACCGCTGATAAACCCGTGTACCCTTTGTTTCTACACCCTCTTCGAGATAGCAGGTAAAGAACTCTAAAAATATGGCATGAATAGTAAAATATGTTTTGGTTGACCGTTTCGGGTTTATTGTTATAGTTTTGAGTAAATTTTGGTTTTTAACAGTGCAAAAGTTAAAAGACTATTTTAAACAGTTCCACAAGATTTAAATACTGCGGATTTCTGTGAAAAATAACATCGTGTTTGCGAATACAGTAAATAATAACAACGGGGTCTTGGGGGGAATACAAACATGTCTGTTAGAGCATTTTTCTATAATCTATTCGAATTCATTGGCACAGATACGCGTCCCGTCAGTGTAACGTTGCACTTATTCTTGCTGTTTTGGATTCTACGTTCGACTAAGTTGTCATGTTGTCAAATTTTGCCATTAAGTAAGTCCTGAAAAGGCAAAATATGGCAAAATATATTTAATTTGATTTTGGAAAATTATGATTCCATCGCTATAAAGTTAAGTATATGTATTATAGTTAATACTATGTACAAAGCGGCCCCTTTTTGCACGCCACTGGTAATTTATCAAGTGACCCAAATTGTTTGCTCGCTAGTGTATAATAGACACATACTGGTTTCATTATTACTAAAAATCTTCTAAAAAAAATTAACATGATCTTAAAAATACGATCACGGCTGCAAATATACTCAAAATTTTGATGAAAATACATTGCTGCGCAAATATTTCACTTCCAGACCTAAACATCACGCGTCAGTTATTTGTGGCTCTGTTCCACTCATTTTCTTTTTGGTCATGAATGTATCTTCGTTTATCTCATCAATTTAATAACAGCTCAGACATCGCGCTGTTTCGTATGATATATTGCCGAGACACAAGAAACGACCAGTAATTTCATGAACAGAAGCCGTAATTATTGAGGGCTATTATTGTTTTTGAAAAACGCACACGCACTATACTGGGTGGTCGATCTCAATAATACAAAGTATGTGTAGGTGAGCTGAAGACACCTCCACCTTTAAATTAAACATGCTTCTGGTATGCATCATTTTCATATTACTAAAAAATAATAAAAAACTTATATGCACTCATGTAGCTTGTATGCAAACGGATCCCTGCTAAATTTCAAAATTGGGAAAACATTGTGCGGAAGCTTGGTGACATCAGTTTGAAATTACGTCAGCACTATCCATGCTTATTGGACAACTGGAATTGCGGTATAACTATTGGCGGAAGCAAAATATGTAACTTAAGATTTGCTGACGATACAACCCTTATTGCTGCTTCTCAGGAAGAACTAGTAGCCCTATTAAACACTTTGGAACAACAAGACAAAGGCTATGCTCGTAGATATAGAGAGCATGACAATCATCGAGAAATAAAGTTAATAGTCCGTTGTGAGGTAGTTCAAAGTTTTGTGTACCTCGGTTCTTTGACCGACAATTCGGGTAGCTGTGAGAATGAGATTCGACGGCGCATTCAGCAGGCACGTGTGGCCATGACAAAGCTTACTAAAATATGGCGTGACCATAACATCAATAAAGCTATCAAAATGTCGTTGGTTCAGTCTCTTGTGTCCTCCATATTTTTGTATGTCTTGGAAACTTGGACTGTTAAAAAGGCAGATCGAGCTCGCATAGACGCTTTTGAAATGTGGACGTGGAGGAGAATGCTGAGAATTCCTTATACCGCCCACCGAACTAATGTTTCCATACTGGATGAGCTCGGTAATCCAAAGAGACTATCCTCCATTGGGTCGACGAGAATGCTTACATTCTTCGGACATATTCACAGAAGCGATAATATGGAGAAACTTGTAGTTCAGGGTCATGCTCCGAGTGGGCGGCGCCGTGGCCGTTCCCCTACACGCTGGGTAGATACTACGAAACAGTTGCTAGATATGAGTATCAAGAGCGCCACTGAACTGACAGAAAATCGCGAACGATGGCGAGCTACAGTTGTCAAAACTATTGATAATGTTCGTGTCGGCAATACTCTAGCTCCGACCATTTCACGAGTTCACAACATGTCTGCTAAGACATTGTGACTATGATAATGATCCATGCTTAAATTAGATCACAAAAAATAGAATACAAATAATTCAAAATAACTGTGCCCGCTTGATACCTGGCACGAGGAAATACGAACAAATATCTCACAATTACCTCACATTAAAATGGCTAAGGTTTGGTCAACTAAATAAGCTTCCTTTCCTACTATTCATCTATAAAGTGTTACCGTCATCTAAGCCTGAGTATTTAAGCAAAAAAATAGTTTTCAGTTACTTATGACAATAAAGTGACAGCAGAAACTAGATCCTTTGACCCAGCACTAAACAGTCTAGCGACTCTAACGACGACGTGGCGAATGTTTGTTCACCTTTTATTATTCTAATAACAGCCAAATCTACTAATTATTTACGCGAACTATGGAGTAAAGATATGAAGGACACATACTGATTTGAATATTACTAAAAATTTCATTTGGGTAAACAGCGAAAGTATTTCATATTTTTTTTTCAATTGGTGATAAATCGGGTGATCGTGGAGGCCAAGTGAGTACCCTGGTCTCAGCTTTCTGTGAAAGCCTCATGGACGCCCTTGCAACATGAGGACGCGCATTATCTTGTTTGAAAGAACCCTCTTCAAGGATTCAGACAGATGACACGGCAACTGGTTCTCACACCTCATTCATATTGTCATTGTACCACGAATCATAAGTCAAGATGACTTGCTGTTAAAGCAATGGCACCCCAACCGAGTTGAGTCGAGTTACCTTCCTTCAAGGTTTTGGGGATCAACATCAACAATAACATGTCCTGGAACAACCACGTCGCCAGTATTGCTGTATACACTAGAGCAGTAACTGCTGCTCTACAAGGCACAGATCCGACCATCGTTGGAGTATTGCTCCCATCCTTGTAGGAATGCGCTCCGAAACACTCTGTAAAGCTTCTGGGCACTATCCAGAACAGAGCAACTGGACTAATAGATTCTTCTAACCTCTCAAAGGACCTCCACAGCCTGGAACATCAAAGCAGGGTGGGTGACCTGCTCTTGTTTTACAGATTCTATCGCGTGAGATGTTTAAGGGAGCTCTCCCAGATAATAAAACCAAAGGCCGTCCGAACGAGGAACACTACAGAGGCTCATCCATACCATGTTGAAGTCCCTACTCCCCTAATCAGTCTCCTTCAGCGTTCCTTCTTTTGGAGGACTTCGATGCTATGAAATGAGCTGCCGGGGAATCTGTTTCCCGACGGATACAACCTGCAGCGTTCCAAATCTAACGTGCACTGACACCTATCCTCTCGCAGTGCTTATACGAGGAGGGGGTGAACGACAAGATCTCTAGTTTGCTGTTAAGGGCCATGTATACCTACGTATTGGTCTGATGGGATTATTTTTAATGGTCAAAGGCTGAAAGCCTAAGGCTTAAGAATAATCCCATCAGACCATTACGTCAATGGTCAAAGGCTAAAAGCCTAAGGCTTAAAAATAATCCCATCAGACCAATACGTCGGTATACATGGCGCTTAACAGCAAACTGGAGATCTTGTCGTTCACCCCCTCCTTGACTAACGCGTTGGTGTCCATCCTGTGCCCCCAGACTAAACCTGTGCTATTGGGAGAAGGCCGTCTGGTGCCACTGAGTATGCCATTTTTGGTGTTTTTGGCACCAATCTAACCGTTGGCGACGACGATTTCCAGTAAGATAAAGATATGGTCTGAAGCCCATTTCACGCAATCTGTGATACACAGCTGGCTTGTACGACTTATTTTAGTTTCAGGTGCCTTTCTCTTGGGCGGCCAGAATCACCCTGTAGGCCTCTGAATTTTTGCAAATCTATATCACAGCTATGTAACTCTCCTACGTGCCTATAAACTGTAGGGTATTGCCAATCTGTGCAAACATTATAACGCGAATATTCCTTTTACTTCCCACACCGATAGGTGAGGGGAGTATTGTGCTCGCGAAAATTTTCAATTTTGAGATAATATACTGTTTGGGCGTTTTATGATGCCTACATAACGAAAATCTACGTCACTCATTTCCGTCGGTCTGTCTGTTTGTTGGCGGTTTTCTAGCCTCCTAATATCAGTAACCGCTGCATTGATTTTGATGAAATTCGAGCAACGATATGGTGTAGGGTCGTAGTAGATAATTTTGCTACAATTTGGAAATCGGTGCATGGGCGGCGGAGTAATTAGCAAAAAACGAAAAATTTCAAATATGCCCCAAAAATCGTTTTTAGGCGTTTTAGGGGTTTCTGATCATTTTCTACTTTTTTTTGGGTGGGGATGAAATTGGGATGGTTGGGGGTGGGGTTGTAAGGCTGAAAAATTTGTTGTACATAATAGGCTGTCTATTGACCTGAGAGAGAAAGACCTAACGGTCTAGTACACTTTTTTAATCCGAACATTGCCTTGTGTATTACAGGAACCAAGGGACTTCGAGAATTTTCCGATGTATACATACGAGTATTGCTTTAGATCGTTCTGTATTTTATAATGTGGAAATTACTGAATTGACGTTAATGAAATTTCGGCACAGTATTACTACATACTTTTTCGAGGATGGAAAACGCGTTTGATTTTTAGAAATCGTCCCAATGGTTTCGCAGCAATATCAAAAGGAATAAAAATATGAAAACAGCTCAAACTTCGTTTTTAGGTGTTTTAGGGGTTCCTGATAATTTTTCAGTTTTTTTGGGGTGGGAGTGAAATTGGGATAATTGAGGGGTGGGGGGGGGGGTTGTAAAACTGAAACTTTTTGTATTCATATTAGGCTGCCCATTGACCTAAGAAAGAAAGACCTAGTGGCATGATACACTTATTTTGGTCCATCCGAACATTGCCTTGCCGATTACAGAAACCATGGGACTTAAACTTTCTGATGGATCGTTCTGTATTGTGTACGTGGAAACTTTTGAATTGACTTTAAGGGTCTAGGGTATAGCGCGCGAAATTGAGAATCCAAGAAAAGACGTATTCCCGTGTCAGCGAAGAGGCGTGGCCACTTGTTCCCTTTCTCCAGTATGTGTGTCTGAGCAGATAAGTCCAAAAATCCAAAGGTAAGGTCAAAAAGTCCAAAGGTAAGGTCCAAAGGTCACTTTAAAAGTGAATTTCGCATTTCCAAGCTCCTAAAGTTACCTTTAAACTTACAGTAATGACTCAAAGAGCAAATTGAAGAAGAAAGCTTGCGCTTGTGCAACTATTTAGCTTTTTTTTAATATCGTGTTTGGTTGTTAAATTACAGGCATTTATAGAATGTATGATTTTGTATTTCGAGTTGTTTTGCACATCAAAAAACTTTTTTGAGAAAATCGAAAATAGTGTGAGTCCGTGTTTTACATGGCAAATACGTATGTATATATGTGTGTATCCAGGCCCGTTAATGACATTTTGACACAGATTTATTACCGCGACGAGTAACGAAAGCGCGTATGGTTTTTAGAAATCGTTTTAGTGGCCGTGCGGCAATAATAAAAAAACTAAAGATATAAAAAAAACACCTCAAACTTCGTTTTAGACGTTTTAGGGGTTCCTGATCATTTTAATTTTTTTTTTGGATGGGGGTGAAATTGGGGTGGTTCGGGGGTGGGGGTTTGTAAAGCTCAAAAATTTGTTGTATTCATGATAGATTGTCTATTGACCTGTGAAACAAGAACCTAGTTAGAATAAAACACTTTTCTTGCGGTCGGGCGAACGATGATTTGGTTGAAGGGTATCTAGACTATAGTTTCATGCTATGGGAAAATGATAAAACTAGTATCATCGGAATGTGTGGGAAGTACTAAGTCAAGCAACTTGACTCCATTTTTTTCTGTGTTCTGATTTTACTTGCGAGTTACGTTTTTGTTGGGAATTGGCAAACTCCTCAATTACTTTACATCACCCGTAACTGATCGAGAATTTTTACCATGTTTAAACCTTTAAAATGGGTCTGAGCAGACGCAGCAAAGTTTGATCAGTTCTGAACTGTTATTGGAATACACCTGTTGTACTGTTTCCCCACTATTAACGTTGCATTGAATTGAGCCACCCTGTAAGGTGATCGCGGCGCGGGAGAGTCTCGGATAAGGCGAGTTATCATCTTCTACAGTTATTCCTGCAGGCTTGAATACATTCGGCCGTAATTGCGACAACCTGACAACCAGCACTGTAGATGCTGCAGATAACGATATCTCTTGTATATTAACGATGGTTGTACGCGTATATTGCTTTAACTTTGCATAAACTAATTCCTCATTTTCTAAATAGGAGCCGCATCGTCTGACTTTCAGAAGATTTATTTGTAAACTATACGAACTATAACAATAAGGTGGGATAAGGACTGCTTCAGACTACACTACTTCTTCATCAAGACTAGCTTCAATCTTTTGAACAAGAATTAATTCTAACGACAAACAGTTTGATGGAGAATTTTAAATGTATTAAATTTAAACAATTCATTGTTAAAAAAATATAGTTTAAAAAACTAAAAAGCACGAGTTTAGAGAGCACTGGACTCAAAAATGTAGTCAAGTTGATTGTCTCAGTACTTCCCACGCATTACGGTGATACCAGTATATCATTTTACATAGCATTAAGCTTTAGTCTGAGATCCCCTTGCAACCAAATCATAGCCCGCCCGTCCGAAAAAAAGGTGTGTTATGCCGCTAGGTCTTTATTTCACAGATCAGTGGACAGCTTATTATGTATACAACAAATTGTTCAGTTTATATCAACTATCCCAATTCCACCTCCATCTAATAAAATGTTGAAAATGATCAGGAACCCCCGAAACGCCTAAAAACAAAATTTAGCTTTTTTTATATTTTTAGTTCTTTGGTTATTGCTACGCCGCTACTGACACGATATCTAAAAACCATACCTACGTGTTTATTATCCTCGCGACGGTAGTACTACTGTATCAAAATTTCATTAAAATCAGTTAAATAATTACCGTTACACAATACAGAACGCAATACTCGTATTACATCAGAAAATTCTAAGTCACTTGGTTTCTGAAATAGGGAAAACAATATTCGGGTGGACCTAAAAAAGCTAGGCATTTCATTCACAGGTCAATGGGCAGCCTATTATGAATACAACAGCTTTTCAGTATTACAACTCCCCACCACCCAACCACCCCAATCTCACCTCCACCCAAAAAAATTAGAAAATGATCAAGAACCCCTAAAGCGCGTAAAACCAAAGTTTGAGAAACATCTGAGATTTTTATTTTTTTCGCTAAATCCTCCGCCGCCCATGCACCGATTTTCAAAATTTTAGCATTATCTACTACGACAAATTTCCTCAGAATCCATGCAGCGGTTACTGAGATTACCAGGGTAGAAAAACGCCAACAGACCGACAGACGGAGAGACAGACAAACTGACGGAAATGAGTGACGTGGATTTTCGCTATGTAGACATCATAAAACGCTCAAAAAGCGTATTATCGAAAATTTTTGCGATCACAATACTCCCCTAACCTGTATGTGTGGGAAGTAAAAGTTAAAAATCATTTAGTAGTATTTTATATGTATTTCTTATGCCGCTCAAACACTACACTACTCTTGTACTTGTACTCAGGACGAATCCCGGAAAAATCTCTCATCTATCGGCGTGGGAAGTAAAATAAACTTTCTTTCAAACTTTGACACCCTGTATCTTAAAAATCAGACTCTTCAGAACACATACGAGGATAGCAAAACTAACGAGAAGCGACAGTCGGCACGGCGGTCTCTGATCCTCCTTTGATGTTGCAGGCGCCATTTTGGATGATATTCAACACTCTCGTTTGACGTTCAAACAGCATATTTGTTAGAGCAGGCGACTGAAAAGATCTGCCTATGACCTATGGCGCACTGATGATCGCTAATAAGCGTGAAATAGCTGTCTGTGTACTGGTGGATTGACGGAGATATAGAGCAACCCTCGTATATCGGCTCCCATATGCAGCAGCATATAGAACCGCGCTCTTCTGGTCGGCCAAGCGAACGCGCCGTGGCTTTCCACCAAGAAGTCTGCTGAGGCAGATCTTTTCTGTCGCCTGCTCGCACATGCTTCACATCTGTGTTATACATGAAAATTCTGATGCTCTCTATCTCCGTCAATCGACCTATGATCGCTAATAAGCGTGAAACGGCTGTCTGCGTACTGGTGCATTGACGGAAATATAGAGCAACCCTCGTAGCATATTTGTTGCGGACAATTATTATATTACGGGAGCTTGATATGACACGAATACAGACACTCAAGACGAGTATTCTCAGCTGACATCAGACTATAAGCAACTGACTGTAATAAAATAGCATATTTGGCGCATACGCATAGAGGATTGGAATTGTGAAATTATGTTGCCGCTTCTCGTCAGTTTTGTTATTCTAGGAGACATATTAAGCAACAGCCTGTAGCGCTTGTTACTGCTACCTTAAAGGATGTATCACATACCTTAAACAACGCTTTGCTGAATAGAAACAAAGCTGTCGTTAAAAAACAAATCGTACGAGTAGTACTAAGTTAATCGACTTTACTTTTTTCATTTGACAGCTTCGCCTATCTGTATTATGTTAGTATCTTTAAAAATGCGATAAGAAGTGAAGCAATTATAATGCCTGTACAATGAGCAATGAATTTCAATGTACTAGTACTCTCTCAACAAAGAATGGAATAGCAATTTCATAAAGCTTTTTTAAGTACTTTATTTACATTTTTATGCATAATTATGTATTCCTAAGGAACTTCTGACATTATCTAAAAAAATTAACTATACGCTCACATTACCCACGCGTCATGCTTTACTGATTTTTTCAACAATTCCGTTATCAGCTTTAATGACTATACATTATGCTTTATCTAAGTAAAATATCTGAGAACAGCTTGAATAAGAAATATCTTATCTCCAACACCTCCGTCCAGGTATGTGTATCTCTTGAGTAATGAGGGTCAACATTCCCAGTGTCGGTCCTTCAATTCACCGCGTGTGCAATGTTAACTAGGTTAGGGCGAAAATCTAGATTTTGAGATAAGTTTTGTCGATCCGTTGATCCGTTTGTTTGCTGCCATTTTAGTCACCAGATAACCTCAATAACCGCTACACAAATTAACATGTGATATATAGTTTAGACATAAAGACACATTCTCTTTCAACTGTCAAATTTATATGTTGTTCTTATTACATTTTGATGTGCACCCCCTTCTTTTCCTTTTTCACTATCCATTGTTCGATCGGTACCAAAACCTTTATCAATTCAAGGTGGCCAAATTTGGGAGCAATCACTTAAGGTGTTTTTGAGTAATCGTTGGCGAACAAAATCGCGGACGTACAGACACAGACGGCCATCAAAAAACGAAAGCTTCCAGAAACTTGGTCACTATAAAAAGCCTATGATAAGAAACAGAAATCTAGTTTTTGGTCCTGCTGCACGGGTGGGGTAACTCAAAAATAACGTGACATTCTAATGCTACCACAATAGCATATTTTCTTATGTCGAAAAGCTACCACGCATGCCACAAACTTTTCGAAATGGCGGAATAAAAATTCATAAAAGGTAGCAAATTTTCGAACCTTAAAATGGCAGGAACTGTCACTTAAGATTTGCTGACGATACAACCCTTATTGCAGCTTCTCAGGAAGAACTAGTAGCTCTATTAAACATCTTAGAACAACATAGTGCAGCGTATGATCTTGGTATTAACTACAATAAAACCAAGGTTATGATCGTAGATAGAGATAGATAGATAGATAGATCATTTTATTTCCATAAGAATGTATATATAACATTGTGGAAAAGCGTCAGCAGTACAGTAATATCAGCATCGATCAGTTACAAAAATACAACATTTAATATTATGTATATAACAAACAAAAACTTATAATAATATATAACAGACACACATTATAAGACAAAGACGTAAAATCATTCGAGTAAATAATCGTCGATGGAGTAATAGCATTTCTCGAGTAAAAAGGTTTTTAACTTATTTTTAAATATGTTCAAGGTTGTTGAGCATTTTATGTCATCACTCAGTTTGTTAAAAATTTTTACACCCAGATGGGCAGGCGAATGCCGACCAATCCGATACTTAGAGAAAGGTATTGTATACATATCCCTGTTTCTCGTACAATAAGCATGCATGTCTTTATTTTTAAGATACTTATCCTGATGGCAATAGATAAATATTGAAAGCTCCGATATAACAATGGAGGGCAAAGTTAATATTCTGAATGATTTGAAAGAGCTCTTACACGATGTTCTTTACGATATGCCTGACAGTGCTCTAACTGCCCTTTTTTGTGACTTAAATATATGTACGGAAGCGGATGTAGTTCCCCAAAAGCAGGCTCCGTACCTCAATCTGGAAGAGACATGGGCATGGTAGACAGAAAGAAGTTGTTCGGTCAAAACTATGCGTTTGAGACTTCTAATTAGGTAGCAGACAGAGTTTAACTTAGAACTAAGTGTCTCACAATGAGCTTTCCAGTTTAGGTGTTCGCCGATACATATTCCCAAGAAATTAACGTGAGTCGCTCTCTCAATCTTCTCTCCATTAGAAGAAAGGTCAATATTAAAGTCTTTGTTATTGTAGTTGTGAAACACAAGGTAGTTAGTTGTATTCATGTATAAAGAATTTCTGCTGAACCATTCATGTAGTTTATCAAAATTCTCTTGAAGCTTCGATTGCACAACGTCTCTGTCACTCCCTGACGTCGTAACCGAGGTATCTTCAGCGTATAACCAAATGTCACAATCAGGTAAATTACTAATGTCATTAATATACATGATAAATAGCACAGGTCCCAAAATTGAGCCCTGAGGAATTCCAATGTCATTGGATAACATACGCGAATTTACATCAGTATTGCAACCATTTTCCAATGTACACTTTATGGATACATACTGATTTCTATTGCTTAAGTAGTAGCTGTTTAGCCACTCAAGCGCTTTTCCTCTTATTCCATATTTAGCTGCTTTCACTTTGAGGATGGGGTGATCGACACAGTCGAATGCACTACTCAAGTCACAAAATAGACCGGCAGGGCATTCACCATCCTCAACATGTTTCACAACCCTTTCTATGAAAGCATAAATGGCGTCACAGGTACTGTGCGCAGCTCAAAAGCCAAACTGATTTTTTGCCAGTATATTATATGTATCCAAAAAATGTACAAGCCTATACACATAACAGTATTGAAATATTTTAGACAGAACTGGTGACAATGCTATAGGGCGATAGTTATTCATCAAGGACGTTATTCATCATCTCAATATCGCCTTTTTTATAATTGGGATTAATTTATTTGTTTTCAATTTCTCAGGAAATGGACCTTCGCAAAAAGATAGATTCACTAAATACACAAGAGGAGCACATAATACATTTAGGCAATTTTTAATGAGAAAACTAGGTATATTATCTATTCCACAGGAGTTTTTGTGTTTTAGTTTTTTCGCCATTAACAGAAGAAATTCCTTTTCGATGAACGGAAACAAAAACATGGACCTACAATTTCTTTGTATACTATAACAATCGGTGTATAAGGAATCTTACTTAAGATTTTTTTCGGTACATCTACAAAATGATGATTGAACAAATTAGCAATCGATTCTGTGTCCTCAATCTGTATCTGTAGAGTGGGGAGGGTGAGTGGTCCCACTGCACTTAGGCCACAACTGGCCCATTGTGCATCCTCCCAGGGAGTCGTTTCCTCAGGTCATCGTCCATCCTGCCAATTGTAGGAAGGTGAACAAGTCGCTAGGGGACATCTCCCTTATGTGGGCAGGTGTAGGCCAAGACTCGCCGAACGCACACTCTCTAATAGAAGATAACTCTGGGCATTCACATATGACGTGTTCCACAGTTTCGTCTTCACTTTCACACATTCTACATATCGGTGTGTCACTTAACCCCATAGTGTGGAGGTGTTTCCTGAGTTGACAATGGCCAGTCAGGAATCCTACTAAGAGACGTAGGTTTGGTTTGGTCATCGCCAAATACTTCTTGGATATTGCCATGTCAAAACCTGCAAGGGTTTCCTTGGCAAATCGACATCCTTGTAGTTCTTCCCATCGTTTTACCATTTGGGCATGGGAGTGTTTTTTGGCTATTTCCGAAATTGTGGTTGTCGACATTCCAGAAAGGTCACATGGTCCTAAAATTCTTTGGTCAGCGGCCTTCCTGGCTAGACCATCCGCTATACGGTTGCCTTTGTTGTTATTGTGCCCTTTAACCCACCTCAGGACAATATTGTTTTTGTCCGAAGCATGGGCTAAAGATTGGTGGCATTCCATTGCTAGCCCTGAGGTGATACAAGGTCTTTTCAGGGTTAGAAGTGCTTGTCTGCTGTCAGTGCAGATTGCTACAGTTTTGCCAGATACATCTCTCCTGGCTAGTTCATTTGCGGCTATCGATATGCCAGCCAGTTCCGTTTGAACTATACTGGCGTGTTTGCCCATAGCCCACTTTGTTCTTAGGTTTAAAGACCTGGAGTATACACCACATCCAGTGCCGTCCCTTGTTTTGGAGCCATCTGTGTATATGCAAATTGCATTTGTCACATTTGGCTCAACATTCTGTTTAATCTCTACTTTGTAGGGTTTCTTAAAAACGAATGTTGGTTTAATTGAGTCGCTGGTTGCTTGTAGCATGGGTAGTGCCTTTAGCGCTTCCCACCATACCAGCTGCCTCAGTCGTCCCATACCTACATCTGGATTAATACCAACCGTGCGAAGTCGTAACATTGACAGTAACGCAACCTCTTTGATGTAAATATCTAGAGGGGTAATGCCAATTATTACTTCCATAGCAGCAGTCGGTGTTGTGCTCATGGCTCCTGTTATATTAATGCAGGCCATACGTTGTATTTTATATAATTTATTAATCGCCGTCGCCTGCAGAACTTTAGGTACCCAGGCAATGGCTCCATACGTTAGCATAGGCCTAACGATTGTGGTATAGATCCAGTGGGTAACTCTTGGCGACAGGCCCCAAGTGCGTCCCACTGTTCGCCGACATTGTTCATAAGCGACATATGCTCTTTTGGCTCTACTATCTAAGTGAGAGTTCCACGTCAGCTTTCTGTCGAGGGTAATACCAAGATATTTCACCTCTTCAGAGAAATGTAGCTTGACACTGAGAAGCTCAGGGGGGTTTAGGCCCCTGATCTTCCTTTTTCTGGTGAACAGAACCATCTCAGTCTTCTTGGGATTAATGGACAATGAGTGTTCTAGACACCACTTTTCTATTGATTTGAGTGCTACTTGGGTGCGTTCACCCAACGTGTTCTCAAATCTACCTGTTTGCAGGATGACTATGTCATCCGCATATGCTATTGTGTAGTGTCCATTGCTGTTGAGGTGATTGATGAGGGTATCCAGAACCACGTTCCAAAGCAGTGGTGACAGAACACCTCCCTGCGGACAACCCCTGGTAACAACACCTTTAACAGAAATGTCCTCTACGTTGATTGTTATTGCTCTGTTGGAGAGCATGCTAAGTATCCATTCGCTTACAGTGCTAGGCACGTTCCTAGCCTGGAGTTGCTGGCTAATTTTTGGGAATGTTGTTTTGTCAAACGCTCCCTCTATGTCTATGAATACACCAAGGGTGGATTCTTTGTTGTCCAGTGATCTCTCAATTCTGCCAACTACTTGATGTAGTGCAGAGTCGGTGGATCTGCCTGGAGTGTATGCATGTTGATTTGGATGAAGTGGGAAATGAATTAGTACCTCATCTCTTATATACCTCTCGCATAGCCGTTCCATCGTCTTGAGGAAGAACGATGTTAAGCTTATTGGTCGGAATGCCTTCGGTAGGGTGTAGTCCATCCTACCTGGTTTAGGTATGAAGACCACTCTCACCTCTCTCCACCTTTTGGGAATATATTTTAGAGCCAAGGAGGCTCTGAATATTCCCACCAAGTGCGGCATAAGATGATCCAGACCCCATTGAAGTAGGGCTGGACATATGCCGTCTGGCCCTGGTGATTTGAAGGGGGAGAAGCAGGATATGGCCCAGTTTATCTTTTCCTCACTGATTATTTCTCTGGTGAATTGCCAGTCAATCGGCGAGGGTGTGTTAATGTCTTCCATCCAGTTCGACGTCGCAGTGACAATTGAACCAGGGAAGTGTGTATCCATTAGGAGCTCGGCACTTTCCCGGAGGTTGGAGGTTTTACTTCCATCCTCCCTTTTTAGAATGCCGATGCACCGATGTGGATCTTTAGAGAGCATTTTTTGCAGTCTGGATGCTTGTGGGAAATCCTCTATTTCTTCACAGTAGGTTCTCCAGGCAGCCCTCTGTTTTTGTCTACAGACTTTCTTAAACTCTTTGATGTTGGATTGGTACAAGTCCCAATCCTTTTTGAGTTTGGTACGTTTTGCTTTGTTGTAAGTTCTTCTTGCTGCTCTCCTGAGGTGTTCCAGTTCGCTGCACCACCAAATATTGGTTTTGCCGCCTTCCTGGACCATCCTTATGGGGCAGGATTTTTTATAAGCATAACTTATTTTATCTTGGATAGATATTGTATATCTTTCCAATTCTTCGTTAGTGCACGGAGTCAAAACCTGTTCGTTACGCAGAGCACCTTCTAAGAGTCGATTGTAGAGATTTACATCAGTCCTCTTCGGGTCGCGAGACTTTACGAGAGTTTTGAGTTCCAGACTTAAAGTATAATTCAGCCAGCGGTGGTCAGACATCGAAATGTCCTCTGACACCTGCCAGTCCAGAATTTTATTGGAGATTTTGGCTGTTGCCAGCGTAATGTCTATGACAGTTTGGCTGCGGGCGTTAATAAAAGTCGGTTCCGTGCCTCTATTTAAGATTCGTAAATCTTTCTTAACAATATAGTCATAAAGAGACTTACCTCGAGAGTTAATGTCCTTACTGCCCCATCCCAGATGGTGGGAGTTCGAGTCACAGCCAATGACAAGCTCCAATTTCTGGTTGAGGCAGTGGTCTACTAGCTCTTCCAATTCTTTTGTTGGTGGTAGGGTGGCTGCATCTGAAGGAAGGTAGACCGATGCTAGGACCAACGCCCTGCTATTGCCTCTTTCCCATGGACATTCCAAGCTAACCGCAGTTAAATCGGAGGTACAAAATTGTGCCATTGGGGTGGCTTTAATCTTCCTAGGTACATATATTGCAGTCCTGGGTTGTAAGTTGCTTGGTAAGCTGAAAATTTGACCAGTTAGTGAGCTTAGACCTGTTATTCTGGTCTTTATGATCCAAGGTTCTTGGATTAGTGCTATTGCATCCTCCAGCACATCAAGTCGGCGGCATAAAGTTGCTGTCGCCGACCTACCGTGTTGGAGGTTGCATTGAAGGATATTCACCTTTTTTATGACGTCCTTGCCCATGGCTCAGGTGTCATAGATTGCCTCTTTAGGACTCCATCTCCTCCTCCGTCCGAGGAGGGATGGCGTCCATATGTTCGGGGCCCTCTGCGTTCTCCAAGGGGGCCTCGGTGTTGGATGTACCCTCATCCGAGGTCCTTGGTTCTGCAGAAGCTCCCGTCCTATTACTGGAGGCTCTGATGGTCAATGAGGTGAACGCATAGCTCATCCTCATCGACTTCTTCTTTAGGACAGCCATATCCTCGTCTCCAACACCGAAGACGAACAGGTGTCCTGGAGGGCTTTTCTTGACCTCATGGTGGAAGGTGCACCACTTGGCTACCGACAGTTCCGGATTTTGCACCGTCAGCCGCCGCAGCACCCTCTCCGGGTCTTCAGAGGTAGCGGTAGCGTCATCCTCCGGGACCCAAAGAGAGGCTTTGGTGAGCTTTGGGAGCTTGTCCAAACTGACGACCGCCAGTGATGCTTCCTCCCATGGCCTAAGGTTTTTAACAGCCCCAGAAAGCCAATGTAGTGCCCCATCGTCGTCACAGACGATCCTGATGATCTCACCAGAGTGAGTCCACGACTTGAATGTCGGCACTTTGTTTTGGCTGCTGGAGGGCGTCAAGATTAACTTGTCCAGCTCCTCCATTAGCCGTCTTTTGATAAGGCTTGCCCGCTCTACAGAGACCTTGCCGTAGGGGTTATCCTTATCTATTATGGCAACCTTAAGATGCTTTAAGGCTGCCTCCGCGAAGGTTTGGGAAGGTGCAGCGGCTTTTGTGTCACTGCGAACCTTCTTAATCCTTCTCGGCGTGCCCTCGGTGGAGGTACTTGGGCGAAGGCGTTTCCCAGGTGTCGCTACCTCCTGGCCTCTTTTGGAGGCGAGGTTTTTGCCACCTGACTCACTGGGCGCCTTCTCCTTTAGTTTTGAAGGGGCTGAGGAGGGGGAGGTAGTTCCTGTGGATGCCGCCTCTTTCGCCTGCCTCGCCTTCCTTCTCCTTTTAGCCTCAGCGCCACAAACTCGGCGACGCTTTGGCCATTGTTTTTTGTATTGTGTATGAGGTGATCCCTCTCGTCCAGCCTCGGTCTGTGCCGCAGCTTGAGGTGAACTTTGTCCAGCCCTAGCTGCAGATTCAGGTTGAGGTGAACTTGATGGTCCAGCCTCGGGATTTTGTTTATTAGTTTTTGTGTGATCCATAGTCGTTCCCACGAGTAGCAAGGGAAAGGATGAGTCCACCACTGGCAGAGCCCCGCATGCCAGGGTAAGGCTTATTACAATGGGGTGTCGCCTGGTTCCCCAAGGGGATCGTTTGTGGCCGCATATCACCCTGCGACCATTCAGCCCTCAGCACGATACCTTACGCCTTAGCTTTGGGTGGGTTGGTCCACGGCGACAGCTTTCGCAAAAGGATTGAGGGTTTTTAAGCCCTCGTACTCTACTATGGCTGCCACTAACCGGGTTCCGAGATTCCTCTTCCCCCGGCCATTCCCCTATCCGCCACCTGGGGACGCACCCGATAGGCACCCAACCACACGGGTGTCCTCAATTAGCACATTATTATTATTTTTTATCTTAAGGTGGCCCGTATTCTCAGATCTTTTATTACTCAGCTCGTTAACAACACTCCATGCGCCTTTTGTAATATTTTTTGAATGTTGTATTTTATTTTCATAGTAAAGTCGTTTTGTTCTCTCAATCAGCTGAGTGTGTTTCACTTTACTTTCTTTGTAAAGCGGTTGCAGGTCTGGATACGATTTTGTTAATTTGTGTAAGTCTTTCAAGTTCTGACTTGACCTTTTTATATTACCATCAAACCATGACTTATTCTGCTTATTGTACAATTTCCTGAGAGGGAAATGCAAATCAAAGTAATGACATAAAATACTATGGAATGCATCAAAGCTAGCATTTAGATGGGAGCACTTATAAACATCTTCCCAACTCTCCTGAGCCAAAGAATCAGTAAAATTTTTCAAATTGTTATCATTAAAACAACGCTTATACGCGTAAGTGTCATTTGCCTTATCAGCAAAATGGACACTAAACAACAGACTCTTATGATCCGAAAAATGATTATCCAGAGTCTTCGATGTGGATCCTATATTTGAGAAAATATGATCTAAAGTATAGATACCACGCGTTTTGTCACAGACAGTATTTTTTAAGCCGTAGGTATCTAAAACACTTGTCAGTACTCTGTAGTTATTTTCATCCCTTACAGGATCCACATTCAAATCTCCACATAATATTATACTACTGGAAGGCTCAAAGTATACTTCAAGGACTTGATCCAGTCGTTCACAAAAAATATTAAAATTTGAATTTAATGGTGATCTGTAGCAGTTAAAAACAATAATTTTATTGCCTTTACTTTCAAAGGTTATACCACAGATTTCATATGATTTTTCAATACATAAGCTATCTAGGTCAATGCATCTAGCTTCAATAGTATCTTTGCACCAAATACCGACTCCGCTTCCTTTACAGGTTGTTCTACAAAAACTGCTTACTTTTTTAAAATTTGGAATTTTTACATAGTTGATATTATCGGCATTACGCCATGTCTCACATAAACATACTATATTTATATTAGAATGTATGTCCAGGACGTCACACTTTAAGAAGTCAGCCTTCTCATCAGATAAGCATTGACAATTTAGAAATAATAATTCAGATGTATCGACATTATCAGTAAGGCGGGGTTTTCTTAAGTTACTTATGTATAAGTTACCTATGTATTCGTCAGCATGATAATCATCGAGAAAAAAGTCAATAGGCCGTTGTGAAGTGGTTCAAAGTTTTGTATACCTCGGTTCTTTGATCGACAATTCGGGTAGCTATGAAAATGAGATTCGACGGCGCATTCAACAGGCACGTGTGGCCATGATAAGGCTTACTAAACTATGGCGTGACCATAACATCACTAAAGCTACAAAAATGTCGCTGGTTCAGTCTCTTGTGTTCTCCGTATTTTTGTATGCCTCGGAAACCTGGACTGTTAAAAAGGCAGATCGAGCTCGCATAGATGCTTTTGAAATGTGGACATGGAGGAGAATGCTGAGAATTTCTTATACCGCCCATCGAACTAACGTTTCCATACTGGATGAGCTCGGTAACCTAAAGAGACTATTCTCCATTGTATCGAAGAGAATTGTTACATTCTTCGGACATATACACAGAAGCGATAATATGGAGAAACTTGTAGTTCAGGGTCATGCCCCAAGTGGGCGGCGCCGTGGCCGTCCCCCCACATGTTGGGTGGATACGACGAAACAGTTGCTGGATATGAGTATCAAGAGCGCCACTAAACTGACAGTAAATCGCGAACGATGGCGAGCTACAATTCTCAAAACTATTGATAATATTCGCGTCGGCAATACTCTAGCTCCGACTTAATGCATTTCACGAGTTCACAACATGTTTGTTAAGACGTTGTGACTATGATGATGATAAATCAACGATGGATGATCAAAAACATAAACCTACACAGTCCATGCCTTGAAATGGATATCGTGCTCTAGGGGACGCCACTGATCATTTCAGTGTTAAAGCAACTGCTCGGAAGGTGATACGTCTTTATTATGGGATCAGGACGTACATTTATATGAAGTCAAAGACACCGAAGGATAGGGTTTGCCTGATACAATGGTGAAACTCGATATTGTTTACTTCAGAAACTGATATTAGTGCTTGTATATTCTGTTTTATCTACCATCGACGTTGTTGATGGATATCCTTGTAATTAAGGTAGTTTATACCAGGCTGCCATTTAAGAAGTTTTCATTGGGTTGACTGTGACTGCAAAACTTTAATGAATAGCAACTAAGAAAAAAGGGGACATTTGTCATCCATTTTCGAGTTACTTGAAAGATATTTAACTTGATAAAAAAGGTTTTGCACATGAGAAAAATGAACTCTAAGGGATGTATGTCGCGATTCAAATTTTCATCCTAAATATTGAACAAGAAACTTGACAATATGATTTAAGCCATTCTCCTTCAATCAGCAGATACATACTTTCTGACTTAGACTTACACTTTTTTTTGTGCGTGCGGCATCAACTACAGTGGTTATTAGCCGCCGGTGCCGTCTAAAATATTTGAAAACAAGATTCGGTACAGTTACTTGAGCAGGTTGAGAACGTTAGGATTAAGGGCAAGTAAAAAAACCTGTACGATACCAAAGATGTTATGATTACACTTTATGGAAAAATTTGATGGCTTTGAGAAATTTCAAAGTGGAGTTTATGTTGCTAGACAGGCATGCTATTTGGGAGGTTGAATAGTACTCTGGCGATCGCATATAAAGGACATTCTAAAAGTATGTGTTTCCATGTAAGAAGTACGTTACATCTCTGGCATAATTCTGGTGGATTTCCAAGTAACAAATGTAAATGCGTTAGCAAAGTATGTCCAATTCTCAATCTGGTAAGTACTACCTGCTCTCTGCGTGTCAAGGGTGGCAGATGCCACTTTTGAATTGTTGGCTTATGTAATTTCAAATCGTTGTTAGATATATTCCATTCTTGCTGCTCTAGGCGGAGGGGTAGGTTTGTTATACTGGAATTAGTTGCTTGACGTGCTGCCTCATCTGTTAGTTCATTTCCTCTTATTCCGATGTGTCCAGGTGTCCAGAGGAGAATAACCTGCTTGCTTTGTTCAAACAGCCTCTGGTGAGTAATTAAAATTTTCATGATCAGAGGATCCGAAGAAAACCTATTTTTAATCGCAGACAAGGCACTGAGAGAGACTCTGCATATAAGGTAGCGTCCGTTACACTGCTTATCGATAAAATTGAGTGCTTGGAGGACTGCGTAAAGCTCTGCAAAGTAAATCGAGCAGGTGGAGTGTAGGCCCCAGCTGTGCTGGACATCGTCAGTAACCATTGCACAACCTACGCCTTCAGGAGTTTTGGACCCATCGGTGTATATAACCTTGCATGACTGATAGGATTCGACAGAATTTAAAAATTGCTGTTTTATTACTTCGTTAGTAGTAGTTCCCTTCGTGTATCGAGTACAGTCAAGGTTAATGGTCAACGATGTTAGAGTCCATGGCGCTTTCTCACAAAAGCTAAGAGGCTCTACGTCTGGGAAGATAACATCCATTTCTGCTGAAATCTCGCTAGCTCGAATTCCGACAGGACGAGTGGCAGTTGGTCTGTGGTAAAATTGGTTCTGTATCCCCTCATCAAATATAATCGGATTGTTGAGATGTCGGGGTTATGCCGAGATTTTCAATCTATAATTTAAGGTCAGCTGTTGGATCCTGTACCTAAGAGGTGGTATTCCCGATTAACAATAAATGGACATCGATGGGCTAGTTCTGAAAGCTCCAATACATCGTCGCAGACCATCACGATGAAGTCGTTCTAGCTTTTCCAGATGTGTTTTCCTAGCTGATGAGAATACAGCTAAGCCGTACTCAATTTTGGATAAAATCAGGGATTGATACAGTTTGAGAAGGACTTCCCGGGTAGCTCCCCAATTAATATTTGAAATGCATTCAATTATGTTCAGTGATCTCTTACACTTTATTAAGAGGTTGTCAATTTGTGCGACCCAATAGAGTTTTTGGTCGAAAGTCAGATCTAGTAGCTGGAGGTTTTCCTTGCATTGTATGAGGTGCCCATTTAGTGTTAGACGAGGATTGTCGTGCGGAGTCCTTAATCTGCAAAAGTCTATACATGCTGTTTTGGATGGAGACAAATGGTATCCCATATTATCAGCCGTTTGTGCAAGTTGGTTGATTGCTGGTTGTAACGTGTCTTCGACCCCTGTTAAGTCTTTGCCCGAAAAGAATATCGTTAAATCATCCACATAAAGACATCTACCTACGTGAGGTACAATTGATTGCACTAGAGGGTTGATAGCAATTATAAAGAGGGTTACACTTAACGTGGATCCTTGAGGGATACCATTACCTTGCGAGTGGACAGATGATAGTTCGCCCTCTATATGGACTTGAAAGGTACGATCCTTCATAAAGTTAGCTAAAAGATAGGTAAGTTTCCTCTGAGTCCCCACGAATGTAATGTTCTAAGAATTCCATGTCTCCACGTCCGGTCGTATGCTTTTACTAGATCAAAGGACACCGCTACCATGTGGTTACGGTTAGCGAAGTTTTTTTGGATAGCTGCTTCAAGGTAGACTAATTGGTCAACTGTAGAATGGTATTGCCTATATCCCATTTGGCGGTTGGACAGTAAATTTTGTGTTTCTAGATACCATATAAGTCTATTATTTACCATTTTTTCAAGGAGCTTGCTTAAGCAGCATGTTCATGATACGGAGCGGTAATTGTAGGTATTTTAGGGTCTTTATTAGGCTTTGGAATAGGAATAATCAGAGCTTTGTGCCATTGTTCTGGAAAGCTACCCTCTTCCCAGATTTTGTTATATAAAGATACTAAGCTCTCTTTCTCTGACCTAGATAAATTAACAACCATGTCATAGTGTATTGAGTCTGGACCCGGCGCTGAGCTATGGACTTTTTGCAGTGCGACCTCTAGTTCTTCCAAGGAAAAAGGCAGACTGTAGTCTGATACTTCATGTTCGGAGAAATCAATATTCGTGGTTTCAATGTCAGTTTTTCGTAGCAGAAAGTTGGAAATATAGCTAGTTGAGTCTTACTCTTTTTGTTTTGAATTTCTAATTTGTTTTCATTCATCATTTTATCATTTTCTATGTAGGTGTCAAATATATTTTCCTGTAGTGGGATATTATATTATATTGGACAATGAGGGATTTTTATTAAAATTGGAGTACCTTACTGCTTGTAAGGCACGACGTTATATGTCAGCTATACAGGGTGGGCCAATAGTGCGTGGACGGAGGATTGTGGGCTTACTAAAAAATATTTAAAAAATCTGTCACTTGATCATGGTAGGGACCCTTGAGGGCTATAACGTAAAACTATTTTCACTTAAATTTTGACGTTTATACAGAGTGATTCATATCAAACTTACATTTTTTTGAATGGAACCCCTATATATTATTGCATACTTAGATTCCTTGGTCAATTCTAGTGTGACTTTATGTATCACACATGGAACTTTAAACGAACCGTTTATGCGCAAATCACCATTTTTGGTATAAGTAGGTATCAGAAAAAAATTGAATATCGCAGCGATTATAAAACCTAGAAGGCCGTGACTTTGCGGTACGACTAAGCATGAAATGCGTCACCTAAGGTCAGACGGCTAAATTTGAATTCTTTTTGTACTTGGAGAAATCAGTAGATTAATTAAGGAAACTTCAATCACAGATAACTTGATTTTTTCAAATGGGAATGCCTATTTTGGTTCAAATAGTCAAATGTAAAATTTGATTACCTTTCTAACGATATAGCATTCTTGATATCAGTCTTTTTTGGTTTTCATTTTATTTCAAATTTTCAGTCAAATCGGTGTTTTTCAACTTTCCTGCATGCATAAACAACCCAGGAGGCCAAGAAAAATAAACAAAAGCTCGTTAATATGGAAGAAAGCAACTAACTTAGTAGAAAAATGCCAACTAACTAGAGCAGTGAGGCAAGATTACGAAAATTTCTTACAACATATTAGCTCTAACCAGAAACAATAGCGGTAACAAGAACGCTCATTTTTCACAGCCAATCTCCAAAGTCAATAAAAAAATATCTAATCAAAGGAAAACTACTAGTGATTATTGCTGGCAGTAGAATATCTATGTATTCTGAATAAATTTAAATAAATTTTCACATTTAATGCTATAATGTAGCCATTTGCGTAAGTCAAAAGTAATGATACCTCTGACTGGAACCCTTCAAATTCTTCAGCAGGTACTTCTACTTATTAGCAAAATCGCGGAAAATGAAACTTGAATTGCAGTCTGTCTGAATTGTAAAACATAAATTAGTTTGCAGAAAACTACATGAAGTAATCACAATTACAACATAGCGTAATTAAAAAATTCTAGCAATTATTTCAGTAGTTGTTCAGAATGCTCCAGTTGGAGATACCTTTACTTTTGACTTAACTGAATGGAAATGACTATTTTTTTTTAGCCCATTAAATGTGAAATTTCATTCTAAACATGTTAGACTGTAAGCAAAAATCGCTGGCAGTTTTCCTTTTGTTTCAAAATTTTTAATCGTTTTGGAAAGTTGTCAAGCTCTAGTAAACCTCAATAGCTAGTAGGCTGTGAAAAACAAACACTTCTGTCATATCTCAGCTACTCATTGACATTAGATATCTTGCCGCTGTTGTTTCCGGTTAGAGCTGATGTGTTGTAAGGAATTTTCATGTTCTTGCCTCGCTACTCGAGTTCGTTTGTATCTTTCTACTAAGTTAGTTGTTTTCTTCCATATTAACGAGCTTTTGCTTATTTTTCGTAGCCTGCTAGGTTACTTGCACGCAGGAAAATTGAAAAACACCGATTTGACTGAAAATTTGAAATAAAATGAAAACCAAAAAAGACTGATATCAAGAATGCTATATCGTTAGAAAGGTAATCAAATTTTACATTTGATTATTTGAACCAAAATAGGCATTCCCATTTGAAAAAATCAAGTTATCTGTGATTGAAGTTTCCTTTATTAATCTTCTGATTTCTCCAACTACAAAAAAAATCAAATTTAGCCGTCTGACCTTAGGTGACGCATTTCATGCTTAGTCGTACCGCAAAGTCACGGCCTTCTAAGTTTTATAATCGCTGCGATATTCAATTTTCTTCTGATACATACATATACCAAAAATGGTGATTTGCGCCAAAACGGTTCGTTTAAAGTTCCATGTATGATACATAAAGTCACATTAGAATTGACCAAGGAATCCATATATGCAATAATATATAGAGGGTTCCATTCAAAAAAATGTAAGTTTGATATGAATCACCCTGTATAAACGTCAAAATTTAAGTGAAAATATTTTTACGTTATAGCCCTCAAGGGTCCCAACCATGATCAAGTGACAGATTTTTGAAATATTTTTTAGTAAGCCCACAATCCTCCGTCCACGCACTATTGGCCCACCCTGTATAGCTGCTTGGGTATATGCTCAGCATATGCAACCAGCTGTAATATGCTCTACTTATGAGAGTCTATTGCCTAATGCCGGTTTTCTACCAAACGGACAGTGGAGCTTATGTTTTCTTTGTGTTTTCTGGAACCTGAAAAACAAAAACGAAACTAAAACAAACTTAAAACTCTTATTTCTATCAAGCGGACTATATTATGTTCGAGTTTTGTTTTCGTTTTCCGCCCATTTCAACTGGTCACGAGCACATACAATTCCTCAAGCAATGTTTTCAGATGATTTCCTTTTGCTTGGTTTTGACCGGTTTGTGCTGCGATCCTTGAAAAAAAGTAACTGTAAAAAATTGCATGTGTGACGGATTTAGCTGTAATCAAAATGTAATGGCAAAATATGCTCTGTCTGATTAGAAGGCACCTTAATTTATTATTAATTTTAAACTATACTTATATAAACTATTTAGTACCAATCCGGACAAGCAAAACGAAATATAAGTCGAAAACTTTCAAGAAACACAACACAACCAGTTTCATCAGACAGACTCGAGTTTCAAAACATGTAGAAACCTTTTGATGTACCGCCTCCGAGCGGGACCCGAAAGACAAAATTCGAACTGTCGTAAAACACGCCAGTCTACAAAAATTTTTCGAAATGTTGTAGATTTGCTTCTATCAATGGGAGTTTGTTTTTTGTTATTGTTTTGTCCGTTTAATGGAAAACCGACATAACAGAGGAACACGTCAGACAATCACTTAATAGTTAAGCAGCAAAAATAAATTTCAAAGCTTTTAAATGCGCCTAGCTTATTAGGTAAAGTTTACTACATTAAGAATTAATTCGGTCTACCCTATGGTCCTTTCGTGCACTGTCCAACACGTGTTCAGCTACAGTGGATTTACCTATTCGATCATATCTTATTTTCTACTGTGTAGCTCAGTGTGCTACCCAGGGGAGGCCCGAATGTTCGCAGTGTACACTCTTAGGGAAGGTTCTTTCTCTGTCCCCCCCTGCATGTGTCCACCAGTAGAATAATCACGGGCTCTTTGAAACCTACCAACCTGAACCACCTATACATGTTAGCGAGAACCAGGCGAGAAGTCTCATCATGTATGGCAGAACGAGGTAGACAATCACTAGATTAAAGACACCCTATACCGCAAACCCACTAACAGACTCGAAATCAATAACCCAAGAGGTATGTGGAAGCGACAGCTAACAGAGAACTACATAGCAACTTGGAACCCAAATGAAAGCCTCCCTGCCAGATCACAACTGGAATGGAGGACCTCAAGAGTCTCAACAGATGCCAAATCAGCAGGTCTGGGGATAACTTAGTGAGATGGGAATACGCAATTATTTATGCGCCTGTGAGGTGAACCAGACGATGGAACATCTCCTATCTTGCCCATTCTTGAAAACCCCTTGCACATTCCCGGACCCAGCGGAAGCAAACGATAGGGCAGTGCAGTGTGCCAGACACTGGAAAGAGATATGAGCAAACACAATCATTTCTGACTCAGATTACTAAATAACTACCCAATTCTAATATGTATACATTAATAAAATGAAAAAGGCTAAAAAAATTAAATAAAATTAAAAGAAAAATTATATAAAACTAACCAACAAATTCAAGTGTAGCTCAGACACAGTTAAATGAATAAAATAAATAAATCATATTTTAGATGTGCCTTATGTCCTTTAAACCGTAAGTCTTGTACACAATAGTAGAAGTGTTGCGCGATTTTGTTCTCGAGACGTGTCTAAGGTTGTCTACTTAGACATGTCTATAGACCAATCCCTGTCTAAGGGCCTGTTGCGACACCAAAAATAGCAGGTCTATAGTCTCCCGACAGGAATGGGAGACTTCGTGCAACGTTATTAAAGGGGTGATACACGTACGAGCAAGTACGCGTACTTATGGCTCGACGACTCTTTTAGCCTGTGTGTCACCGTAAGTACGCGTACTTTAAAACCGTCGCGCAAACCGCCGGCGATCCAACTGGTTTGAAATCTTGCTCGTAGCTTGTCTCGGCTCATACTGCGAGCAGCGAGCCTCCACTTTATTTCGGCAGGCCATCGATGCGCAGTCGTGTTTAGCATTTGTTAAAAGTTTTGTTTATTTAGGAAAATCATCAAAATGAGTGATTTCAGCTTCACGTGTGTCACCGCGTCGAGCCGAGTAAGTTCGCGAACTTAAAAACCACGTACTTGAAGTTCGTACGTGTGTCACCCCTTTTAGACACCGTTGCGCAACATTTTGACAGTGTGGACGTCAATCGGAGTCTAGAGACGAGACGTCTTAGTCTGTCTCCAGCTGCCGAGTGGCGTGGTTCGACTGTTTCTGGTCTACTAGTGTGTACGAGGCTTTAGACATAGTCCTAACAGACAAATAGATATAAAGCAATCTGAAGCCATGTCCTCACTAGTAGAGGTGTTGCGCGAGTTTGGTCTCAGAGACGTGTTTAAGGGTGTTTGTTTAGTAATGTATTGCCGAACGTAGAGAAATGGTGAGAAATTCTTTGTCTCGTCCAAATCTGCACATGGTGGTGTAGACGTTAGACGAGACAAAAAACGGTGTCTCTAGGCGGCCTATAGACCCTGTCTCTAGACTGCTTATAGACAAATCCCGCAACATGTCTACTAGTGAGTACAAGGCTTAATAGGACATCGGTGAGGCCGCTGCATTACGCAGAATACGAAATTCGTACTTAAAACACAAATATTAGTATTATAACACGTTATTACTGGCTGTCTCACTAGTGGTAGAGCGTTGATGTGTGTATAAATGATTCTAGAATGTGAGGCTTAGTCACACCAGTTAGCAGTCGCCTCCCCTTTCTCGCAATTCACGTATCACGGAGGCGCCACAGCGTCTGTTGTACCACCACCACTTGTCCGAAGCACTGATGTGCCATCATTACCGCATGATTCCTTTGACGTAATTATATAAAAATGATGGCTCGTCCTTCCGGTCGTTAACATGTTCCCCCAGTCAAGTTCGTTAGACAATTAGACATTCACGCGAATGGTTGAAGAGGCTCGTAATGACCACGCCTTGCGAACCACAGTAGGAGGGCTGGTTGCTCACCAACCGTGAAAGGAACAGTGAGAGTGTATCGTGAACGTAAGAGATTATATCGCTGCTTTTTTTCTGTTTGCCTCACATCTGCAGTAGTACTTTGAGAGCTATCGGAAGTAGTTCGATGATTCAAACTTTGTACCTGTATACACGGTGAGTCAAGCTGAACGCCTCGGACTCTGCTGACCAAACGATAACCCTTTTCAGAAAAATAACTCTGCGAATGTTCGTAGGTCGAGTTGAACTAAATTGAAAAAAAATGAGTTTTATACTATAAGCGTGATATATCAGAGTAATGTTTTTCAAATGGAATACTCCGCATTATTGCTTATCCACATTCCTTGCTCAATTCTATTGTGTGATTTTATGTGTCACATATACAATGTGTTCCACCATCATGTCGACAAAATTTGGGGTATGAAAATACAATCAAAGGTATCGAGAAAAAATGTGAAAAAAGGGGGTCAACCTTTTAATTTTTTTTATTACATGTTCAATTTCTGTATCACGACTCCATGGGTTCGCGCAGCGTAACGCCATAGCTTGATTATTTATGGACCGATTCACGACTTTTTAGACTCATTTTATAGGGGAATGACTGGACATATCAACTAAGGCAAAAAAAAAACAATATCTGACAATTCTTAAGGCTAAAAAAATTCACCAACCTGAAAAAAATTTTTTTTTGTAATGCACTTGTTTTGGTTACTTGTAAATAATTTGAAAAAAGCCATATTAGTGCGTACTTATTAAGACATTCTAATCTTTAGCAGGATGTTCCCTGTCTAACCACATACAATTCGTGTATGTAGCACTAAAATTTTCGACAGAATAGGCCTTTTTGTATTATCACTTCTGTATCACAGCGCCATGTGTTCATGCAGTTGTAACGCCATATCTTGATTATTTATCGAACGATTCACGACTTTTTGGACTCATTTTATTGGGCATATCATATAAGGCAAAAAAATAATATCTGACAATTTCTAAGGCTAAAAAAATTCACCAAACTGAAAAAAAAGATATAATGCACTTGTTTTGGCTACTTGCAAATAATTTGAAAAAAATCCGTATTAGTGCCTATTTATTAAGACAGTTTAATGTTTAGCAGTATGTTTCCTGTCTAACCACGTGAAATTCGTGTATGTAGCACTAAAATTTTCGACAGAATAGTCCTTTTTGTAGTATGACTTCTGTATCACAGCGCCATGTGTTCACGCAGTTGTAACGCCATATCTTGATTATTTATCGAGCGATTCACGACTTTTTGGACTCATTTTATAGAAGAATAACTGGGTATATCAACTAAGGCAAATAACGATATCTCGTAATTTCTAAGACCAAAAAAATTCACCAAACTAAAAAAAAAATTGTAATGCGCTTGTTTCGGTTAATTCCAAATAATTTGACACAAGCCTTACTGTACTTACTGTATGTATATGTATATATAATAACACGTTTCTTCAATCTTTCAAACGCATCAGCTTTAGGGTTCTTCCGTTCTGGATATCGCTGTTGATATATTCTAGAGGTAAGTATTCAATTTCTCCTAAATACCTTCTTTTAAGCTCAGTTTTCACACAGTGCGAAATTGTTGAGATGATTATGAAAACTTTCAATACTTCAGAACCTACCTGATAAATCTGCTTGATAATTATGCACCACATCGATAAAATTATTTTTTCAGCATATTTGACTTATAATGTCTGGATAATTCAGGTTTTTTTCAAATACTATTATGACCTTATATTTTACTTATTCTATACAAATATGAAAGAAAATATTCAATGCAAATTTTTAGTAAAATATGGGGATTACTGGTATAATCTAAATATAGCATAACATAAATAGGATGTCTTATTCAAAGAAATGTGTGTTAGCATTACCATGTAGTTATAGGTCACCCGGTATATCAAAATAATTTCTAAGCAAGCAGTATATGTTTGGCTACAACTTTTATGTACAACCTTTTCGCTATTTAAAATAAAATATAAAAATAATAAAACTCACCCAGTAAATAGTATCCTTGTAGTGCAAAATATTGCATTAAAACGATCTGCACTAACCTTCAGATGCTTTAAGATCAATACAGATCGATACTTTTTCTCTACAAAGTGCTTCTGGAGTGGAATGAACTTTTTTTTTCAGTGTGTGAGACCGCTCCTGAAATAATATCTCAATTTAACTGGTCCCTGTAAGCAATCTCCGCAGTAGATATCAACCCAGAGAAGAAAATCCCGGAAAGAAACACAATGTGTATGCAAAGTCGCTCTAAACGCGAAACTGCTGTACCTCCTGCGGAGAAATGTGGGCAAAGTATGCAAAGGCAATAAAATTCCAATAGGTAAAGTAAAATATGCATTTAGACAAAAAGAGCAGAAGAGAGTTGCCGGAGAATTGGGGATATTGTAGTTGGAAACTCGGCCGAGCCATTGATTTACATAAAGCTAATACAAGTATGCAACAGAGAACAGGAAATACATCGGAAAAACGGATAGAGCTTTGGGACGGCGCGGAAACCTCCCGGCGGCGGCGGCGGCGTTGCAATATTGGCATACAGTTTTCTGCTGCACAGGGTTTACGATACATCCGTAAATTTGATTGAGGAAATAAATATACAAGTATACGTATTATAAAGTAGCCTCAGAAGCAATTTTTAATGAAACATTCGAGGATAAGGATATTGGAATTAAGGTAAATGGGGTCCACATAAACAATATTAGATACGAGGACGACCCTGTCTTGTTGGCGGACAACATCAAAGTTTACGGAATACGTATAAGTTGGATCACTCCGCAAAAATATCAAAACGGCCTGCCCCTTGCCCCGTCTCCCCGGTACACCGGTAGCAGTGTACCGACGTCAGCCTGGAGATACGGGGCGGCGCAAAGTAGAGGTTGAACGTGTTTAACGCGAAGTCTATACAGTGTCTCAAAAATGTTGGACTTTGTTATCTCGGATTTGTTTGCAGGAAATGGATAATATTTTTAGAAGTTTGATTTTATCAATTAAATGTATTAACGGATGGAAAATGATAATCAGATCCATGCTTATTTTTTTGTAAACCTTGAAATGTAAAGGATACAAATACAGGGTGTTTCACGACGATTAAGACAAGCAATATGTCGGGACTGGCAGTAGTAGACAATTATAACTTTGAGGATGTAAATTAGAGCAGATGTTGGGTCTTTTTTTGTCATTGTATGACAATGAGGTATTTGTTTTTGGTCACGTGACATTCGATTCAATATTATTAATGGGGTACCCTGTACATTTGTGCCTTTCTGTGTTCCTCCCGATAAAACAATTCCAACAAACTAGCACACCTGGGGTCTAAGGTGTTTAATTCAAGACCTACAGGTACTTAAACGATTGTATCACGCTAAAAGCGTATAGTGAGACAACATATTCATTCGGTCGGTGGTCCACCCAGGGACACCCTAAATTATATCTTAGAGCTCGGAAATATTTTTATTGATAACTTTAACGATTTAGTTTCTACAGTACCAATTGGAATGACACTGAAAAGCAAAATGTCAAAAACAATTTATTCACGTCCAAGTAAAGCATTTCCATGATTAGATTTTAAAATTGTACATACGAGTTCGTATATACTATACCATAAATTTTATAAGCTGTGGTCTCAAAAATAAGCCAAATAAACAAGGCATTAAGGCAAAAATACTATACAGCACCTTTGGGCTAATTTTACTTCCCACACCGATAGGTGAGGGGAGTATTGTAATCGCGAAAATTTTCGATTTTGAGATAATACACTTTTTGGGCGTTTCATGGTGTCTACATAACGAAAATCCACGTCACTCATTTCCGTCGGTCTGTCTGTCTGTCTGTCGGTCTGTCTGTCTGTCTGTCGGTCTGTCTGTCGGTCTGTCTGTACGCGTTTTTCTGTCCTCGTGATCTCAGAAACCGCTGCATGGATTGTGATGAAATTTGAGCAGCGATATGCTGTGGGGTCGTAGGAGGTAATGCTGCTATAATTTTGAAAATCAGTGCATTGGCGGCGGAGTAACTAGCAAAAAACGAAAAATTTCAAATATTGCCCAAACTTCGTTTTTAGGCGTTTTAGGTGTTCCTGATCATTTTCTATTTTTTTGGGTGGGGGTGGAAATTGGGGTGGTTGGGGGTTGGGGGGGTTGTAAAATTGAAAAATTTGTTGTATTCATAATAGACTACCCACTGACCTGTGAAGGAAGACCTAGCGACATAAATAACTTTTTTAGGTCTATCCAAACATTGCCTTATGCCTATTACAGAAACTAAAGGACTTAGAATTTTTTCCGATGTATACATATGAGTATTGCTTTAGATCGTTCTATATTATGTAACGAAGAAACTGTTCAATTGATTTTAATGAAATTTTGACACAGTATTACTACCGTGGCGAGGATGGAAAATGCGTATGGATTTTATAAATCGTGCCAGTGGCGGCGCAGAAACAATAAAAAAACTAAAAATATAAAAACAGCTCAAACTTCGTTTTTAAGTGTTTTAGAGGTTCCTGATCATTTACCGAGTTTTTTTGGGTGGGGGTGAAATTCGGGTGGTTGGGGGGTGGGGGTTGAAAAACTGAAAAATTTGCTGTGTTAATAATAGGCTGTCCGTTGACCTGTGAAGGAAGACCTAGCGACATAAATCACCTTTTTAGGTCCATCTGAACATTGCCTTGCCTATTACCGAAACTAAGGGACTTAGAATTTTCTGTATACATACGAGTACGTATTGCTTTAGATCGTTTTGTATTTTGTAACGTGGAAACTATTGAATTGATTCTAATGAAATTTTTACACATTATTACTACTGTGGTGAGGATGGAAAACGCGTATGCTTGTTATAAATCGTGTCAGTGGCAGCGTAGCAATAATCAAAAAACTAAAAATATGAAGACAGCTCAAACTTCGTTTTTAGATGTTTTAGGGGTTCCTGACCGTTTTGTACCTTTTTTGGATGGGGGTGAAATTGGGGTGGTTGGGGGGGGGGGCGAGGGGTTGTAAAACTGAAAAGTTTGTATTATTGATAATAGGCTGTTCACTAACTTGTGCAGGAAAGACCTAGCGGCATATGACAATTTGGGGGGGGGGGGGGTACTGGCGATGATTTTGTTGCAAGGGGATCTCAAACTAAATCTTTATGCTATGGGACAGTAATAAACTGGTATCACCGTAATGTGTGGGAAGTACTGAGTCAATCAACTTGACTCCATTTTTTACTTATCTAACGAAATTGCTACAATACGTGAAATCATTTGAGATTCATTAGCAATAGTTTTACTAGGTTCAATTTTTGATATCCATTTATGTAACTTAGTGTATTAGCAAAATAAACGTTATGTATTTGTATGTCTAAATCGGCTGTCAATACCTAGTCTTTCAATGACCCTAGTATATACGTAAAACCCAGGCGTTAGCAAGTCCCCGCTAAAAGACCCTCGTACTTGGGCAGAAACCAACGCAAAAACTAACTGGCGCGTGCGGCCGCGGCATCGCTTTGATGTGAGATCTTCAAAGTGCCGACGGAGAGTGATCCAACTTATATGTATTCCGTAAACATTGACAACATAGAGGATTTACAACAGCTGATTCAACAACCAAATGACGCCAGGAAGAATTATTGGTTGAAAATGAACATCACTAAAACAAAGTATATGATAGTAATCAGAAACAAAACACCACATGCGAACGTGCAACCTGTCGTCGACGGGGAAACTCTGGAACGTGTCACAAGGTATAAATACTTAGGAAGCTGGCTTCATGATGATTGGAGCACCGACAGAGAGATTAAATCTAGAATAGGAGTGGCCCGTAGCTACTTCTTCAAATTTAAACGTGTGCTTACAAACAAAGATATAAGCCTAAGACTAAGAATGAGATACGCCAAATGCTACGTATGGTCGGTTCTATTTTATGGCATGGAAACATGGACGCTTAAGGCTACATGAATAAACAGATTAGAGGCGTTTGAAATGTGGACGTTCCGTCGCATGTTGAAAGTTCCGTGGACTGATAGGGTCACGAATGAGGATATCTTGAGGAGAACGGGAAAGGAGAGAGAAATCCTCCTAAGCATAAAAAAGAGAAAAGTGGCTTATTTTGGCCACAGAATAAGAAACCCAAAGTACCGACTTTTACAGTTGATCGTTGCAGGAAAAATAGAAGGCAGACGTGGTGTCGGAAGAAATCAGATGTCCTGGGTCAGAAACTTGAGAGATTGAACAGGCCTAAGGAAAATTGGGGACCTTGTACACACGGCAACAAACAGGGAAGCGTTCGTTTGGAAATGTTATCGCCAACATCCAGTAAAGTAGCAAAAAGACCGCTTCAAACTAATAGCGTTTTCGACTTATTGCACTATCACTAAGAGTTAACATTATGTTCGCCTTATATTTGCGTGCAAAACTCGACTAGTTTTTTGTCTTCGACTTATCCGTTTATTTGCACTATAAATTGCACATAAAGTGCGAATTATCACCACGGAATCTCTGGCGATTTCAGTGCAGTTTTGACAGCTATAAAATATAAATTATAACCTATTTTATTTGTCAAAGAAATAAGTTTTTGTACCCAGAAGTGGATTTTGGTAGTATAGGTTCAGAAGGTGATGTTGGATGAACTGCTACCATCGTCATCTTCGGACGATGAGGAAATTGAAGTAAATTTAGTCATAGTGCAAACAATGACTGCGTGTGTCCCAAAAATACGAATGTTAGTTGAAGATGACAGAAGAAGAGGTGTAATAAGATATAAATATTTTCTGGTACAGAAACCATAATATGATATCATTTTTAGTCGATTTTATGTCGATAAATTAAAAGTTGATCAAACAAGGCACATTCAAACTATCCAAATTTAAACATCATCACAGAACAAAATTGAGAACTCAAAATGATATGAAACTGTCATTACTAACATCAGTTTGCTGACAGAACAGTTACTTCAATTGTACTTGAAATTTGATGTATGATATACTTACCAGTTCAGATTTATTGCACTTCTGGCCACCAGCCGAGTTTTCAATGTTGACTGTAGTAAACTCTGGTTAAAATCGGCGCAGTAAGTCAAAAACGCTATAATGTGTTTCCCGATTTAGTTTAATTCCTTGAACAATATAAATTGACCAGTATTATACGTATTATACGTTTGAAAAGCGTAAATGGAGTGAAAATAGAACATGTTCAATTTTGACTCTTTTTACTTCTCACACCGATAGGTAAGGGGAGTATTGTGATCACTTTTAGATTTCGAGATAATATGCATTTTGGGCGTTTTATGGTATCTACATAAAGAATGTTTGTCTGCCTGTTGGCGTCTTACTATCCTCGTAATCTCAGTAACATGCAGCTACATGAATGGTGATGAAATTTGGGTAGCGTTGTGCTGTGGGGTCAATGCTTTTGAAAACCGACGCATAGGCGGCGGAGTAATTAGCAAAAACAAAAAAATTAAATATTCCTTAAATTAATTTTTAGGCGTTATAGGGGTTCCTGATAATTTTCCACTTTTTTGAGTGGGGTTGAAATTTGCAAGTTGTAATGCCACCACAAAAGGAAATTGTAGTTACACAAGGCACGAAATCTTACCTCATGCATTTTTGAATCAGAACCTACCCCTGGTTGAAGCAAACCTATTTTATTAGCCAGAACACTAACGGATTCTTCAAGTATGAACATATTTTAGCATACTTTTGTACACATACCCAGAACATTACCCCAGGATGACGGAAGCTACTCATCTTTCCAATATACCATTTTTAAATGAAATCTTAACGCGAACATACGCTCAGCACCTGGTTTCTCCAGCTTTACTTAAATCCTGAAGACTAGGGATTTTGTGCCATGCTGTTTGTGTCTGAAATAAATCTTTCCACCCAACATTAAAAAATACAGCACATTTCGTAGGCAGCGGTGCATCCAGGACAACCCACCATATGAACTTCCCATTTACTTAATCCCTTACAGGATTTAACGACGTACGGTCAGCGACAGGCGTAGTGTGGTTGCAGTTTTTAAAGGGGCTTCTGAGAAAAATTCAAAAATAATAGTAGTGCAGTTATATTTTCCTTTTGGTAAGTGGCATCAAAGACTGGGTTATTAGCCGCATGACAGCTTGGTTTGGGTTAAAGTGCAGAAAATAATAAGTTATACCGTGTCAGATAAGCTTGTTACAGTGAAGTAAGTAATGGCGGGTTCATAGAACTTTTATT
Organism: Callosobruchus maculatus; assembly: GCA_951848785.1. Lineage (NCBI taxonomy): Eukaryota > Metazoa > Arthropoda > Insecta > Coleoptera > Chrysomelidae > Callosobruchus > Callosobruchus maculatus. The sequence continues at coordinate 3,092,126 of CATOUR010000081.1, read as the reverse complement.
TTATCGTAACTTAGCCGTAAATTGAGCGTTAGCATCAACTTTATCCTTAACTTTAGCTGTAAGAGAATCGACGTTCATGAAACTTGAGTTTAGCGTTAAGGATGACAGATGTGACGTTTCAAAAGTCTGTTTTCAACAGTCTGTTGTGACTTTAAGGTTATACTCGTATTTTTAATATTTGGCGCGTTGGAGGTTATACTGTTTGCGAAAGGCGAAATTTGTTTTTAAAACTACGTCCAAAAATGAAGATTAATAAAAAGGGTAAGTTGATCTCAGGAGTGGTTGCCTTATGCCAGATCATAATTTTATGTTCTGCGCGTTTCGCGCATGCTCAGACACTCCTAAGATTTAGAGTTATCTTTTGTGGTATGGTGAAGTTGGAAGTTAATTATCTCTTCGAGGTCAATACTTACGCCCAATTCTTAAGTTAAATTCAAAGCTGTTTCATGAACAATTTCATTACTGACAGTAGGTTCAACTTTAGAATTAACACAAACGCTAATTTACGGCTAAATTGCGGCAAAGGAAAAGTTTCCTGAACCCGCCTTTACTTACTTAATGCAGCTGGTACCAGTGATTGCTTAATATCAAAAGGAAGTTCACATGCAATTGTTGGTACTCATATCCAGGGCACTCAACAAAGATATGATGAACGGCGAGTTTTGTGTCACATACCGTTCATTTGAAAACATCCCATCACAAATTTATCGAAAACCACTGACTAAAAAATCGCTGAGACATGTCAAAAGATTTTTCAAGGGGGACAACTTTTTAACTAAAAACTGATTCACCCTCTTGTACCCTCCGCCACCCAGGGTCATCCCCTTAAAAATTTTGAATCACAAGCGACATCGATAATAGCTTTTTTCGAAAGTACTCTGAAGTCCTTTATTTAGACGTTCGGTTTGTTTAAAATCGGCAGATTCGTTTTTGAGAAAATTAGAGAAATCTTTATGTATCTTAATTTGTAGGTCAAATATCAATAGTTGGTCGGACAACTTCGTAGATTTCGGCCAGACTACACTGCAAGTCTACGGGTTTATGGTCATTGGATCCCTAGGTGGAATGAGGAATCTGCTCTCTGCACTACGCGCAATGTTGGTGTGCCGTGTGGCTGTGGCGGCACACATCTTAGCCGCCTGAATGAAGAAGGCATTCATCCCTGGGTCCCTTTGTCTACTTAGGGCGCACGATTTGCAGACCCAGTGATTGCTTACCTCACGGTGCGAGATCACTGGGTAATGGAACAACAACTTTTTGTGTCAGAACCTGGGCTGCAGCTTTTTGTTATAAAAATAAAAATCCACTGGATAGTAATGTGCGAGCTGCAACAAAATCGACACAAAGTCCTACAAAAGGTTGAATATGGAGAGAAGTCTATATCCTAAGTCCCCTATCCGGCAAATTTACTTTCCACGACACCCGCGAGGGAGTGAACTATTGCGTTTGGAGCTCTTGCACAACAGGGTAGTATTTTAGGAAACAAAGTGATTAGGACATCATTTTTTAGTAGAACATAAATGGAGACATTTATTTGGATATGCTAGAAAATACCATCAACCTGCTTATCACTGAAACCATTGAAAACTAAATCGAAGAGAATATAAACCCTATACTTGATGAGGGCCTATAGAATGGCCCTCTAGATCTCCTGATTTAACGCCAACAGACTTTTTCTATGGGGTCATTCAAGATCTATTGTATTTACTCCTCCTATGTCATTGTTTGGCCAATAACGGGCAACATTTTGAACACTTATTGCAATAAAAAGTAATATTTTCATGTTTTTTTTCTATCTGAGCAAATCAAGATACATAAAGATTTTTCTACTTCTCTCGAAAACGAATTGCCCGATTAAAAAAAAATCAAACGTGAAAATTAAGCACCTTGACCAAGGGTTCGGCTGCAGTATCGGTGGTGGTCAAGCAACGTTTCCTTGCTTTCCCGAGTCTTCCTCCGTATTTAAATAGTTCGCATTCTCAGTAAAGTTACTATTTTTTTTTTTGGAGAGACATTTTTGACGTTTAAGTTTAAGTCAGAAGCCTTTACAGGACGGTTTCCTTACGATTGTCGATATCGTACTGTCTAATGACGTCAGCACCCGTTTTCAGTCACGTGAAAAAAATTGAAAAAACCGGTAAATGATGATGATGCACACATAAAAATAATTTCTTAGATGGAGCACAGATGCTTTAATTCAAGTATACCATAACTTCCTATACGCGCAAAGCTATGCTAGTCTTAAAGTGAAAATACGATATTTTTGACGATATAAGGGTTAGATTGAGAAAATACCTTCAATGCAACTGGGAAATTCTTGAAAGTATGAATACCAAAATCTTAAATCAAGCATATGGTAATCTTGACGGAAGCATTTCATAATCTTGACTGAAGCATTTTATAATCTTAACTGGAGCATTTCATAAACTTGACGCAAGTAGCTCAACTTTATTCTAAAATTGTGATATTCTTGGATGAGGAATCTAGTAGTATTAGTTTGAGCGTTTGATAACTTTGATGAGCTGTTACCAATGCCACTATTGTTTCATTCCAAGAAATGTATTGCATTGAAGCAAGCATTCAAACTCTTCTATGAGCATGTAGAAATTCTTCTCGTCTATGTCATTATCTGCAAGACATACACATGTAGCCAATTGAATTTTGGACTTGGATGATGTGTGCAAAGTTTTCAAATATTTGTAAATCAGACAGTGCCTGTTTAGTGATGGGTACACTGGAGAAATAGTTCTGCAAAATTTATTAAATCATATTTAATATACTTGGTACTTATCTAGGAACACCTCAGTCAGGTCTACGCATCCCCATTCTTTTAATAGTTCATTCATGGTTAGATAGATCCAGTGATGGGAACTGGGCGCGACTCAAATGGCGGTGGACCAGCACTACCGGCAGATTCGTTGACCGATGGTTGACGGTGGTATCACAGGTATCACGTGGCAATGGCAATTTATTTAACAGTTTGACTTAGATACTATTATGTGTTATTATGCAGGATCCAGGATGCAGGTGCTAAAGACGGCGGCGAATGCGACAATCCGAAAATCGATAATGGCGGCGGACGCGGACGGACCACAGGCCACAGGCGGTTGAGTGGAGAAGGTGGAGAGGTTAGAGTTGACACGTGACACGCTGCGCGCCTGCGCACTCCGACGTTTGTAGACGTCAAATAAATGATTGATTTGATACAAATATAGGGTGTGCTTGTAAAACAGCGTTCATTTTCAAACAAAGATTATAATATTGTAAATGAAGGTTCGCATTTGCAGGCTGTCTATATTCTTCATAGAAGTAAACGGGACACCGCTGGAAAAAATGATAATCTTGATATAAAATTATGAAATACTTGTTATTAAATTATTATAGTCTTGGTTGCAAAGAAAATTATATTTTCTTTCGGAGCATATTTCTTTAAAATAAATATATAAATCAAAAATATATTATTTCTGACACAAATTTTCTATTATTTTCTCATCAAATATTCTTTCTTAGAGTGAGAACAGATATTCTTGTTGTGAGTATGTATTTACAAGAATATGTCAATTATTGACTTGAGAATTTCTTTTTATGTGTGTGACTTCTTCATTTGAACAGCTGCAAGATTGGAGTTTTCTTCTAGACGGCCATTGAATACGTTATACATTCTCCGAAACATACTCCATGATCATTTTCCAGCCCCTTGAGGTGCGACTATGGCAGAACCTAGTCATCATGCACGTTACGCGATGCTTCTTAGGGAGGCGTATCGATCCCGCGAATATATGTTGGAGCACGTTTTCGGATGTGCCTCCGCTAATCCTTGACGGCCCGACTAGAAGTCACTGGAGACATGCCACCATACGCCCCCGATGAAAGCCCGTCTCAAATTTCCAAGCCAGTCATTCTGATGTTTTGTACCACTTTTGAAGATGCGATAACCGTAGCGTTTAGTTGTGAGGAAACATTAGAGGTACTTATGCCACGTCTGTTAGAAATAGTTGGTAAGTGGGTACTTCCCACGTAATTATGAACAGTCATGTGATATGAGATGTTGGATGGTTCGGTTCCATTAGGAATCGTAGACCGAAATCGTGTAAAAACTTTAGTATACTTAGGTACATCCAAAAAAATTTTACTATTCATTCTAGAAATGATTTGATCAAGAGAAAAAAGGCTATTGCATTATTGCATATCAAACAGTAGAATGAGGAATGTCACATCCAAATTTTATGTATAAAATGCTGAAAGTATCAGCCAAGTAGCCTTGTCCATGCTTCAAGTCATGATGAATCCGTTGAAGTTTGAGAATGGTAAATAGTTGTAAGATGTGCCAATGTGAGGAGAAACACAACAGCTTAAATAGAGGCAGCAATGCTAAACTATAATGTTGACGCTTGTAAAAATGATGCAATTGAGTTAGTTACACTTGTTGGGAATAAATAAATAAAATGATGTATACCTTCAAAATGTCAGTAGTAATATTTTATTTGAAGCCTTCGAGGGGACGCTATTAGTATTGTATTCTAACTATAAAAAAATAAATAAAAATATGATCCCAAAAACTACCGGATTTCATAAATCTTTGGGTATTGGGAAATTCTTGCTTGTAACGCATGTCTACAGAAGTGACTTCTGGTTATAGTATGCATAATTGCATATAGACATAAAACTATCCCAAAATATAGAGCAAATGTACCTATACTTTAGAAAACTGAGGACTACCGCAACTTTAAATACAAAAAAACCCTAAAGAAGTAACGTATTTTCCGAAACCTTGACAAATTTGACGTAAAGTGTTTTATTTTGACCCTATCACAAACAAAAAACAAAATAACAATACGTTCTCCAAAATATTCTTAAATAAATTCTGATGGTACAAACATACTAAAAAATAGGCTTCGCGTTCCGATTCCAAGAAATCTACAGTTGGACATAGTTTTGGCCTCGGTTTTGGCGCATAAAGTCTTTCGCTCATCCATTTATTTATTTTTATTTATTGGTGTTAAAACACACTTACATGTTTACACAAGTCAGATTAGAGAATCTGCAATCCAAGATTATCGACAAGCAAGAGCAAGACAAGATTATTAATAAAATTATTTAAAAGACCGATATAATTCTATAATTCTATTGCCTTCTCACCAGTATAAATGTAGAGAAAGGGTCCTTGGCAGATACTATATGCAGCTGTGAGGCCTTGAGGTACCACATGAGATCATGTTGAGGTCTAGAATTCTAAAAACAAAACACGTAAGAGGCCCAAGGCCCTACTAGATTTTGCTAAAAGGTCAGGTCCTGGGTACTAGCGCAGTTAGACATGCAAAAAGGCGTACCGTGTTGTCTAAGCATCGACGACTTTGCTAGCTTAATAATTTTTTCTTCTTCATTAAGTGCCCTCTAAATAAGCTGAAGAACTTCTATTTTGCAGCAATTATCAGCATTACGCCGCAGTTATTAGACAGATATTAGATAGACAAGATGCTATATAGATAAATGATAGACATACAAAAATGTTGGTTTTTGAGATGCATTTTAATTAAGTATTACTTAACTGAAAAGATCCATTCTACTGCGATCGCAAATTTTCCCCTTTAGGGGTATAGAGCGCGAAATGAGAATCAGAGAAAATACGTATTACCGTGTTAGCAAGGAGGCGTGGCCGCCTGTCCAAAGGTCCAAAGTTAAATAAGCATAATGAAGCCGCGATGTCGAGTAAGATGTGTAAAGAAATTTTCTCAGTCAGTCAGGAACATTCAATACGTCCATCAAAGAACTTACACAAATCTGGGGCAACACGCGCTTTAATATAGGCCAGTCTATTTGTTCTAGTTTTAAGTTATCATATTGCGAAAGGTGACATCAACATGTATTGTGTAAGACTTTCGCGGCCATAATCCGATGAACTGTTGGTTCTTGGGCTGTTCGGCCGGCGTTTCGCCAACACGAGAAGTCGGCATCCTCAGAAGCTAATGTCACCTGTTCGGCGTGTTCCGAGAGACGTATAAAGTTTCAGGACAATTAAAAAATGATGTTCGTAAGCGTCAAGTCGTTTTAATCTTTACTCAGAGGGTTATCCCCCTAGTAACGATTGTATTCACCAATTCACCTCAGATGTACTACATGGCGACCCCCCCGAACTGCTGTACACTTATTAACATTCAAAGACATATTATTGTTCTTAAGCTACCGATGTATAAGGTTTAAATCTATTTGAAATTTTATACTATTATATGCAGTACTGATACCTTTAAATATCTTAATTTCATCAGCATAGAGTAAATACTCACATTGCCATTTATTTACTACGTGGTTGATGAAAATCACAGACAATCAAGGGCTAAGAACTGAACCTTGTGGTACACCTGTTGTAGCCAACATAGTTTCGCACATATAATATAAACATAGATCTCTACTATCAATGTGGGATCTGAAAAATTCAAGAAAGCTACTAGTGCTAGATAAACCACACTTGTCTAATTTTTTTGTATAATGCTGTGGTCCAGTCGGTGGAAAGGTTTTTTCTCGAAAAATCGGTGTAGTATAACTTAACTATTTTTGGTGTTGAAAATGACTCTTTATTGTAAGAGATATACGTCTACAGTAGCACTTGAAAGTACCTAAGTAAAATACAACGATTATTGGTATAGCAACAGCAGTTGCGAACTCAATGCAATTTCGGAAACAAAAGGCAATATAATAAGTACGATGGAAAAGAAGAACAATTAAAACCACCTACCTCCACGCATCTGCGGTACATACGGTGATTTATAATAATTACGTTCATCATAGTCAGCTATTTTCTTGACAGACTCCTGCATTATTCTTTTTTAACACGGAACATATGCGGAGTACCAAGAACGCAATTTCACGCTAGTTACTCATTTAATCCATAAAAATAGTTTTAAAGAGCGTAAAATTGCGAGTTAATTGTTTTTCCACACTTCAACTGCTCAAAAATGGCAGCATCGGCTAGCCCTTGTTGTTATCTCCATATAACAATATCTTAAGATTTTAATGAGTACCTACAGAGGTGAAGTCAGCTGGCAGGTAGCAAGGTCGCAGTTTGTTTTGAGAAAAAAATTATAAAAGCGGCTTAGGCCACTCAGTACAATAAAACCCAAGATGAATTGTAGATATTATCATCTATGGAATTTTATACTGTAATATACAGGGTGTTTCCTATGCCGTGTTGGTAAATTCGGTCCCGGCAGGTACCAAACGAAAATAATTATATTACACCCCCCTTATCGATAGGTAAATTGGGGCCTTTAAGTACCCGCAAGGATTTCGTGTAATTAATATTCTCCCTAAATATTGTTACATTTTTAAATCATTCTAGCTGTGCATTTTTACCAGTTCGGCCGATTTAATCATTGTAACCATGGATCTTCAGCTTGTTTTGAGTGAAAGAGGAAAACAGTTATTAGTTATAAACAGCTATAAGTACAGCTTTCATAAGTGCTTGAAAAGTGGCGAAAAGCGGTGGATTTGCATAAAAAAGAAGTGTAAATCATTTGCCCTTAGTTTGGGTGAAGTAAATGTAGATAATATAACTGTTACAAAACATATAAAAGAGCATTGCCATAACGCAAATGTTGCAAACTTAAACCGACAAATTGTCAGCTCTTCATGCAAAAGGAAAGCTGTAGCTGATTTGTCAGAAAAGCCTGCAAAAATTATTCGTCGTGAACTTCAAGACAACTTGCCTCCAACGCTGACGACAATTGACGTTGCCTACATAAGAAGAAATTTGTACAACTCTCGTCGGAAAATGCTGCCAGCGTTGCCGAAAAACCTGCAAGAAACTTTTGATATTCTCCAGGAAACCAGTGTTTCAACAAGTACCGGTGAGAAATTTTTACTTTTTAAGAACAGAAGTGATGAAATTGCCGTATTTTCCTGTAAATCGAATATTGAATTCATGGGAAATGTTAGAAGAATATATTTAGATGGCACTTTTAATTACTGTCCGCAGTTTTTTTGCCAATTTTTTACTTTACACGGATATTATAACGGACACTAACTACATTCCTTTATTTTTTCCTTGCTACCTAATAAACGTAGTGAAACTTACAAAAAATCGTTTAAAATAATAGCAGAAATTCTGTACCTGAAGATTCTTTATTTCATCCTCAACTTTGGGCTCAAAATTCGGCTGAACTTACTCGAACAACGAACGCCTGTGAATCTTTTCACAGACATTTCAACGATTCATTTTATAAAGCTCATCCAAATATTTCTATTTTTATAGAAAAACTGAAAGAATTTCAAATGGAAACTTACGTTAAACTACAAAGCGTACATTTAAAATGTAAAATATATAATAGTAAAGTTAAAAATCGTGAAAAGTTCATTACAAAAATGATTGAATCGTACAACAAACTAGAAATAAGTCGTTTGCATTTTCTTACATGTGTTTCCTTCCATTGTAGCGTTTAAGAAACTATTTGCATAATTTGTTGTATTACATATTGATATTATTTGTACTATATTTTTTTAAATAAAATCGTTCAATCCCTACTTAAGTGTATTATTTTAGCCTTAACGTAAAGGTATAGGAGTGGAACAGCAAAGTTTACGGAATACATATAAGTTGGATCACTCTCCGTCGGCACTTTGAAGACCTCACATCAAAGCGATGCCGTGGCTGCACGCACCAATTAGTTTTTGCGTTGGTTTTTGCCCAAATACGAGGTTTTTTAGCGGGGACTTGCTAACGCCTGGGTTTTACGTATATACGAGGGTCATTGAGAGACTAGGTATTGACAGCCGATTTAGACGTACAAATACAAATATAACGTTTATTTTGCTAATACACTAAGTTACATAAATGGATATAAAAAATAAAACCTAGTAAAACTATTACTAATGAATCTCAAATGATTTCACATATTGTAGCTATTTCGTAGATAAGTAAAAATTGGTTCAAAGGTGCTGTAGTATTTTTACTTAATGCTTTATTTGGCTTATTTTGAGACCACAGCTTATAAAATTTATGGTATAGTATATACGAACTCGTATGTACCATTTTAAAAGATAACCATGTGGAGATGCTTTACTTGGAATACATTGTTTTTGACATTTTGCTTTTCAGTGTCATTCCAATTGCTACTGTAGAAACTAAATTGTTAAAGTTATCAATAAAAATATGTCCGAGCTCTAAAATATAATTTAGGATGTCCCTGGGTGGTATGGTAAGACCAACGAATGAATATTTTGTCTCACTATACGCTTTTAGCGTGATGCAATCCTTTAAGTACCTGTAAGTCTTGAATTAATCACTTTATACCCCAAGTGTGCTAGTTTGTTGTAATTGTTTTATCGGGAGGTACACAGAAAGGCACAAATATACAGGGTGTCCCATTAACAATTTTGAATCGAATGTCACGTGACCAAAAACAAATACCTCATTGGGTAGTGCAATGACAAAAAAAGACACATCTGTTCTAATTTACATCCCAAAAATTATAATTCTCTAATACTGCCCAGTTCCGACATATTGCTGGTCTTAATCGTCGTGAAACACCCTGTATTTATATCCTTTACATTTCAAGGTTTACCACAAAATAAGGATGGACCTGATTGTCATTTTCCATCCGTTTATAAATTCAATTGATAAAATCAAACTTCTGAAAATATTATCCATTTCCTGCAAACAAATCCAAGACAACAAAATCCGATATTTTTGAGACTCTGTATGGACTTCGCGTTAAACACGTTCAATCTCTATTTGCGCCGCTCCGTATCTCCCGGCTGACGTCGGTACACTGTTACCGGTGTACCGGGGAGACGGAGCAAGGGGCAGGCCGTTTTGATATTTTTGTGGAGTGATCCAACTTATATGTATTCCGTAAATGTGTTCCGTAAACTTTGGGAACAGGGGTTTTGTCTGTGGCCGGGACCGAATTTACACAGGTATCAAAAGGCAGTTAAAAATGGTGGGCCCGAGTTTACTTGTTACCTTTTATGTCGCATATCTCGGGCCCGTATTTACATATACCCTACCTATGTTGGGACTTTTCTTCAAACTGAATATATCTTTATAAGTGAGCAGACCGCGTAGGCAGAGCCTAAACATCAAAGTACAGTTTTGCCAATCATTAAATTCATTACGTAATTCACGCAGAAATCTGATATGGGTAAGACGTTATATTCTTAGGAGCATCTAGAACGCCAGATACTCTTTTAACCTTCCATTTATTTCTTCTTCTTTAAAATAAAACATGAATAAAGTAGTAGTTCCTTCATGATCAATATTACAAAGACCGCATACGAATAAATACAGAAAGGCACCATGGACGCACTATTTCTATAACGTTTTCATGCAGTTTTGGAACTGCATGTAGAAAATGTAGCGCCTGGACAAGCCTTTACTCTTTGACAACCTAGCACTTCTCTTATTGGTAGTTAGTGCGTGCGATTCACACGATAATCATCAGACAGCGGATCAAATTGTGCAGAAAACAAATTTACGCCTGATTACAAACCATTTGTTGATTAAACTAACCGGGTAGTAATGAATTGATTGGCTCGCAAAACACTACGACGATTTGACCCGCAGGCCATGCAGGCATGCATAATGAGTGAGGTGGTGTACAAATGACCTGTTTGCTTGTTTGCTGTTCCTATGGAGAACTAAACAGCCTTGAGCTGAAAGGAAGTTCATTTTGTAGTAGAAACGTGACTGCGACGACGTGAAAGAGATAACCATATAGCAAAAGCAGTAACGTCTTTTTAGAAAAATACATGTATAATATATTATTTGTACATCAATGTCGTCAACTGAATATCTATCTACCTATCTGTCTGTTTTTTGTCTCTATAAACTAAGCGAGAGTACACCGATCCCAATCCCTATTTTTCCATCACTATGAAAGCGAAGCCGAAGGTTAGTACTGATAATACGATGCTGGTTTTCCTAAGAGTATCCATGCTCACTGGGGCTAAACATAGCTTTCTATGATCTCCTTGAGTGTTGGTATCTCATCGTTAAAAAAATCAATGTACAGTTCGGCTTAACGCCATTTTTCTAACTTCATCCAATTTAATAGTATTTTTTTTTCCTTTAAGTGAAAGAGTGGATTTTCAACAGCTCCAGCTCTATTCTGTTCCCTCACCACTCTCCGCACAGTCAACTTAGGCACGCCAGTCATGCTTTCCAAACGAGAAAACGCTTCGACCTGGTGCATTGACCTGCTCAAATAATTCTAAATGTTAAACGCGATTTCTTTCGATCAGCAAAGTTTGCTACAGGTTCCCTGCTTTTCAGCACTGCCACTTGAGCCAGCTTCAGCCTGCATGGTAAAACTGATTGTGATTCAACTCGACCAGAAACGTCAAACTTGCAGCAGCAATAAGCAAAATTAACAATACACAAAGTATTTTTCAATGAAAAATTGTTTCAACAATGCTTGAAATTACACTTTGCATACCCCGCTACTGCTCTACAGCCTAGAGGTTTAGATATGTCTAGACGTGTACAACTGTCTAAGCCGTTTGTAAGAACTTCTCATTACAGTTTTAAAAATTTGCATATAATTTTCATACCACATCGACAAAAAATGGAATCAGCAACGAAGATGCTTGAGAAAGTAACAAAATTATGAAGAATAAAACAATAAAGCTCTATTCCCCCAGCTGTTGTTAAAATTCTGAACTACATACATATTTCAGAGTTCAGTGATAATTCGAAATTTGATTATATCATTAACATAAATCATCGCTCAAAAGAAAACGGATTTAAAAAGCTATTGTCATTGTGTAACCCTTTCAAGACATTATAAACTCCTATCAAAAACTCAACATTGCTCAAACCCCCATTAAAAAGCAATATTCAAGTACTTTCATGCTACCAATATCTATTATGTCAGAAACATTGCATTTTGTTCAAGTGTTTGTTGAATTTCATACTTCTATTCATTTCAATTAAATTTCGTGATATTACTCATATGTGCGAACATTAAAGGTACATATAAATATCTAATATTAACTGGAAGAGAACTTATGAAGAAAATAATATTCATATATGACTAACAAGCTTCAATGAACAAGTGCTCGTGTCTCAAGAACTCCTATGGTGCTTTGGTGTATTCATATACCCACTCGTGCATAAATCGTCTCTTCAACGATTCTCAAAGCGTACGCAATATCGCTTCCTAATCTCTTCATGGTTACAAAACACACTTTGAATATAAAAATGGCAAAGTCTCCCGGCTAATGTCGAATTTATAAAAATAAAGCTAAACTTCTGTTTAGTTTCGCGTTCAAGAGATTTAATTATGCCGGGAAGAGAGAATATGAAAGTTAAATTAGTGGAAAGTTTCAGCAATATCTGAATAGGCGTACTGAGACTTTTTTTGGGGGGCAAATAGGCACAACATAAATGAAATTTCTCTCAAAGATGGCACAATTTTGCTTTTATTGCACATATTCTCTTGGTTTACGCCACAATGTATGGAGCAAACGCATCCATTTGTTAAGCAAGGCTCTAGTTGTTGCTCTTGATATTTCAGTCATTAGATAAAAGACATAAGACACAAGCCTGCAGCATCGAGACTGAACTAAAGGAAGAATTTCATTATGTCCACAAACCTACTGACAGACTCCAAATCAGTAACCAAAGAGGTACTGCGGAAGTGACAGCTAACAGAGAACCACATACCAACTTCGAACCCAACTGGAAGCTTCCTTGCCAGATCACAACTGGAATGGAGGACCTGGAAAAGTATCAACAGGATTAGATGGCAAGTGGGCAGATCTGGAGATAACCTAGTGAGATGGGGATACGTTGAGGACGATTTATATGTCTGCGGGGATAACCAGACGATGGAGCATTTCCTATCTTGCCTATCCTTGGAAACCCCTTGCATAATCCAGGACCTATAGAAAGCGAACAAAAAAGGTAGAACATGATCAGGAACCCCTAAAATATCTAAAAACGAAGTTTGAGCTGTTTTCATATTTTTAGTTTTTTGATTATTGCCTGGCACTGACGCGGCAAAATTTCATTAGAATCAATTTAATAGTTTCCACGTTATAAAAATACAAACCGATCTAAAGTAATAAATACTCGTATATACACAGAAAATTCTAAGTCCCTTAGTTTCGGTAATAGGTAAAGCAATGTTCGGATGGGACTAAAAAGGTGATTCATGTCGCTAGGTCTTCTTGCACATGTCAGTGGACAGCTTATTATGAATACAACAAACTATTAAGTTTTTCAACCCCCCCCGCCAAATCACCCTAATTTCACCCCCATCCAAAAAAAACGCAGAAAATGATCAAGAACCTCTAAAATGCTTAAAAACGAAGTATGATCTGTTTTAATATTTTTAGTTTTTTATTATTTCTGCGCCACCACTGGCATGATTTATAAAAACCATACGCATTTTTTATCCTCGCGACGGTAGTAATACTGTGTCAAAATTTCATTGCAATCAATTCAACAGTTTCCTCGCTACACAATACAGAACGATCTGAAGCAATACTCGTATGTTGACACCAGAAAAAATTCTAAGTCCTTTGGTTTCTGCAATAGGCAAATGTTCGGGTGTACCTAAAAAAGTTATTTATATCGCTAGGTCTTGCTTCACAGGTCAGTGGATAGTATATTATAAGAGGGTTGCTCTATACCTCCGTCAATCCACCAGTACGCAGACAGCTGTTTCATCAGTGCGCCATAGGTCGATTGACGGAAATAGAGAGCATCAGGATTTCATGTTAACAAAACATGTGAAACATGTGTAGGCAACAAGCAGAAAGTTCTGCCGGTGTGCCATCTAGTACCCCAAGGTGACGGCAACCAAAGAGAAACGCTACTAACAGCAGTAAACTCTTTGGTGGAACGACAAGGCTCGTTCGCTTTTGCCACTAGAGGCACGGATTTTGTACGCCAGCAGCGTATTAAAGCCGATATACGAGGGTTGCTCTATACCTCCGTCAATCCACCAGTACGCAGACAGCTGTTTCACGCTTATTTGCGATCGTCAGTGCGCCATAGGTCGATTGACGGAAGTATTTTATAAATGCAACAAATTTTTCAATTTTACAACCCCCCACTCCCCAACTACCCCAAATTTCACCACACCCAAAAAAAAGTAGAAAATGATCAGGAACACCTAAAACGCCTAAAAGCAAAGTTTGAGGAGTATTTGAAATTTTTTGTTTTTTGCTAATTACTCCGCCGCCCATACACCGATTTTCAAAATTATAGCAGCATTACCTACTACGACCACACATCATATTGATGCACAAATTTCATCACAATCCATCTGAGATTACGAGGACAGACAAACGCGTACAGACAGACCGACAGACAGACAAGCAGACAGACAGACGGACAGACCGACGGAAATGCGGACGTGGATTTTCGTTATGTAGACATCATAAAACGCCCAAAAAACGTATTATCTCAAAATCGAAAATTTTCGCGATCACAATACTCCCCTCACCTATCGGTGTGGGAAGTAAAACGAAGAAATCAGCAGTTAAAATACTTATAAAATAACCAATTATTCCTGTTCAAACAGGAGATGTTAATTCCTCAGATTTAATGTTTACAGGTACACCTACCTAATTCTACGGAACTACAGCCCCCCTTCCGACGTGTATGATCAATGGCGGCGGTGGCAGTACAAAAGACTTTTTGGCGTACAGCCTGGTGCTCAAACCCTCGAAACTTCTATGTGAATGTTTGTTTTACCGCACTTTTTATTAAAAAGCACTGCTTTGCGTTTTTATATCTTCTTTAGGAGCGGCATTTCGCGTTTATGGTGTATTCTGAAAGAGCCGACGTGGCTGCAGCTACTGCATTTGGCTGCTGCACTTCGCAGTACGGTCAATTTTAATTAGGTAAAATGCTGCAGTAAGGGCTTATATAGACTCCTACGGAATATCTGGAATGGTTCCCTATTCTTTTAGGAATCTTTTAAATATCCTAGGGTCATCATCATAATGTCTTAACAGACATGTTGTGAACTCGTAAAATGCATTAAGTCGGAGCTAGAGTATTGCCGACACGAATAATATCAATAGTTTTGAGAACTGTAGCTCGCCATCGTTCGCGATTTACTGTCAGTTCAGTGGCGCTCTTGATACTCACATCTAGCAACTGTTTCGTCGTATCCACCCAGCGTGTAGGAGAACGGCCACGGCGCCGTCCACTCGGGGAGTGACCCTGAACTACAAGTTTCTCCATAGTATCGCTTCTGTGAATATGTCCGAAAAATGTAAGCATTCTCATCGACACAATGGAGGATAGTCTCTTTGGATTACCGAGCTCATCCAGTATGGAAACATTAGTTCGATGGGCGGTATAAGGAATTCTCCTCCACGTCCACATTTCAAAAGCATCTATGCGAGCTCGATCTGCCTTTTTAACAGTCCAAGTTTCCGAGGCATACAAAAATAAGGAGAACACAAGAGACTGGACTAGTGACATTTTGGTAGCTTCAGTGATGTTATGGTCACGCCATATTTTAGTAAGCTTTGTCATGGCCATCCGCGCCTGTTGAATGCGCCGTCGAATCTCATTCAAACAGCTACCTGAATTGTCGATCAAAGAACCGAGGTACACAAAACTTTGAACTACCTCACAACGGCCTATTGACTTTATTTCGCGATTATTGTCATGCTCTCTATCTACGATAATAACCTTGGTCTTGTTGTAGTTAATACCAAGACCATATGCTGCACAGTGTTGTTCTAAAACGTTCAATAGAGCTACTAGTTCTTCCTGAGAAGCAGCAATAAGGGTTGTATCGTCAGCAAATCTTAAGTTAGATATTTTGCTTCCGCCAATAGTTATACCGCCTTTTCAGTTGTCCAATACCTGTCTCATCACAAATTCAGAGTAAATGTTTAATCACATCGGAGATAATACGCATCCCTGACGAACTACTTTTCTGGTTGCTGTTTGACCAGACAGGTTACCATCCATTCTTACACGAGCTGAGCTAGACTCATATAGTTGCTGTACGAGAAATACTAAGTGGTAAGGGACTCCCATGGAGATAAGGATTTCCCACAGTTTAGGCCACTTTACGTTATCAAACGCCTGAATAGTCCACAAAGCAGATAAAAATGGGAAAATAATGCTCTCTGACTTTTTCAATAATCTGTCTTAAGTTTAAGATCTGTTCACGCGTACCGCGTCCTTTTACGAAACCTGCCTGCGCCTGAGAAATTTACCAGCGAATAAAACCCTCCAAACGAGACTGTAAAATATACAGGGTTGGGATAAAGTATGGAACCAAGCAAATAACTTTTGAACGGAAAGAGTAATATTGCTGAAAACTTGCACGCAAGTGTAGTGACGTCTAGTGCATCCGAAGACATTATTTTATCCATTAATGTACTTCCGGTTTAACCGGAAGTACCGTCAATTTTTTTAATTTAAATGGGACACCCTGTATATTCTTGCAGATTTTAATTCATCTTTATTTTCCGAATACGTCCATAGTGGGTTTAGCATTAGTTTCTGTTAAAACGGGAAAGATAAAGCTTCTTTATCATTTCAGGTGTTCAAAATGCCGGTCATTCAAAGTCGGTTTTGGCGATCGCGTGAGAACTTACAAAGAAGTGTGTCAACTTTTAATGATTTAGGTCCCGACAGGGGTCCTATAACACGTTTGACGGTGACTAAAAAAAAAAATACAAAAAAAATCCCTCAAACGGGAAGACCGCAGACCGCCACGGACGTTTTTGTGAGACAAATTTTTTAAGAAACAAATACTAAACCCACTATGGACGTATTCGGAAAAAAAAGATAAATTAAAATCTGCAAAAATATACAGGGTGTCCCATTTAAATTAAAAAAGTTGACGCTACTTCCGGTTAAACCGGAAGTACAGTAATATACATTATACGTCACTACACTTGCCTGCAAATTTTCAGCAATATCACTCATTCCGTTCTAAAGTTATTTGCTTTTTTTTTTATAATTATAATTTATAATTATTATTATAATTTTACATGAAATAAACACAATTACAACATAGCGTAATTTGCAAATACATATCTATGTATAATATGAGCTGCCTAGACATCAACTGTCTGTATTGCAGCTCACCCTATGTGTGTGTATACATGCAATTTGCAACAGGAAATTACATACACCTATAGATACTCTATTACATCCATATACGCAACATATACATAATATAAAGAGAACGTGGATGCTGAGGTGGAGAAAGTCGTGCATTTCATTTCACGATACTTCGGGTAGGTTTAGAATATTGTAAAATTGATGCGAATTTTGTCTGATGAATTTTTTTACTTCCACTTTGAAACTAGCAGTTTTATTTATTTGCCTAAGATTAAGAGGAAGCTGATTATAAAATTTGGGGGCAAAAAAGAAGAAAGACCTTTGACAGACTGTTTTTTTAAAAGTTCCATACTTTATCCCAACCCTGTATAGTAGAACCTTGCTTGCATGAGAGATTAACGAAAGTAGGCGATAATTGTCTGGATTTATTGGAGATCCTTTTTTATGAAGTGGAACAAAAATGGACGTGGCACCATTCATCTGGCCAAACACCGGAGGACCAGACCCTCTTACAAATATTATATAAAAGAGAGATGCCGTCTTCACCCAAGCATTTTAATGTTTCGGCAGAAATAGCATCAATGCCTATAGTTCTATTAGTTTTTAACTTGTTGAGGGCATGTTCCACTTCAGACAAAAGAATATCAGGTTCATATTCAAAATTCAATGAGAGGGCCTGAGGGCCATCCTCATGGTACAGGTTTTCACAGTAATTTCGCCATACCTCAATAACCTCATGCAAGTTGGTAATTAGCTGTCTCTCGGGATTCTTAACAGCCCAAGAATTGGGTTTAAAATCCCGACTGAGCCAATTGACCTTAAAAAACATCTCTTTCGGATGATTAGTATTGGTATGCATCTCTATTTCCTGGCACAATTGCTGTATATAAGAGTTCTTATCTCTTCGGCATAGTCTCTGAATCTCGCGTGAGAGCTGTCTATATGGGTGGATCTAAGGAAATACTATTTACCAATACTCAGAGCAGTGACGCGTAATTTTCGTGTCCAGCAAGAAACCGGATGAGGCTTGGTATTTGAGTTCTAGAACAAGTTTGGAAACTTTTTTATTATTGCGCCATAATTCCAAAATGGTAGGGCTCGAAGATAGGGGGAGGGTGTTAAGACGTGAAAAAAATCGTTAAGTAACCGGATGCGAATGCAGCAGCATTTTTGTGCACCTAACCAACTGAAGTTAAAAAAAATCGTCATCAGAAATCTAGGGGGGGGGGGTGGTATATCTTTAAAATGAAGAAAAAAAAATCGCGACGAAACCGGTCGGGACTTGATGGAAAATTTGTTTTCTAGATAATACAAAAAATACTGTCCTTTGTTTCTGCTAGGCAGTTTACGAGAAATATGAGCTTACAGTTCAATTTTTCACGTTTTCGTTAAAACATTGTTCATACTATTTGAAACGGATGACGTTTTTCATAGATGTCTTAGGGGGTCCAACTATGACATGCATCAATCCATTTTTATTATGTTGTGTTACACCATTTTTCAACCCTTATAGGGGGTGACATTATTGAAGGTCTTCTGAAAGGATACGGATTATGGAGCTATGGCAATCACCAAAAAGTTTCTAAACTGCCTCTATTAGAACTCAAATACCAAGCGTCATCCGGTTTCTTGCTGGACATGAAAATTATGCGTCCTTGCCTTAACTACAATATTCAAGCAACAGCTTCACTGCTACCATTATGGTACAGTCATCCACTTATTGTCCATGTAAGTTTCCAAATATATTTTTTAAGTTGAACCATACCACAAAAGGTGTGAGGTGCGTGCTTTCGCCTATAATTTCCAACCTCAGAGAAAATTATGCAAGATGCCACATCTGAAGAAACAGCGAGAATAAAGGTTAACGGTGAAGTCATAAACAATATCCGTTTTGCCGATAATACCTTGGTAATAGCATGGAATAGCGCGGATCTACAAAGAATGATGCAAAATCCTGAACAGCAGTGAAGAAGCTGGTCTTACACTTAATACCAAAATGACAAAATTCATGATCATCAGAAAAACAAATGCGCGAGGAAGATTCTATGTTCGCAATGAGGCAATCGAAAGAATGAGAGAATACAGATATCTGGGTACCTACCATTTTGAACGAGACTAGAGAGCACCCTCGAGGAATAAGATCTAGGATAGGTGAAGCTGAAGCTGCATTCACAACATCGAGGTAGAATCCCATGGAGGCGCGATAACGTGGCTGAAAGCAGGTGCGAGTTGGCCATATTGATTCGACACTTATGTCAAACATATGTCAAACAGCTGACGTTTCTTTGATAATTGCGTGTTTGCTTTTTTTGAGTGATTTTACCGAGATTTTTAGTTATTTTTAAGTGATATTCTAGTGAAATCATGAAGAAAATAATGGTTTCATGTGCTTATCGTAGTTGCTCTAGCAGAGATGGCATGGATAAGAAGAAATCGACAGGAATTACATTTCATAGGTACGTATGCAAAAAAATAACAATGTACAGGGCCGCATTTGTAATCTTTATCTCAATAAAGTGTAACGTATCGCAGCAATAATACAGTTGTATTATTTAATTGATGATGAATGTTGTCTCTACAGAGCCTGTTTTTTTTCATATACTTAACTTTGAATTTCGCATTAGATTAAAAAATCAACCCAATACTTCATATTTAAGTCATCATTGTAATGAATTTTCAAAATTATTTACATAAGAATGTAATCCGGCTCTGGCGAGGCGTCCATATTGTTGCCTCACTTAGCCACGCCTCCTGCTACCGTTTTTGTTATGCGAAATTGAACCTTATAGCGTCTCCTTGGGATTCTACCTCGATGATTCACAAACATGTGGAGATCTAGGGATCTGAATATCGATCTTAAGACTAGATTGCCCAGTTGTTACTTTTTCTCCATCTTTCTCTATGGAATAGAGTCATGGACAACGAACAAACTTGATTTGAAGAGACTTGAAGGTTTCGAAATGTGGGTATATACTCAGAGTTTCTTGGACGGAAAGAGTCACAAATGTTGAGGTATGAATGAAGGAATGAATAAGGAAACAGAGACAGCAGAAACTGTAAAAATGGAGAAATTTTCTTACCTGGATCATAATGGAGAACGATGCCACAGGGGCACCCCATAGCTGGTAAAATTAAGAGAGTGGTACCACTGCACATCGCATCTGCTTCTAGAGTAAGAATCGCCATGATGGTAGCCAAACTTCTAAGAGGAGACGGCACATAAAGAAAAAAAAGCAGAAGTCGCCGAAATGCTTATTAACCCTCCTATGTTTCAATGACTGCTACTTTATTTATTTTATAGCAAACCACTATGGCTGAGATATATGTCTAAAAATTACACTAACCTATTTGGTGAGTTTATTTTCACTTCCATTACATAGTATCAAATTATGACGTCAACTGTCAACCTACCTTATATCCATAACCCATTGTTATAAGTTAAGCTATAAAAGCAGTACACCAAGACACACAAAACATATGAGGAGTCTGAACAGAATCAAAAAGAGTGAATCTGGGCTTGTGTACCAAGATGTACCTAAGTAAGTCTGTTTATGTTTAGCTGTTTGCTTGGATTTTTGTGTCACTTATCAGTCATTCTATCTGTCAATTAGTGCACTAGTTACTTTCAGTTTATCGTAGTTAATTTTAAATTGGTAAATCCTAAAAGTTCTTTTCAAATATTGTGCCACTTTTAGGATTTATCAATTTAAACTCAACAACAATAAACAGAAAGTGATACTGGACTATCTGACAGGTATAATGCCTAATCTATAAAACAAAAGTCAAAGCAAAAAGCTAAACATACAACAGACTAGGTACGCCTTGATACACAAGCCCAGATATGCTTTTTTATTTTGCATCTTGCTTATTTTCCAGTTTTCTGGAAAAAGTTGTTTATTTTCACGACTCCTATACAAAGTTGAAAAAAAGTATAAACTTAGGACTCACCCTGTATTGTGTGCATTTATATAAAATGATTTCAGTATAATTTATTATGCGTCCTGGCAAGCTATCAAGAAAGTCAACTGTAGTCGTAGTAGTCAACATTATATCAAAATATTTTTAGTTTTATCACATAAAAATTATCAAGCCTAACTGACGGGCCATCCATAATATAAATTGTTTTAAGCGCATGCTATAGCAATATATTAGTTAAAACGTCGCACATAGGAAAATAAGTTTTTGTTCTATTTGTCATACTCTTAAAAACAACTATCACATCACATTACACTACAGGTTCTAGAAATGTTGTGTATGCTTCAAAGGATTCACTACGCATGCTCAATTCGGGTATAATACGTTATCATCTACTACTGGGAAGTCTATCCCTAAGAAATTCCAAAAGATTCATCACAGTGATGAAAGAATGCGATGAATAAATATTTTTCCTGTATCGGTATCGATAAACAGGGCTGGTGTAGGCCGGTCAGACCCACATAATCCTAAAATAACAAAAGGCCCGAACCAACATTGCTCAGGTGAGATAACAATAAGGGGCGGACAAGGGCCATAAATTTTTATTTCGGAAATAGGTACAAGCCGGATACCGATCCTCTCGAGTATAAACAGAGACATATGATACTTTTCCATCTTTGAGCACGTTGGGCAAACAGTAGGAAGGATCTTGTGCAATTTGATGCTTGCTTTTCATCCTTTTGGGGTGGTCAGATCTTAAAATATGCTGGTAGAGAAGGAGAGATAGACTGAGAGCCGGTGATTGGCAAACTTACGGTATTTCAGCAAACTTCATAATAGAGAGATATCGGTGATGCAAATACTGTGATGCGCTATTTGCGCCCATGTTAATTTGACAGTTGCGATATGCGCGAGTCGATTTTTAGCGCCATGCAAGTAAATAACGTTACCGCATTGCGTAATTTGCGAATGAGTAAGGTAAAGCGCTAGTCGCCAAACGTGATCTGACATGTGCAGTACATACAACTTTTTTTGAAAAGGGGAGGGGATATGGTCTGTGCTTTTGAGATGGCTTTTAACGTGGTTCATCACGTTGTCTAGTAAGCCAAATCCGCGAGAGGGCAGCATCTGTACACAACCCAGCATTATTTAGAAGCTCCTCCTATTTTCTGAAGGAATTATAGAAAAGAGCCATGGCCCCGACAGCAATGTTGCCAAGGATGCTCAAAGAACCACCCGACGGGATCCCCTTGTCCGATAACCCTTGTGGACACCGATCCGAGACCCGTGGCGTCAACAAAAAATCTGTCGGCTTGTCCCTCAAAGGCCAAGCAACTGAAGCAACAGCACACGTGGCGGTCCGCATTCCATCATTTGGGATATGCCAACGACGATGGATATGAGGATTGTCGATATGAGCAATCTGTAAACTTTGAATTGGGGAATGGCTAGGCTTAGGAACTATTGTATTATTTCGCAAGTGGCAAGTGGGCAGTGTATCTTATTTTCGGATAATTGGTATTTCCTTATTATTGATAAATTTTTTTCAATGTAGGTATGTATGTATGTCTTTGCTGGAAGTTTGAAAATTTGATCAGATATAAGGTTGACGGTTATTCTGGTTATGTACGATAGCGATTTGAAAACATTTTACAGGGTGTGACATGTGGTTAAAAATGAAATTGAATTATTATACTGCATTCACTGAAGAAAAGGAGTAAACAATTATTTCAAATCCATATTTTGGGGCTTTACTCGGATAAATCGAACTTAATTTTTCTGTTTATAATAACACCACTGCTCTCAGTATGCAGTTTTGTAGACGGTGTGCATATAACCCTTGACCATACAGTAAAAATTTACATATATTGTGCATGGTTACTCCGTTTGTTCGGTGGATAAGGTATAGTACCTAGTATTTTTAAGAATTTATAAAATGCAAATTCTGGCTGTTTGGCTGATGGGTCAAAGAAGATGATGAATACCTAATTTGAAAATATGTACCTATGTAGGCAGGTAAAAAAGAGCTAAAATGAATTGAGATGCTTGGTGATGGGCCGTAGGAGTAAAATACATTTGCGGTATTAGCATAACATATTGTATACCTACCTACTACTTATTACTTTCACACAATCACACAGGTGAGATGAGTATTTAAGTATTGTAATTGCGAATATTTTTTCGTATCGAGATCGTTTTCTGACGTTTTGTGGAGTCTACACGCCATAATGAAAATTTAATAATGCCACTGATTTAGTCGGTCTGCCCCTCTATCTATCTGCCGTCATTTTTCTACTCGCATCATCTCAGTAACCGCTGCTACAATTTTCTGTCGGATGCAAAAAATGAAAATTACCAGAACAGCTCCCAATTTCTTTTTTTTAGCGTTTTAGGGGCTTCTAATAATATTTAGTTTTTTTTTTCGGTAAGAAGCATATTAATAATTAGGATCGCTGGGAGAATTGCTTGAGGGGCGAGCTGCAACCATTTTTGTATTCACATAGAACTTATGATAAAAAAACAGGCCCACTGGACCATTGTCTTTGAAGATATACCTGTGGACGTGGATGTAGGCAAACATCAGCGGACTATTATAATGTATTATGATTATCGTAATTTCAGTACCTAGCTACTGGACCGATTTTGATAGCGTTTACACAACAACAATACAACATATGTAACAAATAAAACAAGTGATCAACAAATGAAGCAAGAATGAAACAATGAAGGCGAACTACGGGTAAATGCAGACAAACCACTAATAACAACCACTCTGAAGA
This sequence comes from Callosobruchus maculatus, assembly GCA_951848785.1. Classification (NCBI taxonomy): domain Eukaryota; kingdom Metazoa; phylum Arthropoda; class Insecta; order Coleoptera; family Chrysomelidae; genus Callosobruchus; species Callosobruchus maculatus. The sequence continues at coordinate 3,068,390 of CATOUR010000081.1, read as the reverse complement.
ACAGTCTCCATAAAACTAAATAAATATTCTGGAGAAGAATAGAAGACAATGTATACATATACAATGTGTTCCACTATCATGTCGACAAACTTTGAGGTATGAAAATACAACTAAAGTTATCGAGAAAAAATGCGAAAAAAGGGGTCAACCTTCTAATTAATTTTTTATTGCATTTTCAATTTCTGTATCACGACTCCACGGGTTCGCGCAGTTGTAGCGCCATAGCTTGATTATTTGTCGACCGATTCACGAAATTTTGGACTCATTTTATAGGAGAATGACTGGGCATATCAACTACAGCAAAAAAAGATAATACCTGACAATTTATAAGGCTAAACAAATTCACCAAACTGAAAAAAAAATTATAAATGCACTTATTTGGGTTACTTACAAATAATTTGAAAAAAGCCGTATTAGTGCCTATTTATTAAGACATCTTAATATTTAGCAGGACATTTCCGGTCTTACCACATGCAATTCGTGTATGTAGCACTAAAATTTTCGTCACAATAGGCTTTTTTGTATTATGACTTCTGTATCACAGCGCCATGTGTTCACGCAGTTGTAACGCCATATCTTGATTATTTATCGAGCGATTCACAAGTCTTTCGACCCATTTTATAGGGGAATGGCTGGGCATATCAACTAAGGCAAAAAAATAATATCTGACAATTTATAAGGCTAAAAAAATCCACCAAACTTAAAAAAAAATGTTGTTATGCACTTGTTTTGGATACTTGCAAATAATTTGGAAAAAAGCCATATTAGTGCCTATTTATAAACACAATTTAATGTTTATCAGGATGTTTCCTGTCTAACGACATGCAATTTGTTTATGTAGCTCTAAAACTATCGACGAAATAGGCTTTTTTATTACGACTAATTTTGAAATAAACGTGAATTTGGTATGCACATTGTCTTTATTGGACTTCTGTACAGATTATTACTTAAATGCAATTTACATGAACAAATTTAAATTTTTTTTTATTTTTAGTATTATTTATTTAGTATTCAGCCAAATGACTGAAAGGTAACTAATTGAAATGAGATATGTTGGAATCACTTGGAAATCAAAGAAAACAGACTGGAGCGTAGCTTAGCGTCGAGTAACCCAGAGCGTTAGTTTCAGAAGTCAAGCGTGCCTAAATGAATATGGCGGACATTTAGAAAATTTCGTTGATTAATTTAAATACTAAATAGTCACATTTGTTCATGTAAATTACATTTAAGTAATAATCTGTACCGAAGTCCAATAAAGACAATGTGCATACCAAATTCTCGTTTATTTCAAAATTAGTCCTAATAAAAAAGCCTATTTCGTCGACGATTTTAGTGCTACATAAACAAATTGTGTGTCGTTAGACAGGAAATATCCTGATAAACATTAAACTGTGTTTATAAATAGGCACTAATATGGCTTTTTCCAAATTATTTGCAAGTAACCAAAACAAGTGCATTACAAAAAAAAAATTTTCTGTTTGGTGAATTTTTTAGCCTTAAAAATTGTCAGATTGAATTTTTTTACTTTAGTTGATATAACCAGTCATTCCCCTATAAAATGAGTCCAAAAAGTCGTGAATCGCTCGATAGATAATCAAGATATGGCGTTACAACTGCGTGAACACATGGCGCTGTGATACAGAAGTCATAATACAAAAAGGCCTATTCTGTCGAAAATTTTAGTGCTACATACATGAATTGCATGTGGTAAGACAGGAAATATCCTGCTAAACATTAAAATGTCTTAATAAATAGGCACTAGTACGGCTTTTTCTCAAATTATTTGTAAGTAACCCAAATAAGTGCATTTCAAAAACAATTTTTTGCAGTTTGGTGAATTTTTTTAGCCTTAGAAGTTGTCGGGTATTATCTTTTTTTGCTTTAGTTGATATGCCCAGTCATTCTCCTATAAAATGAGTTCAAAATGTCGTGAATCGGTCGATAAATAATCAAGCTATGGCGCTACAACTGCGCGAACCCATGGGGTCGTGATACAGAAATTGAAAATGCAATAAAAAATTAATTAAAAGGTTGACCCCTTTTTTTCGCATTTTTTCTCGATAACTTTAATTGTATTTTCATACCTCAAAGTTTGTCGACATGATGGTGGAACACATTGTATATGTCTCAGCATTTACAAATTGCAAGGAAAAAATCGAATTATCTCTGTGGTATACAGCACTACCACTACCTCTACATATAAAAAAGGGGTCCGCGGCGGTAGCTTTGTAACCACCAGGGATACCTAGGGGCGGGCCACTCTTAGCGGCTTCATCTCAAACGCTTTGCGAAAGACGTCGCGCCGCCGGCCGCTGCGCGCTATCGGTGCTCGTGCCGCTCCACGCCATACGTCTGCCGACGCCGCGCGGCGGCGACGCGACGCGAGACATCCCTCAAACAAGAACTCGCCTGGAAGTAACTATGATTTCTTATTATTTGACCCATGGGGCACCGCTCAACTTGCTAGGAAGCCACAATAATATTCTAAAACTAATTCATGTATCATTTTTTGAATCGATATATCATTTGCTTTAGCTATTCATCTAAGATACCGTGATGGCACGCGGATAGTTGCACAGGTATAAGTGTTTTCCAGTTTTCAGATAGAATGAAAAAAAAACAAACAATCGTACATTGCTATGTGAATATATTATGTAGACAAATGTATATATGGTAACATCGCTTATCACATAATATCCGCATAACTCATAAACACGTTTCCAGTAACTATTTCCTGGAATATCCTTCTCTTTGACAGTTTGGCAACAAGGCCGGTTATTTCTTGTTATCGGCCAGCCTAAAGTTCTCTGTCTCACTCTAAGGAGGACGGATCAGTGGGAGGCATGTCGCAACCGATTTTTTGATAGTTTTTCATCAATCTTTCCGTTATTATTAGAGATATCGAAAACAAGTTTTTTTTTATTTGATTGAATATCTACGATTGCGTTGTGCTACGCTCAGAAATGGCGTAAAAAGAAATAAATTAAAAAACTAAGCAAAGTATCTTTTAAGAAAATCAAGTTTTTCAAAAAAACTTAGCGTCAGTCGGAACATATTGTGTCACTAATTATAAGAACAAAATTAGAAAGTTCTAGTATCGCTATATGTTGAAATATTATTGAAATAAAATTCAAGAAATCTAGTACAAAAAATACCCACAATCCTCGAAAAAACCATATACATTCAACGAAATACACCCTCTTAGAAGGCATGACAATATAACAGCGATAAAAAATAGCTATTACTGGAAAGATAAACCGTTTATAAAACGTGACGAAAACGTGACGAACCACCTTAAATTGATTATAAATGTAGGAGTATATATAAAATATCAACATCAATGGTAGAGGGAAGAAAAGATTAAGGTTTACAGCCGATGACAGGTTAGCAATGTGAACCACTTGGAGGATGTAAAAATCAAATCCATTTGATTGCAAACTGACACAAAGCATATTACAAGTTACGTCCTCCTTATGTACACAGTTTAACCACTTATCTTAAAGATATTAATCGTAAATCTGTTTATATGCAAGATGTGGAAATAGATGAGTAAATTAATTAACAATTCTGGGTACATCAAACAAAATAAAAATAAGCTAAGCAGTAAATGAGTAAACCAAAACGATTGTCACTTGTTAGAGAAAGAAATTTGTTTTAACGTAAAGTTAAAATGTTTTCCGATAAAGTAGCATTTAGTGGTAAGATACCGCATTATGTTAGGGACGATAATACCTAACGTTATTACCGCTAGTAGGCGCTATTTGGTGTGCCGATATCTCTCTATTGATACTAGGCATATGGCATACATACGCCGTATAGATGAAATAGGGATTCACTATTCTCGGGGACGGCGATGGTTCCTTCTGGCGTGGGCGGAAGTCCAACAGCGCAAACAAGTGGGTGTAAAAATGTCATTTTTTCAAGTCTGCTGTTTTAATATATTGTAGTATGGTTTAACTATTCTGAATTGAATCACATTTCATTCAAACTGTTATACCAGGGTGCATTAATTGTATGAGAAATCACGTAATAAATAAACGCAAAACATGCCCGAAAACCATCTGAAAGCCCCCGATACTCAAATACAAACGACCAAAGAAATTACTCCTTGACGGCGACACGCCGCACAAGCGGCTAGTCTTTAATATTTTGCCGATCGACTTTGGACCACCACGCACCGGCGGATAGAATACCCTTTTTTTGCTGCTAGTTTTTTTCACGCCGGGGAGACCATCACTTATTTGTAGGAAATACATTAGCGGCGCGAGTATTGTCCCATCAGGAAGCGAATTTATTGAAATGAAAGTATTTGATATGTATTGTACGCGTCAGAAATATAAAAGCTGTTACATTTTTGGTCCTCCTACCGAGTGCCGACACTACAAAGTATCCCTTAATCCTTCAAAAGAAGCCGACGAGTGGGGTAACCGTTATCCCTTTCGGCATGATTTATTGCCCTGTGGCGATAAAGCTGGCACCGTCATTTTTATATTTGTAGGTAGGCATGTCGAATAATTCGATAATAATTATTAGAATTATTCTACCAAAAATATGCATTATGGGTAGTATAATTTTGTGCTGTCTTATAAAAACTTCTTAATAAGATAATCGTTTAAAATGTCGATTAACTATATTTATTTGAGCTAATGTTAACAGTTTCAACTTCTATGCATAGCAATATAACAATACTTGGACGATTTCACAATCACGACGACGGAGGTGGATGAGGTGCTTAAACTTAAAATCAAGTATCAAAATACGCTTTGTTTGGAAATACAGGAACAGTCGTGATATAGAATATGTGATGCTTGAACATCTGTGGTAGAATTACAGTATGTGAAAATATGTCGCTCATGGCTAGTGTCGGTATAACACAATTTTTATTTTTCTTACATTTATGAATTCAGCTAGTTTTCAAATATATTTTTTGTTGTAATATGATCCAGACAATAGTTGAATATCAGATCAAATAATGTCTTGCAGACTTATATAAAGTGTTATTATATTAGTGCTACAATATGGTATAACCTAAATTCTTAAAATTGACTGCATGTCAATGTGACAACTGACAGGACGTAAGTCCTTGTTTGAGGGAACTGGTAATTTTCATGTTATTTTTAACAGCCATTTGCTGACAGTTTATCGTAACTGTTATTGTGACATTCATGAATTGTTATTCTAATTGCATTACTGTCATTTGCAACAAGTACCACTTTACATATCCTGGAGCATGAAATATTTAAATACCCTTTGTAAATAAGTGGCATGTATACTGATCGTATCTACTGATCGTAGTATTTGTTAAACGATGAAAAGATGAATATTAAAGGCCTTTTAGAGGCGTAAAGTGAGCATGCGTATTGGAAAAAGTGAATATGAAATTCCAATAAATATTTTCTATGTAGTATGTATCTATATTAATCTCCTAACGAAAACAAAATATATCTTTCCCGCCGCCCATGCATTTCAAAGAGGACGCCGCCGGTTTGCCGGCGAGGACTTTTTTAGGTGATTCAATTCACAATAGTTAAACCATACATACCTTTTCTTATACAAAAACCCAATGACAGACACCTAGTCCGGTTCCTAATGTTTTTTTTTTTAATTTCTAAAATTGATAATAGGACAGATTTGAAAAGCCTAGTTGAAGGAGATTTCAAATTATTAATGAATCACTTTAACGCAAAAAAGTTGACTATAAATTGGAAAAAGACTTGCTACCTACCGTTTACTTCATATGAAAGACATCTACCAAGATATAATACTTTAAAGATAGGTAATAAAAGCATTTTCTCTGTTCGCAAAATCAAATATTTGGGTGTTATACTAGACTCTCACCTAAGATGGTCAGATCATGCTAACTGTATAGTGAAAAGACTCAGAAGCTTGATTCTAAAATTTAAAGTTTATAAAAATATTTTTATTTCAGATAGTTACCTGAGATTTATTGATGTTACTCAAAAATGGCTAATCAAGGTTTTGTTAGGTAAACCAAAATTATATGCATTAGATGCACTCTTTAATGATGCTCAGCTACTAGATGTACGACAGCTTTTCTTTAGAGCCATTGCTATATTTCAGCATAAACAAAAAAATTGTCAAAATTTTACTTCAGACACATATAATACAAGACAATGTGGAGTCAAACTTAAGATGCCAAAAACTTATAAGCCCGTTGGTCAAAAAAATCATAGTTACCTTTGTCCAAAAATTTATAACAAGTTACTCGAAAATATAAAATCATTGAAACCATTGTCCCTTTTCAAGAAGCTTCTTGATTTATGGTTATCGCAAGTACCACGAAGATATATTCATAACATAATAAATTATAAAGATTGAGTACTTAGAAAATTACATTTAAAGTCAGGATCTTATAAGACTCACTTAGAAGGTTTATAAAATTTTATAGGTAATTTTATATTTATATGTATGAGTATGATTATATTATGCATATACTATGTAAATTTATTTATTATAAAATATTTTTACCATTTAGTTAGATCATGTAGACATTAGTAATTATAAGTAGTTGCATAACCCACGCACAAGGCTATGCCTTTTGTGGGTATACCATATTTATTGATATATTTGTTTATACTTACTGTATATCACATGTATGTATATGTCAATAAATATTATTATTATTATATGAAAATTTGCGTATTTTTATCAAGGATGAAATGACATATGTTATAAACATTACTATTATAAATGTAGTTTTGGCAGGTTCCAACATACTGGCAGACGTTATAATGTCTCTCTCTCTCTCGTGATATAAGAATCCAGAAAAAAGAAATCGAACGTAGGTTTCCGAATGTGACGCCGATATCAAAAAGAAGTCTCAAACATTGTACTTGACGTTTTAAGGGCTCATGATCGTTTTCAAATTTTTTGGGTGGGGGTGAAATTGATGTGATTCGGGGGTTGGGGTTGTAAAACTCAAAAATTTGTTGTATTTATGCTAGATTTTCCACTGACCTGTGAAAGAAGTAAGTAGAATAACACATTTTTTTGCGGTCGGGCGAGCGATGATTTGGTTGCAAGGGGATCTGAGATTATATAGTTTAATGCTATGGGAAAATAATAAAACTGGTATCATCGGAATGTGTGGGAAGTACTGAGTCAATCCACTTGACTACATTTTTTTTATTAGTTCTGCGCCGCCACTGACACGATTTATAAAAACCATACGCATTTTCATCCTCGCCATGCACGGTAGTGGTAGTAATGCTGTGCCAAAGTTTCATTAAAATCAATTCAACAGCTTCCACGTTACACAATACAGAACGATCTAAAGCAATACTCGTACGTTTACATTAGAAAAAATTCTAAGTCCTATGATTTCTGTACTAGGGAAGGCAATGTTGGGATGGACCTAAAAAGCTATTTATGTTGCTAGGTCTTCCTTCACCGGTCAGTCGACAGTCTATTACAAATACAACAAATTTTTCATTTTTACAACCCCCCCCCAACCACCCCAAATATGACTCCCACCAAAAAGAAGTAGAAAATGCCTAAAAACGAAATTTGGGGAATATTTGAATTTTTTCGTGCCAATGCACCGATTTTCAAAACTGTAGCAGCATTACCTACTACGACCCCGCAGCATATCGGTGTCCACAACCCATTATGAATACAACAAATTTTTCAGTTTTACAACCCCCTACCCCCAACCACCAGAAATTCACCCCCACCCAAAAAAAGTAGAAAATGATCAGGAGCCCCTGAAACGCCTAAAAACGAAGTTGGAGGAATATTTGGAATTTTTCGTTATTTGCTAATTACCCCGATCCCCGTACAACGATTTCCAAAATTATAGGAACATTAACTACTACGATCCCACAAGATATCGCTACCGAAAACTTCATCACAACCCATGCAGCGGTTGCCGAGATTACGAGGGTAGAAAAGCGCCAACAGACCGACAGACAGACATCACCTATCGGCGTGGGAAGTAAAAAGAAAGAATTTTGCCATGAAATCAATGGCAATCTATGAAAAGTGGGTTATGTATACGCTGGGTCACTCTCTAGTGCCTTTGCTTACCTAATGAGCTTTTATTGCTTACTACATTTCTGACACAGACTATAAGATACTATGGATGGTGGAGAATTGAGTAACCCCAAAATTTTTGATATTACCGGGAATGTGTGTGGAGTACTGAATCAAGCTACCTGATGCCACTTTTTATTAAGATGTGTAGTAGTAGTAGTAGTAAATCATTCAACAAAGAAACATTATCGTGACCTCTATCAAGAACGGAAAGGTTCGCTTCCCCCCTCCCCTGGTACCCCGGACAAATGACCGCCGCATAAACAGCCTCAAAGTCCGGGCGCCGGACGACGTCGCAATAGCATCGGACACTCGAGAACGTCCTTACAATAATCCGGCACCAGAGCCATTTTCCGGTTTCCTCCAGTTTCCACTGTGTATTTCACTACTCAACAATAAGCGGACCCAGCGGGGTTTACTGGGAGCGTCGCACACCACCCCTAGAAGGCCTTGGGCCTTAGGGGTTGTCTTGCGTCAAATTTGAGCTATGCCTTCAAGGATGTCATAGGCGGCACCGAGCCAACGTTTGCAGTGTAAATTTAACTTGGAAATTAGATTGTAACGGAATATACAGGGTGTTTACGAAGTTGGGACTTTTCAGAAATAATTGCCTTTGAAATGACAAAGCCAGTGAACAGTGAATCAGTAGCAGAAGAATACAAAATGGTAAGAAAATACTTACTATTCATTCGCTGCTAAGTTTTAAGTTCGGTCCTGTCACATGTGTCTTACAGATATGGCTCGAAGTCAGCGCCTCGAAACGGAAAAGCAATCAATTCTGACCACTCGAGGTTGTCTACGTCGTCTAGCGTGTCCAGTATGATGCCAATACAAATCGTCCTTGCACAGTAAAAGTGACACAACTCAAAATTTGCAGTTTTTTAAGTTTCAGACCTACAGATTCAAAATGGAATGAACTTTTATCATAAATATATTTTCAAGAATAGATAGGTGGCGCCTGTGTTATTTCGAAGGTAATATCAAAGCACCTTATTCTAAAAAAGCGGCACAAGACGGTAGTGTAGTGGCTCCCATTCATTCCATGGTTTATAAGAAAAGTTGCATATTTGGAGTTGTGTCGGTTTTAAGAAGTTTCTTTTGGAGAAAAGTGACATAACTTGAATAAAGCTTCTTTTTTCTATTATAACTTCTCAGAAAATAACTGATTTGTCAAAATTATTATTGAATATATCTGAGGGATCCTACCGCTCATATTGGAATACAGACAGAAGAAGGCTACTCTTATCTATCTATATTCAAGTAATTTACGTCAAAACCTTTCTGAAATTTTTATAGCGTTTTCGACTTATTGCCCTATCACTGCACTCATAGGAACTGAGTGTCAAAATTATGTTCGTCTTAGATTTGAGCGCAAAACTACTGTGGTTTTTTGTTTTCGACTTATCCGCTTAATTGCACTTTAGTGCAAATTACCGCCACGGACTCTCTGAGCTCGTGGAGATTTCAGTGCATTTTTGACGTGTATAAAATTTTAATTATAAGCTATTTTATTTGTCAGAGGAAATAATTTTTTGAATTAAGAACTGGGTAGTGGGGTAGTATACATAGTAGCATGAAAGGTGCGGAAAGTGTAGTTGGAAGAACTGCGAATATCGTTATCTTCGGATGATGAGGAAATAATAATAATAATAATAACCGTCTTTTATTAAAAAAAAAATGCCAATAATAATAATATGCTATTATACTGGTGGCGAAGTCTAGCTCAGCGGCTACTCTACTCAACCACCAGGGGGTCGCACACCCCAAGTTATAAATACACAAAAAAAATAATAGGTAATTGACGCTGGCACATACATTCACAAATTGAATGATAATTCAATCACAGAGCACTTTTATGCAACTCAATATCTTAAATTAAATTAAACTAAATTGGTGGAAAAGGTATCTGGCTTGCAGTAGGTCGTTGAGTTCAGGGAAATACATCTTTAGATAACAAATTAGAATAAAACTAAAAAATATATACGTAGAGACACAAACACCTAACATATAATCAACACCACGAATATTGTAGGGCAAGGTCTCACCGCACGATGAACTTGAACAACAAAAATGCAGTCTATACTCATTGCTTCTCCATTAAATAAGCCTTAATTTTAAATTTAAATTTATTTATATTAAATAATTTGAATTCCTCGGGCAGCAAGTTGTACCTACGAATAGCGTTAAATATGAAGCAGCGCTGAAAAATTGCTGTCTTATGTTGAGGCATAGTGAATGCTGTGTTGAATCTTAAATGCCTGTGATTAATTTTGGAGCGACGCACAAATTTAGAAACTAAGTCAGGAGGACTAGGCATGAGCAAGAGTTTATGAGTGAATGCATTCAAATGGAGTATTCTTCGATTTTCCATGTTTAGCCAACGACATTCATTTATCTTATGAGTAATATGATCATATTTCTTTATCCCATATATCAATCGACAGCAGCTGTTCTGAACCTTTTGAATCCGCTTTTTGTCAATCTGAGTTAGACAGGGTCCATAAATAAAATCTCCATGATTAAAGTGGGACAATACTAACGAATCACATAAGGTTCTTTTCATTGCTGTATTTAGAATATGCCGGCTGTTGTAAATGAGCTTTAATGATGCAAAAGCTCTGCTCACTAAGTGCTGTACATGTTCTGAAAAACGTAGATTCGTGTCAATAATTAAACCTAAATTTTTTGCTACGTCAATGCAGCCTAGCTTTGTGTCATTAATTTTTATAGTAATGTTCTTAAGAATGTCTTTATTACGTTTGCTACCAAAGAGCATCATGTTTGATTTATTCGGGTTCAGTTTCAAATTATGCTCAGCAGACAAGGAGTTTATTTTATTAAGGTCATCATTTACTAGTGTTTCAGCTTCATGAAAATTATTAGCGTCGAAACAATAGTATAATTGTATATCGTCTGCATAAGCTTGTATTTTGCAATTATTTACAGAATTTAGAATGTCGGTAGTATAAATAATAAATAACAGGGGGCCTAAGATCGAGCCTTGAGGCACCCCTGAAAGTACATCAGTATTAACGGAGTTTGAACCATTTACGGCAATTGTTTGAGAACGCCTCAAGAAAAAGCTCCAGATTAGATATGATGAAGGCTGACTAAAACCGTAATATCTCAGCTTTGCACAAAGTAACTCATGGTTAATAGTATCAAACGCCTTAGAAAAATCTAAAAGTACTAATATGCTTGAAAGACCTTGATCACACGACGATATAATATCATTAGTAACAGTAGCTAGAGCAGTTTCGGTGGACCGATTTGGGCGAAAACCATTTTGTGAATTAGGCAACAGCTCATGAGCCATAAAATATTCATATATCTGTAAAGACATGAATTTTTCAAAAACCTTTGACAAAGTAGGCAGGATGCTAATAATCCTTAAATCATCAAAATTCTCCGGATTTTTCTTTTTTGGTATTGGTATTCCTATTGATGTTTTCCACAAGATTGGAAAATAAGATCGCTCAATGCAGCAATTGATTATGTGCATGACATATTTATCAATAAATGGACTACAGTACTTAAGCATTGTGATATTGATGTTGTCAATTCCAAATGCGTCTGTCTTAATATTGTTGAGTATAATATGAGTTTCTTCTTCAGTTATTAGACGAAATGAGAAGTTTAAATTAGGATTTTGAACATTATTGCTATAAAACTCAATCAATTTATCACATCTATCAGTAACAGACTGCAAGTAGGAGGAAAAATGATTACTTATACAGTTTGGTTCAGATAAAGTTGCAGGCAGGTTATTAGTGCGCCCTGAAAAATAGCACAAACGCTTCAAAGTTTTCCAAGACAATTTAGCATCATTTTGTTGGACAATGTGCTCTAGATATTTACTTTTCTGATTTCTAGTTGCATAAAGGGTTTGATTCCTAAGCTGTTTATATTTAGTGAAGTCAGCTGAATTCCGGGTGCGTTTAAATTGTGAAAGGGCGTTATCCCTACTTTTCTTCATTTGATTTAAATTTGTTGTAATCCACGGGGCAGGTAATTTACTAACTCTTTTTCGGACGATAGGAGCATGCTTGTTGAAGACACTGATAATATATGCATTAAATAACTCAATTTTTTTGTCAATATCCCTCTCTAAAATTATATCAAACCATGCAAGTCTAGACAAATTTGTAAGAAATTCATCAAGCTTGAAATTACGGTAACACCTATATTCAATAATTTTAGGTGAGTTGCTTACAGAGGGCAACTTTATTTTTATTAAAGTTAACTCATGATCAGTGACTCCATGAGTGGAAAGAGTACCAACTTTATCAGCTAAGTCGTTATCGGATATAAATATAACATCAATAAGCGTTTGTGATCTATCTGTTATTCTGGTTGCAGTATTTAAGACCTGAGAAAAACCAAAATTTTCAAAACAGCGTGCTAGCGGATTATCTATATTAAAGAAATTTACATTAAAGTCACCTAAAATAGCTACCCAATCTACGGTGTGGCAAATCAGAGTTAAAATAGTGTCCAGATCTTCTATCACAAGGTTAAGTGGGTGTTGCGGCGGACGATAAAAGACTCCAACAATGCATTCCTTTCGTTGAATTTTAATTTTGAACAACATATATTCTAAATTACTGACTAATGGTAGATCAATATGCAAGACTTCACTTCACAAATTGAAGCATATCTAGTAAAATTGCAATCAATGGCTGCGGGTGTCCCAAAAATACGAATATTTGTTGAAGATGTTGTTCATAAACTGAAGGAAGAAGAGATACAACAAGATATACATAAGTATTTACCGATATAGATAGATATTCATTTGTAGTTAGTGCAAAAGCCATATTGCACAAAATGCTGTTAGTTTTTATGTCGATAAATAGAATAAATGATTGAATAAGGCGGATTCAAACTATTCAAATTCCAAAACCACCACAGAATGAAATTGAGCTCTCGGGATGCAAAATGACATCAAACTGTCATCAGTTGGCTGACAGAACAGTTACTTGAATTGCACTGAAATTTGGTGTATGTTCGACTTACCAGTTCAGATTTATTGCACTTCTGGGCACCAGACGAGTTTTCAATGTGCACTGTAGTGCAATCTTGGTTAAAACCAGTGCAGTAAGTCGAAAACGCTATTAGACTCGTCTCCTGCAAAAGCGCCTTTTTGACACGTGTCACTTTTGCTGTGTGGGGACGAAATATCCTGTGTCTTTGAAACGATTAGTATACACTCGCGAAGTCCGAGAGGCACTTTGACCACATTCACCTACACTACCAGTTCATTATTAGTTATACCAGTTGCACCATTTTTGTTTTTGTTTAAAGTCCGATGTAGCACGTCAACATTCGAGAAAAATCAAATGCACGTACATCCATACTTCCCTCCATTGTAAACTGGACTTTTTGTTTTTTCCTCTGTTTTGATCGAATCGCACAGGGAAGGAATTAGAAATAAGGATTTCATTATCGGTCAGTATCTTGATATCTCTAAGCATTTCGGTTATATATTACAGGGAAAAAATCACTTCTTTTGTCGAGTACTATATGCCCTTTGTAGAAAAGATCCAACTTAGGAAACACCCTGTACATTTTTCTACGACATCGAATGTTCATATCAAGAGTGTAAATTGATACATAATAAGCTACATTTTGTACACAATTTCATTTTGTATCGGTTGCTAGGCATGTTGCTAGGCAACAAATGCAATATGACATATGTTCGATCTGCTGTTTTTGACAACAAAACTAAGGTGGCTTAGAGAAAATAAAACCCCGAACCACAAATGTCATAAGTTTGTGCATTTTTCAAATGGTGTTTATGCTATTTTTTTATTGGCACACTTCTAAATCATAGATAACATTACAAAACATGAAAATAAGTAGATAGTAATAATGTAAAATAACGGCATTCTCAATGTGACATTGAATACTTGTCGTAGTCATGAAAATAATGAATTTAAGGTACCTGTATTAATACTACAGTTTTGACGAAGGGAATATAACACTTATTGGCGCCTACTACGCCATCTGGTGGTTATTTCAGAAAGTCAAAATATAATTCCTAGTGGTTTTACTGGAGTATTTTCTGTGTAGGATGATTACTAAAACGTTGTGACAGAGGCTATACCCCATAGGGCACCAATTGTTTCTGAAACTCACAGCACACCTGTTAATACTTGTTTTATTGATATCTTACATATATTTGAAAATAACTAGGAAGTTGAATCTGGCACTGACTTTTTAAGAATGTCGTTATCTATATATTCATGTTAAAAGAGATATAGCATACCATTCCACATTTTTCGTAATAATGCTTAATAATTGTTATGATGTCAAATACCGCCCCGTAGCTACTAATTCAAAATTCAGGATAAACTTGGATTATTTTTATATAGCAGATTATTAGGCAGGGATAGCTCTTTCAAACAAGACCTCCCAAATTATACAGTCTACATGATGGTAGAATTTATAGTATACCCTTATTTGCAAATTATTTGAGAAGTCCTTTTCGATTGATCTTAACAGCTATGCCACCTAGCGGCTACTTGCGGAACTTGAAAATAATTTGCAGCGACTTCTCTTAGTCGATTTACCTAATAATATTTTTTGCTCGAAGTTATGTGATTAACGGTTAAGTATCGTTTAGAGTGCGGTAAGGTAAGAGGTAACGTAGGACGTAAGAAAATAAACCTATGGAATCAGATGAGAGTGTTTATAGTCGTAACGTTTCTTCTTACTCTCATCTGATTCCATAGGTTTATTTTCATACCTCTTACCTTACCTCTTACGTTACAGCACTATAAATAGTCCCTTATAGAGATGTTGCCGGCGTCCATTTTTATTAGGCCACCCTGTACAAGCAGCAAGATGTAGTACATGCTGTCCTATTTTACGTGAAGATTAAAATTTGTAGATATTTCAGACAGTACAATTTCTTGAACCATGTCAAGACATTCCTATTTGCAACCTTCGTTCCTTTCAAGTGAACTTGTTGATGAACAGTTAGGGTGACCATTCGTCCGGAAAATCCCGGACATGTCCGGAAATTTGGAGCTTAATTTCGTGTCCGGGTGGAATCAGGAAAATCGTTAAAATGTCCGCAATTTGAGCCGAAATCGAAAATAGCACAATACACAGCAAAATAAAGTCAAACAATCAATGAACAGCCAAAAAAAGTGGGCATTGCCGCCAAAAATTAAACATTACCGCCCTGATGCCACCTCTCTCTAACCCTCCCCCCCTCCCCCCGTAAGCCCGATGTCCAGAATAAGTCCATGAAGTATATGGTTACCCTATGAACAGTTCACAAGAAGGCATTGATGGATAGAGTAAACGTCGTGACGTTCAAAACATTACATAAACAATGAAAGTACAAAATACATTTGAAATACCCTTTTCAATTCACGCATAGCGAATATGCACTAGATCTAGTCTTTTTATTTTAGCTGAACGAATATCCTTGTGTTACGCTACTGCAAAAATAGCTTGGAGCCATTTGTAATTAGCGAGCATTATAAGATACATACGATGGAGTGTGTACATAGAAAATAGACCCGTACAACCAACACATCTAATGGAACAGCCATGCAATATATAGTAGCAGTAGCAAACAACCCTTTATAAAACTGGAGTCAAGTAGATTAGCCCGACGTTTTGATATGAACTTGCACATAGAACTGAACTTAGAAATATCTGAAAATCATCGCAGTTCGTGGAAAACAGGAATCGCTCGACATTAGAGATATCCTGAGATTTATTTACGAAAAATAACTCTATTTTTATGCCTCCCGCAAAGGCTGAAAGTCTATGGCTCGGTAGAAGCGCTTCGAGAGAACAAGTGTCTGTGCACGTTATATTTGAAACGCTGCAGGTTGTAGCCGTCGAGAAACAAATTACCCGGTAGCTCATTCCACAGTCGAAGTTTTCTAAAAGAAGGAATGCTGGAGGAGTCTGGTTCGGGGAGTAGGGACCTCGACCTGGTAAGGATGAGCTGGCAGAGCCTCTCTAGTGTTCGGACGGCCTTCGGTGCTATTATCTGGAAGAGCTCACTCGAACATCTCCCGTGATAGAATCTGTAAAACAGGAACAGGTCACCCACCCTTCTTCGATGTTCTAGGTTGTGGAGGTCCTTTGTGAGATAAGGCATATTGATTAGTCTAATTGCTCTCTTCTGGATAGTGTCCAGAAGCTTTAAAGAGTGCTTCGGACCGCATCAGCACACATGGGAGCAATACTCCAACAATGGACGGATCTGTGCCTTGAACAAAACTCCAAGCTTGTGTTCATTTCCCATTACAAGCTGGGATGCCGTTTCAGCAATACTGACGACATGGTCGTACCAGGACATGTTATTGTTGATATTCATCGACTATTGTTGCTCTCTAAAAGCCAACTGAATAACTTTTAACACTGATATATACCTCGCCAATAAATAAAATGCTAAAAATATGTAATCAAATTTCTGCATGTACTTCCATAGATATCTTCAACATAACTCGCAAAGGATTAACATCAGTTTGAAGTTAAGGTTGCTTGTTCATTCATTTTAGTGCCGGTTTGACTTAGTAGTACTCTCTTGTTTGAGTTTGTGTTCATTTCCCATTACATATAATTACCTTTGGTGTTTACCATAAATAAATAAATCATCATCATCATCATCATCATCATAGTCACAGTGTCTTAACAGACATATTGTGAACTCGTAAAATGCATTAAATCGAAGCTAGAGTACTGCAGACACGAATATTATCAATGGTTTTGGAAATTTTACCTCGCTATCTTTCGGGATTTACTGTCAGTTCAGTGGCGCTCTTGACACTCATATCCAGCAAATATGTTTCGTCGAATCCACCCAGGGTGTAGGAGAACGGCCACGGCACCGCCCACTACAAGTTTCTCCATATTATCGCTTCTGTGAATATGTTCTAAGAATGTAAGCATTCTCGTCGACACAATGGAGGACAGTCTTTTTGAATTACTAAGCTCATACGGTATGGAAACGTTTGTGGGTCGGTATACGGAACTCTCAGCATTCTCCTCCAGACCACATTTCAAAAGCATCATCTATGTGAGCTCGATCTGCCTTTTTAACAGTCCAAGTTTCCGAGACACACAAAAATATGGAGAACACAAGAGACTGAAGCAGTGACATTTTGGTAGCTTTAGTGATGTTTTTGTCACACCATACTTTACTGAGTTTCTTCATGGCCACTCGTGCCTGTTGAATGCGCCATCGAATCTCATTTTCACAGCCACCCGAATTGTCGATCGAAGAACCGAGGTATACAAAACTTTAAACTACTTGACCACGACCTTTACCGACTTTATTGACTGACTTTATTACTTGATGATTATCGTGCTCTCTGTCTACAATCATAGCCTTGGTCTCATTGTAGTTAATACCAAGAGCATATGCTGCACACTGTGTTGTTCTAAGGTTTTAAATATAGCTACTAGTTCTTCCTGAGAAGCAGTAATAAGGGTAGTATCGTCAGAAAATCTTAAGTTGGACATTTTGCTTCCGCCAATAGTTATACCGCCATTCCATTTGTCCAATACCTACCTAACTCATCACAAATTCAGAGTAAATGTTGAATAACATCGGAGATAATACACATCGCTGACGAACTCTTTTCTGGTTGCAGTTTGGTCAGACAGGTTACTATCAATTCTTACACGAGCCGAGCTAGATTGTTGTTGTTGTATGAGAAACACTAGGTGACAAGGAACTTCCCTAGTAAACAAGGGGTTAAATAAATTACCTCAAATCAAAAAAGATCGTGCATCACCGGACAATTATTACCTTGAACCAGAGCTGTCATTACTTCAAGTAAAGTACTTGAAAGATGTATTTCAATTACTTTCTGGTATTTGAAGTACTGTACTTCAAATACATTGTTTTTGTGATATTTTGTACTTGATTCCCCAAATACTCTCTAAGAAGTATTTGTATTTGGTACTTGTAGCACAAAAAATATATTTCAAATACCTGGCATTTTTATTTGAAATACTAAAGAAGTAAAGTACTTGAAAAATTTATTTCAATTACTTTCTGGTATTTGAAGTACTGTATTTCAAATTAATTTTATTTCCCAAATGCTATAAGAAGTATTTGTATTTGGTACTTCCACACAAAAAATATAATTCAAATTTATACATTTATACTCGAAATACTAAAGTGAGTAAGAAATACATATTAGTATAGCTCGATGAAAATATAAAAATACTTGAAATACACATTTCAAGCATTAAATGCTCAAGTCTAGACAAGTATGGACAAATCAACATTACGCATCGCGTCGCCTTGCGCTCTGTCTCTGTCGTACACATAGGATAGTCTACGTGACACTCTGACTCTACAGGACAGTCTCATCACAATCGACACAATCACAAAATATCAGTTCGTCTTGTTGAGTTCAACAAAATGCGTTGTTGATGTTGATTGAGGTTAAAATAATCTGTGAATGTGAGCTGTGAATTTACTGCCATTATAATAACAAACAACAACAGCTAACCACAATAACCGAAAAATTGTTATAATTTGACCAAATTTCTAGGTTTTCTTTAAATGCCCATAATTTTCAAACTGCATGGGATATATTTTTTTTCTGATTTTTTTCATGATAGTTACAACCAATCCTGTCACCCCGTTGCGGCTTGACGTTGACTTCTGGGACACCCTGTATAATATTCTTATAGTATAAGTAGTTTTGTGATTCAATCACGTTGCATGTCTTTGTAGTGTCATTCAAACAAAAATCAGTTTCTATTTTTATTGAAATGTATACCGTTTTTCCATTCATAAGGTACTTTTTATTAAACAACAATAATTATGAAATACTTGAAATATCCATCGCCGTATTTGAAATACTATATCAAGTAATTCAAGTATTAGTATGGTATTTGAATTACTTTTTTAAGTACCTGAAATATTAGTAACGTATTTGAATTACTTTATTTGAAAAATCAAGTACCAAATTAAAGTATTTGATACTTGAAGTACTTTCAAAAATAAAATTACTTGGTATTTGTACTTTGACGCATGCGACTCTGGTAATTGGTAATTGGTATTTGAAATACTATTTACTAGTACTTGTGACAGCTCTGCCTTGAACCGAATCAGACAACTTTTGCAAGAAATTGCAAGCTCCAAGCTTTGAGCCAGTAAGCTTCCGCCTTAATTAGAATAAGAAGAACACACCTTGAAACATCCCTTTAATAAAAACAAGACATCTCCTCTTCTCTAATTAAGGCTGCAGATGAGATAATGGAATAATTAATGAAAGTACGTCTGCGCTAAGAACTTAACCTCAAAGTAATCATCGCGGAGTGTTTTGTTCGCACCGACAAAGTTGATAGGGGCACGTTCAATTGTTTTTCCAGCGCAAACTTTACGGCGTCGGCATTTTTGGGAGAATGAGAAGAAAGTTGTTTTAGGGTTGAACGAAAATTACTGCCAAGAAATGAAATTGCTTTCGTCCACAAATGTCAATATGTCTTATCTTCTGTCTTATATTAGTATTCAGCAAAGGTAAATACAGCTTTGCCCAACTTATCGGTAATAATATAAAATAGAACCCGGAATAAAAACACTCTCGATTTATGGCTTCCGAGTAAGGTAGAACCTAGAAAATTAAGTTCTTTTTTAAGAAATACGAGGCTGTTTTGACAGTCCGTGGCTTTTAAAATAAAACTTTTTTCTTCGACAAAAGATCATTTTTATTTCCCACACCGATAGGTGAGGTGAGTACTGTAATTGCTATATTTTCTGATTTTGAGGTAATACTGTGGAGAGTCATTACGTTAGATAGTAGTTCCTCATAATTTATGTGTATTTGTTCGAGTTTTAATATATGATATTCATAGTAGAATAAGGGTTGTGATGTAGATTAGTAAATCGAAGGGAATTGGTAACACCTAGTGTATTTTATCGCTCCAATTCGTAAGGAGGTTACCAGTCCGTGCGTGAGATATTGGAAAATAGTTATGTATATGTTTAGGTAAAATTGTTCATAAACAGAGTGAGTGTGTTAAGTGTGTCAATCGGATGTGGGACAGATATAAGATTCATCTGTAGTTTGTAACAAGGTGAGATCAATATACACCAAGTTTTGAGCAAAAAAAACTGAAATACTATCTAAAGTAATGGTATGGAATTTACTTTTCCTTTTTTGTGGGGGAATAATGTCCTTCATTAATGGCCAAAATGAAGTCCATGATTTCTGGCACCAATTTATAATATGTTTAAATTATATGTTTATTCTTAATAGCTAAAAAGGAGAAATGCCCTTAATTAGATCGCCCAATGGTTAATGTGTGGACCCCTTTGTCATATTCGTACGGTACGAGCAATACGACCATATATGATAGCTGATGTAAACAATCGACAAAACCATTGAGAATATATCCATTAGCGTAATCCTTCTGAAAGACCTTCTCCGTTTTTGCAAGAAATTCCCGAAAGTGAAAGTGAAATGAGGCTTCAGACGTTGATTTTTCTGTAACAAATGCGCAATTTAGAATAATTCCTTTTGATATCGGCTTCATTTTCCGAAAGCTAAGGCCCAGTTTCACAATCAGTGGTCACTCTGACGGTTTACTAACCCCCGACCTGCAAGTTAACTCGAACAATGGAACGCCTCTTGTTTCACAATCATAAAATTACGTAGGGTTAACTGACCGCGAGTTGTATTTTATTTTTAGCGGTTGGTATGTCCGCAATATTTAAAATCTTCTTCTTTTTATTTCCTTCGTTAGTTGTTTCGTGCTGGTGTTTTGTGTTTTTCTGACAAGACTGTCAAAGAATGAGTTCGTTGAGTTATCAGTTCCATGCGATTTCCAACCTCATTTTGGTTTTTTCCACTGACGTTTTTTCATTTTATTCGCAGTTATTTGGTGTTTGGCATAGATAAAAGATTTTGAGGTTGGGTTGGTGTTTGGACTGCTTTTGGCGTTGTAATTGTTTCTGGGGCCTTTTTCAAATAATAGCCGTGCATGTACCCGTGTGTTAGCATGAAAAAACCAAAAAGAGCGAACAACTTCACAAAAGATGAAGAATATATGTTCATTTCGTTAGTAGAAAAGTACAGGCATGTAATAGAATGTAAAACAAAAGGTGCAACAACATGGCGCGAACAAGACAACGCCTGGGAAAAGATAGGAGAAGAGTTTAATTGCAAATGTGCAAATAATGGCAGCAGATCTGTAAAGGTGCTGAAAGAAAAATACAAAAATTTAAAAAAGACCGAGGAGTCATGGTCATCATATTCCTCAAAATGATTGACTCTAGGTCGAAATATTCTTGGTCTTATTGCTTCTCCATCACCGCTATACGCATTTACATCATAACCATCCATTTCAAATAAAAAGAACAATGGAAAGCGTTAAGGTAAACGATAAAATATGACACTCCAAACGCCTAGCAAGTAGCAAAACCAAAGTGACATAACCTAATGCGCATGGGTCATCGCAAACCTGGGGTTAACTCAAGATTTTATTGGGGTCAAGTTAACTCAGAGCTAACCTCAAGTGAAATCGAAAACTACCATTTGTGAGACATGACATCTAGGACCTCCGGTCAACACACAACCTTGAGTTACCGTCATTGTGAAACCGGCCCTACGTGCGATTTCTTTTTTCGGGATTTGTCCTGAGACATGATGTATAGGTGTTGCATTTTCTCCTGCACTTGGTTCATACGTATTAATATACCCCCTTCTAAAGCGTAAAAAGTCTAAGCGCGTTTATGTTAATACGCGTCAAGTTAGGACGTCTACCGACACAGTGCGAAGCGACTGTGGTGGCCCATAAGATACCGTGGGCCTCGCTTTAACCTAACACAGACACATAACTAATTAAATCAAGCATAGTATCATTTCAAATTATGAGGTTCTGGAACTAGAAAAGACTGGCCGTACTTAACAAAGATTTGAAAAAGCGTTTTACTGTTAAAATAAATCTGTAAACGTATAGAGTAATACAGGCTTCAGTTTTAAACATCGCAACAAATAAGACCTAGCAAGCTTTCAGAAGAGGGATATTTTTGCGGTAATGCTCGATGGCTTCAGCAGAGGCGAGCGCATTCCTCGATTGTACCAATTGAATTCTGATCTAACAATTGAGGCAAGAATAAAAGTGCCCTCAATAACAGTAACCGTACTCATAAAATATCGGATTTTCTTACGGTTGCTCCTTCTAAACTGGAGAGGATTGCTTTTCCAATTCCTTCCTAACAAAGGCACTTCTAGATTGATTTGTTGGAGTTACAGTACTGGCCAGTCGTAAGTAGGTAAGATAAATCAAAATTTCAACTTGCTTTGGAAATTCTCTCAAGCATTTTAACCAGAAATCTTCACTAGCAGATGGAAACTGTGTCTGACTTGCGAGCAACGCCGAGAAAGTCCTAAGGGTAGTCTCAGTCCCCATAGTGCCCTGACGATCTCTCATGAAATTGTAAACGAAAGAACGAAAGCGTGGCGTTCAACACAAATCAACGGCTGTTGAAGTGTTGAACCTCATTCAACAAATAATACCACTGTGTGAGTTTTTATTGCGGAATAGGTCGATAAATCCACTGCACAAGAAAAAGTTGTATATAAAGTTGTAGTCATGTAGTCAAGGATATGCTTCTTGTCCAGAAAATATTATCATTTATACAGGGTGATTCATAACTACATGGTAATGCAAACATACTTTTTTTTTAATGAGACACCCTATACATTATCCCATATTTAGATTCTACTAACGACCCTTGTTCTTACAATATGGCACTGGCGGTCATAGCTTACTTAACAGGGGGAGGAGGGCCATGAAAAATTCATGACAGGGGAAGCGATGAAAAATTTGCAGCGGCATACATGATCAGTAAAATACATTCGAGGGGGGTGCACATTATAAGAAAACTATGTTAGAAATAAAAAATACGACATAAGAATTTCTATTATCTTGTAGAACGTACAGGTATGAACAAGAATTTAGGGGTCATGGCCCCCCTATAACCACCAGTGCAGTATGGGGTATTGTAACATTGTACAGCGTACTTCAAAAGTTATGACAATTTTTATATTCGAATCGCTGTCAAATGAACGTACTGTATATTGAAAATTAATGAACCGAAAATATGTTTTTACATGGCACGACCAAAAAGATACTCTAGTTTTAACCCCGACTATCAAAAAAGCTGACAACACATATTTACATACAGGGTGAGGTAGAATGCAAAATCTAGATTTCTCTAATTTTTTAATGTAACCCCCATATCTTATTATACCAAAAAATTGTTTTTAATATGTTCTTTATTCATCTTTGTATTGAATTTCTTATACATAAAAACATCCGTTTCTGAGATTTTTCTGTAACTTTAGTTACTGAAATTTATTTATTTTGAGAAAGTGCTAGGGAATCTTATTTTTATTTAACGCACAACTAAAATATAACTCCCTAATGGTACTTGATGAAGTCCCAGAACTATCGAGATAATAATATAAATCAAGTATGCTGAGGAAACAATGGTGCATAATAATTATCAAGCAGATTTATCAGATAGGCTTCGAAATTTTGACAGTTTTCATAAGCTTGTCAATAATATCTTACAGCGAGAAAACCGAGATACAAAAATGAATTTTTCTGTGGAAAAACAAACAGATATGATTTGGGTATGTCGGAGAATCATTCTCTTCAAATTTCAGGCACTTTTTAGAAAACCAGTATTTGTGACATATAACCACTGTCCTGTCTTCCATTCCCTGCCAAACCTTCCTGACCTTTTAACAAAGACCAGTAGATCGGCCCAGCTTAGGGAGGGTAATTCCTCTGGCTAAAGTCTATCAGATCCAAAGATCTCATATCTCAGCTCGCCCAGCAACTCAAATTCCGCAAGGAAGTGGTAGGCCATTTTATCGGCCTCTCCACAGCGCATACATAGGGAGTCGTCTTCAATTCCTAATAGTGATAGATTCAGCCTGAGCATACAGTGCCCCGTCAGAACACCCACGAGGTTTCTGATGGCCTATCAGCCTTGGTTCCGTAGCCATGCTGACCTAGATATGTTCAGCCCGGCTATAAAATCCTTGGCATGCTTGCAAACCTTACTTTGGCTCTACTGTTCATCTATGGTATCGTTTACCCACTTTTTGAGAGCTGACGTTACCTGCTGACTATTTAATCCTATAGCGGGCTCTGAATCAACAAATGGTCTCCGCGTGCCGAGTCTGGACAATCTATCGGCTTCCTCATTACTAAGAACGCTCGTATGACCCGGTACCCACATCAAAATAAATTCCTTCAGTCTCGCCAGCTCTTCCAGTCTCTCCTGAACCAGGGGTGCCCTAGTTCTGGGGCCGCAGATGGCTTTCAGACCCGCCTGACCGTCAGAGCAGATGTAAACCTTCTGCTCTGTTCCCTTTCTTACCTCGTCGTTGCATGCACCAGAGAGTATTGCCTATACAATGTGTTCCACCATCATGTCGACAAACTTTGAGGTATGAAAATACGATTAAAGTTATCTAGAAAAAATGCGAAAAAAAGAGTTTAACATTTTAATTAATTTTTTATTACATTTTCAATTTCTGTATCACGACCCCATGGGTTCGCGCAGTTGTAGCGCCATAGCTTGATTATTTATCGACCGATTCAAGACATTTTGGACTCATTTTATAGGAGAATGACTGGGCATATCAACTAATGTAAAAAAAGATAATACCTGATAATTTCTAAGGCTAAAAAAATTCATCAAACTGAAAAAAAATGTTTTTGTAATGCACTTATTTGGATTACTTACAAATAATTTGAAAAAAAGCCGTATTAGTGCCCATTCATTAAGACATTTTAATGTTTAGCAGGATGTTTCCTGTCTAACCACATGCAACTCGCGTATGTAGCACTGTGTTTATAAATAGGCACTAATATGGTTTTTTTCCCAAATTATTTGCAAGTAACCAAAACAAGTGCATTACAAATTTTTTTCAAGTTTGGTGGATTTTTTTTACCTTAGAAATTGTCGGATATAACTTTTTTGCCTTAGTTGATATGCCCAGTCAATCCCCTATAAAATGGGTCCAAAAACTTGTGAATCGCTCGATAAATAATCAAGATATGGCGTTACAACTGCGTGAACACATGGCGCTGTGATACAGAAGTCATAATACAAAAAGGGCTATTCTGTCGAAAATTTTAGTGCTACATACACGAGTTACATGTGGTAAGACAGGAAACATCCTTCTAAACATTAAAATGTCTTAATAAATAGGCACTAATACGGCTTTTTTTCAAATTATTTGTAAGTAACCCAAATAAGTGCATTTTAAATTTTTTTTTATTTTTTAGCCTTAGAAATTATCAGGTATTCTCTTTTTTTGCTTTAGTTGATATGCCCAGTTATTTTCCTATGAAATGAGTCCAAAATGTCGTGAATCGGTCGATAAATAATCAAACTATGGCGCTACAACTGCGCGAACCCATTGAGTCGTGATACAGAAATTGAAAATGTAATAAAAAATTAATTAAAAGGTTGACCCCTTTTTTTTCGCATTTTTTCTCGATAACTTTAATGATATTTTCATACCTCAAAGTTTGTCGACATGATGGTGGTACACATTGTACATATGTATATCTGCTTCAAAAATCATGGTGTACGTTTGACATATTGTTTGTAAAGTATCAGTGCGACGATGCTCTTATAAATGAAATGAGAGCGCACCCACAAATAAGTCTGCGAGCAAAATGTATATTTTTGTTTTTCCGCAACATGCGAGCCCGTAATAGAGTTCCAATTACAAATATTTGGTGACCTAGTAAGGGTAATTTTATGTTCCATTAAAATGGATTTCATGTTATATGCGTTTAAAAATGATTGATTCTCTAGCTATCATTGTGTGTATATAATGTATGGTATTTGGAATTAAATACCGTGCAGCTCTTATTTTCCTATACACTGCATTATCTGCACGAAATATTACTGGGAGAAGTATTCGATAGTCGATAGTATAGAACCTGACTGCAGTGTCACACACATTTTAATGAGGCTAATTTTTCCCGAGTTTGATGTACAAGGAACTGTAGAGTAATTTAAATTGTTAAGCATCAAGGTTGAGTTACAAGTTTCTATATAATATAACGTGCCACACCGATAAGTGAAGGGAGTATCGTGATCGCGAAAATTCTCAATTTTGAGATAATACACTTTTCGGGCGTTTTATGATATCTACATATTAAAACCCCACGTCACTCGTTTCTGTCCGTCTGTCTGTTGGTTTGTCTGTCGGACTGTCTGTTGACCTTCTGTAGGTCTGTCTGTTCGTTTGTCTGTTGGTCTGTCTGGCGGTCTGTTGGCGTTCCTCTAGCCTTGCAATCTCAGCAACCGCTGCATGGATTGAGGTGAAATTTGGGTAGTGATATGCTGTGGAGTCATAGTAAGCAACGCTGCTATAATTTTGAAAATCGGCTTATGTACGGCGGAGCAATTAGCAAAAAACAAGAAAACTCAAGTACTCTTCAAACTTCGTTTTTAGGAATTTTTTGAGTTCCTGATCATTTTCTACTTTTTTGGGTGGGGGTGAAATTCTAGTAGTGGAACATATTCCTCAAACTTCATTTTTAGGCGTTTTAGGGGTTCCCGAAATTTTTAGTATGATCAATAATCCTCAAATAGTCATCAATTGCTACCCCTTTACCTTTTTAAAGTATTACCACCAGCTTGAACATTGAATTGGCGCTCTGTTTATCTCAAGCGGATACGAAGTCTTCTTGGCCTTCAACATAGCTACTTAGGACATGCCTATTTGTGACGTTGTGATGGTTAAGTATTTTACCCGAATTGAAGGTGAAACCCTCAAATCCGCTATATTAGCCCCTCATCCTCTTGGATCCCAAGTTGTTTTTCTGATACATGAGGCAAAGCGTATGATATCTCAGTTTTTCTTTATCTGATTGCAGATGTTTATTCCACAATTTTTGAATAAAATTTAAAAAAGCGATATAAACATTTAAACAAATAAAAGACGTTTTGAAGAAATATTTCAAAAACTATATACAGTATAAGTATACCATATGATGAATAAATAAACAAAACTTTTACATTTTATCTGCGAGCTTAGAGAATATATTATACAGAAAACGATACTGTTGCGTTTCCAATTAATTGTTAGTATTTGGATGTTTTTCCACCGCTTTAAATATATTTACAGTTGTTTCAAATCCATGTCATTGAAATAATTTCAATCCTTATATTCGCAGTAATCACAGGTATGCCAATAAATTCAAAATAATTTTATATTCGTTCTAACGATATGTATAGTCCTTCTAATACCAGTATTGACCTATAACGTAATCAAAACATCCTTTTGTTTTCGAAATTTACCCTATGTTTCATTTAAGCAAAGCATACAATCTGTTCGATGTACAAAAATTATTACTGCAACAGCAGTTCGTGATAATTCATCCGATAAAAATTAATTTGTTTCAAAAGGTAACTATTACGCGAACAATACCCATGCTTTCAAAACATTGTCTATGCTGTTAAAGAAATTGGCAAGTAGTATGCGTAACAACATAGGTATATCGAATTCAATGGCCCTTGTTGTTCGCTGAACTATAATCAGTATTCGGCGGGACTGATGTCCCGATTCAATGAACGTAAAAAGAAATAACAGGGGGATCATCTTAGTATTATTATCGCCGCCAACCCGCCAACATGGACGAGGTTGTTTCGTTGTGTTTTGTTTCGGTGTTAGCCGTGTTGTGTCATCTCGTGTTTTTGCTTTTTGCATCAGCAATTGCGTGATTTAAATGTGTCCAGTTATTTACTAAATGGAGGACCTACTGAGAAATTGGAGCTTAGAAGAGCTAACACCCACATTTTAATGTAGTTATTTCGATTAGTCAGACAATTATATTTTAGGCAAAAATGCAACAACTGGTGCAGGCTTATGTCTAATTGTTATATCATGCTCCTTATAACTTCATACAACATCACACCATTAAACATCCAAACGAATCGATCAGCGGTCCTCGCAATAAAATCTGTTGGTCCAATGATAAGAAAGTAGTTTAGAATCAATTACCAAACACAGATTCGATTCAACGACAGCCTGCCATTGAATCATTCATTGGAATCCAATGTCATCTTGTAGTTGAATCGACAAAACGATATAATTCGTTACCAGCTATACACCTCCCATTGGATAAAACATCGCTATATTTGAGGAATGCTGAGTGTAACGTCCCATTGAATCCAAGCGTAAGTCTTTGACAAACCGATAGATTTTTCTGTGTGTATAACTTGATCGTCTGCAACGTCACATAAGTAACTGGACTATATCGTAAAAACAATTGCTCAAATTGTTCCGCTTTCAATTAGAGCCATAGCGCCATCATTATCTGCAGTGCTCGATCGTGATCACGCGAACATCCCGCTCCAGTTTTTTTAGGCACAAAGAATTCCGTTCGACGAATTTTGAGTACGCTGCATCTACGAAGTCATCAAACGGGGTAGTAGCTCTTGTATTCCAATGGTATGACTATACAAGAACGTAAAGCCTTGCTATATGTATAGGGTCCCTGAATGCGACGTAAGGCGGGGATCATTCGATTGGCCATATCTTGGCTTGTTATCACACAAATATAAGCTCTCAAGCGAATCTAAAATTATAGGCATTTTTTTAAAATCGTAAATCTCTACACCTCGTGATGGTCCCTAACCGCTGCTGCTACAAATAGTTAATATTTGTCAATTTTATTCTTGTTATGTAATCCTGAAAAATGCTTCTATAAACTGTTACCTAAAACTGAAAGCTAGCTTCTAAAGATTGGAAAAAATTCATTTTTTGGTAAGAATCAAACACCAAATTTAATAATTCGCCCAGTTTCAACTGGCTGTACTGGAAAAAATTGAGCTATGCTGAATCGGCGAGCACTTAATCCGA
Organism: Callosobruchus maculatus; assembly: GCA_951848785.1. NCBI lineage: Eukaryota > Metazoa > Arthropoda > Insecta > Coleoptera > Chrysomelidae > Callosobruchus > Callosobruchus maculatus. The sequence continues at coordinate 3,039,444 of CATOUR010000081.1, read as the reverse complement.
CGTGTAAGTATCGTTGTATCTGCCTCTACAGTTTTGACAAAAGCAGAAAATGTGTAATTATTGAATTCAATTTGACAAAAAAATAATCAACATTTCTAAATAACCACTGTCGCAAACATTTAATTATGATAATGCTATCCAGGATCGAGTGATTGCGACATCACGAAACTACATGAAATACGTAATTAAAGACCCATCCACAACTGACGAATAATTGCAAGAAATGTCACCAACAAAAAGAAACAATAGACCACATAACAAGCGGAGGAAAAACTCGCTGGAACCGAGCACACAGCTAGACATTACTCTGCAGCCAAAGTCACACATCAGGCACCGGCCACAACAAACAGGCTAATAGAAAACACAGATCCATATTATCCATATTGAAATTTCATACCGACATCATAGGCGTAGATAAGCCCCTGAATCTGGGAGGGCTTAGGTCCGTGGATCTGGGGGGAGGGGGGCTTAAGTCCCCACTCTAGATACAATAAACTAAACAGAAATTATTTTAGGACCTTTGGGGGAGCTAATTTCATTCTTAGGGGACTAAGCCCCCCGAGCCCCCATCTAACTACGCCTATGACCGACATAAGTATTGAAAAATAGTCAATACAATGTATACTGGAACGTTATATAGGTAGGACTACCCTAGCAAATAGGCCAGATATAGTTTTTTAGTCAAAGGCGGAAAAAATACCTATTTGATAGATTTTGCTATTCCCGAAGATATGAATATCCAAAACTTTAGGCTGGGAAGATATCTAAATACACTGACCTTAGCATAGAAATAAAACGATCCTGGAAGCAAAGCAAAGTTACTTCTGTTCCCCTGATTTTGTCGATCTCAGGCCTTACACCAAACATATTTCCACCGCATCTTCAATAGTTAGGCCTGAACGAAAGGTTACACAAAACATTCCCGAAGACCTGTAATATTGTACTATCCTTCCTAGATTCAGATCAATAATGGTTCAGGTGTGGAATTGGTACAGCCCATCAATATTTGTTGCTACAACAGGCATGTGAGAGACTTAGAAAATAAGGATAATAATAATAGCTTTCTTTCCCCAATGTATACAAAAAAAGAAATCACACGTAATCTGGAGAAAAGGAAAAACGTAATGAAAGGAAAACCTTAAAGGGGAGTTCACTCGAGGAGTTCTTCCACTCTACCCCTGTATATATTATTACCATTTGTAAAATACAAGTAAGACAAGCCTAAATAACCTCAAACAATGACCACAATAAATCATGAATGCAAGTGTGTAATTTGTAAAACTTGCAATGTGAAGGTATGGAACTTATAGATATTAAAAGTGAAGCATCTTTCAAATGCTGTTGTTTTGTGCATTGGAGCTGTGATGGGTATTTTACTCCTGACACCTAGACTATGTACACCTATTTCAAACGATATTTTACAATGTAGGGCATTTATGTAGAATAATATGGAGAACTTTTATGTAGAATAATTTTATGGAACAGCCATAAAGCGTGGACCACGTGTGGACGTCGAATCTGTTTGACATTAAACTACTTTCTTTTATGCTTTTTTGGAAAATTAGCTATATAACTTAGATCATCCTTTACGCTTCTATACACAAGTTTCAAATTAGATGGATTAAATGAATAGCAGATTATATAATGTTGCTGATAAAGATGCATTCACATTCAGAAATGTTACCCTAAACTGATATTCCACCTCCGCTTCTCTCAAAAAAAGAGAAAAATCTTCATTTCTTTCATTAAGGCTTCAAGGGTAGTCGCAACGTTAGCAAATAGTCTATATTTCAATAGATCTGATTTTATTTATAGGCCAGTAAACCACGATGAAGACTTCATTGTTCATATAATATGCGTTCCACAAACAAATCCATTATGCATTAGAAAAGGGTGACTTGGTAGTCAGTTTTTTATTTAAAGATGGACCCTCATGCCTCATAAATTTTCCATTTTGCTGCCACCTTCTTATTTTTCGAATAGAGACCAAACCAGCAGCTATATATCCACATAGTTTCATTGAATGCGGCTACTATAAAAAACATCTACAATACTTACGATTCCGATTTCAAACGTAGAAGAGATCAAAAATTACCATTGAATGGACGATATAGAGCGTTAAGTAAATTTATTGCTCCCTCTGTCGGTAGAATTTTCTGATTAAAGGGAGAAATGATGGCGGTTGTTAGCTCTTCTTTGGCCACACGTACTTTTGGAATCCAATAGTCCAAGAGCTGGAAAGGCAGTTGTTGTCCATCTTTTCAAGACGTATATGTACATGAATTATTTTAAGAGTCGGTTCTACAATCGTTAGTCAACTAGTAGTTAAGAGAAAACTAGTGATTCGTTGAAAAATCCACTCCATAATCGGCAGTTTACATCAAAAGCTCTGTTAACAGACAGTTGAGTTAACCTAAGTATAAAGTATGGGTTAAATTGACGTATGTTATGGTCACTGGATGATTTTGAAATAGAATAGAATAGAATAGAGTAGAATCTAATATGATGGAGTCAATGGATGTGATGACATAAGTAAAAAATGTGGATACACAGGTTAAGTATCTTTGTCAAAGGGTTAGGTTGTATTCATGAAACTAAATTAATAAAATAAACTGTGTTCCTAGCTGTGTTCTGAGGCCCATCCGAGGTGCCAACTTAAAGATAAACAAGCTTGATTATCGGTTTTCTTTGTAAAATAAAGTTCCCCGGTAACTACTGGTTAACTTTCTTCCGTTGCGTTGCTTAAACGACTACCGAATTGTACCAATCATAGTGAAACTGGGCCATAACGTTGTAACATGCTCTTTAAACGAACCCCATAGTATTTTTACACGGCGATTGTTCAGTAGACGATTTAAAAACTAGTGGCACACCAATATTTAAGAAAACTAATGTTATAGTCATGTTTTAGCAAAATCTCGTCGAACACAGAAATAACGATTACAAACTGATATTATTGGAAGTACGTACCAAATCCTTGAGTGCTATATGGATAGAAAATTACAACCACTACAAACATTTTTATAGATTCCATTAAGCTCTAAAGCTAGTTTCATAAAAAATTTCTGAACTCGAAGATGCAATCTGAACAACGAACAACATGTATGCAGCTTAGTAATCATTTTAGAAAAAAAGGTGTAGAATGTATCGTCTATTGGTTTCTTCTACTTATGAGTATAGTAAGTAACGGTCTCAATCTTTTACTTTGAAAACATTTTTATGGAAATTTGAACTCGATCTAAGTGGTAATCTTATAAAAAGTATGCTCATATTTTTAGATAAAAAAAGTCCAAAAACCATGAAAATCCAGAACTCGTATGATGTTTGTTAATGTTTCAAGAGCACAGATAAAAGTTATTTGAATAATATATGAACCGGGTAATTTTACACCAATATTAATGGTTTTACTTGAATTGTAATGCCTACTAAAATATCCAAAGTGATGCAAACTCTAAGTGACAAACGACCAAACAATAGCAAGATGTCTTAGAGTTTTTCCAAGTTGAAGGTAGTTTTCATCCAACTATCCCCAACCTAATGTATGGATTTATTACCTACTCTTAGTAACATCAGCTTCAAGGATTTCTCCTATTTAAGGTGGAATTCCGGTAAAAATCAGGATTGGGTTCATTTTTCGGTCATTCGAGTGGTACTAGTCAATCGTCTCTCTACTTCCTACAAAAATTTTTAATTCCGCAAATTTTTTTTTTGAAAATGCGATATTATAAGGCCAATCTGAGGACCATTGGATTCAGCGGTAAATTTTATGCAAGGAAGAGTGCGAAATAATGAGGTAACATCCCTAAATTAGGGATCAGAGTCGATGTTCGAAAATCGAAAAGGTCCAGTACCATCCTTTTGTTCAAAAAAGCAGATTCGATTAAAATTATTGGTTCTCAAACAGAAGGAAGACTCGAGTGTTGGTTAATTTGGGGATATTAATCATGAATTTGGCCTCTGTTCTGAATTTTGCCGTGTTAAAGGTAAGTGAAAAATTTTGAATTTCGCGCAGGTCTGCAACCTCATTGAAAAAATATTTTGAAAATGCGCTATCACAGGCACAATCTGAGTACACCATTGGATTCAGCGGTGAATTTTATATAAAGAAGAGTAGGAAACAATGTGGTAACATCCCTAAATTAGGGATGAGAGTCTGTTCGAAAACCGAAAAAGTACAAATGTGCATTATTCCTTTTGTTAAAAAAGCAGATTCGAGCAAAATTTTTGGTTCTCAATCAGAAAAAACACACGTGTGTTGGTTAATTTTGGAACATTAATCATGAACTTCCCCACTGACCAGACTTTTGCCGTGTTTAAAACAAGTGAAAAATTTTGAACTTCGCGCAGGTCTGCATCTTATAAAATAATTATTTTGAAAATGCCATGTCGCAGGGCCAATCTAAGTACACCATTGGATTCAGCGCTGAATTTTGTACAAGAAAGAGTAGGAAATATGAGGTAACATCCCTAAGTTAGGAATGAGAGTCGCCGTTCGAAAATCGAAAAAGTCCAAATGACCCTTCTGTTAAAAAAGCAGATTCGAGCAAAATTGTTGGTTCTCAATCAGGAAGAAGACTCGTGTATTGGTTAATTTAGGAACATTGATCACGAGTTTGGTCTCTGTTCTGCATTTTGCTGTGCTATAGTAAGTGAAAAATGTTGAATTTCGCAAAGGTCTGCATCGTCATGAAAAAAAAGTTTATTTTGTAAATGCTGTCAGAGGGCCAATCTAAGTACACCATTGGAATCAGCGGCGAATTCTATACAAGGAAGAGTGCGAAATAATGAGGTAACATCCACAAATTGGGGATGAGAGTCATCGTTCGAAAATCGAAAAAGTCCAAAGGTATCCCCTTCTGTTAAGCGGTACAAATAGATGACCGGTAAAGAAAAATATCGTGAAAATTCACGACTAGGTTGTAACTCGAAGTCTGTCTAATTCGGATGCCATTTTTGTGCCCCCTAACCATCTCTGCCCCCTCAGACAAGCAATGTTGGCTGCTAGGTAAATGTATCGAATGTATCTTATTTACTACCAGTGGACCTATCTATATTGTTGCATCCTTTATAAATTTATTACTCAGGGATTCATCCATACTTTTTGTAGACATTATAGATATCTATAGATATACCAACCAGCTCTTAGGCCGTTTTGAAACGATTATAGCGGCAACGGTATGTCCTATTGTGAAGACAACTGTATGGATACTAGAGACTAAAATGGTAACCAGTAGTTGGAATCGCTTCCGCAGAAATGGCAAACCATACAAGTGACTGTTTTATGAGGATGATTGTTATTGATTCGAAGCTAAATCATTTGGATGTTCGTTCCGGCATGTGTATACTTAGGATATATCATAGTTGTATTTACTTACTCCGTCTATAATTAAGCTTCACACATTCTCAGTTATTTGCAAAATTGTTAATTTGATAGAAGGTACTTCTTCGCATTAAGAGGGTAATAAAGGACAACCCGGTAGTTTGAGGGTTTTAATACAACTATCTTGTAATTTTATTAATAATAACAATAAAGCACTTGATGCAAGAGCAAAAACAGTTATAGATTATATGTATTTACAGCATATATTAGAATGGCGTCAAGCGTCTTGACTCAGTACTTGTTAGGATTACAATATGTATGTATCAAATTATTTCACACATATAAAATTCAATGGCAACACTCGAATAGGTTTAAAAATCACAAGATATCACCAAAATCATTTTTTTGTAGAGTAGAGTAGAGTAGGCATTTTATTAATGGTGTTCGAGTTTATTATGAATACAATAAATTTTTCAGTTTTACAACCCCCGATTCCCTAGCTACCCCAATTACACCCCCATCCCGAAAAAGTAGAACATAATCACGGAATTCTAAAATGCCTAAAAACTCAGTTTTTTTGTATTTTGCTAATTACTCCGCCACCCATGCACCGATTTTCAAATTATAGCATCATTAGCTACTACGACCCCACAGCATATAGCTACACAAGTTTCATGAAAATCCTTGTAACGGTTGCTGGGATCACGAGGCTAGAAAAATACCAACAGACAGACCGACGGAAATGAGTAACAGAGATTTCCACTATGTAGATATCACAAAACGCCCAAAAATGTATATCTGTACTACAGAATAAAAGGGTATTAAGTCACAAAACCAACTTTTTACAGGAGATGATCTAGAAGTTCCAAACCTCACATTAGCACATTTCTCTCGATTTGGCTTGAACAATCTGGAACACTTATCTTACTAATTGAAGCAGTATCTAATTAGGACTTAAAATGCACACCATAAATCTGTTGTGGAAGTACACTTTGAGCTTCATATTTTTTTAAATCTAAATTTAGGACTTCTGACTGAGATTCTATTATTTTTATACCAAGTCAATTGCTTGGACTTAAACATACTGCTGAAAGGGACTTGATATGTGCTTGTATACTATGTGTCATCATCATAGCCACAATGTCTTAACAGACATGTTGTGAACTCGCAAAATGCATTTACTCATTTTACGATTTTCTCTTGGGATATCTTTAAGAACTTTAATGCAGTGGTTTCCCATTTGCTTTCTGCATCTTCATGTCGTTGACCAGATGGTGTCTACTGGTTCATCCGCCTTTAGAGACAATTTCTCACTCCAAGGACAAGAAGGTGTCCTGACTCTTCTCAGTAGTTCGGTTCCTTTTAGTCGCCTTTTACGACACGCAGGATATACGATGGGAGATATTCTAACCCGCCGCCACACGGGGATACTATATATAAAGTATATACTATGTATAACTACCATCAAATATATGGACTTGGTATAGGTACTTTTGTGTCCGAATTTTGGTTGGGAATGGACTTGATACATAATTTGAGTCTCTGCAGTGTAATACTTGTTTTATCTGAAAGTAGTCAGGACTACATGACACTTTTTGGGATGAAACCAGATTTTGTTATTTTTGGACTTGATACTCTTTTATCCTGAGGTACAGATATGAAAGTCGAAAATTTTTGCGATCACAATACTCCCCTCTCCTAACGGTAGGGGAAGTAATAAGAGCAAGGATGAAAATAAAAACAATTATAATAGGAAAACATGGAAGCTTATTCACAACTTTTGTCTTTGATAACGGAGTCCTCATCCTTAATTTAATAAAAAAAAACAGCATGCAAAACCTCTTTTAGAAAACTAGTGGCCATTCTGTGTTTTTTCCAAACTCATCATAAACTGACTTTGTTTACATAAATGACAGACGGCCGGCTCCTTTTATCTTTGAAAATGACGCAAGCGAACATTTGGTCAAACAAAAATCTCGAAACCATCGAGTATATGCATCTGTCAGTAACAGAACACCTCATAAGTTCTCTTTAGTGTAAACGTGTCAGGTAGACTGTTCATCGCCCTGTAAGTGAGTAAACAAGGCTCAAGGCGTATCATTATCCGGTATTCGACCCACACAACAAACGAACGAACCCCCCTTTGCGCTATACCATTGGCGGAGTCAACACCGAATGATACATATTACACTCATATTCAACTTTTGAAAGTTCCATCACGCATGTCCCATATAGTGGGAATGAATGAAAGAGAAAGAGAGGCTTTCTGGTGACCATAATCACCAGTGCATAGCCCTACGAATTGGCCCTTATGCACCTCTATTTACCCTAGTTCCCAAGTCCAGTCCTCATCACAAAGGTGAGGATGACCTTGGGTCCTATCCATCTTATATCCTCAGGTTGAAGAACCCTTGAACCCAGTATGGTCTTCCTGTGGTACTCAAGGGCTTAACAGCGACATAGAATGTGATCGAGGACTCCCATCACCAAATAGGCCACAACACCTTCAAACGTCTGTTGCCTGCATGCTAACAAGTAACCTTAGCCGGCTTCTATCCAGTGAGGGCCCGCCATGGCCAGAGGTCCTAAAATAAATTCTAAGATGCTAATTCTGCAACTACACTTCTGTTTTCCATCTGATGGTACCTGCTGCCAACCCCACAGCTGGCTCAGCACCTAGGAAATTATTCCTCGACCCTTGTCTTGCGAGCGCGTCCGCCGTTTCATTACCGCAAACTCCACATAAGTGACACCTGATGTCTTGCCGAAATGTCATTCAAGACCTTTCTATATTACTGAACGACCCTTGATGTAAAGCTAAGAGCACTCAATGCTTTTAATGCTGCTTGTCTCCCAGAACAGCTGCTAATCCGCCTCCTAGGCCCCTAGATTTCGTGAATACGAGGGCAGAAGCTAAAATCGCATATATCTCATCTTGAAATATCGTGCTGTATACCCTAAGAGAGAGATAGAGAGAGAGAGAGAGAGAGAGAGAGAGAGAGAGAGAGAGAGAGAGAGAGAGATAGAGAGAGCGCTTTATTTTTGGCTTACAGATAAGTGAGCCGTCTGTGTACCAGACTGGTCCCTCTTTCTCAAAAGGCCGCCTGCCACTTGTTGACCCCCACGCTTCCCTTGTAGGATACTTCAGTCGAAGCAATATGTTGAAGAAATTATATCACTCCTAATATGCGGAATAGGATGACAGAGTATCCTCTGTCGAGATTCACAAAGGACTAACTGCCTTAAGTCCACAATCGGAACGTAGACATCCTTGCTCCATTTTTTTATTTTTTTTTTAATTAATGGCACTAGGATTTATTCCCATCAGCCAAAATCATGTTATTCAATTTATTTTTACATTATTCGGCCCCGTGGACAAACAGCACATCAGACAGAACAGTGTAAAAGTGCTTGAGTATCTACTATACCTATCGATATGAGAATTCACCTAATCGACCCTATTGGAAGGATGAGGGGGATATTGGGGAAAGACAGGGTCACATAAGTCTTCTCGCCTAGGGGCCTGTCAAGGCATTTGTTCATAGTCACATACAAAAAAAGGCCACGGTAGGAAGGAATAATTACACAGAGGTTAAACCAAAGGGTAGCTATTACATAATAAAGACACAATTCAGATCTTGGTCCTAGAATTTTTAAAAAACTTAATCAACGATGATATGACGTCAAACTTGCTGAGGGATAATAGAAAGGCTGTATTGTAAGGGGTCGGTATACCACGTTCTATGTATAAGACTCCACTTGTGTGGAGTGGAGTGAGATTCAGCAGTGCTTCTAGCGCGTCCAACGGAATCGTGCGTACTGCACTTGTTATACCAACACAAGCCAAGTGTTCAATTTTACTTAGCTTTGCTTTGATTGTTTCCATTCTTACACATGGTCACCACATTAAAGTGATCCATACAATAAGAACGGCCTTACGATTGTAGTACAGAACCAGAACATCTTGGGAGTCAGCCCCCAATTCACTCCTACGACCCTTCTATATGCCCATAACGAATTACGTGCGTTATTGACTTTACATGTTGTCCCCAATTCAGCTTCGAGTCTAGAATTACGCCTAGATATTTTGTTGATTGGGAAAGTTCAAGTGATGTTCGAAAGAAGATTGGTAGTGTGCTTGTATGGCAATCCAATGCTGAGCCCTTGTTAGCTTGAAGCACTTGTCTGCAGTCTGTACAGACTCTGATATTTGCGCAATTTCTTAGGCTGCTATGGCTATACCAGCTAGCTTGAGATAAGGGTCTAGGATATAGCGCGTGAAATTGAGAATCCAAGAAAATACGTATTCCCGTGTTAGCGAGGAGTCGTGGCCGCCTGTTCCTTGCTCTAGTATGTGTGTCTAATATGAGGGGAAGTAAGTCCCAAAGTCCAAAGGTAAGGTCAAAAGGTCCAAAGGTCGTCATAAAAATGGATTTCGCATTTTGCATATAATCTCATATAAATCAATGCTAGTTGACTTTGATCTTGATACTTTATGTCTAAAAAGACCTATACAGTCGGTAATATTTGTGTTCTGTATCATTATCAGTTATTATCTCCCATCGTATATCCTGCGTGTCGTAAATGGCGACTAAAAGGAACCGAACTACTGTCGGTATAAACAGTAACCTCTTCTCAACCAACAGCTTTGGGTTGACGAGTTGAGAAGAGGCAGGACACCTTCTTGTCCTTGGGGTGTCAAATTGCCCCTAAAGACGGATGAACCAGTAGATACCATCTGGTTAACGGCATGAGGATGCAGAAAGCAAATGGGAAACTACTGCATTAAAGATCTTAAGGATATCCCAAGAGAAACTCGTGAAATGAGTAAATGCATTTTACGAGTTCACAACATAACTGTTAAGACATTGTGACTATGATGATGATCATTATCAGTATTAAATACGGTGAGATATGGCTTATCAATAGAATTAAGTTTAGGGTGCCTAAGATAGCTCTAAGAATAAGAGGCCTAAGACTATTTGTACATGCACTTCGAGTTGCTCACCAATTCGAAACATGTTAGAGGAATGTAATATTTTATTAGAAAGCTGTGATATAGACTTATTTACTAGTACCGTAGCAGCAATCAAAGCTAGAGGCAAATACTTTTAAGCAGTATGCATACCTAGTCAATCGCTGCGCTGGATATAATTTTAATTATGCATGTGGTCTTAGTGTAAGTCTGTTAAATTTGTAGGTATTTGTTCTTCTTTGTTTCTTTTTCTGTTTAGAAAGCACACTTACATTGTAATTACTTTATGTGTTATGTGGGAGTATAAAATAAATAAATAAATTTCAAAGCTCCTGACGTTACCTTCAAACATTAATGACTCAAAGAGCAAATTGAAGAAGAAAATTTGCGCTATGTCACTTTTTTGATATTTTGTTTGGTTTTGGTATGATTTTGAATTGCGAGTTTTTTTGCACACTAAAAAACTTTTTTGGGAAAAATGCTCTTAGATGTCATTCATTAAAGTCTTAACTATCACCTTTTGAAATACTGTGTATGTAGTTTGAAAAATAAGTGAGATCTGTTCGAAATAGGAATCCGTATTTTACATGGCAAATACATATGTGTAACTGAGTGTACCCAGGCACCTTAAGTTACGCTGGTATTTTTACTTCAAAATCCAACACCGACAGCACCTAGAGCATCCTGTACGTAGTCTTAGCCACCGAAATTCAAATTTTCCTGTATTCTCCAAGTCCTGAAATCATGACGCTGTCACTGTACGCTCGTATACCTAGGAACGCAGACGTACGTCAAGATATGGATGCTCATTTGGACACAAAGGGCCCGAAAATGCATTGTTACATCGACCGAGCATCGTAAGCCCTGCACAATATGCGCCCGGGTGGATTTCAGCGGCGGCGATTCTATGAAAATATGTCTCGTTCGAGGGATTCCGAAGAATCGCCGGATTAAAAAAGTGCCGGCAGATCCTAGATAAGGCAGATGGATTATAGAGGGTGCAGTCGGGTCGGGACCAAGTGTGCGATTTGGCGAAACAAACGTGATTTGGAAACGATATAGGGCCAGATGCGGTCTAAGATTCTCTTTTGGACGAAACCGGTGTGAAATATCGGCATGGAGGAGATATTTGCGCTCTAGTTGCAGACCAAGCACAATAGAAAATCATCATCATAGCCACAATCTCTTAACAGACATGTTGTGAACTCGTAAAATGCATTAAGTCGGAGCTAGAGTATTGCCGACACAAATATTATCAATAGTTTTGAGAACTGTAGCTCGCCATCGTTCACGATTTACTGTCAGTTCAGTGGCGCTCTTGATACTCATATCCTGCAAGCGTGCAGGAGAACGGCCACGGCGCCTCCCACTTGGGGCATGACCCTGAACTACAAGTTTCTCCATATTATCGCTTCTGTGAATATGTCCGAAGAATGTAAGCATTCTCGTCGACACAATGGAGGATAGTCTCTTTGGATTACCGAGCTCATCCAGTATGGAAACGTTAGTTCGATGGGCGGTATAAGGAACTCTCAGCATTCTCCTCCACGTCCACATTTCAAAAGCATCTATGTGAGCTCGATCTGCCTTTTTAACTGTTCAAGTTTCCGAGGCATACAAAAAATATGGAGAACACAAGAGACTGAACCAGCGACATTTTGGTAGCTTTAGTCACGTTATGGTCATGCCATATTTTAGTAAGCTTTGTCATGGCCACACGTGCCTGTTGAATGCGCCATCGAATCTCATTTTCACAGCTGCCCGAATTGTCGATCAAAGAACCGAGGTACACAAAACTTTAAACTACTTCACAACGGCCTACTGACTTTTTTGCTCGATGATTATCGTGCTTTCTATCTACGATCATGGAAGATACTTGTGTAGTAATTATGAGTACTAATTTAACATGAAAAATTTTTGAGTTTGTAGCAGGCAGGTGTTCGTGATGACACATCTGGAAATTAAATAAAAATATACCTAAGTTACAGAATACATTTGAAAAAAAAATAGGTTACCATGTGACTAATTAATAAAATGACGTTATTTCATACTGGCGTGAATGTCATAATCAGTAGAGTAGTAATTTTAATAATCTAACAAGTAAATTTAAATACCTAGGTTACACAAAAAATAAATCTCTTAAGAGCAAATCGATAAAATCATATATATTGTGTAGCCAAGCAAATCACACAAACCATAGGTATTAACGGTCAATTCGCGAAGTGCCTCTTCAAGAGAAAAGATGAAACATTATACTGCGTACTATACAAAAAGCATATAGCAAAACTCGAGCATCTATTGGGTCGTGGGTATTAAGGATCAACTCGAAAAATACCTGTCCATGAGCTTAAACCACTAATAGGCGGAGAACTATCGTGATGACGGTGAGGCATACTCACTAAGATACTAGGGGTCAACTCGCAGAGTTCCTACTTCTTTTAACTAGTTAAGCGCATAAGGTCAATTCGCGATGTACTTCAAAAATATGTTATCTGCCTTCATAGTTCATATCGCAGACATTCAGGAATTGAATGATCAAAACATCAATAATATAAATGTACGTGTTTTCAAGTACTCAAATAAATTAATAAAATAAGTCGATATATCAATAAAAAATAACGACGCAATTAGTTGAATTGGGAATTCTGAGATATAGACTCACCTAGACTGTTGCAGCATCACCAAACAAACCGCAGGACCTCTGACAGAAGTATACCTGGGCACTATATTGAATGATATTTTGACAAAAATAATCCTGAGCAACGGAAGTAATTTCGAGCAAGTATAAAACCGATATACATAACCTCGAACCTTATTTGCAATATGACCAACAGCCTCAATTATTTTGAGATGGGTTGTTTTACTTAAACACGATTGGAATTCCTGCGCCGGTACTCTGTAACTTATAGTGTTTTCCACTGGGCTGCACTCACCCGCACAGCGTTGAACTGAGTGCAATAGTTATGTTCCACTGGTAAAGTTCTATTGCACTGCTTGATTTTTAGTATGTTCCACTACCCGCATTCTCTGAGTGTAGTGCGCACTCAGGGCAACCTTTTCGCACGAGCCTCGGGATCTCGTGCTGGAGTGCCAGTGCAAATATGGCGAATATGGCTTCAAAAATGTCAGATTTTCTAATTTTAAATGAATTGCTAGAAAGCGATGAAAGTAGTGATGATGAAGAAGAAATTGCAATGTTATTGAAGGAAAAGCGAAAAATGCCGAAAGTTATAAAATTTGTGGAAACTGTAGTACACAAATTCAGCGATAAAGAGGTATACACTTTTTTCTAATAAAAAAATATTAAAACTTAATAAAATCATTTTTAGTTTAAAAGTGATTTTCGTGTGGAAAGGACTACATGCTACAAGTTAATAGAAGAATTCAGAGACTCTCAATTCTTCCCCCGGAAGACCACATTTGCCATCATAATTTTCATAATCCTCAGACATTTTATACCTTTCTAACTTAAATAAACAGCTCTATTAACCTTAGAAAAAACAAAGGTCGGCTGTCATTATAAATGCACTGTTCTGCTTGGGTACGTTCCACTCAGGAATTGCACTGATCCCCACCGATATGCACTTTGTCAGAGCAGATGATAGAATTGCACTTGTCAGGAGCGCAGTGAGTGCTGCTCAGTGGAAAACACTATTAGAAACGTGTTTCTATGCACTATGTGCTATGGGATCGGGTGACCTCGTAATTATGACAGCTGTGTATGACAGCGTGCCGTGACAGAGTGGTAGACACGTGATAGGCACCCGAAACTGCCCGATCGTCATGGTCGTGATGGTGATAGAAACATGTTTCTTATCTCTTAAGTTAGAGAGTACCGACGCAGCTCCCTTTAATTTATTTGCCTTTATGGCATCGCTTTTTCGTTGCATGCTTAAGTACACTCTTGGTTAATAGTATTTTCCAATTATAAAATTTTCTCACACTGACACTTGTAATAAATCAGCATCCATGGCAGACACGTGTTGATTCAGATTTGAGTCACTTGACGTAATATTTTTTATTGCAGTACACACCAGTGGTCAATGGTTTTAAAAGGTCTGTTTCGAACTACCATTGTCTATGCATTTTTTGAGTACGACGTTTCGATTGATCTACCATCTTCAACCGTCTTTAAGTGAACTGTCGAACATTTTAACTTTGTTGCTATTTATTTTCGTCCAGCTGACGTGTCGTTCTTTCGTGGCTTCCACATTTGTGTCCAAGTTTGATCTGTCCAATTTTAGTTTTTCTATATTTCTTATAAGCGGCTGCTATATTGGTCTAATTGGCACACGTTCTTGTTTTTGGCGATATAAGCTGCTTCTTTGTCAATAACTTTAGCATCTCCCAAATAATTTTGTGATGCTCGGTCTATACGCGATCCGCTATCCCGATCTCTCCAGTCCCTATTCGCTGGGTGTTGAGTCGATGCTCCTGAATTCTCGCTCCTAGAGGGCTTTCTGCTTCTCTAATATGCTCGTTAGTAGATATCGGAGAGTGATGGTGCTTCTTAAGAATCGTGCTTGAATTTTATATTCCATATTCTTCTGACTAGATCTGATACGGCCGTTTGCACCGCTCACCCTTAAGGGTCTAGGGTATAGCGCGCGAAATTGGGAATCCAAGATAAGACGTATTTCCGTGTTAGCAAGGAGGCGTGGCCGCCTGTTTCCTTTCTCCAGTGTGTGTGTCTAAAATGAGCGGAGATAAGCTCAAAAATCCAAAGGTAAGGTCAAAAGGTCCAAAGGTAAGGTCTAAAAATCACTATAAAAATGCATTTGCATTTCCAAGCTCCTGACTTTACCTTTAAACTTACAGTAACGATTCCAAAAGCAAATTGAAGAAGAAAGCTTGCGCTTGTGAAACTGATTAGCCTTTTTTGACATCGTGTTTGGTTATTATACTACAGGCATTTATAGAACGTAAGATTTTGCACTGCGAGTTTTTTTGCACATCAAAAAACTTTTTTGAGAAAATCGAAAATAGTTGTCATTCATTAAGGTCTTAAGTATCGCATTCTGAAATATTAAATATATAGTTTGAAAATAAAGTGAGTTGTGCGGAAAATTGTGAGTCCGTGTTTTGCATGGCAAATACATACGTATAAATGTGTCTACCCAGGCCTCCTTAATCTGCGGTTTAGATGAGGTGTACCTTAGAGTTAATCTGAACCTTAGATTAAAACAGTTTGCTGGGGTTCCTTTTAACGCAGTCTCAGCTAAGCGAGCTTACAATTTGGCATCGCCGGAATTATGGGGAATTTTAATTTGTACTTCTGAAATTTGACTTTTTTAATTTGACATATGACGTAGGTCCAGCCATGTTGTGTGATTCCGTCAACTCTGCAGTCTCGCAATCTATATGTTTTGTGATCGCAATCGCAAGGATCGCAAGACGCAAAGTCGTCGATCGCAGGGCTCCGCTGAATAACTCTTCCCAAAAATTATTTTATTATTTGAACAAAAACTGGAGGACAAAGATAAGAAAAGGGGGCCAAATTCCACAGAAAAAGAGAAATCAACTCCAAAATATGCATGGCAGAGAGCTTCGTCAACTCTGAATCTTTGAAAAAAAGTTCATTCATCGAGCAAATTGAAATGATTCAGTTGGTCTTTACCTTACCTAGGTATCCCTGAAATAATTAAATTCACTTCCACCCACTCGTCATCATCTATATTTATTAAATGATTTCTGAATAAATCCATTTTTGTACTTTGCCTTAGAAGCTATCAGTTTTCAGGTTATATCGCTAAGTATCACCTTAAGCCAAAGAAATCTTCGGCTTAGCTTGATGGTACTCTGAGTAAGGCTTAAAACAGGTTTTGTAGACCGTGCAAACGAATTCGACAGTTTAAGTGCTACTTAAATTTAAGGTTCATCTAAGTGTAACCGGTGCAAATGTGCCATAATCCTTTCCCGTATAGTTTCTTTGTACTATTACTTCCACTAGCTTCTTGGGATATGCGTTCTTTGGCACATACTCTTTAATGAGACGTAGTTCTTCTTCCAGCCCCTGCTATATCATACTACATACACAGTTGGACACCCCAGGTCTATTCTAAACAGGCTGTGGCAGAACCCTACGAAGATATCTTACACTAAAATGATTCTGAAGAATCAGAGGCTTACAAGCGTAGAGGGAGAAGTATCCGTCTGTTTTTTAATGTTATGTGCGATTTTGCGAAACAAACGTGATTTGGGTTCACCAGGGATTAACTCACCGCCATTGGGAGGGCACATCGTTTGATCGTCACGCTCGAAAAAATCCAAATGGGATTTTCGGTTTGGGAAATTTCAGGCAGGTAGAAATATTTTTCCAGCGTTACCTAAAATAACACAGTATTAGAAAATATCATCTTTGATGTGTACACATTTATTTGGCATCCATGTGTGTTTGTCTCACATGTTCTTATAATATCGCAACTGGCAAAGGGTAGCAGGTTCTACATATACAGGGTGTCCCACGACGACTAAGACAAGCAATATATCGGCACTGGGCAGTAGTAGAGAATTATAATTTTGGGGATGTAAATTAGAGCAAATGATGTGTCTTTTCTTGTCATTGGGTGACCCAATGAGGTATTTGTTGTTGGTCACGTCACGTCCGATTCAAAATTATTAATGGGGCACCCTGTTTATTTGTGCATTTTTGTGTTCCTTCCGATAAAACAATTCCAACAAACTACACACTTGGGGTCTAAAGTAATTCATTCAATAGCTGGGTTGTATCACTATGATTGACTATACTCGTAATATGTAAACAAAACTACTTACTGAGTACGGTACGGTACGGTATGGATTATAAATGGTTAACTTGGTGGAACCTCAACTTTAAATTTTTATTTTTTTTCGAGATTTTGAAGAATAAAATTCATACACCTTACGTGCAATATTATTATACATCAATTAACTACATTAACGTACCTACAGAATATAAAATATAAATTTATTCAATAAAAATTACTAACACAAAACAAAATTGTAGCAAAACCAAAAATATAACTTGATCGGCACAGATACGCGTTGCGTCAGTGTAACCGGGCGGCTTCATTGCTCCGTTGCGCTGCGTCGTCGGAACGGAGCAATGAAGCGATTTCTGGAAAAATCCAAATTTTGTAAATTATAATGTTAGCACTAAGTGAAAATTGAGGTCCAAAATAATTAACGTCTTTCGTTGAAGATTTGAAATTATTATATTTGATTTTATTATTTTGTGGAATTAATGAATTGGAGTAGTAGTATTTTCGAAAAAAAAAATTAAATATTTAAGAATTTCGGAAAAAACTTTGACGCAATGCAATAAGAATTATAAAAGTCTGGCGCTCATGCTTTTTAAAAAAATGTGTGTAGTACAAATACAAGTCGTTTTGAGCGGAAATTTGCGATTCTTAGAGCAAAGCAAATATTTTTGTATGTTACTGAATCATGGATAATAATTTTTCTGCAATAAATTAGTTATTCTATTGTGTAAGGCTTTCCCGGCCATGATCTGATCAACTCTTCATTCGTGGGCTGTTGGGCCGTCGTCGACACGCTCCGCCGCCTTGGCTTCGGCGCGCTTCGCTGCTTCACGTTTCGCCCACACGAGTGGCTGGCATCCTAAGAAGCTGTTACCTGTTCAGCGTGTTCCGAGAAACCTCAAGTTATTTATTTTACCCATACTGAAGACGTGCATAAAAAATTACTATTTCGCTATCCTGGATGGTCCGCCATATTCGATTTAGAATGACGTCACATTATTAGTTACTCGCAACAAATCCTTTGATTTGATACCTATATTCTAGAAATGCATTAATAATAATTATTCCGATATCTTTGATAGTTCGCCATATTGCATCTAGAACGACGTCGCATTACTTTTCGAGTTACTCGGAACAAGCCCTCTCATTTGATATCCATATTGTAGAAGTGCATAGAAAAAACTATTCCGCCATGTTGGATGTACCGCCATATAGAATTTAGAATGACGTCACATTATTTTTCACGTTACTCACAACAAGCCCTTTCATTTCATACCCACATTGTAGAAATCTTTTGAAAATAACTATTCTGCCATAGGTATTGGATGTTCCGCTATATTCGATTTAGAATGACGTCACATTACTCTTCGAGTTACTCCCAACACGCCCTTTCATTTGATACCCATATTGTCGAAGTGCAGAATTGTATATAAAATACTATTCCGCCACATTAGATGTTCCGCCATATTTGATTTAGAATGACGTCACATTATTTTTCCAGTTGCTCTTAACAAGCCCTTTGATTTGATACCACTATTGTAAAAATACGTTAAAAATAACTAATCCGCCATCCTGGATGGTCTGCCGTATTGGATTTAGAATGACGTCATACAGCTTATAGAGTTTCGTTATCCAAACTCAGCGTGTACACATCAGCCCAATCGGTTGAAGATATCTGCTTCAAAACTGAGTAGCAAGATTCCTCGAGTAAATATACATGCATACACATACATACATTGAAAGTTAAATAAGAACTTTTAAAATGGTGGTTCGCACCTAAACGGTTCAGGTGTGATACACAAAGTCATACTAGAATTGACTTAGTAGTCTAAATGTGTTGTGTTTATTAAACACCCTGACTAAAGGCATTATTTTTAAAATGTAGCCCAACTCGCCATACGCATACACTCCCGTAGTCATTATTTTGAAAAAGAGATCGTTTGGTCCGAGGGGTTGAGCTTAATTAAGATTCTATTGAATAGCCATAGTCAAAAAAAAAAGAGTGAAAAAAATTCATATTATCTGAATAGTACGCAATTAGCTATCCAATATAATATCAGAAACAGAAACATAAATCAATCTGCTTCTGAAGAGAAAGTACTATAACTGTTAAATAGTAATACCTTTTCCAATAAATCTGAAAAGTCGTAACAATATTATATTGTTTTTGGTAATGGATCAATTACAAGTGTAATAGTAGCGGTAACCCTGCCGGCCCAGCAGCGCATCGCCTTCCTCCCCACTTCGGCTCTCGCGCTTCGTTCCGTTAAAAATGCGCAACCAACAACGGAGACTGCAATGGAGCCACCTCTCCGTTGCATGTGGAAAGTATATGGACAGCGACGCACCGGTGACGCGGTGACGACGGAGCGCAACGCAACGGAGCAATGTAGCCTCTCGGTAACGTTGCCACTTATTCTTGTCGTTCTGGATTCTACGTGCGACTAAGCTGTCGTGTTCTCAAATTTTGCTATAAAATAGATAGGCATTGATAAGGCAAAATAGATTTACCTAATTTGATTTTTGAAAATTGTGAGGTATAGGCATATTCCACCGCTATGAAGTTTTTTTTATGGTTGGCCTCCCGCAAGGGCTTAAAGCCTATGGCGCTGTAGAAGCGCTGCGAGAGGATAAGTATCGGTTCACGTTAGATTTGAAACGCTGCAGGTTGTAGCCGTCGGGGAACAAATTCCCCGGCAGCTGATTCCACAGCGTCGAAGTTCTCCAAAAGAAGGAATGCTGGAGGAGACTAGCTCAGGGAGTAAGGACCTCGACCTGGTAAGGATGAGCTAGTTGAGCTTCTCTAGTTTTCCTGGTTCAGACGGTCTGTGGTGTTATTATCTGAGAGAGCTCACTCGAACATCTTCCGTGATAGAATCTGTAAAACAGGGATAGGTCAGCCACCCTCCTTCGATGTTCCAGGCTGTGGAGGTCCTTTGTGAGGTTTGGCGTATCGATTAGTCTAATCGCTCTTTTCTAGATAGTGTCCAGAAGCCTTAGAGAGTGCTTCGGAGCGCATCCCTACACATGGGAGCAATACTCCAGCGATGGTCGGATCTGTGCCTTGTACAGAAGCAGCAGTTGCTCTGGTGTATACAACTTCCTACAGCGGAACAAAACTCCAAGCTTCTGGGATGCCGTTTTAGCAATACTGACAACGTGGTCGTGCCAGGACATGTTATTGTTGATGTTGATTCCCAGTTAAGTATAAGTATTAGTTATTACTACATAAAAAGGTTGCTCGAGGTAGTCGAGGTCGATGCTGAGCGGTACCCCCCGATTTCCGAGGTTCCCCGCATTAAAGACACGCACGCCACTGCACCGCGAAAACAAATCAAAGATTCCAATCAATTTTACTCATTACTATGCAAATCATTTTATCTGTCAAACATGTATTACTTCGTTAAAGACTACAGTAGCAAATAATCACTGTAACGTTAATAAGCATCAGCAATAAAAAGCAATCGTGATCGGTATGTTCCTTAACGAATATTTTCGTTATACGACACTAATTTTTAAAAATCTTGAAAACCGCTCTAAAACAATAAGTACTAAATATCCACATTCTACAAACTGATACTTTAGTTATCTTTGAGAATTATTGGTTAGGGTAGTTGTCCAAAAGCTTTATCTGAAACAGTCATTCAGTCATTATATGAATTACTACAGAAGCTACCTTCCAGTACATTGATTGCATGACTGGATAGCTTTGCACGAAGACTGAATTTTGACCTACCTACTACTTGGTGATTTCATCATCATCATAGTCACAATGTGTTAACAGACATGTTGTGAACTCGTAAAATGCATTAAGTCGGAGCTAGAGTATTGCCGACACGAATATTATCAACAGTTTTGAGCACTGTAGCTCGCCATCGTTCGCGATTTACTGTCAGTTTAGTGGCGCTCTTGATACTCATATCCAGCAACTGTTTCATCGTATCCACCCAGCGTGTAGGGGAACGGCCACGGCGCCGCCCACTCGGGGCATGACGCTGAACTAAACGTTTCTCCATATTATTGCTTCTGTGTATATGTCCGAAGAATGTAAGCATTCTCGTCGACACAATGGAGGATAGTCTCTTTGGATTACCGAGCTCATCCAGTATGGAGACGTTAGTTCGATGGGCGGTATAAGGAACTCTCAGCATTCTCCTCCATGTCCACATTTCAAAAGCATCTATGCGAGCTCGATCTGCCTTTTTAGCAGTCCAAGTTTACGAGGCCTACAAAAATATGGAGAACACAAGAGACTGAACCAGCGACATTTTTGTAGCTTTAGTGATGTTATGGTCACGCCATATTTCAGTAAGCTTTGTCGTGCCTGTTGAATGCGCCGTCGAATCTCATTTTCACAGCTACCCGAATTGTCGATCAAAGAACCGAGGTATAAAAAACTTTGAACTACTTCACAACGGCCTATTGACTTTATTTCTCGATGATTATCATGTTCTCTATCTACGATCATAACCTTGGTCTTATTGTAGTTAATACCAAGACCATACGCTGCACTATGTTGTTCTAAGATGTTTAATAGAGCTCTTCCTGAGAAGCTGCAATAAGGGTTGTATCGTCAGCAAATTTTAAGTTGGATATTTTGCTTACGCCAATAGTTACACCGCCATTCCAGTTGTCTAATACCTGTCTCATCACAAATTCAGAGTAAATGTTAAATAACATCGGAGATAATACACATCCCTGATGAACTCCCTTTCTGGTTGCAGTTTGACTAGACAGGTTACCATGGATTCTTACACGTGCCGAATTAGACTCGTATAGTTGCTGTATGAGAAACACTAGGTGATAAGGAACTCCCATAGAGATGAGGATTTCCCACAGTTTAGGCCACTTTACGTTATCAAACGCCTTAGAACAGTCCACAGAGCAGATAAAAACTTGGTGATCTAGCTGTATCTTTAACCAATGAAGACGCTTTACCTAAATTATCAGTAATATCTCTGGGAGCTGGTAGTTCAATTATTATTAATGTGGTAAATAATCTGTTGCAGAGCATCTGCCACTAAATACTTTAAAAGGCTTTTAGCGTTGCAGACGATTGCGAACGTTTTCCGCGTAATTTCACTTGGTCTCAAAGACGTAGTCTTTTTATATTTGGCAGTCATCCAACGTCTAGGAACGACCAGGCGCATCATTTCGTATGAACCGAGATAGACTCGTTTAATTATTGCCGCATTTTTTCTTGTAATTGCTCTGCGTGAGTTCGGAGTCATTTCCGGGCAGATGTTTTGAATATTCATTGCACTTAAAGTGCATGCTATTGAGATTAAGTCCAATGTATCATCCTTAACGTTTAAGTACAGAGTCGTTAGCTCGGAGCAATTTGTATAATCCCCAAGCCCACAAAGAATATGTGTTATGGGATTCATATTATACTTATTGTTTATTTGTTCTACCATAGAATCCGAAACTGAAGTTAAAATTAGAGTTCGATGAACAGTGTCCTTTCCTATAATCCATCAACAAACGGTGATCGGTCACCAGCGCGCGCGGTTTGATTTTTACCTATTTACAAAAAGGGTGCCTTCATCGGCACCGGTCACTTGCGCGCCGGAAGAAAATTAAGCTTGGTTATTCCTAATGACCACATCCCTTTTATTCTTGCGAACTTTCATCTGTCTTTTTACGATTTGCGGTAGCTTACAGTTATTTCTTAGATTATTTAAATTACTACTCGGCTGCTGTAGGTATATAAAACTACCCTTAATGAAAATATTTCAGTAGTATACAATCCTTAGTTGCTGTTTGTGAGTATTGTTTGTGTTCTACTTTTCCATCATGGAGACTACGTTAAGTGTGAAAGGGAAGAAATTAATAGTCCTTGAAGAGTATACGTTCCGAAGAGATAAAGAAACCACCCGTGGTGTATCCTATAGATGCTCTAGAAGAGGATTCATAGCATCTTTGCTGATAAATCAATCGGAAGAGATTGTTCTTAAACGAAATAATGAGCACGACCATGATACTCCCACAAAACAAGCCGTGAAGGTAAATTTCTCGGACTTTTTTCTTACATCGTCAAGAAATCGATCAAATTTGTGACAAATTAAAACACGTTCTGATTAATTAAAATTTTTTGGGGTCTTATAAAGACATTTCGGTCTGCTGATAATACCAACTTCTTTATTTATTTGCATCCATATAGTGATCAGATTAACTTACCATGTTCAGAACAAAATTTCGCATTTAATAATATAAAAAAATAGTTCATTTATGTCAAGTCGAAAGTAACGATACCTCTGACTGGAGTTCTACAAATTCTTCAGTAACTATTAGCAAGATCGCAAAAAATGACGAATGAATTAAAATCGGTTAAAATTATAAGACATAGGTTTACCTCGCCGCCCCGCGCGTTGGTGTCCACATACCTGCCTATTATCCAAAATATGTTGGGGGCTTCTGACCGGTGGGATTAGGACAAATCTGACCGCGGCGCGCTAGTGTCCTATGGCCCATCTCGTGATCGAAATATTTTGCGCGCTTCTGACCGGGGGGATTAGGACCATTCTGACCGCGCCGGGCTAGTGTCCTATGGCCCAACAAACAGCCTAAATTTTCTTCTGCTATGAATCGAAGCATTTCTCACAGGAAGAACGTTTTACGTGTGCGTTGGGGATAGCAATTCATCTACTCATCATATCATAAGCGGCATTCTACAGGGAACAGTTCTAGGTCCGATACTTTTTCTCATGTATACGAGCGATCTATTCAGGTGAAGTTGATCCATGTTTTCAAGTATATTCAGAGGATACCAAAATCTTTAATACTATCACGAACTTTAAAGAGCTCTAAGATTATCTAGAATTGGTTAGCTGCTGGTCGAAGCGATGGTTCCTCTCGCTATACATATCAAAATGCGGTTCCCCACCTAGGCAGCAATAATCTTATGCTGAATTACAAATCGCAGGTCAAATACTTGGAGCAGTATCTAGTCATACTGACCTTGGAGTCAAACCCAACGATCTGAACGATCGCTTGACCTGGTCTGAACACATCCAGCAAGTAACCTCCAAAGGGAAGAAGATATTATACATATTATATGATGGAAACAGGTACCGGCAAGGCATGGGATGTCTGTTCATTTTTGTACATAATTTTCATCAGAGCTTAGTTGAATCCACAGGTCTCTGTTTGAAACTCAGTTCTCCTGTGAAATAAAGAGATAGAAACCTATTGGAAGCAGTGCAGCGTCGTGCTAGATACACGCCATTTGGTACACAATGACCCAGTAACAAAGGAGGCCCTACATCGTCCAAACTAAGTACTTTTGCTGCTAGAAGACTGCTTGGCGACTTTATAGTGGCTTGTAGTCATTTACAGAGGCCTGCACAACTTGTTTGGTGTGGATCGATCAACTTTATATAGGCTGTCATTGAGTAATACTCAGAGGTTACAATTAAAAACCCTAAAATGAGTCCTTCCGAACTTAGATCCTACAGTACTTCTTACCCAGTCGTGTATTTGATGCATCGAACAGCCTTCCTGTGTGTGCGGTGAATAAAGTCTCGATAAACAGCTTTTAATTGGTGGTTCAGTGATCAGTGGCATTTATAATATGAATGCGAAATTTTTATGTATTATTTTAGACTTGGTTTTTTTATCATCAAAACATCCTACTTTTGCCGTCTACATTGCATGTACACTTACAACCTTTGTATGCTTGAGTTTACACCACTTAGTGCTCTGCAATCTAATAATAATAATTAGTCAAAAATTGTAAGCTCAGGCTCCGCAAACATTGGATTCCACTCCAATATTCAGAAGAATGACCACATAGCAAAATCAGTATTGGACTGATATTAACAGTCTGTCTGGTGACTTATATTCTTGGCCCATCTGGAAACATCCACTGAGAATTTCTGTTCTGACAGTATCGTCCAGATGAAGTATCGCTATCTAAAAACGTAGAGTAATTAATAAAATCAAAGCGGAGTATTCGTGTCCCAGCGCAAGCAATCTAACTTAACGACCGATAAAAATACTAATCGTTCTCAGACGCAGCCATTATATGCGTCCGCGGAAAAAAGCATTTAATTTCCTAAAAATTTATCCGGCATTTCGGCGATCTGCCGCCCGTGCCACAAACGTTCTATCCTTACCTAGATGGCGACATTGCCAATGCAACGTTGGCATAGCAAATATATGTTTTAGCAAAGCAACCCTGTACAATTATACGTCCCTTGAGGGCAGAACTATGTCCAAAATGTCGTATTTTGCGATTCAAAAGCCTACGTATACATTAAAGGTTACCGAATTTGCTGCAGAAGACCAAGTCCACACTGAGTGGGGGATAATAGATTCGCAAAATTCAAATTAGTCTATCTTTTCTATGTTAGAGATAGACTAAAGTACTGCCGTGCCGTTTTGGAGATAGTATACATTGATAATAGGCTTACGCTAGTTCTGCTTTCACATGTTTGGAGGTAGTACACTTCATCTGAGGACATAGGTTTATTCTGATCTGTAGTATGTGGGTTATAGTATACCACCAGAGGCGATGGATTTGTCCTGATATATTACACCTTATTACCGCTACCTCATACGGCTATGTAAACTTGATCAAGCAGTTTTTCAGTTTAGCGATACTTCTGCTCTGAGGGGACGATATTTTTCTTCTGATGCAGAGTATCGTGATTGATTCAGTCTCGTTTATACTGTGGTTGAGAACACTGTTGGTTTGACAGAGCTGACAGGCTCGGGTAAGAGGCCACATTCAATTTTACCGATCACTATTATGTAGTTTTTAATGCATGCATATCAAAATACGACTAAGCGAATTCAATCGATTCAAAACGTGTGTGTATGGTATGGTATGTATAGTAAATAAAATACCTAGAAGACGGTATATTTAAAATAGATTGGCTGAAAATGAGGGAATGGCGTTTGCTCCATCTTTTCCTTAAAATAAAATAAAATAATTCAAAACAGAATTCTAGTTTATCTACATATACAGGGCTTAAACTTATAGTACAAGCCTAATTTTGAGAATTGACGACCTCAGCTCCTCGCCACAAAATTAATATTTTAGAGACAGAAGGAGATATTCTTTCTGGTGACCAGAACCACCACTGCATGGGCCTATAGGCGAGTTCTTATGCACCCTAGGTCCGTATTCATAGTCGTTGCTCATGTATCCCTTAAGTATTACTCAAGGGATACTTGAGAGTTACTCAAGGGACGCTCAAGTATGGCTTTTATTGTGTATCTGTTTTCTAGACAACATAACCTAGACGGCAAGATTCATTCAGCGACGTTGTCATATTTCAAACATAAGTCAATTTGAGAGCAGGCGACAGAAAGGTTCTGCCCTCGTGTAAGTCTTTGTTATGTCTATGCCTACTCTATGTGTTCTGTTATCTCTTTTTGTCTTGTACCAGCATTTCGTGTTTTGTGCAGCACATGTTTCCGGATGTGACAGAAACTGACAACACCGTACTCCAAATTAACCAACAAAATTTCCTTGACTGCAACGAAATGGCATGTTAACATGTCATGTTGACAATTCGCTACTTGAGTATTACTCAAGCGAGCCTTACGTGAGGGACCCTCAAGTAAGGTTTCGAAACACAAAACCTTACTCAAAGGACCCTCAAGTATTAAGTGACCCTTAAGAATCGACTATGAATACGACCCCTTAGTTGCCAAGTCCAGCCGTCATCGCAAAGGTGAGGATGGCTTTGGGTCCTGCGCATTTTATATTCTTAGGTTCAAGAACTCTTGAACCTAGTACATAGAATGTGCGTTGCATTTATTAGTTATACAACCAGGTTTCACAAAATATCATACACTCTTAAAATAAAATGTAAATCATTAAATGGTAACTTTACACTTGCAGTATAATTTGCTGTTAACCTGTAGCTCACTATCATAGAGAACAAAAAAGTAATTTATTTCCCATCAACTTTTTTTTATTTTCCTGTTTAGGATAAGTTTTATGATAGGTAGGGTTCTAATGAAGACCACTAAGCCAAATTCTTGTGATCTGGTGTTTCTGGTGATGCTGAACTCCTTTGAAATGTGTTTTTACTATATCCGATTAAAGTTTATTCCACATTACCACTGATTTGATGTTAAATTTTCTAAAGACTGCTAAATAACTCCGGAAATAGGCCTCGTAGACATAAACTAGGGTTGATAAAGTGGACTTAAAAATAGATACTGAATTCAAAAATACAATAACATGTATATATTTCAAATATGGAAGTTGTTGCCTACTTTCGGGGGTATCCTGATGTCCGCCAACTTTGACATTATTTTCAACAAGTAGACCCTTTGAAGAGATACGTTTCTTATTCAAAACATTGTCTTCTAGTTTAAACGTCAAGGCCGCTAGAGAGCACCGCGCGCTTATTGGACCACCCTGAATACTTACACGAATTTCATTTTAGAAACTTCCATAATTTCTAGACTCATTTTGACATTTGGAAAAACTTCCAGATAGTTCCCTGAGATTTATACATCATGATTTGACTCTAAACTCAAATGTGACTACTACTCCTGGTTAGCTTTCAAGGTCCAACGGAGGACCTTTATCTATATATTGTAGTTACTCAGTCAGTTTGTCTTTCTGTTGTTCTGGTCACCTAGAAACTAGACCAGATAACAGAAAAAAGGAAAGGAAGGAAGCAAAAGAGCTATGAGTATCTATTACAATAGATATTATTAAAATATTATAGGCAAGACTAAGCCTTTTGCCGACTTGTTAAGAAACAAAATTGTACTAAAGCTGGGAGGCGGCAAAAATATATTAAAGTGAAGTGTACTCTTTAAACTGAATTCCAAGCTTTCGGAGAACTATGCCTCCATAATCAGGAAAAGTTTGTTGACTTTGTTGCTTAGACCAAATTGGTTAAACTACCACAAATATTACTTAAAATATTATGATATTTAGTAATATCCTCGTCAATTAATTCATAACACACAACATTTAAGTTGGAAAAACTATATATTGAAGATATACAATCAGATTACTGTTACATAGAAGAACGGTACCACAATGAAGTTATTTTTTACAGAATTATTAAAATATATAGGCTTATTTTGTTTCTCTAAACATAATTTAGGTTAAACAAAAAGTTCACGACTGTTGCAACTAATTTTGCTTACGATCGCGGTCTGGAAAGTTTGCGGACTTACATTAAGTCACGCAACAGAGTATTGCTATGCAATTCCGCCTGTTCTCTAATATCGTTATCACTATCAAACTGTACAGTACGTTACAACATGAAGATGAAGGGACCTTCATCAATCCTTTACCACCACTAGACGTGGCCTTAGTAACGTCTTTGGTTTGAAAATAAGCGATATCTGGTACGGATGAGACAAAAAGAGACCGGCACAATGAGAGCGTCGGTTGTTAAACTGAATGTATGGGCAGAATTTATGAGGAATTCGGTGTGGCAAACGCGATAAATGCAAGAGATGTACGCAACGCTTTTCCACTGACTGCAACATGAGCCTGCTTTTTTGAGGAGCTTTTGACCTATAGTTGTCCCGTTCAAAAGAATAGGGTACTCGTATACAGGAGGTAAGAATACTATCTGGCTGCTGTCGGATACTATTGATCTTCACTTTCCACAGCATATGTGAGAAGAATATTGTAATCGAGAAAACTTGCGATTTTGAGACAATATCTTCATCTGCATCTAATAAATTATTCAGCGATCGCCAAATTACTAATTTATTTACAACGCCTATTGGATACCAATTTACAAGGAGTTTATTTGAAAAGTTCTCACCACGGATTTATCGAAAAGCACCGATTAAAAGAAAAAATCGCTGAGACACGTTAAAAGATTTGTCAAGAGTGACCACTTTTGACCAAAAACTTCTTTAGTCCCTTGTATCCTCCGCCCCCAGGGTCATCCCCAGTGCCGTATATAAGGGGGGGTTTAGGGGGTTCAAACCCCCGATGAGTATTCTCATTAATGAAATAACTACTAAAATAATACAAAATAAAGATAATCGAAATGCTTTCTCCAAGCTTAGTGATTTATTGTACTACTAACCAATCGCTCGGCGCTCATGACACATTAGCAGCGATACAATCTATAAAGTTTTTAAGCAAATTTAGGGTTGTACCCATATTGTGTTTCGAAACCTTACTGGAGGGTCTCTTAGGTAGGGCTCCCTTGAGTAAAGTCCCGGTCAAACAGAGGGCGTTTTAGACGCGGCGGTCCGGCGTTCTCTAACGCCGCGTTACCGCATTCCGTTGTTTGTACCAAACAGGCCTGTTTGACGGATTGAGCAAAAGCGTCACCCCAATTTTTATCAAGATATCTAGTGATTTAAACATAGATGAACTCGAGGCTAGGTCAAATAGAGGCCATTCTAGAACGCCGCAACATCGCGTTCTAGAACGCCGCGTTACAGCGCTCCATGGTATTGTTAGAAAACACCGGAACGCCTCGTTGTAGAATGCCCTCTGTTTGACCGGGCCTTATACTCAAGTAACGAAATGTCAACATCATATTTCGTCGATTTTGTAGGTTAATTATGGAGTTCGATGTTGTCAGTTTCTGTCACATCCAGAAAAATGCCCGCCACAGAACACGAAATACTGGTGCAATACAAAAAGAAAACAGAACAAAAAACATCAAAATGCGTGGGCATATGCATAAAAAATTGACTTATATTTGCAATATGACAACGTCGCCAAATGAATCCCGCCATCAGGTAGATGTTGTCTAGATACACAAGGAACACAATACATACACAAGGAAAGCCACACTTGAGGGTTCCTTCTCCCTTGAGTAACCCTCAGGTATCTCTTGAGTAATACTCAAAGGATACTTGAGGAACGACTATGAATACGTACCTAAGACATTGCAAAGTAGTATTTCCTTTTATACATGAACCTCCCCCCTCCATCCACCCCACCCCTCCATCCCCACCCCCAAGGTCACCATGAATCCCCCACATGGTCAACGCCTAGCTACGGCCCTGGTCATCCCCTTCAAAATTTTAAACAAGGAGTATCGAGTAATAGCTTGTTTTAAAGGTATGTCGAGGTCCTTTATTTCAACGTTCGATTTTTTTCGTTTCTTTTTCGAGAAAATTAGAAAAATCCTTATGTATCTTAATTTCTTGAGATAGGAAACAAAGCTATATAAAAGTACCACTTTTCATTGCAATAAGTGTTCAAAATGTTGCGGGTTTTTGTCCAAACAATGACACAGGCGATGCTTAAATTCCTGATGGTACAGTTGTAAAAACATGTTGTGAGACTTCATGGCTGCTTCCAATGAGATGTTGACTTGAGGTCATCCAAACTTTTGGGTTGAGAAGTAAGCACAGTAAGTTTTAAATAGCCCCATAGAAAAAAGTCTAATGGCGTCAAATCATGAGATCGAACATGCCATTCTATAGGCCCTCTTCGTCCTATCCATTCATCTGGAAACGTGTCATCTAGTCGTAGCCGAACCGGAACAACATATACTGAGAAGGCAGAGAAACCCAGAAGTCTTGTTGGAAATAGATTTCAACTTCATCAAGCATAAAGCTTCCATCCACTTCGATTTGGCTTCAGTGACAAGCTGATTGTTGTTTCCATAACGAAAACCTACGTCACCCATTTCCGTCGGTCGGACTGTCTATCTGTCTGTCTGTTGGCGTTTTTCTAACCTCGTAATCTCAGTAACCGCTGCATGGATGGTGATGCAATTTGGGTACCGATATGCCGTGAGGTCGTAGTAGGTAATGCTGCTATAATTTCTAGAATCAGTGCATGGGTGGAGGATTAATTAGCAAAAAACGAAACAAATTCAATATTCCTGATAATTTTATACTTTTCTTCGGGTGGGGGAGAAAATGGGGCGGTTGGGGGGTGAGGGGTTGTGAAATTGAAAAAATTGTTGTATTTATAATAGGCTATCTATTGGCCTATAAAAGAAAGACTTAGCTGCATAATACACTTTTTTAAGTCTATTCGAACATTGCCTTGGCCATTACAAAAACCAAGTTACTGATGTATACATACGAGTATTGCTTTCGATCGTTCTGCATTGTGTAACGTGGACACTATTGTATTGATTTTGATGAATTTTCGACACAGTATTGTAACCTTGGCGAGGATGGAAAAAGTGTATGGTTTTTAAAAATTGCGTCTGTGGCGCAGAACTAAAAAAAAGCTAAAAATATAAAAACAGCTCCGACTTCGTTTTTAAGCGTCTTAGGGGTTCCTGATTATTATGTTCTTTCTTTTGACTAGGACTGAAATTCATATTCATAACAGGCTGTCCATTGACCTATGAAAGACCTAGTGGCGTAATACCCTTTTTTAGGTCCCTCCGAACATTGCCTTGCCGATCGTATTGAATTGACTTTAATGGAATTTCGATACAGTATTACTACCGTGGCGAGGATGACAAACGCGTATAGTTTTTAGAAATCTTGAAACTTATTTTTTATGTATTTTGGGTCGTTTTCTACTTTTTTGGTTCGAGGTGAAATTGGGGTGGTGGGGGTTGTAAAACTGCAAAGTTTGTTGTATTCATATTAGTCTATCCAGTGGGAAAATAATAAACTGGTATCACCGTAATGTGTGTGAAGTACTGAGTCAATCAACTTGACTTAATTTTTTTATATTTGGAATATCGTAAAACTCAGAGGAAGTCACTTGACGCATTTTTAAGTAAAAAAATCCAATAATTAAAAATTAAATCGAGCGTTCACCTTCATTATTCTTTCAACAGCCGTCAGACATCATAAAGCACCATCCAGTACTCGACAGCGACTAGTCCGCATTTATTCTGAAAAACAACTGCCGCTGCCTTCGAATGCAACGCATGCTTTGATATGGCGGGACGGGTCGCAGCCAACTACGACCGGAGGAGCCGGCGGCCACGGTTGGCCGCACTTTATTTTGACGATTTCATTAACAGACACAGACAAACGACTGTCGCGAGATATTCCGAGCAAATAGGTTTGCAAAAGGCGTGTTGTTTCAGTTCCAAGCTTTCAGGGGGGTCTGCGGATGATTTGATCCTTTTTGTGATGCATTTATAGCAGACGAGATATATAACTAGAGTCCGGATGTTGGAATTTATATCTTCCGGCCCTCAATTATCTCTCAAAATGATGTCGCAGTACTAGTGATGGTGACGGGGAGGTGAATCCAAACTGATAGATCTACAAAATGAATGCCAGAATGCTGAATAATAGACTGAAAATCATAACAGAACAACTAATAGAAGAAGACCAAAATGGTTCAGAAAATGCAGACCCACAATATATGGAATATTCACAATACAACATATTATAGAAAGAAGAGAGAATACAACAGAAAAACGCATATAAGCTTCGTAGACTTTGAGAAAGCTTGTGACAACGTAAATAGATGTAAATTATGGAATATTATGAAAGAATAAGGGCACCTAATCACTCAATAAGACCAACACAAAGTTTGTACACTGGCTATAGTTATGGCGGACAACTAACTCGAGAACTATCAGAAAAATAAGGGAGACATTTAACATATACATAGACGTCATTATAAAAGAGTGGAAAACACATCAATGCCCTGCCCTGAAGGTATACATCTTGACCAAAATACCACCCTAAGCTCTATTTTATATGCCGATGACGCAGTACTTTTAGCCAAAACAGAAGACTACCTACACAGAAAAATTTACACCCCCTCACCAATACGTCGAAAATCATCATCATAGTCACAATGTCTTAACAGACATGTTGTGAACTCGTAAAATGCATTAAGTCGGGGCTAGAGTATTGCCGACAAAAATATTATCAATAGTTTTGAGCACTGTAGCTCGCCATCGTTCGAGATTTGTTGTCAGTTTAGTGGCGCTCTTGACACTCATATCCAGCAACTGTTTCGTCGTATCCACCCAGCGTGTAGGGGGACGGCCACGTCCGTAGAACATCAAAAAATAAAACAAGAAAGGATACTCAAATCAAACTTTATAACATGAAGAATAACGAAAAAAGAAGGAAATACGATACAGACACAATAAATGAAACTTCTAAGAAGAGTGAAAGGCTGACCAAAATCAGACAGACTATGAAACACACGTAAAAGGGCAGAATTAAAAATCTTCAATATAAATGAAAAAATAAAAGCAAATAAAACTAAATGGAAAGAACACGTAGACCGAATGCACGAAAGTAGGATTCCAGCCAGAGCCACATTTTACTAATGCTACGGACGAAAAGACATCGGAAAGGATCGTAACAGGCAAAGAGCCTAACAGTTGAAATGAATAGAAAGAAGATGAAGAAGAGTCCTGATGTTCTAATTTATATCTTCCGTTCCGTTCCATTACTTCAAACACGGTGTATAAGGGAAGTTTTGTAGTTTTTCAGATATATTTTTGGATGTTTATTATTCAGATGAAACCTTTGTCTTATTTGCGTTAAACGCTGAGCTTTCGTCCACGATTGCACAGGAATTCCACAGGGCACTATGACGATTGGGACTAATCTTAGCACTTACATAACCTGAACCAGAAATAAATATGATTACTGATATAGTCAACTGTCATTAGTTGGGTATCGATGTAGATGATGTGTATTGTTAGGTACCGGTGAATAAGGATTTTCCATACAGAGTGAGGCTAAATTATGGAACGCCTCAATTACCTTGGGCTATGATTTAACACCACCCCATCAAGTGTTAAATTAAATGAATCTTCTACATTTCTTCTTCTGTTGTCTGAACAGAATAACAAGACTTGTGTTTTATCAGAATTAATTGCTAAATTACGGTCAAGAGAAAATGACAGAGCCGCCATGTATATTTTCACATTGCAATTTGAGCGAATGCAGTGTTGTCCGCCTCTTTGCTTTTACCTGGTGATTAACAGAGAGGAAGAGAGCATCTTCTCGTGCGGTCTACCATCGACGCAACACGATGACCTACTTTCCGACCCAGTCCTACTACCTTGATGCACGGAGAAAAAATCAGCAGCAATCCCGCCCGAGTCCGTAAACCGTAGGTCAATCCTGAAACATCCCAGCACGAAACACTAAAGATAATAGACATCTTCGGGGTTTCGTGTGCGAAAATAGAAATCGGAAACTTCGCAGTTTTAGAGGAACCTCGAGGCATCTTCAATCAAGAATTGTGCACCGTTATGTGATTAGTCGGTACAGTCACCTTCAATAACTGTGTTGTCTGCATTTTCCCATGTTTCCGGTAAACAGCGGGATATACTTGGTACAGGACTGGAAATATATTTATTTAGATAACTTTAGATTGCTATAGGTTGACTTTATGCTTATTTTCTCATTATTACTTATTTTAAACAAATTTAATAGTTATCACCCTAGGTTACATTTTACAATAGAAGAAGATAAGAATAACTCTATTAATTTTCTTGACATATCCATTTTCTAAAACAATTCAGGAAATAATATTACAAGTTGGTATACAAAAGAAGTATGGTCTGGAAGACCATTATAACTCGTTTGTTCCAAATAAATATAAGAAAAGTATGGTAACAGGACATATTAATAGAGCCATTCATTTTTCTGACCCTATTAATCGCCATAATAGTATAATTAAAGTAAAAAGGACACTTATTAATAACAGCTATCCACCAAAGTTTTTTAGTCCAACAATAAGAAATAGAATCGATACTTTGTATAATAATAATCGTCAAAGTAACCAATCAAATAAAGAAGAAAGTAAATATATTAGCTTACCATATAATCCAACAATAAATAAACAAATTCAAAATTGTCTTAAACCATACAAAATCAAAATAGCTAACAGACCTTCAAATTCAACATACAGATACTTTAATAATTTCAAACCAAAAACAGAAACACATAATATAACAAATACCGTTTATCAAATTGACTGCACACACTGTGACGGAGTATATCTTGGGCAAACAAGACGATATTTAAAAAACAGGATATATAATCATAAGTACGACACGTTGAATGGGAAGGAGTCTACGGCTCTAGCAAAACATAGCTGAGACACAGGACATAAATTTAATTTCGACAATCCAAAAATATTAACTCGTGAATGTAACCATCACAAAAGAAATATAAAATAAGGGCGATAGGCGATATATATAATGATTTAATAGAGTAGGGTTTCTGCATTTTGGAATAATCTAACAAACCATATTTATATATACATAGATAGATACAAAAGCTTTCATCCCTATTGTTCCTTCAACCTTTTCCCACCACTTTAAGAACATCTGTGTATTTTACAATATCCTAAAAACGCCGTATCGGTCACTCAGCTCTCTCAACCCGTAGAGGCTGTTTCACAAACAAAATAATTTTACAGAAATGTAACCGACATCTGAAATTAATGTAAGTAGGCTTGTTAGTATTATTTTCCTTGTCTCAGTAAATCTAATTCTTTTATATTCATCGACAATAAACGAAAATAAAATCACTAAGTTTATGTTTAGAAGTTTTATATATACATTTATAGTTAGTTATATTTCTACTTTATACCATACAATTTATAATTATCTCATTTAGTTTTTTGTGGTGTTTTTTTTGTATTTTTATTCTTATTTTTATTATATACAGATCATTTTCTATTCACTTATAGACACCTGAAGATGGTTTAGATTAAAATAAACCGAAACGTATAGTGAAGGAAAGTTATAGTTTCAGTCGTTGACCGAAAACCATAAAACACAACCATAATGATACGTTGACTGTGAGAAGGGTGATTATACTTCTTTCTACTGTGACCCTTTTGGGTCTCTTGTGGCTCACATCTATATAAAGCTCGCGCACAATCCACACCTCTGGACTAAGGCGATGGTCGTGATGTGTGAAACTACCTTAAGGTCATTAGGTTCCCGTTGGCTGAATCCAAAAGCCTGAACCTAGATTTTTCCGGTACTAGGTAGTGGGTGGGAGCACAATATGTGCTCCGTTGTTTGGTTCTCCACATAACAGAAACGATAGTCTGATGTTTATTCCAGAACGCAAGTGGTTTCTCAGTCGAGAAGGTCATCTTAACCGACCCACCAGAATGCGCAGATCATTCCTACTCCATTTTAGGTACTCAGGACGCCAAAATTACAACATATCTTATACTATACAGGGTGGGTCGATAGCTGGAGGACTGTAGATTTTGAACTTACTAAAATATATTTAAAAAATCTGTAAATTATTCATATCAAACTTACATTTTTAAACGGAACCCCCTGTATATTATTGCATACTTGAATTCCTTGGTGAATTCTAGTGGGACTTCATGTACCATATATGAGACTTTAGACGATCCGTTTAGGTGCAAATCACCAGTTTTGGTACAAGTAGACATCAGAAAAAGTTGAATATCACAGCAATTTTAAAATTTAGAAGGTTATGACTTTGCGCTGCGACTAAGCATAGTATCCGTCACTATAGGTGAGATGATCAGATTTGAATTCTTTTGTAGTTGGACAAACCAGTAGATTAATTAAGGAGAGTTCAGTCACAGATAATTTGATTTTTTTTTAGATGCCAATGCCTATTTTTTGTCCAGGATCAAATGTAAAATTTGATAACCTTTCTAACGATTTCGGATTTTCGATATCAATCTTTTTTAGTTTTCATTTTATTTCTAATTTTCGGTCAAATCGGTGTTTTTCAATTTTCCTACGTATAAGCAACCTAGCAGGCCATAAGAAATAAACAAAAGCCCTTCAGATAGAAGAAACCAACTAACTTAGTAGAAATATGCAGACGATCTAGAGTAACTAGACAGGATTGTAAAAATTCCTTACAGCTTACAACGCATCAGCTCAAACTGAAGACAATAACGGTAAGTTATCTAATGTCAATGAGAAACTGAAGTATGACAAAAGTGTTTTTTTCACAGCTTATTAGCTATTGAGATCTGCTAGAACTTGCAAACTATCCAAAAGGATTAATAGTTTTGAAAGAAAAGGAAAACTATCAGCGATTGTTACTGGCAGCAGAATAAATTTTCACATTTAAGTTATAAAAAAGAGGTCATTTCTATAAGTCAAAAATAACAATACCTCTGATTAGAGCCCTTTAAATTCCAGTGTTTATTAGAAAAATGGCAGAAAATGACAATTTATTTTTCATGCACTGCTAGGTTGCTTACACGTAGGAGAATTGAAAAACATAGATTTGACCGAAATAATGAAATAAAATGAAAACTAAAAAAGATTGATACTGAGAATACATATTGCTAGAAAGATCATCATATTTTACAATTTATCCTATACATACAAGAAAATAGACATTCCCATTCAAAAAGATCAAGCTACCTGTGATTGAAGCTTCCTTAATTAATCTACTGATTTCTCCAACTACAAAAAGGATTCAAATTTGACCGACCGACCTAAGGAGACCCATTTAATGCTTAGATGAACCGCAAAGTCACAGCCTTCCAAATTTTATAATCTCTGCAATATTCAATCTTTTTTCTGATATCTACTTATACCAAAAATGGTGATTTCCGTCTAAAAGGATACTTAAGTCAAACTAGAGTGCACCAGGGAGTCCAAATGTGCAATAATATACAGAGGGTACGATTTAAAAAGCTGTAAGTCTGATAGTTGTATAAACGTCAAAACTTAAGTAAAAGTATCCTAAGGCTCCCTACCATGATGAAGTAACAGATTTTTGAAACATGTTTCAGTAAGCCCACAATCTTCCGTCCACTCATTATGGTATAGGAACCGTTATTACTTTTGTTCTGATCTAACAAAGCTAAGAACCACATCTTGTCCTAGACATCTTCGTGTTAAAATACCATGTGGACTTGATACCATTTCCACAACCCTAAGATTATCTCAATTTCAAAACATATAGTCTTAACTTCCACATAATTCTGCAAAAAAATAGATCTTAATTGATGACAGCTGTAAATCAATCTCTTTGAGCACACACAATCTTTATTACCCCATTATATCCGTTTCATTAATTAATTGATCTATTTTAAGCACCTGATTATTAACGTTTAGTTCTAAAAGCCATAGGTTAAACTGCACCATTTTCCATATTTTTTAATACAAACAATGGCCTTTTATTGTTGTTATTATCATTTCTATAGAAAGTGATAAGATCTATCTCCTCATTTGCGACCGTTATCGAGATTCCTTGAATATGGAAATGGCATGTTTCCTGAAATTTAAATCAGCTTGATTTATTGACAAACATCATCATTCGCTGCAGGCTGCATTTATGCTTATTAATTTCTGCAGTCATATAATTGCAGCTATTATAACGGTACCAGTAAACTGGCTAGCGATTACACCATGATAACGATTAACTAACGATCTGTTAAATATTTTAATGTTTTCAGGATCTGCGCGAATTGATTAGTTCTCAGGAAAATAAATTGACTTTTACATGTATCCCATGCTTCAAAATTCTAAAAACTAGGCTTTCTCACATATTCTTAACGTATGATTACTAAGACTTCACATCGTAGTTAGTCTAATTCATCACGCTTGGCTGGCCAATTTATAAAGACCACATTAGTTGGAATTAATATTGATAATAGTCCTGCTCTACTTCCAACAGAAGAACATGTTCGTTATTAAGTTTTCGGCTCCTGCCAAGGTGACCATCGTCTCCAAGGAGGAGAAAAGAGAACCAAATATCAGGAGCTCCTCGGACAGCTTCGCAGGCTGTGGCCAGACAACACAGTTAGTCTGCTGGTAATATGGTCTCTAGATCCCTAGGCGCAATGGGGAATATGCTGCTCTCTGCACAGTTGCAATACCGGTGTGCCGTGCGGCGGCGCAGACCTTTGCCGCCAGAATACAGAAGGCAGGCATCCCTCGGCTGCTTCATCTACTTGGGGCACACTATTCGCGGACCCAGTGATTGCTCACCTCACGAGGTGAGGAGGAGTCACTGGGTCATGGAATAGCAGTTTGAGGTGACGGAGCGTGGGCTGCACCTTTAAAAAAAAAACAATAATAATAATATTTATTGCCCATACAATGTTTACAGTACAAAATGTTTCATCTTACAATTTATTCATATCTTCTTTAAAAAACGCTGCTTGCACTGATAGATGACCTATGATAGCGGTATTTTGTTCTAAAACTTATTTTATCTACTACCCATTAAGTTTTACAGCTTTTTACAAAACTACTTTTGAACAGATACTAGTACCTACAAACAAACAGCGTGAATAATTTTTCATAACTCAAGCATAGGCGGGTACTCAGAGTAATAACTGAACATAGAGGTAGGTAGTAAACAAACCACTTCAGCGTGGCGTGCTCAAAGCCATCATCCTTGACATTTCAGCCTCCAAACATTGCCAACTAACCTAAAAATTCTTCCAATGCAACCCGTGTTACAAACACTGCTCTGTACTGTCCCATCTCGCAAAACTGTTAAACTACACTCGAATATAGCATAGCACGCCCGTAAAGCTTCACTACAGTTACCAACAAATAGCGAATTTGATTTTACGGACCAAGCATGAAAGACGCGCAAACAAAACAAACGTTTGACAGTCGGAGTTACCGTAAACAAATCGCAGGAAAATTATGTAGGCGTTGCCAGCTCCTCAAAATTTATGAAAGACAGAATTTGTGTTTATGATTAAGAAACATGCAGTAACGTAGTAGAGGTCAACATATCTATTGATTTTGCTGTAATCATTCCTGAACCCTCAAAATACCGTCTTTTTTAACGTAGAATGGAATATTTCTGGATACTATACAATTAAGACGATAGTAAACAATTATGATTGCAGTATCTGGTGGTCAATATGACAACGTAAGAAAAGATGTTGGCCTATTAGAATTAGTTGTTTACTACCTCTATGTTCAGTTGTTACTCTGAGGGCGGATACTATTCTGTATACCACTTAGCTGAGTATCCAAAACGACACGTTCCACAATTTACAGGAAACTTTGTTTTGAGCCTTGGTCTTGAACTTTATTGGAAGCTTATAGTTGATGCAAGGTTGTTTTTCGAGATTGTAACAAAAATTCTGATTCGTAATTCAGATCGCTAATCCCTAGGTCACTAAGGGTTAGGTCACGGAGCCACCAACCAACATACTGTCCATAACAACCAGCCAGAAGGGTGCATGAAGCCAGGACATGTGGGTGTGTGCGTGTGCCGAGCAGTTTAGATGTCGAGAAATGAGTGCAGTACATTTTTTTTCGAAACAAGAACTACTTATTTTCGGGTGTCATCCATGCTGAGGATCGTTGGAGTCCATGAAGTGGTTTTTCACATCAAGAGGATGGATGGTGCCTTTAGCCATAAAGAACCTTGTTCCTACCCAAGAAGTATGGTCTGCATACGTAGAAGAAGTTGCTTGTCAGAAAGAATGGTATTGGTAGCTCTTACCAAGAAGGAATCATACACCCACCGAGATGAAGTGTGGTGATGCATACAAACACCTTATACTCAAAGTTATGATATGACGATTAAAGTTTTTTATTTCCGAGATATCATATTAAAAGGTTATACTCAAGCCAAGTATTTTATAATATCCTCTATTTAAACCCAAAAACGTTCTTAAATTAGCCTTATATCTGATTATTTCAATTATATTGTAGTCTCAGACCTAACCTACTGATTGATGTGGTTGATTTAAACCTAAGGCAAGGCTTTACTTGAGTGGTGTAATAATTGAGTTAATGCTAGCTTTATAGACTAAAGTATTTTCAACTGAAGTACAAGAAGTTGGATTTGAAGTACATCGTAAGCTCAATTCTAACCTGATTTGCTTATAGATGTAGAAATTTATTTCTGTTTTTTTTTTCAATTAAAAATATATATTCAAAAAAGCTCAGCGAGAATCCCCACCTGAGCCTTCACTGTTAGCCTTTAATTAACAGTGGTGTTCCTAGAGTGGCGCCTGGAAACAGTAACAAAGCCTACAAAGAACGCGAGGCTAATGACCAGAGCAGCCGATGCCGATGTCACAGAAGTAAAAAAATGCTTACAATGGGTTACCACCAAATTTGATGCCTTCTTTTTTGTGTGTGCGGGCTATTTGTATCATTTAATTGAATTTCTGTTGTTTTCGATAAAATTAATTCGCCAACGACCTCCCTCAATAGAAACAGGTCAAACGAAACAACAAAAACCGGTTACGTTTCTCCCCAAATTAAAACAAATGAAATAATATTTTATGCTGACGGCG
The DNA here is from genome assembly GCA_951848785.1 of Callosobruchus maculatus. Classification (NCBI taxonomy): domain Eukaryota; kingdom Metazoa; phylum Arthropoda; class Insecta; order Coleoptera; family Chrysomelidae; genus Callosobruchus; species Callosobruchus maculatus. Next base: position 2,998,306 of record CATOUR010000081.1, on the reverse strand, counting down.
TGCATTGCAGACAACTGAATTAAATATGTATTTTTAGGAACACATCATTGTTATAAATTCCATAAAATCGAATTAATCTATTTCCGATAGAGGCAGTTACAAAGCCCATTTTATTTTCACGGATAGTTTTTACGATAACAGAAATTTACAATATTTTATTGTATGCCCGAAGTTACATATAATTTTATAAAGGATAGAGCATACCCGTCGTTTATACTGGGCGTCCGAAAATAGTTGTGATATTCATATGAATATTGACCTGAAGGTTCCTACTGAGGGAAGTAGGGGCCCTGAAGAGGTGCTTAGAAAATCGGGTTTTAATGACGATGTCCAAGACTTATCGAGACAAGCAACAACATCATACAAGTTTACTAACTCCACGAATATGTGCCAAAACAGCTGATAGTAAAGATAACTATAGAAGTATGGCGATACTAAATACAAAGGTATTTATAAGGCTAAGAAAAAAGTACGATCTTGTTCTCTCAAACCTAACTAACATGAAAAAGGTCTGGAATCGTAGAAATAGCTGTTTTCGTGGAACATGTATCACAACTGCTCTAATCGTGCTCCTAATAACTCAAATAAGAAACATTTCATTTTTCATAAATTTCATTTATTCGTCTGAGACCTAAATCACACTGACGAGCTTTAATAAAAGCGAAACGACGTCGTCTGTGATTGGTTTTCGGATGAATGAATGAAATTGCTACTCTTTAAATGATACATTTTGATGTAGGTATAACAAAAACTATGTATCATTACCAAGAATATTATGTGGCCTATAAGTAAAATTTCGACATGGTGTGACATACTTTTACATCACCTTACCTCTCAAGTACGTCAATATTTATATTAACCTTTTCTGACAATTTCTTCTCCTCCAATTATAATGATCTACATTCTCATAAGTAGCACTAGCAGAATTCGTCAAAACAATTTCTGATTACTTTCGTTACTTTAAGCTGATTGTATATAAGTTTTTGAATACGATAATATTGAAAAATAATCACAAAGGCAGTCAAAAATTCCAGGTTCACTTACATTACTTCAAGCAATCTTTCACTTTCACTGAATATGATCACAAAGGTGGTCGACATTCGAAAAGGGCGCCTGATTAAAAAAAATAGTCCAAGCGAACCAAACCCTACAAAACCTATTCTGTACTTACGTGACGTTTAAGTGGAGTAAATTTGATGGAGCCTTAGAAAATAGTATGCCAAAAAACATCCAATCAAACCCCCTCTCGAATTTTTTATCACTTCAACACTATTTTTTTCACCAACTTTCAAGGCCTCGTACAAGATACGTTCTATTACTAAAAGTACTACTTCTCAATTCTTTCTACACCAAGGTTTTTTGCACTTTTAACAACAGCAAGGGAGCTTGTTTCTATTCTTAAATCAGTTGTCTGCACAACGATTTCTTGAGATGGTGAAGAAAACGTTTTGCCTTGGCAAGTGTTGATGTATCTCCCCTAAATCTTGGTTAATAACATACAAGCAGATGCCATGTTGACAAACTTTGGATAGCTTCTGGTATAGTTGGTAATCATTTGCATACCCTTGAATGTTACAATTACTTCAAATTTTCAGAATACCTGATGTCTATACAATAAATAGCAAAGAACCTAGAATGGATCCTTGTGGATTCCAGAAGCTACAGGCTAGAAGTTGGAATAAGGGCGGTTGTCTATATACCGTATATGTTTATACCATAGTACTTTAATTTGGCAAGGAGAAGGGAATGATCGATAGTGGAATTTGAAAAATGGCGTCAACTCTTTTGGCTCAGTACTTCCCACATGTCATCGACGGAAATGAGTGACGTGAATTTTCGTTATCTAGGAATCATGTGACGCGCAAAAAGCGTACTATCTCAAATTCCTATCCCCCATTGGCGTGGGAAGTAAAACGCGAAAGATGATCAAGAACTTTCATTTCGCCTAAAAAAAAGTTTAATCTGTTTCTTTATTTTAAGTTTTTTTATTATTGCAGCACCACTAACGATTTCTAGAAACCAAACGCGTTTTCCATCCTCGCCACTGTAATAACAGTATATCAAAATTTCACTAAAATTCATTCAATAATTTCATCGTTATATAATACAGAATGATCTAAAGCAATACTCGTATGAGTGCATCAGAAAATTTTAAGTCCCTTGTCTGATGGACAAGGCAATGTTCGGTTTGACCTTATAAGCTATATTATGTCGCTAGGCCTTTCTTTCAAAGGTCAATGCAGGACCTGTGAGGATTACAAAACTTTTTCAGTTTTCCAACCCTTCACCTACCCAAACCCCCCAACTTCACCCCCGCCTAAAAAAATAAAAAATGGTCTTCTTCTTCTTCTTTAGGTGCCATCTCGATTCTGGAGGTTGGAAATCATCAAGGCAATTCGAAATTTGGAAACTGCCGCTCCAAATAGGTGGTTATTGGAGCAATTATACCAATCCCTCAAATTCTTCAGCCACAAATGTCTTCTCCCTCCCCTTTTTTCTGCGATTTTTCTTCTATTATTACTTGAAGTAGATGATATTTCTCCCCCATGGCGTGTCCCAGGTACTGTAATTTTCTTTTCTTTATGGTTAGCAACACTTCTCTTTGTTTTTTTAATTCATATTAATACTGTTTCGTTTGTAATTTTGTCTATATAATAGAAAATTATCAGGAAACCCTAAAACGCCTAAAAATGAAGTTTGAGCATTTTTTATACTTTTAGTTTTTTTATTCTTGCTGGGCCACCTCTGATACGATTCTATAAACCATGTTAGTTTTCTATCCTCGCCACGGTAATAATACTGTGTCAAAAATTCATTAAAATCAATTCAACAGTTTCCGCGTTCCACTTGGAGCATGACCCTGAACTACCAGTTTCTCCATCTTATCGCTTCTGTGTATATGTCCGAAGAATGTAAGCACTCTCGTCGACACAATGGATGATAGCCTCTTTGGATTACCGAGCTCATCCAGTATGGAAACATTAGTTCGATGGGCGGTATAAGGAACTCTGAGCATTTTCCTTCACGTCCACATTTCAAAAGCTATCTATGCCAGCTCGATCTGCCTTTTTAACTGTCCAAGTTTCCGAGGCATACAAAAAGATGGACAACACAAGAGACTGAACCAGCGACACTTTGGTAGCTTTATTGATGCTATGGTCACGCCATATTTTAGTAAGTTTTGTCATGGCCACACATGCCTGTTGAATGTGCCATCGAATCTCATTTTCACAGCTACCTGATTTGTCGAATATGTTGATCAAAGAACACGGAAGGAAAACTGTTGTAAATTTTTCCACAATTGTAGGTATTTTCACTACAAGTTGTGGATGATATAGGGACAATAACAATTTGTGTATATTTGTAACACTAAGTTGTGGAGCTGTGGACTCAACAATTGTGTTTTATATACTGCCACCGAGAGAGTTTATTTGCGACCCCTTTGGATTTTTTATACAAATATTGTAACAACCGCATAGCAGCAATTTGTAGACTAATAGGCGACTCTCTCAATGTACTAATATTTTACAAAAAGTATAAAATCATTACACATTGTTGTAGTAAAATCTTGAACAATATTGTGAAGTCTATTACACTACAAAATTGGGGTTCAATAATCCATAATAAATATGGTCTTCAATGAGTGAGGTGAAGGCAAAAGTATAAAGAGGCGTGTATACAATGGTTTATTTTCATAGAAAATAAGGCGTTTACAAAAAAAAAATACAACACTTAATCACACTGGAATATATTTATATATGATCACAATGATATTCATTTGCTGATAATCATCATTGACTGGATAGTTTGGATGTCCAAAGGCACTGAAAAATAAAAATATCATAACGTAACATAAATAATACAGTATCTTCACATCATTCAAACCAGAGAGTCCAATCCGTATAGTTAATTTCAAATTAGTAAATTCTAAAATAGTCTAATATCGAAATATTCGCATAAATCAATACTTTGCTATTCTGCTGCTATTTGCTGTATAGATAAATACTACCTCACATCCACACAGGTCATATAAAGGTCAAATCCTTTTCTTTTTAATCTTCAAATTTTATAAAATTTCATTTTTAAGCAACAAGATGTCCGTGTATCCCTGTCCGGACTTGAAGGACGTTATGACGTTACCAGCGGTGAGCTTTCGCCGCATAACATAAAGATGCGTAGCTTTTTCGATTTTGAGCCTATTATGTTTAAATAATTTTATGTGCTATAATAACAATCCTTCATAGAAATGTAAAAAACAACAACAATTTCACTGAACGAGAACAGCCCTATATCTATCCCTGCCACGTAGGTGCAGCGTCCATATTGGCATTACCTTTAGACAAACGACAGCATTAAAACGTAGCCATTACGTAATGATTTACACTTATTTATGTATTCTAGCATAATCTTCGACATATAAAGTTTCGCCCGTGATTTTTTTCTACAACTCTTCAGGTACTGGCGTACACAGCTTTGTATTTTCAAATCAAAATACATTGCAAAAATAACACACGTCAGCCGTTGCTTCCTCATTTAATTACAAACTTCTATCACTGCCTGTCTGTAACTCAATGATACAAATAAATAAACTAGTACTTACCCAGAAAAATAGGAATGCACTCAAACCCTCCAATTCTTAAAATATAATGGTATCTAGTATCTTCCATAGGTATATAATTCACACGTCGGCGTCGGTTATTCACACACAGGCACAAACCAAATGAAAACCCAACGAGAACCAGAGAGACACGGACTTGCGCAGACTCGTCCAGACTTGTTCAACAACAGTTTTGTAGATTTTTTTACAATACGTTGTGGGGAAATGCTCAACACTATGTGAACTTTTCTGTCGCATCATTGCGGAAAGGGAAACTGAATAGTTTGTGTAGAAAAGCTACATACTCCGATTGTGAAAGAGTCCATAACAAGCCAACGCAATATGGTGGAAGATGTTGCTATACCCAATGAAACTTTATTCAACAATCTTTTGGAAATATCTTACAAAATGTAGAAAAATTATCAACAATCATACCACACAATATTGTTCAAAAATACTCAAGTCTGCTTTTTTCCGTGAACCGAGGTACACAAAACTTTGAACTACTTCACAACGGCCTACTGACTTTATTGCTTGATGATTATTGTGCTCTCTATCTACGATCACAACCTTGGTCTTGTTGTAGTTTATGCTAAGACCATACGCTTCACTGTGTTGGTCCAAGATATTTAATAGAGCTACTATAGTGCTTCCTGAGAAGCAGCGATAAGGGTTGTATCGTCAGCAAATCTTAAGTTGGATATTTTGCTTCCGCCAATAGTTATACCGCCATTCCAGTTGTCCAATACCTGTCTCATCACAAATTCAGAGTAAATGCTAAATAACATAGGAGATAACACATTCCTGACGAACTCCTTTTTTGGTTGCACTTTGACCAGACAGGCATCAATTCTTACACGAGACTTACACGAAAATGATCAGCAACCACTAAAACGCCTATAAGAATGACATGTGAAGAATTTTTGATTTTTTTTGATTATTTGTTCACATATTTTATTTTGAATCAGTACCCAATTAGTACAATTATTTATCAGTTTCCACCCTGTATAACCTTTCCACGATACGTGGAAAACACTTCCACACGTCCGCGATACTGAAACTCAAATGCAACCCTGCTTGTCCGACCCCACTTCCATATCTGAACGTCCATCTCTAAAGACAACCGACGGCGACGCTTTCCATTCCAAAGGTGCTTTCACACCCTTTGCCACCGCTTTCCTTCCTCTGCTGGTGGATTCAACGTGATGGCTGCCAGCAGGGGTCGCTTGCCTCAGATGCATCGCGCTTTGTAGATAATCTCTTTACATGTGCAACGCCGGGTAATTGTTTCTACATGCACACGGATGTTTACGTGTGAGGATTTAACGTTGGACCAATGATCATACGATGTATCCTATAATAGCATAATCCATACATGGTAAGCTCAAACGGTACATATGCTTTCTCTCAAGGGTTTCGCTTACGGGAGGGTGCAATGGAATTCGGATGGTACTTGATCGTTTGAAAGCAGAAATGTGTTGTTTGTCGAAGTAAACGTGCCTTGGAGAATGTAGTGTCATTTTTTATATCAGTTATATGTTAATATAGTAAACAAAAGTACTTTTTTATTAAAAACACGAAAAGCGTATTTTTACTTTTGTAAAATATATATAGAACTAAACTAACTTTAGCTATAAAATATAAAATTAGGAACTAAATACAATGATAGCAAGAAAAGTTTCATTTAAATGTGCAACTAAAATATTCTTTAAATACTTGCGTACGTGCGAGCCTTTAATGTGCATCCCTCAACTCCGTATAATAATGTGGACAGTACATAGCATTTTGTTGCTCGCCATCGAGTAGTCAAACTTAAATTTCGGTTTCAGAGTATCGTTTTCATTTTGAAAAAAGTATTTCTGGCTATTTCGATTCTGCTTCTAATCTCTTCATCAGGATCCCATTTATCATTTAGCCAGCATCCCAAATATTTGAATCTGTTTACACCCACTACTCCCCCGCATCTCACTGCGAACCATGTACGAGTATTTAAGTCATCCAGAGAGATCGGTTGCTCATTATTTCTTTTAAGTACAATCTCTTCCGATTGATCCATCAACAAAGATGCTATGCATTCTCTTCTAGAGCATCTGTAGGCTACACCACGGGTGGTTTCTTTATCTTTTCGGAACGTATACTCTTCAAGGACTATTAATTTCTTCCCTTTTACACTTAACATAGTCTCCATGATGAAAAAGTAGAACACAAACAATACTCACGGACAGCAATTAAAGATTGCAAACTACTGAAACATTTTCATTAAGGGTAGATTTATATTCCTACAAAAGCCGAATAGTCATTCAAATAATCTAACAAGTAACTGTAAGCTACCGCATGTCGTAAAAAGACAGATGAAAGTTCGCAAGCATAAAAGGGATGTCGTCATTAGGAATAACCAAGCTTAATTTTCTTTCGGCGCGCAAGTGACCAGTGCCGATGAAGGCACCCTTTTTGTAAATAGGTAAAAATCAAACTGCGCGCGCTCGTGACCGATCACCGAATCTTGTTCGCTCCATAAATCGTTTGAAGCTTTTTGCGATAGCTCTTGTCAAAACGACGTAATTTTTCAAAAATCGTTACGAAGCAGAGTTCTCACCCCCCACCCCTCAAGTGGCAACGCCCGCGGTCGAAAACTTAGGTATAGGTTCAGGGGGCAAATGCTTACAATCCCACCGAATTTCATTTCTTTCCGCCCTTTTGCTGTTAAAATCCTTTTTTATGACGTAACGATTGAACTATAAGTTGTTTCCTTGTGTACGTAGCGGCGTTTCCGGGTCCATTACAATCAGACCGCTGCGGCTGCCTAGCAAGTTTACAACAAGCATATGCCAAACACAACGGCTCAAAGTTAATAATGGGATTTGTAATGAGATGTCACGAGGTGAATAGAATTTGTCCCAGAGCCAACACAAAACATCCCAGGTATTATAAGGAGAATTATAATTGCCTACGTGTGATTAGCAGGAGAATAGGGTATTGTTTATCAGAATTTGCTAATATACGCTACAGCTGTCACAGAATTCCAGTTTAGACTTTCAGGCATTCAAGCTGTTTATGGAAAAAGCGTGGAGCATTGTATAATTTACGGAAGTTGGTAATTCAAGTTATGTAACATTGTGCAGAGTACATTGCAAAACAGTATTATGTTCGAATCTATTGTCTGCGAGGATGCGTTGCTGTACATGTGCCAATAATGTCACCATCAATTAAAGAACAAACAAAGTATAAGCACGGCATACTAAGCAATCAGCAGAATAATAATAATAGTTCTATATTTCATAAGTATGTTACAATAACATAAAAAGGAATAGGGTTAAATTTAGAGGTACATATATGTTATAAACGCATGAGGGCAACATGAATCAATCACAGATGGCTATATTGTGTACTACGATCTTTTCTTATACAGGGTATTTCAAAACTACGGGATCAAACTTCTAGGGGTTATTCAGTGCAACAGTAGAAAACTTTTGAGTATAGGGACCCATGTCCGGAAAAGTGTCCGTACGGTACTACGGCCCTAAGAAGCGTTAAAATGTAGAAAGACGATGAATTATTGCCTAAATAGCCTTTAATGCATTCACTTTTTGTCTTTTGTACATGATGTAATCACAACAATTGTTCAAAATGTCTTCCCTCAACCTGAATACACCGATTTAAACGTCGCACATGATTTCGCCGGACTTGACTAGAAATTTGATACTCGTTTTGAATGATTTCAATTGCTGCTGTAATTCGTCCGATTAAGTCTTGGTCTGTTTCTACTGGAGTTTCGTAGACCAAAGACTCACTTTGCTGTACCAGTACGTGAGGATTTAGCTCAGCGGTTTGGGCACCATTGGATTGATAGAGGTGGAGCCATTTCCTGGCCTCCTAGATCACCTGATTTAACGCCGCTATATTTTTTCCTGTGGGGAAATGTAAAGTCTTTGGTCTACGAAACTCCAGTAAAAACAGAGCAAGACTTAATCGGACGAATTACAGCAGCAATTGAAATCATTCAAAACGAGTATCAAATTTTTAGTCAAGTCCGTCGAAATCATGTGCGACGTTTAAATCGGTGTATTCAAATTGAGGGAAGACATTTTGAACAATTGTTGTGATAATATCATGTACAAAAGACAAAAAATGAACGCATTAAAGGCTATTTAGGCAATTCATCGTCTTTCTAAATTTTAACGCATCTTAGGGCCGTAGTACCGTATGGACACTTTTCCGGACATGGGTCCCTATATTCAAAAAGTTTCTACTGTTGCACTAAATAACCCCTAGAAGTTTGATCCCATAGTTCTGAAACACCCTGTATAATCAGCTATGCTATATGGCTCTAACTGGTTTAAATATTTGAATAACTCCTTTTTGAGTTTTTTCATATCATCTATATCTTTTAAATATCTGGGTAGATGGTTGTATATTTTGATGCAGTTGTAATAACCACTATGTTCAGTCATAGTCAATCTGTGTCTGGCGTATTTATAATGATAATAGCGGATATTATATGTTGACTGGGGACGTGCATCACAGAAACCTCATTTTTCTTAGAAACAGAATACATTCCTGAACAAATATAGCATAAACAGTAAGTATTCTATTGTCTCTGAACCTTCCTATACATGAATCTCTCATGTTCATACCAAGAATAGTACGTAATGCACGTTTCTGTGCAACAAATATCTTTTTTATTGCTGAGCATCCTCCATACTTCCATACATGACAATTCCGTATCTGATGTGTTGCTCAACTATCGTATGATAAACAGATTTTATTGTATCATTGTCAGTGTACTTCTTGAGAACTCTGAGGGAGTGTATAGAGCTAGAAGGTTTTTGTCGCAGAAATTCTACGTGCTCTAACCATGACAAAGTGTTGTCTACAATTATTCCTAGCAAGTTTAACATCAGTGTCACCAATATTCAAATATTCAGGCTCATCCAAGTTCGCTCTATTTGTTTTAAATAGCACCTCATTTGTTTTATCTGCATAAATGACTGGTCTGTTCTTAGTAAACCATTCTGTGCTACTCTTAAACACTTCATTTGATTCATGTTTTATATCTAGCATGCTATCAATATTTTACTATATAAAAATGGTTCCTATAGGTCTTGCCCTTGGCGGCGACATTATGGATTAGAAGTCTGGGTAGGGATGCGAAGATAACAAAAGGTATCGATACCCATACCAATTCGATATTTTTTTGGTCAAGTACGATATTCCTCAATACCTGAAGACAAAGTCTCGATTCTCTTAAGAATCGGTATCGACAATATGGATTATCGAAAATTTGCATAGTAGAAAAATTAAAATGCTTTTTCAAGTTGGATTTCCAATAGTGTTTATACTCTTAAGATATATTTTTAAGTAGCTGTAGTAGCTGCAGTGGAACTTGACTATTTAAAACAGAACCAATAATTACTTTTCATGAGTAGCATATTCAGAGGCAATCAACAACGAGTATCATTGGGAGTACCTACCGGAACCCAGAAAGGAGTCTAGTTTTATTAGGCACCGAACCAAGATTTGCACTACAAAAAAAAAAAAAATAAAACAAAGTAAGAATGACTTCAAGATTCTCTTCTTTATAAATAAAAAAATGGAACTAAACCTCTGCCCAATGGATAATAGATGGCTGAAGTAGTATAAGGACAGTTAAAGGAAAGGTGTGTAATCGCTTGATTGAGCCTTTTTGATAGACGGTAGCGCTGTCAAACGCTGATGATGAGTTAGTAAGTTAATTTTGACCAAAAATACTACCGACAATGACAAACAATCAAGTGGACGTTTACACGTTTTAGTAAGCTCACATTTTTTGTTCATTAATTACTAAAAAACGTAGGCTTGTATAAAATTAAGCTCAAAGGTATGCTTGCTGATCAGCTGTTATCTATCAAATCCGGTAACTCATCCTTAAAAATAGTGTCCCAAACAATGGGATGTATATTGTATACCTTCTGTCTGTCTGGTATTATTCTCGCTTGAACAGGTTTCTCTGATGAGCTGGTTTAAGGCGCGGAGGTCTCCTGCACTCGAGAGTTTCCCCTTAATTCAGTTCCACCCATGTTGAGATTTCCCCGCTGTTCAATAGCCTTGTCTTGTCGTTAACCTACTAACTCCTTCGTCATAATCTGGGTTTAGTTTTTGGCATAAGTCTGTTCTCTTCTTGGTTCCATACAACGGTCTTTTCATTCAGTATATATAACTAAATGGGCCAACACCCGCAGGCCCAATAAATACATCTCCTGGCAGTCCACTCCAAGCCTTGGACACCCAGACGTTGAGAGCTAGAGTGGTCTATCCCCAAAATTGAGAAGCTGAGAAAAGTGCTGATAAATATTTGTTAATAAGGGGAACTACACCAATGCTATAATGATATAAATCTCTGTAAAAGAGCGAAATCATAGTACTGAAAATTCAGGAGCTGAGTGGAGTATGTGAATTTTTCCATATTTCTCATTTTTATGGGATAAGACACTCTAGCGCGGTACTTGATGTACGAAGAATGACCGCCCTAGAATGAGATGCGACAGTCGCGCGGGTGCACCTGATAGAATCGGTGCGTGGCAAAACTATAGAGGATAGCTCAGAGGGTTAGACTCCGCTTGAATATCGGTAGAATAATGAGAGGTCACTATCCACTCGCCGGTGAGAAAGTGGCTGGAGGTGGCGCGTTAAGGCCGGGTCACCAATTAGTTTTTGGAACCTGACTTTGAGGTCCCCTCCTTTAGCTTTTTTTTTCCACCGCAGCATCCCTGACCTTCTGCATAAATCTCTCTTGTTCTGTAAGTTGGCTGTCTATGAAGATGTCTTCACCCTTCAGCTTGCTTTTTGCCTCTATATGGGCACAAACCTCCAGCATCGAGACTTAAATCCAGGAAGAATTTCATTATGTCCACAAACCCACTGACAGACTCCAAGTCAGTAACCAAAGAGGTTACTGTGGAAGCGACGGCTAACAGAAACCCACCACATACAAACATGGCACCCAACTGAAAGCCTCTTGCTGGATCGCAACTGGTATGGAGGACCTGGAAAAGTCTCAAGAGGACTAGATGCCAAATGGGCAGGTCTGTGGATAACTTAGTTAAATAAAGATATATTGAGGGTGATTTATGCGCCTGTGGGGAGAACCAGACGACGGAGCATCTCCTAACTTGCCTATCCTTAAAAACGGCTTGCACATTCCAGGACCTATGGGATTAACGACACGGCAGTGCACTGTGCCAGACACTGGAAAGAGATATGAGCAAATACAATCATTTCTGACTTATGTCTGTGATCGTCACATACATGTGGTTTTTCTTCCTCTAATTACTAATTAATATACGGTATGCGGATGACACTGTTGTAATAGCTAATAGTCAGGAAGGCCTCCAAAACCTCATTAATGCAATTGTAAGAAAGGAGATGCATTTGGTGTTAAGATAAACACCGAAAAAACAAAAACAATGGTTATTTCCAAGAGAGCAAATGTGAACACCAACATAACTATATACAACAAACGAATTGAACAGGTTGACAAGTCCAAATATTTAGGACGCTGGTTAACAGGAGATTTAAATCAGGAAACAGGGATACGGTGCCGTATAGAAACCGCAAGATGCGCATTCCTCAGAATGAAAAAACTATTAACGGACCCTTCATTATCGCTTAACATCAGATATAGATTTGTGACAACTTACATATACCCAATACTACTATATGGAACCGAATCCTGGACAATGGGAGTCCGTTCAATGCGTAGACTGGAAGCTTTTGGCTTATGCGCAGAATGCTCAAAATATCATGGACGGATCGACGGATCATATCTCGAATGAAACTGTTTTAAGAAGAATGAATATGGATAGAGAGCTCTTGGGAATACTTAAAAGACGAAAGACAAGCTACCTAGGACATATATATATAGAGGCAGGAAATATGAATATTTGAGATTGATAATGGAAGGTAAAATTGAGGGTGGGAGAGGCCCGGGCAGAAGACAGTGTTCATGGCTGAAAAATGTTAGGGACTGGACCGGTCTGAACTCGCAATCACTGTTAAGAGCTGCACAGGATATAGAGAACGATTTGCCGAAATTGTAGCCAACCTTCATTGGAGATTAAGAAGAGAAGTACTAATTGACTAATACTATAATGCTATAAAAATAAAAACATTGAAAAAGCTAAAAGAAGTAAAATAAAATTAAAAAAATTATATAGAACTAACCACTCCATTCGCGTGTAGCTCAGGCAGGATTAAATAAATAAATAAATCTGACATCTTAAAGATAATAGAAATACATCTAACATCATATCCTGTAATGGCTAGAATAAATATCAAACCCAACTTAACAAGGCAAGCGACGCTCTAAAATTCCACGAACGCCCATTTGAGCCTCTGGCCCTCGGAGTGGCATCCGGCTAATTGTTACATTATATTCTAATTAAGAAAATGTCTCTGAATACCAAAAAGAAAAATAGTTAATTAAACACTCGGTCACGAAGATACGGAGAAGAACGTAGTAGGAACACGTATCTAAGTAAGTTGTTTTTGAATTAGTGTCATGTAAGTTACTTCTGCGTATCATTTGGACGTGTTTCGGAAAAAGTCTGGGTTTAATGAGGTTATTATCATAGATAATAGTTCAAATAGCTTATTAATGTAGCAATTAGGATCGTTATGAAGTAGGTTCTTGTAAGTGCGATGCTTTTTGGACGAAAATACATGCTCATGGTCGTGGGAAAACATGTAATATCACTTTGTTCTAGTGAGTGAGCGTAACTAAAATATGATGGTGTAGATTAGGCTAACATTTTACATGCAAATTTTAAGCGCGTTCAAAGCTCTGCGGTAATTATTTTTGCTCAGAAATGCTGATCCTTATGGAAAATTATTTTAGCAATCCGTATTCTTTCAGAAGGCGTCACTCCCTGAAGTGAAAAATCAAAAATCAAACTATAAGCTCAAATTTCTCATAAACTGTCCAGCAGAAACAGATGTGGGTATTTTTTGTGTTATCTGCAAAAAAATGTTTTCCATCAAGTTCCGACCAGTTTCGTCGCGATTTTTATTTTTCATTTTAAAAAAATCGGTACGCGCAAACCGCCCGTAGATTTCGGGTGACGATTTTTTTGAACATTAGCTGGTAGGTACACTGAAATTTTCATTTTCATTCGGTTACTTTTTCACGTTTTAACGCCTTCCCTCTATCTTCGATCCCTCCCACTTTAGGGTTATGGTGCAATGACAAAAAAGTTTCCAAACTGCCTCTAGAACTCAAATACTAAGCGTCATCCGGTTTATTTCTCGACACTAAAATTACGCGTCATTGCCTTAACTATATAATTTCCTAAATTTGAATATGACAGCCTTACGTCGGTTAAAATTTGTTAACATTTAAAGTAAGCAATTTCCCAGACCTAGGTTATAGGTTTAAAATGGGTGAATGATATTTTGCCAATATAAAATAATTTTGATTTGTGCTCAACTTGATTTGATCTTACAGAAAATATATAGGAGGGACCTCTAAGGTCCGTATTCATGGTCGTTTCTCAGGTATCCCTCAAGTGTGGCTTTTCTGTGTATCCGTTTCCTAGACAACATCTACGATATGGCCGGACTCATTTGTCGACGTTGTCATATTTCAAATATAAGTCAATTTGTTATATCTATGCCTACGCATTTTGATGTTTTCTGTTATCTCTTTTTGTTTTGTGCCAATATTTCGTGTTTTGTGCCGGACATTTTGCCGAATGTGACAGAAACTGACAACACCGTACTAAAAAATTAACCTACAAAATCGCCTTGACAGCAACCAAATGTCATGTTGTCATGTCATGTTGACATTTCGTTAGTATTACTCAAGGGACCTTTACCTAAGGAACCCTCAAGTAAGGTTTCGAGACACAAAACCTTACTTAAGGGACCCTCGAGTATTAAGGGACCCTTAAGTATCGACTATGAATACGACCCTTAAGCACTCAAAAAATTGAACCACCCTTAGTTTTTTCGGTTCTCTGATCATTGGTCCTTGATAATCAAAACTGCCTTTTGAATTCACACTTTCCTCGACTACCGTGTTATCAAAATTCCAGCACAATCAAATCATAGGTTACAGGTTGTCAAGCGTGGTATCTGAAAGGGTAACAGCTATTTCTTCAAAAATAATGAGCACATAAGATACAGTAATGAAAATATTTGATATACAAATAGTCTTATAATGGGCTCGTTCAGCAATTCTTTTTTATTGCATATTCTAAAAGAGCGTGTTGAATTTAGTAGCTGTGCAAAATTTCAGAATTTTCTGAGCTCGCTTTCATATTCAAATAAATTACCAAAGTGGTGCAAATTTAAAACGCGCGGCACTTGCGGGTATGCGGCTGTGACGTCATTGTACCTCGCCGACCGGCCGGCTCGGCGCATCGTACGCATCGTACGGGTGCTCGGTAAATAGTAGCGCTGCCGCTAATGACTAATGCTACTTGCTAGGCAAGCTTTGTGAACTGCATACGCGTCTATTGTATAATTTATTTAATTGTTTCATCGACACTGGACGGAAGAAGAAAAATCATAAATATTGTACTACTCCTAGTACGAGTTTGCCAGCTAGGCACTATCTTGCAATTTCATTTATTCGTCTGAGACCTAAATCACACTGACGAGCTTTAATAAAAGCGAAACGACGTCGTCTGTGATTGGTTTCGGATGAATGAATGAAATTGCTGCTCTTTAATCGAGTTAAGTTGCTTTTTAGCATAAACCGAATGTCAAGAGTGTTAAATGAGTGTTCCACATAAAAGAGCCTGTTTGTTGTCGTACCCGCAGGTTTCTATACCTGGTGCTTTTAAACGAGTCGCATAAACAGTGCTCGGATCCTCAAACTAAACGCCCAGGTACCGACTTTTTCAAAGTACTTCTTCGCAATATCTACATGTTGCTACTGCTATAGTTATAGTAAATCATACATTAGACCTTTTATAACTAGAGATGGTAAGGTGCTGGAATAACGTTCAATCTGAAGCCCTAGAATTCCTAGCAGTTTCAGAATAAAATCACATGTCGAACTTAACGAAAACCATCGTTTACCACTTTGCCATTGGCTATCATTAGGCTACACCCCATTCTCTGCCACTTATAAGCTACCTCTACCACATTTTAAAAAGTGTCACTCTACAGCGTTTCTCTGCTAATTAAGTAACATCCACAAAACACCCGGCATTTTACGACGTTTTCTTCACTGCAGGACGTTCAACTTATCAGCCCTTATCCTTTGCATTGAGTTTCGGAACCCCATTGTGGAGTTTAATGGGCAATAAATCAGCAGTCAATGGTGGCTACTATCGGTGTCCTACTGCACTTGTTTTATCTGAAAATGGGTCAGTGGTGCCTGCCCCTGTGCCTTCGAGGAATGTGGTTCGACATGCAGGTAGGTGGTAGCACTGGCAGTAGTTGGTTCGGACAGAGATTAAAGACTAATTTGAAGCCAGGCCCAGATACTGATTATTATCTTATTTCACCAAGAATTATGGTAACGGTGGTAGTATTTGTACAGATACGTTCAATAGGGTACTTTTAACTGTGTGGCTATCACAAAGTGAGTGTACCATCGTTTTTCACTCGGCGATTGCAAATTGCAGCGATGGTCAAGTATTCTTAATCCGGGATATGAAAATTGCAGCGGCTGGTCATTTTTCCATTTCAGGTAAACATGGAAATTGCAGCGGACGACCCTCTGTTAGGGATAGATGAGATAGTAATTACTTATTTTCGCCGTTTCTATATAGATAATTCCCGATTATGGTAGGAAGCTAGAGCTTAAATGTGTTTCTTTTTGAATCTTAGAATAGGTTTACTCAATGAAAATAGGATAAGTTGATTAGAATATATAAAAAGGGTATGTCATTTTTATGGTGAGAACCTTAGTTAGTAATTATGGTTTTTATGTATGTATTTATGTAAGACAATTTAAGAACATGTTTGTACATAATGTTATGTATTATTAACAATTTCGAAAAATATAATTTTCTTTCAATGTCAATAGTTTTTGTTCTATTACTAACTTCTCTAACAAAAGAAAAGTAACTTATTAGTTTCAGTCTAAAAAACCACACATTGGGTATATTGTCACCGTCCGAAAATTGCAAAAAGTATCAAAATTGTCACAATAATTGTTGATATTGTCGAAATTGCCTAAAATAATGGAAATCTGTATCAAGAAATTAACTTTTCTAGTTAAGTACTAGTTAGTTAAGTACAGAATTGCAAAATCTCTACAACAATAAGTGCAAATAATATTTTGGGTTTGTAATTTAAAAAAGTCATTATGATGTCATATAGTTTTCAAGATCACTAACAGAAGTAGGTAAGTAAATGCCACCAAATTGTTGCTTCAGATAAAAATTAATTTGACCTGCCACATAATGTCATCTTTATATAATATTTTGCTATACAAATCAAAATTAATTTTTAGAATACCTCCAAACAGGTAGACTAACCCTAATCCACCCCCTGCGGCTACGCCGATAAACCGATAAGGGATCCTCGCTGCAATTTTCAACATCTTTTATGGTCACATTTGAGATTTATAAGATGATACCCTAACCGCGGCTGCAATATGCATCCGCCCCTTTCACTGGCCCTCTAATAAACCCACATGTAGGGTTGATCAACTTTTACACCATAGTTTGCTAACCGCGTTTTGAGATGTCCAAAAATATTTTCAAATAAAAGTTCTAGACAGAGTCAAGCTCTACATACTAAAATTATTTTATAACACAGCCATAGCATACCAAATTCATGTTTTTCTTAGTAAAGGGTGTTTTCCAAGTTGGGACTTTTCATAGGGAATATAGTACTCGCCAAATGGAGTGATTTTTCTCAATAACACATAACCGAAATGTTGAGTGAGAGATATTGACGAATAATGAAATCCTCATTTCTTATTCCGTCCCTGTGCGATTAGATCAAAACAGAGGCAAAACACGAAAAAAACCAGTTTACTACGGATCTTAGGTGTAGGTAGCAGTGCGCGTTCGACGTCTGTCGAGTTGTTGATATGCTACGTAGGACTTAAGAAAACAAAAATGGTGCAGCCGATATAATTATAATGAATTAGTGGACATAAGTTTAGTGTACCGTGAATGTGGGAAAAATGCCTCTCGAACTTCTCGACGTGTGCTGATCGTTTCCCTGAGCGTATTTATCCTACATCCCGCTAGAGACACAGGATATTTGTATTCACATCACAGTGGACACGCTGGACGACATAAATAACCTTGAATCGTCTAAATTGAAGAATACATCCTAGAATACATGCTAAAAGACTCATGTGACTAGAGATTCATCAAGCCAAGTAGCTTGAGTTTTTTCTTAAGTACTGGACTTGACTTGAAAGCTCAAGCCTTTGAAAATTTGATATTTGATTTGACTTGATTTTCGATCTGAACTACTTGACTTCATGTCAAGTAAAATCAAACTACCTGATATTACTTGATATCGATCTGTAAAATGCGAATAGAAGCGTTAAAATAGGGGAATAAATCACTGAGGTTACGACAGCAAGCAGGCACCCGATGACTTTAAAACCTTAAAGCTAACCAACACAGAATGGTTGTTAATTGAACGAATTTGCTAGTACCTTAATGTTTGTAAGACTAAATTCGTGGGCTATGGAACTTGACAATAAACCCGATCGAGATGAAACCGATGAACAGATTATAAATAGCATTCAAGCGGTAAGAGACAGTACTGAAGATACTTTAGAATGGTGGAAAAGACACGTATGCATTTCCCCAAACCTTGCCGCAATGACCAAAGACTGTTTAGCAACGCTAGCTTCTTCAGCTCCAGTTGAAAGGCAGTTTTCTAGAGCTGCCTTAACTCTTACCAAAACAAGAAATCGATTAGGTGATAACTCCGTTAGAAGTTTTATGTGTCTCAAATCATGGATGGCAAATAAAGATATTAAATTTTTTTTTACTTCTGTGTCATCGGCATCGATTGCTCTGGTCATTAGCCTCGTGTTCTGTGTAGGCTTTGTTTTGTTACTGTTTCCTGGCGCCACTCTAGGAATGGCACTGTTAATTAGAAGCCAATAGTGAAGGCTTAGGTGGGGATTCTTTGCTGAGATTTTTTTATGGATATTTATTTTTGATTGAAAAAACCAGACATAAATTTCCGCCTCTAACGAAAATCGAATCCGGTTCTTCCGGTTACGAGCCCTCGACTCTCACCACTGAGCCAACCCACCCCCATTTGAGTTTGTTGTTTTTCTATGTATTATTGTCAGCATTCAGAATATTTCGTAATTTTATTTCATATTACTACATTCATTATTTGATTAGTTATATCTTTATATACATAGATTTTTATTGTTATTCCGTTTTGGCAGTTAATCAGATTAATATCAAACAAGAATTATTTTTTCAAGAAAAATCAAGATTTTCAAGTTGCTTGATGTGTAACTAGTTGACGACTTGAATTTCGAAAACAAATAGTTGACTTGATATTAAGTCAAGTAGCTTGAAAATCAAGTCAAGTCGTGAATCTCTACATGTGACAGGACCGCGAACGAATAGCAAGTATTTTCTTACCATCTTTTTACTCTTCTGTTGTTGATTCACCGTACATATACCTAAGCCTTGTCATTTCAAAGGCAGTTATACTGAAAAGGAAAGATATACCTTTAACGTCTCTTTTGCTTATTCCCTTCTTTCTGTAGTGTATAGAGTTGCTCTCATTTTGCTCTATGCATAATGCCTCTCATTTATTTATATAGCATCTGCTAACGTTTACAGCTTATCATATTTTATGCTTTATTGAATTTCTTGTCGTTTGTTAATTTTTGTATGACAGAGCAGGGATGTCATGCATAAAAGCTTGACATAAAGGATATGAAATCATATACAACTAATCAGGTGTTAGCTAGCTTTAAACGTAATCTGAATAATCGATTTTACTGCCTGACTACGATTTTATGTATCTTAAAGCACATGGCTTGAATATAGGTATCACATATATCTCTTTGCAGAACTTTGCACTAAATTACCACAGCTCCAGGAAGACATGTTAAGAGATCCGTATAAAAACATAAAAGCGAATAAGCGTTAACAGCCTACTGCACCATTCTACGTAGAGAAATAGGTCAGTTGGTTACTGGGCACCTTCGAAGAATGTCATTTCTAATACGGTAGCTACGCAGGTAGGTGACAGATAATAGGTGGATCTTAACCGTGAAAATTTCAATTTTCCGGATAATTACATCCGAACGGTAGGAGATGAGGTGACTTACAAAGGCAGGTGCGATTTCACTAATACGAAGAAGTAGGTAAGTAAGATCCAGCAAGGTAAGAAGCGATCGTTGTACGGAAAGTAGGTTCTAAAAAAGTTAAAATGTATAGAGGATTCATGAAATTTTGGGTTATTGAGGTTAGCTCTTGAATTTTTTTAGATATTTTTAGAAGTTTCTGGCGTGGTAATTCAATTTCTCAGGCTCAGATCTACAGTAGCATAAGTATATTTTAATTTTGTCAATTTCAGAAGATTTCACTTCATATGTCAGTAAAAAATTTCTTAATCTTGCCTTAATCTCAACTTCTGGACAACTGCTACTATCAACACACTCCTTGTGGTACGTAGTATATACCACAAAATCTAGAGGATTCCAGACATCCAGATGGCATTCTAGAACGCCCATCTGTCAATCTCGAAAACTCCAGATGATTCAATGACGTTTACACATCAAAAATCTAACTTATGCTGTTGACTTTCCATCATACATGCCAATACACACACGCCAATACCATATTATACAGTATGTTACACTCTTCCCCTCCCTTCTGCTCACCACAGAAGATGCTTTCCAGTTCCTCCGTGAGCTTGCTGAGTTCACCTTCTAGTAGCGCAATCCAGTTCTTCTGCTTAATATTCTCACCTCTAAGTTACGTGGCCCGATTAGAGATGCTTGAGCTACGAGCCTGTGTTGAAGCCGTTGCATTCTCTAGCTTCTTTCTCAGTCGAGCACTCTCAATTCCCAAATTCATCAGACGCTGTTTGATTTTATTATCAACCTCTCTTGGTTTAGACAAATATTCCATGCTCTTTTTCGCATTATCGAGCGCGCCACCCAACTCTGTTTTCAGCTTCATGTTTCCTGCCTCAGGCTGCGCCAACCTTTCTCTCAACTTTGACTCAGCCTCCTTGACACCGGCCCTTTTGGTTTCTCTTTTGGATTTGTCCAGGTTCTTTTTACAGGATGCATACTCAGCCTCCATCTGATTTATATTCTGAGCGTTACATTTTCATCTTTAACTTGGTCTCATTCCTTCTCTGCTTTCTTCAGCTGACTCAAAGCCTTCAATGTCTTGATTTCATCCTTGATAGCTGAAACTTCTTTGTCGTGCTTTTCTTTGAGCTTTCTCAACATTGCCACGTGTTGAAAAACTTCTTTGTTGACCTTTTTCAAGACTGCCTCGTGTTGTTCGTTCTCTTTCAGCAGATTTTTCTTATCCGTTTCAAACTTGCCCTTAATATCCATACTTCCCTGTTCTTGACGGTCAAGCAACTGCTTCAACCTACCTTTGTCTGCTCTAAGTTCCCTCATGCCTACTCCATCTTGTTATTGAAGCTTGGCAATACTTCCTTAGTTTTTCTTCACCAAATTCTTCTTCATGTCTCTGCAAAACTGCTCCTTTATTCCATTTATTGTGTCTTGCATAGATTTTATTTTGTTCGCATACTCATCTGCTTCATCTGTATGCGGCATCCGACCCTAAGATGCCCACATCTCCAGCATTGAAACTTCTCAGTTCCTTGTAGTGCTGTGTGAACTGGCGGTTTGCTGTGGAAAGGATTTCTTCCTCTTGGAACGGACGTAGTGGCCCTAGCTTTTCCTTCATCATCTTGTTCGACAGAGCGCACCCTCCTAGTCATTCGCGTGGATTTTGTGGCAGCTTCAATTTGCAGAGCCTTGACCAAAGCATCTGGAAAAGTTCTGGAGCTCGATACTCTTACAATTCGCTGACCGTCCAGGTCCGCAATGCCAATGCAGTCCTGTGCCTGTTGACGAATAATCGTTTGGCTAACCTTTGGATGTTGTATGCAAATGCCGTTAAATCCTCGTCGGCTCTCTGGGTCCGGTTATGCAGTTGTACATACAACAGTGTGCATCTCCAAAGCGTAACTTTAATGGAGATGTCACCTTATCATATAGTCGTATACATCTGACAAGGAGAGATTTTCCAAAACAGCTGCTGCAGGGTCTCTAAGAATGCCAGTACACAAGTTTTTTCCTTACTTGATCAGTTATTCACACGTGCAATGTTTTCAAATTGCATATTATAGACCTCCCATGAAGTGTTTCCATTGTATGGATATGGCTTAGCTACTACGCCACTGTCTATCAGGTCAAGCGAGTGTTACAGCTATTAAACTACGTTCACCTTTACTAAGTTCAGGCAGCTCTTCTCTTTCTGTGACATGACCTCAGAGTAACAACTGAACATAGAGGTAGTAAACAAACCACTTCACCATGGCGTGCTCAAAGCCATCATCCTTTGACACTTCAGTCTCCAAACATTGCCAACTAACCTGAAAATTCTTCCAATGCAACCCATGTTACAAACACTGCACTGCACTGTCGCAACTGTTAAAATACATTTGAATATAGCACAGCAAGTCCGTAAAGTTTCACTACAGTTACCAACAAATATAGCGAATTCGATTTTACTGACCAAGGATAAAAGACGCACAAACAAAACAAACGTTTGACAGTCGGGTTTTACCGTAAACAAATCGCAGGAAAATTATATAGGCATTGCCAGCTCCTCAAAATTTATGTGAGACTTCAGAATTTGCGTCTATGATGAAGAAATATGCAGTAGCGCAGTAGAGGTCAACATATTTATTGATTTTGCTGTAGTCATTCCTGAACCATCAAAATACCGTCTTTTTTAACGTAGAATGGAATATTTCTGGACACTATACAATTAAGACGATAGTAAACAATTATGATTGCCGTATCTGGTGGTCAAGATGACAACGTAAGAAAAGATGTCGGCCTATTAGCTTATTAGTTGTTTACTACCTCTATGTTCAGTTGTTACTCTGAGGACATGACCTTTCACTTGCTGTAGCTGTTCACAATCACCTCCACTAAGTTCTCGCAGCTGGTCTCTCACTATTTCCTTGACATGAACCAACGCTACATGGTCAGTAGGCCTTACATCACCAATTCACCAACTATCGATGCCTCTGATTATATGACTTGGTCTATTGCAACAAATACCTTTGCAAATCTAGCTAGTGAGCAACAGAGCTTAAAGAAACAAAGCTATTGAATAACACATTATAATAATTTCACAAAATATTACCTATATGTAGATGCATTTACGAAATAATTGTTAAACTGTAGCATAAAACACATAATTCTACGTGAAACGTTCTCGCAATGATCACCACCTGCTAAAGGTGTTGCATTCGGCTTTTACATTAGTTTCCTCTTTATGGGCATTTAAACCAGATCGTTTACCATATCCAAACGTTTCGTTACGGACTTCTTGTTTCCCGCAAACAGAAGTAAATTTCCAGTCGAATGCATCGGCAGAAATTTTTTATGATCGTCCGAAAGACAAAGGAAGACTCATAATGATTCTTAGTGCGTTTATCGATTTGAATGAGAACAATCGAGGTTGATTACCGAATATCCACCATAAAAAATCGTACAAAGGAATTAAAAGTATACATTCGTCACAGAAGAATCATTAGGAATCTAGCGTAGCATTTCGGTAGCTCCTAAAAGGAAATGAGCTTATTTCAATGATTTTACAGGTATTGATTTGACCTAAACAATAATAAGAAACGGTCAATTGGTGATGTGGTCGATGCGTTTATAGTCGCTCAAGGATGTATTACTAATTCATACATTTCAGATTACCTTATGACGCTTGGTATTTGAGTTCTACAGTCAGTTTGGAAACTTTTTTGTCATTGCACTATAACCTCAAAATGGGAGGGATCGGAGATAGAGAAGGGTGTTAAAAAGCGAGAAAAAATCGTTAAGTAACCGAATGAAAATGCGGTAGTATTTTAGTACACATAGCGTCAATTACAACAGCTGCTGGTAAAAAGCTTGGGTTCCTATTTAGAGCCAGAAAGTACTTCTCACCATGTAACCTCCTCACACAATATAAAGCCCAGATAAGACCTAGCCTGGAGTATTGCTCTCATGTCTGGAGAGCTGCTGCCCCTACACTACCCTGTCTATACTTGATGCCGTCCAAAGAACGACAATTCGTTTAATTGGCGACCCGGCCTTAACGCGCCACCTCCAGCCACTTTCTCACCGGCGTGTTGTTGATGACCTCTTGCTCTTCTACCAAACGGAATCTACTCCTCTGCGCTATCGTCTATCGTTCCGCCGCTCACCGCTCCTATTAGATGCACCCGCGCGACTGCTGCATATCATCCTAAGGCGGTCATTCTTCATACATCAACAACCGCACATTCATTCCCAGGGTATCCAAGGCTTGGAATGGGCTGCCAGGAGATGTATTTATTAGGCCTGCGGGTATTGGCCCATTCAAATCCCGCGTTAACAAACAATAACATAACCCTTTCACAGCAGCCGCGGTACTCTGGTATTTAGGCTCTGCCTACGCGGTCCGCTCAGTTATATAAAAACAAGTACACCTACGAACTAATGTTCCAGAAAATCGTCATCCGAAATATACGGGCGGTTTGCGCATACCGATTTTTTTTAAATAAATTCAATGAATGAAAGGCGCTTGCTTACTCCGCAATGAAGAGGGAGATAATTCCAATCATTTTTGTTTCACAGAAAAAACGGAAAAATGAAGGGTACCGGCTGGATTCGAACCAGCGTCTCCGGCATTCTAGGCCGACACGATACCCACTACACTACGGTCCCCTGTGGTGTAACCGATATACAGCGCCGACGACGTGTAGTGAAGTAATACCGGAGACGCTGGTTCGAATCCAGCCGGTACCCTTCATTTTTCCGATTTTTCTGTGAACCAAATGATTGAAATTCAATGAACATAGAAAAAATCGTGACGAAACCGGTCGCAACATGATCTAGGTTTTTTTGTTTTTTTTTTTGTGATAACACAAAAGATACGGTCATCCGATTCTACTGGACAGTTCATGAGTGATTTGAGCTTAAAGTTCGATTTTGTGAGTCATTTTAGTTAGAAATCGTTAAAAAATTATTTATATTGTTTAAAACGGATGTCCAACTATGACATTTATCCATTTTTATTATGTTTAAGCGAATTTTTCAACCCCCATAGGAGATGAAATTATTGAACGACCTCCGAAAGTGATGGTCGTATTGGATGTAGTATCGTTGAAGTCAGTAGGTTGCAGATGGATGAATCCGAAGGTGTAAAACTTAGTTTTTTCTAGTACCGAACAGGAGTGGAATATGTGCTCCTCTTTATCGTCATCCACATTACAGAAGCGACAGTCAGATGCTGGTTCTAAACCTATTATCGGCAGGTGGTTTCTCAGACGACAGTGTTTTCTCCTATTCAATTCTAGAAGGGAGGGGGGGTGAATGGCTGACTGGAGGGGTATGGTGAACGTATTTGATTGAAGTAGCCCAGTAGCCCTGGTGTATCTCACCAGTGCAGGAGTGCTTTCCTCTTTGCCCACTCTGAGATGGTTTTGCTGGCAGTGATTTTCGCAATGCCAGGAGTGCAGGAACACCAGCTGTTGATTGTGTTCAAAGCCTCTTGAAGTATGTCCTTTGATACCTTCCTCTGCGTCTGCCCTGGTGTATCTCACCAGTGCAGGAGTGCTTTCCTCTTTGCCCACTCTGAGATGGTTTTGCTGGCAGTGCTTTCCGCAATGCCAGGAGTGCAGGAACACCAGCTGTTGATAGTGTTCAAAGCCTGTTGAAGTATGTCCTTTGGTATCTTCCTCTGCCTCTGCCCTGGTGTATCTCACCAGTGCAGGAGTGCTTTCCTCTTTGCCCACTCTGAGATGGTTTTGCTGGCAGTGCTTTTCGCAACGCCAGGAGTGCAGGAACACCAGCTGTTGATTGTGTTCAAAGCCTGTTGAAGTATGTCCTTTGATACCCTCCTCTGACAAGGATAACCAGATCATCGGCGTAGCAAGAAACTTCCACCCCCTGCATAGAGAGTCGTTCAGAAGGTCATCAACCAGGATGGTCCACAGGAGTGGTAACAATAATTGAAGAGTGTTTATTTATTTATTAAGTTACTACCTATTATACATATTGGTAGAATTTCTTTTCACAAAGCTAGGAAGAATGCTGTTATTGAGAATGGGAAGCACCAACAAATCAAAAACTGGAGTTAAAGATTTTAATCTTTTTTAGCTATATTGAGGACGTGGTCAAAAAACCTTAGGTTCTCAAAAACATCAAAAAACACAAACTCTATTCTTAAAACTTATTTGTATGAAATGTGAAATTGGGTCTATGATAATGCAAGAGAAGTACTTAGTCAACTTACTTTACTATTTCTCTAAACAGTGATTGTTATCCAATTCGTTGAAGCTTTGAATAAACAAGAGGAAGAAAATATGTTTATTCGTCACAAAAGCACCATTAGTACGCAAGAATTTTGGTGATTCTGAATGGAAAGTAAGAGGGAACGGAACGCATCCTGTCTTTCTACAGCTACTAGAGCTGTAAATTATGCCTGAGGTGTTAAACGGAGGGTACTAAATATAGTCTGGTGCTGAATTCTTAAGAGGTGGTCCTCGTAGTTGTGACAGTTTTAAGTATCATTTGATGCGTTGTTAATTACCTTTCGAGCTGAGGGGTTGGAGATACTACGCCTACTGAGACTTTTATTTCTGCTTCATTAAAATACATGGCTTTAGTTGCAGGAGCACGTTTCTCTACAATGATTACTGAAAGTAATCTCGAAGTTATTTCTATTAATTCAATAATTTGAATATTGTTACATTTTACAAGAATGGATACTATTATATTCCTGTTTGTTTATAAGTTTCGTGTTTAGTTTGATTATAACACTAAAGAATGAATATCGCGTAATTGTTTTCAACCCTTACGCATTGCCATGGACTTAGAAAATGGCAAGGTGATGAAAATTATGATCGTAGGGAAAACGAATCCTGTTATTTGGTTCAACCTTGGCTTATTCACATCTACTCCCAGCATTTTTGAGACATTTCATTGACGTATAAATGCATAAAAATGGTATTTAAGCATCATTTTTGGATTTATTTTATTTAAACATAAGTAGTTTTCATCTCTACTGCAGTAGTAAGTTTCAAATGTAATTTCAAATAGTCAATTTTAAATTCCAATGAATATTTGAAACCGTCAAATATAATGTTCAATAGGCAGCTGTGAATTCCAGAGTGTTATGTACTGCGTAAGGCTTTCGCGGCCAATGAATTTGTGGTTCCTGAGTTTTTAGGCCGGCGTCGTGTAGCGTTAAGGCTTGACGTTTCACCACCACAAGTAAGTGGCATCTTCAGATGGCATCTTCCGAAGCTACTTCACTTCGGCGGCTTCCAAACTACTAGTATTCGCCGAAGTGAAATAGTTGCTGAAGATGCCATCCACACTTGTGGTGGCGAAACGTCAAGCTTTAACGGTAAACGACTCCGGCCTAAAAACCCAAGAACCATAAATTCACTCCAGAGTGTTATTTGACAATTCTAAGGTATCCTTTGAATATTCAAATACATCACTTGCAAATTACAAGGTATTGGCCTTAAAATTTCACTTATGTAATGTAACCATAAATTTTTACATAGATTTCTTTAACAATTTGGTTAAGAATCCATTCACAACACTTTAGTATCTTTTTCAATCGTTGGTAGGTGGCGATGACCAATGAGGACTCGTATCTTCCATCAAGTAGTATTCACTCTTCTCATTCATGTTAGATTATGGAACTGACACCTTATAATCTACAATTGACACCTTAGAGCTTTGATTTTACCCTCTTACTTCCCACACCGATAGGTGAGGGGAATATTGTGATCACGAAAATTTTCGATTTTGAGATCATACGCTTTTTGGACGTTTTATGTGTGTGTATATACATGTCACTCATTTCCGTCGGTCTGTCTGTCTGTCGTAATATCAGCAACCGCTGCATGAATTTTGATTAAATTTGGGCAGCAATATCCTGCGGGATCGTAGTAGGTAATGCTGCTATAGTTTTGAAAATCGGTGCATAGTCGGCGGAGTAATTAGCAAAAAACGAAAAATTTCAAATATCTCCCAAACTTTGTTTTTGAGCGTTTTAAATGATCATTTTCTACTTTTTTTTGTAGGGGTGAAGTTTGGGGTGGTTGGGGGGTGGGGGGTTGTAAAACTGAAAAATTTGTTGTATTTGTAATCGACTGCCCACTGACCTGTGAAGGAAGACCTAACGACATAAATATAGCTTTTTTAGGTCCTTCCTAACGTTCTCTCCCTATTACAGAAAGCAAGTGACTTAGAACTTTGTGATGTAGATACATACGAGTAACGCTTTAGATTGGTTTGTATCGTGTAACTTGGAAACGACCGAATTGATTTAAATGAAAATTCGACACAGTATTATTACCTACCTTTGCGAGGATGGAAAACGCGCATGGTTTTTAGAAATCATGTCAGTGGCGGTGCTGCAATAACCAAAAAACTAATAATACAAAAACGGATCAAACTTCGTTTCTAGGCGTTTTAGGGGTCTCGGATCATTTTCTTACTTTTTTTGGATGTAGGTTAAATAGGGGTGGTTGGGGGTGGGGGATTGTAAACTGAAAAATTTGTTGTATTGATAACAGGCTGTCTGTTGACATGTGAAGAAAGATCTATCGTCATAACACAATTTGGGGGGCGATGATTTGGTTGCAAGGGGATTTCAGATTATAGCTTCATGCTATGGGAAAACCATAAATTGGTATCACCGTAATGTGTGGGAAGTAAGGAGTCAGTCAACTTGACTTCATTTTTTAAAATGAATATGATGCTTTTGAGTACACAATTGATTATTTGAAATACAATTGACGCATTGACGTTCTAGAAATGTAATTTAATCTTTTGGAAACTACTGCAGGAAAACACTGAGAAAACCAGCCCTGTTAAAGTGTTTAACTGGTACATTTTTAATAGCCTATACTAAAGTTGCGTGCTGTTTCTGAAATGTATCTTCATAGTCAGTCATAAAAACTGAATTCTAATACTTCGATTTTGTCACAGAAAACGCATATTTTGTAACAATTAAACTGGTTTAAGTACTCCTACTTTCAATTAAACATTTTAATAGTAATAATTAACGAGAGTTACTATAAAAATAAATCAGTAACTGTCGTTATGAGTATTCCTATTGTAGGCACTGCAGGTTACAATGACAATTAAACTGGTTGAAGTACTGCAATTTCCAATTAAACATTTTAATGGCAAGAGTTAAAGGATATTACAGCTGTGATAAGTCACGAAATATGCAGAACGGTCGTTCCCGAGGTGGGGGATGTTTACCATGCTCCTTCTCTTTTCTTCTTTGTAGAGAGCAAGCGAGTGCGATAGAGATAGATGCTCTTCACTGTTGTTTTAAATTTCAGGTAGTCGTTAGTGGTTATATACAACACGGTTACAGGTGTGTGAGGTGCATTCGCTGTTCGGTTTTACTATCACATATTATTTTGTGTTCCTATAAGTTTTATGCGTGCTTGCGTCTTTGTGTGTGGAACAGAATAGGTACCTACCTACATGGTCAAATATGGCTTTGGAGTACACGAGTCGTACATTTCCAGTAACTTTGATGTAAAATCAAAATATGTAACAATTTTCCAATGACATTATGTGTTCGTAGATGTTACAGACGTTTTATGCGCAATAATAACTTTTTTATTATGAAAAACTAAAGATTTCAATTTTTGTTATAATGATTTTTAATTAATTATTTTACCAGGAATAAAGATTATTTTAAATCTATTTGCTTTTTTTGCTCTAACTGAATATGGGAATTATATGTATTAAATTAAGAAAAAAATCAGTATTGGTATTAAAGTTTTTCATCATAACAGTTTAATTCATTATCTGTAGTACAGTGACAAAAAGAATGTCACAAATAAAAATTACCGTAATAAATAGTCCTGCTTAATTGAGGGGACTAAACAAGTGAATAACCTTGGAGACGTGGTTTAATTGTAACTATTAAACTAAGCTACAGTCACAGTGACATTTTTCTGACAACCACTGATTTGATATTGCTCATTACCACAATTAATTCTAAACAGAATTCACTATTCAATTGCAGCAATTAAACAGTCTAATTGTCACGTATTTTGATGCAAAATTTAATTGCGGTGATTACAATTTTAATCGTAGCGATTAAAGTTTTCTCTCAGTGAAGGTGTAGATGTCCATAAAACGATACGGTATGCCATAATTCCACCGAGTCGAACAGTGTCTTCGAGTTTTAGACAGACGGTATTACAATTTTCTCAATGTAATGTGCGCTCACCTATCCATTTTCCTATTAAACTCCACAGATTTTATCGAAAAATTATCTGGTAGCAGCCGTGAAGTTGCTACGGGAATGATGAATGGTCCCTTTTAGCGTCCTACCAGAGCGAGAAGGGCTTCAGTTGAGCAAAAAAAAAGTTTGAGCGGGCGCCTGTAGAACCAAAAGTTAAATTAAATCTCGTGGGAAATTCGGCGTGTTCTCAGAAGTTAACTTTCTAGTTGTAACGCCAATGCAGAAGTTACCGAGAGTGTATTGTAACATTGCGGCAATGATACTTCAGCTGACTTACAATGGAATGTGGTAGCAAACACGATCGACAGAGAGTGTTTTGTTAGTTTTGACTCCTGCCACCAAGAGGTATACCTGTATATTGGTATTAACATTTCTGATATTTCCAAATTAGCCATATTATTACCACTCGTAAGCATCTAGTAAATATGATAACTATTTTTCTACTTCTACGGTCATTAGCTGCTTCATTACTGGTTTAAAATGCTTTAGCATCAACACTTAATATTTGGCAGTAGTATCTGGATGCCTTCAGATATGACATAAGTTTAATTACTTAGGAAGGTGTTTTCAGACTCATAAAACATCGCCTTGCAAATCAAATCAGACAGATCCGATCATCGCTGAAGTATTGCTCCCATGTGTGGGGATGCGCTCCGAAGCATTCCTAAAGCTTCTGAACACTATCCATAAGAGAGCAATTAGACTAATCGATACGCCTAACCTCACAAGGGACCTCCACGGCCTGGAACATCGAAGAAGGGTAGGTGACCTCTCCCTGTTCTATAGATTTCATCACGGAAGATGTTCGAGTGAGCTCTCCCAGGTAACAACAGCACAGGCCGTCCGAACGAGGAACACTAGAGCTCATCCTTACCAGGTCGAGGTCCCTACTCCACGAACCAGTCCTCCAGCATTCCTTCTTTTGAAGAACTTCGACGCTGTGGAACGAGCTGCAGGGGAATTTGTCTCCCGGCGGCTACAACCTGCAGCGTTTCAAATCTAACGTGCTGTGTCTCTCACAGCGCTTCTACAGCGCCATAGGCTTTTAGCCTTTGCGGGTGGCTGACCATAAAAAAATGATTCAGGGAGGTTTTGTGCAACGCAGCACAGTCCTGAATAATGTGTATTACCGTTAGTGGAGAACCACATAGGAAGAGTAATCCAAGGTTATACGCTTAGCTTGGGTAAGGCTGATATGAACACCTTCCAATTCTGTCTGCCACATATTAGGATGATCTTCTGTACCTTCTTAGTTCTTGCAGATTTATATGAAAAACATCCACCGACGGAAAAAGTGCAGCTTGTCTGATCAGCCATCTCATTTCCTAGTTTACCTCGGGATCCAGACAAACAATAAATAACAAAATAAATAAATAAACAAGAATTTATTTTACCTGACGGGTAGCAGCAAAAGCTGATATTTATACCAGCCAGGGCAATTAAGAATATGGTGCTTCAAAGAATGTGAATACAGATTATGCAGTTAACTAAATTATCTAAGTTACATTAATTAAAAATCAGTAAAAATCAATAATATATATTTTGAGTCCAGCATCTATCAATGCTATTAATGTGACAAGACATTTTGAGTAAGTGGATCACGTGAATACCTATCCTTGAGTACTGTCAGAACTAAAAGTGAATTACTTGCAATGAGGGTTTTTTTGTATTTAATGTCATTCCCACATACAGGGTGAGTTTTTAGTACCGGCTCGGTCGATAACTCCACTACTGTAGAAGATAGCGAAAAAAGTTGTATACAAAAGTTGTAGGAAGATCGAAATATCTCAGAAACTAATGAATGCAGCCATAACAAGTGCTATACAAAGATGAAAGATCATATTAAAAGCAATTCTTTGGCATAATAAAATATTGTATACAAATATGCGCCACGGGCTTTTTTTATAGCCGATTTTAAAGCTAGAGGACATTTTTAATCTTTTCGTGTAAAAAAATAATTTTTGATTCATTACTTTTTGATATACAGTACGTTCATATGACCGCGATTTGGATATAAAAATGGTCATAACTTTTGAAATACCCTATATAATGTAATAATACCCTATATTGGAAGAACGTAAATCATTAGTACAATTTGGATATGGAATAATATATAGTGTCTCATTTAAAAAAATGCATGTTTGCATCACCACGTAGTTATGTATCACCCTGTGTAAATATAAATATTTTCTGAGCAAGGAGCATATCCGTGGCTACAACTTTTATATACAACTTATTTCGCTATCTTTTACAGTAGAGGAGTTATCAACCGAGCCGGTACTAAAAACTCACCCTGTATAATAACATAATGTTTCGTTGTGAAAATGGATGCTATTAGAGCTAGAGCCCATGCCTGGGATATGCCATCTGCAACTATCGAAGATCCTGCGCCGTGTCCAATTCTTGAACCATCGGTGAAATCACTTGATATGTAGAGTATGACTCTCTACTATACCACAGCATAGTAAACAACCAGCAGAATATCTCTAAGGTTTTCCTATATAAAAATGGTTACCACAGAATTTGACCTTGGGATGATTTTACGGGTGTGAAATCTGGGTAGAGATGCGAAAATAGAAATATCGATACCGGCACCAATTCGACATTTCTTAGCCAAGTATAGAGCTGTACACGCCAATGGAGGCGCGTTTGGTGCGTAACTGTTATCGAGACCGATACCACTACAAAAGTAGTGATACCAGTTGGAATCGCTCAAAAAGCATCTAAGATAAAAATCTCGATATTAGTGCAGAAGTATCGATACATTTCAAGTATCGAAGTATCGTTAGCATCCCTGATTGTTTACTGTGCTGCGACTATACTCCTGAAGCAGGTTCTGAATTGAACTGCTAAATTAAATACTAAAACGTTTTGAAACTGTGCTGTTCATTAATTTGGTGAGATCGACATACATTAAAACTCTTTTAAACGATCTGTATTATGTATTGGAATGAGGGTGGTGTGGCAAGATCACAGCACTTAGGCGCCATCTCTAAAAATTTGGGAGAAAGGTGGTGGTGCAGCTTACCGGGATTTCTTTTGACTTGGCCACACAAGGCCACCGTTCCTCCAGAATGGACTATCGCATTAATAAAACAATCGCACAGCAGGTGCTCAACAGACTTATCTCTCTTATCACTTAACCTCATATTGTAGGTATTTTCTTAGCTGAAATCAACGTTTCTATAATCAGAAAAACTCCAGTCATTACTATCAAAACATCCGTGCATACCATTCTATTTACATATTCCTTTCCTTTTTATTGGGTCCAAATTAAACACAACTTTTGTTCAAATTCGCCAACGTTTTGAAAATTATATTTTCATCTTCAGGGAGCCTTTGTGTTAAAAGTTGTGATAGTCATCAGGTACTTTAAAATTATGTACATGCGAGTGCCTTATAGATATTGGGATTTTGGTGTTTATATTTGCACATACTAACTACAGAAGAAGTTACTTCTCTTAACGTTACAAGCAGACTGTTACTATAACTATACCATTCTATGGCATTGATACTAGTCAGTATGGATTTTCTCGGACTCCTCAGCATTTATTCCTTATTTATTATTTTTTTAACCTTTTTTCGATTTCCCCGATGTCGTAGGACTGGCACGTAAAGGCTATGTCATCGGCATAGATGAAACTATTTGTAAAAAGGCCAACAACAACACGATACCCTGAGGGAGACCATATTTCTGGTTTCTCCATCGACTCCACACAGAACCTCCTGTTGCACAGCAGTGATATCATGACCTCTCTCAGATGTTAGTTTCGTGTCATCCTGAAGATCGTTTTCCAAGAAGATTTTGTAGTTAATGGTGTCATATGCCGTCGAAAGGATCACGAACACTGCCCCCGTTTTTTCTCTCCTTTCGAAATCATCCTCTATATACCATTTAGTGTGTAATTCTTCGATATCTCGCAAGATACACCTGATAGGAGAAAATGTCAAAAACAAAAGTTACTTGGTTACTTAAGACGCATGTCATAAAAATATTTTGAAATACACAGGGTGTTGCGGGAAAGTAATCAACTTGATTTTTTTATATGGAACCTAACCTTTTTTTAATTTTTCTAGTTTGCATCATTGAACTCTATTCAATCCTGAAATATTTTTGGAATCGGTTGCGACGTTGCCAAGTTATAATTTATTTTCTATTAATTTCCGGATTTGCAAGGTCGCAAGAAATACGTCCAAATCGATATATTCCTCTAATTTTTCTCGATAATATTATACAGCGAGTTACCTGAATATTAGGTGAATATTATTTTGGATGTTACCAGCAATGTGCGTCTGCAGGGTGCTTTTGGCAGAATTTTAAATTACGGCAACTTGAAGGTCATTTTACTTTGTTTTTTCAAATGTAACACCCTGTATGTTTTATTTTAAATCGAAATATCTACTAATACCCTCTCTCGTCTTGTAATATGTCTTTTTGCGTTTGTGACGTTGCCAAGTTATAAATTATTTTTCCAAATTTTTAAACAAATATCCCCGATTTTCATTAATAGAACACACTGTATATTTCATTTAACATGGAAGTACTCCCTAGTAATGGTTTACGGCGTGAACAAGTTTTAACTGGTGTTCCTAAAATAATTAAACTGTTTGCTCATACTATTTCCAATACCAGGTCAGTAAAGGTACAGGAACGCTTAAATATCTTCAAAACTTGCAGAGATGGAACGAGAAAATCAATACCTGCAGGTTTTAGAACATGCAGTTTTCAAAAATTCTAACAGCGGTGTTGCCAGATTTACCACGTTTACGTTACACGGCATAATTTTGCTATTTTAAATAGAAACCTCTACTTATTTTTATTGCAGTGAATTGCGAATGTCGAATTTAGTAAGATCTCACAGTTTCAAAATTTTGTTTCTATTAATTACTGAGATACGGCAACACCGCTTTTTCAGTAAACAGTACCGGAACGCTTAAATCTTTCCAAAACTGCCACAGCTGGAGCGATGAAATTCAATACTTAGGGGTTTTTGAAAATACAGAATTCAAGAATGCTAACATCGGTGTTGTCAGATTTACCAATTTTACCTTTCACGGCATAATTTTGGATGGAATGCCCTATTTATGAAGTCTAACGATAAATGATTTTTGAATTTGAGGTTATAACTCGAAGTCCGTCTGATGCGACCGCCATTTTTACCCTCCTGAATCGTCACTGCCCTCCGCCCACAAAAAATAGTGGCAGCTAGGCGAATACGTATTTTTCTGAATGTACAGCAATGTTTATCTTATTTATCGTCAGTGTGCTACTACCTGGAGATATATTAATACACAAAAAATATTCTCACAGCCTGACCTTATTTGACTTTCTGAGCAACAACAAAACATCTTTAGACATCCGGACACGATACAAGAGATAATCCCCCCGTACACGAAAATCTATTTAACTCTTCTATCTTCCATCTCCCTTGCTTATCTTAATCCTTCCCAGTCGTATCTGACTTCCGCTCGGCATACGGTATCTGTTAAAATGTAACTTGGAAACGACAATGGCTTCGTCTCCAGATCGTTGGCCACCCCCGTAACGAATGAATTCTTAAGGTACGGTCAGTTGCATTATAAGAATAGACCACCATGTGGCTAGGCCCTCCCTATTTACTAACAATGAGCATAGAAATGTTGACGTTTGCCCTCTTTCTCTCTCGCACTCTCTGGGGGATGAATACCCAAGTGGCCGGGATGCTTACGGTTCTTGGAACAAGTCAGTAGCGGCGATTTTTTTGAATTGTTATGGGTCGTATTCATAGTCGATACTTAAGTAAGCTTTTCCGTTTCGAAACCTTACTTGAGGGTCCTTTACGTAAGGCTCCCTTGAGTAATACTCAAGTAACGAAATGTCAACATGACATTTCCTGCAGTCAAGGCGATTTTGTGGATTCATTTTGTTGTCAGTTTTTGTCACACGCGGAAAAACACGAAATACTGACAAAAAACAAAAAGAGATAACAGAAAACATCAAAATGCGTAGGTACTGACATAACAAATTGACTCATATTTGAAATATGACAACGTCGCTGAATGAATTTCGCCGTCTGGTAGATGTTGTCTAGGAAACAGATACACAAGGAAAGCCTCACTTAAGGGTCCCTTGAGTAACCCTCAAGTATAACTTGTGTAATCCTTAAGTATGTCTATAGCCTGTTTCAGAAATTTAGAAAGCAATAAAATGTCATTAGGTTTGGAAAAGGACTACAGAGTGACCCAGAAAGTACTTCAGCCACTTTTCATAGCTTGCCATTGATTTCATTGCAAAATTCTTTCTTTCTATCAACTGCAGGTAGTACCACTACTTGCGTTCATATAAGCTCTATAAGATTTAGCCCTTTCAATAACATGCATCTGTCAAAATACTCTGAAAATTATTGATTTCTCTTGAAGTTTACCTCGAAAAAGGTCAAAATGATAATGATGATAATTTATATACAGTCGACCATTCTGAACGATTTAGTATCTTTTCAAGTCTGATTTCCATCCTAAATGGGTGAAAAATTGCATTTTCTTGTTTAACAAAAAGTTTAACAATTGTTAATCTCAACCAATCAGATTCCAGAGAAGCCGTACATTTGATCACTAGTTTCTTGGTGTATCAAATGATATGGTGACAAGACATTCACTCACTGCATTATTTGGATAAAATAATAATTTACTATCGATAGTAATTATGAATACCTGCAAGATATCTTTGTTTTATAGTAAAAAGAGGTAAAAATAGCATTTTGCTATATTTCAAAAGTTACAGCTATTTCCCAAACGTCCATGTGCATTACTGGTTGCCTATCCAGAACTCTAGAACGGCAAAGCTTGCTATTTTATAGCTAAGTATAACCTCATTTTATGTACAATGTTTATGCTGCACCTCTGAACATTTCTATAACAAACATGCATCCAGTAAATGAGAGATTGATTCTTCATAAAAGTATGTATTTTCATATAATCCATCTGACTGGCGGACGTGGAATTTGTAATTATTAAATGAAGTAGGTAGTTGCTGTGATCGATATAGGTACCTACTACTTTTATCACAAATTATCGCAGTTTGCAATTAGTAATTATACAATAATTATAACGTAAACATGGAAAATGTGGCATTAATTTGCAAATCAATCGCTTTGTTCTGATATCCTGCTACGATTTTGATCCATGAATTTCCAAAATATCTTTGACAAATGTGTCATCCGGCCTCAATAGCCAATAGAAAGCTTTTGCTAAATAACATCCAATAGAAAAGCTTTGTCAAAGTCTTTGTTAAATATGCATGTTGATAAAATCGGGCCTTAGTCTGTAATCATATGGCAGTATGCGCACCACAGTTACACCATGCTTTTCTGCTATATCCTCTATGGAGCATTTTATAAAACAATGGTTGTACAAATGTGTTATATGTACCAGTTCTTTCTTCATCAAATGATTTTCAAATTCAAACTTTTTGGAGGTTAACCAGCCGATAATTTCTTTATTTTTCCAAGATGAAGTTGGAGTCTTCGCTATGCCCGTGAATGCTAGCTTGCGTTATCTATAACTACCACTGAATTAGCCGGAAGATATTGTTATTTATATTTTTATTTTGCAAATAGTCTTCAAGAATATCCGAAATGATGTCACCGTGGTAATCTCCCGTATAGGACTTTACTGATGAGAAGATTGCCTGCTTGTATTCAAGCTGGTGGGAAGTCATTTTAACATTTGTTGTAGATGAGCAACTTACCATGTGATTTTTCAATACAAAATGTACTTGTAGACAATTTTTTACATCCTGTGACTTTAAAATGGAGCGGTTTTTCAAAACTCATCTAAGATCAGAATAATCTCAAAATGATTTAAAGGATCACCCTTTCAATTATTTCAGCATACTTACCAAACACCCTGTATAACCAGAGGGGCTTGTCACCCTGAATAACCGGAAGAACTTGAGGTGCTTCAGACCCTTGAATTATTTTCACTATCTTTATAATATATTACACCTCCTCCAGAAAAATATTTATCACCATGGGGATAATAGGTGGTCGATGGGACGACCACTAGTCTCAGTCTCCAAGTTTAAATCCTGACTACGCTACTGAATGTAGGTTTTTAATTTATACCTTTTTGAGAAGCTGATAAGTTTTTCCAGTGATTTGTACGCGCAATATTTTGCGCTAGATATGATTGTTTTGAAACCAAAACAAACATGAGAATTATTCGATTTTTCTCAAAATCTGTTTATTTTTCGAAAGTATTGTAGTTCTTTACCTATTTATGATGCTACTGAATTAGTTCAAGCGTATTAAACTAAAATAAGTGAATATTTTACTGATTTTTAACGTAGATATTTCATTGTTTAGCAAAAAAGTGCCAGATTTTGGGTAATTATTAGACTGCTGCTAAACTAAAAAAATCACAAAAAATATCGATTTTTGTCCATACATATGTATATTAAACAAAATTAGTTGCAGTTCAGCTCTTCCATCAAGTCCCGACAGAAATACGTCGAATTACATTAAGGGTCTAGGGTATAGCGCGCGAGATTGAGAATCCAAGAAAAGACGTATTCCCGTGTTAGGGAGGAGGCGTGGCCGCCTGTTCCCTTTCTCCAGTGTGGGTGTCTAAGATCAGGGGAGATAAGTCCAAAAATCCAAAGGCAAGGTCAAAAGGTCCAAAGGTAAGGTCCAAAGGTCACTATAAAAATGAATTTCCCATTTCCAAGCTTCTGACGTTACCTTTAAACTTACAGTGATGATTCAAAAATCAAATTGAAGAAGAAAGCTTGCTGTTTGTCAAATATCCGGCCTTTTTTGATATCCTGTTTCGTTGTTAAATTAGAGACATTTGAAGAATGCATGATTTTGCATTGTGTTTTTTTTGCATACTAATAAACTTTTTTGAGAAAATCGTAAATAGTTGTCATTCATTAAGGTCTTAACTATCACGTTCTGGAACAGTGTGTGTGTAGTTTGAAAAACAAGTGGGTTCTGTTGCAAATGGGAATCCGTGTTTTAACATGGCAAATACTGAGTATACCCAGGCCCCTTAAACCCTATACACAACCATAAATTATGAATTCTCAAGGAATGTTCCTGATTTGTGGTGTGAGGAGGAAGAATACAAGAAAAAAAAATAACATTGATGTACGCCACTGCTTGAGAATATGTTTAGTTGAAAATCGAAGAACTTCCTCTGTGTGTATGGAGGTTCTCGCACATTGCACGATCCCACAATGACGAGTCAGCCGACGTTTTCTTCGGGGAATCTATTGAAAAGGGCATAATGACCCAGTTATAAAAGGTTGTGTTGACAATTTCCAAACGGCTAAAAGCCTCTGAGGGGAAAATTCAATATACTTTGGACTACCGAGATTGAATTGTTACGGCAAACAGCACTATTCAGTAGCTGGTGGATTCAATAAAATTGATTGTCATCGTCTTTTAGAATATAAGCGAGTTTTCTGCATATAAGCATTTTCAATATTTGATCTATTAGTTATTACTATGAATGTTGTTTTTTAGGGCTTAGGGTCTAATGCCATGTTAGTTCTCTCAACTGACTAAGATTACTATCTGATGAATATAAAAAAATATCATCCGCAAAAAGATGTAGCCTGTATTGATGAGTGGTCACGGAAGATATATCATTGATGTACAATATGAATAACAATGGGTCCAACACACTTCCTTGAGGTAACCCTATTTCAACATTAACTGAATTTGAGGATCTTTGCGTAATTTTAGTAGTCTACTGGCAGGTATAATGAGAGCCAATTCAATACTTTTCCATCAAAACCAAAGTAATCTATTTACTGATCGATACAGTTCTATTTACAGTTTCAAATGCTCTGCGCCAATCTACAAAAAGGTGTCGTCATAAGCCTTGGTTTTACTGAAATAAAATATTGTATTGAGTATTGAGATTTACTGAACTTAATGCTAGTATTCTAGCAAAACGCGATAGAAATATTGTACAAAAGTTAAAAGTTTCAAGTGTTTAGATGGATAGTCGCCATAGCATGTTAACATTTTGACTGAAAACTATTGCTATACATAGCACTGCTATGTCCTAATTTTCTTGATTTCAGTATTTTAAAACCGTATTATTTCGTATTATGATAAAAAAATGAAATAATATTTCCCGGATAACTAACGACTGACAACTAGTTCTGAAAACAGAAAACTGAGTCTCCAGAATTTTTTTAACACGTGATATTTTCGTATCGAAAAAGGTTCAAGCAAGAACTGAGTTGTAATTCTGAAGGTACTATAGGGTTTGTGTATGAAATCAAAGGCACTACAAGAATTTAAATGAAATAATGACTTCATTTACGCAGAAAAAGCTGTAAGGTGCTATTTGAAGTACATCTTTTTTGGAAAGCATGGTATAGTAGACCATTCAATACCCTTGAAAGGGCCACTCAGTTTTTTTACCTGTTATTGTTAAAAAAATCTGCATCAAATAAATACTTGTTTTATTTACTCTTTGGCTGTGACTTTAGAAAAAAATACGTTGTTTATAAAATCAAAGGTACTATAAGATTTTAAATAAAATGAGGACTTCATTAATTTGTGCACGAAAAACTATTAGGTGCTATTTGAAAAAATCGTGGAGGTGAGTTTTAAAGGTTGAAGTACAAAAAAGTTTTGAAAGCATGGTATATAGATTGCTATACTGCTTTCAAAAATACCACTTAGTTTTTGTTTGAACTATTTTTGGTTACGAAACTCTAACGTTTCAAGGAAATTCTGGGGCACCCGATATACTTGTATAATATTTATCTGTATAGACAGACAAGTTTTATAGCTGCCTCAGGTCTACCAGCACCAAACTTATATAATATTAATCCACCTTCCAATTTTCTTCTTTCAGGTAAGGAAACACGATACCAACATAATTCTTATTTTGACAAAGGTATAAAATACAGTGTACCCATTTCCATAGTAACAATTTTGATTTATGGACATTCTTCAGCACAGCCGCCGACGACAATGCGTTAATAGCCCGAAAATATGGCCCGATTTCGGTGAGTGTTGGGGTCCCTGTCAGTGCACAAAGGGCGTTATGGCCTGGCCGGCCCTATAACCATTATACGGCAGCGACCATACGAATAAATCATGCTGATGTTTTTATTAGTAGAAAACCCGGAATCATAAAATAGAGACCCGTGCAGTTGGGCCGATCGGGGGGTGGTTACCATAAAAAAGCTCCTGCTAGGCTAGTTAACCCTCTGGGGGACATGGCCCAGTTAAATTGTATATCAAGGTCTAGTGCATGCTTCAAATGAAAACAATATTGCCCTGAGGTGGGCTAAAGGGCGCAACAACAACAAAGGCAACCGCATAGCGGCCGGCTCAAGGGAACCTTTGCAGGTTTTGGCGTGGTAATATCCAAGAGGTACTTGGCGATTACTACGTCAAACCTACGTCTCATAGCAGAATCCCTGACTGGCCATTGTCAACTCGGGATACACCTCCACATTATGGGGTTAAGTGACAAACCAATATCACCGTACATTAACAAAGACAAGTAGGGTCACTCGCCGTGCCGACTTTGATGTAAGTCTCACAAATGCGAGCCGCCTCGAATTCAGAGGGGTTCCTTTCGTGCGATCTCGTTTTCTTACAGGGAATCCGACTGTGCGATATTGTCGACGTCAACGGTCGACGTTCACTTTACTTATACGGGGGTCAATAGAAAATAGTATAGATGGAATATAATTTGTTATTCAATAAACCATTCAACACAATAACTGTAGATGCAGCTACTGGGGTGGCAAATAGCTCAAGGAGTATTATAGATCATGTTTTGTCAGATAGATGTAGTGATTTGAAATGTACGATTCAAGTAGTAAGTAACAGTAACAGTATGATCATTCATAATTTGTCGTCAATAAGCTTAGGTGTAAACATAAAAGTACTTGCGACAAAATATAGAAAAGAAGTAAACAGAATAGATCATAAAAAATTCATCTCAAAATTTGAAAAGAATATTCAAACTACAGAAGTTCAATCATTTCAGGAACTAATTGACTTAATTACTTCTTGTAAAAAAGATTCGGAAATCAAAAAGACGTATAAGATACATGAAAATAACGACTGGATAAATCAAGAAATTCTCGAAATGATTGAAAACCGAGTCAAAACTTATAAACAAATAGTTAAAGAACCGGGAAACACGAATTTGGAAAATGAATTTGAAAAAATTAAGAATCAAGTCAATAATAAAATTAAAGTACTAAAAACAGATATTTTAAAAATCAATGGGAATAAGTAGGCAAAAAAATAATGGGGCCACATACAGAGCATGTCGCCGGCATTTTTTTGTGAAATACGCGCAAAACGCTCAATAACACGCAAACACTACTTATTTAGGCACCCCGGTAGATCCGACCGATTGTATCCCGTGCACCGTGTCGCGTGTTAGGTGGACTGACCCTGTAAACCACAGCTGTTAGCGTTCGGCTACTGCTCGAGATCGCCGGGCGCCAGAATCTGCCAGCTTGCGTAGTATCCGAGAGCACAGCTGGAAAGAACACATTGGGGGCGGAGCTTAGAGTGACCCTACTTGTCTTTGTCAATGTACGGTGCCAATATGTAGAGTGTGTGAAAGCGAAGGCGAAACTGTGTAATACGTCATATGTGAGTACCTATCAGCGTTATCTGCTATTAGAGAGTGTCCGTTCGACGAGTCTTGGCCTACACCTGTCCACATACGGCGACTTGTCCACCTTCCTAAAATTGACGGGATGGACGATGACCTGAGAAGACAACTCGCTAAATGTTATATGAACATGGGTCCGGAAATGCTTCCTAAGGGAGCTACCTTCCTTTACATGGGGCACCCTGAAGACGGTTTTCCCTCGATATTCTCGAAGCCATTCATAACAAAATTACGAAATTAGGTACGACGCTGAATCTGATTCTAAATTCAGAATTTCATAATTTTAATCAGAGGCGTATCATACGGGAGGATTTGAGGGTAAAAATAACCCCATTTTCTAAATGGTATTTTTTTGACATTTTAGAATATGGTATTTCAGAGATTTCTACGTGAAAACGGTCTCTTGGTACATCTCGATAGGGCTAACCGTTTTCGAGAAAAATGCAAATTATTATTTACAATAGCCTGCATCGATTCAATAAATTGCATTTCTCTCGAAAACCGTTAGCCCTATCGAGATGTACTGAGAAACCATTTTTACGTAGAAATCTCTGAAATACCACATTCTAAAATCAAAATGTCAAAAAAAATTACCATTTAGAAAATGGGGTTATTTTTACCCTTAACTCCTCCCGTATGATACGCCTGGTTTCGAGAATATCGAGGGAAAACCGTCTTCAGGGTGCCCCATGCAAAGGAGCCTAGCTCCCTTAGGAAGCATTTCCGGACCCATTCTTTCTATTTTTCGGAGTACTATTCGTGGTTAAAGTTTGTTGACATACTTAATTAACACCCTGTATAGACTTCCAAGTACCTTACGGATTTACTGAAGACTATCTTTCTAAGCTACACGGTAAAGTCCTTCCTCTTCCTCCTATATCGTCATAGTATTACCGCCTCAGTCTTTTCTGGAGCTAAATCTAGGTGATGATCACCTATCCAGTCGTCACTCTTCTGCAAGGCACAGTTTACCTTGTATGGGAGGGTTACCTCGTCCTTGGCTGTCGCGACTAAGGCTGTAATCTGCGAAGCCTAACGTTCTAATGCTACCGGGGGGTGGTAGCTTCAATATCCCATCGTATAGTAAGAGTAGTAGTAGTAGTGATCAGCAGCTATCGTTTGGACCTCACATTAAAGCTAAGATCAAAAGAGCTGAGGAAAAGTCGGCTCTTGTGACCAGAATACTCCCAAATATTGGTGGACCAAGCACAAAAAAGAGAGTTGTACTGCATGGCGTGGTGAATTCTATAATGCTGTATGTAGCGCCAATATGGTACTGAAATTGTGTGAGAAATTAATTATAATAATTTAAAAATATCTCTTTACAAAAAGCTCTTGGAACAGAATATAGTTTCCATAGATACCATGAAAAATTAATGATGAGGAAAACAATGTAATGACATTCTATTCACTCAAACTAGCATTTCAAACGGTTGTTGCCCAAATTGCCTGTACTATCCAGAAATAAATAGAAAATGTTATGGATTCACCGCAAGGCGTTGGTCGGGACCTTTTTTAATTAAATTTCTTATTTCTGGCGATATTCTAACATTTGAGTAAATAGTATTAGCATAAATTTCAGGCGGTATAAGGTCCTTATGTTGGGGTTATAAATTGAATTGGTTATTATTGTGGTTTCGCCTCAAATTTTAATGGAAAATGGATAAGTTTTATGACGTGGAAGGTCTAATTTATAACACAGCCTTGCGAAAGGCGATATCAGGTAATATTTCAGATCAGGGTAAGAATTATCACCCTAATAACATCCCGTTATCTTTAATGCGTGCGATAAGGCGTAGACGTAGAAC
The DNA here is from genome assembly GCA_951848785.1 of Callosobruchus maculatus. Taxonomy (NCBI): domain Eukaryota; kingdom Metazoa; phylum Arthropoda; class Insecta; order Coleoptera; family Chrysomelidae; genus Callosobruchus; species Callosobruchus maculatus. The sequence continues at coordinate 2,953,793 of CATOUR010000081.1, read as the reverse complement.
TTAATAATAATGATGATAACATTATTATCAGAAAGCAGCTACTGAATCGGTTAGCACAGTAGGCATTCGAAAACGTTTTGTATGTCGACATAACAGAGAGTAGATGTGGACAATATTTATTGTCGATTTTAAAGATTTTCCATTGGGAATTGAAAACACTTGTTTTAGTTCCAGAAGATATTGCTAATTTTTTTTGGATCCTGTCAATTTTATTGATACTACAGGTTTTTAAGACGTTTCGGTTTACTCAGTGCAAAACCATCATCAGATCTATTTGAGGGATATTGCCGAAAAAAAAAATTCAAACAAGTGTCTATACATCTTACTTGCATTGTTGTAGCGAATGTATCATATGGCAGGCATTTTAATAACTTTGAAACAAAATAAAGTGATAGCTATACCAAAGGACAAATTTCGGCACTTGTTTTGGAGTTAGGACTTTCGCAGCTAAATTCTATGGCGGTATAGCAATTTTCAGCTAAATATAAAGATCAATGAAGCAATTCAGTTGATATTTATGGTATTTCTTAGCAAATAAATTTAATTGGTTCAATGGTGTAGTTATTTGGGATTCTGAACTTTAAACCATTCAGACTTCTATTCATGAGACTTTGCTAACATAACATTTTAACTAAATTAAATAATTAGTCACAAAAGGATACTCTTGGTAAATGACGATAACTCTTACGGCTGGGAGAAATTTGCGGTGGATAGTTAATTTGAGCCGAAGAATGTTTGGTAGGATTTTGTAGAAACATTGTAGAGTCACAGAATTACAGAATTTCTAATATGAACTTTCATAGTACTATTATCGTTGTTTTCTATTTAGCACAAGTAGTTTCACTTTGCTATCTCAGCTGTATCATTTATTAGTTTTCAAGTTGATTCATTTATAGAAAGTAATTCTCGGACGAAGAATATGTGCTTTTATTCAAGTATAACATACATCTCATATGCGCAAAGATGTAATCATTTTTAACTAAGAATGTGATGTCGTTGGTTACATTGAGTCAATAAACTGGGAAAGTCTTGGAAGTAAGAATACCGAAATCTTAAATTAAGCATGATGCTTGCCCGAACACTCATCCTTTCGCAGCGCTTCTGCAGCGCCATAGTCTATCAGCCTTTGAGGAAGGCTGACCATAAAAAAAAATAACAATACATGGAGCATTTCATAATCTTTTATGATATCTACATAACGAAAATCCACGTCACTCATTTCCATCGGTCCGTCTGTCGGTTTGTTGGCGTTCTTCTACCCTCGTAATCTCAGTAACCACTAGATAGATCATTTTAAAATTTGGGTAGCGATATCGCAGTAGGTAATGGTGCCATAATTTTGAAAATCGGGGGATAAGGGATAAAATCGGAGTAGTTTGGGGGTGGGGGGTTGTGAAACTGAAAAAACTGTATTGGAATTGGGCTCTTCATGGTGCTGTAAAGGAAAGAATCAATATAGTTTTCATATCTATGCGACTACTGCCCTATATTTTTGAAATTATATTATTTTAATAATGTGTGTAATTCATCACTTAATAAATAGCAACGAAACTTCTAAACTGTACCGTGAGCCATGGTAGATATCGATAAAGTCTGTGGTTTTTGAAAATTGTGGTGTGGCTGTTAGCGGCGGTGAAACTGAATTAAGAAAGAAACAGTAAGCACAATATGAAAGCCATTCAAACCCTGTTTTTGGGTACTCTAGGAATCTTTATACATTTTCTTCTCTGCATTGTAGAGAATATCAGAAACTTGTCATGCAATGTGATCAGGAATTTCAGTTGACGATTGCCGAATAAGAACTGTGTCGTCCTAGTTAGTGCTGAGAGAAACGCCAGAAACTGTTCACGGAAATTTTTGTATTGGGTGTTTTTCTGCGCGTAGATGGGCGGGCGATGATTTGGCTGCAAATATGTTAGAATATACCTTCATGCTATAGGAAAATAATAAAATGGTATCACCGTAATGTGTATGGAGTACTAAGTCACTCAACTTGACTTCACTTTTTTATAACAGCCATTTGTCCTTTAGCTCGTTAAGAAGGTTCTTTTTCTCCTTTAAAGTTATACACTTTATAGGCTGCTTATTCTGTTTATTGTCCTTGCTCTAGTCACTAGTAACCCCTGGAATATCATCATGACATTGCTTATTTTGGTCAAACGAGACTGAGTCTCAAAACTGCGACTGGATTTGTAATCAGCACCTTGAAATTATCCGAAATGCGAAGTTTCATCTCAATAGAAAGCCAAATAAAGATTTTCGATTTTTTTAGGTACTCCCGCCCGCCCGAGAGGTCTGAGGTTTTTCATTTTCGCCAAACGAGACTGAGATTCAAAACTGCGACTGGATTTGTAATCAGCACCTTGAAATTATCCGAAATGCGAGGTTTCATCTCAATAGAAAGCCAAATAAAGATATTCGATTTTTTTAGGCAGGTACTCCCGCCCGCCCGAGAGATCTGAAATTTTTTATTTTCGTCAAACGAGGCTGAGACTCAAAACTGCGACAGAATTTGTAATCAGCACCTTGAAGGTATACGAAATGCGAAGTTTCATCTCAATAGAAAGCCAAATAAAGATTTTCGATTTTTTTTAAGTACTCCCGCCCGCCCGAGACATTTGAAATTCTTTATTTTCATCAAACGAGACTGAGACCCAAACTGCGATTGGATTTGTAATCAGCACCTTGAAATTATTCGAAATGTGAGGTTTCATCTCAATAGAAAGCCAAATAAGGTTTTTCGATTTTTTTAGGTACTCTCGCCCGCCCGAGAGCTCTGAAATGTTTTATTTTGGTCAAACGAGACTGGGACTCAAAGCTGCGACTGGATTTGTAATCAGCACCTTCAAGTTATCCGAAATGTGAGGTTTCATCTCAAAAGAAAGCCAAATAAAGTTTTTCGATTTTTTTAGGTACTCCCGCCCGCCCGAGAGATCTGAAATTTTTTATTTTCGTCAAACGAGACTGAGACTCTAAAATGTAATTGGATTTGTAATCAGCACCTTGAAATTATCCGAAATGCGAGGTTTCATCTCAATAGAAAGCCAAATAAAGTTTTTCGATTTTTTTAGGTACTCTCGCCCGCCCGAGAGCCCCGAAATTTTTTATTTTGGTCAAACGAGACTGGGACTCAAAACTGCGACTGGATTTGTAATCAGCACCTTGAAATTATCCGAAATGCGAGGTTTCATCTCAATCGAAAGCCAAATAAAGATATTCGATTTTTTTAGGCAGGTACTCCCGCCCGCCCGAGAGATCTGAAATTTTTTATTTTCGTCAAACGAGACTGAGACTCAAAACTGCGATCGAATTTATAATCAGCACCTTGAAAGTATACGAAATGCGAAGTTTCATCTCAATAGAAAGCCAAATAAAGATTTTCGATTTTTTTTAAATACTCCCGCCCGCCCGAGACATCTGAAATTCTTTATTTTAATCAAACGAGACTGAGACTCAAAACTGCGACTGGATTTGTAATCTGCACCTTGAAATTATCCGAAATGCGAGGTTTCATCTCAATCGAAAGCCAAATAAAGATATTCGATTTTTTTAGGTACTCCCTCCCGCCCGAGAGATCTGAAATTTTCTATTTTCGTCAAACGAGACTGAGACTCAAAACTGCGACTGGATTTATAATGAGCACCTTGAAATTATCCGGAATGCGAGGTTTCATCTCAATAGAAAGCCAAATAAAGATTTTCGATTTTTTTAAGTACTCCCACCAGCCCGAGACATCTGAAATTTTTTATTTTCATCAAATGAGACTGAGACTCAAAACTGCGATTGCATTTGTAATCAGCACCTTGAAATTATCTGAAATGCGAAGTTTCATCTCAATAGAAAGCCAAATAAAGGTTTTCGATTTTTTTTAGGTTCTCCCGCCCGCCCGAGACATTTGAAATTTTTTATTTTGGTCAAACGAGACGGAGATTCCAAACTGCGACTGGATTTGAAATGAGCACCTTGAAATTGTCCGGAATGCGAAGTTTCATCTCAATAGAAAGCCAAATAAAAATATTCGACTTTGTTAGGTACTACCGCCCGCCCTACCCTGTATCTCTACAAGGTTATCAGAATTCTTCAATTCAGAATTTCTCCTTATGCGTGTTCAAGTGAGGTAAGCTCGTAATAATTATTTGTCGAACGAATAATCAATTCCAGACGAGCATACACTATTCCTTTCCCAGAACCCGATCTCTTACAACTAAGTCGACGTGAAAAGACCATCATTTAAAGCGCGTCTCCCACACAAAGCTGTGTTTACCTCCGCACACAAAAGCGCCGTGTCCCAACCACCCAAAATATTTACTCCGAGAAATCCATCCCCGGTGGCGAAGTGGGTGGAAGGGTTCCCGGTGTCGATTTTCCTTATTAAACCCTTCTATTGTCGTCGGGCAGAACATGTGTCAAAATACCAGTTTCCGCACGAAGTGATGTGTCTTCAATTATAGCAATACCTTCCCGGTGTCCTGTTACTTACAGGGGACGTCGAGACACGACCGAAAGGTCGGCAGATGTCGAGAGACAAAAGAATGGCGTAGGTGGGAACATTGTTGGGATATTCGTATTTGGGGAGGATTCTGCAAAAGAGAATTCACACATTTTGAGTGGGTTTACAGAGAATTTAGATTCATTCCACAGAACAAAGGACGTAAGAAGTAGATGGGTTGTTTTGTCATAAAAACCTTAGGCATTTTTATGTAAATGACAGTATAGTACAAACGTTCGAGATATGCCTGGCAGTAATTTTATGGGCCTGATTTCTCCGAAAGTCTCCTTTAATAGCCAGAAAAATATATTATACAATGCACAGTGTCGCGTACCGGACGTTGAGCACAGAACCATCCAGGGCCACACCAACATTAAAAAAGAAAAACAAACGTGGTTGACTTTTTTTTATAACTGAAGAGACCGCGTAGGCCGAGCCTAAATACTAGAGTACCGCGGCTGCTGTGAAAGGGTTATGTTAGGGGAAGTTTGTTAACGCGGGATTTGAATGGGCCAATACCCACAGGCCCAATAAATACCTACATCTCCTGACAGCCCATTCCAAGCCTTAGATACCCTATCAATGAATATGTGTGTACCGCTCGGTTCTTGATGTATGAAAAACGACCGCCTTAGGATGAGATGCAGCGGTCGCGCGGGTGCATCTAATAGGAGCGGTGAGCGGCGGAACGATAAAGGATAGCTCAGAGGAGCAGATTCCGTTTGAATATTGGTAGAAAAGCGAGAGGTCACCAACAACACGCCGGTGAGAAAGTGGCTGGAGATGGCACGTTAAGGCCGGGTCGCCAATTAGTCGAATTGCCCTTCTCTGGACGGCATCAAGTATAGACAGGGTAGTAGGAGCAGCAGCTCCCCAGACATGAGAGCAATACTCCAGGCCAGGTCTTATCTGGGCTTTATATAGAGTGAGGAGGTTACATGGTAAGAAGTACTTTCTGGCTCTAAACAGGTACCCAAGCTTTTTACCAGCCAATTGACGCAACGTGTTCGTGCTCCTAGCAGATTGAATGAGTGACTCCTTGGCAGGGCCCGGTTGTTCATTAGAACCTGGTGTTGGCTTGGGTACTTCTTGATTACTTTACTACTATTAGATTTTTAATAGATATTAATTAACATCACAAAATGTACAATTCATACCATTCAGAATTACATTCTGACAAGGTTACTTAAGAATGCAAATAAAAATGAGAAAATAAAAAGTATTTAACACATGTCAAAATCAGATACAGATGAGTCGCCATGTTTCTAGCATTCTTAAATGTACCCGATCTCTAAAAGGGGTGATACACGTACGAGCAAGTACGCGTACTTATGGCTCGATGACCTTTTTCACCTGTGTGTCACCGTAAGTACGCGTACTTTAAAACCGCCGCGCAAACCGCCGGCGACCCATTTGGTTTGAAATGTTGCTCGTAGCTTGTCTCGGCTCGTACTGCGAGCAGCGAGCCTCCACTTTGTTTCAGCAGGTCATCGATGCGCAACGCTTGTTGTGTTTTTTGTTTGTTATATGTTTTGTTTATTTAGGAAAATTATCAAAATGAGTGATTTCAGCTTCACGTGTCACCGCTTCGAGCCGAGTAAGTTCTGCGAACTTAAAAACCGCGTACTTAAAGTTCGTACGTGTGTCACCCCTTTTATAAGATTTAATACAGCTGATCACCTTTCGAGATGATTATTGTACTAACTGATACTTCTTTTCAAATCGTTCCATATTAATTCAATCGGATTCAAAATACAAAAATAGTTTCGAAGTCTTATAACTTCACTCGCATGGCTTCGTGCCATTTCATCAGCTTTTTATTAAAGTTGTAACTTCTACTAATTTCAATAACTAACTTTTTGTTTTAATTTCTGGTGAAATTGCGATACTTTGCTCTGTAAGAGATTTTATTATCTCAGCTTTTCTAAACGAAGAGTTCGGCATTTTTTCCAATATCCTCGAATTTCTATTTCTTTAACTTTTTCTGTTCTTCACTCTATAAATCAATCGAATACTGAAATATGAATATGAATTCTATATTATAAATTGTATTCCAACACTGAAGATTCAAATAGAAAGATAAAAATATTTGAATACCCGCTGAACACATCAATTCATTTAAATATGAATACTTTTTTAATATTCCAACTAAAAAAATACTAAGCGCACTTTAAACTTGATTTTTATTCACATGCTTATACTATATAGGAGATAAAATACCTGCCTATATTAGCTGAGAGGTAAAATACATTTTTTTAATACAGAGTGAGGTTAGATACAGTAATCGATTAATGAGAAACATTCTTGATTTTTGTTTATTAGAGTTTTATGGAAAATAAAGGCCGCTTTATTAAGCCTCGGTTGGACCGTCCATAACGATTAAAAACAATAATGCTTTGGCTCACAGATTGGCGATTTATCAACGAACAATTGAAGAGCAAGGTGTGGAGAATATGGCTTCCACCCACCCCACTATCCTGACCTGGCCCCATGTGACCGATTTCTTTCTTCTAGTCAAAAAAGAATTGTGAGGTGGAAGATTTTGGTCTGTTAAGACATTGTGACTGTGATGATGATAAAAGTCTCTTGAATATCACAGTCTTATCAAAAATTTTTTAATCTCAGTAAGTAAAATAATAAAAAACCCCGGACCACATAAGCTAGGTGATTTTAATGAACTTTTGTACTTGGCGAAGGTACAATTAGTTCTTTATTGACCCTAGTATTACTTTGGTAAACTTGCACAAAAAGTTTGCCTTATTTTGGTAAACATATACACAGAGTTCGAACACATGAACATATATAAAAGAAATGTTTATGATATTGTTTGCACGAGGTACGTTTTGAGATCCATTCATATAACTGCTCGTTTCTAGGCTAAGAATACATTAATTGTGAGACACAGCCTCGTACATTTGAGGGGACAGCAAAGGTGTCATTTCCAACACTGATTTAAATATTGAGATTCAATACTTACAGTACCGTCTGTTACAAGATGCATAGTTTTTGCCCGCATTGTAGACGCGGCCTAAAACGCCCTGATACACACATTTATACATACGTATTTGCCATGTAAAACAGGGACTCACAATTTCTTGCATGACACACTCTATTTTCAAACTACATATATAATACTTCAGAAGGCGATAGCTAAGACCTTAGTGAATGACAACTATTTTACATTTTATCAAAAAAGTTTTTTAATGTGCAAAAAAACTCGCAATTCAAAATCATACATTCTATAAATGCCTGTAATTTAACAACCAAACACGATATCAAAAAAAGGCTGAATAGTTGCACAAGCGAAAGCTTTCTTCTTCAATTTGCTCTTTGCGTCATTACTGTAAGTTTAAAAGTAATTTCAGGAGCTTGGAAATGCGAAATTCATTTTTATAGTTACCTTTGGACCTTACCTTTTGACCTTTTGACCTTACCTTTGGATTTTTGGACTTATCTGCCCTCATCTTAGACACACACACTGGAGAAAGGGAACAGGTGGCCACGCCTCCTCGCTAACACGGGAATATGTCTTTTCTTGGATTCTCAATTTCGCGCGTTATACCCTAGACCCTTAGTGGTTAAAAACGATTCTTAGGATTGATGAGGGTATGTCTAATGTCTATTCCTTTCAAGAGAAATCGACGTGTTTCGCAGGTACTGCCATAATGGAGCCTTATGTTTGCATACATTTCGCGCTTCCTGTAAACATAATGTAGACCCTTGGACCGCAGAAACCAAAACACATCCTCTGTATAGACAGTACCCATCAAAAAGCGGATATCCATCTAATTTCCATGCTCGGCCACAACCTCGTATTTCGTGTACCCCGTCTCAAGTTACACCTGGTGTGCTAGCGAGGATCGAAATCGAACACCGATAATTGTTATATTCCTCTGCAGACACAGATTGACATGCTCATGGGCGTAGGCGTAGGTCAGTGGCGTAGAAACAGTGCACACATAAAAAAATATCAATTCAAGAATTCTGGTAATCTTATATAGATATATTTGCGACAAGAATATCTGTCCTCGTTGTAAGAAAATTTACTTGATGATGGAATTATAGTTAATCTAAACCAAGAAATATGTATCTTTCACTTCCATATTCTGAAGAAATTATACTCTGAGAGTATAATTTTCCTCATACCTAAAATTTCAAAACTATTCGACCAAGTATTCTGCAGTTTCAATACAAACATCTATGTCTAGTCCATTGATACTCTTCACGATTCGTTCATCTGTTTGTCCTTCATTTCTTTCACTTTTAGTTGCTTTATATAATGAGGCAATCTATCAGAATGTCCTTTTCATTTCAAAATTACTATAATATGTGTTGAGTCTTCACGATGCTATGCCTCTGGTTCTGCCAGAAAAAGATATAAAATTAGGGGACAGTCGAATAGTGATTATCGTGATAAGAGAGCTGGCCACTACACGGTAGTGTTCAACCCGCAGAAAAATGTTTCTTTCCGCGAACCACAAACTGCAAAGACTATTTACGCAACGGTGAAAGTGATCACCAATCCCTTTTTGAGTGCACTCCAGGAGCTGTTGGATATTCATAAGTGGTGAGTGCTGACTCAACACTCCATCATTTTATAGTTTGATTTTTTTGCTACCTACATAACGCTATATATACATCCACAAAATGTACATTAGATATTCCAGTTTGAACATGTATATTTTGAATATTCATAGGACATTAAATGTACGTATGAAAAATGATATACACTAGTGTAATGTACTATGTATATTCACGTAGGTATATACATATGTGAATATACATAAGATGTTGGTCTATGTATCATATATACATCTAGAAGTTTACGCCCGCGCGAAGGACCGCTAGTGCCGCCATTGCTGATTTCTAGCCATTCATCTTCACCACGCCACGTGCACGTTGGGTCGTTGACCACCCTCATCACGAACAGGTGACGCCTGAAGGTGTTGTGACCCGTTAATAGGCCTACTAGCAATCTCAAGTTACTCCTATCCAGAGAGAGACAAAATCGTCCTATTCTCTCTGCAGGCCCTGCTAATAGTTCCCGAGCTTGACGGAGATGACCAGAGACGTTGTTCCATCTCAAAGAGTGTTGATTCTGGATCCACTCTCCAGTTGTTTTCCTAATCAAGTTTGCAGATAGTCCTAAGGCTGGTTCCGGGCCCACAAAACTGTTGCCGGATCCCATCCTAGCTAGATGATCCGCCATTTCGTTACCCTTTACCCCAGCGTGCCCAGGTACCCACATCAGTGATACCTTGTGTTTAGCTGAGGTGTCGTCAAGAGCCCCCCTGCACTCCAGGACCAGTCCCGACGTTATTTTCCAAGCACTCAGTGCTTTGATGGCTGCCTGACTGTCAGAGTAGATAGTAATCCGCCTCCTAGACCCGTCAATTTCCCGAATACGATTTACACAAGCAAGTATGGCATAGACCTCAGCCTGGAATACTGTGGTGTGCCCCCCAAGAGGGAGTGAAAGTGTTGTATGGGGTCCGTAGACTCCTGAGCCCGAGCCCTCTCTAGGAAGTCAACCGTCTGTGTACCAGGCCTATCCTCCTCCTTCGATGACTCTTCCCTTGACGGAAACACCACCGTAAATTTGCGGTTGCAGCGATGCGTAGGACAAAATATATCGCTCCTCGCCAACAGAATAGGACTATCCTCATGCAACTCTTCTAGAATCGTCGAATGTCCTTTGCCTGGATTCATAAAAGTCCAGCTACTCTGACTCCAGAGACGGAACCCAGTTTTTCTAGCTTCCCCTTGAACTACAAAGGAGGAAGATTCAATAGTGTTTCAATGGCACTCAAAGGTGTTATGCGCACTGCACTGGTTATACTAAGACATGCCAAACGTTGAACCCTTGCATATGGAAAGCTCGACTAAAGGCCTCAAAGTCATTTGTAAATAACTATGAATTTTATCTGTGCCTGTATGTTATATTGTTATACTATGATGAAAAGATTGTTGCGCAGTTACGGTTATAGGGACCTCATACACATATTCGTAAATAAGTGTATATGTAATATACAGGGTGGCCAATCGGGTGACGATAATAATTTTTTTTTAGATAGCCCGTACCGAGACCTATCCAAAACACCCCCATGTATGTGTACCGATTATTGATAGTTTTCGAGTTATGATTTTTTTTTTGAAAACCTAGAGATTTTCCAGTTTTTCCAAGAAATCGTCAAAAACAAAAACAAGAATGCTTTTTGGCTTTTATTTTTTTCTGCAATTATACTCAGTATTAAGCCTATTTTAATATCCAATAAAGAGAACCTGTACATACGAACAATAATTGAGTACATTTTGGGGCCAAAGTTTGAAATCTCTGTTTTTAGTCAGGAGACCAAAACCTTCAAAACAAGATTAAAAATACTTATGCCTGGTTCTGGAGCTTCAAACTAACCTTAAAAACTTTGCAAGATATTGCACTTTCGAAGTGATAATTAAAAAGTAGCACTTATGGGGATATTTTGCGCCGTACTTGAGTGTTAGAGGTAAAAAGGTGATAATTACGAATTCCCAAAATTATTTAAAAAACTATTATTTTGCTTTATTATGACAAATAGAAGAAAAAAAACTCGTAACAGCTAATAAACCCGATAATCATTGATGTTTTGATGACTTTTAATAAAAAAAAACTAATACCCAAATTGTGGTTTTTGAAGTGTTTTTGCTATGTACTATTGAACCTCTGCTAAATTAAGTTGTATGGAAAGTTCACAAAGGAAAGGAATAATAAATAATAATCTGACTTCCAATTTCATGGCACAATCACCTGGGAAGCGATGTTGTAACATACGCCATCCCTTTCTTTGCGAGCTCATGTCGGCGAAGCGCAGTTGTGTTAATTAATTTTCGGTAATACGCAAGGCAATGTTCGGATGGACCTAAAAAGGTGATTAATATCGCTAGGTCTTTCTCGACAGGTCAGTAGACAGCCTATCATGATTAATACAACAAGTTTTTCAGTTTTTCAACCCCCCCACCCCCCAAACACCCAAATTCCACCCCCACCCAAAAAAACGCAGAAAATGATCAAGAACCTCTAAAACGCCTAAAAACGAAGTTTGAGGAATATTTGAAATTTTTGTTTTAATTGCTCCGCCGCTCATGTACCGATTTCCAAAATTATAGCAGCATTTCCTACTAAGACCCCACAGCATGTTGCTGCCCAAATTTCATCACAGTCCATGCAGCGGTTACTGAGATTACGAGGCTAGAAAAACGCGTACAGACAGACAGATCGACAGACAGACCAACAGACAGACCGACAGACAGACCGACAGACAGACCGACAGACAGACAGACCGACAGACAGACAGACCGACAGACAGACCGACAGACAGACCGGCAGACAGACCGACAGACAGAACGATGGAAATGAGTGACGCCGATTTTCGTTATGTAGACGAATAAAACGCCCAAAAAACCTATTATCTCAAAATCGAAAATTTTTACGATCACAATCCTCCCCTCACCTATCGGTGTGGGAAGTCGAAGGGATGGCGTATGCTACGATAACGCTAGCCAGGTAATTCCGCCATGGAATTAAAAGTCAGATTGTTGTTTCATTATTCTTTTCCTTTGTTAACTTTCCATACACACTTAATTTAGCAGAAGTTCAATAGTACACAGCAAAAAGCACAGGTATTAATTTTTTTTATTAAAAGTGATTAAAACATCAATGATTATCATGCTTATTAGTTGTTATGAGTTTTTTTCTTTAATTTGTCATAATAAAGTAAAATAATAGTTTTTTAAATCATTTTGGAAATTCGTGAATTATCACCTTTTTACCTTTAACAGTCACGTACGGCGCAAAATGCCCCCATAAGTGCTATTTTTTCATTATTATTTCGAAAGTGCAATATCTTGCAGGGTTTTTAAGATTAGATTGGAGCTCCAGAACCAGGCATAAGTATTTTTAATTTTATGTTGAATGTTTTGGTTTCCTGACTAAAAACAGAGATTTCAAACTTTAGGCCCAAAATGTACTTAATTATTGTTCGGATGTACAGGTTCTCTTTATTGGATATTAAAATAGGCTTAATACTGAGTATAATTGCTGAAAAAAATAAAAGCCGAAAAGCATTCTTGTTTTTGTTTTTGACGATTTCTTGAAAAAAATGGAAAATCTCTAAGTTTTCAAAAAAAAAATCATAACTCGAAAACTATCAGTAATCGGTACACATACATGGGGGTGTTTTGGATAGGCCTCGGTACGGGCTATCTAAAGAAAAATTATTATCGTCACCCGATTGGCCACCCTGTATTTATGTAAATATAGTTGTGACCGGAATATAAACAATGGAGGTCGGTAGGCGTAACATACTCTTCTAAACCTTTTCCAGCTGTAGTTTCTAAAGCGTCAACTGATAATTCAAAACAGTCAGTCAGGTCAAGTCGTCACTTGTAATTTCAAATTGTCAGGTGTAAATTATGTCTGTGATTTTGAATGGCGAGCTACAATTCTGAAAACTATTGACAATATTTGTGTTATTAATGCATTTTACGGGTTCACAACATGTCTGTTAAGACATTGTGACTATGATGATGATGATGCTAACCACGTAATTAATAAATATAACAAAAAGTAACGGTCCTAACTTGCTTTCTTAAGGGACACCTAACGTTACTATGTTCAAGTTTTCTGAATTATCTTTATAAATAAATTATCTTCTATGAAATCACACGGAATAGGTTAACTACTACGTACAGAATTCGTGTTTAGGTGATGTAATTGAAAGCTGAGTTATGCTAACGCATGGAAGGCATCAAATCAGTTTACCTGGACTTATTTCAATCTTCGTTATAAATCTGAGCCGATCTCTACTGTCGGCGGACTATCGATTCCAATCGTTTTTGCAGCTCCAATAAAGGGTTAAAATGGAGCCGGGTTCACAATAGAAAGGAGCGCTCCCGACTTTGATCTCTGCATTATCTTTTAAGGGACCTTAAATAATAATATGGTAATTGTCGTCTTTGTAGTGGAGATACCAGAGTTGCCGGGAAACTATTCACGTGCTCAAGTTGTTCAACATCTTTAGATATCCAGCCATTCAGCAACTATTCTTCGGATTTAGGAGTATGGTTAGTACTTTCACACAAGATATTACGGAAGCCCTTCAAGCATACCATCCGACATAACTTAGGTATATAAGATAGGACTTTTCACTAATCACTAATCTGATGAGTTTGTTTGATCATCTTCAACTGGTCGCAAGCACCTTGTTGAAACTAAGGGCCTAAGGTCAAACCTATCATACACAGCAACTTCAGGGGTATCACAAGGGTCTCCACTTGGGACTTTGCTCTTCATAATATTTATTAACGATTTAGCTAATATATTGCGCCTGCCAGTTAATATAACTAAAAGAAATAATACAAAATTGTCCAGGAAAAAGGCACCAATAATCTATGGCTACATAATATATATCACGATTTTGTACCAAATTCATAAATAAAAAGATCTTGGTATTAAGAGTACATGCGATAGTACTCTCAATTTTAACGACCACATAGGTGAACTACTATCATCAACCAACAAGACGCTGGGTTTTGTTATTCTCTGAGAATTTTGACGACATCCGCGGTGCAAAGTCACCTTTTGAACTCCAAACTGGAGTTATGCCAGGATCATCCATGCTATGCAAATATGTAACAGACAAAACCTGGACTCGTCGGAGATGGCCGTCTAATGCCTTTCAGCATGCTATTGTCGGTGTTCTTGATACCAATCTAACCGTCGGCGACGATGATTTGCAGTGAGTGGAAGCACTAGATGCGAACGATATGATCCATTTCATGCAATCTGTGGTACACCATGGGAGTTCAAAGGGGTCTCCCAATGATTGCATATCAAACGTCAGCAACAGCTCAAATCTTTTTTTACCAAGGGGAAACCGCTTGGCGAAGGAAGCTGGCATAGTGGCTTCAAGTACAAGTTTTTGGTGCTCCTCCATTACTTCTCTTCCATTTTCTTTTTTCTCTCCACCTCCATTACATCTCTCGCCTTTCGCTCAATGACATGTCAGGTAAAACTGGATACAATCTCCCAGTTCTGTTCTGAATTTAAAATTTTTGACATGACATTAGCAGGGGTTACTTTTTCTAGACTTTGAGCTACTGTGTCAGGTTTCCATTGTATACGCTCAACGAGATGTGCTCTACCGAGTCTACCTGATAGCAGATAGTTTCCGATATTCTTGAAAACATCCATGTCCACTTATCATCTGAGTGAGAGAACAAGCCATACCTCCGTTGTGTCTTGAAGGGCCAATAGTCATAGATACCAGTCTGCAGTTCTCCTACGTGTTCCAGAACCTCTAGCTTGCTGCATTCACCTTCCTTCGACTCATGCGTGTCATGCTGCTGCTGTAACTATGTCCAGGCTACGCCACATGGTTACAGCAATTGCTCTGAAAGAAGCACCACGTTTTCGATGGCCTACAATCCGACCCCTCTCAAAGGGTGTTGACTGCGTAAATTGGGGTTGTCGTCTTCTACACATCATTTTTACACATCCAACTATAAGTCTGTCCACTGAAGAAAAGGAGTAAAAAATTATTTCAAACTCATATTTTGGGGCTTTATTCGGATAAATCAAACTTAATTTTTCTGTTTATAATAACATCACTGCTCTCAGTATGCAGTTTTGTAGACGGTGTGCGTATGACCATACAGTAAAAATTTACATATATTGTCCATGGTTACTCCGTTTGTTCGGTGGATAAGGTATAGTCTCTCGCCATATGTGCAACGGATATCGTCGTTATTGGATCGACAGAGAGGCATGCTTTGTTTTATATGTACAGAGTTGTTTGGAGGAGCGGGAGGAGCCATGGAGGTAAATAGCGTCTGAATGAACAACAAGTGTTAGACTTATACTAGAGAGAGTACTGCCAAGCTTTGCACACATTTTCTAAGCACATATCCCTTTTTTTGTAGGTGTTCGGATTTCGCTCGAGAGTATACCTTGTGACCACAATTATTGATCATACTCATAAGTACTTTGATCATAATACAATTTGCGAACCTGAAATAGATTTGGTAGAAGTAACGTGACAACATTGGCTCGCGTTCCTTTGGTGCCATCAATTGTTATAGTATATTATGTTTTGTTTTCACTCTATCTTTTTCTATTATTCATTAATGACCTATGCCTATGTATATAAAAACAAATCCAATTTTCTTAGTCTCAAAAATGATCACGCTTATTCTACTAGATCTAAAGAGTTGTTTGTTCCTCCGAAACATCGTACTGTAGCATACCAAAAATCTTATATTTGTATGGGCTGTAAAATTTTCAACAAACAGCACATACTGTTGCTACTTTCAAGCAAAAAATGAAAGATTGTCTTATAGAAAAAAGCTTTTACAGTCTGGAAGAGTTCTTTAATTAATGTCTGTTTTTAGTATCTACACATTATTTTAATTTTTCATCTTGTTTACCCATTTTCTTTACGTTAAATTTGTTACGGAATATTTGTATATGCTATATAACAAACAATAAATGAACTATTATTATTATTATGGGACTCTGTTGAATGCCAGAGGCTTTATTTTGCTGATAATCTGAAGATATATATAGTGATAAATAGTGTCAACGATTGTAAATTTTTACAATCTCAATTAAATTCTGTGCACTCCTACTGTTTGAGTAATAATCTTCAACTCAACATAAGTAAGTAAGTAAATTGTGAGTTATACCAGAAAAAACCTGGTTTGCGAGTACACTTGTTCCATTGAAGGTTTTGGTCTGAAGAGATGTCACACTGTGTGTGACTTGGATGTAATATTTGATCAAAATTTGAGTTTCGGTAATCATGTAGGATTGAAAAAAAATGAGAAGCACTGCAAGTATATGGATTTATAGTGCTTTACTGTAGAAATTTCTACAACATCAATTCAATGAAACTGTTGTATTTCTCGTATGTTAGATCCAAGTTGGAATACGGTAGTGTTATATGGCATCCCCACTGAAATCTGCTATATAGCCTTCTTATTGAAAAGGTGTAACGCAGGTTTCTGAATTTTTTTTGTTTCAGAATTGGTGAAATTTATCCAGAAAGGGGTATTAGCAATGCAAAGCTTTGTATTCGAGCTGACCTCTCAACTTTGACATAACGGAGAAGCTGTGCCTCATTAATTTTTGCTTTCAAGCTGTTAAAAAAATTGACCTATTCTCCTACAATTTTGGAACAAATCGAGATTCATAAACCTTCGTTTTCTTTCTGCAATCATGTGATTTTTAGACTACTTCGAGCAAGGAAAAATATATTGAAGTCACATTTTTTCGACGACTATTCATAATATCATAAAAATCCCGAATGATTGTGAAGAGAGTGAAGAATGATTCTTATCCTTTTCTTTTATATGCTTATGTTCGCATTTTTTGGAATCTGTTTGACTTCAATAATATGATTAATATTTTTTTTTGTATTACGAATTCACATTATCCTCTAAATGGGTAAAACTGTTGAACAATAAACTATAAAGTCATTGTTATTATTATTATAACAACAGAAAAAACTTTCAAAGTTCGATCGGCTTAAACGATTTCAGATTATCGGGCTTCTACTAAAAGCAAGCATATCGTGAATAGTAATAACGAATGATCAAATAGATTGGAACATGCACTGAAACGAAGCCAACAAATATCGGCACCAAATTAACTAATTCCACGGAAGTGCGATTACTTCCCGTGCACGGAAGCACGACCCCCTCGCTCCAAAGCTCTAAACCAATAAGAATCAACGGCAGCTATTATTCCTCTAAAGCTCAGGTAAAGGGACATTATTCAGTTCCGGAGGCCCCGATGCGCGAGTGGAGGGGGGCCGCATCTAGCAGGCTCTGAAACAGAAACGCAACGGCCGGCCGGCTTCAGCTTTTCAGTTCGGTTTCAGCAGCGGTTGACGTCGGAGCTCGACACACGACCGTTTGTCGGGTACGCTAAAGATACGAAAGGATAGCACGCGGATACGGAGATAGGTGTGATATGTTTGTGTTGCTGACTAGTGCTTTGTGATTTGGTGTTGGTGTTAATGGGATGCTATTTGTTTGGATTTAGGTGAGTTCTTTCGGTGAAATTGGAAAACCTTTCATTCGAATATAGTGCCAAGCGGACAAGTCGTTTTTTTTAAAGTTTCACGTATGTGAAGTTGTAAGGCAAGATATTGTATCAGCTTTTCACAGATGAACATCACAGAAAAATAACTTCAACAGGGAACCTATATCAGCAGGTTATTGAGTGTCGTATCAGTGGTTCAAAAACAAAATGATAAAGCTTCTTATAGGTATTCTAAGATTGTTCTAATTAAGTTAGCAGAACTGTCTGTTCAATGGAATACCATAATATAGGTTTGTCAAGTGTCCTCCTTTCAGGAGGACATTCCCCTCTTCTATCGCTAGCCCTTTGAAGCTTCTTATTTAGCAAAAGCTTTCTCATTTAGTAAAACTGGTTTATGAAAGTCGTGTGAAGACAAAGGCTCTAAGACATGAGATTGGGCGTCTTTTGAGTCTTAAAAAAATCACCCTCTGAAAACAGCAGGATTTAAAGGTTATGTTTTTGTCTCATGAAAAAATCAAACTCTATTATCTTAGCGTATAAACCCGTGATTCCCTCTTCCCTGCATTTTGCGTAGGGATTCATCCAAGCCAAGTAGCTTGAATTTTTTCTTAAATACCCACTTGACTTGAAAGCTCAAGCTTTTGAAAATTTAATATTTGACTTGACTTGATTTTCAATCTGAACTAGGTACTTGACTTGATATCAAGTAAAATCAAACTACTTGATATTACTTGATATCGATCTGTAAAATGCCAATCGAAGCGTTGAAACCCCGATGACTTTAAAACTTTAAAGCTAACCAACACAGAACGGTCGTTAACTGAACGAATTTGCCAGTACCTTAATGCTTTTAAGAGTATTTCCATCATTTTTGCATTAATGTGCTGCTCGGTAGACTAGATTCGTGGGCTATGGAACTTGACAATAAACCTGATCGAGATGAAACCGAGGAACAGATTATAAATAGTATTCAAGCGGCAAGGGACAGTACTGAAGATATTTTAGAATGGTGTAAAAGACACGAATGTATTTTTCCAAACCTCGCCGTAATGGCCAAAGACTTTTTGGCAACGCCAGCTTCTTCAGCTCCAGTTGAAAGGCAGTTTTCTAGAGCTGCCTTAACTCTTCTAACTAAATCGATTAGGTGATAACTCCGTTAGAAGTCTTATGTGTCTCAAATCATAGATGGCAGATGAGGATATTAAATCTCTTCTGTGTCATCGGTATCGATTGCTCTGGCCATTAGCCTCGTGTTCTGTGTAGGCTTTGTTACTGATTTCCGGTGCCACTCTAGGAACAGCACTGTTAATTAGAAGCCAACAGTGAAGGCTTAGGTGGAGATTCTTCGCTGAGCTTTTTTATGGATATTTATATTATATGGTATTTTTGATTTAAAAAACCAGAAATAAATTTCCACTTCTAACGAGAATCGAAACCCGGATCTTTTGGTCACGGGCCCTCGACTCTAACCATTGAGCCAACCCACCCCCATTTGAGTTTGTTGTTTTTCTATGTATTATTGTCAGAGCTCAGAATATTTCGTATTTTTATTTCACATTAGGTACTACATTCATTATTTAAATAAGTTTGTTGGAGTTTTCGTTTTTGGATATTTTTTTTAAATAAAAGATTACATCTTTATGTACATAGAATTTATAGTTATTGCGTTTTGGCAGTTAATCAGATGAATATCAAAAAAGAATTAATTTTTCAAGAAAAATCAAGTAGTTAGCTTGAAAAACTTTCGAAAACAAATATTTGACTTGATCTTGACTTGATGTCAAGTCAAGCAGCTTGAAAATCAAGTCAAGTCGTGAATCTCTAATTTTGCGGCGTGATAGTAAATTTTACACCTCAAACACATGGTAATGATAGCTTAATAAATTATTTACTGGTAGTGAGAAGAGAGTGAACTTTGAGAAATATTGCATAAATCTTTTCCCTCAAATAACAAGGGCCTCTTTTGCTGTACGAAAAGACTGTAAAAAGTTTATTAAGAAGCAACAAAAGTCTTTAACGACTGATGTAGGTTATTACTGGAGAAAACTATTTAGTTAATGGAAATTCTGAAACTTATCTTCACATTTACCATGCTTTTTTAGAAGATAACAATATAGATATCAACATCAATGGAACACCAATGAGTAATATACGATATGCAGTTTTTTGACAGAAGCCCTAGAAACCTTACAAACCGTGTTAAATGAAGTGGTGGAAACTTTATAGTGAAAAATATGGGCTCTCATTATGATGATTTGTTGCCTCACTTCAAAAAATGGTGGAGGTGCCTGTAAAGATAAAGGAACGGTACATTTTTCGTCTTTTGAATGAAAAGGTTTTACTCTACCAGTATTTTGCTAGTGTATATACATATCAATTTTGAGCTGAATACACACTGCGTATTGTGCTTGAAATTCCGATAAAAAACAGCGGAGAAAAATACGAGGGGGATAAAACGGCGGATCATATCCGAAACAAATGAACGGAAAAATTCACGGATAGAACTGCGGAATAAAGAACTCCCGATTTCTAAAAGGATTGCAAACGTTTCGCTTTTTCTGTTTCATTCGGCATCCCTAGGGAAAGTTATTGCAGGCATATCGGCGTAATGAAACTTTGTCTTTTGCTGTTGATACGTATCCAAAGTACTAGGTACGTGAAATTGTCAGGTCATTTCAATAAGAAATTTCATTTCATAAGTTTATTTGATAGACCGATAAATAAACCGTGATTTAGGAAGGAAGGAGTCAAGGAGTTTAGCCTAGTATTCTCCACGTTATCGCAAAATTGTTGTATGTATCATAGTCTTTTTCGGTTTTACTTCTCAATATTTTAATGTTGTTTTTGGTGACATTGTAACCTTCATTTTGCCGGTTTATTGCTTTATACGTCTATAAAGTATATTGCAAAAGTGACATACCCTGGATTCTGTAACTTGAATTAAAAAATATAATGAAATATTCTAGTCTCAGTTACGCTTCAATCCATAATTTTTCGATACAAAACATTAATCTCTGCACCATACGGTTTCGTACTTTTTACTAGGCTTCAAAAGGCTCATGATTCATATTTTTTTCAAAACCCTTCTGAAGCAAAGGCAAATTCGTGAAACTCTATTCCAAGCATTCGGAAACTTATATGAATCCATGATCAGGGCTACATTGAAATGCATGACAAGCGACAATCTTAAATAGGATGGCAATTACTTACAAAATTTAGTGCGATTGCTACGAAAAGATGTTACAAGAAATAAACGTTACACAAAAAGCACAAGATACGTAGAAATGCAGCTACGTGGAGACAATTAAAATCAATGTCATGAAAGTATATAAAATATAAAACGTATTAAAATTAAATTACAACCTGCTGGCTACATGATCATGCGGTCGTAAATTATAAGCAGAATCAATGACACCTGTATTTTGTCAATCTATAATGGCAGATGACATAGATGGAGAAGATGAAAATTCCAGATGGCCCTGTTTGACAAACCTGCCTGCAAACTTCAACTGCGTATTACCGCTCCATTACCACTTGTTGAATAACATACTATTATAAAAAATCTTTGTCAAAATATCTTTCACCATAGGTATTTTTTCCACTAATTAGTCTACGAAATTACTTTTTGGCAAAAAAACATTTAATAACGGTTCATTCATGTTAATAGCTAATTACTAGAAGGCTACGTTAATTTATTTATCCATAGATGGTCTGAATACTCGGGAGAACTAATTTAATTTTACTACATCTTGTAAGATGAAAAGTTCCGTTACAGCAAGCAGATGATGCAATGTTATTCATTTAATACCTATGTACGTAACAACGGTTACGGTTAAAACTGTTTAAGAAAAGGTACTTTTAAAGTGCGAATGGAGTTTCCTTCCTAACAGTCAAATATCGTTCGGAAATTGGAATACTTGGAATATTAACACGCTTTTTTAGCTTCACCTGTATATTTGTCTGTTTATTTGTTTGTGAGCGTGTAACTTCTGCTTTGGATTAAGAGGTCGGACCGAATACTGAACGCTCCAACTTTGTCGCGAAAACCATATCGACGGCTTCAAATCCATCGGTTTTATCCACTAAGACATGGCACAGACACCTTGAAGTTTGTTTATATTACACAGAGGCGTAGTAACAAGAGCTTAAAGGGCGTGACATACAACTAATTAGGCGTTGGTATTTTTGCGAAATTTATTCAGGAAAATCGGCAGCTTTAATTATTGTTTATGCAGTAATAGTAATAATTATGGTATGAGTATTAATCAAAAACCCTCATATTCATTACACAGAGCAATAATTAATACCGTCAAAAAAACTAAGAAAGACGCCTTAATGATAAAATTAGCTAAAAAACTAAAATTAGATACAGTTTAAAAAATGGAGTCAAGTTGATTGACTCAGTACTTCCCACACATAACAGTTGCAACCAAATCATCGCCTGTCGCCTAAAAACATCCAACCCAAAAACTAGTAAATAGTTTCCTAAGTCTCTCTGTAGGAACTAAAACGACACAATTCAGCTTCAACTGGACGACACGGAACAATCAGGAACCCCCAAATTGCTTAAAAACGAAGTTTGAGCTATTTTTATATTTTTAGTTTTTTATTTCTGCGCCGCCACGACGCTGACACGATTTTTGAAAACCATACGCATTTTTCATCCTTGCCGCGGTAATAATACTGTGTCTAAATTTCATTAAAATTAATTCTATAATTTCCATGTTACTAAATTCAGAACGATCTAAATCAATACCTACCCATACCAATACCAAATCCCTTGATTTCTGTTTGGTAATAGCAAAGGCAATGTTCGGATAGACCTAACAAACGTCTATTATGCCGCTAGGTCTTTCTTTCACAGGTCAATGGACACTATCATAAATGAAATAAATTTTTGAGTTTTACAACCCCCCACCCCCTAACCACCCCAATTTCACCCCCACCCAAAAAAAGTAAAAAATGATCAGAAACCCCTAAAACGCCTAAAAACAAAGTTTGAGCTATTTTTATATTTTCAGTTTTTTATTATTGCTGCGCCGCCACTGACCGGATTTTTCCAAAACATACGCATTTTCCCTACTCGCCGTGGCAGCAATACTGTGTCAAAATTTCATTAAAATCCATTCGATAATTTTCGCGTTACACAATAAAGAACAATCTAAAACAACACTCGGATGTATACATCACAAATTATTGTCCCATGGTTTCTATTATAAGCAAGGCAATAAATAGATGGATGGACCTAAAAAATTGTATTATGCCGCTAGGTCTTTCATTCACAGTTCATTAGATAGCCCATTATGAATACAACACATTTTTCAGTATTACAACCCCCCACCCCCCAACCACCCCAAATTCACCCCTACCCAAGAAAAAGTAGAAAATGATCAGAAACCCCTGAAACGCCTAAAAACGTAGTTTGAGGCATATTTGGAATTTTTCGCTTTTTGCTAATTACTCCGCCCCCCGTATAACGATTGTCAAAATTACAGGAACATTACCTACTACGACCTCACAGCATAACGCTGCCCAAATTTCATCACAATCCATGTAGCGGTTACTGAGATTACGAGGGTAGAAAAACGCGACAGACAGACAGACAGACCGACAGACAGACCGACGGAAATGAGTGACGTGGATTTTCGTTATGTAGACATCATAAAACGCCCAAAAAGCGTATTATCTCAAAATCAAAAATTTTCGCGATCACAATACTCCCCTCACCTATAGGTGTGGGAAGTAAAACAAAAAAAACCGGCTTTTAAGAGTTAAAAATAATTTTTAAGATAGTAGCACTAACTGGTTAGTGTAAATCATGAAAAACTTACATAAATAAATTGAATTACACAGGACTTATAAAACCGCTGTTCCTTTTTTTGTTCTTTTACCTGATTGGTTCCCTCAGGTGTGTTCCAAGGTTCCGTATTGGGCCTACTACTATCTTTAATATATACTTTCGATTTGTCCAAAGTTGTTGATTATTCACTCAGTAACTGCATTACTGTAATCCAGAAGATGTGACTAATCGAAGTATAATGTTGCAAAATGATATAAATCAGCCCCAATCTGAATATAAATCCAGGAACGTCCAAAATTATGTTGTTTTGTAGTGAGCGAAAGAAAAATTACGTTATTTCAAAATTAAAAATTCAAATCAATAACCAAAATTTGCAATTTGTTGCCTGTACAAGTGCTATTAACAAGAAATTTCATTCGAGATGGCGAGCGATGTGCACGTATGTGGCGTGTGCTCTCAAAATTTCATCGTTAGTTCGAAATATGTAGCGTGTACAAAGTGCGAAAAACGTTTTCATAACCAATGTGTATCTATTAAAGACGATGTGCAAAAAACTATTGGCAAATCGGATAATCTTATGTGGTTCTGCGATAACTGTAAAAAAAGTGCACAACAGATGTTACAAGAAATGAAACAAGAAGCAAGCAACGAGACCGTGGTATACAAAAAGGAAATAGAATGTCTGAAAAGGGAAAAATCATTGTTGGAAAAACTATTACAGGAAATTGAATTTTCGCATGATTTACTGAAATCTCAGGTAAAACGCAATGCTGAAGGTCACTGCTCATCGCTAGATACCCAGGTGATGTCAACAAAAACTCCTGAGCATAGGCTGGAATACAGCACGGTTGCAAAAAAACAGCCGAAAAAGGAGTCTGCTATTTTATTAGTGAAAACAAGTGACCAAAATGATAACACAAATATTATGAACCACATAAAGCGCAATATCAACCCTGCAGAATTAAATATACGCATAGACGGCACAAGGAAAACTAAAACTGGGGTAGCTGTTTACTGTGATAAGGCGAGTGACATAAATAAATTAGAAAATGCCTTGAAAACCAAACTTGGTTCCACTTATCAAATTCATCAGCCAAAAAAGTTCAATCCTCGTATGATAATATTAAATGTGACGTTGGATGATGAACTGAACAGTAATGAAGCCATTACCCGAGATATAATTGGCCTAAATGATCTAGAGGAGCTACAAGATGCACAAATTAAAGTCATTACTAAGCTGAAGACACGAAATAATGACCATCACATAGTCATAGAGGTTTCGCCTGACGTCAGAAATCTATTCATCCGGAGTGGCCATATTTATCTGAGCTGGGGAAGATATAGTGTTGCTGATCATCTAAATGTCATCCAGTGCAGAAAGTGCTTCAGTTTTGGACACCATGAAAAGGACTGCCGATCAACCAACCCTGTCTGTGGTAAATGTGCAGGTAACCATCAAAATGTCTCTTGTAGAGCAACTGAGAGTCAGTGTATAAACTGTATAAACTTCAATAGGCAACGTCGTGCTAGTCTTAACATAAACCATAGCGCGTGGGATAAAAATTGTCCGGCATATAGAACTGTCATCAGAAATATGCAAAGTAAAGTTAATTATGGTTAAGTTTGGACACCTGAACGTGCGTTCCTTATTATCTGACTTTTCGAAATTTGTAGATTTAATAAGTGAGGATTTTGATTTATTTGCCATCACAGAAACATGGTTGTCAAGCAGTATACCTACTAGTAGTATTAGTTTAACTAATTATAATTTTTTTCGTAATGATCGTGATGGGCGTGGGGGAGGAGTAGGAGTATATGTGAAATCATGTTTGCCTGTAACCATTCTTGACATAAGTACTGATAACTTAGCAATGGAAAGCCTGTGGATTAAAATTATCATACATAAAACAGTATTTTGTGTTGGAATTGTTTATCGACCTCCGTCAAATAATTGTAACGACTTTGTTCTAGCGATGGATAATATTTTACCACAATGTCTAACTAACTTTGAAAATGTGATGGTTCTTGGTGATTTTAATATTAACTTGCAGCAACCTGACAATGTACTTAGTTCTTGTTTTAAATGTTACGGTTTCACTCAGCTAGTTATGGAACCTACTAGGATAACATCCTCTACATCTACCCTGTTAGATGGGGTTTTTACGAATGCTGTACATTTCTGCACTGATGTCTTAGTTCTTGATTCTAACGCGATATCAGACCATCAGCTTGTGTGTTGCCATCTGCATCTTCCTAACAAAGTAAATGCTCAAAAATTTGTAACTTTCCGAGATTATAAAAATTTCGATGAAGTTACCTTTTCCAGAGATTTAGCCAATATTGATTGGTTTAAAATAATTGAAATTGAAAATATTGACGATAAGGTCAAATTTTTTACTGAAAATATTGTAAACACTTTTTGTCATCATGCGCCAGTTAGAACAGTAAGAGTAAGTAAGCCACGTGCTCCATGGCTGACTTATCCTCTGCGAATTATACTCAAGGAAAGAGATGACGCACTACGCAAATTTAAGGCCGACAAAACACCGGCGAACTGGAATGCCTATAAGGAAAAGCGAAATTTCGCACTTGCGTCGATAAGGCGTGAGAAGACTGCTTACTTGTCATTTCTAGAACAAAGACGCATGTCTAAAGAACTCTGGCATGAACTTAAAAACCTAAGTGTTAGCTCAACCAAAAATCAATCCACTAAGTTGCCAGAAGACTTACGTGACCCAACTCATGCAAACAATTACTTCTGTTCTGTTTTTGATAGGTCTGAAGCTAACCCATTAGTTTTAGATTACTACGAAAAAAATTTGTTTAATATGAATAAATTTTCATTCGTACCTGTCGACCCCAGTGTGATACAATCCGTGGTTATGTCACTTAAATCCAATGCGGCAGGGATTGATACTATTTCATTATCTATGTTGAAATTGTGCTTACCTATAATCATCCCTTATTTGACACATATCGTAAATGTTTGCTTGGAAACAGGCTACTTTCCCAGCTCTTGGAAAGTAGCCTTAATCAATCCCGTGCCTAAGGTTAAAAATCCCAAAGAATATTCAGACTTAAGACCAATTAGTCTATTATGTGTCCTGTCAAAGGTGTTAGAAAAAGTAGCCTATCTTCAAATTATTGAATTTGTGAACACAAATGGTATCCTTCCTGCTAGTCAGTCTGGCTTTAGAAAATCACACAGCACTACAACATCACTTTTAAACCTAACTGATGATATATTTATAGCTTTAGATAATAAAATGTGTGTTGCACTAGTCTCTATAGATTTTTCAAAAGCATTTGATAAAATCAGTCATAAATTATTATGTTCTAAATTGAAGTACTATGGGTTCGACAGTACTTCCTTCAATTTTTTTAAGTCATATCTGCTCGATAGATCACAGTGTGTGACCATCGATAACAAGGTATCAGATGCAACAAAAGTTTTCTCCGGGGTTCCGCAAGGCTCCATATTGGGTCCGCTGTTGTTCCTGATTTACATTGCCGACATTAATAATTCTGTAAAATATTCCGTCATATACTCGTACGCAGATGATACGCAGCTGTTGTATTTCTTTAACAGTAATGATATGGAAGTTGCAAACTTTGAATTGAATGCCGACATCAGTGCATTATGTTCGTATTCAAGTAAGAACAGTTTAATTATAAATAGTGATAAGTCAAGTGCTCTGCTATTCTGTCATGATAGTAAAAAGGATAATATCAAAGAAAACCTTAATATAACAGTGAATGAAGATTCTCTAAACTTTTCCGAGTGTGCGAAGTGCTTAGGACTTATTATAGACGAAAAATTAAGGTTTCATAGTCATATAAGCAATTTATTACAAGGGGGTTACGTAAGATTAAGATTATTGTACGCAAATAAGTCCTTGTTAAATTTTAAGATTCGAAAAAAATTATGTGAATCCCTGATCATGTCTGTATATAGTTATTGTTGTATAGTGTATTATCCCTGTCTCGACTATGCATCTCGTTACAGGCTCTCCGTTGCACAAAATAATTGTATACGATTTATTTTCAATCTAAGAAAGTTTAGTCATGTATCTAATAATTACACTATTATCAGGTGGTTGAGAATGCCGGAGTTAGTCAATTATCACTACCTAATATTTTTACACAAATTAATACATACTGGCACACCTACCTATCTCAGACTAAAGCTCCTATTCAGACATAATGTTCATGACAGAAACATTCGAAATTCCTCATTACTCACTGTCCCCCGTCATGCCACAACTATTTTTCAAAGGAGTTTCAGTTATAATGCTGTTCATCTTTATAATCGCTTTGAACCATATATAAGAAATATGTCTGCTGATAGATTTAAGAAACGTATCAAGTTTTTACTTTTACAGAATTGATCTTAATAACATCCCTCTATAATCCCCCCTGCCCGTAATCTCTTATGTCGTATTAATTGTATATACTTTTTCGTTTAGTTTAACATCTTGCAGTTATACTCGCAATAGTATTAAGTTACCCACGAATTAAGTTGCAAATGTTTTAGGTCACCAGAATATATGATTCGCAATATTCAGTAACATCTTTTTAGGGTGTAGCGGATGGTTAGGTGTAAGAATAGCTTTAGCTAAATCTCGCCATCGTGCTACCATCTCATGTTGTAGATATGTATTCTACTTATTTAATAAAGACGATTATTATTATTATTATTATTATTAAATTGAGGTTAATCTAGGTTTTTCTCAAAAACTTATCTGAGGCGTTGATGATATCAGTCTTAAATTACTGTAATATTTTGTACTTTCCTTGTTTGGACTCCCTTACTAAGAAAATAACCCAGATAACACAAAACAATGTAACTGAGTTCGATTTATCTTTAGAATGCGTAAATTTGACCATGTTTCAGCTAAATTCTCTCTATTTAAAAGTTAATTTTTAAAACCTGTTGGTAACCTCATTGTTTAGGTGTAAGAGTAGCGCTAGCTAGACTCCGCCAATGAGGTTTTCTATGGTTTGTGTTAAATAAACACGAATATTATTAACTAACTAATAATTGACTAACAATATTATGGAATAATTAAACATTCACCTATATGATGTGGTCTCCGATATTGACAATTCTGACATTTGAAACCTGACTCCTGACAAACTCGCAGAATCCTGAAGAATAAATTGCGTAAAACAAAACAAATAACAACTAACACAAAAATAAATATTTATAATGGTATAGTAAAAAGTATAACCTCATACGGAGCTGAAACATGGGAGATTACCGAGAGAAATAAGGAAAGATTAATAGCTGTTGAAATGGATGCGTAACGTAGAAGCTGAAGGGCGTATAGACTCCAGCATAAGAAATCATGACATAAGAAGGCGAACCAACATGGAAAAGACAATTGTGGAAAACACAGAGGAGAAAAGACTATTATGGTACGATCATTTGCGAAGAACGCAGGCAAATAGGTGGCCCCAAAAAGGCATGGAGTTGGACTCCAACTGAAAGAAGAAGGAAAAGAGGAAGACCCAGGAAGGATTGGAACGAAGGAGTTAAAGAAGCCATGGAAAAAAGAGGAATGGGAGAGGATGCATGGCGAGATAAAAAACTGTGGCAAATAGGATGCGAGAGACGGCCAGTTTAGCTGTAAAAAACTCGTTGATATAAAACAATACAAGTAAAATCCAATTGGTTCAAAAAGCTGAAGCCATTTTTGCTCAAAAATAGCATGGTCTAAAGCAGTCTTCACCCGCAATTCATATATCATATCGCTCCAGAACGTCTCCACCTCGGTCTCCACCTCCTTTTATGACCAACATTTTCTGATTACCATTATCCTATAACCACAAAACCGACATCATGAGAACAGATTCAACACTCGCAACGCGTTTATCTAATGGGAAACGAATTTTTATTTCTTTGTTTGGTAGTCGTGGTGTTATCTCGGTGTAAATAGAGATAAGTGCAGTATAAACACAGCCATTGTACTCGGTGTTATGTGTATGTCAATAGAGGGATGTTTGCCGCAAATAGGAGAGATCATTCGCACCGGATTCTGTTGTTTTCAGAAGATTACGGCGAAACGTTTATTGTTGTTCTTACCGCTTTTGATTATAATGGAGCTCGATTTGCTGAGGTGCTACTTCCAGTTATGGCGAAGATAATTTTATTGTACCAGGAGGCAACTGTTGATCACAAGCTTTGAACCACATAATTTGAATTGTCATAACAACATTTGGATTGAAATTATGTTATCGCGACGCTAGGTTTACAGTTAAGGCGGCTCCTTCGGAGAGCATAAACGGTCATTTTCAAGTGATTTCATCCCAATTCCTGACGCTCTAGTTTCAATATTTTTGCATGACATTTATACATGTAGTTTAAAAGGGAATTACACAGGGGATTATCGAAGCATTTTTTGAAAAAAATTGATTGAACATGAAATATGATCGCTTGAAGTTGCCTATTTTCTTCGTCAACTTTGTAATTTTTTTAAGGAA
Organism: Callosobruchus maculatus; assembly: GCA_951848785.1. Classification (NCBI taxonomy): domain Eukaryota; kingdom Metazoa; phylum Arthropoda; class Insecta; order Coleoptera; family Chrysomelidae; genus Callosobruchus; species Callosobruchus maculatus. The sequence continues at coordinate 2,923,943 of CATOUR010000081.1, read as the reverse complement.
ACCCCAGAAGCAAAAATGAAAAAGTGCTTCGATATCACCCTGGGTAATTGCCTTCTAAACATCATGTGAAAATTTCATGTAAAAATATTGGAAAATGAAGCAACGAAGCGTCAGTAGTTGGGATAAAAAACATCTGCAAATCGCCCTCCTCTTCAACTTTACAAATTTCGGGCGACGGCGACGCGCTAACATGACTGTTTCCATTTCTTTCTAATGTAGCGCGCACCTGTTTATTTATAACGCCCATCGTCGGTTCCTTTTCAGCTCCCCGCATCTTCCGGAGAAACAATTCCGGATTGTAGGAGCAGCGTTAAGAAACAAAAAAAACATGCTTTTAAGGAACATTGGACTAATTGTTATAAAGCATTTTTAAAATAAGCTTACAAACAATTTTATTATGAACGAAAAATACTGATTCTCATAATCATACCAGTATTTTTCTTTCATTATTGTTTTAAACTTATTTTTTTAAAAATTGTTTTTAAGTTTTTAGTCCGATGTTCTTTATAAGCGTGTCTATTGGTTTTTCAAACTATATTTATTTTCAAATTTTTAGTTAACTTTATCATTAAGGCATGCTTTTCGAAATATATCAAGGAAAGTATTTTCTCAAAATTCTTATATTATAACATCATATATACTAGATTGATTATTATAATATTGCCAGTACATTAGATAAATAAGTTACATGATAAAATATATATATAAAAAAGGTATTTCATTGAATACAGATGAACAAAAAAATGAATACGCGATGTTTTAATAAGAGATGATAGAGTTCAGTGAACTGATTAAAGCTTCATTATTACAAAACAAAACCAAGTAGTCCTCCTTTGCTCCTTGATAATTTGTTCAGTACTTTTGCTGCTTTAACTAGAATATATTTGTGTTATTTTGGAAAAAGAGGTGGTACGATTTTTGTATAGAACCCACACGTTTCGGTGGGGATCTATCCCCCATATCCCCTCCCTGGGCTCGTCCCTGGCCAGTGTCATGGAACCTTAATTCAGCGAGCAGCATGTAGGGCAGTCGTATGAAGGGGTTGCAACATAACGAATTCCATTTCAACGAGTAATTCCATATGAATAGGGTCTTACCCTCACGTTAAACCCCTTCTTATGCCGTGCCTCGACGTGGGTTCGCGTGCGCTTCAGCATCGCCGATTCGTATGAGTGTCGTGACCCATATTTGGGGCACGTCTCGACAGCATCTCCTAAAATATTGCCCCGGCTCTCTCTTTGTCGGCGGCCGCTTCTGCCGCCTGCCCCGCCCCCTATCGGCTGAATTTCTCATGACCTCATAGTACGGGCCATCTGGCGGTCAGAAAAATGGACATTACTATTTTTTTCAGGTTTTCGGTGGTTAGATCACAGCCTAAACAATCAGTAGAATATCTCTGAGGATTTCTTTTGTAAAAACGGAGCATACAGAAGGTGACCTTGACGGCGCCATCATGGATTAGAAGTCTGGATAGGGATGTGAAAATAACAGTATCGATACCGTTAACAATTCGATATTTTTTGGCCAAGTGTCGATACTGCCTGCAAAGTATCTTCTAAGTATCGGTGTCCACAACATGGACTATCGAAAATCTGCATATTAAAAAAAATTAAACTGCCTAACATGCCTTTCAAGCTGGATGTATTTCCACTAGTTTTTATACACTTCTCTTCTATCTCTTTAAGCTGTAGTGGAACTTGAAGTTCTAAAATAGAACCAATAATTAATCGTAATTAAGAAAGAATGACCTCAGGAGCTCAAGATTCTCTGGCTTATATATAAAACATGGAAATAAAACCTTTAACCAATAGATAAATAGATGGCGGTAGTAGTATAAAGAAAGTTAAAAGAAAGGCGTGTATTCGCTTGACTGAGCCTATTTGATAGATGGTAGCGTCAAACGCTGACTAGTAATACTTACACAAGTTAATTTTAACCAAAGATACTACTCACAATGACAATCATTCGAGTGAACGGTTACACCTCTTAATGAGCTCCCAAATTTTGTTCAGTAATTACAAAAAACATATGCTTGTATAAAATTTAGCTCAAAAGCGTGCTGGCTGATCAGCTGTTACAATATATCAAATCATCGTCTTAATCGATCCGTAAAAATACTGTTCGTACATTTTTGAGTAAATATTGCTTGAAATATTGTATCTGTAGGTTATAATTATGTACTTACCTTACTGGATTAATATGGAAATCTAAAAAACTGTTTCTACAATTATAGTGTTTATTTCTGCAATGTTTAGCAGCGCACACACTTCCAGCACATTGTGTATCCATTTTAAAGATCATTATACTATGGACACCGAGTATATATAAAATCTCACAGCGTACGTCTATGCATTTTTTGTCTCAGCAAATACGAGCGTCGACCTTGCGTCAATGGTATCCACCGACTTATATGCCCCTTTTGACAGATTCTAATCCAAAATGGCAGAATGCGCGTATAGTCTTCGCCAACCTGAGGTATTCTGCTGATTGTTTGGTATGCTATGGTTAGATCATAGTAAAAAATCGACGTTTTTGGTTACAATAATTTTGTCTCTCTCAGGAAAAATTGTGCAAGTCAATATTCAAGTATTATTGCCGCCTTAGTTGGCAGCTCGCTTTGACCAAATCCATCGAACTAATAAAGTAGTTGGTAGAAGTGACCAACTTAATTTGATCATTTGTACATTATAAGACATATCACGTAAAAGTGACCATCTTGACTAAGAAGAAGTGAGTATATACTAATCAGTCCTTGGGCAAATGCAGCATCGCAACTCAAGAAAGATCTCGTAGATTTTTAGCGGTTTGGCAACAAAATATCCAATTTAAATGTCCCAAAGTCAACGGACAATTTGTCGGAACATGAAAGGGATTCCTCGAAGTGTATGCTCTGTATTTGCCTCCTCTGTGGTACACAGCCACCTATAGGGACCTCCCAAGAAGAACTGCTACTGAAACATGATCCATTTAATGAGAACCTAAGTAATATATAAGTTACAGCATATGATATTAATAATTTATCATTGATTATCATTTTGGATTTACTAGAAATACGCTAGCAAATACACCAGGAAAACTGCATGCTTTTAAATAAAGGTACTGTTGTACTGAAGCAAGCGAATAAATATGAATATATATTTTTTATAACACACACTTTGAACAAATCTACAGACAACACAACACCCTATATAGCTACACAAAGGATCTACATTTTTGTTACCAGCTCTCCTCATAAAGTAAATCGAAATCACGATGAGCGGGCAACAAAATGCAGGACAAAACGTGATCTATAACAGAAATGACCTCCTCAACCTATCTTAATCCACCGCAACACGCTCCCCTCGACCCCAACTCTGACCCTCCGCAATACCGCCTTTGCGTCGAAACTCCGGGAGTTTTTCCGGGCCCGGTGCTTGCTGTGTGCTGCCCGGAGTTCGATTTACGACCAGGGGAGCGGAGCAGGCAGCGCGTGCGAAATGGCGAACCGTGGACGTGCTTCATTGCTAACGACGGTACGTTTCAAATGAAAATATTCGGCGGGTTGGAATAGTAAACGTCATTTATACAGGGTATGGACCGACTTTCTTGAATGAACACTTTGACGCTAAACTATGATACCACTATATATATGTCGATGGAGTCGATACCTTGTCATCGGCGCTGTGTGATAATTCCACCACGGGGCACCGAGGTGTAGTTGGTATCGCATCGGCCTGTTTTCGAATCCAGCCGGTACCCACCATTTTTCCGATTTTTGTGTGAAACAAATGATTTGATTTATCTCCCTTCAGTAACAAAGAGAACTGTTGTGCAAATGGCGGTGGGAAATTCTTACTCAGCCAACAGGCATCTAGCCTCTGGGTGACTGAAACACATGATTCTCAGAGAGATGCAGGGGAGTGGTGGGTGTCGATAGAGTCGATACCTTGTCATCGGCGCTGTCTATCAATTCCACCACGGGGCACGGTGGTGTAGTTGGTATCGCGTCGGCCTAGAATGCCGGAGATTCTAGTTCGAATCCAGCCGGTAACCATAATTTTTCCGATTTTTGTGTGAACCAAATACTTTGACTTATCTACCATGAAATGCTTTGACTTCTCTACCATGAAATGCTGGCCAACTGAGGAGTCGTACTTCAGTAATAACAAAGAGAACTGTTGTGCAAATGGCGGTTGGAAATTCACACTCACCCGACAGCCGACTAGATGTCCCTGGATGACTGAAACACATGGTTCTCAGAGAGATGCCGGGGAGTGGTGGGTGTCGATAGAGTCAATACCTTCTCATTGGCGCTGTCTATCAATTCCACCACGGGGCATTGTGGTGTAGTTGGTATCGCGTCGGCCTAGAATGCCGGAGATGCTGGTTCGAATCCAGCGGGTACCATCATTTTTCCGATTTTTATGTGAACCAAATGATTTGAACTAAATATGTGCCTTTTCCATCACAAGTTAGCAGCTTACCCAATTTAGGCCTTTTAAAAATTACTAAGAGTATAGAAAACCCCGAAACGGAGAACATAAAGGTACTCGTATCTTGGCTTAGACATTGATCGACATTTAAAGTTGAATCAAGCTTGTATGGAATTGCATATATCTCCTTAACGAACTTGGAACAAGGAACGAAGTACCTTTGGTTCGGGTTCCAGGTTTAGCGGAGTGGAAGCAATGTATTAGCCGACGCGCTTGCAAGAGGAGTAACCGAATCCGTGTTCATGGGACGAGAACCATTTGCGAGCATTGCGAAAAGCACCGCTAAGAAAACCACCTCAGATTGGGCACATAGGAAAGCACTCTTGCACTGGCGAGATACACTCGAAAGCGTTCATACGATACCAATCTGGTCAGGCTCCCCCGAAGATCATAAAATGGAACAAAAATGATCTCCGCATACTATAGTTGGTCTGTTGATGGGATTGTGTCGTCTGAGGAATCACTGACACGACAGAGTGGCAGTGGAACGAAACATAATCACCCCACTCACTATCAGGTGTTGAACATACAACGGACTGTCACTTGTCGCTTCTGCTATGTGGAAGACGAAGTAGCGGAGCATATTTTGTGCTACTGTCCAGTACTGGAACGAAAGAGGTTTCAGACTTTTGGACTGGCCTAACTGAAACCTACTGACTTCAAGGAAACTTCACCCAACACGACCATCGCCTTCGTCAAGAGGTGTGGATCGTGCAGTGAACACTAAAACAGGTGTGAACCACAATAGACATAATAGAGTCGTAGTGGAAGACGGCATAATCACCCCACTCACTTTCAACCTAACCTAACCGACACAAAAAAACTCTAGTCAATAAAATAAAGGATTGCTAGGGAGGATCAAGCACCTTAAAAATTTTTGTCGATAAGAAAAATCTTCTTAATTTGTAGTACTCTTTAGTGCTAACTCAAATTAATAGATGGTTGGGGTGGTCTGTATGACAGATATTGCAATATAGCATGAAAAAACGAAAAATTCTTCTTAAAAAACCTAATCCACCTCATAGTACGCGATTCAAAGGAAATTTGAATTTAGTCAGATGTTCCAAAGCAGTAGAATGCCGCTTTTTTCTGTGTAACACCAAACCCTTTAAAATAATACTAGAAGAAATAAAAAGAAGCACAAATAATTATTTGTTTAAGAAACAATCTAAGAAGTCGTCAACCAGAGATAAAAAAAGAAAGAATAAATGTTATGTAGTATACATAAGACAACATGGCAGTACTTTATATGACATACATTATTATACTTTTTGTATCTTCATGTTGGAGAGATTGTTGAAAAAAAAATTAGAGTACTTTTTCTGCTTTCTAATATGACAGCTAATTCCTTGGCTAATTCTCAGTTTGCTGGACCATAAAATGTATCAAAAAATTTTTTGGGCATATTACTCCACTTTATCTAAAGAGGTATCCCAAAAATGATATACTCTGTTTACTAGAGCCTAATAAAGAAGATTGGATATTTAAACTTGTTTTTAATAGTTTTGTTTATTATTTCAGTAAGAAACATTTCAAAGTTCATTTGTATGGCGAAATGCCACATGAAAGTAAAAAATAGTATTTTAATTTATAATTTGAATTAAAAGAAATGACACTTTATTGCAAGAAAAATAATAATAACGATGAATGAAAAATCCCTATATTGATCTGAGGAGATCCAAGTCATCGAAACTTATAACGACAAATAATCTAGATCTAAACCTAAGCCGGTCGGTTATAGTTCTGATTTATTCACTAACTGATTCTATACGAAATTATTTTTTTAATAACGACATGTCCCATGACCGACCTTTCTTTATCTTGTACAATTGAGCCCAAATATTTTTTTTGTTTGGTTCGGTAATTTCCACAGATATTGTAACATGAAAACGTCAGTAAAATGTTCATATTTCAGCCTATATGGTTATATTTATATATATTGATTGGTAAAGCGCTATAGATGCCTTAGAAGTGCTGAGTAGCCTACCTATTACCGGAATATTTAACTGTAACATACCCTGCAGCAATACCTAATGAATTCATGTAACAATAATTCTCCTACCAATCATAACTCCAAATATACAATGCATTATTTGTACTGTACAAATACCACATATCAGACACAACATCTCACGAGCATGACCTCAATCAGCAGGGTCGATGCACCAACATTAAAAACTGTTATGTACCATTGTGGACATCTTGCAGTTTGCGTCGTGACTGGACTGAACTCAAATATATTTCGAATCACAAAAACAAGGCTACGGGACAACTGTAGTTATTGTACCATTGTACTGCCGATGTTAAGCAATATCGAACTCTGTAGATACAGTAATATTATAACGTAATGATCATGCATGCATGTGATTCGGTGAAACACCCCGCACTAGTTTAGGCTCGTTTGATATATCGAAAGCTTTCGACAGAGTATGGCATGACGGACTTCTGGTCAAGCTTGCTACTTATGGACTACCACATGGCCTGCGCCAGTGGCTGAATAGCTTTTTGAACGACCGATCTCTGTTTGTTGTAGTCGAGGGCTGTTCATCAGACGTATTTCCAATAAACGCCGGTATTCCTCAGGGATCTGTCCTATTCCCTGCACTGTTTCTGCTGTACATCAACGAGCTGCTGGAAATAACATCCAATCTAATCTACAGCTTCGCAGATGACAGTAGATTAGTGTCGTGCATGGAACCAGGCAAGCCACTATCATCCCAGGAGACGGTACGTCGGCGACAGCAGCATGCCTCACAGATCAACACAGATATCAAAACAATTGTCGAGTGGGGATTAGCAAATAAAGTACAGTTCAACGTACAAAAAACTCAGGCAGCAACACTTACAAAGAAGTCTCACGATGGCTTACCAACCGTGGAAATGGAGGGTCACCCCACAGTCGAATCACCTTCCGTCAAGCTTTTGGGAGTCAACATCAACAATAACATGTCCTGGCACGACTACGTTGTCAGTATTGCTAAAACGGCATCCCAGAAGCTTGCAGTTCTGTTCCGCTGTAGGATGTTGTATACACCAGAGCAACTCCTGCTGCTCTACAAGGCACAGATCCGACCATCGCTGGAGTATTGTTCCCATGTGTGGGGATGCGCTCCGAAGCACTCTCTAAAGCTTCTGGACACTATCCTGAAGAAAGCGATTAGAATAATCGATACGCCTAACCTCACAAAGGACCTCCACAGCCTGGAACTTCGAAGGAGGGTGGCTGACCTATCCCTGTTTTACAGATTCTATCACGGAAGATGTTCGAGTGAGCTCTCTCAGATAATAACACCACAGGCCGTCCGAACCAGGAACACTAGAGAAGCTCTGCGAGCTCATCCTTACCAGGTCGAGGTCCTTACTCCCCGAACCAGTCTCCTCCAGCATTCCTTCTTTTGGAGAACTTCGACGTTGTGGAATCAGCTGCCGGGGAATTTGTTTCCCAACGGCTACAACCTGCAGCGTTTCAAATCTAACGTGAACCGATACTTGTCCTCTCGCAGCGCTTCTACAGCGCCATAGGCTTGCAGCCTTTGTGGGAGGCCGACCATAAAAAGAAAAAACTAGTTTAGGCAAATTTAATTTGAACCCTGATTTGACTGACAATGACAGGGTCTAAGCACGTCGAGGAAAAACCAAATTTTCATACTACAAGTTGGCGTAAAATCATGTACCCTATGGAATGTTGTCTTGGTTTAATTTGTAGTTTTCTGTCAGTTGCAAAGTAGATACCTACTTGGGAAATTCATTATGAATCGATATACGCCTTGAAAACGTGCCGAAAATAAAAAAAATTATCACAATAATTCGTCCGCATATTGGCAGATCTCATTCAGCTCGCTTAAGGTATAATATAGACCGCGTACGCAGTGATGTGATGGAAAGGCTCAACACATCAACAAGAAAACCATCTTCACAACTAAACATTACCCGACGTTCACTGCAACGAATTTCGATGAAAGATTTGCAGTTTTTCCCTACAAAATACAGGTAATCCATAAAATTCTACCTTTAGACTTTGAAATAATGAGCGACGAAGGTCATTGTTGTTTGAATGGAGCTGTGAATAAGCAGAATCATCGCTTCTGGTGTAGATCCACAAACTACTCGCCAGCAACCTTTGCCAAAAGTGACCGTGTAGTGCGCCGTTAGTGGTAGAAATATTTTAGTCGTTCCTGGTTTTATTGTGAGAAACTGCATAGGCTTCTATAACATCAAAGCAATGAAGCTCCTTTACTTTACTCATGTGCCGCAGGTAAAGTTAGAGTATGCAAGTCTCCTTTCCATGAATGTCGTAAACTTACTGTCCAAAAATCACAGAGAAGTTTCATGAATTTTTTCTTATTCAAAGTTGATGGGACGTACCTCTAGAGGGGCGTTTCCAACAGCCAGCTATGCTTTCCCACAGAGATGGAATCAGTGGACCTTTGTAGAACCATTGCTTTCCTCATATATTTTTTTTCAAGTTGTGGTTGATAAATGTGTTCTGTTGCAACAAATCAACTTGAATGTAAGGCTATTTACCTTCCGCACGCAATATACTTTAAAACCACCAAAGCCAGAAGCAAACATGCTGCTCAAATCACCGTTCTATGTTATACTAATACTAACACACTAGCTTTATTGTCCAACAGTTTCCCTTTTACAGGACAATGTTAATTAATAGTACAAAATAAATAATATAAAGTAGCATAAAAAAGAAAAAATAAATGGTGTACAATTATTGAAAAGTGCGACACCGGTATACAAATAGGCAGATGTTTCAGTCAAAATAAGTGATTACTGATTTTATGATGATGATGATAATGTAAACTGAAAGTACAAAATAAATATAAAGTATAACAAAAAATACAAAGAAAGGAAACAAAAATGTTGCAATTATCGAAAGATGTTATGTATAATAGCTATTATAGAATCAGCACAAATTCTCACACACAAGTCTCACTTTGTATTATGAATAGTTGGTTACAACTTTTTCAATTTTGATACATATTTTCGTAATATTTCTACTACATTGTCCTGGGTAACTGTTGGGCAATAAAGCCTATTATTATTCTGAATTCAGGAAGGACCGTACAATGCTACAATTGCTACAGGTCTTGAGAGTGACAGACTTATTATTATACAAAAAACAAAAGGTGCAGCCCGGGCTCCGACATACCGAGCTGCTGTTCCATTACCCAGTGACTACTCCTCACACCGTGAAGTGAGCAATCACTGGGTCCGTGAATCGTGCGCCCTAAGTAGACGAAGGGACCCAAGAATGACTGCCTTTTGCATTCTGGCGGCTAAGATGTGCGCCGCCGTACGACACACCGGTATTTTGCGCAGTGCAGGGAGCAGCGTATTCCTCATTCCACCTAGAGATCCAATGATCATAACCAGCAGACTTACAGTGTAGTCTGGCCAGAGCCTGCGAAGTTGTCCGAGTAACTCCTGATATTTAGTCCGCTTTTCCTCCTCCTTAGAGACGATGTTCACCTCGGCAGGTGCCGAAAACTCTATAACGAACATCGTCTTCTGTTGGTGGTCGAGAAGGACTATGTCGGGCTTGTTTGCCTGTACAAGCTCGAGCGCGGGGAACGAGTAGTTCCAGTAAATCCAGCATCTCTCGTTCTCCATAACGGACTCTATATCCCCTGGAGCGTATGGCAGCACCGGTGTCTCATCGATACCGTATGAGTGCCTTAAATGATAATAGAGCACTCGTAGAGCCGCGTTGTGCCGATGGACGTAAGCCGTCCCAGTGTACGTCTTACACGCCAACAAGAGATGCGTCTCTAGCGCCTGTCGGCAAGCTCTACAGCGGGTGTCGGGTACATTTGCACCCATAACCCTTTTACGGTATACCAAGGTGTTGAAGACACCGTCTTGGCAAGCCATTAGCCCTCAGTCTTCGACTTCAACCAACCCACTCTTCCAGATGTTTGTAGAAGACTCCATGCATTGGCTTATCTTTATGAAGTCTTAAAAGGAAGTCGACTTTCTAAGTTCCTCTCGCATGACTGCAGTAGCAACAAGTGTTGAGGGGCTGTGCCAGGTCAAAACCTGAACTATTATTAATATGAACTAAGGAAGGATCGTATAATATTGCAGGTCTTCAGGATTACAGACTTTTGGAATACTTTGTGTAACTTTTCGTCCAGGCTTAACTGTTGCAGGTGTGGTGTAAATCTGTTTAGTGTAAGGCCTGCGACCGACATAATGAGGACTTTGTTTCCTGGCTTCGTCCTGGGACACGGTGCATAGGTAAAGATATATACGTATGGATAAAGAATTACCATCAGACGATCATTTTATATAAAAAATAAAATGAATTCGGAACATGCACACTCATTCTGGGATTTAATCTTACATACGTTCTCACTGTAGTTCTGCCCTCCGTTCTGCCATCCAGTACGCGTAACTCCTTCTAACTATGCACCATCCTGTTCCAATGTACGAAATCCGAGTCCTATAATATCGAATACAGCCGATAGAATTCATCGACGTGCCATTACGAGCAGGCAATTGCCGTCCATAAAATAATCCGGTATCCGTACAGCGACGTGGTATGGTTATTCCGGAACGAGCGGCCTCGACATATTCACACCGGTTATCTCTGTTTTATCTTCGGCCCGTGCGCATTTGCCGATAAATTTAATTTCCAGGAGACAATGGGGCCCGGAGCCCTGCTCTGCACGTCGCGATACAACTTCCTTATCGAAAAAAGGAAAGGAAATTCGGTTGCCGGGACAGCTTGTTAGCTACACCCTCCAATCGACAGATTTCCATTGTTCTTCGGACTGCAACAATACTGGAAACGCTGATACCGACAACAGTATTCTTATTTGTAGTTCTTTTTCTAACGACCGCAAATAAAAATGCACTCTCTTCATCACAACGTTTCGTTTTATTGTATTTAAACCATTTTTTTTCTCTTTGGTGGTGAGGAGTTAGGGCAAAGTTTACGGAATACATATAAGTTGGATCACTCCGCGAAAATATCAAAACGGCCTGCCCCTTGCTCCGTCTCCCCGGTAAACCGGTAGCAGTGTACCGACGTCAGCCGGGAGATACGGGGCGGCGCAAAGTAGAGGTTGAACGTGTTTAACGCGAAGTGTATACAGTGTCTCAAAAATATCGGATTTTGTTATCTCGGATTTGTTTGCAGGAAATGGATAATATTTTTAGAAGTTTGGTTTTATCAATTAAATTTATTAACGGATGGAAAATGACAATCAGGTCCATCCTTATTTTGTGGTAAACCTTGAAATGTAAAGGATATAAATACAGGGTGTTTCATCACGACGACGACTAAGACAAGCTATATGTCGGAACTGGGCAGTAGTAGAGAATTATAATTTTGGGGATGTAAATAAGAGCAGATGTTGTGTCTTTTTTTGTCATTGTACTACCCAACGAGGTATTTGTTTTTGGTCACGTGACATTCGATTCAAAATTACTAATGGGACACCCTATACATTTGTGCCTTTCTGTGTTCCCCTCGATAAAACAATTCCATCAAACTGCACACTTGGGGTCTAGAGTGATTAATTCAAGACCTACAGGTATTTAAAGGATTGTATCACGCTAAAAGCGTATAGTGAGACAAAATATTCAGTCGGTGGTCTTACCATACCACCCAGGGACATTCTAAATTATATTTTAGAGCTCGGAAATATTTTAATTGATAACTTTAACAGTTCAGTTCCTACAGTAGCAATTGGAATGACACTGAAAAGCAAAATGTCAAAAATAATGATGACCCTCACTGCAGATGTGGAGAGATTGGTACTCCCCAACACTGCATTTTAGAATACCAATTGATCAGTAATGAGGTAACAGATCTGTATGACAGATTGTCAAACTATATTCCGTTACCTGTTAATATGATCTCTATACTAGCTAGTGAAAACAACTGTGCATACAAACGATTATACAGGGTTGGGATAAAGTACGGAACCAAGCAAATAACTTTGGAACGGAAAGAGTGATATTGCTGAAAATTTGCAGGCAAGTGTAGTGACGTCTATTGCATCCGAAGACACTATGTTAGCTATTAATGTACTTCCGGTTTAACCGGAAGTACCGTCAACTTTTTTAATTTAAATGGGACACCCTGTATATTTTTGCAGATTTTCATTCACCTTTTTTTTCCGAATACGTCCATAGTGGGTTTAGCATTAGTTTCTGTAAAAACGGGAAAGATAAAGCTTCTTTATCATTTCAGGTGTTTAAAATGCCGGTCATTCAAAGTCGGTTTTGGCGATCGCGTGAGAACTCACAAAGAACTGTGTCAACTTTTAATGATTTACGTCCCGACAGGGGTCCTATAACACGTTTTACGGTGACTAAAATAAAAAATACAAAAAAATTACCTCAAACGGGAAGACCGCAGACCGCCACGGACGAATTTGTGAGACAAATTTTTTAAGAAACAAATACTAAACCCACTATGGACGTATTCGGAAAAAAAGATGAATTAAAATCTGCAAAAATATACAGGGTGTCCCATTTAAATTAAAAAAGTTGACGGTACCTCCGGTTAAACCGGAAGTACATTAATAGCTAACATAATGTCTTCGGATGCATTAGACGTCACTACACTTGCCTGCAAATTTTCAGTAATATCACTCTTTCCGTTCCAAAGTTATTTTCTTGGTTCCATACTTTATCTCAACCCTGTATAACTTTTGCACACAAAAACTAAAAATAACACTGTAACTTTCAACTATAACTAATATAAAACAATGTTCATATTATTAAGAAAAAATAAATGTCCATCCAAAATAGAACTGGCCAGTTGATCTCAGATCAGAGCCAATAACATAAATAAAAAAAATCTTTTAAAATTGTACATACGAGTTCGTATATACTATACCATAAATTTTATAAGTCGTGGTCTCAAAAATAAGCCAAATAAACAAAACATTATGGTAAAGAATGCAATTTTCAGTGTATACGGGGTATCATTTCAGTTTAATCAAATTACAATGTGTGTACATTGTATTATTGATTATATGGTACAGTATCACGGCTTGTTTATTCCTTTTTTGCACAAGAGATTCTACATTAAATGTGAATGTACTACTTCCAGTGGTGGAGATTTGTGAGGTAGTATTTTTCATATAAAATTTCAAACTTCTTGTGGAAGGGGTACAATATTAATTAATTTCATTTAAAAATTTAAAGCCAAGCCATGACGTTTGCATATTGTCGAAGCTGTATATGCAGTTTGAAGTGCTTTTTTGTATCAGAATATCAATGCAGCATTGTATTATAATAATTCTAGTAAAATAGAACTACAACACAGTTGTTTTTAATTCCACCTTTGTGCGATGTTTGCAACGTTCTCACCAAATAACTCTGATGGGGGCATCACTATTATAATTTCTAAATGCGATGGAGTTCAGAGTTTCAACATGTTTAAACTAAATCTCCGCTTTGTAACTCCGCAACTTTATTATTTGCAACATAACCGTATATATGTTTCTATGTACGGATTCGCTGTGTCGATATATTTTGCGAGATATCAAAGCGACAAATGTGATAGTGGAAAGCTTTCAAACAGAGGAAATAACTGGAAAGCTGGAAAATACGGTGAAACCGCACGTTGCTCGTTTACCAGCCGTGACACACATCCGTCGCGAATTAGGGAAAACCGGGGACGGTGCACTAGTTTTCGACTTTAGCGCATAAACCTTTTCATCCCCCGCGTGACTGCCGAGGAAAACTGAGGAGCGCACTTTCAAAATGCAATTTGTCCAAATTTTCCGTATTTGAGATAGAGGTGGCGCTGTATTTCTATTAGTCCAAGAGCCAGTCATCGGCAGACTAAAGGCCCGGTCAAACAGAGGGCGTTCTTGACAAAAGTTGGCGTAACGCTTTTGATCAATCCCTCAAACAGGCCTGTTTGGTACAAACAACCGAATGCGGTAACGCGGCGTTAGAGAACGCCGGATCGCCACGTTCTAGAACGCCCTCTGTTTGACCGGGCCTTTATGGTATTTTGGCAAACCTCATATTGATGCTAGGTCCCGGAAGTCCGAAAGCATAAAAAGTGATTTCTAAAACGCGATCTTAGCAATTGTTGCCGTCTTAATAATGTGTTTGTGAGGTTTCAAAAGTTTGACATTTTATATACACGTTTATGTTAATTTAGCAACGATGAAAATTATATATGTTATCTTCATTATCATTATAAATGTAATTTTTATCAGGCACACAATGATTCCGACATACGGGCAGAGCTACACCATCTAAACGTCTAAAACGTCATCTTAATAAGTCTGCTGTTTTGATATATTGAAGTACGTGTATACGTGTTTTCACCGAAAAACTCACTAGCAGACAGTTATTCCGGTTCCTAGTGTGTTTTGTGAGATTTCATAAATTGAACATTTTATACAAAAGTGGACGTTATACAATGTTATTTACATTATTATTCTAAATGTAGTTTTTAAAAAGCTAACCCATAGGCGGGTTCCAACATACGGGCAGACGCTGTCAGTCTCTATCGTTCTAATTAAAAAGCGTCAACAGTTACTTCTAACAACTCCCTTTACAAGTGGAGCTATGTGCAATCTCCCTTATGTGACTGTGGCGCGCCCCGCCAAACTATAAACCATATTACGAGCGAATGTGGACTGCATGCGTTTCAGGGATCACGAGAAGAGTTCTTCACAGCCACACCGTTGGCGCTGAAGTGGTTGAAAGAACTGGATATCAACCTGTAAATACTAAAGACTATGTATCTTAGTTTGTAGCTGTATCTATTTTATTTTAGTATAGGTTATAATATTTTTTTAATCTATATTTACTATTGTCATGTTTTTGAGCCATACGATAAATAAAATAAATTAACTAACAAAAACTCAGTGGCAGGCACTTATTCCGATTCCTTGTGTGGAAATCAAACGTTAAATATTTTATATAGTTGAAACTTGACGTTATTTTCGCAAGGATGATAATACAGAGTTTTTGAACAAAAAAAAGTGTATAGGTACCTCAATATACTGCAAAGGTAGATTTGTTAAGATCACGTTTTAGAAGTCACTTTTGACGCCTTTGAACTCCTGGACACGCCCAAAGGAACCGTTACCAGGGATAGTAAATCTCCATTTCACCTACGGCGCAGTATCCCTAGCATCAATATCAAGTTTGCTAAATACCGAAAGCCTGCCGATCACTAGCTCCCAGTCTATATAATCAATACTTACTCTTTAGACAGTCAAAATGCATTTCGTCTCCGTGTTATTAGGTAGGATTTTCATTGAGTTTTCGTATATTATATTGTATAACCTCTTATAGTTCAGTTTTGCCTCAAGACTTTTTTAGGTGTTATGATTATTAAAAAGCAGAATAGTGGTATGGCTTCTCAGTACTATTTTATTACTTCTCCTGAAAATTTGTAATAATGGACAAAATGCAAATTGAAAGTCTGCTCCTCAGCTGTACGTAACATGTATTTCTGTTCTTTACACATACGAGTAGGCTTGGGATCTTCGACTCTTTTCACTGAGCGCGCTCGTTTTGTTCACCTGTCAATGTTCATATTTTGTGGATCGACGACCAGCTCTGATTTCTTCTTACATTATCCCTTACATATAAGTGCAGTCAATGATAAACACATCCTATATTTCATATCTGTAATCAGAGGAAGCTAGAACCATCATAGAAGACCTTATACAACCATGCAGGGGACCTAGTGCAACTAAATTCAAGTACCTATACCTATAGTCTATGATGTATTCAGGCAGTATTACACACGAGACATTGCCTTCGTATTTGTATGCACAAAAAACACAATAAATAATATATTTGATCGTAAAATGAAAGCTATTTACTTCAATCGGAAACATGGATATAACTTACGTCAAACGGCACAACGCGGCTCTCCAGTGCTCCAGTATCATTTAAGGCACTCATACGGTATTGATGAGACATCGTTGTTGCCATACGCTCAAGGGGATATATGGAGAACGCGATGTGTCGGATTTACTGGAACTACTCGTTCCCTACGCTCGAGCTTCTACAGGCAAACATATCCGACGTAGTCATCCTCGACCACCAACAGAAGACGATGTTCATTATTGAGTTTTCGACGCTTGCCTAGGTGAACATCGCCTCTCAGGAAGAGGAAAAGCGGACCAAATATCAGGAGTTGCTCGGACCACATCGCAGGCCCTGGGCAGACTGCACTGTAAGTCTGGTAGTTAGAATGCAGAAAAGGCAGTCATCCTGGCCCCTCAGGTCCCTCCGTCTACTTAGGGCGCACGATTTGCGGACCCAGTGATTGCTCAACTCACAGTGTGGGGAGTAGTTACTGGATGATGGAAGAGCAGCTCGGTATATCGTAGCCCGGGCTGCATCTTTTTGTGAAAAAAAATAATAATAATCGACTCTATTTATACTCATAATGTACATAACTAAGCCGGCAAAGTTTAGCGACATTGCTATTCTTCTACTTAACCCACTGACTAAACCTACAAAATAATGAACATTTTTTGCTTAAATATCAAGCATGCAGGATACTTACAAAGTACTGCAATCAACGTATCTAAGAAGACAAAAACTAAGTTCAAGAGCAGCACTGAAGCAGATTAGCAAAGACAGGGTTGCATCTATTCATAATCTTTTCATTTTTGGGATGAATAGAAAATACTGGCAGCATAAAACACTCCCTTATTTACAGAAAGCTATGAATACTTATCACTAATAAGAAACACAATATATTCCAACGTGTTACACCCCTACTTTACCACAGAATACAGGACATACAACATCCAACTAGGAGTAGAATATAAGAATTTTCAGCATGGTGACCCAACCACATACATTAAGGTTAAACAGCAGATAGAAGAAAAATGGGATCAATGTGAACACATATACACAGACGGTTCAAAGACGACAAACGGTGTGGGCTGCGTTTTCTATCACAAAAATAAAAAACTACCAAGAATTATACAAACACCCTCCAAATTGTTCAATATATACAGCTGAGTCGGCAGCCATTCAAAAAGCTCTAGAATATTCCCTCAGCAACACCGACCTTAGAGATGTTATAATCTTCAGTATCAGCAAAAGTGCAGCTATGAAATTAGAATATTTAAGAATATGTCCGTCAGTCAAACATATCATCTCGAACATAACTGAATTGATTAACAGACACAGTAATGTGAATGAACATGTGAAAATTGTATGGATTAAAGAACATGCAGGTATACCTCAAAACGACACAGTCGACAGACTAGTACAGACGGCGACTACAGATGAAATACTCATGAGAAATTTCAAAATTTCCTACAGTGACTTGAGCAGTTTGCTAATCAAGAACCTATAAGAAAAATGGAGGGAATACCACCATAGAAATCCGTCTGGAGCGTCATACAAACAAATGCAGTAGAAGATAAGTACAGAGCCTTGGTTTAAGAAAGAAACGAATAGACCACTTCACCATTTGTGAGAACCCTTTGCAGATTGAAGTATTTAGCTATACTTAGAGAGTTACTCTTATTATAACTTGATTGTAACAGTTGATAATTTATTATTACCATGAGGTGTTCCCCATATTTTACGCTTCTGAAAACCAAAACAAAACCTATACTAACCTATGATAAGTGGTGTTCACCGATTCGTCGCTATTGCAACAAACTATGCACTCTTTATTTAATGCTATCATGCAATTATGACAATATTGTGCATAAATAATTTAATTCACACCACATATAGTCACAAAGTCACTCAAATATACACTAAAGCAACAAAAATCTCAACATACGCAATAACCACAACTACAATGACAGCCACATGATAGCTTTAGGGGACGCCGATTGTAGGTTGCCAGATTTACGACATATTAGAAGTTATTGCGACATTCTGCTATGAAATTTACCATTTTTGAGGTTTCATTAAATCAATACAAATTATCTTCACGTAAATCAGTTGATTTGCACGTATATTTTAATGTATAGTTAAATACCCAGTTAAATACTATGAGGAACATGTGTTCAAACTGCGAAAACTGCCAGATTTTGAAGAAACTGGAAGGTCTTTAAGCGGACGAAGAAGAGTGGCAATAGAGCTATAGATGTTGGCTGGCCAATATTCAAATTAGACTCCCTCTAGAGATGTTAACTCTGTGGTTGGCCTACTCAAATCCCGCGTTAACAAACTTCCCCTAACATAACCCTTTGACAGAAGCCGCGGTACTCTGGTATTCAGGCTCTGCCTACGCGGTCTGCTCAGTTATAAAAATGGGAGAAATGCATCAAAAATTTCCGATTGTTCTCGTAGCATGAAGCGGAATCTGTGCCGAGACCCATCTCGATCTCTGCAGTTTCTTTTCTCGGAGCGTCGTAAGTTCGTATGCAAAAATGATCAGCGCGATAGGGTAGCCGCAGGCGCTGCATGGCCATACCGTGAATCATAAGAGGCGAACGCCTGGGCAAATAATAAAGAACGCAGACTGTATGGTATTGTGGGTTACATCGTGTACCAAACTGGCATCGCGGTAATACCGTTATAGAGATGCGGAGATATCAAGGCGCCCGAAGGTCGAGAGGTCCCGTTTCTAGGTCGATCGGTTCATGCTCGGCTACAAGCACGATTCGATGTTTTCATTTGTGTCCAAGGAGCTAGACTATTGAGAAAACCCGAACTGAATAGAAGCCTTAGAAAGAACGAGTTAAAAGCAAACGCTCGCTTTACACCCCGAAAGAGGCTACAGATATGGCCGAAACGTTAGTATATACATTACATATTTCAACAGATGTGATTGTATTTACGGACCAATGATGGTTGCTATTACACATACATAACACACATACATCACACCTTGGATTTTGTTAAGAAATTTCATGTTCTAAATTTGCGATCAGATTTGTTATGAAGTTTCGTAACATGCCATGCGGTTTTTTGAGCCCGTATTTCATATTAAATTTGATATCAGATGTAAACTGGAAGTGGAAGGTAAAATTATTGAACAAGCGATGACATGTAACTACTTGGGCATTGACATAACCAGTGATAGGAACCTCATTACAGAAGTTAAAAGACAGGCGGTAAAAGTAGGTAGAGTTAGTGGATGTTTAAGAGAAACTGTATGGAAGGACAAATGTATGTCTACAGAAAGCAAGATTAAACTATATATGCGACATTAACAGCATCAATAAATGGATAAAAACACGGAAGAAAGAATGAAACGAATATGTAAATAGAATGAGACCCAACAGATTGGCTCACATATGTAAAAATAACAAACTATACAATCGAAGACCTCCAGGACGGCCAAAGAAAAGATGGGAAGATAATTTGATGTCAACAACAGAGATAGAATAAGAGGCGGACAAACAGGAGAAATCCTAGTCATACGAAAAAGAAAAAGAGGAAGAAGAAGAAGAAGAAGAAGACCATGATGGCTGCTATCACACAGCATTTGTTTAAGGAATTTTGTTATCTATAATTCCTTGAGCAGGAGGCACCGTTGATCCAATGTTGCCGGGTGTACAAAAAACCGACAGTAGCCTTGCAACATCTGATAGAAATAGTAACCTGTAGCTGAAAAAGTACAGAAGGGGTTGTTTGCGTCTTGTATTGAGCACTTACTTACTAGTATTGTAGATGCATTTCATTGTTCAATAAACGACGTTTCTTGCCTATCGAGAAATAATGCAAACGGAAAATGGCAATACCAGAATGTGAGGACGTATTATGAACAGCCGTTAGTAATTATTTAAGTTTCAGAAAAATGCTGATAGAATAACGTGTGATGAAAAAATAGTTTCTCTGAAGTTTATGGCAAGAGATGGAATAAGCGTACTGGACAGAATAGAGAGTACTTGAAGCATAGCTGTTAATATTTTTTTAATAGATATTTTGTACCCATAGTATAAGGACACATCCTGTAATATGTGCAAGTTTCCACACCACACCAGTAAACGCACAAGTAAATAAATAGTCCAGCAAATCAAACCAATCTGATAATTCATCGAGCAAACGCACCTCACTAGCACGGCACTGCGTTAAAGAAAATATCTTGGGCATCGACATGCAATTAGAGGCGAATAAGAAGTAAGAAGAGGTGCATACACACGACACACTTATAATTAAGCACCGAATCGCGTGCTTGATCAGGAACTATGTTAAATAGCAACAAGGGGCGGGTTACGAACGTCATTTGCATTTTAACTATATATTCGAAGTCGACTTGTCGGAGTCATCCGCTGAATTTACTGCCCAGGCGCTAACAAGTGATGGCCGCTTTCTACTGAAAGTCGTTCTCACGCCTCCGTTTACGATATTGTTCAGCGTTTCAGCGACTCAGCTAAATTTATAGTACTCGTTGGGGTGGCTTCCATTGATCGGTGCACTTTAGGGTTCGTTAACTTTACCTCCTTTATTTCTCTTCATAAACGAGGCAAGTATTAAGATCGTAAATGTGATGTAACATATGCGATTCTTTATTCGCCTATAGATGGAACCACTACAGTATTATTTACGAACTTTTTGGCTGTCACTGCAGTCATTATCACAGCCCTATCAGTATATGACGAGACTAGTACCGTAACTTCGTTTAAAAGTAGAATTTCATAACGCACAAAATGGGACAGGAAATATCTTTTACCTACTCCCAAGCCATTACCAAACTACTTCTGAACAGGTCATACTACCTATAAACAAACAGCGTGTGTTGCTGGAACCTGGACCTTGAGTTATGAACACCGCCTACTGGATACCAGTACTGATATCTTGGAAATAAATAGAATTAAATAGACGCTGTAACAACTCCAAATGTCGCTATGAAACGTCAAACGCTAATTCGAACGGTGACAGTATTTATTTAAGTGACAGAGAAGTGAGGTTAACTTGTCAATACTGTGTATGTATTTAACTAGTACTATTCATAGATTCGATCCTAGATAAAGTATAGTATTCAACTCGCAGTAATGGTAATAACTCGCTTGTTGATTTGCAGCACTCGCCTATACATCTCATAGCAACTGCGTCAGTTATTATAATCATTATCGCTCATTGGATTATTATTATTATCTACTCCCATTTACAGCGAAGTTATACAGCGATTACAAAATTATTTTTGAACAAGCTCTACTATCTATAAATTAACAGGGTGAATTATTTTTCATAACTCACGCTCAAGTCGTGGGTTATGAATAACGTCTACTAGATACGCATATGATTAAATACACGCTATAATAAGTGCAAAGGAGGCCATGTCATGAGACGTAAAACTCTAATTCGACTGTGCACAGTATTTATTTTACAGAAGTGAGGTTATGTTGGCAATAATCGGTAAGTATTATGTATTTAAATCGCACTGTTAATTGATTCGGTCGTGGATAAAGTATAGTATTCAGCTTGTGGTAATGATAATAACTCAGTTGTAGTTTCAACCTTACCCTCATTACCGCATCGTTGAACAATATACTATATCATATACTTTCTGTGAAATGGGTTTTGATTTACTGTTTGACGTTTATTACAAATGAACAGTATCAGTGCTTTGTGAAACCGTCGAAAAATTGTAGTGGAACAAATATATGCGATAAAATTTTGTTTGCGGTTGGGATAAACACCTCAAATATTTAAAATGATTAAAAGTGCATATCTAGATGACATTTTATGGCAATGTAGAGTGTTTGGGTGGCATAAGAAGTTGTGAATCAGTTGAAGATGAACCAGTCCCACTCGATCACATACCTCGCGAACTACCACAGAAATTGCAGAAATTAACGACTTGGTATAAAATTGAATGATCTTGGTATTGGCATAAAACAAATTTTTGACAATGATATTTTATCTTACGGTTCGACTCAACAAATTATTCGTGAAGATTTAGAGTACCGGAAGATCACAGCAACATGAATACCTGAAGAGCTGATAGATCTCGATCGGACACTCGTGACAGTCTTTCAACAGTGGAAAATGCATCTGCAACGGTATTCACTGTTTTATAGTAATGTGATACCATGTGTGCTTTTGAAATGTGGACGTGGAGGAGAATGCTGAGGAATCCTTATACCGCCCAACGAACTAATGTTTACATGCTGGATGAGCTCGGTAATCCAAACAGACTATCCTACATTGTGTAGACGAGAATGCTTACATTCTTCAGACATATTCACAGAAGCGATAATATGGAGAAAGTTGTTGTTCAGGGTCACGCCCCGAGTGGGCGGCGCCGTGGCCGTTCCCCTGCACGCTGGGTGGACACGACGAAGCAGTTGCTAGATATGAGTACCACCAAAAGCGCCACTAAACTGACAGTAAATCGCGAACGATGGCAAGCTACAGTTCTCAAAACTATTGATAATATTCGTGATATGATAATACTCGTGTCGGCAATACGTTCCGACTTAATGCGATACGAGTTCACAACATGTCTGATAAGACATTGTGACTATGATAATGGTTACATGTGAAGATAGTTGGCCTTATTGTACAGATTACGACCCCGAGTTGAAGTCTAAAGTATGCATTGGAACCATATAGACATTCCAAAGCAGCACAAGGCCAAAACTGTTATTAGCGCTGGTAAAGTGATTTAAAAAAGGCGTTATCACATTGTTACTAAAGGACATACAGTAACTTCGAAATGGTATTCTATTGTATTTCGGGGACCTCCTGTATACTATTGTATATCTGATTTCCTTCGTCAATTGCAGTGCGAGTCTACGTACCACATATGGTATCCAAAATTAGGTAGCCGAAATTAACAAAAAGATATAAAATAAAACTATCAATCAAAACCTGGTCCATGAGCTAAACGCTTATTTTCCTTTAAAAAATAATTCACTATACTCTTGTACTCTGTGTCAACTGCTGTCATCGCAAATTGCACACCGGAAGCAAAACATTTTTGAAGACGAGCTTGAAAATGTCTGTTTCACAATACCACATGTCAGAGTCCTTCGGGCTATTTAAGAGACATTCCAGTAAGTATGGGACGCGTTTCTAAAACGAAATCTCTCTTAAATAAGCAACTTCAAAAGTACAATCTGTCCAAGTACTACAATCCACAGGAGAAGTCAGGGCTCACAAATAACAGCTTTTTCCAAGAGGCATGCTACCATCACAGCATATACTTGTACCAGCAGCGCAACTATATTTACTACTATTGTTTTATTATGATGAAGAGCGTCGATATGCCTTCAGTCTCGTTCAGACAGGAATACAGGGTCGGATTGAGGGAATTTTGTAATACGCAAGTGGAACCGATGCACCACTATATAACTCTGGATTACTATTGTCGTTCTACGTACGTTCTGCAGATGCCCCGACTGATATAAAATGAAGCAGCTCAAAAATTAGTGACTCGCAAAACGTAGTGGCAGCAAGTAGGTTAGGGACATAAACTGTCGTTATAAATTATGTACGGTAACATATAGGCATAGCCTCCAAAGTGGCACTATGTTCATGATTTAGTACGAGTAAAGCATAGGGACATACATACAAACAATTCCACACACTATGGATATATTTTTCATGTACAGATGTATCATATAAGTTAACGACTATACACAAATTTATCTGGCTTAAACATCACTTTGTAGCCTTTTTATAGCCCTTAAGTAATTAAACGTCAGACACCAAAAATATCTATTATATCATACTAAAAATGGAACCCTTCCTTATATCGCAAAACTTAAGGTATTCATTATAAGTTCTTTGGTTACATCTTTTGATTTAAGCTGCTGTTTCTTGCTTTTTTACAGCTTCTGCAATTTCATTCTTCTAGCTTTTTGAATTTACGTTAGTCCCACAATAATAATATTGTTCAAAAATCTGTTTGCACTATATTCATCCCCGCGCGGCTTTTCTTTATATGTATGCTGCTCGAGTTTAATTCGTCCGAATTGAGCATTAAAATAATTGATGTATTAAAAACATTATTACTTATCAATACAACTCCAAATAAATTTATAAAGTGGACTAAAACTATGATTTCTATATAAGAATTGGCGTTTTTTGGACTACGAACTGGAATCATCTACGGCGTCTCTATGATATTGACGCTTAAACTAGTCTCATGTTTTCGTTCCCTCATTCTGGCTGAATATGCCTCGGATTTGATCTGTGTATATTCTCTGTATATTACATTTTTTTCTCATACATCGTCTATTTCCTTGTTTTTCTTCTAGGAAACAGTTCTCCAAATTCACTCTAATTTTAACATAGCCCCGTTAAAACTATTACAACGAAATCTAAGTACACCTATTCGTTCGATTAGCTATGAATATATCTGTGCTGAAACGACTATGTAGAGAAATTGAAGCAGCTTGCGCAAGGCTACGTAAAGATCATAACAAAAGGTCCACGTAACTGCTACGCAGCCTGGCTGCTGGTAGGTGAATATGTTGTGCTACCACCACACAGAAAGAAACATTCCTGCCTTTGATGTGTCGCCTTCGGTGTCAAATTAATAGCGCCAATCTGTGCACGTCGCTTGCTTCTTCTTCTGAAACATGCCCGGACCAGCAACATGTGTTGGATGGCCAGGCCATTACTTTAATATGAGGGTGAAGGCTGAAGTGAGTCTTGGACCTGCCTTGCATGCGATGTGCTAATGCCACAAAGACCATATAGAGAGCTCCGTCACGTTTACCTTCGGGCTTTCACGGGCTTTATAAGGAAATATTCCCTCAAAGGGAATTTCTATGACTATAAGATGATGCTGGGGAGGCGTGACGGATTAAATTTATGTCTATTATCGACACCGCTTCAGTTGCATGAAATTGTTTTCTAATGTAACTTTAGGGGATTATTTCATGGTTCTTACCAGAGTGCATCAAACTATCTATCTAATATCCGTCGTGTTTCTCTATACAAAACCGCACACACTGGAATCAAGACAGGTTTACCACTCTCAAATATCTATACGTGTTTATTTGTTGAAGCTTATTGCCTCCAATTCATAAGTCAATACACATTGGTTTAATTTGTGTGTGAAAGTCATTGAGCAACTTTGGGGGGGTCCAGATTATGGGTGTCCTTGGTTCACCTTTCGGGGGGAGGGTCCAGATTAGAGTTGCCAAATTTGTGGATTCCATTTTTTAGACGGCATTTTATAAAGTTTCGGGGGGGGGGGGTCCGAACCCCCCTGAACCCCCCCTAAATACGTGCCTGCTCTCAATTCATTTACAATTTTATACTATCACCTACAGTATTAATACTTTCAAATAACTTAAGGTCCTCAGCAAAGAGCTTATTTACTATGATCAAAATAAAAAAAACGAGTGAATGGTGATAATTTCATTGAAAAGAAAATCTAACAATTGAGAGGAGCCTTATTAGCCTTAGAAAAACACAAATTTTTCCTAAAAATCCTTCTTCCCCGATCTTTTTTGAATGAATGGCAACTTATGAATGGACAACAGCTTCAAGAATTCACTCATATACACTAGCACGCCACCCAAGTGAACGCTTAAGAACAAGCAGACACAAAGCAGTACAAAGCATCGTACAATTAATTTAAATCTTCTAAACTTCAATTTATAAGATGTACGTGCTCTCAGAAATTCATTCTTCAAGGTAACTATCCCTCTGCTGATTTAGTAGGATCCTTTGGAGGATGTCTCCCGAGCGGGATCCCTTTCAAAACTTCCAAGATGTATATACACAACTTTGTCGTCTTCTATTAATAATAAGGAGTTATGAAGCAGCGGATGAATGAGAGAACTCCACGAAGCCTGCTTAATCGCTACTATAGTTTATACCGGAAGATATGGGGAAGGGGTTTTGCACGCAATGGTACTGCAGCATTGTATTTACAGGGTGTCCCAAACTCATTTAGCAAGACGTTGCTTAAATGCACTTCATATGTCGAAAACCTTATACATTAATATCGTGCATGTAACCAGGCAAGCAACTATCATCCCAGGAGACGGTAGGTCCGTCGGCGACAGCAACATCCCTCACAGATCAAAGTAGATATCAAAATAATTGTCGAGTGGCGATTAGTAAATAAAGTACAGTTCAGCGTACAGTAAACTCAGGCAGCAAGACCGATAAAGAAGTCTCACGTCGGCTTAATGTGTCAAGCTTTTGGGAATCAACCTCAAAAGTAACATGTCCTGACACGACCACGTCGGTAGGGTTGCGAAAGCGGCATCCCAGAAGCTTAGAAGTCTTGTTCCGCTGGCGCTCTAGGAAGCTGTATGCTCCAGAGCAACTACTGCTGCTCTACAAGGCACATAACCGATCATTTGGAGTTTTGCTCCCATGTGTGGGTACGCATTCTGAAGCACTCTTTTAAGCTTCTGGACACTATCCTGAAGAGAGCAATTAAACTAATCGTTACGCCTAATCTCACAAAGGACCTCCACAGGAGGAACATCAAAGAAGTGTAGGTGATTTGTTATCTGTTCCTGTTGAAAAGATTCTATTACGGAGGATGTTCGAGTGAGCTCTCCCAGATAATACCAGAAGGTCATCCGAACGACGAACAGTAGAGAGGCTGTGCGAGCTCATTCTTACCAGGTCGAGGTCCCTACTCCCCGAACCAGTCTCTTCTAGCCTTCCTTCTTTTGGAGAACTCTGACGCTGTGGAATGAGCTGCTGGGGAAATTGTTTTTCCCACGGCTACAACCTGCAGCGTTTCAAATATAACGTGCACAGACACTTATCTTCTCGCAGCGCTTCAACAGCGCCATAGGCCATATAAGGTCAATAAGATGATATACTTCTCAACATCTGATGTTCAACTGATATTTAGTAAAACAAAACAGGCTTCAGTATTTAAAAGCAGATCCAGAGAAAAATAGTTAACTAAGCAGGAAAGCCCTTTTTAGTAATGAGGGGGTTAGGGTTTAGTTACCCAAATGTTTGTCGCTCAGCCTTAAGGCTTATTGTCCACCCCCAGTCAAAGGGATAATACAGAGCCCCCCAAGTCCTGTGTGAACCTTGAGATGCACTAAGACATGAGTTCTTGCTCTCACTCACTGGATAGTCGAAAAATACCAAAGCTCGTCAAACAATCTCAATAAGGACTGACCGTTTCCCATTCTATAGGAATGTTTTTTCCTTTTGCACTTCATCTTCCTTCCTTATTGTTCCTCTTGCCTTCTTTCTTTAAAGTTGCGTAGCTCCAGGCAGGCACTATAATGCAAGAGGTAAAAGGTCCCACGAAATGATAATTACGACGGCTTGACTTGAACTTTCCTTCGGTGGCATTAAAATTTTAGTCAAATTAATGGTCTCAAAGTATTGAAAACAAAATGTATGGTCATGACTATATTAAATATTAGTAATATTAGAATATAAATAGAAAATCAGGACACAGGAAGACTAAGGAGATTTAAATATAAGTGGCGCTGGCTAAACGACAGGTGGGATCCTCATAAAGAGATGAAAAGCAAAACTGAAATTGCCAGAAATACTTTCTTCAAAATGAAAACGTCACTTTGCAATCGCGATTCTCCGCCTCCGGTGAGCAACAAAATACTATGCACTGTCTACATTATTATACGGACTTGAAGGATGGACCATGTCACGTTTGGATTCTTTTGAGATGTGACTATACAGTCTCATATTAAGGACATCATGGACAGAGCGAGTAGCAAACAGTAGGAGTAGTAGGAAAGAGTGAATAAGAACAGAAACTATCAACCACAATAAAACAAAGAATAGCAGCTTATTACAAGTATAATTAAAAGTACAATTTTTCACAACTGACCGTTGGGAGAAAGGTCGAGGGACGATGAGGGGTAGGGCGTAAAGGATTGTTCTGGCTGCGGAACTGACGTTAGTGGTTTAATACAAGAGAAGCCTGCACAATCATCCATTTAGCACAAGACAGAGAAGAATTCTAGATGACGGTCGCCAACCTCCACTGAGGAAGGGATATTAAAAGAAGAAAAAGTACTACAGAAACTTCAAAAATCGTTATATCAGGTATCAAGGAAGTTGAAACCAAAATATATCTTCACACATTCGATCTTTATCGTATCGTATAAGCAATAAAAGTAAATGGCCAAACTTTTCACAGAAATCTCGTACGTGTAATACGATTAGATTCACCTTGTATACTGCTGGCATTAACACCACGAAATTCAGGAGATATTTTCTACTCTATATTAATTTACCTGTAAGCTTACTTAGATGATTACTAATACAGTTTGGAGAAACGCCCGCTTGTTTAGGTATTACCGATGATATATGAGCTTTGTTCATCAGAGCACTTTATTTGAGTTTACGTTTAGAGAGGGGGAGAGTAACTTGGATGGGTGTTGTTGCCCTAACAGATTTTCGAAATACGGCAGGAAATGTGATGTACATGCGATCAGAGGAAACTTCTGCTGACTCGATAAACAAGCAGGTAGATAACAAAATGCCTAGGTGGTTTTATACAAGGTGTTCCTAAAAATGAATTCCGGCTAGGTTAAGACACCGGACGTACTGTGTGCCGAGTGCCGAGTCTAAAAAGGGATAGAGAAACTAATTGAAACAAGGACATTAAATACTGTCTGCAGCGATTATCCAATCACGATGCTGCACCGTTTTTAAGGGGGGGGGGGTTGAAGAGAAGAAATTTTGCTGTTGCCGGTTGTAGTTATAAGTACAAGAAATAGGATTAGTAGTAAAATTGAGTATATCATTGGAACCTTTTAATTCGAGAAAGCATTTAATTTTTAATTTCTAAAACAAATTAAGGGTTATGGCAATTTCCTAATTTTTTTCACCGAATTCTTTTCGCTGGACAATTTACGATGGCACAATAGGCATAACAGCAGGACAACTCTATAAGCCATGCCCTCAATGCTACTTTCTCATTTGCTCTCTTAAGGGGCCTTGGTACACACATTTATACATATGTATTTGCCATGTAAAACACAGATTCGCAAGTAAACGCACAACTGATTGTTTTTCGAACTACATACATATTTTTTTTTTAAGTTTTTAGTGTGCAAAAAACTCGCAATGCAAAATCATACATTCTTCAATTTCCGCTCAATTTCGCGCGTTATGCCCTAGACCCTTAAGGTTTAAGCGCACTGAGGCGCGGTGAAGCGGACATGTTTCGTTACGTCAGAGATAGATATTCTCAGCAACAATGTAGAGATTTCTTATAAAACGGAGTAATAACTTCAAGATGGGTCAACCGATGGTTAAACTTATGCATTTATTCGCTTTTGCTGTAATACAAGACAATAATTCAGATGTCGATGCTACTAATACATTTACTGGGAACGCCATGTGAGAACCTTACTTACGTATACAGCCGCACTGCTTAGCTCCAATTTCGTTATCGTTCTGGAAACCTTATAAGCATACTCTATTTACGAATTAATTTTCTGTATCGATAGTTACCTTGGACCAACTAGAGCTTTGTATTCGTAAAAATCGTGACTTTGAGTTGAGGCATACGCTAAAATTGAAAAATGATATTTTGGGAGAAAGACTCCAGACGATAGGTTTATCCAAATAGATCGACTTTAGATTCCAACCTTTTTCACTTTATTGCTATATCTACTGCATGCTTTTCTCCAGATCAATTATTTGAAAATGTGGTAGTCTGAAATAGATGTTGATTAAGCGGTATCTATAAATAGCTCATAAGGACAGCGAGTCACTTCGAAGTTGCTCCAAAATTGGATGATGGACAACTTTGAAGTAATGGACTTGTTAATCAGATTTGTATGAAATTATCGCATAAGGCTTCATGTTCACTTATAGGTAGCTTGCTGAAGTTAATCTTGTAAGCTAGTTGTGCGAATAGCGGTAGACCGTCGGCTTTTCATGAGGCTTTTTTACAGTAATACCAGTAAAGTGTCTGCAGGTGGATGCGAATTCCTTTGAAAGAAAAGCGTTTTATGATATCCGCTACACTTTCCCAAAGGAGTGATGTAATAGCACACTTGTATTTATTCTCATAGATCTGGTGTTTGACTGTATGTAGATAGTTTGCACAGTTTTTGATTGTCAGGTTTGAAAATGTTAGCTAGACTCATATGACTATGTCTCGTTCGCTTCAGTTTTTTCCAACAACATTTATTAAGTCTATAATTGTGTTTTTATTTATTGCAGGTATGTTTTAAGCCTCAAGTCCCTTCGCTGCAATACCGGTAAGCCCATAGACAATGAGTATCTCAAGAAGTAAGAATCAGTCTCCAATAGCCGGATTTTTAGAGAAACCATTTAAAATATATAAGACATCAAAATATTTCTGTTAGCTTCAAGGATCAGCTTTATCAACATGGAATCAATTACTTTGGATCTCTCAAAATACTGTAAAAAAATAAAATTGTTACTCAACACCTGCATTTGCATACAATATGTAGATTAAAGGACTTTTTCGTATTGTAAATTTGAAGTCTACTAGGTTCTTCGGATTTTCAGAATTACTGCAGAATTTTTATAAAATTACTTTAAGAAAGGGTTAGATTTCCAAATACATTGTTCATGCTATTGCCCGCATGCCGGGCTCTCAAATCAAAGTGCTACCAGAAAATACCGGAAAAAAAATCTACTACCAGCGGGATTTGAACCAGTTACCTCCGGAATTTTAGACCGACGCTCTACTATATAGCTGAGCCATGGCGGTCACGGCAACTCAGCCTGCAAAGCGCCCACCAGGTGCGTAGGATCTTCACGCCAACTGACGGCTCCACTGTTGCCATCTCTGAGCAGTATGAGCGGCTCGTATCTGTATCATCGAAAGAAATCTGTTGATGCAGTAACAACCTCCTACCACAATCGGCTCCAGGTACCATTAGGTCGAACCAGCACAGACATCTTCGTCTCGGGAGTAAATGTATTACCATTTTTCATGCTATTGGCACCATGTCGGGCTCATTAATCAAGGTGCTACCAGAAAATGCTGGAAAAAAGAACCGACTTCCAGCGGGATTTGAACCAGTAACCTCCGGAATTTTAGAACGACGCTCTACTAGATCAGCCATGGTGGTCGTGGCCATGCTAACTGACGGCTCCACTGCTGCGATCCTAAATGTTTCTCTATTTCAACGCCGGAAATAGACTCTGACACCTCTTTTTCCCCTGGTGAAGTTGCGATACTATTAGATCTCTAAATAATTGGGAGTTATTGACCTATTAAGACTGCGTGGGGGTGACACTTCTGGCTGCTCAACTGCTAAGGCACTTCTTACCTACAATATTGAGGAGATGACTAAGTAGTACCTATCCATGTCAATGCAAAAACTCTGAATTGCGACTGGTGCTGTTACTGGAGAGTCTGGACTAAGGAAACACCTCTACGATATGAAGCACCCCCTTTCCATGTGAACAGAAAGATAAGATTGTTGAGCACTTGCTGTTCGATTACCCAGCTCTGTCATCAATTGGACATTGTGGGGGAACGCTGTCTTCCCATAGCCAGGTTACGATGAATTCCTCTGAGCTACATTACTACTTTCTCACACCCGGTAGCGTTACAACAATAGGCTTCGCAGATGAGTTAGATTTAGTCGCGACAGCCAAGGACGAAGTATCCCTCTCAGACAAGGTGAACATGGCCTTGCAAAGGATTAACGACTGGATAGGTGATCACCTAGATTTGGCTCCAGAAAAGACTGAGGCAGTTATACAACGAGGACATAGAATAAAGAGGAAGGGCGTGAACTTCCAGCTTAGAGGCAAAACGATAATCCCCAGTAAGTTCCTGAGGTACTTGAGAGTCTGTACAGACAACGAGAGGTGCTTCTCAGACCGCATTAAGAAGCCAACCCAGAAGGCAGAAGCTAGAATAGCAATGCTCTCTAGACTGATGCCGAATATTGGGGGACCCAGCAGTAGAAAAAGAGCACTCCTGAACGGAATCGTCCAGTCGATTGTCCTTTACGGAGCGCCAGTTTGGCACAGGGCACTCAAAAGGAAAAAGAACAGCAGGAGCTGGACAGGCTCCAACAGAGGGGTAGCCAGTGCCTACCGCACATTGTCCAGCAAAGCCGTGGTTCCGTGAGTGGTAGGAGGGCTTGAAGGTAAAAAAAGAGGGAACGGGTTTTAGCTGGTCGGGCCGTAGCGGCATGTAGGATGGACGCATTCGCGTACATTGGATATGCGATGAAAGAGATCCCTCGTACCTTCCGGTGTACGAGAGCTTCTGTTCTTGCGACCAAGTCGATTTCTTAAACCCTCTATAATAAAAAACCGCCTTTCTCACTAGGTTGGGATGGGTGAGGGATCCTTGGGAGGATGTCCCAGAGGCCCAATGTGGCCTAAGTACCGTGTCCTTGGCATATCACCATCCTTCCAACACGGAATACAGACCTCTAGCAGAAGTACAGAACTACGATCCCAACACGTCTACACCACTGTCGTCAGGTATCATTTTTTTAATATCCTTTCAACGCACGCTTCCGAGACTTTCAGTCCAGTAAGTCGGTGATAGTATCTTCAAAGAGCCACTAAAAAGAAATAATCTCGATCCCATCAGGAATATAATTTTTGGTAAAGAGCCTCGGTGAGTACGGCATTCCACGCTGTGTGTGGATCTTTTTCCCGATGTGACCGCTAGATTAAATTGTTTTGCGTACGTTGCTACAAACGGAAGGCTGGCATTTTCGGGAACCACCAGGCCGAAAATCACTTGTCTTGATATGGAGTTTCTGTGAACGAATAGTAGGAACTACAACCTGGTGCTTGTTTGACTAAAAACTTATGGTTTTCATAGATATGATCATCAGGCATTGTGTATACGTAAGAAAACTTCGAGAGAATTCTAAATAATTTTTGTGGCATCCTTTGATCATCTCAGATTTTGAACAAGCATGACTGATTGTAGAATTGATATAGTTCATATTATTTGCGAATATTTTCGAGCACTTTTCTCGGCTTCTGAATTTTGGGGATATATACCACTCTAGCTCTCAATGCCTCGTATAACTTTTGCACAAAAAACTAAAAACAACACTATAACTTTCAACTATAATTAATGTAAAATAATATATTTTTCATAGTATTAAGAAAAAATAGATGTATCATCTAAAATAGAACTGACCAGTTGATCTCAGATCAGAGCCAATAACATGACTAACTTTGAAGGTTTTGTCCTATAACATTGACCCCATGAGAGACTTTGCTCTTACTACTTTTTGTTTCTCCATATATTTTTCGATTTGCCATATTCGAGCAATAATTAACGTTTTTCTGCAAATCAGATTCCATTGTAGGGAGTATCCCGTGATAACTAATTTAAGCTTTTTCGTTTCCACGATTGTTAAGAGATTTTTCCTTGGATAAGCTGGAGGCTAACAATTTCCTAGAAAACCACTGTGAGGAGGATCCCTGGAGTTTCAAGTCGAGCCTTTCTCGTTCCACCAACTTTTGTAATTTGAATAAATTTCGTAGAAAAAGTTTCTTCGAATTTTGGGATAAAAATACTGCAGAATTTTTTTTCTCAAGAAGCCGACGTTTCGGCGTATATTTTACGCCTTCTTCAGGGCAATCGAACAAACCCTTATAGCACAAAAGGATAACATATCTCTTCGGGTCAAAAGCATTCTAGAAGACGGTTAAAAACAATAACGAAAGCCGTTTGTCAACACCTGATTTTTCGCATTTGCTGCTGTACACTGCACAGCAGCATAATAAACTGGGGTAGGATTGACTTTCTACTGTATTAATTTGAACAGATTTAATTCATCAATTTTTTTCTGAGATGCTGCTAATAGCTAGTGATACTGAAGAACTTGAAGGACTCTAGTCAGTCATATTGCTTATTTTAACCTGACTAAAATGACTGCTTTTTTTCATAAAATATGAGATTCAATTTTGAAATTGTCAGCAATAATCGGAGGTAATTTTCTTTCCATTTCAAAATATTTGATGGTTTTGAAAATTGTCAATCACTAGTACATTGCAGTACCTAGGAGGCTGTAAAAAAATATCCAATTCTGTCGTACCCCAGCTTTTCTCTGACCTTAGACATATTACCGCTGTTAGTTTTGGTGAGAGTTGATTTGTTGTAAGGATATTTTATAATCTTGCCCCTTTACAGTAGTTTCTCTGCCTCTTTCTGCTAAGTTAATTGTTTTCTTCCATCTGAATAGGTTTTTGTGTATAGTAGGTTACTACAGGCAGTAAAACTGAGAAATACCAGATTGTTTAAAAATTTGAAATAAAATGAGAACTACAAGAAATTGATATTGACAATCTTATATCGCTAAAAAGGCTATCAAGATCTACACATTCGATCGTACAGATTAGGCATTTCCATTTGAAAAATAGGACTTATCTGTGATTGAAGTTTCCTTAATTAATCAATCGATTTGAATTAGAAAAATGGTACATATTTTACCTTCCAACCTGAGCTAACGCGTTTTATGCTTAGACACATGGCAAAGCGACAGCCTTCTAAGCACAGCATGGTAAACAACCAGCATAATATCTCTGAGGATTTCCCACAGAATTTGACCTTGGGATGATTTTACGGGTGTGAAGTCTGGGTAGAGATGCGAAAATGAAAATATAGATACCGGTATCAATTCGACTTTTTAGCCAGTAGGCGCGTTTTTTGGTACAGAGAATTTTGTGCAGTTGATTACACCCCTCAATAATT
Organism: Callosobruchus maculatus; assembly: GCA_951848785.1. Taxonomy (NCBI): domain Eukaryota; kingdom Metazoa; phylum Arthropoda; class Insecta; order Coleoptera; family Chrysomelidae; genus Callosobruchus; species Callosobruchus maculatus. Next base: position 2,888,954 of record CATOUR010000081.1, on the reverse strand, counting down.
ATATAACTAGCTTCGATACCGATGCCGCTACAAAAGTAGGGCTACCAGCTTGTAATCGCTGAAAAACTATCTAAGATAAAAGTACTCGATATTAGTGTAGAAGTACAAGTATCGAAGTATCGTTAGCATCTCTACAAAAAATCATCCAAAAGTGGGGATACTCGTGTAATTGCCGCCAACCTGAGATATTGTGCTGGTTGTTTACTATGCTGTGCTTCTAAGTTTCACAATCTCTGGGATATTAAAGTTTTTGTGATATCTACTAATATCAAAAATGGTGAATTGCATCTAAACGGTTCATATTAAGTTGCACACATGATACATCAAGTGACAATAGAATTGACCCAGGAACCTAAATGTACAATGATAATAGACAGGACGTTCCATTTAAACAACATAACTTTGATATGTTATTTAATACCTTGTATTTTTATTTCTAAAATGAGATGAGAGATGTTCTTTTGGTCACAATTGAGCTTGACTGACCCTTTATACGAAAGAAAGCATTCCAATGTATTACATTGCAATTTATTTCAGTTACTTAAACATTACGTGTTTGGAGGTTAGGCTGTGTAGCGTCCAACCTGTGTAATAGCTCAACAGTTTCAATCACAGAATTCTACTATTCTACAACTCATTTACCAACCACGTACATATACCACGAAAGCATTCCACTCAGCTGTACGCTCATTAAGGAAACTGATGGTATTCGCTCGTCGACACATGATCTTCTCCCCTGGTGTGCCCCAGTAACTCGATCCTTTTCACAGACAGGGCGTTGATAAATATAGAATGTCACACCTCTTATTGTCACTTAATTTAACAGTCCCTACGAATTTGTTTCACTGGAAATAGTGTATAAGCCGTGAAAGCCGAGCGGGAGAGAGAAAGGCGAGAGTAACATGATACGGACTACAACTGGCGTGAATTTATGGAAATTTAAAACAAAAAGTATCGAGCTTATTGGGAATCTGTACACGTGAAAGGCGAGATTAGAGGACGATGATGTTGGTGAAAGAAAATAAACTTGACAAGTCGTCCATATTCTGGCGTGGAATGTCCACTTTTTCAAAGAGATCTTACAATAGTTAGGTTTGATGTTGTGATACAATCTGATATCTTCCATTAAGAAAATGTATGTAAGGATATAAGAGGTGAGGATGTTTTCTAAAACACATAAGATTTTGATGAACGAATAACTTTGGTAAGAGCAGGAACCGAATCCGTGTGCATAGGACCAGAACCATTTGCGGTCATTGCGAAAAGGACTGCCAGGGAAACCAACTGAAAATAGGCAGAAAAGAAAGCACTGCTGCACTGACGCTACACCAGGACTACTACACTCTACGACGTTCATAGCATACCACTCTAGTCAGCCCCCCTCCGAGGATTCCAGAATGGAGCAGGGATGATCTGAGTATTCTGGTGGGTCTGCTGACAATACATTGTTGTTTGAGTAACCATTTGCGTAACATAGGTTTGTTCAGTAGTGGAGGTTTTAGACTTTCGGATTCGCTTTTCTGAAACCCACTGACTTTCACCCAATACAACCCTCGCCTCCGCCAGAAGGTGTGGGTCTTACGGTGGACTCTAAATGGGTGTGAGCCACAACAGACTCAATAGGGTCACAGTGAAAGGAGGTATAATCGTCTCACTCACTATCAACGTAACCTAACAGGTGAAGATGTTTTCTAAAACACAGAAGATGTTGATGAACAGCTAGTTTTGGGATTTATGATACATTGTGACATCTAAAACTTTCACAAAAGTTAGTGGTTGAAAAATCTAGCGGATAGCGGTTTACATAAAATGCTTTGGTTAACCAGGTTAACCAAAGACAAAGTATGGGTTATTTATCGGTTTAACGACCTTTCTTGTGGTTAACCGATGACAGATAAGCTTACCTTGGAGGTTATAAAAACACGGATGAGACAAACGCTTATAGACGCTTCTTCCATTTGTTGTACGGGAAGCACTAAACTTTTCTTCTAACATTCTTCATGTAAGCTTTTCCCGTTTTCACGTCGTGTTATGTTTTTTTGCATTCCAATATATCTTTATTCTTTTCCGCGAGAGAAATTAATCAACATGTTTTCTGTTTGCTACTGTGTTCACATAGTACAATTATGGCAGTGGTGCGAGACTCATATAAAGATAATTAAGCTTAATCATTGGTTTTCTAACCGACCACTGAATTGACATTGAGAGACAGAGCTCCACTGGAACATGGTTGGCACTACTAGTTAGCCTCCATCTAAGTGACTAACTGAGGGTACAGATGATAGTGACAATAGCCCTCATGAGTTAAAAATAGAATTCCAAATTGTGTTTTGCTAACTGTAGTAAGTTTTATTAATAATATTCAGCTTTATAAAATGGTAATAAGACCAGCAATTACACATATCCGGGCTGGTGCAGCCAAAACTCACTTGCGAGGTCTTCAGGCCCTGTAAAGCAGAGCTTTACGCTCAATCACGAATTTTTTCATGGTACGTTTAAAATTAGACTCTCCATAGGGACCTCCGTATCCTTTAATTAAGAACTTCATGAAACAACAGATGCAACGAGGCTATGGTGAAGCAGACTTGCACAATAACCTTTTGTTGCTTGAATCATGGACTACTTACAAATGGTTTTGTGCTTCGGAGAAAACATTCACGAATGTACACGCTCTCGACTTTTCTTGTGTTTTAGTGGTTAAAAGTGATTCCATAAATTTGATTTTTGGTACAGCTACGAGTTAAAGTTGTAAGTTTTTCCTTGTGCAACTAGTTTCTTTGTTAGATGTGTTTTAAGATAGAAATTGATTAAAACACAATCAAAACACAGTAATAATAGCAAAATGTTAGCAGGCACAAAAAACTACTGGTACAAATCCATAAATACCACAGTTATAGGCCAGGAATTTTAGGTCGATCGAAGATGACTAAAAAGAAACCCAAGATTATTGTATGTGGAAAATGTGAAAATAATGTTACAAAAACTCAATATAGTCTTCAATGTGCTGGAGATTGCGCGAGATGGTTTCATAAAAAGTGCACAGACCTCTCAGATGAACAATACCTGGCATATGAGCAAAGGAAGAATGATGAAAAGTGGATTTGTGCTGACTGTAGTCAAAATGTGTCCAATGCTGATTCTGACACATCTGAGGATGAAGCTGAGCCTACTAATAAAGACGTTCTAAGGGTGATGAACAATAAATTTATGGAATTAGAAAAATCGCTAACCTTCAATGGTGATATAATGGAACAACTACAGAAAACGATTAAGGAAATTCTAGATGAGAATAAAAAGCTCAAAAAGGAACAGGAGCAGCTCAAACATAAGATCAATGATTTGGAAAAACAGGTTACTATTATAAATAAAAAATTGTTAAAGGAGGACTGTGAAGGTAGAAGGAAAAACATTATTATTTCCGGTATCAAAAGTGACAAGTATGCTGAATCAAATGCAAAAAAGGTTCTTAGCAAGCTGGGTGAGGAACCAGAAGACTGTAAAATTTCTGTGCTACCAACTGCTAATACTGGTGCAATAATAGTAGCGGAATTTCCCACAGAGGATAGAAAAAAGAAGGTGCTGGAAAAAAGAAAGAATGTTGAACTGACCTACCTGAGCTGTGGTATTGCTGATTCACCTGTGAAAGTATTCATCAATGAGGATTTACCAAGGGAAACAAGGGATCTTTTCAAAAAGGCAAGAGATCTGAAAAGAGACGGGTATAAATATGTTTGGTGCAAGGAGGGCCAGGTATACGCAAGGAAAGGTGATGGTGAAGCTGTTGTGAAAATTAATTCTTTGTCTGATGTAGACAAACTGAAGACCAGGGAGTAGACAGAAAATATTCGAAAATTGGTGAACATAGAAAAACTTATTTTTAACATTCAATTGCATAAATAATTTTCTTGATGAATATAAATCTTGTGCGATGTTAGAGTGTGATACCATTAGTGAAATACCTTCTTTGAGTGATAACCAGGATAACCTAAATATCATTCATTTTAATATACGTAGCATATACAAAAACTTTGATAATCTTCTAGTTTTCTTAGAATCAACTGGAAAGAGCTTTGATGTTATAGTATTAACGGAAACCCATACAATTTATAATTTATCAGATTTTCATATACCAGGATACCTTCCTTTTTGGAATCGAAGTAGAAACACTAGTTTTGATGGTTGTGCAGTTTTTACAAAAGAAGACGTATTTCAAAAATGCGTCATTGTTGAGTATGGTAATGTAAAATGTCTTAGAGTGTCTATTAGTAAGTGTAATACTGAAGCTGATATTTTGGCTTTGTATAGATCTCCTTCAACAGATAAAGGTGAGTTCATTGAGAGCTTAAGCAATATTCTACATCAAACAACATCTACTGATTCGAAAAAGCTAGGCATCTTTACTGGTGATATTAATCTTAACTTGTTAGACAAAAATTGTGCTGTAACTAATGACTATCTTACAGTTATGAATAGTTTTGGATATAATAACTTGATAAATGGTGTAACAAGAAGAACTGAAGATACAGCTAGTTGCATTGATCACTTTTTTATAAAGTGCAAAGACCAAAATTATAGTAAGATAACTCCTGTAATCCTAAAGCGAGATCTTACTGACCACTATCCCATTTTATTAAATTTGAAGCTTAAGAATGAATTGGCTAATACAACACAAAAAAATAAGCTGTACTCAAAAATAGATTATGCTCTACTCTCCCAAATGATATCTGAGTCAAAATGGGACAGTGTGTTGGGTGAGACCAATGCAGAAACTGCTACAACAAATTTTATTCAATCTTTTACAAGCATGATAAAGAGTTGCACCAAAGTGTACCAAATTTGTAGCAAGAATGTTAGGCTAAAGCCATGGATCACTGAAGGTCTTATCCTATCCATACGGAAAAGAGATCAATTAAAAAAACTATGGTCTCAGAATCCCAATAATATCATAATGCAAAATAATTATAAACGTTACCGTACTATTTTGTCTAATTTAATTAACAAAACAAAATATCAGTATTATAAGAATAAGTTGCAAAACAATACCGGTGATGTAAAAAAGACATGGGACATAATTAAGGAAGTTACGAACGACAAAACCAATAAAAAAGATATTAAAACTATTTTAGACACAAATAGTGAGACCATCAGTGATCCTGGCCAAATAGCCTCAGAATTCAACTCATATTTTTGTAGTATTGGACCTCAATTAGCGAGTAATATCAATCCAACAGACAAAACCTTCAAAGAAAAAACAGAGACGTGCCCAGAATCGTGCTATTTTACTCCTATCACGGCAAATGAATTAATAAATCTTATAAGCTCTTTAAAGAACAATGTTAAGTGTGGGGAAGACCAGATCACAACTGAGGTCCTCAAGCAACATCATAAAGACCTAATAGCTCCTCTGTTACATATAATTAATTGCATATTAAGCACTGGAGTTTTTCCATCAATCCTGAAAAAAACTATAATTGTACCAGTCTTCAAAAATGGAAATGAAAAATTAACTTCAAATTACAGACCGATTGCTTTAACAAGTACAGTGAGTAAACTGGTAGAAAAGTGCATTAAGTTTAAGCTCCAATCCTTCTTTGAAAAGCAAGACGTACTGTCAAAGAATCAATATGCATTTAAAAGAAACTCTAGTGCTGAAAATTGTCTGGCAAGGGTAACAGAGATGATCCTGGGTGGTCTGGATGTTGGTAGTAGAGTTGTAGGTATCTTTTTAGACCTTAAAAAGGCCTTTGATACTGTGGCACATCACTTACTACTGCAGAGACTCCATAAAATAGGTATTAGAGGTATTGGGTATAAACTTATTGAGTCATACCTAAAAGATAGAACCCAGAGAGTCAAAATTGGAAATATCATAAGTGAGTCTCAGGCAGTGGTGTGTGGTGTCCCACAGGGAACAGTTCTAGGTCCCATATTATTTAATGTTTATATAAATGACGTTTTGTCAATCTTAGATGAAGAGGGCGCTGTGTTCTGCTTTGCAGATGACACAGTAATAATTGTGCAGGGTGAATCATGGGAAATTGCAATAAAGAAATCCGAATCTGCCATCTCAAAAATAATGTGCTGGCTGGAACACAGTCTTCTCTCACTAAATGTTGAAAAAACAAAATTCCTTACTTTTGCTCACTCCTCGAGAACATTACCAACCGTTCGTAGCCTTAGGATTCATAACGTAAAATGTGATAGCTTAGAAACATGTGTATGTGGTGACAAAATAGAAAGGGTGGAATCAATTAAATATCTAGGCGTCTTGCTTGATCAAAAATTAAACTGGAAAGATCATATACATTATGTTACAAAAAAAGTAAGGAAACTTATACACAAATTTTTTGAACTTAGACATATATTGTCCTTAAAAATGTTGAAAATTGTATATGCCTCGCTAATTGAATCCATAATAACGTATGGTATAATAGCCTGGGGAGGCGCTAGTAAAACCTCCATATTGACACTCCAAATTGCTCAAAAATATGTAATAAAAATAATGATGTTCAAAAATAGAAGATACCCAACGGAATTACTCTTCCAGGAAAGTAAATTGTTAACTGTTGAACAACTGTATATTAAAACTGTAATAAGATTTATGGTAACTAACACATATTATAGGAATAACTTGCCCCATAGTCATAACATCCGTAATGTTTCAAATCAAAACTTAACATTATCCTTTGTCAGACATTCAGCCTCTCAGAAGCATATTAGTTACACTGGTCCTAGGATATTTAACCTGTTGCCTATTTCTATTAAAACCAAGCCATTTAAAAAAGTTAAAAATCTAATAAATAGCTGGATCCTTGAAGGCAACTTTTCTTCGAAGTATATAGTGTAAGTAGTGAATAAGCCTAACACAAACAATAATACCAAGCAACTGTATAGACATAAATGCAAAATTAAACAAGTAAATAACCAACACACACAGATTTTTAAAATCCATCGTGTTGGTAAAAATAATATTTATATTCAAGAAGAGAATTTGATTTGATGAAAGCGCTTAATACTATATGACCGTATTGATTGTAATTGAAATTAAATTGTCGAATGTAGAGAACTATTAAGCATACTAATGTATGTTGCTAAGCTTGCTATTATTGTTCTGATTGATAAATAACTTGTGCAAATATTGTAACGCTTCATTAGAACTCGATGACATGTACATAAATGGAATTATTGTCGAAATAAACATTACATAAACATTACATTACACAGTCGAACAAGTTCGCAATCACACAAGGCCGCGGCTCGCACCGTGAACAAAAAATTACATACGGAATTCATTGCTGTTAAAATTGAACTCTCAAATGTATCAAAACTTTTTTGAAACGTTTAATAAATGCCTAACCACATGATGTTTTGAAGTATCCTCTCCATCTTTTTTCTTCCTTCTTTCTTTCTTCTTTCTTTGACATTGTCTGGTTCCTGGATTCCCCGACCTGGTATATGATTTGATGCTATCGTGCAGGAACTACTGGATCGCTCTGACAATCAACAATAACTTGAAAATGTGACATTTTAATTGAGTTGTTGAAGAACCAACCACATAATTTTGCTAATCAAAAAATATTTATAAACGCTCCAAAAATATCCCACCCAAAACCAGGCAGCAGGCCATACACCTGTCACTATGACTGATACTATTTTCTTGGGAGTTATCCCTCAACGTGTGCATCATCAGCAAGACAAAAATTCTGTTCTGTTTAGAAGCAAAAAACGCAGAAAAAGGCTAATGCACAAATCAGTTGTTTCATGGGCATCCGAGATAATGAATCCCCCCCTCCCCCAATTACCTATATTTGGCTGTAAAATTGCTTGACCCCTATGTTGTAGTCTTTAGACCATACTGAACAGCCATGACGATGATCGATCAGTTCATAAACGTAAATATACTGCAGACATTTTTCAAAAATAACCACTTGAAGCGTGAAAATTAACAGCATTATACCAGCTACATCGCATACAATCTGGCTTTATTGCTCATTAAAAGCATGTGATGAAAACTCGTATATCTTATAAAAGCTCTTCTAAATGCGTAATTTACCTGGTCATATTAGGAATTAGACACACGTATACGTAAATTAATTAGAAAAATATGAACGGTGCTTCGGGTCAGTTCCAGTGGCGTCCTTGTCAAGATTTCCAAAGCTTCTAAAGAAGATATTATCGTCATTACATTTGTATGCATTCATATATTATAGTTTTCAAAATAGGCACATATCGTATCGGGGAGTGGGGTTGCCAGTTTAGATTCAAGGGATTACTGAGCAAAACTGCTCAACTTACTGAAAATGAATTCATGGACTCAATGAGGCGTATCCACAGGTATTAGAAATTATAGTTTAATTACCAGTTAGAGCCTATACCAAAAATTTGGTTTATATTTTTTGCAACGCTTACTAAATATTGAACATAATTATGGGGTTTATAATTTTTTTGTAAAATACGCGAGGATCCACTTGAAAAGTCATGAAAAGATTAAATACAGTTGCAAGTGAATATATGCATTCAGTTTTGAAGAATACAGCACTTTTTAGCTGGCTATAAAATTGCAACAAAATTTATGGGTCTTACATTTTTTATATTGATCGTAGCCCAAAAGATTTCTACGTAAAAAGAAAAAAAGCAAATCTGCATCTTACCTCTTGTGCTTTCTCTTTCCAGGGAGCGAGGTTCGCTCATCAAAATCATGGCAACCTCCGTTTGCGGCCATTTTCCAAATGGCAAGCATGAATTTTATGTAATTAACATGAGCGAACCTTTACTTTTGAATTAAAATAGAAAAAATGGGTGAGTGTAAGTAATCACTAGTAATATATCTGTAGCTGAGGCTGACTGAGAGCTGTCAACCATTTTTTTTCGATTCGTTACATCATTTTCTTTCAAATGATGTAAAAAAATGGTTGCTACTATATTACCGAATTAATTGCATTAAAAGTAATTACAGGTAATTGCGGCTAATTTTTAAAAGGGAACCTATCGTTTAGCCCTTCTATAAACTCTCAAGATTCATCTAAAATTAATTTTATAAAAAAAACACTTACCTGTAGGATGCAGCAGTGTGATGCTGTATCACGAGTTGACTTCTTGGCATTTTTCAAAGTTTTACATATCTTAACTCCATTACTGGTAGGTTGCTAGCATTGGCTGTGAACCTTCAAGGCCCCTCTTACGACGCTAATGTTAGGTACGGCACATTAAAGGTTTCTTTATGTATAATGCCCGTGAAATGAGCGGGCTTTTTTGTTGGCCGTTCGAAGCTTTGTATCGAGCCCAGGATGCCTCCACTCCAGTGATGGACAATACCTTCGGGGCAGTTCCCATAAAAATGAATACGCTCCTACCTACATACATGTGATTCCTCAACATGGAACACAAAGCGATGCTGAGATCGTGATCTATTCTATGCCTTATTATTTTTTTAACGCTTCATTAAAACGTGAGGTGTGGGATGATCGACGTGCACCCCATTAAGTTTCTGAGAAAAACAAAAAAAATGTAAACGTCCGTCTACTATGATATGTGACTGGATAATTCGTGATATATTATTCTATGTATGATTTGACACCTCCACTAAACACGGACTGGAAGATGAAAACAACGTGCGGCAACGTACCTTCGTCTATTATTCAGATAACCTTCAATATGATAGGTTAAACATGATTTATTATCATTGGTATTTATTAAGATTTGTTTTTTTTACTGACCAGACCGTAGGAGAACACCATATTTTTACACGTCTGAGTCTTCTGTAAGGTATCATCAACAATAGCATGTCCTGGCATGACCACGTCATCATTATTGGTAAAACGGCATCCCATTTCGGGATGTATACAAAGGAGCCTTACAAGCTCAAAGACAAGGAACAAACATACAGGCGAAGCTAATGAAAGCGCGTTAAAAATTCCTTATTTCAAACAAAGCAGCTTCTACTATGAGAAATGATGTACAATATTCCTGAGTAAAGAATTTCCATTGCTCATTTGTTTTCTCAAAAAATGAAGTCGAGTTGATTGACTCAGTACTTTCCAAACATTACGGTGATACCACTTTATTATTTTCTCATAGCATGAAGCTATAGTCTGAGATCCCCTTGCAACTAAATCACCCGTCCGACCAAAAAAAGTGCGTTATGCCGCCAGGTCTTTTTTTCACAGGTCAATGGATATCCTATTATGAATACACATTTTTTTCATGACCCCGCACACCTCAGCTAACCCAATTTCACCTCCTCCCAAAATAAAGTAGAAAACGATCACGAACAACTAAAACACCTAAAAACGAAGTTTGAGCTGTCTGTATATTTTTAGTTTTTCCACGATACACAATACAGAACGGTCACCCGCATGTATACATCAGAAAATTCTGAGTCCCTTGATTTCTGTAATACGCAAGGTAATGTGCCGATGGACCTAAAACAGTGTATAATGACGCTAGGTCCTTCTTTCACAGGTTAGTGGACAGCCTATTATGAATACAACAAACTTTTCAGTTTTACAACCCTCCACCCCCAACCACCCCAATTCACCGGTTCACCCCCTCCCAAAAATGTATAAAATGATCACTAAACCTCTGAAATGCCTAAAAGAGAAGTTTGAGGAATATTTAATTTTTCTTGTTTTTTGCTAATTACTCCGCCGCCCATGTACCGATTTTCAAAATTATAAGAACATGACCTACTACGACACCACAGCATATTGTTGCCCAAATTTCATCACAATCCATGCAGCGGTTACTGAGATTACGAGACTAGAAAAAAAGCGACAGACAGACAGTCCGACAGACAGACAGACAGAGAGATCGACAGACAGACCGACCGACAGACCAACAGACAGACCGACAGACACACCGACAGACAGACCCACAGACAGACCGACAGACAGACAGACAACCGACGGAAATGAGTGACGTGGATTTTCGTTATGTAGATATCATAAAACGCCCAAAAAGCGTAATATCTCAAAATCGAAAATTTCCATTCGATACTTGGGCAGCCTGAAAAACTTCAGCATTGAAAAGTAGCGGCTTTTTTTGTGGTGCATGTGATTTTACTAGTATGTCAAGATAAAGAGATGAATTATGAGCAACGGGTCAACTTCCAGTAGCTACATTATATATTTTTTTGAACAGCGGCAGTTTAAACATTCATATTTCAGCTCCTTAAACCTTTTATATTGAAATTCAAGTCGCAACTCTACGTGGGAAGTTTTAAGATGGCTTTTTCCTCAGTCTAAGGCGTTCTAATTTAAGATGCACTCAACAGAATATCCACGCTCTCTAAAGCAGCCAATGGAAAAGTATACCTATCCTAGCGGATTAGGAATCCCTATAATTCTCCACAGCTGAAATCCCCAATGTACAGTTGAAAGTAATTGGATTTTTAAAGAAAATAACTCACGTACTTCTGGTTAATACCTGCTGTAAATTACGTTACGCTTTATAGTTGCTGTATTGCATACTGGGAGCTTTCATGTAATTTCTTTACAACACTCGGACAGGATAAAATTGAGACTGTAGCTAGAGGCACTGATAACGTGATTTGTTTCTGTGATTCATATTTCTGCTGAAGAGGGATTAGTTTAAAAGAATTATTTGTTGATGTGTCAGCCGTGAGATTTTGGGCACTAACAGCAACAAAAATAACATACTGGAAACTGGGGCTCTCTTACGTGCCTAAAAGGTTTGTTGAGGAGAAAAGTAATTGGTATATTTTGATCTCATTTTCGCAAAAGTTTTAGTTGAAGTGAAATAGAAATATCCTTCTGATGCGTAATAACATTAAAGTTGTAGGTGAACAAATTGTCTGCATTTTTTTCAAAGTAACTTAAAACAACACTGATTCATTTTTTAATTTTTGTTCATTGAAATGTAAATAGGCAGCGAAACAGGAAACAGTTTATTGCGTCCAAAAAAGGTTGCTATTATGTCCATGTCCTACAGTGTCTACCAAATGCCGTCAGAATATGAAACACTGAAGAAGCCTTATGGCACGGTTCTAATATGATCAGACAAATATTTTATATAAGCTCATTGCGAAAATATTTTGGAGTATTTCTGTGCCACGAATTGCTCCTCCATGCCTAGTACATTTAACTATCAAAGGTCTAGTCGTTCAAAGTAGGATATAAAATATGTACGTATTGGCCAAAAGCCTACAAATATTAGGATTCTTGCGCAAAAAATATTGCTTTGAAGCAAGTTATTGGACTGAGCTAGTGTGGTGTTTCTGTGAAACAGAAAAACTAGTTTTGTGCTTCTAGAGGCTGACATGTATAACTAGCACAATCCTCCATCACATTATGGGGACTGCAACGTAGTCTGGCTTTTGGACATGACACAGTCCAAAAAATATATCGTCACTCATGCCTCTTCTTATTCAAAACTCGACAATATCATCATAATTACGTAAAAAGATTTAAGAATTTATATTAAATCTCACGACCAGTAAAGATTAGAAATTGAAAATACTCAAAATACTCAAAACTACAGTCCCATAGCTAGAGGTGGTGTGTGACCAAATTTAATAATTATGCTAGAATCATCGAAAGACCCGTTTTCGGCCATATGAACAATTTGTAAAAAATCGCGACTTATAATTAGAATTACAAATTCGTTTATTTCAATTGGAGGAAGTGTGCAAGTTTTGCTCTAGACAGCCTATAGATATGTTTCCTGGCAATGACCATAACAGGTGCCACGAGGACAACACCCACTGCTGCCCTGGAGGTACACTTGGGCTTGCCGCCTCTGCACCTCTGGATAAAGAGAGAGGCGATGTCGGCCTGCCTGAAAATGCGTGACGGGGGAACGTGGGTAGCACGAGAACCAGTAGTTGGTCACACCAGAATAGAGCGATTCGCGGAGAGTAATATCCCGATATCATCATTCAGGGTGGAAAAAGCCAAAGACATTTTAAATTTAGATAAGGGATTCTCACTAGTCATCCCGGAAAGAGACGACTAGATGAGAGGAAAAGTCAAGTTTCCGCCCAATAGTCTGGTATGCTTCACTGACGGATCACTCTTAAAGGAGTCAGGATCCGGGGAAGCGGGCTTCTGTCTGGAGGGTAAAGAAGTGCGGCGGAGCTTCGCTCTGGGAACCTGCACGACTGTCTTCCAGGCGGAAGTGTATGCGGTATTGATGGCGGCATACTCGACGGAAGTCGAACAGTGCTCTGAGCAGGGCATATATATATGCTCTGACAGCCAATCAGCTGTGAAAGCGGTGGCAGCTCCGAGGGCCAGATCAGCTCTGGCTCAAGAATGCTAGGCCGCCCTTCAGAAATTAGCAAGCCATAAGAAGGTGACCCTGCTGTGGGTCCCCGGACACATTGGTATACCGGGTAACGAGGGAGAGGACCGACTAGCTAGGATAGGGGCCAGTAGCCCCTGCATCGGCCCAGAACCTATGCTGGGAATTAGCAGACGCTAGGTCAATGTGGCCCTGGACAACTGGGCCTACAAGGAACTGGCGAAAGTCTGGTTAGAGAGAGACGACTGCAGGCAAGGCAAAAGATTCATAGCAGGCCCTGATCAGGGCCGAACGCTATGGCTTTTGAATAAAGGCAGAAAGACGCTCAACCTTCTGGTGGGGGTTGTTACTGGCCATTGCCGGCTGAATAGACATTTGTCACTTACGAGAGTGGTAGGGGACTCCATTTGCTCCAGATGCTGCGAGGAGGATGAGACAGAGTTCCACTTCCTGGGCAGATGTGCAGTTTATCGCAACCTTAGGGTTAAGATATTCGGCACGACGGAGTTTGGGGAGGAGCCACTAAATTCAGCGAAATGGTCGGACATATTGACTTTCGTCAGGAGGTCTGGTAGGTTCGACAAGGAGCTTTCTAGAGTGTAGAATTTTAGTGTTTTCAGTGATTGGTTCAGTGGGGTTGGCAAAAAGGGCCAAAGGTGGCCTACTTGCCTGGCTTCGCCTCCCTATCACTACTACTACTACTAGTATATTTCCTTTGTTGATACTAAATGACTTCGGACTCTGTAAACAAGTACAATAAAGTTCAAACAGGAAATATTTTATTGACTTCTATATTAATGTATCTGGTTTTACGTTTATTTTTTTAAAATACTTTCCTCCGTGAAGGCGACAAATGATAAAATCAATTCGCCCAGCTAAGCAACTGTGTTAGAAACGCCGAACCATATAACTTTGCCTATAAATATAATCCCATAATTATGAAGGTAGCATAGAACTGGCGCTAATTTAAGCAACTTTATAATAGCAGCAGTATATCCCATTCAAATTGGGATATCGGCAGCCTCAAGATCCACTTAAATTACACAAAGCCCATCCAGTATCCTAACAAAACGCCTCATTAATCCAACGTTTGCCATATAATAACCATCGCGCCCGTTTTATGCCTTAATAACCATAAAGTCAAACTGTAAAAAGTTTCGAAATAGGATTTTTTCGTGACTCTCGCTACCGAACACTATAAAAAATAACGGCTCGAAAGGATGAGATGTTTAAAGTTTTTTACAACGCGTTTTATGTTGAATAAAACCGGTAGGATCCAAGGGGTGGGTAGCCGCAGTTTTGGACCGATGAATTTGGAAACGGTGTGGAGGAATTGAGACTTTTATGGGACGGAACTTCGGCTATTACCTTTCCGATTTATGTGAAAAAAAGCGGTTTATATCCACCATGAAGTGGCAATCAGCCAAGTGGTCAGATTATCGTAGCGTGAGGACGTCTTTTTTTAACCTAAGGATTTCCAATCACAGAGCTTATAAATTTGAAATATTTTTTATTAAAAAAACAGTGGTTTTTTACTAGATGACGCAGCTCTCGATAAATAGATAAATTCCTCGCGAAAATTTTCGATTTCGAGATAATACGCTTTTTGGGTGTCTAGTACGAATCCCTAAAGCTTTAAGGCATGATTTCTGGCACCGACTTATGTTATAATATGTATAAATTATATGTTTATTCCTAGAAGCTAAAAAGTTGGAATACATTTAATTAGATTGCAAAATGGTTAATGTGTGGCCGCCTTTATTATATTCGTACGTCACCACGTCACTAGCTGAGGTAAACAATCGACAAAAACATTAAAAAAGACCTCTCAGTGTAACCGTACTAAACGACCCTCGCCCTTTCTTGCTAAAATCGGAAGTGTTTTTTATCTGAAAGTGAAAGTAAAACAAGGTGGGCCACACACGTTTGAATCATCTTTACAGCAAAACTTCAAACGTTGATTTCTCTGTAATAAATGCGAATTTGAAAACAATTCCCTTTGATATTGGCTTCACATTCCGAAAGCTAAGTGCGATTTCTTTTTTCGGCATTCGTCCTGAGACACGGTGTATACATGACGAAAATCCTCGTCACTCATGTCCGTCGGTCTGTCTGTCTGTTGGCGTTCTTTTACCCTCGTAACCTCAGTAACCGCTGCATGAAATGATGAAATTTGGGCAGTGATATGCTGTGTAGGTGTAGGGTAGGTAATGCTGCTATGGTTTTGAAAATCGGTGCATGGGCGGTGGAGTAATTAACAAAAAACAAAAACAATCAAATATCTCAAACTTCGTATCCTGAAAATGTTTACTTTTTTGGTGGGGATGAAATTGAGGTGGTTGGGGGTGGAAAAATTGTAATAATAATGGGATCTCTATTCTCTATTGTCCTGTGCCTAGCTGCATAATACATTTTTTCAGGTCCATCCGAACATTGTCTTGCCTATTACAGAAACCAAGGGACTTGGGATTTTCTGATGTACATATGTACATACTAATATTGCTTTAGATCATTCTGTATTGTGTAAACGGTAATTATTAAATTGTACATTGTATTAAATTGACTTTAACCAGATCTTGGTGCAGTATTACTACCGTAGTTAGGATGGAAAAAAGATTTTTAGAAAACGTGTCAGAGGCGGCCCATCAATAATAAATGGCGGTTTGGGGGTTTCTGACCGATTTCCTCATTTTTTAGAGGGGGTAAAATGGTGGTAGTTTGGGGGGAAGAGTTTTAAACTCAAACATTTGTTCCATCCGTAGTGGGCTCTAATACATTGCTTTGTAAAGGAAGGACATAATGTACTTTTCAACTTTATCCGACTACTGCCCTAGCTTATACAAAACATAATTTTTGAAACTATATTGTTGTAGATAATTCTGTAATGAGTGTAGCTGATCACTAATCTGACGTTTTGAACCTTACTGCGTATCGTGGTAAAAATCGATAAAGCCTATTGTTTTTGAAAATTGTGTTAGTGACATATAAACGCAGTTTAAGATCTATTTTTGTCTCTCTGAATCTCTGATCATTTTATACTTTTTTCATGGGGTGGATAAAATGCTCCCGAGGTAGGATGGTATCTCGGAGAGGGTTGTTGGCAAATCCCGGAACATTTTTCATTGCCCTTTGCGATTGATACTGGATATATAATATGTTCTTAAATATCTGAAAATCGGCTTGTCATATCATTAGGATATCGCTTTAAAATTGAAGAATGAAAACTGTGTCGTCCTTGTTCCTGCGGAGAGAAATGCAAGAAACTATTCACGAGAGTTTTTGCGTTGGATGTTTCTTTTTGTGGGCAGGCAGTCGATTATTTGGTTGCAAGACCTCAGGCTATAGCTTCATACAATAGGAAAGTCATAAAATGGTGTCACCGTAATGTGTGGCATGTACTGAGTCAATCAACTTGACTCCACACTCAATCTGTATTTCTCAGTCTCCAGTGAATGTGATGCTGTCAAAAGAGCGTTCACCTTTTATCATCCAGCTTCATCGGTTTATTCACTGAAATGCTTTCACGTCTCATTCCGGGATTCACAGCGTTTGCTAACAAAAACCATCGCTTATCTGCCAAGTTCAGGTGCGTTTGTTTTACAACGCGGACGGTCAAACGAGTCAGACAGAAACGGCAGTAGCTGGTAGCATCGCCGAACAAGAAAGAAACGTTATTTCACACTTGATTTAACGCCGACTATCCCGTTTCTTTTATTTATTTGAATTGTTAACTAGACGGTGTTTCCCATTTTGTATCTGACACGTTTTAGTAAAAACGGTTGGAAGAACATGACGAGGCAGAGGATTTTTTGTGCTGCTACCAGGTATCGGCGTAGACGAAGAATTCGATAGGAAACCAGAAGCACTCAGCATCTTTTAGATAGGAAACCTTCTGTAGTCTTATCAGTCCAAATATTCCGAGATAACTGTTGCATCGGTATTTTCTGTCCGAAGTTTTGAGACTCTCCGTTATCGATTTTTCGTAATCCGCTATCTTCCAGGGAAATACAATAAAAAACAAGGATATCTGAGGATTTTTTTATGGTCAGCGTCCTGCAAAGTCTGCAAGCCTATGCGCGCAAACACAGCGGGGCATTTTAGTGTGCGTGCAACTGCGTGCGGAGGCGTGCAGGTACCGCATACAGGCTAACCTGCTCAACTGTGTTGTTGACCGTTTACCAGAGCTGTCACAAGTACTAGTATTTCAAATACCAATTACCAATTACCAGAGTCGCATGCGTCAAAGTACAAATACCAAGTAATTTTATTTTTGAAAGTACTTCAAGTATCAAATACTTTAATTTGGTACTTGATTTTTCAAATAAAGTAATTCAAATACGATACTAATATTTCAAGTACTTCAAAAAGTAATTCAAATACCATACTAATACTTGAATTACTTGATATAGTATTTCAAATACGGCGATGGATATTTCAAGTATTTCATAATTATTGTTGAGTAATAAAAAGTATTTAAATTCTACATCTCAAAACGAATCCAATGACACCCTAAAAATAACTGTTCGCTCATCTGGCCTTCAATAAAACCACATGTGTTGATTCTAGAGTTTACTGACGTTTCGGCCACGTCTGTTGCCTTTTTCAAAGTACGAAATTGAATTGGAAATTTTTTTGTACTTTGAAAAAGGCCACAGAGGTTGCCAAAACGTCAGTTAACTCCAGAATCAACACATCATGTGGATTTATTGAAGGCCAGATGAGCGAACAGACTACAACAGAAAACCACAGGATAAGTTTCAGAAATTACCTAAAAACGACAATACGTTCCCAATTTTTGAATATACGCTTTTTCAAAAATGCTAATAAATAAGTAGAAGAGATAAGTAATAAAAGGTACAGTCGGCGCGGCATCGTCGCGAGTCGTCGCGTATGCCATGCAAATGAAGGTGTTTAACATTAACAGATCCATCAAATAATTTGAATTGTCAGCATACAAAGCGCCGCTTTTCTAGCATTTTTCTGGCATACATAATGAATAAAAAGCATATCCACTTGTTTGATTCTTGCATACATTCATTCACAGAACTCGTGAAAAGTATAACAGAAATACCAAGCAATGACAACAGTTCAAATTCATTCATCAAGGGAATCCAAATGTCAATCCGAATGTGTGAAAAAATATATAGGGTGTCATTGAAAATTCAGAGCCTAACCTCACTTCCGGCTAAACCAAAATAAGCATACATTTGTTTTCTCATGGCTATTGTGCATCTCCGTTAACCATATAATTCTCCAAAATTTCAAACCTCCATCTAGGATTGTAAAAGAAGGGAGCTCTGTATAACGATTCCATTGCCACCCGGTATATGAATTTTTTCATAAAGAGATGCTTGAGAAAAATTACCTTTTTACATCTGCAATTCGTAACCACCACGACAAAGTACAGAGTTTTGAAGATTGTTATTATAATGGCAGTAAATTCACAGCTCACATTCACAGATTATTTTAACCTCAATCAACATCAACAACGCATTTTGTTGAGCGCAACAAGATGAACTGATATTTTGTGATTGTGTCGATTGTGATGAGACTGTCCTGTAGAGTCAGAGTGTCGCGTAGACTATCCTATGTGTACGACAGAGACAGAGCGCAAGGCGACGCGATGCGTAATGTTGATTTGTCCATACTTGTCTAGACTTGAGCATTTAATGCTTGAAATGTGTATTTCAAGTATCTTTATATTTTCATAGAGCTATACTAATATGTATTTCTTACTCACTTTAGTATTTCGAGTATAAATGTATAAATTTGAATTATATTTTTTGTGTGGAAGTACCAAATACAAATACTTCTTATAGCGTTTGGGAAATAAAATTAATTTGAAATACAGTACTTCAAATACTAGAAAGTAATTGAAACAAATTTTTCAAGTACTTTACTTCTTTAGTATTTCAAATAAAAATGCCAGGTATTTGAAATATATTTTTTGTGCTACAAGTACCAAATACAAATACTTCTTAGAGAGTATTTGGGGAATCAAGTACAAATATCACAAAAACAATGTATTTGAAGTACAGTACTTCAAATACCAGAAAGTAATTGAAATACATTTTTCAAGTACTTTACTTGAAGTAATGACAGCTCTGCCGTTTACCAGCGTCGGAAGCCCGCTTGAACGCCTTTGTAGTAACATAAATTTAGTTTGCTACCTGATGGTTTCATCTGTGCCGGTCGAAGATGAGTATCGTTAAAGAGTTACTTATAGCTTCACCGGCAGAACCTTCTGTCACTTGCTACAATATAGCTTCAGTGTTTGCGAAAACCCCTACTTGGGATAAAAGACACAAGCTGCACTATAGCCGCACTACGATAGAAAAATATTGGAAGGAAATAAGTGCGGTTATGAAAGTAGACGGTTAGTTTATACACAATATTTATTTGGATATATTCATAAGCTTGGAATTGAGATAATACATCAAGAAATTTGTTCTAAATGTGGTAGTAATAGATAAGATAAGCGGTGCTCTGCAAAATATTTAACAAAGGTATCTCGAATTGTTTTGGCCTCATTTGAAGGCATTTACTAGTAATTACGCCTAATCCATTTTCTAGCCCGAGATAATGGGGTATTAGGCATTCCTGTTCAAACTGTATATGTATATTCTTCTGTATATATTTTAACTGTCTGATATTCGATATGTTGGTTTGTTTCGATGTTAGATATTACAAAGTGGGCTATTTAACGATAACAAGTTTTAATGATAAACGTTATTAAAAATACAGTATAAATATGGTAAACTTATGGTTGAATATGATAAAGCAGTGATATCTATATGATAGAAATCTGATACAGACATAGTACAAATATGATGTAAATATGTTAAGGGAATGAAACAAAACATGAAATAAATGAGGTAACAAAATGAGCATTTAATAATGTTATAATTATCTTATAACTGGCAGGCCAGCCCAAAGGATCTGTCCGACACGGAATTCCCACTGAACCCAGGTCGTCCCTGCTGCGTTAACAAGTGCAGGAGGCTCCTTATGTAGCGCGTCCAATGTCAATGTTGTTCCCAATGCCCACAAAGCATATTATCTCAAAATCGATAATTTTCGCGATCACAATACTCCCCTCACCTATCAGTGTGTATCGGAAGTAAAAGCTATTCTAATATTAATGTTTAACAAAATAACAATGTACCCGACCAATGATTATACGAGACCAAAATATATAACGTTAGGCAATTGTATTTACGACGTACTATCACTTAGTATCATAGGTACACTCAAATGAGCAAGAGTTTAAGAAAAAACTCAAGCTACTTGGCTTGATGTATCCCTAGTCGTCGGTCCTTCTCGCTAACCTAGGTGCTCTTGAAATACACGACACGACAAAATACGATGAGTAGTTATAAATTTAGTCACAATTTTTAACTGTTACCACTGGTAGCAACTCTATGAGTCTAGCTCAGCTCGTGTAAGGATTGATGGCAACCTGTCTGGTCAAACAGCAACCAGACAAGGAGTTCGTCAGGGATGCGTATTATCTCCGATGTTATTTAACATTTAATCTGAATTTGTGATGAGACAGGCATTGGACAACTGGAATGGCGGTATACCTATTGGCGGAAACAAAATATCTAACTTAAGATTTGCTGACGATACAACCCTTATTGCTGCTTCTCAGGAAGAACTAGTAGCTCTATTGAACGTTTTAGAACAACACAGTGCAGCATATGGTCTTGGTATTAACTACAACAAGACCAAGGTTATTATCGTAGATAGAGAGCATGACAATCATCGAGAAATAAAGTCAATAGGCCGTTGTGAGGTAGTTCAAAGTTTTGTGTACCTCGGTTCTTTGATCGACAATTCAGGCGGCTGTGAGAATCAGATTCGACGGCGCGTTCAACAGGCACGGGTGGACATGACAAAGCTTACTAAAATATGGCGTGACCATAACATCACTAAAGCGACCAAAATGTCATTGGTTCAGTCTCTTGTGTTCTCCATATTTTTGTATGCCTCGGAAACCTGGACTGTTAGAAAGGCAGATCGAGCTCGCATAGATGCTTTTGAAATGTGGACGTGGAGGAGAATGCTGAGAGTTCTTTATACCGCCCATGGAACTAATGTTTCCATATTGGATGAACTCGGTAATCCAAAGAGACTATCCTCCATGGTGTCGATGAGGATGCTTACATTCTTCGGACATATTCACAGAAGCGATAATATGGAGAAACTTGCAGTTCAGGGTCACGCCCCGAGTGGGCGGCGCCGTGGCCGTTCCACTACACGCTGGGTGGATACGACGAAACAGTTGCTGGATATGAGTATCAAGAGCGCCACCGAACTGACAGTAGATCGCAAACGATGGCGAGCTGCAGTTCTCAAAACTATTGATAATATTCGTGTCGGCAATACTCTAGCTCCGACTTAATGCATTTTACGAGTTCACAACAGGTCTGTTAAGACATTGTGACTATGACGATGATGATGAATTTAGTCACAATTTTTAACTGTTAGCGCTGGTAACAGTGGATACATGAACTGTCAGCATGGCAACTGTATCAGTTCCCTATCATCCACAGCTCTGTCGACGGTAGCGTTAGCAACAGAATCAGTTCAGGCCGTAATTAATTTCGGGCCGGAATTCCTTACGGTCGCGATAGCAGAAAGTGCTGCGGAGCGATCCGTCTAGGTCGTGTCACTCCCTTGGAGTTTGGAGTGCCGCTGCTGCGGACAAAACAAAGGGGTCTCCGACTGTCGAGACGTCACGGAATGAAGAGGATTATTTTGGCTTTATGGGGTTGACGCTACAGGACCGAACTAAGCCTCACTGAACATAGTTGTGCTTTTGAGGCTTCCATGAATGATATCGTGATTACTACTTTAGACAGGAGGTCAGTTGCTACAGAGACTTCATCCAAAGCTGACATTTCTCTAGCCTTTAGCTACACGCGCCTTGATTTGTAACTTAACTACAAGCTTACTGTATTTTGTGTACCACCTACATACATGGTTTCCCATGACGTTTAAGACAAGCAATATATTGGAACTGGGCTGCAGTAGAGAATTATAGTTTTGGGGATTTAAATTAGAGCAAATATAGTATCTTTTCTTGCCATTGTGTCACTCAGTGAGGTATTTATTTTTGATCACGTGACGTCCGATTCAAAATTTTTAATGGGACACCCTTTTATGTTCCTTTCGATGAAACAATTCCAACAAACTAGCACACTTGGGGTCTAAAGTGATTCATTCAAGAGCTACAGGTACTTAAAGGATGGTACCACTATTACAACATTTACCCCTAGAGTTAAATTACTTTGGTAGTGTTTTATAATGGTAGTGGTACAGTCCTTTAAGTACCTATAGCTCTTAAACTAACCACTTTAAACTCCAAATGTGCAGTTTGTTGGAATTGTTTTATCGGGAGGAACACAAAAAGTCACAAATATACAAGGTGTCCCATTACAAATTTTGAATTCGACGTCACGTGACCAAAAACAGATACCTCATTGGGTATAAGAATAATAAGAAAATATACTACATTTGCTCTAATTTACACCCCCAAAATTATAATTCGCTACTGTCCTCCGATATATTGCTTGTCCTAATCGTCGTGGGACACCCCGTATATGTATATTATATCTTAGGTAATATACCTTATCCACCGAACAAACGGAGTAACCATGCACAGTATATGTAAATTTTTACTGTATGGTCAATGGTTATATGCACACCGTCTACAAAACTGAATAATGAGAGCAGTGATGTTTTTATAAACAGAAAAATTAAGTTCGATTTATCCGAGTTAAGTCCCAAAATATGGGTTTGAAATAATTTTTTACTCCTTTTCTTCAGTCGACAGACTATAGATGCCAACAAACTAATTGCAGAATTAGTATTAACACTATTAACGATTTTATTACAAAAAAACACTCGTACCTTATCCCTGGGAAAAAGTTCAACGTAGTGAATGTTATATATCGAAATAAATACATTTCTAATTCACTAGTACAAGCGTGGTGTATTCTAGGCACCAGACGAAGTAGCATTAGCTAAAATATTGTCATCATTACATTTATTTACCTTTTTTACTAAAAAGGACTTTATCAAAGAAGTATATTTATAAAAAACCCAAAACAACTGAATAAGTTTGTTAAATAACAATAATAATATGCTTTTTGCACAACTACAGGCGCGGTGTATTCTAGGAACCAGACGGACTAGAGGTTAAACTTTACTTGCTCGGCAAAGTTTGTGAGACATTTGACGACTGACGACGAAGCAAGCTTTAAGTAGATACCACCTTTGGGGGTTAGGTAGAACGGCAAAGTTGCTACCTTACATCTTTCAAGGCAATTTAGCTTACTTATAACCGATGGCGATGGTGTACCCACTACACCAGCGCTTGTAGTTAAGGGCTAGATATGTTCCCGGTACAGATGATCGTTAACTACTTAACACGACCACAGCGAAAGCATCAACAGCAATCCTTCTGTAGTTAAAAAATGTCACGTTTTTGAGTGAGTAGTCAGGAAACAGGTGGCGTCCAAATCATCTACCTGCTACTGATATTTTGAATGTGCGTCCAATAACCCATGCAACACCTATGCCGTTTAAAAATCATATTTAGTCCATCGCAGCCAAAGTAAATAGCAGAAATAACATCCTGCAAAAATTATGTGGAACTTCACGGGGTGCCTCCGCTTCTACCATCTGTACTGCGGCCCTTAGCTTCTGTTTCTCTGCGGCTGAATTTTGCTCCCTAGTGCGGCTAAACAGCCCACATACTAGACTGATAGACGCCCAGTTAAACCAGCCACCAACACTCAACCAAATAGCTCCACCACCCATCCGTCGAGACAATGCCCTTCTGAAAGTTAATAACAAAATCAAAACAAATCCCACACTACCAATCCAAAAAGGTATCCCAGATTACGGTCCAGAAAACCATCAATTACAGCAGCTTTCCAACTTGAGCCTGACTGTTTTAACCCTGCAGTTAAATGGCCAGAAATTTGGGCGATCCAAACACCAGAAGCGAACATTAATCTAACTGCTGGCCAAGAACTCCCTGGTTTGCAGCTCCATCAAATGGAATGGTCAACCCTAAACAGAATTCGCACGTCACATGGAGTGTGCGCTGATTCGTTGTTCAAATGGAACAAGCGCGAATCCCCACGATGCGACTGTGGATCGGAACCCCAAACCGTCAGGCATATGGTGCAAGAAGGTGGCCTTAGAGCATA
Source organism: Callosobruchus maculatus (assembly GCA_951848785.1). Classification (NCBI taxonomy): domain Eukaryota; kingdom Metazoa; phylum Arthropoda; class Insecta; order Coleoptera; family Chrysomelidae; genus Callosobruchus; species Callosobruchus maculatus. The sequence continues at coordinate 2,864,472 of CATOUR010000081.1, read as the reverse complement.
TCCGGGCAACAACAAGGACTTATTCCAAGCCAAGCCATCAGCCGTAGAATGGATTTCCAGGCCCGATATTAACTTATGTCCTAGTTACTATTGAGACCGCAGTTTTTTATTTCTTTTTATTTTGTGTTGCTTTTCTTAACTGTTTTACCTTTTTCTGACTTTTTTCATGTGTACTATAATCATGCGCTAAATAACGCCCAAGCAAGTCTCAACGTGTGGAGACTGTTTGATAATTTTGACTACGAATTTATCATATAATAATACATTTTATGATAAATATAGGAGTAACGATTGTATTCTCAATTTACAGATTCAATCAGAGAATTCATAAATATAAAAATATACCAAGCCAATACTTGTCTTTGGAGGAATAAATCTAGGGAATACTTAGATAAGAATAAAAAAATGAAGCCAACACTCAGATTCTCAATTTACTAGAAAAATGTCTACCGTTTTGAGAATCATCCTTTGGTCTACTAAATGATCTGTTCGTTTACCACAACAACTTCATGAAAACTATCAAAAAAAATTGTACGTCTGTAGATACCGTATTCTCTAAAATGGGCAATTATTAGAAATATAACCTCCGAAACTATAAAGCTTTTCTATCTTAGCTTCAGTAGTAGTAACAAAGATTTAGTTATTATCTGGGAAGTACTGTGTTATAGAGAAAAATACCCGACAGACGATCGAGGCCAACGGATATCTGTGATGGTATTTAGTGATTTTATTCATAAAATCCGGAACTTATTTATTTATTTGCTTTTACGCTAACTAATATCACAATGTCCATCAATAATTATTGTAATTATACTGACAAAAGAAAACCGTGAAAATATATATAAAACACTTACAAACTTACAACTAATAAACAGAGATCATAATTATGTAAGCTAGAGGATTTTATATAAAATACTACTAATTTGTCAAAATTACGGCACACATAATAAATTTGTATGAGGGCCGGCAGTTAAAAAACGAATTGATAAGCCGAGTTCGCAAATTTGGCACTCCAAGCAGGAACTATTAATTTCATTGTTCAGTAATTGGAACAAACATTGCAAAGCTGCAGTCTCTACGCTTGGATGGTTAGATAAGTTAAAGCGACTTAAAAGAATGTCATTAGGAAAGCCGTGTGGTGGATATACGATAAACTACAGGTAAAAGTAGGTAAATTCAGCAGTAGACAAAAAATATTTGAATAATTATCCTATAACAGTTTTTGATACTATAGTCTTGGATCCAGAAAATTCTGTCAACTCTAATATGCGACTCTGCCTAAATACCACCCTGTATTTAACCCTACTCCACTTCGTACTCTATCTGCTTAAGTTTAGCTACATATGACTATGATATCTTCTGGTGCCAATTATAAGAGCATTACTCTCAGTATTCGTTGACAGCTGCTGTGACAAGATAAATTTCTCATAATCCGCTTTCACCCTCTTTGGCTCCTATGCTCAGAAATAGCTACATACACATACATTCGCTACACAGACACTAAGTTAATACTGCCTTTGAAATCTTATCTTCAATGTATGTAGGAGGGTAGAAATTCGTGTCGAGTGGTCTGCGAATTTGACGTCATCGTTTTAGGATTACAATGTTTACTACAAAAATGCTACAGAAGATCGTAAATTCGTTTTTGGTGACGTTTCGTATGTCAGTATTTTCTTTTTTCCACCAATAAAGACATCAGATCTAGCAAATCAATAAGTGTCATTGCCGTAGTTTCAAAGCTTGTCTACTACAATCTGAGCTCAGACTATTAGAGCTGGGGAAGGGTTAAGTCCTGTTTTGCAAAATGCAATAATTATATATTTATAGGATTTTTTATACAACCAAAACTGAGGTTTGTTAACTATTAATTGAAAAAACCATCTGATGCTTTTTCTATGAAAGTCAATAACTCGGTAGATAAGTACGTCTTCAATGTCCCATAAAAATGGTATATTTCCTTCAAAATTCTGTGCAACTTTTCGAGATCTGTACATACACCCATTAACTGATCTGATATCTGAACTTGACTTTACTCGTTTGGAGCTCAGTGCTTTCAGGGCAGCCCGGAAAAGGTTTTTATAATTATATTTGCTTGAAAGGGGCCTTTTGTTCAGCTTCCTGACTCCCAACTATATATGTATAGCTATAATTTCTGCTAACAAACCATATTTATGTATACATAGATAGATACATAAGCTTACATCCCTATTGTTCCTTCAATCTTTTACCATCACTTCAAGAACAGCTGTGTATTTTACAATATCCTAAAAACGTCGTGCAGGTCATTCTTAACCCGTAGAGACTGCTTCACAAACAAAAAATTTCACAGAAATCTAACCGACATCTGAAATTAACGTAAGTAGGTTTGTTAGTATTAGTTTCCTTGTCTCAATAAATTTAATTCTTTTATATTCATTTTCAAGAAACGAAGATAAAATCACTAAGTTTATGTTTAAAAGTTTTATATATACATTTATAGTTAGTTATAATTCTACTCTACACATACAATTTATAATTCTTTTATTTAAATCGTTTTTTTGTTACTTTTTTTGTATTTTTGTTCTTATTTTTATTATGTACAGATCATTTTCTATTCATTTATAGACACCTGAAGATGGTTTAGATTGGAATAAACCGAAACGTAGTAAAGGAAAGTTATAGTTTCAATCGTTGACCGAAACCCATGAAAAACAACCATAATATATCTCCCAATGTTTACTGAGACTGATTCAACCCTTGGACTGGTTTGGTACCGGATCGTTTGTGTATGTGAACGACACATTTATTTAGCCCAACACCGAGTTGTTCGAGCTTTGTGTCGCTATTTAACCTACTACAAAACATCGAGCTGATCCAGTTGTAATCAAAATCTATTGCATATCAGCGAGAAAGGGCTTAGTAGCCTATTCTGAGTGGAGCTACTATACCTGTACCCTATAATTATTACTTGAAACCTCCTATCTACAAGAAGAAAGAAGATTTCGTTCCGAACATCTCCCATCAACAAAGTTATTAAAAAACACAATACACACAAATCTTATACAAACCGTGAAAGAGGCAATAAACAAGTTATGATCGTTTTTTGATAGCGATACGATAGAAGGCAGATCGTAATTCCCACATTCCTCTCAACGCTACCAGGACTACCGTAAAATTATGTGAGAACTAACTACTTGTTATGGACCGTAATCTACCGGAACAATCCTTCCTTCATCGACTGATTATTTTTTGTTACAATTCTGAAGCGTAAATACACCTCGAATTCTGTTCTCAAGCACTGTTTTGCTTATTCAGTAGAAAGTTAATGAAGTTCGTCAATAAATTAGGTGACATTCATCAGATTGGTGTTAGTCCAGTCAATTTAGTGTTTGTTGTATGACGTTATAATGTGACAGACGAAATTATAACTACTATAGATCAGGGGAAGACCATTGCTCTATTACTTTTAGATTATTCTTAGGCGTTCGATACATTAGAGATTAGACCATGAGTTGCTAATTTCTATCTTGCATTTTGTGGGGTTTTCGAAAGACGATGTCAAGTCGATGAGGAGTTTTTATTCAGTAGAAAACAATACGTGGATACTGCTAGGGTGAATCATCGGAAAAATATTACTCGCGGGGTTCCTCACGGCTCAATTTGGTAACACTGTTTTCATTATATACAGGGTTGGGATAAAGAATGGAACCAAGCAAATAAATTTGGAACGGAAAGAGTGATATAGCTGAGAATTTGCAGGCAAGTGTAGTGACGTCTAATGCATCCGAAGACATTATGTTAGCTATTATTGTACTTCCGGTTTAACCGGAAGTACCGTCAACTTTTTTAATTTAAATGGGACACCCTATATATTTTTGCAGGTTTTAGTTCATCTTTTTTTCCGAATACGTCCATAGTGGGTTTAGTATTTGTTTCTTAAAAAATTTGTCTCACAAATTCGTCCGGTCTGCGGTCTTCCCGTTTGAGGTAATTTTTTTTGTATTTTTTTTTTAGTCACCATCAAACGTGTTATAGGACCCTTGTCGGGACGTAAATCATTAAAAGTTGACACACTTCTTTGTGAGTTCTCACGCGATCGCCAAAACCGACTTTGAATGACCGGCATTTTAAACACCTGAAATGATAAAGAAGCTTTATCTTTCCCGTTTTTACAGAAACTAATGCCAAAAACCCACTATGGACATATTCGGAAAAAGAGGTGAATTAAAATCTGCAAAAATATACAGGGTGTTTCATTTAAATTAAAAAAGTTGACGGTACTTCCGGTTAAACCGGAAGTACATTAATAACTAACATAATGTCAACGGGTGCGCTAGACGTCACTGCACTTGCCTGCAAATTTTTAGCAATATCACTCTTTCCGTTCCAAAGTTATTTGCCTGGCTCCATACTTTATCCCAACCCTGTATACTTGTTTTGTACCACAACGTTTGAGTGAAAGTAGATCTGTATGCCTATAATACGCAACTGTATTTTTCATTTTTTAGCTGAGAGTACGGATAATGCCTGCTATAAATGGTGATATCAATAATCTATTGACCTAGTCTGAAAAAAATCAAGTTATCTCTGATTGAAGTTTCCTTGAATTGAGCTACTTATTTCTCCCAGTACAAATGTAGTTCAAACTTGACCATCTAACCCAAGCTGTCGTATTCCATGCTTAGTGACACAACCCTCTATGTTTCATAATCGCTGTGATATTCGATTTTTTTCTGATATCTTCTTCTAAAGTCCTATGTGTGATACATAAAGTCACCCTAAAATTCATCCAGGAATCTAAATATGCAATAATATACAAGGTGTCCCATTTAAAAACACATAGCTTTGATATGTCACGCTTTCATTAGACATCCTGCATAAAAGTCATAATTTTTAAAATGAAGTCCAACTCGACCCGCAAAATTGGTTTTTCGAAAAGTTTCGTTTTGGCCACAAGAGTCCGAGGCGTTGAGCTATGCTGTCTAATTATTTATCTACATGTTTTACAGTGGGTGAAATTATAATATACCGGTAATTTTTAAGGATTCAAGGTCTAGCTGCAATTATTTTTTTTATTCCTTGATATTTTTAAAGTCTTGGTAGCTCTTTTAAGATGCTTCTGTTAACATATTTGTTCTGCTTGTTGAGAAGGTACACGAATTAATGGACAGAAATTCAATAGATAAAAGCAAACGTTGTTCTTATTTCTGAAAGCAATGATTACTCCCTAGCTTGACCAAATATCTGAGCAGGCGAATTCAATAAACTTTCCCACGGCAACTTGACCAATGAAATTTTACGGATGTGATTATTCGTCCGCAAAATGTTTGAACTCTGAATTATACAGTTTTACGAGGAATATATAGTTGAATGTTATCGATTGTTGAACATAATTCAAAACTCCCTTTAGATGCCTCAGGCTTCACACTAGGTAAACGAGTAACGAGTACCAAATATTATTTTGGAACGGATTAATTTTATTCACATTTTCGAGTTACTATCAACGCCTGGGAAGTACAGAGTCATCATGTCAGCAAGTGACTTGCTATCATTTTATGCTATGCTGACAGTATACGATTTCACAGGTCTATAAACAATTTAAACAAAAATTGATCAAGTTGCTATGGGAAAGTGTAGCAAGGCAGGCAGTTCTTTGTCCGTAGTATGCGCACTGACCACAAGACCTCGACGGTCTGTGGTCGGGATCGATGGCAAAACAAATCGACGAAGGCTGAGAAACAAAAAAATTATAAAAACCAGATTAGATCCACAATGACACACATGACTGAGCAAAGACGGGAACTGACAAGGAGAGGATGCTGCGGTGTGAGAAAAAATAGAAAACGGTCTAATGGACCAATCTCAGATTATTCTGACATGGGGCGTCATATTGGATGTTGAAGTGATTGTTATTTATACGATATTTTAATAGGGATGACTACTGATACCTTGGGTAAGATGCCAGAAGGGATGACATATTGTCCTGGTTCACAGAGAGGGATTTTGTGGTTAAACGAAAGATGTGCCAAATATTCAAGACATCTAAATAGATAATTTAACATGAAGGCCTTTGGTCGATATTAGTATCCAAATATGGCTAAAAAATGTTTTATTTACGCCCTTTACTATTGTGTCAGAAAACTACTTATCCTATTTTTTTGGATGGGAAATTTAATTTTCATTGCCCTAAGTTTCGATCAAACGATTTTTTGGGGGATTTTTATTTTGAGTTTCAAGACAGGTCTGTCTTATAGGCGATTGGAAGGTAAAAGCTGCTTTGGGATTCTGTCATATAAAATACAATAATTGAAATATATTACAAAATTAGTTATCGCCGCCATTTCTACGTGAAATAGTTATGCAGTATTTTTTTATAACCGCATGCAATTGATTTACCTATCATTACAAGAACTTGGGAGTTATTTACAATAGAAACTACCTTTTTAACTGCTCGGGACAGGCCACACTCTCATAGAAAGATATTAGGTTCCTTAATTAAGATGTTGTTCTCCTCATGTTAGATGGCTGCCCAATATGCCTCTGAAAGTGTCTTGATTTCTTCAGTTTCGCAGCTTAATTACATTTTATTAGGCAGGAACAAACCTCAATGACAAGAAGTCAAGAGACAATGAGGATTAGTTTACTCAAAGACAAAGAGGCAAGGGAAATCTGGCGGTAAAAGAAAAATACGTTTAGTGAACTACTTTTAACGCATGTGCCTTGTTCCAAGCAGGTGAAAAGAGAGATACTTCGGTAAAGCATAATTCTTAACCAGTAGATATTAAATATGAAACTACCTGTATAAATAATATGTAATGCTGAGAATTTTCTTTTAAATTAACTCAAATTAAGGGATCGAAATGCATTTTTGACAATTTTTTGACTCTTTATACGATATTGATGATTTACTTCCGATACCGGTGATAGGTGAGGGGAGTATTGCAATCGCAAACATTTTCGATTTCGAGTACGCTTTTTGGGCGTTTTATGATGTCTACATAACGAAAATCTACGTCACTCATTTCCGTTGGTCTGTCTGCCTGTCTGTTGGCGTTCTCCTATTCTCGTAATCTCAGCAACCGCTGCATGGATTGTAATGCCATTTAGGTAGCGATATGCTGCGAGGTCTTCGTTGGTAATGCTGCTACAGTTTTTGGAAAAAACACAAAAATTCAAATATCCCTCAAACTTCGTTTTTAGGCGTTTCAGGGGTTCCTGACCATTTTTTACTTTTTTTTGGAAGGGGAGAAATTGGAGTGTCTAGGGGGGGGGGGGTTTGGAATTGAAAAGTTTGTTTTATTTGTAATACACTATCCACTAACCTGTGAAATAAAGACCTAGCGGCATAATACATTTTTTTAGGTCCAATTTTCTGATTTATATATTTACGAGTATTGCTTTAGATCTTTCTGTATTGTATAACCTGAAATTGATTTTAATGAAATTTCGATACAGTATTATTATCGTGTCGAGGATGGAAAACACGTATGGTTTTTAGAAATCGTGTCAGTGGCGGCACAGTAATAATAAAAATACTGGAAATATAGAAACAGCTCAAACTTTATGTTTACGGTTTTTAGAAGGCTTGGAGGTTCCTGATCATATCAGTCGAAGCATGCAGAGTAAAAACTGTGTCGTCCTAGTTCATATGGAGGGAGATGCAAGAAACTATTACGAGAACCTTTGTGTTAGACGATTTTTTGCGGGCGAGCGGGTGATGATTTTGTTGCAAGGGGATCTTACACGATAGCTTCATTAATAAGAAAATAATGTATCACTATCATGTGTGGGAAGTGCTGAGTCAATCAACTACACAGTGATTTTCTCTAAGTCCAAAGGTAAGTTCGAAAAAATTGTGTGAACTCCTATTTTTCAACACTTTTTTCCTAATTTTATCCGAAGTTTCATACCTCAAAAGACTGCCAACGTTCTAAAACTGACGACAGCCCTCCGGATGCAAAAATGGCAACCTCGTAACGTCAAATCCCAAATTGCAGTCTCTACAAAAACCCCATTCAATAAAATTGACTAAAATCGAATCAATAATGTTTATTACTTGCTCGGCGATTTGTGAATTCCTTCTTTCATAGCTGGAGCGGGTAAGTGAAGCGGAGTATGAAAATCCGGGAGTAGTAAATCAGTGCGGGAGGAGGAAACAGTGAAACGTTAGATTATTTCGATTTTACGACTTTCCGCGGTATAACCGAGAGATTTATGAAACGTTGGCCTTTTTCGCGAGGAATTCAATCGATATGACTTCGATGCCTTGGATTGTAACTCGACTCCTTGTTCGGTTTTGTAAGGCTATATGTCGGAATCTTTGCTAATCTAGAAAATTCTTTATTTCCGGATGGAACCTGCGTCTGATTTTCGTAAAGACTTTCACAGACTGGCGCGAACTATTCGTGCCTTAGGATTCGCCTTAGTTGCGGATGTTTCACGTTATCTGCGGCAGCGATAGTCGCTTATCTGTTCACACTCGGGCGCCACAACGCAGACGGTATCGCAAAGAAAGTATTGTTAAAAAAATATAATATTAAACACAGAAATGACATTTCTACTAGTTAAGACTGACCCAAGGAGGGCACAAAGAATTTCATTTTTTACCCGACACAAATCCACGGAAAAAACAATGTTTTAGTTTGATTCCGTTTCGGTGGAGTTACTAACCTGTGAATGTTATTTTTGGTAAATATGGCTAGAAGAAAGTGGCAAGCAGAACACGGGTATAAATATTGCAGTGAAGCGAAATATTCTTCAGTCGCAAAATATCCTCCCAATGTCAATTGGTTTTACTTAAAGCGCCTCTCATGTAGCAGTTTAATTTTTTTTTGGTACTTTGTCACAATCTAAAATAGTTTGAAAATGGTGTTTTGCCATTCTAAGTATATAAAATATTACCAAGAATAATATATTTTTCTGATATATTTCAACTGTTTTTGAACGCCTTTAAAATAACACGTGAGAATTACATAAATCTGTTTCTGGTTTAGTGTCATTTTATATTATATTATAGGTGTATACCGCTTACACCAAGCTCTTTTGATATGTGGTCCCATATGTGATTTTTTTTGCACATTCCTATAATCTTCGTGAGATAAGCAGAATAATATAAGATAATTTTTAACCAGTTCGATTAGTTTCTCTTGTTTTGCCATGGCGAATTGGGAGCGGCAGTGACCAAAACGCAGTCGGAGGCGAAATGGAATTCGCGGCGAAATAAATGCTGTCAAATTCCGCAGTCGACGCGGAAAAAATCATACAGGTCTGAACAGGCACGTATGCAGCTACGTAAACAATATGGTGCGATTTTTACCGACGCGAATTATTCGCAGTCGTCGCGAAACATTCGCGCCAGTCTGTGAAAGTCTTTAAACTCCGTCCATAGTTGCATGTAACATGCTTACGGCACTACGCCGATTGAGACTACCCTAGTTGGGTATGGATGTAGATAACGATAGAAAAAAAAAACTTGAATTTTTCGGAATCAGAGGCAACCAATGGAAGTTAATAGAAAATTACTTGTCAAACAGAAAGCAATACCTATGTTGCAACGATAAGGAATCACCACTTTTGACAGTAACCAGTGGTGCACCGCAAGGATCAGTGCTGGGACCTGAACTACCATTGTCCATTTCAGATAAATGCTTTCTGTTTGCCGATGATACGACAGTTCTATCTAGAGTATACAAGACCGATGTTGAGAGCTGAGAACAAGCGAAAAAATGGTTCGATGCAAATCATCTCAAACTAAATGAGATCAAGACGCAAAAAATTAAATTCAGTTCAAACAAACGAATAGATGAATGGTTACCAGGAATCGTATTGGATAGTTTTTTAACTGTTTATTACTCTATTACTATTTATTACTCTCTAATTTATAGTAGTACGGAATTGTACTTTGAGGCAACGCATAATCGAGCAATAAAGTATTTGTAATATTAGCTAATATGCCTTATTGAATATCATGTAGAATCACTTTTAAAGTGCTAGGGATACTTCCTTTAGCTTGCCTATACATTATGGAGACACATAAATGCTCATCGCAGTGCAGATATGTTCACCAGATATTCCCAGGTCCATCCGTATAATACTAGATTTTCTAACAACATTGTTGCTCCATGGTTTCTACACCGAATGACCCAAGTTAATAAACTAGACCTCAATTTGTACAATTATCTTATTAATCACTTTGTTTCAGTCTCTGTCTAAATTCTTGTTAACTCACAGTTTTCACACTATACAGGAGTATAGTATACGTACGTATAGTATACGTTTTTGACTACTGCACGTAGATGATTCATGATTATCTTCGCACATTTCTCAACATCTTCGGAGTCATTGTTAAGATCGTCTATAGCTACGTAATCTGAACTTTGGGTTTGAAATGTCTCTATAAAAAAAGTCGAGGACATTTTGAATATCGCATGTACGTCATTTTGGAACAAAATGGCTACCATTTGGAACCTTTCTTAGGATAAAATATTTCCCGTAATGAAAATAATACTTCATTTTGATAATCGCCATAATTTTCATTAACTTCCATAATAGTGAACCAATCTTCAGTCCGACTGCACTGTTGTATGATGGTCTTATATAAGATATTGAAGTAAGGGTTGCTGGGGGTGAGGGGGTTGATGGCACAATAATGACTCGATGGAAGTGTTCCCCCTTGAAATAAAAATCGACGTGTCACGTGTCGATTTTTATTTTTCTTACGATTCCACAGATAAGGTGGGTGGCAAATGTTAGCTGGGACACACTGTATAATACGGTATTGTGACCGAAATTTGAGAACGACCAACGCGAAGTTAATAATTTTTCTGGCAAAGATCTGAAGCAACACCTATTGCTTTTGCACTAGAACCTTAGCAAAAATATTTTATGGATTATTCTTTTGAATATATGTTAATATATCACCTTTAGCCGTGAGATAAACCAGCCAGTCTTAAATAAAGTTACCTGGGCGGTTCCAGTTGAAGACAAAGACGATACATCAGTCGCTCTGTCAATACCTCCACGTGAAGGCAAGACAACCGAACTGATTGCTTGAATAATCGACGGCGTTCAACCGCCGTCTCAGAAATACCATCGCGTCATTTAGCATCAAACTAATGACTCCCCCCATCTGAATTGACGTGGATCTGAAGAGGTGTTAAAACAAATTAGAATGCCGACCAGACAATGCCCACGTAGGAGGCTATGCAATGAACAACGCTATGCGGTGACTATGAAAAATGCTAGTCGTTACGCCGATGTTTTTAACGTTCAGTTTTGTTACAAAAAGACATCAGTGACGTAGTAGAACGGGGAAAACCGGCGTCTTGAGGGGTCTATAGCACGAATATGAAAATCGTATGACATTATTCAGCTGTACCTGTTTTTTGACTATTAATTTCGAGCTTTTTGAAGTGAATAAAATATGTGCATGAAGAAAAGAAGTAGCTGCAGAAAAATGTCGGCGTATCTTTTTAAGTTTTCTAGTGGACAGTCATTAAAAAAGTGCTAAATGTGGCGTTTTTATGCTAAATTCACGGTTGTGTCAATCACCCTGTATAAAGTTATTCTAAAATCTGGATCGATACTGATCTAGATTGAAGTTTCAAGAAAACACAAAGCCTGTCTTTGTGCCAAAAATTATTAATATACAAGATCAAAGACGGGTACAGCTAGAGCCTTGCATTAAACAATCTCGCTCCTGATAAAAACGTCACTCATCCAAAAGTATTAAAATTACGGTTTATGAATAAGTTTTATTCGTTTCTGGAATGAGATAGATATTGTTTTGGGCACCGACTAAATCTGTATTAGGTGGTTTTGGGTGACTTATTCAAACACACTGCAGGCCAAAAGTTTAGAACTACTAAAATTTAAATGAATCGCGATAATTGGTTTCAAAGAGTTACTATTCTCAGGATTACTTAAAATGTGTTGTCCTAGAGCAGTTTACTATAAACTCTACTTGAGCTGATTTTTTATTTATTTGTTGCATGGTAGGTAGTTGTTTATTTATAGATAACTACGATCATGCGTGTAGTCAGAAACATATTTCTAATTCACATTTAATACATGAGTCGTCTGCTTACATAACAAAAACCTTTTTGTTGGCAAAACTACCTAAACCACTTTAAATTTTAATTCATTTTTTTGTTATATAACGGAAACCTATGTTTCCCTATAACACAACATCAACACCCTGTGTTCAAAGGTTACTTAAATTTAAGAAAAAATAATATGGATGTAGCTAATTTTGAATCTGACCCAACGGATGTAGCTGATTTTGATTTTGAACTTACTGTGCAAGATACAGGAAAAGTAAGCACTGCATTACTTTTCACAAGATGTTCATTAGAGTAAATCTTTTGGTTAAAAACACTGTCAAAGTCATGGGTTTTTATACACAATGATATACAATGATGGTTTGCCCTACACAGTTGTGCAGTGCACACCGTTATGGCTGCTTGTGAAATAGACACTCTAATATAGCTGATTTTGCAACCAATTACCTATTTTCAATTACATTGAGTCACCCCTTGGTAAAATGTCATAAGTTAAATGAGAATGCGCCAATTAAAAACAAACTATTCAAAGGAGTCTTAAGTGTACTAGTTTTTTGAGCCGACGAAATACGAAGACAGATGAGGTTATGAGGTTAGTTTTTTCGTTATGTTATGAAAAGAAGTGGACTTGAGCTTTACAATAAAATACTAGGTCTTCTATCTGAAGAACTGCAATTTTGGTGCACCACGACTTATCACCAACTCTGTGTAATTGAATTTTTTATTTACACGCTTAAAAGTTCTGAAACTCCAAACCTTTCTAAAACCCAGTTTTACTGTCTTCAATCATGTTTAGGGATACACCCCGCTCTAAAGGGTCCTCTACCAAAGATAAACTCTCTACGGACCTGGAAGTAATGTAAGTGTGCTTAGGATGTTAAATGGCGTTAAATTAAACGAATGCCGCATGAGAAGTGTTTTTCGTCACGCAGTAATACAGATAAATCGGTATGCATTATTCAACTTTACTATGATTAACTTGCGGCCAGATAATGTAATGACGTTATGGTTATTTCGTGATTTTTTTCACACCTCTTTCGTCTAATTGTTCAAGTTATAGCACAGTCAAGGCCAGTGAAGGGAACCAGCTTGATTAATTTGATGATTTTGAATTATTTTTGTATGTCTTTACAAATATTAGAGAGTGATTAATCTCCACATGTTGCACTATTCAAAAGCCATTTATACGTGTTACAACGCGAAATCGATTAATTTACTGGGAACGTTCCAGGATGGGAGGAGTTTTGTTAAGTCTACACTCTACAGCTATACCGTTTGACTTCATTTATAGTTAAACTAAAGTATTTTTTATTTATAGAGGCTGACATAGTTATAAGTCAAGGATTTTTAACCAAAGAATAGTTCAAAAATCTATTTTAGGTGTTGATTTAAATCGGTGTCATCTAGCTATTTCAAGATTATTTAAGTTAATTGATCGCAATTTTAAAGATCCATTAGCATCGACTTTTTCTTACTAACATTGTTGTTGTCTTTATATAACATTTTGCGATCAACTCAAATTGACGTTCAATAATGATAAAAATAGTAATCGATTTTATACTGTAATTTATCATTGCTTCTTTGAAAAGTTCCATTGAATGTAGCTTTTATTGGCACCTACTACGCCAACTGGTGACGAAAGAAAGTCAAAACATGATTTTTAGTGGTACTTGGGTTAATTCTCTGTAGAATGGTTACTAAAACATTGTGACGGAGGCTATGTCTTTATTTTTTCTGAAACTCACAGCACACTTGTCATAATACTTGTTTTACTGATATCTTCGGTTTGAAAACAGTTAGGAAGTTTAATCTTGCGCTGACTTTTTAAGAATTTCGTCTTCTATATATCTGTGTTAAAACCATTTAAAATGTCCGTAATAATACATAATAAGTACTATGATGTCAAATACCGTCTTGTAGATATGTTTACTAAGCTGACATTGTCCAGTAACAGCACCAGTCGCTGTCTATCTATTTCTGTATTTCAAAGATACTTAAAAGGTCCATACTCTGCGTCTTTTCTTCTGAAGTCCCTCACCCTGTCAACTCTTCACAAGTGTGAATCTCTAACCTGCAGTTCTCGATAGAGTTTCTAATCCAGAAATGCCTGGATCAGCAAGGAAATGTCTTCGCATATTTTGTAGATTATGAGAAGGCATTTGAGAACGTGTGATACGACAAATTGATATATTTGCTCGAACGACTCGGGTTTGATGGCAAGGACATAAGGATTATCAAAAACTTATATTGGAATCAGTCAGATCATATAAAAATACGAAATATGTCAACATCGGATATACTAAAAATTCTCAAAGACGGCGTTACTAAAAGAAAAAGAAGCTACAGCCAAGCCAGGTAGTTCACGTGTTTTCATTTCAGTACTGAAAATGTGGACAATAAGCTCAAATTTGAACATAATGCAACAAGTAATTTGACAACTGAGCAGATACATTTACAACACACTGACTTCAGGTCTACAAGCACTAATCACAGGAAAAAAAGGCAAATAGGTAATAAAATTGGTAGTTGTAAGTAGACCTAATACAAAAAACTTGAATAAAACATAAAAAAACTAATTTTTATCAAAGTAGTCAAGAAATGTACTATAACTTTCCAGCAGTAGTTTCAAAAGGATCAAAACACATTTCTAAAGCGTTAAGGGTCTAGTCTAGGGTATAGCGCGCGAAATTGAGAATCCAGGACAAGATGTATTCACGTGTTAGCGAGGAGGCGTGGCCGCCTGTTCCTTTTCTCCAGTGTGTGTGTCTAAGATGAGGGGAGATAAGTCCAAAAATCCAAAGGTAAGGTCAAAAAGTCCAAAGGTAAGGTCCAAAGGTCACCATAAAAATGGATTTCGCATTTCCATCAAGCTCCTGACGTTACCTTTAAACTTACAGTAATGACTCAAAGAGCAAATTGAAGAAGAAAGCTTGCGCTTGTGCAACTATTTAGCCTTTTTTTGATATCGTGTTTGGTTGTTAAATTACAGGCATTTATAGAATGTATGATTTTGCATTGCGAGTTTTTTTGCACATTAAAAAACTTTTTTGAGAAAATCGAAAAAAGTTCTCATTCATTAAGGTCTTAACTATCGCCTTCCGAAATATTATATATGTAGTTTGAAAATAGAGTGAGTTATGCGAGAAATTGTGAGTCCGTGTTTTACATGGCAGTATAAATGTGTGTATCCAGGCCCCTTAATGGGTAAACTCAAACTGTCAGTTGTAGTATTAGGTACATCCGCTTCAGAAACTATTGCTACAAATGCTATGGATAGAGATTTTTAAAAGTCATATTTATTATACACAATATATAACCCTCAATATACGTTTTTCGATTAGAGTTATATTTTTTTAAGCTCTGCAAATTCAATTCAATTCCCCATTGTGAAAGCAACAATTATTTCAGTGTTCGACTATACATAAAACAATATCGGTAATTAAAAATATGACATGCTTTACGATACACAGTTGTAACTGACGTTATTTCATTCCTTTGTTTTTAATATCGACGGCAGCCTTTCCGATACCTGGTTTGTTTTTGACGCTTAAACATTTTGTATTTTTTAATCAATAAATAATTAATACGCTTCAAACGGATTCACGAATAGTTCGCTTGAAATTCCATCGTTCGATGTGGTTGCCATGAAGTGTAATTTCAGCATTGCAATGGCTGATTGACACATCTGGGTTGTGAATCAATTAAAAATGTTTACTTCAAACTTCGCCAAATAATGTTCGATGACGGGCTTGATAGGCGTTACATTATTTAAACCCTTCGACGATAACATCGACACAGTTCTGCAACAACAATGCAACGTCAATTTAATGTAAACCTAGTCTGAGGCTGGTGTGTTTTTATATTTTTAACAAGTTTTTATTAGTTTCACCTATTTGTTTATAAGGGCCGTATTCATAGTCGCATCTTCAGTAATGTTACTTTAAGTAATACTTGAGGGATCGCACTGTTGCCAGGTATAGTGAAATTTCACTAGATCTAGTGATTTTTCTGTAATTTATTGAAAACTTTTACTAAAATGTCATATTCTAGTGATTTTTTCACACTGACATTTTGCATAACACATTTCATTATCCTCATATATTAATCTTATTACATGAATTAAAACGAATTTTTCCTTTAAAATTATACAATTTTGAGGCCCTTTACAGAAGTTTTGGTTAACCGATCACTTTTTATGACTAATTATGATGTATTTAGGAGACTATTCAAGTAACCATAATAAAAATGAGAAATCCTATGCCAAGTTTTTGCCGAATGCTCTGTTGAAACTTTTTATCTTACTGCCTATATTTTTAACAAGTTTATGGTACCAATAGATAGATAAAACTAGACAGATGGACATCTTTTTGCCACAAAGTGCACTGTTAATTATTTGATGACTGTTTAAGATAAATAAATATTTTTGTAACGTTTCTTGTATTCACTATTCAACATTTGCTGATTTTAACGCATACTATCCTGCGGAATGTCTCTTAGTCCGTGACGCAATAGTATATTTTTTAAAGACATACCAAAAATTCCAAAATCCGACAATAACATTTTGTTTTAGTAGAGTATTTTTTTGGAGGTCTGCATGTCAATGAAAATCTCTGAAATCCAATTTAAATCGGAAAATATTAGGAATTAGACATGATCAATTTATTAGCTTACCACCTCCCCAAAAGAAAGTATCGAGATATCAATCACCCTGTATACATCCTTCAAGTTGATTCTTACATATTTACTTATATTACTAAATATTGTATTTCGGCATTTTCATTTACCCCCCCCCCCCTTCAGCAGCAGAGGCAGCAAAGCAAATCCAAACCTAGTGAAATTCTAGTGATTTTTTGAACGTCACCTAGTGAATTTTGAATTTTGACCTGGCAATACTGAGGGACCCTCAAGTGTGGTTTTCCTTGTGTACCTGTTTCATAGACAACATCTACGAGACGGCAGGATTCATTGGGCGACGTTGTCATATTTCAAATATAAGTCAATTTGTTATGCCTATAGCTTAATTCGGATGCACACGACATCCAACGATACGACGCCGACGGTACGAAGCTGTCCCTATTGGTTGAAATACCATGAGTGTACATAATTTTGAGTATTTCAACCAGTAGGAACAGTTTCGTACCGTCATATTGGCGGATGTCCGGTGCATCTAACTTAGGCCTTTGGCATTTTGAAGTTATCTGTTATCTCTTGTTATTTTGTGCCAGTATTTCGTGTTTTGTGCCGGACATTTTTCCGGATGTGACAGAAACTGACAACACCGTACTCCAAAATTAACCTACAAAATTGCCGTGACTCCAATGAAATGTCATCTTGACATGTCATGTTGACATTTTGTTACTTGAGTACTACTCAAAGTAGTATACGTAAGGGACTCTCAAGTAGCCGTCGAAACACAGAGCCTTATTTAAGGGACCCTCAAGTATTAAGGGACCCTTAAGTATCGTCTATGAATACGACCATAAGTTTGTTTGTTTATAAACGTCTTCTTTAGACTCCATTTTGACTCTTTAAAGGAACAGATTTAATTTAACCATAGCACAGTTATCAAGAACTGGTGACAATGCAATACGGTATTCTGAGTTTGCTCAGTTAACCACCACGATGCCATAGTAGACATGGCCTGGATAGACACGGTTAAGAACTTTGATCTTCATCAAACCTACACAATGATTTATTAATCCATTCAATACCTTCTGACTGTGTGAGGAACAAAGTAAATAAAATCGAAGTACCTTATGCCTTGAGATATTGGGAGTTGAGCTAAAGGTGCTGTTTTTGTAACACGATTTTATTAGCTTTACCCGTACGTTTGTGGGTTTGTAACTCTGCTTTGAATTGAAAGGTCGGACTGAACATTGAATCCGTCAGACCAGCAGTCGTATCCGCTGACTAAGACATGGCGCAAACACCTTAAATTTTGTTAATATTACACAGTGGCGTAGCTACGGGAGTAGGCGTGACATCCAACTGTTGTTAGTATTTTTGCGAAATTTATTCAGGAAAGTCGACATTTTTATTTTCCTTTATTTACTAATGGTAATGATTACGCTATGAATTATGATCAAAAACAATGATCCCTCTTCATTATTTGAGTATTAATAAATGAAGTTAAAAAGAACTAAAACACAGTCACTAATGATAAACTTAACTAAAAAATTAAAAATATATATAGTTCAAAAAAACTACAAAAAAACTTTAGAAGAACATCGGACTAAAAAGTTGAAACTTATTTTTAAATATGCTTAAAATAATATAAAAGGAAAATACTAGTTTGAGTGTGAAAAAGGCGCTTTGTGCCAACTTTTTTTAGAAGTTATTTTAAACTTTTTAGTTCGATGTTCTCTAAAGGGGAGGTTTTAGTTTCTTTAAAACTTTTGTGTACTGTGTATTGGATGTTAAGCGTAAGAGTAGACTTAGCTCTTTAGCTTTGCCTCCATAACACTCACTTTAAGATAGAGAAGATTGTACTGGCCGATGAGCTTTCGGGGTGATTATTGATCTGATATTTCTCTAAGTCGCTGTATACTTATTCAGTCGGGATTAAAAATACAAAAATGGGATAGAAATCTTAAATTTTGACATCCACTACTTCGCGCTATTTTTTTACAATATACTTTTTATCAAATTTGTGACTTTTTACTAACTCCGATGACTAACTTTTTGTTTTAATTTCTGTTGAAGTTGTGATATTTTGTTTTGTACGAAATTCCATAATCTCAGCTTTTTTAAATGTTGTGGTAGGTATTTTTTCTAATAATTTTTGTTTCTCTATTTTTGTATGTTCTTTCTGTTTTTCAAAGCACCGATTACTTACGCATGTTTGCGGGGTAACCATGATAATTTTCTACCTGAATTGAAGATATGGTACTAAACATTTAGATAAATCAACACTGTACTTCAGGGTATAATAATAATATTTATTAGCAGTAATGAAACCGACATGTTACAATCAATGAACGTTACTTATTAATCACTAAGTTCAGAGTTGTAATCTTGAAACTAAAATTTCAAGCTTAGCCTAATACAGTATTTCCTCTACCTTCATAATATGCTGCCAATACGTTTAAGTGCACTATGGTATTAGAGAATACTGTGCGTGCACTATGTGTCGTTTAGTATTTGATATTTTGAGGCGCAAGTTTTTTTATCATAATAATTATGACATTGCACTTGTATTTAGATACAAATATAAACCATTTTGCCTAACATAAGCTATGTTATATGAGACAAGCAACTTTATATACATGTGCATGGAGACAGGTATAATTTATATCAATATACATACACACATATAAGTATTTATTCATCCTCGAATGTTGCTACTATATAGAAAGTACTTATTTAATGAGCTTGACGTATTTTTTGTTTGTTTCAGATGCCGTCCTTTTGAGTACATGGCCAAAATGTCGTTGCCGCCCGTCACAGTGTTGTGCGCGTTGTTGTGTTGGTTGTCCAAATCGGTCCACGGTGCGCGGTGGTCCCATTCCGCATATCTCAGTCCGGATTTCCGGGTGTTGTGGTCCCTGGGACCGGGACACAACGAGATCACGTTCGAACTGCAGGTGCGGACCGCCGGGTATGTCGGGTTCGGGTTCAGCAGGGACGGAAGGATGGCAGGCGCTGACATGGTCATCGGATGGGTCGATCATGGACAGGTTCATTTTCAGGTGAGTGTATAAACAATACATAGTCCAGTCGCGATTGTATTCAAAATAATGTATGAGTGGATTCTGAACCATATGCTTTTCCAAGTTGTGTGTCACATTATTCGTTCACAAGACAAACAATACCGCAATCCTAAGACTATGTATAAACAATACATAGTCCAGTCGCGATTGTATTCAAAATAATTTA
Organism: Callosobruchus maculatus; assembly: GCA_951848785.1. Taxonomy (NCBI): domain Eukaryota; kingdom Metazoa; phylum Arthropoda; class Insecta; order Coleoptera; family Chrysomelidae; genus Callosobruchus; species Callosobruchus maculatus. The sequence goes on along the minus strand of CATOUR010000081.1, from coordinate 2,844,559 downwards.
TGAGTGGATTCTGAACCATATGCTTTTCCAAGTTGTGTGTCACATTATTCGTTCACAAGACAAACAATACCGTAATCCTAAGACAACGATACATATTGGTTCTCATTTTGATACCGACTTACTCAGGCCTTTATGCCACACGAAAAAAGATTATGAAATACTATTACTTTTTTTCTGTATTGGCTTCACACCTTTTTAGTTTAGACGCTGCACTAAACGTTTTCCAAAATTTGAGCTTAAGACGTTGCTACTACATTTTGTCTAGTGCAGTTAAAGTTAAGTTAAAATTATCTTTATGCTTAAAATTCAAAAAGTCGAGATCACTGCATTTAAGGAAACCCCGTTGAAAACATCATGTTTTGTTTGTAGAGTGTTATGACTTACTTGATTGATAAAAATAGCTCTACTGTAAATCACTAGTCGAGGCACAAGAACGATAAATGATGATTTGATTCATTGTGAAAACGTTCCTATTCACATTTTCTAAACAAACAAAAACAAAGTAGATAAGAGCAGCTTATTCTATGATCAAGCTCACATGATCGAGGACTATTTTTATACAGGAATCCAAAGCATACCCATTCGCTTAGCTGATTGCGGGTTTATCTCCCATCAAAAAGTATGGGTTTTAGCAAAATCTCACATTTTCTTCCGCATTCACTTTCCACTAAACGAGTTTCTTACTTAAAGTATCGAAGTGGTATACAAATAAAAAAGGTATGAACGTCAGATATATAACAACAATTATTTTGATCTTGATAATAATGACCTCGATAAGGAGCGACAAATTGTAAGATCCGTCAGGAGATACTTCAGGTGGAGATCTTGACAATACCTCTGTTGGTGGATCCTCTTCTGAAGATACTTCGGAAGGTTCCTCCACCGAAGCTCTGCATAGAATAACCGAGGAATCCTCACTGCACACCAGCAGAGTTTCATGGCCACATTAAAGACCTCAAGGTGCGTAAAGCACCTGAAGGCGTTTAAGTGGTTTAACATTCCTATATCACTTAATACACAATAAAATTGACTCTCCATATTTACTCGCAAAGCTTAATTTTTACGTACCAAAACCCGGCACAAGAATGTCGCTTACTTTTTATCCTCCTATGCCTAAAACTAATGTTTTAGCAAAGTCTCCGCTAAATTATATGTGTACCAAGTTCAACACGATCTCGGATACATCAGATATAAACTTTAATTTGCTGGAAGTAATACTGAATACATATCATGTTCATTATTATTTGGTTACAAACTTGGATTAGTTATAGGATTGTTTTTTTGTTACTATTTTTCTAAGCTACACCTTTTATAGTCTGTATGATTTTTCTTGTATATTGTCCAGTAATTGGATATTTTTATCTGTTGGGCAATAAATGATTATTATTATTAAGCTACTCCCACCAAAAGCTATGACATATATGGTGGCAATAATTAACGCTATGCTTAGGATTCAATAGTTTCCCGAAGTTTGGAAGGTTGCCGAAGTCATTATGATCCCAAATAAAGCGGGTTCGATATTTCTGCAGGATTATCGTCCCATTAGTTTGCTGTCAGCACCTTCAAAGCTCATCGAGAAGGCGACTCTCCGTCACCTTGAGAAGCTTTCGTCGGATCATAACGTGATTCCTGACGTCGGATTTCGGCCAGAACATAGCACTGAGCTGCAGGCAGTCAGGCAGGTGGAGCGTATAACCGGGGGATTTACCGAAGGCAAGAGCACTGGATCTTGCTTCTAGATGTATCGAAAGCCTTTGACAAAGTATGGCATGAGGATCTTCTATATAAATTGATCCAAAAGGGCTTTCCTTTTTGGCTCCAAAAACTTTTGAAATCCTTTCTAGAAGGAAAGAAATTTCGCACCAAAATTGACAATGTATGGTCTAGCAACCTAGTCCATGACATGTCACAGACAGTGGTGGATGAAGAACTAGAGTGGGCGGATTGGTGGTTCATCAAAATCAAACCATTCTAAAACGCAGGTTGTCAAGTGCACAAAACGCGTCGCAGCACCTCGCCAGAGGTCTCTACTAACGCGACTCTATTACGGTGGAACTCTTCCGTCAAATACCTTAAAATTCGCTTTTTAGCAACATCTGATCCTACCAAAATTGCATTTAGGCATCAAAATTACCTGAGTTATTTTAGCAGTACCTATTCTGACGGTTGCACATCCCTATTTGGTCCTTTTCTTCCTTCCTTCCTCTGTTTTCTTTTCATTTTTCTCTATAACATTCTCTGGTTTCTGGGTGACCAGTAGAGATTCACGACTTGACCTGATTTTCAAGCTATTTGACTTGACTTGACGTGATATCAAGTCAAGATCAAGTCAAGTATTTGTTTTCGAAATTCAAGTCAAGTAGTTACACATCAAGCAACTTGAAAATAAAGCTTTTCAAGCTAACTACTTGATTTTTATTGAAAAAATATTTCTTTTTTGATATTAATCTGATCAACTGCCAAAATGCAATTACAATAAAAATCTATGTATATAAAGATGTAACTTAGTTAAATAATGAATGTAATAATATGAAATAAAAATACGAAATATTCTGAATTCCGACAGTAATACATAGAAAAACAATAAAATCAAATGGGGGTGGGTTGGCTCAGTGGTTAGAGTCGATGGCTCGTGACCGGAAGGTCCCGGGTTCGATTCTCGTTAAAGGCGGAAATTTATTTCTAGTTTTTTCGATCAAAAATAAATATCCATAAAAAAGCTCAGCCAATAATCTCCTCCTGAGTCTTCACCGTTGGTTTCTAATTAATAGTGCCATTCCTAGAGTGGCGCCGGGAAACAGTAACAAAGTCTACACAGAATACGAGGCTAATGACCAGAGCAATCGACGATGATGACCCAGAAATAAAAAAATTAATATCCTCATTTGCCATTCATGATTTGAGACACATAAGACTTCTAACGGAGTTATCACTTCTTAATCGATTTCTTGTTTTGGTAAGAGTTAAGGCAGCTAGAGATTTGCCTTTAAACTAGAGCTGAAGAAGCTGGCGTTGCCAAAAAGTCTTTGGCCATTGCGGCAAGGTTTGGAAAAATACATTCGTGTCTTTTCCACCATTCTAAAATATCTTCAGTACTCTCCCTTGCCGCTTGAATATAATCTGTTCATCCGTTTCATCTCGATCAGGGTTATTATCAAGTTCCATAGCCCACGAATCTAGTCTATCGAGCAGCATATTAATGCAAAAATGATGGAGATACTCTTAAAAGTATTAAGGTGCTGGCAAATTCGTTCAATTAACGACCATCCTGTGTCGGTTGGCTTTAAAGTTTTAAAGTCATCGGGTGCCTGCTTGCTGTCGTAACCTCGGTGATTCCCCTATTTTAACGCTTCGATTCGCATTTTACAGATCGATATCAAGTAATATCAAGTAGTTTGATTTTACTTGATATCAAGTCAAGTAGTTCAGATCGAAAATGAAGTCAAGTCAAATATCAAATTTTCAAAGGCTTGAGCTTTCAAGTCAAGTCAAGTATTTAAGAAAAAACTCAAATGCCACTTGGCTTGATGAATCCCTAGACTGACCAGGCTGACAGACAACGTGACTGACGATTTATGACATAAAATCAAATGTCCTCCGGATCGCCTTGACAGCTAACGACGAGTAGTTAGTTCAAGAGTATATTTTGCCCAAAGACAGTGATCGTTAAGCTGAGGAGCAAGACAATTTATTGGTATCCATAATGTGTTAATATCCATACATTACTTGACAATAATAAGACACTAAAAATAGTAGCTAATATTAAATCACCTAATCAAACATTGAAAGAGATGACAACCAAAAAAAGACTTAATGATTATACTTGACTCTCCTGTAGCAATGGCCGCAATTTAGCCCGAAAATGTATACCATTGCGCGGTCAAACCTATAATGGTGGAACCCATTAGCTACACCTGTGCTTTCTCACAATCCTTTCATAAATACATACAATGGAGAAGTTATTTGATGAATAGACGCTCATTGGTCAAAATTCGAAAGGTGGGGATGTGTACATATTCACACAGACAAAGAATATGTTAATTTGAATGCCATTAGAGGGGTCTGTATTAATCTTGCTTCATAAATATTCAGATCACAAGTTATATAATTAAAGAGACCTAACGACCAATGTTTCTTCACTCGTTATACTGCAGATTACGTTTTAGTATCTTTGCTTCGGCTTTTTGATGTTCACTGACGAGTCTATCGGCATTTGGTTTAGATAAAAAGAAATACCAATAGCATCCAAAAGACGCAATAATGTTGGCGAAAGTGTGAGGTAATAACTTTTATCTACTCCCATTAAATTATACAGCGATTACCAAACTACTTTAGGACAGGTAATACTACCTATAAACAAACCGCGTGAATCATTTTTCATAACTCACGCTCAAGCCGTGGGTTATGAACAATGCCTGTTGGATACCAGTACCGATCTCTTGGAAACACATATGACTAGTACCCCCCTTCTACCATATGAATAAATATACGCTGTAATAACTGCAAAGGTGTCCATGCCATGAGATGTCAAACACTAATTCGACGGGGTACAGCATGTGTTTTACGGAAGTGAGGTTAAGGTGTCAATAATTCGTAATTATTTTGTAATTACTTTACATACTATTAATTGCTTCAGTCGTAGATACAGTATAGTATTCCACTTGCGGTAATGGTAATGGTAGTTATTACATTATCGCATCGTTGAAGAATATACTATTATCTTATAACATAGTTATTTTGTGCAACATTTTTTTGCTTATTGTCCTATTTTTACATTTTATGTTTCTTTTGTGTTTTGTCTTGCACCTTTTATATACTGTGTTGGAGGTTAAGTGTAAGAGTAGCTTTAAGCTAAACTTCGTCTTCATAACACTCGCTCTAAGGTATTGTACCGTTGCAAATAAGGACGATTTTATTATTATTTCTTGAGGATTACAGACTTATGGAAGGTTTTATGTAACTTTTCATCCAGGCCCAATTGTTCCAGGTGTGGTGTAAATGTATTTGGAGATGTGTAGGTGTTTTGGATGTTCATATCATTGGGAATCGCGATATCTATTAAGTTGGTCACTTTGTCTGTTTTTGACTGGAAAACTATGTCTGGTCTATTTGCTGGGTTGGTTTTGTCTGTATGTATCTCAATGTCCCAGTATAGTTTGAATTGACTATTCTCGAGTACTGAGGTCGGTGTGTAGTTATAATATGGATCTGTGTTTTCGATTAGCTTGTTTGTTGTTGTATTATTATTATTATTTTGCATTACTCATTTTTTCTCGCATGGTTGCCGTAGTAACAAGTATTAACGGGCTGTGCCAAGTCAACAACTGACCTATTATTCTGAATTCAGGAAGGACCGTACAATGCTGCAGGTCTTGAGGATTACAGACTTTTGGAAGGCTTTATGTAACTTTTCATCCAGGCCCAATTGTTCCAGGTGTGGTGTAAATGTATTTGGAGATGTGTAGGTGTTTTGGATGTTCATATCATTGGGAATCGCGATATCTATTAAGTAGGTCACTTTGTCTGTTTTTGACTGGAAAACTATGTCTGGTATATTTGCTGGGTTGGTTTTGTCTGTATGTATCTCAATGTCCCAGTATAGTTTGAATTGACTATTCTGGAGTACTGAGGTCGGTGTGTAGTTATAATATGGATCTGTGTTTTCGATTAGCTTGTTTGTTGTTGTATTACTATTATTATTTTGCATTACTAATTTTTTCTCGCATGGTTGCCGTAGTAACAAGTATTGACGGGTTATGCCAAGTCAACACCTGACCTATTATTATTCTGAATTCAGGAAGGACCGTACAATGCTGCAGGTCTTGAGGATTACAGACTTTTGGAAGGCTTTATGTAACTTTTCATCCAGGCCCAATTGTTCCAGGTGCGGTGTAAATGTATTTGGAGTAAGGCCTGAGACCGACACAATGAGGGGGTCAATGACAACTTTGTTTTGTTTCCATAGTCGTTTTATTTCTATGGCGAGATCGGTGTATTTAGATATCTTCCCAGCGCAGGTGTTTTGGATGTTCATATCATTGGGAATCGCAATATCTATTAAGTAGGTTACTTTGTCTATCTTTGGCTGGAAAACTATATCTGGCCTATTGGCTGAGATGGTTTTGTCTGTATGTATTATTATTATTATTATTATATAATTTGAGGTCCCAACGTATTAGTTTTATATGATGATCTGAAGAGTCGTTTATGGACCAAAAAGACAGTTGACGTTTTATTTAGTGCAAAAATTCACAGTTATGTGATCTTTTATCATGATTAAAGAGAAGAATACCTAAATTTTGAAAAAGTTAATCTATATTAAAACAAGGGCATTTGATTTATTCTTTTCATATTGACTGTCAGTTCTCCGCACTCATGATGGCTGCCCCTTTAACCGCATCATCTGAATACAAAGTAAGTTGAAATACCTGAAAGTAATTTTGTGTTAGAAAATATTGCTTCCAGGAAATCATCATCTCCAGCAAATTAATTTGTAGCGTATAATATACAAAACACACAGAAAAACACGTACTTATCTATCTTAAAATATCAGTCGTAAACCTCATTCGGTTGTTTGAAATATTGAGCAACTCTATCATACAAAAAAATAAACACTTGTTTATCCGATAACCTGCATCGTAAACCTTATTTAATTTCAGTGCTAATTAAGCTGTATTATCTTATACTAAGCGCTAACAAGCTCACCATCCTAATCACATAAAATGCATCCTAACTATTTCCACAACATATATATTTTAATGCACATGCAGAGAAAGGACACTTACATAAAGAAAGCCAGCTAAGGAAATATACGTGGGGACAGTTAAAATATTTATATTTCAAAATGAAATGGGTTACAATTGTGGCAGCTTACGCTCATCTATTGTGTTTTTTAGAATTTGTTTAACTATAATTTGATATTTTGGAAAAGACTTGATAGTTGAAATAACAATAGATGAACAGTAAGCTTCTTTCTAAACAAACATAAGACAAAGACCATGCTGATAAGCAGAAATCCAAATCAGCTTATAGATATAAAAGTTCACGTGATGTGTATATTAAGGGTTCAGATATTTAAATATTTGAGTAGCTGGATTACAGATATAGTCAGAACAACTTCTTGAAAATGCTACATTTTCCCGGTGCTTCTGTATGGAGTCGACGCAATGAACAGAATATAGGCTTTTGAGATGTGGGTGTACCGCCGAATGTTAAGAACAACTTGGACATACCGCGTTCCAAATATCGAAGTTCTGCGGTGAATAAACAAGGAACGTGGTCTCTTAACCACAATAAAGAAGAGAAAAACCACCTATCTTGGACATAAGTGTCATGAGAAATAATAAACATGCACTTCTAAAACTTACAATAGAAGATGCTGACAAAACTCATGGCTGAAAACCGTCAGAGACGGGACTGGGCTGGATTCTCATATTCTACCCAGGAGAGCACAATCCGACTCTATCTTCATTGAACTGAGCTGGTATCTTAAGAAGAAGAAGACTTCTGGGCAACCACGTTACTAGATTGAGAAAGAATCGCTTTGTGATGTTCTCTCAACAGATTCCTTTTTATTCTCGCAACTCAATAAAAATTTCATTTGACTTTCTCTGTTCTTGCTACGGCATTTATATGTCTTTATACCCCTAAATATCAGCGTTTTAGAACAGCCTTGTACCCTTGAACCTCAATTTTTATCAACTCTTGTCACATCTAGAAGGCTGCTGACGCTTACACATCCAGCAGCACATAATTCTTCTATACTCGTAATTAGCACTACTTTAATACTAACTAGATACCTTAAAATATGTGTGCAATATCTATACACGAGTGCGAAATCTGCAATGCAACTAACAGAAAAGGTACATATGGGCAAAGCTATCAGTTAAAGAAAGACACCTAAATCCTCATACATCCAGCATTCCCACTACACCTACAGCCAGGCGCAGTAGAAAGCAGTTTCGGTGGAGCGTGCTGAGGTCTCACTCAAAGCCAGGTTGCTAGGTTACAAGTATGCTTGTAGCCAGCTTTCGGCATGAAGATCACAAGAAGTAGCCAATCCTTGGCGTGCGTGAATGAAAATTGCTAGAAATGGCGACTTAGCAGTTGTGAGCGTCAAAATTGTCAAAAGCGAAAGGCCCATCAGTATGATATTCTGTTGGTGAGGATCGCCCCTGACCAACGGAACTGCAAAAATATGTCAAACTGAAGTTATCCTATTAGTAGTCTGTGGTCAAGGTCATATTTGTTGTAGAAACTAAGGACTATTGTGATCCTCTCGGACTTCCAGGTCGCTTAAAATACCTTGGACTCCTGGAGGAGATTATATCAAAACCGGTAACACTGCAACACTGTAAACCTCAGTTTGGCACCAGGCCAGCAAGCTATTGGTGGCAATGAGTGTACAGTTGAAACAAGATAACAAATACACGAAAGTATTGGGTCTTTGGGACGTTGAATTTTATCATAATCTTGAGTTCCACAGCGGTAGTGATCTCCAGGTTCCTTGACCGCAAGTTCAAGCTCAACTGCAGGGAGCTGTATCATAAAAATATATAACTGAGGCTTGAGTTGTCTGCAATAAATAAAAGCTACCTGTTCAGAGCATACAGAATACACCCCCGTATTACAATGCACATGAAGAGAAATACCATTTTGTGTGTGAAAGCAGCAAGCTAAGGAAACGTAAATTTTTTATACTGCCTGGGATTGCAAAGCATCATGCGCTCTCCAAACGATAACCCGGGGACACTTTTAATCCCCCATCCTGTCGTTAGAAAATAAAAAATTCGAGTTTTCAGTTGCCACGGCTTGAAAGTCCTCAAGGCAGGGAATCTCCACTCGTACATTCGTAAACATACCTCTGTAGTTTTCGTGATGTCGGTAATGGGTTTTGTTTTATGTGGGGTAGAGATAAATTCTTTTTTAGCGAGATTGTGTAGCAACGAGGTTAAGGACTTAGCACCTATATCAGCTTTGCCTTTATATCTCTGACCGTAAGCGCCAACAACCACAGACATCATGCAGCGATGTTATGTGATTTTTCGAAGGTTCTTTGAGTGTGTTTGGTTTTCGAGGTGTGACACTACACCTTTTCCAACTGTAGTTTCTAAAGCGTCAAGTAATAATTCAAAACGGTCAAATTAATTTTCCAACTCGTCACTTGCAATTTCAAATAGTTAGGTGTAATTTATACCTGTCAATTTGAATTTACAATTGATGAGTTGGAATGTCAACTTGACCATTTTGAATTATCACTTGACATGTTAGAAACTACAGCTGAAGAAATTGTAGAAAGGTTATCTATCTTCTTCAAGAGTCCCATGTGTCTCAGCGAAGTGCAGAAACTTTTCTGATCGTTCTATCAAGCATGAAGGCCCTCAAGGTTCTGTGTTGGACCTAACTTTATTTTTGTTATATATTAATGACTTGTTTCGTTTTGATCATTTCTGGAAAGTTTGCTGCCTTTGCCGATGATGACAGTTACAGGTCAGCTCGTTCTTATCAAAAATTGATGTGATTCAAATGGGCTTTTATTTAAAATAATAAAAATAAGTTCTTGGATTTCGTGTTGATATTAATGGCAGTTTGCGACCAATTTTCTATAAGAAACTCTGAAAGTACTAGGTCTCTTGGACTGCAGCTTGACGTTGACCTTAAGGTTCAAAAGCATAATATTTGAACATTTCGATTGCTAGGAGTCTTCCTCGCTGTGGTGCAGTCCCACGTCTCATACGATCTGCCATTTTGGGGTTGTTATAGCCAGTTTCTTTCCTAGCCTCTTTTCAAGTTGCAAAAATGCAATATATTTTAGGTCCTTCTTCTAAAGATCATTGCAGGCCACTTTTTATCGATCGCAAAATCCTAACGTCTTTTCATATTAGAGATTGCGACTCTACAAACGTCGTGCTTCATTCTTCGTTCATCAAAGAGCTTATGCAACTGACCGCAGACATGACATTCCACTACCTATCCCTTATTCAACGCTCGTACGAAATTAAATAATATACTACAGCAGCGTTAAAATTTACAACTTCTTGTAAATGGATAAAAAAAGTTACTAATAGCACAAGCATTCTATTCGCTTGACAAATTCTTTGACTTTTCTTCTTCTAAAAGTAAGCTAGCCATTGCTCGAAGTGTTTGTTGAATTTAAATATAGCCTTTGTCTACGGAATGTCAGTCAACTTTTAAATTTGTGACTGTCCTGACTTTTAACTAGATATTTGTTTTAGCTTGCGTTGTAAATATGAGTTTGTCTTGTATCTTGGACAATAAAGCATTATAATCATCTTCATTATCATGTTTGAAGTTTCGATATGTAACTGCGACATCATTAAGGCGTTTGGAAACGATTTATTGAAACAAGTTACAGATTATAGTATAACAAATAACATTTATTCCAAAATCTTTAACAATTAACTTTGAGTACTCTCCAAAACACGGACAAAATTGGTTTCATGTGAATCTAGCGTGTATTTTGTAACAATTGTCTGCAATTTTTGTGGCAGTTCGCGCAGTATGTGGTCAAACAGGAGTCAGTGGTAATTCATCTTCAACTGATTCATAACCGTCTTCTTATGCTACACAAACAATTTACAGTCATGATAAACTGTCATCTGGATATGCAATTTCAATCATTTCAAAAATTTAAGTTCGTGTTTTACCCAACCGAACTTAAAATTTTATCGAATATCTTTGCTGCGCTTTCAATTTTTTCAGTGGGTACGTGAAACACTGACGTTCCAATAATTAATTTCTAAAAAACGCCAAACGTTAAACCAATGCCAATAAAGTACATTAAAGGCAATGCTTTAAATGTCTCATTTTGTATTTTTATGAAATTCTATCTTTGAGAGAAGTTATAAGAACAGTTTCGTTATATACCGTTATACCCTCGTACATTTTGACCTATAGGAAACTATGTTTTTTCAAAAATATCAACCGATGACTACCATTTTAAGCTAACTCGCCTGAAGTGCTGTATTCATACAAATTAAACCAAAGCCTACTTTTCTGTGACAGCTTTTACTATTATCATTCTGTGTGATTGATCGCGACCTTTGAATGTATACACTGCAATTTAGGCCACTAGCGTCAACCACACCCCATGTGCGACAAACTTACTTCGGGATGGAAAGGAACAAAAGGTAGATTTCACACCCCCTACCACGATGTTCCTGTCCCCAACTTGCGCATATGGCATTGCGAGGGTCTTCAATCATCGGTCTGTGCGCCAAATACTCACAAACAAAAGAATGTTTCTCGTCCGTTGCGTTTTTTACGAAACACTGGCAGAATTCCGCTTTTCTTTGTCTCTCTGGCATACGGTATAAATAATTGTCATTGCTTTGGCAAGCTGCACCAGCATTTATAACAATTATCACATAGTCGTGAGTTGTGCAAGACTGGCGTTGTTTTCTTTTCTCTCAGTGGTGTTCCTACCAACAGTATAACTTTCATGGACATATTCCAAGTTTGACTTTATTTTCAGCAACATATAGATATTGGGAAGCAGTACTTTGAAAAAGTATTGGTTCGCCATCTATCTACCAAAGCCGGTACCTGAGCGTTTCATTTGAGGAACCGAGTACTGTTTATGTGACCCGTTTAGAAGCATCAGATATAGAAACCTGAGGGAACGACAACAAACAGACTCTTTTTTGTGGAACACTCATTTAACACTCCCGACATTCGGTTTATGCTAAAAAGCAACTTAACTCAATTAAAGAGTAGCAATTTCATTCATTCATCCGAAACCAATCACAGACGACGTCGTTTCGCTTTTATTAAAGCTCGTCAGTGTGATTTAGGTCTCAGACGAATAAATGAAATTGCATGATGCCTAGCTGGCGAAACTCGTACTAGTAGTGGCAACATAGATAGATAGATAGATATTGGGAAGCACTGTCAGTAGGCGGCGCACATATCTAGGTCGCGAAAAATTTCGAATTTGAGATATGTTTTTCGTCTTTTTATGAAAAATTTTGCCACACTTGTCTATCTGTCATCTGACTATCCTCGGTGATTTTGAACCTTCTACGACTCGCTAAGGAATGGACCAGTAATAATAATAATATTTCCTTTAGGTACAAATAATTAGTACAATATAAAAAATGAACTGAGTAAATGCACTGATGGAAAACTCAAACTGGAATTCACTCTGGCCTTGTTCAAGATATAGAGATTTGTGTAGTTTACTTGGATCATCCAGGGGCAGGTTATGATTAATTAAAGAAATTCTCAATCAAAGCTTATTTTAAATTTATACAGTTTGTAGTTTTTGAGGATAGTTGAAGGAGCATGATATAATGTAAATGAAATGTTCATAGCACGTGACTACACTTAGGATAAAAAAGCTCCACAGTTTTTGAAAATCCATCCGCCACCAAATAGGTATCCTGGGCCTGATACTAATTTTATTAGTTATTGTTACTAGGAAGAATTTACTTGTTTAGCTGTTTTGCAGTTGTTTCAAAAATACAATAAAAACATACATTGAATCGAAACTGTGAATATCCTTGATAATTATAAAATATATTTGAATACAGATATTTTGCATCACCCCTCTCATTCAACAAATTATGGTTTAAAAGAACCAATAACCAGGATTGCTAATATTGTTAGTTAAATTATATCTAGTATATCAATATATTTGGTTCTTCTGCTGCTATTTTTAAGTGACATCTCATGTCATTCAAAAATTGGCTTCCCAAATAATCATCTGTACTTTTTTGCGTGTAGTGCATATAATTTTAGTTTCCACACCGATAGGTGAGGGACGTATTGTAACCGCCAAAATTTTGGAATTTTAGGTAATACGCGCTTTGAGTATTTTATGATACATAACGAAAACCCACGTTCCTTTTTTGCGACGCTCTGTCTTCTGTGTTTCTGTCTATTGGCGTTTTTTTCAGCTATATAATTTATAATGAAAATAAGAACATAAGCACAGCTCAAATTTCGTTTTGCGGGGATTTGCAGAACCCGGATGGTTTTCCACATCTTTCTGTCCACACCGAAAATTTTCGATTTTGAGATAATACGCTTTTTGGGCGTTTGATGACGTCTACATAACGAACATTCACGTCACTCATGTCCGTTGGTCGGTCTGTCTATCTACTGGCATTGCTTAGCCACGTAATCTCAGTAACTGCTGCTTGAATGGTGATGAAACGTTGGTAGTGTGGGGTCTTAGTATAGGTAATGCTGTAATGTAATTTTGGAAAACAGTGCATTGGCGGTAGAGAAATTGGTTAAAAAATAATAATTATAAGAAAAACCTCCGTTTCTAGATATTTCGGGTGCTCCTGGATGTTTTTTGTTTTTTAGAGGCAGGGGTTTGAAAGCTCAAAAATACTCGTATTCGTATTCATAAAATTCATTCATAAAATACTTTAAAAATTGACGCTGCGCTGGCGATATCTTGTGTTTTTTAGGCCTATCTGATTGTTGCCTTGAATTTTATGTCTGTGGAATGATTTGATACATATACATATTATAATCCTATAACGTGTAACTTGGAAACTATGAACTTGGTTGCTATGGAATTATGACACCGTATTTTCAAAATCGCTCAAACTTACGTTTTAGACGTTACAAGGTCCCTGATCATTTTCTACTTCTTTGATGAGGATGGTGTAGGGATAGAGGAACTCCAAATTTTTTGTTAGCACCTATAATATGTGGGAAGTAGTGAGTCAAGACACTTGTCTCCATTTTATTTCCCACACCGATGGGTGAGGGGAGTATTGTGATCGCGAAAATTTTCGATTTTGAGATAACACGATTTTTGGGCGTTTTATGATGCCTACATAACGAAAATCCACGTCACTCATTTCCGTCGGTCTGTGTGTCTGTCGGTCTGTCTGTCTGTCGGTCTGTCTGTCTGTCTGTCTGTCTGTTGGCGTTTTTCTAGCCTCCTAATCTCAGTAACCGCTACATAGATTTTGATGAAATTTGGGTAGTGATATGGTGTAGGGTCGTAGTAGGTAATGTTGCTACAATTTTGGAAATCGGTGCATAGGCGGCGGAGTAATTAGCAAAAAACGAAAAATTTCAAATATGCCCCAAACTTTGTTTTTAGGTATTTTAGGGGTTCCTGATCATTTTCTACTTTGTTTTGGGTGGGGGTGAAATTAGGGTGGTTGGGGGTGTGGGGGGTTGTAAATCTGCAAAATTTGTTGTACTCATAATGGGCTGTCTACTGACCTGAGAGAGAAAGACCTAGCAGTATAATACACTTTTTTAGGTCCATCCAAACATTGCCTTGTGTATTACAGGAACCAAGGGACTTAGAGAATTTTCCGATGTATACATACATACATACGAGTATTATTGCTTTATATCGTTCTGTATTTTATAATGTTGAAATTACTGAATTGATATTAATGAAATTTCGGCACAGTATTACTACTTTGGTGAGGATGGGAAACGTGATTTTTAGAAATCGTCTCAGTGGCGGCGCAGCAATATTAAAAAGACTAAAAATATGAAAATAGCTCTAACTTCGTTTTTAGGCGTTTTAGGGATTTCTGATCGTTTTCTACTTTTTTTTGGGGTGGGGGTGAAATTGGGGTGGTTAGGGGGGTGGGGGGTTGTAAATCTAAAAAATGTGTTGTACTTATAATGGGCTCTCTACTGACCTGAGAAAGAAAGACCTAGCGGCATAATACACTTTTTTAGGTCCATCCGAACATTGTCTTGCCGATTACAGAACCAAGGGACTTGAACTTTCTGATGCATACAAAATACGTACGAGTATTACTTTGGATCGTTTCGTATTGTGTTACGTGGAAACTTCTGAATTGACTTTAATGACATTTTGACACAGATTTATTACCGCGACGAGTATGGAAAGCGCGTATGTTTTTTAGAAATCATTTCAGTGGCCGCGCGGCAATAATAAAAAAAGTAAAGATATAGAAAACACCTCAAACTTCGTTTTAGACGTTTTAGGGGTTCCTGATCATTTTAAACATTTTTTTGGTTGGCGGTGAAATTGGGGTGGTTCGGGGGTGGGGGTTTGTAAAACTCAAAAATTTGTTGTATTCATGATATATTGTCCATTGATCTGTGAAAGAAGCACCTAGTAGAATAAAACACCTTTTTGCGGTCGGGCGAGCGATGATTTGATTGCAGGGGCAGCATCTAGACTATAGTTGATGCTGTGGGAAAATAATGAAACTGGTATCATCGGAATGTGTGGGAAGTACTGAGTCAATCAACTTGACTGCATTTTTTCTAATGTGAAAATAGAAACTATTCTCTCGAACTCATGTAGCTTTCCTGGAAATTTTGTATTAAATGGCTGAGTGGCTAAATGCCTGGATTACATACATATACGTATTATAGAGAGACTTTGTTATCATACATCGATCTACGGACCTATAATATTAAAGTAATCTATACACCATCAGCAATGCGGTATTCAAGGTAATAATAGTGTTGTAGTTAAGCTTTTACGTTTTGGACTCCATTGTGGTTGACGCAACATGAAATTGTGTGTACTGACGATGTTCTATTTTGTACTGATTTGGGATTGGTGGTATCTGTACAATTTCATTATTAATTGCCAGTACACATCTGGTACATCACAAACATTTAAATTGGTAATAGGTAGCTGGTAAGGAATTGAATTATTGATAAATGTGTATTGCATAATTTCGGTTTTGCACATTTTGAATGTAGCTGATGTGCCTACATTATGTTCCATATTCACTTCAATTTAGATAATCAGTTAATATTTCGACATATGTAATCGATATGTATTCATTTTTGCATATAACGGGCAGTTTTGATATAAACTATGCAACTAGTTACAATAAAAACAAAATTATTAATAACCAAGCTTATTGTTGATTTGATATGGTTTCAGTTTCAGAGCATTCATCAGATTTTTACCTGACACATACTAAATGACACTCAGGATATACAAAGAATTTCTGTAATTTGTCTCTTGCTATCAGGAGGATCAAGTGCACTCAGGAATAAAACTTCTAAATGCATCGGTCCCACAGAGTTAACATCTCTAGAGGGAGCCTAATTTGAATATTGGCCAGCCAACATCTAAAACGCTATTGCCATTCTTCTTCGTCCGCTTAAGGACCTTTCAGTTTCTTCAAAATCTGGCAGTTTCCGCAGTTTGAACACATGTTCCTCAAAGTATTTAACTGGGTATTTAACTATACATTCCAGTATACTTGCAATGTAACTGATTTACATGAAGATAATTTGTATTCATTTAACGAAATCTCAAAAATGGTAAATTTCATAGCGGAATGTCGCAATAACTTCTAATATGTCGTAAATCTGGCAATCTACAATCGGCGTCCCCTAAGGTTGTCATGTGGCTGTCATTGTAGTTGCGGTTATTTCGTATGTTGATATTTTTGTTGTTTTAGTGTATATTTGAGTGACTTTGTGACTATTTGTGGTGTGAATTAAACTATTTATGAACAATATTGTCATAATTGCATGATGGGACGAAATAAACAGTATATAGTTTGCTGCAATAGCGACGAATCGGTGAACACCACTTATCATAGGTTAGTATAGGTTTTGTTTTGATTTTCAGTAGCGTAAAACATGGGGAAGCACTTCATGGTAATAATAAATCATCAACTGTTACAATCAAATTATAATAAGAGTAACTCTCTAGATATAGCTAAATACTAATAATAATTGTACCAGTTTGTAACATCACAGTAATAATTGAATCTATTAATGAACATCCAATTTAAATACAAAGTCGTACGCCACTGGTAATGCCCTCAAGCTGTCAAAATTTCCGTTACATGTTGGCTGGTTAGCGACCTGTGCATTTTGTTGTTCACAGTCCCTCTAGAGATGTTAACTCTGTGATCTGTCCTCTTTTGTAGCGTTAATATACTGGGTGTCCCAGAATTTCCTTGACACGTAATATTTTCGTAACAAAAAATGGATCAGGCAAGAACTGAGTTATAATTCTGAGAGTACTATGGGGTCTATCATACCATGCACTCTCAGCTTTTTTTCTCAAATAGCACCCCATAAGTTTTCCTACACAAATGATATCCCTATTGCATTCAAATATTGTTGTATCTTTGATGTTATGGAATAAATAGCGGTTCATCAAAGAGTTGTCATGATGACACCAAACGCTTTTTGATTTTTTCAAAAACATAATGCCTCACGATTTGTCCAATTGAATAGATTCCGATTTCAATAGCTATTGCCATTTCAGAGTACGCTTTATAACCAGCAATAGAGGTACTTGCAGCTACCGACGCGACGTATTTACATAACGAGTTCTCTGCTCAAACTAAATCATGGAAGTGTCATCTGAAAAATGCATGCTAATAAATCCCATCGGCAATGCACCTTTGTTTGGTGTGTATCTGCCATCACAAGACAGGACCGAACTACGGTTAGAGGTGAAGCTATGGTGCTCTCTAGAAATGCAGTAAGATGAGAATAGTCATTTAAGTTTAACTACCGTTTATTAAAGTTACGGACAGTTCATTCTATGGTGCTGAAATTCTCAGGGAGAATGCATTCTTTGGAAGAGGCGCTGCTGGGAGATTGATCTGATGGGTATGAGTTTGCGCTAGATGTTATAATTCTAGAAAACTCGGTTGGATATTCACCGTTGTTAAATCTCTAGAATAAGGCAATTCAGCTCTTTGATTTGTAATGTAATCCGTAACGGCTAGCTCTTTTTTGGATTTAATCGAGAAGCTTTAGGAGGTGTTTGAGACATAGTCCCATTCTTACGAGATGAATTTTGTGTGATTGATGGCAGATCATTAGTTTTGAGTATCCCTCTATGTCCTCTATTGACAGAATAACGTTTCAGTTCTTTGCCAAGCTGGCTGACCAGGTTTTTGGTATGTTAAAGCTGGACTATATTATTTGGTCACTTTTCACTAATTCTTTTCTTTTATCTGAAAATAAATAGCGTAGCAGTAACATCACATAAATACACACGATCTGTGTATTTAGATATCTTCCCAATATCTATCGAATAGGTCACTTTGTCTGCCTTTGACTGAAAAACTATATCTGGTCTATTATTGGCTGGGATAGTTTTGTCTGTATATATTTAAATGTCCAAGTAATAATAATAATGATGACATGTCTTTATTGCATCAAAGATACAAAAGTCGAAGTTTTTTTCCCTAAAACGAAACAACTAACCCTAACCTAGATTCTACCTACTGCTTTATTTATAATACTTATATATTCTAATAAACAAATTTATAGGAAAGAGGAAAAGCACAAGTTGAATACAATCTATGTTGACTGAATTCGTGAAATGTGTTCTATAAGCTTTTCCTTAAAATCACGACAAGGGGACATAAAATTTCTGTATGCATTATATAGTTTAGCTGACTGGTAAGAAAAGGATCGGTGGAACATGGTTGAACGATGCCGTGAAATTGATAACATCTGTTTGTGCCTAGTACTTTTGTTGTGAATATCATTTCTGAAAGTGAGCTTCTTACTTAAATAAGCCGGGCAGGATGTTTGTAAAACTGTAGATAGTAAATTTAAAAAACTATATATAAAAAAGATTATGCACTTTGAGCCAGCCTAGCTGATTTATCTATGCAGTGAGATGATCACAACGCCTCAAGCCATAAATGTATCTACAACACGAATTCTGGATCTTTTGAATTCTTTTCACGGATATACCTAGGTACTGTCTAAGCATAGAAAATAGACGACATAGGCATATATTAACCTAGACATGACCAATGACTCGCACAATAATGTTTTTGTTTTTGTAGTTTGAATAGATTATTTTCGAGTATTCGATGAGCACTTATAATATGGATCTGGGTTTTCCGTCAGTTTGTTTGTTGTGGCTAGAGCTTGGTGTATGTCCTTGGCTGCAGAGTTATGTCTGGCTTTGTACTTGGTTCCAGTGAGAGATTTGCATGCACTTGTTGTGTGTTCCATTTTTGTCTTCTGTTGGTAGCATTTTCTGCAATTATCGTCGCTGATAGATGGATCCCTAATTATATACTTCTTCTTCGTGTCGCAATCACTTGGTCGTGGATAGCATTCATAAAACCCTTCGTTTCTGGACGGATCTGGCCATCCTGCAACTGGGTGTATGACTGCTTTTCCTTAGTGCGGTCTAGTGATTATTCTTGTTAAGTATTGCTACGATATTATTATTATAAAACTTGAAGACATGTGCTAATTTACCAGATTCGATTGCCCCAATTTCGATATGCTTATGTTTCCTGACAGGTGACCGCAACATACCTGCCGCTGAAGGATAATGGCGGCTATTTATTTTATCAAGGACGTTTCATGAACGAACGGGTCTATATTTGTTGATCATAGTTGGTATAAAACTGTTCCTTCGCCGATTTATAACCTCTTTATTCTGAATGCGCCTCTGCGTGGCATTCGAGGTTATAAATAAGGTAGCGAGATGTAATGATGTAATGTGGATGCTAGCATAACAAGCGGCATCTGCCGGACGCGAGGATTCGAGGTATTCCTTATTGGAAGCGTGTAGATGCTGGAATTCGCACACGGGCGGCCATTAGAATACGCTGGAGACACTTTTCGCACGATATATCAAACCCTTACAAGGCGAAATGCCGTCAATTATGCACTGCCATCTGTGCTAATTGAAGGAATATTCCTGATACGCTCGTTCCGTTAAAGACTTATTGCTTGACAGGGCATAATTAAAAGTTGTAACACATGTATGCGGCGCGATATCGTATTTTGTAAATTATCAACAGAATAGGCAGCTTTCGTTACTTACAAAGTGATGTTCCGTTTGACGATATTTGTCAACTTTGACATTTGCATTTCGTTTTACGTATATCGTAACCGCTAAATGGCGGTATTGTACGGATGATAGCCATAGCGATTAACGAAGCGGCACGCATGCGCAGCACGAATAAAAATTAGATCATAACCTCTTTTGGTTTTGACAGTGACACTGGTTTTGACTTTTGAGTAGATCTGCAACAATTACTATCCGTCGTTTTACAAAAATGCTTCCAAGTTCGTTAAGCTCAAAGAGTGTGTTACAAATAATAAAAAGTCAGATTTTGTTAACAGAAATACTGGCAAATAATCCTTATGCGGATCCTTCGAAATGGAACCTGGTGGTTGCCAATTTCTTAGACGCAACTGGAAAACATGTATCAGTGAGAGGCGTCAGAGAACACATACAATATGTGTTGAAAAAATTTGAAGAAAAGGAGAAGGGAAACATGTACCGGGACTCGTCCATCATTTTAGGGCAAACTACAGCGAACACTATTGAATTATGATTTTCTTTCTTGCTCCGAAAACTATTTATTTGTCTGTCAAATAGCGGTTCTGACAACGTATTTGTTAACCGAAGCGGTAAGATTAATTAAAAGCAACGAAAACTACCTAATAACAAGCACCGTAGGGAACAGGCACTACGTTTCCACGGGGTTTCGAAACGTTTTCAAAACGTTCTGAGTTTTCAAATATATCGTGGAAACGTCAAATGGATGCGTTTTCAAAACGTTTTCTATGTCGAGGTCGAATCGCCAATTTTTGGGATCGTATCGAGATCCAAATCTCGTGGAAACAACAAAGCTGTCACTTTCAAAATGTTTTGAAATGCTGTTCATTGCTGTCTAATGTTGCTATCATCAGATTATTGAATTTTATTCAAATTCGAAGCTGAAGATTCATAACAAACAACAAAATAGAGGTTAACAAATTAGGAATTGACGTCAGTTGCAAACGTTTTGAACGCGTTCCGAATCGTTTTGGAACCTATCGTGGAAATACCGACAATCCAAAATCGCAAAACGTTTTGAATAGGTACTGTTTTGAAAGCCCGTGGAAACGTAGTAATTATTCGTGGTATCCAATTCTACACAGAAAAAATATTGTTGCGTATTCAATTAACTGTTAATATTTGGATGCTTTTCCATTACTTCAAATGTATTTACAGTTGTTTTAAATTCGTAGCACTCAAACAATTTACTCCTCAGGTTTGAAGCAATTGCAGCCAAGCTGATAAATTCAAAATAGGTTATATTCGTTCTAATGATCTGTACAACTATCAGTCCAACACTAACATTAGCGTATAATTTGAACCGTATACTTTATTTGATATACAAAATTGTTCTTGCAATAGCAGGCCTTATTAATGATTTCAATGAAATTTAATTTTGTCTAGAAGGTAGCTATAACATACACAATAACCCATGCCTTTATCACATTGTCTATGCTCTTTGAGACATCAATAAGCGCCAAAACTTTGTTACACTAAATTTAATGATCCTTGTCGTTGGCTCAACCACTTTGTACTTGGTTGGATTGATATCGGGATTCGATGAGTGTAAAAAATATTGTAACGGCCAGAAGGAGAGAGGCTTTCTGGTGATCAGAACTACCGGTGCATAGGCCTACAAGCGGACACTTATGCACTTCTCCTTGCCCTAGTTCCCAAGTCCAGCCCTCATCGCAAAGGTGGGGGGAGAAACCCATCTTATATCTTCAGGTTCAAGGACTCTTGAACCTAGTATAAAATGCCTGTGATATCCAAGGCCCTTACAGCGACACAGAATTATTTGTACCGAGGTCTCTTCTTCCTCACCACAGCGTGTACACGTCAGGTCGCTTGCCACCCCCATCACATATAAGTGATGTCTGAAGATGATGTGGCCAAGCCCACAAGTAACCTTAGCCAGTTTCTATCCAGTGAAAGACAGAACCGCCCCACCTGGGCAGGTCCTAATATAAGTTCCTTGGCTTGACCGAGACTTTTTGCAACCACATTTCTGTTTTCCTTCTAATGGTACCTGCTGCAAGCCACACAGCCGGCTCAAGACTCAGAAAATTATTTCTAGACTCTCGCCTTGCGAGTGCGTCTGCCGTTTCATTACCGCAAATTCCAGCATGACTCGGCACCCACATAAGTGACACCTGATGTCTTGCCGAAATGTCATCCAAGACCGTTCTACATTGCAGAACCAGGCTTGATGTAAACCTAAAAGCACTCAATGCTTTCATCGCTGTCTGGTCTGAGTTTCGTGAATACGGAAGGCGCAAGCTTCTTCTTCTTAGGGCCGGTTGTACAATGCAAGCTTAAGCTTCGGCTTAAGGTAAGCCGACGTTAAACCGCGTCAGTTGCAAAACGTCCGTTGTACAATGGTAGCTTAGCCCCCACTCCAAGCTTAACACGCGCTTACATAAGCCGAAGCTCAACGCGAGCTTAGCTGAGGTTTAAACCTAACCTAATACAAGTGACATGATATGTCAAGGAGGAACCTTCAAATTGCTTGTCACTTTATGAGGTCATATTTTTTGAAATATTCCTGTCTAATTTAACAAAGAAATCACATGAAAGAACAGAGACAGAAACGGTCGTTGCCGAAATTTGACACCAACTGTCATAAGTGCCTAACCAAAAAAGGTAATTTTTCGGATGATTATGTCAGTACGTATTGCTTCATTGATGCCAACTGTAGTGAATTTCATTATCAATCAGGTTTAACTAAGCCGACGATTGTACAACGGGTGCCGACTTTAAGCCTGAGCTTAGCTAAGCTTAGACTTAACAAAGCTCGTGCTAAACCCGCATTTGTACAACCTGCCCTTAGAGTCCCATACAGATTCCTGCGTAGGCGTCCATCCTCTTCCTATCAAATTTCTCTATCCACAGCTGCATTTTGTATCTCTCCGAGGCTTCTCATTCCTGTCCACTGCCGAATGTTTCTGCGCCAGGATAGTTTTTTTCTTCCTATTTTTCTTTTTTTAATGGTGTCGAAGAGCTGTCGGCACTTCGGAGAACTTCTTCATTTGTTACATGACCATGTGGACTGGGTAGACCTACCCAGGGTATTTTTAGCATCCGTCTTAAGATCCACATCGAGATGTGGATCTTAAGGCGTAAGCTAAAATCGCATATATCTCTGCTCAGAATACCGTGGTGTATCCCCCAAGAGAGTTTTGTGAACTTGGTGGTTTGTCCATTTTCTTTCTGGATTCATTGTTGTTCTGAACAATTGTATCTACATGTATATTTGTATTTTTTTGTAACTACCTTTGTGATATTTTGTTTGAATATTTTTTCAATAATTTCATTTTTATCTCGTCCTGTAAATGGATTTTATCTGTTGGAAATAAATAATTCAATAAATGAATGAAAACAGTATAACCTACTGTGCTATCCGCAAAACCCAGTAACCCTGTCAGTTTATTCCCGTATTGCGCCAGAGTGCAGAGAAAAGCTTCACCAGGAAAAAGTTCCTGCCGCAACGAGCGAATGTATAATATCCCGCGGGATAGTGAAGTGACGGTGTAGAGATCGATTGCTCTTGCGGGAACTGACCTAATTCACTTATTCTCCTGGACAAGAATCGGCTGTTGATAAATTAAGATTTATCATGGATAACCTGATGCTGGCTCGTTTTTTATATTGAGATATATGGTGGGATGCGTCAAAATATAACCATACAGGATGTTTTTTATGCAATGCGTTAGATTAATATTGTATCTACTCAGAAAGAGAAGGGGGGAGCAATGATAATAATAATAATACATATTCTTGTTATTATTAATAAAATATTAATTAACGATAAGAGATGAGGAGCATGATGGTAGTAATTAAAGTATCTCCTTTCAAAGAACTTGTCCAAATTGTTTTTAATACTGTATTGGAGATAATTATATTTAATGGGATCCTGACAGATTTCTGTTTGAGTTCGGCTTAGAGATAGCAGGCACTAATACCTTTCATAATACGTCACGAGGTAGGTAAGCGCGCCCAATAAAGATTCAGAAGCCGATCCAAAGTTACTATTAGTTCTGAAGTGTCAAGATGCCACTTACTGACAGAAGAGGAAATTTAAAATTTAATATCTAAGTAGCTGAATATTCTGACCGTGGAAAATGCTACCAAGATTCAATTTCGCTAACAGGAAAATAACATCATTTAATATAAAACTAATGCAAAAAAACTTTTAACTTAATGAGAATAATATTATTAAGAAAATTAAATACGAACGCTGCAATCAGCATGTGTCTACACACCAAGGGTCTTTGGTTGCACCCTGTTCCGGTTTGTTTTACTTTTAATTCATTTTTATTGTATGTGTTTTGTGACCTATTTTGATACCGTTGTTTCACTAATCTAGTTATCTTTTATCTAGTCAAATTCTGATAATTAGTTTCGTACCAACGACGAAAACTTCGATTTTATGTTACCTGATGATGACTTATTATAAATCGAAACGTGGCATGTAGAAAAATAAGGAGTTTTTGTTTGAATGACTTGATTCTACAAAAATTGACTCAAGTTCATCACAGTAGGTCAAAATCATTTACAAACTAATTGGAGTAAGAAGATATTATTTTGTGATTGTATATAGAGGTGGCACCGATCACAGTTCTTTATCTATTTGGCATGAACTGTCTGTTTCAGAACGAAAAATTACTGAAAATTCAAAGACGATAAGGACTTCTTAGAAGCACCAAAAGGACAATACACCTAAAAGAATATTTGACACTGTCACACTTTTTGTACAAACTGAAGGCGAGCCTGATCTTTTTTTCGTTTATTTTCTAAATTAAACATAAATATCGGCAACTCTCTGTGTATGGATTCACATGAATAGGGATCGATAGAAAAGACTGCTAGCCATTGGTCCTCCGCGCGAATACCATAACGCTTTATTCGAAGTTTTGACAAGGGTCATCTGGACAATTTATAGGAATGTCGAAGACAGCCAGCGTTCGATCGGTGTGGGAATCCTTTATTGAGGAAGGTCTTTGTGTTGGGAAGAATCCGAATATGAAGAGCGATATTAAAAAGCTCATACGGAGCGAGAAGCTTCTATATCTGTTACCAGTTGAAACGGTCGATAAATAACGTTGTTCTATCAGCTGTTTTGTTAGAAGGCCTGGTAGGTTCGGCAAAAAGGAGTGAGTGATGGTTCTGTGGCGTCGGCAAAAAGCTTCAGACTTGCTTAGCTTCGCCTTTAGTTTTTTAAGACAATTTATTTTTTTCTGCCACTAGAGGCTGCTTCATTCTACACAATATATTGAACAAGATTTGGTTCAATTTCTTGAACAAAGATTAGAAAGGAAAATAGTTTGGTAGAGCTTTTTACCTGTAATACATTTACACAACGTGTTGTTCAAGATAAGTTCAGGATAAATATGTTAGTTAGCAGTCAGGCTTCAGATGTCAAAATTGTTAATATCGATAGCCGCATCGTCGAGGTTAATATTCTATGATGCACAAAACAGGTGTTAAGATATCATCAACCCTAACAGTTCTTCTTGAGAGTGGTGGGTGTTTAGGTCCATCCGAACATTGTCTTGCCTGTTACAGAAACCAAGGGACTTTTCTGATGTGATTGATTATTGCTTTGGATCGTTCTGTACTGAATAACGAGGTCATTATTGAATTGATTTTAATAAAATTTTGACACAGTATTACTACCTTGGCGAGAATGAAAAAAGCATATGATTTTTAGAAATCGTGTCAGTGGCGGCACAGCAATAATAAAAAAAACACAATATAAAAACGGATCAACCTTAGTTTCTAGCGTCTTAGGGGTTCCTTCATCTTCAACTTTTGTTTGGGTGGGGGTGAAATTGCGGTGGTTAGGGGGTATAGTGTTGTAAATGTAAAAAAGTTTTTGTATTGATAATAGGCTCTGCGAAAGAAGGACTAGCAGCATAATACACTTTTTAAGTCCATCGGAACATTGGCTTGCCTATTACAGAAACCAAGGGACTTTTCTGATGTATATACTCATACATACGAGTATTGCTTTAGGTCCTTCTGTATTGTGTAACCTGAAATGGATCCTAACGAAAATTCGACACAGTATTATTACCGATGGTTTTTAGAAATCGTGTCAGTGGCGGGGCAGCAATAACAAAAAAACTAAAAATATAAAAAACAGCTTAAACTTCGATTTTAAGCGATTTGAAGGTTCATGATCATTCATTTGAAGCTTGGAGAATAAAAACCGTGTCGTCCTAGCTTCTACAGAGATGCAAGAAGCCATTTACGCGAGTTTCTGTGTTGAACGTTTTTTTTTGAGGGTAATGATTTGGGTTTAGGAGGATCTCAGACTTTCATACAACGGAAAAATAATAAAATAATATCAACGTTATGTGTGGGAAGTAATCAGTCAATAAACTTGACTCCATTTTTTGTTGTATGTTCTCTACTGAATAGCTATCACACACACTTTTGTAAACTGTGACACTGTCATCCTTTTATGCATAGACAACGAGTGGTCTCCTGCTGAGACTGACAATGGTTGTTTAACATAAACAAAGATATTATCTTCTCACAATTCGTCACCCGCATAACATGCTTTACATGCTCTGTCCTGACAAGTTAATACCAACGTTTTTCTTCTGAACACTTTTGTTTCTGCGTATATGATTTATTGTTTCTTATATATTATAAAGTAAGGAAGTGAGAAAAGCTATGTTATAATGCGCAATGAGAGTTAACTAGCTGTTTTAAATGCATTTATGCAAAGATTCATCGAGAAGAGTTGTGTAATACTTATCTCGTATTTTTATCCTATTGGTATTCAATTGTGTAATCTTTCGGAGGAGGTACAATGCAGCATTTGCATGTTAATGGAATTTTCGATCCGATTGGAATCCGTATCAATTGATTTAAGCTCTTTTACCTCTGCATAGTAACATTGACTTTACAACCACATACTTTTTTCATGGGTTAGGCTTCTGCCCACCATACTGACTTAAAATGAACAAAGAATTGAACGCTGAAAAAATGTCTAGGACTGAATAATTGAAGTACCATCAGTAGCTCAACATCATAAGAGGTTACTTGACCAATGACAGTTTGATCTAAAGAGCAGGACGGAAAAAACAATGGTTGATATGGTCGATTCGATTGCACCAAATGAGGGTTCCTTACACAGAAAAAAATACTGTTGCGTTTCCAATTAATTGTTAGTATTTGGATGTTTTTCCATCGCTTTAAATATATTTACAGTTGTTTCAAACCCATGTCATTGAAATAATTTCAATTGTTATATTCGAAATAATCACAGGTACGCCAATAAATTCAAAATGATTTTATATTCATTCCAACGATATGTATAATCCTTCTAATACCAGTATTGACATACAATGCAATAAAAATATCCTTTTGTTTTCGAAATTTACCCTATGTTTCATTTAAGCAAAGCATACAATCTATTCGATGTACAAAAATTATGACTGCAACAGCAGTTCGTGATAATTCATCTGATAAAAATTAATTTTGTTTCAAAAGGTAACTATTACGCGAACAATAATCCATGCTTTCAAAACCAATTTGTAAGTAGTATTCGTAAAAACGACATCATAATATATCGGATTTAATGGCCCTTGTTGTTCGCTGAACTATAATCAGTATTCGGCGGGACTGATGTCCCGATTCAATGAACGTAAAAAGAAAGAACAGGAGAGTCATCTTAGTGTTATTATCGCCGCGAACCCGCCAACATGGACAAGATTATTCCGTTGTGTTTCTCTGTGCTGTTTCGGTGTTAGCCGTGTTGTATCATCTCGTGTTTTTGCTTTTTGCATCAGCAATTGTGTGATTTAAATGTGTCCAGTTATATATTAAATGGAGTACCTACTGGGAAATTGAGGCCTAGAAGAGCTAACACCCACATTTGAACGTAGGAGTTAGATTAGTCAGACAGTTATATTTCAGGTAAAAATGCAACAACCGGTGCAGGCTTATGTCTAATTCTTATATCATGCTTCTTATATTTTCATACAAAATCATACCATTAAACATCCTTACGAATCGATCAGCTGTCCTCGCAATAAAATCTGTTGGTCCAAGGAAAAGAAAGTAGTTTAGAATCAATTACTAAACACAGATTCGACTCAACGACAGGCTGCGATTGAATCATTCATTGCAATCCAATGACATCTTGTAGTTGAATCGACAATACGATATAATTCGTTACCATTGGATAAAACATCGTTGTATTTGAGGAATGATGAGTGTAACGTCCCATTGAATCCAAGCGTAAGTCTTTGACAAAACGACAGATTTTTCTGTGTGTACAAATAGCATTATAAAGGAGTAAAAAAAACAACCTGACTTCATTTACACTGAAAGAGAGGAGGTTGATATCTATTCAGCATAAAATTATCAATCTGTCAATATAGAATGCTGAAAAATTACGGCAAGGTGTTATGGCATATGTATGAGGAGGAGCGGTATATTCTGGTTCCTACATGTCGAGTGGGCGGCATTTTAAAAATAATTTTATACAGGGTGTCTAATGAAAGCACGACATATCAAAGTTATGATACCATTTTTCATGCTATTATGTCCGTATGTCGAGGAGGAAGAGTTCTCGGTACATATTCTATGCCGTTGTGAGGCCCTTGGGTATGACAGGCAGAGAATACTAGGTTCAAGGGTTCTTGAACCTGAGAATATAAGGACCTAAGGCCATCCTCACCTTTTTGATGAGGGCTGGACTTGGGAACTATGGCGAATAGAGGTGCATAAGGGCCCTTCTTGAGGCCTATTCACTGGTGGTTCTGGTCACCTGAAATCGAGCCTGAAATATTTCAAAAATAATTAAAATTATCCTCCCTTGAAATGCTTTATATTCATCAAAAAACGTCTCCAACCATGTCCGTCAGTCACAGTTCACGGTCGGTATACTCGTTATTGTCGTAAAACCTACCATGACATGGATGCCTTAGAATGGATTGAGCAAATAACCGCCATTACCATTTATATTCTTACTGAAGATCAAGTAAAACCAGTAAGCACACCAAAAAAGCTAATGCGAAATTTGTTGTACAAATCACATAGCATCTCCATTGGATAAGGCTTTGCGTTGACAGAAAAAACCCGCAATACCATTCTTTATGTACATCGTAAATTCTATGTTAATGCTAATATACAACGAATGATAGAACGAGAGATACCAGCATTAAATTCCAAGGTAGCGTCTGTTAATCCCATGACAAAGGTACATTCAATTATTGATCACGTCCAAGATTATGAAAAATAAACGGATGGAATCGCGTATGGGAAGTATTTATTAATTCATGAAAATGCCGAGGTTCTATATACAGGATGACCGCTTTCTCACTGTTCAGACGTGAGGTATAAGATAAAGAACACAATGGATTTTCTGAAACTTATCCTCCTGTTCTTTCCATAACATCAACGCTGGTGTCCCGTAGTGATCGGTATTTACTCCGACATTGTTTCTGCTCCACATCAACGATCTGCTTTGTAGTAGCATAAATCTAATCCACAGTTTTGCGGATGACAGTACTCTACAACATAAGCACTAACAACACCAACAACATAGCTTTATTTCCATAGAAATGTTGGATTACATTATGGAAAAGGTCAAAGACTTAATAATATTCATACAAACTGCACATACATAAAATATACACTATCAGAATGAAAATTCTTCGATAGTGTAGTACAATTTCTCTGTTAATAGATTTTTCAATTTTTTTCAAATGTAACTACGTTATGAGAAGACTTGATGTTGATGTCCAATTTATTAAAACAAATTTATTCCCAAATATGCGGGAGATTGTCGGCCTATATGTGGAGAGGAACCACAAACTTATGATCTCCTCGAGTATGGTAATGGTGATAGTCACTATTGCATGTTTCTCAAAAACATAATATACCTTAGCCTTATGGATACCTATGTGGTCTGATAAAGAATTAAGAGGAATAGATCTAGCGACACTATTGTTCTGAGATTTCTCATTAAATACCATAGAGAGCTGAGTTTGGACCTATATCAGTTGAATGTTTCATCGACTGATACCCCAAGAAATTTGACATAATTAGATCTGTCTAGAGGATCTTCATGCAAAGAAATTGTAATGTTACGGTTCTGATTATTTTTATTGTGAAACACAACACAGCTGTTTCTGCAGCTTAAGCAGCAGTAAATTTCTACCAGACCAATTGCGCATTTTGTCTAGATTTGCATAACAACATGGGCCATTATGTTGTTTCACCAGAATTTATGGCTGTTTCATCGGCAGCGGAAAGAAATAATTCACAATCAAGTGCCTAGCTGATATCATGAATACATAAAAGAAATAATAAGGGTCCTAATATGGAGCCTTGAGGAACATCCACTCCGTGATATAGCTAAAACGCAGAAGGCTGACAGCGGCTGTCTCATTGTTAAAGGACCTCGGGATCATAAGCGTTAAGGGGCCTGGATACACACATTTATACATACGTATTTGCCATGTAAAACACGGACTCACAATTTCTCGCATAACACACTCTATTTTCAAACTACACATATAATATTTCAGAAGGCGACAGTTAAGACCTTAATGAATGACAACTATTTTCGATTTTCTCAAAAAAGTGTTTTCATGTGCAAAAAAACTCGCAATGCAAAATCATACATTCTATAAATGCCTGTAATTTAACAACCAAACACGATATCAAAAAAAGGCTAAATAGTTGCACAAGCGCAAGCTTTCGTCTTCAATGTGCTCTTTGAGTCATAACTGTAAGTTTAAAGATAACTTCAGGAGCTTGGAAATGCGAAATTCATTTTTATAGTGACCTTCGGACCTTACCTTTTGACCTTTTTACCTTTTGACCTTACCTTTGGATTTTTGGACTTATCTGCCCTCATCTTAGATACACATACTGGAGAAAGGGAACAGGTGGCCACGCCTCCTCGCTAACACGGGAATACGTCTTTTCTTGGATTCTCAATTTCGCGCGCTATACCCTAGACCCCAGAACATGGTAAAATTCAATACTTCCAAGACCAAGTACTGTACACTTTCAAACAAAAATGCCCAAACGCTTAGGTACAGTCTACAGTACTACATGCATGTAAATATTGCGTTTTTACGAAGTTTTGAAGTATCCTCTTAAAACCTTGTCATTTCCTTGTTTGGTTAGTATTAACTATAATTTTGATCTTAAGGGTATTTTCATTTGAAGGTATTCTTACGTTCTTACATTGTACATGTTTTTCCACTCAGTAGTGAGGAGGTTTTGCGCCAAACAAAAAGAATCTTACACCTATTGGTCTAAATAATATCATATAAAATTCCCTAAAACCAGCACAGGAATTTCTCATATACAGTGAAAAATATCCACCTTGTATATATGAGGCGCGTTTCGCGGCTTGAATAATTCATACTGCTATATCAGAGTAATGGATGGATAAATAAGGAGATATGAAGTCGCGGCGAACTCGCAATGCGTATGAATTCAAAGAAAGAAAATGAGAAAAAAATACAGAAGCGACGAGAGAGAAATGTCCGTGTATGGGTATTGCTTGCTCTTTGGGCACGAACTTAAAGATCCATCTGCGCATTGCACTCGAAAGTCTTGTGGCAAAGTTTAATATCCGAATGTTTGATAGCAATATTTTCATCCACAGCTATTAGATAATTTTTTTTGTAGTGAGGGGGTTAGGGTTCAGTTGCCCTAATAGTTACCGCTCAGTTTTATGGTTCATTGTGCACCCCCATCTTAAGTTCCTTGCGAACTTTGAGATGCATAGGACTATACGCTCATGTCTTCCCTCCTGGTCTACACTAAGATAGGAGCTCCTGCTTTCACACAGGTCAGGACAGTCGGAGATAAATGTTGTACCATGTATCGTGCTATTCCCCGCATGTCGGGCTCTCAAATCAAGGTGGTACCATAAAATGCCGAAAAAAAGAGAACCGACTGCCAGCGGGATTTGAACCCGCGCCTCCGGAATTCTAGTCCGGCACTCTTACCAGCTGAGCCATGGCGGTCATGGCGATCCAGCCGGCGAAGAGAACCTAAGAAGCATCGAATTCCTTCACGCAGACTCGACGCACATCAGATACAAGCTGCTCTGTACTACCAGAAGGTGGTGGGGGTGAACACGTCAGTCTGCGTGAAGGAATTCGATGCTTCTTAGGTTAGCTTCTCCGGTTGGATCGCCATGACCGCCATGGCTCAGCTCGCAAGAGCGCCGGACCGGCCAGTCTGTTTTTCTTCCGGCATTTACTGGTAGCACCTTGACTTGAAGATAACATGCTTATCTCTTTCCTCTGCCTCACTTCACCTCTGCCGATCTATCACATCAATCCCCAGTTTTGCAGGTGTACACTGAACGTCCAATGGCTAGTTATAAATCCAACCATCATCCGTAGTTCCTTCCTGCTCAGTCTGAAAGCATCTGCTGTACTAGAACACGAAAGTCCCCTCAGCATCCTTTTAGACTGAACATTCTCCACCAGTCTGCCCCAGCGCTTTTAGTGCTCGTTTGGCACCCATCTGGTGACAGTGGTCCGTACCATGTTATATGATATGGCACATGCTGGTTCTGGTCCAATGGGAGGGATTTTTGCACCTTCCTTGGCACACCTGTCGTGCCTCTCATTACCTCCCAGTCCTATGTGACTAGGAACCAGGAAGGAAGATAATGTCTTCGCCAGTGTCTTGAGTGTATTATGGCAGTCCCACACTATTTCTGAAGTATAGTGGTTACTTTTCAAGGTCATCAGATTAGCCCGACTGTCGTATTTACATAGATAGTCAGGGCCGTATATAGGGGTTTTAGGGGGTTCCAACCCCCCCATGAGTGTTCCCATGAATGAAATGACTACTAAAATAATACAAAATAAAAATAACCAAAACGCTTTCTCCAAGCTTAGCGATTCATTCTACTGCTAACCAATCGCTCGGCGCTCATGACACATTAGCATCTATACAGTTATGAGCAAATTCAGGGTCGCATTTATAGTCGATATTTAAGTAAGGTTTTTTTGTTTCGAAACCTTACTTGAGGGTCTCTTACGTAAGGCTTCTTGAGTTATACTCAAGTAACGAAATGTCAACATGACATTTCGTCGATTTTAGGTTAATTTGGAGTACGGTGTTGTCGGTTCGGTGTCACCGAACACGAAATACTGGTGCAATACAAAAAGGGATAACAGAAAACTGCGTGGGCATAGGCATAACAAATACTTATATTTGCAATATGACGACGTCACCAAATGAATCCCGCCGTCGGGAAGATGTTGTCTAGGAAACCTATACAAGGAAAGTCACACTTGAAGGTCCCTTGAGTAACCCTCAAGTATCCCTTGAGTATTATTTAGGGATACTTGAGGAACGACTATGAATACGGACCTAAGACATTACAAAACATACATGAAACCCCCCCCAAGGTCAACATGAACTCCCCCCATGGTCAACTCCTAGCTAAGGCCTTGTAGATAGTCTTTTTGCTGTATCCTCTATTTATGCATAGATATTGCGGCTACCTCTGCCTGAAAAACGGTAGCTAATTTACCTATGCGGATACTTGCATTAGTTACGTTCCGCCCAGGCCTACCACCGTATATGCCTCCTTCTGTACCTGATGAATTTTTGGAGCCATCAGTGTACCAGGTGATACTATTCGACATAATTATGTTGAGGTTCTCCTAGAGCCCATTCCGATCTGTCACTTAGGTTGACCTTGTATGGTCGGTGACCACTACTCTTGGCATGTTGTCGGGTGCCATCTGAAGAATGTCGCACCGCAGGTTATATTTATTTATTTATTTAACCATTTTATATAAATGAATGCATTTACGGTAAGTCAAAATGGAGAAAGCCTAGAAAGGGTAAAAAACAAACTTATAAGTAATTAAGGCTAACTTAATATGTATGTACAGAGACTTGTGATAGTAATTCAGAAAAAGAAAAAAAAATATATATTATATATATACCTCAGTGAGAACTGTTAATATTGGTGCTCAGATATTCCTGTGTGGAATAGAAACAGTGGTCCAGTAACATCTACTTGACTTTTTTCTTGAACGTGTGTAAATTGCTTTGACGGTAGTCATGAGGCAGTTTGTTATAAAACCTGATGTCTAAAGAGTTTTGCTTAGAAGTAGTTAGTCGGTATCTTGGTGGCCTTAATGCTTTAGATCTTCTGGTATTATAATTGTGGATATCTGACTGGATGGGGAAATTCTGGGAATTCACATGAATGTATTGTAACGTGCTCCTGTTATGACTCTCAGTGCTTTCTTTTGTAGCTTAAAAGCTCGGATCGCGTAAGAAGAGCCACCCCATATAACAATACCATATACCAGGTGACTGTGGAAGATACCGTAGTAAGCACTTAGTAACCCTTCCTGTGAAGAAATTCGCTTAAGTTGACGCAATACAAAAAGACTCTTACTTAATTTATTACAAAGAGTGTCTATATGAGGTTCCCATTTGAGAGCCTCATCTACAGTTATTCCCAGCAAAGTCACTGAGCCATTGGTAACAACATTTCTATTGGTCGACAGGACGAGTTCCTTAGATTTCTCTTTGTTCATTTTCAAGTGATTTCCGGTGAACCACCCTTCAGCTCTATTTTCTGCGTCTAATGCTAAGTTTTTCAGAATGGTAAAGTCAGAATTAATTTGAATTAAAGTAGTGCCATCAGCAAGACACACGCATTTGATTGGCGCAAGGTGATGGAAAATATCGTTTAAGTAAATTACTGAATATAATGATTTCGAAAGATGTAAAGCAAAATTTGACCTTTTGACATAGCACTAATAACACTGCAGTCTAAAATGTCGCCAAACCGATTTTTTCAAACCTGACAACTATGGCTGACTAATTTAGCACCTATGAACGTTTCGATTACTTTTCAGCAAATCTGAGGTAGTGAAACCTTTGAAAGCCTATTGCAGCAAAGGTTGCTAAGATATGCATTTTAGTATACTTATTATGAACTATAGTGTGGCCCTCCATTTCTCAGATATTAAAGTTTGGATTTTAGCAAAAGCTGCCAGTATAAGGCCGCTACTTCAAAAGCTCTTCCATAGCTATTGCTTCATAATGAAGTCCTCCTGAAATTTCTAAGGCTCTGAAGTGCCTAAACTAAGAGTCGGAAGAATGCATCAACGGCATAAAACAAAACGACCCTGAAAATGTGACAACTTTGAAAGCCCATTGTCTAATATAGATACACTCATTTTCGTTTAGGCGTGATGAACCAATTGTGATCTCAGATAAAGATTTTGTAAACAAAAGTTGCATCGAAAATTACCCTCAATTTCTCAGGTATTAAGGTTTGGAATTTATCAGAAGTCATCCAAATAAAGCGGCTACTCCAGAAGCGCTCCTCCATAGACCGTAATTCACCTGGATTACGAAGCTATTGCTTCATAATGAAGTCCTCCTGAAACTTCTAAGGCTCCAAAGTGCTTTAAGTAAAAGGCGGCAAAATGCACCAATGGTATAAAACAAAACAGTCATGCAACGGGTCTAGGAAATCTGAAGTAGGGAAACCTTTGAAAGGCAAAAACGGCTGCGTGGCTGGCTTTGACCGGGTGGTCTCGTACAGCAATAAGGCCGACCATTCGCTCAATCCGCCGCAGTAGTCGGATTATGGAATAGTTGAGAAACCCGAATAACCCGCTTTGTCAGCTTTTTAATCCCTTTTAATTAAGGCCGAAATTACATGCAGCGCCGCTGAATTAAAGTTTATTCTCTGCGAGGCCACTGGACGCGTCACCGGCATTGGCGGCACCAAAGGCCCAAAGAAACTGCTGCCCCTAGACTAACAGTTTTATCTGTAAACTTGAGCTGAGTTATCCGGGCATGTTTGTCCATAGGCTACTTGATGTTCATATTGCCAGGCACAGTGCCGTACATTTTTTTATGGTCAGCCTTCCGCAAAGGCTGAAAGCTTATGGCGCTGTTGAAGCGCTGCGAGAGGATAAGTGACGGTTCACATTACATTTGAAACGCTGCAGGTTGGAAACCCGTCGGGAAACAAGTTCCCCGGCAGCTGATTCCACAGCGTCGAAGTTCTGCAAAAAAGGGAATGGTGGAGGAGACTGGTTCGGGGAGTAAGGATCTCGACCTGGTAAGGATGAGCTTGCTGAGCTTCCCTGATGTTCCTGGTTCGGACGGCTTTTGGTGTTAGAATGTGAAGTGAAGTGATAGAACTTGTAAAACAGGGATAGGTCAGCCACCCTCCTTCGATGTTCCAGGCTGTGGAGGTCCTTTGTGAGATTCATCGATTAATCTAATTGCTTTTTTCTGGACAGTGTCCAGAAGTTTTAGAGTGTGCTCCAGAGCGCATCCCCATACATGGGAGCAATACTCCAGCGATGGTCGGATCTGTGCCTTGTAGAGTAGCAGCAGTTGCTTCCTACAGCGGAACAGAACTCCAAGCTTGACAGGAGGTGACTCGACTGTTGGGTGACCCTCCATTTCCACAGTTGGTAAGTCAACGTGAGACTTCTTTGTCAGTATTGTT
The DNA here is from genome assembly GCA_951848785.1 of Callosobruchus maculatus. NCBI lineage: Eukaryota > Metazoa > Arthropoda > Insecta > Coleoptera > Chrysomelidae > Callosobruchus > Callosobruchus maculatus. The sequence continues at coordinate 2,808,287 of CATOUR010000081.1, read as the reverse complement.
GCCTGAGTTTTCTGTAGGTTAAACTGTACTTTATTTACCAATTCCCACTGGACAATTGTTTTGATATCTTCGTTGATCTGTGAAGCATGATGCTGTCGCCGACGTACCACCTCCTGGTATGATAGTGGTTCCATGCACGATATTAATGGGGAGCTAATTGTATTGGATGTTATTTGCAGCAGCTCGTTGATGTAGGAGATAGCACAGATCCGCCATTCCTTGTACTGTAGGTTTTTATTGGTAACTTCATCTTTACAGTGCTGATAAAACCATGGCGTGTGAGCTCCAACATACCAATCATACAGCCAGTTTCAGGCAGCTACTCGCTTGAAATCAAATAATATTATTCATCTAACCGCGGCGAGATGCGTGGCTAGAAGAGAGGCTAGGTGCAGTACCTCGGTATATTTCTCTTCTTGGTACTGTTTATTAATCAGCAGCCTGGCATGCATCGCGGCGAGATGAGCTACTCCACTATCTTTTTACCCAAACTGTCTGCGTCAGCGATTTAAGATGTGGGCGCAGAAAGTAGTAGATGTGAGTTCAGTTCATCTGCTGATACCGACTTTCTTCTTAGGGTGCCGTCTCTCTTCGGAGGTTAGCAATTCTAATTTTTGATGTAGCTGCTCTGAATAGGGGTCTATTGAACTACAATGGAACCAGTCCCGGAGATTCTTCAACCATGACATGCGTCATCTCCCAACCGATCTTTTCCCTCAATTTTTCCCTGCATTGTAAAATATATGTATGTATTATAACCCACGCACAAGGTCAGCACCTTCTGTGGGTCAAACAATTTATTTACCCTGTATTGTTGGTGAATAAATTATTATTGTTATTATTATTATGTTTTTTCAAGCTTCTCTCGCATGACTGCGGTGACGACAAGTGTTGACGGGCTAGGCCAAGTCAACACCTCAATTTAACGAATCGGAATTTAGGAAGGATCGTACAATATTGCAGATCCTTTCAGCAGGCCTAACTGTTCTAGGTGTGGTGTAAAAGTGTTTGGTGTAAGGCCTGAGACAGACGTAATTAGGGGGACAATAGTAACTTTGTTTTGCTTCCAGAGTCGTTTTATCTCTATTGCAAGGTCAGTGTATTTAGATATCTTCCCAGCGTAGGTGTTTTGGATATTCGTACCGTTGGAAATAGCGATATCTATCTAATAGTAACTTTGTCTGTCTTCGCCTGGAAAACTATATCTGGCCGATTTGCCGGGATAGTCTTATCTGTATGTATCTCAACGTCCCAGTACAGTTTGTATTCATTGTTTTCGAGTACTGATGTCGGTGTATAACTGTAATATGGATCTGTGTTTTCTATTAGCTTGTTAGCTTATTATTATTATCAGTCTTAAGAATTCATACCTACTTCCCTCCATCACATGTCCCAAGTACTCGAGTTCTCTTTTTTGAATGCCAAAGATCAATCCTGGATCTTTTCCTACTTGCATCAGCACTCATGGTTGGTAACTTTGTCCATCCACGAAATACGGAGAATGCGCCTATACAATATCCACATCTCAAAGACATGCAGTTTTATAAAATCACAATTTAGAATAATCCCTTACAGACGCCACTGACCACTTGTAGTCAGCATCCATTTATTACGTTCCTGTGATGTCCCGGTGTGTCCTGATTCGTCCGAAAATTCCAGTTTGGTGGACGACATGGTGCTGGCAGCATATTCCTCCGGCCTAGTCCGGTGATATTTCATCCGGGCTTAGCCGCGTCACTCCGCAGGATAGTCGCGAAGTATATATTAAACGGGAGTGACGCTTCTCATGAACTTTTGTTCATCCGGAGTTCATCTATGAAAAGATAAACTCTGCTGGAATGGACGACGCGACCTACTTGCGAAAAGCTTCTTTTTAAATAACTAGATAATATTATCTAAAAATTCAAAGACGAAGGTAGAATCAAAATTTAATATTCATGTTGAACACCTTAACAGTAGTACATGACAAAGGGTGTAGAAAAGAAGCTAAGATTAACCCCAAAGAGTTCGACAAATCTGCCGACTGCCCTATTATCTTTCATACCTTGGAAAGACCTATGTGTTTAGGCTTAAATAAAACCTTACACTATATAGATGCTACAAATAATTTTATGTAAATTTTCTATCGTATAAAATCGTATTTTTTAATTATAAATGTACCGCCAAATCCGTGACGTCACGTGTGCTGACCAATAACAAAGTTTACGGAATACGTATAATTTGGATCACTCCGCAGAAATATCAAAACGGCCTGCCCCTTGCTCCGTCTCCCCGGTACACCGGTAGCAGTGTACCGACGTCAGCCGGGAGATACGGGGCGGCGCAAAGTAGTGGTTGAACGTGTTTAACGCGAAGTGTATAGAGTGTCTCAAAAATATCGGATTTTGTTATCTCGGATTTGTTTGCAGGAAATGGATAATCTTTTCAGAAGTTTGATTTTATCAATTAAATTTATTAACGGATGGAAAATGACAATCAGATCCATCCTTATTTTGTGGTAAACCTTGAAATATAAAGGATATAAAAAAGGGTGTTTCACGACGATTAAGACATGCAATATGTCGGACCCGGGCAGTAGTAGAGAATTATATACCCAATGAGGTATTTGTTTTTGGTCACGTGACATCCGATTCGAAATTATTAATGGGACACCCTGTACATTTGTGCCTTTCTGTGTTCCACCCGATAAAACAATTCCAACAAACTAGCACACGTCTAAAGTGATATATTCGAGGCCTACAGGCCTACAGGTACTTAAAGGATTGTATCACGCTAAAAGCGTATAGTGAAACAAAATATTCATTCGGTGGTCTTACCATACTACCCAGAGACATTTCTGAATTATATTTTAGAGCTCGGAAATATTTTTATTGATAACTTTAACAATTTAGTTTCTACAGTAGCAATTGGAATGAGAAAAGCAAAATGTCAATAATAATTTACTCACATCCATGTAAAGCATTTCAACATGATTATCTTTCAAAATTGTACATACAAGTTCGTATATACTATACTTTAAATTTTATAAGCTGTGGTCTCAAAAATGAGCCAAATAAACAAAACATTAAGGTAAAAATACTACAGCACCTTTGAACCAATTTTTACTTATCTACGAAACAGCTACAATATGTGAAATCATTTGAGATAGATAGTTTTACTAGATTGTATTTTTGATATCCATTTATGTAACTTAGTGTATTAGCAAAATAAACGTTATATTTGTATTTGTATGTCTAAATCGGCTGTCAATACATAGTCTCTCAATGACCCCCGTATATACGTAAAACCCTGGCGTTAGCAAGTCCCCGTTAAAAGACCCTCGTACTTGGGCAAAAACCAACGCAAAAGCTAACTGGCGCGTGCGGCCGCGGCATCGCTTTGATGTGATACCTTCAAAGTGCCGACGGAGAGTGATCCAACTTATATTTATTCCGTAAGCTTTGCCAATAAGAACAATAGCATCCCGATTCTGAACCATTTGCATTTTGCTCTACATTGCAAATCTTTAAAGATACCTTTTCATTAGATCGGTTACTTACATATTCATAAAAATAACACCTTTTTAATTTTTTTTATTAAGATGCGATGTACTCTATTAAATAAATAAAACCAAAATTTTCTCGTCTTGCAATACTGGTGATATCTAATATTTTTAGTTCAATAAATTCGCTAAAGTTAATACGTGCGTCGATAATGTATTTCCTACTAACGAGTAGGTAGGTAGCCCGTACCTCCTGATAAATACTGCAACAACAAAAAGGGTTTCCTATCGGCGCAGTGCCTTGTGGATTTGCCAAATGATACTCACTTGCTTGCTTATGCAGCATATTGTCGTCAAGCAATAATAATTGCTTTGGTGATTGTATTTGAGTCTCGGGGGCTTTCAAATAGTTTTCGAACATGTTTTGTGTTTATTTTACGTGATTTCGCATAAAATTAATGCACCCTGGTATAACATCTTGAATAAAATCTGACTCAATTCACGATAGCTACACCACTTTGATGACCTTAGGTAAGTCGGTACGATATAAGATATTTTTGGTGTTTGACATTTCATTATAGCTTAAAGCTATTAAAAAGGCTCATGGACTATAAAGTTCCCTTTATGACAGAAAAAAATGTTTATAATCGTTCATTTATGATAAATCCGCGCATAAACAAATTTTGGCAAGCATGAGAGAGTTATAGTTCTTTGTAAACCAGCTACAGCTACAGCTTATCCCATAACATAGCTTAATTACATTACACGAATGAATATAGAAGGTGTTCATATCGCATCAAAATTAAAAGTCAATTGAATTGATGTTACCCAATCTATTCAAGTCGCTTTAGCTGATTACTCTTTTCTGCCTAAAGGTTACATTTTAGCAACATTACATGATTAATTTATAAATTGATCCATACATACGATTACCCATTGCGGAAAAAACTAATTGAAGGTACAAAGGTCCCATGAGTCACAGTATCTGTATCTATAATATTCATACACTTACCATTGTGGAAAAAACTAATCAAAATTACAAAGGCCCATGAGTCGCAGTATCTATATTTATAATATTCATATACTTATATTTTCATTACAGTCCTAGCGAAACCAGATCTTGTCTCACGCGATATCACTGTCAATGCATGAAGCATTCAGCCTTGAAAGTAATTGTAAATAGCTGTTAGCAATTTAGTAATTATCTCACATGCTAATTAGATGTCATCTGGGTTGATTCATAGTTGTTGTTTTGATAGAACTTCCTACATGTAAATGCCTATGTAGCTATTTTGATGCGTTGGTTGAAAATACATTAACCATTACTTACAAGTCTGAATTACTACTATCAATCTTAATTTTGTTCCACTGTCAGTGTCTAGCCTTTGTTTTGTATATGGCACGAATATATATACGACAGTTAAGTTGTTTCGTTTGGTATTGTGTTTTATTTTTACTCTTCAAGCAGCTTCCTTGAACACAGAGTTCATGAGTGAGATACAACGTCGAACTTGATGCTGTTAAGTTTCCGTCTCACAAGTTTGAGAGTTGCTGAAAACTTAGAAGCATTGCTGCATTAACTGAGAAGTGCACTAGTCCTATGACTAAATGCAGCCTCCAGCTTGTTGCCATGAATTGTAGAACTAGTAGTTAATTACTAAAAAGTTAAAAATCGTTTCCTATTTAGTCCGATGTTCTTTAAAAGCGTGTTTTTTAGTTTCTTAAATTATATTTATTTGACCTTTATGTATTATTAAGTTTTAGTTACGCATGAGTGATTTTATATTTTCACATATATACGAAACATAACTATACTTAAACATAAGTATGATATGTTGAAGGGGAGAGTCTACGACTCTAGGAAGTCATAGCATAGATGCAGGTCATAAATTTAATATCGAGAAACCAAAAATACTAACTCACGAATGTAGCATAAAAGAAATAATTCATATTAATAATAACCCAAATTTTATAAATTTCAGAACAGATATTAGTAAATTAGGCGATATATTTATATAATAATTTAATATTTCTGCATCTTGGAAATATCTAACAAACCATATTTATGTATACATAGATAGATACAAAAGCTATCACCCCTATTGGTTTCCAATCTTTTGCCACCACATTAAGAACATCTGTATGTCGTACAACATCCTAAAAACGTAGAGCTGCTTCACACAAACAAAAAAATTTACAGAAATGTAACCGACATCTAATCTAAATCTAAGTAGGTTTGCTAGAATTATTTTCCTTGTCTTAATAAATTTAGTTCATATATGTATATTCATTATTCAATCCAACAAAATAAAATCACTAAGCCTTTATTTAAAAAAAAATGTATATATACTTCATATATTCCTAGTTTGATAATTCTTTTATTTTTTTTGTTTTTTGTATTTCTTATTTTTTATTATTATGTTGTACTCAATAACCGAATTCGGCCACTATCCGAAATTTATACTCAGAACGCGTTGTGGGTTACTCTAGTCTTTCACATCGCGTTCCGGGTAATTTTTGTATAAGAAGAACGCGTTGTGGGTAAATGACAATTACCGACAATGCGAAACGCGGACCATTTCGCGTTGTGGGTAATACAAATAGATACAAAGCGGAAATATAATAACCTAAAGCCGGCGCTATATATGCGGTAATCGGCGAGCAACGAACCCCGATTAATTGCTATATTCGGCTATGTGGCTGCAGGATTTTACCCGAATACTCGCCATATGCCGAGCACCGAGCATTCAGCCGGCGCCATAGCCGGCGCTACACATGCGGCATTTAGGGAACAACGAACAGCGAATATTCGCAATTCGGCAAACGCCTACTGGTGTGGCTGGAGCAGTTTGTGCGAATGGTCGGAATTTGCCGAACACAAATAAGTACCGGAATACTGACACAGAAACAGGAACAGGGCCGGACTACAGAATTAAAAACTTTATTCGCATTGTTTATTTGTTAGCATGTTAGCATTTTTGAATTCTGTGTGTTCAAAAACCCCCAAGTATTGAATTTCACTGCCCCAGCTGTGGCAGTTTTGGAAATATTTAAGCCTTCCGGTACTGTTTACTGAGAAGGCGGTGAGGAACACCAGTTAAAACTTGTTCATGCTGTAAACCATTATTAGGGAATACTTCTATATTAAATAAAATATGCAGTGTGTTCTATTAATAAAAATCGGGGATATTTGTTTGTAAATTTAGAAAAATAATTTATAACTTGGCAATGTCGCACACGCGAAAAAAATTACAAGCCGATATAGGGTATTAGTAGATATTTAGACTTAAAATAAAACGTACAGGGTGTTACATTTAGAAAAAACAAAGTAACATGACCTTCAAATTACCGCGATTTAAAATTCTACCAATAACACCTTGCACATTGCTGGTGTCATCCAAAATAATATTTATTTAATATTTAAGTAACTCGCTGTGTAATATTATTGAGAAAAGTTAAAGGAATATATCAATTTGGAGATATTACTTGCGACCTTGCTGAGTAGATATTCAAAATCTTCGGAGACAATCTGCAAAAATTTTCAAAAAACCCAGACGGTTCTTTTAATAAATCGGCAACTAGGTGTGGTCCGCCATACCTGAAAATGTGTTTAACATTGTGGTTTGATGTTACTGCTAATTATTTTATTACCTCTCTCGGCTTATATTTAATGGGACCATCCACCATCGCCTCCTTCTTGGTTGATTTTTTCTCTTCCTTATTAACATATAAGCACTACACATAACAAAAACGGCACTTGCTGCCACGACTATATATCATTATTATTTTCCATTGATGATGACGTTGATTCTACTGTCTATAAATTTTAATAATAAATAAGTTTCAATTTGCTACGAATATTCGGGCTTTCCCATTCCCTTTCTTCTCGAAACTAAACATAACCAACTACGCACATGTAGGGCGATACGTGCTCGCTATTCGGCGAGCAAGGTTGAAAAACGGCGAGTTTGATACTCGGCAAATACCCGCATATGTGGCGCCGGCTTAAGATAGCAACAAGTGCTTTTTTTTGGTTTATTCAGAAAAATATTTAGTAAAAACAGTGAATCGCCAGCAACACTTCGAAAATGGTTTGAATAAACTCCATATAGCCTTCTAATAGGTTTACACCTTATGAAAAAATCATAGGTAAGGCTAAAGAAGTACAAAAACTGTGGAAATTAGGCCTTCCATCTAAACAGTATCGAAAGCTATACGAGTTATTGAAAATTGCACAAAATGAAGAATTTATAGCTAAAAGGTATAAAAATTAAGAGGAAATTATATTTTTCCTAAATCGTCAGCCGGTATTTGGTATTGTGCATACAGTCCACAAAACACATTGTTTTATATTTTTTGATTATAAAATCTTAAGTTTCATTTGTGGCTATATTTTTATTGCCCATAATGCGAAAACGGTCGTGTGCTTCCGACGGCATTCGGAGTTTCGCATTGTTAGTCTTTGTAATTCACACACAACGGGTTCTGCGCATACAAAGATTACCCAGAATGCGCGGAGCGAGAAATTAGCGAAATCCCCAATTTTCAATTCATCAATTTAGATTAAATTTATTTTCAATAAACCTAGAAACTATCCCGAAATTTCGCTTTGGTAAACCAAATTTAGTACGACACCTGAAGATGGTTTACATACAATAAACCGAAACGTAGTCAAAAAGTACTAGTTTTAATGTTTGACCGCGGACACTAGAAAAATAAACATATCTATCGATACTTTAAGCTTCAATGCATGTCAGTACGACTATCGACCCTTTGCTTCCATCGGACCATCTCTATTCCGAACATAATTGAAATAAATGTCTGGTACGATCATTTGAATACGAAAGAGCGTCCACTTGCCAGATAGACATCTGTAGTTTTAACCTTTGTCATTTTTATTTAGGCCTTTATATCAGCGTCGAGATCATGCTCTTGACTCGACGGGCGTCCTTTTTTGTACCCAGCAAGGGTAATCTGATATATGCCCCTCTTATTTTTATTGCTGCTTTTCCAGCTTACACCGCTCAACACTCGGCTCAGTTGGGGCAAACAATGAACGTGGTATTAAGAATTGCACGATCAGAATTGCGGATAATACCGTTGTACTATCATAGCGCTGTCTTACTTCAAGACATTTTATAACCCAAAAGGCAATTTTCTAAATTTCTAAACAATAATTATTTGTGTCGATTTAGCTTACAGTCATCCATACAATATGATACACTTTTAATGACGGGGAGCTCAAAAATATTACAGCTACTAATAAAATTGGTCGAAAGTTGATATTAAGAATTATTACCTATATTATTAACTACACCCATTTCGCAAACCAGGCCATGAAATCAACCTGTTGGGTATCAGAGAACTATACTTTATTGCACTTCAATACAGGGTCGATCAATTTGGCATGATTCTGGTCAGCCTGTTATATACCTTGATTATGAAAAAGCGTTTGATAGGGTAGCATACAGAAGACTTTTAAGCAACACTTTTAGCGGTAACCTGTTAAAATTGATTGATCGCCTTTTAAGTAATCGAAACTCTTATGTGAGAATAAATGGCTGGAACATTTGGAATTCTTACTTCATTAAAGACATTGAGCTTCTTGAAAGAGTTCAGAGAAGAGTCACAAAAATTCCACCTTCCCTGAACAACTTAGGGTATCCTGAAAGACTTCAAAGGCTTCAACTTACTACACTCCGGGAGAGAAGAGTTCGTGGCTAGACGAATTTTGGGATTAGTGCAATCTCACAGATCAGGAATCACTCCAAGAAGATAGAGAAAGAGAAAAACAGAAAACCAGCCAGAAATTTTTTTATCAGTAATACAGTAGCGTACTCGTGGAGCAGTCAACTGTACAAATAGAGTTATGGCTTTCAAAAGTGGACAAAGAGCTCAAACAAATAAGAACTAATTTTATTCATTGTACTGTTTAGTTTATTCGTGCCAATTCTTTATACACGGTCAAAATGTGATAGCAGTAATTTCTTTTCAAGTTACATTTTATTCTGTTTCTATAAGCATCATCATGTATAACTAACATAAGAATGAATAGTTTCATCGGCTATGCCGCTTGACTGTTCAGCATTGCTTATAACAATAATAATATATCAGTGAAACTTGGACTGTTAAAAAGGAAGATCGAGCTTGCATAGATGCTTTTGAAATGGGGACGCGGAGGAGAATGCTGAGAGTTCCTTATACCACCCATCGAACTAATGTTTCCATACTGGATGAGGTCAGTAATCCAAAGAGACTATCCCCCATTGTGTCGACGAGAATGGTTACATTCTTCGGACATATTCACAGAAGCGATAATATGGAGAAACTTGTAGTGCAGGGTCACGCCCCGAGTGGGCGGCGCCGTTGCTGTTTCCCTACACAGTTGCTGGATATGAGTATCATGAGCTCCACTGAACGGACAGTAAATAGCGATCGATGGCGAGCTACAGTTCTCAAAACTATTGATAATATTCGTGTCGGCATTTTTACGAGTTCACAACATGTCTGTTAAAACATTGTGACTATGATGATGATATCAGTGAATTGTTCTTGATAACCCACGACTGACTGGAGCATGAGTTAAATACACACTGTAATAACTACAAAGTGGCTATGAAACATCAAACGCTAATTTCGAATGGTGTACAGTATTTTCATGACCAAAGTGCGGTTGCCAATATTTTGTAATTATTAAAAATTTCAATCGTACTATCGACATTGCTTTGGACGTAGATAAGTATAGTCTTCAACTCGCGGTAATGGTAATAACAATAACTCACTTGTAGATTCACAACGCTCTTTCACTACGTGAGTTATTATCATCACTGCCACTTGTTCGATAATATACTATTGACTATTTCAATAGGTTACTATGATAAGACGTTCTTTTCTTTATGTAGACTTGCATACACTTCCCTGAAAGCAAATGTGCTTAGTTAAATATTTAAGACCTTAAGTCTCCATGAAATTAGGTAGCGGTGTTAAGTAAAAAAGGATTGAGTTCAGCTCTAATTTAATAATTGGTTTTATATAAAAAACTGCACGGTATAAATTCAATTAACTGGGTGGATGTAATTTAATTTAACGATCCTCGATAAAAGGGTTAGTACTTATTATCCTTATTACGCTTTGTTACGTTGATTAAGGGTAGATATATTGAAAAAGCTAATACTCGCGAAAAAAATTTAACGGTGCAGTTGCGAGTATAGCAAATATGCCTCGAGCTTGATTCGTATAAGAATTGTTTCAATTTCATTATATTCTGTCTATATGTATTTTTCAAAGTCGAACGTAGGACAGAAAATATGTTGAAATATTAGTATTCAGAACATTCGTTGATCTAACAAAGGTTGTTGCTATTATAGCAATTATATTATATTTTATAGGAAAAATACTATCAAACATTCCAATTTACTAATATCTTTTTCTCAAATATCCAACAATTTAATCAAAATTGAAGGGTTTTGACTACGTTTTGATTTATTGAATCTAAATCATCATCAAACGTCATTAATTTCTATAATAGAAAGTAAAATAATACTTTATCTTATTTACAAACTTGTGTTTAGAATTAATCTACATATGTTTTGCCTATAGGTTATTTTTGATTAATGTAAAAACTGGTACAATAAAAAAGGTTAATTATGAACTGCTGTGAGAAAACATATTTTTTCTGTTTATATTGCGGAAAAAATACTTACCAGTTTACAGGATGCTTTCAAAGTTGAGACTTCCCTATTTGGAAGAGTAATTTGAAAAACAAAAATGGTGAGAAACTACTTACTTTTCGTTCGCTGTGAAGTTTTAATTGCGGTCCTGTCGCACGAGTCTTATAGATACGGTTCCAAATTCTAGTATTTCTTTTTCACTTTGGACCATTCGTGGTTGTCTAGCGTGGCTTAGCATGTCAACCATGATGTGGATACAAACATCCTGTATCTCTAGCTCTAGCTCTAGCACGAAAGAAATCGATGGGGTACAAATGCATACACTCGCGAAGCCCGAGAGATATTTTGAGCACATTCACCGTACACTAAAATCATTTCCACCACTACATTATACAGAACTATAACGATGCACCATTTTTGTTGTTTTTTAAGTCCGGTGTAGTACGTCAACAATTTGAGAGACCCCAAACGCGCGTTGCTACGTACATCTGTACTCTACATCATACAGCGTGTTTCTCTCTGTTTTGATCTAACCGCTCAGGGGCGGAATTAGAAATAAGGATTCCGGCAAATATCTTGATATCCATAAACGTTTCGTTTATATGTTATAGGCAAAAATTACTTCTTTTGGCGAGTACTAAATGCCCTATGGACAAAAGTCTCAACTTAGGAAACACCCTTATTGGGAAAGCAAGCAGATACCCACAGGGCAACTTAGAACTCAGAGATGCCGGTTCGAATTATAGCTAAACTTTCAGTGATATAACTGCAAAACATTTGATTCAAATACACAGGGTGTCCCAAAACTCAACGTCAAGACGCAACGGGGTGATAGGATTGATTGTAACCATTATGAGAGAAATCAGAAAAAAATCTATCTCATGCAGTTTGAACATTTTTCTCATGATGGTTACAATCAATCCTGTCACCCCGTTGCGGCTTGACGTTGAGTTTTGGGACACACTGCATATGGGTATTTATGCACCATTACTGTACTACTAAAAATCTACGAAACATCTTGTTTCCAGTTTGAGTAAAGTTGGTCGAGTTGGATGAGCTGCGTTTTCAAATAAAACAAATTAGCGGAAATATTTCCTCAATTTCCTAAATTTCCTTAATATATTGTAGAAACCTCTCTCATTGATTTTTTTTATTTGCAGGTAAGGATAATGGGTTGAGACTTCAACTACACGTAAGTATAGAAAATTCGTAAACCTTAATGAAACCACATCCCTTTGAAGCGCAACTGTTATTAAGATTTCAATTGCCTTTGCAGTTGTTGCAAAACTACAAGGCACAGAAAAAAATTAATTTTGAACATCAAGAGGCTGGTCAACCAATATAAGTTATGTAGCGCTAAACCCTAAAAAGATCCTGAAGACTGAGTCGTTGAGAAATTTTTTACTAGCTGAAAATTCCACTAAATTGATGACTTGATGATAGAATAAAACGTTTTTGGAAGTAGCATGATTCCGAGAAAACGTATTTGTCGATCTTTATACGACTATAATGATCAAGAGAAATTCTTCTGAGAAGTTAAATGCCTCTCATTACCTTGTAGAAATTTTAATAAGAAAATAAAATTTTCAATCCGCTTGACGTTATATCAATTAATGAAACAAGTTTTGGTCGAAGACCTTTTCAACACTGGCGTACGCAGATCGTACCGTGAGTACTTAAGAAGTAGGTACTTTTAGCTCAGCCGCAAAATGTGGCGCAGCTTGGTTAGGTAACGCATTGTGAATATTTTGGTGCAAAGAATGCCAGCGCCAGCGGTCTAAGGCTACGGTCAGAGTGCATCCGTCTTCGACCGATTTTTTATACTGGCGTATACGGCCGACAATCTAATCGTCTTTTGATGCCATGCTTGCCAGAACTGAACTAAAAGATTTCCTGAGCGTCTGTGTAGCACGGTGTATTCAGGCTAAACTGCGAGGCCTTCAGGCCAGGACTGTGTAGTTTTTCCTCTGAGGATATCCGGAGCGTCTGTGGGCAGCGTTAGGGATTGACAAAGACTTTCTATGTCCATGGTTGTGGAGAGGCAGATGAAACGGCTTACCACTTCCTTGCGGAATGTGAGTTGCTAGGCGGGCTGAGATAAAGATTTTTGGATCCGATAGACTCCAGCCAATGTTGGAGATGGCAAAAAGTGCCTACTGGGACCTACTTGCCAGGTGCGGCGGCCCCACAGCTACTATTGCTACTACCACTAGATTTAATCGTGGTCAGTTCAGAGAAGTGCAAGGTCGTATCAAAGGTGAAATTGATAATACAGAATTCAAGGCTACAAGCGATATTCCATTTTGGGTCGTACACACTGCCACTGACGCCATAGTTCTCAAGCAAAACATCTTGAAGCCAGCCCCAAAAAACTAAAAACCCTAAAACCTTTTTCTATCATAAAATGCATTTCCATTACTGGACCTTATTAACGTCTTGTACCACACGCAAGATCTATATAATGTTCAATACAATATTATATTCAACATGTACTCTGTTCTTGAACAGTCCCAAACCAAATTAACTTAATTTGGATGTGTTTCTTACGCACGCCACTGGCATGATACTCATATAATGGGCGTCGTTTTCACTCCTGACAGGGCAAACCTACGTTTATGTGCACTAGCAGTATGCAGTTTTATCGCGAGGATCACCACTGATTAGAGATGATTATCGTGCCTTGTGTAGCAGTCGTTAGTTTTCTGTTTTACCGAAGCTGCTAATAGACATCATACTCAGAATTTTATCAGAACGACTTTGCCAATTAAAGTGACGCGAATGCCTAGGTTCGGTCGGGGCGAATACACTTTGTTATGGAATCAGCAGTAGAAATGTCGGAGCTAAGGCTAAATACACTGACAAAAGCATGTCTTTCAGACCCCAGCGATGCTATTTTTAATGCCTTTTACCACCAACGAATTAGAATAGGTTAGGAAAAGCAAAGCTCTTGCATTTAGTGCATGCACCCGGTTCTACCCGGTTCCAAAATACCCAGTTATACCCGGGTATTTCATCAGGCCACAGAACCGGATCTGAAAAAGATGAGACTAGGGTTTCGGTTCCATAACGGTGCCGCAAGAAATTTAAATTTCGCGCGCCCAGTCTCGTGTTTTGTAACTAGATGAGCCCTGGGTTGTGATTGGCGAGCCCGCATTGACTAACACGTGTGCGGATTGCCCGACGGAGCGTTCGCAGTTCGCATTCAATCCATTGCATGAAGCTAGAGTCAGTTCTCATCATTTTCTTTACCGGAAGAAGTAAAACTTGTGTTTAATTGTGGTAATTTGGTACCTTGCTGTTTTAACTTATTTGCTTCTCGCAGTAAGAATCGGTTCAGTAAACAAAGTTTTTAGCAGTTACCTACTTACCTATAGCACCTGCCTACTTATAGGTTAATAATATAATAAAATATGGCCTACGTACGCTAATAGCCTGATTCGTCTATGATAATAAGAAACGTCGGTGAAAAAGTAAACACACCGGTAAATTTTAGGCAAACTAAATATATAGGTTGAGACTTACGATCCCTGAGAGACTGATTTGAAGATGATAACTTTTCGTTGATTATGTTATAGATTTAAAATGTATGTTCCGAGAACGACTTTATGTTTCTTTATGTCTAATTTCAAGTTCCTAACATTTAATTATGTTCCTAATAACTATGTTATGTTATTTTCGTTATTTTTTTTTGAAATAAATGTTACTTCAATATGAATCAATCCAGTTTTTTTAGTAGGCACCCTAGAACCGGTTCGGAACCGGGTACCCGGGTAAAGTGCATTTAGAACCGGTTCTGAAAATTCGAGAACCGGGACCGGTTTTGCATGCACTACTTGCATTCATGTGTGTGTTTGCCAAACCATGTTGTTATTATTTACCATGTATTTACATTCTTACCAGTGATAAGGTTATGCACTCATTACTCAAATTGTCTCTTTCAAAATGCACTGCATTTCCGCATCTTGTGGAATTGTCAAAAATGGTCTATTCTTTACTTACGCACTGATAAAGCTTAAAATAAAGCGCTGCTACTATCCGTTGCTGACAATGGTTCGCCGAGGGTCGCAGGACACTTGATGCAACATTGTCACGTTTCGTAAAAAATAATTGCTTATACGGCATATTACTTGACCATAGCCCCAATAGCTACTCTTAAATAGTTTATACACCGTGTCCTAGGACGAATCCTGAAAAAAGAAATCACACTTCGGAATGTGAAGCTGATATCAAAAGAAATTATTCTGAAATTTGCATTTGTTTCAGAGAAATCAACGTTTGAAGTTGTAAAAATTACTGAAACGTATGTGGCTCACATTCACTTTCGGGAATTCCTTCCAAAAACGCAAAAGTTCGGATTACGCTAACGGGTATTTTGAATGTTTTAGTCGATTGTTTATATCAAATATCATATGATGTATTTCTTCTACGGTAGATGATAAATAGGCCCACACATTAACCAATTTGCTACCTAATTAAGGAGATTCCAACTTTTTTGCTATTAAGAGTAAACATATGATTCAATCATATTATAAGTCGGTGCCAGAAATCATCCCTTTTTGAGTTTTTGGGATTCGTCCTGGGATATGGTGTATAGACATTATGTGATAGATAAACTTCGTTTTTAGGTGTTTTAGGGGCTTTAGATAATTTTCTACCTTTTTTAGGGTGGAGGTGCTATTGGGGTGGTTGAGGGGTACACTTTTTTAGGTCCTTACTAACTTTCCCTTGCCTACTTTAGAAACCAAGGGATTTTCAATTTTCTGATGTGTAACCTGGAAATAACCGAACTAATTTTAATGAAATTGCGACACAGTATTACTACCTTGGCGAGGATGGAAAACAAGTATGGCTTTTGAAATCGTGTCAGTGGTGGCGCTGCAATAATCAAAAATATAAAAACAGATCAAACGTCGCACTTAGGTGTTTTAGGGGTCCCGGATCTTTTTTCTACTCTTTTTTTGGATGGAGGTGAGATTGGGGTGGTTGGAGGGTGAGGGGTTGTAAAACTGAAAAATTTGCTGTATTGATAATAGGGGGTCCATTGACGTTTGAAGGGAAGACCTAGCGGCATAACACAAATTGGGGGGAGGGGGCTGTCACGATGATTTGGTTGCCAGGGGAATCCAGATTGTAGCTTTAGCATGCTATGGAAAAATAATAAACTCACAGTAATATGTGTAATACTTGACTTACTTTTCCTTCCTTCCTATAACATTGGATCCGTATTTTCTTTTGAGGCACTCTTTCTTGCCTTCAATCCGTTGACATTATTCACACATACAGTTGGCCCTTGAAGGCTAATCCACATCTATGCCACTCTGGTAGTGCCAATTTTTTTCTGGGTAGTTTCTGTTTTTCTCTTTCTCTAACTTCTTAGAGTAACCTCCAGGATGTTGAGTTGCACTTATCTCAAAAATACTGTCACAAAAGTAGTGCCCACTGGTCCATTTTCAAGACTCATTGAGATCACCACGAACTCTTTTCTCCCGGAGTTTAGTGAGTTGAAGTTTTTAAGGAAGGGGGAATTTTTATGACTGTTCTCTGAACTCTTTTAAGAGTCTTTAATGGTTTTAATGAAGTAAGGATTCCAAACATTATGTTCAAATTCTAGTTTAGGACACATGTAAGTTGTGTACAGTTTTGAAATAATTTCTTTCGAGTGATCGTCAAAGGCTTTGTATGTGAGGTAAACTAAACAATTTGCCTTCTTCACTATTTTTAATACTGTTAGTACGAGTTTCCCACCCCAAGTCACCATCTATTTAGTTGTCACCTAAATTACGAGGCTGTTAATTACTTGCAGAGCATCCTGGGAGGTCTAAACTTACTTCGAGCAAACAGCACTATCGTTTCTGCTTTATTCATAAATTCCTCAATTACATTCGCCGGACCAGGTCTCGCATTTAATGGTATTAGGTAAAATTATTATAGATAAATTATTATAGATTGTTTAGATTTGTACCTTGGGTAAACCCACTAATTCCTCTCCATGCTCCCCTACCCAACCGTGGTCCTCTTTGTTTGCCTTAGAGAAAAATCGCCCCGACAGACCCCTGGGCGTGAAGCGTGTGTCCCTGTCTAGTTTTATGTGTGGTATTGTCGATTATAGGTTAGATTAGAACAATTTTAGTTTTGGTTTGGCTGAATGAGCCCATACTCAAAGCTATTAAACAAAAAAAAGTCACTGATTATTATAACTTTTATAAAAATGTAACGACTTTGTTGACGAATAAAGAAACGATTAAAAGGGGTTACTACAACAATTAAAAAACAATTATTTTTCATTTCTTTTTTCAAACAGCTTGGCTGCTCAAAGTATAGATGCGTATTAAACGTTAAGTTTCATTTATTTCCTGGCTTCATTAGGGTGCGTTAAATCAGATGCATGCTTAGATCAAATAGACGATACGTAATTAAGACTAATTCCCCGTACGTACATACATATACATACAGGCAAGCAAAAAGCCAGCGGCTTAAATCAGATCACTCGAGCAGCAGGCTGATAATGAAACAAAAGATACCTCCCGCGACGTGTTCCTACAGCAACCGTAAAATACGGCAACTGGTAGTCAGGCTCTTGATGAATTTACGGTCTCATTCTATAGCTTAATTACCATGCCGTTTTTACTCTGGCTTTATTAGGTACAGCTGGGACTTTGCGAATAAATTTACGACACCCCCAATACTCCTATGCCGTATCTAGTCCTATATTTTTAACTGAATAGAATCCAATTTCGCGTAATTAGCAGTACAGCCTACGTTTGTTATAATTTGAAAGTGTGTATACAAATATGTTACCGGCCAAATCCGATTTCAGGATAAACTCTGCTAAACTAGTATATCCGTAGAGTGACAGGATAAACTAGTATTTCCTGAGCTACAACACACACGTAAAATAAATACCATCTTATTAGAAACATCTCATTTTTCTAATCTGAACTGGTTCAAACTTGTATTCTGTAGTATAAAACCACGATGAAATAATCGCTATATATATAAAAAAATAGCGGGAGTTGCACAAGCTGGGATCAACCTACAAAATAAATTTATTACACTTGCAATACAGGCTTTTCTGCAGTAAAAGACAGAGGTCCTAAAATAAGTTCTCTGGCCTGACGGAGATATCCAGACATTCCCCTCTATCCCATCATCATCATCATAGTCACAATGTCTTAACAGACATGTTGTGAACTCTGTTCGCGATTTACTGTCAGTTCAGTGGCGCTCTTGACACTCATATCCAGCAACTGTTTCGTCGTATCCACCCAGCGTGTAGAGGAATGGCCACGCGCCGCCCACTCGGGACACGTGACCCTCAACTTTAGGTTTCTCCACATTATCGCTTCTGTGAATATGTCCGAAGAATGAAAGCATTCTCGTCCACGCCATGGCGGATAGTCTCTTTGGATTACCGAGCTCATCCAGTATGGAAACATTTGTTCGATGGACGGTATAAGGAATTCTCAGCATTCTCCTCCCCGTCCACATTTCAAAAGCATCTATGCGAAATCGATCTGCCTTTTTAACAGTCCGAGGCATACAAAAATATGGAGAACACAAGAGACTGAACCAGCGACATCTTGGTAGCTTTAGTGATGTTAGGGTCACGCCATATTTTTGACGTGGCCACACGTGCCTTTTGAATGCGCCGTCTAATCTCATTTTCACAGGTACCCGAATTATCGATCAAAGAACCGAGGTACGCAAAACATTGAACTACTTCACAACGGCCTATTGACTTTATTTCTCGATGATTATCATGCTCTCTATCTACGATCATAACCTTGGTCTTGTTGTAGTTAATACCAAGACCATTTTATGATGTACTGTGTTGTTCTCTAGTTCTTACTGAGAAGCGGCAATAAGGGTTGTACCGTCAGCAAATCTTAAGTTGGATATTTTGCTTACGCCAATAGTTATACCGCCATTCCAGTTGTCTAATACCTGTCTCATAACAAATTCAGAGTAAATGTTAAATAACATCGGAGATAATACACATCCCAGGCGAACTCATTTTCTCGTTGCTGTTTGACCAGACAGGTTACTATCAATTCTTACTCTATCTCATAAAATGCTGATTTTGCAACCACACTCCTATTTTCCTTCTAATGGTACCTGCTGCCAACCTGACAGCCGGCTCAGGATCCAGGAAATTACTTCTGTATCCTCTACGCTTTGCGAGCGGGTCCGCCATTTCGTTACCGCAAACTCCACTATTACTTGGTACCCACATAAGTGACACCTGATGTCTTGCCGAAATGCCATCTAAGATCTTTCTACACTGCAAAACCAGCTTTGACGTAAACCTATAAGCACTCAATGCTTTTAATGCTGCCTGGCTTCCAGAGCAGATGGTAATCCGCCTCTTAGGCCCTTGAATACGAAAGGCACAAGCTGAAATAGCATATCTCTAATCATTTGGTTCACATAGAAATTGCTTTATGCAAACCAAATGACTGGAATCACCTCCCCTTGCGGAGTAAGCAAGCACTTTTAATTCCAGCATACCTCTACCTGGAACACTGTGGAGAGAGGTGCATCTGACTGGCCCTCTTTTCTCAAAAGACTGCCTGCCACTTCACCCTCATTCTTCCCTTGTAGGATATTTTAACGTAAATTTGCAGTCGAAACAATATTTAGGAGAAGGGTAGGGTCCTGTAGGGTCATCCCTTGCAGATCCATACGTGCTTGCCTTCCATTGAACTAGGTACCAAATCGCGTGGAGGGAGATTCAGCAGTGCTTCTATAGCACACTTAACGGAGTCGTGCGTACTGCACTTGTTATACTATTTTTTTGGGCTTCACGTTGAGCACTGAGGCAGTAATCCTGGTGGTATATCTTGCCCAAAATTATTAAAAATAAAATATTTTTAGTGGAAGAATATTAACTGAATCCAGAAACACCGCATGTCCTGTCCCAAAATCACTATTTTGAGAAAACTTGAAAACACTGTTTTATTTAAAAAGGATTTGAAGATTTATAAAAATTACTACACTCCAACATAAATTATGCGTATCTAGTGTCAAGATTCTAACAAAAGAAAAGTAAAAAATCTTCCGGTGCTGTCACAGAAAAAAAGAAATTTCGTTGGACATGCAAATAAATAAACAACTTTTTTTGCATTTCATTTTATTTGGTTAGTGATCTGAATTATAATAACTTAGCAATACAAAGACAGGTCAGTTTCCATGAACATCGCTTCAGCTATGTCAGTAGCTGGCCATTCAAAGATTTTTTGATATTTGACAAACACCACATGTCCAGGATTTGTCAGGTTTCTCAAATAAATGTATACTTTAGACGTTCGCTGCACGCGTTGTATGGGTAAGGACAAGTGGGATTTTTGCTTAAAATATGTGTCTAAGGGCCGATTTTATGAACATGCATATTTAACTTTCTATTGGATGTTATTTAGCAAAAGCTTTCTATTGGGTATTGAGGGCTATGCTAATAAGTATCATCCAGTAGTATTTTATCAATATTGAAAACAACACGTCAAAGCGTCAAAGCTAGATGACACTTTTGTCAAAGATATTTTAGAAATTTATGGATCAAAATCATAGTAGGATATCAGAACAAAGCGATTAATTTGCAAATTAATGCCACATTTTTCATGTTCACATTATAATTATTGTATAAATACTAATTGCAAACTGCGATAATTTGTGATAAAAGTAGTAGGTACCTATATCAATCACAGCAACTACCTACCCTATTTAATAATTAAAAATCCCACGTCCGTCAGTCAGATGGATTACATGAAAATACATACTTTTATGAAGAATCGATCTTTCATTTACTGGATGCATGTTTGTTATAGATCTTCTTATAGAAGTATTCACAGGTGCATTGTACATCAAATAGGGTTATACTTAATTTTAGTTATAAAATGGCAGGCTTTGGCGTTCTGGATAGGCAACCAGTAATGCACATACGTTTGGGAAGTAGCTGTAACTTTTGAAATGTAACAAAATGCTATTTTGACCTCTTTTTACTATAAAACAAAGATATATTGCAGGTATTCATAATTATTATCGATAGTAAATTATTGTTTTATCCAAATAATGCAATGAGTGAATTTGTTGTCATCATATCATCTAATACAGCATGAAACCAGCGATCAAATGGAAATGGAATCTGGAATCTGATTGGTTGAGATTAGCAATTGCTAAACTTTTGATTAAACAGGAAAATGCAATTGTTCACTGATTTGGGATGGAAAATCAGACTGGAAAAGATGCTAGATGATTTACAATGCCCGATTGTATATAAAGTATGTCATTTTTGAGCTTTTTGAGGTCAACTTCAAGAGAAATAAATAATTTTCGAAGTACTTTGACAGATGCATGTTCTTGAATGGGCTGCTCTGATTGGTCAAAGTCTTTGTTAAAATCTGCATGTTGATAAAATCGGGCCTAAAAGAACTTGTTGCGTAACCAAACCTGGATGTCTTTCAACGACTAAATTTGGCCGAATCGGGCGCCCAATTGCTTGATGGTTTAACTTTTACGTCTCAGTATAATAACTTGCCAGCACCATATACTACGGTTGATCTTTCAATACGTATTCGGAGGTATCTTTGCCATCCGATGAGATTGAATCCAAATCCAAATCGGATCAACCGCTACTTGCCGAAATTGTAACGGAGTTGGGCGATTGCGGCCTGTCATTCCGGTTTGAACTCAATACGCAGCGCTGTCTCTAAATGCACGTATGCAGTCGAGATGCGAGACGGGTGACGTGACGGGGGCACCGGCAGTTTTTGACCACATATTTCGGTACCGGAACGGCAACCCATCAGCAGCAACGGCCAACGGATGGCGGTGATATCATATAGGCCGGTCGACGCAAGCAAAGTTTACGGAATACACATAAGTTGGATCACTCCGCAAAAATATCAAAACGGCCTGCCCCTTGCCCCGTCTCCCCGGTCCACCGGTAGCAGTGTACCGACGTCAGCCGGGAGATACGGGGCGGCGCAAAGTAGAGGTCGAACGTGTTTAACGCAAAGTCTATGCAGTGTCTCAAAAATATCGGATTTTGTTATCTCGGATTTGTTTGCAGGAAATGGATAATCTCTTTAGAAGTTTGAGAGTAATCAATTTCGCGAGAAAGATATTACCAATCAATTTAAATTTATTAACGGTTGGAGAATGACAATCAGATCTATCCTTATTTTGTGGTAAACCTTGAAATGTAAGGGATATAAATACAGGGTATCCCACGACAATTAAGACAAGAAATATGTGGGAACTGGGCAGTAGTAGAGAATTTATAATTTTGGGCATGTAGCAAAATGATTAATGGGACACCCTGTATATTTGTGCCTGTGTTCCTTCCGATAAAACAATTCCAACAAACTAGCACACTTGGGGTCTAAAGTGATTAGTTCAAGAGCTACAGGTACTTAAAGGATTGTATCACGCTGAAAGCGTATAGTGCGACAAAATATTTATTCGGTGGTCTTACCATACCACCCAGGGACATTGTAAATTATATTTTAGAGCTCGAAAATATTTTTATTGATAACTTTAACAATTTAGTTTCTGCAGTAGCAATTGGAATGACACTAAAAAGCAAAATGTCAAAAATAATTTATTCATATCGATGTAAAGCATTTCCACATGATTATCTTTTAAAATTGTACATCCATAGTTCGTATATACTATACCATAAAATGTATAAACTGTGATCTCAAAAACAGGCCAAATAAACAAAATATTAAGGTAAAAATACTACAGCACCTTTGAACCATCAGTTTTTACTTGTTTACGAAATAGCTACAACATGTGAAATCATGTGAAATTCATTAGTAATAGTTTTACTAGGCTTTATTTTTGATATCAATTTATGTAATTTAATGCATTAGCAAAATAAACGTAATACTTGTATTTGTACGTCTAAATCGGCCGTCAATACATAGTTTTTCAATGACCCTCGTATATACGTACAACCCAGGCGTTAGCAAGTCCCCGCTAAAAGACCCTCGTACTTGAGCAAAAACCAACGCAAAAACCAACTGGCGCGTGCGGCCGCGGCGTCGCTTTGATGTGAGTTCTTCAAAGTGCCGACGGAGAGTGATCCAACTTATATGTATTCCGTAAACTTTGACGCAGCCAACATTCAAATGGGCCTACACCCAGTTTTTAGCTCTCACTAGTAACAGCAACAGCTGGATGTCACTATTTTAACTTACTTCCGCAGGATTTGAAAAACTCTGTAAGTGGACACTTATTCAAGAGAAAATTAAAAGCTTCACTGACTAATAACTGTTTTTACGATTTAAAGGAATTTGTAAACCATCTCACAGTATAGAATACTCTGTTCTGTACTCCTGTGTTAGACTATCGTTTATTTGTTGTGTGTTGTATAACTGTCTTTCACAAATTTTCATGTATGTTCATACTTGTATGTATTATGTGTGTTCTTTATACATTATGTGTGTATCTATATTATAAAATATTATATATATCTATGCAATATTCTGACATATCCAATCCATTTGACATATGGTTAACGGACGAATAAAGTTATTCTATTCTACTCTATACTATTCAAATGGGACTATACCCAGTTTTTAGCTCTCACTGACTCAGTGAAGTCACTGAAGAGAGCTTATGCGGAGCCTCTGTCTGTCCGTCCGTCCGTCTGTCCGTATACAAAAGATAGTTGAAACTACAGATGCTAGAGAAAAACTAAATACAGATTCGGAATTAGCTTGAAAAACTAGTCCGGGAGAAATCCGGTTTTGTCAATATCGCTTCCGGTTTAAAAAAAATCGAATTAAATTACGACAGGTAACTGATGACGTATTACGTACGGTGTATTGAGATTCCTGAAGCACAGGCAGCGTGGTCCGAATCTCACCGTGGTCAACAACTTTTTTCCTTTTTTTTTAAGATTAAATGTTACATTTGTTTATTACTAGTCCGAGGAAAATCCGGTTTTGTCAATTTAATAAAAAAATAAATTTTTATACCAACAAACTCCACAGTGAGAGCACTGTTCCCAAGTTAATTCTTTCCTAGTTTTTTGTTTTTGGACATAAATAAAACCTAAAGGTGCATTCAAACCAAACGCGCCTCACTATAACGTGCCGAAGAGCACAGTGTGTTTGATCGCCCTGCGTGCATCGTTTGACCTTTGCGCGTGAAGGGTCCAAACAGTGATTCCTTCAGACGATTTGTTGCGGGAGGCATTTTGAAGCTGAGGGGGGCTGAGACTTATAGTATAGATTAAGTCATAATTTTTGCAGTTCATGTTAATTACTAATCTTTTTCGATGAGGGGTAGCTAGTAGAGTAATGAATAATGAAAGAAAAATAACTAAAATAAAGCCAAATAGTGACAGCAAAGATTTAATTACCTATATTTTTCATTTACAGAAGTCTTATTCTTCGAGGTCTTTTTCTTGCATACAAATCAACAAGTTATTCTAAGAACTCTTCTTTTGGAGTAGTTATTAGTTTCTAGATGCTGATCATCATATAATGCATTAATTTTCCTGGTAGCATTCTATTTCTTGCTCTATTCAGTATTCTATTCATTGCACTGAACGATCCTTTAACGGACTCTGTTGTTACGGTAATGATATAAAATGAAACAAAAATAGATAACCCGTAGGATCAGAATATAGTTTTGGGAAGATGCAGAAATTATTTGATCAAATTTACATACTGAGTGTCTCAAACGTCACTTGTGAAATTTATGGATTTTTCGTAATTTTTTATGTGGATCATTTCTTTAAGGCATCTCTTGTGGTAGTTATTTTCTCTGTCCACCACTTGCGTGTGTATCCTGTTTCTAGCGCATATTTTGTAAAAGCAGTTTTGATCCTGTTTTTTAAATACTATTTTGTTTGGCTGTATGTGATTCTTTTTTTGTGTATTTCTAAATCTTTTCTGATAACTTGTCCGTCGGTAATATACCACCTATTCTACTTTTAAATGGTTTAGAAGTAGTTTCGAAAAGCTATGTTTGTATTTTCAGTAGGTGTCTTTAAGTTTTAATAATTATTTTTTTGTATCATTTACTATGATATTTTAGGCAATTAAACTTAAGATGGTTTGAGGTAGAATAATGGTAGAATAGACCGACAAATCGGTAGTAAAAAATAGAAAGGATGTTTTTAAATAATATTACCGCTCACAATTACCAAGTATATAGCTTAGGAGTCATTTTTACCACTGTAACGTATATCCCATGGACATACATAACAGGCTTAGTATGTGACACCCTTGTAGAGGTGATTTATACATTTATTGATAAATCGTTGCTTTTTTGATTGTTGCTGACTGTACTATTGCATCATGAATCCGCCCGATCTGGTTCGCGTAACATGTGTTGTTCGGTAGCCGATCTGTATTAAAATAAATTATGTTTTTTCGACCGCTCGTTGATAGGCCATGCAACGGCTTTAGAGCCATCGACCCCTGCAAAATGTTCATGGCAAAATGTTAGCCATATTTTCGGTGGCCCAGATATTCATGGCGGCTACTTTTCAGTTCATATGTGGTGTGCTAACGAACAATTTTTTTATATTATATGTTTTAGCCAGGCTTATTAATAAGTTATAATTATCGTTTGCAGAATTTACTGTGATTGCAGTTTTATTGCGATCATTATTTTCCTTTTTGTTCGGAAAGTGTAATGCATAAAGTATCTATCAAATGTGGTAGCCAAGTTACAACAAAAAGTAGCATACTACGAGTATACATGCACGGCACCTCATTAGAAAGATTTTCAACTGTGTTGCACTATAGTACTCCAGCTTCCACACTAAGAAAGCTAACAAGCTGTTGATTATAAATCCAGTTGCAGTCTTGAGTCTGAGTCCGGTTTGACGAAAATAAAATACTTCAGATCTCTCGGGCGGGCGGGTGTACCTAAAAAAATCGAAGTTCCTTATTTGGCCTTCTATCAAGATGAAACCTCGTATTTCGGACAATTTGAAGGTGTTGATTATAAATCTAGTTGCAGTCTTGAGTCTGAGTCTCGTTTGACGAAAATAAAAAATTTCAGATCTCTCGGGCGGGCGGGTGTACCTAAAAAAATCGAAGTTCCTTATTTGGCCTTCTATCAAGATGGAACCTCGTACTTGGGATAACTTGAAGGTGCTGATTGTAAATCCAGTTGCAGTCTTGAGTCTGAGTCTCGTTTGACGATAATAAAAAATTTCAGATCTCTCGGGCGGGCGGGAGTACCTAAAAAAATCGAAGTTCCTTATTTTGCCTTCTATCAAGATGAAACCTAGTACATCGGATAATTTCGAGGTGCTGATTAGAAATCCAGTTGAAGTCTTGAGTCTGAGTCTCGTTTGACGAAAATAAAAAATTTCAGATCTCTCGGGCGGGCGGGTGTACCTAAAAAATCGAAGTTGCTTATTTGGCCTTCTAGCAAGACGAAACCTCTTACTTCGGATAAGTTGAAGGTGCTGATTGTAAATCCAGTTGCAGTCTTGAGTCTGTCTCGTTTGACGATAATAAAAAGTTTCAGATCTCTCGGGCGGGTGGGAGTACCTAAAAAAATCGAAGTTCCTTATTTTGCCTTCTATCAAGATGAAACCTGGTACATCGGATAATTTCGAGGTGCTGATTATAAATCCAGTTGAAGTCTTGAGTCTGAGTCTCGTTTGACGAAAATAAAAAATTTGAGATCTCTCGGGCGGGCGGGTGTACCTAAAAAATCGAAGTTCCTTATTTGGCCTTCTAGCAAGACGAAACCTCGTACTTCGGATAAGTTGAAGGTGCTGATTGTAAATCCAGTTGCACTCTTGAGTCTGAGTCTCGTTTGACGAAAATAAAAAATTTCAGATCTCTCGGGCCGGCGGGTCTACCTAAAAAAATCCAAGTTCCTTATTTGACCTTCTATATCAAGATGAAACCTAGTACTTCGGATAATTTGAAGGTGCTGATTGTAAATGCAGTTGCAGTCTTGAGTCTGAGTCTCGTTTGACGAAAATAAAAAATTTTAGATCTCTCGGGCGGGCGGGTGTACCTAAAAAAATCGAACATCTTTATTTGGCCTTCTATCAAGATGAAACCTCGTATTTCGGATAATTTGAAGGTGCTGATTATAAATCCAGTTGAGTCTGAGCCTCGTTTGCCGAAAATACGTAACATTTTTTTCATTTTTAATATCTAACAAACTTTTCAGATAAGGGAAGGAGCTGCTAAACTTACTGTAGTGGTCAGGAATAGCTACTTCACCTGATTCGAAATCCATTTGCTCATAGTAGTGCAATACGCAGCTAAAATTATTTTGAGGCTATCAAGTAAGCTATTTGCTTATGGCAAATAAATATAACAAATATAGACCTTGCCTGGAGTATTGCTCTTATGTCTGGGGAGCTGCTGCCCCTACTACCCTGTCTATACTAGATGCCGTCCAGAGAAGGGCAATTCGACTAATTAGCGATCCGGCCTTAACGCGCCACCTTCAGCTACTCTCTCACCGGCGTGTTGTCGGTGACCTCTCACTCTTCTACCGATATTCCAACGGAATCTGCTCCTCTGAGCTATCCTCTATCGTTCCGCCGCTCACTGCTCCTATCAGATATACCCGTGTGACCGCTGTATCTCATCCTAAGACGGTCGTCCTTCATACATCAAGAACTGAGCGGTACAACCGCACATTTCCCAGGGTGTCCAAGGCTTGGAATGGACTGCCAGGAGATGTATTTATTGGGTCTGCGGGTATTGGCCCATTCAAATCCCGCGTTGACAAACTTCCCTTAACATAACCCTCTCACAGCAGCCGCGGTACTCGGCTAATGATATTTAGGCTCTGCCTGCGCGGTCTGCTCAGTTATAAAAAAAATAAATGGTTTGATATCGCACAGCTCTGTGCTAGTCTTGTATGTATAGTATACACAAATTGAACCATTTAAGAGGAGAGTACTTGGAAGACCCATGGTTAAATTTGCTGAAACCGTAGACGAAACAGACAAAATTACTACTGCCTTTGTAACTTAGTGGTATTTTTCCTGTAGCGTTTCCGGAAGTATTCTAAAAATCCCCATTAATCTTGAGATACAGCCGTCTCACTAACAAAAGAGATTCCAGAAAAAGCAAATCCTATTTCTACTTCACCGGCGGCTCTTCTCCATTGCCATCTCTGCAGATTTGTTATAATTTAAAACTACGAGAACATCTGCCTTTGACCTTTTGTCAGACCGGAGGAACTTCTAAAGGCTCCTGAAAGGACTTTTGCTAATTAAACGATATTACTGTCAACTTTGTTTTCGTTTTGCTGCTTTCTCAAAGCACTTCGTTAGAGGGAAAGTGGCCCAATTATGAGAGCGGCGCGTCTGAAAGAATGCAGATTTTTAACCGGAATCTCCACGTCAGGATTTCCTACTCGTTTTTTTTATTTCTTAACTTGTAGTTAGCAAACAATGCGGAACAGGGGCTATTCAGTTTTTAGTGCCTGCTGAACTTCCTCGATGTAACTGCATTTTCCAAATATAGTTACAACTTTCGAGATATACCTTGCTGACACTTTAAGGGACCTGGATACACACATTCATACATACGTATTTGCCATGTAAAACACGGACTCACAATTTCTCGCATAACTCGCTCTATCTTTAAACTACATATATATAGTATTTCAGAAGGCGATAGTTAAGACCTTAGTGAATGACAACTATATTCGATTTTCTCAAAAAAGTTTTTTAATGTGCAAAAAAACTCGCAATACAAAATCATACATTCTATAAATGCCTGTAATTTAACAACCAAACACGATATCGCAAAAGGCTAAATAGTTGCACCAGCGCAAGCTTTCTTCTTCAATTTGCTCTTTGAGTCATTACTGTAAGTTTAAAGGTAACGTCAGGAGATTGGAAATGCAAAACTCATTTTTATGGTGACCTTTGGACCTTACCTTTGGACCTTTTGACCTTACTTTTGGATTCTTGGACTTTCTCCCCTCATCTTAGACACACGCACACACTATAGAAAGGGAACAGGCGGCCACAACTCCTCGCTAACACGGGAATAAGTTTTTTGTTAGATTCTCAATTTCGCGCGCTATACCCTAGACCCTTAAGGGTATAGAGCGCGAAATTGAGAATGCAAGAAAAGACGTATTCCCATGTTGTCGGGAAGGCGTGGGCGCCTGTTCGCTTTCTCCAGTGTGTGTGTCTAAGATGAGGGGATATAAGTCCAAAAATCCAAAGGTAAGGTCCAAAGGTCACCATAAAAATGAATTTCGCATTTCCAAGCTCCTGACGTTACCTTTAAACTTACAGTAATGATTTGAAAAGTAGATTGAAGAAGAAAGCTTGCACTTTGTCACCTATTTTTTTTGATATCGTGTTTGGTTGTTAAATTCCAGACATTTGAAGAATGTATGATTTTCCATTGCGAGTTTTTTGCACACTAAAAAACTTTTTTGAGAAAATCGCAAATATTTGTCATTCATTAAGGTCTTAACTATCACCCTCTGAAATACTGTGTATGCAGTTTAAAAAACAAGTGAGTTCTGTTGGGCCCCTTAATATACCAAAAGTTAATCTCCCAAAACGACAGCTGTTACGT
This sequence comes from Callosobruchus maculatus, assembly GCA_951848785.1. Classification (NCBI taxonomy): domain Eukaryota; kingdom Metazoa; phylum Arthropoda; class Insecta; order Coleoptera; family Chrysomelidae; genus Callosobruchus; species Callosobruchus maculatus. The sequence continues at coordinate 2,778,594 of CATOUR010000081.1, read as the reverse complement.
GGTTATACATTAAAAAACCCTTTTTTTAATAGTAAAACTTAAGTGAGACTATCATTTCCATACATACAATGTCGAAATACCAAAATATTGGACGTGGACTTCCTTATCTTCGATTCAGGTAGAAAATGATCATGATTAATCCCCAAACGTGCTTCAGTAGCCTGTGCTTTAAGAACAAACAGTCAGTTATGTCAGTCAGTAGGTGTGAAGTTTTAAGAGTACGTACTGTGAACCCTCTCATATGTAAAACTGTTGGCTTTCCTGAATGAATTTCACAAAAATACCAGCTCCCAAACAGTTGGGTTTCACGCGTTTGAGCTCTCGAAAATACTACCACAGCATAGTAAACAACCAGCACAATATCTTTGAGGATTTCCTGTATAAAAATGGTTTCCACAAAATTTGACCTTGGGATGATTTATGGATGATTTTACGACTGTGAAGTTTGGGTAGAGATTGGAAAATGAAAATATCCATACCGGTACCAACTCGATACTTTTTAGCCAAATAGGCGAATTTGGTTCGTACAGAGAATGATTGCACCCTTCAATTATTATATAATTATTTTCGATACCGATACCCCTACAAAAGTATCGATACCAGCTTGGAATCGCTCAAAAAATATCTAAGATAAAAATACTCGATATTAGTGCAGAAGTAAAAGTATCGAAATATCGTTAGCATCCCTACAAAAAAATTCTCCAAAAGTGGAGATGCGCGTGTAATTGCCGCCAATCTGAGTTATTGTGCTGGTTGTTTACTATGCTGTGCTACTACTGTGCTACATTCAATGCTCGGTCCGACCTCTTACTCCAAAGGGGAGTTGCAAGCATTTTTTATGGTCAGCCTCCCGCAAGTAGTGTCGGTGCACGTTAGATTTGAAACACTGCAGGTTGTAGCCGGCGGGAAACAATTTTCCCGGCAGCTCATTCCACAGCGTCAAAGTTCTCCAAAATAAGGAATGCTGGAGGAGACTGGTTCGGGAAGTAAGGATCTCGACATGATAAGGATGAGCTCGCACAACCTCTATAGTGTTCCTCGTTCGGGCGGGCTTTGGTGTTATTATCTGGGAGAGCTCACTCGAAGATCTTCCGTGATAGAATCTGTGAAACAGGGACAGATCAGCCACCGTTCTTAGATGTTCCAGGCTGAGGAGGTCCTTTGTGAGGTTAGGCGTATCGGTTAGTCTAATTGCTCTCTTTTGGATAGTGTCCAGAAGCTTTAGAGAGTGCTTCGGAGCGCATCCACCCATGGGAGCAATACTCCAACGATGGTTGGATCTGTGCCTTGTAGAGCAGCAGTAGTTGCTCTCTGGTGTATACAGTTTAGGGGTTAGGACAGATACCTGAGGAACACCGGCGTTTCTTGAATTACATCTGATGAACAGCCTTTCATTAACAACAACCAGAGATCGGTCGTTCAAAAAGCTTTCAGCCACTGGCGCAAGCCAGGTGGTAGCCCAGAAGCAGCAAGCTTGACCAGAAGTGCCTCATGCCACACTCTGTCGAAGGCTTTCGATATGTCAAGTGCAACAACACTGCATTCGGCAGGTTTTTCAATTGCTCTGTTTCACAAGTGAGTGCCGTAGACCTATGCTTACGGAAGCCATACTACTGGGGATCATTTATGATGTATTGTTGTCCAGGTATTTCAAGAGCCTCCATAACCTTAGACATGATGTTGAGAGGAACCACAGATCTATAGTTGATGGAATCGTTTTTTGCCTTTCCTAGGAATAGGGTGTACGCAGTCAATCTTCCATGCAGCGAGAAACATACATCGCTGATACGATAGTTTGAAGAATAGGTGCAACCTCAGCCGCTCAGCGTTTAAGGACAATAGCTCATAAACAAACAGACAAACATGCAGATGAAGCTAATAAAAGCGTATTAAAAAGAAAATAAAGATACCTGGAGCCACCACACAGCGAAGGCACCTTCTCCGCACCACCAATATTTCACGCCGTTGTCCAACAAGCCTTCTACCTGGTTGGTGCAACTTAAAAAAAGTATAACGAAGAAAAGTAGCATCTTGCTCTGCCCGACACACATGCACACGGGTGTCCGGCATATGTCTGACGTGGTGGTACACTATCTGGCGATCTGGTGTCTCTAAAATTCCTGGTAGGTGGCATGGCCCGCTCATGAGCCATTTCTCGGGTAGATTCCGACCCAGATAAACGGGATGTGTATGTGTGCGTCTAAACTGACGATGGCGGTCGCTTGCGGTTAGCTGGTCGGCCACATAGCCTCTAATTGCATGTGTTAGGCAGGGTCTACACACGGTGACGTCAGCCGCGAAATCGCAAGGACCCAACCTATCAGGCCCGGATTACCCATAAGGAGTTCGTCAGGGATGTGTATTACCTATGATGTTATTTAACATTTACTCTGAATTCGTGATGAGGCACGTATTGGACAACTGGAATGGCGGTATAGCTATTGGTGGAAGCAAAATATCCAACTAAGATTTGCTGACGATACAACCCTTATTGCTGCTTCTCAAGAAGAACCAGTAGCTCTATTAAACATCTTAGAATAACACAGTTGGTATTAACTACAACAAGACCAAGGTTATGATCGTAGATGGAGAGCACGATAATCATCGAGAAATAAAGTTAATAGGCCTTTGTGAAGTAGTTAAAAGTTTTGTGTACCTCGGTTCTTTGATCAATTCGGGTAGCTGTGCAAAAGAGATTCGACGGCGCATTCAACAGGTACGTGTGGCCATGATAAAGCTTACTAAAATATCGCGTGACCAGAACATCACTGAAGCTACCAAAATTTTGCTGTTTCAGTCTCTTGTGTTCTCCATATTTTTGTATGCCTCGGATACTTGGGCTGTTAAATAGGCAGATCGAGCTCACATATATGATTTGAAATGTGGACGTGGAGGAGAATGCTTAGAGTCCCTTACACCGTCCATCAAACTAACGTTTCCATACTGGATGAGCTCGGTAATCTAAAGAGACTATCCCCCATTGTATGGACGAGAACGCTTACATTCTTCGGACATATTCACAGAAGCGATAATATGGAGAAACTTGTAGTTCAGGGTCATGTCCCGAGTTGGCGACGCCATGGCCGTTCCCCTACATGCTGGGTGGATACGACGAAACAGTTGCCAGATATGAGTATCAAGAGCGCCACTGAACTGACAGTAAATCGCGAATGATGACGAGCTACAGTTTTCAAAACTATTGATAATATTAGTGTTGGCAATACTCTAGCTCCGACTTAATGCATTCTACGAGTTCACAATGTCTTAACAGACACAATGTCTGTTAAGACATTGTGTCTACGATAATGACCCATAAGGCCAACCTAGACCATAGCGTAGGGCGTAAAGTTACGGGGGCGCAGGTCACGGGATACTTCATTCTCTAATAAGTCTTTAATTACTTCATATACACTAATAGTAGTCTTCACTTCTATTACTGTGTTTCCTGTATTAAATGCTTGTAAGTGTCAAACTCAATCATACTATTTAAAGGAGATCAGGCAGTACCATAGATCAAATAAGACTCAACTAAAGCCCAACGCCCTCGCTCTTCTAAGCATTAACAATGAAATAACCAAAACATTGGTTTTCACCAGCATGATGCATTTGCACAGGCCAAAGCAAGAAAAAAGGAAAAGCCACCACCCGGAAAAGGCGTAATGTATAGAACTTTGGCTTAGGATGTAAACTGCTGCTAATCGGGACCTGTAACTAACTTATTGCGACAAAATCTTTTAACTGGTGTTGTGGGGTCTACACGACACCTACTAACCAGGACCACTTACACATGTTAGCGAGAATAACGTCCCCACAAATTAGACGGGCAGTCTAATCTAAGTCTCCAGCTTCCAGACTTTAATTCAGAAACAAATTCATTATGTCAACAAACTCACTGGCAGACTCCAAGTCCTTAACCAAAGAGGTACTGTGGATGCGACGGCTAACTGAGAACCACATACCAAGTTGGAACCCAACTGGAAACCTTTCTGCTGGATCACAAAGGAAAGAGAGAATTATGGGCAAATACAGACAATCATATCTGACTTGTTGTGTCTGTGATCATGTGTTAATCGTCGAAATAAACAGTCAGGAGTAAGGTTTCAAGCGGCTTGAAAAACTCGCTATGTAGAGTAGATAGGCTTGAGTGAATCCGATCGCATTTCACGAAATAAACGTTTCAGACCGTCTTGAACGAATCCGCTGATAGAATACGATCGAGTATATCAGAATTTGTTGGTTATCATGTTTATCTTACATCTTACATAATCTGTACTGTTTTGTAACTGTACTCAAAATAAATGAAAATGAAACTAAACGAAAAAGAAATAGGAACCTGTAATGTCATATAGTGACATGACATTGGACAAATAACGACTTATGTTTTGTGAATGACACTTGCGTCAAACATCTGTCAAATTACGTTAGAAATCAATCGTTAAGATTTCAATCCTCTAGCATTTTGATCCGGATTGAACCACCGAAATATACATGGTAACTATGTCCGATTTTGTTTTACAGCGATTACCAAACTACTTTTGAACAGATAGTACTACCTATTATACAGGGTGTCCCCCGACGAATAAGACAAGCAATATATAAGAACTGGGCAGTAGTAGCCAATTATAATTTCGGGGGCTTAAATTAGAGCAAATATAGTATCTTTTCTAATTACTGTGTCACCCAATGAGGTATTTGTTTTTGACCACGTGACGTTCGATTCAAAATTTTAAATGGGACATACTGTATATTTGTGATTTTTTGTGTTCCTCTCGATGAAACAATTCCAACAAACTAGCACGCTTGGGGTCTGATGTTATTAATTCAAGAGCTTCAGGTACGCAAAGGACGGTACAACTATCATTGACTATAACATGTACCCCTATAGTTAAATTACTTTGGCAGTGTTTCATAATGGTAGTGGTACAGTCCTTTAAGTACCCGTAGCTCTTGAATTGATCACTTTAGATACCAAGTGTGCTAGTTTGTTGGAATTGCTTTATCGGGAGGAACACAGAAAGGCATAAATATACAGGGTGTCCCATTAAAAATTTTGAATCGGACGTCACGTGACCAAAAACAAATACCTCATCGGGTGACACAATAATAAGGAAAGATACTATATTTGCTCTAATTTACACCCCCAAAATTATAATTCGCTACTACTGCCCAGTTCCGATATATTGCTTGTCTGAACCGTCGTGGGACACCCTGTATAAACAAACTGCGTGAATTATTTTTCATACCACACGCTCCAGCCATGGGTTATGAACAATGTCAACTAGATACCAGTACCGATCTCCTGAAAACGCATGTAATTAAATAATAACTACAACAACTGCAAAGGGGGCCATGCCATTAGACGTCAAATGCTAATTCGTTGGTGTACAGTATTTATTTCACAGAAGTGATGTTAAGTTGTCAATAATTCGTACTTATTAGGTATTTAAATTATAGTATTCAACTCGCGGTAATGGTAATAATTCACTTGTTGATCTACAGCGTCATTACCTACGTTGAACAATATACTGTTTTACCCTTAGGCTATAAAACAAACTTCGCTTCTTCATAGCAGGAACATGTGTAGGCCATTTTAGATTTTATCGCCTCTATTATATAACAAAAGATGCTCGTAAATTATAGACCGCGGTACCTCACGTATGCTGAAAGTTTTTTAATACTTATACCGTAAGAGTTCAGGGTTCACGATGATGAAATCAAATTTTTATATAGCTTGATTTTCTGTAAGATACCGAGCAAAATGCAACATACCGCGTTTATGTGCAAAAAATGATAGCTCGCATCAAAAGAGGCACAAGGAATTCAAAGGGCTCATGGATGAGGCACATGCAAGATCCTAATCGTTCCATAGCCTTTATGTCACTACATACACATACACTTACAAGGTCACATAGTATGCAGTTTATATATAGATGAGGATGCAGGATGTCCTTGGAATGGTGAGATGAGAGATTAAATAGTTTAAAGCGGAAAAAATCAGTTTTTTGGATAAAAGGAAAAGACTGACGATTAACAGAACAAACATCGTTTAAGGCGATATGTGAGGACCTTGTGTACTTCTTTTGTGGCACTGCGAAAGCCTAAAGAAGATTTAAGTATTGGATCATTTGAATCCTGAAGTATAAGTCTATAAAACTCTAATTCAAAGCAGTGGAGTCTGGTCAAAAATTCAGAGGTGGATGCAATGATATGATGGTGGTACTTATTCGAGTATACATTTTCGGTGACAATGGTATATAGACCCTCAGCAGCATTATCAATTTAACTGCAGCCAGCAAAATCTCATCTGGCAGGTCAATCAATTTGAGGTTTTCAAAATTTCCCATTTTCAAAGCGACTTCATTTGTCGTACAAACTGCGCTGTTAAATTGTCACAAATTCTACGAGGCTTCGTTGCACGGTGACTTCTAAGTAGATATTTCAACGTTTACTCAATTTAGTCACGGTTACGGTTGCAATGAAAGGCAGTTACTTGATGCAGCGGCGTTCTCATCTTTGCCAATTAAATCCAACGACGTTATTGTTCAGAATATTCCGCGAATTTGCTAGGCTGCCAGCGGCGTCAACTTCACCAGCACATCGAATGACGAGACTGAAGTGCTCAAATACTCTACTGATACTGGTTTTGTTTGTATGGCATTTGATGGTGAGGTAGCCATAGCATAGTCTAAACAGGGATAGAGAAAATAAGTAAAACAAGGACATAAATATGGTATGCAGGAATTATCCAATCACGATGATGCAGCGTCTTTAAAGTGGGGAAGAAAATCTGCTGTTGCCATCATCATAGTCACCAGATATGTTGTGAACTCGTAAAATGCATTAATTCGGAGCTAGAGTATTGCCGACACGAATATTATCAATAGTTTTGAGAACTGTAGCTCGCCATCGTTCGCGATTTTCTGTCAGTTCAGTGACGCTCTTGATACTCATATCTAGCAACTGTTTCGTCGTATCCACCCAGCTTGTAGGGGAAGGGCCACGGTGCCGCCCACTCGGGGCGTGACCCTGAACTACAAGTTTCTCCATATTATCGCTTCTGTGAATATGTGAACGTAAGCATTCTCGTCGACACAATGGAGGATAGTCTCTTTGTATTACCGAGCTCATCCAGTATGGAAACGTTAGTTCGATGGGCGGTATAAGGAACTCTCAGCATTTTCTTCCACGTCCACATTTCAAATGTGTCTATGCGAGCCCGATCTGCCTTTTTAACAGTCCAAGTTTCCGAGGCATACAAAAATATGGAGAACACAAGAGACTGAACCAGCGACATTTTGGTAGCTTTAGTGATGTTATGGTGACGCCATATTTTAGTAAGCTTTATCATGGTCACCCATGCCTGTTGAATGCGCCGCCGAATCTCACTCTCACAACTACCGGAATTGTCGATCAAAGAACCTAGCCACACAAAACTTTGAACTACCTCACAACGGCTTATTGACTTTATTTCTCGATGATTGTCATCTACGATCATAACCTTAGTCTTGTTGTAATTAATACTAAAGTCATATGCTGCACTGTGTTGTTCTAAAATGTTTAATAGAGCTACTAGTTCTTCCTGAGAAGCAGCAATTAGGGTTGTATAGTCAGCAAGTCTTAAGTTAGATATTTTGCTTCCACCAATAGTTATACCGCCATTCCAGTTGTCCAATACCTGTCTCATCACAAATTCAGAGTAAATGTTAAATAACATCGGAGATAATACATATTCCTGACGAACTCCTTTTCTGGTTGCTGTTTGACCAGACAGGTTACCATCAATTCTTATACGAGCCGAGCTAGACTCATAGAGTTGCTCTATGAGAGATACTAAGTGGTGAGGGACTCTAATAGAAATAAGGAATTCCCACTGCTGTTGCCAGTTGTAGTTATAAGTTTTATGAACTAGACAAATGGGACATTAAGTGATATGAATTATTTGCCGTTTTCTTTATAAATAAAATAAAACAAAACGTAAATTGAGTACCCTTAACATTGGAGCATTCTCATTCGAGGCAGCATATAATTTTCAATTTTTGATATCTAAAATATATTAACAGCTTGGCAACGTCCTATTTCTTTCACCGAATCCTTTTCGCTAGTCAATTTACTAGATGGGCACTAAGTACCCATAGTAATGTAATTTTCAAGATATAATATTTCCAACATAATCAATTTTAGATAGAACATTCAGGCTAAAGCTAAATAGAAGTGGCCCCAGTACTGTTCCTTGTATACATCCACATTGGTCAACATTTCATCAAAATTCCAATATTAGGCATTATTCTATCATCATCAGAGATAATTTCATTTGTAGCTACCAAAATTGGGTCTGATTTTGATTGAGCTTTATTGAAGTAAATCAACTGCTAGGTATTAGGTTCCTAAAAGTGGACAAAAACGAAAAATAGCAAACATTAGAGACAGAATGATGAACGATGAAGTCCATGCAGATATACTAGAGCGCGAATAAGAGAATGTACGAAACATTTATAAGGTGTGTAAAAATAAATAGAATACAAAATCATATTAGTAGGGACCCACGATTTTGATTTTGTTCAAAAACTGTTATATCCTACAGTTAATTTTTTCCAAAAATTTTCCAGAGGTTTGATAACAGAGATATCGGTCTATAGATACATACATCTAATTTGCTCTCGGTTTTATACACAGGAATTATCACCGATTTTTTAAATTCTAAAATACACCTAGCCAGAAGCAACTATTCATTATATATGTTAGTGAGTCTGCCAAATTCTCTGAGATTTGTTCAAGATACTTAGCTGCAATTCCATCTAAACTAGCGCACTTTTTGTATTTAAAAAAATTCTACTTTCACAGGAATACTTCCGATTTGGTTATTTTTTGCAGTTTTCCATATTTCCATTGATATCTTCTGATTGAAATAACTGACTTTGCTATTCCGATTGTTTTGCACACACCTATTTTGTTCCACATAGCTTATTATTGCTGACCTGCTCCTTTTTGGCTTGTTTGATGTGCCGCTACTGGGTGTCCTATTGCATTGTAGCGTTTTTCGTCATCACCGCTTCTGTCAATACCATCGCAGTAGCATTGTTTGGTGGCTGCATTGTCTCATTGAATAGTTTGGTGTCAGAGTCGGATGACGCAGTTGATGCTTCAAGAGGTTAGGCACAGAGCGTACATCAGATTTTTCTTTTCGAATATACAAATGCGCAAACATGGTACTGTACTATAATAAACGTGAAGCAAACTGTTGTTTGAGAGGAATAACTTGATGTTTCTTGTTACATGAATATCGCTAGTGAATGCCATGTGGTCAGACTATTTCACAGCTAACAGTGTAAATCACACGAAATTTAAGACCGCTAAAGGTTCTGTTACTACTATACTACTATATAAATTTAACCTATATATTCATTTCATCTACATCAATGTATTGTTTACTATAATATATATTTTACCTGTCACAGTCACTCAGACATCACATCCAAATTTCAAGTTTAAAATGAATAGATCATCGATAAAATTAATGACGAATGCATGCTTCTGCTCAGGGTGAATCCACTGAAGGTCAAACCATCGAAAGGCGTACGAATAGCAGTACAAGGGGAGGCAACGTGGAAGCAGCAGCATAGTTAGGTTAGCAAAATTTCAAATGTACATTTTCAAGTTATAAATGCCAATACTTCACACAAGGCCTGGCCGTCGAGGTGGCAATTATTTGTAATTAACAGTACAAATAAAATAATAAAAATAATAATAATATATAAATCTACTGAAGTTCATTCAGAACAGCAATATTTGTGTCAATGGAACTTTTATACGTCATCTTTAGATACAGTTATTAATTTAACAGATTAGGATCTGTTGAAAGTGCCTAGCAAAACAAAGAACAAGTATTATTATGAGTATGTTTCATGAAGAAGTGTGAATTGATTGATTTTTTATTTTCTGGTAAAAGCAGTAGCAGTAGTGATGTAATTGTGTATGGACATTTGTTGCTTGATTTGAGGTTACGGCTGATATAATTGTAAGAAAAAGAAGCAAGTAATGTTGGTAATAAATGCCATGATTCATCGTTATCGTTTACGTTTGTTTTTTAATTTCTTGTACGCTTGTAATTAATTGGACAGTGCATTTTTTGGGCTGGTAACCACATTGCCTTCTAAACAATCATTAACTGGCCCTGTTAGGTAACATTGTTTGTTCTTTTACCGTTTTGCATAAAAATTCTGTGATAAACCTTGAAGCATGGTCATTTTATGAAATTTGATAGTCCTTGTAAATTTAGCCGATTTGACACAGCCTGATGTTTTATTTCTCAAGCATTATGCAATTAGTTTGGATAAGTAGGTTGCATTAAAAGTAGGTATTTTCAAGTCGTGGGCAAATACATTTAATTTGCTAGTCATGTTAGCTCAAGTTACATATTCTATTCCAGATAAAGGGGTTGTCACCAAATTATTTATATTGTATTTTTATTTCTCGATTATGCCGACTGAAAATTCAGGCTCAAACATTTATTAGTGTGAACGCAATTTTTTTAGCCGCTTTGACTTGCATTGTACTTTTTTCTAAAAAATATTGCTTAGTTATTAAAAGGGCATGCAAAAATTCATATTCTGTTTTTGCTTTCTACATATTGCATTATCTTGGCAAGAATTTTTGGATTTCAGTTGATACGTTTTTTGATGATTTTTGGTGACATCTATTAACAAAAATTCATTTGTGTCTGTCTGTCGCTATTTTTATACATGCACCGATTTTGATGATGTTTGAGAACCGACATGATGTGAAGTCGTGGTAGATTCTGTATATTATGTTGAAATCATTGTATCTTCTCTTACTTAATATTTTGTATTCCATATCTTCTTGAAAAGAAAACAGAAAACCACAAACAAATTAAAATTAATCTTGGAAGTTTTATTTGTCAATTTTACTCCAAAATACAGTATTCATGCATCATTATCCCAAATTTCATTCCTTTGAGTCGATCTGTTCAAAAAATAAAAGGGGGGGAAGGTTATTAAAAAAAGCACTGTATAATCAATATTGATTTGCAATATACGTCAAACATTGATTTCAATGTATGACTAATATTTATTTTAGTCATTGTCTCAGTGTTGAAGTTCTAAATTTTCTGTACGCTATGAGTTACATATTGTTCTACTCAATTTTAACAATGCTGTTTCAATGTTGTTCATACTTGTTTCATGGGATGAGATGCTGAAAATAAACCAACATTAGAGCATCAAAATACACTTCCTGGTAGGGCATCATCATCATCATAGTCACAATGTCTTAACAGACATGTTGTGAACTCGTAAAATGCATTAAGTCGGAGCTAGAGTTTTGCCGACACGAATATTATCAATAGTTTTTAGAAATGTAGCTCGCCATCGTTCGCGATTTACTGTCAGTTCAGTGGCACTCTTGATAATCATATCTAGCAACTGTTTCGTCGTGTCCACCCAGCGTGTAGGGGAACGGCCACGGCGCCGCCCACTCGGGGCGTGACCCTGAACTACAAGTTTCTCCATATTATCGCTTCTGTTAATATGTCCGAAGAATGTAAGAATTCTCATCGACACAATGGAGGATAGTCTCTTTGGATTACCGAGCTCATCCAGTATGAAAACATTAGTTCGATGGGCGGTATAAGGAATTCTCAGCATTCTCCTCCACGTCCACATTTCAAAAGCATCTATGCGAGCTCGATCTGCCTTTTTAACAGTCCAAGTTTCCGAGGCATACACAAATATGGAGAACACAAGAGACTGAACCAGTGACATTTTGGTAGCTTCAGTGATGTTATGGTCACGCCATATTTTAGTAAGCTTTATCATGGCCACCCGTGCCTGTTGAATGCGTCGTCGAATCTCATTCTCACAGCAAACAACCGAGGTTCACAAAACTTTGAACTACCTCACAATGGCCTGGTAGGGCACTAACCTTGTAATACAAAAAGGATTTCCGATGAATGATCATCACCTTTATCTAACAAACTTGCGACAATTGTTTTTAAATAAAAGTGGTGATCATTCTTCATCGGAAATACTTTTTTGTATTAGTATGGATCTCCATCAAGTAACGGCCAACTCCATCGACTAACCTTGTACTCTGACGCTTCTTGCACCTTCTTGATCTCCTGCACTCGCTAAAGAAACGTTGACTTCCTGTCTTATTTCGAGCTCTGTCGCACTGGCGAATTTTTTTTTTAACTGCTTACAGTACGGAGGGTTCAAGGAACTACATTGCATTGGTGCTCTGAATTGAAACAAGTTTGACCCTGTACCCACATAACTTAGGGAATGCCTCCAGTCTCCACGTGCTGGAGTTCATACAGAAGGTGAAAGTCAATACCCTCAACAAATGGACCGCCTATTATAAAAATGTTCTGTTCCATTAAGTTGTAACAATATTTTTAGTTAATTGAGGCTACCTGCTGAGCTATTTATTACACCAATGGAACACCGACCTTGTTATTATTTCCTGGTCGGCATTACACCGAAGGATAGTATATAATTATGTGTAAAGGGTACACCAGATACTGATTTTATGTCTTCATTTTGTTTCGACATATCATGGGCTTACATTACCAATAATTCTTCAGCACCTAACGTTCTGATGAATTCAAAATAATTTGATGCGCATTTTTTTATGGTCAGCTACCCACAAAGGCTGAAGGCGCTGTGAAAGCGCTGCGAGAGGATAAGTGCGGGTTCACGTTACACTTAAAACGCTGCAAGTTGCAGCCGTTGGAAAAAAAACCCGCCAGCTCTTTCCACAGCGTCGATGTTCTCCAAAAGAAGGAATGCTGGATGAGACGGGTTTGGGGAGTAGGGACCTCGATCTGGTAAGGAGAAGCTCCCAGAGCCTCTCTAGTGTTCCTTGTTTGGATGGCCTTTGGTGTTGTTATCTGGGAGAGCTCACTCGAACATCTTCCGTGATAGAATCTTTTCACAGGGACAGGTAAGCCACCCTTCCTCGATGTTCCAGACTGTGGAGGTCCTTTGTGCTCTCTTCTAGATGGTGTCCAGAACGTTTAGAGAGTGCTTTGGAGCACTCCCACACATGGGAGTAGTACTTCGAACGGTGGTTGGATCTGTACCTTGTAGAGCAGCAGTAATTGCTCTGGTGTATATATTACACTCAATAGCCGAATTCGGTCATTGCTCGAAAAAAATACGCAGAACTAGTTTTGAGCAAGGAATATTTCCCAAACCCGAAATACTAATTTTATACGGCTATTGAGCATTACCAGATAGGCAGAACTAGTTTTGCGCGTCTTGAAATGCACAGAACTAGTTTTGCGCATCTTGAAATGCACAGAACTAGTTTTGCGCCACTTGAAATGCACAGAACTAGTTCTGTGGTACGGAATGAAAACCAAACTGAACATTCGTTATGCATTGTGTGTCAAAAACCAGCAAAAACCTATCGTTTAGGTTAGGCTGGGTTTCCTTGCCAACGTTCCTGCAATATAGGTACGAATCGTGAAAACGCAAAAAGGGGTTTGGAAGCACAGCCAATTTAATGTTCACACAATCAAATAAACATTTAAACCAGCCTCAGTTGACGATTTATTGTTTATTGGTATTCATTAAAATATATCTAACTTCTCCAACTTTATATTTATTTGAGTTCGTCGCTGGCGCTGATGGAATGGAAGAAGCAGAATTTGTGCTTGTCATTCAGAAAATATACAAAACTAGTCCTGTGCATTTCAAGTTGCGCAAAACTAGTTCTGTGCATTTCAAGATGCGCAAAACTAGTTCTGCCTAATTGGTAATGCTCAATAGCTGTATAAAATTCATATTTCGGGTTTGGGAAATATTCCTTGCTTAAAACTAGTTCTGCGTATTTTTTTCGGGCATTGCCCGAATTCGGGTATTGCGTAACATATACAACATCCTACAGCGGAACAAAACTCCAAGCTTCTGGGATACCGTTTTAGCAATATTGACGACATGGTCGCGCCAGGACATGTTATTATTGATGTTGATCTCCAAAAGTTTGACGGAAGGTGACTCGCCTATTGGGTGACCCTCCATTTCCACAGTTGGTAAGCCAACGTGAGACTTCTTTATCAGTGTTGTGCCTGATTGTTCTGTACGTTAAACTGTACTTTATTTATTAATCCCCACGCGACCATTGTTTTGATATTAACGTTAATCTGTGAGGCATGTTGCTGTCACCCTTAAACCCATGCAGCATGGGCCATGCTTACGGAAGCCATACTGGCGATCATTTATGATGTTATTGTTGTTCATGTATTTCAAGAGCTGTGTGTTACAGGTCTGTAGTTGATGGTGTCGGGTTTTTTTGCCTTTCTTAGGAATGGATTGTAAGCAACTAGTCTTCCATGCAGCGGGAAGAGCGGGAAGAGCTTGCAAAGAATAAGTGCAAGCTCAGCGGCACAGCGTTCAAGGACAATGGCTGGAATTTGGTCAGGACCAGTAGCTTTCTTCGTATTCAGACCTTGGAGTATGCTCTTTTTATCTCAATATTGAAATTTGACTTCTGCCATTCTCGAGCTGACGTTTATGGTGGTCAGAGTCATTCCTTGGAGGTCTACAGTAGAAACACACGGTTATGGAATAATTATTCCAATGAGGAAAAGCTAAAGTATCGATCTAGTGTTGGTGGAAGTGACCCTTAGGGACTCCCGAGGCCGACTCTAAGCCCACGGGCGAGACAGACAGAATAAAACCCGATAATTAAATGAAGCCTTGTCTCTAGCAGCCGTAAAAGCTTTTCTAACGGAACTGCAGCAGGTATGACGAGAGAACTGTCAGGTGAATTATTAATGATAACCGCACAGCCAATGTTTTAGCTGGAGCTTTCAGCTATCCCATTAAAGAGATCCGAGGTGTACCTCGTGTGCTTAGAAAGTGACTTGACTTGATTTAAATGGATTACATGTATAATCTAATGCGGAAAAAAAGATCGTTAGTCATCTCGACTGTTTGTGAGAACAAAGGATGCGACCGCTTGTGGAGCCTTCATGTTTTGTATCTCCCAGATGGAGTCTGTTATTTTTTTTTTAAATGGAACGCTCCTCACGCTTGATGGATAGTAAGAGTGATTTTGATTTTACTTTCCACATCAAATGTGAAGAGGCTAATTTGGTGGCGAAGTACTTTTTCCTCGACATATTTGTAATCGCATAATCTCAGTAACCCCTCCACTAACATCGATGAAATATGGGGTGGTAGAAGTTAATAAGGTATAACCATATATTCTGAAAGCCAAACTTTTTTCTAACATTCCGACCACCTCTGTGGTATAAAAAATGTACAAAGTTTTTGATAAATTAATCTGGCCTAATTGATACGCTTTCATTAGCTTCACCTGTATGTGTGTTTGTGAGCTAGTAACACTCAATACTCCTTTGACTTTATAACAGGTTGACTTACTACTGTTGTTCATATGTATTCACACAAATTCGTTACAGTTAACATCAGAGAAGTATGCTTCCGCATGCTCCTGAAAGACATAGTTGTTGAATTTTGTCAGACGTATGATAGTAACCGACACGTGTCGTGTATGGAGCTGGCTTAGCGCACAGCCACCTACAACTGACGATGCGGAACTTTGGCGCCACCTTTTGTTAATATCACACACAAGCTTAGCGACGAGAGCTTACAAGGCGTGACATTCAACTGTTTGGGAGTTGATAATGTGTGAAATTTATTTAGAAAAGTGCAGTTTTAATTATCGTTTATGCAGTAATGGATATGAACATTGATCAATAAATACAGGTTACAAAAACTGAAAAAACACGCTGTAATGGTAAAGTTAACCAAAAAATTAAAAGTAGTAATTATAGTTTAAAAAACTATAAAACACGCTTTTAAAGGACACCTACCCAAAAAGTTAAGGATAATTTTTAAAATGATCTTAAAACAATAATGCACGAAAAATACTAGTATTATTGTAAAAATTTCGTAAATTGAGCGTCCCACACTTTTTTCACAGTCATGCTAGTCTTTTTGGTTCATGACTGTTTTAAGCTCATTTTAAAAATTATTTTCAATTTTTTAGTTCGGTGTACTAAGAGTGTTTTTTAATTTTTCAAACCATACTTATTTTAAGCTTATCTTTCCTACTAACTCCGAACTTTCCGAGGTCTTATTAAATAAGAAGTATTGGTTTGCATTTCTGATCTAAACTAAGATTTTGAATTTTGATACCAACATAACATTAAAGATAAGTGCCAGTTTTACCACAGCATAGTAAACAACCACCACAATAACTCAGGTTGGCGGAAATTACACGCGCATCCCCACATTTGGATGATTTTTTATAGAGGTGCTAACGATACTTCGATACTTCTGATATCGAGTATTTTTGTCAACGGTACTTTTTGAGGCATTCCAAGCTGGTATCGATACGTTTGTATCGGTATCGGAAATAACTATATAATTATTGAGGGGTGTAACCAATTGCACAAAATGCTCTGTACCAACCAAACGCGCCTATTTGGCTGAAAAATATCGAGTTGGTACCGGTATCGATATTTTCATTTTCGCATCTCTACCCAAACTTCACATCCGTAAAATCATCCCAAGGTCCATTCTATGGGAATCATTTTTATATAGGAAATCCTCAGAGATATTATGCTGATTGTTTACTCTGCTGTGGTTTTACCTTGATATTCACCTATTGGTAAATCAGTGTCATCATAAAATGAGTCAAGCTTTGCGTATCAAGTATAAGTAAATAGATCAAGATATGATGTTATGCGTATCCCCATACTGAAAACTAAACCAATTGGATATCACACTAAGTTCCCCAGCTCATAAAGTGCCTTATAGACTTCCGTCAGTGCCTATGAAATAACTGGTTTTGATCTAAAAATACTAGATCTAGTACGTGATTGTGTACTATGGCAAACCTCAGAGGTTGGCGGGTAGTATCGCCATTAATCACCTTTTATGAATTCTGGCATAATTACGAAATCGCATGCGAGCTCCAGTGGTTACGTGTTAGGTAATGAATTTGCGATAAATTCTAGCTGCATTGGTTGAAAAACAATGACCTGCGTTCCTTATTTATATCGGAAACCTATATTTTATACCACCGTGGAGGTCTTGACACGATCATCACGCGAGTTTTTCAGATGCGTCCGGTTTTGCTGCCCGTAATTCTTCATCATCACAATCTATTAAATATGTAGAACTACGGTAGGTCTGATTGCTGTGTTAGGTAATAAATAATAGCTAGTAAGCACCGTAACTCTTATCAAGTCTGGGGATATGCATGGGCAACCTGGTGAAATTTTTGTCCGCCTAGGCTAATAAGTTTCCGCTGTTTTCCAGTGAACTTCAAAAATGTATTGATTTTCCAGTAAACACGAATTAGTGTGGTACTGTTATCCGTCCACCATTTCTCTGGAAGTTTACAAGGTTGAAGGCTTCCATATTATGTAGATGTCTTGCGTTTTTATGAGTTTCCTGTCTGGAAGAAAGTGATTCGATGTCTATACCTGAAAGATTCTTGACTGTTTCAGTGGGAGATTATAGCTTTCTTCTTTACTTTAGGTTTTAGGCACTTTGCCTGTTACGATACTTATATCTTTTTCTCGGCCTTGCGATCTTCCTTTCAGAGCATTGATAAAATCTGGCTCTAGCTGGAATCCTATTTTCGTGCATTCTTAGTCTTTTACTTCCCACACCGATAGGTGAGGGGAGTATTGTGATCGCGAAAATTTTCGATTTTGAGATAATACACTTTTTGGGCGTTTCATGATGTCTACATAACGAAAATCCATGTCACTCATTTCCGTCGGTCTGTCTGTCTGTCGGTCTGTCTGTCTGTCGGTCTGTCTGTCTGTCGGTCTGTCTGTCTGTCTGTCGGTCTGTCTGTACGCGTTTTTGTGTCCTCGTAATCTCAGTAACCGCTGCATGGATTGTGATGAAATTTGGGCAGCGATATGCTGGGAGGTCGTAGTAGGTAATGTTCTTATAATTTTGAAAATCGGTGCAGGGGCGGCGGAGTAATTAGCAAAAAACAAAAAAAATTAAATATTCCTCAAACTTCGTTTTTAGGCGTTTTAGAGGTTCCTGATCATTTTTTACTTTTCTTTGGGTGGGGGTGAAATTGGGGTGGTTGGGGGTTGGGGGGTTGTAAAATTGAAAAATTTGTTGCTTTCATAATAGACTGCCCACTGACCCATGAAGGAAGACCTAGCAACATAAATAACTTTTTTAGGTCCATCCGAACATTGCCTTGCCTATTACAGAAACCAAAGGACTTGGAATTTTTTCTGGTGTAAACATACGCGAGTATTGCTTTAGATCCTTCTATATTGTGTTACAAGGAAACTGTCGAATTGATGTTAATGAAATTTTGACACAGTATTACTACCGTGGCGAGGATGGAAAACGCGTATGGTTTTTATAAATCGTGCCAGTGGCGGCGCACAAATAATAAAAAAAAGTAAAAATATAAAAACAGCTCAAACTTCGTTTTTAAGCGTTTTAGAGGTTCCTGATCATTTTCTGCGTTTTTTTTGGGTGGGGTGAAATTGGGGTGGTTAGGGGGTGGGGGGTTGAAAAACTGAGAAATTTCTTGTATTCATAATAGGGTGTAGGGTAGGGGCTCTGAAGGAAGACCTAGCGACATAAATCAACTTTTTAGGTCCATCCGAACATTGCCTAGCGTATTACGGAAACTAAGGGACTTTTTTGTATACATACATACGAGTATTTATTGCTTTAGATCTTTTTGTATTTTGTAACGTGGACACTATTACATTGATTGTAATTAAATTTTGACACAGTATTATTACCGTGGCGAGGATGGAAAACGCGTGTGTTTGTTAAATATCGTGTCAGTGGCAGCGTATATAGCAATAATCAAAAAACTAAAAGTATGAAAACAACTCAAACTTCGTTTTTAGATGTTTTAGGCTGTCCATTGACCTCTGAAGGAAATACTTAGCGGCATAAGACAATTTTAGGGGAGGGAAGGCTGCCGATGATTTGGTTGCAAGGAGATCTCAGACTAAAGCTTCATGCTATGGGAAAATAATAAACTGATATCACAGTAATGTGTGGGAAGTACTGAGCCAATCAACTTGACTCCATTTTTTTATTTTGTGCAACCTTTTACTCTTCTTAGAAACTTCATTTCTTGCGTTTGTGTCCTATTTTCTTCTTTTGTCGTTGTTGTCCGTGTCTCGCTACCTAATTAGAGGGTTGGAACAGCTACCGTCTTGTAAAAATTCATTTGAGTACCGTTTCTTGTTTTATTCTTTAATGTTCTGCTGAAAGTTCCGCAAAAATTCGTGGATTTATTAAGCCTTTCTTCTATAGGGTGCCTCAATAAGAAGGATAGGAAAGAAAAATTAAATAAAACAACAACTGTTTGAGATATCAAATTGATTTTGGCTTCATTTTGAAGCTACATCCATGACATTATGTATGGAATAGAACATCGTCCAAATGTCTGCCTCGGGCTCCCTGGCAGTGCTTCAAGTGGTCGGTCCCATTTCGGATGACATTTTGGAGCATTTGCGGCGTTATGGCGTTGATGAGTACTCGAATATTGTTCTCGAGGGTACACAAAGTGGCTGGTTTGTTGGAGTAGACCAATAGTTTGACGTACCGCCAAAGAAAATAATCGAGAGATGTCAAATCACACGATCGCGGTGGCCAATCAATGAACGATCGTCTGGTGATGATCCAGTCGCCAAACTTCTTTCAAACAACTTCGAGCGTTGCATCGCTTCTGTGGCTCGTGGCTCCATCCTGTTGGAACCACATGTCGGTAATATCGATGCTGTGGATCTCTGGCCACAAAAATTCTTCCAACATCGCTCGATAGCGTGGCCCATTGGTTGTAAAGTCATTTCGAAAGAAATAAGGACGCATGATGCCGCCATGCCACAAGCCGCACCACACATTCAATTTCTTCGGGTACTGGACCACTTCTTCGGTCATGTGTGGATTGTTCACCTCCAGTAACGACAATTCTGCTTGTTGTCACAGCCACTGAGGTAAAAATTGGCTTCGTCTGAGAAAATGATTTTTTGGCCAAAATGAGGATCTACGTCCAACATTAGTAGCGCCCAATTTGCGAGTTCACCACGACGGCCTATGGTCGTCCGGCTTCAATTGCTGCGTTACCACGATCTTATACAGGTGCAGTCCCAAATCCGCAAAATTCGCCGAGTTGTCTCTTGGGGGAGGCCGAATTCCGCGGCTCGGTGTCGATACAACAAATTTGGGTCATCGTGAACATTGGCGATATTTTGTTCACGTCGACCAGTTCACATTCGGGTTGGTTTCCTATGGTCCAATGGAGTGTACTCACTCTCAAGCTTTTCCACGTTGCCTGCTCTCTGAAGCCATCTTGGGGGCCGAGTTCATGACGAAATGCGCGTTGGGTATTCACAATTGATCGGGATTTTCCGTAGTACTTTTTTATAATTTCCAAACAGTCGGAAAGCGTGAAACGATTCATGATGAATTGTCAAACCCTACCGAATATTTTGACTGCTGGATGACGTTTGTACCATTAACAGTTGTCTAGAAATCCCTATTAGAAAACCTATCACTTCTATTGGGGCACACTTTACTTCTGTCATAAGATATATCGCAGCCTGAGTATTTGAAGTGTTTTTCCTGTTCCAGTACTTTATCGTTTCTGACAATCTTTGTTCTAACTGGATAATTACCTGACGATTCCAGACGACAATTACGATACTGGCTAAAAGAAAGGCGTTTGTCGTGTCAAGTAAGTGGACTCATGGCTTACATAAATAATGGATATTGGCAGTTTGATTTTATAATGTTGCAATATTTAACATGTCTTTCTCAGGTAAATATTACAAAATTATAAAATCAAAGGGCCAATCTCAATTATTTATGTGATCCATGAGGCCACCTACTTGACAGGGCATGCTTCTTTCCTATAGCCAGTGTCTTAATTATCGTCAGGAATTTTCGCTACGTAGAAGGCAATCAAACTGAAAACAAAAGAAAATTTCATGTTATAGAAGAAAACATCGATATTATCCCGATATTAACAGAACACAAAAAATCGTGATAGAGATTAATGGATGACTAGTTCGAGCTACATCATCTCAGATCACAATCATATTTCATATCGCTTGTAGGAATTCCATCGCACATGTTTTTATTAGCGGCATTCTCTCACAAGTGCCCTTACAACGCTCGAACGTCCGCTGACTTGCTGTTTTCGAAGAGCGATATGATCTTAATAAAGCCATTAAGCCACTTTAAGTAAATTGTTTGATTAAAGGACGCTTCCAAAAAGCGCGAATGAGCTGCCGGGTCATTACATGACGCTCGGATACCGCATTTCAAAGCGTCCTTGTTACGGCTGATGTAACTGTCGTGGGCTTAGCGAGAGATAAACGATCTGTTTGCTCGGAGATTACCAGTCAAATAGTGTGAAGCTCGAGAAATATTTAATTAAGGATGCAATCTGCAGTTGATTCGCATTAAATGCTCAACTTTCGTCAACGATTACCAGTGACGTTCACAGGGTATCTGAGTTTGAAGCTAACCGATAATGCATGATGTTAATTTCTAAAACTGGCTGTGCTCAGTATCCTCCAGAAGCCTCTACAAAGGGTGCTAGGACAGTTATGAAATACAGCTTTTTTCAAATAACTTCCTCTACGTTTAATAAATCTCTCCATCCTCTGAAACCTCTCTTCAGACCAGTTCTGCTAAATGTCATTAAGGGTCTAGGGTATAGCGCGCGAAATTGAGAAACCAAGAAAAGACGTATTCCCGTGTTAGCGAGGAGGCGTGGCCGCCTGTTCCCTTTCTCCAGTGTGTGTGTCTAAGATGAGGGGAGATAAGTCCAAAAATCCAAAGGTAAGGTCAAAAGGTCCAAAGGTAAGGTCCAAAGGTCACCATGAAAATGAGTTTCGCATTTCCAAGCTCCTGACGTTACCTTTAAACTTACAGTAATGACTCAAAGAGCATATTGAAGAAGAAAGCTTGCGCTTATGCAGCTATTTAGCCTTTTTTTGATATCATGTTTGGTTGTTAAACTACAGGCATTTATAAAATGTATGATTTTGCATTGCGAGTTTTTTTGTACATTAAAACACTTTTTTGAGAACGTCGAAAATAGTTGTCATTCATTGGGGTCTTAACTATCGCCTTCTGAAATATTATATATGTAGTTTTAAGAGAGAGTGAGTTATGCGAGAAATTGTGAGTCCGTGTTTTACATGTCAAATACGTATGTATAAATGTGTGTATCTTAAGGATTAGAGCACATTCGTCGTCCCGAGCTCGCAGATGGTGCTCATCACTAGAGAACTGCCTAACTTTTAGCTTCATTTTCGCAGAAGCAGTGCAAATTCGCAGGGCTCAAGAACTGGACTGTCGGGACTGTGTGTAAGAAGTTTCAGTACTGTCGTGATTAAATATACGATGCAGGCTTTGACGCGATGAGCTGGAGCATCATGGTGAAGGAGGAACCAGGTGTCCCTTCTTAGCTGTAAAAGTCTTCTGTGTGTCCAAAGCAACGCGGTCCAAAATTCAACTGACAGCTACGAATATACCCTCATCATCAAAGATCCAAACTTTGTTTTGAGCCTTGGTCGGTGCATCGTAATAGAACATCCAAGTCTCGTCACCTGTTATGATGTTATCACATACCGAGATTCCTCTTGGGGTCAAATCTTAGTGGAGCAGTTCATTTCGCAGTGCTGGAGTACCACAGAAACAAACGAAGAGAAATATACCGGAGCAGTGCAGCTAGCGTCTCACCTCGCTGCACATTTCCCTGCTTTTCTGTAATACCAAATTATTTGGGATTTCCCAGTAACCAAGTCACATACTGTGTCATCTGCTTTTTCGTTAATTGATGCGGCATACAGTTTCTTTACGTGCAAATAATCATTCAGAATCGAAATAAATTGCTGATGCTTTCAGGCCTAAAGTACCCTCTATCTATTGGTAGGCCACTTGCTGTCCTAGTCAAGGATTTGCCTCTCAGCAGTAACATGAAATTTTCTTTTTGACATTCTCTATACCACCTGCATACCATACGATGAGGATAAGGTTCACCTAGTGCATAAGTAATAATTATTTTCTAAGCACTGGGCTATGTTTAAACCACGTACGAAATTATAACGCAAAAGTACCCTTATTTCATTTCGTAATAACGATGCCATCGCAAGTACCTTACACTCTCTATCTCTATTTGCTGGAAGAATTTAATATTTTAATTTAAGTATGTCATTCTCATTTTTAATAAAAGTTTGTCACAAGAAGACCTCGTATGAAACTGTAAATTCTAGGTTTTACTTTGTAGTGGGTCAACTAAATTTGAACTCAGCGGGACGGGTATATGTGGCTGCCAATATCACTAATAAAATCAGAAAAATGGCGCCAAGTGTCTTAGATTGGTACTTCTCACACATTATTAATTATCGGTGCTAACAAAAAAATTGGAGATTCTCTATAACTACACCATTCACATCAAAAAAGTAAATGTCGAAGGACCTTTGAAACATCTAAAGACGAAGTTTGAGCGATTATGAATTTTTTTTTTGATGATGCCTCATCCGCCACTAGGAAGACTTCAACAACGAGACACTGTTACCTCTTCCTCCACGGTACTAATACAGTTTCAAAATTTCATCACAATCAAGTTCGTAGTTTCCAAGTTGCACGTTATAGAATTATAATGTGTATGTATCAAATTATTCCACAGATATAAAATTGAAAGGCAACATTCGGGTAGGTCTAAAAAGCACATGATATCACAAAAGTAAACTTTTTCAGCGCATTGTAGCATTTATCAGTACAACAAATTTTTGAGTTTTACTACCCCCCACCCGTCCAACCACCCCAATTTCACCACAACCCAAAAAAAGTATAAAATAAAATTGGTTTCTGTAATAGGCAAGGCATGTTTGGATGAAACTAAAAAAGTGTATTATGCCGCTAGGTCTTTCTTTTATAGGTCAATGGACACAACACAACAATTTTTTTAGTTTTACAACCCCCCACCCCCCAAACACTATTTGAAATTTTTCGTTTTTTACTAATTACTCCGCCACACATGCACTGGTTTTCAAAACTATAGCAGCATTGCCAACTAAGGCCCCACATCATACCTTTATCCAAATTTCATCACAATCCATGCAGCGGTTGCTGAGATTACGTGGTCAGAAAAACACCGACAGGCCTACAGACAGACAGACCGACCGAAGTGAGTGACGTGGATTTTCGTTATGTAGACATAGACATCATAAAACGCCCAAAAAGTGTGTTATCTCAAAATTTAAAACATTCGCGATCACAATATCAATACTCCCCTCACCTAGCGGTGTTGGAAGTAAAAGCAAAAGAGAAGGAACACTCTATTACTTCATCCTTTTTTTAAAAATATTGCTCCTGTTTGGCCAGACAGCAGCATCAGATACGCTGATGATACTGTCTTGATCGCTGACTCAGATGTGGGTTTACAACGACTCCTCAACAGCGTTCACAATGCCTGCGAAGAGTTCGGTATGAAAATAAACGCCAAGAAAACCAAGGTAATGGTGACTAAAAAATCAAAGAATGTGCCACAATCAATCCAAATAAATGGAAAGACTTTTGAACAGGTAGATAGGTTTCAATACCTCTCAGAAAGCTCCTCTGCGACTCACGCATCAGTATTGACCTGCGTTTAAGACTCTCAAAATGCTACGTATGGTCTACTCTCTTGTACGGAGTCGAAACATGGACACTCAAAACACAAACCATCAATAAATTGGAAGCTTTCGAGATGTGGACATACCGCAGAATACTCAAAATACCATGGAAATCGCGTACTACGAACGAAGAAGTTTTGCGCAAGCTGGGAACAGAACGAGAACTATTTAAACTCGTAAAAATACATAAAACAGCATACCTGGGCCACATACTGAGAAATGATAAATATCGATACGCACAACTTATCGTAAAAGGAAAGATCGAAGGCAAGCGGGGACTGGGACGGAAAAAACTGTCATGGCTGAAGAATATACACGTCAAAGCAGAGAAGAATTTGCCACTGTGATATCCAATCTTCACTGATGGAGATGGCATGTTAAGAAGAAGAAGGCCAGACAAGATATTTTTCGGGCACAAACGCTTGTCCATGTCAATGTACGTATACGAGTATTATAATAGTCACGACTTGAGCATGAAGGTATCTCTATTAAGCTGAAAAGAGGGGAACATTCTGGGTCCGTGGAGATGCATCCGTGTGTGCGGATGAAAATCCTGATCCTTTTAGCACGACGTGCCGAGCAAAAGGAAACGTCATTAGGGAAACCTACACGTACAATGGCTGGCGCAGTTCCTTTTTCCCTATTTTTACTTGTTAGCCAAAGCATGGCCCTGCATCTAACAACCAATTTATTTCTTCTTTTGAACGGGCTGTTCGTGTGGAAATATTTTCACTTCCTGTGTACGAATGGCAGCTCAAGCAAAGCCGAATTTTTTGTCATAGAAAATGGAGAAATACTGTTTCGAAGTGAAAATATTTCCTTTCTATTATTTTCAATAAATTTAATAGGATACTACAATAGTGTAAAAGTGTTATTTTTGGTATAGAGACAATTACTACGTTTCCACGAGATTTCGAAACGTTGGTTTTGAAATATATCGCGGAAACGTGAATAGGAAACATAAAAAAGGCTTCCAACTCATACGCAAAATGTATTATAAAACAATATAATTTTCACAAAGCTTTGAAAAACGTCAGAGTCTTCTAATGTTATTTAATGATCTATCTTAAAAGACTAAACTAGAAGGTAAAGTACTAAACAAAGCACATAAAAATAGTGCAAAAAATGCACAAAAGGTAAAATTCAAATGAAAACTTCACGGGCCTGACTGCATCAAATTCACAGTTACTGTCAAACTGACTGTTTGCCCAACGCCGCCATGATGAAATGTCACGTGGTTTGGATCGCCTACTTCGAAACCAAACATTTAAAGGGCTGATACACGTACGAGCAAGTACGCGTACTTATGGCTCGACGACCTTTTTCGCCTGTGTGTCGCCGTAAGTACGCGTACTCTAAAACCGTCGCGCAAACCGCCGGCGAGCCAACTGGTTTGAAATGTTGTTCGTAGCTGGTTTCAGCTCGTACTGCGAGCCGCGAGCCACCACTTTGTTTTGGCGGGCCATCGATGCGCAACGCTTGTTGTGTTTGGCGTTTGTTAAAAGTTTTGTTTATTTAGGAAAATTATCAAAATGAGTGATTTCATCTTCACGTGTGTCACCACGTCGAGCCGAGTAAGTTCGCGAACTTAAAAACCGCGTACTTAAAGTTCGTACGTGTATCACCCCTTTTATGATAAACGACAGAGTAGGTTATAAAACTAGGAAGTGACATGTTTCAAGAGTGTCAGTTGAAAATGTTATGAATGCGTTGTGAATGCGCTTAGAAAATCGCTTCGAAACCTATTGTGGAAACACCGACAATCTAAAATCGCAAAACGTTTTGAAAGCAATTTTGAAAGCCTGTGGAAACGTAGTCAATGTATCCTGGCTCTTGTACACTACAGGCATGTTTTGGTATGTGTGCCTAGTTAAATACCAAGCCTTTTGATAATCAATCAGTTGTAAGCTTCGTCCTAATTTCACAGGTAAAACACTGAAATCATGATCCTTTCATTTGACAAATTCTTTCTTCAGTCTCACACACCTTAAATACTATTTGATCTTAAATTAAGCTACTTGAAACACTACAAAATCTGACCAATTATCAGAAAATACAGTCTTCTTTATTACATGTTTTTTGAAAAAACTATTCTTTCCTCATATGTACAGTGCAAATAATCAAGAAGCACTAAATTGCATGCAAATGAAAATTTGAGTGTTTTTGAGTTGCTGAGATTACGTTGGCAGAAAAGGAAAATGGCGACAGGCATAAAGATAAAGAAAATTATTTTCACCCTAAACAATGTGTAGGCTATTTCAACCTTTTGGCATACAGATAGACATACAGACCAACGGAAGTTAAATGTATTTCCGTGGAAAGTAAAAGGGATGATGATAGTGACAGGAAACTTTATTGGATGCGGAACCTAGCAGTTATCTATGAAAAATAAAAAATGTTAGTAACTTTTAATTCATCTACTGTACGGTCCCCTTTTTGTTTGCAATACCCCGTATATAGTACGTTTCAGTCGCGTAAGTGCAAGACGCCTGAATTTGAATTTAAAATACGCCCACCAGACTTCATGGCGATAGTCGCCAAGTTGACCTTTCGTCTACGAAAGCGGCAGTCTTCGAATTTCTTGCGGATGACTCTATTCAGCCTAACGACAGTAATATATTCTGAGGCTAATGATATCAAATTTATCACTAGGCGGGTGCCCCGCTCGGTTTGAACTTAGGGACTAGTTTTAGTTCACAGGGCTCGGGATCTGATAAGAACGATTGGGTATTTCAATTACGTGTGTGGGCGGTTGAGCAGATTTATGGGCTCAATTCATATCATCTGTTAATGTTTCTATGTTATTTATCATTGGATAGTTTGTGTCTTTGTTGTGCTTAGTCTTAAGACTGCTTTACACTACACTATTTCTTGAACAACATTTGGTTCATTTTTTTGAATTGTATAAATTACATATAGCACCTGCCACCAGCTGAGGTTTCCATCCCTAGTTAGTTTTCCTTATTAAGTATGGTTTTAGACATATAATAAGCCATCAAAAGGTACTTCAACTTATCCAGTATTCCAATGTGCAGTATGTGTACGCATTTTGGAACCAGTAGTGGGACTCCATGGCCTATAGTATTTCTACATATCGACTCTATTCTATGCAATCGGTGCTCTGTATGTGTCAACAAGATCGACAAGATATAATAATTAAGCAAACCCTCTATATACAGGGTGAGTTTTTAGTACCGGATTTGTCGATAACTCCACTACTACAGAAGATAGTGGGAAAAGTTGGAGATAAAAGCGGCAGAAAATATTTTGATTTATACGTTAAATAAAAATGAAATTCGATAATACTTTCTCAATATAAGTAAATTTCAGTGCACAAATAGAAACTATACTTAAAATTTGCGCAAAAATCGAAATATCTCAGAAACTGATGAATGTAGATACATATATCAAATGCCATACAAATATGAAAGAGCATATTGAAGGCAATTTTTTGGTATAATAAGATATGGGAAGTTACTTTTAAAGAAGTCGAGAAAATCTAGTTTTTGAATTCTACTTCACCCTTATATGAATATGCGTCGGCGACTCTTTTTACAGCGTGCGTTAAAACTAGAGGACACTTTTTATCTCTCCATGTAAAAAACTAATTTTTGATTCATTAATTTTCAATATACCCATCCATTTGACAGGGATTTGGATATGAAAATAGTCATAAATTTTGAAATACCTTATATTTTGAGAAAGGGAATTATTAGTAGAATTTAAATATGGAACAATATATAGGGTATCTCATTTAAAAAAAGTATGTTTGCATCACCACGTAGTTATGAATAGCCCTGTATAAATCAAAATATTTTCTGAGCCAGAAGCATATCCTTGGATACAACTTTTATATACACCCTTTTTCGCTTTCTTCTGCAGTAGTGGAGTTATCGACCGATCCGGTACCAAAAACTCACCCTGTATATGGAATTTAACTGAAGTAGTAGAGTAGTAATAGCCTCTGGCCTTACGAGATCGTTTCTCAACAACCAGAACAGTTATAAGACAATGATTTTCGAATATGGGTAGGCCCCATTAATGCGTTCAGTATAATTATCATTAGGTCTACGATCGTACCGTACACAGTTAGTCCTACCTCTCACTGCTGAGCAGCGGCGTCAACGCCTAAGATGACTCCATAACTGCTCATTGCTAAACCAATGAACAGCCCTATCTTGTACCATATCTGAGAGAACATCCAGTTCAAATGTTTAAACAGGACACATATAGCTCGAGTTTCATTGAACTTTCTATAGCAACTGCTGACGTAACCCTTTTACCTTAACCTCCTAGGAGCCCCGACCTGTCGCCGATCGACTACTGGGACATGATGAGAACGAGACTCAATAATTTAGTGGCCAGCCGCAAATTTTAGAGGCTCGACGTGTGCTACAGGTAGCATAGAATGAGTAAAGCGGCCTACAGACGTTGATGCATGCTGCGATGATGGCATCGACTCCTACGTTTCATGATGCAAGTAGCAGCGTGTGTAGTACTGAACCACAGTTGCAGCATGCAACAGTGCAGAGTCTGGAACCCCATTTTGGTCGGTGAGCCATGAGGCCGAGTCGGTGACGCTGATGCAGGTTTCAACGTGTATAGTATTGCGTCGATGCAAAGACGATATCTATTTTCCCACGTCATTTTAGTTATTTATTTGTGTGTGCGTAAATTACGTGATGGAAAGTGATTGACAATTTTAGGAAGATTCCATAAATATTTGTCATCTGTATACGTGTCTTTGGAATACAAAACTAAAGAGCCTTCAGATAAAAAACATGAGAAACCAAGCATATGAAGAACTAAAAAACTCCAAGAAGAAAAAGCATAAGCAAATAATAACGCACTAGTTTTAAAAATAACTCCACCCTACTATTCCTGTGTTGCATGAAACGTGCATTAAATATCAAGCCGACTCAGGCATCGCAACAGGTTTCGATTTGACTAGACACTCATGCAACTGATGAAACCTTGAATCGATTCAGAATCGCAGCATGTATCAACGTCTGTAGGCCGCTTAACATCTTGCCAATACGTGTTTCGTGCGTGTGTAAATAACCGAGTAGTCCCAACACATGGCATTTTGTGTTTCTCTTTCATGTTTTGACGTAATTATAACATGCCTCATTTATGTTAAAAAAATGGAGTCAAGTTGATTGACTCAGTACTGCTCACACATAATGATGATACCATTTTATTATTTTCCCATTGCATGCAACCAAATCATCGCCCACCCGCCTGCAAAAACATCCAACGCAAAAGCTTTCGTCAATAGTTTCTTGCGTCTCCCTCCTTAGGAAACAGGACACCACAGTTTTTTTTCTGCATGCTTTACTGGACGATGCGAAACGATCAGGAGCCTCCAAACCATCTAAAAGCGAAGTTTGAGCTGTTTTTATATTATTAGTTTTTTTATCATTGCTGCGCCGCCACTGACACAATTTTTTAAAAACAGACGCATTCATTAAAACCTATTCAACAATTTTTGTTTTATGCAATATACATAGAACGAAATACAGCAAAACTCGTATGTATACATCAAAAAATTGGTTTCTGTAATAGGCAAGCCAATGTTCAGTTGGACCTAAAAAAGTGTAATATGCCGCTAGGTATTTCTTCCACAGGTCAATGGACAAACTATTATGAATACAACAAATTTTTCAGTTTTACAACCCCCACCCCCAACCACCCCAAATTCACCCCCACCCAAAAAAAGTAGAAAATGCTGATCATGCTGAACCCCTAAAATGCCTAAAAACGAAGTTTGAGCTGTTTTTATGTGTTTGGTGTTTTTATTATTGCTGCGCCGCCACTGGCACGATTTTTCCAAAACATACGTGTTTTCCATCCTCGCCGCGGTAGTAATACTATGTCAAAATTTCATTAGTATCAATTGAATACTTTTCACGTTACGCAATATAGAACGATCTAAAACAATACTCGTATTATGTATACATCACAAAGTCCCTTGGTTTCTATCACCGGTTTCTATAATAAGCAAGGTAATGTTCAGATGGGCCTAAAAAGTATATTATGCCACTAGGTTTTTGATTAACAGGTCATTGGGCAGCCCATTATGAATACAAAAATTTTTTCAGTTTTACAACCCCCCACCCCCCAACCACCCCAAATTCACCACCATGTAAAAAAAAAGTAGAAAAAAATCAGGGGATCCTAAAACGCCTAAAAACGAAGTTTGAGGAACATTTGGAAATTTTTTTTTTTTGTAATTACTCCGCCCCCCGTTCAACGATTATAGAAATTATAGAACATTACCTACTACGACACCACAGCATGTCGGTGCCCAAATTTCATCACAATCCATGGAGTGGTTACTGAGATTACGACGTTAGAAAAACGCCAACAGACAGACAGACAGACCGACAGACAGATAGACAGACCGACAGACAGACAGACAGACCGACGCAAATGAGTGACGTGGATTTTCGTTATGTAAACATTAGGTATAAAACTGCCAAAAAGTGTATCATCTCAAAATCGAAAATTTTCGCGATCATTCCCCTCACTTATCGGTGTGGGAAGTAAAAATAGTTGAAAATAAACTATTCTATCTAGCTGTTCCGATTTTTTCCGCATATAGATATTCATAACTAGAACAACGATGCCTGAGTCCGTCCCTGAGATCTGAAGCAGGTCCCGTAAAGATTATACATTGCGCGACACAAAAAGACCGTATATTTTCCCCTTTCGCTAAATAGTATCTTCGATCTCTAAACACATAGTATATCTGTCCCATTAAATTTTATTTCTGACACACACAGAGACCCTACAGAGCTGTCCAATTACTATTATATTCTTTGCTTTAGCTTCTAAGATGGTATCGCCTATGTTATTTATTCCGGTCTCGCTGTCGGTAGCTGACAATTTAAATTTTAAATATCAACTTTAAACTTTATTATGCGACACAGTAGTTTCCGCTCAGCCTTTGGGTATCCTGCAGATAGCTTTATTTTGCTAAACGACATTACATCGTCATGGATAATGATACCCCATTTATAACTGTACGTAATGGGGTAAAGGTAGATTGAATCTGTATTTTCTGCCAACTGGTTATATATTTTGTTTATTTACCATAAATGGCGATTTGAGCATCGAAAGATACACCACTTGTCTTTATATTTTTTGTTTTAATGTGGTTTTATTTATTCTTGTGGTCATAACGAGCCAATATAAACCTGTAGTGGAATTCCGGCATGATTCGGTAATTTACTAGTCATCCTAAACCAGTTGACTGAATTTTTGGTGGAAAACTAGTTACAGTGGATTTGCGTTCTGATAATTAAATTGATATAATATTGTCAAATCAATTAAATGTTCTAAAAAGAGGAAATTAAAATGTTCCTTTAAAATGTTAACTATCAACTTATAGCCTCATTACACGCAACTTGAATGATCATATAAGCATGTCGCGCAATTTACTTGTGTAAATGAACTGGTATCTTACTTAGTTGACTAACCTGATCTGCTAAGTTTAATTGTGTTAAAATTTCAGTTTAATTAAGTACCTGTAGGTACTTATGTAAGCCTCGCGACAACTTTTATGAACACATAAGTTGCGTATAATGAGGCTATGAGTTGATAGTTAACATTTTAAAGGATCATTTTATTTTCCTCTTTTTAGAACAATTTAAATAAAAGCTTTTTTCAAAAAAGTTTTTCTTTTGTTTTAATTTATTTTTGCTTTTTAGCTATAAACTTGCATTCATATCAATTTTTTTTCTTATTCTCGTCAGGCCCTTTTATCTGATACCCAAAATAACTACTCCGGCATATTGGATGGTCCGCCATATTTGATTTAGAATGACGTCACATTATTTTTCGAGTTACTCTCAACAATCCCTTTCACTGGATACCCATATTGTAGAAATGCATTAAAAATAACTATTTCGCCATCTTGGATGGTCCGCCATATTGGATTTAAAATGATGTCACATTATTTTTCGAGTTACTCTCACAACAAGCCCTTTCATTGTGCAAAGACTCAAGGTTCATGCAGTGATAACACAACTCGACTCAACACTTGGACTACAGTTTGTAATTCAGAATTTGCGCTATCATGATTTTCACTCATTCATCATCATTTTCGCAGATTCGCAGATTTCCTTTCCGTGTCACCGCAAGCCTCTAGTTGGATGCCAAATGCAAAGACTCTCTTCTGTCAGATCGTAAGGTTCATGCAGTGATAAAACAACTCACCGACTTTGAATGGTACATTTTCCCAAACCTTTTACAACAAAATACATTGTGTAACTAAAAATGACATCAATGTATCTATTGTCAGTGATGTCATCCCTCCCATTAGATTGTCATTCCCTTTACCATCTACTGGGCGTTCTCATATCGATATGGATACCCATATTATAGAAATGCATTAAATAACTATTCCACTATTGGATTTAGAACGACGTCACACAGCTTATCGTGTATTGTCATCCAAAGTAAACAAAATTTCAGCTCAATCGGTTGAAGATGTCTGCTTCAAAATTGAGTTGCAAGTTAAATACAAGCTTTTAAAAAAGAACCTAATCTCTTATTGTCATTTTTTAAGTTTTGTCAGTCCTTTATCGTTTGTGTTATTTGTATGTAAGATTTGATTCATATTGGAAGCCTATAAAAGCTGTGTTAATACGTTAGAACCAGTAAAAATATACTGTCCGTAAAGTCGTAAAAT
The DNA here is from genome assembly GCA_951848785.1 of Callosobruchus maculatus. Lineage (NCBI taxonomy): Eukaryota > Metazoa > Arthropoda > Insecta > Coleoptera > Chrysomelidae > Callosobruchus > Callosobruchus maculatus. The sequence continues at coordinate 2,745,214 of CATOUR010000081.1, read as the reverse complement.
ATATTAGTAGCGGAAGACGAGGAATGCGAGTCCAAACATCCATGGCCATGGCTACTCTATTTAACCATCAGTCGGCTTACCACCAAATAACACAAAACCCATGAAACGAAGTGTAGCCAGAACATATTACATTCATAAAAGTCAGAAAGAAAATCAATCTAAAACTTATATACTTATATTAAATTATATTATATTGTAACATACTGTATATTGTGGTATTCGTGTGTTGTGTACTAGTTGTCATGCATGATGTAAAGTCAAAGTGTTAGGTTAGATCTTTGAAGTGTAAACGTCATCGAATCGTCTAGAGTTTTCTAGAATGACGGATTGACATTCTTGAACGTCATCGAATTCTCTAGATGGTTCGATGAAGTGTACATATATAAGGCGCCACGGGTAGAGTAGTTGAGTTCAGTTCAGTTGAGTTGAGATAAGGTTAAGAGACATTGTACTGAGTCGTGAAGTGAAACAGTGAAAGTTACGTCCCGTTTGATTCTTTGGTGAAGAAAAAGGGGCCGTCGTCATAATATATTTATACCCTCAAATTATTAATAGCTTTAAGATGTATAGCACCTTTTTGGTTGGTGATTACTTTTCAGTATAATAAAAACAAAAATTGTCAACTCCGAATGATCCAAGTTAATAAACTGGATGGCAATTTATGTAATTATTTATTATTTTAACGATACCAAAAAAACTTAGGATCGTACTTTTTTTGTCAAATTTCAAATGATTTTGAACACTGTCAAAAATTTCTTCACTATACGTGAATGTGCTGAGTAAATATTATATTTCATTCGTTTTTTTAACAGTGAAAGCGAGTTAATTAATGCTAAATAGAATTTAATGAACACGTTTGGAAACCATTATAAGCGACATCTGGAAATTTATCGATCAATATCTTTACGTCTGGTTACATCACGTGCCATATTAAATAACCGTAAATCATATGTCCTCATGTTTACCATAATAACCCATAAAGGTTTCAATTAACAGAATTCCATTTAATGCCGATTCAACTAAAGGAAAATATTAAAATTCCGACTTAACAAGGCTGCAGGTGAAAAGAATTTATAATTAAAAGTTGAATATACAAATATAAAGCAGCGTCTACCGTTTTTTAATTTTACGCTGTTTTTATTCAAAACGAAATCTTTTGATGTGCTTAAATACCGTTCATATCACCACTGACTTGGTAATGGACAGATGAGTGTGGAATTTAAAAAGATGTATATTTTTCCTTAATTGGTTTTTTTATTCATATGTTTATGCGGCTGGTTTATATTACGACTAATTTAACACATAATTACCGAAGATAAGAAGAAATGTTTTAGTTGTAGTAGCCTGAAATTAACTGTCATTAAGTCAATTTATGCGAGATTCTTGTGGATTTTGCATGAAAAAATGCCTTTAATGGAACCAGTCAGGTGGTAAAAATCACCTGTTCCCCCAACGAGTAGACAAACTGTAAAAAGCCAATAAAACGTAAGATAATAATAACTGTTTTAAGATCAGCAGCAAATGGTATACGGTGGTAGGTTAAAAATACAATTTTTGTACACAAAAAAGTTAAGACAGATTCATGACTCAGTAGCTTCCACACATTACGGTAATATTTATACCATTTCACGATTTTTCGATAGCATGAAGCTATAGTCTCAGATCCCTCTGCAACAAAAAGAAACATCCATTACAAAAACTCTCGTAAATAGTTTCTTGCAACTCTAGGACGGCACAGTTTTTATTATGCAATCTTCAACTGACCAAAATTATCACCATTGATAGTGTAGAAAGAGTTCAAGAATTGTATGTTAGTAACAACATTGGTTATCTTGGATACTATAAAAGAGTCAAGATGGAACAAGTACATTTGACGTAAGGTAAAGGGCAGACCCTTCTTCAGTAGAATAATGTTTCATGACAAACCATTGAGCTTGATGAATAAAAATCAAGCAATTACTTCGAGCAATTGCTTTTTAGCAAAAACAATTCCTTGACTAGTTAATACTAGAAGTAAAAGCAATTGCTGATTCTCGATATGGATAAAATTTTTAAACAAATGCTGCCTTTCCTCATTTTAACATGAGGCGTGCGATATAGGTTCACAACAGTATATCTGAAAAGTGGAAAACTAAAGCTTGTGAAATGGCAGATACCAGTGGAAGTGAGGAATTTGGTGAAGGTTTTGACAAGTATCTGATCTTTGTCCCAAAATTGAAGGAGTATAAAGTAGTACTCAACAAATCACAAATCTCATGAGTTAGAATAGGAGACCGGCCTTAGTTTTACCAGACCCGCTGAAATTATGTTGGATGCAGCAAGAAGAAGAAATGCGAAAGAGACGGCAACAAACCGACAACATACTACTGTCATCAAGTAGCCATGCGTAGAGATGTGTAGAACGGTTCTGACCCGGTTCATTGATCCGGATCTTTAAGGTGATCTAACTGAACGAAATCCTAAATTTAAATGCAATGGGTCAGTCGGGTCTCAAATCCGGCGGCTTGTTCATTCAGAATCACAAAGCAGGATGGCGCGTGCCAAGGCGATATATATGTCGGTCAGTCGATCTGACGATTGGCGATGTGTTGATTTTTCGGTTCAGTGTTCTGCTGAAGCTAAATGATAGCCATAATGCTTAATGTTCTGGGATCTGAATTTAAAGGAATATTTAGATAGGTATTTTAGGGCGAATAATGAATTAATATTTTTCTTGTATGATAAGTTGTGGCTGTCTATAGTAGAGACAAAAAATTACTTTCACGTGCCAGGAATGTATTTTAACAAATACAAGAAACTCAAAACTGAATAATTATTTATTAAACGAAATCAAATCTGAACGTTTTATAAAGAATAGTATTAATTCATATGCATCTCCTAGGTACATATTTGCGGAGCCCGTGGTCGGGGCAAGTAACCACTATACTTCAAAAAATGTGTGGAACTGCTATAATACCCTAAAGACTTTGAGCGTCTGTAAGCAATTGCTTTTTTTAAGAAAAAGGTTTGATTAGAAGTAATTGAAGGGCCCAATGTAAAAAGTGCCTAAGTCAGTTATTGAGAAAAACGCTTTTAAAGTTTATATTCCTCTCTGGAAATATTACCTTTTTTAGTAATCATTTGATTTGTTATAATCCCGTATTTAATTACTTTTATGGTGAGCGACATTAAGTAAAAGCTAGTATTGTGGTCTACTTTCCAAGATTTTGTTTTTTTCAAAAATGGACTTAGGCTCGTTTTTTGGATGTCAAAGGGTCATAAAAACCTGTGTATGCTTTAAAGTATTTTTTTTATAATATATGAGAATACCAAATACATTACAAATACAAAAGTTATTCATAAATATCGGTGTCAGAATCTATTGCTTTATCAAGAACTTCATTTTCTGGGCCAGGATGCATATCAGATGTATTGTTATCTGTAGGTCAAATTTGTGATATCTATAAGAGAGAAATATGGCAAAATTGACAGTTTTGCTTTATATGATAACATTTTTAGGGTATCTCATCATAAAACAGGATTTTTCCTATACAAGCACAATATTCTCGATAATATTCAAAAAAATCTACTTACCTGTGCTTCTTGTACTATTGCTCCAGAATTTTTCAACTACAAACAATTAGAAAAATTGAGTGAAATAACAAATCACTAGGAGCACGCTTCTATCAGTGAATGGAAAACCGAATGGTAAACCACACACAGCATAAATAATAATATGCTAGTGGACTAAGGCGATTTTTGCGTTGAAGTGGTCATTCATAGTGACTAATAGACCGTGCATTTAGGCTCATATTCCATTGAAGATATTTTATTTAATATTGGGATGTATTCAGGCACATGTTGCACTGAACTGAGAACTATTTTATAAAATTCATATGCTCATATAATCACTTAGGTACATCTTACAACAATTTTAGATATACTGCCAGAAAGCTAACGAAAAGTTAGCATAGATGGCACTGATCTATAATAATTGATGAAAATGTGACATAGGCAATTCTTGCATTGGACCCTTCAATTGCTATGTTTTTTAGCAGTTGCTGAAAGTAAAATAATTGCTTGCCTTTTTATTGATAGATTTCTAAACCTTAGGTTGGATTTTATAAGAAAAAGCAATTGCTTGGCTTTTATTCATTAGGCTCATTGTCAACAACCGAAATTGGTAAAGGTTAAAATTGCGTTTTGAATCTGCCTCTGCCAAGATAGGGCCTTGTTCTAAAAGTGTATCCACTTCAACTTTACCGGAAGCTCTTTGTAGTATCGTATCGGCCTGCCAGCTTAGCGAAACTGCCGTCGTCAGGAGAGACGTGTACTTTTACACCGTTTTTTCAATCTTCTAGAGAGACAGTAAAATAAATCTTTCGTTACTGCTTTTACTTACATAGATGTGTGTGCAGTATCCGTGAAATGTTTCTCGTACGAGGCGAACTTTTATGCACTGCCCCGGTCGTAAAAGCAGCCCAACGCCCTTTGTTTCACGATGTCTTGTTTGTCTGAAGACTTCGGATGTTTGGCCCTTAGCGTTCCTAAACTGCTGACGGTATGGATCGAGTACCACTAACATTTTAGCTATGTTATGTACGTCTTTTTTCCATATTGATTGAGTTATTTATAGTGTTGTTAAAGATATACCGAGATGTGTCAAACGATCAGTTGATGTCACTTTTAAAGCTCACTTTTTTAGTATTTCCTCTCATAAGAGGTCATCTATCTATCACTACAAATCCAATCCACAGTTTTGCAGATGACGGTACACTGCATGCAGGCATCATGAGCAATAGACCAATCTCTGTGGTCGAGCTGGAATGCAGAAGACTGGCGGTGGCAGCTTCACTTTCAAAGGATCTCGATGCCATTACCGATTGGGAGCTCAAGAATATAGTAAAATTCAATGCTTCCAAGACCCAGTATTATACGCTATCAAACAAGAAGTACCCAAGCCAACACCAGGTTCTAATGAACAACCGGGCCCTGCCAAGGAGTCACGCCTTCGAGCTGTTAGGAGTTAACATTACAGAAAATCTGATCTGGTACGAAAACGTTGCGCCAATTACAACAGCTGCTGATAAAAAGCTTGGGTACTTATTTAGAGCCAGAAAGTACTTCTCACCATTTAACCTCCTCACGCTATATAAAGCCCAGATAAGAACTTGCCTGGAGTATTGCTCTCATGTCTGGGGAGCTGCTGCCCCTACTGCCCTGTCTTTGTTTGGGAAACAAAGGGCTGTAACCTTGAGGGGTAAATAATAAGGACTTCTCCTGAATTTAGTAAAAACTCACTAATGTATTTTTTAAATATGATTAGCTAAAATATGCGGCAATATACAAGAATTATTATTGGATAAACAACTAAATAGCTACAATTAAAATTACCTTCGAAATTCAAAATAACGGTTATTTGAAACAGCGAAAACACAGAAAAGATAAGGGCACAATGCGTTACACAACTAATGACTCAAACTAATGTTACCAGAACAAAACGATCGGTTTAGTTTTTCCAGTTTACTGGCTGTTTAATTTCACATTAACCGTTAAAAGGTGTCAAAAACAAAAAAAGCCCGTAAAATGGGTTTAATGGGTGTGATTCAGATATTGTCTAGATATTGGTGAAGAACATGTGTTTCAGAAAACAGTTTGAGGTCTCAGTCTTTCAAGTTGAAACAAAAAGACGTAAAAAATATCAATATCCTGAAGTTCCTTAGGATCGCCTTGATAGTTACGGACGAGTAGTAGGTTTCATAACAGTAGAGTACCATGACACAGTAGAGTACCTAGTTCAGAATATAAATGCTGGATATCTCCACCTCAGATTTACTAACCCTGTTACCACCCTGTACCCTTCGGTCAACCAAGAGAAGCAAAACATGCCCAGACTATGAAAATACCAGCAGAAATGTGGTATTTGCTGTCATTAAATCCAGACAGATGATTATACCGTATAAAAGAAACGCAACGTTAGTTCTTCTCGCAAACAATGAAACCACATTTCGGCAACATCTGAAAAATCGTAGACTAAACTAAAGACTACTAATAGGTGAAAATATAATAGAGCGAGCCCAGGAATTCAGATACTTCGGAACCACAATAGAATCTAAGGAAGCCTTAATGAGAGAATTGAGGCTGCTGCTGGGGTATATTACGCACTTAAGAAATATGTTCAGCTAGGAAAAATCGTTCGAAAGACACTAAACTGAAGATTTACAGGACAGTATTTTTACCTGAATTGCTGAGGGACTCAGATTCATGGGTGCTTACCAGGGGAATGAAGCCAACGTCTACAAGCAATAGAGATTAAATACTTGAGAAGAATAGTAGAAGTTACAAGAGCAGACAGGATAAGAAACGATCAAATAAGGCAAGATCTGGGAGTGGAAGCTGTAACTGAGCTCATTGAGAGAATAAACTGAAGAGGCTTGGGCTTCTAAATCGTATGCAAGAAGGCAAGACAGGTGAAAGAAGTATGGCAAATCAGAATAGTACTGAGTCGAACAAGAGGCCGACCTAGGACAACCTAGGACCAAGTTTAGTAATCTCTGAGTCACGTTCCCAAATGGGAATTACTTTGTCGGAGGCAAACAGGATATCGAGACAGTGGCAACATTTTGTGACTCCTAATCATGAATCACTCACTCTCAAAACATTTCGTAGATCTTTTGCTATTCTGTACCCTGCGGTCAACCAAGAGAAGTAAAGAGTGGTCAAGCTATGAAAATACCAGCAGAAATGTGGTATTTGCTGTCATTAAATCCGGACAGATGATTATATCGTATAAAAGAAGCGCAACGTCAGTTCTTCTCGCAACTAATGAAACCACATATCGGCAAAACCTGAAAAATCGTGGATGCCGTGTAATTAATTTTTGTTTCACGTTCATCCCGGTTCTTGCGGCGTGGCGTGGCGAGGAGCGGCCAGCGCAAACGTCGCTCTAAGAAGAGATCGTTAGTGGAGTTGTGAGAAGAGCGCCAACTGTTTCCTGCAACAGCAGGAAAAAAACTGCTTCATCGATAACGTGTGAAACGAGCAATTAGCGTGGCGCTTTTCTGCTGAGCCCGAGCGAAAAAATTCTTCGACGTGCCCTGAAGGTGTGGAAAAAGAGTATTAGGGGAAGATATGATACGTCAATTCTTCGATTTTATCACGATACAGGTTTGTAGGTCAGAAGGTTCGGGCGGTTCTTTTTCGGTACGTGTATAAATAAAGAACAAAAAATTACAGCATACGAGTACAGTCTTCCACTCATCCCTTGGCTAGTTTTGATCACCCCGAGAATTAAATATTAAAATTAAATTACTTCAATTAATTTAATTGAATTTAATTGATTTAATAAAAAAAATTAGACAGTTGAGTAACTAGGACATTTTACATGCAACTTAAAAACATCTAGACTAAAAAAATGGAGTCAATTTGATTGTTTGGATGGACCTAGAAAAGTGTATTATGCCGCTAGGTTGTTCTTTTATAGGTCAATGGACAGCCCATTATGGATATAACACACTTTTCAGTTTTACAAGCTCTCACCCCCTAATCACCCCATGTGGGGGCGGGTTAGAATATCTCCCATCGTATATCCTGCGTGTCGTAAAAGGCGACTAAGAGGAACCAAACTAATGTCGGTATACGCAGTAACCTCTTCTCAACCAACAGCTTTGGGTGGACGAGTTGAGAAGAGTCAGGACACCTTCTTGTCTTTGAGGTGAGAAATTGTCCCTAAAACCGGATGAGCCAAGACATCCCAAGAGAAACTCGTAAAGTCGAGTTTGCGAGTTCACAACATGTCTGTTAAGACATTGTGACGATGATGATGACCCCCTAACCACCCCAATTTCACTCCCACCCAAAAAAAGGTGTAGAAAATGATCAAGCGCTCCTAAGACGCCTAAAAACGAAGTTTGAAGAATATTTGAAAGCTTTCGTTTTTTGCTAATTACTCCACCACCTGTGCACCGGTTCTCAATATTATAGCAGCATTACCTACTACAACCCCGCAGCATATCGCTACCTAAATTTCATTCAGACAGACAGACGGACCAAAAGATAGACCAACATACAGGACAACAGACAGACCTATCGGTCTGGATAGACAAACGATAGACAGACAGACCGACCGGAATGAATGACATGGATTTTCGTTTTGTAGACATCATAAAACGCCCAAAAAGCGTATTATCTCCAAATCGAAAATTTTCATAATGCTCCCTCACCTATCGATGTGGGAGTAAAATATACAATTGTGTATAATATCTGACGAAACTTCGATAAAAGAAAGTCGCCCTATGAAGTGGAGCAGAAATATTTAATCTTGGATGGACATTGAGAGAATAAAGATTTTCTCTAAACTTTTTTCTTTTATATAGGTAGTTAAGTACGGAGGACATTTGCTACCAGAATGTTGCTTCATGTTCAGCCACTGCAGTGCTTTGAACTCATACTTGCTTATCTATTTTCAACAGGCTGAACTTGAAAAGTATCGATATCCAAACATGGAAAATAGTCAGAATCTCGATACTAAAACCGGGAAACAACCAATACTTCGCACAGCGTGCAATGTCTTCCCTGAGAAAGTGACTACGAGGATACAACAGGGATGTACATGGTAGGCTCTCTGGATACATATTGAGAAGTGTTCTTTAAATCTAGGGTTAAAATCTATTGTAAGGCCTAAATTTTTAACAGAATCACAGTATGGTACTAGACACTTACCCAGTCTGATATTCTCCATCTCCTAAAGGAGACATTATTTTACATTTATGTGATAAATCACATAAATGTAAAATAGTGTAAAAACCTTCGAGTTCTCAGTAAGGCAAGGCAACTCTGAAAATCTAGATGGCCGTAAATATGTTATGCACGAAGTTATACGTTTTACAAAATGCAACATGCCATTTACACGTAGCGTTCATAAGTAAACTACTAGAATAATGACTGAATTTGGACTCATGAACTCTGCTGCATGACAAAGAAGGAGAAACACAAGCACAAAACAAACAACGCCCAGTAATAGACGACCAGCTTGTGATAACACCTACATGGCGAAATAAAGGAAGCCAAATACTGATGAAACAAGGAGCAAGAAAAAAATTGGAAAATGGTAAGATCTTTCACGAAGCAAGTAGATGAAGTGAAAGTGGCTTTTGGCTTGATACTGGAGTGCAAAGCTTAACATTAACCTGCAAGAAATAATTGGAAGACCTGATGGTCAGTAAGGCCTCAAAAACAAGCATTCAAGGAACATAATATAATAAAACTAAGCTACCGTTCTTCAAAAGGTTTAACTGTATTCTGAAAAAGGCAAATTACCCAATGGAAATATCTTCTGAACCTTTCAAGGATAGACATATTTAGTTGCAAAGGTGTATAGATTTGTTATTTATAACTCTAGAACCCCTCATATATGGTAAACTCAGGTCAATCTCTCCTAATTTAATGACACAATATCTTTCGCAAATTACCAGTAAAATATTTTCTATATATACTTCCACTGATTGTCTGTAAAGAGCAAAAGAAACACAGTGGAACCCCTAAACTTTGGGTAGTATATTTGTCCGTATATTGTTAACTACCCATTTACTACCAATTTTATTTCCTTCCGTCTTTACTCGGATGTTAAAAATGGCTTTATTAAGCTACAAAGTTTTATGTCCATAAAGTTGGCTTTCAACGTTTTATAGAGCAGTAAATTCCGAACGTACTAATTCCCTTTGTATGGCAATCCCAAATTTTTCCCTTTAGATTACTTATCGGACTGGAATTGCAGTGGGGAAATAAAGCTGATGTATGAAATTGGTAGAAAGACATTGTATTCTATAAAATGAGATTGCTTCGAGATTTCTTGATACTCACTTTATTACAGTCAGAGGAAGGTTATTTTAAAGTATGCTTCGATAAATATTTTATGCTCGATTGAATACACAGGGAGCTGATAATATACTAATACTAATACTTATCTAAATGTGCTTTGTCCGTCAACAAGTCTCAGCACTATTGCCAATAACACTATATGGAACTATCTAGATCCTCCTTATAATGTTGTTTATCTGAAAACCTATTTTCGAAGGACGACGATGAATATTTTTTCAGATTTATTGTCTATTGAACTGGAACGTAAGTTGGTGCCGTAAGCTGCGAAATTTTGGTGGAAGATTTGTACTTATTGAGCATCTCTGCAGACATTTCCTCCAAACCGGTTCAGACTTGATTTACTTTTTATTCCAGTATGGGTCATCTGTCTATGTGCCCTTGGTCTATTTTGACTTTGTGAAACCCAGATAACCAAAAAGCATCATAAATTGAAATTGATCCGAGTAGTGGTCACAAAGTTAGAGAGTAACCTTTGAACCCTCTTATATTTAGAAAGTACTGATCTGAATTCATTGAAAGTTATGACAATGGTTACTACTAACGTATAGATAAAACAACTTCAAAGTGTCTTATCAAAACATGAGAAGTTCAAAGATAATTCAAGAAAATGTCCAAACTTGCTTTTTGGAAATTCAAATGCTTCTTCTGACTTCTCTCTGCGTTCTTGTAGATTGTAAACTTTAAGGGGACAGGGAAAACCACCGAGCGGAAAAGGTAGTGGGTTAAAAGTGTGGAAAGTATAGTACCTATCGAGTTGAACTAGTATGAATTTATTTATAGTACACTACACATTACAAACACCAAATGTCATGTCATGGTGAAAGGAATAAACGGAAAAAGGTAAAGACATGTTTATTGGAGAGGTACTGGATATGATGAAAATTTGATAATATTGGTTTCTGAGGCTATTCTGGGAACGTTGATGTTTATATGCTTAACAAAATCAGAATCATCATATTTAATATAATTAATAATTTAGTAAACATATAAATATCACAGCCTGTTTCCTTCTGTTAGTATACCCTTGGCACAAAGTCATCAAGTTGGTTTTTATATGAAGCCATGTAAGGATAAAATTTATTTTTTCTAATAAAACTATGTCATGAATCTCTTTTGTACTTTTACTATGTGATCTGTATGAGTGTTTTCTGAGGGCATCCAAATTTGTACAACGTATACTCCAGTTGCGGTCTCACTAATATGTACGAGAGAGCCTTATAGCTGTCTCTGGTTCAAAAGAGTTGTCATACTATTTCTAATATCAAACCTCAGAAGCTTCTGAGGATGACAAGACAGTTTTTTTGTTTCCTGATTTTTTGTTATCTCTGTAGCAAAAGGCAATCCTGAATAGAGGTTATCACTTTAAAAAGATTGAAACCATCTGCAAAAAGCAGTCCAATCGATTTAAAAAGGAAGTCACGGAGAGAGTTGATAAATAACGCGAATAAGGATGAATCCAATGTACTATCCTGTGGAACACCCGAAATAGCCAAATATAGGTACTTCTTCGAAGTAACATTGCTTATCTTCGATATAAAACTCTAATCCAACAGATAAGATTTTAGGAACATAGTGTAGCATACGTTACACCCATAGAAACCAACGGACCGGCCTACACATAGACTTTCAAGTAGTCTATTATTGATTATATCTCCCTGTATAGACATCAAGGTACCTTTGCAACTTTTAATAGTCGAATAACAGCGTATCTTGACACTTTATTGCCAAGTGCAACACTTCGCTGTGACGCGTCTCTGAAATAACGTCTCTTTATCTTTACATAACACATATCTTCCTGACACATTTCCAACTCTCACAGCGTTCACGAACTTCCGTAAACACAAAGACGGCGGTGAAGAACAAAAGAAATACTGCGAAAAGTTGTGTAAAGTTTTCCTTTTCTGCGTGTTGCAGTCACGAGGGTGAGATGAAAGAAACCGATGGGCGAGGCTGGTTTTCTTTTTGACAAGTTACGATGGTATGAGATTTCCTTAAGTTAGCATTTTGTAGGTCTACACATACATTCATGAATTATAACTAGATCAATTATCAATTTATTAACCACCATGGCAAACTGTTTTTTGGGTAGAAATGGCTTCAGAATATCACTTTGAAGTTGGGTCATCACTACAAGCGTCATCAGCTATACCTTGCTATATGTGATTTGTAATTATAATTACTAGAATTGTCAAATAACTTTCTTCTTCCACATCTCTTTATGATTTCTTCTAACCCTGAGAAGACCTCGTGACTCATCAAAGCTACCAATGGAATGCCACCAATCATCAGCCTATGCTTCAGGAAAAACAATATTGTCCTGAGGTGGGTTAAAGGGCACAACCACAACAAAGGCTACCATATAGTGGACGGTCTAGCCATGAAGGCTGCTGACCAAAGAATTTCACGACTACGCGACCTTTCTAGAATGTCGACAACTACAATTGCGGGAATAACCAAAATGGTAAAACGATGAGAAGAATTACAAGGATGCCGATTTGCCAAGGAAACGCTTGCGGGCTTTGGCATGGCAATATCCAAGAAGTACTTGGCGATGACCAGAGCAAACTTGCGTCTCATAGTAGGATTCCTGACTGGCCATTGTCAACTAAGGAAACACCTCCACATTATGGGGTTAAGAGACACATGTAGCATGTGGGAAAGCGAAGACGAATCTGTGGAACACGTCATATTATGTTCACACGAGTTCCCAGAGTGATCTTCTATTAGAGAATGTGCGTTCGTCGGGTCTTGGCCTACACCTGCCCACACAAGGGAGATGTCCCCAAGTGACTTGTCCACCTTCCTAAAATTGGCAGGATGGACGATGACCTGAGTAAACAGCTCCATGGGGGGTTGCACAATGGGTCAGTTGTCGCCTAAGGGCCGGCTTCTTAATGTCCAGTTAAAAGAGTTAGATAGGCAACTGCCAGTTAGCGTTTCTATGGATACAACTGTTAGATAAGATTTACGTGAATTCGTAAGTTTAAACTTCAATTGTTTAAACAATTTATCTGACAGATTAATTTCCAGATAAATATTTAACTGGACATTGAGAAACCGGCTCTTAGTGCTGTGGGACTACTCACCCGCTCCACTTTACAGATACAAGTAGACCAGTATTAATGACTATTATTAGGACTATTTCTTGATCCACATGACAATCAATTATTATAAACTAAATTAAGTTATCTTTTTTATTACAGGATCGGCACGTAAAACCCTCACCCGGAAACAGTGCTGTGGATAGAGAACCAGAAGTGGATCCAAGTCAGGACTACCAGCTCCTTCTGGGCTACGAAAACAACACGCACACCGTATTGAGGTTTCGAAGAAAGTTGGACACCTGTGACCGGCATGATATCCCTATTACGGTGAGTCTCTTAGTGGGTTGCTGTGCCTTCTTTTACCTTTTATCTTTTTTCTATCATTCGTAAATGATGCATCTGATCTAGTCGTGAATAATAGTTGAATCACGTTGAACTATGGCGAAACAGCCAATCAAAGGCAACAGCCAGACAATCTGTAATAAACAAGCTAATTTAGAATCAATAGAATGTGCTCACAAGGTGACTTGCTCAAAAAGATTGTTTTGTATTGACAAAAAACTGTTTTCATGAATTGCACTTCTGGAGGTAAAGTTGCAGCGGAATTTTATTTGATTTAGTGGTAAATCTGAGGTAAAATCTTTTGGGGTAATAGAATAATTTGAAACGGAAGACCCATGTTCTCTTTTATTATACTATTGGCTTTGATCTGAGATCAACTGACCAGTTGAATCGTAGATGAGGCGTAACTTTTTCTCCAATGACAATTAATATATTATTTTACGTTAGTGCTGTTAACATTATAGTTGAAAGTTACAGTGTTATTTTTTAGTTCTTTTGTACAGAAGTTAGCTATATAATAGTTTGTATGCACAGCTGTTTTAACTAGCTCTTATAGTCTATTACCTTATTACTGATCAACTGGCATTCTAATATACGGTGTTCAGCGGTACCAATCTCTCCAAATCTGCAGTGAAGGTCATCGTCTAAAACTATTCTAGTTCTACACAGGGTTCTCACATATTCGTTTCTTTCTGAAATCAGGGCTCCTTTTCTATGTTCTGCTGGATCTCTTTGTATGTCGCTATAGATGAATTTCTGTGGTGTTGTAAGCTCCGTTTTTCTTTCAGGCTCCTGTTTAACATACTGCTTAAGTCACTGTGATCCTTAAGATTTTTGCATTGTTGTTCGAATTGCTGTGTCTGTTAATCAAGTCAATTATATCAGAGATACATGGTTAAAAATGTTAAAAATTGGTGATATTCTTGAGTGCTCTAGTCTCGTAGCTGATGCGCTTTTGATGTCGGTGAAGATTATAACATTTCTCAGGTCGGCATAAAGGGCGAATATTGCAGAGCTTTTTAAAGGGAAGACCCATGTTGACATGCTGTTTAAACAGTTATCTTCTGTATGTTCTGTATAGATTATCCCAGTTGGCAAACAGCGAAGTTGCACTATTTTTCTCATTGCTACCGAATTCTACTAAGGGGATCTTCTGAATACGCTTTTGGGGGTTTTCGCCTACAAAAGTTATGTTTGAAAAACATAGTAGTCATATATAGGCTCAACTCATGCAAGCAGATCCTCGAAGATATGTGCATTTTAATGTTATCTTCGGTTGATATCATTAATGTGCATAAAACCAAACCCAAACCGTTTTAACCCAATCATTCTTATATATGATACAATTAGGCATTGTTCTCATTACGGTACTCCACTTTGTGAGTCTTTTAAAATAAAATTTCTTAGTAAGTAAGTAAGCTACCCTTAAGACTGTGCTTGATGAACAGTATTCGCAAATTCAGAAACCATGAAAAGATCAATGTTACTTAGTTACAAAACTAGTAGCCGTTGATTATCTCAAGCTTCACAGCTCAAGTTACAACGATCATAGTAAGTTTTCTGGTAAAAGTTCAGCTGAAAACTATTTCTGGCGAGGAATATCATATATGTATACGGCCACCTAAATTCCAATCAAAATTAACTCCCCAACAAACAACGCCATAAACCCAAATTTCGAGGCGATCTTCTAATCACGTGTTGTTACGTGTGTATTGTAATGAACCAGATGCTGATGAAGCAATTAATCCAAATCGAAACATGCTGCCCAAACCAAATTTACTAATGAACTCGCTAATGAAACAACCTAAAACTCTGGATTCGTAGAAGCCATAAACAACAACTGTTTTAAGTTTTTGTGGGGTTGTGGCAGATGATAATTAAATGGCCATTCCAGGTAACCATCATAAATATCTCCATGTCGTCACTAAAATATACGAGGTTAGGCCAAATAATATGGATACAGGATAATTCTCAATTTAATAGGGGCCTTTTGCACGGCTCTTTTCAAAGTGCCAGTAGTGAAACGTTAACGGTTATTTACGTCATCTAACAATTCTGACGTTACGCTATGTACAGTATACAGTTTTGACTTTTCGCATTCACCTTTCCTTATCGTAGCGTAGAATAAGTGAGGTTCGTGCTTTAGGTTTTCTATGTTTTTTAGCATTTGTGTTGCAAACGCTCAAAATGGACAAGCTTTGGACATCGTCTTGAAGCCTCGGCGACATATTGGACGTGATCATAAACAAATAAACACATCTCTCTCGTGGTTCAGTTCCGAGGTGCTAACACGCTGTTGCCGGAGACGCGCAATTTTGCAGCTCTTGTTGGAAAATACTGATACAATGATAAACCACGATATAGGTATTGTTGCTATCAAAATCATCATCGTTCTGTTCTCATTGCAGCATACGGTTTTAGACCTGGCAATTCCGACGTAATCATATCGTACCGTAATCTTCCGTAGATAACGTACAACTTTATCGGTTATTAGCCGATTCGGTTATTTTGGAGAACTGCGCATGCCACAAATAGCCAATTACGTGGAAAGGACTTGCAAAAGGTCCGTAATCAATGTCAACGATATTTTAAAATTGATTTTGTATGGATTTTGTGACAAATGCGGCAGAAATAAACAAAATGGTACTCAACCTTTTAACTGCAATAAATTTGGATCTATTTATTCGGTAATAAACACAATGGAGTAGGGCATACATTAGAGAAGCCATACTGATATGTTAATGGACTAGTATCATGACTTTTTAAAGGCTGCATATTTATGATAGTCTTGCATAAAACTTAGTTCAAAAGTGTGCTGGAGGATTATCTGTTATTTATCAAATCAGTTAAGTCGTCTCAATCGTTCCGTAAAAATAGGCGAGTATATTTTTAATTACATGTTTAATTTGTGGGTTATATGTATTTGCTTTACGGAATCATTCGGAAATATAAGAGACTTTCTACAATTATGGATGAGCTCGGTAATCCAAAGAGACTGTCCTCCATTGTGCCGACGAGAATGCTTACATTCTTCGGACATATACACAGAAGCCATAATATGGAGAAACTTGTAGTTCAGGGTCATGCCCCGAGTGGGCGGCGCCGTGGCCGTCCCCCTACACGCTGGGTGGATACGACGAAACAGTTGCTGGATATGAGTATCAAGAACCCCACTAAACTCACAGTAAATCGCGAACGATGGCGAGCTACAGTTCTCAAACTATTGAAAATATTCGTGTCGGCAACACTCTAGCTCCGACTTAATGCATTTTACGAGTTCACAACATGTCTGTTAAGACATTGTGACTATGATGATTCTACAATTATAGTGCTTATTTCTGCAAAGTTTAGCAGCACATACATTTCCAACACATTGTTTATCCATTTTAAAGATTATACACTATCATCACCGACGCATATGCCCCTTTCGACAGATACTCACCCAAAATGGCGGGATGCGCGTATGGTGGCCGCCAACTTGAGATATTATGCTGATTGCTTGGTATATGCTGTGGTTATAATATAAACCGTATTTTATAGTTGACTAAATCCCCCAAGGGGGCATTTATAGTGGATTCATAATATGGTTCTTACTGGGTTCAAGTGTTCTGCATTCTTTTTATAGTAAATAGTGCTATTTTTCATTAATAATAATAACCATAGTGAACAAATGATTTCTATGAGATCACGGAATAGACCTACTAAAACCGGAATAGACCTATTAAAACCAGAATAACTTGTGGAAATGATTTTCTGTTTAAACGAATTTTTCGACGCCACCTCGTAGGAGATGCACATTACTCAAAGCTCAGGTACGGGGATCGCAAAGCTGTCACAAAAATTTATACAATACGCCGGACTTTTAAAAAACTCCCATAATATTTTATTAACATGGAATGGCCAACAAAGCATCATAAATCATACTCGTCGGAGAGTGTTCATTGTCAGATCGTTTATATTCGCATTTAATTAATTGGAACTTTTTAATTAGAATCGTCGACAGGCTATAAATTGCAGTTTTAACCTCTGCGACGCGACGAAGGTATGTAAGGTTAGGTACATAATTAAGAAGCATCGAGAAGTCTGTGTGGGTGTTTGAATAAAATGAGAGATTCTTAGGCTGTCCATACACTTGCGCATCGCAAAGAGCTCGTGTGAATCTTGGGGTGACTCTTAAGCGGTCCACAGACGCTCCGGAAATCCTCAGAGGAGAAACTGCACAGTCCTGGCCTGAAGGCCCTTGCACTTTGGCCTGAATACACCCCCCTTCACAGACGCTCAGGAAGCCTTTCAGTTCAGTCCAGTTCTAGCAAGCATGGCATCTAAAGACGGCTTGAGAGGCGATCGAATGGCTTTTGAATTCCACATCCGGCGGCTTGTACAGTCCGGCGAACCTGCACATACGCTCCGATGATCCTTGAGGCCAGGACTGTGCAGTTTCTCCTCTGAGGATTTCCGAAGCGTCTATGGGACGCTTCAGGTTGCTGTTTTGCAGACATAGTGTTCCATTTTCCCATCGTAAGAATGTGGTTCTCCCCAGTATACCCAGCTTTCTATTTGACTTGGTTTACAAATTTCCACAGGCATTGTCACTACAGAATTCTTCACTTCCGGATGGGATCTGCGCCTGATTTGCGTTGAATACTGAGCTTTCGTCAACGATTGAACGGGGTATCTTCAGGGTATAACGACTGAGACTATACTGTATTCACAGCCAAGCTAGACCAAATGAAAACAGGCCCGCGTGCGTGATCGGCTCGTGTCGGTGGGGTCCCTATAGTCCAGTACATTATGTGTAAATTGTGTGTTATAATCTGGCAAGTCAAAATCTCCAAGGCTGACTGGAAAGTAGATCCAAATATGCAATGACAAGTGTTCATTGCGTAGTGATCATTGCAAACTGGCAACTGGCTACTTTTGAGTTGCAATGGGCTCATAGGGCAACTCCTTTAAACAGTCATATAAAATTTGATAATTGCACTGGACTATAGCTGGCGCGTTCGCAGATGTTAGCGGACAGTAACCACGCGGATGTTGCATGCGACTGTTTATTTGGAGCCTATCTTGGGATTGAATATACTGTACTCTTAGCACTTGCCTAACCTGTATATACACGGCTTGTAAGCTGGGATCTAGAACGCCGATATAAACGCATTCGACTCAAACAGCCAATATCTTTAACAAGTTGTAAAGGGAACAATATCCCCTACCTCCCACCTATTCTTTAGAGCACGCGTTCCGCGAAGTTGCCAGGTGTGGCGGTTTTCCGCCAAAGTGGCGATTTCTAAACCGAGTTAGCGACCAAAAAAACGTAGCCGCGCGAAGGGCGACTTTTGGTGGTGCAAAACACACAGCGAGTTGGCGAATTTTGGCTATTTCTAACTCACATTTCATTAGTTTTCCCCTGAAAAATAAGGACATTCTGCATCAAGCGGCAATATTGTCAGTTGTCTTACAAGTGACACTTTGAACCTAGCGACTCTTCAAAGAGAGACAGAGCGAGAAAGAGAGAGAGAGAGACAGAGAGCAAGTCAAATTGGTCGACCTTCGTTATCATTATTGGGCATCATTTACCTGTTTTTAATTACTGCGCATGCTTAAACTGAAGATAGCCACGAAGTTCGTTATTTCTGGTGGTTCAAAAACCGCCCAATGTCTCAAAATAAACATTGCTTGAAAAGCTAGAGTTGATTCACGATTAGTAAATGACCCTTAGAAGTTTTAAAATAAGCTGATCTCACTAGAAAGTTGTTTCAATTCCAATCAGATAGAAAGTTAATACTAAAACTTATTTTATTGAAGTAAAAAAAAAACAAGTACATAGTAGTGTTTATATATTTCCAACTGTATACTTATTTCCACCAATACCTTCGTGGCCGTACCCAACTGAGGGGTACAGCTACGGTTACCAACATTTTTTTTTGTTTATAAAAATGTTATAAAAAGTATAGCACGCTTCAAAATTATTTCATTAGTAGGAAAGTATAAAAAATAGACTTTCATATTTTTATTCATTTATTTTTTATAGACGTATATATTTTTTTCTATTCGTGTAATTTTTCACAATTTTTTATCTTTGATATTACAATCAAAATTGAAGTTAATATAAATTAACGGCTCATTTTTTATTAAGAATAAAGATGCTCTCTTTCTTTCTTCTCGCCACTTGGCATGCATAACAGAAAATATTCTTTCATTGAATGCCGAAGTGGTGGAATAGGCAGCAGAAATGAAATCATTGTGAATAAACTTGGTTGCAACATATAAACGATCATATATTGTACGGAAATACAGTATCTTTGCGTACTATATATTTCTTCAACAGTATATTGTACGGAGTTCTGAAATATAGTACAATACTCTAATTTATAGTACGGTTGGGAACACTAGATACATCGTTGCGTGAAGCCAGTAAGCTGAGACTGTTGAAATAGTCCCATACCAGTTTTGATGTAAATCTAGTACGCTGTTCCTTTAAACGGGTGCTACGGTCCATCCTGACTCAACAATATACTTTTCCAAAAGAACACGGTATTTTGTACACACCTTCTGAAGCTAGAGCCATTTGATCCAATATTAAAGCAATTTGGGCATGATTAAAAATTTAGTGATGTTATATTTATTAAGACGTCCTGATATTTTGTCTGTCACAATGTGGATATAAGGCAAGAAGGCAAATTTTGAAGGTGGAGATCAGCTCGGGCGGTGGACCACGGAGACAGACAATGACTGATTGTTTATGTGCTATGACAAACCGATAAGATACATATCCACATGTGCGGCCTTCCTGAAAGCCGAATTTCCTAAACGCTCATCTGATCGACGTGAAACCAAACTGTCAATGAAATGTAGAAATCCATCATTTTCGAATTCCATTGTAAATTTTACCTTGGCGTGAATTTGAGTTTAAATAACCAAGTAAAGCGTTTAAGGAATCTCCTTCATGAGGCAAATTTATGAAAGTGCCATATTGAAATCAACACTTAGATTTTAAAAATGCTGTTATTTAAAGGTCCTTGTCAGAAATCTCCCATAAAAATATCTTCAATTACAGGTAACTAAGGTGAGCCCTTGCTTTCTTGTTCTGGAGGTGCAGTGGGGTCAATTTATTGTTTTCAGTATTTGTGTATCTCATTCCTTCGACAGCAGTTGTACCCTGTATCCAAGTGACAAGGTAAATATTGAAAGAGAGAGATACGTAGAGATGTAATGAGAAGTTATGTGGGAAACGGTCCTGTAACCGCTACACACTAGTCAATATTAATAACTCCAGTCTTAGGCCATTTGCATGTCATTAGCTCGGACTGCAATTATCTAGATATACCAAGATAGCTACGCGGACTACTTTGCTTTAGTAAAACGACGTCTTCGATGTACGAAAGGATGTGTGAGTATACTTGTATTACCAAGAAGCAATTATCCAAGATTATTCTTAGCAGATTGTTTCCTGTCTCCGTCTGAATATAGATATTTAAGTGTGTGCTTTTCAAGTTTTCATAATTTGAGTATACCTTTTTCATAACGGTAATCAGCTATCACATTTTACTGGTTAACAAATTGAATCATAACTGAATAATTATAGTTATAAAATCACCAATAATATTGAAGAAGGAAGCATGGTGCAGGTCGTGGTGAAGTTATTAAAAATATCAGGAAGGATGACAATGTGTACCAATGTTGGGAGAAACACAACAATCCAGGTAGATGCAGCACTGTAGCAAGTTGGGTTAGCTAAATTATTGTAATGTATACATTCAACATGTAAAATATTGTAAAAACGTCCTACAAGGCCTGACCTTCGAGGTGGCGATATTTACATAATATTTTGTATCCCCATGTGATGAGACAGGTATTAGACAACTGGAATGGCGGTATAACTATTGGCGGAAGCTAAATATCTAACTTAAGATTTGCTGACGATACAACCCTTATTGCTGCTTCTCAGGAAGAACTAGTAGCTCTATTAAGCATTTTAGAACAACACAGTGCAGCATATGGTCTTGGTATTAACTACAACAAGACCAATGTTATGATCGTAGATAGAGAGCATGACAATCATCGAGAAATAAAGTCAAAAGGCCATTGTGAGGTTGTTCAAAGTTTTGTGTACCTCAGTTCTTTGATCTACAATTCGGGTAGCTGTGAGAATGAGATTCGACGGCACATTCAACAGGCACGGGTGGCCATGACAAGCCTTACTAAAATATGGCGTGACCATAACATCACTAAAGCTACCAAAATGTCGCTGGTTCAGTCTCTTGTGTTCTCCATATTTTTGTATGTCTCGAAAACTTGGACTGTTAAAAAGGCAGATCGAGCTCGCATAGACGCTTTTGAAATGTGGACGTGGAGGAGAATCCTGAGAATTCCTTATACCGCCCATCGAACTAATGTTTCCATACCGGATAAGCTCTGTAATCCAAAGAGACTATCCTCCATTGTATCGACGAGAATGCTTACATTCTTCGGACATATTCTCAGAAGGGATAATGTGGAGAAATTTGTAGTAAATCTTTTTGACAAATCTGTGATCCAATGATTACGTTTTAATTATCAGTAATGATCAAAAACGACGGACGATACTTAACTATAGCCCTAATATCCAATAGAATCATATCGTTACACAAGATCTAATAGAAAGTGTTTGTCAGAACACGATGTTTGTGATGCACAGAATCATCAACTATTTCATGAACAATAAATTGTTTAATTATAATACAGGCAAAACTCTCTATAAAACTATTGTTCATTCTAACCCAAGAAATAACGTTAGATTTGAAACGTCGGGAAACAAATTCCCCGGCAGCTGATTCCACAGCGTCGACGTTCCCCAAAAGAAGGAATGCTGGACGAGACTGGTTCGGGGAGTAAGGACCTCGACCTGGTAAGGATGAGCTCGCAGAGCTTCTCTAGTGTTCCTGGTTCGGACGGCCTTTGTTGTTATTATCTGGGAGAGCCCACTCGATCATCTTCCGTGATAGAACCTGTAAAACAGGGGTAGGTCAGCCACCATCCTTCGATGTTCCAGGCTGTGGAGGTCCTCTGTTAGGTTAGGAGTATCGATTAATCTAATTGCTCTTTTCTGGATAATGTCCAGTAGCTTTAGAGAGTGCTTCGGAGTCCATCCCCACACATGGAGGCAATACTCCAACGATGGTCGGATCTGTGCCTTGTAGAGCAGCAGCAGTTGCTCTGGTGTATACAGCTTCCTACAGGGGAACAAAACTCGAAGCTTCTGGGATGCCGTTTTAGCAATACTGACGACGTGGTCGTGCCAGGACATGTTATTGTCGATTTTGATCCCCAAAAGCTTGACGGAAGGTGATTCGACTATGTTTGCAGTCATTCATTCGTCAGTTTGAGTTCACACGAAAATTTGCAGTCTGCAAACCTTTGTATAGAATAGAAATAATGTTCCAAAAGTAAGGACTTAATTAACTGAAATTCTGAAATTAAATATTTAGGTGTTGTTCTAGACGAACATTTACGTTTTTCTAAACATGTTGATTATATTGCTAAGAAAGTCGCTAAGAAGTTAGGGTTTGCCTACAGAATTAGTAAGCTTTTAACACCATCTACTAAATATATAATATACAGTACCATTATCCTCATCAAACCACATTTTGATTGTTGCATAACTATATTATTCATGTGTAACAGTACTGATTTGCAAAAACTACAATTACTACAGAACAGGTTTATGAGATTTTTGTTGAATTGCAGTATATATACCAGTGTAGGCCGTACGCAACAGGTATTGCAGTGGAAGCCTAATAAATTTTACATTAAATATAGAACAATGCTGTTTATCTATAAAATTTTACACAACATGTTAGCACAATATTTAATCATCAACTTACAATATCGTTATAATATACGTGGCCATAACACACGGCAAAAAGAACATGTACATATACAGCCCAGCAACCTAATGAGTAGTAAAAACTCTACTATATTTGACCATGGAA
Source organism: Callosobruchus maculatus (assembly GCA_951848785.1). NCBI lineage: Eukaryota > Metazoa > Arthropoda > Insecta > Coleoptera > Chrysomelidae > Callosobruchus > Callosobruchus maculatus. Next base: position 2,722,002 of record CATOUR010000081.1, on the reverse strand, counting down.
TCAACGAATATAACAAATTGTCAGATTATGCGAAAACAGCACCAAGTTAAGGGTATTCAAGGAGCGATTATTTGAGTGTTGTGTTTGTATATCATTTTTTTAATGTCCTGATATAATTTATATTTATGTATAAGTAGCGGTATTGTTTACATACGTAAATTGTGTTTGTTTGAAACAGTGTCATGATGAGGCCAGATATTTAAGCAGTGAAGCATATTTAAATTAATTAATTCTAAAGTTATAAGTAGCATTATTATGCTAATAATAAAGATATACTATACTATACTAACTGTTTATATCTAAATAAACAACAACACAGAAAACGAAAGTAAAAGTTTGTCATCAAGGTTCTTGATGGTCTCGTAAGCCAGTCCAAATGAAACAAACAAACGTTATTCTCATCTGAGCTGTAAGTTAGTAGTTACACGCATTCTCTCCACTCAGTTATCCTAGAATTTATTTGGCGTTTACCCAGGAAACGTGGCCGTTGTTAGGGCTAGACGGATTAAGGCATTAGGAGAAACCCTTCTAATGTACGGACAAACGGAAGGTAGACCCTTTATTAAGAACGGCTTAAATAGTCCGTTTGACCACTACTCGAAAATTTATGCAGGTCACGGTAGATGATCTTACAATGGCCGCTACCCACAGGAAGTCAAAGTTTTGGTTTATAGCTGGTATTGTTCAGTCAGTAATGTTTAGTATGTTTTGTACGGTTTACGGTGATGCGGAAATAATGAATAGTGGAAGGTTGTCCAAACGGAAAGTTGCACCGCAATGTTCATACTGAACTTAAGGAGCCTGGGCATACACAGTTATACATATTTATTTGCCATGTTAAAACACAGATTTCCATTTCGCACAGAATCCTCTTGTTTTTCAAATTACATACACAATATTTCAGAAGGTGATAGTTAAGACCTTAGTGATTGATAACTATTTGCGTTTTTCTCAAAAAAGTTTTTTAGTATGCAAAAAAACTCGCAATGCAAAAACATATATTCTTCAAATGTCTGTAATTTAATAACCAAACACGATATCAAAAAAAGGCCCAATAGGTGACAAAACCTCAGCTTTCCTCTTCAATTTGCTTTTTGAATCATTACTGTAACTTTAAAGGTAACGTCAGGAGCTTGGAAATGCAAAATTCATTTTTATGATGACCTTTGGACCTTTTGACCTTACCTTTGGATTTTTGGAGTTATCTCCCTTCATCTTAGATACCCACATTGGAAAAAGACAACAGGCGGCCACGCTTTCTCGCTAACAAAGTAATACGTCTTTTCTTGGATTCTCAATTTCGCGCGCTATACCCTAGACCCTTAAGCGTTATGTTTCTATTGCTTATTGCTACGGTCATAAAGTATAGTAAATACCTTACTTGTTGATCGACTTCAGCTGCGAGAGTCATTATCCTTCGTTGAATCATTTTCAATATGATGGAGGGAAATTTGTATAGGGAAATTTTGGGGGGTTCCAACTCCTCACTTAGCCCCAGGCTAAGGATCCCAAACCTGTTTTATCGTGTGAGTACGCTTTTGCAGGGGTTAGAAGTTTGAAATCTTGTTAAATTTGGTTTTTGTTATTTTCGCTGTCAAAAAAATTAAGATAAAGGTTTATTGGATACTTATACATTTTTGTGTTGCCACTACGAAGGTTCCTGAATAAAACTAAAAACGGTATAGCACAATTTTACTTCCCACACCGATAGGCGAAGGGAGCATTGTGATCGAGAAAATTCTCCATTTTGAGATAATACGCATTTTGGGCGTTTTATGATGTATTTATCACGAAAACCCACGTCACTCATTTTCGTCGGTCCGTCCGTCTGTGTGGTGGCGTTCTTCTAGCTTCGTAATCCCAGTAGCGATATGCATGCTGTGGGGTCGTAGTAGGTAATGCTGCTATAATTTGGAAATTGTCCAATGATCTGTCAAAGAAAGACCTAGCAGCATATAATACACTTCTTTAGGTTCATCTGAACATTCCCTGCCTATTACAGAAACCAAGTGACTTTGTTGGACTTGAAATTATTGAATTGATTTTAATGAAGTTTCGAAACAGTACTATTACCGTGACGAGGACGGAAAACGCGTACGGCTTTTAGAAATTGTGTCAGTGGCAGCGCAAACTTCGTTTTTAGGCGATTTGGAGTTCATTTATCGTTTTCTACATTTTACTTCTCACACTTACAGGGGATAGGGGAGTACTGTGACAGCGAAAATTTTTGATTTTGAGGTATTACGCATTTCGGGCGTTTTATATCTACAAAACAAAAATCCACGTTACTTATTTCCATCGGTCTGTCTATCTATCTGTCTATCGGCGTTCTTCTAGCCGCGTAATCTCAGTAACCTTCGCTTGGATTGTGGTGAAATTTAGGCGGCGATATGCTGTGGGGTCGTAGTAGGTAACGTTGCTATAATTTTGATAATCGGTGCATTGGCGGCGAAGGAATTGTTAAAAATAGAAAAATATCAGAACCCCTCCAAACTCCGATTATAGGCGTTTCAGGGGTTCCTGATCCTATTTTTTCGGAGGGGGTGAAATCGGGGTGGCGGGGCGGGTCGGGGTTCAATCAAATCTTTGTTGTATTCATAAAATAAAACATTGCGCTAAAAAATATTTTCAAAATCGCTCAAACGTTGTTTTTAGACGTTTCGAAGGCCCCTGATCATTGTCTACTTTCTTAAGGTGGATGGGGTTGGGACAGAGGAGCTCAAAAATTTTTGTTACCACCGCTAATACAGGGTGTCCCACGACGACTAAGACAAGCAATATATCGGAACTGGGCAGTAGTAGCGAATTATAATTTTGGGGATGCAAATTAGAGCAAATATAGTATCTTTTTTTATTATTGTGTCACCCAATGAGGTATTTGTTTTTGGTCACGTGACGTCTGATTCAAAATTTTTAATGGGACATCCTGTATATTTGTGACGTTTTGTATTCCCCGATGAAACAATTACAACAAACTAGCATACTTGGTGTCTAAAGTGATTAATTCAAGAGCTACAGGTACTTAAAGGACTGTACCCACTACCATTATGAAACACTACCAAAATAATTTAAGTGTTGGGGTACACGTTATAATCAATGGTAGTGGTACCATCCTTTAAGTAGCTGTAGCTCTTGAACTAATCACTTTAGACCCCAAGTATGCTAGTTTGTTGAAACTGTTTTATCGAAAGAAACACAGAAAGTCACAAATATACAGGGTGTCCCATTAAAATTTTTGAATCGGACGTCACGTGATCAAAAACAGATATCTCATTGGGTGACACAATAATAGGAAAAAATACTATATTTGCTCTAATTCACACCCCCAAAATTATCATTCGCTACTAGTGTCCAGTTCCGATACATTGTTTGTCTTAATCGTCGTGGGCCACCCTGTATGTGGGAGAGTCAAGACACTTGACGCCAGTTTTTACTTAAGAAATAGTAGCGCACATCAAGCCAATGTGCTGCCTGGCGCCATTTTTTATGCTTCCCATCTAGGAATGAGCTTTTAGGCGCCATTACCTGAGCTCTAGAAACTTAGGAAGCAACTCAGTTCCCTCCCCTCTGAAACACACCCTTATCGGTTCATATTTCCTAATGGCTTGTCTATCTTTATGCGGCAGCTTTAAGTGGGCGGCCGTCTGCGTCTGTGCGGCTCATTTACGTTTCTCAGTCTGCATTCAAAATTACCGGAAGCCGACACTTTAGACCTCTTCGGAGCGTTTGAGATAATGAAGCCGTCTCAAGCGTTTTATTTTTAGAGAGGATGACGGCTTTTAGGAGTGCGTTTGATAGCCAAGACAAGACTAGACATAATATACAAATACACGTGGTTTCTCCGCTTTATTTAAAATCATCGTATTTAGACAGCTTTCTGCCTTTTAAATGTAACAGGGTGCAGATTCCAGAAGACAAAAAGCTTGGGGTTACTAAACCTTACTCCATCTCAATTCCACCCCTATACCTATAATAGTAAAATGATATTCGACAAGTTTGCATAGAATGCCCTGATGTACAGCAAGATTTATTCACTCAAGCAATACTATTGAAAATCGTTTTTAGAAATTTTAGATTTCTGAAGCAGCATAAGCCATCAAAAAGACGAGTTGCCGCACCAGATAGATGAATAAGCGCAAAATCACGTCAATGAGTTGCACTGACGCCATAGATAGGAATGAAATTCGGATTGAATTTATGAACCAGTAGCGTTTGATAACTCGCATATTATGACATTTGGCAAACATAACCTTTTTTGCCTCTTTTCGTCTTCCCCCATCAATCTAACTATGCTACTGCATAACAGCCGACCAGCTGATTATTATAGGCCTTTACGGAAACAGTGATCTGGATCCGGATCGATCAGTTATCTGTCAAACAGCTGTCAAGTGTGATGTATGATTCCATGGATTTAACGGATATCGAACACCGAAAAACTTTGTTTAAGAATAAAAAACAGACGGCTAAGAAAAAAGCTACTGATCTGTATAACCCAATCGGAATCATTTACCATACAAGAGAGAACTGACCATATTCATGACTGATCCTAGATCACTTTCCGAACGTCAGGATCAGTGATCCAAGTGATCGGGTTAACCCGTTAAAGTGTATTCCTAAAAGATATTTTATTCCTACTTAGTAGTTTTGCCCTACCAATTAAAAACTAGCTGAACATGATATCTGTCTTCTAAAGAAGTAAGGTAGATAGAAAGGAAGAAAGTGGAGAACGGTTCATCATCAGCATATACTTAGTGTTCACAAGTGGATCACTCAAAAACTCTTTCTAGATTGTAATGATTTTAACGGGCTTTTAGTAGTAGTATCAAGCTCGTAAAGGATATAGAGTTTTATAAGATCCCTTTGGTATCCAGAAAATATTTTAAAGAATATAGTGATGACCAAACTTCTTTTTTGAAGCTCCTGTATTAGCATTTTATTATATATGCTATTGCATACTCTTATTAGAGTAGCCTGCTAAATGGCGTACTAGGATTCAGTAGCGTATTTATCATTGAGTGATTTTTGTACTACAGATTTCGCTACCCATATAAAAAGTTTACGAAGTATCATATTTTCTAAATCACATTTTTCCAACCGTAGCCTTGACTATAAGGGCTTTACGGAAACTACGATCGGGTTAACCCGATCATTTGGATCACTGATCCTGACGTTCGGAAAGTGATCTGGGATCGGTCAGAAACAGGGTAGTACATTCTTGTACAGTAAGCGATTGCGATCGGATGATTCAGATCAGTAGCTGCTTTACTTTACAATCTGTTTTTTATTGTTAAACCAACTTTTTCGTTGTTGGATGTCCGTTAAATTTATGGAATCATAAATCCCACTTGACAGCTGTTTGACATATAACTGATTTATCCGGATCCAGATCAGTGTTTCCGTAAAGGCCTTATGTGTACACAGCGCGCCTATGTAACTATGACGTCATTGTTATCTACTTACATGAAATGGGCTTTTTTTTGGGGGTTTGATTTCTGTATTTGCTATTATGTGAATACATGCTCCCAACTGCAGCTTTATATTTGTATGAAGCGTACGTTTTTGGATATGCAAAAATTGAACTGTGATTAAACATTTCTTATTGAAACGAACTACCAGATAGAATTATACTTCTTCAATGCTTAACTATATCTAGGATGCGGTTGCCCATACTGAACTGTCTCCCAAATTGAACCTTTGCCGTTTTTTGTTACATCCCGTGAAACTTGACAATGTTGCCATCGGGTATTCGACATCACACGTTTGAACCTTCTTGCGACTCAGTTGATATTTAGATTAGCACAACGTAATACAGATCTGTGAAGTGTTGAAGAAGATTCCGACCACGCGCAATGTAATATTTTATGAACTTGGCGAAGGCTTCAAATCTAACTAAAACATCGTAGATTTATTCCTTCAATTTTATAATTAGTTTGTTAGATAGCAGTGTTTTATAGCGCTACCTAACAATAGCATTGTCAAAAACTGATTGTCTTGATTTTGCCTTGATAAAACCTCTGATTGAACCCTGGTTCAATTAAGGCCATTTTAAATTTCTAAAGCTCCTGAACCCGAACTTTCGTGGTTCTGTACGGAACGGAAGACTGAAGACCAAGTTGAAGTGATTCAGTGCATGCACTGCCATACTTGTTTCTATTGGAAATGTGTTGCTGTTGCACCAAAAAATAAAATATTCAAGTGTTCATTTTTTGCAGTACAGAATTTTCTTACACATTTTGTTAGCAATTATTTAAAAAAATGTTTCGGTACTTACCAGCCTTTCTTAAAGAGACATTAGTTTAGTTTAATTTGTTTTCCTGGAAGTATTATTCCTACTTTTTGATGATCTTGGGGCAAGTTCAATTTAAGAGACCACGAGTTCAATTTGAGTACCTGGTTGCTTAAAATAAACCATTTGCAACACCATCTTAATTTTGCTTTTCTCTTGTTGCTAACAAATATAAAAATAACTTATACTACCCAAACTATTCCTCAAGGTTGGCGGATTTGTTTTGTATTATCAATCTATTTTATTATTTTACTGGCTGGCACACATGTACGGACAATTCGGATCAAAATTTGGTTGAATATGGGCACCCTATATGTAGTAGCCTAATACCTTCGATACAAGTCCATTTCCTACAATAATATTTAGCTAATAAGTGGAATATTTCTCTGAAGTAGTAATGTAATCCACACATCTATAAATTTATATACCGCCTATCAAGTAAGTAGAAGTATGTTATTTGGTTTCAATGTTAGCATCATCACAAATTTTCTCTAACCTCCTACTCAACTAGTAATTACCATATTAATTGAATGCGCACAAGGTAATTAACATCTCGCAAATCACTAAAAACACATTATGCTTATAATCTGTATGTATTTGGATATTTTATATGGTACTTATGTCATGAGAGAGAAAATTATATGCTTGTTCGAAAAATGGCAGATACCTCAATTTGCGTGTTACTCAATCAATCATCAATGAAAAGTGAACATTCGCATTTGAAAATAATAGTAATAATTTATTCAGCAACAATACAAAACTTGACCTAATTTCTAATGTGACCTATGTTGTCTCACTCTCACATCCACCAAATTCTGGAATCAAGTGTAATAAAAGTTCGAAAGAAGCAACTGATATTTTTAAAGAGCAAACAGACCCACATGAAACTGTTTTCATATTTGGAGGATGTAGTATTTTTAAATCTCACTATTTATTGCTACGGTCGTAGATAAAGTATAGAATTCAAGTCGTGGTAATGGTAATAACACACTTGTTGATTTACCGTACTCGCCTACGTCTCGTGATGCAAACTTCAACTACGTGGGTGGTACCGTCACTACTGCTGGTTGAGCAATGTACTACTATTTTCCATATCAACTTCATGGCACTACAAAGCTTACAGAAAACTCAAAACTATGCAGTGTGGTAATAGGACCAAAGCTTTTGGCGGACAAAACGAGCGTCATATTAAGTGACCTGGGTACAGACAATTATACATATGTATTTGCCACGTAAAACATAAATGCGAAAGTAAACACACAACTCACTTGCTGTTCAAACTACATTCATAGTATTTCAGAAGGTGATAGTTAAGACATTAGTGAATGGTACATCAGAGCAACTTTTTGAAAAAAAAAATGTTTAGTGTGCAAAGAAACTCGCAATGCGAAATCATACATTCTTCAAATGTCTGTAACTTAACAACCAAACACGATATCAAAATAAGGCCACCGAAGTAACATAGCGCAAGTTTTCTTCTCCGATTTTCTTTTTGAATCATTTCTGTAAGTTTAAAAGTTACGTCACGACCTTCTAAATGCGAAATTCATTTTTATGATGACTTTTGGACCTTACCTATGGACCTTTGGACTCACCTCCCTTCATTTTAGACACACATATACTGGAGAAAGGGTACAAGTGGCCACGCCCCTCGCTAACAAGGGAATACGTATTTTTTTGGATGCTCAAGTTCGCGTGCTATACCCTAGACCCTTAAGGAGGACATTTTACGTAAGACGTATAGTTGTTAGTGGAAGTACTATTAGAAATTAAGTCGTAGTACTTGAGGGAAAGCAAAACGAGACGTCGACGCCATTTTCTAGTTTTCAATGTGCTTACTTGTTGATAGAAGCGGGTGCTTGCGTCTGGCTGCTTATCCATGGCAACAAAGCCATCATCAACGTCGATTATAACGAGTAGATATCCCTACTGCCCTATCTGGCTGGCATGACTTGCAGATTTTCGCTCGGCAGACCCTGAAAGCGAGCCCAATGAGCGAGTGACAGCTTAATGGTCGGGTGGAGGGAACATGGTCGAACATGTGTTTGACGACGAATCGGCCCGACAACCTGAACGGAGAAAAACGAACACGGCAAAAACGTAAATAGGCGCTTAAAGTGGTGGGCGGCTTGGCAAGCCATCTCGTGCTGGTTGCTCTTTTGTTTCTTATTCTTCGTTTCATAACCGGCAACGTTCAGCGGTGCTGCAATACAATGGCGCCTTTTAAAAATAGACTGGGAAAGTGTACACAAAATTCTTATATCGTTGCGAAATATGACTGTATTTCTAAAAAAATTCTGCGTACTTCTATCCTCTAATAAAAGTTTTGCACCTCACGAAGTGAAGAAGATAAGCTGATATTCCTGAACTAATTTTAAATCTGGAGCTCATGTCCTGTATTCTGAGGTTATATTTTGAGATTCTTCTTCTTCAATCTCCTAGCGAAGGTTGGGTATTATCATGGCAATCCTAACTTTGAAGCTGTTCTAAACAATTGAAGACACAAGTGGATAAAGGTGTCATGTAGCATTTTTTCAAAATGTGTATTTTTCATTCCATGGGTTTAAAATATGCTTCCATTTCACTGTTAAGTCCCTTTGTTATGTTATTTTCAAAAATAACATAGATATTTAGGTGATAAAGGTGTTATGTACAAAACTTTTTACTTTTCTCAGTGGGTAAAGGCGTCAAGGTAAGAAAGAATATAAATATGGTTCTATGAAAAAATTTTTTGAAGACAACGAAGGGCATCCAAAGAAAAAAAGAAAAACCAATTAGTGATTAGATTAGTTTCAAGTTTTTTGTTTTTTTGCAATAAAAAACACCGCTGTTTCCGTACGTAGCTCTTTTTTCCATATGCTTTTAATACAGGCTATGCCAATTTTTCATGTATAAAGGTGTCATGTAAATTCAAAGTCCATTTTCCCGTGAAATATAAAAGTGTTTCCAAATTAAAAAAACAGACGAAGAAAATACATAACTAAGATTTAAAAATACTTGAACCATATGCCTCAAATTTGGTGCATAAAAATGTTCCAATCGAAAATCTTTAAATCGATTTTTCTCAGAATAATTATTTTGTGACATGAAACCTTTATCCACTTGTGTCTTCAATTGATTTAACGTGATTCCAAGACAATCCCTCAAGTTCTTCAGCCAAGAGGGTCTTCGTCTTTCTTGGCTTCCCTCGCCCTTGTTTTTTCCCTTCCATAATGTTTTGTAGGACATATTTGGGTCCCCTTATAACATAACTAAGGTACTCTAGCTTTTTTGAGGGTATCAATTAAGTCTTCCTGTTTTTGTACTCCCTATAGTAGTTCCATATTTGACACCAGTCCAAGATGTCCTTAGTATTCTTCGATAACGCCATCTTTAGAAAGCCTCCAGTCTATTCATTTCCGTCTTCTTAGGGTACGCGCACATAAATCGGCATCGGACGGACGGTACGGATGGAACGGCCGGTACGGTACGGATTTTTCCTTAGGGTATCGCACATATCAGATCGGAATCGGAATCGAATTGAAAACCAGTTGCAAAATATACAAGTGATCTGCATGCAGTGTTGCCAGGCAGATCAGATTGAAATTCGCTACTAAGCCGCCCGGAATGTCGCTACGTTGTCGCCCCACAAAAATAACGTATAAATCAGCCTGTGTATAACTTTATTCATGGGGGGGGGGTGCAATTGATGTTAGGTATATGTATAATATAACATAACCTTTCATTCAAAAATAGTGGATTACCCGATACATAGTCTCGACACAGCATAGTAAACAACCAGCAGAATATCTCTGAGGATTTCCTATATAAAAATGGATGATATCACGGGTGTGAAATCTGGGTAGAGATGCGAAAATAAAAATATCGATACCGGTACCAATTCGATATTTTTTAGCCAAGTATAGAGCTGTACACGCCAATGGAAGCGCGTTTGGTTCGTAATTCGGTTCGTAATTATTTTCGGTACCGATACCGCTACAAAAGTAGCGATACCAGCTTGGAATCGCTCAAAAAGTATTGATACATTTCAAGTATCGAAGTATTGTTAGCATCCCTACAAATAGTCATCCAAAAGGGGGGATGCGCGTGTAATTGCCGCCAACCGGAGATATTGTGCTGATTGTTTACTATGCTGTGGTCTCGACACCAATACAAGACAGTCTGGGCAAAACCGAAAAGAAGAATAGATCAGCAGTAATCAGTGGCGAAAAAAAGAGAGCAACAGAATTTTTCAAAAAGTCGCTACAATCGGTTTATTTTGTTAAATCGTTGCTACGTCTCAACGTAATCAAAATGTCGCGATTTTCGCGACAAGTTGCTATGAATGGCAACACTGTCTGCAGGCAGTACAGGTAGAAACTTGGAAAATACCGACGGTGCCTCGGCAATCGCCGATCAGCATCGCACATACGTCGGTATCGGCACGCACGGCACGCATCGACCGGCTTTATTTCTAGTTGCTATATTTTCGCCGGATTTTGAAAATCCAATGCCCACCGTCCCGACGTATATGCGATGGTCCATTAAATTTAATAGAAAGTAACTTCTTCCGATCCGTACCGTCTGTCCGATGCCGATTTAGGTGCGCGTACTATTAAGGTTCAAGCCTCTGAACCATATCGCACAGCCGAAAAGATACAAAACCTCAGCGTTCGTACGGTTTTTAAATTAATATAAATTAATATTATTATTTAATATTTCTGCTGCAAATAACTTTCTTTAGTTTTACAAATGCAGTTTCGGTTAGCCAAGTTCCTAAGTATATATATTTTCTTACTCGCTCAATTGGCGCATTTTCTATTGTATGATTTCCTATTATGTTGTTATTTTTTGTGAAACCCATGAATTTAGTTTTCTTTAGGCTCAGGTTGATTCCATAATTTTTGCAACTGTTGTTTAGTTTTTGTATGGCAGTTTGGAGATCCTCCAGTCTATCGGTCACTACGACAATGTCATCGGCATAACGCATGTTATTTATAATCTGTTCATTTACCGTAACTCCCCCTTGGCAGTCGTTTAGGCTGAAAATGGTCTCACTGTATACATTAAAGAGAGGTGGGGAAAGTATACGGCCATAGGACACTAGCGCGCCGCGGTCAGATTTGTCCTAATCCTACCGGTCAGAAGCCCCATGATAATAGGCAGGTATGTGGACACAAGCGCGCGGGGCGGTTCTCGTTTACTTGTGTCGTAATATTGTTGACTGAGATAAATTGTAATGCGTAGCGTTAGCAGCACTTTCTGTCCGCTTTATTTGCATCACGTGGTTCTTTTCTAACTTGTCGAATACTGGTAATATTCATTTAGAATTAAGTGAAAAGTTAATTTAAACCTATATTCCTTGAAACGTTGAAAATTTAATTAAACCCAATGTATTTGAATAAAACATAGATGTTTTGAACCCAGCGAATTGATTAAAGAATTTATTTCTTCAAACTACTGAAATATTTCCATTAAGGGTAGTTTTATATACCTACATAAGCCGGATAGTCATTTAAATAATCTAAGAAGTAACTGTAACCTACCGCAAGCCGTAAAAGGACAGATGAAAGTTCGCAAGAATAAAAGGGATGTGGTCATTAGGAATATCCAAGCTTAATTTTCTTTCGGCGCGCAAGTGACCGGTGCCGATGAAGGCACCCTTTTTGTAAACAGGTAAAAATCAAACCGCGCGCGCTCGTGACCAATCACCAAGTATACAACCCTGGCGAACGCCACGCAAAATCAGAAAACTGGTCTTCAATTCTGACTCTCGCTCTCTGATTCCAGTACAGATTTGCTATGATTGTGATATCCCGACCATCAATGTTTTTTTCATTTTAAAATTTATATAATTTTATTATCTTGGACCCAAAGGCTTCTACAGAATCAATAAAGCACGCATATGCATCCTGATTCATGTCCAGACACCTGTCGGTGATTTTGAAGTCTAACTTGGTCAATAATTACTCTTGGAAAACCTTCAAGATATGGTTCACACGAGCAGTTGTTCAGTGATCGGAACATTCCTTAGCTTTGGTTTCTTGGGTATTGTTATAAACCCATATGATAGGCAGTGAGCTGGTATAGTTTCTGTTACATATTCTATAAAAAAGTTCCACCGGTTTTTTAATGTCGTCCTCATCTATAAGTTTTAGTAGTTCCACTGCAATCCTCGTCAGGGATTAGGTCATTGAAAAATATCGCCAGATAATTTTTCATTATTCAGTCCATAATATTCCTTTAATTTCTCTAGAATTCTGAACTTGATACCTGAACGATTGCAGTGCAAATAAAAGGTAACCATTTTATTTTACTCAATCAAGGAAATGAAAAAATTTCGTTAGGTGCAATAACGCTTAGCTTAACTTTCAAAGCGCCATCATGCTTCTAATTTTTGAACCATGAATGCCGAAGTTCCTCAGGAATCTATTCTTTAGCCAACGCACATCTTAGGATACGCTACCGAACATTATCTATAAAGGAACATATGATGAAAATACAGGTAAATATCACCATACTGATGCAATGTTTTCTTTCAGAATGACACGATGCGAGTACTGTGGGCCCACCATCCCAGAGAGCCAATTGGTGGAGCAGTGGGACCCGGCAGCTTACCGCAACATGAGGCTCAACATAGGGGCTCAAGGCCCTTGTTTCTACTGCAAAGAGCCGAAGTCAGGCTCCCGGACGAGGCTGTCAAAGTTTGGGATGCAAAAAGCGGAGAAGTCAAGCCGGGAGCGCAAGGCGAAGGAATATATTGGTGCCAAGTGCTTAGAGGGCCCTACGGGATCAAAGGGAAGCACCACTTGGTCAGGGTGAGTACCTGTCATTGCTTCAATTTGATTGTTTCGTGCAGATTATATAACATATAGCAGATAAGTGTAAGAGTAGCCAAGGTTAAACTTCGCTGCCATCATTGGCAGTGGCCAATACTGTCCTGTTGTGCAGACGCTCCAAACTCAATAGTCCACGCCCTCCTAGGTGGTGTCCTGGGAGGTATATTCGCAAGACAAGGACTTAGGATGTAGACTTCCTTTCATATTAATCCTTTTGCGGGTCCTTGTGTTGAATTGTCGCAGCTCGTCCACTGTCCAGGCACCAACAGGGATCACAATGGGACCGCAAACCCATTTGCGGCAGCGGCTTTGTCCTTACCAGATAGTCTTGATGACCAGATCTGCCTGAGTCGGTGCAAGAGATAAACCAAGGCACATCTGTATGTTCCGACGTCCATTGTGATAGAATGATTGTACTCCTGTACTACCATAAGCGACTGTTGTGGATTGGCTGGAGGTATACAGTTTTAGGTCATCCATGTAAAACAGAAGGGTGACCTTGCGCCTCCGGTTATTGGGCGTGCTACAGCTGTGTCCTTTGGTATTTCTCAGCACTATGAACAGAGGCAAAAGTGCGAGATAAAAGAGCAAGGGAATCAACGAGTCTCCTTAGTTATCATGTTATAGTGCACCGGGTCTTTCAGAGTGGCACCAGTTGTTTGATGTACCTATCTCACTGTCTGATTATCCACCAAAAGATATTCCAACAGCCGCACGCTCAGCTGATGAGACGTGGTGTCGAACGCCTTTTTATAGTCAGTCCAGGCCACAGAAAGGTTCCTCTTGTACTGCATGGAGTCCTGCGCGACACATTGATCAATCAACAGGTACTCCTTCAAGCCAGCTACTCCTTTCTTTGACTCTGTTTATTCATATACGTTGAGAAATACATAATTAACAGCTTGACACGCATGTACAAGATTCTGGCGAAGAGCTCGTAATATGCGTTCAGACATGTTATTGGCTTGTAATTTTTGGGATCAGACAAATCTCCTGTCTTCGGGAGAAGCATGGTTCGCTCCTGGATAAACCAAGCCAGAATTGTCTGCTTCTGATTTTTTCAACCAGTAGGTGTCTAGGTGTTTATGCCATGCGGGCAAGAGCTGCGAAATTCTTTGCGCCTCGTAAGGCGCTTATAGTTACTTCCGTGTTTATCGTATGACATAGTAGATTTAAGTTAGGAGTCCTTCTATACAAATGAAGTCAAACTGTGCCTAGACCAGTGTGTCTGCTTGGGTCGTTTGTATAGGTCCCTCCAAAAAGACTCCACGTGAAAGCTTGCTACCACAATAAACTTTAAATTGCATCTTCGTCATCAAACATAAACTTATCACAGAGCTTTTGACATGAGCTTATAAAGGGTGATTCATGAAGACCTTTGTTCTTAAATTCTAAATAAAATACATAAAACGGAGTTCGACGACAAAGTATTTACTGTAACTAAAAAAAAAACAATCTTTGACATTTACTTTTTAAAGATAATTTCATTTAAATGTTGGCCGTGTCTACGCTGTAGGTGGTCTATTCGGAGGGTCCAATTTTGGATCACTCTTTCCAGCATTGCGACCGATATCTGCCCAATGATGCGAGTGATGTTGGCTTCCAGGTCGGGAATTGTAACTGGTTTATTAATAAAGACCTTTGACTTTACGTATCCCCACAGGTAAAAGTGCAAAGGTGTGATATCACACGATCTAGGCGGCCAGTTGACAGGTCCAAAACGCGAAATTATCTGCTCTCCAAAATGATTTCTTAATGAAGTTATTGTTTCGCGCACAGTGTATGCCGTAGCTCCATCTTGCTGAAACCAAAATGTCGCCGACATTACGGGCCTCATTTTCAGGCAACAACAAGTCTGTTATCATAGTGCGGTAACGCTTTGCATTGACGGTGATGTTCTGTCCGGCCTCGTCTTTGAAGAAATATGGACCTATGATTCCACCGGCCCATAAACCACACCACACAGTGCATTTTTCAGGATGCAACGGTACTTCGAGTGCAGCTTTGGGTTCGTCAGCCCAAATACGGCAATTTTGTTTATTGACGTATCCGTTGAGTCAGAAATGTGCCTCGTCACTGAACAAAATTCGACGCGAAAACAGCGGATTTTCATTAAGCTGTGTCAGAGCCCATTGACTGAAATTTAAGCGTAAATTTAAGTCTTGAGGCTCCAGTTCTTCTACAAGCTGGATTTTGTAAGACTTCAAGCCAAAATTCTTTTGTAAAATTCGCCAAGATGTCGAATACGATAGTCCCAAATGCTGAGATCGACCTCGAATTGATCTCTTACGGTCTTCAGCTACACTATCCACTACAGCAGCAATATTATCCTCATTACGGGCTGGGTGTGGGCTATTCGAACTCATATCATCTAATAGCGTATACTGTGACTCAAGTTTGCGGATGGTATTGGCAATAGTGGTCCCGGAAGGTCGATGATGCATACCATATGTTGCACGAAGTGCATGAAAAACTTGTCTTACACAACGATTATTTTCATAATATACCTGAATAATTTGGAGACGCTGTTGTGGTGTGAGTCTTTCCATAATGAAATGTCAAGCAATACTGAATCAAAATAGGATGACACCATGATGGATGACACTTTCAGTGGTTTGCACCAGTCATAGTTAAACCTTTGGCTTAACTAATTAAAGCTTAACTTTAATTAAGGCTTAAAGTTGTGTGTCTTTGCACCGGTCATGATTAACTTTAATTATGAGTTAACAGTAGTATAGATATGCCGATTCTGATCCTCCCGAGGTCATTTGAAGGTCATTTAAATGGGGTGTGGATAACCTTGAGATGTGACGTGGGCTTTTCTTATAGGTGCCGATTCTGATCCTCCCTGAAGTTCATTTTGTAACGTTGTGTTTTCAAATGTGATCGTATCTGAAGGGCTTGTTTCAGTGGGATGTTGGGTAACCTTGAGTTTTTTTTGTGTTAGTGTATAGCTGCTTATTTTGAACGTCCTTGAATGTGACTATTGACTGGATTACCTTGAGATTTGACGTGGTGGATAACCTAGAGATTTGACGTGAGGCCAATTGCAATCCTCCCTGAAGGTCACTGATATAGGGTGTGGATAGCCTTGAGATCAGTTGTATATTTTTCTTATGAGGCTTGATAGTGATGCTCCCTTAAAGTCATTCAACTGGGGTGGGAATAGCCTTGAGCTTGATCTCACAGAAGAACGTGTTCTGCTAACGTCAGACCTTGCCACCATAAGCAAGCAACCGGAGGTGGGGGTACGATGCCCTTGAGGATCTAGCTATAAATCGAGGAGGTTCGAGCATCGATGCTACAGTTGCCTGACTCACAGTGACTAACATATACTCTAATAAAATGCATACATGTAGTGATTGTGGTAAACTTTTTACGCGTTCGGACAATTTGCGTCGGCATAAGAGAAATATTTGCAGTGTGAATCCCACAAATGGACCACCAGCTAAAAAAACTAAATTGGATAGTACACCTCCGAATATGATATGTCCTTGCTGCAATGTTTCGCTTCCGAACAATCGAATGGCTGCTCATGCAAGGACATTACAACATAGAACAAATTCATCGATCCCGATCAGTGATGGTGTGAGACTTATTAAAAGTGCATTCAAATGTAGAATTGCCAGCTATAGATTTAGCACATCAGAATTGTACACCGACTTTAAAGAGTTTTTCGATAATATTAAGCAAAATACGCTAGATGTAATAGAAGAGAAACTTCGAGTGCACAGAGCTCTGAAAGTGAACATGGAAGTATTCGGGAAGTACGTATTACAGACGAGTGATGTAGCAGATATCAAATCCTTCAATACGGTTAATAAAGTAATAGACGAAAGCACAGAGCTGTCTGATGTTTATCAACAATTTGCTGATGAAATTACATCCCAGTCATCTGAGTTTGAGGAGAAGGATTCTGGTATGTTAAATATTTAGAGAAGTGCATAAATTAAGATAGTAACCTTTGTTGTTTTTTTCAGGGTGGGCGATTGAATGTATCCTTTATGCTGAAGTGAACATTAACAAGTTTTCACCATTGGGTGGATCATCTTATATAAAGTTACCATACTTTATAGAGAAGAAGAAGGCAGTGATAAATGTGCGAAATCAAGACCAGTGTTGTTTCGCTTGGGCCGTCACATCAGCGCTACTACCAGCAAGCACCCGAGTAGTGGAAGTGTCGTCCTACCCGCATTTTTCAACCATTTTGAATGTCCATGGTATGAACTTTCCCGTTACTCTTAAAGATATCTCATTGTTCGAGAGAAATAATAATATCTCTATAAATGTGTATGGGATTGAAAAAATAATCAAAGATGGTAACGTCACATATGAAATAGTTGGTCCATTGAGATATGCTCATAAGAAATTAGCTTTACATGTCAATCTGCTCTATTTAACGGATGATAAAGGGAATGGTCACTATTGTTGGATAAGAGATCTTTCGCGATTAGTTGCAAATCAGTTAAGTTCAAACGGACATAAGCGGTACTTTTGTGATGGTTGTTTGTTATATTTTTCAACTAAGGCATATCTAGATATTCACCAAAGGAACGATTGCAATCATATATTCACAATAACACCCACAGAGAAACTACGAACTGATAAGTTTGGTAATCAGGTTCCAGAAAACATACTTAAATTCGAGAATTTTGAAAAGCAAATGCCGGTCCCCTTTGTGGTGTATGCGGATTTTGAGTCATTATTAAAACCAATCGATAGTTGTGAACCCAACCCAGAATATTCGTATACAAACGAAACCCACACACATGAACCATATTCATTTTCATATTTTATTAAATCTTCATTTGATTCTGACTTATCCAAATTCGTCTTGTATCGAGGTAAGGACGCGGCGAAAGAATTCGTGACAAGGCTAGAAGCTGATCTTAAAGAACTATATTTCAAATATTTGAAAGATGTAACTCCCATGATCCCTTTAACGCCGGAAGAGCAGATTGAGTTTGACACTTCAACGAAATGTAACATCTGTGAGAAGCCATTTTCAGGATCCGATATTAAAGTTCGCGATCACTGCCACATAACTGGTAAAGTTAGATTTGGGGCTGCACATTCGAAATGTAATTTAAATTTCAAATTACCAAATTTTATACCAATTATAACGCACAATTTAAGTGGGTACGATTGTCACCTATTTATCAAACAACTATCTTCTCATGGAGATAAGATAGACGTGGTAGCCCAGAATAAGGAAAAATACATTTCATTTACAAAAAGTCTGTATATGCATGACTATGTGGACCGAACCGGTAGAATAAGGAGGAAGTTTTTACAAATGAGATTTATCGATAGTTGTCGTTTTCTACCTGGATCTTTGCAAGCATTATCAGACAGTTTGACTAATAGGGATTTTCTGGAGAGTAAAAAGTATTTTTCAGATCCTAGAGTCTTTAATTTAATTAGACAGAAAGGTGTATTTCCTTACAATTATGTGGATGATGTAAAGAAACTGGACCAGGAATATTTACCATCAAAGGCAGAGTTTTATGATAAGTTAAATGAGAAAGATATATCTGAGGAGGAATACGCGAGGGCAATAACTGTATGGAGAACGTTTAACTGTAGGAATCTGGGTGAATATTCTGATATTTATTTACGGACCGATGTTCTTCTCTTGTGTGATGTCTTTGAAAGGTTCAGGAGGAATAGTATGAATATTTACAAATTGGATCCAGCACACTACTACACAACCCCTGGATTGTCTTGGGATGCGATGTTAAAGTATACCAAAATTAGCCTTGAGCTCCTTACGGACATAGATATGATTGGGTTCTTTAAGAATGGTATTCGCGGGGGGATAAGTCAATGCAGCGATAGAATGCACGAAGCAAATAATAAATATTTACCAAATTATGATCCATCTAAAGAGTCAACATTTATATCATATCTCGACGCCACGAATCTTTACGGGCATGCTATGTCATCACCTCTTCCAACTGGGGGTTTCGAATGGATGGGGGATTCGGAAATATCTACATTCGATTTAGAAAATGCCAAAATAGACGGTGAGAATGGCTATGTCTTGGAGGTTGATGTGCGATATCCTGAAGGGTTACACGATTCACATAGCGACCTTCCGTTTTTGGTGGAAAGTATTATCCCACCAAACGCCAAGACAAAGATTCCGAAACTAATCCCAAATCTGTACGACAAGAAAAAATATATTGTACATTATCGCGTCCTTCAACAAGCTGTAAGGTATGGTTTGCAAGTAACCAAGGTTCACAGGATCCTTAAGTTCAAACAATCGTTCTGGTTGAAGGAGTATATCGATCTCAATACGACAATGCGTAATAAAGCAAATAATAAATTTGAAAGGGACTTCTATAAGCTTCTAAACAATGCAATCTTTGGAAAAACTATGGAAAATGTAGATAATAGAAGAGATATAAAGTTGGTCACACATTGGGAAAATCATCGTAATAGCATCGGTGTGGGAGCACTAGTAGCTCGTCCAAATTTCAAGAGTTGTTCCATATTTAACGAAAATCTTGCAGCTATCCATTTAGGAAAAGTTAGGGTACATTATTTCAAGCCAATATACGTGGGATTCTGTATACTAGACATATCTAAAATAGTAATGTATGATTTTTTTTATGGTTTTCTTAAAAAGCAGTTCAACGATAAAGTATCTATGCTTTACTGTGATACAGATTCGCAAATTTTGAAAACTCATACAGACGACTTCTATGAATTTATGAGAAATAATATCAGCGAGTTTGATACTTCAAATTATAAACAAAACAATGAGTTCAAAATTCCAGTCAATGACTCTATTCTGGGTAAAATGAAAGACGAATTTCCAGAAGACCCTATAATAAGTTTTTACGGAACAGGTGCGAAAGCATACTATATCAAGTCAGTTAAGGGAGAAATGAAAAAAGCAAAGGGTGTTAAAAAAGCAGTAATACAAAATCAGTTATGTGGTAATGATTATAAGCATATAATAGAGAATGGTGGTCTGATTTTAAGAAAAATGAATACATTCAAAAGTAGGCTGCATGATGTATATACAGAAGTCAAAAATAAAGTAGCTTTAGCACACAACGATGATAAAAGGTTTATAATTCCAAATACAACAAAAACTTTACCCTGGGGGCACTCTGACATTGAATTTTACCAAACAGACCCCACAACGAATGTAAAATATGCTATCGATGCTATTAATGAGATGACAACGCGCGAAGCTCCTGAAGATGGTAATTTGGATCTACTTATACAATTAATGTTAGCCGAAGTTTCTAGATATTAGATTTAAGTTACTGTACGCTTGTAAAGTAGGATAGTATTGAATAAATGCTTGAAGAATAAAGTTGGCCATTTTATTTCAACTTTTGCGCCTAAACTGACACTACTCATCACCAACATCATATTCAGTGGCAAACGACATGACTACAGTTGTTGTAGATATTCAAGGATATCATATCGAATCAAAATTTGTTCCAAAAGAGATAGCATTTAAGAAAGATGGAATATTGTACCATTACATTGTTAAACCTATGGTTCACTTCAGTAGACTGAACGTGAAAGACCAGAGAACTGTTAAGTTTGTGGAAAAGTATAATCATGGTATTAGATACAAAGCAGGAAATACAGATGGTAACCAAATAATGAAAATAATCAAGCATCACGTTAACAACGGTGATATAGTCTTTCTGAAGGGCCATCAAAAATATATCTATCTACTCAAATCTGTTGCTGAGCTGAGCTTAGAAAACGTGGAGATAGTGAATTTGGAGACCGACAATGATATCCAGCTTAACGTGAACTTGAACAGAGAATCAATATGTGATGATGTAATAAGGTGTAATTATCACTCCCAAAACAGAAACGGTAGGTGTGCCTTGAGTGTTTGCACGATGATTGATTTGTGGATAAGGAGATACCGTTCAACCATCAAAGAGCAGAAAGGAAATCTTCATTTACTACAAGACGACCAATATTTTTGAATTCCAAGTTACATTACTAATGTTATTTTGTTGAATAGGTTGTATTAGTATTCCAATATATTCATCAGAAAAATATCAGACTGTTTCATTTAATACATACCACGATACATGCCAAAGTGTATAGGGTGGCTCATATTGAAGTTTTGTTAGCAAAATTAATTCATTTCTCGAAGTATAAAAATTAACCTTATTCAAGAAATGTTGTTACAGCCAGACGTGTAAGAAACACAGGGATTACCGAAAACGTCTGGCAACATGGCAGTAGATATGGCAGGGTTTTGGGGGCTGTCCCTCATTCCCTCCACTCAAGCGATTCGACCTATTAAAGTAGTGGGCGGATACCTCTATCCCACTCTTCCTTCTAACCAATCAAAAATGGGGAGAGGGCGATCAGCAAGCGATTAGGGTAGGAGTTTAAGGCATAAAACTGCTGGTCGGAACCAGGAGAGGTCATTCTGTTTAGCTTTCGATAACAGACAAGCAGCTACAGCCACCTTCCAGCAACAAGCGAATAATTCGAGGATGTCTGCAAAGATGAATGTAAGTATAAATAATTTGGGTATAATTTGAGGGACTGCTCTGCCAACTGTTGGCAATGATATACGTTTCTAAGCATTTTTTTCTTTTATTGTTACAGATGACCACCGATGCCCTGTACCATTCCGACGATGACGACTTCCAACCTTCACCAGCTAAGCGACCAGCACCGCAACCATCCGCCTCCGTGGCGGGGCCAAGCCCGACCACTAGGAAAAGGACGGCGCCGGTGAAGGTAACGACTGGCACAAAACGCCAGAAGAAGGAAGGTAGCGCTTCCGAAAATAAATTGGTTGCGAAGCAATCAAAGCCTTTGAGGAAGACGAAGGAAAGCCGACCGTCGACTTCGATGCCGCAAAAGAAGCGAAAAGAGGGTGCTAGAATGAAGTCGTGTAAGTCAGCATACAAGACTTACGCGGCTCAATACCAGCAATATGAGCCCTTCCTTTTCACTTCAGTTGCTGCACCGGAGTCGACAGTGGATTTCTCGTTTCTTAACGAGGCCCCGATTACGACGGATCCAAGTTGTTTTCGCAAGTCACCTATCCGGGTGTTGGCTGGACTTGAGGAGCCTGGTGTGGTGTCGTCGTCGATAACTCCACCGGAACGGTGTCAAGCAAAAATTGTGGTTCATGAAAATTTGCTAGTCACCGCTCCAGTAGAATTATCAACGAAGGCACCTTCAGAGCCCGATGAAAGACCGTCAACCCCGGAGCGGTATCGTACACCCTCACCGACGCCATCCCGTAAGCTGCCAGCTACACCGAGGACACCGAAGATACTAGCGACCGAACCGTCCCAGGAGTCGCTAGCATCTTCGGCATCTAAGGAGAGCGGCAGCTCTAGCAGTAGTGGTTGTAGTGGTAGTAGTAGTAGTAGCAGCAGTAGCAGTGAGAAAGTGGCTACTACGAATGAAACCACTATGCTTGGCCCACTAGTGTCCTTCTATGCTGGCCAACTGCAAAAGGTCGAAAGGGACCTGCAGAAGGCGGAGGCGGAAAAAATGCAGTTGTCCGAAGAAGTGCAGTCGCTGCAGACGCTCGTTGACTTAAAACGAACCGTCGTCGAGGAAAGGCAGCGACTGCAGGAGCGTCTCCAGCAGTTGGACCAGCGTTTGGCAGAGATGGATGGTGCGGAGCAAGCTGGTGAAAATATGAAGGAACGGGAGCGGATCGTTGGGGAAAGGGTAGCGCATCTGAAAGGAAAAAAGGAAAAACTGGTGGGACGGATGGCTACGGTCATAGCTTATGAAGATGACCCTATCTGTCTGTCCCAATCCCAGTAGTTTTTTTATGTATATATTTTTTCCTTTGTTTTTCCTTTGTTAACTTGTGTATATTTAGAGTTAGTTGTATGTATGTATATATTTTTCCATTTAGAATTAGCATTATGTATTTATTTTTATTTAGTTTGATATTTTTCATAGTTAATAAATTAAAATGTATATTTGTGGAAAAATACAACAAAAAAAAACAATTTAGATTTAAAAAAAAATTTGTAAAAAATGTTGAAATTTAGGTATTTATTTGTATATAGGGGTTAGTGATTTGTGTACATTTTTATATAATAGTAGTAATGTACAAATGTATTTTTATGTATATCTTATAATTGAGAAAATATATAAAACAAGTTTTAGTTGATGAAAAAGTATTTGTGAAAAAAAGTGTCTTTAAATTTTGTATTCATTTGTATGTAGTTGTTAGATATTTCTGTAAATTTTTCTAGAATAGTAGTAATATACAAATGTATTTTTTGATCATAATAACTTTTATGTATCTTATAATTCAAAAATAAAGAAATTGAAATAGATATATATCGATTCTGAAATCTAGTTTATTTCTGATTAATAAATGAGAAAAAAATATGCAAAAAAAAAAATTGTTTATGAAAAAAAAAATATTTGTGAAAAAAAGTTCGTAAGTATTTGACAGCTAAGTTTCGGTAAAGGTGGAGGTTAGGTCGACTGCTGCGCCGTCGACTAACATCGACACGGGCGGTGGGTCGACGGCTCCGCCGTCGACCCACCTTATCTCGCCGCGCATACAAAGGCTCGGCGGAGGCCCATTTTGACGCATTTTGAGGGGCAAATGTGATCTTCAAGGGTCCTTCAAAACGGTAGTTTTTTCAGAAAAAAGACTGAAAAAAAAACGTTAGAAGCATGAAAAAATCGAGATAGACAAAATTGTAAGACTGATAAAAAAGTACACCACTAAATAAAATTTTTAGAAAGATCCTTCATTGGTGAAGCCGCCCACGCTCGATGAATTTTTTTCTGTCACGGTGGTAAGGTTTTTGAATAAAGTACGATTTAAAAAAAAAAACAAGTTTATTGGTTGATACAAACAAAAAATCTCTTTATAATTCACAAAAATAGCGCCTCATATCTCCTCCTCGCTATCTACAGGAAAAGGTAATTCCACTCTCTGGTTTTCTGGACCATCCGGACGATCAGGATCATCATCGTCGCTGTTATCAGATGAGCTGTCAATTGTAAACAGCAGGAACCCCAGTGGCTGTCTTGTGGAGTCGCACGGTCCATCGTCCATCGGTGACCTCGCCACCGCCCAATGTGATTGGTCGGGTAACTCACCATCAGGAACCGCAGTCTCGATACTCCATATGCTGGAGTTATCATTGTCGTCATCTAACCAAGACGTTGAGTCGCAAGGTCCGTTTGACTCTGTAGTCATTTCGCTGCTAAATGTGTTAATTCGTCACTTGATTGTACAGTATGATTTTCATTGACAAGAACTCTCGTTTTTATGTTTCTAGTTCCCCACACTAAAGCCCCCTCCATACCTCCTCCCCTCTTCATCTATACATCTTTAGAAGTAAACTTAGTGTGTTATTGGATGGAACGTCGATGGCATTGGTGGGTGGGTACTTATATGCGTGCCCCAAACCAGGACACAATAATCTCACAAACGCTCAAGGCGCATTTACCGTTTCTGTTAGCACACTGGCACTCATGCTTCATACTATTTTCAAGTATCACCAATTACTAAGTTACTGAGCGCTTATTGATAGAACAAGTAATTGTATTATTATATGAGGGGATGGATATAGAAAGGAAAAAATATTGCTTCTTTTTTATTTCATTCATTATTTATTTTATTCAAGATGAACATTACTTTATACATCGAAAAAAGATAAAACAGTTTCTTTTTCTTCATTCAATTTTGTCCTTTTCTGTTCAGATTTCATACTAAGAGTATCAATCCTCTTCTGACAATCATCTAACTGTCGCTTCCTTTTATTTCTGCACTCCTTGACACGTTTTCTTTCTTCATCTAACTGCTTTATTCTTTCATCATCCGCTGCCTGGGCTGCCTGAAGCTTGTCACAATGGGCCATCTCCTCTGCCAATTTCTTTTCTGCACTTATTATTTCAGCTTTAATTCGCTGAATACTACTTCTCAACGCATCCCTCTTCTCGTCGAAGTCGTCCATTGGAGGTTGCTTCGATTTAAGTAGTGTTTCTCTTAAAATGTTGCTAACTGGTTTGGATGCTGCCTGTTTCGACTTTCTCACTGCTGGCACTGTTGACGCTGTACCCGTTGATGTTCTCGCTCCATCTCCAACTACTGGCGGCATCGATGCTGCACTTGTTGATGCTATCGCTGCATCTGTTGATGCTCTTGGTACATCCATATCTATTTCTACCACCGCATTAGCATCCTCCGCGATTCTCCGGTCTGGCTGCTCCACATGAATAAACTCGTGAAGTTCATCCTGGACTTCTACTGCCAACTGTGTAAACTGCACCCCGTCACTCTGCAGTTCCTCCAGAATGGCTTGCAAGCAATCGCCACTAATAGCGTCTTCGTTCTTTGTTGGTTGGTTGGCCATGATGATGTACGTAATATGTAGTGTTTTCTACGGAACAGTATGATTCTTTGAAGACTGTAGAACTGATAAACCATTGAAAGTAGACTTGTATTTATACAGAAAACACTCTACACGACAGTAGTAAAATCTAAGAGGGGGAACATTGAAATACTGATATGGGTGGTGTACGTGCAGCTGTTTAACGATGTACACTATAATAGACCAATGAGAGGACTGGTTGAAATGTATCACAACCAATAAGCGTTTATGGGCGGATTCACTTACAGTTCGGTCAATAACGATGTCCGTTAGAAGCCACCGATATCGATGCTACATGGCAGTAGTAAAATCTGAGAGGGGACCATTGAAATATCAATATGGGTGGTGTAAGTGCAGCTGTTTAACGATGTACACTGTAATAGACCAATGAGAGGACTGGTTGAAATGTATCACAACCAATAAGCGTTTACGGGTGGATTCACTCACAGTTCGGTCAATCACGATGCGCGTTCGAAGTGGCTGATATCAATGCGCGCATGCGTTGTCGGCGCGTATAGCGAAATGTTCTCTATTTCCACTAATAATCTTACGTACACCAGCTGGCAAGTAGGCGGATCTTCTTTTTTTTGCTTTCTTTAACGATATACACTGATGGGGGAAGACAGTAGAGGAGGGAGGCTTACCTACCTGGAACTGTATAAATATGATGGTGAAATGAGAGTTCTTCAGTGCAGTTCTGCTACCGCTACTACTACTACTACTATACTACCGCTACTACTACTATTTTGAAAATGGAGTATTCGAGGAAGTTGATCCCCTGCCCGTACAATGGTGAACATGAGGTGCGGCGTGGGACAATTGGGGACCATTTGCTGGTTTGCCCTTTCCGGGGTTGTGGTCCGGTGAATTGGCCACAATATATTGCTACCTATCTAAGTAAAGGTAAGTTTCCTCATTTCACTATATATCCCTACACGAGCAAGCTATCAAATGACAACTAGTTTATAACAGAATAATCCAAAATTTACAGTTGTTCTACAAAATATCTCTTTATTTGCAGAGCCATCCACCCAGACAGGAAGCCATAAGGAAGCCGAGGCCAGCAACCCCACCACGCCACCGCAGGACCCATCGAAGTACGGACTAGTGCAATGTCCGCGTGTTGCAGCGCATTGGGTCAAACCTACGTCGATGGGAATGCACCTCCTGCGGTGTGCCAAGAACGTGCTGCCTACCAAGAACGTGCCTACCACGCCACCACAGCATCACCTCGCAAGCCGGAGAGATGTGGAGGTTCAGCCTGAAGGTACATAATTCGTTTCTGCGACAAAAACTTTTTTTCTTTTTTCATATATCTTGCACATCTTTATCCTAGAAGTCACAGAAAATTGATCTCTACTAAACATCATTGTATTAATTTTGCACTGATACAATCATATTGTATAACTCTAAATTTTAAATAAATCAAGCCACACAAAAATTCTTCAGTACATCCACATAGATTTTCAACCTTCTGAATCTTACCCACATTCACATAAATTACAAAACCATATTTTCTATTGTTTCAGAAAACTGGGATGATGATGATTATCCCACGTATAGGCCGAATCTCCAGAACAGAGAAGTAATCCGGGATCCTCCCCCTTGCCTCTCCAAGAGGGAGAGAAAGCTGTGGAGGAGAAGCGAGGTGGTGCGCTTCAACAATATAACTAAATAATTTTTATCTTAGGTTAGGTGTATTTTATGTATTAGAGATTAAGGTAGAATTAAATAATAAAAGTAAATTGAAAAAACTGC
Source organism: Callosobruchus maculatus (assembly GCA_951848785.1). Lineage (NCBI taxonomy): Eukaryota > Metazoa > Arthropoda > Insecta > Coleoptera > Chrysomelidae > Callosobruchus > Callosobruchus maculatus. The sequence goes on along the minus strand of CATOUR010000081.1, from coordinate 2,694,766 downwards.
TATTTTATTTCCAAAAGTATCGAAACAAATATACACATTGAAATTATTACTGCTAAACATAGTCTGCGCTCCGTCATATCAATCATCACAGTACATCTGCAGCGTCTATCCAGGAATTCTTGTTCTTTTGGAAACCTAACCATTTTACAAAGAGCTTGTTTCCTCTCCTTTTTAAGACTTTTTCAATCAAATACTCATTTGGAAACTGTGTTTTTCTTAGCTCAGCTTCATAGAAACAACCGCTTATTGGTCGCCGATCCATATCTTCTAGCATATATGTGACCGGATCTGTAATATTAACTTTGCGTATTTTGAAGAGCTCCGTGGAATAATTCGGAGTGTAACCTTTTTCAAATACACCTTTATATCTGCTTATTCTCACAACGTCTCCAAGATTAAGTTTGCTTTTGCCAGCAACCTTTGGATTGCGATACGCACTCAATCGAGTGTGAACATTAATTTCAATAGGGGCCAATCCAGTTGTTCGATGTATTCTATTGTTATATACGTTAGTGATATCATCCAAAATAGTGATCCATGTGTAACTTCCTCTTGCGGAAAATTCTTTGAACAGAAGGTGCTTTAGCGAACGGATAGCCCTTTCAGCAATTGCGGCCTTCTTTGTACTGTATGTGGAATAATGGTTAATTCCATACTTGTTCATGAGAGAAGCAAATTTTCTGTTGTAAAATTCGGTTCCATTATCTGTTTGTAGATTAATTGGATAATATCCTGCGTCCCTTATGATATCGCCCATTGCTGTCGTTACCGTTACCATATCTTTCTTCTTGATTGGTCTACACCATAGGAACTTAGAATAGCAGTCAATGACTACCAATATGTATCTATATCCATTATTTTCTTTATGGAAAGGTTGCATTTCCGCTAAATCAGCTTGCCATAAGTCAGCGAAACCTTTTATGATAGTTTTTCGACGGCGAAAGTTCTTCCGAACTGCCCTGTGTAACTCTTCTGCTATGCCACGTTTTGTTGCGCTGTTAATTGACATATCTACATGTAGAGGTCTGACTCAGGTGATTGTAGAACAGAAACTGATCATTAATCATGAAAAATCTACTGATCTATGGTCTGAGTTGATTTAAAGTGTAGCCTGAAAGCCACGCTGGTAAAACAGGGCCACCTTCAACATCGAATTCCCTTTTGACTTCACTAGCTAATTTCTGGCAAAAATTATATACAACCTCTAGTTGCTCTAAAATGGATATCAAATTGGTTGTTAATACATCAATCTTTTTCTCAAGGCCATCACTCAATTCTAGCGTTTTGCTATTCACCATACTTTCAAGCATATCAGTGGTACTTTTTAGTTTTTTTTCAACATACTTTATATGAACAGAGTCATTTTCATCTGTAGGATCACCAACATTCTTTAACTGCTTTCCATTGATATCATAATTTCCAGTTTGTGTAAGTTTAAAACCAATACCTGGAATACCACGTACAGTTGTATGCTTAGAACTGCGACGACCAAACTTATCTATCGTATTGTGCATCGCTACGAAAGCGTTATACTATTAGTGGGATCTTTCAACTTGCAAATATATACCCCAAAATTAGCGTATTACGCCCTCTTCACGCAATTCTTCTATTATAGATAAAATTTCGTTATCGTGGTTTGTGTGACCCGCGGATTTTGAGCTGTATAGCAATTTCAGTCGATCAATCAGCTCGTTGATGTCGTTCCAATACACAAAGTCGCGTTTATTAGTGTTAAATATCTTATACTTAGGTATCTTCATTTGTGTATGTCCCCTACCAACTCTGGCTCTCAAATGCATGGGGGATGATGTAGATAGGATATTAAATAATTTATTGAAATACTCAGATCCGTCGACATTGTAAATATTAAGAGGTGTGTAATCTTTGCGAAGTACATTAGTTAGATTCAATATGGACCTGAATGTGTGTAGAGTTTTCGAGTCGGAGTTTCGTGTATCTCCTACAAACATCATATCTAGTAAGTGTGGGGATATTTTGAATTTACTAGTCTTATCACCCGATGATAAATGAACCGCCTTATCATCAAATTCCACTTCATGTACACCCATTAACAGCTTCTGTGATTGTGGGTCGATCCTTACATTATAAACACTTCCATAGGCCGGATGTCCTGCTCTCAAATTATCTATATGACTTTTCAACACCTCAGCAACTGCCTCTCTATCCACACTTGAATTAGCTGTAGATACATACTGAGTGACTGAATCTCTTTCCCTCTCATTAATTGATGATGGTGTATCAGGTAACTCCTTTATTGGTGTTATACCGGAAAAAGCAGCGGAAGTCAAATCTTCGAATCTCGGCCCTTTTGGTGTGCTAGTAGAGGGAAGGGTTTGATTTGGATATGTAGATGGTGGTTTTTTTGGAGTGCTCGTAGGACCAACATTTTGAATTGGCTGTTTCGGTAGCGTAGGATTGGATGCATTTGCTATTGTCTTCAACTGTTTTGTAATAGGCTCATATATCTGTTCCAATGAAGTGTTACCGATTTCGCGGGCTTTCCTTACATAGTTGAATTTTCTCCGCACTGACTCTGTTGCATTAACTAATTCTTTTTTTAGAGCTACCTCATCATTGCTCTGTTGTTGTTTCATTCTGGTATATGTAATGTTGCCACTGTGATGTATGCTGATTGCAGTCTCACATTCAATTGATGATATTATTAGTCTTGCAGTGGATTTATGAAGCTATCGAATCCCTTCCGGTACCTGCCGTTTCTTATTTCTCTATCTTTGTCGATAACTAGGAATCCATATTTATCCCTCCAACATATTGCACACATATCTTGAAATTGCTTAAAAGTTACATCGGGAGCCACATGGTCAGAGAAAACATGTGATAAATTTGTATTATCGACCTTAAACAAAACTATCAGGTTTGCGTTGTCTCTAATCACTCTTTTCGGTACCCAACTGTAACTTTGCACACAGTAAAAGCAATCCACACCTTTGTGTCGCCCCATACTGAAGTATTCTCGTATAGCATTTTGATTCTCACATATCACATCATCAAAGATAAAAACTGAGTTTGGTTTGGCTTCTGACGGTGGTGGAACTTCGGAATTATTAGAAAATGCATAATATCCTAGTCCATCTATCGAACTCATTACTTTTTCAATGAATGCGTACTTGGGTTGGTTGAGCGACTTTGAAAAAATATATAAGTTCTCAAAAAACAGCCCATTCGGATGTAACAGGAGAGATACTAGTACATTGGTTTTTCCACAGTTTGATGGTCCAACTATAATACATCGAATTGTTGATGGTAGTAGTACCCCATGTCGACGACGAGAAGTATTATTTTCCGGATCAGTAACATTGACATCTATATTGCTAATGTCTAATTCCTGGTCCTGTTTTGTCACCTTCATCGTTCAACGACTTGACCATATATAAGCTGCAGTTGTTTATATGTGTTTTATTTAAATGCCGCTACTTCTTGAGAGAAGGTGTAGTAGCATCTCCAAAACTGGTGGTGGAATTGTTAATAAGTTGATAAATAAGCTGCCATTCGAAGCACATTTGCCTTTTTATCAGTATTGCGGCCCGGGTACTCGATTGGAAGAAAGGATCGCACTAGGCCAAAAAGGAATAAATAGATTAGACGCGGCCTGCTTACAACACGACCTTGCATACCGCAAATCCGATTTAGCTACAAGACATAAAGCTGACTACCAACTTGAGCAAGAAGCTTGGAAACGAGTCAAATCAGCTGACGCGAACCTTGGAGAAAAAGCAGCTGCTTGGTTAATTACAAATATTATGAAGGTCAAACGACGCACTGGAATGGGTCTTGCAACACTACGTGGACGGAATAAGAAGAAATGCATGCGTGAAAAATCGAGGAAATTAGTAGGTGTAAAACATCGTGCAGGAATGGGTTATGCATCACGACGACGAGGGCAGAATAAAAATAATATACGTAGGAAAATGAGGAAGGCTATAAAGAAGGTGCACTTTGGTTCAGGAATACTAAACAGAGTTCGCAAAAATATGAAACATTTTTCGAACCACAAGCAAGATAACAGTGTGCTAAGAAAAGCAACATCTGCTGCATTATTAGCTACCCGGAAGTATATCAAGTCCATTGGGGGCAAACGGCATATTCGTCTTCCGCGAGTTATACCTATCCCCAAAGTAGGTGGAATTCTTCCTTTGATTCCAATTTTTGCCGGTCTCTCAGCATTAGGTAATCTCGCTGGGGGTATTGCAAATATTGTTAGGTCCTCTAAAGCAGTTAATTCAGCACGACAAAGGAATACAACTGATTCAACATCTACTTCTGGTATAAGTAAAATTGGAAACGGTATATATTTGAAACCATACCGCAAAGGATTTGGTTTGTTTGTTAAACCTAGGACTTCAAAAAACTTTTAAAAACCCTACCCCAACGACCGCTTACAGATAATGACCTTGTGTATTACGCTAAAAAGCTAGAAATACCATATTTCAGAGGGATTTTTATGCGCGATGATCTGCCTAAGCAAGGTCCACTGAGGAATGAGTCAGCCATCATTAATTTAGACAGCAAGAGTGGGGATGGGTCACACTGGGTTTCATATATAAAACGCGGAGTGGTGGTATATTATTATGACAGTTTCGGCAACCTACCGCCAACCAGCGAACTGGTGAAATATTTCCTCAAAAAATCTAAGAAGATTCAGATCCTGTATAATCACAGACGACAGCAGAACTTCAATACCTTTTGGTGCGGGCACCTGTGTCTACGATTTCTTTCTGAAGAGAAGCAAAAATCTGTGAAAAATGGATCGTGAAACACTTAAAAAGATGAGCAATTCCCTTAAAGCATTTTCAAGAGAAAGAAGCCTGTTGAACATGACACAAGAAGAACTTGCCCACATACCCAAAGAAGTACTGATGGTATGTACACCTAACGAAATAGCACTTGTATGGAACAAACTGCCATTGCATTTGAAGGAAGATGTGGATATACAACGATTCCAGTTCTGTTGGGAGCACTATAATACACACCAGAACGGAGATGAAGCAGACGGGCCGCCACCAAGAAAAATATTTTGTTGTTACTGTAATTTGCAAGATATCTCTATGACAAGCAGTAATGAGTCAAACAAGTGTTGTAATCAATAAAATTTTGAATATATAAAAGTGTTATTTTTTTGTATCACCGCAGTCATGTCTTATACATTTACCTTGACGGGTTATGACAGTGTGCTGTCTGCTAGTTTTTATCCGCCAATAGAGCTGGATACCAATGCGCAGTACGGATTGGGGCTAATAGGTTTTTACTCCTACAACTCAATATTCAATGTTCATGAGGGTAATAATCTAATTGTGTTTAAACAACCTTCAGATGATTCTCAGATGAATATTACATATATTCCACCAGGCACCTACGAAATCGATGAACTCAACATATATCTACAAAAGATAATAAAGTCCATAGTTCGATACAAACATAATGTTACAACTGACGAGCTGTTTTGTCTGAAGGCCAACAACAATACAATGAAATGTGAATTATATTCAATATATGATGTTGATTTATCTTTCCCTAACTCAATTGCATCTTTGATTGGATTTGAGCCGGAGGTTTTCGAATGCAACAAAAAACATATATCAACCTTACCAGTTAATATAACGACAGTCAGACTAATAAAGGTCGACTGCGGATTGATATCTGGCGCCTACCACAATGGAAGTGAAATGCACACTCTGTATGAATTCGACATAGACGTTGAGCCTGGATTCAAATTAACAAAGGAGCCACAGAATGTAATATATATGAGCGTTATGCCTAGTGGTCGTCAGTTTATCGATAACATCACACTGAAAATTTTGGATGACGAGGGAAATCTGATTAACTTCCGTGGTGAAAAAATTATCGTTAAATTGGAATTGCGTCGGTTAGCTTGAGCAAACTCCACAATTGAATAGGATGGGTTTTCTATATAACATAGGTGCACAACAATTGAAAAAAGTCGATAAAGCCCTTACAAACAACCATAAAATACGAAGAACACATAGGAATAACCTTATTCGTCATTCGTCAGCTGCCAAAGGCACAACGTCGAAGCTATCACTACAAAATCGTAAGTTTCTGGAGTCTATAGGACTAAAGCTAACTGAAAAATATGGTTCTGCACGTATCAAGTGAGAAGCTGGATGTTTTTGAGGAACCGATTTTGGATCACTCCTTAGCAAGTTTACATGAATACACATACAAGCCGTATGGTTCACCATATTTCAATAATTCTGACATTGTTCATATACCAATCAACTTCCAAGATCTCATTTTAAATATTGCTGACAGTTACATTTTCATCGAAGGAACGTTTACTCCAAGTGATGCCACGAAGTCCTGCTATCTATCTAACAATGCTCTGTCTTTTCTGTTTGATGAAATTTCTCTACATATGGGTGGTGAAAAAGTTGTCATTGTACGAAATCCTGGAATAACGTCAACAATGAAAACAATGATCTCTCATGGTAAAAGTGCCGCCCATTCACTATTATGTACAGGATGGGGCTTAAATGAAGACAATTCAGCGATATGGGATTCAACTAGTAAGGTCTTCAGTGGTAGAATACCTCTAAAACATATAATGGGATTTGCTGAGGACTATAAAAAAGGAATTCTAAACATAAAACAAGAGCTTGTATTAGTCATTGCAAGATCCTTTAAGAACTGCTTTGTCGGTGAATGTGACGCAGAGCTATCAATATCAAAGATTGAATGGAAAGTCCAACAGATTGTTCCTGAAGACCGCTACAAGGTCAAACTTCTACAGAGACTGAACAAAAGCAGTTTGAGTTCAAGGATTAAGGTGGCATTTCGCTCTTGGGATTTGTATGAACTACCATCACTTCGCTCAACATCAACAGACGTCTGGGCAATTCGAACAACCAACAAGCTAGAGAGACCTTTGTTTGTTATCGTTGGATTTCAAGACTCAAAATTAGCAGAAGATCCTAAGAAGGACATCACTAAGTTCATTCATGCCAACATAAACTCGATTCGATTGAAGCTGAATAACCAGGTATACCCATATGAAAGGTGGAACCTGGATTTTGAGAAGAAGCTAAACACTGCGGCTTACTATGCATTTGAGAGCTTCCAAAGTGCGTATTACAACAAGGGAATGGCAGAACCATTATTCAATATTAAGGAGTTCAATGATAACCCACTATTTGTAATCGACTGCAGTCATCAACCTGATAACCTTCAGCTGTCAACTGTGGATATATCGTTGGAATTTGAAACCAGAAAATCTTCTTTCCCAGCTAACACTAAAGTGTATGCATTAATCATTCACGATTCTTGTATTAGTTACAACGCTTTTGATGGATCTATTCAGAATGGACTTATTCATTCATATTAAATGTATTTTGATTTTTATTATAGCTGTCATGGCAAAAATAAAACACTTTTAATACATTTGTTTTTTTATTTATGCATAAATGATACAGAAGTGAGCCGGATGCGTACAAATGTCATTCTTTATCTACGAAACTATATTTGGTAATTATATGTTGAGGTAAATATTCCTCTATTGCATACAAAAATGGTTTGAGTTCATTACTAATCATCCCATCACATAGTTGATCGATGGTACATTCTTCACGTAAATATTGTCTGCATAACTTTTCCCCTTCTTCATATTTCCTGATTAGCATCCTCTTCCGTTCGACCTCTTCATCATCCCAGCAGATACTCAAGTCATAGACCGTGGAATGTTCCTCATCGAAAATCAAATCTACCAATTGACATGCAATTCTCTGGATGGCTGTACGTAGATCTTTTGCTTCAGGCCACCCCATTGCTGAATACTGCATCCACATTGTATAATGGGAATGAAAAGTTAGTCTGCTTCTGAAACAAACAGAACGTCTAATACCAACTAGGTGCAAATAAATGTTTTTATCTCGAATTTACCTTCTACATATCGCGGGTCCAATACATGGGAGTAACCATTATATTATTTATACCCAACACAATCTGTACTACCTCATCATCAAATATATTATTGTTGAATATAATCAAATTTCATCAAACATTTGGAGCGCGCGCCTGGTGTTTTAGGTGAACTTTGACCAATATATGTTAGTGAATATTTATTTTGAGATTCATTTATCTCTTTAATCACTGCTTCAGACATATGCTCCGATACTCTTTTAGGTAACCATACTTTGAACTCATTAGCATCATCTTCTAATAGTGTTGCTACTAGACATTCACCAAATTTTGATTTGACGGGTGACAGATTCTTAATTGTATGGGCTTTGTTTACAGTTAGTGAAGATAAAGTTCTGAAAAGTATTTTGTTATCGAGTTCACAGTTGATTTTATTGTTAATTTCATGCAATTCAGAGGTAGCGACAGACATTGTTTAAAGAAAAAACAAATAATGTTACTGTTGGATAAATAATATAAAAAGGGTGCTCACCAAGTTATATCTGTACACAATATACTTCGGGACTATACTCTGATCGTCTCTCGACTTTTACTGATCACTAGCCCGTTATTACACTATTTATACAGATACCTTCAAGGTCAAAATACGTCACCGTGCATTCTTCTCAAAACCATCAAGCCTCGTAAGAAAATCATACAACTGATCTCAAGGCTATCCACACCCTATCTGAGTGACCTTCAGGGAGGATTGCAATTGGCCCCACGTCAAATCTCGAGGTTATCCACCACGTCAAATCTCAAGGTTATCCAGTCAATAGTCACATTCAAGGACGTTCAAAATAAGCAGCTATACACTAACACAAAAAAAACTCAAGGTTACACAAACAACCAATTCAAACACTAACAACAAATATTTCAAAATCGTTATCTATAGGCACATTGTAAACCGAAAAAACTCAAGGTTACCCAACACCCCACTGAAACAAGCCCTTCAGATACGATCACATTTGAAAACACAACGTTACAAAATGAACTTCAGGGAGGATCAGAATCGGCACCTATAAGAAAAGCCCACGTCACATCTCAAGGTTATCCACACCCCATTTAAATGACCTTCAAATGACCTCGGGAGGATCAGAATCGGCATATCTATACTACTGTTAACTTTTTCTTACAGGGAAATTTAACGAATTTCAGATTTTACGTTGGCAATCATGTCGCATTTTTGATGTTCTGTGATGGAAATGAAGGTTCGTGTCACTGTCGTTGATGGCTGTCAAACATTGTCTTTCAAGTTCAACTGAGGCTATTTGTTTTGATTAAGAAATTTCGGATTCATTTTAGTATTTTTAGTTTCATTTTCATTAATTGATAACCCATTATCGTAAATATCCAACTCACAGAATATAACAACAGTGGTAAAAGTAAATCCTTGAAGTAAATGCACTTCTTTAGGCAAGATTTTGTCTATGATATAGTTGATTGCAGTGACCCAACATTTGGTGGATTTTGGATGTCTTAATTCTGGATTCTCTTGTATAGGAGTGGCTACAGAAGACATCAGAGTAATAACATTTATGTCGGATCTGTTTGTGGTAAGTAAAAATATATAGAAATGTCCAAAGTGCTGAGGTCAACTAAAAACATCTTTATTATACATTTATAGTGTTAAACTAGCAAAATGTCCATTCATAGGTAATAATTACAATTTTTATATGTATATATAGGTGGTTTCAAGGAATGAAACAATTAAAACAGTAATCTTTTGGCATAACCTTAAGATGAGTTTCCGGAACAAGTGATATATGCAACAAACAATATACATCTTATGACTATCAACTTCTCTATTAAAACAGATTTGTGATATATGCACTACTACAAAATACTTTCTTTTTGTCATTGCAGGTGTGGAGAAAGAATTATTCAGGTTGCCAAGTATTTGAGAAAGAAGAGGGAGACCGAAACCATGAGGCAAAGAGCACATAGTGTTATCGATTCAGAGCTTCATTGTGATGGTTTTATAGAAAGTAAATACTAATATGTTCCACATACTGTGTAAATTAATAGAACCAATAAATGCATATGTTATCCATATATTGTAATTATATCTGTTAATAAAGGTGGAGAAAAAAAATCACTTTCTTATAACTTCTCATATAACAAAATATAAAATATTTCATAGTATCAGTAGCTAATATGTGATATAAAATGGTGTCTAGATATAGAATGCCTTGTTAAAAATATGTATTTTAAATGATAGTTTGTATAACATGCTCACAGATAGTGATTAATTTCTGTCTTGTCAAACAAGGTGATTATTTAAAAAAACACTCATTGGGTGACTGTAAAGTTGCACCCATCAGAAGGTAAGTTTTATTACTTGAACAAAAACTACTGGCTGAATTCTCTTATATTTTTATCAAATATATTTTCTTTCAATATATCAGGGCTTGTCCTGAATAGTAGAAAATTCAGTAATTAGGATAGGGTGGTCGGTGGAACACACAACAGTGATGTGCTGCCGCAGTGCTCAATAATACAGTAAGGGTCAATATTATTCAAATTACTCAGTTTTTGTTAATAAAGAGGCTTCAGTTTTTCACTCGTCCCTTAAAGTATTCATTATCATCTGTGATCCTGAAATAAACAATATTTTTATTAAAAATAGAAGGAAATTAACTAATGGGTGGTGAAGATGAATTAAATAAAATCCATGCGAGAACGGGAGGACACTTGCATTCTAATTTTTACAGTAATAACTACTACTGTGATAGCTATTCACATAATAATACTGCATCTTGCTGCAAACAAAATAAATCAAGCAGATCAATTTATTTTCTTTATATGGTAAAAATTGGGCGACTAAGATGCAGTATCAAACAACTGTCCCTAGTGAATGTGATAACTGTAATTTACAAATAAACGTTTTATCTTTGCTGTTTTCAAAATCCATCCAAGTTTTGAGCGCCCATTATCTCATAAATTACAGCATTCTTAATAACTGATTTGCTTACCTGCTAAGATAGACTTCTTGAACAAGACAGCAGTAACACAACAATGACCAAAAAGCTGTTGAACACGAAAAATCTCATAAACCATAACACGGTGTCTTACAACAGTGATATTTGGCCAATTCCAGAATCAGCTTTATATAGTTGTAGATTGAGGTTATGGTCGTATCCTCAGTTCCTCACGACTTGATATTGAATCCAAGTGATCTATTTTGATTCATAATTGCTTATAGGATATAGAAATAATTTTCTAAAATATATTTCACAAACTAACCAAACTTATTTCTGTAGTGATCTGTCAGAATATGCTAAACCCACAGATGTCAAAAGTTAAGCCAAGAAACGTCAAAGTTAAACCCTACTTTGCTTTTGGCTTAAAGTTAATTATGAGTTTGACGCTAACTACAACCGGTGCAAAGCAATTCGTACTTTAATTAAGGCTTAACTTTAATTACAACTTTAACTATGACTGGTGCAAACCACTGTTTGACAACTGTCACTAGTAATCTGCCAAAAAGGTCATACGAAAAACAAAGCTCTAACAGTGGTTTGCACCAGTCATAGTTAAAGTTGTAATTAAAGTTAAGCCTTAATTAAAGTACGAATTGCTTTGCACCGGTTGTAGTTAGCGTCAAACTCGTAATTAACTTTAAGCCGAAGGCAAAGTGGGGTTTAACTTTGACGTTTCTTGGCTTAACTTTTGACATTTGTGGGTTTAACATATTCTGACAGATCACCACAGAAATAAGTTTGGTTAGTTTGTGAAATATATTTTATAAAATTATTTCTATATCCTATAAGCAATTATGAATCAAAATAGATCACTTGGATTCAATATCAAGTCGTGGGGAACTGAGGATACGACCATAACCTCAATCTACAACTATATAAAGCTGATTCTGGAATTGGACAAAGATCACTGTTGTAAGACACTGTGTTATGGTTTATGAGATTTTTCGTGTTCAACAGCTTTTTGGTCATTGTTGTGTTACTGCTGTCTTGTTCAAGGAGTCTATCTTAGCAGGTAAGCAATTCAGTTATTTAGAATGCTGTAATTTATGAGATAATGGGCGCTCAAAACTTGGATGGATTTTGAAAACAGTAAAGATAAAACGTTTATTTGTAAATTACAGTTATCACATTCACTAGGGACAGTTGTTTGATACTGCATCTTAGTTGCCCAATTTTTACCATATAAAGAAAATAAATTGATCTGCTTGAATTACTTTGCTGCTGCTGCAAAATGCAGTATTATTATGTGAATAGCTATCACAGTAGTAGTTATTACTGTAAAAATTAGAATGCAAGTGTCCTCCCGTTCTCACATGGATTTTATTTAATTCATCTTCACCACCCATTAGTTAATTTCCTTCTATTTTTAATAAAAATATTGTTTATTTCAGGATCACGGATGATAATGAATACTTTAAGGGACTAGTGAAAAACTGAAGCCTCTTTATTAACAAAAACTGAGTAATTTGAATAATATTGACCCATACTGTATTATTGAGCACTGCGGCAGCAAATCACTGTTATGTGGTCCACCGATCACCCTATCCTAATTATTGAATTTTCTACTATTCAGGACAAGCCCTGATATATTGAAAGAAAATATATATAATAAAAATATAAGAGAATTCAACCAGTAGTTTTTGTTCAAGTAATATAACTTACCTTCTGATGGGTGCAACTTTACAGTCACCCAATGAGTGTTTTTTTTTAAATAAACACCTTGTTTGACAAGACAGAAATTAATCACTATCGGTGAGCATGTTATACAAACTATCATTTAAAATACATATTTTTAACAAGGCATTCTATATCTAGACACTATTTTATATCACATATTAGCTACTGATACTATGAAATATTTTAGATTTTGTTATATGAGAAGTTATAAGAAAGTGATTTTTTTTCTCCACCTTTATTAACAGATATAATTACAATATATGGATAACATATGCATTTATTGGTTCTATTAATTTACACAGTATGTGGAACATATTAGTATTTACTTTCTATAAAGCCATCACAATGAAGCTCTAAATGCATAACACTATGTGCTCTTCGCCTCATGGTATCGGACTGCCTCTTCTTTCTCAAATACTTGGCAACCTGAATAATTCTTTCTCCACACCTGCAATGACAAAAAGAAAGTATTTTGTAGTAGTGCATATATCACAAATCTGTTTTAATAGAGAAGTTGATAGTCATAATATGTATATTGTTCGTTGCATATTATATCACTTGTTCCGGAAACTCATCTTAAGGTTATGCCAAAAGATTACTGTTTTAATTGTTTCATTCCTTGAAACCACCTATATATACATATAAAAATTGTAATGATTATCTATGAGTGGACATTTTGCTATTTTAACACTATAAATGTATAATAAAGATGTCTTTAGTTGACCTCAGCACTTTGGACATTTCTCTATACTTTTACTTACCACAAACAGATCCGGCATAAATATGTTATTACTCATATGTCTTCTGTAGCCACTCCTATACAAGAGAATCCAGAATTAAGACACCCAAAATCCACCAAATGTTGGGTCACTGCAATCAACTATTTCATAGACAAAATCTTGCCTAAAGAAGAGCATTTACTTCAAGGATTTACTTTTACCGCTGTTGTTATATTCTGTGAGTTAGATATTTACGATAATGGGTTATCAATTAATGAAAATAAAACTAAAAATACTAAAATGAATCCGAAATTTCTTAATCAAAGCGAATAGCCTCAGTTCAACTTGAAAGATAATGTTTGACAACCATCAACGACAGTGACATGAACCTTCATTTCCATCACAGAACATCAAAAATACGACATGATTGCCAACGTAAAATCTGAAATTCGTTAAATTTCCCTGTAAGAAAAAGTTAACTCATAATTAAAGTTAATCATGACCGGTGCAAAGACACACAACTTTAAGCCTTAATTAAAGTTAAGCTTTAATTAGTTAAGCCAAAGGTTTAACTATGACTGGTGCAAACCACTGTAAATGAATCACCCTTTATAACTGCGTTACTTTATTTCAAAAACTAAAACAAAAGTACGAACGCATGGCACAGAGTCTTCTCGTTCTATATTCCTTACACAATCGAGTTACGCAACTCTTTGAATACCCCATAAATACCGCGCATACCATTAGAGACAGTCGAGTGAGCACGTGAGCAGTTTCTGTGATACGCGACCATACCGTCCGTGGCGAGCAAGACTGATGGCGAAAGTTATACGAAAATGCATCCAGATAGAAAGAGAGACAGACAGTGGATGCAGTTATTCGTTTGTTGTCGAACTGGGTCACCTGGTTGTCTGCGGTAGCAGTGCATTAGACAGCAGCGGGTGTAGACATACACAATGATTAAAACTTGACCGTGAGTTGAGACATACAATGTCGACCTTGTGTATGCTTTATGTAACACTGGTTTGTTATAATGTAGATGTTATGTTTACTTCAGAGTAATGAGCTCCTCATTAATTGTGGCAAGTTTGTAGCCAGCATTCTCTTGTTTTTTTATGGAAAGTAGAAAGTTGCTTGTTGCTGTGTACTGCCATATTGTCAGGAATGCATACATACAATGAGTTTTTATGACGGAGTGTGCCAGGCGCGTATCCAGGAATTGGTTTTGGGGGGGTCCAGTATGGGTGTCACTTGCTTGACCACCATTCGGGGGGTCCAGGATTAGAGTTGCCACCTAAAATTTGCTCTCGTCCGGGAGGGGGGGGGGGTGCAAAAATTTGCGTATTCCATTTTTTAGGCGGCATTATATCACGTTTCGGGGGGGGTCCGGTCTCCTGGACCTCCCCCTCTAAATACGTGCCTGGAGTATGTGAACAGTTGACAACTACCGAGTTAATTACTTTCCCATAAGAGGTATCAACATTTAGTTTAAAAAAGATATATTAAGGGTTAAAATGCAGGATATACATATAACTATTTCAAGTTATAGCTTTTCGACATTAATGACAGGATTAAGAAGATGTCGTACCTTAGTCCATAAAAAAGGACTTGAAACGTGTTACATAGGCCCCAAAAACTATTACATAAGCCTTGTTGTCCCTCTGCGATATACATAAGCACTTTTTCCGCTTTATGAGTAAATTTTAGTCAAACCCATATCTCAAAATAAATGTTTGTTGTATAAAATTGAATTACTGGAATAAAAATTACTGGAATAAATGAAAAGACAGGCTCACGAATAGACATTTATTGATAAAAAGACACTCCAAGCAAAAAAATTCTGTTTGGACAAACTAACCTACACTGAAATTTACACAAAATATAAAATCCAAAAAGGTGTTTTTTCTTCCGTTATCACTTTCTAGAGAATTAGATAAGGTTTCTTCGGATTTTGAGATAAATAATGCAAGAGGTTTTAACTCAAAGAGCCGACGTTTCGGCGTTTATTTTACGCCTTCTTCAGGGCTATCGAGCACACCTCTTTCTAGAGACTTAAATTCGCGTGGGCAGATATGCTCTACTAATAATTCTACTATTAATGATTACCAAATATATATCTAAGGCAGACTCAGTCCTTTCTTATTGACGCGCTTTTATTAGCTTCACCTGTATGTTTGTTTGTTTATTTGTTGGTGAGCTTGTAACTCTCCTTTGGATTAAGAGGTAGAACCGAACATTGAACGCCCCAACTTTGCCGCGAAAAGCATTTTCACTGCTTCAAATCCGTATATCTGCTGACTGAGAGATGGCGCACCTTAAAGTTACTTAATATTACACAAAGGCGCAGGGTTTAAAAAGCGTAATATTCTAGAGTTTTTGGGCGTTGGTAGCTTTGTGAAATTTATTCAAGAAAGTTGATAGGTTTAGTTATTGTTTAAGCAGTAACGGTTAATAACTATGCTATAAATATTGATAATAAAACAATTGTTTTTTTCATTACACAGAGTATTAATAAATACAGTTTAAAAAAAGCTTTGTGCCAGATTATTCTAAAATCGAGCACCCAACGCTTTTTTCACAATAATACTAGTATTTTTCGTTCATTACTGTTTATCTTAAAAATTATTTATAGTCTGATGATCTTTAAAAGCGTTCTTTTTAATTTTTTAAACCATATTAATTTTAGAACTAGTAAGCCAATGAATTAGTTGAGCTGACTGAAGATTTCCATAAAGAGTAGTACAATAATCGTATGTCGCAGAGACGCCCTTACCACTTCACAAATATCAAATTTGTTTGGGTATATCTCCCAGTTTCCAAAAAATCACTGTTCACATAGGCCCATCATTTTTTGTATATTTCTACATTTGTCTCATATAAGCCCTTTACAGCATTCACGGAATAAAATAAAGAAAGGCTTTTGTTTGTTGTTTTCTTGGGCTTGTCGATGAGTTGTGCCCTTTTTAATTACAGAAAAAAGAACATAATTATGAGAGGACATGCGCCCAAGTAACATCGGCCTTTTTTCATCTAAAAGTTGTGTTACAGACCTTATTACGTTGTTTATGTCTTGAACTGCTGAAATTATCAACATAAGCCACTGTTATTCTGGAAAATCGAATCCGATAGGCTTGGTCAGTTGAAAAAGCTGTTTTTTGCAAAATGGCACATAGACCTTTTTTCGATTAAGCCATAGATCTAGATAGATACTATTGTACTAACGAAGAACACACAATAAGCTTCGGTTGACGTGTAAGCACCAGCGTTCGCCTCAAATAAACAAATCTAATACATAATACTAACGTGTTGGAAGGTAGTGGTATGCCTCCCAAGTTTACTGTGATGTGAAACTGGCACTTCTCTTTCATTCGTCACTTCCTGGGAAAAGGACTCTACTTGTGTGCTTGGGGAACCATGGAGTCCGAGACCATTCCGAATATATGGTGACTTATCGTTTCACTCATAACACCCGTGGTGTCTGGTCCTAGTTCCTTTTTGTCCTGTCTGTCAGTTGATAGCAGTCTATAGGCTACCACTCTGGCACCTCTCTCTACCTGAATGTGTAGAGGGGTTAAGTTTATGAGGGTCTCCATGGCCAGTGTTGGTGTACCAGACATGGTAACAGTAATAGCCAAGCAGGCGACTGCATCTCGCAACTATGCCAATGCATGTAGTAGGTGCATTTTTTTTATAATTTTGTTTTCTGTCTTCAGTATCTCATTTTTCTAAATCTGATGTATATTTTAAGTTAGCGATTTTTGACTAAAATTGAAATTACTTTCTTAATACAGGCAACTTTTTTATCATCTGAAATACCAATTTAATATATAGTTATAATAAAAATACAAAAACAATAGCCAAAACGGCTACCAATCATATTAAAAATGTTGTGATTAAATATAATCGCTGTGCAATTCTTATCCTCATTGTTTTCCATTCAGATCCCTGATTCTATCATATATAACCTTATTGAGCACCACGCATCTATCACGAGCTAGATTTTTGATCCTTTTTTCTATTTCTGGATATGGAGCTAAAAGCTTCTCGGAATCCCACTTGCTCAGGGCAAATAACTCGCAGGGTGTTGCCCGAAAAAAAAAAAAAAAAAAAGAATGGCTACATCAAAAACAGAAAAAAAGACAGCTAGGAACTGAGATACTGAGTTGTTGACTTCTCAAACTTCAGGAAACACACACTGCAAACATTTATAAAAAAGTAGAATTTACTAAATTCAAACGACTAGCTAATATAGATAATACGAAGGAAAAGGTTTGATATAGTATTGCCATGGATGTAGGAGGCATGCAAATTGGAATAAGGAACCCCTATCCAGCCACATATTCCCCGGTTGACGGCCACTCCAATTACGGCCGAAATTTAGCAAGGTAAACGAGCAAATATTGATTTGTCGGCTTACTACTGGAGGAATATTAGAGCACTTATTAGACGTTGCATGCTGATTATGTTTGCATTCCGGCAACAACCCGCTGCCAGATTGACAAACAATTTCGGCGAGGCATTAAATGTGAAGGGAAACACACAACCCAACATTTCACGTGAGTGACGGCTCTGACTTGAAGGATCATGCGATGCATCCATTCTTGGTATCACAGTTAGCACGTTGGTGTTCAACAGTTGAACTTTGTACGTAGCAATGTAGCCTGTTAAAGAGTTCCCCCTCTAGATTCTGGTAAAATTTGTACAGAAGTGATCAAATGTGGGCCCTTCTGCAAATAGTCCCTAGCAAGAATTTTAAACTATATTTATTTTCATTGTTCTGAATAAGATTGACTCTAGTATAAACCTATACTTTTTATACATATCGCAAGTAGGCATTCACAGTAGCGGCTTATAGGAGCGTTGGAGAGCGTTGGAGTGCGTTGGCCAACGCCGAGTCCCCTCGCTAGGTAGAAGCAGGCCGGCGCCGGTTCCGCACGTAGTCAAACACACCAGTGCATGGTACAGTGAAAACAGACAAGAAAAAGAGTACAAGAAGTAAAGATTGGCCAGTCGCATCAAGACACGGTATAGGAAACATGCAATAAGGGTTCAAAATGTTGCCCATTATTGGCAAAACAATGAGGGATAGTTGCAAAAACACTGGAAATGATTCCACTGAGGGGCTAGAGGGTACAATAGGGGGTGAAATAGTTTTTGGTTAGAAAGTTGTCTCTCTGGACAAATATTTTGACGTGTCTTGGCGTTTTTTCGTTTAATCAGCGGTTTGTGATAAATCCGTGGTGGGAAGTTGTCAAATGAACTATTAGTACATACGTATGTAGACTCACATCATATACATTAGAACCATTTAGTTGAAATTTGTCAATCAGATGAATATGTGACTGATACTGTACATGTTCAACGAATTCTTGTGCGCGTCTTATTAAGAAAGCTATCTAATCTGGTAGAGACTGTTTGATTCGCTTTGTAAACAAGTTTTTGGTATCAAAAGGGAGAAGTGTTGTATCACTTTGGCGCTAAGTTGAGATATGACCGCCGCATGACTGATTTGTTTGGTTTGGGAATTATTGTGGTACCTAGCCTACATCTAGTGTTGTGGTTGTGTATAAATGTGTTATGCTCATTTGAATATATCTCTGATACTAAGTGATAGTACGTAGTAAATACAATTGCCTGACGTTATATATTTGGGTCTCGTAATATCATTGGTCGGGTACATTGTTCTTTTGTTAGACATTAATATTACTTTTGCTTCCGATACACACCGATAGGTGAGGGGAGTATTGGGATCGCGAAAATTATCGATTTTGAGATAATATGGTTTGTGGGCATTGGGTACAACATTGACATTAGACGCGCTACATAAGGAGGCTCCTGCATTCGGCAATGCATGAGGAACGACCTGGGTTCGGTGGGAATTCCCGTGTCGGACAGATCCTTTGGGCTGGCCCGCCAGGTATAAGATAATTATAACATCATTCCTTCCAACATTTTTCGATCGAAGTACGGTTATAGTGCAGCTTCTGTCTTTTACCCCAAATAGGGGTTTTCGCAAACACTGAAGCTATAAGTACTTTATCGCTACCCATATTCGACCGGCACAGACGAAACGAGGTAGCAAACTAAATTTCTGTTATTATAAAGGCATTCAAGCGAGCTTCCAACGCTGGTAAGCGGTCGAAAACTCACTTGAGCAGGTGAGCCTGCATGCGGCCTTTGCACGCCCTTGCACGCTCACTAAAAAGCCCCACTGTGTTTGCGCGCTAATACTGTTCAATAATAATTTATTTACTAAAGCGGGAATGGTATCGAGGAACACTGCAAAAAAGTAATGAGCTAGTTGGTTTCACTCCAGTTTTTTTCATATTGTTGTGATTGCAAACACGTCTTTATAACGCCCCTATTTTTTGCAGTATGAGCCTCTTCTGTCTCCAAAGCAAGTATCAACGAGTGGCCTGCAGTACATCGTCTTGTACGAGTGCCTGGATAGTCCATTCCTGGGCAGCCTTGCTGCTGGAAGTGGAAGACATTGTCATGAGCCACACTCGCAGCCTATCTCCTGCAACACCGTGGTAGCCAGTTGGGCCAGAGGTTCTGAAGGTTTTAGTTTCCCACCAGAAACGGGGTATCCAATGGACGAGCAGTCATCCAGGTGAGATGAAATGTTATTTGCTTCCGTTTCAACAAAAAAACCAGTGAGATATTTTGAAAGCTCCATCTCCCACACATCCAACAAAATATTACAACAATGTAGGAAAGTTCAAGCACATTTCGGTTTTCGTTGTACTTTTTCGATTACCACTTGGCTAACTCTGGAACCAATTCATAAACTCTGGTGGTAGCAATGTGTCAATATCATTATCATCATGTTAGTACTGAATACTTTTTGAGACAGATGGTAGTTTTTAGATAGATATTTGAAAAGTCCAACCCTTTCCGACTCAGCTTTAACGGCTAAACTATGTTCCAGTTGTTTCTTTTTTCACATTGTCAAGTATATTCGCACACATCCACCATTCCACTCTCGTCAATATACACTTATTTTGGCTGTAGTTCACCTAACTATTTTTTTGTTCTCCAGATATTACCTTCTGGAGACTCATTACCTCGCTCCCATGGACGGAGGCTCTCCCATACCAGGAGCCGGGCTACGCCTTTATTACACTCACGAACTACGTCGGCATGACGCAGGTGTAATCTCCATAGGAATGGACCCGAATTGGAGGCATATTATTCCTCCTGGTCAACAGACTGTGGTGTCCAGCGGCCATTGCGTTTCAGAATGCACGAGGCAAGCCTTTCCACACCAGGGAATCAACATGTTCGCTATGGTCATGAAGACACATAAGATTGGAAAAAAGGTGGCGCTGAGGTAAGTCCCAATTATCAAAAACTTTTATTTAAAAATTTATAAAAGATAATTCTAATTTGAGGGGTATTTTTATTTATTAAGAAACTTGATAATCAATGTATGCTTTGTTTAGCTACCTCACAGCTTCAATCAGTTTAAAAGCAAAAGAAGTCAAGAGACTGGAATGAAGTTCGAACGTTTGTCTTTGGTTTTCATCACTTATTAACACGTTGACAGCCATCGTACTTAGCTAGCGCTGCAAGGGGATAAGTGTCGGCGCACGTCAGATTTGAAACGCTGCAGGTTGTAGCCGTCGGAAACAAATTCCCCGGCAGCTCATTCTACAGCGCCGAGGTTATCCAAAAGAAGGAATGCTGGAGGAGACTGGTTCGGGGGAGAGGGACCTCAACCTGTCAAGGATGAACTCGCATAGCGTCTCTAGCGTTCCTCGTTCGGACAGTTTTTGGTGTTATTGTTTGGGAGAGCTTGCTTAGAAACCCTCCCTAAGTAGGTTGAAACACATTTTGTCCTCTCACTGTTTTAATGAAATGAATGAATATTGCAGACTGAATGCAGCGAGACAAATTTTAATGGAAAACGATTCCTTGTAAGTTACAATTAACCCATTTTTTTGTTTCTTTAGGCAGCGCCGACTGCTAAGGCATTAGCTGCTTTGATAAGTTTCATTAGTAAACTCAATTATTCAGGTATTCTAATGTATTTAAATAGCTCTGAGAAAAAGCAACAGCCTTTCAACTGCTGCAGCCGATTGGTATGACTATTTGGAGGTTTGTTTCAATTTGTAACGTGTGCCTTGCTATGTGGACAAAACAGAAATACTTGTATGTTTAACGGTTAAACGTTCTCCACACGTCTCACAGTTTGGTCGCCAATCAGCAAATACAAATGAGTCAAGTCGGAATGTCCAATCTGTAATCTACATAAGATAACTTGCTCTTGTCTAGTCAGGTTTGGCGGATATTCACATTTGGCTACTTGGGTTTTAATTTGCTTCAAATGTCCACCATACCGTTTCCATTCATTCTGTCAGATCTGTTCAGTTGCTGATTTGACGGCTTTGATTTTATCGTACAGTGGAGTTGGTATATCCTCGTCAACAGTTCTACACTCAGACGCTTGTCTGCCCTTTCATTCCCTGATTTGTCTTTATGACTTGGTACCCAGACGAAATTGACTGACACACTGTTCTATTATCTTCCGAATACATGGATCCTCAATGAATCCATTCAACACTGCATGTAGCACATTGAGGGAGTCGGTAGCTATCACACATTTTGCTTTGTGGTTGAGGTGCCGGCTGTACTGTCGATTGACCATGTAAATCCTCTATTGCCTGCTACTATTGTTGCTCCAACACCATTTTGAGTCTTTGAACCGTCCGCATATATCACTAGGTCATTTTGAAAATCATGAAGCGACCGCATAAGGTGGGATGTGTGAACAGTATTGGGTGTTGCATCTCTATGCAATTCAGGCAAACCAAAATTGACCTATATTAATATTAAATATAACTGACCGTCTGGAATTGACTATTGTAAATTACAATTGACGCTATTGGATATTCAGTTGATTCTTTGAAACTACATTTGACACATTGTTATTTAAAAATGACTATTTTAAATTATATAAGACGATTTGGAATATACAACCGACTATTATCTAACCATTTTGACTTATCACATGACCCTTTGAAAACTACTATTTACTTACCGATGTTTTTTCTTACAGGCACATCCGCAATGGTGTTGAACTACCGCCCATAGCTGCCGACGACAACCTGGACTCAGATTATCAAGAGTATCGCAAGATCGAAACTCCTGTCAGAGTATTACCTGGCGATCACCTCATTACCCAATGCACCTACAACAGCTCAGCAAGAAGAGCCATCACCTTAGGGGGTCTAAGTAACAGAGAGGAGACGTGTTTGGTTCTAGGATTCTACTATCCACGACAGAAGACGCTGGCAGCGTGTCACAGTTTGCCCAGCCTTTCTACTGTTCTACATTCGTTAGGGATACAAGAACTTAGCCCGTAAGTATCATGAAGTACTAAATTTTGTTGGCCAAAGCAAAATCCCGGATTAATTGAAAAGTTTATTTAAAAATTAATCTAACTCTCTACCTTGGTTTGGAAATTTTCACTTCCATATGGAACATGATAATGATTTGCGATAGATGTCGAGCTTTCGTCCACGAACAATCCTTAGGGCGCGCTGACGACTGAGACTACTCAGCACTACCTAACCATAAACTGCGTAATATTCCAATGTTACAAAAAGGGTAGCCGATTCCTATGTCTACATCATAAACCTATTTTGCACGCTTGGTATCTTAAAGGCCCGATCAAACAGAGGGCGTTCTAGATCGCTGAGTTCCGGCGTTCTCCAACAATACAATAGAACGCTGTAATGGTACGCGCACATAAATCGGCATCGGATGGACGGGACGGTACGGATCGGAAGAAATTACTTTCTATTAAATTTAATGGACGATCGCACATACGTCGGGACGGTAGGCATCGAATTTTCAAAATCCGGCGAAAATATAGCAACTAGAAATAAAGCCGGCCGATGCGTGCCGATACCGACGTATGTGCGGTGCTGATCGGCGATTGATGAGGCACCGTCGGCATTTTCCAAGCTTCTACCTGTACTGCCTGCAGACAGTGTTGCCATTCATAGCTTGTCGCGAAAATAGCGACATTTTGATTACGTTGAGACGTAGCGGCGATTTAACAAAATAAACCGATTTGTAGCGACTTTTTGAAAAACTTTGTTACTATCTATTTTTCGCTGATTACTGCTTGCCTATTCTTCTTCTCGGTTTGCAGACTGTCTTGTATTGGTGTCGAGACCACAGCATAGTAAACAATCAGCACAAATCAGGTTGGCGGTAATCACACGCGCATCCCCTCTTTTGTATGATTATTTGTAGGGATGCTAACGATAATTCGATACTTGAAATATATCAATACTTCTGCACTAATATCGAGTATTTTTGTTTTAGATACTTTTTGAGCGATTCCAAGCTGGTATCGCTACTTTTGTAGCGGTATCGGTATCGAAAATAATTACGAACCAAACGCGCCTCCATTGGCATGTACAGCCCTATACTTGGCTAAAAAATATCGAATTGGTACCGGTATTGATACTTTTATTTTCGCATCTCTATCCAGGTTTCACACCCGTAAAATCATCCGAAGGTCAAATTCTGTGGGAACCATTTTTATATAGGAAATCTTCAGAGATTTCTGCTGGTTTTTTACTATGCTGTGTCGTGACTATGTATCCACTATTTTTCAATAGAAGGTTATATTATACATATACCTAATATCAATAGCACCCCCCCCCCCCACGAATAAAGTTATATACAGGCTGAAGTATACGTTATTTGTGTGGGGCGACAACGTAGCGACATACAAGGCGGCTCAGTAGCGAATTTTAATCTGATCTGTCTTTCAACACTGCCTGCAGATCATCTGCATATTTGCAACTTATTTTCAATTCTTCCGACGATTCCGATCTGATATGTGCGACACCCTAAGGAAAAATCCGTACCGTACCGGCCGTTCCATCCGTACCGTCCGTCCGATGCCGATTTATGTGCGCGTACCATAACGCGGCGTTGAAGGATGGCGTGACGCCGCGTTCTAGAATGGCCTCTGTTTAATAGGGCCTCGATTTCATCTATGTTTGATGGTTTGAACCACTAGACATCTTGACAAAAATTGACGTAACGCTTTTGCTGAACCTGTCAAACAGGCCAGTTTGGTACAAACAGCTGAATGCTGTAACGCGGAGTAAGAGAACGACGTAACGCCGCGTTATGGAACGCCCTCTGTTTGACCGGGCCTTAAGGCATAATGCACCACGTTTAGTAAGGGTTGGCATTATAACCTGCATTTGGACGACTACGCTAAGAGAAGGAAACATGGCAAAATGTACCTACTGTATTTTAGTCAAAATGCTCCAGCGTTTAATCTAGACCAACGAGAGCAGGGAAAAATCGCACAATTGACTATATCACGGTACCTTAAAATTCTTCCCGGGATAATAAATGCTCAAGTCATTAAAATGTCATTTTTTCCCACTAGAGATACTGTAACTTATAGAATGCTGTTTGTTACAGAGGTTCCAATCCAGTGCGGATAGCAGCTCCTCCAGAATTGGCAGGCATGACGTTAGAGTCAAGATTAGTGTCCTACGATTGGGACAATCAGTTTGACAGTTTCCAGGAGGCGACGATAAAGGGATCCTTCAAGCCTTTATGTTGGTCATCACAGTCGACTTTGCTACCGGTAAGTTTTGTATCAGCGGCAAATCTACGTAAAATAACATTACGGGGATATTTTATGTGGCTATGAACTGCTGTTCCTTGGACAGCTTGATGTTTTGGTTGGTTGGCATCCTCAGCAGTTGTTACCAGTTGGGCGTGTTTCGAGAAACTGAGGAAACTCAATTCATCGGACCAAATACCTGCAACAAAAAAAATGGAGTCAAGTTGATTGACTCAGTACTTCCCACAGCTAATGATTTCATTCTATTGTTTTCCCATTACATGAAGCTATAGTCTGAAATCCCCTTACAACCAAATCATCGCCCACCCTCCCGCAAAAAACGTATTGTACAACAGAAAACTTTCGTAAATAGTTTTTTGCGTCTCGCTCCTTAGAAACTAGGATGCCACAGTTTCCATTCTGCATGCTTCAACTGAACGATACAAAACGATCAGGATAGGCGATAGTCAATTCTTTGTCGAAATTTCATTAAAATCAATTTAATAATTTTTGCTTTACGTAATATACATAGAACGAAATTAAGCAATACTCGTATATGTATACATTACAAAACTCCCTTGGTTTCTGTAATAGGCAGGGAAATGTTCGGATGGGCCTAAAAAAGGGTATTATGCCGATAGGTTTTTCATTCACAGGTCAATGGACAGCCCATTATGAATACAACAAATTTTGCAGTTTTCCAACCCCCCACCCCCCAACCACCCCAGATTTACCCCTACCCAAAGAAAGTAGAAAATGATCAGGAATTCCTAAAACACCTAAAAACAAAGTTTGAGGCGTTTTTATTTTTTTTTATTTTTTATTATTGCTGCGCCGCCACTGACACGATTTTTCCAAAGCATACGCGTTTTCCATTCTCGCCGCGGTAGTAATACTGTGACAAAATTTCATTAAAATCTATTCCATAAGTTTTACGTTACTCAATACAGAATGATCTAAAGCAATATTCCCATGTATTTATCAGAAAATTCTAAGTCCATTGGTTTCTGGAATACGCAAGGCAATGTTCGGATGGGCTTAAAAAAGGGTATTATGCCGCTAGGTGTTTCTTTTACAGGTCAACGGATAGCCCATTATGAGTACAACACATTTTTGAGATTTACAACTCCCCACCCCCCAACCACCCCAATTTCACCCCCACCCAAAAAAAGTAGAAAATGATCAGGAACCCCTAAAATACCTAAAAACGAAGTTTGAGGAATATTTTTTTTTTGTTTTTTGCTAATTACTCCGCCGCCCCTGCACCGATTTTCAAAATTATAAGAACCTTACCTACTATGACCCCACAGCATATTACTGCCCAAATTTCATTACAATCCTGCAGCGGTTACTGAGATTACGAGGCTAGAAAAACGCGCACAGACCGACAGACCGACAGACCGACAGACCGACAGACCGACAGACCGACAGACCGACAGACCGACAGACCGACAGACCGACAGACAGACAGACCGAAAGAAGTGACGTGCATTTTCGTTATGTAGGTATCATAAATCGCCCAAAAAGCGTGTTATCTCAAAATCGAAAATTTTCGCGATCACAATACTCCCCTCACCTATCGGTGTGGGAAGTAATTGTTACAAATGGAGCGGTCCTAGAAAAACTATGCACCTGGCTCTGTGAAATATTTTTCAGGGTAGATAAGGTAAAGCATTATCCGTGCTTTTGGAGCTGGTTTTTTATTTTTTGTGAAACTAGGTAGTTTTAAAATTATTCAGTAATAATTCTGTAACTCGATATACTTGCGGTAAATAAAATGTATTGTTGAGCCATAATTCATGGCGTTATTGAATGTGGGCGTTATCCAAAAGGATATATTGTTTCACTTTCCGCGAATTGCATAAATTTATAGCGCGTATTTCAGGGAAAATGTAATAAAACTGTAAATGCTCTTCCATAGACGGAGTTACAAATAGCTCTGAAAACTGTTGGAATATTTGAAACATAGAGTCGAAGACTATACTAAACACATTGGTTAGAAAACTCTCAGCTTAATAGATAATTTGGTCTTATGTTTTTTTGCATATTAGTAATTTTATAAACAAATGAAAATTTGGTTTTCGAATCTTTTGCGAGTAATTGTGAATTAATTAACACGGTAGTTCCAACGAACCAATAAAATGTATAGTAATAAAACAGTGTTCAAGCTACGGACACGTAAAGTACCTAAATGTTTAGACGACGTTCAAACCAACCAACTTGGCAGTACCGTCGCAGACAACCGCAGTTTACCAATAACCATATGGTGAAGTTCTTTGGGAATTAATACGCCTTGTGCAGCTCCTGATTTTGTTCGATCTATTGATTTTGCCATATTGTATATACAGGGTGAGTTTTTAGTACCGGCTCGGTCTATAACTCCACTACTGTAGAAGATAGCGAAAAAAGCTGTATATAAAAGTTGTAGCCACGGATATGCTCCTTGCTCAGAAAATATTTATGTTTATACAGGGTGATTCATAACTACGTGGTGATGCAAACATGCATTTTTTTAAATGAGATACATATATTATTCCATATTCAAATTCTACTAATGATTTCTGTTCTTAGTTATAGATCACCCTGTATAAATCAAGATGTTTTCTCAGCAAGGAGCATATCCGTTGCTACAACTTTTATATACAGGTTTTTTCGCTATCTTCTACAGTAGTGGAGTTATCGACCGAGCCGGTACTAAAAACTCACCCTGTATATATAACATATACCAAGATGAACTATTTAGTTTTTGTTTTTTTATCCTTGTTTCAGTGCTACCCTATTTCAAAACTTCAAAATAGGGATATATAAAGGCGTAATGTTACTCGTTTTCACATAATATCGTTGCTACCACTCGCCCGAACATTTTTCCCTTTAGCGCAGTAGTCATGTTCTAGAACATTTGATTAAGGTCTGTCAAGTACCTTTCGGTGTGTAGGAGAGCTAGATATACAGATCTTACATAGATACCTACACTGACTAAAATGAACGGCATAGCTCTTTCATGCCGCGGATACCATAAAATGATTAAAAATATGTTGACGCGACCATATTCTTTTTCTAATGTATGCATGATCTTTTTCCACTATTAAAATTACGGTCCATTCCGTGTAAGAACGTAACAGTGACGTCAGACAATTGATGACGTACAAGGCGTAGACAAAATGGTGGATGACATTGCTTTGAATCAGTGTCGTAACAGTTGTTTTCTCAAACCGAACTTTAATAATAGTATATTGCAAAAAATAGGTGCTTTCCGTCACAAGATATGTTTTCGGAGGCACTGGACCAAGGTAAATCGTAAAATCATACAAAACCAAAAACAAACCGCACAAGACAAGTCACTCACAAACGATTACCGATTGATGTCCCGCAAATCAATCTGCAGCGACAGCGATTTGAATGACAGCCGATCAGCTGATGATGCGTACACTGAGCATGTACGCAACAATAATAACGTCGCTAACAAGTTCATAGTTGGAATAGACCATAGCTGTCTATCGATTAATTTAAACCCAATGTATTTCTGATGATATTTTTCAATAACTTATGTGGGGTGAGGCTTAGTGGTTAGAGTCAAGGGTTCGTGACCGGAAGGTCCCGGGTTCGATTCTCGTTAGAGGCGGAAATTTATTTCTAGTTTTTTCAATAAAGAATAAATATCCATAAAAAAACCCAACGAGAATCCCCTCCTAAGCCTTCGCTGTTGACTTCTAATCAACAGTGCAGTTCATATAGTGGCGCCGAGAAACAGTAACAAAGCCTACACAGAACACGAACCAGAGCAGTCGAAGCCGATGACACATAAGTGAAAAAAATTACTTAGTTACATCACTGAAATTATGATCCCTTGCAGAATATGAATTGTTGAAACTTTTAGGTACGGTCATGGACCTATATCTCAGCCATTAGGGCAAATATCACTCGAAACGGATGGTATTGGGTATGATTTGTTTTTTAAACGTGCTGCATGGAATTGAATATATATTCCTGCCAATTATAATTGAAGTATGTGGTGAGTTATCTAGATAACAAATTTTCCTGTTTTTTTTTCATATGCCCAAACTGTAACAAAGAACAGATTGAAGGACTATATGATGTATTAATATCTATTATAAAGCAGATATGTCTGTATTCTCAAGACTACTGCTACAGCCGATTTCCGTTCGTCAAATAAAAGTGGCGTCAGGCATCCTCAATCAGTACTTCCCAAACATTATAGGAGCTAAGAAAAAAATTGGAGTTCTTCTATCCCTACACCATTTTCACCAAAAAAGTAGACATTAGTCAAGTACCTTTGAAACATCTAAAATTGAAATTTGGGGAAGTTCTTATATACGAGGGTTGCTCTATATCTCCGTCAATCCATCACTACGCAGACAGCTGTTTCACGCTTATTAGCGATCATCAGTGCGCCACAGGTCGATTGACCGAAATAGAGAACATCAGGTCTTTCATTTCTACCAGAGATCTGAAGCATGTGATAGCAGGCGACAGAAAGGTTCTGCCGGTGCGCCATCTGGTACCCGAAGGTAACGGCAAACAAAAGAAAATCGCTGCTAAACAGCCGCAGACTTCTTGGTGGGACGCCACGGCGCGTTTGCTTGGCCACCAGAGAGAAGAGAAGAAGTCTGCGGCTGTTTAGCAGCGATTTTCTTTTGTTTGTATCATAAACCAAGCAGGGGTTACTGAAATGACGCGGCTAGAAAAACGCCGAAAGAAAACAGACCGACAGACAGATAGACGGAAATGAGTGACGTGGATTTTCGTTATCTGGATACCATAAAACACCCAAAAGCATATTATCTTAAAAACGAAAACTTTCGCGATTACATAACTACCCTGTCTCCTATTCGTGTTGGAATCAAAATGTGGAAAACGATCAGGTACCATCAGTTTGCCTAAAAACGAAGTTTCAGCTGTTTTTATATTTTTAGTTTTTTCTTTCGCGCTACGAAGGGCTGCAAATTACGAAGCCAGCAATGAACTTCCGGCTAGCCAGTGGCATCTCTTTAACATGCGATTCTTTCAGTTTTTTCAGAAGTGCATGTACGTATGTTATATATTCGCTATATTTTGTTACAGAATACCGACCGCGACAGCCACTTCCCCAACATCACCAAGCCGTACGTCCGCTCAGAGATAGACCAGTGCAACTACCGTCGCTACAGCACCGAAGGGTGGCCGGGTGGCACGCCACTGATCGAGCTTGACGGCAACCACATAGAGGGCGCCACCAGGAGCAAAGTGTCGCGCAGCAGCAGCAGCCCCGCGGCCACGGCCGAAGGTTCGCTCGGACTCAGTCGGTACAATTCGGGACGACGGCGCGACGTTGCCAGCGCTCCTTTCACGCTGTTGTCGCTCTTCCTTATGTGCTGGTTCAATCGCTGATAAGTGCTGGTGAGGGCAGTTTTTTGTTATGTCGTGTTTTTACTAGTCCGATCGGCCAGGTTATTATCTAAGTACTGGATGATGGTGAGAGCGTAAGTGGTGGTTAGTTGTCGAATATCAAGGAGTGTTTGTTTTGGACATATTTATGTGCTCATTCTACATCCACAATTTTGAATAGTACCTGGTTGAAAAGTGCATACATTCTTGGACTGGCTCCAGAAAGTATCTGTAGGTAAAGTAGAATATCTAGTGAAAAACTGGGGTGCCAAATCCGAGACTTAAAATCGTTGTTCCTAGTTGTATCTACAATCGAGAACGTGTTTTTTCACGACTTGTATTCACGGAAATCTCAGATGCTTGACAACCGCGCACTTCGTCCAATATCAGAATCGGTCGTTGGAATCACTTGTTTCGTTTACGTGTTTAGTTTTCGGATCGATTTGAATCCATTTCGTGAGGTGGCGTGAAAGCTGTCAAAACCGCACTGAGTCTAAACTTCAAAACTCTCCTAACCTGACCCACAAATCTTACATAACCTACAACCTAGCAAACTTTTTTTTTGCGGACCTACCCAAGCTTTGGAAGTTTTGTGTGTTCATGATTTACACTATTTTTAGGAGTTTAAGGTTAAAAAATAAGCTTTCGGATGCGCAAAGTCAGGGTATGTATTCGGTTAAGAAGGCCTTATGCGCAGGCGCTGACTTGGTTTCAATATGGTTGGTATGATTTCAGTCTGACACCATCCACATTCGATCCAAACGAGCGGTATAGACTTTGAAACACAGTTCGGATTTGATCCGAATTTTGAGAGTTTATGTAGTATCCAAGACCAAAATCGAATTCAGTTCCAACTAAATCCTACGTGTAAATATACTCGTGTTAGAATGGTTTACATACGATGCAATATCCGCAGTTGTCAAGAGTGTGAGCTTTGTGCGTATATAGGATGCAAAACGATATGGCTTTGAGTGTAGCACCTGTGCTGTATCACTGCCATTCTTCAATAGTATTTCTTTGTTAAACTGTCAGAATTTTTCATTCCATGTACTACCTGCGTATATCCTGAAGGGTCTTTTGAAAGCCAAGCTCTCGCTTTGCTGTTAGTGATCGAACCTTTTCTCAGGTAAGATGTTTTGTCTACGGAGGAATAACTCTCGCTCTGAAGTCAATTCAAGATTTCATATCGTATATGAAAAAGAAATACAATGTAGACATTCATGTTGCATTCAATGGAGTCTGAAACAGAAAGTAATCAAAATTTATCTGATGACTCTTTCCAAGCCTTAGAAAAGTCGTAAAGAGTTTCTTGCGTTGTGACTTCCGTAATTAGTTCTTCAATTTAAAATGTTTTCAAAATTCGTGACATAATGTCTCAGCAATGGCCAAGATCTGCGTCGACACCACACTGAGCAATCGCACACGTTCGAACACAAGCCAGCAAAAGTTGCAAAAAGCAAATGTTGTCTACTGATTGAGTAAAATCGGGTGCAATTAACCAAATAACTTAAAATTCTGTTGTACTGTAATCTATACTGTATATCTATCTAATGTCCAGTGGGTGGAATAGTAAATACCTAGGCATTTTTGCGCCAGCAGAATCAATAAGTTCATTTCCTCAAACACACTATCACCAAGGGAACACCTTATTCTAATGAACGACCATGCTCTGCCAAGAACCTACTTATCCAAGCTTGAAGGCGTCAACACGTTTCGCTGACTGCAACAGCTGCTGGAAAAGCTTGAATACCCATTCGGAACCAGAAAGTACCTACACATCTGGACCATCCAGCCGTCTGATGCTGAATAAAGCCCGGATAAGACATGGCCTGGAGTACTGCACACATCCCTGAGGAGTTGTTGCCCCTACTACCCAGGCAAACAAACATCCACTTGACGCAAATCAGTTCGACTAATGGTTGACCCGACCTTAACGCGCCGCCTACAGTTGCTTTTTCAACGGCCTGCGGTTGGTAACCTCTGCGTTCGTTCTTTATACATCACGAACCGAGTTGTACGACCACACGTCCGCGAGAATAAACTTCCCCTAATATAACCTTTATATGGCAACCGAAGCACTCCGGTATTTAGTGTTTGCCTTCGCGGTTTGCCCACTTTGTCTGAACATCAAATGGCACGTCTTCATTTTACCATTTATGTCGGATATAGAGTATAATACTCTTCTACTGGTTGAAAAAATAGGAGTGAAAAATCTAAAAATAATTCGTTCAGTCGGTCAGTCGTTGAGCGTGTTGTGGGACAATTTGAAGGAAATACACGCATTCGCGAAATAATTTACATCCATTAATGGCAACGTATATCTTAATTTACTCTGAAACGGTCTCACGCCTCGCTGATGCACGGAAAGAAAGCAAATCACCTCATTACGATGCAGCGCCAATGTTGAGCGTGAAATAATACGTTTTGTCGTACGACTTTATGCAACACTACGAAAGTCTTTCCATAAAAATCAAGTTGCCAACGCTATCCGGCAATAATATCAGATACTGTTGTGGTATAACCTATATACCATTCAAAACCTGAAGAAGTCACTTTTAGCGTCGACAAATATATATTTTTGAAATATATTATTGACCGCACCCTAGGCGTTTATTAATAAATATTGCTCAAACCAACGCCGGCGTCGCATATGGATCTAGATTTTTTTTATAGCTAAGCAGACCGCGTAGGCAGAGCCTAAATACCAGAGTACCCCGGCTGCTGTGAAAGGGTTATGTTAGGGGAAAGCTGTTAACGCAGGATTTGAATGGGCCACAATACCCGCAGGCCCAATAAATACATCTCCTGGCTGTCCACTCCATGCCTTGGACACCCTGGGAATAAATGTGCAAATCTGCCTCTCGGTTCTTAATGTATAAAGAACCACCGCCTTGGGATGAGATGCCGCGGTCGCGCGGTTGCATCTGATAGGAGCGGTGAGCGGCGGAACGACAGAGGATAGCTCAGAGGAGCAGATTCCGTTTGAATATCGGTAGAAGAGTGAGAGGTCACCACCAACACGTCGGTGAGAAAGTGGCTGGAGGTGGCGCGTTAAGGCCGGACCGCCAATTAGTCGAATTGTCCTTCTCTGGACGGCATCTAGTATAGAGGGTAGTAGGGGCAGCAGCTCCCCAAGCATGAGGGCAATACTCCAGGCCAGGTCTTATCTGGACCTTATATAGCGTGAGGAGGCTACATGGTGAAAAGTACTTTCTGGCTCTAAATAGGTACTCAAGCTTTTTACCAGTAGCTGTTGCAATTGACGCAATGTGTTCGTGCCAGATCAGATTTTCTGTAATGTTGATTCCTAACAGCTTGAATGAGTGACTCCTTGGCAAAGCCCGGTTGTTCATTAGAACCTGGTGTTGGGTTGGGGACTTCTTGTTAGATAGCGTACAATACTCGGTCTTGGAAGCATTCAATTTTACCATATTCTTGAACCCCCAAGCGGTAATGGTATCGAGATCCCTTAAAAGCCAGTTTGAAAGTGAAGCTGCCACTGTCAGTCAGAATATATTGTGATCGACGTTTTTGTGGCTTGCCCTCCCTCCCACAAAATCCAAAAATAATTCGTTCTGTTAAGTTTATTGTATATAGGGCGGGGACTTAAGCCCCTCAGATCCAGGACTTCAGCCCCCTCAGACTCGGGTACTTAACTACGTCTATGGCACGAATCTGAAGCAAAATGATCTAAGGTGAGAATATCTGAGAAAATGTGTGAAATGCACGCGTCTAATAATGACGCAATGCACAACCTAGTCGAATTGTCAATTATAGAATTCCAGCTGATATCTGTCAATAGTGTCAACCCAGTCTTGGCAACTGTCCTATCTAGTTTCAACTGCGCTTGCGCAGGGCTCAAATTTAGTGTTATATTTGAGATTGTATCATACTGTTCCAAATTCTTTTCACTTTTTTGATGTAATTTTTGTTAAGAAATTGCAAATAAAATTTGATCGCAAATCTGATATAAAATTTGATAGTAAATTAAGTATCGTGTCATATTGTCCTAAGATACCAACGGTTCAGAATAAATGATCTGGTTTTGGAGTTGGCAGGTTTATTATTATTCGAAATGTTCCATTTACTAACGGTCATAGAAAACTCAGGCATGAGGTGTTGCCAAGTCCTTTCTGTTGGTGGATTCATCAGCATAGTCACAATGTCTTGACAGACATGTTGTGAACTCGTAAAATGCATTTACCCATTTTACGAGTTTCTCTTGGGATATCTTTAATGCAGTAGTTTCCCATTTGCTTTCTGCATCCTCATGCCGTTGACCAGATGGTATCTACTGGTTCATCCGCCTTTAGGGGCAATTTCTCACCCCAAGGACAAGAAGGTGTCCTGACTCTTCTCAACTCATCCACCCAACGCTGTTGGTTGAAGAGATGTTACTGTTTACACCGACAGTAGTTCGGTTCCTTTTAGTCGCCTTTTACGACACACAGGATATACGATGGGAGATATTCTAACCCGCCCCCACACGGGGGTTCGTGGATTACAGAGACTAAGTATTGATTGGTGATTATATACATATACGGGTCAGGTTACGGGAATTACAACCAATACTTGAGTTGATTCACTGGTTGGCATGATATGTCCATAAAATCTGAAATTCACATTAACTGGAATAAAAAAAGATTGAACAAAGTACCGACATAGATACGAAAAGCAGGAATCAGTCAGAGGTATCATTTTTCTTGAGTATTACCGATCACAAAGGGATTTTAGAAGATGCCGTAGGATGGTGAAGTTTTAGCAACTAAACTGCACAGGGCTGATACTTCGCTCAAAATAACCTCATGAAAATTCGTTACCGTGGAAATGACACAATGCCACAAATGCCTTGAAATGCCTTGTCAAATATTTGCTCGAAATAAACTTGTATAACTAATTAACCTGAAACTCAATTAAACAAAGTTACAAGAAACTTAGGTACGAAACTTCTCAGCAAAGCATTCATGACATTCAGTAAATTCCAATCTTTCAAATACCGTCGTAGTATTAGGTGCTGGGATTATACAATATCATTAGAGCAAATGAAATACAATCTTGAGAACTTTGGAAGCATTCCACGTCTTTCCGCAGAATTGATGGATGTAGGAAGTTCATTAAGATTCCTGTTGCACGAACTTAGCAAATGCCGTGGTAACGAAAACACGACCCTTTACGTTTCAGAGTAAACGGTCGGAAGTCTAAAGGCCACATCACCACGCAAATAACCTCCTTGATATTCAGTCGGCAACACTGCCACATTCGGTAACATCGCTGCGGCAACACTGCTTTGTATATTCGTCGGTCAGTCAAAGAAACTATCATCGTTAGCGTTAGCCCACTGAGGGCCGATTTCACGAAGGTCTAGGACGTGCTGGTGCATAATTTCACCTCAATCATTCGAAGAAAAATACTTGCGATGAAATGATTCAATACTTGTTTTGCGGGTAATTCATCTTAGCGAAACTCGAAATGGATATCTAGAGAGGCGTGAATCGATGGTGATTGACGTCCTGAGTCTAACGACACTATTCACAGACTGAGGAAACGCTCTAGTGAAAAACTACAGCATTTTAAAATATCATTACCTAACTTAACCAAACCGGTTGAGGTTTCAATGCTAAATGGGTGTTAATCGACATGACTTGGAGTCCTGAGTCGAACTAGGTCACTCCAAGACCGAGGAAATAGTCCGGTGAAAATCTACACCACTTTGAAATTTGGTAATTTTAACACATTACGTAACCTAACCAAATTGATATACGAGGGTTACAATTGGCATAGAAGTACGCTCTTCTGGTCAGGCCAAGCGAACGCGCCGTGGCGTTCCACCAAGAAGTCTGCTGCTGTTTAGTAGCGATTTTATTTGGTTTGCCGTTACCTTCGGGTACCAGATGGCGCGCAGGCAGATCTTTTCTGCCGCCTACTCTCACTAACCAAATTGGTCGAGGTAAAAAGGAGTGTTAGTCGACTCCGCTTGATGTCCTGACTCAAATTGTGTCAAACCTATACTGAAGAAACGTTTATTTTGATTCTCAATAGGAAATTCATCAAAAAAGCCTTCTGGTACCTATACTACTATTACTAGGCATACTATAAAAAAACTGAACAGGTTACAACCCTACCTGGGAGGGGGTCTCTTGGTTAGAGTATTCAATATACTCATTCGTTCTTTTCCTGGGAGGGCGTGGTCCCTGCAGACCTCCCATAGGGCAAACCTAATTCAACATAAACTCACCTGACATTTAGTTATTTTCTTCTATATTTCTCCAATAGCTTTAACATTAAAATTTAAAAGTACTCTTTTATTTCCTATTTCCAGATGCTGCGACTGGGATCGTTGTACTCTACTCTAAAAGGAATTGAAATGACGTTTCGTTTTTAGGTTAGATTTAAAATTTCAAAGGGACGCATATTTTCATCAGAGCGCCTTCTCACTCTCACATAGATCTCGTTCGACCTAGGACATCAAGACGAGTCGACTAACACTTGAAACCCACCAATTGAACCCATTTTGACCTCAATAACCGAACTGGTTGGGATAAGCTAGGTTAGGTAGTAAACTTTCAATGTGCCGTAGAAATTTTACCGGGACATCGATTGACACCCTGGTCGACCTCCATTTCGAGTTTCGCTAAAACCAACTCAAGCCGTATTGCGAGTATCTACCGAACTACGAAATAGTGGATTGAGAGATTTCCTTTGGAAAACCTAAGTACCAAATTAATTAACGCTGAGGGAGTTATACTGCGATAGGTATATGGCGAATGTGAATATATACTTCTCTCACAGTACCTCTGCTTTGCTATAGGTATATGTCTCTGTCAAAGGCAATCTATAAAAAATATTCCATATTATGTATTTCTTTGACTGACTGAAGCGCTGAATGAATTAGACCAAAGAGTCAATGAAAGCTCTTTAATTGAATGATGCTATAGCAGAAGTTGCCGTGTTTGGTCTGTGATGAAATTTAGGTTAGACTTTTTTGTTTTAAATTTGTATATTATGTGGAGAAAGTCCGGGAACAGTATATAATGTATAATAATAACAATAATTATCATAGTCACAATATTGATAATAATGACTTTATTGTTGAGTTGATACTTTGTGTAATTTTATGCAGGTATCTTAACATACAACTCAAAAGAAGTTTCATCTATAAAATACATAGAAAATTAAGGAGACGTAATTTTTTTGCAAAATCTAAACAATTTATTTTCTTTTTTAAATGTTGGGTTAGGAGTATGCACTAGGTATTTCAGACCACATCCGTTTCACTTAGTATGACTTTTGCAAAAAGATCCTCATCACAATGTAGTAAGTTACACAGTAAGTAGAAGGTTTTGCTCGAATTACCTTTAACTGGAAACAGTATTCTGGGATGAATGGTTATACTTTATATATATTAAACAAATGACATCTGGTTCAGATTTTGCTAAACATTTCAAGTCTTAACTACAGTTACTAGAAAAACTTCTTTGTTGAATACTTGCAAGCAAAGCAGAATTACACACTGTATTTTACAGAAGTATTCCCAAATATTTCTAAGTTTGCTTCATATTCATTATCCTATTATATAACTAGTAACCCGAAGTATGCAAACATGAAATGTTTGGGAGTTCTGCTGGGGCATAATTTAAAAAGTCTGCGGAAATTGTTGTATATTGGCTGTTTTCCTACCACTATGATTTCATGCATGTAGGACCTAAGGTATCAAATATACGACTATTATAAGCAATCCTATACTTTATGTTGTTTTAAAGATTTTGAGACTGGATTTCATATCATTGCGTGAAGTTTTTCTCAGTTATTAATCACTGATTGGCTGCTTTCCAAGATTGCAGTAACTCGTAGGATATAACATATAGTCGTAGGTTATACGGTAACCATTTCTGCATGACTAAAATGGAAAACCATAGGACACCGCGCATTTTATACGGAACAACTCAACTTAACTTAACTACTGTATGGCCATTGTAAGTTGACCAGCGCGGCAAGCGGTAAGGGGACCGGAAGGTTCTATCAGATCGCATTTCGCCATTATTAGGTCGAGCCTAAAAAGGGATAGAGAAAATAAGTGAAACAAGGACATTAAATATTGACTGCAATCCAATCACAATACTGCACCGCCTTTAACGCGGGGAAGAGAATCTGCTGTTGCCGGTTGTAGTTATAGATTTTATGCACTAGATAAATAGGATATTTAGGCCCGATTTTATCAACATGCATATTATTATTTAACAAAGAATTTAACAAAGCTTTTCTATTGGTTGTTATTTAGCAAAAGCTTTCTACTGGGTATTGCGGGCTAGGTTAATAAATATCGTCCAATAGTATTTTATCGATATTGAAAGCAAAACGTCAAAGCTGGATGACACTTTTCATCAAACTATTGTTGTAACATAGGCGATGAATGAAGTTTGGAGCTTGAGACGAAGTCAACGATCGAAATATCTTTTTGAATGGCTGAAATTAGATCACAAATCCCGGTAAAAAAGTACCGAATCCCAAATCAAATATGTACCGTTGAGGCGATCCCTTCGCCGAGATGGCGGGTGGCCGAGCGGCACGGTGGCCGACCACGCGTGCCTGTTTTGTGGGATGTGCTGATGGCTGTTGGTTCGAGACCCTGCCCGTGCAATTACTTTTTCCATTTTTTTTTAACCAAAATATTTATTGATATACGTTTTACTCGCGGTACTCAACGGTACATATTTGATTTGGGATTCGGTACCTTCTTACCGGGATTTGTGATCTAATTTCGACCATTCAGAGATATTTATTTCGATCGTTGACTTCGTCTCAAGCTCATCGCCTATGTTGCAACAAATATACATTTTAGTTACAACTGTTACAAGTATTTTCATGAAGTACGTCACACGGGTCGGGAGCCGTCGGCGTGTTTTCGGTTCTGGATTCAAAAACTCATTTTTATTTTCATATAACTTTTGGATTATTGCGAAAAGAAACAAAACAAAAACAGTTTAGTTGTAAAACTTATATTTGATCTCTCCATTTATCACAAAAAAATTATTCAAAACCCTAATTTTTTGTCATGATTATCATTTAGCAGAAGAAAAAACCAGCAAATCAAATGTACAGTTATGGCGGAATCTGATTGGTTGAAATTAGCAATTGCTAAACTTTTGATTAAACAAGAAAATGCAATTTTTCACCCATTTAGGAAGGAAAATCAGATGGAAAAGATACTAGATGGTTCATAAT
Source organism: Callosobruchus maculatus (assembly GCA_951848785.1). Classification (NCBI taxonomy): domain Eukaryota; kingdom Metazoa; phylum Arthropoda; class Insecta; order Coleoptera; family Chrysomelidae; genus Callosobruchus; species Callosobruchus maculatus. The sequence goes on along the minus strand of CATOUR010000081.1, from coordinate 2,655,218 downwards.
GGTCGATTTGTATATAAAACATGTCATTTTTAACCTTTTTGAGGTAAACTTCAAGAGAAATCAATAGTTTTCAGAGAACTTTGACAGATGCATGTTCTTGAACGGGCTGCTCTGATTGGTCAAAGCCTTTGTTAAAATGCGGCTGTTGATAAAATCGGCCCTTAGTATTACAAATTATTTACTAGTGGTAAAATTGAGTATATCGTTGAAACATTTTAATTCGAGACAGCATATCATTTTTAGTTTTGCTATCTAAAATAATTTAAAGAGCTATGACAATGTATTTTCACCAAATTCTTTTCGCTGGTCAATTTACTTTGACCACACAGTTTTAGTTACTTCAGTCCAGGACCCGTATCCATGGGCACAAAGCACAAACTTCAATATATTCCGAGATGCCACCATCTGAAGCTTCGATTTCCTTATGAATTTTTAGGTTTACGACTTTTTGGCCTAATTTTATCATATTTATATAAGTTTCTAAAAAAAAAAAAATATATGTAAGCGAAACCTAGCTAAAATGAAGTCTAAAATTCTATGGCGATACCATAAAGGATACTGAATGTAGGATTTTTTGTCTATGAAGGCATTTACTCATGATGAGAAAACAACCTACAAAATATTCAAATTTCAGACAATTTGACCGGAGATTTCTATATCTAGCATAGTACTTCTGTCATTATTGCGGGCATACTCAAATTGAATGTGCGTTGTACTTTACATCAAACTAGATAATAACGGTATAGCAATCACATTAGTCCTTGAGTAAATTATAAGCCTATTGATAAAATTTTCAGAGGAACGCTTAACATCCTTTTATCAATTCAGGACATAAAATAGCTCATACTTGATGAGTAATTATCTAGAACGTATAATCTACCACGGAAAAGCATTTAGTGTAGTTGATTTTCCGACTAATTATTTAAAAGCACTTTAGCAACGGGTTGAATTCCTAATTAAACTACCCTAATTGTATACGGAATTAAGTTGAAATGTTCTATCATAAAATCTATCGAATTCAAGTAGTGGATGAAAATTTTCTACGCAAGTACTATTTGTATTGTTTTCAAACAAAATATAATGCGTTTGGAAATTGTTTAGCGGCAAGTCTTGTGCAACAAATGTTCAGTTCTTCTGACTTTATAGGCTTTCTAATAGCCTTAGACATGACTTGACTAACCCTTGAGAAATCTCATAGTAACATGTGTTACTAAAAGTCGCTACTTATAACCCTATTTTCATTCAATCTGAATGAAACATTCATTTTATGGTAAGTTTTTGAGATAGACTGAGAGTTTTTGACAGACAATGGCTAATCAGCTAGTACTCACGTGATCGCCTATTCAACTGGTATATGTTGAATACTTGCAAACATACATACATTTCTTAATTTTCACACTGACAATGATCTGGAATCCAGTTACTCATCATTAAACAATACCCACGTGTGTCACAATGATATATATTTGCATCTCTGGAGATACCTTTGGTTCGATTTTTAGTGATTTTGATCAGACAATCTGTTGTAATGTTGTTCCAATGGGTAACAAACATGTCGAATAACTCTTTGTTAATGTATAGTTAATTTATCTATGTTGCAATATGTGTAAATAAGATATACTGATGAATCTAACTCTTGTAGCTGTGAAACTGATAACACTTTTATACTTCACTGAAAAACTGTAGCAATGTCGTACTTTAAACTTGTTTTTGACTTGATGCGTCTTTGCAAATATAAGAAAGTCATCGAATCGTATTTTATTTTTTATTTTTTCATGTAGGTACTTTTTTATGAGACAAGTAATGATTCTTCCTCATCTAAGTTATGTACACGTACTGCGAGTGAATTCACTAGACCTATCTTATGTTTCTGTTTTCACTTAAAAGCTTAAGCAGTTCTAGCGGTTAGAAAGATCTGCATGATGCTCTATCATTCTTTCATATATCCAGTAAGTCTGAATATTCCGAATCGTTATTTTGTAGCTTGCGATACTACTATTAAAGGATATTTGCTTTCTTATATTTGTGATCTGATATTTGGTATGACTGGTGCTTTATATTATCTTATTTCTGTATATAAATTATATCTTATTTATTTTGAATATTCCTCACGTACTGTGGAAATTCTTGTACAGTGTAGATAGTGTGTAATATATTTGATAAAAAACCTCGATGATCAATAAAATGCATAGCATTATTATTTAAACAGTGTTTTATTCCTTGTTACATATTTTTAAAAATAAGGGAAAACCAGACTCTAATCGAAGTTCTACAGATATACTCTCTAATGTATGACAAATATGTTGAAGGTGAATTGGCAATCATTATCTTCAAAACAACGAAGTTAAAGAGAAAAGCTTAATATCTAAATAAATAGCTTTTACCTCACCATATTTTGGAACTGACAAAAATGGATCATTTATTCACTTATATCCCTCATTACGATGTAGATCTTGAATAAGTCAACGAATTTACAGGGCAGGTACTATGGGGCGAACTCAGTATTGGCATTCTGCGGATGATGTCTACGTAATATGGACCAGATACAATACCTTTGAAGTAGAGATAGATATAATATCTACTTATCGAACGGATTCAATCTATATAAATGTTCGAATTAATCAGTTTAACGAAACAAGTCGATTTGGTTGATTTGGTGATTAGATTCTTAGCCTTGTAGGTATAGTAACAATCATTGTATATAAAGAAATACCAAACTTTAGATTAATTTTTCCGAAATAGCTATCTGTTTATTAACGATATATTTATAACAGTGCTCAAAAACTACCAAGTAGTTCATGTTAAGATTTTCGTTTTCCAACTTTTTCTTTGTAACACTAAATAGCCAAAAAGGAAAGTCAAATTCTTGTGACCCCCTACCCCTACAGCACGGGGAAAATGCCTAAACTTCTTATCTGTTTCAGTCAATTGAATAATGAGCTCTTTGAGGGGTTCAAACTTGTATGATAATCTCATCACAGGTTCAGATTATAGTATGCATGTACAGTGAAACCGGGTAGCCTGCTTTGTCTAGCACCGAACCGCTCGCAGGTAGAACCAGACAAAGTGGGAAACCTTGAAATAAAATCAGTACAGCCTGACAAGTGTAGCAAGAGACTTGGGAATTTCCTGCTGTCTCACACGCACATGTTATTTCATATCCTCTCGTCTCTTGCGATCCTTCTCTATTTCATATTTCTCACGGCTCTTGTTACACTTGTCAGGCCGTACATGCATATGGCATATAAGCCACTTTCAGCGCTGGTCGGCGCGGGTTCCCTGCTTTCGTACCCACAGCGGAAGCAGTCTACCTGCTTGCACTGTGTCTGCGCCCGTAATACCAATTAAGTGAATCAATTCGAACTACTCGATTATTTTTCATAATCGATTTTAAATATTTTAAGCCATCCATAGTCTGAAGTATATTGCTGTTTCCGTTGACTAAGTTAAATAAGTTCTCGTAATTGCGTTTATTAATCTCATTTCAGCTTCATGCGAATGGAATGAGTCGGTTACATAAATACAATATCCGAATATTTCACTGAATCGATTCAAAATATTTAGCCTCCCCTAGTATAGCAGTATACTGCTGTTTTTATTTTGAGAAAGCTAAAGAGTTCTCATAATCGAAGGAGACTTCTTCTTTCCTGGTCTGAAGCCGTTTCTTTAGTTAGCGTCCCTCGTTCAGTATTCATTAAATGTGATGCAACTTTTATCGTGAACTTCTTACTCCGTTTGTTTCTCAATGACGTTCTTAGTTTAAAGTAGAGACAAACGCTCTTTTGAGAAGTATCAGACAACGCTAAATACAAGATTTGCATGACATGAATTGTGTGAAAAGTTATGATATACATACATTGTGGGCAATTTTTTAGGCCATAAAGAATCCTTTATGAATACAAAAAATGTAGGAAAGAAATTATCCGAAAGCTCAAAATGCACTTTGTTTTGTGCAATGGAAAATGCTTCAATCAGTGCGCCGTGTGTCTGGATAAAAACTCTTACTGTGGCGAGGATTCAGTCTTGGAACACAAATCAAGCTTGTGAAAGAGCGGGGCGGAAACAATTTTATTATTCACTAACTGTTTAAGGAAAGTTATACCACAGTATATCCAATTATACAGTAGCGCAACTCTCCAGAATTTTGGTGATTCGCGCATAGCATCCCGCGCATCGTTCGCAGGACGTTTAGCACGGCGCCGGCGATCGCCTGAGTCGTGTTCAGTCTATGAGAGTGAAGGTAGTGTCTTTGACAGAGCCGGATTAAGGAATTTTGTGATACGCTCATATGGATATCGGGACGCGTGGAGTTAAAAATGTTGCACCGCAGTAGGCTGTATTAACAATTCCAAAAACTGTGACTATAGTTTTTTTAACTTTCCTCCAGATGCTGCCAGGTAAGCGATTCCTCCAATGTTTAATATGCTCCTTTATTACCTAATAATATTATAGCATAGCACCGTCTGTCTCTAACAACGTATGTCGGGTATTAGGGTAGCTGTGTGTGTGTATGTTTTTTTTTAGTTTTTAGATGAGTTAAACGTTACGGAGAGTCGTTCTTTAATTATGAGCCTAAAGTCAGAATCACAAAATTCGAAATAGGACATCCGATATAGCGGATTTAGCCATTTGGTTGGTTTGGTGGTTTGATTATGAACCTAAAATACATGGTAGACCTATTCTAAAAGCTAATTTCATGAACTATTTATTTTCTTCAACTAAGCATTGCATCAGCCAACTGAATCGATGGCCTTCAATGTCCAGCTTGTACGAATACAATCTTTGAGTCGTGCGGATCACAGAGAGATATTTGGGCCGAAGCCACAAATGTGCTGACTGGCTCTTGTCGGTGGCTTCTGGCTTTGTTTTTTTCCATCTTTGACTCCTCAGGTTACACCGCAGAAACACGTGTCGCTTGGGTTACCATCATTCAGTTGTTTTGCTCCTCAACCTCTTCCTCTTTTGCGGTCACGCCCCATTATTTTCTAAGGTCTTTGGTTTTTTTACACAAAATTACTATCATATCCCCTTCTTGCTCCAAAGATAAATTATAAGCATGACGCACAGCCACTTGTTATTAGCTTTCCTAATAATTTCTCACTGTTTCCTCACAGCACAACAACGTTCGAAAGATCTTTCACGACATATAACAAAATGAATGTGATTATGCACTCCAACATTATGAAATTTTAAGCAGGAAGTGAAGTTCATTTTGATGGATGCTCAAATAGAGTTCACAATAAAAAGAATCGACATGCTAGTTTCAAAAATATATCATTTTCCTCTATAAACATGGATTATTTTTTTCGATGTGCCTATTTTTATGTAATATATAAATACAGAAGGAAGGGTAGTCTTGGTAAACTAGATAAAAAAACAGTTTTGCAATTCTTTTATGAATAACGACCAGCTAAGCATATTTTATCGTTGTTATAAACATATTGATCATTATTTTTTATATATGTACACCTAACAAGTTTTCATCGGTTTAGCTGTTTGCCACGTTTTCGTACCTTAAACGTTTTTCTATGATGATTGATGAAGATAAATTTAAAGTTTGTGGGATAACTAGACATAAATGTTATTTTGGGTGCTACCTATATACCCATATTTGAATCATATAAGATATTATAAAGTTTTTATATTTATATAAATGATTAAGATTAATTAAGTAAGATAAGATAAAATAAAGTTGAATAAATCTCGCATTTTTGTAACTTACTTACAAATAATAAATCCACCTATTTTCTCGGAGTTAACAATTTTCTTTCATACACCGACTATTTTTTGTTTTGCTTCTAAAAAAAATGATGAATTAGAAGAATCGGTACAAAATATTTTCACGTACAATAAATGCGAATCCATGGATATAACTTACAAATTGTAATTCAGAATTCCAAAAAAACTGCCTAACCTCGATGAAGAATATCACATTACCACACTGCTCTCAAAATTTACTCTATTTACGAGATATATCGCGTCCACTAAACTTATTGCAACACAATAATTACGCTTCTTCACTCTATTATTGCTAAGCCGACCCTGTGCTCAAAACGTAAACGGCAATACTGCATTGTCTGCATGATTTCTAGGGAGTTGCGCTACTGTGTAATTGGATATACTGTGGTTATACCTAAACGTTCCCGACTATCTTTCAAACTAGAGACTGAAAATTTGTCAAGCAGAGTGTCATGGCGGAAACCGGATATTGGATATTGTTCAGTGGCCTTAAAACATAACCATTTTAGAAAGCGCCTCTGTACTGCTTCAAATTGCATAATACATTTTTGATGATGCATATTCGAGGGAAGGTCATACCAACGAGTAACGAAGTATTTTCAACGCATGTCTTCAAAGGCAACACTTGGATAGGTCCATGGAGAAATATATCATCCAAGTTCATTTTTTGTAGTGTGGGCAGTCAGACATACAGGTTGTTCGCAAAAATCCCCATCCTGTCTATCTCAGAAAATACCGACCGGAGAAAGAAATGAGTATCAATTCATTCAGGCAGGTGACCTTAACCATGATCTTGATCAAATCAATTTTTTATTTGCGAACATTTTAAATTCGCATGATATTGACCATGACTTGAAGGCCACTTCAACGTCAAGTCCATTTTATGAAATAAGTCACCATCTTTTGAGACCCTGGATCAGTAATGGATCTTGACTCCACTGCCTGGGTCACTGATTAATTGCATTGAGCTTCAAGATCAACTACAAGTCTGTTATCGGTTTGGTAGGCAAGTTACATCAGTCTTTCTGTGTAACACGTTCTATCAAAATTAGGTGTCTCGCTTTATTTCGACCTTGCGATAGTTTTCAACGTCACTCGCAACTTGAGAAATTTTCCCTTTTCCATTTCTATCAGGAAAATGGATTTGACCTGTGAGTGACCTTCAAGATCATGACCTTATCATGATCAAGGCAATCCTCGGATTTCAAATGTTTTGCTCTTTAAATTCGCGCGAAGAAAGATCTCATTCAAACAAATCGACTTGACCTTGAAACCTTCAAGCTCAAGGTCAATCCACCATTGAATTCGACTGTCGACTGTGCGAATGAATTCCTACAAAGCTTTGACTGTGTTATTTTTTTGTGTGGTAACTGTTTACTGAGGTAGAGGGGAACTTGAGAACTTTTTGAACATATTTGTAGTGTTCCGTGATGCCAGTGCATCCTTAACATCGATCACTCAAAACAACTTGTTTATAACTAGAACAGATCTTAAATTTAAGCCTAATAAAATTATCAAAAAAGCCAGGGAGCATTATTTTCCAGCTTTTATCTGCTTTGGGAACTATACTAAGGCGTTTGATAACGTAAAGTGGCCTAACCTGTGCGAAATCCTTTTCTCTATTGGAGTTTCTTGCCACCTAGTGTTTCTCATAGAGCAACTCCATGAGACTCACTCGGCTTGTGTACGGATTGATGGTAACCTGTCTGATCAAACCGTAACCAGAAAAGGAGAGAGATGTGTATTGTCTCCGATGTTATTTAACATTTAGTCTGAATTTGTGATGAGACAGATATAGGACAACTGGAATGGCGGTATAAATATTGCGGAAGCAAAATATCCAACTTAAGATTTGGTGACGGTACTACCCTTATTGCTGCTTCTCAGGAAGAACTAGTAGCTCTATTAAACGTCTTAGAACAACACAGTGCGGCATATGGTATTGGTATTAACTACAACAGGATCAAGATTATGATCGTAGATAGAGAGCACGATAATAATCGTGGAATAAAGTCGTAGGCCATTGTCAAGTAGTTCAAAGTTTTGTGTACCTCGGTTCTTTGATCAAAAATTCGGGTGGTTGTGAAGATTAAAATCGACGGCGGCGCATTCAACAGGCACGGATCGCCATGACAAAGCTTACTAAACTATGGCGTAACATCACTAAAGCTACCAAAATGTCGCTGGTTCAGTCTCTTGTGTTCTCCACATTTTTGTATGCGTTGGAAACTGTTAAAAAAGCAGATCGAGCTCGCATAGATGCTTCAGAAATGTGGAAGTGGAGGAGAATCCTGAGAGTTCCTTATACCGCCCATTGAACTGACGTCTCCACACTGAATGAGGTCGGTAATCCAAAGAGGCTATCCTCCATAGTGTGACGACAATGCTTACATACTTCAGACATATTCACAGAAGCAATAATAAGGAAAAACTTGTAGTTAAGTGTCATGCTCCGAGTGGGTGGCGCCGTGGCCGTTCCCCTACACGCTGGGTAGATACGACAAAGGAGTTGCTGGTTATGAGTATCAAGAGCGCCACTGAACTGGCAGTAAATCGCGAGCGACGGCGACTCTAGTAACGACTTAACGCTTTTTACGAGTTCACAACTTATCTATTAGGACATTGTGACTATGAAGCAAAAAAACATAACTACTCACCGAATACTCCCATTTCAATCTATCCCTGAAAATCCAGAGTGCGCTGTTGTTATTGTTCAGCATATTTTTCAGTTATTTGAAAGCTCTGCATAACTTCCGGCATGCAACGCGTACGTCATATAAATTCCGGGAGTTACGGTTATGTAAAACTCCGGGCTGCGAAGCGCGCTGTGGCCACCTTCCGAACTTACCAACTACTCCCACATCAGACATAACTTCTTAAAAACGTGCTTTCTTTGAGAAGAACTTCTTCGTTCTCCGAAAACTTTAAAAGTATTATTAATCCTGGAAACGAAAGGAGTATATTTTAAAGCGCTGTTTGGTAGGCTATATATAACCCGTTACAAGTCTGGTGAACCCTCTAAGCTCGTATAAAGCTGCATTATGACACTTCCGCGTTATGTCAACCAGTGGCGTAGTAAAATGGGTTCCGTTCCTGTGCTTGAGCAGGGACCCAGCTGCAGTGCATCTTTTTTCACACAGGAGATAGACTGTACGGTTCTTATCGTCATAATGTTGCTGCAAAGCGTGCAGGCAAAGCCTAAATACCCAGAGTACCTCGGCTGCTACGAATGGCTTACGTTAGGGAAATACTGTTGGTGCAGATACAAATACTAGGAGGCTCAATAAGTGCATCTAATGGCAGTGCGTTCCAAACTCTAGACATCCTGAAAACAAAGGTGCGGTTGTACCGCTCGGTTCTTGAGGCAGAACGACCGCCTTGGGATGTAGATAGAGGGCAAGTCGGGTGTTATCACTGTTATCCAGATGGGAGTGATCCAGTATAGGTCTACGATGCTTCACTTCCTTCTCAAACTGGATTGACTCTCCAGTATTCTAGGCAGGTGGAGTTTGTTTAGTTTCCGTCTTTTAGTAAACAAAACATCAACGGTTTTGCAGGTGTTTATCGGCATTTGTTCCCTCCTGTACCAGCTGTCGATTGTGTTCAACGCTTGTTGAAGAAGTTCACAGACAGCCCCTTCATACATTCCTCTGACTAGGATAATTAGATCATCCGCGCATAATCAGGTCGTTCAACAGGTCATATACCAGGATCGTCCATAAGAGGGGTTAAAGCACCCCACCCAGAGGACATCCCCTAGCGGGCCTTAACATGATCGGCTCTTCATGCAATAATGTTCAGATGTTCCTGTGAGCCGACATGCTTCCGATCTAGTCACATGTGATCTCCTCCACGCTTCGTTTTACAAGGGCAACTTAGATCGAGAGGCGCTCTTTTAATATCTAGAAAGGCACTCAGCGTGAATTCTGTGTTTCCGTTGATTTGTCTGCCGTGTACGCGTATTGGTGAGGATTCAATGGTATTTCCCGTAGTGCCTCCTCCCTGATGTGCTTATGCATGATTCTTTCATGAGTTATTGACGATGTCACAAATTATTTCAAACCGTATCCGATTACCGCGGTAACTAGTAATATCATAATGCTAGCGTAGTTGATTGTTCGCCCGTAGGTGGTGCTCCAGGTGTGCATCTTTGGGTACATATTAGCGAAAAAGTATATCAGACTATTTTCAATAATTTTTTTCACGAGTTATGGATAATGTCACAAATTATTTCAAACCGTATCCGATTACCACGGTAACTAGTAATATCATCATGCTAGCGGAGTTGATTGTTCGCCTGTAGGGACTGCTGCACGGGTGCATCTTTGGGTACCTACATATTAGCGAAAAAGTATATCAGACTATTTTCAATAATTTTTTTTCATGTGTTATTGACGATTTCACAAATTATTTCAAATCGTATCCGATTACCACGGTAACTTGTAATATCATAATGCTAGTGGAGTTGATTGTTTGCTCGTAGAGGGTGCTGCAGGGGTGGACATTTGGATACATATTAGCGAAAAAGTATATCAGACTTAATAAACAAAGATATTGGAGGCGGCGTGATCAAGGGGGTGATCATTTCCGTACATCATTAAGCTAAAACGTATAAATATCTTCAATAATTTTTTTTCACGATTTATGGATCTATGGATAGAAGTATGTTAAGCAGATGAGATGGAAGGAATTAAGTACAGATGCATCTACTCCAACTACCTTCTGTATGAAGACAGTTCTTCCTAACGCCCATCCTAGTGCATCCTAGTGGATGGGCGTTAGGGTTGTTCTAAAGATCTTTACCAGGACCACCTCTTTGCATAAGAGTCGGAGATACGCCATCCTCCCGGGGAAACAGTATCTGCATTTTTCCTGCACCGGTACTCTGTAACTCAGAAACGTGCTTCTATGCACTATGTACTATGGCAACGGGAGGCTTCGTAAATATATCAGCGTAGTAGGCACGTTGTGGTAGGAATCCGCAACTGCCCGATAGTCATGGTCGTTATGGTGATAGAAACAAGTCTCTATCTATAGGCTACAGGGTACCGGCGCAGTCCTTCTTAGTGGGGCGATTACATCGTCCGCATTCCTGTTTTCCAGAAATTGACTACCTGGGAGGTATTTCTGTAGCATTTCCTTACCAGAGTCCGTATAGGTACCGCCTGGTCTTTTTATTAAGGACCTAATTTTGCTGTCTGGATCTATGGGAAGAATTTGTTGAATTCTAGTACCTCTGAAGGTAAATCTAAGATACCAGGGTATCACAGCTCACAGCAAACATCAAATTTGAATGAGAAATCAAGTGTCAATCCAGTTGTGCTAAACATATTTCTATACATATATCTGACTGAGAAGAAAGGTAAGGATATTTTTGAGACTGCTAAGGATCGCGCAACAACGGGTGCATTGTGGTTCTCAGAATGATAGATAATGGAAGCCTTAATCCTCTCCCAAACTTCTACATGCCACACAACAACCATCAAACACGTTCTGAAGTATCCGGGAGAAAAAAAATGCTCATCGAGTACCTCAGAAAAACCACGTTATTGCGCCGTATAAGCCGTTTTCTTGTATAGTTACTTGGAAAGTTCCAAAAATGTTCACGCTAGTTTTGGCATTCGACTGTAAGTTACAACGGCTGGGAACGAAAGTCGATTATGTTTATTTTCGACATGCAGAATATGCGAAGCAGCGGTTACTGAGATTACCCGGCTAGGAAAGCGCCAATAGACAGACAGCCGATGACTTGGATTTTCGTTACGTAGACACCATAAGACACCCATCTCAAAAGCGAACATTTTCACAATCACAATAATGCTTCCCTATCCCCTAATGGTGTCGGGAGTTAAATATGGAAATGATCGGGAACCTTCTGATCGCCTAAAACGAAGTTTGAGCTTTTTTATACTATTAGCCTTTGATTATTGCTGCGCATCTACTGATACAATTTTAATCAAAACCATACGCGGTTTCCATCTTTGCAATGGTAGTAATACTGTGTCAAAATTTCATTAAAATTAATTCAATCATTTCCAAGTTACACAATACAGAACGATCTAAAGCAATACTCGTATGCATAGATGTCTAGATTTTAAGACCCCTAGTCTCTGGCCAGCAAGGCAATGTTCTTCTTCTTCTTAGGGTGCCATCTTCTTACGAAGGTTGGCGACCATCATGACAATTTTCACTTTATTAACTGCGGCTCTGAATAATTGTGTTGTGGAGCAGTTATACCACTCCCTCAAGTTACGAAGCCACGAGATGCGTCTTCTTCCTACATTGCGTTTGCCATCGATTTTTCCCTGCATAATGACATGAAGAATTTGATATCTTTCACCTCTCATTATATGGCCCAGGTATTGTAATTTTCTTATTTTAATTTATTTCGTCTTGGAGAGCTGTCTTAAAACTTCCTCGTTGGTAACATGATCTATGTACGATATTCCCAATATTCGCCTATAAAGCCACATTTCAAAAGCTTCTATTCGTTTGATCATGGTTTCTGTTAGTGTGGCTGCCTCTATACCATATAACATAATAGAGAAGACATAGCACCTCAGCATACGAATCTTGAGTTCCTTGCTCAGAGACTTATTACAGAAAAACTGTTTCATTTTTATGAAGGCATTCCGGGCGATTTCTATCCTTGTTTTTATTTCTACATATGAGTTATTATTACAGTTGATAACTATTCCGAGATATTTGTAAGGCAATGTTCGGATGAACCCAAAAAAGTGGGTTATGCTGCTAATACCTTTCCAAACTTTCACAGTTCACACAACAGTCATCAAATACATATAGATAGGAGTATCCGGGAGAAAAAATAGATACCCATCGAGTATCTCAGAAAAAGTACGTTATCGCGCTTTATAGGCTGTTTCCTTTCATGATTATTGGTAAAGTTTTAAGAATGTTCACGCTGGAGTTGTATGCATATTCGAACCTGACATGAGTACTTTTCGCCTTCGATCCTAAGTTCCGACCACCTGGAACAAATGTCGATTATGTTAATTGTCGAAACGGGAAGCAGCGGTTACTGAGATTGCACGACTAGAAAAGCAGACAGACAGACGGCAATGATTTGGATTTTTGGTATGTGGATATCATTAAACGCCCAAAAATCGTATTGCCTCAAAATAGAAATATTTCCCGATCACAATACTTTCCAATCCCGCAGTGGGAAGTAAACTGTGGAAAACGATCATCAGGAACTTCCAAATCGCCTATGCACGAAGTCTGAGCTGTTTCTATATTTTTAGTTTTTGACTATTGCCACGATGTCTAATACAAACCGTACACGCTTTCTACCCTCGCAACGGTAATAATACGTAATACGTAGTAGTAGAAGATCCGAATATAAGACGACCTTCACCGAACTGGTTAATGGATAAAAAGCATTTTATATTAAATTTAGTATGTTAAGAAAAATATCGCGAGTGGGTTGGCTGAAAAATTTCAATCCAGGATATGATTAAACAAATATTGAAAAATTAATTTTTTTTAACTTTTCACTGGTTTGGTTAATAGACAAATCACATACCAATCGAAAGTATGAAGCCCATAGAATATGCAAACGTTAGGTTGGCTACGTTTTTCCCATCCCAACTATAGGGTAGGCAGGTATAAACAGGTAAATCAATAATAGTAATTTGCACCGGTGTGGTTGATGCATGAAACTTATATCAAAATAAAGATAATTTAATTGCAAACACGTCGATATAGGGTTGTCTGCAAAAAATCAGTCTGGAATTCCGGTTGTCGAATTTTAAAAATCAAAATAATGCCTCCAGTGAATACGTGCGCCAGAGAGGTCCGAGCGAACTATCCCGTGTATTAAGAAAATGCGAGTGTCATGTGTCTGTGAAATTGCAAAGGATAGCGATACACTCGTAAATGCTGTGCATCGTTGTATTGGAACAGTTTGCCTTATTCTTCTGAATTGATTGTTGTTATTTATAAACATTAAGTTGTGATAAAAAATGGCTAAAAAGCGTTTTCTATGCAACTCGGACGATGATGTTCTTGATTTTAACGACGAAACGTATAAAAACTGTTCGCTGAAATTAAATTTTCGTAAAAAGAAAAATTTTAAAGACAGTGGCGTTGAGTTAACCAATGCATCACTCGATTTTCTAGGTTATCATACCACGTGCTACAAAAAAGTGACTGCTTTGGGTAAAAATATAATGAAGAGTTTAATAACTTCCTTGGTGAGAATACGGTAAGTGCATAATAGTTTAACCTTCAAAACTATCTTAGCAAATACATCTTTTAAATTTTTTAAATTGTGAAATAATGACATGGAAGATTCATAAATTTATACTTTTTTGATTATGTTTCATTCAAATAAATCATTTCAATTTCACGGACGCATGGCATGCGCACTCTCTTTCATTCAATGGCCGAGCTACACGCAGCTGCTATGCTGCGTCCTTTGTTAATACACGGAATAGTTCGCTCGGACCTCTCTGGCGCACGTATCCACTGGCAGCAATATTTTGATCTTTAAAATTCGACAACCGGAATTCCAGACTGATTTTTTGCAGACAACCCTATATCGACGAGTTTGCAATTAAATTATCTTTATTTTGATATAAGTTTCCTGCATCAACCACACTGGTGCAAATTACTATTATTGATTTACCTGTTTATACCTGCCTACCCTATAGTTGGGACGGGAAAAACGTAGCCAACCTAACGTTTGCATACTCTATGGGCTTCATACTTTCGATTGGTATGTGATTTGTCTATTAACCAAACCAGTGAAATGTTTAAACAATAATAATTTTTCAATATTTAATTAATCATATCCTGCACTGAAATTTTTCAGCCAACCCACTCGCGATATGTTTTTTAACATATTAAATTTAATATAAAATGCTTTTCATCCATTAACCAGTTCGGTGAAGGTCGTTCTATTATATTCGGATCTTAGACTATAAGTTATAAGAACTTCATTAAAACAAATTCCATAATTTCCAGGTTACACAATACAGAGCGCCCTACGCCAATACATCAGAAAGTCCCTTGGCCTCTGTAACAGCCAAGGCATTCGGATGAACCTAAAAAAGTGTACTGTGCTGCTAATACCTTTCCAAACTTTTACACTTCACACAACAGACACCAAATATGTTTTGAGGTATCCGGGAAAAAAAGCCACGTTATCGCCTCTTATACGCCGTTTCCTTTCATGATTATTGGTAAAGTTTTAAAAATGTTCAGGCTGAAGTTGTATGCATATTCGAACCTGACATGAGTACTTTTCGCTTTCAAACCTAAGGTACGACCACTTGGAACAAATGTCGATTACAATGTTATTTGTAGAAACGGGAAGCAGCGGTTACTGAGATTGCACTGCTAGAAAAGCAGACAGACTGACGGAAATGATTTGGATTTTCGGTATGTGGATATGATAAAACGCCCAAAAATCGTATTGCCTCAAAATACAAATATTTCGCGATCACAATACTTTCCAATCCCCTATCGGTGTGGGAAGTAAACTGTGGAAAACGATCATCAGGAACCGTACACGCTTTCTATCCTCGCCACGGTAATAATACGTAAAATGTAAGTAATAAGAACTTCATTAAAATAAATTCCATACTTTCCAGGTTACACAATACAGAACGACCTACACCAATACATCAGAAAGTCCCTTGGCCTCTGTAACAGCCAAGGCAATGTTCGGCTGAACCTAAAAAAGTGTACTATGCTGCTAATACCTTTCCAAACTTTTACAATTCACACAACAGACACCAAATATGTTTTGAAGTATCCGGGAGAAAAAGCCACATTATCGCCTTTTAGACGCCGTTTCCTTTTATGATTATTGGTAAAGTTTTAAAAATGTTCAGGCTGAAGTCGTATGCATACTCGAACCTGACATGAGTACTTTTCGCTTTCGATCGCAAGTTACGACCGCCTGGAACAAATGTCGATTATGTTAATTGTCGAGACGGGAAGCAGCGGTTACTGAAATTGCGCGGCTAAAAAAACGCCAATAGCAGACAGAGTGACGGAAATGAGTGATTTGGGTTTTCGGTATGTGTATACCATAAAACGCCCAAGAAGCGTACTACCTCAAAATATAATTTTTTCGCGATTATAATACTTTCCTATCTCCTATTGGTATGGGAATTAAAATGTGGAAAACGATCAGGAACTTCCAAATCGCCTAAAAACGAAGTTTGATCTGTTTTTATATTTTTAGTTTCAAACTATTGTTGCGCCGCCACTGACACGATGTCTGAAACAAACGGTATACACGCTTTCCATCCTCACAACGGTAATAATACGTAATACATACGTAAGTAACCAGAATTTCATTAAACAAATTCAATAATCTCCAGGTTACACAATACAGAACGACCTAAACTAATACATCAGAAAGTCCCTTGGCCTCTGTAACAGCTAAGGCAATGTTCGGCTGAATCTAAAAAAAGTATACTATGCTGTTAATACCTTTTCAAACATTTACACTTCACACAACAGACACCAAATATGTTTTGAAGTATCCGGGAGAAAAAGCCACATTATCGCCTTTTAGACGCCGTTTCCTTTTATGATTATTGGTAAAGTTTTAAAAATGTTCAGGCTGAAGTCGTCTGCATATTCGAACCTGACATGGAGACAGACTTAGCCTTAACAGCCTACTACGGTATGTTTCACTCTGTATTAAATTATGGAGTACTTGCTTGGGGTAATGCTTCCCATTCCCAACTGCAGAGAATTTTTTTGGTACAGAAGGCAGCGGTACGCGGCATAATGAGGGCTAGTCATGACGAGCATTGTCGTCAATTCTTCAGGAGCCTCAAAACTATGACTGTTTTCGCTGTAATCTTGTACCAGCATTTAATACATACAAAAAAACACTTAACCAATTACTACACCTTATCAGAGATTCATGGGTACAATACTCGTGGCAAAAACAAACTGGTACCTCCAAGAAGTAGAATTAACGTAGCCAGAAGTCTGGGAGTTGACTTTTATAACATACTTCCCGAGAACGTCAGCAACCTGCCACTAAATGCTTTCAAAAGAAAGGTTAAATCCATTTTATTAGAAATCGCTCCCTACAATTTTAGTCAGTTTAAAGAATATTTTTAGAAACTAAATTTGTAGTTATAAATAATGTTCGACTATATTTTAACTGTATTTTAATCTGTAACTGTTTATTTTATTGTTTTTAATCTGTGTCAATGTACATGTATTTAATTTTATTATGATTCTTACCATGATAGAGGTACACAAAGACTCATATTTATTTAGTATGTACATATGTTTAACCTAACTCGCCAATAATGTTTTATACATTCACTGGTATAATAAATATCTATCTATCTATCTATCTATCTATCTATCTATCTATCTATCTATGTGGATATCATTAAACGCCCAAAAATCGTATTGCCTCAAAATAGAAATGTTTCGCGATAACAATACTTTCCAATCCCCTATCGGTGTGGGAAGTAAACTGTGGAAAACGATCATCAGGAACCGTACACGCTTTCTATACTCGCCACGGTGATAATACGTAATACGTAAGTAATAAGAACTTCATTAAAACAAATTCCATAATTTCCAGGTTGCACAATACAGAACAACCTACACCAATACATCAGAAAGTCCCTTGGCCTCTGTAACAGCCAAAGCAATGTTCGGCTGAACCTAAAAAAGTGTACTATGCTGCTAATACCTTTCCAAACTTTTACACTTCACACAACAGACACCAAATATGTTTTGGAGTATCCGGGAGAAAAAGCCACGTTATTGCGTTTTATACGCCATTTTCTTTTATGATTATTGGTAAAGTTTTAAAAATGTTCAGGCTGAAGTCGTATGCATATTCGAACCTGACATGAGTACTTTTCGCTTTCGATCCTAAGTTACGACCGCTTGGAACGAAAGTCGATTATGTTTATTTTCGAGACGCAGAGTACGGGAAATGCTGTGAATCTGCATAACTTTACGAGTTGGATTTCCCAACCTTTTGGGGATTCCCAACTATTGAATTTCCTTCGGGATACGATAGGCTACAATTGAATTTCAATGCATGAAAGGACGGTACGAGGAAATGCGTATACCGAGAATAGCTTATTCGAATCGACAAATAATTACCTGTGGAGGAAAAGGATTGTAGATGTGTTTTTGCCAGAGAATAGGTGAACTGTATAGGTAATGCGGACATCGTTTCCTGGGCAGATGTGTTATGTATCGCAATCTCAGACATTTGGCACGACGGAGTTTGGTGAGAAGTGACTATACTCTATAAACCTTTATTATCTAAAGACATCAACCTATACAACGGATGTATTTGCTTTGCAGAGAAAATACATACTGATGTGCGACCATCGTAATTTGACCAGCGCGACCTGAGGTTCCCTCAGGTAGCGATTATTATTATCAGGCCGAGTATAAAAAGGGGTAAGAAACTCAAGTGTAACAGAGACATTATAAATATCATCTGCTGCGATTATCCAATCCAGATGCTGGATTGTCTTTAAGGTGGTGGGGAATAAGATCCGCTGCTGCCGATTGTAGTTAAGGGTATTAAGTAAATATAAATTATCTGCCATTTCCTTTATATACAGAAATCACCTTTTTGGATTTTTAACTGCAAGTCGAAAATTTGAGTCATAATTAACAGAACGTACATTTTTCACATTACACTACAATTTTCATGACTTTTATCAAAGTTACGAAGCCGATTATTTTATGTATAAATAGTAAACTCTTGGAGATTAATTAGCAAAAAAGATAATTTGAAAAAGTCTTTTAATTTTTCTTTTGGAGCCGGTTTAAGTTGTCGAGGTAGAGAATACTTCAAAATTCAGAAAAAAATTCATAACTCGGAAACTACAAAAAATTGCATAACATATATGGGGGTGATTCAGATACTTCTAGGTGTGCTCTATCTCTGGACTTCCGCTTGACACTATTTTTTGGGACACCCTGTATAAAATAGAACAAGTCGACAAACAAGTAACTTCGATGGAACAGGATGATTTTCTAGATATCAATAGATTATGTTAAAGCTTCAGTAATATCACAACGTTGAGACAAATAAAAATATCAGATGGCCTGAGATCAAAAAAGTTATGTTTAAAAAACAAAACCCAGGAAGCAGTACGACTCTGACTTTGAACCCGTAGCCCTTCATCTAAAGAACAGCGGTTTCTCTGAACAAAACCCGAACTTATCGCTTGAAAAGAGCTACGGATACAAAATATCACTACCAAAAAGGAAGTAAGATCATTATGGTGTACCTTAATACAAAAGTATCTATAACGTATCCGTATTTATATGAATCGCTAACTATTTCTTGCAAATACAAGCGTAATACGGAGTGATTGATAATTATTGAAATATTAGTTATAATTTTATACCAACCCTTTACCTTTATACGTTCTGATGGCATTCAATTTTGTTGTTTAAGTGCATAGAATTTTATTATATTATGTTTACTTTTTCAATATCTTCAAGTCAAGCTATTGAATTGCGTTGTAACATACGTTGCAATTTTTTCAGTCCCCAGGTCATACGAATCCTCAACATTGTAACGAACGATTCAATGCATATTTCTTCTAAATGGGGATATTTTTATCATTGCAAGTGGCACAAAAATCATATCATGGAGCATGACGGAGAAGGTCTAATGCTTGACACTTTTCATTATACAATTTAACTTGACCAAAATTATTGCTCCAACTGAGAGCAGCACCCGATTTCACAGTTGGGTCCCAATTCAAGACATCCTCCTGTAAAAACTGCATTTATCACTTACAAAGTTGTTTTCCGGAGGTATCGATATACAGAGTTGCTACATTGAAAATTCGTTAGTAGCATCGCAGATTCTGTGATTAGACCCATAACTTCGTAGAGCGTAAAGGAACAAATCGAGTTTTGTGGCTCTATGGTCAAATCGAACAGATGAATGTCGTGACTAGTCTTCATCCGACTTCGAGGCACATCCAATTTGATTCAACTGTGTGTTCGTGAGTTGGTAGCCCGTTATTAAGAAGTTTCGTATTGGTTTAAATAGTAAACTCGTTATTGGGAACGGTCATTGATTATTCTCCGTGTGGGAGTTAACAACTCTGCCCGTAGGTCCACTCCTCCAGAATTATTAAAGGCAGTGGATAAATACCCGGCAGTAGGGTACTCGCAGAGGTCGTGAAATCGCCTCGGGAGTATACATAGCGTAAAGAGAACAATATCAGGAAGCAGGAGGAAACAAAAAACATGATTTTACTGACGGCCAAAAAAAGATATTTGCAAAATAAAATAAGGATATATTCAAATTTTTCCACGTGACTTAAAACAATGGCTGACGTCACAGATATCTTATCGATATCGACAATCGATACTGCGCATTTGACTAGAGATGATCTGAATTCTTTAACAATGCGACTCAATTCAGTTATACTTAAACATATTTGAAACAGGCAATTAACCCACTAGCATTTTCGTTGCAATAAATTTTTATATCTGATAGGTATCACAGTTCATCCTGTTTGTGACCGAGATTCGCAACTAATCGAAGCCATCATTTTATTTCGGCGCATCCCATTATGAATGAATCCAAAGATAGAATCTAATTCAAGCCCATCCCTTCAAAGTGAATTAGTGATCTAGCCTAACTTTTATTCTTTTTGTACTTTTGTGAGTGACTGTGTTTTGTAGTTATAATGATCAATGTCAAAATGCTAGGTTAGCACAGGCCATCGATATCGAATATCAATACTTTACATCCCATGACTATAGGATATCACTGACGTCAGAGGTTGTTTGCGCGGCATTTTCCGGCATTTGAAATAATTTTTGGAATATCTCTCACAGCCGTTTCCAAAAAACCAAACAAGTGATTTTGTCATGTTTACTAGGCTCTAAGGAACTCGTAAACGACATAATATTTTTTTCTGCAAGTACCCTATTCAGCCACTAGAAATATACCGGGAAGAAGTAAGTGACTCTACAATGATGGTATAGGTTTCGATATTGAGTCTTAATCAGGATGTCCGCTAAAATGATATGTGTGCTGCTTTGCTGTGCTTTGCTGTGGCAAAGCTGCATATTTTTTTGCGCAAAAATAATGACATCAGCCCCGTAGCCAGGTTTTCACTTCGGTGCGGGGGGGGGTCACTAGCTTAATCATCTGACCTGAAGGCTGGTAGAAACTGGGAGCAGTCAGGTTTCACCAACAACAAATCACGTACGTTTCACCATAATTAAGAGGAGATTGAACAATAATTTGGTATCGAGCCCTATTTTATTTTGTCTATTGTCCGGTATTTCTCTCTTCTGTCGATATACTTTGTAAATGTGGCTCCGAGTACCCAGGCACGGATTAAACTAAATTACGCCCCTTCCGGGTGGCCTCAGGGCTGTGAAATTTTTGGTTGTAGGACACAAGCGCGCCGCGGTCAGATTGATCCTAATCCCACCGCTCAAAAGCAAAATATTTCGGATAAAAGGCATATATGTGGACACAAGCGCGCGAGGCGGTGCTCGTTTACTGTTTTCGTAATCGCAATACCGTTGATTGAAATAAATTGTATTACGTAATGTCATAGATTAGCAGCATCTTCCGTCAGCATTATACTCGGACGTGGTCTTTTTGCTAATTTGTCGAGTGTTGGTAATATTCAATGTATTTCAATATATAATAGATGTTTTGGATCCAGTGAATAATGGCATAAAAGTATTTTACAAAGCATTCAGCAACATGTCATAATCTAGAAATAATAAACCGAAAGTCCATCTCAACTAACGCTCCACTTCAGAATTAGCGTCTTTGTATGCTACAATTAAACTTAAGTATTTTTTGAACCAGGCTTAGATGAAATCTACACCCATTATTGTACAGTTAGGTCAAACTTGCTTTATTCCTAAATTGATGGTGATTTCAAAATCACACAATCACAGAATCACAATTATTTGTGAAGGGTTAAAAGACAAATTATTTTCTCCACAATAATCGACTAACAATTTTAAAACCTAAAACTTGTGTAGAACTTAATTCGTTAGGTATATAAACACTACTGGTATGTGATGACCATTTTTGAAAGATTATAAATAATTATTGATATTGAAATAATTGATAAAAATGTTTGTACAGTAATCAAAAGTGTTATCTACGTATTACATTACAGGCGCACATAAATTTTGAATTTGTTTCGCAAGAAAATACAACTAGGTTAAGGTGGTAATTATAAAGAATAAAAGGTAGGTTGTCATTAAGAACATCCAAGCTTAATTTTCTTCCGGCGGCGCGCAAGTGATCGGTGCCGATTGAGTCACCCTTTTCGAAAACAAATAAAAATCAAACCTTGTGACCGATGACCAAATTTTTGTGCTATATTACCTGTATAACTCGTTTCGTTTTATGGTTTCTTTTGTACTGTTTATGCTACTGAAACTTTTTTTTTAGCTTTTTTCGAAAGGATAGTTAATGTCGTTCTAGCACAATACTAGTCAATGATATTTTAAAATACGTATAAAAAATCCCAACATGTACTTGCAATTTGTAGTAAGCAGATATTGAGTAAAACAGATATTGAATATTACATAGTTTTAAAATTTCTACTTTCTTGCCTTGACCCACGTAAATGACGATGAAATTTGCTTCTCTATTATTTTCCTATAATAATCATGTTTTTTTTCCACAAACAAGGGCTGTGACCCTTATGTGGCTGTCCAATGTATTTATATGCTTATACTGAATAAATACATTTTTTGTATATATTAAAGAATCAGAATAAAACATATGTAATGAAATCATATGTGATCTATGGTTATGCTTGATCTTTTTTAAATAGGAAAATGGCCTTAAACCATACGATTGAGTTGGAAACTAACAAACAAATATACGGTAGGTAGTAATAAAAAAAGAAGACTATTAATGCATATCAAGTAATTATAGACTTATAACATATCGAGTGGGTTGACTTGAAATTTTTGTTTTGGATTCATTGCTTTTTCTAGCTAATTATATAACGTGTGGATTAGAAGAAAAAGAGATTGCCGTTTTTTTTTTCATGACCTGCGCTGCGCCTCCGTAAGACTGCGCCCTAGGCCATGCCCTAGGTTGGCCTTATGGGTAATCCGGGCCTGCGAGTACCTAACCGTTTTCCAGCTTTCCCGCAGTCTTTGCCTAGGGAAAAAGCTCATTTTGGACAGCAAAAATTCAGTAAACCGACTCCTAGTAAGGTCGTATATTTAAGCATTATCGGTAGACTTCCGGTGTCCGTGCCCGCAACCACGGCAATTATCAAATGCACCGGAACAAATCGTAACTCCAAGAGGAAGTTGGTCGTCGTTTCAAATTCAGAACTACTACAACACTGCCCTGAGTCCAGTTTGTGCATCGGAGCTGGAGATAAATTATGCAGCCTCCAGGTACAATCAAGGTGAGTATTTACTCTGGTTATCTTTTGTTGTGAATGCTTCCTGGATATTAAAGCATCACCTGAGAGGTGCTGAGTTGTGCGTACATGGATTCATTAGCTTTTACTTCAATTTCTGTGCTTAGTAAATTTATAAAGAAAAATCATTGTTTGTGAGCTTAATTTTGGACATTTTTGAGGCTTAATGTTCGATTCTAAGATAGTGCGCTTTTTGGGCGTTTTCTGGATATCTACATAATGAAAATCTACGTCACTCAGGTCCACCTTCCTGAATCTGAATTTATTTTTCACGTTAAAGCAAAAAACGGAGACGACGGTTTAGTAGGGTTTTTTATGGTCAGCCTCCCGCAAAGGCTGAAAGGCTATGGCGCTGTAGAAGCGCTGCGAGAGGATAACTGTCGGTTCACGCTAGATTTGAAATGCTGCAGGTTGTAACCGTCGGGAAACAAATTCCCCGCCAGCTGATTCCACAGCGTTGAAGTTCTCCAAAAGAAGGAATCCTGGAGGAGATTGGTTCGGGGAGTAAGGACCTCGACCTGGTAAGGATGAGCTCGCAGAACTCCTCTAGTGTTCCTGGTTCGGACGGCCTTTGGTATTATTATCTGGGAGAACACTCTCGAACATCTCCCGTGATAGAATCTGTAAAACAGGGATAGGTCAGCCACTCTCCTTCGATGTTCTAGAATGTGGAGGTCTTTTGTGTGGGTTAGGCGTATCGATTAATCTAATTGCTCTTTTCTGGATAGTGTCCAGAAGCTTTAGAAAGTGCTTCGGAGCGCATCCCCACACAAGGGAGCAATACTCCAGCGATGCGATAGTCGTATCTGCGCCTTGTAGAACAGCAGCAGTTGCTCTGGTGTATACAACTTCCTACAGCGGAACAAAACTCCAAGCGTCTGGGAAGCCGTTTTAGCAATACTGACGACGTGGTCATGCCAGGACATGTTATTGTTGATGTTGATCCCCAAAAGTTTGAGGAGAGATGATTGGACTATGGGGTAACCCTCCATTTCCACGGTTGGTAAGCCATCGTGAGACTTCTTTGTAAGTGTTGTTGCCTGAGTTTTTTGTACGTTGAACAGTACTTTATTTGCTAATCCCCACTCGACAATTGTTTTGATATCTGCGTTGATCTGTGAGCCATGCTGCTGTCGCCGACGTACCGTCTTCTAGGATGATAGTGGCTTGCCTGGTTCCATGCACGACACTAATGTAATGTCATCTGCGAAGCTGTAGATTGGATTGGATGTTATTTCCAGCAGTTCGTTGATGTACAGCAGAAACAGTGTAGGGGATAGAGCAGATCCCTGAGGAACACCGGCGTCTATTGGAAATATGTCTGATAAACAGCCCTCGACTACAACAAACAGAGATTGGTCGTTCAAAAAGCTGTTCAGCCACTGGCGCAGGCCAGGTGATAGTCCATAAGCAGCAAGCTTGACCAGAAGTCCCTCATGCCACGCTCTGTCGAAAGCTTTTGATATGTCAAGTGCAACAACACGGGATTCGCCATTATTGTCTATTGCTCTGTTCCACAAGTGGGTGACGTAGGCAAGGAGGTCACCTGTAGACCTGTGCTTACGGAAGCCATACTGACGATCATTTATGATGTTATTGTTGTCCAGTTATTTCAGGAGCTGTGTATTAATGACAGTCTCCATAACCTTAGACATGATGCTGAGAAGAGTCACAGGTCTATAATTGGTGGAATCAGTGTTTTGCCTCTCTTAGGGATGGGTTGTACGCAGCCAATCTTCCATGAAGCGGGAAACATGCCTCGTTGATACGAAAGCTTGAAGAGCTTGCAAAGAATAGGTGCAAGCTCAGCGGCACAGCGTTTAAGGAAAATGGCTGGAATTTGGTCAGGATCGGTAGCTTTATTCGTGTTCAGTTTTTGGAGGATGCTTTTTACATCTCGATGTTGAAATTTGACCTCTGCCATTCTCGAGTTCAGGCTTATGGGTGGTCGGAGTACTTCCTTGAAAGTCTACAGTAGAATTGGCTGCGAAGAGCTTCTTCAAGATGTCTGCTTTTTCTTGAGGAGCAGAAACGATGGACGTGTCTCCTCTGGTCAAGGGTGGTATTGACGAATAGGAAAAGTTCTGACTAACTGCCTTAGCTACAGGCCAGAACGTTCTGGACGAACTAGGACCTGAGAGGAGCTTGTTCTTAATTTTTTGGTTGCGTTCCCTCTTGCTGCTGTCAATCACGCGTTTACAGTGATTGCTAAAATTGCGGTGGTTCTCGGCATTTGGATTTTTCCTCCATTGTTTGTAATGTTGGTTCTTAGAGGTAACTGCATCTCTACAACGCTGATTGAACCATGGCTTGTTTTTGGAGGGATGCTTGACGACATGAGTAATATAGGCTTCCATGTTGGATATTAATGCCTCTGTTATTTCTTGGGCGCTGACATGCATTTTTAATGTTTTTGTCGGTTGTTTATTTTAACTACGATATACCGACAGGCAAACATCGATGTTTCAACTCAGATACATCGATGTTTTCGAAACATCGACGTATCGTTGCCATCCCTATATACGCTCGACCTTTTATTCTCTCTTTCCCAATGCACATCTGTACTCAGTAAAACTGTACATTAAGGTATATTTTATTTTTATAAAAAGACTTACTTTATACATTTATATTAGCATACAGCTGCCTCAAAAACGGGGAATATTAACCATCAGAGCGGCTCATCAACTGTGCGGCTCATATTCAGATAAAATTAATGTCGTTGCCAGAAGGAAAAAGCAATTTTGAGTTCGGATAATGAACTCGTCACGACACAACACGGACAAACGTGTTCTCAACGGCAAGCAACGACTTGCCCGTCGGATATGTATATGCAAATGGCATGCGCACAATTAAATTTTAATCAAGGGCATTCCAGTCGAAAGTATGCAACGGTGATAGTACACAAGAGATGATTAGTGCTATACAGGTGAGTCTGTAGAAAAGCTTTCGTTTGATAGTCTCTGAGAATCACGGAGAGTATCTAGAAGTATTTTTCGGGGCCAAAATAAGTGTGGAAAGAGGGCAAGAGTTGGGTTAGTGAACAAATATACTTTAAAAACTAAAAAACATGCTTTTAAAGAATATCGGACTACAGAGAATTTGTTTCCCGACGGCTACAACCTGCAGCACTTCAAATCTAACGCGCACTGATACTCTTCTTCTCGCAGCGCTTCTACAGCGCCATAGGCTTTCAGCCTTTGCGGTAGGCTGACTATAAAAAAAAAGTTAACAATGATTTAAAAAATAAGCCTCAAAGAATAATGAACAAAAACTATAGTAGCATGATTATGAAAAAAAGTGTCGGGCGCTCAATTTACGAATAATATGGCACAAAGCTTTGCCCGTGTGGGGGCGGGTTAGAATATCTCCCATCGTATATCCTGCATGTCGTAAAAGGCGACTAAAAGGAACACCGAACTACTGTCGGTATAAGCAGTAACCTCTTCTCAACCAACAGCTTCGGGTGGACGGGTTGAGAAGAGTCAGGACACCTTCTTGTCCTTGGGGTGAGAAATTGCTCCTAAAGCGAATGAACCAGTAGATACATTCTGGTCAACGGCATGAGGATGCACAAAGCAAATGGGAAACTACTACATTAAAGTTCTTAAAGATATCCCAAGAGAAACTCGTAAAATGTGTAAATGCATTTTATGAGTTGACAACATGTCTATTAAGACATTTTGACTATGATGATGATGGCACAAAGCGCCCAGGACTTTTTCAAAGTAATACTAGTATGTTTCGTTCATTATTAAGGTTCAGTGCATAAATGACATGCTTATTGAAACTGACACATTTCAATATAACCGCATGACCGTCGGTCTTTGAGCATGCTCGAAATTAGCATACTGATTTCGAGCAAGGTACGTATATACATGCTAGGAAGTAGCAGTTGCTCATGAATGGCATGCTTATGTGCTTGATTTGAGCATGTGTATCTGTACCTTTATTTTAAGCTCATTTTGAAAATTATTTTTAGCTTTTAGTCCGATGTTCATTAAAAGATTGTTTTTTAGTTTTTTGAAGTATATTTATTTTTAATCTTTTATCTTTATCATTATCATTAAATTGTGTTTTTTACTTTCATTAAACTGCACTTATTAATACTTTGTAATGAAGACGAACAATTCTTTTTGATCAATATTGATATTACTGCATAACTGATTATCAAAACTGTCGACTCTCCTGAATAAATTTGACAAAAACATCAACTCGCAAACAGTTGGATTTCACGCCTTTTAAGCCCTCGTTGCTACGCCTCTGTGCAATATTAACACAACTTTAAGGTATCTCTCTTTGTCAGCGGTTACGACCGTTTTCGCGGCAAAGTTAGTTCAACGTCTCAATCCAAACAAACATGAGGTGCAGCTAATAAAAACGTGGTAAAAATAGGGTTTAGTTACAAACAACGCAACGTTCTATTATCCTAGTGGTGTCCAGCGCATTTCAAGACTAGCAACTCTTTTGCCCTCAAAGAAGGGTGATTTTCCCAGTATGGGTCTTGTAATTCTATGTGCCCATTGGGCGCAAGGATTTAAGATAGTATGTTACGATTGAGCACAAAGCGATTTAGGGTCGTAATCATAGTCGATAATTAAGGGTCCCTCGATACTTGAGGGTCCCTTAAATAAGGTTTTGTGTTTCAACAGTTACTTGAGGGGTCCCTTTCGTAAGGCATCCGG
This sequence comes from Callosobruchus maculatus, assembly GCA_951848785.1. NCBI lineage: Eukaryota > Metazoa > Arthropoda > Insecta > Coleoptera > Chrysomelidae > Callosobruchus > Callosobruchus maculatus. The sequence continues at coordinate 2,627,371 of CATOUR010000081.1, read as the reverse complement.
AAAAATGTCTGGCACAAAATACGAAATACTGACACAAAAAAAAAGAGATAATAGAAAACACCCAAATGCGTAAGCATAGTCATAACAAATTGATTTATATTTGAAATATGACAACGTCGCCCAATGAATCCCGTTGTCCCGTAGGTGTTGTCTAGGAAACAGATACACAAGGCAAACCACATTTGAGGGTTCCTGAAGTTGCTTTGAGTATTACTTAAGAACTTAAGGAACCTTAAGTATTACTCAACAGACGAATGAATATGACCCTTATTATTATATTATAATAATTATTACAGTACAGTCCTGTGTGCGATCAATGAATTTAAAATGTAATTGTAACGGAATTTATTTCAATAAAAGCTCACGAATAATCCAAAGATAGTAGTTATTGTCATAGTTTGTAACTTGCAATTTTTAAGCCTTCTTAGAAATATTTTTCCTTTATAATGGTTAACTAAATTTGAAATATATTCTAAGCGTTTCTAGTTCGTCCGAATCTTTCTGCTAAGTTAGTTATGTTGTGCCATCTGAACATGTTTTGTGTTTAGATTTCATGGCCTGCTGGGTTGGTTATGGGTAGGTAAATTGAAAAACACCGTTATGATGGAAAATCTGAAAGTAAATGAATACTACTAGAGATTGATATTTATCCTAAAGGCTATCAAATTTTGCATTAATTTGGTGCTATTTAAATAAGTAGGCATTCCCATTTGAAAAAATCAAGTTTTCTCTGATTGAAGTTCTCTTAGTTAATCTACCGATTTCTCCAACTACAAAACAATTCAAATTTGATCGTTTAATCTAAACTGATGTATTTTATGCTTAATCATACGGCAAAGTCTCAGCATTCTGAGTTTTGTAGTTGCTGCGATATTTAATTTTCTTATGATATTTACTTAAATCAAAAATGGTGTTTTGCACCTAACGGTTTTATGTCCCATATAATTATGTGACACATATAAAGTCACACTAGAACTGATCAACAAATCTGAATGTGCCATAGTACATCTGGTATGCCTTTAAAAAAACAACACTCATATGTCACGCTTTTATTAGACACCCTGTACAAAAGTCAATATTCCTTAAAATGTAGTCCAACTCGATCTATATACACTCGCATAGTTATTTTTCTGAAGAGATATCGTTTGGTCACGGTTTGGTCACAAGAGTCCGACGGATTGAGCCTCGAAACACCCTGTATATTATTATAATAATAGATCTGTGACATAGAAATACGATCGTGCAATATCTGTCTAGGTTTTTTGTGGCATTTCTACTTACAGACGGTACCACTGAGACGGTACTGTCTCGACATGAAATTGCAGTCTGTGTCTCACATTGTTCACTCGTATTCCTCAATATATTACTGTTAGAAAAGTTAGTTGTAGACAAAATCAGTTTCCTGGAACAGCTGCCAAATAATGTCACTCATTCAAAACTAGTTTTTTGTAAAATCTTTGTAGTTTGCTCAAGGCCACAGAGGTGACCGAAACTTCAGTAAAGTTTATCTTTGAGCGTATGTTGTTTTTACCTCCCACACTGATAGGTGAGGGGAGTATTATGATCACGAAAATTTTAGATTTTGAGATAACACACTTTTTGAGCATTTTATGATCCACATAACAAAAATCCACGTCACTCATTTAGGTCGTTCCGTCTGTCGGTCTATTGATCTGTTGGGTAGCAATGTGCTGTGGCGTCGTAGTAGGTAATGTTCCTATAACTTTGAAAATCGGTGCTTGGGAGGCGGAGTAATTGGCGAAAAAGAAATCAAGAGATAATATATATTTGTGTTGTTGGTGACCTCTCACTCTTCTACCGATATTCCAACGGAATCTGCTCCTTTGAGCTATCCTCTATCGTTCCGCCGCTCACTGCCCTATCAGATGTACCCGTGCGACCGCTGTGTCTCATCCTAAGACGGTCGTTCTTCATACATCAAGAACTGAGCGGTACAACCGCACATTTATGCCCAGGGTGTCCAAGGCTTGGAATGGACTGCCAGAAGTATTTATTGGGCCTGCGGGTATTGGCCCATTCAAATCTCGCGTTAACAAACTTCCCCTAACATAATAACCCTTTCACAGCAGCCGCGGTACTCTGGTATTTAGGCTCTGCCTGCGCGGTCTGCTTAGTTACCAAAAAAAAATTGAGCGTTTTATGATATGTACATAAAAAAAGCCCACGTCACTCATTTCCATCGTTTTGTCTGTCGGTCTGTCATTTATTGACCTGTTGGGTAGCAATATGCTGTGGCATCGTAGTAGGTAATGTTCCTAAATTTTGAAAATCGGTGCATGGGAGGCGGAGTAATTGGCGAAAAAGAAATTAAATAAATCTGAAAAATTGTAGCATTTATAAATGTAAAAATTGTATGGATGAAAGGACATACAGGTATACATCAAAACGACACAGTCGACATACTAGCAAAGAAGGCGACTACCGATGGAATATTGATGAGGAATTTCAAAATTCCCTACAGCGACTTGAACAGTAAATTAAACAAGAACCTGAAAGAAAAGTGGAGTGAACACTACCATAGAAATCCATGCGGAACGATATACAAACAGATCCAGCAGAACATAACAACAAAACCCTAGTTTAAGAGAGAAACGAATAGACCACTTGTGAGAACACTTTGCAGATTGAGGTGTGGTCATTACTTAAGTCCCTAACACAAAACTAGAATAGGGCTAGACGATGACCCTCACTGCAGATGTGGAGGGATTGGTACTGCTCAACACTGTATATTAGAATGCCAATTGATCAGAAATGAGGTATCACAGATTGTCAAACTATATTCCGTTACCTGCTGATATGATCTCTATACTAGCTAGTGAAAACAACTGTGCATACAAACTATTATATAACTTTTGCACACAAAAACTAAAAATAATACTGTAACTTTCAACTATAACTAATAATAAATAATTGTTAAGAAAAAATAGATGCCCATCCAAAATATAACTGGCCAGTTGTTCTCAGATCAGAACCAATAACATAAATAAAAAAAATCACTTTTTGTGAGCGGGCGAGCTATGACTTGGTTGCAAGGGGATCTCAGGCTATAGGAAAATAATACACTGGTATCACCGTAATGTGTGGGAAGTACTGAGTCAATAAACTTGACTACATTTTTTATAGCAGTTACCAGTAAAGCATCATGAAACAAAGAGATAAGGTAGGTTTTAGAAATAATTACAGTGTGCCTTGGTCTGTTAAACGAATTCCTCCTGCTGAACCCCGTAAGTCTTCCATTTTAAAGACAGCTGGAGGTCTGTAGGTGAAAATTTAATATACATGAAACGCCTAAAAAATTAACCGCACCACTTCATATTTACGGCCACAGGCAAGTCCGGAGGTACGGTACTTCGGAATTTAAAATATAAATTACACCTGCACCTTCGAGCTGTTCAAAACAGTCGAGAGATTTGGAAGGTGTTTTGTTTTGCATATTTATTGGACGTGTACCGGACAAAAAATAAAATTAAGATACAGATGGATGGAGGCTTTTAAAATATGTAAAATAACAACGGCCGAGAGAAAAATACTGCCAATCTTGAATAATCAACTAAAGTGTATAATAAAAATTGGTAGACAAAAATATACTTATTACAAAATAAAAACCATCATAAGATAAATTTGGTAGCTCCTCATACTGATAACTTGTTTTTTCAAAATAAGTTACTTGTTATAAAACTTATTATCTACCATACATAATTTTTTAACCATTAGTACCACATAACATAAGAAACGCCATAAGAATAAAAACATTGATAATTATTGTTCTTGGGCCTCAAAAACGTGTACATGTAATATTAAATCAATGCAAAAAACCTATCAATCTAGAGTATTAGATTTCAGCTCCAATTTTTGTATCTGGTTAGGAAATCATGTCGTAGTGATTTTCTAAGTAACCCAGCAATTCTACAAAATCTAAAAAACAATGTAAATGTTAACTGGATTCTTCTTAGGAAACTACTAACCCGTTACTATATGTTGTAAAATCCTATGATGCGTGTTACTAGTAACGTAGACATGGTACCTTAACAGGTTTTTTCATAAACCCTTCAATGACTGGATAGTTAGTTGACTAGAGATTAGAAAACAGACGTCACAGACGTCACCAGTCAAAAATTATTGTCTGTATTGGCTCATATCTCCTTCCAGTATCTGCCACACTGCACTGCCGTATCGTTTGCTTCCAATAGGTCGTAGATTTTGCAAGGGGTTTTCAACGATGGCTATGCACTGATGCACCGTGGTCTGGTTCTCCCGGCAGGCGCATAAATCATCCTCAGGTTATCCCCACTTTAATAGGTTATCCACAGGCCTACCCATTTAGCATCTAATCCTGTTGCGGTTTTTCCAGGTCCTCCATTCCAGTTGTGATCTGGCAAGGAGGCTTTCAGTTGAGTTCCAAGTTGGTATAGTTCTCTGTTAGCCGCCGTTTCCGCTGTACCTCTTATGTTATTGATTTGGAGTCGGTCAGTGGGTTTGTCGACATAATAAAATTAGTCCTGGGTTCAAGTCTGGATGCTGGGGGATTTTTATCCAACTAATGTTTACTTCGTTCTGCCATACATAAAACTTGCCGCCTGATTCGTGATATGTGTTTAAAAAGCACACCGTTACGTTGGCTACCCGTCCTGAGCCATATTGCACCTCCCACAATCCGCAGACGGGAGAGCCTAGTAATACATACCAATATACGGCGACCTTACCGACGCCGTCTTGCAGAGACTGAAATCTAGATCTCCCCCAACACTACTAGCAGAAAAACTCGTGGGTGAGAACTACGACCTGAACGATGAATGGAGGAAACGCTGGGAAACATCGAAACCCGGTCAAGTAGCATATACAATAGCTGACCTCACAGTGCCCCTGCCAGGAATGGAGCTGCCCCGCCACCAGTGGAAGACCCTGAACAGGATCAGAACGTCTCACGGCATCTGTCGTGATTCATTCTATAAGTGGGGTTTGGCCGAGACACCAACTTGCGACTGCGGTGAGCCCCGCCAGACTGTCCACCACATAGTGGCCGAATACCCTCTCACATCATACAGAGGAGATTTGAGCGACTTCTATGAGGCTACTGCCCTGTGCTGGAATGGATCGATGCCTTCATTTTAAAATTTAGCCTGCTTGTTTGTTATGTCTGTATTTTATGTTTGTACCATGTAAGCCATACGCTAAATAAATAAATAAAGGTGATATTTATTTAAGTAGCTAGAGTGGAACTGGAAAACAGGACCAATAATTATTTTTATTAGTGGCATATTTAGACACAATCAACAACGAGTACGATTGGGAGTGCCGAAACCTAGGAAAAAGTCTCGTTTTGTTAGGCACCCAGCCAAGGCTTGAACTACCTAAAGAAATGAAACAAAGAAAGAATGACCTCAAGAGCTCAATATTCCCTTCCTTGTAAATAAAAAATGGGAATAAAACTATGCGTCTCGGGCTTCTATTATAGCTGATTTTAAAACTAGAGGATATTTTTAATCTTCTCATGTAAAAAAAATAATTTTTGATTCATTACTTTTTGATATACAGTACGGTTATTTGTCCGCGATTTGGATATAAAAATGGTCATAACTCTTAAAACACCCTGTATAATGTAACAATGCCCGATATTGGAAGAACGGAAATCATTAGTACAATCTGAATATGGAATAATATATAGGGTGTCTCATTTAAAAAAATGCATGTTTGCATCACCACGTAGTTATGGATCACCCTGTAGAAATCAAAATATTTTCTGAGCAAGGAGCATATCCGTGGCTACAACTTTTATATACAACTTTTTTCTACAGTAGTGGAGTTATCGACCGAGCCGGTACTAAAAACTCACCCTGTATGTCAACGTCGCAACCCCGCGTTTACAACGCAGAGGGATGACATCTGACACATGACATAAGCAGCTTGAGAAACTGAAAGTGGGCGTTGCTGGAGCCTGTTCGATTCTATTCGCTTGCCGGTAATCAAGGCATAATCATAAAATTTACTTTGAATTTGTGATGAGACAGGTATTGGATAACTGGAATGGAGCTATAACTATTGGCGGAAGCAAAATATCCAACTTAAGATTTGCTGACGATACAACCCTTATTGCTGCTTCGCAGGAAGAACTAAAACTAATAGCTCTATTAAACATCTTAGAACAATACAGTGCAGCGTATGGTCTTGGTATTAACTACAACAAGATTCAGGTTATGATTGTAGATAGAGAGCACGATAATCATCGAGCAATCAAGTCAGTAAGCCGTTGTGAAGTAATTCAAAGTTTTGTGTACCTCGGTTCTTTGATCGACAATTCGGATAGCTCTGAAAATGAGATTCGACGGCGCATTCAAAAGGCACCTGAGGTCATGACAAAGCTTATTAAAATATGGCGTGACCATAACATCACTAAGGCTCCCAAAATGTCTCTGATTCAGTCTCTTGTGTTCTCCATATTTTTGTATGCCTCGGACTGTTAAAAAGGCAGATCGAGCTCCCATAGATGCTTTTGAAATGTGGACATGGGGGAGAACGCTAAGAGTTCCTTATACCGCCCATCGAACTAACGTTTCCATTCTGGATGAGCTCGGTAATCCAAAGAGACTATCCCCCATTGTGTCGACCAGAATGCTTATATTCTTCGGACATATATGTACACAGAAGCGATCATATGGAAAAACTTGTAGTTCAGGGTCGCGCTTCGGGTGGGCGGCGCCGTGGCCGTTCCCCTTCACGCTCGGTGGATATGACGAAACAGCTGCTGGATATGAGTATCATGAGCGCCACTGAACTGACAGTAAATCGCCAGTAAAGATGGCTAGCTACAGTTCTCAAAACTATTGATAATATTCATGTCGGCAATACTCTAGCTCCGACTTAATGCATTTTGCGAGTTCACAACATGTCTGTTAAGACATTGGGAATATGATGATGAATCAAGACGGAATAGGCATATTTGAGTATAATCTGGGTTTGGGCATAACAGGTTCAGCTTGTAGTATTTTGTCATTCTTGATATGGACTCTGTTACCTTTCTTTCGATTTCCTCGATCGATTAGAAGTTTCAGCGCATTCTAAACTAAGAATTTCCTACTCCTTTTCTTCTGTTTGTTTACATTCACCAGCTCTCCAGCGATAATTTTATGCACCAATTGCTGCGGTGTTGTTTTTCGTCCTTCCGTCAACGTTATTTTTATTCAGTGACCGGAAGAAAAGTAGCGTCCCAACATGCCTAGGGCTGCCAATATTCCTATATTTTTTCCTTATCCCTACAAACGCCTGTCCATATTTCGATACGGACGTTATGGGAAACGAAGTAGTTTAAAAAAAGAGCTATAGGGTAGCGGTCGTTCAAGAGATACAAGTAGCCGCAGCATAAATATTTATTAAAAATGACGGTTCTTTCCGGTTGACCCGGGAAATGGCCGAATAAAACTCACCATAACTCACGCGAGCGGTTGCTGCAGTTGCTCTGAGCTCAGCTAAGAGACTATTCATTGGAGCAGAACGTTTTTATTGGTTATAGGGTCCGAAAAGCTTTGTTTTTGAATTCGACAAAGCGGCGAGAGTAACGCCAGTTTTTAGGGCCGTAAACGTACACAAAGAAAAGTAGTGTAAATTTTAAACTAATAATGCTATTTTGACAGTATGGTAGCGTTGTATATAACCTATAATACGGTAGGGTCGCGATGAGTATATTCTAGTTTAAATGTGTATTAAGTACATCAGCATCGTTGCGAGTAAAGCAGTTTTTTTTATTAATTATGTTTGAGGTTAACTGGTCGGTTGTATTGTGGATGACATCTATTTTTCAAATAACTATGAATAAAATCATTTTATTGTACATTAGCTTTAGTTGAAAGTTACAGTGTTATTTTTTATTTTTGTGTATAAAAGTTATATACAGGGTGTCCCACGACGATTAAGACAAGCATTATATTGGAACTGGAAAGTAAGATTATAACTTTTGGGGTTTAAATTAGAGCAAGTTTAGTATCTTTTCTTATTACTCCGTCACCCACGTGACGTCCGATTCAAAATTTTTAATAAATATTAATATATTTGTCACTTTTTGTGTTCCTCTCGATAAGACTATTCCAACAAACCAGCACACTTGGGGTCTAGAGTGATTAGTTCAAGAGCTACAGGTACTTAAAGGATTGTACCAACGTACGCCTACAGTTAAATTACTTTGGTAGTGTTTCATAATGGTAGTAGTACAGTCCTTTAAGTACCTGTAGCTCTTGAACTAATCATTTTAGACCCCAAGTGTGTTAGTTTGTTGAAATAATCTTATCGAGAGGAACGCAAAAAGTCACAAATATACAGAGTGTCACATTAAAATTTTTGAATCGGAAGTCACGTGATCAAAAACAAATACCTCATTGAGTGACACAGTAATAAGAACAGATACTATATTTGCTCTAATTTAAACTGCCAAAATATAATTCTGTACTACTGCCCAGTTCCGATATATTGCTTGCCTTAATCGTCATGGGACACCCTGTATTAGTTTGTATGCACAGTTGTTTCCACTAACTAGTATAGTGATGATATTAGCAGTTAACGAAATATAGTTTGACAACCCTATTACTGATCAATTGGCATTCTGATATACAGTGTTGAGCAGTTTTGTGTTGAGGGCCTAAGCAATGCCCATACCTCAATCTACAAAGGGTTCTCACAAGTGGTCTATTCGTTTCTTTTTTAAACTAGGGCTCTGTTCTTATGTTCTGCTGAATTTGTGTGTATGTTGTTCTAGATCGATTTCTATGGTAGCGTTCGCTCCATTTTTCTTTCAGGTTCTTGTTGAACATATTGCTCAAGTCACTGTGAGGAATTTTGAAATTTATCATCGGTATTCCATTTGCTAGTCTGTCGACTGTGTCGTTTTGAATTATACCTGCATGTCCTTTAATTCATATGATTTTTACATTTTTATCCAAATTGTTATGTCTCTTAATCAATTCAATTATGTTCGAGATGACATGGCTGGAAGTCGGTGGTATTCTTAAATTTTCCAATCCCCTAGCTACACTCTTGATGTTGTCGGTGAAGATTATAACATTTCTAAGCTCGGTATTACTGAGGGAATATTCTAGGGCTTTTTCAATGGCTGTCAACTCAGCAGTATGTTATAATGAACTCTGTGCCAAATAACTTGATCGGTTTGATATTGCGTGTTTTGAATTCATCATTCGTCATTATGAAAGCTTTGAAATACAATTTCATTTATTTCGTTTTTCGTGATTACGGATATCCTTATTTCTATAAGATCATCTAAATCATGATTTCTGCTACAAAACTCGCTTAAACTATTATTTACTAGAATCACACTTTTTAAGAAACCAAATAGCATTTGGAGAAGTTAAAATCGAAAAAGCTAGCGGATTCTAGGGGAATAATAATTAGTCCTGTTGCCCTGTGTAATTTACCTTGTGTGCGCTTCTGGACAAGTATTTCAATACAATACAGTTACACTTCTGAATTTTATGGTTTTCCGATGTAACTTTTTCCAGACTTATTTTCCAATTAGTTCTCGGATTTAAAGCTTTTTGAATTACTAATTTGCCGTTGTCCATACTCAAAATTGTCAGTGAGAAAAAAATGTGAAAATTATTATATTACGAGTGATAAAATACGTAACAGACTTCATAAACCAGATATTTTGTAACCATGATAGCCAAGCAGATGAAACTAACACCGATGTTGAAGGGCTATAAAGATAGATGAGGCGAATATGTAAGAGAACCGCTGGTGGATCTGTCACGAAAAAGGGAGTGTCAAAATTTAATGTATTAATGGCTTTTTTTTAATCACACTGGGAACAGATCCCATCAGCCAGAAACGCTATAAATTTATACACACACGTGAAATGCCTCAAGGCTAAGGTTCACCTCAATAAATAAAAATATCTTGATTGCAAATAAGTATTTGACATGATAACGTTGGTTTGTAAAAGCCAACAGAAGGGTACCTACCTTCAAGATGCACTACAAGGATAGGGAACAGGATAAGGTTAAACTGGGCCACATGGTTTTCTCGCCTTTAAGGCATTTCGATTAAGACAAAAAAGACTCAGGCCACAGTTAGGAGATATGTTAAGTGATCAGAGATTTGATACAGAGGTTATGCAGTATTGAATGGAGCAGGTAAATCATAGTATATAAAATTTAGGTATAACATATTGCTATGATTAATGCAACCAAAATAGAAGTGGTCAATGTCACCTTCGGCTCCACGCCGTTCACAAATCTCCGATCTTGGTGGTGTAGTCTTGCTAGATGAGAGGAAAAGACTCCATGCTGAAGGGCTTCATAATCAGATAGAGAGAGAGAGAGAGAGAGAGGCAGAGGGAGAGAGAGAGAGACAGAGAGAGACAGAGAGAGACAGAGAGAGACAGAGAGAGACAGAGCGAGAGAGAGACAGAGCGAGAGAGAGACAGAGAGAGACAGAGCGAGAGAGAGACAGAGAGAGACAGAGAGACAGAGGGAGAGACTATACGAATTAACGCAAGTAAATATATTTTGCCATGTTATCTACAGCCCATCTAATCGATTTACCATCCAAACGACTCATTTCCAGCTCAGCTCTATTAAATAGAACCTGTCATGCTAAAGACATGTTCTCAGGTCAAACAAGATCGGGGAAAATTGGTTTGGTGTCCTATATCTAGGAAAAAATTGAAGTCTCGCTCTTCCGGAGCCAGCGGATTTTCCTTGAATTTCTCGGCTTGCCTCTCCTTGTGAAAATAAGGAAATTAAACTAGTGTCAGAAAGCTTATGTTGACCTAAATAGTTCCTAGACGTCGTTTTCTCGGAGAAAATAGAGAGGTGATTTTTATCTCTTATCTGATTTTATAAGGTGATGCTAGAATCAGACATTGGCGGAGCTTGTGGACCGCAGATAATGGATTACGTGAAATAGATGTTGCCGTGAAGAAAATTATATTTCTTTAGAATGAGTATTGAAATCAAAATATATTTTTCTTGGTTTGAATGAATCCAGTTTCATCATCAAGTAAATTTCCTCAGAGCGTACGGTGCGTTTACATTAAGTGGAAGCTAACTCAACTAACCTAGCAATTCTCACCGTTGACACTAGATTTTTCTTCACTATGACCTCTAAAACTAAGTTCATGCCCCCCCCCCTCCCAAGAAGCACGTGATATAAATCAAACCAATTGATTATGCTTATGCTTTAAAACGTTTTTGTTTAAAAACCGCTTTCAAATTACCGTTACCAAAGTATTTTCATCATTTCTTGTAGATTGCTTAAGTCGAAAGGTCCTGAAGTATTCCATACGTTAGACGGTTAAAAAAATCAGACTTTGCCAGCAGAGTCTTCCATACCCTGTTAGCCGCACATGCGCGTTATACACATTGATATTAAAATGTCTTCTGTAGGTCTTCATGTATTTAGTAAAGGTGAAAAGGGTCGACGAAAATTGACTTTTTTTCTATAAATTATAGCACAATATCTACCTTTCAAAGAACATATTCACATACACAAGTGATATCCCCACTACGAGGACGGCACTCTATGGGCCCGTCACTGGACGATACGTCCGCTCCCGCAGCAGCCGCATCCATAGTGCCACACACTCAGAATAGTACTGGGAAGCGAAACTTAAATCGCTTATTGGGTAGCGTCAGGGATGCAACAACGACCTTCGATCTGGTAAAGTGGAAGTACTCATAGGAAATAAGGGATCCTGTCCTACAAATTATTGATGGCTGAGCTGGTTGTCATACTATAGGCGTCGTGTCTGGATCATTTTTTCGCCGCATAGCCACACACTCAGAACAGTACTGGGAAGCGAAATTTAAATCGCTTATTCGGTCGCGATGGGGATGCATGTATAGAACAACGACCTTTGATCTTTTAACGCGACAAGTGATCCTACTCGTAGGAAAGGAGCGATCCTCTCCTACGGATTATTGATGGCTGAGTTGGTTGCCGTATTTTAAGCGTCGCGTCCGGATCTTTTTTTTCGCCGTATAGTAAAGCAGGTGTTTTTGACGCGTTCCATGAATAAAATATGTATTAAAATTAGCTCGCAAATAAAAACAAAGAGATATTCACAACGCAGAAGGAAAATGGCAATTTATTAGCAACTTCTGAGTGAAAGCAGAGCTTCCATTGCCTCCAAGGACCGCACGCTCCTGGAGAGGACTGATGTTCTTGTCGCAAATATATCTTTAAAAGATTCTCAGATTTCACGAACTGAAAATTTCTTTTTATGTGTTCAATCATGGATTTTCACCTGCATATTGGTAAATACGAGACAGAAGTTTAGTGTGATTCTTTGAACTATATTAAGAATATTTTGTCCTTTGATGATTCTTGAAACACTGCTTCAAAGATATAGGGTGTCAAAGGAAAAAAAAATTTTTTATTAATTTCTTAGATATCGGTAAGGTCATTTCTTAAGTATATAGAAACATATTAATATAGACATTCCTCTAGTATACAGACAGGTTAAAATGAGGCTGCTAAACTTTGCGTATGCAAAATGCATCATCACCAAAATAGATACACAAAATATTTCATTAGAGAACAAAAAAATAGTTATTATATAATAAAATATTTATGATATGAAGTTAAAATAAAAAAAATAATTTATCCTATAAAACACATTACTTGTTAGAATTTTTTTTAATTTCTATCTAAAAGCCCTCAGAGGTAGTGTCCTAATGTTTTGGGGTAGTTATTATTATATTATAAAATATTTATGGCTTGAAGTTGAAATTTGAAGATTAATTTATGGTATAAAACACATCACATGTTAGACATTTACATTTCTCTTTAAAAGGCCTCAGAGGTAATGGCCTAGTGTTTTGGGGTAATTAATTAAAAAGCTTAACTCTTAAGAAGTCTGACCCAATTTGATACACCTTTAGTCTGCAGAACTTTATGATAAGGTTGCCCTTAATTCTAGTACATTGGATTAGGTATTTATTCTCACTCTGCTTAATACATATTACCCGTTTTACATCAACAACTAATCGATGGTTTTACTTATGGATTCAGTTCGTGGTCAGATGTGATAAGCGTAAAACAGAAATTTGACGTATTTAGAACCTGCTCTAATTTGTGGTCAAGTTTGACGTCAAATTCAGTAGTGCCAACTATAAAATCATCATATGATGCATGTCATGCATGTTGGATACCCATCCCTATTATATTATTAAACATTTTCTAAATAAAAATTTGCAATCAAATCGAGAGTTTCACTGTCAGGACCACACAAATAAATACAAATTGAATAGATCTTGCGTAAGCCGCCAAACTATATGACAGCAATAGTGTTGGCAGCACTGCATGCTGTCACATAATCCGTGGATTTATTTACAGATGTAAAACACAATCACTTTAACCTTGAAGAAAACCATTTATTAACTCGTGTATAAATTCGCGAAGAAATCGTCGATGTAAAACGGGTATTCGATGACACACTGTAGAATGTATAAACAGGGGAAGGTAAGAATGCCCAAGCTAAGAAAAGCAGCTCTGCAGTCTTCTCTGTATTTTAGTCTACTAATGATCCTAAGAGCTTTCCTTTGCAAGGCAAATACTCGTGAAGCATGTGATGAGCACCTCCAAGTAATGATGCTATAAGAGCAAAGTATGCTGACTTTGTGGTCATAGTTGATACGGGACCTGCCAGGTTAGGCACTACAAAAACATTAATTCGTAGTCTCGCACAAACAGCGCCAATTTGAGTACGGAATACTTCTTGCTTGGTATCAAAAATCACAACAAGGATGTTAATTTGAGGACTTTTTATAATTCCTTTCTTAACGAGTGACTCAGATCAAAGCTAACGAAAATGCCGTTAAATCATAGAATTGTGCAATGTTGAAGATTGTCGTTGGGCCACCAGCTTGGCCGATTGGACGACAGTTGACGCGGCGTTACCATAACTCAACGCAAACGTTATGTGACGCACGCCGGTGATATAAATTGTTAATGTCTCTGAATGGGAGTGAACAGCGACCAGTGACGCACCGCATCAGCCTGAATGTCTCTTTGAAGTGCTCGACATAGCACAATAGGCCAATACCTCATTATTTTCTTTGTTTTGGGCCTAAACGAAACCCATGCAGCTGCTATAAATGATTTTATATAAATTGCTTTAGAAATCGTATTTTCAAAAATATACAATTTACCGCCAAATCCATGACGCCATCCCAAGAAACATTTCAGTAGCCTATTCGCTTCATGGAGGTTTTAAATAAGCTTTAAGATGGCATTTAGTAAGATTTGTGTTTTAAAACTGCATTGACTATAACCACATACACTACAAGATTAAATTATCCTATCAACAGATTATAAGGAGTATCCATAAACTAAATTCTTACCAATTAACAATTTATACAGTAACGTTTTGAGAAAGCCTTATGGTGATTTAAAGATTTGATCCTTACAGTTGTCTGTGCTGGTCATAATAAAGCTTCCAAGAAAGCCTAATGGTCTGAAACAGTTTAAGAGAGATACTCAATAAGGCTTTAATCAGAGCTTCAATAAATGGATCCAAAACTCAATAGCTAATGCCTTAAGATTTCAAAGGGCAAATAAAAAAATGTTTAGCGAAAACAAAACAAGACAAGAAAATGATCAGTTTTTAGTTTGGCAATTGGAATGACACGCAGAATCGCCAACTTTAACAGGTTATCCAACCTATGAAATAATTACGGAACAAGAAATATGCATCCGACATCTGACGTTTGTGTCAGATATCGGACGTCAACTGTCACGTCATATGCTCTGTTAGTACAACATAAAACGTATGTAACCATCGACTGAACTTTAGGCGCTTTCCTTTTACCTGACTTATCTGATAAATCTCACTTGTGACGTCATGACTCAGTTCGATGTACGTTCCTTTTGTTTTCTGAAACTGAGACTAAAGTGAGATATTTTACCCCCACTTAAGCCCATCTGCACAAGCTCGAAAGGTAGATCTCTTGTCTCAGATCTTTAGATGTCAAATAAATGAGGTTAGGATTGTATGTAAGTTTGAATTTCAGCAGATTTTTCCGGTTTTATGGCGTATGGATAGTCGATAGTGTAGGGTGAGTGACGAAAAACGTAAAAAATAGGTTATGGAAAGGATCGACAGATAATAGAACCATAGCATATTACAAAATTTTGAGGAATGACATTTAACTGCACAAACACGTTCCTTTAACGCATCTGAGCATCTGAGGTTTCCAACTGAGCTGAGCCAACTCACTTTTATGTGATCTGAGTAAGTGCAGATGTAAAAGCAAAGCACCTGTTGTGTTCTAGGAGTGACACATTGTTTCCATATTGCCACGTGACGGGAAAATAACCAGTATAAAGCTTAATTCAGATGCACACGACATCCGACGATACGACGCGCGACGGTACGAAACTGTTCCTATTGGTTGAAATACTAATTGACAGCATTTTGAATACTTCAACCAATAGGAATGGTTTCGTACCGTCGTATCGTCGGTTGTCGTGTGCATCTGAATTAAGCTTTATTGATTTAGATTTTTAGATCGTTTGATGTATTTATGCCGAGTTCAGGATTATTTTAATTTGCAGTATAATTTTTCTTTATAACATTATTCTTATAAAGTTCAAGTTTTCTACATTCTTTTACAGTAAATAGTTTTATTTTTCATCAAAGTCGAACGCTAGGAAACAAATTGGTTCCTATGAGATCACCATATAGGCCCATTGAAATGTCATCAACTAACCTCAGGTAGGTCAATAACGTCGTTGAAGTGTGTAATTTTTTCTATTGTTGGGATATGACATGTAAAAAAACTTAAAGAGTCGTGCAAAGAAAATTGTACTAGCTGGCACTTTAGCCTTCTAAGATGTCCTTGTAGTTTTAGGATGTTTTGATTATTGGCCCCACATCCACTCTAATTCAGTAGTAGTGATGGGGAGGCGAAGCCAGGAAAGTGAGTCACTTTGAGTCTTTTTGCCGATCCTACAGGACTAAGGCTAAAAACCCGCATGTCTTGACGAACCTGCCAGACGTCCTGATGAATGGCAGTATGTCCGACCAGTTGACTGGGCATAGTGACTCCCCCCCAAATTTCGTCGTGCCAAATATCTGAACCCTGAGCTTGCAATACACAGCACATCTGCCCAGGAAATGAAATGAGTTTTGGCTTATTTCAAACATCTGGAGCAGATATGGTCCTTTACCCTTTGAGGGCCGACGCAAGGTCTGTTGGCCGTACCCGAACTAGGCGATACGCTCTCTCTTTGCCTACAACTGGATAACATCATTGCAGAACATTCCTGGGCTAGAGCTGATCTATCCCTCAGAGCTGCAATCGCTTTCAGAGCTCCTTAACTGTAAGGACGTATCCATATGCTTCATCCTGCATACTGTTCAACTTTTTCAAGTACGCTACCATTAAGATGGCATATATATCTGCCTGGAAGACATTCATGCAGGCCCCTAACGCAGAACTTCCAGGCGGGGGCCTGCTCATACGGATACCAACCCCTTCGAACGCAATACATCAGTGATCTACACCAACAACAACTTATGACTACTTTGAATGAGAAGAAAAAACAAAAAACGTTAAGTCAAATCACCTCGCCAGTTTTTCTCCTCGATAAGACAAAACTGTTACGCCCATGAGCACATCCCTTGAATATGCATAATCTGGAACAGTGTGTGGCGGTTACCTAATACAATGTGTCATCCAAATTGATATGGAGTTATGGAGTATGGGTTTATTGTCTTTGATGGTTTGTGTATGAACGTAGTGATATATTCTGGCTCAGGCTGTTGTGACGCGGCAGGGTTAGCGAAAAAATATGTGTTCTGGAGCACGTCGTCACGTCAAAGGTGAACACGGTATGTGCGGTGCGGGAGACGCGGTGAACAGGTTCGACTAAAATATAGAGAAATGGATTATACCGCTTCAGATGAAGTATAAACGTGCTCGCCCACTTAGACGAAGCGTCGCGAACGGAAGCGGCGTGAAGAAAATTGTGGATTTGACGCCAGAGAAGTTTACATTAGGTTATATGGCAGCCCGCCCACTCAGGCGGCGCGAAGCGAAGAGGCGCGTCATTTGACGCGCGAATTCTCCTCGGACCTACTAGGCGTCGTTTCTCTTGACGCTTCGCTTCGCCTGAATGGGCGGTACCAGGCGGCGAGAAGATCCAAATATTTCTTGATGCCTCTCGCATATTTTCAATGTTTAGCAGTATTTTGTAGGAAGTGGTGCTAAATTGCAGTCTCTGGCCCTGATACAAAGACATCAATTACAAAGGTAATATAATTATGTCATGAACCCAGCATTTTCTTTTGTTTTTTTCTTTTCTTCTTCTTCCATAGTGGCAATCAAACTCAATACAAAGAATTCCTCTTCTTACGAACTGCTTATCGTACCTCACTAGACAACGTACCTCGTTCAACTGCTTAAAAACATAAAATTCGCGTCGCCCCGCTTCTGTTCGCGACGCTTCGCCTAAGTGGGCGAGCACGTTAAGACGTCCTTACACGGCTCGATCGGCGACGTGATCGACGTAAATCAAGTCGCATGTCAATTCGGCTTCTCATGCTAAGGATTGTAACACCGCCAATGGGTCGTTTAGTGGTCATATAGAAACGCAGTTTCTTCGGGTATGCAATAACCTTGATATCTTCTGTCCTGCAAAAGTAA
This sequence comes from Callosobruchus maculatus, assembly GCA_951848785.1. Lineage (NCBI taxonomy): Eukaryota > Metazoa > Arthropoda > Insecta > Coleoptera > Chrysomelidae > Callosobruchus > Callosobruchus maculatus. The sequence goes on along the minus strand of CATOUR010000081.1, from coordinate 2,609,699 downwards.
GAACCCCATGTACTTCTAAAAGTCATTAAAGTTCTGAAAAAATCAAAAAGTCTGAATTCGGACTGCGATGCCCACCTGGAAATCCTTCCTTATCGGTAATGGTCCACGTCATCTACAACGCTATAACGAATAACAATTGACCATACAAGTCCGCTAATTCTCCCCACATCTGCCCAGGTTAGGTATACATACATACAAGTTATACATAATTTGTTTTCCGTCGAGCGATTTCTCTTTGTTGTAGATGAAGGCTGTTCATCACATGCATTTTCAATGAACGCCGGTCTTCCTCAGGAATGTGTCGTATCCCCTACACTGTTTCTGCTGTACATCTGTTCTGCTGGAAATAAGATCCAATCCAATCTACAACTTCGCAGGCGATAGTACATTAATATCATGCATGGAACCAGGCAAGCCAGTATCAACCCAGGAGACAGCAACATGCCTCACAGATCAAAGTGGATATCAGAAAACTCAGACAACAATACTGACAAAGCAGTCTCACATTGGCTTACCAACTGTGGAAATGGAGGGTCATCCAATAGTCGCCACCTTCCGTCTAGCTTTTGAGGTTCAACATCAACGATAAGGTGTCCCGGCACGACCACGTCGACAGTATTGCTAAACGGCATCCCAGAAGATTGGAGTTATGTTCCGCTGTAGGAAGCTGGATACACCAGAGCAACTACTGCTGCTCTACGAGGCACAGATCCGACCATCGTTGGAGCAGTTGCTCCCATGTATGAAGATGCCCTCCGAAGCACCTCTAAAGCTTCTGGACACTAAGCACAGGAGAGCAATTAGACTAATCGATACGCCTAACCTCGCAAAGTACATACGAGTACACGGGATAGTTCGCTCGGACCTCTCTGGCACACGTATTCACTGGCAGTAATATTTTGATCTTTAGAATTCGACAACCGGAATTCCAGACTGATTTTTTGCAGACAACCCTATATCGACGTGTTTGCAATAAAATTATCTTTATTTTGATATAAGTTTCATGCATTAACCACACCGGTGCAAATTACTATTATTGATTATTGATGTACCTGTTTATACCTGCCTACCCTATAGTTGGGACGGGAAAAAAGTAGCCAACCTAACGTTTGTATATTCTATGGGCTTCATGCTTTCGATTGGTATGTGATTTGTCTATTAACCAAACCAGTGAAATGTTTAAAAAAAATTAATTTTTCAATATTTAATTAATCATATCCTGGACTGAAATTTTTCAGCCAACCCACGGTATGTTTTTCAACATATTAAATTTAATATAAAATGGTTTTCATCCATTAACCAGTTCGGTGAAGGTCGTCTTATATTCGGATCTTCTACTATAGGAAATGAAGAAACATCTTTGATTCCAACTTTTGAACAAGAAAGAACGTGACGGGGGAAAAGTGGCACGAATGGTTGTTGGTGTATGGGTGTCTATAAAGTCCACATAAAGTCTGTGACAAATTGATGATTTTCCATGTTACAGAGGCTCTTTGATGTAGGCAATTATAAAGGACGTAGTGAGCCGTGCGGGAAAAATGGAAACGGTTAATTAAGCTGCAGATACCGTGTGCGGGAGTTAGCAAACAGGTCAATATTTAATCCGTCCACCAATTTAATGTCGGCGTCCGCTGGATACACCCAGACAAACATGGAGGTGAATTTCAATTGGCCGGAAACGCCGGACCCGCGACATACGCCACTATAATAAATTCCGGGACATTGACGGGGGAGCTGTCCCTGTCGCTAGTGTACCAACTTTTGTTTTACTTGTTTCTTGTTGGACCAGACGAATGAGTCCGGATAGTTATTTCAGTTCGCGAGCTGTCATCGTGCACTATTTACGTTGTTCGTTGAAATTATTTGGTTTTTATTCCCACTCACACGCTATGAGAAAGCACACCCCACATAGCACAGGATGATATGAGAATATTCTGTTCACATTCACTACAGAAAATTCCATGGATAATTAGAATATTTACAGAATATTCTGTAAACGTTCGAAATGGGAAAAACACTCTATATTCCTAGAATATTCCGCACGGATATTAGATGAACAATCGTGGTAGAATGTTTTTGAATATTCTAGGAACATTTTGTCTAAGTTACCTCATATACGAAACATTTTTAGGGAATTATGGATACTGTTCCAAAAATAATGGCACCTACTAGTGGCAGATGGTCACAAAAGTTAACTAGTTAGACATCTCAGTCTAGGTGCCTAAAATAAAGTGTAAAAATGTAAACTTGTTGCATTTAACCTCAAAATTCTACTCACATTATATAATGAACCATACACCATAGTAGGCGAGCATAATTTGGAACACTGTCACACACTTTATAACAACCAGCAACTTTATTGTACAAAATTGGGTATAAATGCAGGCCTTTCAGGAATAAAACTCGTGAATTCGTGAATTGTTAAAATGCCCACATCACATGTTGAAGCACACAATGACAGAACACTTGAAGCGAAGAACAGAGTGACAACCAGACAAGATTGACAACTGAAGACACCATAGTCACCATACATCAGCATAAGATGCTGTCACTTTATCGTCGGTGGATGCTGTATCTGTATTGCTGGCAATGGCTAATGGATATTCTATGAATATGTTCTTTAAATATTCTTTAAATCTTCTATCTGTTCCATGAATATTCAGTAGAATCATAGAATATTCGTTATTTCTCTTGATTATTCTGGATTATTAACATAATGTTCTTTATAGAATATTATTATTTTATCCACTTAGGATAATCAGTGATTATTCGTTTAATTCCTGAATTATTCCAGAATATATCAGTAATATTCTTCATAGAATATTATTTTAATAATCTACTAAAGAACAAGATGTGAATTAAAAAACCTTTATTCGTTTTGCGTTCATCCTAGATATACCTAATAAGTATTATGTGCAATTTTCAAAAGTTTATTAGTCATTAGCAATTGCCAGCAATACAGATACGGCATCCACCGTCTCCACCGACGATAAAGTGACAGCATCTTATGCTGATGTATGTATGTGGTATCGTCAGTTGTCAATCTTGTCTGGTTGTCACTCGCTTCAAGTGTTCTGTCATTCTGTGCTTCAACAATCAACATGTGGATGTTGGCATTTTAGCAACTCACGAATTCACGAGTTTTATTCCTGAAAGGCCTGCATTTATACCCCATTTTGTACAATAAAGTTGCTGGTTGTTATAAAGTGTGTGACAGTGTTCCAAATTATGGTCACCTACTATGGTGTAAGGTTCATTATATAATGTGAGTTGAATTTTGAGGTTAAATGCAACAAGTTTGTAATACATTTTTACACTTTAGGCATCTGGACTGAGATGTCTAACCACTTAACTTTTGTTACTATCTGCCACTAGTAGGTGCCATTATTTTTGGAACAGTATCCATAATTCCCTAAAAATGTTTCATATATGAGGTAATTTAGACAAAATGTTCCTAGAATATTCAAAAACATTCTACCACGATTGTTCGTGTAATATCCGTGCGGAATATTTGGCGGAATATTCTAGGAATATAGCGTGTTTTTCCCATTTCGAACGTTTACTACCCCCTGAATCAGCCTCCTCCAGCATTCCTTCTTTTGGAGAACTTCGACGCTGTGGAATGAGCTACTGATATCACCGTAATGTGTGAGATGTACTGAGTAAATCAACTTGACTTAATATTTTCTTCGCGTCAGACTTTCCTTAGAAGTTCTTGGTTGCTATCAATTAAATAAATCTTACTCTATTTGCATAAACGGCTGCATCCTCAAACATCTTAGTTTAAAAAAATGGAAAGCAATGAACTCGGTAACAGGATGTAAATAAAGGCGTTTATTCACAAATGCAAACAGAATCAATTAAGATGATAGATGGAAAGTTTACCCACCATGTAATTGATCCTTTAATGACTGGATAAGTGTAGCTTTGTAACTAATTGAAAAATAAGTACATACTCAATATCTGTGCTTATTTACATACCTGGTTGGATAGTGAGACTGGACGTCAATAAGATAAATATCTTCAGGAAGTAGCAAATAGGGAAATGCACGAATGAAAGAAAACCTTAAGATAATGTGCAGGTGTTCTTGGATTTCATTAATTTGAGTGGATAATCATCAGTTGTGTTACATTACATTATGGATTATTAATTATCAGTTTGCATCGCCTTGTCTGAGATATATGTAAGAATTGATATGTTGAAGAAATACATCACTATTTAACTAACCTAAATCAGTGAAGATGCTATATTACATGTCTGATACTTGTTTTACTGTAGTAGTTCTTTTTTCTAGCCTTTAAAATATCATCTATCAAAACAAGCACCATTCTTCAATATACATGACGAGGTCAATGTCTGCTATTAAAAATTTTGGAATAACATTGCCATTTTTGATTACTCAAACGTACAAGCAATGCCGCGCAGAAAACTATTTTACCATAACAAGCCTTAGGCAGGTATAGTTTGAAGACGTGCCAAGCAGTAAAGCAAAAGATAGGGTATCAAGCTATGACGTCAATAAGATAAATATCTTCAGGAAGTAGCAAATAGGGAAATGCACGAATGAAAGAAAACCTTAAGATAATGTGCAGGTGTTTTTGTATTTCATTTATTTGAGTGGATAATCATCAGTTGTGTTACATTACATTATGGATTATTAATTATAAATTTGCATCGCCTTGTCTAAGATATATGTAAGAATTGATATGTTGAAGAAATACATCACTATTTAACTAACCTAAATCAGTGAAGATGCTCTATTATATGTCCGATACTTGTTTTACTGTAGTAGTTCTTTTTTCTAGCCTTTAAAATATCATCTATCAAAACAAGCACCATTCTTCAATATACATGACGAGGTCAATGTCTGCTATTAAAAATTTTGGAATAACATTGCCATTTTTGATTACTCAAACGTACAAGCAATGCCGCGCAGAAAACTATTTTACCATAACAAGCCTTAGGCAGGTATAGTTTGAAGGCGTGCCAAGCAGTAAAGCAAAAGATAGGGTATCAAGCTATGACGTCAATAAGATAAATATCTTCAGGAAGTAGCAAATAGGGAAATGCACGAATGAAAGAAAACCTTAAGATAATGTGCAGCTGTTTTTGTATTTCATTTATTTGAGTGGATAATCATCAGTTGTGTTACATTACATTATGGATTATTAATTATAAATTTGCATCGCCTTGTCCAAGATATATTTAAGAATTGGTATGTTGAAGAAATACATCACTATTTAACTAACCTAAATCAGTGAAGATGCTCTATTATATGTCCGATACTTGTTTTACTGTAGTAGTTCTTTTTTCTAGCCTTTAAAATATCATCTATCAAAACAAGCACCATTCTTCAATATACATGACGAGGTCAATGTCTGCTATTAAAAATTTTGGAATAACATTGCCATTTTTGATTACCCTAACGTACAAGCAATGCCGCGCAGAAAACTATTTTATCATAACAAACATTAGGCAGGTATAGTTTGAAGGCGTGCCAAGCAGTAAAGCAAAAGATAGGGTATCAAGCTATCTTCTGTGTTATGTACCGGATGGAGGATAATCTAACAAGGATAGCGCACTTAGACCCTATTGGATCACTTTTACATCCTCCCAAAGATCCCTTTACTGAGTGTTCAGTAATCTCAGCCTAGTGAAAAAAGGTGGTGGTGCAGTTCAGAGGAATTTTCCTCAACGTGGTTATACAGTAGGTGCTCAACCTGATCAGGATATTTTCAAATATTTTATTCTTCTCATTATCTCTCAACCCACATAATATTAGGTCTACCGTACAGTAATACTTCCCGGTTATACAACTCATTCAACAATTTTTAATATCACAGAACGTGACCACCACTAAAATTAGCTTTGTTCTCTGCTTTATATAACATAAGCACTTAAATCCGTGTATGATGTCCGCTTTATCCACCAGTCATTTTGTAGGAACTTGTTCATCAGATTATGATACATACCTAAATCAGAAACTTAACTCTGCTTAGTAAAATGACGTCAAGTTTTGAGCAAATCGCTAAAACTGTCGCATATACTAATTTACTCAGATATTTTAGCTAGCTTCAAGTTCAAAACAATCTATTTACATACAGAGCATAATAACTTGGTATACATTTTCTTCATTAATAACCCTACGTGACATGTTTATAGTTTCTTATAGTGTCGTTTGCACTTTTTTACAATAGCACGATTCAAAAATGTTAGCATGATTAACATCTCAAAGAAATAGTTCAGTCAAGTATCAAAGCTTCCAGCTTCAAAAGCTTAAACTGGGTTCAACATATCTATAAAATTTGTATGAAATATTACAGGCTACACAGTAAACCCTTGCAGGACCACAAAACCTTTTTTTTAATTCAGAAGATATATGTTTTTGGCATCAGTGCGACATGAAACGTCTTGTAAAGACAGTGTATGAAAAAGTACTATATCAAATCCAGAATATTTTATAATTTCTTTCAAGATTTATTTCTTTTTGGGTATGCAAAACAGAATTTAAATATGCTTATTGGTTCTTAAGCCCCCATGCCGCTTCAATCTTATACCATAGATGAGGGTGTTTTTCCGATTTTGAGATTTTGAGCTTTTGTTATGTTTATTTACATCACCAAAATTTGACACTGGTTTTCGTCGGTCTGTCCGTCTATTTGTATGTCGCCATTCTCCTACTAATGCATCTGTTCTAATAATCTGCCATGACGTCATAGTAGTTAACGCCATTATATTTTTGAAAAAATGTATAGTGGCGTTGGAGCTAACAAAAGGAATCTAAATTCTCAGAACTGCACTTTTCTTCTCTGAGGATTTCAGAGTTCACTGATTATTTCCGATTATTTTTCGAGGATAGGTATACTTTGGTTAATGGGAGAGGGTGGGGTGGGATAGGGCTAACTCATTTTTTATTTCAATGGGATTTTGAGTTTTACAGACCTCTCTTAACACTATGTTTGAGTATTTGTCTGTGTGTCTATTTTTTTTATACATAGAGTTACACTTCATAGTCCTATAGCTTGTAACTTGAAAACTCTTGGCACTCCAAAAACCGTTTACTTTGATTATAGTGAAGATAATGTGTGAAAAAATACTATATCAAATTCAACATATTTTATAATTTGTCTCAAGATTTATTTCTTTTTGGCTATGTGTGAAATGGAATTTAAGTATGCTTGCTGATTCTCAAACTCCCATACTCCTCTTGCTTCTTATACCATATGTGAGGGAGATTTTTCGATATTGAGATTTTGGACCTTTATTACATCTATTCACGGCACCAAAATCTGACACTGATTTCCGTCGGTCTGCCCGTCTATTTGTATGTCGCCATTCTCCTACTCATGTTACTGTTGCACCCATGATAATCATCTGCTATGACTTCCTAGATTATTTCCGGTTTTTTTCGAGGGCGAGTATACGTTGGTTAATGGGGAATGTGGGGGTAGTGGTAACTCCAAAGTTCTGTGTAATAATATAATTTTTTAATATTCATAGTCCTATAACCTGTTACTTGAAGACTCCTGGCACTCAAAGAACCCTTTACATTCATCATAGAACAATAAGAGCTCATCGTCAGGACTACTAGAATTCAGAGAGGCGAAATAACGACAATTTTAACAGTTTCAAAGTAACTTCAAGGCAATATTAGCTATTATGCTTAATTAATTGAATTTAGTTAAAAATGTGCGCACGTATTTCGAATTCTCGTTTCCCGGTAACTTTGCTCCAGGAATTCATTCTGTTCACAGTTAAGCCAAATAACAGCGTACTAAAACGTGAAACATTTGAAGTTGAACGACGAAAAGTAGATATAAACTAGGAAATGAAAAGCGTCGTGTATTCTCATATATACGTATATATACCTACCCGTATAACTCGTATTTTGCCTAGCAGCTTTATATCTCGGTACGCGAATTTCAATATATTATGCAAGGACGTCATTCAGAAATTCCGCGAGGTCTGAAGTAACAGCCGAACAGTTTGGATGAAGTGACACAATGTTATTAAGGAATGTTCTAAAAGTTTTGTCAAATTCTAATAAAGGTTGCATACTACAAAATAAAGTTATGTTGAGGCACAAGATACATAGAAGATCAACGCTTACTGACTGGAACTTGCATATCAAGGGTTTTTCCGCGAGGTCTGAAGTAACAGCAGAACAGGTTGGATAAAGTGACATAATGTTATTAAAAAAATGTTCTAAATGTTTTGTCAAATTCTGATAAAGGTTGCATACTACAAAATGAAGTTATGTTGAGACACAAGATACATAGAAGATCAACGCTTACTGACTGGAACTTGCATATCAAGGGTTTCTCTGCGAGGTCTGAAGTAACAGTAGAACAGGTTGGATGAAGTGACACAATGTTATTAAAAAAATGTTCTAAAAGTCTTGTCAAATTCTGATAAAGGTTGCATACTACAAAATAAAGTTACGTTGAGACACAAGATATATAGGCTGAAGTAACAGCAGAACAGGTTGGATGAAGTGACACAATGTTATTAAAAAAATGTTCTAAAAGTCTTGTCAAATTCTGTTAAAGGTTGCATACTACAAAATGAAGTTATGTTGAGACACAAGATACATAGAAGATCAACCCTTACTGACTGGAACTTGCATATCAAGGGTTTCTCTGCGAGGTCTGAAGTAACAGTAGAACAGGTTGGATGAAGTGACACAATGTTATTAAAAAAATGTTCTAAAACTTTGTCAAATTCTGATAAAGGTTGCATACTACAAAATAAAGTTATGTTGAGACACAAGATACATAGAAGATCAACGCTTACTGACTGGAACTTGCATAGCAAGGGTTTTTCCGCGAGGTCTGAAGTAACAGCAGAACAGGTTGGATAAAGTGACATAATGTTATTAAAAAAATGTTCTAAATGTTTTGTCAAATTCTGATAAAGGTTGCGTACTACAAAATGAAGTTATGTTGAGACACAAGATACATAGAAGATCAACGCTTACTGACTGGAACTTGCATTGCAAGGGTTTTTCCGCGAGGTCTGAAAACAGCCAAACAGGTTGGATGAAGTGACACAATGTTATTAAAAAATGTTCTAAAAGCTTTGTCAAATTCTGATAAAGGTTGCATACTACAAAATGAAGTTATGTTGAGACATAAGAGATCAACGCTTACTGACTGGAACTTGCATATCAAGGGTTTCTCCGCGAGGTCTGAAGTAACAGCAGGACAGGTTGGATGAAGTGACACAATGATATTAAAAAATGTTCTAAAAGTTTTGTTAAATTCTGATAAAGGTTGCATACTGTAAAATAAAGTTACGTTGAGACACAAGATAGATAGAAGATCAACGCTTATTGACTGGAACTTGCATACCAAGAGTTTTTCCGCGAGGTCTGAAGTAACAGCAGAACAGGTTGGATGAAGTGACACAATGTTATTAAAAAAACGTTTTAAAAGTTTTGTCAAATTCTGATAAAGGTTGCATACTACAAAATGAAGGTATGTTGATACACAGGATGCATAGAAGATCAAAACTTATTGACTGGAACTCACGTATGAAGGGTTTTTCAATTAGGACTGGTTGACCTTGGGAGGGTGTGGCGGCCACGTTACTTTGACAGCATCAGTCAAATCTGGTTGTTTATTATTAGGTCTGTTTTTACAGAGAATCACAAACCAGTCAGAGCCAATCAGTATTCCCCATTGCAGTTGTCAAACTATTTCTGACTAGTACTGGCCAATCAAATTGACGCTGACTAGTTTGTGATTGCTGTAAAAACAGACCTATAACACCCGTATGCACCGTTTGGCGATTCTAATCCTAGTTCCCTAATCGCGTTTTGCTAACCTTTGGCATCTAGCCATGCACCGTCAAGAGATTAACCAATCCAGATTGGAGATACAGCAAGGTTGTGTTCGCAAGATTATTTTTGACAGTGACATTGTCAAAATTGTCAGTTTGCGGTGCATAGTAAACAAGTAATCTAATCCAGGTTTATGTAACTAATCGCGCAATTGACTTACGGTGCATACGGGTGTTAGTCACTTATGCCAAACTACTATTATTTCACAATGATGAATATCTATTATAAAAACGCAGTGGTCCTTCAACGTCGACTCTGCAATGTTTGGTTGCGAAATTTGAGACAACCGGTACAGTCAACAATCAGACAACACCCGTACGTCAAAGGAGTTCCAGATCAGCCAAAAGCATCGCCGCTGTCCATGAAAGTGTCCAGGACCCAAGACTGTCAATTCCTCGCTGTGCACAAGAAACTCGGCATTTCACAGACTTCAACCTGGCGAATTTTGCGCCAGGACCTATAGGCCTACATTCGTACAAAATCCAAATTACCGAAGAACTCAAACATGTTGACTTCAGGCAATGACGTTTGTTCGCTGACTGGCCTTCGGAGCATTCTGAAGAGGCGCCCAATTTCGGCCAAAAATCATGTTTAGTGATGAGGCGCATTTTTGAATGAACGATTACGTAAATAAAGATAATTGTCCTATATGGGACAATACTAACCGTCATGAGATTCACTAGGTAAAAAAGCATCCACAAAAAGTTACTGTTTGGTGCGAATTGTGGGCCGGCGGATCTATTATTCCGTGCTTTCTCCAAAACGACGTTGATGAAGCCATCACCGTCACTAACTAGAGCGATGATAGCTGATTTCTTTTGGACCAAGTTAACTGACATGGAGGTGGACGACTTGGAGTTTCAGCAGGATGGCGCTACCTGCCACACAGCGGACGCAGCGTTGAATCTTCTGCGTGAACGATTTGAGGGTCGGGTTATCTTATGCAGGGGTGATGTGAATTGGACACTAAAATCGTGCGATTTGACCCCACCAAACTTTTTCTTGTGGAGCTGTTTGAAGTTATAAGTCGAAAATTACCGATGGCCTTGAAGTCAATATAATCCAGACCGTGACTCAAATTGAGCCAAATTTATGCGGCAGTGTCATTCAAAATTGGACCACCCGGATCCGTGCCCTCGTGAGAAGCCGCAGTGGACATGTCAGTGATGTAATATTCCACACGTAATGGCTTACATGGGCCTTTCAAATAAAAAAAAAACATCTTTGATACCTCACACACTGTTTGTTTTATTTAATTTCAACATTGACCCGTCCTTAATGAAAAACCCTTAGAATTAAACTACGACCCTTCTCAGAAGTACCGAATTATTAGAACGCTGACAGAACGGTCAAGAAAAGTGTACGAACCAGAGGAATCCGACACCAAACTGGAATAGTTGAAGGATACTCTCAGGGCAAACAGTTATACAGAGAAGGAAATACATGAACAATGAGAAGAAACAGGACAAACTAGCAACCTGAACCTATAGCCAAAGCTTTTTTTACCGTATATATTCGGATATAACAGACAGCAGGAAACGTTCTACAAAAAGAAAACGTCAAGATAATCTACAAGCCTACAAGAAGAGTATTTGAGTATTTGAGAACGGTCAAGGATATAAGGAACCCACTCAGGATATCGGGGTTTATCGCATATCATGCAAATATAGGAGAGTACCTCGGAATAACGAAGCAATCGATAAATACAAGGATTGCAAAACGTAAGATTATCTGCCGACTAGGTTATGCAGACAAACCCGCGTTAGTCGCACATGTATTATGATTAGGGAAGGAGACCATAGAATCAAATTTCACGAAACTCAGGTTCTTACCGCAACGCCTTTATACTATGTCAGTCTCCATATTCCTTATTCTCTGTGGAAGAGCCTTATCCTGCATCTACATAAAATAACATGTTGACCATAACTTTAAGGGAATTGATCAACTTTTACTTACGTCCAAAAAACATCACGACCCAGCCACACCACAAACTGTAACCAAAAAGGCTTAATGTTGGGAGTTGGGACACATCTGTATTTAAAGCACAGAGCACTGGCCACCCCTCCACCTCCGCGGCCTTTAGGCAAGGCTTACACGTTGAAACCTTAGACATACCGCAGGGTGAAGTGATACGTCAAAAGTTTTTGTTATGTTTTATAACAGTCCCAAATGCCTGACGATTTATATTTTGCAAAGTCACTGATAATAAGAAATGGATAATGAATTGTGATACTACTAAACTAAATTTACACATTACATAGGTGTACATTAAAACAAAAGGATGAACGATTATTGAATTAAAAAAAAACTTCAAGGCTGAACAATCTCCAGACTTGTTCTTTCTCTTTCATTCGAATTATACTCATATCGTGAAACCATCTTCAAACATCTACAGGGTGATCTCGAGGACGATATTAATCTTTATCACTAATGTTAATATGAATTCAGATTGTTAAATATTCAAAGAAAATAATTATGGTATTTTTTGCCAAATTATTATTAATCTTTCCTAGAAATGGAACAAACCTGTAAAATAATACGTACATATATTTTTGTTTGTTTGTTCTCCACCCAGACATAAATAACAGGTTATGGAAATCAGATCGAGGTACAAATCTCTGAACATCTACAGGGTGATCTTGAGGACGGGGCTATTGTAGTATAATTAGAGGTTAAACGACTTACCTGTAAGGAAGTTCAATCCTCAATTATACGAGATAGCCCCGTCCGAAACGATCACCACCCGCCCGCCGTCGTTCCCAAAATTCCTCGATCTGATAACAAACGAAACGTAATGACGACCTAGTCGGGTGGACGGCAACAGCGGGATAATTATGCAGTTTTTTATCTAAACATTACGCCACCGAGCTAAGAGAAACGTACACTACAGGGTGATATTTTCAGACGGGGCTATCTCGTATAATTGAGGATTAAACTTCCTTACAGGTAAGTCGTTTAACCTCTAATTCTATGCTTTTCCCCCACCTATGTCTATTTTGAGCAGTAATCCTAATTCGAACATCAACGTATAGTAACAACAGTTAAACTACATGCGTAAGATTGTCTTGTTCTTTTTGCCAAAAATGATTGTTATTCCCGTTCTACCCCTCCGTTTCTGGAATTCACCCTGTACGACAGTCTACCCTCGTACGCCGCACAGTATACAGTCATAGCAGAAATATATATCGATATCTTATCGCCAGACAGAAACATACAATGTATAGGAAGTAATTATTTTTTTACTTACCAGGGTGAAATATATAGCTTAGGGTCTAGAAAAATGAAATTGAGAGCCATTTGTCATGGTAGCGTTTAGTTTTTTCGTGTGCGTATATTTATTGTTTCGTAGATAAAGTGGGGAGATTTATGGGTAGCATTGACGTTTGCGCAGGATGAATGGGAGAATAAAAAATGCTTGGATGCAGCAAAATTGACAAAGGGATGCTACACTGTGGTGTTTTCTGTTGATCTTGCTATACCACCTCACCATATCGATAGTAGCTGGATGGAAATGGACAAGCATGTATAAAGCCAAAAACCGTTCCTAGTTTGACGGGAACAGTTTTGATTGCAAAGTTTTACGGAGATGCCTATAGAAGGCATAATTTTATATAAGGTGAATATTTGAAAATGAAGGTCCATAAAAAACATGCATCCGGGAGGTTGAAGAATCCTTATAAAAGTATGTATGCATGTATCTACAGGGTGGTCCACTTTACATTGGCATAACTTCTGGACATCATAGCCCTGTTATAACGGACATTCGGCTATAACGGACTTATCTCGTGGTCCGTTCAAAATCCAATGCGTGGCCTATAGAAACTCTTCTGTTATAACAGACCCTCTATAACAGACACTCCGGATATAACAGACACATTTTTCTGACGCGAACTGGTTATAACCGGATATAACGGACTCGAAGACATCGGAAACATATTGAGTGAGTCGCTCGAAAATGTTCCTGATAATGTTCGTGATGCCAGGTTACAAGTTTATAACTTGTTAGACCGTCACAATCCAGTTGCAAAAAGGCAAACAACAAATACTGATTATTTTATGTAGAGTTTTTGATTTAGAGCGTACATAATTAGTACGAACCTTTGTGACAAATTTTTGAGTTTTGTTTATATATATAAGTCTTTGTGACAAATTTTTGAGCTGTGTTTATATATTTTTCAGAATCCGAAGGAAGCTTATGGCCAAAAAGCTTAATTTAGATAAGAGAATCTTGGGGTTGTGACCAAAATTTTGAAAAAAGAGACTGCGTCACAGCATAGAGGAGACTCTGGTATTAACAGCCAAGCTTTCAGCAATGCTTATTGCCATCTTCAGGATTTTCTATATAACAGGCCACCGTGTATCTACGGGTTACAACTGAGATCCTGTGTTTTTTTGACTTTTCAGTTTTTTGTTTTCTCACAGTTGGTATCGCTCAACTGTCAATATAATTAATATTTCATATGTCATCATTTTCCCTTGCTGCTTTCTGTCTCCACATTTCACAAAGTAACGGCCATTTTATCACCTGGTAGACCAAGAAGGTCTTTATTTAAGAAAATCTAGAACATAAAATGTGTGTTTTCAAACCACGGATTTCATAATACCTTCGGGTTTAAATTTTAACATGTAAAGGTCGTTTCTGTGTGTTTGTAATTTACAATTATATGTTTGTTTCCTGACCTGTTGGTGGAAGACGCCATGATAGTTTTTAAAAATTTTTTGGAAAAATTGTGACGATTATTATAGCTGCATTAAGAAGCCGTTGCACTCAATGCAATTGTGTTTTTTTTAAATTGGCAAACCTCAAGGTTGTAGTATATCTTTTATAAAATTTATTATATATTTTGACACTAAATTTATTTTTTTCTTCTTCTAACTATGTAGAAACCCCTGAAGATGTCGCCGAAAGCTTGGCTGTTAACACCAGAGTCTCGTCTATGCTGTGACCCAGTCTCTTTTTTTAAAATTTTGGCCACAACCCCAAGATCTTCTCATCTAAATTTTTCAGAATCTATGCTTACGTTTATGTCCGTTTTAAACTTTTTCACAGTTTATATGACCATGTATTTCAGTTATTAATAGTTTTTTATAAAATATTTATTTTCGTTTACCTACTTATATAACGGACATCGGTTATAACAGACTCAAACAAGGTTCCCTAGAGAGTCCGCTATAAGCGGAGTCTACTGTCTACCCATTACCTGGAAAGGTTCGCGATACAGGGTGTTAAAGTTTCAATGAAAATCTATATTATTTTGAATATTTCCTAAACGGCTGCTTAGAAAAATTTTAAATTTGGCACACAGGATAAGCTAAGGATTTTCCATAATTAAAAGGATATAACGATAAATTACAAAAAGCAGTGGTGGATAAATAGGTATGCAATCATACTTTTATTAAATAAATCCTACACAACTGACTTTGTTACCAAAAGCAATAACATTATTCAATGCACGATACTCTTTATAACAAAAAAGCTCTCTTGCATTCTTTTCGTAGCAACGAATCGTCTTCGAAATGTTTGCGGTTTTCTTCGGTTATGTAGGACAGCAAGTAATCTGGTAGTACTTTTATGTAAAAGCAGAATAATTACTTAGCTCAAACTCTGAACTCAACATTTTTTTGAGGTCGAGGATATAGAGGGTGTTCATTTGAAAACTTCCCATCACGGATTTATCGAAAAACACTAATCAAAATAAAAACAATGAGAACGTCAACGGATTTGCTAGAGGAGACAAATTTTTAACCAAAAACCACATCACCCCCTTGTACTCTCTGCCCCCTACGGTCATTCCTTTAAGCATTTTAAATGGCAAGGATTATCGAGCAACAGTTTGCTTCAAAGGTATGTGAAGTCCTTTAGTTTGATGTTTAAGTTTTTAAAATCGGTTGATTCGTTTTCGAGAAAATTAGAAGAACCTTTATGCATCTTAATTTGTGAACACTGCAAGTCTATCGATTATGGTCATTGAATCCCTAGGTGGAATGAAGAATACGCTGCTCTCTGCACTGCGCACCATAGGCCAATGTGCCGTGCGGCGGCGCAAATCTAAAAGGGGTGATACACGTACGAGCAAGTACGCGTACTTATGGCTCGATGACCTTTTTCGCCTGTGTGTCACCGTAAGTACGCGTACTTTAAACCCGTCGAGCAAACCGCCGGCGATCCAACTGGTTTGAAATCTTGCTCGTAGCTTGTCTTGGCTCGTATTGCGAGCCGCGAGCCTCCACTTTGTTTCGGCAGGCCATCGATGCGAAACGCTTGTTGTGTTTGGAGTTTGTTAAAAGTTTTGTTTATTTAGGAAAATTATCAAAATGAGTGATTTCAGCTTCACGTGCGTCACCGACGTCGAGCCGAGTAAGTTCGCGAACCTAAAAACCGCGTACTTGAAGTTCGTACGTGTATCACCCCTTTTAGCCGCCAGAATGCAGAGGGCAGTCATCCTTGCGTCATTTAGGGCGCACGATTCGCGGACCCAGAGATTGCTCACCTCACGGTATGAGGATTACTTAGTGGGTATTGGAACAGCAGCTCGGTGTGTCGGAGCCCGCGTTGCACCGTTTTGTAAAAAATAATAATAAAAATAATAGTCCTCTGGACAGTGTACGAACTGCAGCAAATCGACAGCAAAATGGTGAATATGGAGAGAAGTATATATCCTATAAGTCCTCTGCTCCACGAATGTACCTTCCACGATACCTGGGAGGGCGTGGTCTATTGAGTTTGGAACGTCTGTACAACAGTGCAGTATTTTAGGAAACAAAGTGCTTGGGCCACTATTTATCAATGGCAATTTAAATGAAGGCATTTATTTGGATATATTGGAAAAATTCGTTAATCCATTTATCGCTGAAATCATTGAAAACCAAATCGAATAGGATGGAAACCCTGTACTTGATGAGGATAAATACTATTTCCAGCAATACAGAGCCGCGCTCGTCCTCACTATGTTCTTCCAGTTCAGCAATGGCTAGAAGATGCGTTTCCAGATAAATAGGGCGAAAGGGGCTTATAGAACGGCCTGCTAGATCTTCTGGTTTGATGCCATTAGACTTTTTCTATAGCGCCATTTAAAATCTATTGCATCATCGAAAGTTGCCACGATATCCCACAACATGTTTTTGCAGCTGTCCGCCAGAAATTTGAACATTGCCTGCATCTTTGTTTGGTCAATCTTCGTCATCATTTTGCAATAAAAAGTAATATTTTCGTGTGTTTTTACTTGCCATACCGAAAGGTGAGGGGAGTATTGTGATCACGAAAATTTTCGATTTTGAGATAATACGCTTTTTGGACGTTTTATGACGTACATAACGAAAATCCACGTCACTCATTTCCGTCGGTCGGTCTGCCTATCTGTCTATCTATCCGTCGGTCTGTCTGTCTGTCTGTCTGTCGCTTTTTTTTAGCCTCGTAATCTCAGCTGGCGCTGCATGGATTGTGATGAAATTTGGGCAGCGATATGCTGTGGGGTCGTAGTAGGTAATGTTCCTATATACGAGTGTTGCTCTATACCTCCGTCAATCCACTAGTACGCAGACAGCTGTGAAACAGTATAATAGAGCAACCCTCGTATATCGGCTTTCATACGCAGTAGCGTATAAAAAACCCGCGCTCTCTGGTGGCCAAGCGGACGCACCGTGGCGTCCCGCCAAGAAATCTATGCTGCTGTACAGCGATTTCCTTGGTTTGCCTTTACCTTCGGGTACCAGATGGCGCACCGGCAGAACCTTTTGTCTTTTGCTACAATGTTCCTATAACTTTGAAAATCGATGCATGGGCAGCGGAGTAATTAGCAAAAAACAAAAAAAAAATACTGCTCAAACCCCGTTTTAAGGCGTGTCGAGGGGTTCCTGATCATTTTCTACTTTCTTTTGGGTAGGGGTGAAATTTGTTGCTTTCATAATATAGCGTCCACTGGCCTATGAAGGAAGACCTAGCGACATAAATAACTTTTTTAGGTCCATCCGAACATTACCTTGCCTACTACAGAAACCAAAGAACAATGAATTTTTTCTGGTGCAAACATACGAGAGTATTGCTTTACATCGTTCTATTTGTTTAACGAGGAAACTGTTGAATTGATTTTAATGAAACTTTGACACAGTATTACTACCATAGCGAGGATGGAAAATGCGCATGGTTTTTATAAATCGTGCCAGTGGCGGCGCAGAAATAATAAAAAAACTAAAAATATAAAAACAGCTCAAAATTCGTTTCTAAGCGTTTCAGAGGTTCTTGATAATTTTCTGTGTTTTTTGGGTGGGGGTGAGATTGGGGTGGTTGGGGGGTGGGGGGTTGAAAACTAAAAAATTTCTTGAAATCAGAATAAGCTGTCCACTAACCTGTGAAGGAAGACCTAGCGACATAAATCACCTTCTTAGGTCCATCCGAACATTGCCTAGCCTATTACGGAAACTTTCTGCATACATACGAGTATTTATTGTTTTAGATGGTTTTGTATTTTGTAACGTGGACACTATTAAATAAATTCTAATGAAATGTTGACACAGTATTATTACCGTGGTGAGGGTGGAAAATGCGTATGTTTGTTAAAAATCGTGGCAGTGGCAGCGTAGTAATAATCAAAAAACTAAAACTACCAAAACAGCTCAAACTTCTGAGAGCAGGCGACAGAAAAGATCTGCCGGTGCGCCATCTGGTACCCGACGGTAACGGCAAACCAGAGAAAATCGCTGCTAAACAGCAGCTTCTTTTCTTGGTGGAACACCACGACGCGTTCCCTTGGCCAACCAGAAGAGCGCGGGTTCTATATGCTGCTGCATATGAGAGTCGATATGCGTTGGGGGGTGGGGCGTCGTAAAATCGAAAAGTTTGCAGTATTGATAATAGGATGTCCATTGACCTGTGAAGGAAAGACCTAGCGGCATAAGACAATTTTAAGGGGGGGGGGGGGCTGGCGATTATTTGCTTGCAAGAGATCTCAGACCAAAGCTTCATGCTATGGGAAAATAATAAACTGGTACCACCGTAATGTGTGACAAGTACTGAGACAATCAACTTTACTTCATTTTTTCTGTCTGAATAAATTAAAACACATACAGACATTTCTAATTTTCTCGAAAACGAGTTGACCCATTTAAAAAAATCAAGCGTCAAAATCAGGGACTTTGAAACAAGCTATTACTCGATACACCTTCTCTTTTAAAATGTCTAAGGAGATGTCCCTGGGGGGCAGAGGGTACAAGGAGGTGCAGTAGTTTTTGGTTAAAAAGTTATTATGTGAAAAACAAAAAAGTGCAGCTCGGGCTCCGACACACCGAGCTGCTGTTCCATTACCCAATGACTACTCCTCACACCGTGAGGTGAGCAATCACTGGGTCCGCGAATCGTGCGCCCTAAGTAGACGAAGGGACCCAAGGATGACTGACTTCTGCATTCTGGCGGCTAAGATGTGCGCCGCCGCACGGCACACCGGTATTTTGCGCAGTGCAGAGAGCAGCGTATTCCTCATTCCACCTAGGGATCCAATGACCATAACCAGCAGACTTACAGTGTAGTCTGGCCAGAGCCTGCGAAGTTGTCCGAGCAACTCCTGATATTTGGTCCGCTTTTCCTCCTCCTTAGAGACGATGTTCACCTCGGCAGGCGCCGAAAACTCAATAACGAACATCGTCTTCTGTTGGTGGTCGAGAAGGACTATGTCGGGCTTGTTTGCCTGTACAAGCTCGAGCGTGGGGAACGAGTAGTTCCAGTAAATCCGGCATCTCTCGTTCTCCACAACGGACTCTATATCCCCTGGAGCGTATGGCAGCACCGGTGTCTCATCGATACCGTAAGAGTGCCTCAAATGATAGTAGAGCACTCGTAGAGCCGCGTTGTGCCGATGGACGTAAGCCGTCCCAGCCTACGTCTTACACGCCGACAAGAGATGCATAAGCGTCTCTGGCGCCTGTCGGCAAGCTCTACAAAGGGTGTCGGGTACATCTACACCCATAACCCTTTTACGGTACACCAAGGTGTTGAAGACACCGTCTTGGCAAGCCATTATAAAGCCCTCAGTCTCCGACTTCAACCCACTAGACCTTAGGAAAGAGAAGGTCAACTGCTCAGACAAGCCATGCTCTTCCAGATGTTTGTAGAAGATTCCATGCATTGGCTTATCTTTATGAAGTCTTAAAAGGAAGTCGACTTCGGCAGTTTTAAGGTGGGATTTTAATTCTGCGGGAGCAAGTTCCGTAATGGACTGCTGACACCTCCGCTTGAAGTCGAGTGTGAGGCTGAGCTCCTCGGCTGCTCGTTTCGCTGCGCTAAAAAGAAAGGCTCCTTTTCCCGCATTCTCGTGCTCTCGCACAAAGCGGATCAGGGGATCGGTGCTGTTCGTTACATAGCAGGCAGTGGCCAGTACTACTCTGTTGTGCAGACGCTCCAAACTCGTATACTCGCGGGACAGAGGACTTAGGATGCAGGCTTCTCTCCATATTCATCCTTTTGCGGGTCTTCGTGTCGATTTCCTTCAGCTCGTTCACTTTCCAGTGTATAGCACCAAAGGTGTATAATAACAATGGGACCGCAAGCATGTTAGTGGCAGCGACTTTGTTCTTGCCGGACAGTTCTGACGACCAGATCTGCCGGAGTCGGTGCAAATACTTGCGGCGGAGACACTCTTTAACCAATGCTGCCTCTTGGACATGACGTTGCGCCACTCCAAGGTAGGTATAAGTATCTCCGGCATGCAGCTGTCGCAAGATGCTCCCATCAACGAGCTGTTCCTCATCTCCACTATCTCCGCTTCGTCCTTTCTTGAGATGAACCAATGCACATTTGTCTGTCCCGAACTCCATTCCGATAGCATGACTGTACTCCTGCACCACCTTCAGCGATTGTTGTAGTTCGCGTTGGCCGGAGGCATAAAGTTTTAGGTCATCCATATAAAACAGATGGGTGACCTTGTGCCTCCGGTTATTGGGCGTGCCACAGCTGTATCCTTTAGTATTTCTCAGCGCTATGGACAGAGGCAAAAGTGAGATGCAAAAGAGCAAGGGACTCAAGGAGTCTCCTTGGAAGACACCTCTTTTCAATGGCACCAACTCTGTCTGAACCCGAGTTTCACCTGATGTTATAGTGAACCGGGTCTTCCAGAGTGGCATCAGTTGTTTGATGCATCCCACTATCTGATTATCCACCGAAAGGCATTCCAACAGCCGCACAATGAGCTCATGAGACGTGCTGTCGAATGCCTTGCGATAGTCAATCCAGGCCATAGAAAGGTTTCGCTTGTACTGCACGGAGTCCTGCGTGACACATCGGTCAATCAACAAGTTCTCCTTGCAGCCAGCTACTCCTTTCTTTGACCCTCTCTGTTCATACACGTCGAGAAATACAGGATTCACAGCTTGAAGGAGACGCATGTACAAGATTCTGGTGAAGAGCTTGTAACATGCGTTCAGACATGTTATTGGCCTGTAGTTTTTGGGATCAGACAAATCTCCGGTCTTCGGGAGAAGCACGGTTCGACCCTCGACAAACCAAGCCGGAATTGGCTGCTCCTGATTTAGCCACGAGTTAAAAACTCTAGCTAAATGCCGGTGGCAACTGGGGAATTTCTTCCACCAGTAGGTGTTTATGCCATCCGGGCCAGGAGCTGCGAAATTCTTTGCGCCTCGTAAGGCGTCAAGAATTTCTTCCGTGTTTATCGGGTGACGCAGTTCATTCAAGTTAGGAGTCCTCCTACAAACGGACTCGAACTGCGCCAAGGCCAGAGTGTCTGCTGAGAGAGGTTTGGGCTGTTCGTAAATGTCCCTCCAAAAGGCCTCCACGCGATCAGCAGTTGGCGGCTGCTCTATGGCTGGAGGCGGCTGTTGGAAAAGGCGAGAAGGTCTTTCGTAGAACATTCTGTTCTGTTCCAGACCTCTCGCCCGCGCCACCAACGATCGCTTAGCAGCGATTAGCATCCGTATCCTGTCAAGACAGTGTTGCTTGACAACAACCAGTACCGCTTGACTGAGTGTGTGATGGTCGCGCCTCAACCCGTAGGCTATCTGGCGCACTCGGCGCGTAAATGGCTTCCCAGCCGCTCTATATTCCATCACACACTGGATACGGGATGCTTCCTGGCGAGCCAACTGGATTTTCGCTTCCATTTGGCGCACCCGTCTCTGTGCTCTCTCAACAGGAGAGTCTCTCACTCTCCCCTGTCTAGCTAGCCTCAGAGCCGCAGCGTAAATTTCGCAATTGATGCTCCAAATGTCAGAGGCCTCCGATAGACGTTCACCAACCACCTCATCCTCTCTCTTTAAATCTGCCAGCTTCAAGGACCTTCCGTTGTTATGCAAGGCCCTTCGGTCTCTGAAATCCCCAGGTGAGACGACTTGGTCGATTTCCCTCTCAGCGGGCCTTACCGGCGAACTTTCAGCCTGGTTAACAGGCCTTCCGTCCGCCGAAGGGGCAGGCTGAGCTGGAGCACGAACATATCCCTGCCTCCGGAGGTACGATACATAATCTCGCAAATTCTGAGAGGTAAGCGTGCTATGCTCTGGGTGCATTTCACACCACCTCTCATACATGCGGGACATGTATCCCCTACGGCGCGGGCTACTGCTCTCGTAGCAGCTCAGTAGGTCATCCTTGAGCTCCGTCGTCCACCTAAAACGGTCCATGTCATTGCGGGGGTCGTCAACAGGGCAATTCGAAGCACCGCCACCTTGCCCAACGCCGGCTTCCGAAACCGGCTCGGTGTGGGTGCTTTTCTTCCGGGGTGGTCGAACCCGAAGATAGGGCCCGTCAGGTGGTTGGCCTTAGGGCCCCCAGACGACATTTCCGGAGGCAGCCGTCCAAATTGCCTCCTGAGGATGCACCTGCGAAGGTTGCCGGCTGGATTACATCCTTGGGCTTCGGTATACCCTGCGGTGTCGCCACGCACCGGATAGCCTACTGATGTTGGGTGGCTTCCTGCGGGTGTATTATCAGCCGCCCCTAACATGGAGTCAGACGCTGTCGGAGTACCGCTCCTCACATGGAGATCCGTCGTGTCCTAATTGTTGAGGAATAGCCGATCCTCTGGATGCAGACGCTATTCCACCGTGCTAGTTTTGGTCCGCCCCGGGTATTTGATTTCCCCGGTACCACCCATATCTGGGAGGCGTTCCCCTATCCGCCACCTTGGGGAGGCGCCACTGAGGGGATCTAGCAAACCCTCGCGGTAAAAAAAAAAAAAAAAAAAAAAAAAAGTTATTATTATTATTCTGATTTTCAAGTTTCTCTCGCATGACTGCGGTAGCAGCAAATGTTGACGGGCTGTGCCAAGTCAACACCTGAACTATTACTGATCGGAATTTAAGAAAGATCGTACTATATTACAGGTCTTAAGGATTACAGACTTTTGGAATGTTTTGTGTAACTTTTCGTCCAGGCCTAGCTGGTGCAGGTGTGGTGTGAATGTGTTAGGTGTAAGGCCTGATACCGACATAATTAGGGGGACAATAACGACTTTGTCTTGTTTCCAGAGCCGTTTTACTTCTATGGCAAGGTCTGTGTATTTAGATATCTTCCCAGCGTAGGTGGTTTGAACATTCGTATCATTAGGGATAGCAATATCTATTAAATAGGTAACTTTGTCTGCCTTCGACTGAAAAACTATATCTGGTCTATTGGCTGGGATAGTTTTATCTGTGTGTATTTCGACGTCCCAGTATAGTTTGTACCGATCGTTTTCGAGTACTGATGTCGGAGTGTAATTGTAGTATGGATCTGTGTTGTCTATCATTTTGTTTACTGTGGCTAGTGCTTGGTGTATGATCTTGGCCGCAGAGTTATGTCTGGCTGTGTATTCGGTACCGGCAAGAGTTTTGCACCCGCTTGTTATGTGATCTATTGTTTCTTTCTGTTGGTGACATTTTCTGCAGTTATCTTCTGTTATGGATGGATCTTTAATTATGTATTTCTTGTAGTTTCTTGTCGCAATAACTTGGTCCTGGATAGCAAGCATAAATCCTTCAGTTTCTGGAAAGAGCTGGCCATCCTGCAGCCAGGTGTATGACTGTTTTTCGTTTATGTGGTCTTGCGTAATACGGTATCTATGCTTGCCATGGAGTGGTTTCTGCGACCAGGTGTTTATTTTTTCTTGTTGCGATTGTGTAGGATTGTGCGTGTCTGCGGCGTGGTCAGGGCATGATAGGTTGAGTGGTGTATAGTTTTTGTCTGCTTTTACTATTGCTCGATGTAAATTTGTTTGTTTGTTTTGGAAGAAATGTCTGAGTATCTTTATCTGTCTTGTGCGAAGCGACTGTATATCTATAATCCCTCTGCCTCCTTGTTTTCTGTCTATGGTGAGCCTTTCTTTGCATGCGTTTGGATGTGACATTCGGTGTTTCGTGAGTTCTGTCCGTATGAGGATGTGGATGTTTTCTATATCAGTGTGTGACCACTTGATGATGCCGAAGGAGTATGTGAGAACTGGTATCGCAAATGTGTTAATGGCTTTTGTAAGGTTTCTAGAATTCAATTTGGTTTTTAGTAGCTTAATAAGGCGATCTCTGAACTCTTGGGTTAGTTGTGCCTTGACTTTTGTGTGGTCTATTTTAACGTTCTGATTGAAGCCCAGGTACTTGTATGTTTCGTCCTTGTCCATGTTATTTAGTGTTTGGCCAGTAACTGTTTCCTGTTCGGGGTGGTCCTTCCATTGGCCTTTGTTGATGTGGAGGACCTTGCATTTACTCATTCCGAATTCCATTTTGACGTCTGACGAGCAAACTTCTGTTATTCTGATTAACTCCCTCAGTTGTACTTTATTGGCGGCATATAGTTTTATATCATCCATGTAGAGGAGATGATTGATTTTGTGTTGATTTAGTCTCTCATGTCTTATGTTGAAACCGCAGTTTGTGTTGTTAAGTGCGTTGGAGAGTGGATTCAGACAGAGACAGAACCACAGTGCACTGAGAGAGTCACCCTGGAAGATGCCGCGTCTTATGTGTAGCTCATCTGTCTTGATATGGCCGTCCTGGGTTTTGAGATGTATGTTGGTTCGCCATGTCTCCATGGTTCTTGTAAGAAACTGACGTAGCCCCGGGTTGATTTTATATATTTGAAGAGTTTTCGCTAGCCAGCTATGGGGTACAGAGTCGAAAGCTTTTTTATAGTCGATGAAACAGGTGTGAAGGTTCCTATGTTCTTTTCTGGTTTGCTCCATGATCACACTATCAATTATAAGTTGTTCCTTGCAACCTTGGCTTTGCTTTCGACATCCTTTTTGTTCTTCAGTCAGGATGTTGTTTTGCGTGAGGTGTTGCTCAATTCTCCTACATATTGTTGCGGTGATGATCTTGTACAAGGTGGGCAGGCAAGTGATTGGACGATAGTTGGCAGGGTTCTTGGTGTCTGCGTTTTTGGGTTTTATGTACGTTATTCCTTGCGTGAGGAATTTGGGAAGCCTATTCGGTTGGAGTATGGCTTTATTGATTTGGTCCGTAAGCATTTCGTGTGTTGCACTGAATTGCTTGTACCAAAAATTTTGCACATTATCCACGCCTGGGCACTTCCAATTATGGGTATGCTTTATGGTCTCAGCTATTTCCTCTGGAGTAAGGATAACGTCTCTCTGCTCCACTATATGTTGATGTTTTTCCTCTTCTTGTCTGATCCATGGAGCGTTTTCATTATGTGTTTTGGGTTCTGACCATAGGCTTCCCCAAAACTCAGTTAACTCTTGTTTACTAGGAGGTTCTATTGCTGTTATCTGGTTGTCGGCTGTTATTTTTTGGTAAAACTGTTTTTCACTTTTCTGAAAAAGATTGTTGGCATGCTTTCTGGCATTAGACTCGTTGTACCTACGGAGTCTAGCAGCATAGACTGCGAGCTTCTGTTTAAGGGTATCAGCTATTTCTGGTATTGTCTGTTGTGGTGACTTGGATTTCAGTATATTAATTGTTGTCTGTACGCGCTTTGAGCGGTTGTTATTGTTGGTGTATTGCGCGAGGTGTGCCAGATCCTTTCTGATTGTGCTGATTTTATTTTCAATTCTTATTTGCCATTTAGGTTTAGATCTTTCAGTTGTGCGGGCTATAGATCGTTTTGGGAGTTTTTGGCCGTTGAGTGTGAGTGTGGTTGCTGCGGCAGCATATATAACAGTATGGATGTCCTCTAGGTCACTGTCTTTGGTTAAAAATTGTGGTATTATGTTGTCATTTATTGTGTGTAGTATTTGTAGAGTGTTGTTTTTAAAAATTAGTCTGGGCAGGGGATCTCGCAATGTAGGATTAGTGCCACACCATTTGTTGTACTGTGCGTTCATCACATGTTCGGCAGATTGTGTGATGGCAGGTGGTAAAGTAATGTTTTGGCTTTGTGTGGCTGTGGAAGGTAAGTTAGCGCATGTTGTTTCTGGTGTATCTGGTGTATGATCATCTTCTAGATCCAATTCTAAGTGTATGCTGGTGTTATTGATCGTGCCTGTGTTTAGAGGTTGATTATTTCGGGTACGAATGGCATGCCGTTCTGTGATTGATTCAGTAGCTAACGAATCATTAGGTTGGGCAGCGGTATCTGGTATATGTTGTGTGTGCTCATGTTCTGGATTTGTCTCTGAGTGTATGCTACTGTTGTCGATTGTGGTTTTGTTTGAGGTCTGCGGGTGATTCGGATGGGCATTTATTTCATTGGATACAAGAATCTTTATAGCTTGTAGTTCTTCGGGTGTAAGGCGGTTGTTTTTTGTTATGACTCGCTTTTGGTCAATGAGTCGCTGTTCAGTTACACGCTCTGCGAGGTGTGGGTATTGTGCTATAAATAACCTGTGCAGCTCATGTCTGTAGCCTGTAGAGATGGTTTCTAGTCTTGTGGCGGTGTAGTAACAGTGCATTACATGTTTGTTGATTTCAGTTGTCCATTGTAAGCGCTGTCTCGGTTTACCAGCTTTGGTGGTTGCCGGCTGTGCTGGCAAAACATCCGCAGCTGGGTTGTGATCTCTGGGCTGTTCTGTTTGGGTTTCAGGTTCGGGTGAGTTTAATCGACGTACCCTAGGCCGTCGTTGGTTATTTTTAGAAGTAACTTTATGCATCGTGTTCCCACGAGTAGGGACGATCTAAATGTCGCTCTCCCGGGTGACGCCCATTCCAGGAGAGAAGGGACTTATATTTACTCCGAAGTTGGCCCAAGGTGCTCCGGAGGATTTGCGACTTTACTGTCGGGTTTTGTTGAGGCTTTCTCCTCACGGGCCGGCCGGTTAAGGCAAGCCCCCCGGTTGCTTACCCCTCACGACGTTCCCCAGCCACGCCTTGCTGAAGTCGTTGAAGTGTTGGGCGCAATAACGGTGTGTGACAGAAAGGCCGGCGCTCAGCCCTCTGTGGCATATTTTCCCGGGTTTGCCAAACCCCTATCTGACCGAAGTCAGGATAGCTTGGGGAAAGGAGCTGGGTGCTAGGTAGAGTAAGTGAGATCTACCGAGCGCCCAGCTTCCTGGGTGTGCTAGCCTTGGTTGAAGTGACTTTTTGACCACGAACCCTGCTGGTGTCCACCGAAATAGCTCGCCTGTCAAAAAGTCACTTTCTAAGCCCCCAAACGAACGTCAACGTTCTAGCACCCGATGGGGGTTATTATTATTATTATTATACTGTTTAAAACAAAAAAGTGCAGCCCGGGCTCCGACACACCGGGCTGCTGTTCCATTACCCAATGACTACTCCTCACACCGTGAGGTGAGCAATCACTGGGTCCGCGAATCGTGCGCCCTAAGTAGACGAAGGGACCCAAGGATGACTGCCTTCTGCATTCTGGCGGCTAAGATGAGCGCCGCCGCACGGCACACCGGTATTTTGCGCAGTGCAGAGAGCAGCGTATTCCTCATTCCACCTAGGGATCCAATGACCATAACCAGCAGACTTACAGTGTAGTCTGGCCAGAGCCTGCGAAGTTGTCCGAGCAACTCCTGATATTTGGTCCGCTTTTCCTCCTCCTTAGAGACGATGTTCACCTCGGCAGGCGCCGAAAACTCAATAACGAACATCGTCTTCTGTTGGTGGTCGAGAAGGACTATGTCGGGCGTGTTTGCCTGTACAAGCTCGAGCGTGGGGAACGAGTAGTTCCAGTAAATCCGGCATCTCTCGTTCTCCACAACGGACTCTATATCCCCTGGAGCGTATGGCAGCACCGGTGTCTCATCGATACCGTATGAGTGCCTCAAATGATAGTGGAGCACTCGTAGAGCCGCGTTGTGCCGATGGACGTAAGCCGTCCCAGCGTACGTCTTACACGCCGACAAGAGATGCATAAGCGTCTCTGGCGCCTGTCGGCAAGCTCTACAAAGGGTGTCGGGTACATCTACACCCATAACCCTTTTACGGTACACCAAGGTGTTGAAGACACCGTCTTGGCAAGCCATTATAAAGCCCTCAGTCTCCGACTTCAACCCACTAGACCTTAGGAAAGAGAAGGTCAACCGCTCAGACAAGCCATGCTCTTCCAGATGTTTGTAGAAGATCCCATGCATTGGCTTATCTTTATGAAGTCTTAAAAGGAAGGCGACTTCGGCAGTTTTAAGGTGGGATTTTAATTCTGCGGGAGCAAGTTCCGTAATGGACTGCTGACACCTCCGCTTGAAGTCGAGTGTGAGGCTGAGCTCCTCGGCTGCTCGTTTCGCTGCGCTAAAAAGAAAGGCTCCTTTTCCCGCATTCTCGTGCTCTCGCACAAAGCGGATCAGGGGATCGGTGCTGTTCGTTACATAGCAGGCAGTGGCCAGTACTACTCTGTTGTGCAGACGCTCCAAACTCAATAGTCCACGCCCTCCCAGGTGTCGCGGGAGGTATATTCGCGGGACAGAGGACTTAGGATGCAGGCTTCTCTCCATATTCATCCTTTTGCGGGTCTTCGTGTCGATTTCCTTCAGCTCGTTCACTTTCCAGTGTATAGCACCAACGGTGTATAATAACAATGGGACCGCAAGCATGTTTGTGGCAGCGACTTTGTTCTTGCCGGACAGTTCTGACGACCAGATCTGCCGGAGTCGGTGCAAATACTTGCGGCGGAGACACTCTTTAACCAATGCTGCCTCTTGGACATGACGCTGCGCCACTCCAAGGTAGGTATAAGTATCTCCGGCATGCAGTTGTCGCAAGATGCTCCCATCAACGAGCTGTTCCTCATCTCCACTATCTCCGCTTCGTCCTTTCTTGAGATGAACCAATGCACATTTGTCTGTCCCGAACTCCATTCCGATAGCATGACTGTACTCCTGCACCACCCTCAGCGATTGTTGTAGTTCGCGTTGGCCGGAGGCATAAAGTTTTAGGTCATCCATATAAAACAGATGGGTGACCTTGTGCCTCCGGTTATTGGGCGTGCCACAGCTGTATCCTTTAGTATTTCTCAGCGCTATGGACAGAGGCAAAAGTGAGATGCAAAAGAGCAAGGGACTCAAGGAGTCTCCTTGGAAGACACCTCTTTTCAATGACACCAACTCTGTTTGAACCCGAGTTTCACCTGATGTTATGGTAAACCGGGTCTTCCAGAGCGGCGTCAGTTGTTTGATGCATCCCACTATCTGATTATCCACCGAAAGACATTCCAACAGCCGCACAATGAGGTCATGAGACGTGCTGTCGAATGCCTTGCGATAGTCAATCCAGGCCATAGAAAGGTTTCGCTTGTACTGCACAGAGTCCTGCGTGACACATCGGTCAATCAACAGGTTCTCCTTGCAGCCAGCTACTCCTTTCTTTGACCCTCTCTGTTCATACACGTCGAGAAATACAGGATTCACAGCTTGAAGGATACGCATGTACAAGATTCTGGTGAAGAGCTTGTAACACGCGTTCAGACATGTTATTGGCCTGTAGTTTTTGGGATCAGACAAATCTCCGGTCTTCGGGAGAAGCACGGTTCGACCCTCGACAAACCAAGCCGGAATTGGCTGCTCCTGATTTAGCCACGAGTTAAAAACTCTAGCTAAATGCCGGTGGCAACTGGGGAATTTTTTCCACCAGTAGGTGTTTATGCCATCCGGGCCAGGAGCTGCGAAATTCTTTGCGCCTCGTAAGGCGTCAAGAATTTCTTCCGTGTTTATCGGGTGACGCAGTACATTCAAGTTAGGAGTCCTCCTACAAACGGACTCGAACTGCGCCAAGGCCGGAGTGTCTGCTGAGAGAGGTTTGGGTTGTTCGTAAATGTCCCTCCAAAAGGCCTCCACGCGATCAGCAGTTGGCGGCTGCTCTATGGCTGGAGGCGGCTGTTGGAAAAGGCGAGAAGGTCTTTCGTAGAACATTCTGTTCTGCTCCAGACCTCTCGCCCGCGCCACCAACGATCGCTTAGCAGCGATTAGCATCCGTATCCTGTCAAGACAGTGTTGCTTGACAACAACCAGTACCGCTTGACTGAGTGTATGATGGTCGCGCCTCAACCCGTAGGCTATCTGGCGCACTCGGCGCGTAAAAGGCTTCCCAGCCGCTCTATATTCCATCACACACTGGATACGGGATGCTTCTTGGCGAGCCAACTGGATTTTCGCTTCCATTTGGCGCACCCGTCTCTGTGCTCTCTCAACAGGAGAGTCTCTCACTCTCCCCTGTCTAGCTAGCCTCAGAGCCGCAGCGTAAATTTCGCAATTGATGCTCCAAATGTCAGAGGCCTCCGATAGACGTTTACCAACAACCTCATCCTCTCTCTTTAAATCTGCCAGCTTCAAGGACCTTCCGTTATTATGCAAGGCCCTTCGGTCCCTGAAATCCCCAGGTGAGACGACTTGGTCGATTTCCCTCTCAGCGGGCCTTACCAGCGAACTTTCAGCCTGGTTAACAGGCCTTCCGTCCGCCGAAGGGGCAGGCTGAGCTGGAGCACGAACATATCCCTGCCTCCGGAGGTACGATACATAATCTCGCAAATTCTGAGAGGTAAGCGTGCTATGCTCTGGGTGCATTTCACACCACCTCTCATACATGCGGGACATGTATCCCCTACGGCGCGGGCTACTGCTCTCGTAGCAGCTCAGCAGGTCATCCCTGAGCTCCGTCGTCCACCTAAAACGGTCCATATCATTGCGGGGGTCGTCATCAGGGCGATTCGAAGCACCGCCACCTTGCCCAACGCCGGCTTCCGAAACCGGCTCGGTGTGGGTGCTTTTCCTTCGAGGTGGTCGAACCCGAAGATAGGGCCCGTCAGGTGGTTAGCCTTAGGGCCCGCAGCCGACATTTCCGGAGGCAGCCGTCCAAATTGCCTCCAGAGGATGGACCTGTGAAGGTTGCCGACCGACTTACATCCTTTGGCTTCGGTATACCCCTCGGTGTCGCCACGCACCGAATAGCCTCTTGATGTTGGGCGGCTTCCTGGGGGTTTATGAAAACAGCCGCTTCTAACATGAAGAACAGACGCTGTCGGAGTACCGCTCCTCACATGGAGATCCGTCGTGTCCTATTAATTGTGGAATAGCCGATCCTCTGGATGCAGACGCTATTCCACTGAGCTAGTTTTGGTCCGCCCCGGGTATTTGATTTCCCCGGTACCACCCATATCTGGGAGGCGTTCCCCTATCCGCCACCTTGGGGAGGCGCCACTGAGGGGATCTAGCAACCCCTCGCGGTTATTATTTTTTTTTTCAAAAAACAAAAAGTGCAGCCCGGGCTCCGACACACCGAGCTGCTGTTCCATTACCCAATGACTACTCCTCACACCGTGAGGTGAGCAATCATTGGGTCCGCGAATCGTGCGCCCTAAGTAGACGAAGGGACCCAAGGATGACTGCCTTCTGCATTCTGGCGGCTAAGATGTGCGCCGCCGCACGACACACCGGTATTTTGCGCAATGCAGAGAGCAGCGTATTCCTCATTCCACCTAGGGATCCAATGACCATAACCAGCAGACTTACAGTGTAGTCTGGCCAGAGCCTGCGAAGTTGTCCGAGCAACTCCTGATATTTGGTCCGCTTTTCCTCCTCCTTAGAGACGATGTTCACTTCGGCAGGCGCCGAAAACTCAATAACGAACATCGTCTTCTGTTGGTGGTCGAGAAGGACTATGTCGGGCTTGTTTGCCTGTACAAGCTCGAGCGTGGGGAACGAGTAGTTCCAGTAAATCCGGCATCTCTCGTTCTCCACAACGGACTCTATATCCCCTGGAGCGTATGGCAGCACCGGTGTCTCATCGATACCGTATGAGTGCCTTAAATGATAGTAGAGCACTCGTAGAGCCGCGTTGTGCCGATGGACGTAAGCCGTCCCAGCGTACGTCTTACACGCCGACAAGAGATGCATAAGCGTCTCTGGCGCCTGTCGGCAAGCTCTACAATGGGTGTCGGGTACAACTACACCCACAACCCTTCTACGGTATACCAAGGTGTTGAAGACACCGTCTTGGCAAGCCATTATAAAGCCCTCAGTCTCCGACTTCAACCCACTAGACCTTAGGAAAGAGAAGGTCAACTGCTCAGACAAGCCATGCTCTTCTAGATGTTTGTAGAAGATTCCATGCATTGGCTTATCCTTATGAAGTCTTAAGAGGAAGTCGACTTCGGCAGTTTTAAGGTGGGCTTTTAATTCTGCGGGAGCAAGTTCCGTAATGGACTGCTGACACCTCCGCTTGAAGTCGAGTGTGAGGCTGAGCTCCTCGGCTGCTCGTTTCGCTGCGCTAAAAAGAAAGGCTCCTTTTCCCGCATTCTCGTGCTCTCGCACGAAGCGGATCAGGGGATCGGTGCTGTTCGTTACATAGCAGGCAGTGGCCAGTACTACTCTGTTGTGCAGACGCTCCAAACTCAATAGTCCACGCCCTCCCAGGTGTCGCGGGAGGTATATTCGCGGGACAGAGGACTTAGGATGCAGGCTTCTCTCCATATTCATCCTTTTGCGGGTCTTCGTGTCGATTTCCTTCAGCTCGTTCACTTTCCAGTGTATAGCACCAAAGGTGTATAATAACAATGGGACCGCAAGCATGTTTGTGGCAGCGACTTTGTTCTTGCCGGACAGTTCTGACGACCAGATCTGCCGGAGTCGGTGCAAATACTTGCGGCGGAGACACTCTTTAACCAATGTTGCCTCTTGGACATGACGCTGCGCCACTCCAAGGTAGGTATAAGTGTCTCCGGCATGCAGTTGTCGCAAGATGCTCCCATCAACGAGCTGTTCCTCATCTCCACTATCTCCGCTTCGTCCTTTCTTGAGATGAACCAATGCACATTTGTCTGTCCCGAACTCCATTCCGATAGCATGACTGTACTCCTGCACCACCCTCAGCGATTGTTGTAGTTCGCGTTGGCCGGAGGCATAAAGTTTTAGGTCATCCATATAAAACAGATGGGTGACCTTGTGCCTCCGGTTATTGGGCGTGCCACAGCTGTATCCTTTAGTATTTCTCAGCGCTATGGACAGAGGCAAAAGTGAGATGCAAAAGAGCAAGGGACTCAAGGAGTCTCCTTGGAAGACACCTCTTTTCAATGACACCAACTCTGTCTGAACCCGAGTTTCACCTGATGTTATGGTGAACCGGGTCTTCCAGAGTGGCATCAGTTGTTTGATGCACCCCACTATCTGATTATCCACCGAAAGACATTCCAACAGCCGCAAAATGAGCTCATGAGACGTGCTGTCGAATGCCTTGCGATAGTCAATCCAGGCCATAGAAAGGTTTCGCTTGTACTGCACAGAGTCCTGCGTGACACATCGGTCAATCAACAGGTTCTCCTTGCAGCCAGCTACTCCTTTCTTTGACCCTCTCTGTTCATACACGTCGAGAAATACAGGATTCACAGCTTGAAGGATACGCATGTACAAGATTCTGGTGAAGAGCTTGTAACACGCGTTCAGACATGTTGTTGGCCTGTAGTTATTATTATTATTATTCTGATTTTCCAAGTTTCTCTCGCATGACTGCGGTAGCAACGGGTGTTGACGGGCTGTGCCAAGTCAGCACCTGAACTATTACGGATCGGAATTTAGGAAAGATCGAACTATATTGCAGGTTTTCAGGATTACAGACTTCTGAAATATTTTGTGTAACCTTTCGTCTAGGCCTAACCGTTGTAGGTGTGGTGTAAATGTGTTTGGTGTGAGGCCTGAGACAGACATAATTAGGGGGACAATGGTAACTTTGTTTTGCTTCCAGAGTCGTTTTATTTCTATCGCAAGGTCCGTGTATTTAGATATCTTCCAAGCGTAGGCGTTTTGAATATTCGTATCGTTGGGAATAGCAATATCTATCAAATAGGTAACTTTGTCTGCCTTCGACTGGAAAACTGTATCTGGCCGATTTGCCGGGATAGTCTTATCGGTATGTATTTCAACGTCCCAGTATAGTTTATATTCATTGTTTTCGAGTACTGATGTCGGTGTGTAATTGTAATATGGATCTGTGTTTTCTATTAGCTTGTTTGTTGTGGCTAGTGCTTGGTGAATGATTTTGGCTGCAGAGTTATGTCTAGCTGTGTACTCGGTTCCAGCTAGAGTTTTGCATGCGCTTGTTATGTGGTCTATTGTTTCTTTTTGTTGGTGGCACTTTCTGCAATTGTCGTCGGTTATGGATGTATCTTTAATTATGTATTTCATGTAGTTCCTTGTCGCAATCACTTGGTCCTGGATAGCAAGCATAAAACCCTCGGTTTCTGGAAACAGTTGGCCATCCTGCAGCCAGGTGTATGATTGTCTTTCATTAATGTGGTCTTGTGTAACGCGGTATCTGTGCTTGCCATGAAGTGCTTTTTGTGACCAGGTGTTTATTTTTTCTTGTTGTAATTCTATGTGATTGTGTGCGTCCGCTGGGTGATCTGGGCGGGATAGGATGAGTGGAGTATAGTTTTTATCTGCTTTTACTATTGATCTATGTAAGTTTGTCTCTTTGCTTTGGAAAAAGTCTCTGAGTGTTTTTATTTGTCTTGTGTGAAGTGACTGTATGTCTATAATGCCTTTGCCCCCATGTTTCCTGTCTATCGTAAGCCTTTCCTTGCACGCTTTCGGATGAGACATTCTGTGCTTTGTGAGTTCCGTTCGTATGAGTATGTTGATGTTTTCAATATCAGTGTGCGACCACTTGATGATACCAAAGGAGTATGTGAGAACCGGTATCGCAAATGTGTTAATTGCTTTCGTAAGATTTTTGGAGTTCAATTTTGTTTTCAGAAGTGTAATGAGACGGTCTCTAAACTCTTGTGTTAGTTGAGCCTTAACCTCTGAGTGGTCAATCTTAATGTTCTGATTGAAGCCTAGGTACTTGTACGTTTTGTCCTTCTCCATGTTATCCAGAGTCTCGCCAGTTAATATTTCCTGTTCGGAATGGTTCTTCCATTGGCCCTTATGGATGTGGAGCACCTTGCATTTGCTTTATTATTATTTATTATTATTATTATTATTATTATTATTATTATAAAGCATGATAAGAGTTTAGCACAAGCTATAAACTCTTGTTATAATCAAGGAAAAAAAAACATAAACATAATCAAAATGTGTGTGTGGCAAGTATGAGAAAAAAAAGTTGCTACTACAAAGATAAACAAAAGAGTTCAAGAGTTCGATAGCATCCAGTTGTCATATTTGTTCTTGAAGACATTCACTGAAGGCGAGTTCACTACGTCTTCGGGTAGGCTGTTCCAGGTATCGAAGATCCGGTTTGGTAGGAAGAATTGTCGCGGTGATGAATTAAACTGCTGCTTCAGAAGCTTGAAGTTATGACCTCTTAGATGATTCCTTTTGAGGGGGAAGAGATCAGAAAGATCAACCCCAAAAAGCTGGTGCAGCGCACGGTAGGTAGTGATGAGATCACCACGTAGGCGTCTGGCATGGAACGTGGAGATGCCAAAAATGCGTCTTCTGTCCTCGTAGTCTGATAAACCTTTTGATGTGTCTCGGCGTTTTCTCTTTTAATCAGGTGATTTTGATAAATCCGTAGAGGGAAGTTATCAAATGAACAATCATTTTAACAGCCCACATCTTGTATAAACAAAAGCATCTCAGAAATTCAGCTCGACGTCATTAAAAGAATGCTTTTAACTTTTACTGCCCATAATTCTATAGAATACGCTTCCGGGCAAAAAACGGCATGCCAAACCTGCCCTGAGGGATGAAGCCAAATCCGTATTTGTCTAGCAAGCTGACAACCGAAAAACAAGTGAACATAGTCGGGAGCAAGCTGGTGCCGGTCCATGAAGCCTCGTGTTGATAACTTTTTGCCCCACTCGCGTCCGCGGGTGTTTGTTTTGAAACGAGAGAATCAGACAAAAAACGAATTAATTGCAATGTTTACACGTTTTATAGGGGAAACCCACTGCGCGTCCATTTGACGTTTTGGTTACTTTTGAGGCAAAAAGGGGTCAGATCAGTTAAAGGAATATGGTACCTACATACATTCAGGCGCGTACACAGGATTTTCGTTTGGGGGGGTTTTCAAAAAAAAGTAGGAAATAATTTACCTACTTGAGTAAATTCAAACGGCGTTCTCACTGTGGAATTTGTGTTATAAAAATTTAATTCTGTTATTTTATTGACAAAACCGGATTCTTCCCGGACTAGTAATCAACAAATTTAACATTCAATATTAAAAAAAAAAAGAAAAAATATGTTGTTGACCACGGTGAGGTTCGAACCCACGCCCTTTCGGACTGGTTCCTAGCGTCTTAACCGCTCGGCACGCTGCCTGTGCTTCAGGAATATCAATACACCATACATAATACACTGTCAGTTACCTGTCGTAATTTGACTCAATTTTTTTAAACCGGAAGCTATATTGACAAAACCGGATTTTTCCCGGACTAGTTTTTTCATGCTGATTCAGAATCTGTATTTAGTTTTTTCTCTAGCACCTGTAGTTTTAGCTATCTTTTGTATACGGACAGACGGACGGACGGACGGATGGACGGACAGACGGACAGACAAAGGCTCTGCATAAGCTTCAGTGAGACAGTGAGAGCTAAAACCAGATATCTGTTATAATTACAAAATAAAAAGCATCGCGTCTTAACCGTTGATATTTTTTACTGCAATTTTTTGAAATTTCGGGGGTGGGTTTAACCCGATAACCCCCCCTCCCTCAGGTACGCGCCGGCATACAATTCATTCATTCATTTGCCTGCATGAACATTGTAACTAATGCCACCCTTAGAAGGCTAAGGGCCGGTTTCTCAATGTCCAGTTAAAGTGTCAGATAGGTATCTGCCAGATAGCGTTGCTATGGATACAACTGTCAGATAAGATTTACGTGACTTCGTAAGTTTAGCCTTCAATTGTTTAAACAATTTATCTAACAGTTGCTGTTATCTTGCAGATAAATATTTAACTGGACATTGAGAAACCGGTCCTAAGCCAAAAGGCGGGTTATCATGATTCAGTTTCACCGAATCAGTTTGACTGATTCAGTGATACTGAACAGATAATGAACGTGAGAACACCTTTCCATTAAAACTGATCAGTGGGTTTGTACTTTCAGTCAAGTGAAAGCCAGTCCAACTTTCCATTCATTTTGACTGAATCAGACAACAAACGTCAAACTGACGTG
Organism: Callosobruchus maculatus; assembly: GCA_951848785.1. Lineage (NCBI taxonomy): Eukaryota > Metazoa > Arthropoda > Insecta > Coleoptera > Chrysomelidae > Callosobruchus > Callosobruchus maculatus. Next base: position 2,572,440 of record CATOUR010000081.1, on the reverse strand, counting down.
CCAGAATCTTTTCCATCATTGTGAGAGTCATCAGTTTTAGCCTTAGATAAGGAAAGAGAGGGGATACTGCACGCCCGTTTGATACTATATGAAGTAGCTGTCATTAGCTGTTACCGAAAATAAATAGTCACTAACATATTTTTTATGATATTTAGCGCTTTTGAGACCAATCATTTGTAAAATATTGTGGTGTGCATAATGGTAGGGTGTGCAGTTTACGGTTGTAAAAGCCACAACAGCAGGAAGGAGCCAGGAATCACTTATCACAGGTAAATTTTGGTACTGTTTGGTAACAGAAATATCAGTCGCGCGTTCCGTCCGCTCTCTTTCCTTGTCCAAGATTTTAGCACTTCAAGGTTATGAAAAAGCCGTTTTCATGAATGCTGAGTCAGTTAAAATGATTCATTAAGATGAACAGTGAGAGCAAAGGTCACTTTCATTAATGCTGAATCAGTCAAACTGATTCAGTGAAACTGAACAGTCAGAACTCGTCTCTATAGAAGGGTATAAGCGTGCATTAGATGGTTATAGAAACTGACAAACATTTTTAGGCTTTTATCCTTTAAAGCACTTATTTAATAATTGCTGTAAAATCACACTATCCCTGACGACTGGAAAAAAGCAAAACTAATCTCACTGTTCAAGAAAGGTGACAAGAGTAATCCCGAAAATTACCGAGCAATTAGCTTAATCGATACCGCCTGCAAAATTTATGCCAGAATATCAGACTGAAAATCATAACAGTACAACTAAAATAGGAACAAATAGGTTTCAGAATGCAATAATAATTACAGCAAATTATAGAAAAAAAAAACAGAAAATACAACAGGGAAGGGCATATCAGCTTTGTGGACAATGTAATCAGATATAAATTTTGGAATATTATGAAAGAATAGGGCAACAGGGGTATCCAAAACACTTAATAAGAGCAATGCAATGTTTATACAGCTAGTGCAAACAAAGCCAAAATTAAACGGCATGAAAAGGTTAAAAGTCCTTGGATAACAACAGCGACTAACTCTGATGCCTACAATCAATACAAAAATGTTTTTATTAAATTAACAAGAGAAGCAAAACGGAATTATTATTAAAAAAAAACACATAACAATAAATCAGATCCAAGAAAACTTTGGTCAGTAGTGGATGATTTGACTAAACAAACTGATAAGAGAAATAACATTTCTGAAATCAAGAACGTTAATGGAACATTAACAAAGGATAGGCAAGAAATATCTGATGAATTCGTTAGTTTTTTTACTAGTGTAGGAGAAAGCTTGGCGGATGATATTAAAAAAAGGGAATCAGGGAAGAATTTCCACAAAAACCGGTAATTAGCTCCTTCTTTTTAGAAGACGTAAGTTCTTCAGAAGTACAACAGGCTATATTTTCTCTAAAAGATAAGAAAAGCCCTGGTTATGGCATATTTAATAAATCGTTGCTTTCAGATAGGTAAATGTTCAATAGCATTTAAAACATCAGTGATAACACCTGTATATGAAAATGGAGATAAATTAGACATATCTAACTACAGACCGATATCTCTGTTATCAAATCTAGGAAAAATTTTTGAAAAACTAATTCGTTACAGAATATTACAGTTTTTAAATAAAAACAACATTATGAGTTCAAACCAGTATGGATTTACAAGAAGTAAATCAACAACAGACGCAATTTTGTCGGCTACGAATGAAACTATCTCTAATATTGATAAAAAAATGCCTACTATTGGTATCTTTGTTGACTTGAAAAATGCGTTCGATACGGTGAGCCACAGTGAGCTTTTAAAGGTGATGGAAAGATTAGGTTTTAGAAGAACATCACAACTATTATTAACAAATTATCTCTCAAACCGTACTCAAATGGTAAGAATCTCTAACTTTTATAGCAAGGAAATGTTGATTAAATATGGTGTCCCACAGGGAACAGTACTAGGCCCGCTTCTACTTAACTTGTACCTGAATGATTTATTTGAAATTGACAGTGTTTGAAAAATAATATGCTTTGCGGATGACACCCTCATACTATATAAAGCTGACGATTGGACAATATTAAAAGAAATTATTGAGAAAGATTTAATCAAGGTTATTCAATGGTTTGATACCAAAATTTTAACAGTAAATTCCAAAAAAACCAATTTGTTGCCTTTACTTCCTATGCTATATTTTTACCTTGCTATGAACACCTCTCCATTAAATGCCATGCAAAAAAGACTGAAATTAGTAGAGTAGATAGCATGAAATATCTTGGAGTATATCTAGATTCACATTTAAAGTAGGATAAGCAAATTTTACATGTGATGAAAAAAATAAGATGTGTAGCATATAAACTTAAAATTCTGTCCAATATTCTAACAGATAATTTGCTTAAAATATTGTATCATGCTTTAATTGAAACACATTTAATATATGGAATACCAGCTTGGGGATCTGCCTGCAAGACATATATTTCTGAATTGGATATATTACAAAAATATGTGCTGAAATCTATATTTCATAAATCTAAGCTCTATCCGTCAAACGATTTATACCAGGAAACAAAGATACTCGATACTAGGCAACTTTATTTCTTACATACTAGCAATTTATTCCACAAAATCTGTGTTGATGAACTAAAACATAAACATATACATGTATATAGCACGAGGCACAAATGATGGTCATCAAACTCAGTTCGACCACACAAAACTATACTCCAACGATCATTTATATACCTAGCTCCGAAATTATATTGTGCAATACCATTAACCATAAAGTCCCTAAAATTTGGCAAAAATTTTAAACAAAAATTTAAGGAATGGATTTACTGTGTAGAGCGAATGATTATTCATAATATTATTAATCAATAAAATTTGTTCTAGTAATATTTTGATATGTATATTTGAAAAAATTTAAATTTTTAGATCACATTTTATATCCACCCACAGGCAATGCCTACTGTGGATTTATTTATATTTATTTGCTACATTGTACTTATGGTGAATAAACATTATTATTATTATCACATAACAAAACCAGCTCGAGAAATATCAGTGAGTAAGGGTGTTCGACAAGGCTGCTGTATTTCATCAACATTGTTAAATAAAATGCCCTGAAGGTATGCATCTTATACAAAATACTACCCTAAACTCTATTTTATATGCCGATGAGGTAGTACTTTAGGCTGAAACAGAAGACATCCTACAGAGGAAATATACACGCTACAAACAATATGTCAAAAATACGACATGAAAATATCAACAAGCAAAACCAAAACCATGGCTTTCTTAGATAGATATCCAGTTAGGACAAAGATTGTCGTAAACGATGAAGTACTGGAACAGGTATAGCTTGGACTGCGATGTATCTTATGACAGAAGCACATATACAGGGTGTTTCATAAGTTGGGACTTTTTTTCATACAGTGGATAGTACTCGCCAAAATAGGTGTTTTCTTCCAGTAACATATAAACGGAATATTTAGAGAAAACGAGATACTGACCATTAAAGAAATCCTCAACTCTAAGTCCGTCCCTGCGCAATGGCTCACCATGTCATAGTATCACAACAAACAAGGCAGGGCTAGTGGTGCCGAAATGCCGATGCCGGTGAGAAAAACAGGCAGTTCATCATACCGTCGCGTTGCTGTTGCTACATCTGCCGATCGTACTTTAAAAACTACAACAATGGTGCATGCTTATAACAATAATGAACTGGTGGACATGATTTTAATGTACGGTGAGTGTGGTCAAAATACCGCTGCGGCTTCGCGAGTGTATGCCGATCGTTTCCCTAACCGTACTCACCCTGTACTTCGCTCGATTTGTCTGGCTTGTGCAAAGAGCTAGAGACACAGGATGTCTGAATCCACATCGTGGTGGACACGCTGGAAGACCTCGACAACATCGTGTGGTCCAAATTGAAGAAGACATCTCAAATCGTACTTTTACCTCTAAGACGCCTGCTACAGGACTGTACTTACAACTTCCGTAGCTACCAAACAGAAATTATTTTTGACTGTTTTGCTGCTGATTCACCGTGCATTAGCTTTGCGTTTCAAGGGCCGTTGCTTCTAAAGAGGAAAGTCCCAACTTTTAGAACACCCTGTGTAAAAGAAAAACTTAATATATTTACAAATATTTGCGGAACTATCAGATGTACATTAAAAAAAAACAAGAAAAGATACTCAGATCAAACTTTATAAGACGATAGCTGTCCCAACCCTTTTATACTTAGTGAAACATGGACAACAACGAAAAAAGAAGACAATAGGATACAAACACATGTAATGAAATTTATAAGAAGAGCGAAAGGTTGCATAAAATTAGGCAGATCAGGAAACACACATATAAGAGCGGAATTAAACAGCTTCAATATAAATGGAAAAATAAAATTGCTGGTGCTGATAATCCATGGTAGACTTGAGGGCGGAGATGTATTTATGGCTCAAGTAGTTATCCTTAGGCCTTCCAATTTCTCATAGCGCTGTAAGAGATTAGAATAAAATGAGTTCAATTGATGCCACACTATATGGTATATAATAAAGCGTCTTTTAATTACGAGTAGATAGTATATCCTACATGTTTTCTATCTCTGCTACTGCCGCTTCGTATTGACCAATCGTCTATTGTTTGTTAGAGAACTCTAGATGCGTGATGCATACATTATAGAGTTTATAATAGAATGAAATGTTATTGTCCCCATTGAAATTGCATGTCGATTGTGATAACCAATTATAAACTACATACGGCAACTTCTAGAGCGTCCTTCTCTCATTACTTTATGAGAAATGCGGGGTAATTTACTACATTTACGTAAATTTGCAGAAATAGGGGAGAGTTGCGTAGTTTATAACGCATCATAGGTTAAATCGGGCGGATGCAAATTGCAGCCGCGGTTAGGGTCTAATATTATAAATCTCAAATGTGACCACAAAAGATGTTGTAAATTGCAGCGAGGATCCCTTATCGGCTTATCGGCGTAGCCGCAAGGGGTGGATTGCGGTTAGTCTACCTGTTTAGGTATTCTAAAAATTAATTTGGATTTGTCTAGCAAAATATTATATAATAATATTATGTGACAGGTCAAATTAATTTTTATCTGAAGCAACAATTCGGTGGCATTTACTTACCTACTTCTGTTAGTGATCTTGAAAACAATATGACATCATAATGATTTTTTCAAATTACAAACCCAAAATTTTATTCGCACTTATTGTTGTTAACTAACTAGAACTTAACTAGAAAAGTTAATTTCTTGTTACTAAATAGTCTGCATATAAAGACACCCTTTCATCAGCAGGCTGAATTCCTGCCAAGTCGAAAGAATAAGCGTCAGCTACTTCGCTAGGATTCAGAAATTGTAAGCCAAATGTATATTTTAACCATTTACCAATATCGGTCAAATTTTTGTATTCACTCGCTAAACCTAGACTTTGAATTTTACGCCACCACGCTTGACCTAAGTGAAATCGACATCCAACAATCTGAACTTCAGGTCAAACATTTTTTACTGCAGTGTGTATTGCTTTTTAAAAATCTATTACTACAGTTGTTGGTTCAATATTTAAACTGTTTTTACAACAAATAAGTAATTACAATCTCATCTATCCCTAACAGAGGGTCGTCCGCTGCAATTTACATGTTTACCTGAAATGGAAAAATAACCAGCCGCTGCAATTTTCATATCCCGGATTAAGAATACTTGACCATCGCTGCAATTTGCAATCGCCGGTGAAATCTGATGTAATGTATCTTCATTATGAGAAGGGAAACTTTTGTAAAAAAATTCAGACCTTATTTGAAGTATGTTTTTCCATATTTTGAAGAACCAGCTTATTTCATTTTTGATTGTATTTCGAATTGTAGGTTTATGTTTAATTTGTATTTACGAGATGTAATAATTTTTGGGCACGGTCAATATAAATTTCAATATAAACCGAATTATGATAGAAAACTCTACTAGAGTATTCTGTGCGCCTTTTGGTTTTGGACATAGCATTTTAGAGACAGGGTACGGCCAGGACTTGAATAAATATGTTTGATCACCGCGAATCACCTAGAGGCCTAATTTGAGATAGGTGCCTAATTTGAGACAGCTCCCTATCTCAATGTGTATGTGATGGTTTCTAACAAAAATACTGCGAACTAACTTGCATAAATAGCCCCCTAGTGGTAAAGTGGTCGTTGAACGATTCAGTTGCTTTATTTTTGTGCAAGCACGTGTTAGATATGATTTTACTCCTAGAGTTTTTTTGTAGTATGAATAAATCGGCCTTTACAGTGAAGGTAAGCAGACGTAAAATTTTTATGAGTCGTAGTTGTTAGTTTAAGCGTTGCTTGATCAAGCATCATTGGAATTCGGCACTATTTTTCCATAATTAATCTGAAATATGTTTATCAATAGTTCATAACTTAATTTGAGACACCGATCGGTGCTGAATTTGAGACTATCTCAAATACGGCACCCAAATATTATATTCGTTTTTTATGAAATCCTATAATAGAGCTGCCTCTATGGAAATATCATGTAATGGTTTTAGAAAAACGGGACTAGTACCCTTAAATAGAAACGCATTCAGAGATTATGATTTTGGGGTACACAATGTGATGGAAAATAAAACAGATACTCAAGAACACCTATCCGAAGAATTACATCATCAGAAAGCTCATTTGGATTACCAAAGTCAAAATGAATTAAGATCTTTTTCAGCACAGAATAGAAATGAACGAAGACCAAGTCCACCCCCAACAAATACGCCTTAAATGGTATATTATTCTCCCACCGACATTTGTCCTCTGCCAAAGTATAGAACCACAGAAACCAAGTCGAGTGCTAGGGCTCGTTAAGCAGCAGTTATCACTCTCACTCCGTACAAAAAGGAATTGCAACAAAGTTTATAAAGAGAACAGGTCAAAAAAATACCCAAAAGAAACATCAGTGGAGAGTTAAAACCAGAAGCAAAAATAAGGGTTCCTAAAGAATCTACTTCGGTTTCACAAAAAATCCAGTTTCAAAACAGGACCAACCTTCCGCGTCAGGATTTCAACGAAGAAGAAGGAAACGACTGTCTGTCTCTAGTTCAAGTTCAGAAAGCGACAACCGGAGGAAGCGATGCCGAATGTTTATTTTGTTCGGACAAATTTTCAGAGGATAAGCATGGCAAGCAATGGGCAAAATGTGTGCACTGCAATAGATGAGCCCATGAAGTATGTGGGGAAATTAGAGACATCAATTTTATATGTTCTCTCTGTGCAGGAATAGGGTTTTTGAGTAGTATCTCAAATTAGGATAACTATCTCCAATTAGGACGTCACTATGTCTCAAATTGGGCAACCTCTTATTTTGTGGCTGAATCGACAAGAATTGCTTTTAAGTTCAATAACTCTTCTAAATAAGCTATTTTGATGCCGTTTTTTGCAATACCATTTTGGTTACACTCTAAGCAAGTATTATGGTGCAATAATAATAAAATCTTGAAAACAGTTAATTTTATTTCGAATTTATAAAAAAAGTGTCTCAAATTTGGGTCCCCTCCTTTAATAGATTTTTCGATAAATGTAAGGAATTTCTGCGAATAGAGATGAACAACAGTAGTAAGTCAACTTGATATTCATTCAAAGGAGTATTCAGTGTTACAAGCCCACAAACCTACATACAAGTGAAGCTATGAACTATGAAGCTAATAAAACCGTGTTAGAAAAACCGATTCTGTCGAATGGCCTATAATAATCGTTGCTCCACTCTACCCCAGATTTATGAAGCGGGTAATTTTATGTAGTAGTTTATTGCGTGCTATTTTTTCTCGGTTCTGTTAACCGTAAATAAAGAGAATATTAAATTATACAGCATAATTCATGCTGAGCAGGTAATAGTTCCACATTATACGATTTATTTTTAGTTGCAGAGCTAGGAGACGAAAGCAGCCTGAAGAACAGAAATACATTGGTTTCCGATTCAAGTTTTAAATTATCAAGCGTCATTTGAATTTATATTCTCGCACTCCAGATAAAGGCTACAAAATTATAAAGCTGTCAAAACGAAGAAATATATTTATGTTCAAGAACGTATGATTTATATCGCATTTCGTAAGCTGTCACCACTGTTAGAGTGTCTGGTATAATGGATGGAGTGTTTAGCGCATATTATTATCATGTGTGGTTTAGCTATGTTTTTGATCTCAAACTTATGTTTGCAGTCGCCCATTAAATTGTTTGACAAATTTGGAAGCATGGCTCGGTTATTTTTGTGGCCATATCCTTTGCCAAACCATGCGTGGGATGCAGCATAAGTGGGTTTTGATCTTAAAAGATATGTAATAAGCGGTCCATGAAGATAAGTTGATTGAATGTTTTCTAAATTAAATGCTAATTTGAGTAATGGTGCAACCACCTCATCTTCAAAAGGGTGTATAGTCATAATTCAACATTTCTTCATCCTGCAGGTACTATGATCTATAAGAAATTGTTTAAATCTTACACATCGTAAGCAGACAGGTAAGATTATTGGAGACGTCATACATTAATTTGATCTGATTTAAGTCGTGTTCTCCAAGCTTATTTTTTATACGCTTTTGATCTCTGTAGTAGGTACACTTTCCAACTAAAGTAATAACTATTCACAAATACTACCAAAATAGGTGCTATTGAATGCGTTAAACAAAGTCAGGGAACTTGATGTAAAAAAATAAATAAACGCGACAAGGTAACTTTGAACTCTGAACAACTGGTGTTCAGATGCTCACTACTTATTACTGTTTTCAATGATATGCTACTTGAATCAGTAAGCTCAAGACCTTGTCAAAGTTAACGATAATAAGGATAAATAGTCAAGACAAGAATTTATTATTTTATTTTTGTAATTATAGAGTTACACATTTTGTTCAAAATGCGCTCCTCTGCTTCTAGTAGATACTATAGGACGTGACCTACATAGTCGTCGGATTATGAACGTGGACAGGCGTATCACAAGATTTTTGACCATAAAAGTATTTCATTGTTTATTCAAAGGAATGAATGGTTCATATCAAAATTGATGTTACATAATCTTTACAAAAATGATCTCCCGAAACAATTTGCCGTTGTACCTATAATTAAAGGCGATAGACCAATCGTATTTCAGCATGACGTGTATCCCGCACACTATGTTGTCAGACAGTAGTTGGACAACACGTTCCCCAAGTCATCATCATAACAGACATGTTGTGAACTCGTAAAATGCATTCACTCATTTTACGAGTTTGTCTTGGGATATCTTTAAGATCTTTAACGCAGTAGTTTCCCATTGCCTTTCTGCATCCTCATGCCGTTGACCAGATGTATCGGCAGGTTTATCCGCCTTTAGGGACAATTTCTCACCCCAAGGTCAAGAAGGTATCCTGACTCTTCTCAACTCGTCCACCCAAAGCTGTTGGTTTAGAAGAGGTCACTGCTTATACCGACAGTAGTTCGGTTCCTTTTAGTCACCTTTTACGATAAGTAGGATATACGATGGGAGATATTCCAACCCGCCTCCACACGGGGGCTTCCCCAAGTGGTGGATCGGAAAATTAGGTCCCATCGCATGGCCACCTGACTTGAGATCACTCGATTTCTATGTATGCGGACGTGCAAAAGAATTTGTTTCCGAAGTAGAAAAAATGAACGACCTGGTGCAAAGGATTGACGCAGCTTTTGTGACAATGAGATGAGAGATGCGGCTCCACACCATCAGGATGGAAGTCCGACGATGATATAGGGCATGTGTCATATAAGAAGCAGAGGAGCGCACTTTAAACAAAATTTATAACTTTGTAATTACAAAAGTAAAATAATAAATGTTCCTCTTAACTGCATTTATCCGTTCTATCGTTAGTTTTGACAACATACTTGAGCTTGGTGATACGCAGAGCATACAATTATGAACAGTAATAGTAAGAGAAGTTCTTAAAGACACTTGAACAGCTTTATCGCATTCATTTACCTTTTTGCATCAGATTGAAGCTAACCTCCCTAGTTAGCAATGTCAGCTCACAACTAATTATTTCGGTAGTATTTGTGACTGATTATTACTTCACTTCACTTCACTTTACGCATATACACAAATAATAATAATAATAATAATCTGCCAGCTTCAAGGACCTTCCGTTGTTATGCAAGGCGCTTCGGTGTCTGAAATCCCCAGGTGAGACGACTTGGTCGATTTCCCTCTCAGCGGGCCTTACCGGTGAACTTTCAGCCTGGTTAACAGGCCTTCTGTCCGCCGAAGGTGCAGGCTGAGCTGGAAAACGAACATATCCCTGCCTCCGGAGGTACGATACATAATCTCGCAAATTCTGAGAGGTAAGCGTGCTATGCTCTGGGTTCATTTCACACCACCTCTCATACATGCGGGACATGTATCCCCTACGGCGCGGGCTACTGCTCTCGTAGCAGCTCAGTAGGTCATCCCTGAGCTCCGTCGTCCACCTAAAACGGTCCATGTCATTGCGGGGGTCGTCAACAGGGCAATTCGAAGCACCGCCACCTTGCCCAACGCCGGCTTCCGAAACCGGCTCGGTGTGGGTGCTTTCCTTCCGGGGTGGTCGAATCCGAAGATAGGGCCCGTCAGGTGGTTGGCCTTAGGGCCCCCAGACGACATTTCCGGAGGCAGCCGTCCAAATTGCCTCCTGAGGATGCACCTGCGAAGGTTGCCGGCTGGATTACATCCTTGGGCTTCGGTATACCCTGCGGTGTCGCCACGCACCGGATAGCCTACGGATGTTGGGTGGCTTCCTGCGGGTGTATTATCAGCCGCCCCTAACATGGAGTCAGACGCTGTCGGAGTACCGCTCCTCACATGGAGATCCGTCGTGTCCTAATTGTTGAGGAATAGCCGATCCTCTGGATGCAGACGCTATTCCACCGTGCTAGTTTTGGTCCGCCCCGGGTATTTGATTTCCCCGGTACCACCCATATCTGGGAGGCGTTCCCCTATCCGCCACCTTGGGGAGGCGCCACTGAGGGGATCTAGCAACCCCTCGCCGCCAACTGCTGATCGCGTGGAGGCCTTTTGGAGGGACATTTACGAACAACCCAAACCTCTCTCAGCAGACACTCCGGCCTTGGCGCAGTTCGAGTCCGTTTGTAGGAGGACTCCTAACTTGAATGTACTGCGTCACCCGATAAACACGGAAGAAATTCTTGACGCCTTACGAGGCGCAAAGAATTTCGCAGCTCCTGGCCCGGATGGCATAAACACTTACTGGTGGAAAAAATTCCCCAGTTGCCACCGGCATTTAGCTAGAGTTTTTAACTCGTGGCTAAATCAGGAGCAGCCAATTCCGGCTTGGTTTGTCGAGGGTCGCACCCTGCTTCTCCCCAAGACCGGAGATTTGTCTGATCCCAAAAACTACAGGCCAATAACATGTCTGAACGCGCGTTACAAGCTCTTCACCAGAATCTTGTACATGCGTATCCTTCAAGCTGTGAATCCTGTATTTCTCGACGTGTATGAACAGAGAGGGTCAAAGAAAGGAGTAGCTGGCTGCAAGGAGAACCTGTTGATTGACCGATGTGTCACGCAGGACTCTGTGCAGTACAAGCGAAACCTTTCTATGGCCTGGATTGACTATCGCAAGGCATTCGACAGCACGTCTCATGACCTCATTGTGCGGCTGTTGGAATGTCTTTCGGTGGATAATCAGATAGTGGGATGCATCAAACAACTGATGCCACTCTGGAAGATCCGGTTTACCATAACATCAGGTGAAACTCGGGTTCAGACAGAGTTGGTGTCATTGAAAAGAGACTCCTTGAGTCCCTTGCTCTTTTGCATCTCACTTTCGCCTCATCCATAGCGCTGAGAAATACTAAAGGATACAGCTGTGGCACGCCCAATAACCGGAGGCACAAGGTCACCCATCTGTTTTATATGGATGACCTAAAACTTTATGCCTCCGGCCAACGCGAACTACAACAATCGCTGAGGGTGGTGCAGGAGTACAGTCATGCTATCGGAATGGAGTTCGGGACAGACAAATGTGCATTGGTTCATCTCAAGAAAGGACGAAGCGGAGATAGTGGAGATGAGGAACAGCTCGTTGATGGGAGCATCTTGCGACAACTGCATGCCGGAGATACTTATACCTACCTTGGAGTGGCGCAGCGTCATGTCCAAGAGGCAACATTGGTTAAAGAGTGTCTCCGCCGCAAGTATTTGCACCGACTCCGGCAGATCTGGTCGTCAGAACTGTCCGGCAAGAACAAAGTCGCTGCCACAAACATGCTTGCGGTCCCATTGTTATTATACACCTTTGGTGCTATACACTGGAAAGTGAACGAGCTGAAGGAAATCGACACGAAAACCCGCAAAAGGATGAATATGGAGAGAAGCCTGCATCCTAAGTCTTCTGTCCCGCGAATATACCTCCCGTGACACCTGGGAGGGCGTGGACTATTGAGTTTGGAGCGTCTGCACAACAGAGTAGTACTGGCCACTGCCTGCTATGTAATGAACAGCACCGATCCCCTGATCCGCTTTGTGCGAGAGCACGAGAATGCGGGAAAAGGAGCCTTTCTTTTTAGCGCAGCGAAACGAGCAGCCGAGGAGCTCAGCCTCACACTCGACTTCAAGCGGAGGTGTCAGCAGTCCATTACGGAACTTGCTCCCGCAGAATTAAAATCCCACCTTAAAACTGCCGAAGTCGACTTCCTTTTAAGACTTCATAAAGATAAGCCAATGCATGGAATCTTCTGCAAACATCTGGAAGAGCATGGCTTGTCTAAGCAGTTGACCTTCTCTTTCCTAAGGTCTAGTGGGTTGAAGTCGGAGACTGAGGGCTTTATAATGGCTTGCCAAGACGGTGTCTTCAACACCTTGGTGTACCGTAAAAGGGTTATGGGTGTAGATGTACCCGACACCCTTTGTAGAGCTTGCCGACAGGCGCCAGAGACGCTTATGCATCTCTTGTCGGCGTGTAAGACGTACGCTGGGTCGGCTTACGTCCATCGGCACAACGCGGCTCTACGAGTGCTCTACTATCATTTGAGGCACCCATACGGTATCGATGAGATACCGGTGCTGCCATACGCTCCAGGGGATATAGAGTCCGTTGTGGAGAACGGGGGATGCCGGATTTACTGGAACTACTCGTTCCCGACGCTCGAGCTTGTACAGGCAAACAAGCCCGACATAGTCCTTCTCGACCACCAACAGAAGACGATGTTCGTTATTGAGTTTTCGGCGCCTGCCGAGGTGAACATCGTCTCTAAGGAGGAGGAAAAGCGGACCAAATATCAGGAGTTTCTCGGACAACTTCGCAGGCTCTGGCCAGACTACACTGTAAGTCTGCTGGTTATGGTCATTGGATCCCTAGGTGGAATGAGGAATACGCTGCTCTCTGCACTGCGCAAAATACCGGTGTGCCGTGGGGCGGCGCACATCTTAGCCGCCAGAATGCAGAAGGCAGTCATCCTTGGGTCCCTTCGTCTACTTAGGGCGCACGATTCGCGGACCCAGTGATTGCTCACCTCACGGTGTGAGGAGTAGTCATTGGGTAATGGAACAGCAGCCCGGTGTGTCGGAGCCCGGGCTGCACTTTTTTGATTTAAACATAATACGTCTTTATTCGCTGTCACAAAATAATCAACAAAATAAACAACAAATTTTTCAATATAAAAAGATAGTACAAAGCGAAAAGGCGGAGTGTCACCTCAGAGGTGGTTTTCAACTCAACCGAAAAAGAGAAAAGAAAAATGAGTATAAATATTTGAAAAATAAACACAAACAGAGTTCATACATACACTTAGTAGACACATGTGGTGGAGTATCCGGAGAAAATGAATAAAAAGTAAACAATAATGCTTGAGCAAAAATATTAAATTCCATTGCGTGATAAAACAAAATGATATACGTCACCATAAAAGTTAATAACAATACATCTTAAAAACAACTGTGAATACAATAATAATCTCAATAATATTACAATATCAACACAAAATATTTACAATATTTCATAGCCACATCAAGTTCGTATACATTGCGCGCTAGATAGACATAAAGGTACACATAAGTCCGCAGCAGGTCATTATATGAGACAACAAGAATAGAGAAAAGGATAGTCCAGAACAGAGCCAATAAATTCATCAACCTTCAGTTATTTCGACAACAAAAGACTTTTTAATTTTTTCTTGAAGTTCAAAACCGAGAAATCCAAATATTCTAGAGGAAGTTCATTATATAACTTGCTTGCATTATAAGAAAAACTGTAAGTATACATGACAGAATTATGCTTAGGGATGACAAGTTTATTTCCGTTTCTGGTTCGAAGAACGTTGACGTCTTTGAACATTTTCAGCTTTTTAGATAGGTATGAGGGTATCTTAGTTTTTATTGTCTTATGAACTAAAGTTAATAGATGTAGATTTCGCAGCTGTGCCAAGTTCAATCTAGAATTTGCTTTAATGACGTGGCTAATATGGTCAAATTTTCTAATACCAAACGAATACCTGAAACAAGAATTTTGTATTCGCTGCAACCTCATCTCATCTTTTTTTGTTATTGCTGGCCCATAAACACTATCTCCAAATGAAATTTTTGAAACAATAAGAGATTCACACAGCATGAGCTTCGTACTACTGGATAAGAATTTTCTATAAGGAAATAGCTGCTTAAGAATTGCATACGAACCTTTGCAAACTTCGTCTACATGTTTTGTAAATCTCATCGTGCTGTCCATCCATATGCCCAAATTTTTACATTGATCAACAATAGGAAGCACTTCGTTGTTCGTCGAGATGACGCAATCACCGGAAACCTGATCCATTTTTTGTTTTAAGCCTAATAAAAGTACTTTGGATTTAAGTGCATTTAATATCAAATTATGTGCAGTAGCTATGTTATATAAATTATCTAAGTCAGTGCTAATTGTTCTGGATGCCTCAGCTGTCAATTCACCTTTAAATCCCATATATACTTGTGTATCGTCAGCATAAACATGCATCTGACACTTTTCAATGACATCTGGAAAGTCAGCTATGTATAAAGCGAATAGCAACGGTCCCAGTATGGAACCTTGGGGCACTCCAACTGGTACGGCAAGTTTCTCAGAACAGTTGCCATTTAAACAAACATATTGTGTTCTATTTTCCAGATAACTTTTAATGAGCTCAATAGCCACATCATTAAAACCGTAATAATATAATTTTCTACACAAAGTTTTCGGATCAACTGTATTGAATGCCTTACTAAAATCTAAAAGAACCAAACCTATATTAAATTTTTGATCCAAAGCTGCGTAAATATCATCAACCATCGATAGTAAAGCTGTACTACAACTAAGGGACGGCGTAAATCCAGACTGTATTTCAGGCAAAATATTGTTGATTGTGACAAATGAAGAAATTTGCTCCTTCATAGCCATTTCTAGCAATTTTGATAAAGAAGATAATATATTTATAGGTCTAAGATGATCAATGCTAGTAATCGAGTTTGTTTTTGGTATAGGCCGCACCATAGCGGTCTTCCAGCTCGTCGGAAATTTACCTGTGATCAAAATCTTGTTCAAGAAAAATGTTATATGATCTTTAATATGATATATTGCCAACTCCAGCATTTGCTTTGTTAGCCCATCAGGTCCCGCAGCGTTACTCTTTAATGCAAATAAATATCTAATAGTATCACAAGTTTTTATGTCACTGAAACAAAATTCTGGATTCGCAGCGTTAGAGTTATATTTATTCAACAAATTCACTTGCTGGGCGCTTTTAGTAATTACAGGTAGCTGTACAAAATGACTATTTATATCATTTATATCGAAAAGATCACACGGTGTATCAGAACTGTTTGAATTAAGTATATTTAGATGTTTCATTCTTCTCCAAATACCTCTACTGTCTCTTTGACGTAATGAAAAATCCAAATAAGCCTTTTTCTCTACCTCCATAGCTCTATTTACATAATTCTTTATTTCCTTGTAAAACTGCCAGTGGGCGACACTATTTGTTCTTTTAAATTTAGAATATGCTCTATCACGCGTTTTCATCATCTCTCTGATATTATGTGTAATCCACGGCGAGCGGTTTTTTGATACTCTTATAGTCCTTAAAGGGCAGCATGAATCAAAAATCTTTAACAAATTGAATGTAATGAACTGCACCATGTCATCTACATCTTCCATGTGATATATATAATTCCAGTCAATTTTTGACAACATTTCTTGGAAAATACCATGGTCAAAATTATTCCAGTTACGTACTTGAATGACTTTTTGAGAACTTCTGTTAACAGCACCTGTAAGACTACAAGAAACAACACAATGATCAAATGAGCTATGTAAATTCAGCACATTGCAGTCAGATATCATTTCAGGATTAGAACAGATAATTAAGTCTAACAAACTCTGAGATGTTGGAGTAATTCTTGTAGGTTCAGTTACAGTTTGAGTTAAGCTATATACAGGGTGAGTCAAGCTCAACGCCTCGGACTCTTGTGACCAAACGATACCATTTTTCGAAAAATCGACTTTGCAGGTGTATGTAGGTTGAGTTGGGCTACATTTTAAAAATGATGACTTTTATACAGGGTGTCTAATGAAAGCGTGACATATCAAAGTTATGTTTTTTTGAATGGAACACCCTGTATATAATTGCATATTTAGATTCCTGGGTGCATTTTAGTGTGACTTTATGTATCACACATGGGACTTTAAGCGAACCGTTTAGGTGCAAATCACAATTTTGGGTATAGGTAGATGTCAGAAAAAAATTGAATATCGCAGCTATTATAAATCATAGAGGGCCGTGACTTTTCCGTGTTACTAAGCATGAAATGTGTCAGCTAACATTAGACGGTCGAGTTGGAATTACATTTGTACTTGGAGAAATCGGTAGATCAATTGAGGAAACTTCAATCAAAGGTAACTTGATTTTTTCAAATGGGAATGCATAATTTTTTTTATACGATCAAATGTGCAACTTGATAGGCTTTCTAATTGTATCAGGTTGCGAATATCAATCTATGGTAGTTTTTATTAAATTTCGAGACTTCAATGAAATCAGTGTTTTTCAATTTCCCTACCTATAAACAAACTAGCAGGCCATGAAATATAAACAAAATCGTATTCAGATGGAAGATAATAACTAACTTACCAAAAAGATCCAGCGGAACTAGAGTACAAGAACAAGATTATAAAAATTCCCCACAATAAATCAACTCTAACCAGAAACAACGGCGGTAACATGTCTAAGGTTAAAGAGAAGCTGGAGTACGACAGAAATGGATAATTGTTACAGCCTACTAGCGATTGCAATGTACTAGAGATTAAAAATTTCCAAAATCACTAAACACTTTGAAATGAAAGCAAAACTTTCAGCGATCGTTGCCGTCAGTCTAATATCTTCAGAATGCAATTTCACATTTAATGTTACAAAACAGTAGTCATTTCTGTCAAAGTCAAAAGTAATGATACCTCTCACTGTCGTCCTTTAAATTTTTCAGTATCTATTGGCAAGATCGCAAAAAAGGAATACTGACAAATCATATTTTAATTTTCTGCCAGGTAAGTTATGTTTAATAATTTGAGCAGATTTTTAATTCATTCTTCATTTTCGGCGATCTTTCTTATGAGTATTGAAGAATTTGCAGAACTCCAGTTAGAGGTATCGGTTATTATTTTTTTAAATCATGAAATGTGAAATTTTATTCTGAAGCTATTAAACTTCCAGCAACATTACGTGGTAGATTTCCTTTCATTTCAAAATTCACAATGGTTCTGTGAATCGTCAATCTTTAGAATATTGTAGTAGCCGGTATGCTGTGAAAAATACCCATTTCTGTCGTACTCCAGCTGCTTTTTGACCTTAGATGTGTTATGTCTGCTATTTCTGGTTAGAATTGATGTGTTGTAAGTCATTTTCATAACTTTGTCCCTTTACTCTAGTTCGTCCGTAACTATCTGCTAGGAAGCTTATCAAATTGCACATTCGACCGTATAAAAAAATTATGCATTCCTATTTGAAAAAATCAAGTTACCTTTGATTGAAGTTTCCTTAATTGATCTACCGATTTCTCCAAGCACAAATGTAATTCGAACCCGACCGTCTAACGTAAGCTGACACATTTCATGCTTAGTGACACGGCAAAGTCACAGCGCTCTAAGACTTATAATAGCTGCGATATTCAATTTTTTTCTGACATCTACCTATACCCAAAATTGTGATTTGCACCTAAACCGTTCGCTTAAAGTCCCATGTGTGATACATAAAGTCACACTAAAATGCACCCGGGAATCTAAATATGCAATAATATATAGGGTATTCCATTTAAAAAAACATAACTTTGATATGTCACACTTTTATTAGACACCCTGTGTAAAAGTCATTATTTTTAAAATGTAGTGCAACTCGACCTACATACACTCGCAAAGGCGATTTTTCGAAAAGTGGTATCGTTTGGTCACAAGAGTCCGAGGCGTTGAGCTTGACTCACCCTGTATATCTAAAAACCTGTTAAGATAATCCGCACACCTATCCAAAGATAACATATTTATGTTCAAATCGCCTGTCATGATTATTCCATTACAATCAGATATGAGTTGTGAAAGTATGCCATCTAAACACTCAAAACAGTCGATGATATTTCCCTTAGGTGGCCTATATAAAACACCAATTGCATATATCATATTCCCGATTTTTATTTTTATCCACAGTTGCTCCAAACATACCTGCATATCATTTAAGATAATCTCGTATTTCAAACCGTTTTTTACATAAAATAAAACCCCCCCACCCCTACCATCTCTATCAGAACGCATAACTTGATATCCATTTATAGATATAACCTTGGATTCAATGCATTGATGCAGCCAAGTCTCTGATGCACCAAAAATATCAAGATCGTTGGAGATAATATAATCTTTCATAACATCAAATCCTGTGAAAATAGATCTTAAATTCAAATGCGCAAGTTTTATCTTCATGATTCACGGAATATGCCAGATACCAGTAGCCTAACAATCAAGAGTAAATACAAAATCAATCCTATAAGAATGACAAGGAAATGGCTACAAAACAAAGAAACACAGTGAATGTGGTGTGTACTCCAGGTCTTTAAACCTGAGAAGAAAGTGGGCTATAGGTGAAAATGCCAGTGTTGTTTAAACGAAACTGGCTGGCATATTGATAGCTGCCAGTGAACTAACCAAGATAGATTTATCTGGAAAGATTGTAACAATTTGCACCGATAGCAGACAAGCACTTCTAACACTGAAAAGACCTTGCACCACATTAAGGCTGGCAATGGAATGCCACCAACCCTTGCCCGTGCAGCGTGCTTCAGACAAGAACAATATTGTCCTTAGTTGGGTTAAAGGGCACAGCAACAACAAAGGCAATCATATAGCGCACGGTCTAGCCAGAAAGGCTGCTGGCTTATGAATTTTAGGACCATGTGGCCGTACTGGATTATCGACAACCACAATTGCGGAACTACAAGGATGTCGATTTCCCAAGGAAACTCTTGCAGGTTTTAGCATGACAATATCCAAGAAGTACTTGGCGGTGACCAGGTCAAACTTGCGTTTCATAGTAGAATTCCTGACACACCGATATATAGAATGTGAGTGCCAAGAGGTATCTTTTATTAGAGAGTGTGCGTTCGGCGAGTCTTGACCCACACCTGCCCACATAAGGGAGATGTCCCCAAGTGACTTGTCCACCTTCCTAAAATTGGCAGGATGGACGATGACCTGAGGAAACAACTCCCTGGCGAGGATGCACAATGGGCTAGTTGTGGGACTACTCAGCCTCTACAGATACAGATTACTTCACTTGATAAAGGATACTCTACAGATCAAAAACGTCCGAAAAGGAAGTTTAAGAAACATTAAAAAAATGAATACAGAAGAGAATATATCCATTTTCAAAAAATCCTTAAAAATATTACATAAGCAATGATTTAAAAGAATTTAGGGCAAATAGAGGAGAAATTAGGGTCATAAAATTAGGTACAACTCGAACGTTTTTGATATAACACAATATCTTCAAATGGGCTTATCTATACGCCCACGAAGTTTGGCCGACCCTCTGCCAAACACCCTGTATTACGGTCGCTGTGAGTAAATATCTCAATTCAATTACTGTTTAATTATACTGTGCTCTTGTTTCAATATCAGTCATTTCTGAAAAGTAAAGTCCTAACTTTGAGAAGGCCCTGTGGATCCTGCCGGAAGTATCTAGTCTGTATTGGAATTTCTTTGGCCAGAACAAGCTGTCTCCTTCGCACACTGGTAGCAGTCTCCTACCTGCAGAAGCGATGTAACTACCAGGTTGTGTGCATGTTTAGAATAGCTGTTAATTAATACTAGGGTGCCAAGCGTTGCATTCGTTTTGAAATATTGCGTCCACAGATGTTTGGCTTCGGAGATAAATCATGTGATAATTAGGGGATGAAAGGAAGGAGCTGGTTTGACTGTCTTCTAGGTATTTGTTTAAATGGGTTGAAAAAAGAAATTTTGTGGAGTCGGAGTACGGATGTATAGGCGAGAAAATCCAGCTTCCTTGGATTTAACATTTAAAGCATTGGACAACTCGATAGAAATAGGGTTCTGCAGAAAAAAAATGGAGTCAGGTTGATTGACTCAGTACTTCCCACACATAACGGTGACTTCATTTTATTATTTTCCCATGGCATGAAGGTATAGTCTGAGTTACCCTTGTAACCAAATCATCGCCCGCCCGAAGAAAAAAAGTGTGTTATGCCGCTAGGTCTTCCTTTCACAGGTCAATGGATGGCCTATTATGAATACAAAAAAATTGAGTTTTATGATCCCCATCCTAAAAAAGTAGAAACCTAAAATGACTAAAAGCGAAGTTTGAGCTGTTTCTATATTTTTAGTTGTTTTATTATTTCTGCACCGCCACTGGTACGATTTCTAAAATCCATAAACGTTTTCCATCCTCTCCACGGTAATAATATCACAGTATTATTTCATTTCATTAAAATCAGTCCAATAGTTTTCACGTTACACAATACAGAACGAGCTAGTCCAAGTCCCTCGGTTTCTGTAATAGGCAAGACAATGATCGGATGGACCTAAAAAAGTCTATTATGACGCTAGGTTTTTATTTCACAGGTCAATGGATAGCCTATCATGAATACAACAAATTTTTGAGTTTTACGACCTCTCAGCCCCCAACCACCGTAATTTCACCTCCACCCAAAAAAAGGAGGAAATGATCAGGAACCCCTAAAACGCCTAACAAACGAAGAGAAGAGCTGTTTTTATATTTTTAGCTTTTAGTTTCTTATTGTTGCTGCGCCGCCACTGACACGACTTCTAGAAATCATAAGTGTTTTCCATTCTCGCAGCGGTAATAATACTGTGTAAGAATTTCATTAAAATCAATCCAATAGTTTCCTAATTACACAATACAGAAGAAGCAATACTCGTATGTATACAGCAGAAAATCTAAGTGCCTTGGTTTCTGTAATAAGCAGGGGAAAAAATTATATTATGACGTCAGGTCTTTCTTTCACAGGATAGTGGACAGTCTATTATGAATACAACAAATTTTTCAGTTTCACAACCCCCCACCCTCCAACCACCCCAATTTCACCCCCATCCGCTAAAATGCCTAAAAACAAAGTTTGAGGAATATTTTTTGTTGTTTTTTGCTAATTACTCCTCCGCCCATGCACCCATTTTCAAAATTATAGGAACATGACCTATTACGACCCAACAGCATACCGATGCTCAAATTTCATCACAATCCATGCAGCGGTTACTGAGATTACGTGGATAGAAAAACGCGTACATCAGATAGACCGACAGATAGAGAAACCGACAGACAGACCGACCGACGGAAACTAGTTTCGTAGATTTTTGTTGTGTAGACGTCATAAAACGCCCAAAAAGCGTATTATCTCAAAATCGATAATTTTCGTGATCACAATACTCCCCTCACCTATCGGTGTGGGAAGTAATTGACCATATTAATTTTTACACTTCCTGGTATCTACCTACTTTGTTTTCTGCAAAAGTAAGTACAAGGCTTTCACGATCTAGATGAGTAGTTTCCTTGGTACTAGCACAAAAAACTCATCTACTTTTATCCGCAACTTTGACATAACTTTCGATTGTTGCCGTGGGATATTCATTTGTAAGGAAAGTATCCACTATTTTGATGACACCTTTCTTATGATTGAAATACTTCAGCAAATACGCTACTATGTTGCTATTTACTACAACTTCACGGTTAATCTCATAATTTGCTATCTGATAAGATTGGAATATCACTTTAACTCGGTTGATTGCCACTACCTCAATATCCAGTATATTGTTCTGAAATGAGCACCATCTCAATACTCTGCGCGCAGAGACAAAGAGGTTTGAAATAGCAGATCGCAGATCACGCATGGCAGCCCCTCATAAGAAATATAGAAAAGCTAAAATTGGACAGAACAAACTTAAACACAAACATGAAACGCAATGACCATCCAACGGCCACGTTAGTAAGAATCGACGCCACTGAACCATAACACCACGGTGGGCGGTCAGTACAAGCCGCGACGAACGACACGTCATCAAGAACTGACGCAATCAACATCTAGGCGAGAATAAATAGCAACGAAAGGAACATGCTGACAGTTCACCTGAAGACGAAACGTTGCACTCAAAAATTATATAGACAACGGAGGTCCCAAAAAGACCTTTTGAATTTTTTATCATGTTGGTATACATGGATCTAAAGTACAAATAGAACTTTCAGCTGCACTATTTACTTTGTCTGTGGCACGGGCTAAAGTTATAAATGTAATTATGAGCTCTGTGATTCCGTTTATTAAAAGAAGTGGCCAAACAATTTGTACAGGAAAACAAGCCCGACATAGTCCTTCTCGACCACCAACAGAAGACGATGTTGGTTATAGAGTTTTCGGTACTTGCTGAGGAGGAAAAATGGACCAAATATCGGGGGTTTCTCGGACAACCTCGTAGGCTCTGGCCAGACTACACAGCAAGTCTGCTGGTTATGGTCACTGGATTCATAGGTTGAGTGAAGAATACGCTGCTTTCTTCACTGCACAAAATGAGAAGGAAGTCATCCTTGAGTCCCTTCATCTACTTTAGGCTCACTTCACGGTGTGAGGAGTAGTCACTGAGTAATGGAACAGCAGCTCGGTGTATCGGAGCCCGTGAAATAATAATACAGTATTACTTGAAAAAGAAATAATGTATAACAAAGTGTGAGAAATGTTAACAAAGGCATATGGTGAGTCTGCTAAGGCAAAAACAGGAGTTTATTTACGAGCCGTATATGAGTTTCCAAGATGGTCGAAAAGAATTTGAAGGTGATGGATGCCTCAGCATATGAACAGCCGATGAAAATTTGGAGAGAATTAAAGAAATGGTTATGAATGCTCACCGAATAATAATCGAAGGCGCCTCTAATGATGTTGGCATATCAGTTGGCTTATATCATGAAGTTTTGTCGAATGTTTTCGGTATGAAACGCGTGGCAGTAAGTATTCCAATATAGTTGAATTTTGAACAATGCAAGTTGCTCAGGAGTCATTACATGAAAGGAGCTGAGTTACTGAAACGTATGACGAAACATGGATTTACGGATATGAAGTTGCAACTAAAGCCGTTCTTCTCCAGGTCACTTTGGGTCTTCCAATGGGTCTGCTTCCTTCGGGGTTCTAAGCCACCAGGTCTTCTGTTTCTCTCTGCAGAATATAACTTATGAAATTCCACTTTGTCTATCTGATCTTGCCCTTGATGAAAAAATCCGTAACACCCTCCGTAGACATCTATTAATATAGAAACCTGGGGTTTTTGCTCATTGGTTTTTGTGCTTTTCCATCTTTCACAATATCATCGATTTCACGTTACTATTGAAAATGCGCAATTTGGTTCTGATTGATTACGTGGTAGATTGGCAAACTTTGATAAGGGAGCCAAATGCTCTTCTTGCTTTTAGTAGCTGCTATTCAATATCCTGATCTGGCCCTTCTGGATTACCAACTATATTGCCTAGATGTTTAAAGTAGTCAACTCTTTCTGTCACTTCATTGTAAAGAGGAAGAGGAGCTTGGTTGCACTTCTTTTGCCTTTTTCACGTTTGCTCTCAGCCCCTTTTTGCTGCTTCCGTTTTAGGGACATCAATCTTTTTTTTGTGTCTTAGTTAGTATGCGAGATGCCCTAAGATCAGCGTAATCCAGATTTTGAAGGCTACCCATCAGTCCACATCTAATGCCTCCACGGCCATCGTATAACTTTCTAATGCCAGGTTAAACAGCAAAGCCAAAAGTACAAATCCCTGCTCCAAATCATACCTGATGCTAACTATCTCACCTTCTTGCCACGGGATCAAAATGTTTAAAAGGACCTGCAAGTTCAAAGGCGGGCGGTCCGTATGAATCAATCCGGAAAAACACCCGGATCTGTGCTTCATAGCTTTTGGCCAAAAATGATACTATAATGAAGCTGCAGCCCCCATATTTAACAGACATGGCTCCTCGCGACTTTCCTATTTCCAAGAATGAAAGGTACCTTAAATGGCCATCGTTTTATAAATAGTTATAGATGACATCAAAAGTGCATCGCTGAAAGAATTGAAGGCTATACCAAAGACCGATTTCGGGAAGTGCTGGATTGGAAAAAAATGGAACATAATGACGGTTAGAGCTGATTGAACAGTGACCGACATCCTGGAATAACCGTGCTATTTATATTACACCATAAACCTGGAATAGCAAATC
This sequence comes from Callosobruchus maculatus, assembly GCA_951848785.1. Taxonomy (NCBI): domain Eukaryota; kingdom Metazoa; phylum Arthropoda; class Insecta; order Coleoptera; family Chrysomelidae; genus Callosobruchus; species Callosobruchus maculatus. Next base: position 2,547,748 of record CATOUR010000081.1, on the reverse strand, counting down.
GCAAGCCTGTATAAACGCGTATTTTAGAAGAAATGCGATAAAATTCCTTTATGGAGTCACGGTAAACTATCAACCTAATGGTTAAGTAACGAACCACCTTTATCGCTTTGACTGGCATCACTCAGATATTTCTTTACTCCTACTTATTATACATATGGGCGCGTAACCATATCATTAACTTGAACAAATGGAACGGATAACGACTTGAAATTGACTCCGGCATCGTTCATAATAAGTATCATTTAATTCTCATAGAACAAATCGCTTTTTAATGGTCCAAAAATTTGTGTGAGTTATAAATGGCATTCTTTGAATCTGGGCCGGAATTTAACAATACCTGTAACAATAAAATTTCGGTGATACGTTTCAGTTAGTAGATTGACGCAGTTTTATTCCAAAGATAATTCAAATAAATGTTGAATGAGTACTGTTACATTTTTGATTGGAATTGAATCGCCTTGCCGGAATATCTAGCTTTCACACATTGAAAATCGAGTCTTATATTTTCAAAATTTTCTCAATAGTCGCAAACACAAATTTTATGCCAGTATAGCCCCAATAAATTAACTTCAAGTAATACGATATCAAATCCAAAGATTCTGGCCCACCACTATTTATTTGCAGTCTTAACACGTTCTCACTATTGTTTTATACATTTGATAACGTCCCACCATGGATTTATCGAAAACAACTGATTACAGAAGTAGCGCCGAGACATGTCAAAAGATTTGACAAGGGGGATAACTTTCTAACCAAAAATTGTTTCCCTCCCTTGTACTTCCTGTCCGCCAAGGTCATCCTCTTAAACATTTTAAAGACAAGGGGTATCGACCAATAACTTAAGTTTTAAAGGTACGTTGAGGTCCTTCATTTTGACGTTCGATTTTTAAAATCGGTCGATTAGTTTTCGAGAAAATTTAAAAAAATCTTGATGTATTCATTCAGATAGAAAACAAAAACACGCGAAAATATAACTTTTTATTGCAACAAGCATTCAAAATATTGCCCATTATTAATTCTTTGGAGGAACTGGGTATGTCCTCCAGATTTTTTGATGAAGCCGCTGAAGTTGAAGTTATGGATCATTTTGCCACAAATCCTAATAATTCATCATGCAAAATTGTGGATTCGATTGATATTTCATTTGGCTGTATACACACAGTTACTAAAATCGATTAATATTATCTCTCCATTCAAAATGAAAATAGTGCAAAAGTTAACCGAAAATGCCTTCGATCGGCCAGTTGAGTTTTGTGAAGAAATCTATAGCGATTATTGATAATATCATTCGTGTAAAGAATATTATCTACCTCATTGATGAGTGCACATTTTATCGAACTGGATTTGTTATTAAGGATATCTGCAGGTACTGGAGCAATGAAAACCCTCATGCTTTTGTAGAAGAGCATACCCAGTACCCCCAAGGAATTAATAACGGCCAATATTTTGAACACCTATTGAAATAAAAAGTGATATTTTCGTGTGTTTTCTGTTTTCCGTTTCAGCAAGTTATTATACATAAAGATTTTTTCAATTTTCTTGAGAACAAATCAGCCGATTTTGAAAATTCAAACGTTGAAATGAAGGATTTCGACATACCTTTGAAATGGGGTATTACTCGATACTCCTGGGTACAGGTGACGGAAGTAGTTTTTGATTAAATCAGTGGTGAGTAGTTTTCAAAAGAACAGAAAACAGCTGAAAACAAGAAAAAGCAAGCAGATAACAACTGCAAATGGTAGGAAACGACCAAATACAACTGAATAGAACAGAAAACAGCCAATTACAGCAGAAAGCAATCAGATAACAGCGCTGAACAATAGAAAACGACTAAACACAGCCGAATACAACAGAAAGGAACAGAAAAGAGCTCAAAACTACAGAAATAAAGCAGATAACAACTGTAAACCGTAGAAAACGACCAAATACAACCGAATAGAACAGAAAACAGCCCATAACAACGGTAAGCAAGCATATAACAGCGCTACACAATAGAAAGCGACTAAACACAGCCGAATACCACAGAAAAGAACAGAAAACAGCTCAAAACAACAGAAAGCAAGCAGATAACAACTGTAAACGACAAAAAACGACCAAATACAACCAAATTGATTTACCTGGTATAGATATTTTCTGTAATATTCACAAACTATGACCCAAACACCTCAAAAATTCAAGCACAAGTAATGCGGAAATCCGTTGCCGTAAAAATACAACGTAGAGCATACGCCAAGTGTATCGGGGTGAGGTTGGTATCACTGAGTTGGTAGTACCTCTCACTCAAAGTACAGTGTGACGTTGCCAGACGCTGCACTCGAAAATTACTTTTTTATCGGGCTAAGGATACGTTCTATTGGACAGCAGTTGATTTCGTGGAAACCACAATCAATGTTTACACATAGAGACTTTACTAAATCTTTGCCTAAAAGTACTGAAATATTTGGAAGGTGATACAAAATACGTTTGTTTATTATGGTCATCAGTGAATAACTTACAACACCGCTTTCATTGATCAACATTCCGTGTATATCTTTCCAATGTTTCACTGCCATTAGAACTGTCTACAGTTGTTTTTGACCGTAGTTGGTACGATCCTCAGAGCAACAACTGAACATAGAAGTAGTAAACAAACCACTTCAGCATGGCGTGCTCAAAGCCATCATCTTTTGACACTTCAGCCTCTAAACATTGCCAATTAATCTGAAAATTATTCCAATGCAACCCATGTTCAAAACACTGCACTTTTTGAGCCCCATCTCGAAAAACTGTTAACCTACACTCGATTATAGCACAACAAGTTCGTAAAGCTTCACTACAGTTACCAACAAATAGCGAATTCGACTTTGCTGACCAAGCATAAAAGACGCACAAACAAAACAAACGTTTGACAGTCCGGGTTCTACCGTAAATAAGTCGCATGAAAATTATATCGGCGTTGCCAGCTCCTCAAAATTTATGTAACACTTCAGAATTTGCGTTTATGATGAAGAAATATGCAGTAACGCAGTAGAGGTCACCATATCTATTTGATTTTGCTGTAACTATACCTGAACCATCAGAATACCGTCTTTTGTAACGTAGAATGCAATACTTCTGGATACTATACAATTAAGACGATAGTAAATAATTATGATTGCCGTATCTGGTGGTCAATATGACAACGTAAGAAATGATGTCGGCCTATTAGAATTAGTTGCTGTTCAGTTGTTACTCTGAGGTACGATCAAAAGCTGCTATGGAAGAGCTACGCTCCTGGATTAACACTTCTCATACCCCTAGGTAACTTATCGCCAAACTCGATCATCCATGGAGAGATACCACGTCATATAAATATCATGTCCATGGCCTCTAGAAGTTGCCAACTAAAAAGAGACATAACAGTTCGTTACTAACTTCGCCATCAGCGTTTTTCCACTAAATTTACTATCACGTTATAAACCGGATAATTCATTGGACTCCCAAATTGGATCCCGAAGCCATGGTAACTTTATGAAGTTCATCCCTCAACATTTTAATAATTTAAATCGGTCCGAGGTCAGGCGATGTTTTGTGGGTCTGTGTCATCCTGCGGGAGCAAAAAGCCCATCCGGGCAGGGTGAGGTGAAAATTTAATGCAGCGTGTGGGAACAAGCTATTTTTGGGAAGCTATGGGTGGTGTACATACCAGAAAGCTTCCGTATCCAGTATATATGCCAAATGGACGAAGGACAAAGAATATATTTGAGTGGGGTGAACATAGAGACAAAAAAGTATAGTGGGAATATATAGGGTGTTCATTTGAGAAACTCTCACCACGTATTTATCGAAAACAACTGATTAAAATAAAAAACGCCAAGACACGTCAAAAGACCTGTCAAGGGGGAACATTTTAACGAAAAGCTACTTCACCCTCTTGCACCCGCTGTCCCCCAAGTCATCCCCTTAAAAATTTTACATGATAAGGGCTATCGAATAATAGCTTATTTTAAAGGTATGTCGCAGTCTTTAATTTTGATGTCTGATTTCTTTAAATGCGTCGATTTGGTTCCGAGGCAATCATAAAAGTTTTCATGTACGTTAATTTCTGGACTAATCATCAGGTGTTGCTTGGACAACTTTGCAGACTCTGGCCAGACTACACTGTAAGTCTACTGGTCATTGTACTTACTTACAATACTTAGGGTGCATGATACGCGGACCCAGTAATTGCTAACCTCACTAAGTGAGGAGGAATCGGGGGTGGGCTGAAACTTTTTGTTAAAAATAAATAATAATTATTATTATTACAGTGTACGAACTCCAACAAATCGACAAGAAGATGAAGAATATCTGCTTCACTGATGTATGCATATTTTATCTAACTGAATTTGGTAATAAGCGTAACTGCAGATTTTGGAGCAACTAAAAATATCTTACGCTTTTGTAGAAGGGCGTACTCAGTACCCCTAAAAAGTTAGTGCATGGTCAGGCATTTTGGAGAACAAAGTGATTGGGCCGTTGTTTATTAATAGAAATTTAAATGGAGACATCTATTTGGATATGCTGGAAAGTCAAGTTTTTAAAATCAATTCGTTTATCACTGAAACTATTGAAAACCAAATCCAGTAATATCGAAACCCTATACTTGATGAGGCTGAAATCTATTACCAGCAAGACACTTCCGGTTCGGCAATGGCTAGACGACGCGTTTCCAGATAAATAAATTGATGCCAGATCTGCTGATATATAATGCTATTATGTTTACTCTTCAGCCTGAAGGTTTGAATCACCTTCGTCTATGCATTGTCAGGAATTTGAACATTACCTATATCATTGTTTGGCCAATAATGAGCAACACTTTGAACAGTTATTGCAATAAAAGGTGATATTTTTGTGTGTTTTTGTTTTCTATCTGAACAAATTAAGATACATAAAGATTTTTCTATTTTGCTCGAAAACGAATCGATCAATTTATAAAACCAGACCAAAATAGAGTATTTTCATATACGTTTGAAACGAGATATACATAAGTTGATACCCCAGTTGATACCCCTTGTCCTTTAAAACATTTAAGGGAATGATCCTCCTTGGTAGAGGGTACAAGGGTTGAAATAATTTTTATTTAAAAAAGTTTTCGTTGAATTCGTGGTGGGAGGTTTTCAAAAAAACATTATGTATATATTTCCAGGAGTTTTTCTTCGGTAGTTTCTTGTTTAACATTATGTGAATGAAACAACTTAATTAGACGTTTCATCTAGGGTCCTAGACTTTCATCAGCTGCTTATATTTATCATAACTTCTATTTAATTGAACTGTGTCCAAGTTTTGTCAGTTCTTTTTATAGTGGTCAAATTGGAGTAGAAACAGGGATAATGAAGTATTTGAAGAACTTTTTTTCTTTTTAGAATTATGCAATTATGAAATGCTTTTCATTGCCCCGAAACAATGTCTAGCCTGTCTTGTAATTTTTGAATGTAGTTGAAGATACTATTGCTTTATAAGGGTACACAGTCAAACCGTGAGGATTAAGCACTGTTAGACCTTTTCCATAGATTAAAATAAATCTTGAGCCAGTGATAATGTTTGGGTTAAAGAAGCAGTTATAAATTAGTTTAAACAACGGTTGCACGAATTTACGGAGCTTTTCCAGTTTTCAATATTGGCTGTTACTCTTGGGCCTCGGGGTAATTTCCATGCAGCGCGCACCACGTGCTACATAATGTATTTCCCCAGCTATTATGATCAGATTTATAGTCTGGGCGGAAATAAGAAAAACCAAAATTGCCCCGCTCTCCACCGCCGCCGGGCCACTGGAGTTTCTTAAGAGAGAAATATATTACTTCATTTTCCATTGTTACAGGAATTGGCATTGGCTGTGTAGCATGCGCTTCCGGAAAATAATATTCTAATATCAAGGATGCGCCATCTTGGACGAAACGCGTGCATAAATTAGCCGGCGGAGAGAGCAAGCATGTTCTTGCTTCACGGAGTGGCAGTTAGATAGAATCACATGGGCATGCCTGGAACACAGCATACCAAACAATCAACAGAATATCTCAGGTTGGCGGCAACCATACGTGAATCCTGCCATTTTGGATTAGAATCTGTCAAAACGGGCATATACGTCGGTGGACACCATTAACGCAAGGCCGACGCTCGTATTTGCTGAGATAAAATGCATAGGCGTACGCTGTGAGTTTTTGAATACGGGGTGTTGATAGTCTATGTTCTTTAAAATGGATAAACAATGAGCTGGTGTGTCTGTATACTGCTGGACATAGAGACCTACAAAAGATATTTTAATATCGATCTGTATAGCACGTTTGAGCGGTTAAAGGGTGTGGAAAACTAGAAAAATTGTTCTGTTAGCCATGTCTGCTTTTTTCTGCTGCTGCTTTTTTCGATCGTGAAAAAAAACGTATCGCATACTTGAAGATTTTCCGACTTAAACCTTCTGCATAAAATGATGAAAAGAGTCATTTGGAAGCGGGTTTTGAACAAAAACGTTTTGGAGCTTTGCGAATAATAGAGGACCCAACAAGCATTCTAAGCTAAAATTCCCTCACATCGACCACCGTACAGGTTACATGACTAATTTCAACAAGGATTATTTACTTCTGACTGTTCAACATTTTCCCTAAGTGGGGAATAAAACTAAAGTAATTTAGAGGTCAATATGAGGTCGAAGAGGAATTTATAACCAATAGGTCGAGAATAACATGTAGACGTTCTACAGCTATTTAGGTCATATTGAGGTAAAACCGTCGACATTATCCCTATAGTATAACCTAAATCTGACGTAAATTTAACACTTTTAGCAACAACAAAGCAAACATGATACTTCTGATCTTTTCTTTCATACACATGGAACTACGGATTATAATATGGCCTCTGCCTGTATAGATATGGTGCTGTCTTCATAAACAGTTGAATGGTGGTAATGGTGATACCTACAATGGATTGATTTTCAACTTTGTTCTTTGGTTACTTGAAAATAAAGATTCTATGCGGAATGAACTTTTTCGTGGAATGTGGACATAATAGTTACACAAAATTAAGACTTTTTTTTAATGACGTATTCTGAAACCCATATAACCTCAAATAATAAACACGTATCTTCTGGCGCGGTTGTTAGCTATATAGAACAGCACATTTTTTTCATGTGTTTTTTTCATTATTAGAAGGACTGATCTAGCATATTTGAGGAAATAGGAATCTATATATGATTAAACATAAATTAAAAATGTCTGCTTTTAGAATTTTTACCTATAGGGATTTATTGCCACCATTTTTAACCAATAGCATATGTTTTCCATAATGGTGTCGAAGCACAGGTACATTTTCAACCTCGAGGGCAAAGTTTCCCTATTTTAGACTAAAAAATTACTTTAAGGTCAAAGTCTATTTTAAGGCGAAACTAGGGTCCTGTTGGATAATTTAGTATGGGGTGCGTCATATTTTGTTTATTTTTGATTCATGTGTTCAAGAAAATTAAATTGTTTAAAGCAGTCCCAGGTCCTTCCATCTTTTGGCAGTTCATTTCTACCATGAGCTCTAAGAATTGTTAACAGATATCCAATTGCAGTTATTGTTGTTTATATTTTAAAGCCAACATCCTCAGTTGATCAAGAGTTGTACCTAATCATTTAAGACTTCATCAGTACTTATCTAAGTCATGTTCTGTGACTGAATATGATCAGGATCATTTCATGAGGCTAATGGCTCATTGTTGGTTGAATAACTTGCGCAAGGACTAAAACTATTTTCCGTAACAGCACTGCCTATTTTTCCTATATTTTTTATTACTCTATAATGTATGCCTATAAACCTCAGGTCGTTTCAGCTTATAACTTGAACTGCGCAAAATATCGGATAATGCTGTTGTGTAGGATACAGTAGGTATACATAGTGGGGAAAGTATGTAGGTATCATGAAGGGCAATTTTGGGCACTTCAACTTTGAGCGAGTATTTCCAAGTAATTTTAACTTCCATCAAGACATTTGTTGTTATAGGTCTATAGAAATAGAGTTTTCGCCCTCAAAGTTAGTGCCAAAGTTAAAATTAGGATGATGCACCTACTAAAAATATCCCTGTAACCTCATGGCACTTAAGAAGGCTATTTAGTGAACAGTTCAACCTCTTGCTTTCCTTTTTATGTCGCTAACTTCCAATAAGTTTTTCTAGGTAATAAATAAGGTAATTTTTCCCTATTAAAATGCCCAAAAAAATTCCTAACTTTGAGGACATATTCTAGGTTAGTGCTAGATAGTTTATTACCTCTGCATTAATGTTTGCAGACAAAGATGTTTTGGTTAATATGATTAGGTGTATTTCTTGTAATTCTGAACCAATTGTTTCGACCTTTTTGTCATCTGACTATTAGAACACTAATTAGGTACATTTCGACTATTTAACGCTCCAAGACATTCTGAGTTTATGAACATTAATTAAGTATACAGTTACTAACATTTGACTTATACAGGTTAATTTCTCTTGGGAGGTGGACTATTTTAACAAAATGCTACTTGGGGATGTCTTGGACCGCCAACTAAAGGAAAATCAGCGGAGGCATAACGAATTGGTTCGAAAAAATAGGGAATTTTTAAAAAGGTTAGTTGATGTCACATGCTTCTTGGGGGAGCATGAACTTAGTTTTAGAGGTCATAATGAAGAAGAAGCTAGAGTAAACCGTGGAAATTACGTAGGTAAGTTTAGCTACTTATTGCTTCCACCAAATGTAAACCCACCGCACGCTCCTGATGTTACATGATAATACTAAAGCGACCCACAGACGCTCCGGAAATCGTCAGAGGAAAAACTGCACAGTCGTGGACTCAAGGATTATCGGAGTATATGTGAAGGTTCTCCAGCAGTTTTGTCGGACTGTACAGGTTGCCAGGTGTGGAAATGAAGAATCATTCAGCATTCGATCGGCCTGCGCAGGCCGGGGTGCATATACAGTAACAGCACCCTTGCTAGATAATTCGTTCAAATTCGTGCTCCCGATCTTCATGTCAGTAACGATGCCTGTGCTAGATAGAATGCGATGTACGTTTGCAGTAACAGCAACCGTGCTAGAAATTTATGTATTCTTTTCACTTTTACAGCCAGTTTAAGCCGGGATTGCACTTGTGAGGTTGTGAATTTAGTGACAGGTGTATACTACCGATCATCATTGTATAAGAAGCAGCTTAACAGCCTGGAAACCATAAGACGTAAACGATTTTCAGAAAGATATGAAATCTATCAGTGATGATGTGATAAGGTTAACCGTTAACATGAGTTAAAACACCCTCGCAATGTCGCCGCAACCGTTTGATAGCGCTTAGATTTTGAGTTGTGTGGGCCAAATTAAGTTGGACACCACTTTGGGCTGTTATAACTTCCGACAGAGATCTTATCTCTCCTACTGATAAATGTTTCAGCTTCATTTACAGCGTATGTGAAATTGTAAGTTTTTATTTTGTATTCACAATTTGGAACTTTTAGTATTACCTTTGTTATTAAATCTCTTTTACTATAATATATAATATAGCCACTAATGTAACTAATTTACTGCAGTAAAACCGGCTTCAGTGCTATATTGGAAAAAACTTTAGTGAAAACCGGGGAAAATCATAATTAGAGCTAGCACAGATGCTATTACTGTTCACTACTCCCAGCAGAGGTGCTGTTACTGTTTCTAACTTCGGCTCGCTACCTTCGCCTAGCAAGGGTGCTGCTACTGTATATGCGGCCGGGACACCACATTGTAAATAGCAATACATGTTTCAGGAATTATGTATGTATCCTAGGGCCTAGGATGATATTATCGTTGAAGATTTCAAATCGTCGTAACTTCTTTCAGTTGCTAAAAACCGCGATGTTGCCATTAGTCTCTCATGAGGCGAAATAGCATTTCGCATAATATCATATGGTGTAACCATAGCTAACAGCTTCAGATAAGTTTCTGTAACCATACTTAGATAGTTATGCCAATATTTTGGCGTTACCTTTATTCCGATTATAGATTTGTGTGAGAAAAATGTCCTCTTTTTTCAACCATTCCGTACACCAAATGCTTCTATTAATACGCTATTTGATGCTACCTTAACGATTTATTGCTAATACCAAACTAATAATAATAGCGAGATAATTGTCTTTTGATGCCATGCTTGCTAGAACTGTACTGAAAGATTTCCTGAGCGTCTGTTTAGCAGAGTGTATTCAGGCCAAACTACAATTGCCATCAGGCCAGGACTGTGCACCTTTTCATCTGAGGTTTTCTGGAGCGTCTGTGGGCTGCTTTACGAAGATTGTTTATATATTGACAGCATGAATTTTGTATTTTTTGCAGTCTGTATTTGCTGACCGCATCGAGGCATGGAAAGCAAATGAAATTGCACTATGATATTTTTGGTAGTATTAGGAATTCGCATAACTTTTTTCTGAGATTCTGAATAAGCACTGAACGATAAGCATGCATGAGTTTCAGCCTAAGGTAGCAAACCTTACTACACCTTTTCCAGCTGTAGTTTATACTCGTCACCTGTAATTTCAAACTATCAGGTGTAATTTATACCTATCAGTTTGAATTTACAAATGATGAGTTAGAAAATGAACTTGACTGTTTTGACTTTTCACTTGACGCTTTAGAAACCACAGCTGGAAAAGGTGTAGTAACGTTCATGTTAAAATCTGGAGCTGTCATCAACATAAAACTAAATCTTTTGCAAACTGCGAGATATGTTAGTCTTGACATTGACTTTGATTATTATGGTACACTTTAAGAACTCTCTATTTTTCCTTAAACAAAATAGTTTCGATATAAATTTGGCAGCATACAAGAATAGATTGTGGGTACTAGAATAAGTTGTTATATGCTGTAAATCTGTATTTATTGCAAGCATGGCATTTTCGTAATTTTCTGGCTGAAAACCTAAAGAAATTTTCGTATCATCTGTGTTCAATCGAACAGAGCAGTGCTTTATCACATTTGGAAATTCAAAGGTATACATCAAGAACTGAAGGTGTATCTAAAATAGCTAAATGAGTCATTTGTAAAATACGATTGTAATCCAATGTTAATTAGACCTCACTATGTAATAGAGCATTTTAATTCACGTCGCGTCTAACATGCGACAGGTCAGTAACAATGCTACAATACCTGATTGCCATTATTTAAGGGTTAAGTTCAAAAATAGCCACACTGGATACGACATTAACCTTTCCACCTGCATGTGGTTTTCGTGCGGTGTCGCAGCACACCTAAGCGGTCATTAATGATAATAAAATCATTTTTTACCCACTAATAAACGCCACTTAACGCGTCGGTCATTATGCGGGAAATTTTTGATGTTGAGGTCGACGAATGGACGCGGCAACAGCAATTGCGGGAATATAAAAGGTGTAAAGCGATGAGGTAAAGAGTATCATTACTGCAATGTGTTTTCGCCCTTCAATACACTGTACGTGGTGCGGCAATCATGCGTGATGTAATAATTTATGCGTGTTGGAGGTTTTTATTTTTTTTTATAGGGGTACGGTAATATGGAGGAAGCTTTTTTTGCTAGAGATAGATATTTTGCTAGATTTGATTAAATCAGTATAAATCAGTACATAATCAGTATCACGTAGATTGCAGAACATCGGTTTTCTAATTTTTATTTTGCTTACTATATGAGGGCCTTGATAGTCCTTAATGAGGTTATTATAATGAATATTACTTATAGTTCAACACTTTATGCCCCTCTAGATTTTTCGCTTCATGAAGATTTTGACAAACATGTAATATTATTTATTTGCAATAAATATATACATAAACATAGTATGAGTTGCATGATACAAAATAGTAGCCTCATAGGTACTTAAAAACTACTGCCACAGAATTTTATAGATTATTAAATTAAAACAAAACAACTTTTTTAAAATAAGCCTTTATTTAAATGTCGTACAATGAAGAAAATAAAATGTTCCTTTAAAATGTTAACTATCAACTTATAGCCTCATTAAACACAATTCATATAATCATAAAAGCTTGTAGCGAGGTTTACGTAAGTACCTATAAGTATTTAATTGAACGAAATTCTAACACAATTAAACTTAGCAAACCAAGTTAGTCAATTAAATAGGTATTTACACAAGTAAATCGCGTGACAAGCTTTTATGATAATATAAATTGTGTATAATGAGACTATAAGTCGATAGTTAACATTCTAAAGGAACATTTTATTTTCTTCTTTTTAGAACATTTAAATAAAAGTCTTTTTAAGTTTGCTATTTTAGCATATTTTCTACTTTTTAGCTACTAACTTGCATTTACATATATCAAAATCTGTGTTTACTTATTCTCGGCAAGCCCTTTTTTGATACCGATTGCAGAAGAGCATAAAAACAACTATTCCGCCACATTTGATTCAGAATGACGTCACACTACTTTTCGAGCTACTCTCAACAAGCCCTTTCATTGGATACCCATATTGTGGAAGTGCATTAAAAATAACTACTCCACCATCTTGGATGGTCCGCCATATTTAATTTAGAATGACGACACATTATTTTCCGAGTTACTTTCAACAAGCCTTTTGATTGCATACCCATATTGTAGAAATGCATTAAAAATAACTATTTCGCCATCTTGGATGGTCCGCCATATTGGATTTAGAATGACGTCAAATTATTTTTCAAGTTACCCTCAACAAGTCCTTTCATTGTGCAAGGACTCTCTTCTCTCAGGTCGTAACCAAGGTTCATGTAGTGATAAAACGACTCACCGACTTTGAATAGTATATTTTCCCCAAACACTTACAATTAAATACATCGTATTATATCTAAAAATACATATTATTTGCCATTGTTATTTGAACGATGGTTTGTATTAGGCATCACGAAAACCTTAAACTAAACTAAAAATATACACCTACTCCAGACATAACCTTAAAACTGTGTTGGTATTAAGAGTCCACTAACAACACGCGTTTATCCCTATTACTTTCCCAAAGTCAGTCCAGTATCCCAAATGCCCCTTTATAACTTATTGTTGGGAAATGCTTACCGCGGATCTTCTTTACCACTTACACCGCGTCATAGTCTACCGCTTCTTCACCAGTATTCGGTACAGTCATTCATTTTCCGCCTGAATCTCGACACACCGGCTGTCCGGTCCACCCTCCGTGGCTGCTCGCTGCACCAGCGGTTCGTTAGCTACCCCCTAACCTCACGCCGATGTCGTCGCCGTCATCGATACAGCCCAGCGATGACCACTGCGTAGGTTGTATAAAGAAACTCATACAATTCGATCCAAAATCCCCTGTCATTGCTGCCAGATTGTTGCTCACACCGTTTAACTAAAAATGATATCAGTGGATCTATTGTCAGTGATGACATCCCTTTCATTGTTGTCATTCCCCTTACCATCTACTGGGCGTTCTCATATAACTTGGATACCCATATTTTAGCAATGCATTAAATAACTATTCCACTATTGGATTTAGAACGAGCTTTAGCTTATCCTGTATTATCGTCCAAACTAAACTTGTGTACAAAATATCAGCTCATTCGGTTGAAGATATCTGCTTCAAAATTGAATACATACATATATACATACATACATTGCAAGTTACATAAGAGCTTCTAAAAAGATTATCTTTAATATGCAATTTTAATTTTTGTCGTATATGAATGAATAAAGATGTTAGCAGTTTATAAACTAATTAAGTCCTCTTGAGGACATAATCCAAATAATGTTAAGTGCCAAATACATAGTTTGCTTTTGGAAACGCTCTATGATTTCAAGGTGTTAAGTCACGAGCTACCTAACCGTATATCTGAACCTCAATCATTGTGATTCTTTCTGTCCTACCTTACCCACGTGCTGTACGAAACAAAAACGTGCACGACCCATATCCAAATATACAACCGGACAGAAAGTGCATGCACATGGCAGCATTTGCAGCGAAATGAGATAATTGTTACTTCTGGGTTATCTGAATTAGCGAACTAGCAGGTCTGTTTGATGATCCAATCAGGCGCAGCGAATTGCGTTCCTAAAATTTGCCAGTTGCGAAAAACTGCCCGTGGAAATCTGGCTTATTTGCTCTCGTTTCCAGCTTCGCGCTACAGTCGGATACTGAGCTGCTGAAAGCATATCAGGTATTAGCCCAAAATGGGCGGATGTTGTGAAGGCCGAAAAATTTCATGTGGCTGTAATGCAAGCAATTTTTTGCGGGATTACGGATATCTCTCGAAGTAAGCTTTACTAGCTTACTACCAGTAGTAGTAGTAGTTATGGGAGGCGAAGCCAGGCAAGTAGGCTACCTTTGGCCTTTTTGCCAACCTCGTTGAATCAACTCACTGATAACAATAAAAATCCTACCTCCTAAAAAGGTCTTGGTCAAACCTGCCAGACCTCTTCATGAAAGTCCAACCGTCTCTCTGAATATAGCGACTCCTCCCCGAACTCCGACGTGCCGAATATCTGAGCCCTAAGATTGCGAAACATAGCACATCTGCCCTGGAAGTGTAATGCTGCCTCATCCTTCTTCCAGCATCTGGAGTAGATGGGGTCCCCTACCACCCTCATGAGCTTTTTGTAATAACATCCTGGGATACGGTCAATAATATATTTAAAAAAATATATATATCTATGTTATGGCCAACGTTTCGATGCTAGAAGTGCGTCATCTTCAGGGCGTGTGTGATATATGTATAACTAAAATTAAAGGTTGGTCTTTTAAGGATCCAACTACACTTCGTACAACGAGTACAACAATATTAACATGGAACAGAAACATAATCCACAATTATACAAAACACATTAAAATTTTAAAATTTAAAATTAAACATAAAATGCACAGAAAAACTTATATCACGACTGTCTCAAATATTACTGCCGGATGGTGTAGGCTACTTGATACTTATTGAGAGACTAGTGGTATAAAAATTCCAAGCTGGGTGATAGCACTGATAACATATACGTTAAGAAATATATACAAAAAGAAGAAAACACATTAAAATTGATTGTGAGGAAAGTAAGTATTGGTAAGGTGGAAGAAAGTATAGTGTATGTTCCTTTTATTAAATTTGCATATATACGCGAGAGATTGCTCGTATCAGTTCTGAAACTCAAGCTGTTAGAACTTTTTTTATACGAATCATCTCTAAAATGTTTCGCTTATAGGTACCAATCTTTTTCTTTGCATAACGTTCTAACGTTGTCAAAATCGATTGAATGTTTGTTTTCTATAGCATGCTTGCTAAGAGCAGTAGAATTCGGGTTGTTATTTTTAATGTCATACTTATGTTTATATATGCGTTTGTTTAAGTACTGTTTAGTTTGTCCTATGTATGAGTTGGGGCAGTCTTTACGAGGGATTTCATAAATTACATTACTATGCAGGTCTTTTTGCAACTGTGGTTTTAGATTTGAAAATACAGCACGTGTTGTTGCAGTAGCAGTATGGGCGACATGTACGTTATTCTTTTTAAATACTTTATTTATGTTTTCGGAGAGTCCAGGTGCGTAGGGCACTGAAAAGTATTTCTTTGAGGTATTGTTTTTACATTTTAAGTGTTGTTCGCGGTTATAAATTTGGTGGACTCTCTTTTTGATGGCTGTATCTGTGACATGTTGGGGGTAGCTGTTTTGAATTTCAGAACTGATACGAGCAATCTCTCGAGTATATATATGCAAATTTAACAAAAGGGAAATAGCCTATACTTTCTTCCACCTTACCAATTCTTACTTTCCTCGCAATCAATATTAATGTGTTTTCTTCTTTTTGTGTATATTTCTTAAGGTACATGTTATCAGTGCTATCACCCAGCTAGGAATTTTTATACCACTAGTCTCTCAATAAGTATCAAGTAGCCTACACCATCCGGCAATAATATTTGAGACTGTCGTGATATAATGTAAGTTTTTCTGTGCATTTTATGTTTAATTTAAAATTATAACGGTCAGGATACAAAAAGTAAATAAACATCCTCATGAGTGACAAATGTCTATTCAGCCGCCAATGGCCAGTGAGAACCCCCACCAGAAGGTTAAGCGTCTCTCTGCCTTTGTTCAGAAGCCATAGCGTTCCTGCAGTCATATCTCTCTCGCCAGTCAGCCCAAATTGTTGCACCCATTATCAAATTTCAACACGGTGTTATTCACAACAGCTGAACTTTGCTTTTTTCTTATACTAGTTCGTAACCATGACATAATATAGATAATGAGTAAATATATAATATTATTATTATTTATAAATATATGGTCAAAGGTCAACTAGGGATCTCCTGGCTTACGTCACACATGCGTGGAGCAAACCCATCCATATCTCTGGGGATGCTCACGTTATTGCACTCGACATTTCAAAGGCATTCGATCAACTGTGGCATGCAGCTCTCCTAAACAAGCTCCCCTCCTGCGGGCTCCCTGTTGAGCTCTGCGATAGGCTTGCAGACTACCTCTCAAGTCAGAAAATCTGTTTTCTTATAACTGAGCAGACCGCGTAGGCAGAGCCTAAATACCAGGGTACCGCGGCTGCTACAAAAGGGTTATGTTAGGGGAAGTCTGTTAACGCGGGATTTGAATGGGCCAATACCCGCAGGTCCAATAAATACATCTCGTCGCAGCCCATTCCAAGCCTAGGACACCTTGGGAATAAATGTGCGGTTATACCGCTCGGTTATCACTGCACGAAGAGCGACCGCCTTAGGATGAGATGCAGCGGTCGCGCGGGTGCATCTGATAGGGGCGGTGAGCGGCGGAACGAAGAGTGAGAGGTCACCAACAACACGCCAGTGAGAAAGTGGCTGGAGATTAAGGCCAATTCATCGAATTGCCCTTCTCTGGACGGCATCTAGTATAGACAGGGTAGTAGGGGCAGCAGGTCCCGAAACATTAGAGCAATACTCCAGTCTTATCTGGGCTCTATATAACGTGAGGAGGTTACATAAGTACTTTCTGGTACTAAATAGGTACCCAAGTTTTTGCCATCAGGTGTTGCAATTGACGCTACGTGTTCGTGCCAGATCAGATTTTCTGTAATGTTGACTCCTAACAGCTTGGATGAGTGATTCTTTGGCAGAGCCTGGTTGTTCATTAGAACCTGGTGTTGACTTGGGCACTTCTTGTTTGATAGCGTACGGTACTGGCTCTTGGAAGCATCAAATCTCTGTCGTGGTAGACGGCCTTTCCTCCTCCTTCCATAACATCAGTGCTGGAGCTCCGCGGTATCGGCTCCGACATTATTTTCTGCTTTACATTACTGATCTACTCTCCAGCACTACAAACCCAATCCACAGTTTTGCGGAAGATGGTATACTTTGCTTGCAGGCATCATGAGCAATATAACGATCTCTGTGGAGCTGGAACTCAGAAGACTGGCAGCGGCTGCTTCGCTTTGAAAGGATCTGGATACCATTACCGCTTGGTGGCTCAGGAATATGGTAAAATTTAATGCTTCCAAGACCTAGTACTGCCTGCTGTTAAACAAGATCTACCTGAGACAGCACCCAGTTCTGAAAAATCAGGCTTTGCCAAGGAGTCACTCATTCAACCTCTTAGGAGTCAACATTACAGAAAATTTGATCTGGCTCCAACACGTTGCGTTAATTGCAACAGTTGCCGGTAAAAATCTTGGGTACCCATTCAGGGCGAGAAAGTACTTTTCACCAACTAATCTACTCACACTATATGAAGCCCAGATAAGACCTAACCTGGAGTATTGCTCTCGTGTCTGGAGAGTTGCTGCCTCTACTACCCTGTCTATACTTGATGCCATCCAGAGAAGGGCAAGTCGACTAATTGGTGAACAGGCCTTAAGGCGCCACCTCCAACCAACCACTTCCTCACCGGCACGTGGTAAGTAAACTCTTACTCTTCTACCGATATTCAAACAGAGTCTGCTCCTCTGAGCTATCCTCTATAGTTCCACCGCTCGCCGATCTTGTCGGATGCACCCACGCGACTGTTGAATCTCATCCTCAGGCGGTCGTTCTTCATCCATCAAGAACCAAGCGGTACGACCGTACATTTATTCCCAGGGTGTCCAAGGCTTGGAATGGACTGCCAGGAGATGTATTTACTGGGCCTGCGGGTGTTGGATCATTCAAGATCCGCGTTAACAAACTTCCCCTAACATAACATTTATACAACAGCTGTGGTACTCTGGTATTTGGGCTCTGTCTACGGGGTCTGCTCAGTTATAAAGAAAACATGAAACTAAAAAAAAGTGATCTATAAAAAGTAAAAGATAAAGGGATAAAGCATGACCGTATTTAACCCTGCCATGAAATCAAACAAGACATATGGCATGACACTTATAGTGTTGTATTCGGCATGGTATTTAGGAGTTTAACGTTGATGAAAAGTGACGCCCCGCTGTATAGATAGATATTCGGTAGCTTACTGTGGACCAGGTATTTTTGTGTATGCGATTTAGAAATAAAAGTATAAGTCAACAGAATTTTGGCCTTCATATAGGAATTGATGTAACAATTTGAGCCTCCCCTTGCTCAGTGGTGCAGGTCGTTCAACAAAGGCAAACATTCGAGTGTGTCGGGTACCGCCCAGGACCGCCCATGGCTGCCTTGTGTCACTTCCGGTTAGTACCATGGGGCGCACTTCATAATTATACTTTTCTAAAGAATGGGCGGTCTGTTGTGACTGGCAGAAACCAGGGGAACACACGCATTGAGATGTTAACGTATGCTTGTGTGAATAGGTCTAGCTGGAAAAAACTACCCACTTAAATTTGTCAAGCATGTACCTTGTAAATATTCCGCGTATGCTGTCATAGTTTGGAAAATGTATTTAAATACCTCGAAAGCTAGAGGTGGAAGTTTGGATCTCTCAAGCTGCACAGGTCTGCGCCTAAACACAGAGACATTCACTACAGTTGTTATAGTGATACTGCATATTTGTCGTACAGTAATGACAGTAATGGCCAGTATTGGTCCATTCCTTGAATTCGCCTATATATACGTATATAAAACTAGCAACTATTACCTACCAATGGACGTTCTTGATAGCTCAACATGGATTAAAGTTGTATTTATGGTGTGGTTAGTTGACCTCTGCACTTTTGGAAGTATTCAATTTTCCATGTATTTTTACTGAACATAAGCAGATTCAATATAAAAATGTTATCACCCTGCTGTCTATACAGGGTTATTTACGTTATTCGATACGGAGCATTATGGATAAAGTATTTGATAAAAAAGAAAATAATAATTTCGGATGGATAGAGACCCATAAAGGCTATATTTTAAAAATATTTTCATGTTATACAGGGTGTCCCAAAAACACGAAATGTATCAAAGTTATGTTTTTTAAAGAAACACCCCGTATATTATTGCATATTCAGATTCCTTGGTAAATTCTAGTGTGACTTTATCATACATGGAACCTAAAGCGAACCGTTTAGGTGTAAATC
The DNA here is from genome assembly GCA_951848785.1 of Callosobruchus maculatus. Lineage (NCBI taxonomy): Eukaryota > Metazoa > Arthropoda > Insecta > Coleoptera > Chrysomelidae > Callosobruchus > Callosobruchus maculatus. The sequence continues at coordinate 2,528,386 of CATOUR010000081.1, read as the reverse complement.
ACCATTTTCGGTATAAGCAAATATCAGGAAAAATTTGAATATCGCAGAGATTTTAAAATTTGAAAGGCTGTGACTTTGCCGTATTACTAAGCACAAAATGCGTCAGCTTTGATGAGACTGTCGGATTTAAATTATGTTTATGCTTGGAGAAATCGGTCGATTAATTAAGGAAACTTCGATCAGCGATAACTTGATTTCTTCAAATGGGAATGCCTGATTTTTTTATACGGTTAAACGTAGAGTTTGATAATCTTTCTAATGATATAAGGTTGTGAATATCAATCTCTGGTAGTTTTCATTTAATTTTAAATTTTCAAACAAATCGGCGTTTTTTAATTTTCCTACCTATAAGCAACGTAGCAGGCCATAAAATATAACAAAAACAATTCACATGGAAGAAAATAAGTAACTTAGAAAAAAAGATACAGACGAAGCAGAATAAAGAGACAAGATGATAAAAATTCCTTACAACAAATCACCTCTCCCAGAAGCAACTGGGATAACATCTGTAAGGTCAAAGAGAAGCTGGAATATAGCAGTAATTGATATTTTTTACAGTCTACTGGTTACAGCAATTTACTAGAAACTAAAAATTTCCAAGACAATTAAAAACCCTGATATCAAAAAAAAAAAACAACCAGCGACTGTTGCCCCATCACGCAAGTATCAATCATATGTAATGGTTAAAAAAGTAGTAATTTGCGTCGAAGTCGATACTTCTGACTGGAGCCCTTATATTTTTCAATATCTATTAGCAATATTGCAAAAAAAGAATACTGGCAGATCAGATTTAAATTTTCTGCCATTTAAGTTATGTTTTATAATTTGAACAAATTTTAATTCATTCTTCATTTTCTGCGATCTTGCTAACAGGTACTGAACAATTTTCAGAACTCCAGTCAGAGGTACTTTTGACTTGAGTTTTGACAGAATTACATTACGTTACATACTTTTTTATATCATTAATGTGATATTTTATTATGAAAATAATAAACTGCCTACAACATTGTCTAGTAGTTTTCGCTTCATTTCAAAATTTTTAATGGTTTTGGAAATTGCCAATCTCTAGTACATTGCAGTAGCTAGTAGGCCGTGAAAAAATCCATTTCTGCCATACTCCAGCTTCTATTTGACCAAGATATGTTACCGCCGTTGTTTCTGGTTAGACTTTGTTGTGAGTAATTTTTATAATCTTGTCCCTCTAGTCTAGTTCGTGTGTATTTTTCTGCCAAGTCAGTTGTTTTCTTCAACTTGAACAGGTTTTTGTTTATATTTTATCGTCTGCTAGGTTGCTTATAGGTTGGAAAATCGAAAAACACCGATTTGGTTCTTGTTCTTGTCCCACTTTTTTTCCACATGTTGGTGACATATTCATAATCTGGAACCGTGGAGACGAACAACTGAAAACGTTCTTTGCACATCTCAACAACATGAGACCATCGATAAAGTTCACGAAAGAAGAAGAGATGTCTGGATGTCTTGGTAATGAGAAGAAACACCGAAATAGAAACCAAAGTGTACAGAAAACCAACACACACAGGACAATACCTGCATTACACCTCAAACCATCCAACATCAACAAAGAAAGGAGTTATTCGAACCTTGGTCGATCGAGCCAAGAATATTTGTAACACACAACAAGGACTAGAAGAAGAACTACGTCGAATTAAAGGAGATCTGTCAAAGAACGCATATCCCAAGAGGCTAGTGGAAGCAGCAATGCAAGAGAATCATGCTAGCAGAAATAGAGGTCCTGAAGAACACAGGCATTTACTAAGTATACCATACGTGAAAGGACTATCAGATATAGTCAGAAGAATAGGACAACGCTATAAAATTCAAACACGATTCTCAAGAAGCACCACTCTTCGAAGTCTACTAACGAAAACAAAACCCAGGAATGAACATCAAGAAACAAAAAACTGTATCTACGAAGTACCATGTGAATGTGGCAAAGTATACATTGGTGAAACGAAAAGACCCCTGGAAGCGAGAATTAAGGAGCATAGACTCAACACCCAGAGAGCAGAGACAGGAAAGTCCGGAATAGCAGATCACGCTTGGACCGAGCATCATAAAATTATTTGGGAAGATGCAAAGGTTATTGACAAGGAACCTCAATGGTATTGCCGGAAATTCAAGGAAGCAGCTTATATCGCCAGCAACAAAAACGTGTACAGCAAGCCTAGTGTGGAAATTAGACCAATATGGCAGCCCCTCATAAGAAACATAAAAAAGCTAAAATTGGGCAGAACAAACTTGGACACAAACGTGGGACTCAGTGACTATCAACGGCCACGTCATCATCAACAAGAAGCGACGTACCCAACAGAACGCGCAGCAACCAATCAGGACAAGCCACGAAAAACGACACGTCAGCTAGACGAGAATAAATAGCAATGAAAGGAACATGTTCGACAGTTTACCTGAAGACGATTGAAGATACCACATCAATCGAAACGTTGTAATCCAAAATTATATAGACAATGGAAGTCCGAAGCAGACCTTTTGAAACACCTACCTTGTCTACAAATTTCAAACCCTATATACATTTCCAAGGCGTTTTTTAAAAACCATTCACGCTGTTTGTTTCAAAAGTAGTTTGATAATAGCTGCATAACCTAATGGGAATAGATAGATGTATTTTCTAGATATACAACGCTGTGAGCAACGTGCCATAAGGCTTATTGTTAAAATTCCAATTACGTGAGATGCAGCGTTAGGCGTGGTTGCCTAAGCCAAGGCATCCCATCCAGGTGAACCTGAGCAGCGATGGGGCAAGGCTTGCATTTCAATTTTCAGTAAATCTCTCCAGCCGCGGAATACTGGATGCATAGCTATTTTCTATTTCCGTGTCGGGATGTACAAATGTGCGTGCATTCTCCCACACAACACAAGCTACAGATTAAATTGGATGTGGATGTAATAGAAGGAAAAGCCTCTGCGTCACAATTTCGGTAGAATTTCGCGGAGAGTGAATCAATTTCGGAAGTGTGTTGGTATTTACATGTCATGCTGGGTTTACAGAGGTAGGAGTAGAGTTTACGTGTCAAGTTAAATATCATGGCACCTTAATTAAGCCTTTAGTACTGAAATGTCGTCTGCCAGACACTGGTGACTTTAAATTTAAATTAAATCTGTTACCAACTATACACAGTTCGCAACTCTAGATTCGTGTATCCTCTTGTGGCAATATCTTCCTATAGTTTGTCAAGTATAATGACAGGGACACGATTAGAAACAAATTTAATCTGAAATTAATTTCCGTTGACGAGTTTTGAATGAATTTAGAATATGAAGTATCGAAAATGATCTGTTTGCAATCTAGCAGGCAGTTATCTAGACCACACATGGGGAGGACAGAAACCAGTTCACATATTTTCTGGAAATAAAATGATGCATATGGTGAAGTTCAAAAACTGAAGATGGTATGGTTCCTGATGCTAGAGATGTATTAGAAAGATATGTTCAGAATATCCAACTAGAAGAAAAAGAGAAAATGGTGTCAAGTATCTTGACTTCTCACACATTATAATGCTAACAGAAATTTGGAGTTCCTCTAGCCCTACACCATCCTCAGCAAAAAAGCAGAGAATTATCACAGACCTTTGAAATATCTAAAAACTAAGTTTAAACGATTTTAAAATTTTTCGTTTTTTATTGGAAATGGTTCCAGGAACGATAAAATTTTACCATTTTTTCAACAGTAGTAATACGATGTCAAAATTTGATCATAATCAAGTTAGTAGCTTTCAAATTACATGTTAGGACTGTGGCGCCCAACGTGGGGCACCGCTAAAATGTACGTGGGGTAAAACCCCCAATTTTTGGCACTTTAACGTATAATCTGCTTGAAGATAACGATAACTGCTTTCATAAATGAAGGACGTGTATGATTTCTATGATGATATAGCCAAAAATTACTGTAGTTTTGAACTGATGAGAAATAACTTCTCAGTCAGCTGAAAAACCAGGGAATAAGACAAAAAATACAAACAATTGCAAATTCCGTATTATTGGCACCCTTTTCCCAATGGTTGGCACCGGCTGATGCCAATTATTGGCACTACGCTTATTGTATTATATTATGTAGTGGTTTAAAATGGATACCAGACTGATTTTAACTTTTGTATGAAGACACAAGTGCAGTTATTACAAAAAGGTATCATCAAAGTCAATTTTTGTCAGTGCAATGTTGAGTATTTTATAGATGCAGTAAACGTTTGAGTTTTCAAACAATTCACACTTCCCAATACCCTCATTTCACCCCCTCCAAAAACAAAAATATAAAATGATTAGGAATCCCTAAAATGTCTGAAAACGAAGTTTGGAGAGGTTCTGATAGTTTTTGCTCTTTTACCAATTTCTCCGTCGCTAATACACCGATTTTCAAAATTATAGCAGCATTACCTACTAAGTCGTCGATTTAACTTCATCGAAAAAAAAAAGAAAAAGGATCAGGAGCCCCTGAAACTCCTAAAACGGAGTTTGGAGAAGAAGACAACTTTTGTTTTTTACCAATGGACAGACAAGACAGACCAATGGAATGAGTCGGTCGATGAATGACGTGGATTTTCGCTATGTAGATATCATAAATCGTCCAAAAAGTGTATTATCTCCCTCGCCTTTCGGCGTGGGAAGTAAAGTCATCATATTTGATTCCTACTACGAGTATCTTTTGCCTTTTTATGAGGCGTATTTTAGAAAGCCATTTTTGCACCGCAAGCTGAAGATATGTGTCTGTTTTCGTTATTTCTATGTTATTCATCAATATATTTTTTTCTTAAAAAATATGTTGACCTTCCATTCATTTATCAATATATACTACTCGGAAGTGAAATCCGAACACTGAGAAAAAAGGGTTGCGGTTAATGAAATGCGGTAGGGCTAAATACAATAATAAACGAACTTATTTGCCATAATTGGTTTATGAAAAAACGCAACAGATCAATAATGGGTGATCCCTCCATGTTGACGAATGCACTCCCCTAGCCTACGAGGCATGCTCGTAATCTGATTGTTGATAAACTTTGAGGTACAGTCTCCCAGGCTGCCCTCACAGCATGCTCCAGTTCATCCAGCGTGGTCGGAGGATTGGGTAAATCGCCTGTATCGACCCATCCAATCCCATACTTTTTCAATTGGCGATAAATTGAGTGATAGTGGAGGCTAAGGGTGTACTCGTACCTTAGCTTCCTGTAGGAACCTTATCGATATCCTTGCAATATGAGGACGTGCATTATCTTGCTGGAAGAAACTAAACTCTCTTCGAGGCTTCTGACACATGGAACGGCAATTGGTTCTAACACCTCACATAACGTTGATGACTTGGTGTTGAATGCAAAGGCACTCGAAACCATCAAATCAATAGGACCAATCGACAAAAAGTCATGCTTTGTTTTTACACGTCTTGAGCTTTTTAGAGGTGCCGTGTAGGTAAATAGCGTCTAAATGAACAAAAAGTGTTACATAATGTACTAGAAATGTTACTGCCAAGCTGTGTACACATTTTCAATGCAAACATCCCCTTCGTCTAGGTGTTCGGACTTCACCTACGAGTAGTATATTGTGCGTGTAACCAAAATAGCTGAATATAGCCTGGGCAAAATATAACAAAAAACTCACTAGATAACAACAGTTCTTTGCGTCGTCCCTCAGACGAAACGGCGGGTCAATGTTCCAATAATTGATTATAAGTACTTAAGGGTTAAATGATATTTTCCCATGCGCTTCAAATGACCACACTCGATAACATTATCAAATTTAATATATCCCACACGCCAATCTATAGGTAGTAAACTTTACGCTCCGATAAGTTAATATACGACACGTTTCCCATAGCATAAAGCATTTCTAACATATGTGATACAAGGAAAAATTCCACCCGAAATGTCGGTGGTCCCATTAACTTAATGATATAATCTTAATGGCTTCAACCGAAATATTTTTCTAGAATCTTATGTATCCTTTTAATACAAATACTTATAATCGCTTAACAGATCTGACGATTTTGATTTGCCATAGCTAAATCGATTGATTAGAACTTGAACTTAGGACTCGAATATTTTTTTTTACCTCAATAGCTAGGAAGGCAAAACTTAAAATCTAATGTACCGCGACAAGTTACAAATAGGTATGAAACTAGATGGGGTGATAGCTTACATCTAAATGTAATTCAAAGAGACTATCCTATCCTCCATTGTGTCGACGAGAATGCTTACATTCTTCGGACATATTCTCAGAAGCGGTAATATGGAGAAACTTGTAGTTCAGGGTCATGTCCCGAGCGGACGGCGCCGTTGCCGTTCCCCTACACGCTGGGTGGATACGACGAAACAGTTGCTGGATATGAGCATCAAGAGCGCCACTGGACTGACAGTAAATCGCGAACGATAGCGAGCTACAGTTCTCAAAACTATTTATAATATTCGTGACGGCAATACTCCAGCTCCGACTTAATGCATTTTACGAGTTCACAACGTGTCTATTAAGACATTGTGACTATGATGATGAAATGTTCCCGCACATTCCTTGAGAAATGTGCCGGGCAGCCGTCTTCCAATAAAACAGGCAATTGGCTTACTAGAAAATATAGGAACGCATCACATCATTCTGGTGGTTAACCAAAGAAATAAGGACCTATAATAATTCTGCCTAAGATGCCACACCACACATTGAGACTCCAATGGCCTTGATGTTGGACCTCGCGCATCCAGCGAGGATTCTTCTCAGCCCAATTATGCACATTATGCATTATACATAACGTTTCCATCACTCTTGAAAGTGAGCCCATCCATCAGGAAAATTTCGTATAAAAATTCTCTATTTCAAGGCATGATTTGGGTGCAGTCCGAAAATATAACAATATGATATATATATAACAATAATCGACTTTATTGATACTCACTGAGTGCATATGTAGACGAAGTTCAGCCATACTTCTATACTTCCACACAACCCACTAAATATATTCAATAAAAGCTAAAAACTGAGTATACAATCATAGTTTATCAACAAATGCTCAACCATTATCTATATCTTGACTTCTTTTTTCTTAGCAGAAACCATATGTCCGTATGTAATAATTAATATTTGTGAACACTAAGAATGGATAAATTGAATTTGAATTAGTGTCAATTGATTTTATAGATTCGTCAACAACGACAGTTTTAAACGAACTTTAAAATTATGCTGCAATACATTGAAGATCCTGTGATCTAGCTCATTCAAAAGCTTGACAGCATTGTGAGAAAAAGATGTCTGAAATTTTGTGGTTCTGTGCCTAGGCATGTAAAGCTTGGTATCATGGCGAATGATGCGGGAATGGCAGGGCTTACTAGCTTATACCTCAACAAGCTGGCAAGGCCTTGTCTAAAATCTCTTTCTAGGGCACACACGCATTGCGATATACGTGATATACCCAACGCGCAAGACATTGCTTTCGAACTAATCTGGCAAGTTTTGCACTAACTGCCGAAAAATTATCTCATTGCTTAAACATCAATTTGGATGTCACGCTTTGTATACTCTTTGACTCATTAGCGCGTCTTGAAGACATTCAAAATACACTGCAATTATATCGAGCTTCATCATTTGTAAAAGTCACTTGGTAGCTTTGAGGCCTTACTGCTGTGTGCACCGAACGTATGAGAATGGTTTTAATGTCTGTTTAACAAGTTGATTGCACTTGGATATTATGTGCAATGGTTATTATGTCCTACACAATTTTTTGTAAATTCTTGAACTAAGAATGTATTCAATGTTTTAGAATTTTTAAATTGGGATATTTTATCCTGTTAAAAGACATAAATAACAATAAGTACCACTGGCACTGTAATAGCGTCTTTTTTTAATTATGTGATAACTACATATTCTTTCTTCGATTACTCACGTTAGGTATAAGATATCGACATACGGTTTTCGCAAGCCTAATTAGGTGTCATTTTTCTACATTCCTATGAAAAAAAAGTCACATCATTGCATTTGTTTGATCGGAGAATTCTGCAGTTTTCTATTCTTATATCAAAGAAGTGCTCTAGCGATATCACTAGGAATTAGAGATATATCATATGTAAGATGGGTTTGATGGAACAATAAATGCTTTTTCCAACGAGATCATTATTGTTGAAATCCGTTCAATTGTCTAGGAGTTATAGCTGTTTATTAAAAAAAACATTGAATTACACCCTTCCAATTAATCTTAAACAAATGTTTCTCCAGTAAATCCTAGCTATGAAAAGCATATATTTAACTATAATTATTTACTAGGTGATGTTTAAGAAGGCGATTGCGCACCCTGGTGACCATCTTGGAAATCTAAAAATAGTTCAGGTTCTTCTTATAGCCACTTTAGTAGTATTACTTTTACCGCAAGTCTCTATGGCGATAGTTTCCGAGATATATAGCAGAGTGTAAAAGTAAGCTTTGTTTTTTGTCACATTCAAGAATAGTCTGTTGTAACTTTATAGATCGTGTTTCAGGCGTTTTCTGTAAACGCCAAATTTCATTCCAACGTGTTCCCCTTACAACCAAGACATCTGCGGCTTCTGCGTAACTTACTATATGACTTTCAAAAGCATTCATAATCATCATACTGTTTGCATATTATCCAAAAAGTAATATTGGACCCAAAACTGTTCCGTGTGGTACACCAGTATCTACTACTCTTCCTGAGCTTATTGTCTGGCTATCGATTTTTACTCTCTGAATTGTTTGTGATAGATAGACGTATTGATAATATATCAGACAATGATCAATGGTCAAGAAAATAAATTACAAACATTTTGTTATTAATTTCACATTACCCAAACACCAAACTTGGTGTAACTAAAAACTGGAATTAGACAGGAAAACCCCTAGCCTGCGTCCTATGCAAATTTCGACTAATGCAGTAATTTGTATCCGATAAATATAAAGTGGACGATATATCTGCTATATATTTTGGCGCATGGTTATAAATCCCTACATACTCAATAACTGCACTTTATAACACAATATAAATAACGGGACCCCAAATTGTTCTCATACGTTCTGCTAAAAGCGTAATCATTTTAGGGAAAGATATAAAGGTACTCATTTTAAAGTTGCAGACAATGTTCCCTAGACACGATACTGGCCGTTACATGAAATTTTTACATTAAATTATCTTTCCAATATACGGGGGTTAATACGGTAGCTTGAGTGGTCTTGCGTGCTGAGAGCTATTTGTAAATAATAAGCACTTCTGGTTCATTGAGGGTCTGGACTGCAACTATTCATTTCGTATAACGGCTAGAGAGAAACTTCGATGTGTTGGAGAATTATTTTTGCGCTTTTGAGTAATAATTTATTTATTTACTTAGCGTATGGTTATAAAACACATGAAAAATAGTCAGAAACAAAGTTAACATCACAAACACCACAAAATAAAAAAAATTCGAACTAAATAATAGCTATTATAAACTAATATTGAGTCTGGAAATTCATTCTACGGCTAATGGCTTGGCTTGGAAAAAGTCTTTGCTGTCTGGATATGCTCTAAGGCCACATTCTTGCACTGACAGTTTCGCGTTTCGTTCCACGTCGTGGGGATTCGCGCTTGTTCCATTTAAGGCTCTAGGGTATAGCGCTCAAAATTGAAAATCCAAAAAAAGAGGTATTCCCGTGTTAGCGAGGAGGCTTGGCTGCCTGTTCCCTTTCTCCAGTGTGTGTGCGTATAAGATGAGGGGAGATAAGTTCAAAAATCTAAAGGGAAGGTCAAAAGGTCTAAAGGTTACTATAACAATGAACTTCGAATTTCCAACCTCCTGACGTTACCTTTAAACTTACAGTAGTGACTCAAAACGCAAATTGAAGAAGAAAGCTTGCGCTTTGTCACCTATTTGGCCTTTTTTTGATATCGTGTTTGGTTGTTAAATTACAGACATTTGAAGAATGTATAATTTTGCATTGCAATTTTTTTTGCACACTAAAAAACCTTTTTGAGAAAATCGCAAATAGTTGTCATTCACTAAGGTCTTAGCTATCACCTTCTGAAATACTGTGTATGTAGTTTGAAAAACACGCGAGTTCTGTTCGAAATGGGAACCCGTGTTTTAACATAGCAAATACATAGATGTACAACTGTGTATACCCAGGCTCCTTAAGCAATGGCGTGCGAATTCTGTTTAGGGTTGGATCATTCCTTTTGGTGGAGCTCAAAATCAGCAGGTTTTTGACCAACAGTTAGATTACTCTTCACCTCTACTGGTGTTTGGATCGCCCAAATTTCTGCCAGTTTAACTACAGGGTTAAAACCATCAGACTCAAGTTGGAAAGCTGTTGTAATTGGTGGTTTTCTAGACCGTGATCTGCCAAAAGAGAGATCAATTGTATCTTCGTTTTCAGAAGGGCATTTTCTCGACGGATGGGTATTGGAGCTATTTGGCTGAGTGTTGGTAACCAGTAAGTTGGGGTTGATTTGATGCATCCCGAAATAGTTCTCATGGAAGAGTTTAACTTGGCGCCTATCAGTCTAGTAAGTGGGCTGTTTACTTGTTTAGCCACACTGGAGGGCAAAATTCAGCCGCAGAGAAACAGAGGCTCAGGGCCGAAGTACGGAGCATAGAAGCAGAGGCGTCCCAAGAGATTTCACAAGATTTTTGTAAGATGATATTTCTGATGTTTACTTTAGCTGGTATGGACAGTTTAACACCTAGGTATTATGGTGTGGGATTATAGGGCAGCAAGGTGCCGTTAGGGTACATCTTTAGCTCTCTGTTTGCCATTTTTTTGTTTAGATGACAACACGTGGCTGCTCCAAAAATGTCATCCTTGACAACCAATGAGAGTTTTAGCTATTTTTTTCGGTAAGGGTTCGTTTTAGAGGAACTTGAAATGGGGGTCCAGAGTGAAAAACATTTTTGTTTCGTCAAACAAGACTGAAGCTCAAAACTGCGAATGGATTTGTAATCAGCGCTCTCAAATCGTCCAAAACACGGGGTTTCATCTTAATAGAAAGCCAAATAAAGATTTTCGAATTTTTTTAGGGAAAACTGACGATCTGAAAGGTCTGAAATTTTTTATTTTCGTCAAACGAGACTGAAATTCAAAAATACAACCGGATTTGTAATCAGCATCCTCACATTATCCAAAACACGAGGTTTCATCTTAATAGAAAGCCAAATAAGGATTTTCGAATTTTTTTAGGGAAAACTGAATATCTGAAAGGTCTGAAATTTTTTATTTCTATCAAACGAGACTGAAACTCAAATCTCAACTCAAATTCAACCGGATTTGTAATCAGCACCCTAAAATTATCCAAAACACGAGATTTTATCTTGATAGAAAGCTAAATAAGGATTTTAGATTTTTTTAGAGAAAACTGAAGAGCTGAAAGGTCTGAATTATTTGATTTGCGTCAAACGAGACTGAAAATCAAAAATGCAACCGGATTTGTGATCAGCAGCCTCAAATTATTCAAAACACGAGGTCTCATCTTAATAGAAAGCCAAATAAGGATTTTTGAATTTTGTCAGGGTTGTCATGATCCTATGACTGAAAGATTGGCAGTGAGTGTATGGACTCAAGAATGTCATTTGGTGATTCTGTACGCTGAGCCAGGTCATCTGCATATGCGAACCTCCGGGAGGATAACTGAGGAAGGTTCGAAGTATATTATATTGAACAAGACGGACGATAGAACGGAGCCTTGGGGTACCCGTTATTCAAATGTCTCACTTTGCTGGTATCAGAGCTCATGACAGCCTGGAATGATGTGTATAAGAGCCTTTATCTCCAGACTGTGTCATAGGCTGCGGTCAGGTCTAATAACAATATGCCAGTCTTAAGGCAACGTTGCTATCTGCTTTCCATAAAAGATGCAACGCTGAGTACCTGGTGTCAGCAACTACGATTCAGTCTAAAACCCACGCTGAGTAATAAAATAGTGGCTAGCCAACAAAATCTATATTAAGTTTCCTTAACATGATGGAAATATCAATCTTCTGCTTCAATCGAGTTCACAGTACAGGAGAGGTATCCCGGCAAAGACTGCAATCCACATTTGTAACACAACAAAAGATCCATCTCCAAAAGATGCAATGATTACCGACTGATAATCCTTACGTGTCCTGCTCTTCAGACTATGGAAAAAGATTGAGGAAAGCATCTGAGAAACCCGGTTCGGCCTTAGAAATGGCTTGGGAACTAGAGACACGTTATTCTCAATACGGGTCACCCTCACCCATACTGGACACGGGAAAAAACAGGCTAGAGTTTTAAACAATATTATGTAGTATGATTGTTGGTAATTGTTCTACATGTTGTAAGATATTTCCAAATGATTGTTGAATAAATTTTCATTGGGTCTAGCAACATATTCCATCAAATTGCGTTGGCTTGCTGTGTACTCTTTCACAATCGGAATATGTAGCTTTTCTACAAAAAATATTTAGTTTCCCTTCTCGCAATCATGCGACAGAAACATTCACATAGTGTTAAGTATTCTCCTACAATTTATTGTGCAAAAATCCACAAACTGTTGTTGAAGAAGTCTGGACGAGTCTGCGCAAGTCCGCGTCTCTTTGGTTCTCGTTGGTTTCTCATTTGGTTTGTGTCTGTGTGTGAATAACCAACGTGTGAATCGTATTATTTATACCTATACCTATGGAAGATACCAGACACCATATACTTTAAGAAATGGAGGGTTTGTGTGCATTTCTATTTTTCTGGATAAGTACTAGTTTATTTATTTGTATCATTGAGTTACAGCCAGGCAGTGATAGAAGTTTGTAATTAAATGAGGAAGCAACGACTGACGTCTTTTATTCTTGCAATGTATTGTGATTTGAAAATACAAAGCTGTGTCCTCGAGTACCTATTGAACAGTTGCAAAAAAAATTCACGGGCGAAACTTTATATGTCGGAGATTATGCTAGAATACGTGAATAAGTGTAAATGAATACGTAATGGCTACGTTTTGATGCTGTAATTTGTCTAAAGGTAATGCCAATATGGACGCTGCACCTACATGGCAGGGATAGATATAGGGCTGTTCCCGTTCAGTGAAATTACCATGTTTTTTCACATTTCTATGAAGGATTATTATTATTATAGCACATAAAATTATTTAAATATAAGAGGCTCAAAATCGATAAAGTTGCGCATCTTTATTTTATGCGGCGAAAGCTCACCGCTGCAACGTCATTACGTGTTTCAAGTCCAGACAGGGATTCAGCGGCATTTTCATTTGTGTGGATGTGAGGTAGTATTTATCTATACAGCAATAGCAGCAGAATAGCAAAATATCGTTTCATGCGAATGCTTCTATGTTAGCCTATTTTAGAATCTACTATTTTTTAATTAACTATACGGGTTGGACTCTGTAGCTTGAATGATGTGTGAATTCTTTGTTATTTATGTTACGTTATCATATTTTTATTTTTTAGTGCCATTGGTGATCCAAACTGTGCAGTCAATGATGATTATTAGCAAGTGAATATCATTGTGATCATACAAATATGCCAGTGTGATTATGTTTTGTATTTTTCTTGTAAACACCTTTTTTTGTATGAAATAAACTATTGTATACACCCCTTTTTTTAATTTTGCCTCCATAAATACCTCACTCATGGAAGACTACATTTATTATGGATTATTAAACCCCAATTTTGTAGTGTAATAGACTTCACAATATTGTTCAAAATTTTACCACAACAATGTGTTAAATGATTTTATACTTTTTGTAAGATATTAGTACATTGAGTGAGTCGCCTTTTAGTCTACAAATTGCTGCTATTCTGTTGTGACAATATTTGTATAAAACATCTACAGGGGGCGCAAATAAACTGTCTCGGTGGTAGTGATATGGAATACAATTGTTGAGTCCAGAGCTGTAAGTTAGTGTAACTTAGTGTTACAAATATACACAAATTGTTATTGTCGCTATATCATCCACAATTTGTAGTGGAAATACCTACAATTGTGGAAAAATGTACAACAGTTTTCTTTCCCTGGATGTTTCGTTTTTAATATTTTTCACGTTGACAACCGCGAAGTCGTTCATGCATTTATATGTATTTTCTTCCTTTCTGAGCATTTAAATAAAATCTTTTTCAAAAAAGCATTTTCTTTAATTTATATAACTAATAGCTTTGCCCGTATGTAGCTTCTCTGTTAGTTGCATTGGGGATTACGCATCCCAGATCCAACATTGCCACCCTGTATAATTTAAAATCATCTATATCGAGAGATTATTAATATTAGAATGTTGTTTTGTTAAAACTGATAGAAGCTAAAATCACATACACACACGCACGGTTCATTAAACTCGTCGACATCAAAGTTAAGGCCAGATCGAGCATCATCATCATCATTACCGTTCAGGAAACAGGGCACACACCAAGTCTGCCTGTGCACCCGCTGTTCGAACAGCCGACAGATTTAATCGACTCGAATCTGGACTGAGTGAATCACGATTTCTGACGTTTCGTACGTATTTAGAGAATTACTCGGCGTTTTCAGCCCTATCTTCCGATTGACTCCCATCTGATAACGCCGAGACATGACTGGTACATTAGGCAACGTTTGCAGTCTCATGCGTGCTCACAATTTAATATGAATTATGCGCTCTTGTCGTATGCGGCCATCTCGACGTGACTTCTAACATCTTGATGGCGGTTTCACAAATAGAAACTGTGTGAAAATGTTATTTTTGCTGAGGGTGGACTGGAACATTGAGGCATAGTTGTGTAACGTGTTTGTTTTTTGTGTTGTCGCAATGCAAGTTCGAATTAGAGAATACAATATATGTATACCCGGCAGTACACTCTATGGTACTCCTAATCTCTCAAAAATCAATTTCCTGAAACCACAGTTATACGTGGATATATACATTGAACAACGCTTATTGAAGACCGTTCCCTTTCCAGGGTAGTACTGAAATAATTTTCATACCAATAGTAAAACTTATGTGTACAATGTCGAAATATGTATCTAAATGTTTACATGATTACCTTATCTTCGATTGAGGTAGAAAAGTATCACGATTATTCCGGAAACGTGAGCTAATAATTGCTGCTTTGATAAATAGATAGGGATTCATCAAGCCAAGTAGCTTGAGTTGTTTCTTAAATACTTGAGTTGACTTGAAAGCTCAAGCTTTTGAAAATTTGATATTTGACTTGACTTGTTTTTCGATCTGAACTACTTGACTTGATATCAAGTAAAATCAAACTAGTTGGTATTACTTGATATCGATCTGTAAAATGCGAATAGAAGCGTTAAAATGCGGGAATCACCGAAGTTAGGACAGCAAGCAGGCACCTGATGACTTCAAAACTTTAAAGCCGACACAGAATGATCGTTAATTGAACGAATTTGCAAGTACCTTAATGTTTTTAAGAGTATTTCCTTGATTTTTGCATTAATATGCTGCTCGACAGACTAGATTCGTTAACTATGGAACTTGACAATAAACCAGATCGAGATGAAACCGATGAACAGATTATAAATAGTATTCAAGCGGCAAGGGACAGTACGGAAGATATTTTAGAATGGTGGAAAAGACAGGAATGTATTTTTCCAAACCGTACCGCAAAGGCCAGAGACTTTTCGGCAACGCCAGCTTCTTCAGCCCGAGTTGAAAGGTAGCTCTCTAGAGCTGCCTTAACTCTTACAAATCTCTTCGCCGAGCTTTTTTCATGGATATTTATTTTTGATTGAAAAAAAAAAACGAGAATCGAACCCGGGACCTCGACTCTAACCACAGAGCCAACTCACCTCCATTTGAGTTCTTTTTCTACGTATTATTGTCAGAATTCAGAATATTTCGTATTTTTATTTCATGTTATTACATTCATTATTTATCTAAGTTTGTTGGAGTTTTCGTTCTTGGATGTTTTTTTTTAAATAAAAGATTACATCTTTATATACATAGATTTTTACTGTTATTGCTTTTTGGCAGTTAATGAGTTTGTTGGAGTTTTCGTAATTGGATGTTTTTTTTAAATAAAAGATTACATCTTTATATACATAGATTTTTACTGTTATTGCGTTTTGGCAGTTAATCAGATTAGTATCAAAAAATAATTATTTTTTCAAGAAAAATCAAGTAGTTAGCTTGAAAAACTTGATTTTTAAGTTTCTTGATGTTTAACTACTTGACTTGACCTGAATTTCGAAAACAAATACTTGACTTGATCTTGGCTTGATATCAAGTCAAGTCAAGTAGCTTGAAAATCAAGTCAAGTCGTGAATCTCTATAAATAAAAGGCATAGAAATAGAGAATGAAGTTCCAGATTATTGGAAAAATGATCTCATATTTTTAGGATATGCGCCTTAAGAAACAAAATGGCTTTTGTATTTGACATTTCCATCTATCAGGTATACCTTGCAGATATCGAAGGATTACACACTAAATGAACACGCTGTATATTATAATATTCAAAGAAAACTATCAGATAGGTTTAAAAAGCACAAGATATCATCAAAGTACATTTTTTTCAGCACAACACAGAGTATTTTATGATTACAATAAATGCTTCAGTTTTCAAACACCCCATACGCGCCACGACCCCGGTTTCGTCCCCTCAAAAAAAAATCGCAATGCGCCACCACTGACAAGATTCCTAAAAATCATACGTTTTTTCCATCCTCGTCAGAATAATAATATTGTAACCGCGAGGGGTTGCTAGAACCTCTCAGTGGCGCCTCCCCAAGGTGGCGGATAGGGGAATGCCTCCCAGATATGGGTGGTACCGGGGAAATGAAATACCCGGGGCGGACCAAAACCAGCACAGTGGAATAGCGTCTGCATCCAGAGGATCGGCTATTCCACAATTAATAGGACACGACGGATCTCCATGTGAGGAGCGGTACTCCGACAGCGTCTGTTCTTCATGTTAGAAGCGGCTGTTTTCATAAACCCCCAGGAAGCCGCCCAACATCAACAGGCTATTCGGTGCGTGGCGACACCGAGGGGTATACCGAAGCCAAAGGATGTAAGTCGGTCGGCAACCTTCACAGGTCCATCCTCTGGAGGCAATTTGGACGGCTGCCTCCGGAAATGTCGGCTGCGGGCCCTAAGGCTAACCACCTGACGGGCCCTATCTTCGGGTTCGACCACCTCGAAGGAAAAGCACCCACACCGAGCCGGTTTCGGAAGCCGGCGTTGGGCAAGGTGGCGGTGCTTCGATTTGCCCTGATGACGACCCCCGCAATGACATGGACCGTTTTAGGTGGACGACGGAGCTCAAGGATGACCTGCTGAGCTGCTACGAGAGCAGTAGCCCGCGCCGTAGGGGATACATGTCCCGCATGTATGAGAGGTGGTGTGAAATGCACCCAGAGCATAGCACGCTTACCTCTCAGAATTTGCGAGATTATGTATCGTACCTCCGGAGGCAGGGATATGTTCGTGCTCCAGCTCAGCCTGCCCCTTCGGCGGACGGAAGGCCTGTTAACCAGGCTGAAAGTTCGCCGGTAAGGCCCGCTGAGAGGGAAATCGACCAAGTCGTCTCACCTGGGGATTTCAGAGACCGAAGGGCCTTGCATAACAACGGAAGGTCCTTGAAGCTGGCAAATTTAAAGAGAGAGGATGAGGTTGTTGGTGAACGTCTATCGGAGGCCTCTGACATTTGGAGCATCAATTGCGAAATTTACGCTGCGGCTCTGAGGCTAGCTAGACAGGGGAGAGTGAGAGACTCTCCTGTTGAGAGAGCCCAGAGACGGGTGCGCCAAATGGAAGCGAAAATCCAGTTGGCTCGCCAGGAAGCATCCCGTATCCAGTGTGTGATGGAATATAGAGCGGCTGGGAAGGCATTTACGCGCCGAGTGCGCCAGATAGCCTACGGGTTGAGGCGCGACCATCATACACTCAGTCAAGCGGTACTGGTTGTTGTCAAGCAACACTGTCTTGACAGGATACGGATGCTAATCGCTGCTAAGCGATCGTTGGTGGCGCGGGTGAGAGGTCTGGAGCAGAACAGAATGTTCTACGAAAGACCTTCTCGCCTTTTCCAACAGCCGCCTCCAGCCATCGAGCAGCCGCCAACTGCTGATCGCGTGGAGGCCTTTTGGAGGGACATTTACGAACAGCCCAAACCTCTCTCAGCAGACACTCCGGCCTTGGCGCAGTTCGAGTCCGTTTGTAGGAGGACTCCTAACTTGAATGTACTGCGTCACCCGATAAACACGGAAGAAATTCTTGACGCCTTACGAGGCGCAAAGAATTTCGCAGCTCCTGGCCCGGATGGCATAAACACCTACTGGTGGAAAAAATTCCCCAGTTGCCACCGGCATTTAGCTAGAGTTTTTAACTCGTGGCTAAATCAGGAGCAGCCAATTCCGGCTTGGTTTGTCGAGGGTCGAACCGTGCTTCTCCCGAAGACCGGAGATTTGTCTGATCCCAGGCCAATAACATGTCTGAACGCGTGTTACAAGCTCTTCACCAGAATCTTGTACATGCGTATCCTTCAAGCTGTGAATCCTGTATTTCTCGACGTGTATGAACAGAGAGGGTCAAAGAAAGGAGTAGCTGGCTGCAAGGAGAACCTGTTGATTGACCGATGTGTCACGCAGGACTCTGTGCAGTACAAGCGAAACCTTTCTATGGCCTGGATTGACTATCGCAAGGCATTCGACAGCACGTCTCATGACCTCATTGTGCGGCTGTTGGAATGTCTTTCGGTGGATAATCAGATAGTGGGATGCATCAGACAACTGATGCCACTCTGGAAGACCCGGTTTACCATAACATCAGGTGAAACTCGGGTTCAGACAGAGTTGGTGTCATTGAAAAGAGGTGTCTTCCAAGGAGACTCCTTGAGTCCCTTGCTCTTTTGCATCTCACTTTTGCCTCTGTCCATAGCGCTGAGAAATACTAAAGGATACAGCTGTGGCACGCCCAATAACCGGAGGCACAAGGTCACCCATCTGTTTTATATGGATGACCTAAAACTTTATGCCTCCGGCCAACGCGAACTACAACAATCGCTGAGGGTGGTGCAGGAGTACAGTCATGCTATCGGAATGGAGTTCGGGACAGACAAATGTGCATTGGTTCATCTCAAGAAAGGACGAAGCGGAGATAGTGGAGATGAGGTACAGCTCGTTGATGGGAGCATCTTGCGACAACTGCATGCCGGAGATACTTATACCTACCTTGGAGTGGCGCAGCGTCATGTCCAAGAGGCAGCATTGGTTAAAGAGTGTCTCCGCCGCAAGTATTTGCACCGACTCCGGCAGATCTGGTCGTCAGAACTGTCCGGCAAGAACAAAGTCGCTGCCACAAACATGCTTGCGGTCCCATTGTTATTATACACCTTTGGTGCTATACACTGGAAAGTGAACGAGCTGAAGGAAATCGACACGAAGACCCGCAAAAGGATGAATATGGAGAGAAGCCTGCATCCTAAGTCCTCTGTCCCGCGAATATACCTCCCGCGACACCTGGGAGGGCGTGGACTATTGAGTTTGGAGCGTCTGCACAACAGAGTAGTACTGGCCACTGCCTGCTATGTAACGAACAGCACCGATCCCCTCATCCGCTTTGTGCGAGAGCACGAGAATGCGGGAAAAGGAGCCTTTCTTTTTAGCGCAGCGAAACGAGCAGCCGAGGAGCTCAGCCTCACACTCGACTTCAAGCGGAGGTGTCAGCAGTCCATTACGGAACTTGCTCCCGCAGAATTAAAATCCCACCTTAAAACTGCCGAAGTCGACTTCCTTTTAAGACTTCATAAAGATAAGCCAATGCATGGAATCTTCTACAAACATCTGGAAGAGCATGGCTTGTCTGAGCAGTTGACCTTCTCTTTCCTAAGGTCTAGTGGGTTGAAGTCGGAGACTGAGGGCTTTATAATGGCTTGCCAAGACGGTGTCTTCAACACCTTGGTGTACCGTAAAAGGGTTATGGGTGTAGATGTACCCGACACCCTTTTGTAGAGCTTGCCGACAGGCGCCAGAGACGCTTATGCATCTCTTGTCGGCGTGTAAGACGTACGCTGGGACGGCTTACATCCATCGGCACAACGCGGCTCTACGAGTGCTCTACTATCATTTGAGGCACTCATACGGTATCGATGAGACACCGGTGCTGCCATACGCTCCAGGGGATATAGAGTCCGTTGTGGAGAACGAGAGATGCCGGATTTACTGGAACTACTCGTTCCCCACGCTCGAGCTTGTACAGGCAAACAAGCCCGACATAGTCCTTCTCGACCACCAACAGAAGACGATGTTCGTTATTGAGTTTTCGGCGCCTGTCGAGGTGAACATCGTCTCTAAGGAGGAGGAAAAGCGGACCAAATATCAGGAGTTGCTCGGACAACTTCGCAGGCTCTGGCCAGACTACACTGTAAGTCTGCTGGTTATGGTCATTGGATCCCTAGGTGGAATGAGGAATACGCTGCTCTCTGCACTGCGCAAAATACCGGCGTGCCGTGCGGCGGCGCACATCTTAGCCGCCAGAATGCAGAAGGCAGTCATCCTTGGGTCCCATCGTCTACTTAGGGCGCACGATTCGCGGACCCAGTGATTGCTCACCTCACGGTGTGAGGAGTAGTCATTGGGTAATGGAACAGCAGCTCGGTGTGTCGGAGCCCGGGCTGCACTTTTTGTGTTGTGAATATAATTGTAATAAACTTTTATTAAAATTAATTCAATAATCTCCAGGCTACGTATTACAGAACGACCTAAACCAATACTCGCATGTATACATCAGAAAATTCAACGTTCGGATGGACCTAATAGAGGTGTAATATACCATTAGTAAACAAATTTTACAATTTTTTAGCCCCCTCAATTTCACCCCCACCAAAAAGAAGTAGAAAATGATCAGTAACTCCCAATACGGATAAAAACGAAGTTTCAGGAGTATTTGAAATTGTTTGTTTTGCTAATTACTCCGCCGCCCATACACCGTTTTCCAAAACTATAGCAACATTACCTACCACGACTCCACAGCATATCCCTATCCAAATTTCATCACAATCAATGCATCGGTTACCGAGATTACGAGGTTAGAAAGAAGCCAAGAGACAGATAGACAGACAGACAGACAGACAGACGGACCGAAGGAAATGAACGACATAGATTTTTGTTATGAGGACATCATAGAACGCCCAAAAAGCGAGTTATCTCAGAATCGAAAATGTTCGCAATGACAATACTCTTCTCACCTACGGGTGTGGGAAGTAAAATTAATAATGCCCTAATGTCTCTCTATTCTGGCGCTACTATTATGTCACCAAACGGGTGGAAAAACGCGGTAACAAACAAACACGATACCGTTACTTGCTTCTATCCTAAGAACATAATTTCAACGTACACGGTAATGGATTAGCAAGTGAAAACTTTCGCCATACTTCTTTTGTAATTAAAGTTGTTCCGACATTAAGTTTATTGAAAATGTAAGCCACTCGACGGGGCACGCTCGTGATACCCATTTTAAACTGAAACTTGTGTAGTGCTATGCAGGTTCGGCAATTTACTGTATTTCCATTTAACAGCGAAATCCTGGCAACCGGGTTATAATAATGGAAAGCTGAATGGAGGGATTGGAAAACTTTTTCGGATTTATAGTGCAATTTTAAAACTAAAACGTCGCCCTGAGGATATTTATTTGTTTGCAACACTTCCCTATATCCTTTTGGATGGAGTTGAGGGGACCATTAGGTAATTAACAATTACTTAGTTGATGATGAAGTGAACTGTGCGTTGTTATGAAATGAGTGTGTTATGGAGTTGGTTGTTTATAGCCTTATTTGTGCAGGCGTCAGCGTTGCTGGTAGTGTTGCCAAATCCATTTTTGTTCCTATTTCCATCCATTGTTTTCTCGAAAATGCTCGATTTGGGAGTAATACGTTTTTTGGACGTTTTATGAACAAACAGATCAGATGAGTTTAGGCCAATAAATACACTGCCTAGCACTGAAAAGTTGCTTGAACTAGCTGTACACCTACAGCTGAGTACATTGATACTAATAAACTGCTTAACAACAACCAGTCTGGCTTTAGAGATGGGTTTTCATGCGAAACAGCATTGCAGAAAGTTGTAAATGACCTTAAGCAATCATTGGACATAGGCCATATGGTGATAGCTGTATTTATAGATCTTCGACGAGCATTCGAAGTTGTCAACAGACAACTCTTATTGATTAAACTACAAAGGTATTTTGGAATTCAAGGAACTGTCTTCAACTGGTTTCAGTCATATCTATTTCAGCGATATCGGAATGTGAAAATAAATGGAAAAATCTCCAGTAATATACATATTGAGTTTGGAGTTCCACAGGGAAGTGTATTAGGGCCATTGCTCTTCTTACTTTTCATAAATGATATTTTTTCGGTTGATTTTAATGGATGCAGAGTGCATTTATTTGCAGATGATATTATTCTTTATGCGTCTGGAACTCATTTAGATAAAGTAGTTCGTAGAGTTAATGTTGCATTAAATAACATTAGCAAATGGATTGATGAAAACTCTTTATTAGTTAATACTGAAAAGTATTAACCGACATAATGTGAAAACCGACAGTTGTGTAAAATTAAATAATAAATCGTTAGGGCGTGTTTCTGAAATTAAATATTTAGGTATTATTATAGACGAACATTTACGTTTTTCTAAACATGTCGATTATATTGCTAAGAAAGTCGCTAAGAAGTTAGGGTTTGCCTACAGAATTAGTAAGCATTTAACACCATATTCTAAATATATAATATACAGTACCGTCATCAAACCATATTTTGATTATTGCACAACTATATTATTCATGTGTAACAGTACTGATTTGCAAAAACTACAATTACTACAGAACAGGTGTATGAGATTTTTGATGAATTGCAGTATATATACCAGTGTAGTGCGTATGCAGCAGGTATTGCAGTGGAAGCCTATTAAACTTTACATTAAATATAGAACAATGCTGTTTATCTATAAAATTTTCCACAACATGTTACCACAATATTTAACCACCAACTTACAATATCGTTATAATCTACATGGTCATAACACAGGGCAAAAAGAACATGTACACATACATCCCAGCAACCTAATGAGTAGTAAAAACCCTATGTTTGACCATGGAATCAATGAATATAACAAATTGTCAGATTATGTGAAAACAGCACCCAGTTTAAGGGTATTCAAGAAGCGATTATTTGAGTTACTTAATCAATAGTAATTAAATAAGTCAGGATACTTCAACGTGTTTGATCTTATGTTTGTATATCGTTGTTTTTTTAATGCCTAGATATAATTTATATTTTATGTATAAGTAGCGGTATTGTTTACATAGGTACAAACATTGTGTTTTTTTTAAACAGTATCATAATGAGGCCTGATATTTAAGTATTGATGTATATTTAAATTAATTAATTCTAAAGTTATAAATAGCATTATCCTAATAATAAAGATCTTCTACTACTACTATGAAAATCCAGTATGCCGTTGTTGGCGATTCTGGAGAAGATTTGAATACAGCACAGGGAGTGATTAGAGATATAAACTCGTACCTAGGTGTGACAGTGTCGTGGAGTCGTGGGCACTGAGATCCCTTGCAATGTCAGCTTGGGTGTTGGTAAATAGAGACATAAGAGACAGGCTCAACATCGCCACCAGCATCACTAAAATGGTAGATCTCCATAGGTTGAGGTAGCATAGACATGTATGTTAAACGGCCGATAACATTTGGCAAAAAAGAGTTCTTCAGTCGACACCACTCAAAGGAAAAGGAGAGACATACCTAGGAAAAGCTGGATAGTTGGAGGAAGCCATGAGGTAGATAAACCTGTCTAATGGCGAGTGAAGAGGCCGTAGGCTATGGGAGATATGATGCGACAAACGACCATAGAATGGTATGTCAAGGTGATGATGAAATACACTACTTTCAATAACTGCTGCACCAATTTAGATGAAATTTGTTTAGCGTTGGGATACACTAGTTAATGTTAATATAATTTTAAAACGGATAGCATAATTATAAAAAACAGGAAAATGCCAGAACTCCTATAAACTTCACCTTTACCTGTCCATATGTGGAATTTCTTGGTTTGCGCCTTACTTTGTAATTCTATAAGCTGCCTAAAAACTGCTAATTGGGTTGTAATGAAAACCATACTTCTACCGTTGCTCAAACAGAAAACGGGTATATTAATAATAATAATAATAATAATAATAATAATAATAATAATAATAAGGGACCGAAGGGCCTTGCATAACAACGGAAGGTCCTTGAAGCTGGCAGATTTAAAGAGAGAGGATGAGGTTGTTGGTGAACGTCTATCGGAGGCCTCTGACATTTGGAGCATCAATTGCGAAATTTACGCTGCGGCTCTGAGGCTAGCTAGACAGGGGAGAGTGAGAGACTCTCCTGTTGAGAGAGCACAGAGACGGGTGCGCCAAATGGAAGCGAAAATCCAGTTGGCTCGCCAGGAAGCATCCCGTATCCAGTGTGTGATGGAATATAGAGCGGCTGGGAAGCCTTTTACGCGCCGAGTGCGCCAGATAGCCTACGGGTTGAGGCGCGACCATCATACACTCAGTCAAGCGGTACTAGTTGTTGTCAAGCAACACTGTCTTGACAGGATACGGATGCTAATCGCTGCTAAGCGATCGTTGGTGGCGCGGGCGAGAGGTCTGGAGCAGAACAGAATGTTCTACGAAAGACCTTCTCGCCTTTTCGAACAGCCGCCTCCAGCCATAGAGCAGCCGCCAACTGCTGATCGCGTGGAGGCCTTTTGGAGGGACGTTTACGAACAACCCAAACCTCTCTCAGCAGACACTCCGGCCTTGGCGCAGTTCGAGTCCGTTTGTAGGAGGACTCCTAACTTGAATGTACTGCGTCACCCGATAAACACGGAAGAAATTCTTGACGCCTTACGAGGCGCAAAGAATTTCGCAGCTCCTGGCCCGGATGGCATAAACACCTACTGGTGGAAAAAATTCCCCAGTTGCCACCGGCATTTAGCTAGAGTTTTTAACTCGTGGCTAAATCAGGAGCAGCCAATTCCGGCTTGGTTTGTCGAGGGTCGAACCGTGCTTCTCCCGAAGACCGGAGATTTGTCTGATCCCAAAAACTACAGGCCAATAACATGTCTGAACGCGTGTTACAAGCTCTTCACCAGAATCTTGTACATGCGTATCCTTCAAGCTGTGAATCCTGTATTTCTCGACGTGTATGAACAGAGAGGGTCAAAGAAAGGAGTAGCTGGCTGCAAGGAGAACCTGTTGATTGACCGATGTGTCACGCAGGACTCTGTGCAGTACAAGCGGAACCTTTCTATGGCCTGGATTGACTATCGCAAGGCATTCGACAGCACGTCTCATGACCTCATTGTGCGGCTGTTGGAATGTCTTTCGGTGGATAATCAGATAGTGGGATGCATCAAACAACTGATGCCGCTCTGGAAGACCCGGTTTACCATAACATCAGGTGAAACTCGGGTTCAGACAGAGTTGGTGTCATTGAAAAGAGGTGTCTTCCAAGGAGACTCCTTGAGTCCCTTGCTCTTTTGCATCTCACTTTTGCCTCTGTCCATAGCGCTGAGAAATACTAAAGGATACAGCTGTGGCACGCCCAATAACCGGAGGCACAAGGTCACCCATCTGTTTTATATGGATGACCTAAAACTTTATGCCTCCGGCCAACGCGAACTACAACAATCGCTGAGGGTGGTGCAGGAGTACAGTCATGCTATCGGAATGGAGTTCGGGACAGACAAATGTGCATTGGTTCATCTCAAGAAAGGACGAAGCGGAGATAGTGGAGATGAGGAGCAGCTCGTTGATGGGAGCATCTTGCGACAACTGCATGCCGGAGATACTTATACCTACCTTGGAGTGGCGCAGCGTCATGTCCAAGAGGCAGCATTGGTTAAAGAGTGTCTCCGCCGCAAGTATTTGCACCGACTCCGGCAGATCTGGTCGTCAGAACTGTCCGGCAAGAACAAAGTCGCTGCCACAAACATGCTTGCGGTCCCATTGTTATTATACACCTTTGGTGCTATACACTGGAAAGTGAACGAGCTGAAGGAAATCGACACGAAGACCCGCAAAAGGATGAATATGGAGAGAAGCCTGCATCCTAAGTCCTCTGTCCCGCGAATATACCTCCCGCGACACCTGGGAGGGCGTGGACTATTGAGTTTGGAGCGTCTGCACAACAGAGTAGTACTGGCCACTGCCTGCTATGTAACGAACAGCACCGATCCCCTGATCCGCTTTGTGCGAGAGCACGAGAATGCGGGAAAAGGAGCCTTTCTTTTTAGCGCAGCGAAACGAGCAGCCGAGGAGCTCAGCCTCACACTAGACTTCAAGCGGAGGTGTCAGCAGTCCATTACGGAACTTGCTCCCGCAGAATTAAAATCCCACCTTAAAACTGCCGAAGTCGACTTCCTTTTAAGACTTCATAAAGATAAGCCAATGCATGGAATCTTCTACAAACATCTGGAAGAGCATGGCTTGTCTGAGCAGTTGACCTTCTCTTTCCTAAGGTCTAGTGGGTTGAAGTCGGAGACTGAGGGCTTTATAATGGCTTGCCAAGACGGTGTCTTCAACACCTTGGTGTACCGTAAAAGGGTTATGGGTGTAGATGTACCCGACACCCTTTGTAGAGCTTGCCGACAGGCGCCAGAGACGCTTATGCATCTCTTGTCGGCGTGTAAGACGTACGCTGGGACGGCTTACGTCCATCGGCACAACGCGGCTCTACGAGTGCTCTACTATCATTTGAGGCACTCGTACGGTATCGATGAGACACCGGTGCTGCCATACGCTCCAGGGGATATAGAGTCCGTTGTGGAGAACGAGAGATGCCGGATTTACTGGAACTACTCGTTCCCCACGCTCGAGCTTGTACAGGCAAACAAGCCCGACATAGTCCTTCTCGACCACCAACAGAAGACGATGTTCGTTATTGAGTTTTCGGCGCCTGCCGAGGTGAACATCGTCTCTAAGGAGGAGGAAAAGCGGACCAAATATCAGGAGTTGCTCGGACAACTTCGCAGGCTCTGGCCAGACTACACTGTAAGTCTGCTGGTTATGGTCATTGGATCCCTAGGTGGAATGAGGAATACGCTGCTCTCTGCACTGCGCAAAATACCGGTGTGCCGTGCGGCGGCGCACATCTTAGCCGCCAGAATGCAGAAGGCAGTCATCCTTGGGTCCCTTCGTCTACTTAGGGCGCACGATTCGCGGACCCAGTGATTGCTCACCTCACGGTGTGAGGAGTAGTCATTGGGTAATGGAACAGCAGCCCGGTGTGTCGGAGCCCGGGCTGCACTTTTTTGTTTTAAACATAAAATAATATACAAAATCAACCCAGGGCTTCGTCAGTTTCTTACAAGAACGATGGAGACATGGCGAACAAATATACACCTTCAAACTGAGGACGGTCATATTCAAACGGATGAGCTACATATACGTCGTGGTATTTTTCAGGGTGACTCTCTCAGTTCACTATGGTTCTGCCTCTGTCTCAATCCGCTCTCCAACACACTTAACAGCACAAACTGTGGTTTCACCATCAGGCACCAGAAAGCAAATCAACACAAAATCAATCATCTTCTTTACATGGATGATCTAAAACTATATGCCGCCACAGAAGTGCAACTGAGAGAATTACTCAGGATAACAGAAGTTTGTACGTCAGATATCAAGATGGAGTTTGGCATGAGTAAATGCAAAGTGCTTCACATCAATAAAGGCCAATGGAAAAACCATCCCGAACAGGAAGTAGTAACTGGCCAGGCGCTAGACAACATGGACAAGGATGAAACGTACAAGTACCTGGGTATCAATCAAAACGCTAAGATAGACCACACAAAAATCAAATCACAACTAACACAAGAGTTTAAAGACCGCCTTATTAGACTGTTAAAAACGAAACTAAATTCTAGAAATCTTACAAAAGCTATTAACACATTTGCTATACCAATCCTAACATATTCATTTGGCATTATCAAGTGGTCACACACTGACATAGAAAACATCCATATACTCATCCGAACAGAACTCACAAAACACAGAATGTTACATCCCAAAGCATGCAAGGAAAGGCTCACCATAGACAGAAAACAAGGGGGCAGAGGAATTATAGATATACAGTCACTTCATGCAAAACAAATAAAATCACTCAGACATTTTTTCCACAGTAAACAAACAAACTTGCATAAAGCAATAGTAAAAGCAGACAAAAACTACACACCACTCGCCCTTTCTTGTCCAGACCACGCAGCAGACGCACACAACCACATACAAGCACAACAAGAAAAAATAAACACCTGGTCGCAGAAGGCACTCCACGGCAAACATAGATACCGTGTTACACAAGACCACATTAATGAAAAGCAGTCATACACCTGGCTGCAGGATGGCCAGCTCTTTCCGGAAACGGAAGGTTTTATGCTTGCTATCCAGGACCAAGTGATTGC